>CAMRHE010000005.1:3715000-6512500 GCA_947044405.1 Leptodactylus fallax | reverse complement strand
AGATTAGTGGACGTCCTTTGTGTATTTTTTATATTAAAATATTAAAAGTTAAGTTTTATCGTTTGAAACCATTTATTTTCTGTGAGATATGAAGTAATAGGGAATGGTGTAGAACCCGCTGTGAGATTGTGTGAACCTTGGCTTAGAAAGGGGATGGGATGGTTTTACAAAAACTTTGTGACTTTAAACGATTGACTTACATTGAATAGAAGCTTTACAGAAGCGTAGGATTCTGCTCTTGGGCTTCAATTCAATAGATCCACCCAAATGCTAATGTCACAAGCGGTATATTATGAGAGTGTTGTACAGGATCTCAATACACTATAAACATGAAGATCTGTTGTGTATGGTGTTCTGTTCTTATATTACTATGTAGTGATGCATGTTCAGTCACTGGTTGTTCTTGGGGTTCTTGTACCCCACATATATTGGGTTGTAGATGTGATAATAATAAAAATAATAATAATAATAATAATAATAATAATAATAATAATAATAGTCCTTTAATAGTCCCACAATGGGGAAATTCAGTGTGTTACAGCAGCAAAGATAAGATAAGCAGATACAAATACAAATACAACATGTACAGGAATGTTCCAAGGTGAGAGGCATTACTTTGATAGCAGACAGACAGATAGGACGTAGCAGAGGAGGAGGGGGGGGGGATTTAACAGGCAGAGAGATATTTCAGTTCTCTGTGTGTAATGATCTCCGCTTAGGTCGGTGTTGGTTGTACAGCCTAACCGCGGTGGGGAGGAAAGACTTCCGATAGCGCTCCTTCTCACACCTAGGGTGGAGCAGTCGGTCAATGACAGTACTGCTCAGCGCGATCACAGTCTCATGCATGGGATGGGACTTCTTCTTCTGCATGGAGCTCACCACGGACAGTATCCTTCTGTCACCCACCACCTGCACTGGGTCCAGTGGGCTCCCCAGGACAGAGCTGGCCTTTCTAATCAGCTTGTCAAGTTTATTTCTGTCCCTGGTTGATATACTGCTCCCCCAGCAGGCCACTCCAAAGAAGATGGCTGATGCCACTACCGAGTTGAAGAAAGTTCTAAGAAGTGCCCCCCGGATTCCAAAGGCTCTCAGTTTCCTAAGCAGGTAGAGCCTGCTGTGGCCCTTCCAGTACAGGGCCTCCATATGATCTGCCCAGTCCAGCTTATTATTAAGGAGCAAACCCAGGTACTTATAGGTGTTCACAATCTCGATGCCCGTCCCCAGGATGTCCACTGGTTTAGGAGGGCTTCTGCCTTTGCGGAAGTCCACCACCATCTCCTTGGTCTTCCCCGCGTTAATTTTCAGGTGGTTCCGGTGGCACCAGTCCACAAAATCCCGGTTCAGTTCTCTGTACTCCCTGTTATCATCATCTGTGATGAGACCCACTATTACAGAGTCGTCACAATACTTCTGTAGGTAGCAGCTGGATGAGTTGCACCTAAAATCTGCAGTGTACAGTGTGAAGAGGAAAGGGGCGAGAACCGTACCCTGAGGTGCCCCCGTATTACAGATCACGGTACCTGACACACAGTCTTGGGCTCTCACGTATTGAGGTCGATTTGTGAGGTAGTCTAGGATCCAGTTGGAGAGGTGGTGGTCCACTCCAGCAAGGCCCAGCTTGTCCCTCAATAACCTGGGCTGTATGGTGTTAAAAGCACTGGAGAAGTCAAAGAACATTATTCTTACTGTGTTCCCTGGTTTCTCCAGGTGAGACAGAGCTCTGTGCAGAAGATGGATGATGGCATCATCTACCCCAATGCCCGGCCGATAAGCAAACTGGAGGGGGTCCATAGTGGGGCTCACTAGAGGGCGGAGATGTGTGAGAACCAATCTCGCCAAGATCTTCATCAGGTGGGATGTCAGTGCTACAGGTCTGTAGTCGTTGAGGTCCATAGGGTGGGGTTTCTTTGGAACTGGTACCACACAAGAAGATTTCCATAATTCAGGGACTATTTCCTGCCTCAGGCTCATATTATACATATATGTAATTATACCACACAGCTGGTCCCCGCAAGTCTTAATTAGCCTTGCACTGATGTCATCTGGCCCTGTGGCTTTCCTCGCCTTGATCTTTTTCATCTCCTTCCTCACCTGGGCCCGTGTGAAGGTCAGACTGTGGCCAGATAAAGACGGATTTCTGGATTTACTGGTCTGTTGGGAAGTGGCCGCATGGGGAGAAGTCATTGTGGTGGGGGAAGCTGAAGGACATACTGGGGTGGGAGGAGCTGGTGTGTGATCAAATCTGTTGAAGAATAGGTTTAGTTCATTAAGCCAATTAACATCTGCCTCAATCTGGCAGACAGACTGTTTATGACCCGAAATTGATTTAAGCCCCTCCCAGACCCCCCCTTATGTCTTTTCTTTCCATTTGCTTTTCCATTTTTTCTTTATAACTGGCTTTTCCCTGCCTGATTTGATTCCTCAGCTCCTTTACCTCCCTCAACCCCTCCTTATCTCTTGTCCTGAATGCCATCTTTTTCTCCTTAAGTAGTGTTTTTATATCAGAGTTAATCCATGGTTAATCCATGATAGCTATTTAAAGGGGTTGTCTCTGCTATAGAATTTTAGAGCAAGTTTTACCTGTAAAATAACAAACTAAGGCTGCATTCACATTTGCATTGGAGGTTCCATAGGAAACCCCGCCGCAGAATCCGCCTAAAATCGGCAGAGAGAAAAGTCCTGCAAGAAGGACTTTTATTTCCTCTGGTTCCTGTATAAACCTCTTGGAAACCCGGCGGATTCCATTATAGTCTATGGGATCCACGGGTTTTCGCGTGTAACTGCTTTTTAAGCGGACAGGCTCTCCGTCTTTCGGGTCCCCATGTGGACCCGAAGGACAGAAACCAAACGCTAGTGTGAGCCTAGAGTAAGTTATATTCGTCTTCCAGATCTCTAAAATAACAAAAATAAAAAACAAAAAAAAAAACAAAAAAAAAAAAAAAAATCACAATAAAATAAAAACAAATCTCTAAAATAAACTTGTTTTATTCGCCTTCCATTCTCTCTATCCTGGCCTCCTGCAATGATGTTTGGCTATAGTCAGGTGACCAATGTCTATAGAAATCAGCACTAAGGTTACCGCACTGTTCACATTGCTGGAGGCCAAGATTCTGACTTTTCGATATCTCCGACCATCGCCAAACTGGTTCAGCGATGTCACTTTACTCTCTGAACCTGTTCTTCTGGGAAAACACAGAGAGGTCACAACACAACACATTTTCTGGTCAGTAGAAATTTACATTTTTCTCTAATTTAAGAGAGGATGGGTAATCTATACATATAATCTATGCTAATCCTAATCTGGGTTTGCATAATGTCTAATTGTGCTTTGTAAACTAGAAAAAGGAACTGCAAGTAAAGGCCATGTCTACTGTTTCTAGGTTTACACAAGGAACAATGAGAGAGTTAGTAGGAATAAACTGAGTATCTTGTAACATTTGGAAATCTAGTTTCTCCCTGGTGTCTGGCCATATAAACACTTCTTGTTTAACCTCTCGATGGCTGGAAACATGCAACATGTCACTAGTACAAATGAATAAAGACTTTTCTTACCATGGTGCCCCCTACTACACTCTATACAATGAATGATTGTATATTATGTAGCTACAGGGCATACACTGGCATAGTCCTAGAGATTCAGCAGAGTTCATCCTGTTGCGGTGGATTAGCCAAGATGATTGTGAAACCTCACTAGTCTTGCTCAATAAGTGAAGCTTGCATTTTGGCAATCTGTCCCTGTAATGTTAACACGCTGCAATTGTAAATCATATTTTGCCATGTCATTGCTGTTTGTAGCTTTTTTGTTGTTTGCTGAGTATATCGGACATTTTTATTGTACGGGTTTTTGTACAGAGAAATTATTGGATGGATGGGAAATAATGGTTTAGTCTCCTCTCCTTATTCAGAACACATGCATGCTTGTCCAAAATAGATAGAGACACAGACAGACAGATGAAGTGAGTCAGTTTTTCTTGTCTCAACACTGGTTTCGGCAGGTTCTATGGAATATGGTTACTAGTTCCTCAGATAATGTAACAATACCAGTGAGCAAATTCCAAGGAAAATTGGCAGAGAAATTGCTGAAAACAGTATTTAATATCCATCTGTCTTGCTCAGCTGAGTGTGCATGTGCTCTGAATGGGGAGAGGTGAGTAAGCCATGCTAGACACCACTATCTTCCTTAAAACGATAAGATCGGCCAATTGAGATCCAACTGCCTGATCCTTATCTCCCCCGACATCAGAGGAAAGTCAGCAGACCCTATACACATTAGATGGTCATCTGTTCCTGCCAAAAGTCAAGATCCATAACATATAAAGTATCCACTATAATCTATTTGATGGGTCTATTATGATCTGTCATGAAGTGTGAACAGTAGTGTGAACAGAGGCCAGAAGTGTCTTCTTAGACAAAGGAATTATAAAATAACACCCTTAATATGATAGTTTATATAACCTTATGAAGTAGACAGAATATGTTAAGACTTATAACTCTCATAACCTGAAAACATAGGTGTGATGGAAATTAAGCACAGTCCACTGACTCCCTATAGTTCACTGACACCTATATGGTGGGAAGACTGCATCCCAAATATACAGGTGTCCCAGAGGCTGAAGTGTTGGGAACATGGTTCTCATAAGTAAATGTTTCCTCATTTAGGCTCCATGCTTATGAACATGCGCTTTGTCAGTGTGCTACTCGTATTTTTAACAATTAGCACACTGACTTATTATTTTATTATGACCCCCTATACACAACCCTGTATAAGCATGGATCCGTGAAGGATGCCATGAGCCCAGGGGCAAAATTCAGAACAGGTCCTATTTCTGACCATTTGGAGGCCCGAGCTGACTACCTGAAATAAACAGGTCCATGGAGGCCATAGATGGCACATAGATATCACATCCATGTTGTTTTCCCACGGACCAGTTGATGCATGCATTCGTGTGAATTTAGCCTAACAAAATAATAAGACTAGGTTCGCAGATTCTGACTAAAATCAGCAGAGAGAAAAGTCCTGCAAGGAGGATCATTCTCTCCGCTGGTTTCAGCATACAATTATAGTCTATGGGGTCCACGGGTGTCCGCAGGTTACCGCTTTTTAAGTGGACAGGCTCGCCGTCTTTTGAGCTTCCCACATGGATCCGAACGACAGAGACCCGAACGCTAGTATGAACCTAACGTAACTCTGGTCATGAACAGTGTCCTTTGAGGAATATGTATTAGGAAAATATTCTGTATATAATCAGTCTTATTCACATCCAGGGAAATATATCAGAACTGTACAGGCAGAACTGATTCTGAATCAGAGTTTTGTTATAATCTGGTATTTTTACTTTGTATAGCCCAGTCCATTAACATCCAGGTGACAGAAAGATTGAAATGTAACATTCAGAATATCATATATTTACCCAGTTCTTAGAAAAAAAAACCAAAACATTTCCAGGGTCAAATATATCCAGGGACAGATCTGTAAAGCCTTCAACTGACCACAGAGATCAAGGGCAGTTAGCCTTTTACGTAAATGTACTTGCTTTCACCTTGCAACTTTGGACTGTCCATCAGATGTGTTAGCTTTCAGCAGAATCCTGGAATTTAGCCATTTCAGTCATTCGGCTTTGGGCTAAAGGAAGAGAAATAGATAGTGTGGAGAAGTCCAAAACGATACATTTTATTTTAGACGCCTAATAGGATCAGGAATTACTATTAAATCTCACATTCTCTGACAGTTTTGCAATGTACAGATGCCCCTGGTGATGTAGCAGAGGTCACAATGTAAGGGTATATACATGTGTTGCCACTAGGATCTTTTTCTTATAGGTTCATTGCAAATCAGATCATACAAGTATGTTGTTTGTGCCAATAAAAGGAGACAATATGATCTGTATAGATGGGCCCTTAGACTTGGTTTTCCTGGGCCCACCAGAGGAAATGATTCTGACACCGGGAACCACAGTGGCAATGACATTTACACATAATGCACTGAGCACTTCTTACTTACATAGCTGTGTCACAGATGTGTGACCTTAATGGGGACCTTATTCTTTCATATTTAACTTCAACCTAGGCATGCTCATTTAGGTTGTTGTTGGCCACCAATGATATGCTAATAAGGTCAATATACATATGCATTTGCTTTTACCTTGTCAATGGATACACAATGTAACCATTCTTCTCCCCCATAAGGAAAAGCATCACTAAGTCCTAGGAATTATATCCTAGGGTTTGCAAAGTGTTTGCCAAGCTGAAATGTTCTAGGACAGGGAAAGACAACCTTCGGCACTCCATCTGTTGTAAAACTAGAACTCCCAGCATGTATACTTGCTCTGCTGTTCTTGGAACTCCTATGGAAGTGAATGGAGCATGTTGGGAGTTGTAGTTTTACAGCAGCTGGAGTGTCGAAGGTTGCTAACCCTTGGTATAGGATATCATTTAAGAATACGGAGTAACTAGTAGTGAAAGCATATCAATGTTGCAGTCAAGTATGTAGTACCGGTGGGCCCTTGTCCATGTAATTGGGGATCCATAGTGTACTTTAGTGTCTGTCTCTACATAATATGTCAAGGTACTGCTGTACATCAAAGAGAACATGTCACCACTGGTATGAGAACATACAGAACACCTCTCGAGCTTCTTGTCTGCCAAAAGTTACTGTAGAATCACTGAGATCATGAAAGAGGATGCCTAAACACATGACAAAGGCTACCCAAGTGCAATGTTCAAAGTTCTCATCCAGGTGGAGGTTAGGGGAGTTTTTGTGAACCTGTTTACAAGGACATTGACTCCTGAACGTAGATGGACTGGCTATCATCCAGCCTTCACTATATAGGAACTATAATATGTTATGAGTTATATCTTGATCATAAAGTTCATTGAACTCCTGGTCTTTGTGGTGTAGGCCAAGGTGACTTGGAGAATTGTAATCTTTCTTTGTCACTGCTGTGCTGAAACGCATATTCCATTGTAAGCAAATGTTAATAGCTTTTAGGTCATGAGAAATGGAGTGTACTTACCATTATATAGTGAGAGGGTGCACAATACATATTTTTCTAAATAATTTGCTTGGTCCGCTAATATACACATACACTTGCTCTCCTAGATTGTAGTACTCAGTATGGGAGCCAGGGCTGTAGAATCACATTATATCCTACTAGCTCCAAGTGCATAGAAACGGCAGTCCACATCTTACCCAAGTACTGGTTCATCATGATATATAGATTAAAAATCTGCTATACAAGTTACTTTATATAGAAAAACAACTATTGTACACGCCGCTGCACGGTCATCCTCTGTCTATATAATTGGAGACATATTTTCATTGAAGCTCACCTACAACATTGTATATGATAGTAAAGACCCATTATGTCAGGGGTCTCAAACACACAGGCCATGTCCCACATACGACCACACTGCGTCTCCTGCTAATAGAATTCCTTTAAACTGTGAGGAGCCACTTCTGGGGGACATCGAACCGTACAGGCAAACTTATGGGAGACATTGAAATGTAGATGGTCACTAAAGTGTATGGAGCCACTGTACATAGGTAAGCAAGTAGAAATAAATCATAAGTAAGTCCACAGGGGTAGTAGTTGTAGACGAAAATGTCTGTTGTGGTCGCCTTAACTTACATATGCAGCAGGTAAAACTTCCTGTACTATGATCGATAGGGAAGCCACAGGTGATAGAAAGTTCCCTTTGACTCCTTGCTTTATCGTATTAATGTTTCATCTTTTTACGGCTCTCTGGAGTGACTCTCATGACCTGGAAGAATAATGTCACTAACCTTTCTGTGTGGGAGATAAACAACACTCCATAGAAATGAGTTTAACACATTCATCTATTATCTCCTGTCCCTAGTCTTTGATGAAGATCTCCTCTACACATTCACGCTATCTAGATACATTTTTACTTGCTGGGTTCAATGAACTTTATAGATTATCCTTATGATTCGATGTTTAGGAAGGTCAAGGATAGTCTTGTAAACCATATGTAATATATTGTCAACTAGCGGTCATTGATCTATATATTGAAAATATCTAGGCTGTCATTTTTACTGATGTAACAGATGGGAGATGCTACTATGGATGGGAGATACATACTATTGACGTATACCAATGAATAAACTTCTTGTAAGTTGTCCAGCCCATAAGCAAACACTGCAGGCTTTATTTACTTGGCACATTTACCACTCCTAGAGCTAAGCCCTTCAATGTGACTTAAACCTGACATTTACCATGCCATTTTGTACGCCTACCTAGGTTCCA
This sequence comes from Leptodactylus fallax, assembly GCA_947044405.1. Classification (NCBI taxonomy): domain Eukaryota; kingdom Metazoa; phylum Chordata; class Amphibia; order Anura; family Leptodactylidae; genus Leptodactylus; species Leptodactylus fallax. Next base: position 6,504,236 of record CAMRHE010000005.1, on the reverse strand, counting down.
AGATAAACACACTGGAGGCTAGTAACCCTAACTAGCTTGGACATACTATAGTCTGATTTTTCCATGTATGGGGAGCAGCAGTATGGCTATAGCTAGCCAATGACCATATCTTGTTATCCTTGGGTGAGAAGAGATCATATTGTTTCGGCCTACCATATTTATCGTGTGTTCCACAAGTCTAGGCCACTTTAATGATGTAAGAAAAGAAGAAGCTGTATGGTGGCTTGTGAAGTTAGAGTCAGGACCAATTTTGGTAGAGTCAGAGTTGGAATTGGGAAAACCTCATAGAGAAGGTCAATAGGAGTCAACTACCCAGGTCATTATAAAAAACGATACGTATCCAGGTTCTAATAAGTTGGTTACTGGAGTCAGAGTGGGTAACTATTAGAACCTATGAGAGTGTTTTTCAATGACCTGGGTAGTTGACTTCTATTGACCTTTTCAATGAGGTTTCCTTCCAAGGATGTAGGTGTTGTTTATTATTATCCTACATTATACTTCAAGGAGTAATAATTATATGATGTATCTTGGAGACCATATATTTGTTCTAAAATACGTCATAATCTATATGAGACAACTACTTGAATTTACAATGAAAATGGACTTCTAGAGGGGTCATCTTCACAAAGAAAAGACCAAAATGCATAGAATATAAGAAGATTTCATCTTAGAAAATTCCATTGTAGATCAGAGGAGGTCTTCTTAAAGAGGTGGATTATCGGAGAGGTATCATTCTACATACCTTTTCAGTCTGAGTAATGTTCTTTTGAGGTCTTTGGCCTTTTGCCACAAACCTTGGTTTAGTAGTAAAAAGTGTCCACAGCAATTAATTTACATATAGGACAGTCTGATCAGGTCGCTGAACTCATAAACCATGACTGTACTATTACAGTGTCTTTTTATAGCCTCTTTATTGTAGGTTACAGGTGACCTGTGTACAGTCTTACATATGAAATCTATTATGTTTTGTATACATGCAGTAGATTTGGTGTAGTATCTCTCTTACTGCCTCTGTGTAAAACTGTGACTCAATCACTGTATGTTAGTATTATAGTTTAAGTATGTTGTGACTGTATTTTAGTGAAACTAATATAAGTAGTTGAGAATGCCAGATATATAATGGACATGAATTCTTTTTACACAGGGTCAGTCTCAGAAGGCCACGAATGTTGTTTACCAGTCCCACCATGTGAGCAGAAACAAGAGAGGTCAAGTTGTTGGTACCAGAGGAGGCTTCCGCGGCTGCACTGTGTGGTTAACAGGTATGATAAAATTTCCTATTTGTAGGGGATGTCAGACCTTACCTGGGATTTTGGCCCAGGGACTGGTATACCAGGGGCCCAGATGGTGAATGGTGCAAGTATTAATATGGACACAGTCAATGAAATGAACTAGAATTTTCACCCAAGTTGCAGCATCAAGCATAATAGTCACAGTCTTATAAAAGTATATGCACACGATCAGGATATAGATGCAACACGTATATGCATGGGCATGGAAAAACAGAATGCAGAGTTTTTGAATTTCATGAGCTGAGCTCTTTGTGAATCTTACATTTATTATTATTAACATGATCTATATAATCCTTATGTAATTTCCTTAATCTAAGGTTTGTCGGGAGCTGGAAAGACAACGCTAGGGTTTGCCCTGGAAGAATACCTAGTGTCTCATGCTATTCCCTGCTACTCTCTTGACGGTGACAACATCCGTCACGGGCTGAACAAAAACCTGGGCTTCTCCTCAGAGGATCGGGAAGAGAACATTCGCCGTATTGCAGAAGTGGCAAAGCTGTTTGCCGATGCCGGCCTGGTGTGCATCACTAGCTTCATTTCTCCTTATACCAAGGTAACAATCTATATATGGTTCTATAACTAGACTATGGAAGTGTCCAGAAAATGTCTGCAGCTTCATATTACATGGAAATGGGTTATGATACTAAAATTATTTATCCTCCATCCATAGGATAGAAGGTACATTGTTGAGCATGGGGGTCCAATAGCTGAGACCCCAGAAAATCCTTAGAACAGGGATGTTCCATAGAGAATGTAGAGGTGGGAATGCCGGAAATAGCACAAAACACTCCTAAAATAGATGGATTGAGAGCCTGTCTGTAACCACCATCACGTTCTCAATGTGAGAAGAACACCCAGGATCGTTGGAGGGGGTCTCAGCCATCATAACCCCGCCGATCAGTAATTTAGAACCCACCCACATTTACTAATAGTTAGACAGCATAAATTTAGAAAGGCAGTTTGTAAGTGCCCCAGATTTATCACAGTGGTTTAGGCTGTATAATAGGCATGGGCCATATATCCCATACAATGTATGGACCTAACATGCTTTGGCTGGTTGGAGGTAACATTGGTAAGTGGACTAACCTAAGTAAACAATATGGGTTTGACAACCACAAATAACTGATTTTGCCGAATATTTAAGGGCATGATGGTAATCCCACATGTACTGTCATACGCAAGGCAAAATGTACCTGTAATACATGGGGATCTTGTCACAGATTTGCAGTTGATTTGACCCTATGCATTGCAAAAGGTGAAATCTGTGGTGCAAGTTTACAGAAACACTTGACAGTTGATGTAAATTCCACACCACATCTACTTTGCTGCTTGTTTAATACATTGCACAACTTATACCTGCACATCCAGATGGAACATCAGCAGCATTTCTGCCACATGTGGACATACCATAATGATTTTTAACTGCCCCATTTCTACTTAAAGAAGGACCTACCTGCTCTCTTGACTAGCCATTGGGGCCATTCCCCTGTTATTCCTCCTGAAAATATATAAGTAAATTGACAACTGGGCGTCACAATTTGCATGGTAACATAGAAATGTCCCTTCACAATCTGTCAGCATTGACTGTGCAGTGTCAGAATTAGTAGGAACACCTCCAAGTGGCAAAGGAAATGGTAACACCCACTTGTCAATTTCTTGATCTATTTCGTAAAGGAACGGCATGACACAAACCTGAATGCTATGCTATGTATTTTATGTGAAAGGCAAGTATTTGGGAACCTACAATAGACATGCGGATACTAGTTAGATTTTCATCCATAATACATTCCATGATGAGCCTGTTTTATCTCAATAGGATCGTGAAGAAGCTCGTAAAATACACGACAAAGCTGGACTGCCATTTTTCGAGATATTTGTGGATGCTCCGTTAAACATCTGTGAAAGCAGAGATGTGAAGGGCTTGTACAAGAAAGCCAGGGCTGGAGAAATCAAAGGTAAACTTGAGAAACTTGGACAACTGGTATTGCCAGTTTTATATGACTTTACAATACCTTACTCCATATACTCAGGAACACATGCATTGAATACAATCTAGACAGCTGCAATGTACTGATATGCATTGTCGTCACCTATTTGCAGGATTTACTGGAATTGACTCTGAATATGAGAAGCCAGATGCCCCAGAGCTAGTGCTGAAGACAGACCTCCACACTGTAAATGAATGCATCCAGCAGATTGTTGAGCTTTTGCAGGAAGGGGTGAGTGAACAGGAGTGTTTTACCCAAGTTGTACATTCAGCCTGACTGCAGCTGGGTTTAATTTAGACATACCCCTTGCTCAACAGGACACATCCACACTCCCATCCCATTCACTTTAATGGAGCACCGGAAACAGCTAAACTACAGCACATGGCCACTCTGATGCTCCCATTAAAATGAATGGGACCATGGATGCGTCTTGTCTTTCAAAGAGTATGTCTACATTCAGCCTGGCTGCAGTAAAACACCCTATGGATTGAGAATAAATATTTTTTGTGGCATAACCCCTTTAAATAAGCAATGTGTAGGGGCACTGCAGGGCTATTGAACACTTGAGACAAAGTTCCTGCACTGACTAAAGCTGGGGGTCCCAGCAGCAGGACCAGTTATAGTAAGAAAACCCATCTAACACAAAGGGGTTGGGCGCCGATCATATATTTTGAGTGCTGGGCGCAGATGCACTAGCATTATTAATAGTATCCAGGTCAGGGACTGGGGTAGATTTCAGGTATTACTCGTGTCAGGTTTCTGCCACCTTGATTCCTTCTTGCTCCGCCCACTTTCTCAAAGTAAGCAGGTCAGAAAATGGACAAAGAGCCGCATTTTTTTAGCTTCAAAGTGCCAGAAAACTTTGCAGCCACTTTAGTGCCAGAAAACTAGCATGACCAGACTGGTAAATTTCCCTAAATTGACAAATTGATTAAGATTATGTATTTCTTTTCTCCAGGAAATTGTCCCATCAGGAGCTACAAAAGAAGTCCATGAACTGTTTGTACCTGAGAACAAGCTGAAGCAGGCTCGCGAGGAGGCGAAAAACTTACCTGCAGTTGAGATCACTAAGGTAAACTTCCACCTCCAATTTACTGATGACGAAGAAGGAGGAACTCTATGCATGGGGTCAGGGGCCAATATACAAAGATCTGCTACTATTATGTACACCTGTGTATGTAAATGTGCCACATAGAGTATTGATCACTGTACATGTATTCATAAGGATCACATCAAATGTTGATCATGGGTCAGGATTTTTTCTGGATTTTCTCTTCCTATTGAGAAACACTATTCAGTCCCTAGCCCAAAATGGCCGCTGTAAAAGGAGTTTTCCAGGCTAAAATATTTATGACTTATCCTAATGCTAGGTCATCAGAATCAGATCAATTGGGGTTCAACACTTGGTACCGCTATCAGTCAGCAGCTGATACACAGAGAATGGAAAAGGGAGCAGACAGCTACGTTCTCTATGTAGTGTCTGAACTGAGTAACTCTCAGCTAAGTTGCCATTCTAGAGCTGATCTGCAGTAACCTGGTTTGGCCTCTACACAGAGAACAGAGCTGTCTGTTTCCTGCTCGATTTTCTGCGCATCAGCTGCAAAGAACAGCTGATAGTTGACCCCACCAATCTGATATTGGTACTAGGCACCATGAATATAGTTAAAATGATGATGATTATAATGATGATGTAAATCATCATTCTAGGCACGTGAAATGATTTTATTCTCAATCATACGTGAAAAAGGATTGTGGGTCAGTGTCATTTCTTCCTGTCATTACAGCTGGATCTCCAGTGGGTGCAGGTCCTGAGTGAAGGCTGGGCCACACCACTCAAGGGCTTTATGCGCGAGAGGGAATATCTACAAGTCCTTCATTTCGACACTCTCTTAGATGGTATGGATTCTTTTTATTTAACTATTTACTCTCTTTTCTGAAAATTTTCATAGTTCATTTTGTGGTATAAAAAGTGTCTTGAATGTTAACACTGCAACTATGGATTGTAATATAAAGAATGCTTTGCTATGCTTTGTCATGTCTAGTTTGGAGCCTAGGGGCAGTGCATGAACCCCTTTGTCATGGACCATCCCTTTGGGCCCTAGACATAACCTAGTATAGCAGATTTGCCTGCAGTGTATATTTAAAGAGGCGCTGTCTGCTTTCCTGACATGTTTGTTTCAGCGTATACATCTACTTGTGAATTCTGGAGTATGTTTTCTTATAACTCTGTGTCTGTTTTTCTGTTATTCCTCCTATACATTTCCAAGAGGAATAACAAAGGAACACCACAATGCAGAGTACTAAGAAAAGTGCTCTAGTATTGATATTTCAGTAGACATGACCGGTCCTCTGTAAGAAGAATATAGTTCAATCCAAAACAGGTATCTACAGGAAAAAAAAATTGCTAAATTATAGTAAAGGAACCTATCAAGTCTCATCACATTTAGCTGGGCTGTACCCGATGCTTGTTAGTTATCAGATCACTCCATGTTTCACACCTTTAAACATCAGAGAATAAAGCTAATAGCCCTGTCATTTATAATATATGTCATTATAATTGTATATTATATATTACTCACCATCAGCTTTAAAGAGGACCTCACCACCTCCACCAATCCTTTGCATCCAATAGACGATGCTACACTGATTTCGATATAGTTGGGATTTTTTTTCTCTAACCTCCACCATTCCTGAACAATCATTTCTGATAGTTTTAGCACCCAATATGCTAAATAGGTTCTCTACTGTTGGGTGGGTGGTCCCTGTCTGTCCGCTCCAGTCCCAGACCACCCACTTGACTGTAGAGAGCTTAATTAGTATATTGAGTACTGAAACTAAAAACAGCAATTGCTCAGGAAGAGTGGGGACTAGATAAAACATTCCAACTCTTCAGAAGTGGAGAGGCACATACTGTATATGAAGAGTTGGAGTAGCTGGAAGTGCTGAAAGGTCCTCTTTAAGATCTTATTGTTTGTTTTTTTTCTTTAATTACTTTTTTTCATTTTTATTTTTTTCTTTGTTAAAATGGTCAGCGATGGTGATAGGTCCACTCTTGTTCAGCTGTGTGGCCGTTTTATTTGGCCAAACCTATATACAAAGAAAAGATAGCACTGGTGGAGTGACAACAGGGAAAAAAGTTGTTCAACACATTTTTAAGAAGTTAAAAAATAACTCTGTACTTAACTCACCATTTCTCTGCTGCATCTGTTTCAATACTGTACAAGTCTCCCATCAGCCTCTGGTTCCTGGTCCCACGTGGCACACAATGGATGACCGCTTGGTCAATCACAGGGCGTGGCAGTGGTTATGTGTCACGAGGGACCATGAAGCAGAGACTGGTGTCACATAACAAGAACGATGCAAGAACGATAAGTATTGCATCCTTTTTGTTAGCTTCTTGGAAAAATTTTGGTACAATTCAGATATCCCCTGGTTTGCCAGTTTGGATATGCGTAGGCACCTTACTAGTTGGTCAACCATAGATATGATGAACTCAGTCTAGTTTTACACATAAGAATCTGCTGGCTTACGCTAGGTTCACACTAGAGTTCGGGTCTCCATCATTCTGGTCCACATTGGGACCCGAAAGATGGAGAGCCTGTCCGTTTAAAAAGCGGTTACCTGTGGACCCCATAAACTATAATCCGCCGGGTTTCAGTATAAAACTGGCGGAGAGAAAAGTCCTTTTGCAGAACTTCTCTTTCCACCGATTTTAGGCGGAATCAGCAGTGGCAGAAACTCCAACACAGATGTGAATCCAGCCTTAGTCACTTATTCACGTTACATTTTTGGGCAAAAGATGTCCTCATGATTCTGAGAGTATTATAAGGCATAGTGAGTTGCATGCCAGATCCATGACCAGTTGCCACCTCTGTTGGCAGAGAAAGCCAACTTTTCTTGTGTTCGAGCATCTCTACTTAGGAGTAACATGATGGTGTAAGTAGTTGTGTTTTGACCTATCAAACTACACTTTTCTTTAGATGCGAAACATAACTCAGATATAACAGTCTCAAAGTCTCTCGGTGAGTTATTTTATGTGAAAAGAATTAGTTCCAAATCATTGAGTCACTCAAATTATCAAGATCCTTATACAATTCTCGCTGCAATAATTTAGTTTTGCTGGTAAGTAAAATGTCATTGTAGTGATTTGCACTTATGGAAAAGCCAATATATGAATCCCATGGCATTTATTAAAGTACATTATCCATAAAAGTTGACAATCTGTAAGTGCAACCCACTTAATACTAGTGTAATAAAACCAAAATATCAGAAATAAAATGCAAATAAAAAAAATTAATCAATCTTCGTACTCGATATGTAACATCTTAATTCCAGGTTATGCATATCCAATGGGTCATTATATGGGTGGTAGAAAAAAACAAACATATTTTTATATTTTGTAATAGAATTTGACTTTTAAAACTAAAATTATATGCCTGACATAAATATACCACCCCTAAACTGACTTTACAATGAAATATCAAGAATCGCCTGTCATTATGCATTGTCATTAATTTTGGATTAACATTGGTTATATAGTCAACTCTATTTTTTCCTTTTCTGTGCAGTATATAAAATAATCCCTGTTACATAGAAACAGTCAACAAGCAGGTTACTTTTGGAGAAGCCAAGTGTGTTTCTGTTTAGAGTCCACATAAAATATATAGTTGTGAATGGGATATGGGTCTGCAACTTAAGGTGCCCAAACTCAGGTAGTTTGCGGCAGGTGCGGCTGACTATATGATGTGAATGGGGGTGTCTTGACACTTCTCCCACAGTAGATGTCAGGGCAAGTTGTTCTTCAGGCAATTAAGACACCACCATGTGTATCTAGAAGTGGTTTGTTCCTCTCTCCATTCAGGACACATGCAGGCTTGGTATTGGGGTGTTTGAAAGGGATAGCTGTCGGTGAACAAGCATGTAGTCCACAGCTTTTGAAGGTGTATGGGTGCCTTTAAAGTCTATAATAGTGTGCAGAAAATCTTTTGCTGTACTAGTGAGCTGGGCTACAGGGATTAGTATAGTATTAATATTCTAGCCACACCAATTCAGAAGAGTAGACCTGAACTTATGAGTTATGGCAGATGTTTTTCTCTGAACTTCACCACTCATTTTAGTGTGAGGAGGGGAATGAGTCAATGCCAGAATCCTCTGGCAGACGCTTATCTTATTCTGCCCTCGGGTGAGACTTGGAAGGCTACACACAAAATAGTTGTCAGATACCCCCAAAATCTTCAGATTCTGCTAACTTTTATCTCATGTGTATGGTTAGCTTAAGTACTAAAGAGTGATATACTCAACGCACAGTGCAAGTGGCTATACACATACCGGGGCAGAACCGGATGACAATCTAATATATAGAGGTGTCCCAGTATTCCTCTGAAGGCAGGTTTGTTCCCTCTTCAGATTGGAGTGGCGGTTCTCTGGTGGTTGGGCAGCATGCACCGCTCCATTAACATTAGTGGGAGTGCCGGAGATAGCTGATGTACAGCACTTGGGGGTGGGGGAAATTCCCCCACTCCCCTGATAGATATCCCCCTAAGCTGTGTTTCTCCAGATGGGAAAACCTTTTATCAGATCTCAATAGCAGTGTATCTCCCTTTGGCTAAGCTTAGCCTAAGGCAGAGGCTTAGCTTCACGACAGAAGTGCAAAACAGCCAGGAAAAAATGCTGATTTTTCATGCCATTTTGTACCCATAGGGCAGCCATTTCTATGGATCCCTCCTACATTGCAGGGTATGGAGGGATTAGTGAAAACGGACTAAAACAGAGTATGACCTATACTTTGACGGTCCGTGATAACGGACCGTCAAAATATCGGTCATGTGAATAGCCCCCATTCACAGACATTGAAAGTAGAAAAACCTCTGTCACACGGCCGTTTACGACGTTCATGTGAATGGAGATCTACGTTTCTCTCCCTATTGAGAACACATGCATGCTAAATCAAACCAAAAAGCTAAGTCAAACACATGCATGCTAAATCAAACCAAAAAGCCAAGTCAAACACATGCATGCTAAACCAAACCATAATGCCAAGTCAAACACATACATGCTAAATCAAACCAAAAAGCTAAGTCAAACACATGCATGCTAAGCCAAACCAGAAAGCTAAGTGAAACACATGCATGCTAAGTCAAACCTGCTTGTTGATAGTTTCACAGTAACAAAGGGTATTTTTTCATACAATGTATAAATGAACTAAGAATTTTTTCTTTAGACGACTAAATTGCCATTGTTACTCATGGGTGGAGCTTCCATGGTATCCTTAACCAACCAGTTTCACCCTGGAAATATTTCTATAATCTGTTTGCCAACAAAAACATAATTTGCCAAGATATGTCAATGAAACATTTACAGTGTATGGTTATAAGGCTGAAAGATGTCAGCGCCGCCAGCAGTACAAAACAAATGGGAAATGTGAACATTCTCCTAACCGTATACTGTAAATGCTCGCTGGTGATTCTTGTTGCGCCGCTACCTATAATGACTGATAATTAGAAGTAATGAGCTCTGGTCGCTTTATGTTTATGTGTTTGTAACATCATTGATATTATTTCCAGCATTCCCACAAGTGCAGTTAATAAGACAATTACAGACTTGCAAAGCCCATAATTAAAGGGAACCTGACAGAAGATCATGTTTCCGCCCTAACAGCCGACAGCATGATTTAGAAATAGGTGCCCCCATCCTGATGAACTGTGTTTTATTGTGAAGGGCTGAGGCCAATATTATGCGGGGTGCTTGAGATCAAAGTGTCTACTGAGTAGATCCTGACATGGAGTCCTCCCAGCCAACCTAGGCTACATGCACATGAACATGTGCATGTACAGGTCTGTGACAAAACGGCATGGATGGCGCATGGATGATATCTGTGTGCTGTCCATTACTTCTACGGATCCATACATTTTATTAATGAGCCAGGGCCGTAAAACGTACAGATATAGGACCTGTTCTGAGTTTTGCCACTGGTCTCTACGACAGAATCTCCAACGGAGACTTTGACACAGATATAAACCCAGTCTGGCTTTGCAATTGCCGCGGCTGATATTTTTCACTTTGTGTATTGGTTGTCTATGACAAAGATAGGATAGCAGTCCCACCAAAGTTCTTGTGAATGAGGGGGCTCACAAGCCCTTTTGCCACATAATAAGACACCATTATAATAAATGACACATGATAGATGAGGGTCCCGTTATAAGTTTTTATAATATATATTGGCAGGGGATGGAGCTTCCACTTACACATAGAGTCCGAAAAGCTTATCATGCCGATCAGTAGGGCCTGGCTTTTCTCAGCATGGCCATGTCGGGTCCAGCGCAGAGCGGCTCTCTTTTCTGGTACACCATCTATGATGTTCATATGGCTTAACTGAACATATGAATAAGGATTTATCCGGAATGGACAAGTTTTGCTGCATACAGCCACCACTAGGGGGAGCTTACCGCTTCCTATTTACAGTGCCGACATACTCCGTATTTTTAGGTTGTATCCACTACCGTAATATTAACCGTTAGGTTGTGTTTTCAGGGGGTGTTATCAATCTGAGCATTCCCATTGTGCTGCCCGTCTCCTCAGAGGATAAGGAAAAACTGAGCGACGCAAAAGCATTTACTCTGTCATATGAAGGAAAACGATTGGCCATTTTGCGGAATCCTGAGTTCTATGAGCACAGAAAAGAAGAAAGATGCGCTCGCGTTTGGGGCACTACCTGTGCTCAGCATCCTCATGTCAAGGTAAGCTGTGCCGCTATACAGTTATGGTGGTGCTGTGGGCAGTGCTACTATATGGCCACACTGCTGGCTGGTATTAGTTTATGGCCATGTGCCACATAATGTATGCATCTTCTATTAATTATAACATTAATGCCCAAAACTAAAGTTTCCCAATTAAGTGGGCAGACCTGGATATTAACATAGACAAATTTGTGAAAATGTCCCCAGTGCCTCCACCATACTTCCCCCACCATGGCCTATCCTTGCATCAGGAAACCAGAATGCACATTATCTAGAAATGTATTAGACCCCATGCACACGACCAAGTGTACATCCGAGTTGGGGCCAATGGAATGCAATCGGATGACACTTGAAGTGACATCAGAGTAGCCTCTGAGAGTGTTCTGTTATGCACTTACATCTATGGGGGCTTTCGATCCGTTTTGTTCCAATGGAACTGAATGGACCCTCAGAGGCCCCCTTGGATAGCACACTTGGATGTGTGCATTAAGCCTTATTTGACTACTACATAGTAGGCAGAGGTCACTGATCAGACCAAAAGTCCACAACCTCAAAAGCTCTACCTATTTTAATAGGACAACGCTCTGGTTAGCAAAGTCTGAGACTGTCCCTAGATTTTTATCAGAGCCTGCTGCCAGCCAGGGACCCAGGTTGAATCTTGCAGGCAGATAACCAAACTAGATGACCAGTGCCAGATAGAGAGAGTAATATAGTTTAGTAGTAAACTAAAGTAGTAGCCAAAGTCAAAGCCAGAAGAGTACAGATACAGTAGCCAAACTTTTGTAATTGGTTAAAGTGTTGCAGCATGATATCTTATCACAGAAGGTAACACAAAACAATGGAAAATCATTGAAAAATTGTCTTCTTTAATCAGATATCACAGTTTAACCAATTGCAGAAGTTCAGGTGAACGCTGCTACATCGGTGTAACCAAATCCTAGATAGATTAATTACCAGTAGACAAAACCAAGATCGAGTCAAGGAGAGTTCACATACAGCCAAATGAGAAAGTGAGGGATTAAGCAGAAGACAAGTCAGAGTCATAATACTAAGAAAATTACATTGGTACCCTAGCGAGGCACAGGGAATGAGTAATGAATGACTCAAATAACTCAGGTCATATAAGGCAAACACAGGCAAAGATTAAAGGGGTTGTCCAAGGAGTTTTATTTAACTTACATCCCCTGTTTTTTTTTTTCATGCTGAATCAGGGGATTTTGGGTTGTCAACCCTCGGCCATGTGATTGGAAACAGCACCCAGCCCCTGCCGCCACCCTCCGCTCTCATTTTCTCAGGCAGTTACCTGTACTTGGGGGGGGGGCTAGCGGACTATATTAAAACCAGCCTCCAGGGAGGAGGGACCTGGGGTCAGAACCAGTCCGGAACTGCCAGGTCCAGCATAAAGAAAAGCCCGAATAAAACAAAACTCTCCGGACAACCGCTTTAAGTGTGAATCATGTTTAAATATCCGACTTCAGACCTACCTTAAAGGGGTTGTGCCATTATGGACACTTATCTTACAGGATAGGTGTTAAATTGCTGGGGGCCTAATCACAGGATCCCACAGTGATCAGGAGGATGGAGGCCCAAAAGTCACACTTAAAGGCGTATTCCCATGAACGTAACCATTTTTTAAGTTTGTAGATACTTAAAAATTTTTGAAAATATAAGTAATTAAACATTTTGCATAGTTTTAAAGATTGTCTCTAAATACCTTGTGGTCACAAGTTGTCTTGATCGGTTGCCAGTGGATATGACCATTAATGCACAAACTTTCTAAGGTCAGAAAATCAGCCATGATTTCACTATTGTGACTGGGATATCTTCTAACACATGAGTTGTTCCTGCCTGATAACCCAGCTACAATAAGAATATCATGGCTGGGTTCATAAGTCCCAGACCATAGAAAGTTTCTGCATTCATGGTCGTATCCATTGGCAACCGATCAAGACAACAGATGTCACCACTAAGATGGTTAGAGAAAATCTTTAAAACTCTGCAGAATTTTTAACTACTTATATTGTCAATGTGGGATCTTCCAAGGGCTGGTTAACAGTCAAATAAGATACTGGAGGAGTGTGTGCGCAAGTTCACAGAGTCCATAACATAAATAGCTTCCAGCAGCATAAGGCAACACAAAACAAACTGGCTTGGTTTAGCCAAGTGGCAGAAAGTCCAGCAACACAAAATAGTCTTTTCAAGACATAAACAGTCCAGCAGGCTCACCACATTAGTAGTTTGTCTCCACCTTCTGTCCTCCACACAGGCAGTGTGTTTGTGGCTCAGAGCCACCATCAGAACAGCCACACCCTCCTACCTGGTCAGCGATAAGACTTCAACTGGGCTCTAACTAAAACCAGGACTAGAGCTCTGAGCCCGGGTCTGTAATCACACCCAAACCCTGGACATAAATTCCAGTCCATTACCTAGTGGAGAGGAGCCACCTTAGTGGGAGGTATCTTCCCTCCATAAACTTTCCCTCTGCCTGCCTACAATATATATATATATATATATATATATATATATATATATATATAGATTATGTTCATGGGAATACCCCTTTAAACGTCCTTGTGACCAGTGCTTCATTCACTGCTATAGGGCTTTGGGCATCATCGGAGATTACAGTCCCTGCAGCACCATAGCAGTGCACAAGGAGGCTTTAGGAGAACTTTCAGTCCCTTATTCTCTTGATTGCTCAGGCCCCCTGCGATCAGACACTTCTCCCCTGTCCTGTGGATAATGGCACAAACCCTTTAATTGGACGCTGAACTAGAGGCCTGATTGTCTCTGTGTTCCAAGCCTCCACATGCCTTGATCAGGGCTTTTGGAAGGGTCATATTTGAAAGGGATCCTGTCACATTGAGCATACTGTCTAATGTTATAGAGCAGAATTAGCTGAACAGATTAGGGACTTAGAACTCCAGTGGGTAGTCTCATTTAGTACCGCCCACTGGACTCCTAAGCCTAATACTCATTTTAGATCAAAAAATGACAAATTTATACTTAATGTTTTGTCCCCCAAAAAACATATCTATAAAACTGCTCAGCTCCTCCTGCTATATAACCTACTACCTACAGACTGGACAGTATGCTGAAATGGCAGGTTCCGTTTAGGTTGTGCCAAAGCTGCCAAACATTGTGGCCATAGGTACAGAGCACGAGAGCAGAGTCTGGGCGAGAGCTGAGATTATCGTGATTTGCAGACAGCTGGTATTGAGATTGCTTTCCATGTTACTTCTCCATACAGTAATATTTCTCGCTTTTCTCCTGGTGTCCACCAGGTGCCTTGTTTTTTTATTTTACCTTGCACATTCAGTATTATGTCCTGTAACCAGACTGGCAGACGCCTCTTTTCTGAAGCTGTAGCTTGGCACGTTCTCCAGGGCAGCAGTGTAAATATGAACAAATAGTGGCAATCACAGTAAATGAGTATAATCATTAACCGGCTGTAATCTTATATCTGATTTTGCTGGATTGCTAAAGCTGAAGTGGACCGTGAATTGGACAACTCTTACACATGTCCTCTATCCTCATATGAATTAATTGACTGTAATGTGGTTTTATCATGAGCCTTGTGTTCTTAGAAGTGACAATTCCTTAATAAATTACTCAAAAAAAGTGAAAAAAAATCACAAAGAATCTGGAAGTAGATAATTTAGCAACCATTTTTTAGCAACCTATCATGTTTAACATGATGTCTGATCTACCAGCATCATGTTATAGAGCAGGAGGAGCTGACTAGATTCATATATAATTTTGCAGGAAAGATTCAGTATAACTTTTTGATTTATTGATGGAAATCCGTGTTCTTTCTGTATCTAGGAGTCTAGGGGGCGGTCCTTACCTCTCTTTGCATATATAGGGAAGGCTGCCAATCATTTGGTGAGACCACCCCATGGACTCCTAAGTACTTACAGAACAAGGTTTTCCATCAGTTATAATGAATCTTTTCCTATAAAACTATATATCAATCTGCTCAGCCCCTCCTGCCCTATAATATGGTGCTGGCAGACTGGATAGCATTTTCATCATATTAATAATATTACAGTATATATGAAATAGTTTTTACAAAAGCAAACATCTTATCTTATAGATGGTTCTGGAAAGTGGCGATTGGCTGGTTGGTGGAGATCTAGAGGTTCTGGAAAGAGTCAGATGGGAAGATGGCTTAGATCAATACCGCCTTACACCTCTGGAGCTGAAGCAAAAGGCTAAAGAGATGAATGCTGGTAAGTCAATGTTCTGTGAAGGTGTACTTTTAGTTCCCACTATAGAATGTAATATTATATTACTGTTACTATTATATTATACTGACATTCCCCCCGTTTATATCTATACAGTTGAGCTGTGCATGTGTACTGAAAGGGAGAGGGGAGGAATGAACGCGCTGCCGGACTCCTCCGGTTGTAAATTATCTCTGGAGAAATAAAGATTGGACAGTTGAACTAAAAGTGCCTGATCCTTATATCTCTCAGTGTCTGCTGTCCCATATATATTAGGTGGATGTACTGCCGAATCCACTAAAGTCATCAGGTTCAGACAATCATCTAATATATATGGGCTGCTCATAAGCATTATCAAGTTCCTTTCGACTTCCCTGTACACATTCACACTGAGCTCAGCTAAGCATACATGTATTCTAAATGGGCAAAGGGGAGTAATCCGCTTCCAGAAACCTATAGCTTATTTCTTCTATGAACACATGACACCTTAATGCCATCCCTTATGCATGTACCCTTAAAGAAAACCTTTAACCACCTCTGCCAAGTCCAACCTTTAAACAATCCCTCCTCAGCATTGGTTCTCCTGATCTGCCAGGACGTAACATGGGTTATATTCAGTGTGTACACTGTATTCAGTGTGCACATTGTATAACGGAGTTAGTTCATAGTGTACAACCCCTTCAATGCTGGTCATATATTTTAATAGAGACTACAGTGATATCACAATGGCTTCTGTATATTGAGGCTATATGCTATGCTTTATAGCTCCGTAATGAATGTTTAACCCTGTCATTTATTATTATTGTAAGTTGCAGAACTCATTGAATGAGCCATTCCTCTGTTTACATAGACCAGTACAGGGGAAGAGGGAAACATACCTAGTACTGTACACTGTGTCCTAAAGAAACCTTATTGGAGTGACCTCACTGTTTGCTATATGATAAAACAATCTGTTACTCATTGTAAAGTGTTGTAGACCAACATGTCCTCATAAGACTAAAGTCACACTGGCAACCTGAAAACAGACAAATCATTGTTATGACCATTGTGCAGTTTCTTATCAGTGTAATGCATTCTCTTTATTTCATTTCTCACAGATGCCATCTTTGCTTTCCAACTCCGCAATCCTGTCCATAATGGTCATGCCCTGCTCATGCAGGATACTAAGCGCCACCTGCTGTCTAGAGGATATAAGCACCCAGTACTTCTCTTGCACCCACTTGGAGGGTGGACCAAAGATGATGATGTGCCTTTGGACTGGCGCATGAAGCAACATGCAGCTGTACTTGAAGAAGGTGTCTTGGATCCCAAATCCACCATTGTTGCTATATTTCCTTCACCAATGTTATATGCAGGCCCCACAGAGGTGAGCATTAAAAAGTAATAATATGCAAATTATAATGTAAAAGGGGTCATCTACTTTGGAAACCCCTTTCCTTATGCACTTTTAGAGTATGAAGTTAGTAAAACCAGGCATTAAAAGTTACTGTAAAGTTGTACTTTGGCTTTGGAAATCTGATAGTGTCTGAATGTTACAGAAGGTTTTCGGGTGTCACCAAGTCATGCTTTAGGGGTTACTTCCATCGCAGTCTTTCATGGATTGAGTCACACAATTCTGATAAGTCCTGTAAGAGATTACAGCGCTACTAAAAGTGATCGTATACAGTACACGTTCAACATAACTGGAAGGATCTTTGTAGCAGCCCTGGACAAAAAGAGGTTAATAATGTTCATATGGGTTTTTCTATTAGGATAACTTCTTTAAATGAGGTCCCAGTGGCAAGTAATTGCCCACTATTTCCCATTAAAATCCAACCTCATAGTCAACTGTATCAATGGGCAGGGTAGGTGAGTAACACAGTTTGTTATATTTACTCAACTACCCTGGGCCTCTGCTTCTTATACTCTAGGGTCTGAAGACACCCCAGAGTATAATAGTAGTTCATGGGTGGCAAACCCTAAAAATTCATAATGAAAACTGGTTTAGTCATCCCTATATATGTGCTTTTTTCATTTTATTAGCATAGGTGCCACTATAGGACATTATACTGAATGGAGGGGCCACTATGGGACATTATACTGCATGGAGATCATTATGGAACATTATACTGCATAGAAAGCCGCTATAGGACATTATACAGTGTGGAGAGCCGCTATGGGACATTATACTGTCATAGGGATCTTAGGCGTGAAGGGGTTGGGGCATGGTTTCTGAATAGCCCATGGTACCCCTCATCTCCCCCTGGTGAGGTTACCTTTGTTGCCAGTGAGTGACTGCAGCAGTCACATATTCATCAGCTCATCATTGCCAGAGTTGGGTGAACATAGACCTGCAGGGAACTCAGAAGACAGCAGAAAAGGGAGCAGCAGGAGATTGGTAAGGTGAGTATTATTACTTTAGTTATTTTATACTATTGTAAGGGGTTTGCAAAATGAATCACTGGGTTGGAAAACCCCTTTAATAATACCCCTAGTGTGTACCCTTCAGACCTTAATATTAAAAACCACTATAGTAAAACCTTTCACGGCCATGCTAGCAGGACAAGAACATAAATTCAGGGAAACGAAATACATCACTGACAACCGCAGCTGTTTTTATTCTGGAGAACTGGCAGACAAATAAGATCTTCTTGACCATGTTTCTGACACTAGATGTAAGACGTCTGACTGCTCTTGTATTATTCAATAACTGAGAGGATCTATAAGTAACACATGTCTAGAGGAACATTAAATTTGTTCTCAACATTTTACACCAGATATTTCAGTGTTGGTAGTGTAAAAATGTCCATCTTATTCGTGGCTTTTTATTGGCATCAGATTGCAGAGTTGGAATTCTGTTTTCCTTTGACGTAAAAAGTGTTACTCGTCTGTCCAGACACATTGCCAGGGGGTGTATCTGTAGGCATCTTGTTCTAGAGAGGTTAAGCACACTCCCATGCCATAAAAGAATTCTGAATATTCTGAATAGTCAGATAAGTCCTACTTAATATGTTCTGCAAAGCAAATACTTGCAATTACGTTCTTGGCAGTGGATTCTGACTTTTTTTTTTTTATTAGACATTCACCTTTAGTACATTGTTTCTAGCTTAAAGAGGTTTTCTTTGAGTTACATAATGATGACCTATTCTCAGGATAGGCCATCAATAACTGATTGGTGGGGGTTCAACACAGGGGACCTCCACCGATCAGCTGCACAAAGTGGCAAAGGATGAGTGCTGCTTTTGCTTCACAGTCCAGAGACCTCACGTTCATTCATCACATTGCCTGTTTGCAGCTCATTCCCATTCAAGGGAATGGGACTGAGCTGTAACACCAAGCACAACCACTACACAATATTTGGCACTGTGCTTGGTATTCAGTGAAGAGACCACAGTACTTACGCAAATATAACCTTATTTGTGGACAGTTGAAAGCTGGTACTTGTTAGAAGCCTGGTTATCAGGCAGGGACACTACATATATGAGGAGATAAGCCGGCCACAATAAGGAGCTGGGTTTCTGACAAGTCCCACACCATAGAAAGTTCCTGCATTCATGGTCCTATCCATTGGCAACTGATCAAGACAAAAGACTGTCACCGCTAAGATGGTTAGAGAAAATCTTTAAAACTCTGCTGAATTTTAATTACCTGTATTTGCAAAAATCTTGAACTTTTTCAAATTTAACAAGTTTAAAAATGGTTATGTTTATGGGAAAACCAATTTAAAATTGGCCCTTTCACATGAATGTATTTGAGCTGAGAAATACGGTCCCTGTGTTGGCCATATTTCTCGACCCTACTCAGTCCTTGTGAACTGAACTAAAACATCATGCAGATGTATGATGTTGTAAGCACAGGACTGTAGAGCCATGGCAGCATCATGAATGATGCCATAATTTCAGTTCAGAGGAGCCACAGTTCATGCAAAAGGGCCCTTATACCCAGCAAAGCATGATATTTGTATAACTACGCAGAGAAAAATTATATTTAACTGTAAAGTAGATTGTAAAATTGCAAAATCCATATCTATATCATGTTATCTTTTTCACAGGTTCAGTGGCACTGCAGATCACGGATGATCGCAGGATCCAACTTCTATATTGTAGGGAGGGACCCTGCTGGCATGCCACATCCTGAGACCAAAGAGGATCTCTATGAGCCAAGTCATGGAGGAAAAGTACTGAGCATGGCACCAGGACTGACGTCTGTGGAGATCATCCCATTCAGAGTAGCTGCCTACAACACAAAGAACAAAGCCATGGAGTTCTACGACAGAGAAAGGTAAAATGTCTCTCGCCCATTTAACATCCGGGAGCCATTGTGGCCTTCCAGTGATATAACTCTGCCCCTGAGCCCTGAAGCAGTTGTAACAATGCATTAAGGCTTAGTAGTATTATAGATATGTGATTCCCCAGTTGTTAGGTGCCTGACAATGCAAGAGTGTGATAACTTTCTTCATAACCCTTAAAACCATAATATGTCTGGCCGTGCAGCTCAGGGACAAATAAACACTGCCCAAAATGGGCATCCCCCTCTACTAGGGCAAAGGGACAGGGGTCAGCCTGATGGGACAGAGGATTAGGGAATTGATTTGGTCAAAGCAGATTTAACCAAAATTTTCCAAAAGTTTCTGGGTCAACCCATATCCGAAAACTTTTGGTTTTGTCACCCACAAAACATTATACTATGAGGTGTCTTCGGACTGCAGAGTATAATTAGTATAGGCCAAGGGAAGGTGAATATACAAAGCAAACAGATATACTCACCTTGCCTCATCTCTCCTGGGCCTCCTTGCATCTTCCGATGGCATCCGGCGGTCCCCAGTGTCCCCTTCCTACCTCTGGCTGACATGCCCCAGAGTCACCACTGTGCAGGATGCTGCAGACAGGATAAGGAAAGGTGAGGCAAAGTGAATATAAAAGTGTTGGCTATGTTTACTCACCTCCCCTGGGCCTCCACTTGGTATACTCTGCACCCCACAGTATGCTAATAGCACTTCTGGTTCCTGTCCAACAAGTTTGGCCCAAAACAAAGCAGAAGGCCAAACCTCACAAATATTTGTTGAAATGAATCTTGCAAGCAGTGGCGTAACTAAAGCCTTGTGGGCCCCGGTGCAATCTTTTGTCCAGGGCCCCCTACCTCATCCCTACAGCGAATTCTTGATAGTGATGGTTACAGTTGCTAAGGAGTTTAATCAATCTTAGTGTGGTTAGGGTAATCTGTGGGTCTCCTTGGCTTATGGGCCAGATGGAAGCTGCAATCTCAATACTGATGCCAGTGCTTATGGGCCCCTAAGGCTTCTGGGCCCTGGTGCGACTGAACCCTCTGCACCCCCTCAAGTTACGCCCCTGCTTGTAAGGTTTTCCCATGACTACCGAGGATCCCTTTCTACTAGCCAGAGCTGAGAGCTGTGTTAAGCTTAGCTTCCTCTATTGTAGCACTGTATGGGTCTGCTGAAATTAGTTTTGATGGGTATTACAAAGCGTAATAAGAAACCAGTTTGCAAACAATATCAACTAATCATGGGGAGACCCTTGTAGGACCCCCTTTATGGAGAGGGGTCGTGTTGAATCGAGCTTTCCTTGCATTGATAGCCGCGCTTCACAGATGTTCTCATTTTTAATTTTAGACACAATGAATTTGACTTCATCTCTGGAACCCGCATGAGAAAACTGGCACGTGAAGGACAAAACCCTCCAGATGGTTTCATGGCCCCCAAAGCTTGGAAAGTCTTAACAGATTATTATTGCTCCCTGGAGAAGAATTGCTGATCTGACGCACATAACATAGGAAATGCTCAAGTCTAGTTTTTTCTAAATTTTTATAATTGAAATGAAATCTATTTACATGTTAATCTCTAAACTATTTTAAAGCTTTTAATCCAATTATTATAACTTTTTTAATAATTAAGAATCACATCCCAGTTAGAAAAATTTTGCACTTTGACAAATTTCTGCAGGTACATTTCCCATAGGTTGAGAGATCTGTCTATTGTGAACTGAAGTCAGTCTGTCACTAGGAAAGTCAATATCAAACCAGCCACAGTGCATTGTAGGAGACATTATGCCGAGCACAATCATGCCTTTAGATAGTCTAATAGAAGCACCAATTCCTTGAGAAAAACAGTTTTTTGGAAATATGTAAATGAGGCTCAAGTGCAATGGGGGTGTGTCAAACAACCTGTATTTCAAACCCGAATACAGAGCCCTTGGGTGCTTTGACAAGCCCCCATTGCACTTGAGCTTCATTACCTTATTTCTAAACCTTGTTTTTTTTTTAAGAAAATGGTGCGCCTATTGGACTGTCTAAAGGTATGGTGGTCCATTACATGGAGTGTGGCTGGTCTCTTATATTCTCATGATCTGTACTGTATTTCACTTTGTGCTTCAGAGCTGCTATTCATAGTTGCCAATTTTGGTTGCTTTGTAGACATATTTTTAACAATCTACAAACACTGACTCCTCCTCGTCATCTCCTTTTGCTCTTTTTGGTACTCCCCTTTAATCTGATAACAGCTAAATAAGGCACGACTAAAAAAATAATCTTTTGTCCTGCTGCACACAGGGCAGAAATGGGAGGCTGCTGCTCCAGCCAGTTGTCTTGGAGGTGGTCACAGGACTGTGGGGAAGTGGAGGACATGGCTGAGCTCCTGAGACACAGAAAGGATTTTTTTATATATTGCTCCATTTTAATCATAAATAGATCAAAATAGGACCAAGGGGATGAAGAGAGGAAGTGCTGGGGTATTTGTTAAATTTGTGCATTTCCATTTTTTTGTGCTCCTTTAGCACACCAGTAAAAAAAACTCTCCAAAAATAACACAGCCTATAGTGAACCGAGATAAACTAAAGGCAAATAGGTAGTATAAATTTCTGGGCATTCCTTATTTATACTGTCTACTAAAAAAAAATGCTGCTCGAGCAGAAAATGTTGGGGTAAATGGCAGTCCTTTAAAATGACAGGAAGTGTAACCTGAGTTCCATAATTGTCCTAACCTATTTACTATTTGTACATAATTGTGAATTGTGCCCATGTATGAAATCAGTTGCTGAGATTATTTTTTAATTATTACAAAGAAAACCAGTATTTTTATAAACTGTTCCCAAATCTGCCTTTGTTAGTCAATGTATACACATTGTATTAAAGGACCAAATGTTTATCATGTGATTTATGTACTACAGATGATTCGCCTCATTCCTTGGGGATGTTGTTTAGCAGTAATTGAAGTGTTAAAGATCTCTAGGCTGGAATATAGGACATGATCTGCTCCATGTCCATAGAGACCACCTTAGCACTCGTTTGCAGTAATTATGAAGGATATTTTGACAATACAAGTGTCTACCTGTGTAATATTTTAATGATGTTGTGATCTGGGCTGTTGTATAGATCCTATATTTATTAGAAGGTGACATGTGTACCTTTAAAACAAAATGTTGTGCTTACCAATGTCTCTCACAATGTCTTATGAATACTGCTTATGTTATATAGCAAATACATTTTTATATATTTACCTTTACGTGTCTTGTGGTTTTTTTGTTTGTTTTACTTAAAGGGTTTCCAGGCCAAGGGTACGTCATCAGTATCAGACCAGTGATGCTCTGACACCCAGATCCCATGTTCCAGGCAGCCTATACAGGGTGCAGAGCAGAAGGCTTAGCATCCATGCCAAAGTAATGCAGCTCTGCACCTATTTGGATATGAGAGGAGAGCTGCAGTACTCCAGCACAGCTGTTAGACAGGGAGACTGAACTTTCCGCTTCCAGCTCCATCCCCTGTATGGCTTTCGGCACTGGAGGCAGCCTGGAGCACCTCATGGGTGTGGAGTCTGGCTGTCGGACCCCCATTGATCTGATACAGATACAGCCTGAGGATAGGGCATCAGTATCAAAATTGTCCCCAGGACCAGGCAACCCCTTTAAAGACATACAGGATGGGTGAACTGTGACATTTCCATAGTGGATGTCCTGTAGCGGACCTGATGCTAAACTACAGAGAGTCCATCCTGTATGTTCCTGGCCGTAAAGGGGTTGTCCCACCAAAGCAAGTTATGACCTATCCACAGGATAGATCATAACTTGCTGATCAGTCCCACCAGATTCCAAGAACAGGGTCCTATCTTCCCCATGTGAATGGAGTGGCAAGTTTTCCATACACATTGCCATTCATTTTCTATGGGACTGCCAGAGATAGTCAAGACAATGACATCATGTCCATGGAGATATCACACCAGATGACCATAGCAGTCAATCATGGCTAAGAATATGTGTCAGTGTTGCTAATAACAACCCGTTAGATCACTGCTTGTTCAGAAGCTAGAAAGTGGAATGGATTGGTTCCTATGGACAACATACCCTTTCTTAGAAAAGTTTTTACATTTGGGGCCCAAAACATTGCTATTACATCTACTCATTCTAACCCATTGCACATACTGACATTTTTACTTTTTGCACAGTCTGCTCATGTACCTTGGTGCCCAAGGGGGTATGAATATCATGTACAGTTAACATACCTTCTGGTGACCATGTCAGGACATGTGGATAAAAATGGTTGTCAACTGGTAGAAGCCAACTGGAAGCTATGCAACTAACCAAAGAGGCAAACAAAGATTCTACAGATGTACATTATAGAATTAGGGGTCCATTCTAATGCTCTTGCGGGTGCATCTGCATGAAACGCTGCACACATGTGACTGATTTCACAGATCCCTCAATGCACTGAAATGTATGAGGGATCCTCTCAGGTGCAAAACAAAAGGTGTCATTTTCTCTCACGGTCGTATGAATTAGGCACCTGGCCGTGTAATCCCAATAGACAAAACATTGGTGGTAATAGTATGGGTAAAGTGCTTAGTGACTCTGGCACTGTCATAGTATACCATCTTGTGAAATTTCTGATCTGCTAAATCTGCTCCAGTCTACAATAAGTGGGTGTAATGTGAAGGAAAAATACAATCCAGCAATACTATCTGACCTTATCATAAGGCTGACACATTAAGAACACCTGTACAGGAGATAAACCGTAGAGAACAAACACCTTTACAAAGCGTTTTAGTGCCATAAAGTAATTAAGGCAATGGTCAGACCAGGCATTACCTGGCCTGCTGTCCTCAATGGACCGCTGAGGTTATAGGAGTATATGGAGCTTAGCTGATATACAAGCCACTAATACTTAAAGGGAAAAGATCCTACGATATAGCTATACTAAGCCTGCAGATCTGTATCACATTACCCTGACTTTATGGCCTGTGAAGTAGCAGAGCTAGATTAAAGGGACCCTGTGCAGTCTGCAGGCAGCATGTTATAGAGCAGGAGGAGTTGTATAGCTTAGTATATAGAGTCATTTATTCATGTTAGCCCTACTGTGACTTACAGATCATACAGAAGTCGCTGTCATTACTGGTTAGGACCACCCACTGGACACTTAAACCCATATAGGACAAGGAATTACATTGTTGAATTCTACTGAAACTATATATTAATATGCTCAGCTCCTTCTGCTCTATAAGTAATTGTACCTATACCCCAATACCTTGACCTCTAACTGTATAATAATGTCATCATACTAGACAGATTCGGATTAGGGTCCCTAGCGCACACCAGTAAAATTCATTCCAGGTGCCCACTGTACTTAACCTTCTTTTGTAAACTCCTAAATCTGCACAGACACAGATTTGTCTTCCATAGTAGCTTACTGTCTAGTCCTTTCCTTGAACTGTATATGTCTGGGGGGCCAGTAGCCTGCTGACTGCCTCTTGCCTTGAGTTAGGGCCCCTCTAGCTCTGTGAGCCTGGGATATATCTTCACACAGCAGCTGGGCTCACAGCACAACACTGCCAGATGATTGGTGATTGGGGCCCCTGAAGCGACACACAGAAGATGGGGCCATTTTACTGTGTGGGGGCATAATATGGTGGTCATTATAATATATGGGGGCCATTACACGTATTATCACAAAGTTTTCCACGTTTGTAATGCAAAGGTCTAGTGTTAAGGAAAACCTACTGCCATAGCAGAAATCACCCAATTTGGGGTGTTTTTGCTACAGTATCTTTTAGAGCAAAACACTGCTAAGGCTCTGACGTCCAAGGGCCCTAACAAACCTCGAGCCAGCCCTGTGTAGTACAGTGAGTGTACTGTGTTGTACATGACTAGTGCAGGGGAAGGGTAGTAAGGAGCTTTCCCTTGCTTGGGGGACCTCCAGGGTTTTTACCTGCTTCCCTGTGGCCTAGTCCAAGCCTGATACTAGATACAATCATCTCACAACAAATCAGTAAAGACTCATTGACTTGTCATGTTAACCCAGTAATTGTGATAATCCAGCCCAAATAATCAGGAATGTGATAGACTGCTATTGGAGCCAAAGTGTGGATCCACAGCTTCTCATGTTCCAGGGCTACAGCTTGCTGATGTTGACAGACAGTTGGGCACATACTGAAGAAGACAATGTGGCCACGAATGCAAATACTGGTAAATTCCTGCACTGGCAGAGTGTGCACCCTTACATACCCTCCGTATACCCATGCACCTGGACTGAATTCTATGCCAGCTCATAGCTGCTGCAGATTTCCAGTTCCATTTACATCAGAAAGCCCTCTTTTCGGGACAGTGGCATGGCCGGCACATAAGCATCAACAATTTATGCCGCAGCTGGTATTTACAAAGTTGTAAACCCAAGGTTTCCAACTTTTTTAGGCCAGAAAACTGTATGAAAATTAATTCATAAATCTGCCCCAATGTATCTGACCGCTTGTGAACATCAGCCCCAGCATATTAGAGCCTCAGAGGCTAGGCTCTAAAGCTGAATATCAGAGGCAAATTTAGAAGCTAAATTTGGAGTATTGCTATTTCACCTTCGTATTTCGAGGTTTAATAGCTTCATTTGCATTTCTTTGCAGCATTCTTCAGGCCCCATCAGCTTGGTTTCTGCTGAACAGCTGCCTTATGAAACAATTGGTCTGCGGTCCAAGCTGGGGTCACCACAGGGGATTTTATTCATATTAAATCCAACTCAAGGCTTTCATGGAATTTTTGGGGTCATTGTACTGCGGAAGTATTAAGAGAAAAATGTTTGAGTAATATAGAATGGTCTAAAAGGGAAGACTGCCATCTAGTGGCTGATGTTTGCCCAAACATCTCCAGTTCTGTTCAAGCACTTTTAAAGAAACACTCCAGTGATCTTCTTAATAGTCATGTGACATTCTGGAGTCAGAAGGTCCTTACTGAATATAGTATTTAGTATCTAACATAGTAAAAGTGAATACATGCACTGGAAATGTGTGTAAATGCAGTCTGCAGCATGTGTGCGGTGTAGCAGAGCTGTACAGTATTGTGTGTGCTGTGCAGCAGAGCTATGTGTACAGTATAACAGGGTTGTGTGTAAATGAGTAGTGTACAGCAGAGCTGTGTGTGGGAGGTCTGTGTTTTCAGTAGAGATGCGTGTCATACCATTGGTGCAACTTGTGCAGCTGCAAAGGGGCCCATTAGGTCAGGGGGGCCCTGTCACCTTAACAGGAGCTTTCTAGTGTGGGTAAATTTGTAAGCTATGACTATCTATGTCATGACTGACTACTACTAGACGGATTGTTAGAGATATATAATGTCTGTGTCCATCTGTGCTATATAGAAGAGCAATGTGTGCTGTATAGCAGAGTTGTGTGTGTATATGAGCAGTGTATAGTAGAGCTATGTGTAACGGCCCATTGATTGTCTTTCTTTGGAAGGGGCACTAAGGGAGCATTATATTATGGAGGGGTCAGTAAATGCACATTGTACTGTGTGGAGCCACTGAGGTGGCTTTATAATCTGAAGTGGCACTGAAGGTGCATTATAGTTTGAGGACTGTGGGGGAATTATACTGTGTGGGGCAACTGATTGGGCATTATACTCTATGGGGGCATTATATCATGTGGGAAAACTAATTGGGCATTATACTCTATTGGGGCACTAAGGGGCATTATATTGTATGGAGCAGTTCTGTGCAAAACATGAAGAGGTGCAGAAAAGGGAACCTATTATGACCAATCAGATTGCAGCTTTCATTATTGCAGTGAAGGTTTAAAATTCAAAGCACTGATCTCATTGGTTGCTATGGTCAACTATGACACGTACAGTCTGTATGCATATGTGAACCGAGAGCAAGGCAGGTGGTTTGGACTTCGCAACCAGAAATGAACGCACACGCGGTAGTTCAAGAAAAAAATATATATTTACTATAAGTTAATAAAGGCTAGTTAAAGGTAAAATGACAGGGCTAAAGACAAGCAAAATATACAATATAGCATGAACAATTTCAAGGCAAATTCTGCAATGGTTTCTACTTTTACTCTGTCCACTTCTGCAGTATGGACACTGAATGAACAATATACTCAAAACTATCCCTAACTGACCCTGACTTCACATTTGGGTGCACCCCCTTTTCCCCAGTGGTCCAGGTGGACCGCTTACAGTCTGTAGAAGCGCGCGGTGGGGCCCAAAGTCGGTCCTTTCTTTTATAGTGAAGCGTCCTCTCCTCACGGTTATCAGGATCTTGGGAGAAATGAAGTCCTCTTTAACAGGGAAACCAACTGAATGCAATGTAATCCAACAGCAGATTCCACTCAGCACACTGACAGTCCTGCAGAATCCATACACTGAGCTGGGATGTAAGCCGGGATTTAGCAGGTGCCGTCCAGTACATCAACAGCACTGCGAGTCTCTATCTGTGGTATCCATATACACAGTCACAATGTCAGTCTCACTGATCAGCCACTGAGCACAGTTCCTTTCACATGGACTCACTAGTCCTGTTGTCTCTTTACACTCTGTTTGTCTCTGGACCAAGATACAGCTTAGCTGTACAGAAAAATCTCCACACCAGTTCAATACAACACTTGCCAAGATGGCTGCTGCTCTCTGTCTCGTCACTTCCTGCTTCTCTGCTCACACTCTGTCTGCAGAACAGGCAGGCTGACAAAAGGGGGGGGGGTCTCACTCCAGCATCATGTCACAATTACAATGGCTGCTGTCTTAAAGGAACAGAATCACAGAAATACATTCAACATTAACAGTTTATACAGACAAATGAAGCTTAAGACAACATTGGCTGTCTCTTACACATAAGCCCCGCCCACATGTTCTACAGTATATTAGCCATTTGATCCCACAATGCATCACTTGCAGCTGCCACTCCTGCCTGGACCAGCAAAAAAATAGAGCACAAAGCCCTGACAACATAGAGGTAAGGTCACATTGGAGAATAGAGGTTTCTTTCAGGGTGACCTAATAAAAAAATTTACCTTAAAATAAGATGTTAGGGGAGTGGCTAAAAGCAATAGTGGTGAATCAATGGAAGTAGCGAAAAGGGGGGTAAGACACAGGGTTAAATGTCACTAGCAGAGTAATTAAACAAAAAAGGGCTAATAGCTAAGCAAGAAAAACTCTGTAGATCATGTTAAGCCATAGAACACCAAAACAACATGACCACAAAAAATAATAATATTTTATTAACATAAATGAAACAAATATATATGGGGTGTGAGGGAGGTAGTTCGGTAGCAGCCTAGGTACAGGCCCAAACAGTCAGAGACAGTGACACGAAAACTTAGGTGTAACAGGTTTATTAGAAAAAAATGGCAACAAAAGAAATAAACCTTCTCAGGAAAACAGGCAAAATAATATCAGCCTTAACATCAGGCACAAAAATAAACAAAACTCCTGCTCGTCTGAGCGGCTACCTAAACAAAATAACACTTACTAACCTGTGTGGCTGTCTGCCAGCCACCAGTTTGGCACTAACAGTTTTTGGGAGATCAGGACAGATCCAGACGCCCGCTCTCACTCCCCCAGGATCTGCATTCAAGTGCAGACTCTGCAGGTCTATATGGGCCAGTAATGAGCCTCAAGACCCGCACCTGAGCTGCGGCTTACTCAAAAACCCGCCCTGGACCAGCTATATGACAAAACCTGGGGACTGACATACCATGACTCCAGCACTTGTCCTGTCACTTTCTCACAGAGGAGATAAATAATGAAGGTACACCATAACAACAATAGGGAGGGAAATGGGGGCAACAATAATAATAAATAGGGGATATATACCACTGGTACAAATATGTATAAGGATGGTTGAAAACAACCTATATAACACTATATATGCATAAACATACCACAAACAGTATAATAGCCCAAAGAAATCTAGTAAATACTAAAAAAATGGAAATAGATATAAACATAATAAGCCACCATTATAGCCTCACCTAATCACACTCCACCCCAACATACATTTCACCAGACAGCTTCATCAAGGGGGCATGTGGCATGCTCAAACAGCTTAGTTTAAATATACAGCAATGTCCAATCCACTGAAGCGCACAGATCACATGTAAAAACACACCTGAATACTAAATGATGATATGAAAAAACATGGCAAATCGCTAAGAAACTAAAGCTCCATGATGACAATGCATAGTAATGCTAAACTGAAAGGCATTGATACAATATAACCCCCGTTAATCGTGGGAGTACATTCTGTCAAGGATAGATGAAAATAAATAGTGGTAAAAAGCGGTAAAGAGGCTCATACGTGGAGGTTAGCGCATATCATCGCGAGATCTCGCATTGTAATAACCAAGCCCCACGTATGCACTAAATGATACCGCTGCATCAACACCAAGAAATACAAAACATACAATGAGCGCCTGCGCAAAAAAAGGGGACAATATAAATAACTTATGCATAAAAAAGATAAAAGTAATGTGAGAGATTAAAATGGTGAAAAAAAGTGCAAGTGCAAAGTGAAACATGCAGTGATGAAAAAGTGCATAAAATGATGTCAGAAATTACATATAATAAAGTATGCAAAAGATAAGAACAATATACAAAAATAGTCATACAAGTGTAAATAGTGTTTATAATACTGATGATAACAGTGTAAACAATATATATACTATATGATAATAATAATAATAATAAAGGTATATACGGAAAAAAAAAAAAAAAGTATATACGAAAAAAATATATATATATATATAAAAAAAAAAAATTTTTTATTATTATTGTTCTTTTCTTAATATGGTCCCCAAGTTGCATTTTCTTAAACAGGTGCAAAAAGTGTGGGAAAGGAGCAGTTCTTCATATGACACTCAGGACACATCAGCCAGACAAATCTACAAAAAACATAAAAATTTTTTTAAAAACATGTTAAAAGACCATATAACACAATAGTTCAACTGGGAGCTCAAGCAACCAAAATAATAAACCAATCAAAAATATCTACAGAAAAGGTGCAAAACTAATTTGTTCATTTAGGCCAGAGGGTTGTATAGTTTTAAGTGTAAAAATCCATTTGCGCTCTTTTTGTGCAAGGATTTGTTTCCAATTACCCATCCTGGGTCCCATTTTTATTCCATCAATAGCTAGTACTCTAAATCCAGTTGGATCAGAGTTATGGAACAACTTGAAATGTTTGGGGATAGTTTTAAGTGAAGAAACATCCTCACAATTTTGAGATGCGACAATCCCCAACACATGTTCACGGACGCGTCTACGAAGCTCACGAGTTGTAAGACCAATGTAAATTAAACCACATGGGCATGTCGCATGATAAACTACTCCCATTGAATGACAAGAAAAATGGGAGAGAATGCGAAACCGTCGTATCCCATCACTACCAACAAATTCACAGCCCGAATCAATATTTGTACAAGCGACACACTTGCCACATGGACGACAACCGTTTTTGGGACCAGAACCACCAAACAAGGAACTAACAGTTCTACCAGGAAAATGGCTCCGTACCAACATGTCCCGCAGATTCCTTGAACGACGATACGTGATGGAAGGGCGTGGCCCTACGTAACGTCTAAGAATGGGATCACATGTAAGTATGCCCCAATATTTCCTCAAAATCCTCTGTGCCTGAAACCAACGGGAGTTAAAATTAGTAATGAACCTTACCTGTTGTTTTGACTGTATCGATCTACTTCGGGTATATGATGGCTGTAAAAGTTCATTTCGTCGTGAAGTTGTAGCCCGAAAACAAGCATCACGAATCCACCGTTCTTGATAGCCACATTGTCTAAACCTTGTATCCACACACAATTTTACATCCAGGAAATCGATGGGGCTGTGGGAAAGAACAATATTTCTTACGGAACCAGTTGAATTTATTGAAAATGTACATTTCTGGGGAAGGTATATCGACGATGTGCTCTTTACCTGGCAGGGCTCTTTGGAAAGTCTTGAAATTTTTTTGACATTTTCAAGTTGTTCCATAACTCTGATCCAACTGGATTTAGAGTACTAGCTATTGATGGAATAAAAATGGGACCCAGGATGGGTAATTGGAAACAAATCCTTGCACAAAAAGAGTGCAAATGGATTTTTACACTTAAAACTATACAACCCTCTGGCCTAACTGAACAAATTAGTTTTGCACCTTTTCTGTAGATATTTTTGATTGGTTTATTATTTTGGTTGCTTGAGCTCCCAGTTGACCTATTGTGTTGTATGGTCTTTTAACATGTTTTTAAAATTTTTTTTATGTTTTTGGTAGATTTGTCTTGCTGATGTGTCCTGAGTGTCATATGAAGAACTGCTCCTTTCCCACACTTTTTGCACCTGTTTAAGAAAATGCAACTTGGGGACCATATTAAGAAAAGAACAATAATAATAATTTTTTTAAAATTTTTTTTATATATATATATTTTTTTTCGTATATACCTTTTTTTTATTCGTATATACCTTTATTATTATCATATAGTATATATATTGTTTACACTGTTATCATCAGTATTATAAACACTATTTACACTTGTATGACTATTTTTGTATATTGTTCTTATATTTTGCATACTTTATTATATGTAATTTCTGACATCATTTTATGCACTTTTTCATCACTGCATGTTTCACTTTGCACTTGCACTTTTTTTCACCATTTTAATCTCTCACATTACTTTTATCTTTTTTATGCATAAGTTATTTATATTATCTCCCTTTTTTGCGCAGGCGCTCATTGTATGTTTTGTACTTCTTGGTGTTGATGCAGCGGTATTATTTAGTGCATAAGCGGGGCTTGGTTATTACAATGCGAGATCTCGCGATGATATGCGCTAACCTCCACGTATGAGCCTCTTTACCGCTTTTTACCACTATTTACTTTCATTTATCCTTGACAGAATGTACTCCCACGATTAACGGGGGTTATATTGTATCAATGCCTTTCAGTTTAGCATTACTATGCATTGTCATCATGGAGCTTTAGTTTCTTAGAGATTTGCCATGTTGTTTCATATCATTATTTAGTATTCAGGTGTGTTTTTACATGTGATCTGTGCGCTTCAGTGGATTGGACATTGCTGTATATTTAAACTAAGCTGTTTGACCATGCCACATGCCTCCTTGATGAAGCTGTCTGGTGAAATGTTTGTTGGGGTGGAGTGTGACTAGGTGAGGTTATAATGGTGGCTTATTATGTTTATATTTATTTCCATTTTTCTAGTATCTACTAGATTTCTTTGGGCTATTATACTGTTTGTGGTATGTTTATGCATATATAGTGTTATATAGGTTGTTTTCAACCATCCTTATACATATTTATTTGTACCAGCGGTATATATTTCCTATTTATTATTATTGTGGCCCCCATTTCCCTCCCTATTGTTATGGTGTACCTTCATTATTTATCTCCCCATACATATTTGTTTCACGATTTATGTTAAAATATTATTTAATATTTTTTTGTGGTCATGTTATTTTGGTGTTCTAGCACTAGCAGGGTTAAATATCACCCAGGCTTTTGGGTACCAGCACCCAGGGTATATGCCCAGCAAACCCCCATACTGATGCCCCTTCCTGAGGAAAAAAATATACCTAGTGCTGGTTATACTACCAAATGTCCTGGGTCCATCAGGACAGTCATAGGGACAATTTAGAAACTCTTTGGAATGGTGTTGCCACTATTGCACTGGTCGTCATGGTAGTGGCAGCCATTTTGTGAGCATCAGGTAGAGGTAGTCAGCATAGAGCCGATAGACAGATACGTAGACAAAGCGCTGATAACAAGGTAGGTTTCAGTATATGGAAAAATGAAGACTTCATTCTAGTGATTATACAAGGGGCTCAATTTCCTGTCAGCAACTCTCTCTCCTGTAAATAGCAAAATATAAAAAAAAATTACAAATCCGCCTCCTGCAATAACTTGTTGGCCATAATAGCCAGTAATACTAACCAATAGCGCCCCATCCATACATTTTATATCTGCACTTACATCCCATAATGCCTTTTTTAACTGCAAATTCTGGTCTTTTTCAGGCTCAGGAGCACTGTACAACCGCCACCTGTAAGAAAGATGACAACCCAGACCGGCATACATCAGTGCTGTAGGAAAATACCAACCTGGCTGCCACAATGAAGCACAAGATCTTGACAACGTGAAAGAAAACTCAATTTGGGTCAGGAGGTTTCCTACGGGGTGACTGAAAGCGATCAACAATAATGGTAAGGAGGGTCAGTGGGTGCACCTGAGGCTCCATTCAGACCATGTTTTTACGCTCATATAGAAGATCTGCTAAACAGATGCAAAAACCGGACGCAAAACGATGGCCATGTTTATACAGAGATCAATGTTTAAAAAAAAAACTGATCTGTTTCTGTCCATTTTTTGAATGGACACAAAAACCATAGTTTTGTGTTCGTCCAAAAAAATGAACAGAAATGAATCCTTTTATTTTTAACATACCTCTGTGTAAACAGATGGCCATCCATTTGTGTCCATTTTTAGCATCTGATCTAGTAAACGGATGTAAAAAAAGTGATGTGAATGGAGCCAAAGACGGTTAGAGAGGCGCAGGGTACTCTGTTGTACAAATAAAAATGCTGTCCATATTCCAAAATATTTTAGGTTCAGCAGGATGGTCATGGGGACAGTTTAGGCACTCTTTGGAACTGTGTGGCCACTGTTGCCCTGGTTGCCAGAGTAGCCATTATGAGTCAGAAGGAGTGAACAAGCAGATACTAGATCAAAATGTAAAAACATGGAAAATTATGCAATTATATAAACACCTCTGAAACGAGAAATGAAATGTAAGTTCTATCATTTTTATTATTCAACTATATAGCAACAACAAATTCTGTAGTGCTGTACATTGCATGATAGACTTCTATGCAATACATTAGAAACAAGGTTTAACTGGTTGACCACCAGCCGTAAATTTACGGCCTGCGGACCTGGTCTCTGAAGTCCGGTCAATAGTAAATTTATGGCCTGCACTTCAGAGACCCTGTGACCGGGAGCAGGTGTTAGCTGTAACTGACAGCTAACACCCTGCTCCATAACCCCCGGTCGGAACTGAGTTCCGATCGGAGGTTTTAACCCCTTGGATGCCGTGGTCAAACATGACCGTGGCATCCAAGGGGTTCCACCATGTTGCTGCCCCCACTGGCAACCCCTGCGGCAAGATTGGGGGTTGCTGATATCTATTTTCTGTAGCCTGGGGTCTGGCCAGTGACCCTAGGCTACCTGAAGCCCCACTACCTGGCTGATCCTGCTGGGATGTGAAGTCAGCCGATGCGTCTACATCGGCTGTCATTCTTGTATAGACTGCAATACAAGAGTATGCTCATGTATTGCAGTCTATAATACTGAGCCAGGATCAGAGCATCGCTGGCTCAGGTGTCCTTATAGGACAGGTAAAAAGGTAAAAAAAATAGTGTAAAAAAAAAAAAAAAAAAAAAAAAAAAAATTATAAACACATATTTGGTATCACCACATCCATAACAACCTGTACAATAAAACTGTCGAAAAAAAAAAACACTGGAAGTAATCATTTTTGACTATCTCGCTTACAACAAATGCTATAAAAAGTGATCAAAAACCCATATGTACCTCAAAACAATACCAATAAAAAGCCCATGTCATCCCACAAAAAATAAGCCCTACACCAAGTCTGTCAACCAAAAAATAAAAATGTTACGCATCTCAGAAGATGGTGATGCAAAAACAATTGATATATGTCCACAAATGGGTTTTTGTTCTGCAGAATTAGTAACGCATAAAAAAACAATATAACTGAGGTATCGCCATAATTGTACCGACCTGCAGAATAAAGGTAACATGTGACTTATGCTGTACGCCACACGGCAAAAAAATTAAAAGGTAAAAACCAATTCCAGAATTGATATTTTTTTTAATCCACCCAGAAAGAGTTAATATAATTTATTCAATAAGTTATAGACACCCAAAAAAAGTCATTAAAAAATGCATATCATACTGCAAAAAATCAGCCCTTATATGGCTACATCATCCAAAAAATAAAGAATACAGCTTATACAGTGTGAAGACAAACTCCAAAAATCACCAAATCATTAGAACACAACTGGCTGCGGCAGGAAGGGAATGTATAAGCTGTGCAAGTGTATATCAGGGGACAAACCAGATTTAGAGCTTACGAGGGAAAATAAACCAGAAGTGACCCCCCCCCCCTCAATCATAGGAGCTACTGGGGATATAGTAGGGAATTTCATGTTCCCCCATGTACTCCGCACAGCTTACATATTCACTCTGCACCATCCGCTGTGCAGTCATGTCTGGGATACTAATGCTCACTACACCCCCTGAGAAATTCTTTGAGGGGTGCAGTTTTCAAAATGGGGTCACTGCCTAGGAGATTCCACTTTTCTGGTACATTGGAGGCTCTGCAAACATGACATGGCGTCCAGATACCAAACATCTGAATCTGCGCTCCAAAAGCCACATAGCGCTCCTTCCCTTCTGTGCCCTGCTGTGTGCGCAAACTGCAGTTTATACCCACATGTATGCCAGTAAAGAGGAAACCCCTGACATGTGACCCTATTTTGGAAACTGCACCCCTGAAGGAATTTATCCAGGGGTGCAGTGAACATTTTTTTTTTTTTTTTACCTCCAAGTGTTGCTATAATTTAATTTTCCAGAAATGAATACGCAGCTGATGGTGAAAGGTGAATGACAATTTTTCCAGGAATATTTAATTTCAATGCATAATATGTTGTGCCCGGCTTGTATCAGATGTAAACGCTCCAAAAGATGTTGTGCTCAGGATACCCACTTAACAGTTTTTAGTGTTTGTGCCTGCTGACATAAGCTGGGCACAAAATATTGGGCACTGAAATGGCATATCTCTGGAAAAATTGCAATTTTCCCTTTTCATTATCAGCTGCACATTCATTTATTGAAATTAAATGAATGCAACACTTAAGAGTTAAGAATACTCGCTACCCCACTTGATAAATCCCTTCAGGGGTGTAGTTCCCAAAATGGGGTCAAGTCTGCGGATTCCACTTTACTGGCAATTCAGGGGCTCTGCAAAAGTGGCATGGTGTCCAAAAACCAAACTGGCTTCAAAAACCAAAATAGCGCTCTGTCCCTTCTGTGCCCAAGCAGCAGTTTATACCAAGTACGTTATCCTGGATACACCAGTGTCATACATGTGGGCGTAAACTGCAGTTTGGGTACACAGCAGGGGGCAGATGTGAAGGAGCGCTATGTGGCTTTTGGAGCATAGATTTAGATTGTTGGATTTTGGATACCATGTAAAATTGGCAAAGACCCTAAAACTGCCCCTACAAAATGGGGTCACTTCTTGGGGAATTCCAATTTACTGGCACCTCTGCAAAAACAACATGGCGTCCAGAAAGTCCCTCTAGATCTGTACTTCAAAAGCTAAAAAGTGCAGTGCTCCTTCCTGTCTGAGCCCTGCTGTTTGCCCAAGCGGCAGGTTACACCCACATATATAATTTTTTTTCCCCTGGAATAGCCCACATAATAGTTTTAGGAGTGCGTGTCTCTGATGCCACAAAGTGGGTACAACATATTGGGCACCAAAATGGCATATTTATTTAAAATTGTCAATTTTCACTTTGTACATTAATTTTTGGGAAGCACTTTTAGGCTCAAAATGATGATACCCCTTGATACATTTCTTGAGGGGTGTAGTTTCTAAAATGGGGTCACTTTTGAGGGGTTTCCATTGTATTGGTACTTTAGGGGCTCTGCAAATGCAACATGGCACCTGAGAAATATTCCAGCAAAATCCGCCCTCCAAAAGCCAAATAGCGCTCTTTCTATTCTGAGCCCCACCATGTACCCAAATAGCAGATTTCAACCACATATGGGGCATTTCTGTATTCAGGAGAAATTGTGTAACAAACTTTGGGGAGCTTTTTCTCCTTTATCCTCTTGTGAAAATGAAAAAATTGGGGCTAAATTGATGGTTTATTGGAAAGAAAGTAATTTTTCATTTTCATGTCCCACTGTTAATAAAATCTGTGAATCGGCTGTGGGGTCAAAATGCTCACTACCTCTTGATATGTTCTGTGAGGGGTGTAGTTTCCAAAATGGGGTCACTTTTGGGGGTTTCCATTATATTGGTACTCTAGGGGCTCTGCAAATGGGACATGGCACCTGAAAACTATTCCAGCAAAATCTGCCCTTCAAAAGCCAAATAGCGCTCTTTCCATTCCGAGCCCTGCCATGTACCCATGCAGCAAATTACAATCGCATATGGGGTATTGCCGTGTTCTGGAGCAATTGTGTAACAAACTGTGGGTGGCTTTTTCTCTAACACCTTGTGAAAATGAAAACTTTGGGAATAAAGTGGTGGTTTAGTAATTTTACATTTACACATCCCAATGTTAATAAAATCTGTGAAACAGCTGTGGGGTCAAAATGCTCAGTATACCCCTTGATAAACTGTCAGGGGTGTAGTTTCCAAAATGGGGTCACTTTTAGGGGGTCTCCATTGTATTGGTACTCTAGGGGCTCTGCAAATGAGACATGGCACCTGAAAACTATTCCAGCAAAATCTGCTTTTCAAATGCCAAGTGTCGCTCTTTCTTTTCCGTGCACTGCCGTGTGCCCAAAAATCATTTTACACCCACATGTGGGGTATTTCTGTGCTCGGGAGAAATTGCACAACAAACTGAGATGTATTTTCTCCTTTAACCCTTTGCGAATGTTAATTTTAGGGATAAATGAATGTATTATTGGATAAAAATGAAATGTCTAAATTTCACCTCCATATTGTTTTAATTCTTGTGAAATGCTTAAAGGGTTAAACTTTCCAACTGCTGTTTTGAATTATTTGATGGGTGCAGTTTTGAAAATGAGGTGATTTATGGGGGTTTCTAATATATAGGCCTTTATAATCCCCTTCAGAACTGAAGTGGTCCCTAAAATTAGTTTGGGAAATTTTCTTGTAAATCTGGAAAATCGCTGTTACACTTGTAAACCTTCTAACATCCAAAATTAAAGGATGATTAAAAGATGATGCAGAGATATGGTAGATATTTATTAATGTATTTGGGTGGTATGACTATCTGTCTGAAAAGCAGAGCATTTTACATTTTGAACATTGCAATTTTTTTCCCCTAATTTTTATAAATAAATACAAAAATATTGATCAATGTTTACCACTAACATGAAGTACAATATGTCATGAAAAAACAATCTCAAAATCACTTGTGTAAGTTATAGCATCTCAAAGTTATTGCCATATAGTCACACATGTCAGTTTTGAAAAATGAGGCCTGGTCCATGAGGAACTTTTAGGCCCGGTCCTTAACCGGTTAAAGCGTATCTTTTCACACTTCCCAAGGTACAGTCTACACACACCACAGCTTGACGTATTCTGTCACACAGGGGCAGGAAATAGGATTCTTTGAGGAAATCTATCATTTACATATTCCTTTCTGTTTTACTGGTTATTAAACAGTGTTAAAGTGGTTATCCAGGGGCTAATTAAACTTAAGCTAAATTCACACTGGCCTGTCTGTTGTTCTGATCCTCCTACAATAGTGGATACATACGGAGCCCGATGTACTCCATTTACTAATGGGGTCACCCGGTTGTCTGTCTTTTGTTTTGTTTTTTTAAACTGAAATCGGTGTACAAAAGTGGCGCGTGCAGGACTTTCATCTTCCGGTTTCCTAGAGTCTCAGATGCAGATGAGAACTACATGTATTTTCTGTATTGGATAAGCTTTATTTCTAATACATATAACCAGCTCCCTAGAGCCCTGGAGAACAGCTGGGGAGACCAGAAGTCTATTTCCTCTGATGCTACTCCAACTCTAGATCACATAACTCCACTCTACTCTATGGACCTGCAGCTGGAGTAGAGCAGAGTTAGTGATGTCACCTACAGCCTATGCAGCAGCAGGAAAGGCACCGCACATAGGATTCTGATACCTCACTGTGCTCCGATTATGACATATTTAAGGGTGAAGTGATTAGAATAGCTAAATAGACTGGAACTGATAAGGTTTTAGATGTGTGATTTTCCTCTTTGATTCATTTACAGATTATGAAGTGTGAAAGAGCCTGGATCCATGTAAAGAAAGCTGCGAATACAATTGGGACCTGCTCCTGTTCGCCTATTTCTAGAGACCTGGTCCTGCTAGACTGAGAAATCTACATCACTAAAGCCAGAGTTCTGGCTACTACTTCAGTCTACTTTGGCCTCAACCACACAAAGGACCAGAGAAAGACACTTTGTCACTTTATAGCTGTATAGTATTGGTTGGCTTTATTCAAAGTTGTCAGTGGCTTAAAGGAACCTGTCCCGTGTATTTAAAATGGGCAAATTGTATTTAAGTCAGTAAGTTTTAACTAAGAAAGCCCTGACAAAAAGAAGGCTGACCTGTAAACTAGATGTCCTTACAGTATTCGCAGCTTGCCATCACTGGGTAAAGAAGGTACATGGAAACCTGGGAAGATTCAACAATTATGATGTAAATAAAATGAGAAAACAGGATGAAGACAACCGTCTGTGGCTTCGGCCCAACTGCTCCTTTCTTTGAGGCCCCTCAATGTTTTGGAAACGGGTGGAGGACATTGTCTTCATTAGAATGGGCTCCCCTGAGGTGCTGATGCAGTTTGGACTCTGCCACGACTTGAAGGTCTAGAGAATGGTGGTTTCCCTGAACCTAGAACCCAGTGTGGAGTCTGTGTATTAGCACCCCATGGCCAAACTGTATTCAGAAATTTAGATTGTAAACCCTAATGTGGACAGGGACTGATGTATGTGATGACAATTAGAATATTCAGGCGGCACATTTAAGTACGTTTTAACTTGGCAAGCCCTGCCAACAAGGCTGACCTATAATCTAGATGTCCTTAAAGTAATGGCAACTTGTCATCAATGGGTATAGATTACTTGGAAACCCGGGGAAGAATTATGTTGTAAAGAAAATATAATTACAGGATGAAGACAACCGTCTGTGGCTTCGGCCCAACTGCCCCTTTCTTTGAGGCCCCTCAATGTTTTGGAAATGGGCGGAGGACATTGTCTTCATTAGAACGGGCTCCCCCGAGGTGCTGATGCAGTTTGGACTCTGCTACGACTTGAAGGTCTAGCGGATGGTGCTTTCGCTGAACTGTGGACTCTGTGCATTAGCACCCCTGGGGCAAACTGTATTCAGAAATTTAGATGGTGAACCCTAATGATGACAGGGACTGTATGTGATGACAGTACAGTGCTGTGAAATATTTAGGTGGGGGGGGGGAATGTTGACTCACATCAGACCAACAAGAGTTGGACCTTGATTGTAATTGACTTACAATGTAAGACATTTTTTTTTTATGTATTCTTAAATAAAAGAGCTTAAATTGTAATTTCTTGTGTCTGAGCTCTCTGTATACACTATGTGGCTTGAAATAACGACACTCATTCTACATCTATATGATGTTACACAAAATGCTGTAACACTAGGGACTGGCCCTCACTGTTACATCCCAAGAACTGTTAGTTCTAGTTTTCACACTTTCAATGTAAGCAGTCATTTCCACTTAAGAGCCGCTGCTATACTTTGCATAGTGAGTGAGCAGGGCAGCTAGGAGCATGTTAACATTCCCAGGACCTGAGCTGTCCCAGAAAAGCTGATCTGCAGGGTCCTGACCCTTGCAGATTTAATCTTGATGCCTATCCTAAAGATAGGACATCAATATTAAAAAGTGGTTTTCATAGGTTTTCTTCCATGCCAGACATATCTATCCATCTCAATGTCACACATGAACGATCAATATCTAGAATTGCGCTAAATACAATATAAAGTGACGGCCCTTGGAAACTAGAAGTAGTCTTTAGTTTGTACATGGGTTGGAGGTTTTACATGGCATATCACATTAACTAGTCTATTGATGTGTGGCAGGGCCAC
This sequence comes from Leptodactylus fallax, assembly GCA_947044405.1. Classification (NCBI taxonomy): domain Eukaryota; kingdom Metazoa; phylum Chordata; class Amphibia; order Anura; family Leptodactylidae; genus Leptodactylus; species Leptodactylus fallax. The sequence goes on along the minus strand of CAMRHE010000005.1, from coordinate 6,462,848 downwards.
AGGGAAAGGACGGACACATTAACTGAATTTTCTAAACAAAAAAATTTTTAATTATGGAACCAATAACTTTTGTTGCATTAACAAAAACAGAGCAGTCACAATCCACATAATGTGATTTAATGTACAAGCATCAGTGATACATTCAGGGTGGAAATTCAGAAAACAAAGTAAAATCCTGAATACTAGCTATGGCAGAGTCTCATACAACAAACTGGTCATACAAGTAACCCATACATCCCATGAAAACATAATGTAGACTTAAATATTCCATTGAAAGTGCCCATTCTTGGACCTCTGAGTGCCACCACGTCTGCTATTCATGGAGTCTCATCCTAAAAGGTTGGAGTGATGATGGTTACCCTAAACAGCAAATTGTATAAAATGTTTTACTGCCTGTAACCGAACGGCCAACATAGATGGAAGTCATTTTGTAGCACTTTATAATGGATGACGCCATCTGAAAAGTGTAGGCAGCGGCTAACAGTTAAAGGGCTGCACGGGTCACTGAATTAAATGCACACAGTTCAGGCATCTGCTTTTAAGCAGAGCAGCGGTGATGTCATGTTGACAGGATCGCTGTAGCCAATCATCTCTTAGTTGTATGCTATGAATGTGACATCACCACTGCAGGAGATGTATCGGCCTGCCCAGTGCAGGAATGGAGGGGAGGGTGCAGGTAAATACTTATGCAATTTTATTTTCTAGCCCTCTTGAACTGTGTGCATACAATTCAATGATCCTGGACAACCCCTTTTAAGGGATGTCCCACTGAGGATAGTCCACAGGATGGGGGATACGTGTCTGATCACAACAATGGACGTTTCCGAGTTCCTTACAATACTTGTTCATCTCTGTCTCAAGGACCCTTGTTCATGGGATTGCCAAGAGTCCTTGTGATCGGAACCCCAGCGACTTGTAAAAAGTAGAACTCCCTTTAATTCAAAACACAAATTCTTCAAACAAATGGATAAGTTACTTTTGACATTTACAGGTCACTGCTGTAGAAAAGCACCAAGTCGAACGCCATTTTGGGTCAGTCATAAATGTAACAATCAGATGGACATGAGTCGGGTGTGCCATGACTGCAGTCACCTTTACAGACACCATCAGTGCATAAAAACTAGAAACAGAGAAATTGCTATTTGATCCTGAATGTTGGTAGTACTATACACAGGTCAATCTGTATGAAGACCATAAACATGACATACAATCTGTCTGCTGCATAGTCTAATTTCTACAATATGTATATAGCAGACACTGCTGTTATGGTGAAGATGAGTGATCTCTGTGTTACTAATGAAATGTCTTCCCTCTCGCCTGCCTACATTATTGCACTTGCACATCCCCAGGCTTTCCTGTGGGTAACTAACAATTTTTCCAGCAAAATCTTATTTCAAGTTCTGAAAATAAATACAAATTAAGTGCTTAAATGTACATAAAAAATAGGAAAAAAAAACACACCTATGGGTTAATCTACAAGAGTTTTTGCAACTGGGTGCAAATAGAAAATAAATGGCAGGTGTCAACATCTTATTGGCCTCCCCATCTTTTTCTGAAGAGGATGATCACAGGGTAGTATCTGAAGGTTTCTGCTGCCTCCGAGGCTGTAAGGCTAAAGCTCTGCCTCTTTGCCCAAAATATATAGCTTCACATACACTAGTACTTGAAGCAGGGGAGAGGGGCGGCAAAACAGCTGACTCCTGTTGCAGATGTAGAAGGCTTTTTTACCTTTTAAAACAGGAAAGAACAGGAAGGAGATATGATGGAGGTGCTAATTTGTTCTTTTTTTTGTCCAACGCAATTTATTATTTTTGTCATAACGCAGAAGAGTAAATAGGGAACGTATCTCGAGCTTGGACCCAAAAAAGTGGATAAATTCAGACATGTGAAAATAACCATAAAAATGGCTGGATATACAAAGTATTGCTAGGCCTGGGTTATAAACAGATGGAGACACCTTGTACAGATAGAGAGATGTGCTGGTAGGCTTATGCCTGTTACATGGCCTGTGAATGAACAGCACCGAATACCTAGTTACCTGCAGATTATCTATGAAGCGCTCCTCTATATTCGGCAGTCCCTTTTCAGAAATTCTACAAATCATTCACACGGACACACAATGGTACAAAGTAAACATAAGGACACGCACCCTTTAACACATTACAATCGATATCAGCGGCTCACGTGACGCTAGAGAGAGTTAACATCTTCTCTCTACAAGGCTCTTTACTTAATAGATAATAGTTACTAAAGTCCAAGTGTGGAGGCTGAAGATCGTAAAATCACCGGTAAGGTCCATGCTCTACCACTGCCGTCCACCGGATGTCCCTTTCTAGCTACACCAGCTTGGATAGTATGAGGTGACACAGGCTCAGTCCAAGCTAACGTGCATTAAAACCCCCTGGTTTGTAGCACTTTTCGATTTCTTCATCTTGTCTATGGCCCGCATTAAATCTTGCTGCTGAATTGGTCGGATCTCTTCACAAGGGCTAAAGGGATAGAGAGAGATGTTATTTCCAGTTAGAATAAACCAAATTAATAATATAAACTATTTGTGACCACAGAATTAAAAGTAGGCATTTCTACCTTACAATAAAACATTGCAGGTGTATTATTTAGTTAACCATGCCCGCTAACAAGTAGACTTAGGCTGAACTTCCAGCACATGTGAAGAGTGAATAGAGCAGTGGAAAGAATATGGTCTTTGCCCCCGTCAATGCTTACACATTAAATGCTACAAAGATGTAGTAATTGTGGGTTTACAGATCATCCCTAACAAAGGATGACTACAGAAAGTGACAAGGAGCTGCAAACTGCACAGCAAATCGCAAAAATAGATGTAAAATGGGGAACCTGTTAATATTGCCGGTTATGGAAAAAGCCCTTTAGCCCACCCTACAGTTTTGGACGAGCAGGATTCAGGGCTTGAGGTAAGTGCATTACTATTCACCCAGAATACAGCACGTTCATAGAGAATGTAACTTTAAAAGGCTCTAACAATGGAGACGCAGGCCAAGGTACTTCACACAAGGACCGGGAGATGTAGGGGGAAATTAAAGGAGCAGAGCACAGGCTCTCTACGCTGCAACCACTGTACACAGTACTCAGATATCTTGTGGAGGGAGAAGCCAGAGCGCAGGTTCTCAGTAGCTCCCCTCCACACCTCCCTGCCTGGACAATGAGTCTGGAGGTGCAATATGACTTCCATGGGCTCTGCTTGCTGCATGATGTCAAACAAGGGGGTGCATGAACTATTTAAGTGCATACTGCCCATCTATACGCCCTGCCCACCCGTACACCATGCCCTGTACACTGACGCATCAGAGCCTGTACTCCAAGAGCCCAGACATGGAGTACAGATCTCAGTTAGCAAGTGAAAGAAGTGCCACAGATTGAAACAGAGGAGTAAAGACTAGACAGCCAGATTCAGGCACAATTTTATACCACAAAGAGGAAAATTTCGGTAATGTAATAATGTATAAACATGATTAACTCACTAAATGCTGAAATAAAATGAAAAGTAGTTTAAAAGTTTAGCTACGCTTTAAAATCACATGCAGATTTTACAGGGGATTCTGTCATGAATTGAACCCAACCTAAAAGTGTTACCCATAGTGCCCTATGCACACTGGAGAATGCAGTTAGTTACTGTCCATACTATATACAGCACAGCTGCGGGCAGACAGTAACTGACATACATATATGTATATATAGACATACACACATTACATATAATACATATCTATATATCTATATCTCACATACACAGGTATAGTTTTTCGTTTAATAAATGTGTCCTTTATGTACAGATGTAGCCTGAACCTCTGCAATCCGTTAAACTGCTGCAGTGTGATCTCTTATCACATAAGACAAGAAAAAAACAGCGAAAAGTCATTGTAAAAACATTTTTAATGGGTTTTCATTGTTTTTTGCTGTCTTCCGTGATAAGATATCATGTTGCAGCAGTTAAACCTATTGCAGAAGGTTAACTGCTACATCTGTGTATGTATGCTTATATATAAACATATATTATATATACACAAATAACATATTATACAAGTATACATAATATATAAATATATATGGGACCAGGAAGACAGTACACAATTTTCTACCACTGCTATACTGTGGCTGTGACTTTCCTGCTTCCATGTCCAACATCAGTACATTACAATGCTCAGAACATACACAGTACACAAGGAGGAGAGCGGCAGCTCTGGTATGTTACAACATACTAACCTATCTTCATTGCTATTGATCACACTCTCTCTGACACACAGCAATGCTGCGTCTCTGCACATCTCCTTCAGGTCACTTCCGGAGAATCCATCTGTACAGCTGGCAACGTGCTCCAAATCCACACGGGTGTCCACCTATAACAGAGTAAGAAGTAAACTTTATTAAATTGGTAAGAAAATCCACACCTTACAATATATGTGGCCAAGCTTATCCCTATCACCTACTGTCTAACTATTTTTCTGAATCTATAATGTTGCTACTACTGCCCTTCTACTAATGCTACAAGTTTAAAGGGTTTTTTTTTTCTTCCACGAAACAAGGTAGCTCCTATTTATAGGATAGAAGATAACTTACAGATCAGTGGGGGCCCAACCACTCAGACTCCTAATAATGGGGGATTCTGTCTGGAAATAGACGAAGTACAGACCACAACTGAGCTGCAAGTTACCCCTTAACCTACGGATAGGGGATAACTTGTTTTGTGGGAAAACCCCTTTAATTTATTGGAGACTGTTGGGAGACATTGGTTAGATCAAGTTTGGATCTAAAATGCTGACAAGAGTCTGAGATAAGTGAAAAGGGTGGCGGTAAGGCATGCGCACCACTGTTTATCCACACAGTGGACTTAGGGAGCCTTGTTCTTTCAGAACCAGCAGTCGGACCCCCAAGAAAGCACAAATCTGTCTCAAATCTTGTGTAAAAAAAGTGACAAATATTGTTGGTGGCCAAACCTTCAATTTCTTTTTTAAGAGGAAAGGCCTGTAATGTATGGTGTATAGTCCTTTCCTTCAATGACCAGCTGAGCAGCGGGTGAGCGTATCACTGCTGTGATATATAACATTACAAATTACAGATCTCCTTTTATTAACCCTGTATATCAGGTGTAAATTAATTCCTTTTTACTAACAGTATGAAGAAAGAGATCAAAAACGGATATGTCACGTACATTCTCGTTCTTCAGGATGAGGTTCAGGATTGCCTCTCGCTGTCTCAAAGCCTGGAAAGAAAGTGTAATGCGGTATAAATGCAGAAAGAAACAAGCAAACATGATAAAAATGTATACTATGCTATGTCACTGTGGAATCATACAGTCTTACATAAACTGGTAAAGTTGCTCATCTACAGGAAAAGTAGTTTTCTTCTAGAAGATAACTGCTGGGCATAGACTTCTTATTGACAGGGCAACTGCTATGGGTATTTATTTCACATGGCCACAGTAAGATAAAATGACCATAACATAAAACTAGATAAATCGGACATTCACTTTTACTATCATTAACTTCCGGTCCATAGCAGGAAGAAGTGCTCATTTTTTCCTCATCTAAATACTGCACCCATATAAAGCCTCATAGTTATGAATCACGGTACATTCACATATTCAGGATTTTCCATACACAAATCTGATGTGTATGGCTCAAAAACTTCAAAGGTAGACACTAAGGTGTTGGCCACAGAAGTGCACCACAGTTTTTCCATGCAGAATATTGAGCAAAATGTTAATAGTCAGAGTGGTTATTATTCCAGCTGGATTTTTACAGCTGCATGTCAATGGGAATTAAAATACCCGATTCACCTGCAATGAATGGGAAATGTCAGTAGATTTAATAAGGATTTAGGTGTGGAAACTGCGCTTAACAAAAGTCCTTATCAAAATGTGATGTGTGAACATATCCTACATCCAAACATTTAAAGTATTCAAATCTCAGACATTTATGGCACATCAACAAGAAATGTCAGAAATGTCTTATACGCATGGGTTCAATGTTTAGAGACCTACATCTCTCTTAGCAATGGGGTCGAGGATCCTTGTCTTGCAGCTGCTGTGAGGCGGGCAGACGTGTGGCCGTCTCTAATCACTTTTTCCTGATTTTGGGAATGAACAAAGTGCGCCTAATAAGCGGTTTCTGAAATGCCTCAGGGTGAGGGTTCACGGCCTCTACTCTAGAGAGATGCAGGTCACAGATGTTGAATTCACTGCCAAGGCACTTATGACATGTCTGAGATGGAGAAACCTCTTTAAGGCTGAGGAGCTATGTTGCAGAAATGCAGCGTTCTTTGATTGCAGATTTTGCTGTGTTTTTTTTTAACCAATGTCAGGAGTGGATTGAGCAGAAGTTAGAAGTATCAGAACTTCCTATATATTTCCCATTTCCCATTCCATTCTTTGCTTTGGCTCAAAAAAAAAAAAAAAAAAAGAAGTATAATCTGCAACAACAACAAAAAAAAAAAGCTGAATTTCCGCAACGTGGGGCCTTAGCCTAAGGGTATTCATAAAGCATTTCTGACCATGAAGTATTTCTTTTACAGGGGGTGCCCAACGCGGACAGATATGCTTACCAATTTACAACACTGGTAAAAACACATTTCACTGCCTACAAGTTGGGGGATCAGTATCCAAGCGATCAATAGGTGACAAATGTCTGAGCCAGTCTGGTTTCCAAGTATGTGGCTATACTTCATCAGCAGAGATAAACCATGGAGGCCGCTTTTATCGGATTTTTAATTACATAATCCAACCTGTCGTTCTGAGTGTTGACCTTCATGATGCATGTATCACCCTGTATACTGATTCATTCTATAATATATGTTGTACATACCGGCTGATTGATGTGAAATCTTGTGGGCATTCTCCTCATGATCGCAGTATCCAGGTCCTGAGGACGGTTTGTGGCTCCCATTACTATTACCTGCATCAAAAAAGAGGGAAAAATATTGATTTAAGTATTATAGAGGAATATGATTTATTTCTATGCTTTAAAGGGCTTTCCATTAAAACATTTTGCAGAGTTTTATATATTTTCTCTAACCATCTTAGTGGTGACAGTTTTTTGCCTTATAAGTTGCCAATGGATATGACATGAATGCAGGAACTTTCTATGTTCTGGGACTTATCAGAAACCCAGCCATGATGTCCTTATTGTAGCTGGGTTATTTTCTCATACATGTAGTGTCCCTCCTAATAACCAGCCATGATGTCCTTATTGTGGCTAGATTATCTTCTCATACATGTAGTGTCCCTGCCTGATAACCTGTTGACAGTAAGGAAATAATGGCCAGGTTTCTGACAAGTCCAGACCATAGAAAGCTCCTGCACTCATGGTCGTATCTAAAACTCTGTATATAATGATCAGTCCAGAAGCCATGCATGCTTGGTTTACTGTGCTGTGCAGGGTATTCCAGTTCTCTGGTAGCACGAACACATATCATACTAGCTGGTCAATACGTAGGTACTAAGATTAAAGGGAACCTGTTAGATCGATTTGTGACATTAAACCACCCACAGGTCCTTATAGCCCGAGGGTTTAGTGTCCCAAATTCATCTATGCCGGCATTTTAAAAAACAAACAAACCTTTATACTTACCTGGAGGTGAGTCTGATGAGGCTCATTGAACTTCTGTCGGATACTCCCTGCGCCTTTGTAGTTCTTCATTGAAGCTGAGGACGTACACTCCGGTTTCACTGTGCAAGTGCCAGAGGTATAAGGCATGCACACTGAAGCCAAGGTGTACTCCTCTGCCTTCAGTGAAGAACTGCGCCCGCATGAGGAGCAAAGTGGCAGCAGGAGTATGAAGCTTTTTTATTGCGTATGTGGATGACTTCATAACAGGGCGATTTGGGACACTAGACCCTCTATCTATAAGGACCTGTGGGTCGTTTAGTGTCCCAAATCTTCCTGACAGATTCCCTTTAAAAGCCTGGAACTACTGGTGTCATATACACTAAAAGCGTGTCTAAGAATGGTTAAATACAGAGGAATGTACCTGACAGCTATAGTCAGTATCCAGCCCATCCCAGAGGCTCATGAATTGGGCCTTCATCATTGCAGTGGCCTCATGATCAGTACTTGAACGGCTCCGAAGGAAAGAATCTTCATTGCAAAAGAAGAGAAGTAAAGAGATCAAATAAAACGCGGTTCACAAAGAAGTGTTCTAACTTTTTGCAAATAAATCTCTTTATTGTAAAATTACAGTTATCATTAGTATTTCCAAGTCTAACCATTTCAAGATCTCTGCTGTGTCTCTATGAATGAAATCTTACTTATCAACCATAGCCTAAAAAAAACCCCAAAACGGTCATGTCCAACTGGCCTTGGTTCATTATAAGAGAGAACCCTGAAGCACTGGACTAGATTTGCTTCTGGCTCATCTGGATACCGATGTGTGGGATTTTTTGCCTCATAATAGACAATGCAAAAGCATGCGCCCATTGTGGGTGCGCAGAGATTTGGACCCACATTGTATTTTCTCGGCCATCTTATACCACTAACATATGCCATCACTTTATGATAGTGGCAAAACAACCTCTGGGACCCCTATCAATTCTAAGAAAAGGGTTCTCGAAGAATGAGAGCTAAAATCTGATTCGTTACTATTGCAACTGAACCTGGTTTCCCTCGGACTTATATTTTTTGGGGGGGATCCCTATAGAATAGTCAATGGCCTTTACTGCTTTCTTGATGTCCTATAGGCAGTTGTCTTACCAATTTCATCAATGAATATGATGGATGGTTGTAGCTTCACAGCCAGGGAGAAGACAGCGGCTGCTAGTTTCTGGGACTCTCCATACCACTTGTCAGTCAGAGTCGATGGCTGCAGGTTGATGAAACGGCACCCTGCTTCTTTAGCTGTTGCTTTAGCTATCAGGGTCTTACCACAACCTGGAGGTCCATAAAGCAGCACACCTACAGAATTAAAGAACATATTAACTAATGGTATACAATACAGTGCAGCAGAATTGGATCATCACGTACAGTATTCAGTTCTTACTGAAGAGCCGATATTGAGAAATAGCAATGCAAAATCTGCTACATGAGCTCCTACCACTATACCTGACAGAAGTAATTTTTTAGATGGTATTAAAGAATTTTTATGGCATCAGGACACTGTTTTATCCTTAGGATAGGACATCAATATCAGATCAATGAAAGTTTGACTCTCATCTGTTTGAAGGGGCACTTGGGTCAACGCTACAGAGTCTTCAGTGTTTACATGGGTACATCTACCTGCGCTACACCTACTTAGCAGCAGTGGAGGATATTGCAGCTGTGTCCCATGAAGCAGCAACGCCCTGCATTGCCATTACTAAGCTGACTAGGTATATGTAGACAGAATGATATATACACTGGAGAGTCTGCAGCGCTTGCAAAAGCACGTCAGTTCCTTTAAACAGCTGATCGTTGGGGGCACTGAGAGTTGGACCACCACCAACCTGAAATTGATGGCCTATCCAACAGACAGTCCATCCATATCCTGACCCCAGAAAACCCCTTAGCACAGACAATTTTTTTAAGATCACAATTTATGGTTAATTCTGTTCTAAGCAGTTCGCGGTCTGTCCTGCCAGAATTTGTTTTGCTCCACAGGATATTGCTCTGCTGTTCTCCTTCTGGCAGAGAATAAGATGGATTTATTTGGAGGCTTACTTTTCAGTAAATGATTCCAAGTATCAAAACTTCTTAGTAGTGAGCGGCCTTGAAGAGGAAATGTCTTTATCTTATTTCGCAGAATTAAATGGTTTTTTTGGCTGGAAGAGCTCATTTGTTCAGTCCCCTCCCTTCAGTAGAGACTTGTACAATCTGAAATTGTACTGAGCAAATTCTCGAAGCATGCTACAGCCAGAAGATTAGGTTTTTTTCTTCTAAATAAGTTCACATCTTACAGTTATATGGAAAACTTAAAAGGGTTGTCCAGGATCAGAAGGTAATGGATAATGATGCCCCATCCACAGTGCCCAGACCCATCAGCTGTTTTGTATGCCGGAAGCTGTATATCAGGTATATAGCCAGAAGCGGCTCAGCATCCAAGTCTGTACACTGTAGTGCTGGTGCCAGGAGATGCAGCTCAATAGGAGCTGAGCTACTTCTGGTTGTATACCTTGCATATTGCTTCCAGGCAGCCAATACAGATGAATGGTGTAACGTCTGTCTGTCAGACCCAACTGAACTGATACTCATTGCCTATCCTGTGGTTAGTATGCATTACCTTCAGGTCCTGTACAACCCCTCTAATCATGGTGTAAAGTATTAGTTCTACAAAACCATGTGGCCTTTAATAAATCCACATCAGTATGCTTTAGGGTGTGGACTCACCCCAAGTACGACGACAGGCAATCTGTTAGGCACATGGCACCATGATAACCCACTCACACTCTGGAATTGCAGTCTGACCACCATTGGGGTGACAGAGCGTCCCTTCCCTCTATCAAACTGTGGTTGATTCTGACAGCCAGGGCTGTGGATCCAGAGTTGTGGAATCAGATTTGTGGCCAGTTTTGGATGGATTATTTTTAATAACACTATACAATTATTGGCCGTATGTAATTATATATATGGTTTGTTGCGTATTTACTTTCATAGGAATTCAATCACTTGCTTTTTTGTGCAATAGATAAGCTTTACTGGTTCTGTCTGGCAATGACTGTCAGTCATTTCTGAAGGAGTTGGGCTGTGAATAAGTAGAGGAGCCCTGACAGCAATGTCTATTGAGTTACATGGTGGGCATCACAGATCATTCCTATCACTGCCATTGCCGCAATATTTCGGTTCTATATTACAGCCAATACTTGCTGCTGATGGCAAGGCTTCTGTGCCCATGCCAACCACTGTATGTTCCATGAGAACTATTTAGCAGGTAGAATGCCAAAGATAAGCATCCTTTTGTGGTAAATCAACATAAGTAGCCATATATTTCTAAAACAACACTATTGAAGACCAGTACCTTTAGGAGGCTGAAGAAGTCTTGAGTTTTCAAACAGATGTTTTTTCCTTATTGGGAGAATAACAGTGTCCTTAAGGTCTGTGATCACATCATCGAGGCCAGCAATGTCACTCCAGGTCACCTGATGGGGACAAAGTATCATATCAGTGACTAAATCATAACCCCAAGTAAAGCAAAACGTATGTCCAATGCAAGTAAATAATATTACTTTATTAATATGCAATATACACACAAACCGTCACAACCTAAACACGAACAGGATAAGACCATGGAAAACGGGCTCTAAATTTCTCTCTAGCAGCCTTATAACTGAGCTGCTACTAGGGAAATCCGTACACGTTTGTATTGCCAGTATGTAGAGCTGTAGTATTTGCCAAAGGGAGGATAGTCACTTCAAATGGCTGTATCTCTGGTTTTATACCACCTAGAAAAATGGTTCTGGTATCACAAGAAATGTGAGATTCACAGCTTTCATATGCTGCCATAGACAGCACTAACTATAAAATAACCAGAGATATCACTAGTTAAAAACACAGTCGGCAATTTGGATTTTATATGCAGAATGTAGGGTCAACAGTGTTTTCACTACAGAACCATCTAGCTACTACAGCAGCTCAGGCCTGTTCACTTGAATGATTTGCAATAGGCAACACATGCAAGCATGCTACTTGTCAGGTAGTGCAGTGAAGGAGGCACTGCTGCCCCCTCCACATATTGAAGGTCTATCCTATGGACACGCAAGCAGCGTACAATCCCAGAAAACCTTAACAAAATCTCATGAACATGCCACAACTAAAACCCGCCATGCAAAATGACTTGCACTGTGAGTATAAACCTGCAAAATGTCAATTACTGCTACAAGTTTCACCCAAGGCTTTAAACCTTGCAATGCAATGCAACCTGTAAAAGTTCTATAAAATCTCCTGAGATTCACTACAAGCAATTTTTCTACTTTTGTAAAAAGATCGACTTCAACAGCATTTATTCTGGAAGGCCTAAAATCCTTGACAGTATAATGTTTAATAGCAGAAATGGAGCAATGATAACAGACCTAGACAAGAAGTACTTTTCCACCGAAAGAAGAATGTGTAAGTCTTACCTGCATACTTAGAGGATCGACAAGATGGGCTGCGATGCTCATTTCATATTCGGTTAGCTTTACATTCTTCACGCCAATCTGTCTCATCAACTTCTCAGCCTGAAAAACGACAGCGATGAAAGAGAGAATAAGAATCCCATATACAGCAGAAGGAAGCTGCATTTTTTGGGATTTTTAAAATTGTCATACTGTTCACACCTTAGATAATAAAGTACAAACATTGATAGTATATTAGTAGGATATGCCATTAACCCTTTAATGACACAGGGCAGTTTGTACGATAATGCTCTGCGACTTCGGCGGTTGGTCCCGGCCCTCGGCTGTGTTACACAGCTGAGTGCCAGAAGTAATGCCACAGGCACAGCCTATTACGGCGCTGAGCGTTAACTATATGCTCAGCGCGAAATAATAGTACAGTACAGAGCGGGAAGGGGTTAATGAACCCAGCCAACCACTTTCGAAGAGGTGTATTTGATGTAGATAAGCGCTGCATCACTTCATGTCTGCAGGTCGACCATACAGTGTCCAGAAATGGTTGACCAGGACTAAAAGGAGGTATCCATAGGAGTCTATGTAGTATATGGAGACATCTGAACACTCTCAGCTATTTCCGTATCTGCTATGAAGTAGATTTGCTTATCAGACAGAACAAACCATGATATAAACCACTCACCTGCTTCTGAGCTTCAATTTTCTGTTTCCTGGTTGGATCTATGGCATCTACCATCCACTTAATGGTAAAATAGGTGACAGCACCAAATATCGTCAACCTGAAGATGAGACCCACAACTTCATTTCTGCTCAAAGGGCGAGAAAAGGCTTCTGCGTGGACCATTTTCTGCAACGATAGAAATAAAAAGTTCTATTATTTGATTCGGTTAACAAGCAGTAAATAAACATTACATTTTGTTAGGGTCACAACAAGTGTTAATTTCATAGAACTACATTTACCAGAAATAAGACACATGACACTAGAGCTCCATGTGACATTTACACATGTCTGCATGAATTTTAATGGGTAATAAAAGAAACACGGGTCAGATTAGGTCCGGATATGAAGGTTCATATTTATTTATCAAAGTATACTATGCCTGGATCAGACATGGCCGTAGGCTTCTAAGATACTCTTCTAATGGAGCTCTAGGTAGGTGACAAATTCTACTGCATCTCTCTGGTCATATGAGGGATAAAAGTGTGTAGTGAACAATTTGCAGAGCTCCGCAGTGTCAGAGGCATGGGTCACTGGGATGACAATAAGTGGCAGCAGGTACACTTGCTGTTGCTGCCAATAGGGCTGTTAGTGTAGAGCAGGCACTTATAAAGCTCCTTATGGTGTGTTCACACAGAAGAATTTTGCACCTCAAAATCAGCTCCAAATTCCTCTCTAAATCTCAATTGGATTCAATGGGAGGCAGAGATCGAAGCAGGACACTGAAAAAAATAAGCGTCCTGCTTGATCTTGTCATGTGATTTCAAGGCTGATCAGCTGCAGAATCTACAACGTGAGACACTCAGCTAGTTAGTTCCATTCAAAGTGTATAGGGGCCAACAATGACGTATTACACAGTGTGCAGGGGCCAACAATGGGGCATCATACTATGTATAGGGCCCAACAATGGGGCATCACACTGTGTATAGGGGCCAACAATGGGGCATCACACTGTGTATAGGGGCATCACACTGTGTATAGGGGCCAACAATGGGGCATCACACTGTGCATAGGGGCCAACAATGGGGCATCATACTGTGCATAGGGGCCAACAACGGGGCATCATACTGTGTACAGGGGCCAACAATGGGGCATCACACTGTGTATAGGGCCCAACAATGGGGCATCACATTGTGTATAGGGGCATCATACTGTGTACAGGGGCCAACAATGGGGCATCATACTGTGTATAAGGGCCAACAATGGGGCATCTTGCTGTGTATGAGGCCAAGAATCGGGTATCATCCGGTGTATAGGTGACCTGGCATTCTACGTACAAAATAACAAAGTATGCTGAACTATTGTGTCAATTTTTTTTTACTTGAAATGGAAGCTTCTAAGAGAGTACCCAGTGCACATATCTGGCCATGTTCACATGGCTATAATAAGGAGGTAATCTACACTCTATATTACAGCTACAAGTCCCTTTATTATGACATTTATGTAGGGATCGACAACCTACAGCACACAGAATACCACATTCTCAATTTATTTATTTAAATCGGTATGTCGTACCAAAAAGGTTGCCCACCCCGCGGTACATTCTAGAACGGAGAGAGTAAAATAAGATGCTGCCTGGTATGGCATGAAAACCCATAATGTCCACTGCTCGTCCCCTCTACGCCTGCCATTAGTAAATATATTAGATCTGGTGACATTGAGGTGTATGGGCAGTGTTAGCCCCAATCTTGTAAGTGATTATTATTTTTAGTTTTTTGTGTATAAATGAGACACATGATGAGATGTGAACAGAGCCTTATGTAAGATATATAACATGATGATGCCATATAGACCCTGCACTGCTCATGTATAGCTGTGGGCGGCCTCATACAATGCACTGACAATGTGGCCAGCATGTGAGGCTGCATCCTATGACCTTCCTCCTGCACACTGCCCTCTCTGCCAGGAGGTGCCCGCTTCTCAGGCCACAACACAGCACATTCCCCACATAATGGAGACGATAACAACGACAGCCATGAGCGGGTTACAGGACCGCCGGCCTCCGCCTCACAGGACAGACACACAGCACTCACCGGCTAGATGACACTTGCCGATCCAGGAAGTGAAAAGCGAAAGCAGCGGCTTCACATTGTAAGGTGCACCCGTGACACCTTCCGGTGGAAACCGTACTTGTGACTTTCGGTTCCCTCTCATAATCAAACGGTAGTTCTGTCATATGTTGCTCGAAGTCTCGGGCGGGGGGATGCATAATATCTAGTACCCAGAAATACTGCAGTACCCCCTTATCCAGGCCAGAATTCCCGTGACAGTTCTTCAATTTCACCACACATTACACATGCTTGACCGACTTCGTTAAGAAGACCACCCCCTACAAGACCACTTTTGTGCATTTTTGGATGGTTGTCTGAAAGAGGTTTCACTGTATTTTCCTTCCTCATGTACCAATTGAATCAATAGCGTCAAAAATGCTGCAAAATAATGGGGTATCTGTGGCTCGCACATTGTTATGGGGGCAAGTGTGACTGGTATATTATTATGAGGGCATCTGTGGCTTGCGCATTGTTATGGGGGGCACCTGTGACTGGAACATTATTATGAGAGTAACTGGTTCACACACTGTTATGGGGACATGTGTGACCGGTATATTATTATGGGAGCATCTGTGGCTCATACATTGTTATAGGGACATCTGTGGCTTGCACATTATTATGGGGGCATCTGTGGCTCACACATTATTATGGGAATATCTGTGTTTCGCACATTATAATGAGGGCATCGATGACAGCTTCGTTATTATAGTGGGCATCTGTGGTTGGTACATTATTATGGGGGGCATCTGTGGCTTACGCATTGTTATGGGGGGCACCTGTGACTGGAACATTATTATGGGAGCATCTGTGGCTCGCACATTGTTATGGGAATATTTGTGTTTCGCACATTATTATGAGGGCATCTGTGACAGCTACATTATTATTATCTGTGCAATTTGGGCTACTTTGACTGGAACAGTGCTATGTGGTTTGTTCATTACTATGATGGCTTCTGTGGCTGGTACACTGTAATAGGGGTTACTGTGACTGGCACACTAGTGGCTCCTCTGGCTGGCACACTATTATGGGGGTTACTGTGCCTAGTACACTAGTGGATTCTGTGGCTGGTTCACTGTTATGGGGATTACTGTGGCTGGCACACTGGTGGTTCCTGTGGCTGGTGTACTATTATGAGAGTTGCAGTGGCTGGCACACTGGTGGTTTCTGTGGTTGCTACATCATTATAGGGGTTACTGTGGATGGCACACTACTATGGTGGCTTCTATGGCTGGCATACTGTTTTGGGGCTTACAATAGCAGACACGCTACTATGGTGGTTTCTGTGGCTGGTACATCATTATGTGGATTACTGTCAGGCACACTACTGTGGTGGCTTCTGTGGTTGGTACATCATTATGTGGATTACTGTGTCAGGCACACTACTGTGATGGCTTCTGTGGTTGGTACATCATTATAGGGGTTACTGTGTCAGGCACACTACTGTGGTGGCTTCTGTGGTTGGTACATCATTATGTGGATTACTGTCAGGCACACTACTGTGATGGCTTCTGTGGTTGGTACATCATTATAGGGGTTACTGTGTCAGGCACACTACTGTGGTGGCTTCTGTGGTTGGTACATCATTATGTGGATTACTGTGCCAGGCACACTACTGTGATGGCTTCTGTGGTTGGTACATCATTATAGGGGTTACTGTGTCAGGCACACTACTGTGGTGGCTTCTGTGGTTGGTACATCATTATGTGGGTTACTGTGTCAGGCACACTACTGTGATGGCTTCTGTGGTTGGTACATCATTATAGGGGTTACTGTGTCAGGCACACTACTGTGGTGGCTTCTGTGGTTGGTACATCATTATGTGGGTTACTGTGGGGGGGTCAGGCACACTACTGTGGTGGCTTCTGTGGTTGGTACATCATTATGTGGATTACTGTGTCAGGCACACTACTGTGATGGCTTCTGTGGTTGGTACATCATTATAGGGGTTACTGTGTCAGGCACAGTACTGTGATGGCTTCTGTGGCTGGTACATCATTATAGGGGTTACTTTGGGTGGCTCCTGGGTCCTGTGGCTGCTGCATTATTGTGAGAGTCGCAGTGGCTGGCACACTGGTGGCTTCTGTGGTTGATACATCATTATGGGGGGTTACTGTGTCAGGCACACTACTGTGGTGGCTTCTGTGGCTGGTACATCAGTTTGGGGGTTACTGTGGGTGACACACTACTATGGTGGCTTCTATGGCTGTTAAATTTTATGGGGCTTACAGTGTCAGGCACACTACTATGGTGGCTTCTGTGGCTGGTACATCATTATGGGGGTTACTGTGGCTTGCACCCTACTGTTGTGGGGTCTGTGCCTTGTACATCTTGGCTTTGGCTCTACAATATGAGTATGTTTGTGCTGCATTTTTTACCATGGATTTTGGGGTAAGTAAAACAGATGGCCACATAACATTCCCATTGTTTTCTATTGAAAACTGCACCTTTGTGCCTTGGATAGGACTGATCAGTGTGCCAACCCCCACCAGATCAATGCTGCAAACCATGGCAGAAACCTGCAGCTCAGCCTCAGATTATTGTTACAGGTTTCATAGCAAGAATACACGTCAGAACAGTGCGGCTTTTTCAATAGGGGTACCAGACTCCTTTATGACAACTGAGAACAGCCCTTTTAGATAATTCATGGCCATTGACCCTCTCAGGTTGGAATAGAGTATACTACTAGAACAATACCTGGGACTGGGTTTACAACTAAGCATAAGATGCACATGCTTGCTAGCACTGTTTTGGGGAAGGACCTCTTGCTTTTTGGTCATTCATGCAATGGAGCGTTGGTTCAATAGGTTTTATTCAGTGCTTATATATCTGTAATGTTACTCCATTTTTAGCAGTTTCTTTACAGGTTGAGATTCTTTCTTCATAATATAAATGTATGTAGTTTTGTGTACTTATTTCCACGTTTATAGGTTTATTCATAGAGCATTGCATTTAGTGTTTATAGGTTTATTAACGTATAAAGCATTTAGTGCCTATAGGGAACTAAGAAATAAATCTGCTCCTAACATTACCATTTTTTTACATTATCTAAAAAATAAAAATAATCTGTAAAAAACATAAAAATGATCTGTGTGAGTAAACCTTGCAAATGGTCTTTAAATTTTATAAGTGTTCAACTAGGTGGCGCTATTGCTTTGTTTGTAAATTTTGAAGCCTTTTCTGAAAATGTTTATGAAACCTCAGAAATTCTGGTTTCTCACTGTACTGTATATATTGATTATTTTAATGATTTTTGCTACATTTGTGATCTATGAGGGTTGGTTCACACTGGAAGTGAATGGGTTTTTAAACAAACCACTTGCAAACCTTTCCCTATCCTTTTTTCTAATACTTAGGTTGGATTCACGGTGGACGGACTCCGGGCGCAAGTGTGAACATACCCTGATGTGTTCACGATCTATGGTAATTCAGTAGGAAGAAGGTGGGAACTCTCCTTCCATCTTACAAGTAGGACATTAAAAATATGTTAATAATAATATTATATACATATATATTCATTGGGTGAAGGGGGCTGGATGCTATACTGCTGTTCAAACTGGATTAGGATGGGTTCACTTTTGCGCCCAAAGTCCGTCTGCCACAAATCTGACCTAAATGTCGGAAAAAAGGGTAGGGAAAGGATTGGGAAAGGTTTGAGACGCATTGCTTAAAAACCCATTCACTTCTATGGTTTTTAAAGCAATGCACGGGTGTCCGATTGCACCCTCTGCCCGCGAAGCCGTTTTTTTTTCGTCGGAAACAAAGTTGGACATGCAGGACTTTGTGTCCAACGAAAAAAAACGGCTTTTCAGTGCAGAGGGTGCAATCGGACACCCACGCATTGCTTTAAAAACTCATAGATGTGAATGGGATTTTAAGCAATGCGTCGCAAACCTTTCCCTATCCTTTTTTCCGAGAATTTAAGTCGGTTTCACGGCGGCGGACTCTGGGCGCAAGTGTGAACCCACCCTTAATGCTAAATTTTAGATTTCTTTTACTGTCCACACAGCAACACTAATGGAATATCCACAAGTAAATAAAAGGCGGCTAATCTCATGGCTAACTGAAGGTCGCTAAAGCCAAATGCTAACAAGTCCTTGAATAGATTCTATAATGTTTGACAAAGGGTAATCTTGAGCCCATGTTTCTGTTCTGCATATGAATTCCAGTCATGTATTAATCTACTGAAAACGTCATTTCTCTCATGCTATACCACAATGCAGAGCTGCTTTTTTAAAGGGCAAAACTGCAGAACTAAGGCCCCACGTAGCGAGCCACAGCCAAAAAGCGCTGTGGAAATAAAAGCGGTGGAAACGCATTGCGGTTTTTTCAGTAGCGCTGCGGATTTTCTGCCCAAATTATATCTATACTGAAAACTCCAGCATTTCCCTAGGTATAATTGACATGCTGTGATTTACAAAAAACGCAAGTGTTCCGCTGCAGATTTTTTTCTGCAATGTGTGGATGGGATTAGCCAGAATCCCATCCAATTTACAGGTACTGTAAAACGCAGCGTTTTCGCAAAGTGGAGCTCCGTCCTTAAGAAGCAAAACATTTATTCTTGTACAGACAATAAAACTCTTACACCCCAACACAATATCTGTTACAGGTGACCCTATCACATGTCAGTTATAGTGGCAAAGGGACCATTGGATCTCCTTAGGGTACATATTCTCGTAATGTCAGCTGCATGCGGCAGAAACCCTGCCTATATGTGGCCAACAATGATCGCGCGGTTATACTGTATAATCATGTCAGCATTGGCGGCTACATGCAAGCCGGGTTTCAGCCGCCAGCTAGCAGAAAAAAATAAGCATCAGGCTTGATCTTCAGGCAGATTCTGCCTAATAACTCCCATTGATGTGAATAGGAGACAGAGAGATTCAGTTTCAAAATCCTGGAGCAGAATTTTTCAGCTAGGAAAAATTCCACTGTGTGAACATACCCTAAGACACAAGGACCCAGATGAGACAGTAACAACTGCATCTCATATATCTATGCCATTTCCTAGTGCTATCATCAGTTTTGCAGGTTAAAACCTGCTTACAGACTCCCTTTAAAGGGACTGTCTCATAAAGAAAGCTCACACAATATGGATCTCATAGAAGAGGAGCCCCATCTATGAGTTAGAGCTGAGAACAGCTCATAAACAGTGACTTTTTGTACCATGAACTTGAACTTTTGATGTCTCATTTTAATTCCATGTAATACTGTATTTCCCCTGTAGTGGCCGCTGGAGCACAAATGTTAAACCTATGGCAACTTCCTCCTGAGATGTGAGATACCAGGCCCTTCATAAGGCAACCCCCAGAACCCAATACTTAGGTTCTTCCCCTTGTGCCAGGAGGTGCTATGTTTTTTTGTTATATGGTGTGGTAGTGGTGCACCCTCCAAAAATGTTTCCTCTTAAAAAATGTAAAAAAAAAAAATCACAAGTAATGCTGTATGTAAAAAAAATATGGTTGTGCTCTGTATAGGCATCTTGCCATTGAATTCAATCATAAAAAAGCCAAAGGAAAAATGGCATGAATAGAGCATGTTGTGGATGGAAGGAAACTGTGGCAGGATCTTTGGCTGGTGCTTTATTTTAAATGTAAAATATACCAAATAAACACCGCACAAAGGACGGGGATGAATGTGGCCTTTAATATCCCTTCATACGTCTCATATAGTGAATGCGTCCATGTATAAGACAGAATGTATGTGTTGTGAAGCTTTGACTGAGACACCATGCAAAATGAGGAAGTGAGAACGGCCAGGTGTTCAGCTGTCTAAATATAGATAAAAAACACAGCTGAAATGTTACTTTTTCAGATATGGTTTAGCTCAGTGATGTTATCTATGTAAATACTGACAAATGTGTATACATCTGCTATATCTGTCTATCTATTGTATCTATCTATCTATCTATCTATCTATCTATCTACTCTCCCTTCTCCCCTGCCTATCTATCTATCTATCTATCTATCTATCTATCTATCTCTCTGATCTATCTCTCTGCCTATCTATCTATCTATCTATCTATCTATCTGCTTTTCTCTCCGCCTATCTATCTATCTATCTATCTATCTATCTATATATCTATCTCTCTGCCTATCTATCTATCTATCTATCTATCTATCTATCTATCTATCTATTTTCTTCTTCTTCTTCTATCTCTCTGCCTATCTGCCTATCTATCTATCTATCTATCTATCTATCTATCTATCTATCGCCGCCTATCTATCTATCTATCTATCTATCTCTCTGCCTATCTATCTATCTATCTATCTCTCTGCCTATCTATCTATCTATCTATCTATCTATCTCTCTGCCTATCTATCTATCTATCTCTCTTCTATCTATCTATCTATCTCTCCGCCTATCTATCTATATATCTATCTGTTGCATGTATGGTTTAGTGTACAGGCTACTCTCCTTCCTGTACCCCATAATTTGGAGCACTCTTTCACCACCGATTGAAAACTACTATCTCAGACATACTAGTAACTAGATCTGGCACATTCTCATGCAGGATTTGGTGGATCAGATCATTTTGACACATAAAGTTTAAAGGGATTGTCCCTTTTTTAAAGCCACTGAAACCCCTGCTGATCAGCGGTTCTAACTAGAGCATGGTGCTAGATTCACTTTTTGCTACAGAGAAAATATTGTGCTATAAGGCAACCACTGAAATCAATTGGCAACCTTATTTTTAAGCCATACTATGACATCTACAGCAATAGGGTAGAGTCCTGGGCAGGCATTAGTGTTACATCTTTATGCCCATAAGATATATATTAATAAGACCATATACCATAACATTAAGGCAATGTTCACATTTGCCCATTGACGTACAGTGAATTTAATGTATCATGCGTCACACAGCCGATTTTCACTGTTGTACGAATGTAGGCTTACTCAAACTGATAGAAGACCCAAGTTGTTGTTTTTGAAAGCTGCCATCTAGGATGAAGGCGCTCATTGGACAGTGTTGGAACATACTCATTTTTTATATTGTAGCCCAGTTTCACACAACAGTGAAAATTGTCAGTGTGTCAGTGTTTTTTTTACGGCTGTCACATGGCTGCATTAAATTCACTGTCAATGGGGCTATTCATGTGACCAATTTTTTGACAGTCTGTATTTTTGTCCGTTTTCATGGATCCCTCAAAACACTCACTCACCCCTCATTTTCTATCATGGTCATGTGAATCTAGGCTAATGAAAAATCACCCCTTCTGGGCTAGGTTCACACTTGCGCCAAGCTCTCCGTCACTTAGATCCACCGGGGTACACGAAAGACGAAGAGTCCGTCCACTAAAACTGGTTTTCAGCAGAGAGCCGCAGGCCCCATGAACTATAATGGGGTCTACCGGGTGCCCGTCGGGTTTCCACTGTTTATATACTGAAACCGGCGGAGAGAAAAGTCCTCCGATTTTCAGTGGAATCTGCTACAGAAGCTTGGACACAGATTTTTACCTAAGTGTGCTAATGGGAGAGAGAGGGGTGGCAAGTGTGGGCTTGAATAATCTGCAGCTATGCTATATATATATTTGTAACATGACAGACAATGATAACTTCCTCTTAGTAAATTAGTTACTTAACATATGGATCTTAGGACCGGTTCACATCTGTGTTCGGGTTTTCGTTCGGGGAGTCCGCTTGGGGACCCCCCCGAACGGAAACCTATACACATAAAAAAGCGGTTTACCTTGGAAACCCGCGGACCCTATAGACTATAATGCTTCAGTAATAACGGTTTCCGCACGAAACATGAGGAGAGGAAAGTGCTGCTTGCAACACTTTCCTCTCCGCTTGCTTTGTGCGGAAACCGAGCGGAATCCACACAGACCTCATTATAGTCTATGGGGTCCGTGCGGTTTCCCAGGTAAATCGCTTTTTATGCGTATAGGTTTCCGTTTGGGGGGTTCCCAAGCGGACTCCCCGAACGGAAACCCGAACACAGAAGTGAACCGGCCCTTAGTGTATGGTAAAAAAAATGCTATTACTGAAGCATGGTACAATATAAAAATGTATCATTGTAGTGTAACAATATTGAAAATGACTGTGCAAAATAAATTAGGCTAAGAGTTTACAATACATCTACACATAGGGGTAAAACAACACAATACCATAATACATAACTCAATAACTGGAGAATTCTATATTCTATACTATATACTAATATATATATTAGATCCCACATGTATTACTGATATAATATATACAGCACTATCAGGGTGTGCACATTTTATGATATAGTTTGTTTCAAAGAATCAAAGATCTGTTTGTTTCTAACAAATAGTAATTGTGCATGGCTTAAATGAAGATCACGCAAGCAGAATTATCCTTTGCATAGTAAGCATTTTGTCTGCAACATGGTAAATCTGGTTACTTAGCAGACAGCTCGGTTGGCAGCCAAGATGATTTTATTAATCATGGCAGGGTGTGTCAGTGTGACTGAGAGGGCAATGTATCTATTTACAATAGTTCTCATTTTAAAGACCCACCCGCTTTTCAAATTCTGTTTCTTTTGGGCGTAATGAACAAAATGTACCAATTCTATAATAGGAGTAAAGAAAAAAAACCCTGGGGAGAAATCTATTGACATGCGAGAAGCTGAAGAATACTGCAGTAGTTTGCAAAATGCTATGATGGATGATAAAAAGGGACATGTTAAAACTTATTGAGAATATTAGAAAGCTAAAAGGTACTACTTATTTATTTCCTGCTGCTTATATAGTACAAACATATTCAGCAACGAATAGTTCAGTCCTGAAGAAAGGGAAACTAGCCCTGATACCACAATAGGGCCATTAACCTGATAGGTCCATTACCAAGTCTAAGCAGGAACTATATGGTATGGTTATTTGTAAACTGTATTATTTCATTATAATGGCACTGTATAGCACACAATAAGGAAAGGGGAGGTCAATATAAGGTACCAAACAGGGCACCATTCAATATAAGGTCCCTGCACCATACTATAGTCATACCTCCTAACAGTCCTGGATTTAGTGGGGCAGTCCCGCATTTCAGTCTGCTCCCTGTTTCACTATTTAGCCTGTCTTTTCTACAGACACTTTGGAAGTAGACAGGGGCAATGTACTGATGTCACTAAATCGCATCTGCTGCTCCCTGTAGCTGCCGTTTTTATAATGAGGAGGACACATGAAGGCGGACATTATAATGTAGGGTTCACATGAAGGAGGACATTATAATGCGGGGACCACATAAAGGGGGGCATTATAATGTGGGATCCACAAGGGGATATAATACCATGATGGGGTCACTAAAAAGGTATTAATCTGTGTGGGAGCACAAATGGATACGGATTGGAATTGGTGGGAGTTAAAGGGGACAGGGTTGGAGGCATGGTTTATGGTACCCAAATTGCTCTATCAGTGCAGTTAATTTTGGTGATTGATATCCTAAATAGGCTCTGTACTGTCAGTGGGCAGTGTCAGTCAGGGGCAGGCAAGGGAGCGTGATTGATACTGTCCAATTAGAGGTGGACAAAGTCAGAGCTCAGAATACCCTTGCCTGCTCCTGCCCAAGCCCACTTATTTTACAGATGTGAACTTAATTCAGACACCCAAACTAACTTCACTGGTTCCTCAGGAATGGTGGGTGCTAGGGAAAAATTTTGAACTGGGCCTCTATGTGGAGGAAACAGGGCAGAGACTTAGTCAGCGCATGAAGGGTGCTTTAATTTAAATGCTTAGCACAAAAATACTGTGCAAACAAAATAAACTTAAGCCTGTCTGGCTCTAACTATACAACAAGATGCCTCACTAACCCAGTCCAGACCTAATACCTGACACCAAACACGGTAGCAAACTGTCCATAACGCCCACTGCAGGAGTGCTCTCTCTCTTAGGCCGGTTGCAGACGACCGTGCCGCAACCGGCCTGCTGTGATTTCAATGCACGGGCGGCACACGGGGATGTCCCCGTGTGCCGCCCATGCACTGGCCGTGCATCCACGGCTCCTTTCATTAAATAAATAGGAGCCACGGAAGCATGGGCCACAAAACAGGACAAGAATAGGACATTCCAATCTGACGGAGACTGGACTGCCGGCCCGCACACGGGACTGTGAAAATCACGGTCGTGTGTACGGGCCCATAGAAAAGAATGAGTCAGCGTGCTGTCCGTGAAATACACAGATAGCACACTGACCCACAGCACGGTCGTCTGCAACCGGCTTTAGGCTGCAAAACTGTCAGCCCTCCTTTTTTCAGGCTTCCTTTCCCAGTAATGAATATCAGGAAAGCAAGCCTGAGAACACCTGGGACTAGGGAAAAACCCGTAGTGGACTAGGGGTGTGGACTGGAAGACTCCCACTGCCAACCTGTCCTCCAGTCCAGAAAATCCAGCCCATGTAACTTAAACAAAGAGCCCTAGGAGACTACGTTCTGCTAAAGTAACATGTATCCTTCTGGATTTCCGCTACCCTGCCTGGCTGAGGAAACCAGGTGAGATGTACACCCCGTCCACAAATTTACCATACACTTTACCATAATATATATTTATATATATATTTTTTTTTTTTGTAGGCGTTTTTGCACCTTTATTTTAATTTTGGGCTACTTTAACACACTGGAGTTCTGTTGCTATAGATGGTGACATCTGGTCTTCAGTTTTCAACTACTCAACTGGTTTGACTGTGTACATAAATGGCGTACATTTCTGATAGACACTGACAACTTGCTTACTAGGTTTACTGGGGTTAAAGGATGAACTCTGCAAGCTATATAATCCCTAATTATGGGTCATTGGCCAATGTAACATGGGAATGCTTTCTGTAGGCGTGGTGGAAATCTGTACTCTAGTAAATAATACTTTCAGGAATTGCCTGGCTGCAGACATAAATTTTCTAGTGCATTACAATGTCCCCTTTTTTTGCATTATCCATTTTTATCTCAGGAGACCGATTTTGAGGTATATAGTTTAAGGCCCGAGAGTAGCGCAAACTGTGAGAGGGTATTAAGCAGGTTTGGGAGTGTAAGGAGGGGCTTTATAATAGTAACATGTTGTCAGCGAACAAGTTGGTTTTATATTCATGATTTCCGATCCTAACACCTGAAATATCAGGATGAGACTGGATTGCAATGGTTAGGGATTTAATGACCTGGGCAAACAGCGCTGGAGATAATGAATAATCTTGTCGAATGCCGCAGCATATTTGAATAGGCTGTGGGGACTTGGTTGGGAGTTTCAAATAAGCCATGGGGTCGCAATAAAGGGCCCGTTGGAAGTGACCAGTTATACCCATGAACTTCAAAACATGGGCGAGGTAGTACCATGATAAGCTATCGAAGGCCTTTTCAATATCTAAGGCCAGGAGGGAGACTGACTTTTTGTGGGAATTAGCGAAATTGGCAAAAGAATGGCTTTAAATTTCTTATAACAAAAGGAGGAGAAACCATCCACTCCAGGGACCTTCACGTTCTTGAAGGGGTTTTCCAGGCAATGGACAACCCTTTTAACGTTTAAATTAGCTGGGGGCAGTGAAACAAGTAAAAAAAAAAAAGCATACTCACCTGTCCGCGTTGCCCCGGTGTCCTCCCGGGCATCCCAGTTTTTCTGCTCCGGCGGTGTCGTACGTGTTTCACTGATTTAAACGTTAAAAGGGTTGTCCATTTTTGCCTGGACAACCCTTTTAAGGGCAACAATAGCTGAGTCTAGTTCCTTCTTAGTAATAGTGGTGGTCACACATGTGCATTGCCACTCCATTCACACAGAGGACTTAGGGACCCCCTTTCTCCTGATCACTCAGTTTTCCAGCGATCAGACCCGCACTGATCAGACACTTACCCGATGGATAGGGAATAAGTGTTGTTGAAGGGAAAACCCTATTTAATATTCGCCACCAACAGAGTCAATTAGTTGATGGCAGGAGCTACAGTCATGTGAATGAGATCACTGGACAGATTCAGATCAGTCTGTTCTTCATGTTGATATATGATGTGTCTCTGTAGAGCTTGCATGTCTTCAGTTTCAGCAGAAACTACATTTGCAGAAGCTACATCAAACTTCTTTCAAACTTTTCTTTGCGTTCACTTCATTTTGATGAAATTGGCAATGGACTGCGGGCAAGCCTGCCAAGACAAACACTTGTTAAACCTTTCACAATTTTCATTCAAGCCAGTTATTTAATTTGCTACAGTATAGCTGCGTATCACATCACGCATATATGTTCAGACAAGGACTGCTTTAATAGTACAGGGTTCTCAGTAATGGTTCTTCGGACTGGTCATCTATAGGGCTACCGTTAAAAACCTGGCAGACCCCAGACCCTTACTACAATCTATACCATAGTGTATAGATCTTTTCAATACCAACTGGCTTTTGATCACTGATAAAAGGAATACTAGGCTCAAACCCTGGCAGACCAAACCTGGCAGAATTGGCATTGATTTGCAGTGTGGGTTCCTCACCACAAATCTACGCCAATTTACCGCACAATTCACGTGGATAGTAATTTCAGATATGTAGCATACTCAGTATGTTGCATTTTCAAAGCACCTTTCACTTTTTGTAGTGCATAGTGTGATAGCAGTGATATATCCTTAACAAAACTACATGACATATAACACATGTTGGATTTGTGATAAAATCTGTGGTGGAATTTTTTTTGCCATGTCAAGGCTCAGAATCCTTTTTTTGTAAACAGAAAATGGCAAATATGCATAAAACCAAAATTTGACCGGTGCAAAAGTATGGGCACCTCAACAGAAAAGTGACATTAATATTTAGTAGATCCTCCTTTGCAAAAATACAGCCTCAGCTAAAGAAAGCTAAGAGGGCATCCATGGTTATTCGTCAAGAATCTCGCGCGCCATGACACCAGGATCAGGCTAAGGATAGGTTTTGGGGAATGGAGACACATTGCCTTGCATAGGAGTTGCATGAAATTGCAGCTTGGGGTGGTGTGGGTCTGTCCCCCCTCCTTTCGGCCCCTCGCGCCCTGTGGTCTTCCTTCCTTCTGTCCCCGTGGCGCGTCTCTGCCTTTTTGTCCTCCCCGCCTGTTGCAATTGTTTTCAGACATTAAAGAAGTTGTCCAGGAGGGGGGGGAAAAAGGAGAATATTGGCCCCTATCCTTTTCCGATTGGAGCAATCCGGTGATGCAACCGGGGGTAATGGCGGTAAGATAAAAAGTAGGTTGGGGTTTTGTGATTAAATAAAGTATGGGTTGTTTTTTGGGGTATTTTTGGTTTTTGTTATTTCTGTTGAAAAAAAAATAAATAAATATATATATATATATATATATATATATATATATATATATATGTATTTAAAAAAAAAAAAAAAGAAGCATGCTCATCGATCCTCACCCGCCGCCGGTGGTCTTTCCATCTAGTGGTGGGGCCTCCTGAAGTCCTGAGCCTCGTGTGACTGCTTAGACCAATCATTGGCCTCAGTGGTCTCGTGTGTCACCAGTTCCTTAGCAATCACTGATTGGTCTCAGCGGTCACTTGAGGCTCAGGGATTCGTGCAATGGAGTTCCAGCAGATAGGGCACCAGTGGCTGACACTGGGACACATCTGTAATTTTTATTATTATTATTATTTTACACCTCCCCAGCCATCCACGGGATGCTCCAATTCTTGGGCAACCTCTTTATTTCAGAAAATAATTAGCATGCAGTTGTATCCTTGGTGCCTGGTTGTCAGAAACATTATAGAAGGCAGAACTTTTTGCTCTTACAACTTCTGGATCACTGGAGTGTCCAATTGGAACAATTTTGGTCGACAATATATCAGACCACACATCCCCTATCACTCTTGATTACAATGGGTCAAGTTTACTAAAGGCAAGACAATGCAAACTTGATGATAAAATATGGCATATCTTTAGACTGTCTAGTTTCTTTACACCACCTATTACTTGGCTTAGGGTGGATTCACATGTGCATTATTCAATCCGTTCTTATAGTCCATTGCAGGAACAGAAGAAAAGATTAAACAATAAAGACTGATCTATTTAATGACGGACAATAACGGAACCTTAGGGACTCATTAACTATAACTGGGTCTGTCGGGTATCCATTATATTCTTTGTGACTTTGCCAGGTGAAAAATTTGTGCTTTTTCCTCCATGATTTTAGATGGACTCTGCATTGGATGCCCAGAAAAGAGATTCTGATGCAGATACATAGTCATAGATGAATGTAAACCTATTTGTTGGCTTAGTTTTCAACATAAAAATTGTTCAAAATTTTGGTGCATTGTGTTCAGAAAAGCATGCCCTTTTTCCAGTTAAACGTCACACCTTTGTTGAACAAGGCATAGAAAACGTCTAGTAGTGTAAAGCATGTATGCCAGTTTTTTGCACAAATTATGCCAAAATTCTGGTGCATTTTCAATAGTAAATCTGCCATCTGCCTCATTGTGCCAAGACATTGTTTTTATGTACTGCTGATCTGTCATGAACCACTGAAGAGAGAAACCCTTTAAGGGTTAATAGATTATATTATAGATTATATATCTTCAAGGAAAAAATAAAGCACCTTTGAGCTTTATTCTACCAGCAACATAACTATGAGTGATTTACAACATTTTCATAGGATTGTGTGTACTTTCACGATTTAATACCTGTAATATTCATGGGCACATAATGTAAAAATAATGCTGCTGGACAAGGTTTCAATCCTTATCTTGGGCCGTATCTGGTAGATCTGTAATGGAAATACTGCAAATTGTATGCTGCGTAATATATATGGAAAATGAAACATTTGTCCTTGACAAGACTGCCTGTCTATAAAACAGAAATGACAATTTCAAAGTACGCATTTTACAACCTTTTCCTGAGACTAGGTGTTACATTTATACATTTTTGAAAGGTCAAAACTAAGAGGTAATTTCCTTTAATTCATTGATTTGTGCTGGCAATGCTGTATGTCAAGTAGCGTGGACATAGTGAACCGACGTGAATGTTCTCATTAGCCCCACCCAGAGGGCACTTAAAAATAATCTGGCATGTCAGGAAAAAATGAATAATATTGAAGATTTATTTAATAGCAAAAAAAAAAAGAAAAATAAAGATTATACTGAAAAATAAAGTATATATAGATAGTAATGTTGTTAAATACACTAAACTTGGTTTGCAGAAAACCCTATATGCTGTAACACAGAACAAAGTAGACACTATCCTGTGTGGTCACAAGAAAGGAAATGTTAAACCAGCGTGCCACCAGGACTAGTGACATGAATTTCTGCTATCAGGAGGCATCACCATGCTATTTGCCCTTACTATACCTCCATGTCCCCATCATCATCAAGATTGTAAATTGATACAAAAAAAGGTATGATCACAATGCCACTAGCAGCCCCATAGCCAGTTGTGATGCCATGAGCTCCTGCACAACCAGATCTCTACAGTACTAACTGAACTGACATAAAGCTGAGTTCAGTACTGTAGCAACCCAGCCATTTGGGATGCCATACATGGACCCTCTTTTCCCAGAAGGGATTGGGGCATTTGAATCCGGCCTTAGCCTTATAGTGAAAAGAGAGTGGGAGAGATCAGAAAGCAAAACAGGGATATGTAAGGGTTATGTAAAACAGGTTTAAAAATAGTCTGTCACCAGACCCCAGCATATCAACTCAGCCCTAGGCAGATAGGTTATGGTCACCTGAATCAGTGTTTACCCCAATTGAACTATTTGGAGCAACAAGGGTTTTGCTCCAAAGAGGTAAGTGGCAATGCTTCATTGTTTCAAAGACCTCATTTGCATATTGACAAACATGCTGATATCCAAGCAGCTGAGGCACAGGTCCGCAAGGAGAAAACACTGATTCAGGTGACCATTACCTATCTATCATTGTGGCTAGACTGATATACTGGGTTCTGGTGAAAGACTTTCAGCTTTGCTGCTATCTTCCCACATTGCAAAGATATCAGTGCCGTTAGTTTCAGCTACCGATATCCGGCCTCACAACTCAGACTCATCACTGGGACTATAGAAGTGTACCGTCAGGGCCATGTTCCTCTCCGTCCAACAATGATGCTAGGCTGTGAGAACTGCCATCTGAAAGTGCAGCGATATCAGTACCTGAAACTAACGGCACCCATATCTCTGCAATGGGGAAAGTCACCAGCAAAGATTAAAGTGCACAGAATTCAGCGTATATAACGCTCCCTACCTTAGAGGACATGAAAGGTTCTCTGTAAACTTTTAGTTTTTGCAGTGGAGCATATTTTGGGATACATAGTGTGGCTATAACAAAACCTCTTTGAGAAGAGGAAGGTGCTTAGTTTCAATCATTTCCTTTCAATGGACATAAAACTCCTTCTAGAGCAGGAACAGGGAACGGCTGAGGTATGGAAGAGTAGGTGAGACCTAGAGGTTGGGTCATGGCTCAGCACATGTAATGCAGTAGCAACCCTTCAGTTCACACTTCACTGACAGCTAAATGTACTCATTGTACAGATATTAGGGGGTTAGATAGAAAGGGTGCACAGGTAACAGTTACACCAGGGCGCTGGTGCCTAAGATGGCCCAAAGTCTCCTCTGGTGTCTCCTACACCAGTCGTATACATGGTTGGTGGGGCCCATGGTACAAATTTTGCATTGGACCAAGTTAATCCTCTGCCAGATATAATTTCCATATTTGTTACTTTAATGCCCTTTGTTAGGTTTTGTAAGTTTGTTCTTTCTAGGTATTTTTTTTACACTTTTACAGATGAATAATCCACTCACCAATTCAATGTACCAGTACAAAAGAAGAGTTACATTTAGTTCGATTTTTATTAAGATTAGTTTCTCCTTTGACAGCTAAAGAGATCATGTGCATATTTAGCATATGTGACTCTACTAAACAGTAGGGGGAGCAAGACGTCTGTATTTTAATATGGTTATTCCGCTCATTGGCAACTGTTACATAAAGTGTAAGAATGAATTAAGTGAAATGTAGATTATTCATACAACATATCTGCAATTCTGATGACCCCCAAATTGTTTTCTTTAATCACAATTTCTTCTTAAAAATACAAAATCTTCAAATGGGGTTTTCTCACTAATATAATGATATTGAAATTTCTAGACATTTAAAAGTTAAGCATCTTTACAAATATAAATAGTTAAAAATTTGGTATCATTTTAAAGATTTTCTGTAGCCAACTTAGCAGTGTCAGTCATTTGTCTTGATAGAATTCCTTGCTGGTTGTGACGTCCTGTGTTCCTTCTGCTGAAGACGCTGATTGGCCTCACCGGTCACATGACCATTGAGGCCAATCAGTGGCCTCAGGAAGGGTCACAGGTAGTGATGTCACGTGTTCTTCGCTGAGGTCGCTGATTGGCCTCAGTGGTCACATGCAGCGGGGACTTCTGCTGGAGGACAACAACGGAAAGGCAGGATTACATCATGCTGGGAGGCACCAGAGCAACAGGGACAGATGAGTATGATTTTTTTTTCTCTTTTTTTTTTTTTTTAACTCCCCTCTGCCTAATTGAAAAATAAAATTTTAGCATGGACAACTCCTTTAGTAATAATAATAAATTTTATTTATATAGCGCCAACATATTCCGCGGCACTTTACAATTTGTTGGGTTTAAGTACAGACAAAAAAGACACATTACAGAGAAATAGTCAATTCACACAATGGGACTGAGGGCCCTGCTTGCAAGAGCTTACAATCTATGATGTAGAGGGGGTGACACAAGAGGTAGCAGGGGCGGCATCAGAGGTAGCATTGCTTATACAATGGTCCAGACATTTTTGTGATAGAGGTTACTGTCATTACCCCTTTTAATGTAATGGATTCTGTTCTTGTGCAGGCACAGTCCATATCTGCTTCTGTGTTCCTGCCCAACAAGATAACCCTTGCCAAAACAAGGAAATCGTGGCTGGGTTTCTGTCAAGTCCAGACCATAGGAAGTTCCTGCATTCGTGGTCGTATCCACTAACAACCAATCAAGACTCAACCACTAAGATGGTTAAAGAAAATCTTTAAAACTCTGCATCATTTTTACTCATTTATATTGCAAAAATATTTATTTTAATTTCTTACAACTTTAAATATGCTTATTTTCATAGGAAAACCCATTTCAATGCAGTATAATAAATAGTTATTATAAATCTAAAGCAGTATAAAAATAAAATCTAAAAATTATTATTGTGATCCTACCATAGCATGTCAGGGGATTGTATAAATAGACACAGGAACAATTTGCTAATATACAACCTGAGCTAGGACAAATTCAAATCTCCTTTCCATTCCCTAGCATATACAGAATGAGACAATGGGCTGTCAATGATCTCTAGACTAGATGGTGTCATAAAGCTGTCTCTGGCTGGTGACAAATTCATTGGGAAGTAATGCTTTGCAGCTCTGCATGTGTAATGTCAGATGCTCCACCTCTGAAATGTGTAAGGTTAAAGGGGATGTGCTCCTTTATTAAATAATCCAATGCATGTAAAATAAAAAATAAATATCAGTAAATTGTGTCTACAGTTACTTTATAAAACTATGTGTCACCATGGTTACAGACTGCAAATAACTAGGTGTAGTCTGGTCCTGTAAACTAGTCTTGCATTTAATGTATCTATTCCCTTTTTCTGTGGTATGGATTTTAGCAAGGAGCAAGTGACAGATAAAAGAATAACAAATGACTAAGGATCATAAACAATAGTAACCTAGGAGATACATAACTCTGCATAAGTCCTGTATACACAAAATTGTAGGACAGTTCTAATCAATGCCGTTGGCTGAATTCTTTTTATTTTAGATGTATTGGAACAATAATAAAAGTTGCAAAGGCATATCAAGTGTAAATAGTGAAAGTTTTATATTTCTTATCATATTTTTTTGCATCCTTAATACAGTCTAGACATTTCCAATGTGGGTATCTAGCTTATTTTAAAGTTGTAGGTCAAAGCATAAAGGTCTTCACTACATATCCTGATATGATGATAGCTAAATCCATATAGGAAAGGGAAAAAGCTAATGATTTATAGAAATAAAAACAGCCACAGGATAAAAGAACTCTCTAGATCCAGTTCTGAGATCGTACTATATACTAACATATATTAGCTCTGTTTCAGAAAAGTGGAAATGATGTGCTGGCTATATACAGGTATATGAAACTTTGCCATGAATAACGGCCATAACTGTATAACTATCGGGGTAGCAGACATAGCAGTTGTTATAGGACCCATCACTTTAGGGTAGGGAGACAAAATACGGTAAGGCCGGTGACACAGTAGGGAATTGCGGTGGGTTATCTGTGATGGAATTGCTGGTGGCTAACCTGCTGCAATGAACAGTAGCAACGAAGTAGATGAGAATGAAATCTCATTGACACCGCTGTAGTCATGGAAAAGTGAAGAAATCAGGCGATACCTTTTAGAGGCTAACTGAGTATATTTGATGGTGAGTCAGTGATTGACTGGGTAGTTCTTTCCTCTGTCAGGAGGGACAAGGAATTAGAGACCAGCCATGGACCCAGGCAGCATCAGAGTAGAAGGTTTTCAGTAAGGTAAGCATGGCTTTTTTTTTTTTTTTTACCCATTTTTTTCTTTTATCTACTTTTGTTGGCATTTTTAACACTTCATGATCTGGGTCTCAAAATCTCATTTCATCCTGTGCGTTTCTTTCAGTCATCGAGCATTGGACTGGGTTTCCCTAGGCCCACTAGGACAAATTACTTTGAGGGCCCACCCACCAGCAATACAGATCATATCATGTTATTTTTTTGGCACACACATGACATATCCATATGGTCAAATAGGGAATTTGTAATGAACCCATAAAAACAGACACTAGTGGCAAACGCCAAGTTGGGTTGCCATCTGCTGGATATTTGGGGCTCATTTTTATGTTGAAACATGGGCCCAGGGGAGGATCATCTGGTAATCCAGTAGGCCACTCAAACCCGAAACTGTATGATGGTATATGTAGGGTCTAATTTTAGATCAGAACACTACATGAAGAAACTATCAAGAATCTAACAAATATATAGCTCAATAGTCATTTTGAGGGCGTTTTCTGGTATTTTTCTAATTCTCTTTACACTTGCTTCAATTGACGTCTGGTGTTCGACCCTGTCAATCCATCGTGGTCGCCATATACTGACTCATTTAATGATATTGCAGTTTGTGTGACTAATGCACCTGCAATTCAGACACCAACTATTTAGCATGTGTTAGTTGTCTCATGTTGCTTTGGAAACTCCCTCGCTCAGTGACACTTACTGATAAATTGCATCCAACCTAATATGACTCATCTATCATTAAGATTAAGTTACATTAAATTTAGCCACTTATTTTACATCTTGTTTCCATTAATTTTTCCACATTTTATGGACATTTCAATTTTTTAATGAGGAATTTTGGTTGTTTTACAAGCATAGGCTCTTTTGGTTCAAACTTTGAATTTCTAAGCTTTGCTTTTGCATAATTTTCCAAAAAATGTAAAAATTGTCTAATTTCATTTGCCACTTACAATCATCTCAATATGCATTTCACTGTTGCAGATCTTCAGGTATGCTAAAAATTTCACCAGAAGATCCACCAGTTGCTGTATGTGAATGCAATAGAGAGATGGTCCAACAGTTAAACCACTAATCTCAACTATGTTGCCCTAACTCTATATAATTTCACCATATTTAAAGAGGTCTTTTCACCACCCCCGCCTAGTCCAGCTCTTTGCATCATTGAATAGGTGCTGCTCCACAAATTCTGGAACTTTTTCTCTAGCCCCCACCATTCCTGAGAAATAAGTGATGTTAGTTTTAGTGCCTAATATGCTACTTTGGCTTTGGCAAGTGTGTAATTCTGAAATCTGACACTTTCACCTCTGATTAGAGATCTCAATCATGCCCCCTATTCTTGCTCCTGCCTGACACCGCCCAACTGAAAGTACAAAGCCTAAATAGCATTTCAGACTACAAAACTAACTGAATTGATTGCTCAGGAATGGTGAGGGCTAGTGAAAAATTCCAACTGTGCCAGAATTAGTGGAGCAAGGTCTATTAACAGATGCTAAGAACTGAGTTGGTGGAGGTGGTGAAAGTTTCTGTTTAAAGTTATAGCTTATGCTAAGTGAAGGGTTTACACCCATTACATTACAGGTTGTTACCTAGGTTTTAGACCACCCCTGCTATGTAGTAGCAGTGGTTGTGCTAGTGATATCAGTCTCTGTATTCAGCCACTTCTGTTATTTTTTCTTCATAGTTAGTGGAAGCTGATAGAGCAGTCTGTCAGTGCTGAAAAGTTCACTAAGATGCTGAGCCCTGATAAGGGCTAAAACTGTACCTATATGAGTGCCTCTGTTATCTATGTATGTATATCCTAAGCCAGTGATTCCCAAAGTGGTCCAGGTCGACCCCCAGGGGTCCACGGGAGACTCGACGGGGGTCTACGTTAGATCTAATCTTCACATTTTTTGACGAGTTTTGGGAACATGGTAGAAATGTAGCAGCAGGGGGTCCACCGAAACCAGTAAAACTTTGAAAGTGGTCTACGAGAAAAAAAAGTTTGGGAACCTCTGTCCTAAGCCCTACTGTTAGTCCTCGAGTTGCTAACCTGAACTGTTCATCATAAAGGCTAACTTGTCAATTAAACCAGGAAGTGGAGGAGAGAGGAGACAAAAGAGCAGGTGAAAACCTGAGATGAGGAAACCTTTTTTTTTTGGTGGCTGCTCACCCAAAGGGATTTCCACAAGTATCCTGCTTATTTCAACCTTTGCAAAAGCAGGAAGCCACTGATAAAAACCTGCAGCAATAATTGACAGTAGAATAGTAGAAATTGAGCAATGTAGGTTAACTAGTATATTGAAGACTTTCTTTCATTCTATTCAACTCCTATTTTATGGCCACCCATTGATTGTGAAAGCTGATCTGCATCAGTACTAGGACTCAGACCTCCGACAATCAGCTCAGTGATGCAGGCCTGTCTGCAAACACTTGTGTGCTAATGATAAAGGAGAATCACGTGCACCTTTATAATGCCTATAGGAAATGGAATAGGACCAGTGAGCTGGGGCAACTTTTTTCAGTGGCCCCTTAAACATCGTTGTTGTGATCCAGCTGTTGCTGTAGGCTGTGGTGATGCTGCAAATGGCACCTGTGACTCTCCAGGCTAGTTTTACAACAGGTGGGGGGTCCATAAGTGGAAGACCCCTGACATTTTCCTCAATGCATTAGAACAATATGGTTAAATTACAACAATGTTCCTTCAGTCTTAATAACTTTATAGTATCCATTTACAGAATAAAAGCATGATGTCACTCTACAGAATTTCTCAGGGAAGTGTTAGCCTGGAAAAGTCTCTGAGGGTCTCAGATGGACCTAAGCCATAATGTGAAAAGCTCCTCTCTAATGTAGGCATCTCTGCCAGTGGTGTAAGTGCTGGCCCTGGTATGCCCGGCCATGCCATCTGTCTGCATTACAATAAAATGCAGTCAATAAATTTCAGCATTTCCCACATTCACTGCAATTCATCTACAATGCTTTTATTTACTGTTAGATCCATAATATTTTCACAATCAACAATATTCAAGAAGATTAATAATTAATAATTGCTTTGCAGAAAATATAACAGCTCAGTAGCTGCCAAATATTCCTGCCATGCAGCACCTTTCATTGGGTTGTTGGTCCTTCTGCCAGTACTAGGATTAAATGAAATACCAGAAGGGATGCTTCATGGGCAAGCGCCAGCGTGACTGTAATATAGCCAGAATACAGTCATACAAGCAGGAGGGCAGCTGAGGAACATCAGCAAATTCAAAGGGGCAGCTGCCCATGGAACTAGGTTACAGAAAAAAAAAATCTGCTCATGACCCTACATGCAAGGTCTATTTATCAAGAGTGGCTAATGTTTCTTTCTTTAGCACTTGGTTGTCCACATTAGAATGTCAATATAGTGAATTCTGAAGACGTTCAGAAATATGTTGTTTACTTTAAAACTAAATAAAATGTAATAAGTAAGTAGTAAAAAAATGTTAAAAATAATATAATACAACTAAATACAATTGCCCAGGAGGGACAGTTGCAACTGCAGCTTCTCTTTCGCACTGTGTATGGTTTATACGTGTGTGTGTGTGTGTGTGTGTGTGTGTGTGTGTGTGGGCGAACGACACTGCAAGCAGCAATAGAAGACACCAACGTGGGTGCAAATTATCTGCACTGAATGCAAGAAAAAGGAATATAATAAGAAAAGTCACACAAAGAGTTGGCCCAGAGTGTAGAGGATGCTGTCCACAAACTGCAGTTTATTCTTGAGGCTAAGGCCCCATGTAGCGAACTGCAGCAACAAAATGCTGCGGCAAAGACAGCAGCAGAAACGTTTTTCACACAAAGTCAGCAGAGTTTTCCTCTGCTGACTTTCTGCCCCTATTATACCTATAATAGGCATTCCGCAGATATAACTGACATGCTGCTATTTTCAAAAACGCACTTTTCCGCTGTGGATTTTTTTCTGCAATGTGTGGATGGGATTAACCAGAATCCCATCCACTTTGCAGGTACTGTGAAACGCTGCCTTTTTTGACACGGCATTTCCACAGCAGCAAAAACACAGCGTTTTCGCAACATGGGACCCCAGCCTAAAGCTGTTCTATGGCTTTATATAAAATAACTAAACAAAAAAGAAGACAGCCCTTTAAATCAGAATTCTCTTTGTTAGAATCACATGGTCTAGCAGTGCTGTCATAGTGCCAGTGTATGCCAAGGTAAAGCACTGCCACTTAGTTTAAGCTTCACATACACATCAAAAGGTTGGCTGAAATGACACCTTTTTTGGTCCATTTTGTTTATTGGAAATGTGACCTGTCTGGTTCATTTCTTTTCCGCTGTGGCTAGCTGAAAAAATATGTGTATGGCATGACTGGATGAATTTAGACTATCATTTGCCACTTGGTGCCAGCCTGCTCTGTTGTGACTCCCTGATCGGTCAGATTTGCCTGGCACGCTGCAGGTGGGATCATTTGTATGAATTATTCCATGAACAACTCATCCGCCGCATGCTGTCTTATTGAAATCTTATATGTATGGAAAGATTTAGAGATAGGGAGCAGCAGGGTGTTCTTAAAAAAAAATCTCCAGCTCCCAGGCATTCACATAGCTAATAATACACGCCAAATTATTTCTATTTTAACTGCAGTCTTAGAATGAAACCCACTTGTTTTTCTTATGAACAAAGCTGGAACTTAACCACCGTACATAGTCATTCATTGTATTTCTATTCCATAAGCCACCATTTTGCTGTGGTCCAACCCAGCGCATCAGGAACACATTTACACAAGCCAGTTATTGAGATTGGCCATACCTAGAAATGGTACTTCCCAAAAATTAGCTGGTGCAATTTTTTTTTTATTTTTTAATATAAAACTGAGCCTAAAGCTGCTCATACACTTTAGTACACACCAAGTTCAGCAGCCACAGCTGACATGTTGGACTTCAGCATATTTGATCCAGGACATACTGTATGACACTGCTAGAAGTGTCAGGCAGGGATTTCCCCCTCCCCACTTTCAATTGCAATAAACATATAATACAAGCTCAACAGAGCAATATTGAGGCAATACAGTAGTACACTGTAAAAGAAATATATTCCCACACATTATAGTTTAAATATAATAAAAGTAAACTATCATTGATATTAGATAAATTTCATAAAAGTAAATTATCAGTGATATTAGATAAATATCATAAAAGTAAAATGCTGAAAAATCACATAAGTAAAAACATTTATTCAACAAAATAGTTTTTATTAAATAAAAGTGTTAAATAAAACATCTTTAGTATTGCTGTAATGATAACTATGTGTACAATGAACATCCTTTTTCCCCCAAAAATTAATAATGTATTTCATAATTTCACTCAAAAATACACCAAAAATAAGACCCAATACTAGCAAAAAAAATAATACAGTCATATGAAAAAGTTTGGGCACCCCTATTAATCTTAATCATTTTTAGTTCTAAATATTTGGGTGTTTGCAACAGCCATTTCAATTTGATATATCTAATAACTGATGGACACAGTAATATTTCAGGATTGAAATGAGGTTTATTGTACTAACAGAAAATGTGCAATATGCATTAAACCAAAATTTGACCGATGCAAAAATTTGGGTACCCTTATCATTTTATTGATTTGAATACTCCTAACTACTTTTTACTGACTTACTGAAGCACAAAATTGGTTTTGTAACCTCACTGAGCTTTGAACTTCATAGCCAGGTGTATCCAATCATGAGAAAAGGTATTTAAGGTGGCCAATTGCAAGTTGTTCTCCTATTTGAATCTCCTCTGAAGAGTGGCATCATGGGCTCCTCAAAACAACTCTCAAATGATCTGAAAACAAAGATTGTTCAACATAGTTGTTCAGGGGAAGGATACAAAAAGTTGTCTCAGAGATTTAACCTGTCAGTTTCCACTGTGAGGAACATAGTAAGGAATGGAAGACCACAGGGACAGTTCTTGTTAAGCCCAGAAGTGGCAGGCCAAGAAAAATATCAGAAAGGCAGAGAAGAAGAATGGTGAGAACAGTCAAGGACAATCCACAGACCACCTCCAAAGAGCTGCAGCATCATCTTGCTGCAGATGGTGTCACTGTGCATCGGTCAACAATACAGCACACTTTGCACAAGGAGAAGCTGTATGGGAGAGTGATGCGAAAGAAGCCGTTTCTGAAAGCACGCCACGAACAGAGTCGCCTGAGGTATGCAAAAGCACATTTGGACAAGCCAGCTTCATTTTGGAAGAAGGTCCTGTGGACTGATGAAACAAAGATTGAGTTGTTTGGTCATACAAAAAGGCGTTATGCATGGCGTCAAAAAAACACAGCATTCCAAGAAAAACACTTGTAAAATTACCCACTGTAAAATTTGGTGGAGGTTCCATCATGCTTTGGGGCTGTGTGGCCAATGCCGGCACCGGGAATCTTGTTAAAGTTGAGGGTCGCATGGATTCAACTCAGTATCAGCAGATTCTTGAGAATAATGTACAAGAATCAGTGACGAATTTGAAGTTACGCCGGGGATGGATATTTCAGCAAGACAATGATCCAAAACACAGCTCCAAATCTACTCAGGCATTCATGCAGAGGAACAATTACAATGTTCTGGAATGGCCATCCCAGTCCCCAGACCTGAATATCATTGAACATCTGTGGGATAATTTGAAGCGGGCTGTCCATGCTCGGCGACCATCAAACTTAACTGAACTGGAATTGTTTTGTAAAGAGGAATGGTCAAAAATACCTTCATCCAGGATCCAGGAACTGATTAAAAGCTACAGGAAGCGACTAGAGGCTGTTATTTTTGCAAAAGGAGCATCTACTAAATATTAATGTCACTTTTCTGTTGAGGTGCCCATACTTTTGCACCGGTCAAATTTTGGTTTAATGCATATTGCACATTTTCTGTTAGTACAATAAACCTCATTTCAGTCCTGAAATATTACTGTGTCCATCGGTTATTAGATATATCACATTGAAATGGCTGTTGCAAACACCCAAATATTTAGAACTAAAAATGATTAAGAGTAATAGGGGTGCCCAAACTTTTTCATATGACTGTAAATGAGTGAATGGAAAAAAACAAACAAAAAAAAACAACAACCAGTTGTGGGTGTCAAAATGTTCAGGGGGGGGGGGGGAATAACAGATTTTAAGGGGTTAAACCATATAAAAGCATTGGTCCCTTCTAAGAGGAAGAAACTGCAGCATTGCAGAATGTAACTACTTCCTGTCTTAGCGGTGCACAGTTGCTGACCGTAGCCTTCTGATTCTGTATATTTAGAGCATTATGTGTGTTCTGCTATTTAGGACATAATTACATAAAACTATAAAAGACCTTTAACTCATAAGCCCTTGTGCAAGCCGGGAATGAGAGTATTACATGAAATGGCTTGTTTTCCTTTAGAAATTGATGGTATATCACTAGGTTAAGCCATCATTGTCAGATTGCTGATATTAGTTTATAGAAGTAGCGCTTGTTCCTTCAGCTCCTTATGGAGCGGCTTAGATTTTTGTGGATGCCGTATGGTCAGCCGCTGACTATTCAGGCCGAACATACAACATCTGAAACCAGTCAACAGTGCAGACACAGGAGTGCAGGGCATTGGGTTTCCTAGGGTCAGAAGGGATCAGAATAGTCAACCCCCCACTGATCGACCATTGATAGCGTATGTTAGTGATATGTCATCAATGTTTTAAATGAGAAAATCCTTTTAGTAAAATTAGTATTCTGCTACATGTTTATATGTTTTATGACATATTTTACGTTTCCACTTTATCCAGTCTTCTGTTTAACCATTTCCTGCCATCTGCAATTTTTTTACTACTTTTTTTTTAATCCCTGCATTCCAAGACCAAGAACTGTTTTATTTTTCTATTGCAATAGCTGTTTGAGGGTTTTTTTTTGTTTTTTTTTGTGGTGCCATATAATTTTCCATACAAGGTATGGATAAACTGTAAAAGAAAAAATTATTTGTGAGGTAAGCAATTCCACCATTGTTTTTTGGATTTAATTTTACATGTTAACTTTATTCAAATATATATAGTAAATGTCTTTGCTGCATTTTACTAATTAAAAAAAAATATACAATTTTGTCACCATATTCTGATTCCCCTTAACTTTTTTATATTTCTGTCTACAGAGGTGTGTGAAGGTTTATTTCTTAGCTGTTATTTTTATTGGTGCCATTTTGGGGTACATATGACATTTTAATGGGGGAGGCAAGATGAAAAAAAAAACTATTTGGGCTTTTTTTTTTCATTGTGGTCTTCACTATGTGGGATAAATGATTTTGATATTAACATATGTTTTTTTATAGTTTGGTGTTTAATATTTAAAATGGGAAATAGGGATTTACAATTTTAATATTTGTGGTTTTTTTTTTTTACTTTTTATTTTAGACCACCTAGAGGACCACCTAGCATGTAATCTCTTGTACAATACACTGCCATAGATCAAAAGTATACTGTGCATTTATCAGCAAGCTATTACTTCCTGCCTGAATCAGGGTTTAATATGCTCACCAATATAGCAGGCCTATGGGTCTGCCCTAGGTCCCTGGCCACAATGACAATTACTCTGCACCCAGAATTGCACTGTTGAAGGCAAGGTCATTGGTGGACAGAGGGAACCCCCTCCATCTAACTGCTCAGATGCCACAGTCACTAGTGACTGGTTCTGTGGAGTCAAACTAGTTCCGATGCCAGAAGCTGCCATATACCCAACTTGACATTATGACGTTATCCAGCTACAAAGAAAGCTCTATAATAGATTAAATGTACTAGTATGCTTTATTTCTGAAAGCTGACCTGATGTCCTGCTTTCAGTACTGGTACCTTGATCCAATTATCTCCCCTTGTTTTCAACACAGGAGAGAGTTTACATCCTTCTATCTATGTCGGTGATGTACTGAAAGGAAACTGTTTTGGCTCAGTTCTATAGCCATGTAAGGCTACATTCACACTACTGTTATTACAGTCCGTTTCCGTCATAGGATGACAGCAATGGACATTAACAGTAGTAGAGTAATGGACACAAACAGAGCCCCCTCTGTCTGTCCATTCCCATGGACTCTAATGTAAACAACATGACGGACACTGCAGGTGGGACTTTTTCTTCTATCTTCCATCACAAAAGTAAAACAATTGACAGAAGAAAGTTTCTCTCGCGTTTTTACTTTGGGGTGAATGCAGACGGACACCTGATGTAGGGGGCTCTGTCTGCATCTGTCATTTAATGTCTGTGATGGATGAGAGCAACAGACATTGAATAACGGTAGTGTGAACCTAGCCTTGGCGACCTTCTATGCCATGCTGATGCAGAGAGGAAGGTGGCTGCCTGGCTTAGCTATTGAACATCTAGGTAGCACCAATAGTACTAGTCATTCCAATCTACTTCCCAACACGTCAACA
Organism: Leptodactylus fallax; assembly: GCA_947044405.1. NCBI lineage: Eukaryota > Metazoa > Chordata > Amphibia > Anura > Leptodactylidae > Leptodactylus > Leptodactylus fallax. Next base: position 6,419,173 of record CAMRHE010000005.1, on the reverse strand, counting down.
CAAAATCATATGATATTGTAGCTCCGCACCCGCTACACTTGTTAACACTATTAAAATACATAGAAGGTCCAGAAAGTCCCATCTCTCTTTTTTTCCCTTATGGGTCAGTTTCTCAGAAAATGGGACTGTTGGGTGGTATGGAATGAAGATACAAGGCTGTAGGAGAGAGGGTAAAGAAAGTTACCTATGCAAGAACGCAGATTTTCATGCCATTGAGATTCTCTGAAAAGTAGCTTGTGGTCTATGGATCCCGTAAGGGTTTTTATATATACTGTAAATCCATCATCTGTTTGATCCCTATAACTGAGGAACAGCAGAATAGAATATTATACACTTCAAACAAGCAAGTTCTGCAGACTACATAGAAAAAGGGAACTAGGAAAAAAGGCAAAACATTTGTGACATTTATTACATAAGAGCACAATGCATGAATTATGTTATACTTTATCCAGCTAGGTTTCAGATGTTGGGCAGACACAGGTTAACCTCCTGTGTAGTTACTGCATGCTCCGTCATAGTAATATGTGCTATATAGTCAATACCATGCTCATTAAACTCTGATATTTTATTACATACACAAAAATATTCTATTAATATTGGCCAGTAATGTAGCAACAGGGCATGCAGGTTTAGTTATTTTGCTTATTTATTGCCTTCTCATATGGGCCCACATACCTGAGGGGCCCGCTAGTCTACTGCAACTAAATGCAACATTGGAACATTAAGTGGTCCAGAATAGCATAAGCTTTTAACTGCGCAAAGACACCCATAATACAATGCATTTAATAATCCGTGTTATGACCTCAGTATTAGACCTGTCGTGGTTTTACAGAACTGAACCGAGGCCACTATACTATTCTGTGGTTATGATGGTGATCTAAGTTTAGTTCAGTAAAACCAGGTCTTGGTATTGCAGCCTTCTAAAACAAGCCTTACAGGGGAAGGGGAAACCCCCCCCCCCCCCAAAAAAAAAACCCATACTCACCTGTCCCTGGTTCTCCGGTGTCTCCCACCGTGGTCCAGTCCTGCTGCTCCCAGAGTCTTGTTCCGGCAGCATGTGACTGCAGGTGCCGTATGCAAGTGATGTCCCTTGTCCTCTTCTTAGGTTGCTGAGGCTGCTGATTGGCCTCAACGTTCACGTGCGGCAAGGACTTCCGCTGGAACAAGATCCAGGGAGCAGCAGGACCGGACCGCAGTGGGGGACACCGAAGCACCCGAGGTGAGTATGTTTTTTTTTTTATTTTTCACCTTCCCCAGGCTCCTTGCAGAAAATTGTATATCCTGGAAACCCCTTTAACAACAACTTTTCAGTGTTGGCAGCACATGACAAAGTTAGGTGCAGGGTTATAACTAGGAAAGACCTTACCACAAAACAAACTTTTGACTAACACCCCATTTACTTACCCACCTAACTGTATAAAACGCCCATTCCTAGCCCCAACATGGTATAAAACTCATGTCCCTCAGTTATGGCCATACACACTAGTTACAATATGACGTGTGTACTGCCAATATTGAAAGTGTATCCAAACCTCTTAGCAGTATAGCTTAATTCTACAAATTTACCTTTTTTTTTTTTTTTTAATTGAATGTGGTTCTTGACCACCAGCCAACATTGAATGTAGCTCACCCCAATAGGTTGAAGAACAATAGGTTGGAGACCTGTATATGGAGACTGCACAGTATTACTTCTCTTATCCTGTATATGGAGACTGCACAGATCCAATTCTCTTATCCCGTATCCAGCCATTTTACTTTTCACCTCAAGCAGGAGAAAAGCAATGTCTGTTTGCAACTTAATCCCATGGTTCCCACCAGTAAGTGCCAGCTATTACTATGAAGCACCCGTACATGTATGGTCAATTGGCAAACCTGTACATGAGTAGTCTTTGCACCTGTTCGCACACTTTATTGAAATCTATGGAAGACTCTTTTATGTTTGATAAAACACAGAAGAATCTCTTTGACACTGCTTTTATATGGTAATGTCCTTCCTCCTCCCACTTTTAAAACAGTTTCTGCAATAGGATCCTAGCAACACAGACCACAATGGTATGGAGATGACTTTAAATTGGGAAATCTTTGACAACACATTAATGTAATGTCATACACAGTCACGTGCATCAACAAGCTCAGTGCGCAAACAAAGGAACAGACAGAGAACACAAAGTAGGTAAGTTAGGTTCTAGACTGTAGTTTAACTGGATGGTATCGACAACATACCCTATACATGAAGAGCAGAATTTAGTCAGATATACATATAGCCTACGCAATGCTGATTCTTGTCATTACATAGATGAAAACTATTCAAAAAATGTATTTTATAGAAATGCATGGCTCAGCCAATCTCTAGCAGCTTTGGATCAACGCTGCGGCCAGTGATTGGCCGAGCAGTCACTTCCTGTTCCTCAAGAGGAAATAGCAATTAAACACCATTTGGGGCCTCGGAGTGTTTAGGGGATCAATGAGGTGAGTTTTTAAAGAGGACCTTTCACCACCAAATCCAGCTCTTTGAATTATTTAATAGCTGCTGCTCCACTGGTTCTGATACAGTTGGAATTTTTTTCTCTAGCCCCCACCATTCCCAAGCAATCAATGCTGTTAGTTTTGGTGTCTCATATACTGACAAGCAAAAGGGTAACAATTTTTAGAACTTTTGACTTTCAAGCTCCATATCTCACCATCCACTACAGCTTATAATGTGAGACGACCATCATTTTATAGACAATCATCTTGGCTATCTCATATATAAATTTGCAACTATTTAACATATGATTAGTGATTCAGATTCTTGTCATGTAACTGCATTGTCATTGTTTTGCTCCTAAAAATCAAAATTTTAATTTTTATTATTTTGTTAGTATTTTGTAAATCCATCTTTGGTTTTCAACACTGCCTGAATCCTTCTGGGCATGCTCTCAATCAGACTCAAGCATGTCTCGACTGAAATCTGATCCCAGGTCTCTTCTACACGTTCTCAATGTTGGTGCATACTGGTCGACTCACTTGGGTATGAATACAGCTTTTTCTTCAACTCTACCCACAAGCGTTTGATTGGGTTGAGGTCTGGGGACTGTGGGGGCCAATCCAGCACCTCTACTTCATTGACATTGAACCATTTCTTCGCTAATCTCGACATGTGCTTCAGGTTGTTGTCCTGCTGGAACACTATGTCATCCTTTTCATACCTATAGTATTCGAGTGTACGAAGTAACTCGCCTTGTAGGATACTCACATATAGCTCAGCATTGAGACCACCATCAATCCTGGTCTTCAGGCTTCTTCCACCAAACTTGACAGTACCTTCAATTTCTCACTCCCTTAGCCACCTTTTCCCTTGTTTCTTCCAGACCAATTTGCACCAGTCTATCAGACCCAAACTTATCAGGGCCCAGTCTATTGACTTTCGTCTCATTGCTCCAAATCACCTGTTTCCAATCTTCTACTGTCCAATTTTCGTACTTTTTTGCAAACTAGAGATGATGATTCTTATGACCATATTGAAGTTGAGGCTTCTTCACCTTTTTTCAGGCCATTCCAGACTTGTGTAGTGCCTGTCGCTAAGTGCTTGCGTGGACGTCTGTGATCTCACAATTACAAAGCATACAAGCCACCTCCATTGCCATGTTTGTTGTGCCAGAACTGCAAGGTAAGGCCACTTTCACGCTTCATATATGGCTATACAGTTGATACATAAAGCTGGTGTGAAATGGGCCTTAAACTGATATTTATTTTTAGCAATGCAAAAGTCCCTTTTAAGGCTGATACATTGCACAAGTAGCATGTCCTTATTCAGTATGGTGACTGCAATTCTCAGTATCTGTTCCTGTTCTGTATAATATAGTAGTTAATGGGTAATTCCTCACAAATGACCTGTCTTGTTTCATAGAATAAAGCTTTAGTACGATAAAACATTTTACATAGCTACCCTCCGTTATTCCAGGGTGTTCTCACATGCATCTATTAGGAAATCTCTACGACTTGGATTTGCTTTTCTTGTGCTATATTCTGGAGAGTGGAACTGATACCAGGTATCTACTGCATAAGAACGCTACTGCCAAATTAGGAGAGGATTATAGGCCAACATGGAATTTCTAGGTACCAAAAGCACAGGGCTGATTCTAGCTTATCTGCTGCCTGAGGCAAAAATAAAAATGGCGCCACCCCCCCTTCCCGGTTGGAATGTTCCCTTCACTAGGGAAAAATAAGTGTCCTGCTTGCTCTTCCCGCAGATTCTGAGCCACCCTGTCCATTAGCCTCATTCAAATGGAGAGGTGGAAGTCTGCCTTAATTTGCCTTCATATTCTGCCATGTAAAGGGGCCCTAACAAGTCTCCCACAAGTAATGGATGTGAATGGGAGATACAGAAACAGCTTAAAACAGTGACAATGTTGTTCCCGTCACTCATATTCACTTCTATGGGAGAGCTACACTGTTTCCATAAAGCATGACTATAGCTGAAAGTCTTCTGAGCAAGGTTGTGGCCTAGTAAGTAGCAGAGCACGGCTCATTTTAGAGATAGGCAGGCCCGGCATCTATCAGACATCCTGTGGATATGGCATACATGTCTTTCATGGGAAAACCACTTTAAGCTGGGGGCCCATGCCCATGCATGCAGCTGCAGAAAAAACTGCTTTGTTTTATAGTACCTGCAAAGTGGATGGGATTCTGGCTAATCCCATTCACACATTGCAGAAAAATATCCACAGCGGACACACTGCGGTTTCCAAAACCGTTGCGTTTTTGTAAATCACAGCATGTCAATTATACCTATGGAAATGCTGGTGGTTCTGTATAGGTATAATAGGGACAGAAAGTCCGCAGAGGAAAACTCCGCGGACTTTCTGTGAAAAACGCTGCGGAACAAAACACGATCTTGATCAGTGTTTTTTGGCTGTGGCTCACTACATGGGGTCTTAGCCTAAATAATTGAATTTCTGTTTAGACTTTATTTTTCAAAACCAAAGCAAGTTGTTTGTTAACAGACTTTAGTGAAGTCACAGAAAATTCAATTATCTGCAGCTCTTTAAAGGCTATGTACATTTTTCTAATTGGGTTTAATTAAAAAATTGCTTTTTTTGGCTTCTACAGCTTGCATGTATAAGCACTACAATTCACTGCCAGTTAGTAGCTAATCCTTCAGACTGGCTGTCTGACAGCTCCTTCTTCATCTCCTTTCTCTTTTAGGCCACCTAGTGAATTGCAGCTAAAAAATGCAGCGGTAAAAAATTGCAGCGATAACCGCTTGCATTTTTTCTACAGATTTTTCATTGAATTTTTACTTTGTTTTTCTCTACTTTTTGCTTCCCATACTAAATCTGCAGGGAAAACGCTGGTGATTCCGCAGCTAACATTAACATGCTGAGTTTAAAATGTATGCGCAGCTTTTCCACTGCTCTTTTTTTTGCCACAGCCTGGCAGGGGTGGCGGGGCATGGAGCGAGGGGTGGGATGGGCAGTTTAGGGGCAGGGCTTTGGTCGGGGGGCGGGGTATACAGCAAACAGCGCTGTACACCAGGGCGAGCTGGCGGGACCTCGGTGTACAGCGCTGTAGACCAGGTCCCTGCCATTAGCTACGTAGCTAATGGCGGGGACCTGGTCTACAGCGCTGTACACCAAGGTCCCGTCAGCACACCCTGGTGTACAGCATTGTTTGCTGTACTATAGAGAGCATAGAAGGGGGGGATCATGTTTAGTATAGAGCTAGGAGCCACAACACCTTGGTCAGATTGCCAGCCCGCGGACTGGCAAAAGACCCCCAACAGCCCGGTCCTGGTCCGCGGACCGGTGGTTGGGGACCCCTGCTTTAGCATATTACCCCCAGTGTCTGTTATCTGGTGGCCAGTGGTACATTGAGGGGCAAATAAACTACGTAACACTGTCTATTCTAAGTTTTAGACAGTGCAAACTGAGTCTAGACATATTATTTGAACTGTCTGATGCTATCTGAAACATCTTGGCACCTTTAGACTGTCTAGTGTAACTGTACACCAATTTTTGGTGGCACAAACCATACCAGAATTCTGGTCTCTGTTTAGTTTGTTACATTTATAGCCACATTTGATTTTTGACAAAAAGACATGACCATCATCTTCAACCAGAACAAAAAAGAAAAGGAACCCCGATTAACCCTTGTTGATCCGGCCACAAAAAGCATAATAAGGCTTGGTCTAGCTTTCCTTTATATGGGAAAAACAATCCTTCCTGCAACTATTAGACTCAAGGTTTCACTAAGTACGGTATTTTTATAAACTTAAGAAACACCTTACATCATGTTGTTTTAAGAAAGCGTTCAAACTGTCCTTGAAGTAATATGTTGTTTTTATCAAAACAATACGGTACTAAACCTTTACCGTTCTAAGGGTAATTCAGGAAGAATAAGACTGGCTATACATTTAGATGAAGGTCAGCTAAACCTTCCATTTTCATCAGGACTGGTCAACCATCAAATGTGTATGGGGGTGTACCAACTCTCCCTCATCTGCTGTTATTGGAGGAAAGAATGGTTGGTAATATTGGATTTCAACATGCTGAAATATTTTATTCTCAGGGGAATAACCTGCAGTCAGTGTCTTACTCCTCTCTCTCCACTGAAAACACATGCAGCCTCAGTGTAATGGGGAGCAGATGTGTGGGCCCTCTGTAACACCTACCGGAGGGGTCCTGGGATAGGTGACTGCTGACCAGGGACCAGACAGGCTCTGGTATGAGGCACCAGAGGATACAGGCAGAGGAATAGTCAGGAACAGGCCGAAGGTCAGTGGCAGGCAGCAGACAAACAAGGTAGTAGACAAGCCAAAGGGTCAGGGCAGGCAGCTCAGTAGTACAAGACAGGCCGAGGTCATACACAGATAGGCAGCAGCGCAGAATCAGGATCAGAAATGTGATAAAGAAAGAAGCAGAGCTCAATAAGACGATAACCCAAACACAGTGTAGTGCTCACAGGTGAGTTTGTTAGTCCTTTAGGGCTACGCAAAAAGGGAAAACACAGGAGCAGGAAGTGTCAGAAATTGTATTGTGTGAACGGGAGGCAAGCCGGTAACTGCGTTTCTTAGGGAGAGAGCACAACGGGCACAGACTGTTACAGTGAGCCAAGCAGAATGTGCATGCGTATGGGGGAATCTGGAGAAACAGCTGTCTTCAGCTAACAGCTATTGTAAAGTGTATGGCCAGAGTGATTTTTATACTTCATGCTTAGAGTTTGTATCTGAATGTTTCCTGTATTTTCTGTATGGATCAATTATATAACATTTTCTATATTTCTACTGTGTTTGCTAAATGTTTCCTGTATTTTCTGTATAGGTCATTTATATAACATTCAATATATTTCTACTGTGTTTACTAAACTTTTACTGTATTTTCTGTATGGGTCATTTATATAACATTTGCTATATTTCTACTATTTTTACTAAGCATTTCCTGTATTTTATGTATAGGTCATTTATATAACATTCACCATATTTCTACTGTGTTTACTAAACGTTTCCTATATATTCTGTATGGATCATTAAAGTGGTTGTCCAGGATCTGAAGATAATCGATACTGATAACCTATCCAGAGGATGGGTCAACAGAATCAGATCAGTCAGGGTCCAACACTCAGACCCCATACGATCAGCTGATGTGCCTGCCAGAAGCCATGTACTAGGTATATGACCACAAGCAGCTTTACTCCTATTCAAGAGAGTGGGAGTGGGACTGCAGTTCCCCGTTGCCACCACTATCGTGTACCAAGCTCCAAACACAGTATATAGCTTACGGTCCACGGTCCACCACAGCTTACGGTGGTGGTGCCTGGTGGTGTAGCCCCACTTTATTCACTTGCATAGGAGCAGAGCTGCTTCTGGCCCTATACCTAGTACATGGCTACCAGTGGCCGAGACAGCTGATCGGTGTGTGTTCTGGGTGTCAAACCCCGACCGATCTGATACTCATGACGTATCCTGAGGACAGGTCATCAGTGTCAATCAGCTTCAGATTCTGGACAACCTCTGTAATACCAAAAAGTCAATGTTATTGTCATTGTCTGTTCCTAATGGTTAGTGCTACAGTCATTTTCTGGTATCTGATCTGGTGTCTGGTCAGTGGTATGGTTATTGTTTAGTATCTGATAGTCAGTGATAAAGTCATTGTTCAATGCCTTATGATCGATGACAAAGTCAGTGTCTAAAGTCTCTTGATCTTTCAAGATTAGCGGTACTATCAAAAATTAGGTTAGTGGTAAAGTTAGTGTTTGCTATTCCTTTTTTGCCTAAACTGTTCATTTTCTTATATTTTTTGTATTTTGTCAAAAAGAGAATATGAAGAAATAGACAAGCATGTGACCAAAGTCAATGACAAATACATTTCTCATATTCCAGAAGTCAGAACCTCGAGAAGTTAAATATACAGGCTTATAAATATAAGCCAGTCTTACTGGTTAGTTTGTTGCAATAATGCCTAATAATATACAAATTTAGTGTATTATTTTATGTTTTTGGGAATAACGGAAATCGAGGATATCTTTGTCAAGGGCCTTGATCACTCCATAAGACATGGTTCTATATCTGGAATATCTGGCAGTTCCACAACATACGATCCCATGGAGGACAAACATCTCCAACATGTCTTGGGAGCTGAGAAAGAGATCTTATATAACAAAGGAGTATGATATCTACATGTTAGCAATACCTTCATTTTTCTCCTGTGCAAAGCTTGCTGTTGGCACAATGCCAGGCTAAAGGCTTTATTCCATTACTTGGAGGTGAATGAGATGCCCAATTCTAAATGTTTTATTTAACATGGAGGAAAATGACACAAAGCGGCATCAGCACATCTATAAGCAATTGTGGTATAACAGCAGAACACAGAGACATTGTTATACATCTCAGTACACACACAGGAGTGAAGCTATAGGGGGTGCAGAGGTGGTAGTCGCACCCAGGTATTGGTTCCTCAAAGAGCCAAAGACACATCTATCATGTACAATGGCACCAGTATTAGACACCAGTAGGGGCCCACTTAGAGATTCGAGGCCCAGGAGCACAACTGCTCTGTAATGTTGGGTGAAACATGAGGGGTATCAGAGTTGCCAGAGGACGGGGTGTACTTTGGCTATCTCCAGCATTCCCATTGAAATGAATGGAGCGCTGCATGCGTTGCCTGACCACTGTTCTATTCAGAAACGGCGGAAAAACTCTCCCTTTCTCCTGATTGGGGGGGGGGGCTAAGCGATCAGACCGCCACCCATCTGCAAGTTACTCTGTATTCTGTGGACAGGTGATAAATACTATTTATGGGCAAGCTCCTTTAATGTTTATAGGAGCAGTCCAACAAAACCCCTTTTTTTGTTACATCCCTGCATCCCTCACCAGATTGTTTGGCACTCTCCAGGCTTCTTTCATGTTTACTACACTGATATCCCTGCAATCCAGCACCATCTTGGCTTTTATATATATCACATTACATGGGCAGCTAAAGACTGTACTCTATCTACCTGCTGGGGGCAGTGTACTTCTCCTTCTCTCTGTATTCTCCTAAATAATCTAAGAGACAATGGGACGGACTTAAAAATACTGGTGTTTAGTGTGCCTTTAGATTGCCTCATTTATGGCAAGGCGCACGCATCATCATAAATCAAGCGTATCCTCCAATGGGGCTGTGCTCCTGCACTGAGATTGACACCAGGTCGCAGCTGGCGTAGATTTCAGACATCATTTACACCAGTAAACTGGCATAAAGGATAATAAATCTGACAAGGCTGGTGGCTCTGCCCACGTCAAAGCCCTCTCCATGCCCTCTTTCAGCAAAATGACGCGGGTGGTGGAAAAACATTTTGTTACCAGTAGTGTTTAAAAAGTTGCAAACCTGAGGTTTTATATTATTATATACCACAAAAGTAGTATAGAACAATAATAAGTGTAGCCCTATGAGTATACAGTTAGGGAGGCTGAGCTGTGAGCTCCTCCATTATAACTATGTGACAGGAAATGTCTGCTCATCAGTAGGTAGAGACAGAAGTTTCTGCCTCCCCCTGTGGAGAGTCTTTGTGGTACAGTCCATCATAAAGGAAGTCAGGGATCTATGCATTAACTCCTGTACATCAGGTTATATGACCTAGCAGAAGAGAAGGATTCAGATAGAAAGGAATAACTAAATAAGTAACTAAATACTGAATTATATGTATTGTGGGAATAGATGTATAATGAATGGAAAAAAAAAATCACTGGAGTTTTCCAGTCCCAAGTGGAGTTTTCATACTGATGACCTAACCACAGGATAGGTCATCAGTATGTGATCTGTGAGAGTCCGACACCCAGATCCCACACACATCAGCTGTTATAGCGGCCTCCAGACACCGGAAGCTGGTGGAGTAGATGGGCAGCGCATGCTGGCTGCTCTTATTCAAGTAATAGGAGCGGCACTGCAATTCCCCATAACCACCACTTTACAGTGAACCTACTAATCGAATGTGAGCAGCTTGCATGCGCTCCCTATCCGCATAGAGACGACTAGAACAGCTGATCTGTGCAGGGTCCGTGCGTTGGACCCCTAGGAGTCACATACTGATGACCTATCCTGTGAATCGGTTATCAGTAAGAAAACACAATTTCAGGCTAGAAAATCCCTTTAGGCTAAGGCCCCACCTAGCGAGCTGCAGCCAAAAAGTGCTGCAGGAAAACACCGCACTGGAAACACATCGCAGTTTTCCCCACAGAAATTTTCACAGAAAGTGCGCAGAGTTTTCCTCTGCAGACTTTCTGCTTCTGTTATAGCTATAGGGAAACCACTGGCGTTTCTGTAGGTATAATTGACACATTTTTGAAATCGCAGCGTAGATTTTTTTCTGCAGTGTGTGGATGGGATTAGCCAGAATCCCATCCACTTTGTAGATACTGTAAAACGCTGCAGCCAAATCGTGGCTTTTACGCTATGTGGTGCCCCGGCCTTAATCAGATTTGGTTTGGAAACCTAAGGGGTGACTTTGTCTCAGCTGGAGATATCTCTGTGCTGTCTGCATGGACTCTACCAGGAGTCAGCAACAGACGTACATTAGGTTCCTTTGGGTGATCAAAACAATGGACAAGCTGACTGCTAAAATAGTGGTTACATACGGAGTCTGACGGACCCCTTTGACTATAATTGGGTTTGTTAAACAGAAAGTGGCAGATGAAAAAGTTGTGCGTGCAAATGTGAATGTAGCCTAAAGAGATCTGTAAGGTGTGATTGGTATGTAAATGGTGTCCACTGCACATGTACAGCATGTGTCCAGTGTATATGTGGTGTGTGAATGGTGCGTTTATGTGTTGTGTATATGAGGGGCATGTATGCATACCTCCCAACCATCCCAGGGTATCAGTGTTTCTTTTTATGTTAAACTTTGGGGGCAGATGGAGGGTGGACATTAAACTGGGGGGGGCAGATGAAGAGGGACATTAAACTGGGGGGTAGCTGGAGATGGACGTTAAGCTGTAGGGGGGAATTAATGGCCCCCTCTAGTTGCCCCCAGTTTAAACTGGGGCACCAGGAGAGGACTTTATACAGTGGGAGCAATTGGAGAGGAACATTATAATGTGGGGGCATATAATGTTAGAGTGACTGTAGGAGCATTATACTGTGTGGGGGCACAAAGAAATGGATGGGAATGGGCGGAGTCAACCTAAGAGGGTGGAGCTAAATTTGCCACGGCGCACTATGTTTGCCGCACATTATGTCCCTCTTTCTGTCCTTAGAAAGTTGGGAGGTATGTGTATGTATGCTCATGCCTGAGCAGCTTGTGTGTGTCATGTGTCTAGTGCGTGAATAGCGTGTTCAGCACGAGTGGTACATTTGTGGCATGAGTACAGAAACCAAGTGACTCCTGTGTAGTATATATATATATATATATATAAAAAACAGGCAGCAATCCAAAAATTCGTGAAAATCAATGAAGGAGGATGGGACAATAAACCTCCTTCATTGATTTTTACAAATTTTTGGAGTGCTGCCTGTTTTTTGGTCTATGGATTAAGCGGAATATAGTCTTTTCCCATTGGTGAGCACCCTATATTTTTACCAGTGTGGTCATACAATTTGTGGTGTATATAAATGTATATATATAATGTTATAAATTCTTTGGTTTTATTGGTGTTGAACAGATGGAGCCCCACCTATACTTCTTCCACGGAGTCCCTCTGCTGTCAGTATCGACTCTCAGTGATAAACCTACACACCCCAAGTGATAAACCTACACACCCCAAGTGATAAACCTACAATAGCGCTTTCAATATGAAGCCATGTATGAATAATTTCAGAAAATTCTTGTTGGCAAGGCTACGTCCATGCCAGGGGTGTAGCCACAGGAGGTTCACCAGTCCCTGAGTGGGCCACAAATGTTCCTCTGCCACATAAACTACACCACTATTCTAAATGGCCATGGTAGGTCAGGACCCCATTACAGATTTGGCAGTGGGGCCCGGGAGCTTCATCTTAGGCCTGGTTCACATCTGCATTCAGGTTTCCGTTCGGAGAATCCAGATGCAGGTAGAAAAGAGGAGGCAGATGAGCGCTGGTCCAGAATAAATGTAGTCTTTAATCCAATTGAATAAAACACACGACGCGTTTCGGGACAAGCCCTTTTTCAAGTGTGCAATCCATTCGGAGAGTCTGCTTGCAAGCAGCACTTTCCTCTCCCCATGTTTTGTGAGGAAACCAATTGGAAACCATTATAGAATATGGGGTCCGCGGGTTTCCTGGGTAAACTGCTTTTTTATGTGTATAGGGTTTGCGTTCGGGGGGTCCCCAAGCGGATTACCCGAACGGAAACCCGAATTCAGATGTGAACCGGGCCTTACACCTCTGGCCCATACATAGTATAAATTGGATGGAAAAACCCATTCCCTACTTGGGTTAAAATCACTGCAAAATTTTAATGTGGATTTTGTAACAGATTTGTGGATTTCACCTTCTGCGTTGTGTAATGTGAACATGTAGAATCTGCACCGCAGGCCACATTTTTTTTTTTTTTTTTTTTTTACAGTGTGTGGATGAGATTTGTTGCAGATTTTCCATTGGTAAATAGAGCTGGAAAATCTGCAGCCTATATGGTGTGTGTGAACATACCCCGAGGAAAGTCCTGCTATAACATTATATTACTGATATTATGTAATACATGAATCCATTTCTATCAATTCACCCAGAGAAGCGGCATGCTGAAAAAAATACTGGAAAAGCAGCACTCTTTCTCTTTATATGAGGTAAAAGAAGGCACAAAGACCGAAGAAGAAAAAATATTTCACTTTTTTTTCCTGAAGAAATCTTTGCAGAATCCCAATCCCCCTCCCCCAAAGCTTTAGTGTAACAGAAAAAGGCCTCTCACTTTTTTTTCTACATGCAAGAGGAAGAGAGGGAAATGAAGTGCAGAAAAAAAAATGACATTTTGCAAAAGTTCCCCACTTATGTACCACGTGACTCCCCCTCCTCAAGGAACAAAAAATAGTCCCAGCTATTAAAACTACCAAAAATATCCTTCCGCCGCAAACGTGGGATTCTTTCACTTCCCCGGTAAAGCCCGGGTCGTGCCGGTGTCCGGTTCCAGGACTGAGATCCGGTGTCTACTATCGGTCTCGTAGGATAAGGATGACTGTAAACGCTCCGGCGGATGATGTGGCGCGGCGGACTATATGGTGTGCAGGCGGCGGAGTGATCCGAGCCAGGGGCCGCGGAGGGATACGCGCCGTCGCTGGTTCGCTGACTCTCGCTGGGAAGCCATGATGGGAGCTTGAGCGTGCAGCGGTGGTGGCGGAGACATGAGACGCGGCAGGCGGGCTCCTGCACCGACCACACCGGTCCATTCTGCACCGGCTGCGTAACGATCTGGAGATCCACCACAGGAAGTCACCGAGTACTAGGAATACGGCGCAGCGCCCCGGAGACCCCGCGTACCCCTCTGGATCACGACACCGAGCCCGGCTAGGGTGGAGGGGAGACCCGGGAAGGACTTGTGTAGCCCGAACTAGCAGGATACAGCGGGGCTGCATACTTGGAACGTCTCGGAGGAAGTAGGCCGCATCCCCCCACTTGTCGTGCTGTCCCTCCGGCCATACTCTGGCCTCCCCCGGCAGCCCCCGGAGCAGCGGCAGCAGCAGTAGGAGGAGGAGAAGGGGGCGGAGAGGGGACCTGAACGGCCGGGGAGAGGAGGCAGATCACGGAGCCGGGGCTGCTGCTGCCCCCCACCAGCAGCACCTCTCAGCCCCCCTCTCCTCCTTCTTCCCCACCCCCCGGCTCCCCGACATGACTGCCATCATCAAGGAGTTCGTCAGCAGGAACAAAAGGCGATACCAGGAGGATGGATTCGACTTGGACTTGACCTGTATCCATTGCTATCTAATGCTCACTACTACTACCACCCCCATCATCTGCAGATAGATGGTGCCAGGGGGGCTTCTGCATGCTGGAGGCTTGGTGCATTTTGCAGATGCTTTCTGGATCCCATTATATTGGAGGGCTTGCAGGTTTGTGGGGAGAGTGCCCCCTTTGCAGGGTTGGAGGCCTTTGTTACTGTGCTGGTTTATGTTATATCCGTGAGGTTTGTGGGCAGAGTGCCCCCCTTCGCTGTGTTACTATGCCGAGGGTTATGTTATATCCATAAGGTTGGGCAGAGTGCCCCCCTTTGCAGGGGATTGTTATATCCATAAGGTTTGTGAGCAGAGTGCCCCCTTTGCAGGGTTGGAGGCCTTTGTTACTGTGCTGGTTTATGTTATATCCATAAGGTTTGTGGGCAGAGTGCCCCCCTTCGCTGCGTTACTATGCCGGGGGTTATGTTATATCCATAAGGTTGGGCAGAGTGTCCCCCTTTGCTGGGTTACTATGTCGGGGGTTATGTTATATCCATAAGGGTTGTGAGCAGAGTTCCCCCCTTTGCAGGGGACTGTTATATTCATAAGGTGTGTGGGAAGAGTGTCCCTTTACAGGGGATTGTTATATCCATAAGGTTTGTGAGCAGAGTGCTCCCTTTGCAGGGGATTGTTATATCCATAAGGTTTGTGGGAAGAGTGCCCCCTTTGCAGGTTTGGAGGCCTTTACTATGCAGTGCAGGGTTATGTTATACCCATAAGGTTTGTGAGCAGAGTGCCCCTCTTTGCAGGGGGCTGTGTTACACCCTTAAGGTTTTGTGGGGAAATTTTACCCTTTGCAGGTGCGGAAGCCTCTTTTACTATTCTTTGCAGGGTTGTTATATCCATACAGTTTATGAGGAGAGTCCCCCCTTTGCAGGGTTGGAGGCCTTTTTTACTATCCTGTGCAGGGTTATATTTGTAAAGTTTGTGGGGGGGAGTGCTCCCCATGTAGGGATGCTGTGTGTGGGACTATGTTACATCCATAAGGTTTGTGGAGAGAGTCCCCCCTTTGCAGGGTTGGAGGCCTTTTTTACTATCCTGTGCAGGGTTATATTTGTAAAGTTTGTGGGGAGAGTGCTCCCCATGTAGGGATGCTGTGTGTGGGACTATGTTACATCCATAAGGTTTGTGGAGAGAGTCCCCCCTTTGCAGGGTTGGAGGCCTTTTTACTATCCTGTGCAGGGTTATATTTGTAAAGTTTGTGGGGAGAGTGCTCCCCATGTAGGGATGCTGTGTGTGGGACTATGTTACATCCATAAGGTTTGTGGGGAGAGTGTCCCCTTGTTACCATGCAGGGCTATGTTATATATTAATAAGATTTGTGGATCCTCTCAGCCCTGATCATGGGGGCTGACATTTTTCTGCACTTCCTGTCAGCCTTTCCTAAGCCTAACATGGCTGATAGCAGAGGACAATAGCTTGTATCTTTATATAAAAAGGGTAGCGGGCCAGTAGCTAAGGCTAGGACTACACAACTAATTTGCCTGAAGCCCACAAGTCTGTTCTCTGTAATGAAAGTGAATTTCGTGCGTTCCGTTGTATCGTGGACGCGGCTACTTGCGACTACATTTGCTGTCATTACTTGAGTTGAAGTTAGGGTTTTCTGTGTCTTGGCGTGTAGCCTTATTCTTATGGTGTACTTTGATTTGTTACATCCTTTTTCTTGCAGTGTGAAGATTTTGTTGCTTATATTGCAGCTATTGAAGTGATTTTCTGCAGGCCAGGGATCGCCTCTTAGTGTTTTGGCCCATGTATTCTGGATTTTTTTTTACATTGAGGTGATCTGGTCTTGCAAAGGGTTTTTGGATGCTTTTTTTTTATTCTTATTAGGGTTAAGGAGCTTTTTTGCTGTGCTGGGATGGTGGGGAAATGTGCACTGTTCTAATGGGAGGGAAAAGAAGGATCTGATGTCGTTGGTGTGGACAGGACCTTATAAATTGCCCCCTTTTCTGAGGCCTTGTTTCTTCTGTGCATTTGATTTCTGACAAGTATCCATACTGGCTTTGTTTAGTTGTCAGTAATGTGGGGGGGAGCGTTAAGTATATGGTCATTGAATCTGGTATATATCGGAAGTTTTTAGTATCCAGGTGGTCCCCTCTAATTTTAGTAGAGAGGAGCTTGCATATAAAAGCTTTCCAAAAAGTTTTGTCAGTGACAGGTGTCTAAAATGTGGCTGGCTCCTGGGGTAGCTCTTGAAGCATGGCAGTCATTGCACCCAGGTCTTGGTCCATTGTATAGCCGCACATAGCCTTACTTACTGTGATGTGGTTTATGTAGCATTGTCTAGATTTGTCAGCGGAGATGAATTGCTTTTTGTATAGTTTCCTTACTGCCCCCCTACTCTGTAAGGTTAGGGTCGCCATCCTTATCATGCTCAGTCCTCTTTAAGTTGGACAATTTGGTTGTTCTGGTTTTCCTCTTAGATATCGAAGGTCTTCTTCACATGTCAGTGACTCACATACATGTACTGTCAGCACTTTACCCAGACCGCCCATGGACCTTTTTGATTTTATGGTCCTCTTACGTCAGCGGTTCATCCATCTTTCACATCAGTATAAAACAGATCAACCACTGTTAGAATATAAGCCATACTTTGTATTGAGCTTGACCTGTGATTTTTATGAACCCATCGAGTTCAATGGTGCTGAACCCAAATAGAGCAGATCGTTGTTTATTTTTTGCATACTCATGGCCTGCGAAAAAAGACTTGTAAATGGAATTATTACATGCAGTAGGTACATGCGCTGTCCACACAATGTGGAAGGCAAATGTATGTGACTCTAACATGTGAATAAGCCCTAAGACAGGAATCATGGATACAGTGTGGCGGAGAGACCTCCTTATACTTCACACTCCTGGTGCTGTATTGTGGCAGGGATCTACCTTTTCTATGTGGAGTAGTGTTAGCTCTGTCACAGGGCGAACATACATGCGGATGTTTTATAATAATTCTTCAGAGATTTTGCTATGCTTGAAATGGCTTTTCCCATGTAATGCATGTACGACAACCAAGATCTTTTTTTCTTGCCTATGAAGTTTTTGTTCTTTACTTACAACCATTGCAGTAAGTGCCGAATATTAAGCGGCTCAGATAGTCTTGTTATCTATCAGATTGTCACTAAAGATTTATCACTGTAAAAGAAGGATCCTGGTTAGGTTGTCCACAGTACTCGCTGCAGAAGCTGGATGGAGAGGGGTTAGGATTGTCCTTACTATGGAGACCGGCAGTCCTGAAGCTTCGGGTAAGGGTTATTACATGGCAGACCATTATCAGCAGTCTGGGCAGATGTGTAACATCTCGTATTACTTGTGGCACTTGCAGTACACAGGTAAGGGCTTGTAAGCAGTTCACGGAGGCTTCCAGTGGAACAATATAATAAAATAAGCTGCCCTTTTGCTGCATTTCTGTGTCTGAGGCGACTGGTGCTCATGATTCATTTGCAGAGCTGACATTCCCTCCACAGTTTCCCCCTCCGTCTGGGTATTCAGTCGCTTCTTGCAGATCATTTAGGGACTGAGAATCCTCCATTGTTGCCAGGGCCTGAGCTCAGTCACAGATCAGATTAAAATGAAAATTGAGGTTGCACGTACAAGGATTGCATCAGACTCCTTGCAGTCATTTCTTGCTCCCTTGGTAGAGGATAGCTGGCTGCCGTGGCTCCAATCCAGAAACTGTTTCTATGTTTCAGCTATCAGTTCTGCATAAACTATGTAGGATCACCACAGCCACGTGATTTCAGTCCTCGGTGCAGATCTCTGGAGGTGACGTCATAGCATTTCTTCCAGTCTTCTCTCGTTTTTGTGTAATGCAATTCTGCTGGTTAAAAGGCAGGCTACTTCCCAGAGGTGTGTAGTCTGCAATATGACCAGGGTATATAAGAAATGTGTAGTATGATTGAGATGGAAATGGGGGGGGGGGGGTCGTCTTATGTGTGATGGAAATTTTGTTCTTAAATGCAGCCATTGCTTAGTTTTGACAAAAATGCTACATAAAATTCCGTTGTTTTTTTTTTTTGTTTTTTTTTGCTCTGGTTTGTGACATAGATATATAATATATAATCTGCCTGGCATGAAGGATATTTTGCCATAGTTTTGGTGATACGTCCTTTATCCTACTGTAGTATTCGGCTGTCTTTTGGTTGTCGTTTCCCTTGACTGAGTCCTTCCTGCTGCATGTGCCCCTGTGATAGTCAATTTGATGCCAAGAGCTATAGGAATAGTTAAAGAAGTGAAACTCTTGATCGTGCACACCCTGGATGTGCTTTCTATAGTGTAACATTAAAGGGGTTTACCCATGAACAGTATTAGTGGTAAATGTTTGTTCGCCGTGGGTCTGACTGCTGGGACCACCATTGATCATGGCGATCCTCAGGTTCCCTGTGCACACGTAACAGTGGTGTCCTGCGCTGGGTATATGGATGGTCTCTCATGCGCACAACAATCCTGTTCTTATGATCTGTGGGGGCGTTTTTACACTGCTTTTGCCAGTTTTTTGAAAGAGGGCAAGGAGCTGGCATAGTTCTGCAGGTTTATGATTTATGCCAAGTAACATCCTCTGGCAGAGCAGGGAATATCAAGAGTGGTGTACAAAATGTTTTTGTTTTTTTTTGTTGTTGTTTAAAAATGCATCCATTTTTCTATGCGCTTTTGGGCAAAAGTACAGTGTAAACCCAGCCTTATGCTCCATGCACCCAACAGTGTGCTTTGTCCCATGCAAACTGACCCATTCATTTCTGTGGCTGCATATATACGCCCGTGTATTGTCACTGGCCTGTGTATGTGCCTGGGCTCACTCACCACAGTGATGTGATTCATGTGCCATTCAGACAAGGCCTGGCTGCATGCACACAGTCATGTGCTTATGGCCTTATGCAGGAAAAGTGGAAGTTCATTTTGTGGCTATTAAAGGTGTTTTTAGCTGTGACAGTCGCCATAGGTCTCGCGTGCATACCTGGCACACCTCCGTTATCGTGCGTTCTCCAACTTTTTAGCTTCAGCTGCTATAGATTTTAGAACTTTTGTATAGAGAGTTGCCAGTTTCTTATGGTCATAACACAGTCACAAAACTCTGATCGACGCTTGCTTTATCGAACCAAGCCTTCGTAACCAAAGAACTCATAGTTCAGCTCTGTTGGACAACATGGATCCAGTCTCGCAGCTGTACTATAACCAATCGAAAGAGGCCTAATGGTACATGCAAGACTTTTTGTGGTGCCAAATGGCCAGTGTAGCTAAAGGTGGGCTTAAGGTTTAGATAGGAGTAGGTTGATAGCGAATGATCGCCTGGGGGATGTTCACTTTGCAGTCCATGCACATCATAGGCCACGTTCACAACTGCACTGTAGTCTCCATTGGAGACTCCGTCACAGAATCTGCTGAAAATCGGCAGAGGAAAAAGTCCTATATGGGGGACATTTTCCTCCAGTGGTTTCAGTTTAAAAAAACAATGGACCGGCAGGTTCCATGTGTAACCGCTGTCTTAGCATGCCGCTATTCTGTTGTTAGCGCCCCCCAACGGACCCGAATGGAGATGCAGCACTAGTGTGAACCTAGCGATAGACTGTTAGTCATTCACGCTATCTGTACATGTTCTGTGACCATTGGGTGTTGAATGAAAGTTTCTTCAGAAAAAGTTCTTTCAAAGAAAGATTGGATGAAAAATGTCATATGTGAAATATCTGCAATCTGACTAGCAGATCTTTGTCTTCTTTCCAGATGACTGTTTGTCATCGGTCAACTAAAATGGTCAAAACAAAAACATTTCCCCCCCCCTTCTAAAAATTCAGTATATTATGTATGGTCACCTTTAAGGGGTTGCCCGGACCCAAATGCATTTCATGCTGATGACCTAGTGAACAGGGAGGTCAAGCGCCTCTACTCCTATTCAAGTAATAGGAGCTTAGCTGCAGTTCCCTGGTGCCACCTCTATACGTTGGACAGGGCTGGACAATCCCTTTAAGTCCTCACAGGTCAGAATCTAGGAGCCAAGTGTGTCTAGAAGTTTCTTGCTTGGTGCTGTTGGTTTTTTATTTTATTGATGTCCATCAGCTAAACCAGACTTGACTCCTGTATTGGTAACTTCTAAGTATATAGTATTGAGGCAATGACCGATTGCTAGGCCCGGTAGTCACGCTGCGGCAGCTGATACCCTATTTAGCAGGTGATTATTTAGGCTTACCTACAATATCATGCAGTCTTTGGCCACAGCAGATCTGTGGGATTTTCACCACAAGTCACTGCTCCTGCATGGTGACCTTAAGAAAGGTTTTCCTACTTCTTCTTCATTTGCCGGAAGAATGCAGATAACATGGGCCAAGAATTCTGCGTGTGAATGTGGCTTTACCTTAGCTCCTGTATTGCAGGAATATCAGGCACAGCATCCTGTGATGTACAGCAGAGGGAGCATTTACTGTTCCTGGGCAGCTTCAGCTTGTTAAGGTAGTACACAGTGGTCTCCTCCTCATGGGTACCCCAGGGACCTCTGCAGGAGTTTGCTCTTTTTCCCATACTGTGGTGCAGGTGTGTTAAGACTACTGTACATTCACCTAATACACAAGAATCGTTCTTGTTTAAGCGGTGTATATGATCTCTGGGACCCCTTAAACTTGTCACTGATGATTGACATTGTGTCATCCCAGCATGTGGGGAGATTATCCTTTATATTTCCTCTTAGCAGGAGATAGATGGTGTAAGGTGACCCATGCGTCGTGCACATGAGCCCTTTCTAGGAATGCACCTCTGGAGCTGCCGGCCTTGGTTGGTACACAGCACATTACTGTATCTCTTGCTTACTCACTCTTTCAGGAGCGCTCTTAACTCTGGAGTGATCTAGTTCCCTGGAAAGAATAGTCTGCAGGCATCTATTTTTTTGCACTTCCTTTTGCAAAATGACAAATGATAGCAACCCAAGTTCTCATGACTAAAGGAGTGTGAAAAATGGCCAAAATACAGTTTCTTGTTGTGCATGTATGTAAACCACTGTTATAGTAGGGAGCTGCTAGCCACATGTATGGAAACCACTGTTATAGTAGGGGAGCTGCTAGCCACATGTATGGAAAGCACTGTTATAGTAGGGAGCTGCTAGCCACATGTATGGAAACCACTGATATAGTAGGGAGCTGCTCGCCACATGTATGGAAACCACTGTTATAGTAGGGAGCTGCTAGCCACATGTATGGAAACCACTGTTATAGTAGGGAGCTGCTAGCCACATGTATGGAAAGCACTGTTATAGTAGGGAGCTGCTAGCCACATGTATGGAAACCACTGATATAGTAGGGAGCTGCTAGCCACATGTATGGAAAGCACTGTTATAGTAGGGAGCTGCTAGCCACATGTATGGAAACCACTGATATAGTAGGGAGCTGCTAGCCACATGTATGGAAACCACTGTTATAGTAGGGAGCTGCTAGCCACATGTATGGAAACCACTGTTATAGTAGGGAGCTGCTAGCCACATGTATGGAAACCACTGTTATAGTAGGGAGCTGCTAGCCACATGTATGGAAACCATTGTTATAGTAGGGAGCTGCTAGCCACATGTATGGAAAGCACTGTTATAGTAGGGAGCTGCTAGCCACATGTATGGAAACCACTGATATAGTAGGGAGCTGCTAGCCACATGTATGGAAACCACTGTTATAGTAGGGAGCTGCTAGCCACATGTATGGAAACCACTGTTATAGTAGGGAGCTGCTAGCCACATGTATGGAAACCACTGTTATAGTAGGGAGCTGCTAGCCACATGTATTGAAACCATTGTTATAGTAGGGAGCTGCTAGCCACATGTATGGAAACCACTGTTATAGTAGGGAGCTGCTAGCCACATGTATGGAAACCACTGATATAGTAGGGCACAGGGGAGCTGCTAGCCACATGTATGGAAACCACTGTTATAGTAGGGAGCTGCTAGCCACATGTATTGAAACCATTGTTATAGTAGGGAGCTGCTAGCCACATGTATGGAAACCACTGTTATAGTAGGGAGCTGCTAGCCACATGTATTGAAACCATTGTTATAGTAGGGAGCTGCTAGCCACATGTATGGAAACCACTGTTATAGTAGGGAGCTGCTAGCCACATGTATGGAAACCACTGTTATAGTAGGGAGCTGCTAGCCACATGTATGGAAACCACTGTTATAGTAGGGAGCTGCTAGCCACATGTATGGAAACCACTGTTATAGTAGGGAGCTGCTAGCCACATGTATGGAAACCACTGTTATAGTAGGGAGCTGCTAGCCACATGTATTGAAACCATTGTTATAGTAGGGAGCTGCTAGCCACATGTATGGAAACCACTGTTATAGTAGGGAGCTGCTAGCCACATGTATTGAAACCATTGTTATAGTAGGGAGCTGCTAGCCACATGTATGGAAACCACTGTTATAGTAGGGAGCTGCTAGCCACATGTATGGAAACCACTGATATAGTAGGGAGCTGCTAGCCACATGTATGGAAACCACTGTTATAGTAGGGAGCTGCTAGCCACATGTATTGAAACCATTGTTATAGTAGGGAGCTGCTAGCCACATGTATGGAAACCACTGTTATAGTAGGGAGCTGCTAGCCACATGTATGGAAACCACTGTTATAGTAGGGAGCTGCTAGCCATTTAGATCTTTGGCACTTTTATGTAATAACTGTTCGTCTTTTGCTGTTTTTGGTGATAAGATTTAAAGGGGTTATCTGCTTTTTAGTATTTATGACCTTTCCTTAGGTTAGGCCATCAGTATTAGATGTGCAGTTGTCATACACCCAGGACCACTGCAGATCAGCTATACCAAGTCTGCGGCTCCCAGTATTGTTCACGTTCCCTGAGCTGTGCTGCTCACTTATCGTAAAAACTATAACGGCAAGTATAGGTAACGCAGCGCTGTCCCATTGAAGTGGATAGTACAGTTCTGCAGTACCTACAGTTTTCACTACAGTTTTCCTAAGGATAGGCCATCAATACTCAAAACGGGATAACCCCTGTAAAACATATTTCTGATTTTATCATTATTGCTATGTTAGAAGCTAAGATCTTGAAGGATCTCTGCAACACGTGTCTCGTGGGTTTATATTCAGGAAGTTTGTGGTACGTTGACGGCGTTAACTGCAGAATCCCACTATGGTAAGGGTCTGTTCATATTAGCGCCTTTTCTTCATTCCTCTGGTCTGTTGTAGGACGAGAAGAATGGATTAAACAGTAAAACGGATTCCAAGGGTCCCCATAGACCCTGCCATAGACTTGCATAACTTTTTGTCTGTGATGTCAGATGGACTCTGATCCTCCACCACCCCCAACCTGGCCCTCTCTGGGTCTCCAAGTGTTCTCTACTTACCGGTTCCCCTTGGCACACAGTGATTTGGCTTTGTGGGTATTTTCTGTGTTGAGAGGAACCAAGACGTAGAGACCAATGGAAAACCTGGGCAGCATTGGAATGGTAATGGCAAGGATCAGTCAGTATTGCTGCTTTTTAACCCATTCTAAGTATTTTCTGGGGAAAAAATGAACTCCCCACGCAATATCCTAGTTTGTGTCATAGATAAAACATTGGTGTACAAAATCATTCCTGTAGATGTAACAGCGTTTATTGCCAGGCATGGAGATGTCTTTATTGTTCTGCATGCTTGTTATATCCGTGGAGCGCTGCCTAGGGTGGCAAGATATTCACTTTCTGGTTAGTACGTGAAAGACTGACCCTTTTTGGTATAGAAAGCTTTTAGCACCTGCTCTTTTTCCTGCAGTAATGGAAACGTTGCATTGCATGGGCTCTGTGCGTAGCTGTGATGATTTCTGGAATGTCTGTGATTTTAAGAAAGTTGTGCAAGATGGTATAAAGGGAAAGAAAAAATTAACTCTTAAGCAATAAATCGCCCGTCCAAGCCAGTGACTCTGTTCTGTCGTCTCTCTGGTCCTGAAGTAAGGACGTGACTTACATCAATACGTGACAAATAACCACCAATCCCTGTCATGTAATTGCCATGTATGTGAGGTCACCACTGCTGGATTGGCAGGGACCATGGAAGCATTGCAGCTGGAGCCGCAGGGGATTTTATTACATTCCATTTAATGCTTTTAAAGGGGTTGTCCGGGTAGTATTTATTCTCTTACCTACCTGGTCCAGTAGAATGCTTTTGATAGGCCCCGGGGGTTCTGTCTACATAATGACCGCTGGGTCATGTGATCTGAGGTCACATTCGGCTCCCCGCGGCTCTTCACACCCCCTTTCCTTTGCCGATCTCAAAGGTAATGGCTGACGATAGTAGTTACCTGTGGGATCGGAAGAGGAGTGGGCAGAGCGACCAGGGGCGCCAAACGTTGCCTCCGATCACATGACCCAAGGGTCGTGATGGAGCCAGAACACCCAGGTCTATCAAAAGTATTCCACCAGAGCAGGTAGGTAAGTGAATAAATACTCCCTGGATAACCCCTTTAAGCATACAGTGGGGATCGAGCATATGTGTAGCTGAAGCCCGTACTTTCATTTTCCCTTATTTAATGTAATCCATAAGGTATCCTCCTCCACCAGATCTGCCTTATTCTTTATACTTTAGTACGCAGTCTTTTTGTATGTCTTGCATTTGTTTTTTGAGAATGTACAGCTCGGCAGCCAAGATGACTTTCCATTTCAAGAATCCATTAGGCGTCATTCATACACCCTGATCTTCTCACCCTGAGAGCGCAGAAAAGCAGCGAGGGCATCATGTCTGGTATAGCCGTATTCAGGACGGTCTCTGAATATGGAGCGATCACTAGTCCTGGTGCCTGAAAGATCTCAGGCTAGATTTATGGCTTCCTCACTCAGGGATGCCCTGATTCATACTCTGGCAAGGAATGGGATAAAATCCTCTAGCCTTAAAGTGAGAAGCACAATGCATTGACAGAACATGGCAGGCATATTGCCTTTTCTCTGACAGCAGTGTGAACAAAGCTGTACTCCATATAGCCAGTTTGATTTTTTTTTTTCTTGTCCATAGCACCCTGGAATATTTATAGACCTGAATAGAATCCAAAAGATGGGTGCCTTAGGGGGATAAGTATCTGATCGATGGAGGAACCGCTGCTGAGATCACCGCAAGTCACAAGAACAAGGGTCCCTGTCACGGTCATCTTCCATCTCTATAGCAATGCAGAAGTGAAGCCATCAGCTACTTCTTGCAGTCCCATAGAATTAAATGAAATTGCAGTGTACGTGTACCACGGATGCTTGGCCTAGGTGGGGACGTGGTCCCAGTGGTCACACACTGGTCTCTTATGCTGCAAATAGGGCAAAATTTGTATGCTACCTGTGTACAATGTATATAGTTATGTTGGTGGTCATGCTGATGGCAAATAGTATTTTTCTCTTGGTAGTCTATGTCTACGATTTCTTTTCTGCCAACATTTTGCCACTCAATTGATGCCAATGTGAATACCTAGCTCATTGAATAGAATTGCAGTAAATGTCACGTACCAGCCTGTCTTTATAGGACATTATATGTTTGTTCAGATGTAAGGAATCAGGAGAATCTGAGGTTAAGGAGCCATGTTTCACCGGGAAGTTCAAGGAAGAATGGTACATGTCACTTCTACCGCTACCTTAAGGTATATTCCGGCAAACGTGGGGTCTGGTGACAAGTGCATTTCCCTGTCTGACCGCAGCTGATATGAACAGACCTCCATACATTATGGTCTATAATGCAGCAACTTCCAGCCCTTACGTGGGTTTACTATCCTACTATGCTATACTCCAATGGTGCTGTGAGTACAGGATAGTGGACCTACAGTAGGGATGGGACTCTCTGCTGTGATGTAGCAAGTTCAGCGCAGCCGCTGTCTTTCCGGTAAATGCAGACACCTCAACTGACCCACCATCTGTACGTGGCGCCATTGGCTGGCATTGGTTTTGTCTTTAGCACATTGCTTTACTAGTTCTGCCGATCCCTCATGTGAGAGATTGTGGATGAATATTGGTAACGTGTCGGAAACGTTTTCTGGTGTAAATCCTCCATTTTAATCATCTTTATTGTGCATGGACACTTTTAGACCGATCTTGGAGATTTTGCGATGATTTTTGCAGCCTAGGAAAAATCTTCCACAGGACTTTGACAAGAGCTTGTAAAGGTAGGCGCCAGCAGCAAGTTTCTAGGCACGTTGCTTACCTGGTACCTGAGATTTCACCGGGTAATATAATCATTAAAATGACTCCAAAGGTCGAGCTTCTATTTTTAATGTTTGCTTTGCAGAAGCGGCGCATTACCAAGTTATGTGGATAAAATAGCTTGTGATAACACTGAATATCAGCGTTCTGTTTATGGACAGCGGGAAGGTTACCTAAACAGTGAAGATTGTAATCTCTGCTCCATCCTCTGTCCTGACTGCATTATGGTTATGTACTTTATCAGGCCCAATAAAGCGCTTATAATTGTACATAAATGATAAGCCGGGTGCTAGTAGAGACCAAGGCCTAATGCACATGGCTGAGGGGGTATCTGAGACTCCATTCTGTTCTGATGAATATAGAGCCGGTCCTATCCTGCTCGGTGTCATCGGATCAGAACGGATCAGGATCCCCCATAGAGGCGAGTGCATCACAGAAGTCACTCATGTCAGCCATGTACCAACCAGGTTTTGTAATGTCTGCAACTTCTTTAGACTACTTTTGTCTGCCGCAGTTTTTAGAAACTACGGTATTTCCGTTCTATTGAGGATATACCTAGAGTAGTTAATGCATTGTTCTGTATGTATTACAGTATATTTGCATGGCTGTCACAGGAACTCTGCTGGCATGGTTTTAGTGGTCTTGGTGAGATTTTGTAATTGCACTATCGTACCCCTGCCTCCCCCTTAAATCTGGACTGGATAAATCTATATAGACTTGGGCTCCCTGCACACAACCGAGTGCTTTGTAAGTGCGCTAGCTATATGACGTGTAAAGGTGACAAACTTTTTTTAATATACTTTATTAAAGGGGTTTTCATGCTGATAATCTAGGCACAGGATAGGCCATCCGTATGTGATCTGTCAGGGTCAGACACGCAGAGCCTGCACAGATCTGTTCTAGCAACCTGTGGGTGCCTAAAACTGCTAGTGGATGGGCAGCATGTGGCGTACCGCTCCTGTCCTGTGGATAGGTTATCCGTATCAACGTTTTGATTTAGGGCCAAAGAAAAACCCTTTAACGTGTCTGTTCCTTCTTATTTAGCTCCTTGTGCCACTGATCAAATCTGTACAATCAAAGTCTATGTTGAGGGAATGGGGAGGAAGGCGAGAGCTCCTCCAGCAGAGACATCTGCACTGGACAGACAGTTTTCTTTTATAACACATCTGGATTATCAGGGATTACTATCTATCCTACTCGTTCTATTCTGTAGCCTCATATCTCTCTCTCTCTTTCCCCTCTCCATAGACTTTGTTGTATACTGACACTTCTAGTGTGTGGAATATAGATCAGAATCACTCAGGCAGTAAAGATGGAAGTAATAGTTACACATTAATAAAGTATATTGTTACTTTCCCCTGCTCTATTGACTTATAATAAAGGTTTACTTACACTTTAAGGATCTGTAACCTCTCTTAAAGGGTTATTCCCATTAAGGCTTTCATGGCTGAGATGAGAATAGCCTTGTCTCTGCCTCCATAAGAACATAACAGCCGAACATTGCTATTTGCGTAAATCCCATAGAGGTACATTGACGTTATGGAAATGGCTAAGCTCAGCGACCGGCGCTGCTTTCTGTAACGCCTGACCTTGCAGTTAGTACGAATCTGGTGGTCGTTCCCATTTGGACCTTGTTTGGCTGGTGTGAGAATCCCCCTTTAAGTTGTCTGCTTTAGTAAATATTTTGATTCCCCATAAAATGACAATTTTTGAGCATCTTTCCTCTGAACTGAGTTATTTCACCCCTCTGTTGTTCCTCCTGGATTATGAACACATTGCCATGGTGTTGCCATTTTCCTTGTCGTAGGGGTATGTTCCTCATACTGGCAGTCTTTATAGGATAGCGTCAGACTATGTACAGCATATCCCCAATTGGTGATGCCTAGTTGTGGGTTTCCTCATGCATTTTAGGAGGAATAACAGCAGACCATACAATGCAAAGATGTAAGAAAAGATGCTCCAGCGTTGTTGGTTCTTGAAGATGACATACTTTCTTAAGCAGGCATGTTGGGGGAAGTGATGGGTCCTCTGACACATATCTACACCTAACAGTGGTTTGGTTAGTAAATAGATTTTTAGCATATTGGGTCGTAACCTTTCAATGACTGGCTTCAGGGCACCTTTGCATATGGTGCACTTGGCTTTGGGGGCGCTGTTGCTCATTTTGTATGTGACTGGTAACTTAGTTGTGTGCATTAGGCTTGAGTATCAGCCCGTGGCTCTCCCAAGGGGGTGTCATCGGAATAGAATAGATTGGAAGCCACCATAGAGGGCAATGATGTCACTCCAACTGAATTGCGCTGCAAAATTGGCCCCAACTCGGCCAGCACACTGGGTCCTGTGCATGGGGCCTTAGTGCTTGCCTATTCGGATGCTTTCACTGAAAGTCAGTACATTGTGGATGTTTTGTCGCCTGCTTTTATAGGGGAATGGTCAGTGTGATGTAGGAACAAATAATCTGTGGTTTACATGGTGCGGAGATGTATTGTAATAGAATGAAGTAACAAGTGCCGCTTGTTATGTGGTAGGGGTGACATGGCATTGCCTGTGTGACCTTTGGTTAGCAGGGGACAGCTGTGGGCACTTGTGGCTGGGAATATGTCATCTGATAGGTTTCGACCTTGCACCACATCTGCTGTCTGTCTTAAACCATGGGTCATTGATGCGTGCCAGCTAAGGGATAGTGTACAGATGCTGAGGATAGGACACAGGTTGGAAGCTATACGTCTGCGAAAACCCTTTTATTACACTTGGCCTGTCTCTTTATAGAGCCATGTATATCCTGGTACTCTTCCAATACACTATACTGACTGTGCCTTCAGTCTATGTATGGAAACTAAGCCTGTCTTATTGTTTTCTTGTGGCTTTTGCAGATTTGTGGACTCATAGGCAATGTTGTAAGACACACAGGAAGTAATATGCTAGATTGGAGGTCTTGGAATATATTTACACATGGAAGATTGGCTGCAGATATATCTGGGACTGCCCATTGATCTGAATAAGGCTTGCAGAAATCTGTGCACATACAGCAGAAACCACTTCATTCATATGCATAAGCTTGTGAATGAATCCTTTTCATGCAACTAAATCGTGTGTGTGAATGGACCCTGAGATCTTCATTTGCAACCTGCAATATAAGGCTGGGTTCACATTTGTTTTGGCTAACTTGTATACCCGGTAAGGCTACGTTTCATGGTGGAAAAGGCATTTGAGTCGGACTTCTGCCTCAAGTTATTATTTTACTTATATAGCGCCATCATATTCTGCAGCGCTTTACAAATACAAGTAGGGCTCATAATCTACATTCCCTGATCACTATCGCCCACTGATCTGGCTCCAATGAATGGGGCTGGGCTGCTGCGTGTCTTACGCTGAGAGTTTTGCAGCCGAGTCCGTGCAGAATCTGCAGCAGAATTGAGCAGGGTGTTTTTATTTTTCAGCATCCTGTTTCGATCGCTTATTGAGGGCGGAATTTGGTGCAAATTTTAAGGTGCCTCAAAATTGGCACCAGATTCCATTGTGTGAACATACTCTGGGCTCAAATGGGCCTCGAGTGACTATTTGGCCTCCATCTGGCCTATGTCGGTATAGTGTGTGAAAAGGAATGAATACTGTAACGTTGCTATTGCCACAGAGTCTAGTGAGAAGTCTGTACATTAAATGTATGTTTTAAGCATGTTAGCCGATGTGTGGTTGAGGCCACTGTATGGCGTTGTTTAAAGGCATCCATTATACATATGGCATGTTCTGCCTTCCAGTCTCTTATTTAATTCCTAAATGCCCAGTGAGAACATGGCCTTAGCCTCTTTTCATACAACATTATCTCTACACTCTTAAAGGGAGTATATCACTGTAACCTAGCATATAAACTAGCCGCTCACATAGGTTAGGGTCCCCTGAATCAAACAGTGTTCCCCTTTTGAATTGACGCTTACATTCCCAAGATAGCACAAGTGACCCTAACCAGTGTATCTGTGAGGTTGAGTTGTGCCAGTATCTGTACCGGCGCATACAGCAAATGCTCCTATAGGTTCTCAATATACCAACAGAGGCCAAAATAGTGTTTGGGCCTCCAATGGGCAGTGTGTGGTGCAGACTGCTCTATTCCTTACAGAGGCATCCAGTAAAAAATGTAACATGGATGCAGATGCCACAGAGTTAAACTTGTATGTCCACAGATGGACTGCACAGTGTAGCCCAACGGTAGCATCTGGCAGCCATAGGCTATGATGGCATTATGTAAAGGGGTTTTCCAGGGGTCTTATAAATGACTCCTGGGGCCCTGGCTGATCAGCTGTTTGAAGAGGCTGCAGCATTTTAGTGAGCACGGTTGCTTCTTTAGTACTTGCCAGGGACAGTGCCCTACATCAGCTGTGCTTAGTATCTCAGCTCAGCCCCATTGACCTAAATGCGCCTGAACTACAATCAGGCCATGTGACCGATGACCGTGACGTCATCACGTGGCTTCAAATGGCTGATCCACCAATGGATCTTCAATTGATGACCTACCCTAAGGTAGTCCCAGAAAACCTCTTTAATGAATACATAAATGCCGCAGTCACCCATCCCTCACAACTAAAGGATATGTTGGGCGTTTTTCCAGAAGGCCACAAAATGCAGTGTGAACATAGTCTAATAGGAAGCTTTCATAGCCAGTGTGTCTTTCGCCACATAATCCAGGACCTGTCGTGAATATTCGGTCCGTTTCTGATGCAGCGTACTGTCAAATTCTTAATCTCTTTTCCTCGAACATGTTTGATCCACAAGTGCTCTCCACTATTCATGTTGGGAGAGTGAAACAGGCATTCTTCGAAGAACATCTCTAGGAGAGATTGAAGCCAAAAAGGATTATTTCCTGCCCCAGGAATTGAAGTTCAGAATATAACAGTGCTGTTTTCAAGTACAGTCACTTCAGAAATGAACTTGGCAGACACCATGAATGTATCCCCTATGCTGAAAATACCAAAGGCGTTTTCCTTGGACTGGTTGTGGCAGTCGGAGCACAAAGTGCTCACTGTTGAAAGAGGAGATACTGCCGAGAGTCTGCACCAGAGCTGAGAACAGACATGGCTTTATTCCCTTGTACTGGGATTTTAACTCCTTTCTCTGCAGACCTGAAAGAGTTCACTACTGGTTCAGTGCCCAGATGCCCTTTTTGGCTTTTGATATTTTCTCTGTAGTTTCCAAAGTGTAAAAATGCCCCATGTTGTCTTTCTGCTCAAAATTGTGTTGTCGATCGGGTTCACGGAGACGGGATCTTGCTTGAAACTGGTGCCAGGTTTGGACACATGCGATACGTGTAAATGTGGGTATTTTTGGCTGGATCCAGTGTCTTCAGTCTATTCTGATTTCTAGCTGAATACGCTTTGTTCACTCTCCATTATGTCCCTGAACTTTGAGATCGGCATTGCTTTATTGAAGGCTCTGCCGCCTCATGTCATCCAGGCACAGGCGCTTTGTTTCTGTTGCCATTAGATACTAAATTGCTTTGTGGATACAATTTGCTGCAATTGTTTCTGGCTGATCCGTTTGATATCCAAGGATAAGAAAGGGCTGGTGAATATACAGCTTTAATAAGCTATTAATAAGTGCCACAAATGCATGAAAATTCTCATGTGGAGGTTAACGTTTGCTGTATCTCGTAATGAGGGGGTACTGGCAAAATGTGGAGTGTTTTGTGTTCTCTAGGATCACTCACCCTGGGGTAGAGGACAGTCTGTATGCCAAACTGATGCTTAAAAAGGTTGTACCAACTTTAGAAGTTAGCCCCTATTGATAGCGTAGGCAACCTTCGGCACTCCAGCTGTTGTAAAACTACAACTCCCAGCATGCATACTTGCTCTTCTGTTCTTGGAACTCCCATGGAAGTGAATGGAGCATGTTGGGAGTTGTAGTTTCGAGGCAGCTGGAGTGCCGAAGGTTGCTGATCCCTGGCGTAGGGGATAACTTCATGATCGGTGGATAATCGGGAGTCCAGTTCTCCCATCCTGATGGAGCGTCAGGCCAAGTATGGGCCTTGCTGCTCTATAGGAGTGCCAGAGATAGCTAAGCACTGTACAATCCCTTTAAGGTGCCGATACACTTTCAATAGGTCAGCCAACAGCTAATCCTCCTGTCACCCACCTCGCCTACAGACACGCATGCTTGCCCGAATGTGCATGTATGTTCAATAGTGAGAGAATAGTGTGCCAGTGCCCGACACCTTTGTTGACCTCTCCTAGGAGAACAAAAGGTTGGGCATTATAAAATTCCACATGCCCAATCCCTTCCTTTCCTTGAGATTACCTTTACATGGCGCCCACATACTTGAGATGGTTAGCTGTCCACCTGCTGTTGAGGGCCCCCAATATTGGAATTTTGTCGAAAGTGGGCTACTAGTCAACAGATTTAAAGGGGATGACTAAGGAGTTTTGTTTTACTTCCCTGGTATTTTTTTGATGTTGGGCTTGAGGTTTTAAGGGTTAGTTCTGACCACAAGTTATGAGATTGGATCCAGCACCCCCAGCCCCTTCCTCCTCTCCCGTCTTCACTAATAGCCGGCTAGAGTAAAGCCGACCCCCATAGCACAGGCGACTACCTATGAAAACACGACTTCCTGATTCCCGCCTCCAAACACAGGAAATGCTTGCTCAGCCAATTACAGAGGAGGATAGTTTCTGTGGCCAGCGATTGGCTGAAGTGACATTTCTTGCCTGTCGTGAACTGGGATAATGGGGAATCGGTGACTGCCAATCTATTGTTTTAACCAATTGTGAGCCTGTTTTAAAAGCCTTTTCTCCTCCCTGTACTATCCCTTTAAGGGTGACCTCTCCCCTCCCCCAGCATACATTAGATTGCATCGAGGTATTTTGATGATCACCGTTCCCTACCTCTAAAGTGCTGGATCACTTTATTTTTTTTTAAGCTTTGGCTCGGCCTTCGGCTTCCCTAGGCAAACAGATCTTGTTCGCTCACACAGAGAAGTCTGTCTTGTAGTTGTAGATATGATCTTGGAAAAGCAGGAAAAGTTGGAGGAAGGAAGATTTAAGAACAAGGCAATAAATTAACATTTTTAGAAGAGCCGGCTTCTCCTCGCTGGTAATTGTTGTGGAATGTCTTAGTAAGGAACTGCAGCAAATGAGAACGGAAGAGGTTTCCCAGAATGGCTGTGTGCTAGGATCGCATTGTCTTGTTCCGAGCCTATGCCATAACATGCTATGTATTTGTGATGGCCAGAAATAGTAGGACTGATGT
The DNA here is from genome assembly GCA_947044405.1 of Leptodactylus fallax. Taxonomy (NCBI): domain Eukaryota; kingdom Metazoa; phylum Chordata; class Amphibia; order Anura; family Leptodactylidae; genus Leptodactylus; species Leptodactylus fallax. Next base: position 6,385,460 of record CAMRHE010000005.1, on the reverse strand, counting down.
AGGCGACGCTTCACATCTCATCATTCGACAGCGCGGAGCATGGGCAGTGGCTTTGCTATTTTCTGTTCACCCCGACATGAAGCAGGAAATCTGCATTGAGCAAACGGCTGGCATGTCATTGTTTTGGTTCTTGATTATTTTTCTTAATTTTCTTTATGTATTTTTCACCTAAAATGCTCATACTTTTTTAATGGTGTCGTGTAGAATTGTAAGGGTAAGCTCACACAGTTTTTTTTTTTTTTTTTTTGTAGGCTGGAAAAAATCTGCTTCAAGCGAAGGCCTCGCGTGGCGTCCCGCAGCAAAAAAGCGCTGCGGAAAAAACGCGCCGGGATTGCATTGCGATTCTTTCCGCAGCTCTTTGGACAGAAAGTTCGCAGAGGTTTCCTCTACAGACTTTCTGTTTCAGTTATACCTATGGGGAAGCCGCTGGTGTTTCCGTAGGTATAATTGACATGCTGTGATTTCCAAAACTGCACCGGTTTTGGAAATCGCCTCGTGTCCGCAGCGCAGTTTTTACCGCAAAGTGGGCGTGGGATTTGCGAGAATACTATCTACTTTGCTCTGACTGTAAAACGCTACGATTATTTTCCGCTGCGGGTGAATCGCGACGTTTACACCACGTGGGGCCTGGCCTCAGGAATTAGGAAGCGTTATTTTTGCCATGGTTTTTGGATACGTTTTTTTTTTTTTTTTTTTCTTCTTCACTCCAACACACTGTTTTGGGTATGTGCTTGGAAAATCAAATGCTAGATTTTTTTTTTTTTTTTGGCAAAAAAATCATGGCTTTTTTTTCACCTATTTTTTTTTTCTATGGGGTTTGCAAAGCAGAATCTTCTTGAAGATAAGTCATGATGCGTTTTTGTTTTGTTTTTTTTTTCTCCCCCCTCTCTCGAGTTAGGAAAAATCTGCTACTGACTCCCATAGAAATGTATGGGAGACATTTTTGTGACATTCTGCCTCAAAATCCGCCTGCAAAAATTCTGTGTGAATTTACCCTTAGAGAATTACCTGTTGTATACGCCTTCCTGTGCTCCTACATTGGATAGTGACGGTAAGTTTCACTGCATGTGAATCTGAGCTCCACTACACCAGAGCCCAAAAATCTATGAAAAAATCCTTACAAATGCAAGTCACAAGGTGTGACCAAAAACAGAACCCACCGCAATTCGCCATTATTCTGGAGCATCTTTTCTTCGAATGTATATGAGTGTGATGAATAAGATGACCAGTCCCCGATGTCCGATACACTGATACTGTCCAAGCAGACACACTTTATGGCCAAGGAGAAAGGTAACACCCAGTTGTCAATTGATTCATGAATTTCTAGGAGGAATAACTGGGAACAGCACAGCGGAGCTCTGCATATGTCACCCAGTATTGTGTAATAGGGAATACAACCATTTACTAAAATGGATGTCAGGAAGGATGAGGGGTCTAGTTTAATCTCTGCCATGGTAGTGGTACATATAAATGGTGGACACGCTGGACTCTTCACTTTTGCCTTTGCTGGCCCTGTAATTGTATTTATTAGTATATTGCTGAATATTAGGTGATTGTATTTTACCTCCTACGTGTATATTTTTCTGGTATATGTTGCTGAGGGTGTAATGGCGGATATGGTCAATGGCTACAGCTTAGATACTGGTTGGTCTGAGCAGTGATGTCTAGGAAAGCCGTCCTGTCTTATCAGGGACTTGGATGCCTGCATGTAAGGGATAGCGCTATTACTACAAGCATCTATTATGTTAGTCTCCTCCATTTTCCTGTCATCATGCTTAGAGCTTATTCACATGACAGGACTGTGACCACTGCTGTAAAAAAAAAAAAAAAAAATCCCTTTTTTTCATGGCTGACTCCAAAGGTAATCCATTTTCACAGATCTTAGGCTTGAGTCTATTTAGGGATCTGTCAAAATGGCCTGATACATGTTCTATGGTTTAATGGAGGGTCACACTGACCGTTGAAAAAACATGTGACTAGATCTTTTATTTTCTATGGGGCTTTGTGCGGTCCTTTTAAAAAAAAAAAAAAAAAAAAAAGTCTCGAACACGGCCATGAAACGCAGTTATATGAATAAGCTCCAACCTAAAAAGGACCAAGGGGAGTGCAAATGGAAGGGAGTGATACCCAGAGACTGATCCGCAGAGCTGATGTATGTGCTGGTATCGTGCTAGAGATATGTCCTGTCTAATATTGGTAGGATTGTGAATTGGTTTCTTATGTGTTACTAGTGAGATTGGTTTCGGGCTGTTGCTGTAACCTATTACAATGTATAGTAGTTCATTGTTACTAGAAAGGCTCCTAGATAACACGGAGTCCTTATGCTTGTGCATATGAGACCTTTTTGTTATAGACCTGAAATGGGGCATGGTTCTTCTAAATTGTGGTACACTTGGGTCTGGGCTGGACAAAATTCAGGTGGTCTGCTGGTAAGTCTTGTTGGTGCTACATCAGCGGGATTCCTACTACTGTTTACCCTGCCAAATTCCAGCAGGGATGGTTTTGTGTTGAATGGTGTGGACCCCCCATGTACCCTGCTGGAATTGGTGTGTGTGGCCACTGGGGGGGGGGGGGGCATTTCTGCTTATTGGTGGGGATGATCTGAAACCTGAGACACCCATGGATCAGCTGTGTAGCCTCTCTGTGCTGATGATGTCATGTTCAAGGCGCATCTGCAGCTCCTTTCCATTCTGGTGAATGGAGCTGAGTTGCAATACCAAGCACAGCCTCTACACAGTGGATGGCACTGTGCTTCGTATTATGAAGAGGGCAGCAGCGCTCTCCCAAATGTGGTCTCTCCAAAAAGCTGGTTTGTGGGGCTCCATGTTGTCAGATACTGATGACCTATCCTAAGATTGGGTCATCGATTCAGTTCCCGAAAACCCCTTTAAATGAAGCGACAGGCTGCATGCTTAACCAGTGATGTATTCCACTTCTCCTGCTTGTAGTCTTGTAGCTGGGGGTGGAAATGGGGAGAGCAGACCCCTTCTTGGATGAATGAGGGGCTTCCCCATCCATCTAGCAGTTATAAGCTTACAGGTGACAAGTTACATCTGGAGTATCCCTTTACCCTACAGTGTAATACAGAGAGCCCTTCTACTACCCAAATACAGAGAGACTCTCCCCCCAAATACACAGAGCCCTTCTACTACCCAAACACACAGAGCGCTTCTACTACCCAAACACACAGAGCGCTTCTACTACCCAAATACACAGAGCGCTTCTACTACCCAAACACACAGAGCGCTTCTACTACCCAAATACACAGAGCGTTTCTACTACCCAAACACAGTGCGACTTTCCTTAACTCTTCTTTCTCAGATATTTATCCTAACATAATTGCCATGGGGTTTCCGGCAGAAAGACTTGAAGGTGTATACAGAAACAATATAGATGATGTAGTAAGGTAAGTAAATATCACTTTTCCTTATTGTTATCTATTTGTGAATTGTATAATGTCAGTGCTGCTCCCACTCAGCAGTCTGTCTTGGGCCTGGTAGACATCTTCTCTACCTCTTGCCATGTTTCACATGCTTTATTTTCAGTCCTCTGTATGATTTTTCTCCTGACCATCCAAATGGCTGCAAGTGAACTAGATGTGACCCAGATTGCATTGTCTAAACAGCTTCCTTCATTTTCTAACAGGATGTGTAGCTACACAAAGGCACCAAAATGCCATCCATGGTAAATCGCGTCATCAGACTGGTGGTTCCTGTACGCCTTTGTTCTGTTTAGAATCCTATTCGGTCTGGCTTGAGGCAGGAGGTCACTATTGTAAATCTGTGCTCATGGTATACAGCAGCTTACTGCAAACTCTGCTTCATGAAAGCTTTAGATGTCCGGGTCCTGGAATCATTTCAGTTTTTTTTTTTTCTTCCATTACGCTAGTGGTTAAAAATGTTACATTTGTGAGTTCTCGAAAATGTAATCTGGTCTGGCCTTCAGTTAAAGGGGCAGTAAACTTAGACATGTAGGGGGTCAATATAGAAATATGCAGCATCCGGGGACTCTCATAAGCTCATGAAGTACAAGCGCTTGTCAGATCTGCAACCAAAACTAGGGGGTACCTGGAGGGTGGGATTGAGAGGGGTTAGTATGATAATAGCACAAGAATAGTGTCATGGTGTCTGTAGCCCCTCTCAGATCACTAGAGGGGTTATGCAGGGAAAAATAAAGTTTACCAGTACATTCCCTGCATTGGATAAGCTGGCTTACTAATGTATAGGTAGGTCCCTCGGAGCCTTGACATCAGATGTACAGAGGGGCGCTGGAAGCCTATGCGCGCTGCCTCCCCTCCTGTCACTGTGGTCCTCTGACGTCACCGACTCCACTGTATGTACATGAGCAGTGTGTGTCATGTGAGACTTCTGCCTCGCAATTCTGCTCATTGGGACTTTTGGGAACCTATGTATATATTAGTAAGAAAGCTCATGGATTGCAGGGAATAACCCTTTTACCAGTATATGCACAGCACTGGACCAGCTGTACTACTAATATATAAGATTGTCTTGTAAAGGCTGGAACTCTGGTTCCTCCGCCTCACCTGACGACACTCCAACTCCGTCACATGTACTCTACGAATGTGGTCAGAGCCAACGCCACTGCAGGGGCAGCAGCGCTCTGTAAACTTTGGGAATGCACTACTAAGCTTTTTTTTTTTTTTTTCCCCCCTCCTGCTTAACCCTTTGAGGGTATGTTCACGCGGCAGAAAATGAAGAGAAATTCCTCTTCGTTTTCTGCCACCAGCATTTTCGCCGCGGTCTAGCAGCAACGGGATGCCAATGCACTGTATCAGCATTCCATCACAGCATCCCGCTCCTGATAGGCCCGGATGAATGGGCCTAATCTGGAGGGGAGTCTCGAGCCGCGGAACCCACAGCTGAATTAGCCGCGGAATCTGCAGCAAGGTAGAGCAGGACGCTTCTTTTTTTCTGCGTCCTGCTGTGATCTCTGCCTCCCATTGAAAACAATGTGAGATGGATTCCGGGGCGAAATCCGCCCCCAAATCCGTGGCAAATTCCTCCGTGTGAACACACCCTTACATCATCCTGCTATATCTGAGAGGATTTGTATGGATGCACTGCAGATACTAACCCTGTGCTGGGCCTTGTGTGTCAGAAGTGTTGAACATGTGGCTTTGGGTTCGGTGCAAATATTTTTCTGTCTCTTCCAGTTTTCATTAGATCAAGCCTTTTGGCTTGATCTGGGTTTTGAAAGGGCTGACTAGGTAGCTGCACTCAAGTTGTTGTGCGGGTCCTGGCCATGTCCTCCATGGCACAGGTGAAGGGGTTACTGTTATCCGGTCGGGCCGATGTATGAATGACTTCTACTTCCATTTGTACCTTGGATCTCTAGCCAGTCTTGCCAATAATGCCTCTCCTACAGATCAATACTTATTCAAGTTAGAAGTGAATGTTGCACTAATATTACCACTTAAGCCATACCGGGTGGTCATGTATTTTATTAGGCTGGAATCAGATGTGGCCTTTAAAATCTACTTTAGAAATTGGCATGTATTGCAGTGGGTGGAAAAATCTTGAAAATAGTTATTTCTCTTTGTGTTATAGACTCCGATGCTGTGGAAAATAGGAATTTAAATCCACAAAAATCTGATTTGGAAAAGGATTTGAATAAACTCTGACCGGACACCTAGGAAGACAGTGAGAGTCCTGATCATCCCGACAGCCTGTACATAATACAGGGAGATCTGTCAGTCATGGTGTGTGGGCGGGGTAAGCAGGACTCACTGACTCTCCTAGGAGTCCTGTCAGGACTTACTATCTTACCCCAAATCATATAAACCTCTATATCAAAGCTGATTCTTTCCCTCTATTATATCCCACTGTCATTTAGAGCAGCAGAAATCGCCCGCTAGGTTTATGCATTGTATGGTGCATTTTTGTGCACCGTGTGAATCTAACCTTATCCTCAAGGCATCATTGAAACAAATTTATACAGGTGATCTCTTGTGATAAAGGGTTAACAGTTGTCAGGCGAGTCTTCCAGGTGATGAGACAGAACTGTGACTGTGTGTAGCATAGTTGATGGGCACAGGAGTGTCTAGAGAGAAGCGGGGGAGTGCTGCAACATATTTCTGCATACCTTCTCTCTGTCTGATGGGGAGGAAGTGAAGACCTTTTAAAGTGTTGCAAAATTAACCATTTCCCTGTCATGGGAAACGAGTGCGCTTGGATCTGAAGCCAATGCTGTCTTCTGACCATTAACCCCCAGTGTTAGATATATGGGCAATCAGTAATAAAATAATTTTATTTATTATAATATAATATATTTAAATTTTATTATGTTTAGTGTGTGTGTGTGTGTGTGTGTGTGTATATATATATATATATATATATATATATATATATATGGGTGTGTGTGTATATATAATATATATATATATATATATATATATACACATATATATATATATATATATATATATATACACACATACATACACACTAAACATAATAAAATTTAAATATTATATTATAATAAATAAAATTATTTTATTGCCTGTACTACCATTGAATCATAGATTCTCCTCTGACCTGGTGAAGGTACCCAGGTTCAGGTTGCGGCCTCTCCTTTTCCCCTGTAAGGCCCCATAGGTCCCTAGCTGGGACCCACCTCTAGAGCCGCACGCTATGTGTCCTCATACTTACAGTGCCTGCAATTGTGTCTCCTCATCTTTCAGACTTACAGTACTAAGGTTTGGCGGTGCGCCAGGCCGTGCAATGACAAATAAAGGTGTAACATAGCACTGGTTACCAGTTACACAAGGAGCAGCCATACAGCAGAGATAAGAAGCCTCCTATTGCAGTGATTATATGCCGGAGCTATGATTTCTATACAAAGTATGAGGAAGTTCCTGCTGCTCAGACTACTCACTTCACTACTCTTTTGGGATAAAAAGTGTCAGTGGTCTTACAGGTTTCTGAGTGATTTTTGATGGCACACATTGGCATCCCGTTTGTCGAGCCCATTCCTGATCATGCATCATTTATGGCTATGATCACGGGAAGCGTTGATCTCCACCCCAGTTAGATCTCTGTTTCACACACGATAATGGTCAAGATAATGAAGTAGTAAAAAAAAATAAAATAATGGGTACTATATGTAACGTAGGCCGCAGACCCTGAGCGCCCTGATGCAGCATATGCTTCCTGATGAAGCAATGAACGGCCAGAAGAGCCGGTTTCTGCAGACTGCACTGTCATGGAGCCAAACAGGAAGTTAGAACCAGATGCAGCAAAGAGAGCTGGAGTGGAAAAATGCATATTGATTTGGAGATCAAAGACCCTTCACCCATTTCTTGAGATCATTAAAATTTTAAGTACAATGACTGTATTCAGTGTATATTTACTGGGAAAAGCAAAATCCTCACTACCAGTTGTGTGTGTGTATCCCATTAGTGAGCAGCTGTGATGGCATGCTGCTGGGGTTCAGTCCTGGGTGTATTAAAGGGGTATTCCAGGCTCATGAAGTGATGGCGTGTCACTTGGCTATGTCCCTTTGTTCCTGCACTGTAGTGTGGTGGTGGCTGTGCTAAAGCAGTCCTGTAGCTTCTTAGGTCACAGGATTTTTGGGGGGTTTCAGAGGGTAAATCCCTTCCCCAGTCATGAAGTGATGGCATATCCCAGCAACATCACTGTATGGCATGGGAATAACCCTGTAATGCTAGTGTCCAGAAAAGAAACCAGTCCTATATTGTTTGGAGTAAAGTGTGTAACTTTCCCAGAACACATTTTTCTGTGACAGATTTTCATGTTTCCGCACCAGTCAGCGTCTTTTAGAAGACCGTGTGTGTATATATATATATATATATATATATATATATATATATATATATATATTTTTTTTTGTGCATGTATAAATGATAAAATGGCCATTATCTATCTCTCCCATTCTTGCGTACTTGGAAGTGTTCTTTACAGGTTCACACTTACCCCAGGTCACTTGGGATCAGACGAGTGACCTGAGATGATATACCGGTACCTTGGCACACACTAAGTTTGCTGCCCCTTTCTCCCCTTAGTGTCACAGTGTTCTCATAGAGCTATTGGTACTCATAGTAATAGGAATTTCCTCTTCAAAGTTTTTGACTGGAAGTTTAGTAACCTTCACCTGCTTTTGCAGAACATGCAGTTTCTCATGAAGTGGGTGGTAGATTTGAGATGGCCATATATTAGTAAATCAGAGAAGCAGCCGGTTTATTTAAAAGGGTTGTTGTGTTTTTGTTTTTTTTTTTTTGTTTTTTTTAAGATTTAAAGAGGACCTTTCATGTCCTCATGCACATGCGGTTTTATATACCGCTAGAAAGCCGACTGTAAAGGGGGGGGCGTTCCTCACAGCCCAGCTAGACTGTCAGGAGCGCCCTTCTGACGATGGGCAGAAAACCTAACGGCACCGATATCTCCAGTCCCGTGGCACATAACAGGAAAGCCGATATTCAGCGCTCTGACTGCTTTCTAGCGGTATATAAAACCGTATGTGCCTGAGGACATGAAAGGTCCTCTTTAAATTTACATGTGTGATCACAGGAGGTCCAGCTACGGAGTTCCCCACCAAATGGAACAGGGATCAATTCCTCCATTTGAATGTAGCCGAAGTTGGGCATATGTGCTGCAGCTCCATTATACCCTACGGGGCTACTGGAGATAGCTGAGCATTGTCTTTCCAGTAGTCCCATAGAGTTGTATAGATAGAGATGTCGGAGCCAAATCAGTGTAGAAAAAATAGGAAAAAAGTGAACAAAAATGCATATACACTCTTGGATTTTGCTGCAGATTCCACGGTGCAATCTAAGGCTGAGGTCACACATTGCAGAAAAGCAAACATCAATAGTGACTGACTTGAAAAGGAGTGGGAAATATAAAAGAAGCCGTTTTATTTTTCCTTTCTGTTAAATCCACTCCTGAGTTTGGCTCAAACTGCAGCAAAGTCTGCCAAAAAAAGTGGCTTTTCCACAAGGGGGTAAAATTAAAAGAAAATCCTAATGTAAAGGGTGTGTTCATACATAGCTGTGCAGCAGAAATCTGCTTGGCTAAATGAAGGGGGGGTTTAGTGGTCTTAATGTTTTTTACAATTGGCATTTCCTGCTGCTTACAGTCTTATTCTTTTATCCTTTTCAAGGTTTTTGGACTCCAAACATAAAAACCATTACAAGATCTACAATCTGTAAGTATATTTTGGTGTTGCCTCCTTTTCTTACACCCACAGTTGAAATAGTGGCATTCTGGGTGAAATGGCCGCCTTTTCATTTCTGTAGACGGAGTGCATGGGTATTGTTTTACAGACTTGCATGCCTGAAACAATTAGTTGGAGGGGCCTAATGGAGAGTTGTGTCGCGGTGGTGGAGTGATGAGGTTAGATGGAATTTTGGCAGGCACTCCTGTTACATGATCTACTTTTAAATGACTTGGATGTTCGCCCACTCCATGGCCTGTGACCACGTGTTGAATTGGGAATAAAATATATAGACAGCGCATTTCAGCTCGATGACTTGGGAAGCCGCCTTGCAAGTTACACGGATGATCCACCACAGCTTGGGCTGTGAAGGAAGTAAAGGGAAATTTCTATAATTTTTTTTAGATCAAAATAAATTCAGGGAGCGACCATATTGGTGGCACACGCTGCCTTCCTGTATGGTGTGTGCACAGTACTACAGGGTGTGTACATTATGACAGCTGAAATTAATAGGGGTCAATTGACAGAAACATTTCATGATTGATCTCCAGGAAGTTATGCCCCCTCCCGCAGAGATTAGGGTGTAACAGGACAAATGCATACAGAGCTTTGTCTCTGTATAGTGCTGCTATCCTGCCTTATCTGGCCCTTCAGCAGTACAATGGAGCTGGCTTTAACTCTCCCACCCTCTAAGGCTACATGCACAAGACCGGGTGCGTGCGTGTGTCAGCTCTGTGGTTGGGCAGCATATGGATGATGTTTGTGTAATGCCTGTACTTCCACGGACCTATACACTTTCTTCATTGAGCCTGTGCTGCCAGGTATAGGGTCAGTCCCGAGTTTTGCCCTGTACTCTCAGCCCCAAACATTGGCCCGTGATACTACACAGATATGTGTATGGAGCCATTTCAATATAATAGATCAGTGTGCTAGTCAGACGTGTGTAATGGAGCGTTATAGTAATGAAATGACTCTGCTCACATTGTCCCTATCTATACAGCAAAGCTGTCAAGTTGGTTGCAAAAAAAAAGGACTTGGCAGCTTATTCTGTCTGCTGTAGTGGCTAGTGTATATTTCAAGATTTTTATTTTATGTGGATAGTCTCCTAAAGAAAAGGGAAAAAAAATTAACAAATTTGACTTAAATATAATTTTCTGATGCATTTTCGGGGAGTAGCAGAGTCCATGGACAGTGTATTCTTGGACATGGTATTTGGTGATTGTTATGCTAAAGAGGATTTCCTGCACTTATTCAATGACTGTCCAATACCCTAGGCCCCCACCGATCAGCTCCAGCTCGCTCGTAAATGCTGCAACCTCTTCAGTACATACCAAGTGCAAGTACCATCCATTTGTATAGTAGCTGTGCTTGGTATCGCAGCTCAGCCCATTCACTGAGTGTCGGACCCCTGCGAAGTTGTTGACCTATCCTAAGGTTAGGTCATCAGTTAGAAGGGGTCCTGCAAAAAAACATTTAAAGGCTACAAAAGTAAAGACTGGAATATAATGGAAGCTAAAACACTGTTAGAAAACCCCAAAGTGCTAAATTCACATTTTATAGAATTGCATTCACCTCCTATGCTATAAAAAAGACTTTCCCCTTTAACTCTGCCTCATCTTGAGGTGTTTGAAGACTATTTTAAGACCTTATCTAACAATGGGCAGACACGTCGTTCATAGTCCATTTTCTGAAGCAGTCAGTCTGGAGCGTATTGTCCTCTTAAGGAGCCAAGCCAATAATGACATCACAAGGGTTTTGCACTCCGAGCCGTCCAAGATCAATGGCTGAGGTCTTAATGGCGTATCTCTTTAAATAATGCAGAATAATGTGCTCCGGCGGGCTTCACATAGGAACTGGAAATAGACATTCTTCTTTGGTTACTAAGTAGATTTAGTTTGATTTACAGAGTGACAGTCCTTGGTGAAATGGAGCCTTATCTAATTTGGATGACTACGTGTTGGTATAGCTAGTGATGGGCACGTACCCTGCTTGGGGATCTTAAGTGGCATGTTAAAATGAATCTAACCTATGTCTGCTTCCCTTGTAGATGTGCTGAAAGACATTATGATACCAACAAATTTAGCTGCAGAGGTAAGTCGCGGCATGAAAAATGGTTCATGTGATTTCTGCTATCTGTTGGCTTTCCTCTCCATTGTTCTAATGTAACACAGGCAAATCAATGCTATCTGGAAAATCCAAGTGACTAATGGTTCCATTAATGGAAACCCTTCTCTAAAGCTGCTTTAAAAAGAAGAGAATAAAATGAAGTAGAAAAAAAAATGATTAACCCTCCATGCAATGTGGTCCCTGAGATCTGGGCTTAGTGCACTAGACATGTTTAGCTTTTTTTTTCCTCTAAAATTGAGACAAATTTGGATCCAACTCTTGGCATCCATTAACAGGCGCTCCTCCACTGATTTCGACATAGTTGGGATTTTTTTCTGTAGCCCCAACCGCTCCTCAGCGATCATTGTTGGTAGTTTTAGCATCTAATATACTAGGTTGTCCACTGACAAGAGGGAGTGTTTCAGGGCTGTGTCTACCTCTGATCAGTCACACACGCTTGCATGCTTCTGCTTGAGGTCGCCCACTTGTTGGTGCTGAATGTGGCTCTTTTGGAGCATTTTCCCCTTAGTCTCACTAAGGGGCAATGTCTCTGTCAAACCCCTTGGATGCCGCTGTCTCCATTGACCATGACATCTGTAGGGTGTTATGTCTGAACCCAGCCATTTAATAATTTTTTATTTTTTTTTCCTTTTATATCTTTATTGATTTGAGTTGCTCTTTTGCATTTAATATTAGTTACTACTTTGGTAACATAAATTTGGGCAGTGCCATAAGGTTTTATTGTGAGGTTCTTGCTGCTTCTTGACCTTGCTCAGATGGGGTCCGTACACTCCACGGTATTCCTGTACAACAATAATGCAATCTAATGTAAGGAAAAATATCTGCTGACATCTTAGAGTGCACAGGGAGATACTGCACCTTTGTGTGTGTATGTCCAGGTGTAATTGGGTCTCCTAACTATAAACGCCTGCCCTTTTTGTGTTGTTTCCGCAGTTGCACAGTACCCTTTTGAAGACCACAATCCACCACAGTTAGAATTAATCAAACCATTTTGTGAAGATCTCGACCAATGGCTAAGTGAAAATGACAATGTAGCAGCAATCCACTGTAAAGCCGGCAAAGGACGTACAGGAGTAATGATCTGTGCTTATTTGCTACATCGAGGCAAGTTTCTAAAGGCGCAAGAAGCATTAGATTTTTATGGAGAAGTGCGGACCCGGGACAAGAAGGTGAGTGGAATTGTGCTGGTCCAGCTTGTATATAAAGTCACGTGTATCAAGGAGATGGGTTCTGTAAAATAAAGCTGCCTATAAACTGTAGATAACCCTTTCATACACTTGCACATTCCACTTGGCCCAGCGTGCATGTGTTCTGAGCGGAGAGGAGGTAAAAAGCTTCTGCCAGACTGGTGGTGGCTTAAAGGAGGGAGTCTATCATTGCCCAAGGCTACTTTAAACCACTCCCATAATTCTGTAGAAGTTGTTAGCAAAATAAAAATCATACCTTTCTTAAGTTTCGGAGCCCCAGGAATGCCGAGAAAAAGCACTTTTATTCTTTATTCAAATTAGGATCTTGGAGCTCAGGGGGCGTTTTCTTCTATTACTGAGCACTACTGCATCATCACTAAACACACCCATCCCGCATTCAGCTCCTCCCCCTGGTCAGTGGGAGGATCAAATCACACTGACCAGGGGGCGGAGCTGAATGCAGGATGGGCATGTTTAATGATGATGCAGCAGTGCTCAGTAATAGAAGAAAACTCCTCCTGTGCTCCAAGATCCTCATTTCAATAAAGAATAAAAGTGCTTTTTCTCTGCATCCCTGGGGCTCTGAAACTTAAGAAAGGTTTGTTTTTTATTCTGCTAACAGTATCTACAGCACTATGGGTGGGGTTTAAAGGTAGCTGGGGGCAGTGATAGACTCCCTTTAAAGTGTCCATCATATGGAAATTCAACAGCCCAGCCCTTATCGCTGGCAAATGTGGAGGGAAGAGTCAGGAGGCTGCCATTACATTGTGGTTGGCCAGTGATGTAGCCTTTATTCTCCTTGACAAATTGACTTCTGTACCTTTCTGTAACGTTGAATGAACAAAAAGCTGGAGGTATATTCTCCCAAAGTCTCTGGGTGAATAGGGGGCTCTGTTTAATATATGCACTGGAAAAGACCGCCGTTGGCATATAGTGTGAAAGCCTAAGGTTCGAGATTATCAAGCCATCATTTGACGTATAGCAAACTGTACACATCAGGACGACAAGCGTAGCAGCATGCCCTACTCATACTTGTAATGACTGTGAATGCTCTGCTCCAATGTGTTAAAATTATCCTTCTGTATATTTAGGGTGTGACAATTCCCAGCCAAAGGCGCTATGTCTATTACTACAGCTACTTGTTAAAAAATAATTTGGATTACCGACCAGTGGCACTTCTGTTTCACAAGATGATGTTTGAGACTATTCCAATGTTCAGCGGCGGCACTTGCAGTAAGTATGACCTACCTATCTGGCTTTCTCATCTCTTGAATTACACTGAATTACATTTCTGGGAATGTTACCATGGCAGAGGTCACTCGCACATAGAGGCTTGTTTGGTCTACCATAGTAATATTGGGTGGAAGAAAGTGTTGGAGGACATTAACCAGTGCGGGTCTTCTGAATGGTTTAGTATCTGCTTAGATGTAAAATGGCAACATGGTAATCCTGTATGTGTCATGCGGCCTTTCATTATATTGGTCTTGCCCATCTTAACCTGAAAGAGCGCAGCTATCTTCACACAACGTGTGTGACAGTTTTGTTTTGTCTGTGATGTGTGAAATAGACTCAGGTCTGGTGGCAGGTTCTCATTGAAGGCTTTAGGTCCGTGAAAACAGACACATGCCAGCCAGCTGTGAAGAGCTCAGCCGAGACTGTCGTGTGAATAGAGCCCCATCCGGGCTCCACATTAAAGGGCTTATTTTACTTCCTCTGGGGTTTTTATGATTCTGTACCTGGGCTGGTTCTAACTTTGTCTCACGTGTGCTGAGGAAGCTGGGTTTACTATTGTCTGTCAGCCCCATGGCGCAGATAACTGAACCCCGGGGCCCGATACTGATTCAGTCACATGACTTGGGGTCAGGACCAGTATGGAACACCTAGGTGCTGCATAGAAGAAAAAAAACCTGGATGAACTAAGTAAAATAAGAAACCCCCTGACCAACACTTTTAAAGATGTAGGATCTGTTGTTGGCTTTGTGAACTTGTCTGATCCTTGCAGTACATATAGACCATTGTCGCCCCTTCCTACACACACACGTATGCACATATACGCTCGACTTGACCTACCGAGCCTTTGTTTTTTAAAGGGAGAGTAGAGTAAGCCACTGAGACATTTCTGTGCCTCCTACTGAAATTTCTTTAATACTGTGTGGTGGAAAAGGCACTTTTTTTTTATTTATTTATTTTTTTTTTTTTACTTATCTGGTGGGGTCTGGGTTTGAAACCTAGCACCTACCCTATTTGTGGTGGTTACAACAAAACAGCCATAAAATATCCATTTATTAAATGGCGCTGCCTCCCAAACACCCTACCCCCCCCCCACACAGTGGTTATTGCGGTGCTGGAAGGCCCGTCCCGTTTCCACACCATTCACTCGCTCCTTCAGACTGTGCAAGTTTTGCAGTGCATTTTTGGCTAGGATGTATGGATTCGAGATTTCAGTATTATTAATTCCCTTTTAGGGTTCTTGGTTTTCCTGTTACACTTTTTTTCGTTTTTTTGGTTAAAGGCTACAGACCCTCGTTGTACTATTGTCCCAATTCTGCACACTGTTGTGGTTTTGTTCTGGCTTTTTGTGCTGTGGGTTCGCTGCCTCCACCCTTCCTGTTCTGAATATCTGAGGCATTTTGGTTTTGTGCACCTGAATAGTGTGACCTAACTCAGCCCTGAGCACAGTTTCTGATTTATTCGTGTGTGGCGCTTATTAGGCGACGTTCCCAAGTAGAATTCAGATCAGGTTAACCCTTTTGTGACTGGGTATGTTTTCAGCCTTAAAGAGGGTATGCTCACAAATGGTCACAATTAGTCTCAGTATTTCTCAAGATAATCGCCCGCCTTGATTCCATGTCGGCACCTTTTTGTCTTCCTTTCTGTTGCTGTTGGAGCTGACCCACCAGCATTGATGGCCAGCCATTTACAGATAACCCTGTTCTGCTGTGCGTAGACACGGTGCACTTTGTGTCCATCAGATTCTATTGCGATGTGCAGCTGAGATGTGCTGGACAGTCACTAGTGGTCCAAGAGCGTTGGAGGTTGCAGACAAATATTTTGGATACCCACAAACCTGTACATAAAGCGGCGATTCATGGGGGAGAAAGGGGGAAAATGGGATGAGCTTGTCATAGCTATTGATTGTCAGCCAGTGGAGTCATTCACACTTTCTAAAGCATTTGGCAGGTAAGGGTTGGTTCCCACTTGTGCCCGGTGTCCGTCCGCTGTGAATCCGACCTAAATATCAGAAAAAAGGATAGGGAAAGGTTTGCAAGTGAGTGGTTTGTTTAAAAACCCATTCACTTCAATGGGTTTTAAAGCAACCCGCAGCCTCTCTGCGGCGAAGCCGATTTTTTTCGTCGGACACAAAGTCCTACATTGTATTGACTCTTCCATGCCATTTGCACTTTAAAAGGGGGTTTCAGCCCCAAATGGTATTTTCATACTGATGACTGATCATGTGGATTGGTTATAGTATGTCATCTGTTGGGGTCCAACACCGTGGCCCCGCACAGACCATGTATTTTAGCATGCAGTGTGTGCTGGAAGCCGCCAGCGGATGGGTGGTGCATGTAGCATTTCACCAGAACCATTGCTTTATAGTGGACAGGGCTGCTGCACTGCTCTTAGTACTTGGATAGGAGCGGTGCTGCACACACTACCCCTTTCACTAGCCACTTCTGGAGGCTGCTAGACCAGATAATCTATGTGGGGTCTGGGTGTCGGACCCCGACAGATCACATATTGATGACCTATCCTCTGGAGATAAGACAGCCCCTTGTAAGAGATTATCCCACAAATCGAAAAGAAAAAGCACACAAGTGATGCACACCATTAAGTTATTATCAATGCAAAAATCTCTGCTGTGTAGTGTCATGTTTTGCTCTTTTTACCCTCCTTACTCACCCCTATACAGCTCTGTCCCTTTAATTTTCTGTGGGCAGGCACCTGCTTGTACCATGTGACCATGAAGCAATTGCATCTCCCAGGAGTACTGTGCGGACCTATCCCTTATTGTGTGAGCTCTGTGCACTGCTCAGGAGGAGAGGATAGTGGTGTCCACCATCTCACAGTTGTGGGTGGTCTTTACTGTGGCAACCAAATAGATGACGTACTACGCACCATGGGGCACATAGATCTTAATCCAGCTTTATATTAATCATTTATTGCATGTATTCACTTTATTTGGCTGTGTTTTGAGGTATGTTCCTTTTTAATAGGCATACCCCTTTAACTTTAAACCCTGGGGCAATCCCTTCATCTCCTACCTTCAGAATGGCAATAGTGTCTGAATGCTGGAGTATTTCACCACTGGGGACCCCACAGATCATAAGACTTTTTGGGATTGCTGGAGATAGATAGACACTGTACGCTGCTTTTTTTTTTTTTACTACAGCAGTCCCATAGGCTTTGTATAAAGCCAAAGCACACACTTCCCTCAGTGAACAATGTCGTGTCTGAGCATGATCAGTGGGGGGCGCAGTGATCTGACACTTTCCTGTGGATCGATAAAGGCGCTGCCCCTAGATTGATACCTAAAGGGAGTCTGTCACCAGAAAACGCTATCAAACCAGCCACAGTGCATTGTGGGAATACTATGCTGAGCACTATAGATAGTGTATTGAACTAAGTCTCAAGGAAAGGGTACATTTATTGGACTGTGTAAAGGTGCTCAGCATAGCATTCCCACAATGTACTGTGGCTGGTTTAATATGGAGTTTTCTGATTATTTAGGTTGGTTTTAAGGGTCACTCTCCCCCTCAGTCCTATCTAGAGGCTGCATTGAGATGAGTTTGTAATACTGAACATGTTAGTATTGAAGAGGTTTTCCGGGACTGATATTGATGTCCTATCCTTGGGACAGGCCATCAATATTAGATCGGTAAAGCCGGACACCCAGGATCCCCAACATTTACAGTTTGAAGAGCCTGAGAGGTTTGGGCGAGCTGCACCATATCTTCTCAGGTCCATGACATCACATCACTTGGTCATGCTGCAGTTCAGTCCCATGAAATGAATGGAGATGAGCTACAGTACCAAGCACAGCCACTATGCTAAGGACAAGTGATCAGTATCAAATTCGTGGAAAACACCTTTAACAATTATTATGCAGGGCCCTGTTCAGACCTAGTAGCTGCTGTGTTATCTTCACTGGGCTATTTCATCCATTGCAGCATTGCGTTAATACGAGCTAACAATAGTGCTCATCCTATAGATCCTTTCCTCGGCATAGTATAATTTCTATCTATATATCATACATATATTTGTATGCAATGACTCAACTCCGGAGGAAATTTTACAGAAGATCAAATAAAACTAACTAGTATGTGTGATGGCTGAAGTGAAAGTATGCTTGGTTTACTGATGTGGGAAAGGAAATGTCACCTAGGTGCGATACTTTTCTAGATAATCGTATATAGCCAACCTGTCACGTTTACACGTAGGCAGCATGGTATAGAACAGGAGACGCCGAGAAGGTTGGTATATAGTTTTCCAGAAAAAGATTGTCTAACTTCTATTGTATCTATTATATCCTCTGATCTTTCCATGCTTAGGAGTCCACTGGGCGGTCCTGGTTGTGATTGATAGATATCTATGCATAGTCATATGTTGTAACCACTGGGACCGCCCACTGGACTCCTAGGCCCAGAGTAAGCAGAGCTCTGAATAAAATGTCTACTGAATCTCTTCCTTAACGTGCATATCAATCTGCTTAGCGCCCCCTACTGTATAGCGGGTGGTTTGCAGATAGTACTGTGTACAACATGAAAGGTTCTCTTTAAAGAGGATTTTTTTTTTTTTTTTTGCTTGGTATGGATTTCCTTGAATTTTTTTTTACATTCCTTACATTTTTCTTTCCATTCCCACTGTCTTTTTCCTTCCGTAGATCCCCAGTTTGTCATCTATCAGCTGAAGGTTAAGATATTTACATCCTCTACAGGACCTACAAAACGTGAGGAGAAGTACATGTATTTTGATTTCCCGCAGCCTCTTCCTGTTTGTGGGGATATAAAGGTTGAGTTTTTCCACAAACAGAACAAGATGATGAAAAAGGTTTGTGCATTCTCTTCACCTTCTATCCAGTATGTTGTACAATGCGTGGCGTGTTTTTGTTCATGAAGGTGACCCCCCCCCCCCCCAATATTACATACATACTCTTCTCCAACCCCCCTATTAAAGTGTTGGGGATCTAGTTTCTTGTATGGACTACATTCTTTCAGCTTTGAGCCCTCCTGGTTATACACCATTGTTCCTTATCATCCAGGTTGGTTTGTTACGCCTTAGTTCACTTTTCTCAAGGCCAGATAGTCAGTCCTCCTAGACTGCCTGCTCCTATGGAGATGCTTTCCATGCTTCGGTCAAGTTTGGGGAAACTTCTTGCAACTGGGCATCCCTGTGTTGTCCTGTGCTTGCTGAGATCCAGATGGTGCAGAGGCCGGCAATGCTGCTTGCAAAAATATATGCAAATTAGCTCTCCTTCAACAGGAAGAAAACTGACTTTATAGAGCCACCTATAGATGGCTTATGGGGTAGTTTTTTTTTTTGTTTTGTTTTTTTATGGTCCTTTTAAAGTAGCCCATAAATATCTGAATGGAAGAGGGGAGGGAGTCGCAACATCCAGCCCCTGCACATATCAGCTGTTTGAGGAGTCGTCCTATCCTCCTACTAGACAGTGTATGGAGCTAGAAATAGAGAGCTCTGTAGCCTGTATAGTGGCTGGGCAGCATTGCGAGGTCAGCTGCCAGTATCACTGCCTTCCACTATATAGTATACAGAGCTATCTGCTTCCAGTTCTGTACACTGTATAGTACATGATCATTTCTTCACTATAATTCCAGCACTTCCTTTCTGTGAAGTCGTGCAGCCTGTACTGCTCAGTGGGGCAGATTGGGTGCTATGGGCTACTTACATAAATTTCCCCTAATATGTAATCCATTGCTAAAGTCCAAATCAGAGCTACCACGTGTACATAGTCCTCATGTAGTTTGCATTATTGAGATGATATTGTAGGTTTTTTTTTTTTTTCTAATCTTACAAATGAGTGAATTGTTTCACCTGGATTGTCATTTTATTGATCGGCAATTTTTGGCAAACTACAACTCTCAGCATGCCCTGGCAGGCAGCAGCATTTGCTAATGGCTAGAAAGCCAGCGCTTGCAAGCCATTGCTATAGAATAACCAGTAAAGTTTTGCTCTCATTGCTTTTTCTACCTCCAGTGTGAATGAAGCCACCTGTAACCCTAATTCATGGTGTAAATGACATTTCCTTATCAGTTCTGTTTGTCCCTCCACAAGCTGCAAACTGGATTAAATATTTACATGCCACCTGCTTACAAGCACATGCTGTGAAATGGATCCAAGCCCTAGCTTAAGGGTGACCTCTGACTCGTGACCAAATTCTTCTTCTGATGACTTTATAATCTGCAGGTCATATCAGACTACTAAAATGGCTTCACGTGTATGAGTAAACACATAAAAGAGCAGGCAGCTGGATGGTATACATCATTCTCCTAGCTGCACATGCATCCTCAGTCCTGAAAGAGCCAATGTAAAGGATTACATTGGGGGCTCCTGAAACCTAGAACTATGGTGGGTTTGATGGAAGGCAATTAAAGGGGTTGTCCAGCCACTTAAGGCTGTGTTCACTCGGCAGAAAATGATCTTCATTTGCCGCCGTGACGGGATGCCGATGCAGTGCATCAGCATTCTGTCGCGGCATCCCGCTCCTGATTACGCCCGGATGAATGGGCCTAATCAGGAGGGGAGTCTCAAGCCGCGGACACCACGGCAAGATCGAGCAGGACGCTTCTTTTTTCCGCATCCTGCTGCGATCTCTGCCTCCCATTGAAAACAATTCGGGTGCGGAATCTACGGTAAATTCCTCTGTGGGAACACACCCTAAAATGGTATAAAATTATAGACGTAATCTTCATGTTGCGCTTGGTTCACACCGTTGTCTGTGTTTCCATTCTTCAGTCAATCCGTAATTCTTGAAGAATGGGAAAACAGATCCATTCTATCACTGACACAAGCTCAGCCCTGACTATAATGGGGTCTGCTGGATCTGTGACTCCGGTGCTGATGTGAACCCAGGCATGCAAGTCCGCCACCACTTTTGTTCGGTGAGCTCAGTGGTTTTGGTATAACACTACTATACCCAGTGATGGTCACAAGTCCATGTTGACATGCTACTGCTGGAGGCCACTATACTGAGATGGACCAGGGTAATATCAGAACCGAAGCAAGTAGAGTATTACCATCTAAGCGGTTTTCCACAATTTTTCTTTTTTTTCTTTATCTAGCTGGACAACCTCTAGATGTTGCTTAATGATTTTTTTCCCCAAGATTACAATACTAACTGCTTATTCTTTAGTATCGGCCACCAATATCAGATTGGTGGAGGTCTGACTCTCAGTATGGAGTAAAAAGCATTGGAGAGTGCTATGGCCTCTGTGTTTACATTGCTCTGCACACCATGCACATTTGGCAGTGACTGTGCTGGGTATTGCAAGCTCAATGTGTCCCTGGAGACTAGTTATTTCCCTATCCTGACTATGCTGGTGGTAAGACTACTGGTTGCAGCAGGAGCCTCCCCCCCCCCCCCCCCCCCATATATATATATATATATATATATATATATATATATATATATATATATTGGTGTTTCAGTAAAAAAAATTCAAGCTTTGATAATTTGGATGCTCATCCCTACCCTTGTGTATTTCCCCATATTTCCGTGTACCTGTATGTGATTTGATCCCAGCAAATAAGGGAAAAAGTGTTTCTCAAATGTTTTCCTCCTTAAAGGGATTATACAATCTGTAGCTGTGACTGGCTACATTTTGAAAGGTCTGGCAGCTGCAACCCTTGGCAAGTCTGCTGTCCTCCCTGTGCTGTAAGCAACGGTGCCCACTACGTGACAGATGTGGTATTACATGCTGGTGGGAGAAATGCTTAAGTGTGTGTGTTTGTTTTTTGTTTTTCACTTACTAGTGTATATATTGTAATTTCTGCTTGTGTGTAATTGTCCCTGCTGTTATGGGCTTTGGTATCCCCCATATAGAATGACTAAAGGGTAACCTAGACTTGCACTGTTTGACAGTATAAGGCTAGGTTCATTTTGGCTCAAATCTGTGTTTAGGACTCGGCTGTGGAGTTGGAAAAAAGTTACAAACTACAGTTTAAAAATAAAATATTTAATTATATTAAACAATTTTTAATACTATGCATAGTTTTACATATTTACTTATATAGGAATTCAATCACTGCCTCTTTAATGAATTAGAGGGTTTTTCCTGTTTTGTCAGTCATTTATGAAGCAGTCTGTAGTCCGGTTTATCAGCTCCACAGCCTTGGTTTTAGGAATAGATAGAAATACTATATATTATAGTTGGTATCTGTGCTGCTAAAATGCAGATGTCTAAAAATTTAAGGTATTCTGTCATTGGATCCCTCAAAACTGCTGACAGCATGGTATAGGTTATGGTAAGAGCAGTGGACACGTACCTAGGGTGCTGCTCGTGCAGGGGGCATGACTGAGACATCCATGTTTTAATGTCCCTGGCACTCCAGTTGGCAGCCCATTCTTCTTTGTTCTGAATGACGGCTCAGAATTCAGTTGGCCATATGTAAAGTCTCTAAAATCGCAGTGTCCATCATTTCTCTGAGACGACAGCCATGCTGGATCTGTGTTCTGAATAGATCCTGACACCCCACAATGACTTGTACTCTGTTGGGGTAACGGAGGTTCTGCAGACTGAACTAATCCTGCTGTCAAAAATCCTGGAAAGAAACCGAAAAAACAAAACTCCAATGTGAACAACGCTTTATGGATGCATGTGATGATGTGATGTAGCTGTAAGCAGACAGCTGCCAAATGTACCCTGTGAAACTTCTGCAGACGTCTCAGGAGCCTAATGGTTATTGCTGCTTGTCTAGAACTCATGGCATGATCTGCAATTGTATGTAATTCTATTGTTTTCTTTCCTTTTAGGAAAAGATGTTTCACTTTTGGGTAAATACATTCTTTGTACCTGGTCCCGATGAATATTCAGAGAAAGTAGAGAATGGAACATTACTTGGCGAGCAAGAACTAGATGGTATATACGCTACAGAACGTTCAGACAATGACAAGGAATATCTCACCCTCACATTAACAAAAAACGACCTAGATAAAGCTAACAAAGACAAGGCCAACAGATACTTCTCACCAAACTTCAAAGTAAGTCTCTACTTGCCTTGATGCTTTACATCTTTCAGGTTCTTCTCTGGGATTTTCTTCTTTTTGCTCACTCTTAAAGGGGAGTCTGTCACCAGAACCCAGCCCTGCAGATAGATGGGTTAGTGTCACCTGAATCAAAGTGTTTTCTTGTGAATCGCTGCCTTGCTGAGATCAGTTTTTTGTCAATATGTAAATGAGCTATTGGGTGTAGTCATTACTCCAAATTAAGTTAATTTGCATATTGACAAAAATTAGTGATAAAATCACAGGGTCACCTGAATCGAGCCATCTTTCTACAAGGGCTGGGTTGATATGTTGTGTACGGTATTGCAATTCTTCCCTATTCACTTCAATGGCACAGGCCTCGGTGGTCCCTGACGTCAGTCAGAAGCACCGAAGACAGCAGGGAGTTGTGCCAGAGCCCAGGAGAGTAGCACGGTTTTTTGTTTGACCACCTAGTGTGGGCCTCTGGTTATTATTTTAGTTCGGCCCGAAATAGTTGGGCGACACTTGCGAGGTTCAACAAAGACACTTAATAGTAATTATTTAGGTTATGCCCTTTTACAATCAGGCCAAGATATCAAGATGGCCCTTCTCCTATATAGACTACCCTCTGCAAGCCTCAATGGAGAGCCACTCTTCTTATTGTAGTGGGCTCAAGCTGCTATTGTATTGCAAAGATGCCCATTTATCTGACTGACCACCATGTAATACCACATTTCACCTGTATTGGTCATTGCAGGCGACATGGTAGAACAATGGAGGTGCCCAATAAGCTCATTGTTATAGGGGATGTATTTTGTCTTTATTTAGACCATATTTGTGAAGGGAGCCTGTCAGCAGTCTGGACCCCTCAGTGCTGCTGACAGAAATATAGAGAGCAGCAGTGTAAACATAACCGAGGTGATGGTCATGCAGGGTATATGGCTGAGGGATCCACACTTTGCGCCACCATTGCTGGTTCCCAGCCCCTCTCCTCTGCTTTACTGTCCAGTCACAGAGATCTGGGGTATATTTAGTGTGGACAGCCATGGGCACTGGACACTTGCAGTCATGGTGTCAGAGACACAAACCTGGATCTCCTATCCCTTTATATAGCACCGTTAGCATCCAAACTGCTGACACACTCCCTTTTTACAGCATTAATAGTCAGCCATTCACAACGTTCACCTCTTTTTCTTTCGATTCCAGGTGAAGCTATTTTTCACAAAAACAGTAGAAGAATCTTCAAATTCAGAGGCTAGCAGCTCCACTTCTGTGACACCGGATGTTAGTGACAATGAACCTGATCATTACCGATATTCTGACACCACTGACTCTGACCCAGAGAATGAACCTTTTGATGAAGATCAGATTACGCAGATTACGAAAGTCTGAATATTTTTTTTTTCCTTAATTTTTCCTGTTTTTTTTTTTGTTTTTTGTTTTTTTTTTTTTTTTTTTTTAATCGAGGGAATTAAAACCACAGAAAAGACAAACTTGAATAAACTGAAAGGACCTTTTTAAATGGCATTGTCAGCCTACCATAGGAGCAATTATTTTCTTTCCTTGACCAATATTGTTTTGCCCCCCTCCTCCTCCCCCCACAGGGTTTTTTGGCACTGCTGTCCAGCGAAATAAAAAAAAAAGAAAAAAAAATGAAAAGAGGAAAAAAAACAGTAAAATTTAAGAAAAGGTTACGTAGCATTGTTATGTAAATATCCTTTTCGTGTCAAAAGGACGTTGAAATCTTAAAATTAGGATAAATAAAGATGGCACTTTCCCATTTTATTCCAGCTTTTTTTGTTTTTTTCCTTCCTCCCCCCTCTTTTTTTTTTTCTAAGTGGAGCTGTGTATGCGTAGTTTTATCCCCCCCCCCCCTTTTTTTTTTTTTTTTTTTTTCCCTCTCACCAACTGAAGTTAATAGTGTGCTTTGTGAAATACAAGGTTCACCTCCTGCCTCTTCACAAGCCATTGTGGCAACAGATTACGTTTTTATTCGGCTAACAGATGTTCGAGGGTTATTTTGTCGTACGTACGTATTCAATGCGGTGGATAGTGAATATCGAAAACTGAATCTACTTCCAGCTTGATTCATAGACCATCTCAAACTATTACATGCTCCTTTGTTTAGCGTGCTGCAGTAAATCCTGAACATATAAGGAATTGTCCACTGTCGCTGCTTATTGTTTGTGCTTTTTTTTTTTTTTTTTTTTTTTTTTTTAAAGCATAATGGTGCTAGAAAAGGCAGCTATAGGGAGCGGTTCTTTAAAGAGGTACAGGATTGAACCATCCAAATCTTCACAAGCAGGCCCACGCAGAGTTCTGAAGCCAACAGGGTCACCTAGAAAAGTCATCAGAGCTGCAACGTTTCACTCGTACAGATGTAAAGACTAGTCGTCCATAGTAAAGTGTATGATTGATGAAAAAAATATCTTCCCCCAAGTTAAATCTTAGAGCTCTTTCCTTCACATAAGACTGCCACATTGATGGTTCCCATCTGTTGTGTTTTATCAAGGCCAGTGCTGTGATCCTAGATTATAAAGCATCTGGGTGCCAGAAGAATCTTAAAGGGTTTGTCCGGCCCCAAATGGATTTTTCATACTGATAACCTATCCTGTGTATAGGTCATCACCATGCAATCCATGTGGGACTCGGCACAGATCGGCTGTTTCGGCGGTAGATGGGGTGCTCGTGCAATGTCGACTATTCAAGTAATAGAAGCCCCATCCACTGTATAGCTGGATTTGAACATGACTTGAAGCTGAGGCCCCACGTTGCGGAAATGCAACTTTTTTTGTTATAGATTTTGATGCCAAACCCCAAGAATGGCTACAAAAGGAATGGGAGATATATAGGATGTTCTTATACTTCTGCCTTTTGCTCAATCCACTCCTGACTTTGGCTCAAAAACCGCAACAGAAAAAGCAGCGTTTTCTGCAACGTGGGGCCTCAGCTTTAAATAGGTTTTTGGGGCCGGACATCCCCTTTAATGCAATAGATAAGTTTTCTTGAACCATTCTGGTTGGTTATGGTTAAAGGGACTGTCCTGCAGGAAAGAAATTGGTGGCAAAGGGTTGAGAAAAAAAGCAGTGCTTGTCTCTCTGATCCCTGCCGCCATGCCTTCTGATGCTGCCCAGTCCCTGCTGGTCTCTACTTCCCGGCCAAGTCTCAACTCACAGGGAGTGGACACTTTCTGTGACACTATTCCTGACCAGGATGTGGATAGCGTCAGAACGGGGGCAGCAGATCATGGAGTTGTCAATACTGTTCGACGTCTTTTGCCATGTTTTTTCTTTTCCCTGCTAGAAAGCCCTTTAACCCGTGTAATGTATTGCATTTGTTTCCAATCATGTATACCTGCTGTGAATGCTTCACGTGCTGCCTGCCAGCCTCTGTTTTACATTTTTTATCCCCCCCCCCATATGCCTTCGTCGAATATAAACTATTTTAACAGCACAGGAAGTCTATGATTCTAACCCATCTTTCTGAAAAGAAGGAACAAAAGGAAAAATGATACGTTAATCCAATCGCCTAGGTGTCAGCTGATCCACCTTTTTGACCTTACACATTCTATTACAATGAGTTTTGCAGTTTTGCACACTTTTAATGTCATTAACTGTTAGGGAATTTTACTTGAAGAATGTTTAGTAGCTTCAATGTCTTTTTTTATATACATATATATTTTTGTTTTTTTTGTTTTTGTTTTTTTTTTTTTACATTACACATGGTTATGAAGTCAGTGTTGCTTTAAAAAGTTTCAGCACTGCACAGATATTAAAAAAAAAAATGTATATCTAAAATATAAAGTGTCCCAAATATTCTATGTAGTTTGCTATAAAAAAAAAATTTTTATTAGATTTCTCAACTGGCAGTGTTCAATAATTCACATATATGGCATAACTAGCCTGGTACTCCATTTATTAATGTGGCAATGTGTTTTTTGTTTTTTTGGCAAGCCAGGCTATCGAATATTTAAGCTTACCACCGCTGCTGTTTTTTAAGGTGTTTTTTTTTTTTTCTCAAGCTTTAAATCTACAATTCAATTATAAATGTTAGTATTTTTACTAAAATGAGTACATTTTACAGCAGTGTAAAATCCCATTTTATTCTGTTTCATTAAATGTACTTTGTCCTAGATAACAATTGAAGCTGTCATTCAGATTTAAGTATTTGGAAATCGTTCTTTAATCCGATGGTATGCCAGGGGTAGATGGGATTTCCTGGCCAAGTTGGCATGTAGAAGAGGGAAGTAGGTTTATGTACCTTGACCTGGTTTAGAAATATTTTTTTTTTTTTTTTGCATATTGGGCATTTACTAATGTGAATAGTCTAATGCAGATACTGCCTTTTGGATAAAACCTGTCCCAGTAGATACACCGTTCCTGTCTATGGAAGTTCGCCTGCGATACCGACCCCTCCGGATCACTTGGCTCCTTTAATTTAAAGGTAACGTCTCCCCTTATGTAACTTCAGGAAGAAGGCGTTTTTATTTTTTTAGACTGCACAGTGAAGAGAAAAAAACAGACTTCTTACTGAAGTTGTGAGGGGAGTCGTTCGTTTCCGGCAGAAGGATCTGGAGGTCGGGTATCGCTCAGTAAGGGTAAAGCTTTCAAGCCGCCAATAGCACTTTCACATTGGTAAAGTAGGTGCTGTAACAAAGGATGAAGCAATTCCACGTGTCTAAAGGGGGCGTCTGGTGGGCAAATTTTTTTTTTTTTTTTTTCTGTTTTAAGAAAAATAAAATAAAATCACCAATCCTCTGCTGTTCCCTTTCCAGACCTGACCAGGTCTCCTTTAGTGTCAATTTCCTTGATACACAGGAGACGACTGCAGCACTTACCCACCTCAGCCTGTGACTGGCTAAACAGAATTTCGTGTGCATCAAAAGGGTCTAGAAAGTGAGACCAGCAGATTGGTGATTATTGCAACTTTTTGTTTAGCCAATTTTTTTTTTTTTTTTTTTTTTTAAAGTACCCACCAGACAACCCTCTTTATGTGGACCCCTCACCTGTTTCCACATTAAGATGTGAAGTTTTAGAAGACTCATTCTGTCCATAGAGCATGCATATATTCTTAAACTATCAGTTTGACTAGTAATGCCATTTTTTGGATGTTTTTGTACTGGATTGTGTCCCATGCCTCACCAGCAGCACTTGTCGGAGCTAAAGTATTACTAAAATGTGTTTTAGATTTTTTTTTTTTTCTTAATTTCTAGTGTGTCACCTACCATTGATGAGGAGCTAAGTGATATTACTATGACCTTTTGTAAAGCACTTGACACATCTTGGGCTCTGTTCACACTTGTGTTGTGCTGTTTAATTCAAGGATTGTTCATGCTGTCTGAAATATGGAAACCTGACTGACCTCATAAGGACACAGTGAGACATATGTTCCGTTTATAACGGAGTCGACACTAATGTGAACACGACCTTAAAGTATGTATTTGAAGCCTGTTTAGAGATCCAGCCATTGGGCAAGCACATGGGTAACATGTCTATATTAAAAATTAAAGTTTTAGCTGCAGGATGACCTGTCAGATGTGTGATCAGTCCATTTTGCTGAAGGCAACCAATAGTGTGGAAGATCACACACGGCCTAAGCAAGCCTATCTTGAAAAAATGTTGTTTGGCACAATGTATACCATCTATACGCTGTCCGTCATAAGGTTGTCGCAGCCCCGGCAGCCTACATATATTAAAAGCACTTTGACCTAGTCTTAAAGGGTCTGTCTCTTTACAGCATTTGTGGGTTTGCTTAGGCTTGATCCTATTTTGGGTATGTGCCATCACCACAACCTATTAGTACCCACGTTTAGTTGGCACCAAATGCTTTAAGCTAAAAGCTGGGCATCTTTTTTTTCTGTATCTGCCATTGCAGTTGTTGCTCATTTGTTGCCTTACTGACATTGCCAGGGGTGAAGACTTGGCATGGCCAAACAGATTGCACTAAGATGGGGAGTCACCAATTACGCAGGCATGGATTCCTCCTCCTTTCTATGTAATACTTACCTGCTGTTACGACCAGGTGTAAAAATATAGTATTGGGTTTAAAGTGATGCAGCATCTCAGAGTAAAAAAATAATCAATTTATCCTATTAAACTCCTTGTGGAAGTTGAAACCTTAGTATAGGGATACATTAGAAATTGGAGACCCCCCTACCAACCTCCATGTTTGGCTCCCGGTTGCCAGACAGCTATTTTTTTGGAAACCTTCATGTATGCTTTTAATGTAAATCATACAGACAAAATTTAAGCAATGGGATTTTGCACTGTTTTCCCTGATCCCTTTTCCGCCCCTTCTTTTAAGCCTTTCACCTTTCTTGAAACCTCACTAATGTTTTATGATATAGTCCTCTGAAGTGGGAAACATGGCATTATATATGTATAAATATGAAATATATATGATGTACTCTATTTTTTTTCTTTAGCTACGAACCCATAGATTTGACAAGAATTTCTGTGACCCAATGATTTGTTTTACCCTTGATTTATTTATTGCAGTATTTTGTTGGCCACGCTGAAATTACTGCTATCTTTGGTACTGGGACGGTATGGCGGGTTGACTATGCATGAAGGCAATATGTTGGCGCAAAGTATTTGCTGGTGTAGCACCCTAAACTTCTAGCACTTATCCTTCATTAAATGACCAACATACCTAATCCTGTAGGAAGTAAAAGTAGTTCAAATGGGTTTTCTGGCCCCAAATGGAGTTTTAATACTGATCTATCCACCTGGGCCCTTCACGGATCTCATACTGTTCTATCCACAGGTCATCAGTATGTGATCCGCATGGAGCTGGCACCTGGGCCCTGCACAGATCAGCTGTTTAGGTGTCCTCCACACATTGGAAGCTGCTGCAGTGGATGGGGAGCGCATGCAGGCTGCGAGCGGCGCTGCATTTCACCGGAACCACTGCTATGCAATGGACGAGGGGACAACTACGCTCCTACCACCTGAGTAGGAGTAGTCTGCGCATGCTCCCTGGCCACTACACCAGCTTCCAGGGAACAGCTGATCTGTATGGGGGTTTAGGTGTCCTAACACCCACCGATCATAATGATCAGTAGGAAAACCTCTTTAAGGCTGAGGCCCCACATTACAGAAATGCAACTGTTTTTGTTGCAGATTTATTTATTTTTTAGCCAAAGTCAGGAGTGGATTGAGCAGAAGGGAGAAGTATAAGAACTTGCTATATATTTCTCATACTTCTTGTGGTCAATCCTGGATTTGGCTTAAAAAAAAAATGCAGCATTCCCGCAATGTGGGGCCTAAGACACTGGTCAGATTGGAACAGGTCAGGGGAGGATGAAGTTTAATTGAAAAGTTTATTCTATCAAATGACAGTCACTAAGAGAGGGAGAGAGCTCCATATGGCCAACAGTAAGGGCCTGCAGGCAGACCTATGGTCCCAGTAAAAACTTAATGCAGAAACTTGGTTGGTGTATATAACTCCTATGTGGAACGGGCCACCGATTTTTAAGCGGGGTTAGCAGGCAGCGTGTATACAAGCAGAAGTTGAAATCTAGCAAAATTTGTGCAATATGTCTAACGATGCCTGTGGTTGCCACAAAGTGCCTCGTTTTCCTTTGTTTCCCCCCCGTTTTTTTGGTTTTTTTTCTTTTTTATTAAATACTGTTAAACTTGTCATGCATGCAAATGGAATGGGTGGAACTGTGCACTATTAAGAGGCTTCAACTGGAGGTGGGTATATTCTGCCCTATAATTCTGCTCCCAAACTTGAGGAATTCTTTCAAAGTGTATTTTTTATCTTTTTTTTTTTTTTTGGTTTTTTATTTTTCTCCGGTTCAGCCTCTTCAAATATTATTGTGCTGTGCAGCAGTGGCTCTGTGTGTAATGCTATGCACTGAGAATATACAACAAATTACATGTACGGGATAATGCCTCATTCAGATCACATGTCCATTTGTTATTGTATGTGTGTTAACATCCCTTTATCTTAGTGTTATAAAACTCCACTTAAAACCAATTAAAGTCTCATTCTTGTCACTGTGTGGGTGTTTTATTGGAGAGATGTATACCCAAACTACAAAATTTACCAGTGTATTATAGTGCTAAATCTGTTTACAGGGCACAATGTCCCAAGTTCTTACTCCAGTTTCAAGTGTTTTTGTTGTGGTCTTAGCAGAAAAAAAATGAAAAGATGTATAATAAAATATATACAAAATAAAACGTATATTTAAAAACAGCCCGTCCATACAACTAATGGTTTTTTTTCTTTGGCTTGTCAGTGTGTCCTTGTTCTAAAGTAACATATTTGCTTCTTACGATTGTTAAAAATGGATCCGGTTCTTGCAACAAGTTCCATCGAGAAATCTAAATTCTCACCGGTATTTACACAGTAGTTGGTGCCTAGTGGGAGGCGTCTCATGGTATGTATCCTCTCCTAAATTCAAGTTATATTCCACACCTATGGCACTGGCCTGATGCTTGCAAGTTGACTGGAAACGAATGCTACAAGTATACAAGAAATATATTGGTCGTCGGTGGCAATCTGCAGCATTGTCTAAATCTGGTGAGGTTCTGATGCTGGGGCCTAACCAACAAAGAAATGCCGCTGTGTTGTACACAATACCAATAGCAACCAAATAATACATTCCCAGCAGGGCCAAATACCACCATACAGCATTGCCACCCAACCTCTCTCTTAAGCCGGTTGCAGACGACTGTGCTGCAACCGGTCTGCCATGATTTAAAAGCACAGGCTGTGCTTTTGCGGCTCCTTTCATTAAAAGAATAGGAACCACGGACTGCAAAATAGGACATGTCCTATCTGATGCGGTACGGACTGATGGCCCGCACATGGGACTGTAGAAAAGAATGGGTCAGTGTGCTCTCCGTGAAATACACAGCACACTGACCCACAGCATGGTTGTCTGCAACGGCCTTAAGTAGCAGCAGGTCTCCTTTCCTTCTCTAGCCCATTGGCTCTCTAGGCTTTCCCCCCCAAATAAGTCCACATTGTCAAGAGTGCCCCCCAACAAAGAGCCGCATTTCCTCACAGCCGTTCTAGCCAGATACACTGCATGTCTGGGATTATCAGTTCAGTTTCTGCTTTAGAGCCCCTATATTCACACTGGTAGGGACCTGAACCTCACTAACTATTGAGGCCCACCTCGAAGTTTGAGTAGCGCTGATCTGAATGATTCTAAAATAAAACCTTGTAAAACTTCTGCAGAAAGTAAAGGGTTTCTTCTCTCCCTAATGCTGCTTTGCTAGCATCATTTTAAGAGGTTGTGTGGAACTTTGAAAACATGTCTGCTTTAGTTGATTCCCCCTTTTTGAAATCTTTAAAGGGAGTCTGTCAGCAGGAGAATCAGTATCTAAATAATGGCAGTACCTTGTAGGACAGCGTCTACCCTTTCTAAAGATGCCTTTCTTATTCTGCATTGCAGCTCCATTTTCATGAAAAGTACATTTTATCCAAATATTATGGCAATTAGGGGAGTTTGTTTTCAGTCTTGGGTTTCATCCCCATTGTCTCCTCTCTAGATAACTACCCCTAAATGCAGACAAAATTGCAGCAAAAAAAAAAAAATATCCAGCATTTGCACCTAATTTATGAGTAGGAGCATCCTAGACAGAAATCTACACCATCTCTTTAAAGGGAATCTATCATTAAAAAAAAAAAAACACTTAAGCTAATGGCACGTTGGAATGGCCTTTAAAAAGGCCATTCTCCTACCTTTCATTGCTTGTCACTGCCCATTAGTCTGTTGTGGTGACTCCCATCTTGGTCTTCTCTGTATCTTCTTTCTACTTCCTCTGATGCAGCGCTGGACCACCACCATTTTCCGGTGGTCTTTCACAAGAGGCACAATATGGACCACCGGAAAATGGCGGCCCGTAATGCGCAGTCGCTGCCGTCCAGTGTTGTCAGAGGAAGTAGAAGAGAGACCAAGATGGGAGTCACCACAACAGACTAATGGGCAGTGACAAGCGATGGGTGCTTTCTGCCATGGAGGAACGTCCCGGATGCTCCGTGAGGATCATTTCCATAATTGAATGGATTTTTACAGAAACAGCTGGGAGAAGACGACAATGAAAGGTAGGAGAAGAATGGCCTTTTTAAAGGCCATTCCAACGTGCCATTAGCTTAAGTGTTTTTTTTTTTTTTTTTTAACGATAGACTCCCTTTAAAGTACAGACCCATACATTTCAATGGGTCCATACACACAGCCGTAGTTTTCGCTGCTGTGTCCGGGCCGAATTGAAGAGCTGCAAAAATATGGAGCAGATCCTAGACCTGTCCGTACTTGCGGCTCTGTCAATTAATTTTCAACATATGGGTCCGTGAAAACCACGGATGACGCATGGATACCAATCTGTGTGTCATCGGTGCTGTTTTACTGACCCGCAGACTGTACGCGGTTGTGTGCAGGTTGCTGAAGAGTTGTGCTGTCAGTGTATTTGGAGCTGGTTAGTGGCTGCAATCCTTAGATAGTGGATGACCCCTGCAGGCTGTGACTGACCTAGTCATTTTGTGCTTTGGGTTTTAATTATTTCTGTAGATGTCACTCATGACTTCCAGCCTTAGTAGTGCAAGGGTTAAGATCTGCAGGTAAGCCCACAGGGAAAAATATATATAAATATACCACCTCTTGGTTGGCTTACTTTAGACCAATTATTTATAAAAAAAAAAAAAAAATTCCCAAAAATCTTGCAGTTACAACTCTTGCTTAAAATATGTGACATTCTATTTGGAAATGGACCATAGACACAATGCTCCTGAGCATACCCTATTGACTTCTAAATGTGACCTGTGACCTGTGCAGAGTGGGAGTAGATAAGACAC
The DNA here is from genome assembly GCA_947044405.1 of Leptodactylus fallax. Taxonomy (NCBI): domain Eukaryota; kingdom Metazoa; phylum Chordata; class Amphibia; order Anura; family Leptodactylidae; genus Leptodactylus; species Leptodactylus fallax. Next base: position 6,351,944 of record CAMRHE010000005.1, on the reverse strand, counting down.
AGAATCCACCCATCACAATAGGTGATGATCACAGCTTATCTACATATGCATGATAGCTGTGATCATTGTGCTGATAAGTGAGGTGACTACTGCAAAGAAATCTCCTATAGAAAACAGTTAGTGTCTGCATATTATTTTGCTTAGTAGGCAGAGTCAGAACTGCTGCATTTTTTTTTGTTTCAGCTATAAAAGGCATGGATCTTTTTGTTCAACTTTTGTGTTAAGAAAAAAAAAAATTCTTTATAAATAAACTTTTTTTTTTTTTAAGTAGATTGTCTGGGGGCACATTCCCTTTAAGGAGTCATTAGTCTTGTTAGATTATGATGTTGCAGTTGTTACAGGGATTGTTCACCCGCTCTACAGCAGCATTTAAAAAAAAAAAAAAAAGCTAATCATCGTAGAAACAGATTTCGGAGGTGAATACTGGTGGATGTTCGCAGTCAGGGGATGGTGTACAACTTGAATGTGAGCATTGGCCAGTCGCTCCCCCATGTTTCAGATTCTCTATACCAGGGATAGGCAACCTTTGGCACTCCAGCTGTTGTAAAACTACAACACCCAGCATGTATACTTGCTCTGCTGTTCGTGGAAGTGAATGGAGCATGTTGGGAGTTGTAGTTTCATAGCGGCTGGATTGCTGAAGGTTGCTGACCCCTGCTCTATACCATTGATGCTAGGTTCACACCTTTGTTCGGATTTCCGTTCTGGGGGTCCGCTTGGGGGGCCCCCCCTCCCAAACAGAAAGCTAATCCGCTTAAAAAAAAAAAGTGGTTACCTTCGGAAACCCACAGACCCCATAGACTATAATGGGGTCCCCCGGGTTTCTGCCCGAAAAGGGCAGTAAATGCAGAGAGAAAAGCGCCGCTTGCAGGACTTCTCGCTCCACATTTTTAAAGCGGAATGGGGAACGGAATCCCCAGGTGGAGACCAGGTGCAGGTGTGAACACAGCCTGATTCTAAAGGGTACTATTGACTACTTTTAGCAGACCGTACTACAACCCTAACTGCATCTTACAAGCCTGTCTCTACTTGAGTCAAATTTTTAAGAACATAAAGGTTTTCCCTTCCCCTCCAGCGTATTCAGAGTACATATGGATCCCTGCCCCCAGCCCCTCTTTTCTTTGGAGGTTATCACCTATTAAAGCTTTGGCTATAAACGGCTGGCTATCTGTTGCACTAACATCTGCTTTAGCTATTAATGTGGTTCTTCCTTTAATGGCCTAGGGCTTGTGTTCGAGCTGCAACTGATTAACATCAATTTCCTCCCCAAACTGCAGAGTTAAGTGAACTCAACATCGTAATCCCAGAATTCAGAAATGGCAAGCTAAACATGTACAGGAAATACTGTTTACATTGTTTTAACCTCTTCAGATAGATTTTCTGGTAAGCAAAATGGTTTTGTTTATTCGCTGTGAAAACATTAGCTGGGCAGTGGACTGTAGATAATGCAGAAGAGTTACCACTCACCAAGAAAACCCCGACGAGATGTTCACTTTGCTTTTTACCAGAGTATCAAAACCTTACACTGTTTGGCCTTAAAGGGATGTTTTAAATTTTTTTTTAAATTATGGTCTATCCTTAGGATAGGCCATAAATATCTGAACAGTGCGGGCAGACTGCCGAAACCTGTGTGGATCATCTGTTTGGGTGTGAGTCTGCTCCTTTACTATACAGTGCATGGAGCCAGAAGAAGATAGCTCCATATACTGTATAGTGGGTTTTGTTTTGTTCTTTATATTTATTTACATTTTACAATCTCAGAAGAACCAGCAGAAATTACAGGGATGTCCTAGGAAAGGGATACACAGCCCCACAAAATCGGGGAAAGAGGCCAAGACGACAACGCAATACCAAAAAGAGAGAATGGAATCCTAGACCATATACTGTATAGTGCATTGACTTCAATGAAAGCTGATCTGTCTGGCCATTATACAAGGCATGGAGCAATCTGCTTCCGCCTGTGTGCACTGTATAGTACAGGGACCCAACAGCTGATTCTGCTGTCACCTCCCATCAATCAGATATTTATGGCCTACTCTAAGAATAGGCCTTACAAAAAAAATAAATAAAATAAATACACACATCATGGACAAACCCTTTAAGGCCAAACCGTACAACATTTTGATACCAAAGGCAAAGCGAATTTGAAATTAAAGGGGTTATCTAGGACTGTGATATTGACTGCAGTGGCCTCTTCACTACTGTGGCCTGGTTCATTGTATAGTGGGCTGTGCTTGGTATTGCAGCTTATTCCCATTCATTTCAATGGAAGAGTTGCAACATGGTCATGTGACAAATGGGCGTGATGTCACTGCCTGAGAAAAGGAAGTGGAGTTCAGTATTATAGTCTTGGAAAACCCTTTAAGGGGTATTAAAGAGCATATCTAGGGACTGTTTGGTCCAAAAAAATAAATAAATCATGAACAACCCCTTTAAATGGTCTATCCTTAGGATAGGCTATAAATATCTGATCGGTGGGAGTATACAGCAGGGTCAGCTGTTTGATCCCTGCACTATACATTGCATGGAGCTGGAAGCAGATAGCTCCATGCCCTGTATAGTGGCCCAGCGCAGCTACTGCAGGTCACTTCTCATTGAAGTCACTGTACAGAGCCATCTGCGTCTCCATGCACTGTATAGCAAGCAACCAGATTCACACAAACAGCTGATCCATGTGGGAGCCTGCTGTTGGACCCCCACCAATCAGATATTTATAGCCTATCCTAACTATACACCATAAAAAAAAAGTAATCATGGAAAACCCCTTCAAAGAGGACCTGTTATATTTATAGACCTGTCAGTAAATCTATTTGTAAATACTTGTATTCCCACAAAGTAATGATTCCCTTACACTGCCCAATCAGTGCTGACTATGTGGAGACATGTCCCTTTGACACAGGGAATTGTAACTGCTAGTGGTCAATGTAGTGATACATTTGTAGAAGGAATAACAGAGGAATGACAATGTAGCCTGCTAAGAAATCATGCTCTTTTTTAATGGGGAATACAAGTAGTTACTAAAATTGACATATCGGGAGTGGTGACCAGCAGAGGCAGACCAGTGCCACTTGGGTATTCTTTGGAAGGTCTCTGTCGCCATGCGTTGTTTTGCATCTGTTTGACAGCTGCGTTACAATGTGTGCAAAAGTCTCATCTGTGTCCATTTTATTTGAATACAATTGAGCTGTAAAATCTTTCATGAATTCGGAAGTTTCTATTTTCAGTTACATAGAATGTTGGAAAAAATATGGGATGGGATGTATAAAGGGTAAAAAGTAGATTAAATTTACCCTATAGTTTGATCCAAAGGGAGTCTCATGGTTCTAATACATCAGAATTACAGATGTCAGAATGCAGAATGATTCAGGTGTTTTCTGCCTGTGAATCGCCGCCTCTGTTGCCGAGCTATCACTGTTTAAGTTAATATTCCATTGAGTCCTTTGGAGCAACGAGGGTATTGCCATTGCTCTGAAAAGGTAAGCGGCAATGCCCTTTTTACTCCAAAGAGCCAGCAATGTCATGGCAACGTAGGCAATGATTCATAAGGGGAAATCAGTTAGATAGGTTAAGCTCAGTTAGATAGGTTAAGCTCAGATAGATTGAAGTATAGTGTTTGGCTATCTCTGTACTCCCATTAGAACGAGTGGAGCAGTGCATGCATTGCCAGACACAGCTCCATTCAGAACATGGGATGAAAGTTCCCCTTTTTCCTGATCAGTGGGATCTGAGCATTTGGGGCCCCACTAATCTGCAAGTTATCCCCTATTGTGGATAGGAAATAAAGGGGTTTTCTGACAAAACTAAGTTAAAGGGGTATTCCCATGAACATAATCATATCTATATTTGTAGGTAATTAAAAGTTAAACAATTTTGCAAATATAAGTAGCTAACAATTCTGCAGAGTTTTAAAGATTTTCTCTAACGATCTTAGTAGTGCCTTGATCGGTTGCCAATGGATACGACCACAAATGTAGAAACTTTCTATGGTCTAGGACTTGTCAAAAAAATCCAGCCATGATTTTCTTATTGTAGCTGGGTTATCCGGCAGGGACCCTACATGTATGAGAAGATATCCCAGTCACAATAAGGATATCATTGCTGATTTTCTGACCTTAGAAAGCTCCTGCATTCATAGTCGTATCCATTGGCAACCAATCAAGACAACAAGACTGTGACCACAAAATATTTAGAAAAAAATCTTTAAAATTCTGCAAAATGTTTAATTACTTATATTTGCAAAAATGTTTAACTTTTAATTATCTACAAATTGAAAAATGTTTATGTACATTGGAATACCCCTTTAAGACTGGTTAAGAATTGCCAGTCATAATTCATTTTCCAACAGGTGCAAGATGTGCCAGAATTAGTAAGAATTACTCTTAGTAGTTCTTGCACATGGTGGTGCACTCTCAACTTGAATCTATGCCAGTCAGGAACTGGTGCACATTAATGGCATTTGTTTCTTGCCCTGCTCTGCCCACTGTCTACAAACGTGGCAAGATGCGTCATTGTGCGCCAAAAATGCACAAAATTGAGACACAACTTTGTGCTTTTTCTAGGCATATCCCAAATAGTAAATCAGGGCCATGCAGATCTTATCCACTATGGTTCTACTATAGATAGCTGCTGCAAACCCGCTGTTATTACTGGCCATGTGGCCCCTTCCTTTGTTTTTTTTGTTCTTTTTAACCGTAGACTGTACTAATCCATACTGACATTACACACCACGATGTGAATCAAATCTTACGCTAGGTTCACACTAGCGTTCGGGTCTGCATGGGGACTAGAAAAACAGAGACTCTGTCCACTTAAAAAGCGGCTACTCGCGGAAACCCACGGACCCCATAGAGTATTAATGGGATCCGCTGGGTTTCCACCGTTTTTATACTGAAACCGGTGGAGAGAAAAGTCCTCCTTGCATCTTAACATGGCCCACAGTTCTAACGCTCACAAATAACTATGTAAGAGTTATTATATGGGTGACGCTGGCTTTCCTGCTCTCCGAATATACAGATTAGTGTACCTACATGTATATATAGTCAGTGAAGAGCTTCCTACAAAAAGCGATCAAACAGATTTTTGTTTTTTTTACTCTTTCTTTAAAGAAATCAAAAGAAAATCATCTCCCATGTAGCTTTCATAGGCATCCAACATTCCCACGTCAATAAGCGCTGCAACCCACAATCTTCAGTGAAGCAGCTGTTAGAATAATTGGGAAGTGGCTAAAAATAACAAGCAGGTAAATGAAATGGCTCAGAAAAGGAGGAGTGGGAGGATTTGTAAGAAGCCTATGGATTTTATGGAGGTTGCATTGAGAAAACAGAATGCTGACACAGTGTCTATTCTTCTTCCATTGTAGCCTTCAATTAAAGTGGAATTTCTGCTTCCAAAGTGAATTTGGTGCTATTAAAAAAAAAGGCCAAAATGGGGAGAGCCCTTCTAAATCCCAGACCACTTGACATTCTAAGCAAATCATTAGAAGAAGCCCTCTTACAGGCATTTCAATAGCTTGTTGTCAGATTTGTGTATCCTCCGATTTGTGTGAAATCTGGCCTTGTCTGCTGACAGCAGGTTGATGTGACCAGACGTGGTATTGTGTTAATAGGGCCTCACAATATTATGCATCTTATGGGATCTCAATGGCTGAACGACTCTGCTATTCACAATGATAGAGGTTGTCAGGTGTTGCATGAGCACCTAAGGGCTTGTTCATACAGCGCAATATATTCCATCCAAGAGCATATTCTTGCCAAAGATGAGAAAGTGCCTCAAGAGGAAAGGAAGTGTGAAACCCCTTGGCATGTATTAGCATAGATAATTGGTGGGATATAGGTCAGCACTAGTTGTTTTGGGGAACCACTGCTGGTTTTATGTGTTGCAGTCAATAGGGCAGATTTACTAATCCTTTCTAATATTTAGCAGCATAAACTCAGACCAGGATGTCTAAAGTGGTACCAAATTTATCACAGTAGTTTACGCTACACAGTATGGTAAACCTGGCGAATATTTAAACACTTTTGTGTATTTTTAGACCACCTGTGGGTTGCCTTCCTTGCAAATTTTGGTGCAGTTTTGCCCTAAGTCACAATTTAAACTACACCTCTTCCCAATAAGTCATGTCCCTTTACCACTAAGCCACGTTCCTTGTCAAGGGAGGTTCAAAAAGTGTCTGAGCCTGGAGACACACTTGTGGGGACTTTATGAAGCCCTGCACTCCAGAATTCTGGCAGTAAAAAGTTGCCAAACAAGATTTTTTTTGACTGATCTCATTTGTGCAAAAATTGCAACTTTTATATTTTTACACCACTCACTCGACATATGAAACATGGATGGGCAAGAGGGCATGGTTAGACTATCTAGTCGTCTGTAATTCAGCTTTGATTTGACCTCTCTCATCCCCTGGTTGAACTTGATGGACATATGTCTTTTTTCAACTATACTAACTATATAACTGTAACTTTATAAAAAGATACAAAATCTCATTCCAGTGAATGTGGTAAAAAGTGGAGTATCATCATGTATAGAATGACAACTGATAGACATCATGATCACGTGAACCCCCACGGCATACTCCATAAAGCTACATCATTTGCCCTATAATAAAAGAGACCACAAGTTCACATATCTGAAGATCTTAAAACTATAGGACACCAATAGGCTAGAACAGGACTGTGGCCTGTACCTCAAGTACATGTCTGGAGTTTTCAAAAACTGTCTTACCATATGTACTTTAGTAAGAAGTAGAAGACAGTGTGACTGCAGAGTTAGACTACACAGCATTAGTTGGTAGTCTGTTACTATGGAGACACATAGGACTGCATAGGAGTTGTATACATTTTTCAAGATGTACATACACACGTGGACAAAATTTGTTGGTATCCCTCATTTAATGAAAGAAAAACCCACAATGGTCACAGAAATAATTTGAATCTGACAAAAGTAATAATATCTAAAAATTCTATGAAAATGAACAAATGAAAGTCAGACATTGCTTTTCAACCATGCTTCAACAACCTTTTGAGGCAATCACTGCAATCAAACAATTCCTGTAACTGTCAATGAGACCTCTAAACCTCTCAACAGGTATATTGGCCACTCCTCATGAGCAAACTGCTCCAGTTGTCTCAGGTTTGAAGAGTGCCTTTTCCAGACGGCATGTTTCAGCTCCTTCCAAAGATGCTCAATAGGATTTAGGTCAGGGCTCATAGAAGGCCACTTCAGAATAGTCCAATGTTTTCCTCTTAGCCATTCTTGGGTGTTTAGCTGTGTGTTTTGGGTCATCATTGGGTACCCTGCACAGATTCAAGACACCCTGTGCCAGATGCAGCAAAGCAGCCCCAGAACATAACAGAGCCTCCTCCATGTTTTACAGTAGGGACAGTGTTCTTTTCAAGATATGCTTCATTTTTCCATCTGTGAATATAGAGCTGATGTGCCTTGCCAAAAATTTTGATTTTTGTCTCATGTGTCCATAGCACATTCTCCCAGAAGCTTTGTGGCTTGTCAACATGTAGTTTGTCAGATTCAAGTTATTTCTGTGACCATTGTGGGTTTGTCTTTCATTAAACGAGGGGTACCAACAATTTTGTCCACGTCTGTACCTAGTGTAATGGCTCTAGGTATGTGACTGTGACGGTAAGGACCTGTATGAATTCATATAATTCCAGAACTTTGCTCTGGTGTCTAATGTTCTTGTGTATGGTTAGGGAAAAACTAATTGCTCTCAATGTATGTTGTAGTATAGGAAGTAAAATTAGTTTAAAAATACATAAGCAGCCAGTAAGTACTATATCTTTTGCATAAAGCTACAAAGTATACATGTACTTCCTTCATATAACAGCTTTATATAGTATCCGCACATCTGTGCAGTGCAGATGTCTGCCATGGACGAGTGCATTCTTTAAAAACTCCTTTGTAAATCTGGCATCCTTCATGAATGGGAGGCAGAATACACATGTACATAAGTAAGCAATCTATACTGGTTTACCATAATTTATTATGATCCATAGTACAAAGTGTATAAACATTGTGACATGTCTAAAATATCAAGTTCTATGGGAAAAAAAATAGAATTTCTTACTTCCCAAAATTTGTACTCCTGTGCCAGCAAATACTAGTACTTACTAGACAGCAATGAGGCCTCATTCACACTGGCAATGCTATTGTGACTAGATTTGTGACTATTTCTCTTTAAAGGGAGCCAGTCAGGTCCACAATGTCTCCTAACCCAATAATTGTGCCATGTTTTGATTTGCCCAATACAGTTGCAAATGCACCGGCCCATCTCTAGAATCAGCGCCCAATGTTTCCCTTTTATCCATGATTGACATATTAGCCTCTTTCTGCATCAGTGGTCTATAGGCAAATCTGATAAATTATGTCCCGCCCTCAGTGCACTCGCAGGCTGATTTCCATAAAAAAAGAATTATCATTGCTTTCTCAGTTTGTGGCCACAAAGATGTATTTCTGTTACTATTAAAGACCCCCACAGAGCACTATATGACCACTACTATATAGAAGTGTTGCAAACATTTTAAAGGAATACAAAGAAGACCTCATTGGTGAAAAAGAGAAATTTGCCCTATTACCACTTATTGGAAGGTAGCTCCCTATAGATGAATAACTGGTTTTCAAAGAAACCTAAGGGCATAATCTGGGAATAATGGCCAAGCCAGTATAACTCCTCCAGAAGCAAGAGGTTCCCATCCGCAGACAGTTGTTTTTAAGATTATTGCCTCTCATCAGTGCATAAGTCCCTGTACCAGTCTCTCCCTAATGAGACATTACCCCCTTCTGACCCACTTTGAGACCTCTTGCATACCGAGCCAGTACCCTTCCCTCCACTGATGAGAGGTAACAACCTCGAAACAGCTGTCTGTGGGTGGGAACCTCATCCTTTTGGAGGAGTTATTCTGGCTTGGCTATTATTCCCAGGTTATGCCCTTAGGTTTCTTTTGAAAATCAGGTATTAACCCATAGAGAGTTACCTTCCAATAGGAGGTGCTAGAAGCAAATGTCTCTTTTTCAATGAGATCTTATTTGTATTCCTTACACAGAATTCTTAGCAGGGCATGCATGGTCTAATAAGTCCCTATACCAGTCTATCCCTAATGATAACCATCTTAAAGAAACCAAAATATACTTCAAGGGGTATTTAGGTTACTACATGATAGACGATAACTATGTGATCAGTGGGGGTCCATCCACTGAGACCCCTGCCAATTATACAAATGTGTGCCATGTACACATGGGACATGCATGCTAGACCTGTCGCTCAATTTACAGAAGCCAAACCGGCCCTCATTCTCATGATTGGTGGGGGTCCCACTTTCCATTCTAAAACAAATTTTCCTAAATGAATAGTGCAAGTGAATAAAAGAAATTTTGTAATATATCTTATCCATGAAAAATGCTTATTTCTCCATTTGTTAGGCTGCTTTCCTCCCATTCTCTTCACTCACACTGTTATCACTAATACAACCTGTATCCATAGAGTAATACGGACTGTCAAGCCTCTCACACAAATGAAGTTACTTCTAACATAGAAGCGATAGGGATGAGGAGACTGGTGGAGGGAGAAACAAATAAAGCGATAAGAGACTGAGTGAATGAGGGAAGAAGAAAGCGACCTGATAAATGGAGAAAGAAACATTTTTCTTTAATAAGATATATTACAAACTTTCTTATATTCACCTGTACTGTTTAATTTTAAGAAAACGTATATTATAGTTAGCAATACACTTTAAGTGCAAAATATGCCCAAGTAGGCCCAGATAAAGATATATCATTCCTTTTAAAGGGGAAACAGCTACATTCTGGCAAACAGCAAAACATAATACACCTTAAAATATAAGTCCTATGTACAGTCCTATGTATGTCCTATGTAAAGTATAAGTCCTATGTACAGACCTATGTATGTCCTATGTACAGTCCTATATAAAGTCTAAGTCCATTGTACAGTCCTATGTAAAGTATAAGTACTATGTAAATATCTGTGCACCCTGGGCACACTAAGCATATAGTCACACATATGTGGCTTGGTAGTTATGGTACCCATACAAAAAGTAATAGAAACACCTATAGAAAGAAACCTCTTTGAAATCCGGATTATTAGATCATCCTTGGTTTTAGCCCTAATTTCTTCTTAAACAGACTATACATTTTCTATATACGCTGTGTGACCGGTCCACATGAATTGATATTTTCCACATATAAAATTTCCCAATTGCCAGCAATATATGACTGTACAAGGAGTGAATAATTTATGTATGAATGTATATGTGAAGGTTGCTATGGAAAAAGATATACAAGAGCTGCAAACACCAAGTGTATTTTATTGGAAGGGCATGGTGGCATCCTGGAGAGAGACAAGAGTGCCTTTATGTAGTGGGTCTCGGGTCTCCTTTAGTATGGTAATTATGATCTTCACCAGCAGCTGGCATCTGCCCTGACACAGAGGGCACATCAGAATGCTAAAGTTCAGTGAGGCAAATGGATTTCCTGAACTATTCTGGTATTACTAATGGTTTCGGGAACTAATTGACTAAAATTCTCAATAGCGAACTTTTAAAGACGTAGCTGAGCTTGAGTTTGTCATTTGGAACAAGTCATTGAGATCAGAGAATTCTATCCGAGGATTTCATAGACAATTATTTTTTCATGTCCCTTGACCATTTTGTTGCCAGGACAGTTTTCACACCTTAGTAGACATCTGGCACATTGTGAAAATGCCAACCTACGCTTTACATTCATAACAACCTTCATGCAATATTTGCATCAAAGCCTAAGATTTTGTAAGAAATACATAAATTATTTCTTATGGCTGAAAGTCTGACCCACACAGAACCACGCAGCACTAGAAGTTCATGATATGAATGGTCATACATGTCAATTAAAGAGGATCTGTCACTAGGTCTGTAAAGCACAATGACATACATCCTCTGTTAGGCGCTGTCACCCTCAGCATTGTGAGGCTTTATCTAAATCCATTCAGATATTCCAAAGATATAAGCCCTTTTAGTGTTGATGCAAATTAGAGTATACCAACCAACTGGGTGGTAACATGTGCTTTATCTGGGGGTGGGGTCTCTGTGTGCTGTATGTTATGCAGTGTTCCCGCCCATTTGGCTAGTTGACCCTAATTTGCATCTACACTACAAGACCTTATATCTTTGGAATGGCTGAATAGATCTGGATAAACAAAACTCCAAAATGCTCAGGGTGACAGCACCTATCAGATGATATATGCCATTAGGCTTTTCAGACCGGGTGAAAGGTCGTCTTTAAGCCTATATTATATTCATGGTGCTGTACATTATTATATTAATTCCATGGTGCTGTAAGTTTGAGCGGTTTACATACAATACACAAAATGCACAAAACAATTACAATAATAACAGTGACCAACTATACAGTGGTATAGAGGGCCTTGCCCGCAAGTGTTTACAATCTACGAGGGAAGTGGGAGAGAGACAGAAGGTGAGGGTAGAAGCTATTCAGATGCTGGTTATTGGAGGTTGTAGGCCTTCCTGAATACGTGAGTCTTCAAGGTCTTCTTGAAGCTTGTGATTGTGGGGGACAGTCTTATATGTCCTGGTAGAAAGTTCAAGAGTATGGGGGTGCACAGGAGAAGTCTGGGAGTTGGTTGTGTGAAGAACAGATAAGGGTGGAGCGGTGTAGGAGGTCTTGAGAGGTTACATTTGGGCAGGTAGCGGGAGATTCTATTTCATTCATAAGAGGGGTGATAAGCGTCCCTGTATCCCTTTCCTTAGGGTCACTAGGGGTACACACATACTGAAGCAGGAAGTAAAGGTTTCTGTGCCGCGCCCTGAATAGAATACTGAGCCTGGTATCATGACACCATTTAAGCTCTAGCTGTGGTATTCGTTGAAAGTCATGATTATTACATACATCCTTGGCAGTAAACGTAATCATTATCTACTTTCTTCCAAAGCAAGTGCCACCTCTGTCTATGGGCAATGTATCTTGCCTAAGGGGCATTCACACCACACTACTGTTGGATGTCCGTTTTAATAGGGTCCGTTTAAAAAAAAAATAATAATAATAATAAAAAAAAAAAATTGACACCTAGCATAACAGACAGTAAGGCTAGGTTCACACCTGCACCTGATCTATGTTCGGTTTTTCCATCCCTGAATCTGCTTGAAAAATGCGGAGAGAAAAGTCTTATGGGGTCCATGGGTAACCGTTTTTTAAGCGGATTAGGTCTCCGTTCTTGGGGTCCCAAGTGGACCTGAAGAACGGAAAGCCGAACGCTAGTCTGAACCTAGCGTAACTTATGTTAATGTGTCCGTTTTTTTTTAACTGATCTATTAAAGGGATCAGTTAAAAAAACTGACACATTAGCATTAGAGATGAGCCAAGGATTCAAAAATTCGATTCGGCAACTTCGCCGAATTTCGCAATACGAATCTATTCAATCCGAATTCAATCACAGCGAATCACGTAACAAAAACAGCTATTTATTGGCTGCAGAGAGCCGGGGTGGGTGGTCAGCAAAATGGCAGAACCCCTGATTGGTTATGGAGAAGGGTGTTAGGTGACAGTTACAGCTAACACCCTGCTCCATAACCGATCGGGGGATTTAACATCTTGGATGCTTTTCTGAGCATAACACTCGGTTCATACTAGCGTTTGAGTCTACGTCGTTCAGGTCTGCATGTGGACTCGAAAGACGGAGACCCTGTCCACTTAAAAGGGGGTTACCTGTGGAGACCCACAGACTCTATAATGGCGTCCGCCGGGTTTCCTCATGGATTCAGTAAAAAAACAAGCGGAGAGAAAAGTCCTCCTTGCAGGACTTTTCCCTCCGCTAATTTTAAGCACAATCTGCAGCAGAGTCTCATACAGAGATGTCAACACATATGTGAACCTAGCCTGAGCAGAAAAAAAAAGAAAAAGGGACAGTATAATGGACGACCGTCCGTTAGCCATAGACATTAATGTTAAAAAATAACTTCCATCATAAGTCGGTTATTTTGAACGGACACAAAAGTCCTGCACCCGCGTTATTATGTCCACTAAAAAAAAAAAAAAAAAAAAAACGACAGGTGACAGATTTGGTGAAAAACAGACATCAGATAAAAATCCCATTGTAATTAATAGGATTTTTAAGAGATTTATGATGGATCTGTTAGTGTCCATTAACATTTTCTAACAGATGCTAGCAACGGACACTACGAACGGTAGTGTGAACACTCCCCAATACAGCTGTAACATCTCTGCCTGTTCGGGTCTCTGCGCCACCCTCCGCTCGGATGCTGCGGCGAATGAGGTGTGTTCAGTTTGGTTCCTTGTGTAAGTTTCTTGTTGCTCAGTCTGAACATGGTCCTAGACAATGTAATGGATTTCCAGCCACACCCGTGTTCTGAGCATTTCTCTCTGGACTGCATAGAGTTAATCTCTTCCTGGCCTGTGTGATTGACAGCCTGTGTACCTATCAGGTTTGGGGCTGGGCCCAGACTCTCTATATACAGGATGTCACTTTCTCAGCAAGTTGCCGGTTATTGCTCTGACTTTGCCTGCTCTCTTTGTGCCCTTGTTATTTACTGTGCTATTTCTCTGATCTTTGGCTTGCCTTGTGACTATTCTCTTGGATTTTGATTCTGTACTGCAATGCTCATTTGTTACCGACCCCTTGGCTTGCTCACTCTGCTTCTGTGTTGTTTTGTCTGTGTTCTGTTCTGTGTGTCACTTACCCAGTATAGGGCTTGTCCTTTTACCGTTTAGGGTAACTGAGGCAATAGGAATGGACAGTGGCTGGGGTGAGATTAGGGCTCACTTGTCTCTGTCCTTACTCCCAGACCGCTGCAGTAGTATAGGTTATTGCTACATCTGGCAAGACCCTAACAGAATAACTGGCCATCATACATTCTGCCATTGCTTCCCATAGGGTCAGCATGGATCCTATTCAGGGCCTTGCAGCCAAGTTGGAAGGTTTGGCAGGCCTGGTAGCTGAGCTGGCTAAACAGGTGCAGACCCTTACTGAGGCTGCTGCAGCACCCCCGCCTGTTTCTTCCCCTTTTAAGGTGAAGATGTTACTCCCGGATCGTTTTTCAGGGGATCGTGAAAAATTTGAGACTTTCCGGGAGTCCTGTCACCTGTATTTTCAGATTAATCCACATGCATCCCAGGCCCCAATGGTAGGAGTAGTTATATCCCTCCTACAGGGGGATCCACAAGCTTGGGCTCTTAAACTCCCTCCTGGGGCTGAGGAGTGGATTGACCTTGAAAATTTTTTTTTTTTTTGTCTTTGGGGTCTATATCTGCTGAGCCAGATGTTAAAGAGACAATAGGGTCTGCTTCTTCCAAGTTATCTGTCTCTCCCTCACTCTCTCCTGAAAAACCTGGTATTTCCTCCATGACTCCTGGTGAGGAACCCATGCAACTGGGAGTTATGGACGCCAAGATGCGACGAGAGCATTGTCTCAGGAACAACCTCTGCCTGTACTGTGGTGCTTCCGGTCATTTCATCCGTGACTGCTCGACCAGACCTCGCAGACCAGCAGAAAAGCTTCAGTGCCTGAGTGGTGATCAGAAGAACCACTCAGGCAACCAGGTATTTGCTGATATGACTGCTCTGCACACTTTAAATTGTGTTACTGAGGAGACTGTCTCGGCTGCTAAAGGTGGGAAACACCAGGTGAATAAAAAATGTTTGCCTGGCCCACCAGTGTCTGTGGTTGTGCAAAAAGACCCTGAATTGAAGGCAGAGAAAATACTGGGTCCTACTAAAACTGGTTTATCTGGTGAGGGTCTGGGGGCCCCTCTTAAAGGGGGGGGGGGTACTGTAACATCTCTGCCTGTTTGGGTCTCTGCGCTACAGATTTTTTTTTTTTGTCTTGAATAATAAGAGTCATATTGTGCTTTGCCGCACTTACACCGCAAAATACACTTACTGCAAATAAAGAAAAACAACCTTTATAGAAAGGTTTTCATAACATGAACATAAAAAATATATAGTATTCCAATACCCAACATAGCCTAATATTTATAACAAACTGTGTTCCTTTGAAGGGGTTAAAGTTTCTAAAATTTCCATTGTGATACATTTGCAATAATAGAGAAATTCTGGATATAGACTTAAGGAAACTTTTTAAAGTTTGGCATAGTGTTGTTTTTATCACCTATTACATACACTACAAAGTTGAACAAGATAAACATATGTTGTGCTAATAAAAAGATGAAATGAAAGCAGAAAAAAAAATGTTAGTATGTGACTTGCTACAAACCCAACATATGTTGTAGGGGCGTAGAAGTCTGAGAAATTCTAAAACAAGCAAGTTGATAGATGTAAAAGAATAATACAGTCACAAGGAAATTAAAAAATAAATAAATAAAATACATTTTTGCACATGATTTTACAGTTATTTGCAACTTTGAGTATTTTATAATATCTTACGGTGAGGAAGAAATTATTGCAAGGCTAAAACTGTGTTACAAGGAGCACAGACTCTGCTATTACCCTCTGCTCCAGCTTCTTCCTCCTGCATTCTATTGACTGTGGCGCCATGCTGCTAGGCTGTCAGAGCACACCGTTTATGACAATAACTGGATGATATTTGATCCTGGTGGCATATTCAAGTTTATTCCTGTATGTTTTGGCTTAGTTTTTTTTTTTTAACTTCCTATTGCTGTGAAAAAACAGATCAACTTTTTTTTTTTTTTTTCTTTTTACGAACCCATAGACTTTTATGGGTGTTCATCAGTATCTATGGAAAAAAAAAACAAAAAAACACTGATGTCTCAATAAACACATTAAAATCAATTGGTATATATGATGCCCACATTCATGATATGTGGACATGTCGGTGGCGGACAGGAGCAGGCAAGGGGGTGTAATTCTGAGCTCTGATACGGTCTGCCTCTGGAGCTCTGAATACTGCCCCCTGCCCGACACCACCCACCTGACAATACAGAGCCCATGTTGCATATCAGGAACCAAAATTAACTGCACTGATTGCTCAGAAATGGTGGGGGCTATAGAAAAAATTCCAACTGTGGAGCTGCACTTATTGAAAGATGAAAAGAGGTGGTGGAGGAGGTGAAAGGTTCTTTCATTCATGGCTTGACAGTGTCCAATTCATAGGGCAGTTCTTGGTATGCTTCTGTCAGTCCACTGTTAAGGGAAACCCTGCTTGAAATGACCTTCTTCTTGTGTAAAGTCTGTTTCAAGTCTGAATTCTCTAGCAAGTGCCCGGACTTGAACCTTGTATCCTGTCTGAGTCCTGTATTCAGTGCATGTCCCTGTATCTGAGTCTGAGCTTGTGTCTAAATACCAAGCTCAGCTTTTGCACAACTACAAATGATGGCTTTGCAGTTCCTGTATTCCAACTCAAAGCTGCAATGCCTAAACTACAAACCCACTGGCCCAGGAATCTCTCAAACACTGGTCAATAATAAGGTAACGCAGAAACTTTTGAGTGTGCTCTGTACACTGCATAATGCTGTACTGCAATGTGTTGTATTACCATATATGAGCTGCATTGCTTTTAACTTTATTTGTTCCCAGGTAAAGGGTCCAGTTTGTCATTGGCTGGTAGATTGCTTGGCTATGGCAAGCCAGTCTATTATACATATGCATGAAAAAAAACAACAAAAGATGGATCAAACAATTTAAAATAATTGTTTCTTGGGGGAAAAAAAAAGTTACAAAAAGTAGCTTTTTTTTCCTCTTTTGGAGGAGAGCTGTCTCTAGTGCCACCTATAGGTGGCTACATAACTGTGTAACCAGAGGACCCCTGTCCTCTGGTGAGCCAGATTATTATACACAGCCTTCCACTTTGAGAGAGGAGAAAATTAACCCTTTAGTGGTACAAAAAAAAAATATATATACCAGTTGATCAGCAGGATATGGTCAGCAGAGATTCTGTGGGGGAGACTGTGGTACAAAAGAGGGCAAGATTACTAGGTGGTGGGCACCAACAGGGGTTGTGAACGATAGGAGGCACAGACACATTGTGAACAAGTCTTCATGGTGGTCTGGGCCCAGATATAAAAGTAATGTAAAGGCTGTCAAAATGTAGCAAAGAGACACAATGGTTGTGAGGATAAGTTGTGCAGGGGGGCCCAAGCTGAGCACCAGGGCCCATGAGGTTTTTGTTATGCCCCCGCATAGCCATCCCTGCCAGAACAGTAGTTTTTCCGGGATGCCGCCATTGGAATACATGAGATCAAGCTGCAAAACTGACAGGAATAGGACACTGTCCCATGGCCCTTATATAGACCCATGAAAATCTTGGCCATGCGTACGGGGCCACAGAAATTGCCATAGGGTCCATAAAATAGCACACTGATAATAAATAGGTTACGTCCATGTACTTGACACCTAAGGTTTCCCTGTAAAAGTTTTTCACGTTCATGGAAAATCCACTTATGCAAATGAATTTAAAGGAATAGCAGAAATACAGTATTAATAAAATGTACTTCATCACAAAGGCCAACATGAAATTGCTAACTCAGTGTCCAGTCTTTGAGAGATGTCAATATAAAATCACTGAGTTCTTGATACATTACATACCCATATAGGAAAATATAAAAAAAATTTAGAAACTCTACAGAATGAAGGCTTTATTTGTCCTTAAAGATGATGGTCGAGCAATGGAGTATATGTGTGAGGGTCCCACTCTCAGGACCCCCATCTTTAGTAGAATAAATGGGCTACACCACTTGGTAGATGGTAGAAAATGAAGAGGAATTGAGGCCGACCACCGATTCCTTTCAACTTTCCAGCCCTATGGCTCCCTATGTGTCAAAATCAGCACTAAATTCCTACATTTTATTCTCTGCAGTAACCTAGGACCTTCCCATCCATATTTATAAAGCCATGTCTGGTGCTGCAGCTCAAACCTGCTCATTTCAGGAGACAGAACTGCACTGTCACAAGTGTAACGGATGTTACTGTGTACTGCAGAGAAGGGACCACGACACTTTGCAAAGTTTATAGGAGGTTTGACCCCAAAGATCAATAACCCCTAAGAAAAGGCCATCAATATAAAATCCTAGAAAGCAATTTAAGAAGTTTTCCTCTATACCTTGTGCTTAAAGGTACCATGGGCCCTGGGCTGTTTAAAAGGCTTGCCGATTTCCCCCCCCCCCCTACATTTACGCCAAAGATCCCTGTGACAGTAAAATGTTCCATAGTGTCTCCTCTACAAAGTATAAAAAGAGTTGTAATAACATATACATAAGTTGACCAAATGGGTTCTTTTCCAAAAATTTTGGGTTTGGGGGAACACTAAATTTTTGGGATTTGCCACCCACAAACTACTATTATACTCTCTTCAAACCCCAGAGTATAATAAGCGGAGGCACAGGGGAAGCAGGTAAAAATACTATTATGCTCCTCCCATGGGCTCCGATACGGCAGTCCCTGTCCTCCTCGGGCCACCTGACTGATGTCAGGGTGTGCCCCAGTGGTCCCCATCATTCAGCTGGTCTGATGAGGCCCAAAGAGGATATGTTAGGGCCCAGGTAAGGTAATTAACATGGTTTATGTTTACTGACTTCCTCCAGGCCTCTGCTTATTATACTCCAGTTCGGACATCTTTGGTCCAAACTTCTGGCAAACCTTGTGAATATTCACGAGATGAATCTTGCGAGGTTCGCCCAACATATACTGTTCTCCAGTAGAGTCCGGTGCCCTGCTACAGTAATCATCTGTATCACCAGATGCCGATACCAGTTGGTTATTAGGTTGGATTATAAAGGGGCAAGAATGCAGTTACTTGCCGTTGGGCCCCCTTGCAGCCTCGGGCCCTGTGCACACATTTCACGCTTATTATAATCTGTCTCTGCTTGTGCTTCATAATAAACTGGTAAAAACTGTAGCCTGAACTTGGATTTATGGCAAGATTTATTCTACAATTCTTGATGTAAACTTCATTCCAATTCTGGCAACCTAATAATTTTGAGCCCTGTGAACCTAGTTCTTTTTAAACCACAGTATCAGAAGTTCACCATATGTGCAACCTCGCAACGTTATCTATACAATAGTATATGACCAGTCATGTGACATGGTGGCTTCAGTTACAAAAGCAATAGCTGTATTGGTAGAAGGCAGTGACTTTCTTGTGAGAATTTCTAGTTATTGATCTTGGCTGAAAAATTCATGAGCTCATTTTTTGAAATCACTTTTTCCCATTTTATCACTTGTAAATCTTATGCAGTGTCCACTGAAGCATTGTTCACCGACCTCCACATGTTATCTCTAGTGATTTCAGCATGAGTGTTTTCCAGTTCTAGATAACAAATGGATCCCAATATACAAAGAAAGGACTGTATTCTAATCGTAAAGTAGGTAAACACCATATATAAATTGGTGGACACTCTCCCCAGGGGGCCACTAGCCTTAGGAGAAAGGTCACCAGATGGCTGAAAACCTCACCAAGAAGATTCAGTATTCCCATTTCAGCCCCTTCTTTTTATTTGTCTTGTGGTATGAAATACTGCTGTTCACACAAGGGAGTTGTGTCCTACTGAAGGTCTGCCGCTACTGATCTCCACAGCTGTTAATAGACATTCTCCTGCAGAGAATACAGAATGATCACAGTATTCTAGGCCCAAGGATCAGCTCTGTCACCATCAGAAACTGCTGCAAAAGATTTCAGGAAAGCGTTACTAAAAGGACTAGTAAAGGAATGCTATATGGTTAGGGAGTGCAGAGGGAGCAGTCGCATCTGGGCCCTGGTTCCTGAGGGGGTCCGGGCCCCTCAGCTACATTAGAATATTACTTGGTTTTATAAACTTCTAATAGCAGGTGGGACACATTTATATTTTGGCCCAGGATCTTCAATTTATACCTTTGATGCCATAAATTTACTTAAAGAGGACCTTTCATCACCTTCAACAAGTCCAGCTCTTTACAACGTTTAATAGACACCGCTCCACTAATTCTGGGGCAGTTGGAATTTTTCCCTAGCCCCCCACCATTCCTGAGCAATCAATGCTGTTAGTTTTGGTGCCTGATATGCTATTTAGGCTCTGTACTGTCAGGAGGGCGGTGTCAGGAAGGAGCAGACAAGGGGGTGTGATTCTTTAGCTCTGACACTGGCTGTCTCTGATTGGAGTTCTGACTCGCACCCCCCTGCCTGACACTGCCCTTCTGACATTACAGAGCTTAAATATCACATTAGGCACCAAAACTAACTGTGCCTGTTGATCGGGAATGGTGGAGGCTAGAGACAAAATTCCAACTGCACTGGAATCAGTGGAGGGGGTGTCTATTAGCAAATGCTAAGAACGTGAATTAGTCAACTTCTGCTGCCTGCGACCTGCTGCTGTGTGTGCATATCCCTGGCTCACAGAGCTACTAGGGCCCTAGTTCAAGGCAAGGGCCAGGCAGCAGACTACTGACAAGACCCCAGGACAGAAATAGTCACAGACAAGGGCCAGGCAGCTGCTACTAAAGAATACATTTACATTTTAGAAATTTATGAGCAAGTGTCAGGTAATATTTACATGTAGCTGTAATATGGGCCCCCAGAATGAATTTTACTGGTTGCACTAAGCACTATCAGATACATTTCCAAAACAGTGTAGTTTTGTTTTTTTTTGTTTTTTTTTTCTATAGGTTTTATTTAGCCAAAAATTTAGAAAAAAAAAAGAAAAACAAACTTTCCAACACACATCTTCTAAGATATTTTCTAGGTTGTGGCAAAACATACTAAGGGAACACATAAAACGGAAGCCGATACCCCTTGAGATTTCTGCATTTGTGTATGTGTGTTCCTTGTTTGCCATCCCACTCCCAGTATCCGAGCCTGCGGCAATATTATAAAATAAAGATCATAAAATGCTCTGCACATCTTAGAACCTATAACTGCAGAAGACGTAAACAAGTAACCAGACTTCAGCACATACAATGAGCAGCAATATCTTAAGGACACTTTGTGGGATTAATAAGATGAAAGAACTTTGTGACAAGATGCTAATTAGTCACATGTACACGAAAGCCCATCTATAATAAGATATACATCGCCTGAAAAGTGGAGTCGTCTTATTAAAATACTGCATTTCAATTATTCATAGGGGATGTAATGATCTATGAAATATGGACCTTCTATAGAATAAGACGTGTCCTCCGGGCTCATCCTCAAAAAATATTTTCAAAAGCGTATCAAATTCTAGCAAACTAGTAAGGCTAGACCAATGATAGAGGTTTTTTTGCTGGGATTTTATGAAGACTGCCAGGCATCAAGATTTTTAATGCTTTGCAACTTTAGATAGAAACGCACAAAAATCACCATGCAAAATATTGCATTTTTTTTAAGCAGAACACTGCATAAGAAAGTTAAAGAAAAAAAGGAACTTGACTGATACTCCATTAAATAGACTGGGCCTATCAAGTAGTGCCTTAAAGGGGTTATCCAGTTTTTGAAAAATATGGGCCACGTAACAGGATGCATCAATACAAAACACTTCCTAATACATATCCTGTTTCAATTCAGCACTGTTTATCTGATTTATTTTCAGTTCTTTAACCACAGCTGTGATGTTTCGTTTTCAAGTTCACTACCCCTCCCCGTGAGCAGTTCAGCAAGCCAACAAAACGTCACAGCAGCTCGTGACCTCATGGGAATGATTTATTCAGAGGAGAGCATTGCTGCACAGACTGAAAAAGCAAGATGCAAGACAGACACTGTGACGCATAACAGACCCTGTAGGAGGGAGGGAATTTGCACAAAGGTGGAGTGGAGAAGGGAGAGGTATACAGAGAGTTAGAGCAGGCAGATGAATCATGGGAAATGTAGTTTGTCCACAAATTCACTGCATGTAAATAACAGTGATACAAGGAGCAGCGAGTAAAATAAAGGGAGCATAAGGGAACAGTGAGGATTTAGCATTGCTGTGCATGCATTTTCAGATACTTTTTAGATGCTGGATATTATATCCTTGGAACAGCTGAACAGATTTGGATAAACAAAATACCAAAATGCTCAAGGGGACATTGCCAGATGAGGCATGTCATTGGGCTTTACAGACCTAGTGACAGGTCCTCTTTAAGGCAAATCTTTATTGAAGACAAAATATCCAAATATATTTGATAAGGATTAAAGACGACAACTAATATTTCAGATTGAGTCGAGTGTAATAGAATCTACCAATACTTTATATATATATATATATATATGTAGCTTTTGTAGACAATTGTACACTTGTTAACATGAGGACACAACACACCTGGAGACTGACTTGTGAAATATTGAGACTTTGCACTTACTAGTAATTCTCCTTTACTATATGTTTGACTACAGACCATAGACAGCTGCAATAACACATTAACTAGTCAGAGGCAGACAGAGAAGCTGACCACAAGACTAGCTGCTTTCTGTTCTACGTATGCGTAGGACTCTGAACTGTTCACAGCCCTCGAACGTCATTCTGTTGGTTTCTCTATATAAGAATAGTTCACATTATTGACATGAGTCTAATGTAAAGAAATAGTCAGTGGCTGAGGGTTTTTGTGGCTTACCAGTTGGCCACTAGGAGCTGCTCTGATGTCATAGCAGATAATGGTGGACAGGGATCTTCCTGTTTTCGGTGGCTTTTTATCAGGCCGCTTAACCCATTCTTGGTTAAATCTTTTTTGATACTGTTATCAGATGCAATTTATTTATTTTTAAAAGGTACATAAATTCTAGAAATCAAATTTGTAGTTGCTATAAGTAATTCTAATGTGTCCCATAATACATCATCTTTCAAGGGTGCGACAGGCAATAAATGCTGGCCAACATGTTAGAGAGCAAGACAAATTTTCATTTTTGCCTTACTGCATGGTCAACTTTTTTTTTTTTTTTTAGCATCTCTGTAGTTGTGTGCAGGTTATAATGGAGTAAATGGTTCATATGGCTGGGTTTCTGTTAAAGGGATTGTCCGGGCCTATATAACTTTTTTTTTTATTTTATAAATATATGATCGACAAGATGCCAACACCCAGCCCCCAGACCGATCATCTGTACACAGTACGAGGCCGGAAGCAAAAAGCTCCATCTGTTGTCTACCAACCTGGCGCCTTCTCTGCAGCTCAGATCCCATTGACTTCAATAGGAACTGAGCTGCAGTGAAGGTGCTGGGCTGCTAGACAATGGATAGAGCTTTCTGCTTCCAGCCCCGTACAAATTTACAAATTTAAATATGGTTATCTTCATAATAAAACCCCTTTTAGTATCACAACACATTCTTTTTTAATATAATAGTGCCCCCTTCTGCTTATTACAAGATGGTGCCCTAGTCTGTGCCTCAATAAACAAGAGACGTCACACTCGTATGAAGGTGCAATGGTGGTGACCAATTTATTCACAATATAGACCTATAGTGGTTAATACATATAGTACAGTACCAAATAAAGTGGATACAATTCCAGGTGGAGTAAATACGAATGTAGAGTAGATATAAGTTACGTTTGGGTCAATTCAACCTCCATCAGACTCTGTTCGATATAGTCCAAGAGAGTAGGCGCAGTAGAAGGATGGGTGCCCGCACAAGAAAGAGCTCTGCAGTCTCTTCCGTACTTACCAAGTACAGTGCTGTATTGTAGCCCCGTCCGTTCACTTGAATGAGACTGAGCTGTGACCAGGCCATGTGACTGATAAATGTGACTTCACATGGCCTGTGAGGCGGAAAGTCTCTCAAGGAGCGCAGTTTCTGCAGCTTGAAGCAGCTGATCCATGGAGGTCCTGGGTGTCAGACCCCCTATCAGGATAGGTCCACAATTTAAAAGCCCCAGAAAGTCCCTTTAATCATTTTTTGCTTACCTCTGTATTGTGTTTGCTGCATTATAAGCACATTATAATAATATAGATGCGTAGATACTTCTGACAATATGGCAGCAACCAGCCAACTACTTTTACTAAAATAGGGGAGGAAAAAAGTACATTGTAACAAAGCAGCCCCTAATGTGATGCGCTATGGATATCAGAAGTCACCTCCGCCTCCCTGTTGGTTTCTAATATCCATATAATTTACATTAAGTGGTCCATTATCCACTATGCATTAATAGACTCTAAGGAAAGCATTACCCAGATAAAGTGTCATTCTATCCTTTGGTTAGCCTAGGAGAGATTATATAACGCAGTGCTCCCGGCATATGGAGTGCTAAGAAACTGCTTGCTGAGAGCGAATGTCAATAAAGCAAGCGATCACTGCGTCCCCTTCTTCTGTAGTAACAGAAGCCACATTGAGATGCCGGCGTAATAATTAGGATGAGCAGCTTGATAAATGTGAGGCTGTAGAACAAGCAGCATCTATACTATCCGGTTACAACTCCGGGCTGGTCCTTGTATAATTAGCCCCCGTGTGATTTCAGATTCTGATGCACAAATGCCAATGTACTCTTGTTCAATGTCACCCTCTATTAGGCGGCAGCCATTCAAGTTACATATATTGTTTAAATTAGGTAGCACTGGGGCCGCGGAAGCAAAATTTCCACTACAGTTTTGGACTTCCATAAGTTGTCTCAGCCCATGTGTTCTAATCTAAGAATGGTTTGTTTAGAATTCTCAAGATTTTAATCGGAGCCAGAAGTAACTACAATTATTTACATTTGTACACTAGTTATGGTCAGGATTATCCAATTTATACTACTACTACTACTACTACTACTACTGCATAAATAATATTATTTATTATATAAAATATACTACTACTGCATAAATAATATTTATTATAGAAAATCTACTACTACTACTACTATAATAATAATAATAATATGGACCTGGTTATAGAGTCTTTGTACACTGTCATTGAATTTTGACAATGTGTACACTTTATACAACCTATACTTTATTGGTGTAATGTGCACACTGATTAGGTTAAATAAATGTCAACAGGAAGGGATTTTTTTAGGGTTGGCAAGGGATACATTGCATATATTATGTAGCACTATTCACTAGACTGGAGTGCGGTTCTATGTAAAAAATGTTATTATGCGGCAAAGTAAGAATGCTTTCAACAATAGAAGTGTTTATTTTTGTCAATCCACAAAATTATTTAAAATTAACAAAAGAGAAATCTAAATCAATATTTGGTGTGACTACCCCTAGGAGGAGGAGTCCTGGCAGTGATGATATGGCCCCTACAGAGCCCTGATCTCAACACCAAGTGTTTTTCAAGTGCCTACCTACTATACACTTGAAAAAGGGGCAATCTGGAGCCCCAAAATGTGTTGTGTTATGGTTATTGAATAAAGCTTTCCTTTGATGATGTCCTGGTAAGTGCGGATTCTATTTTACCTATATTCCCACTTGGATGTGGATTGGGTGACAACTTTGGTCCTACCTTTACAATTTCTGTCTCTTCATGCCATCTCAGACAGACTGGATGGTGTTGAGATCAGGGCTCTGTAGGGGCCATATCATCACTGCCAGGACTCCTCCTAAGGGTAGTCACACCAAATATTGATTTAGACAAAAAGTCTCAGTGAAAACAAGGGTCTTATCCATAGATTTTCCAAAAGTATAATAGAGAACCAGCAAGCTTCAGTGAATTGTTGTTTCATGGAGAATACAAGTATTTACTAAAACATGTCTGGAGAGCTAACAGATCCACCAATTGTTGTGTATTCTGCTTCCAACTCTGTCTGATCAGTGCTGTATTCTGTGGTCGGATAATACTGCCATAAGATGACCATAAAGTGGTTCTACATAGGCAGAGTATTATCGGTTATGTTAGTATATGTAGTATAGCATACACTTGTTCCCAGACTGAAAAAAAAAAGAGAGCACACACCTGTGCCTGACTATTATTAAGGGTCTCCATGTTCCATTTGACTGACTTTCTTGTGTTGATGATGTGGCTTACATTATTAAAGGGGGCAGAAAAGGGTACGACTAAGTACTCAGAGAAAAATGCTTCTTTCTCCTTTTATCAGGCTATTTCCCTGCTCCCCACCCCTCTGCTAATCTAACTTTAGCTCTTAAAAGCTCTGCTATATCAGTCTTGTGACAGACTGCAGGTCTATCTATAGTCTATGGGGAAGGGAGGCAGAGGAGTGCACAGAAGAAGAGAGATATAGCAGCAGATACAGAGGCTTAGTCTGCAGCTGAAGCTAAATATTCACTATCACAACCGAAGTACCTTATTCTCATTACTACATATCTAGCATGGTCCTGGGGATATTTCTAAGTGAGGTCGACAGTCATGGAGCAGATTCTCCTCTACTTACTGTGAGCAGTGTATGACAGCTAGTCTTCACCCATCGGCTCAGGGAAAACTGCAAAGTACAGATTTGAGCATGTAGAGGGGAAATGTACTAAAACTGCATCATCTAAGTAGCAATCGCCAAAAATAGTGTTACTAGTCATAGACATACATGGTAGCTAATCCTGAAAAGTCAAGTGAAATGACACTTAAGCTTTAAGTACTGAGATCAATAAATTCCACTAATAGAACTTGTGACTTGATATAAGCAGCCAACATGTTCGCATATAACTACATGGACACTGGACAGAAGTAGCGCAGGTAAAATAAGTCTGTGCACAAAATACAATTTTATTTCCCTAAAACTATTTAAAAAACAAAACAAGTAAAAATATGGAAGTCAATTTCTGTTCCTGAGAGCATGTCATCTATTCCCCACAGAGGAGGCAAAGGCTCATTGTATATGTAGGTATTCTTACCCTAAAATGCAAAGCGTATAGATGTGAGGACTCCTAAATTGTTATGCTCAGTCTTAGGTATAGCAGTGAATATTAAGGCACCATGACTCTCATAAGTAGGCAGTCTTAAGATAAAATCCCCAGATGCATCTGTCAGTATAGAACAGAATAATGCAAGACTGCAGGCAGAACGATTCCCACAAGCCTAGTCTGAATTATTCAGAAAACCTCTAATTGTTACTTGCTATGTTTTGCTGTCAGGCAGCGACAGCTTCGGCTACATCTGGGATGTTTTTGTATCCAAGATACAAGGTATCACGATATATTCACTAATTACCCATAACCTGCTCAGAGTCCTTGGCTACCGCGTCTCAGCTGTCAGCATGAATAAGAAAACTTCCCAAGTTTTCTTTGAGCGTATCAAGAATGATTATTACAATTCCATATCTAACTTGGAAAGATTAACTCTTTATCAACTCTATCATCATTCCTTACATTCAAATATGCCGTGAATGTTTTTAGATCTATAGATCTTTTTACATAATATTAAAAGGGTTGTCCAGGTGAAACATAAAAGAAGGCCTTGCCAATGGTGGTCTCAGCGGTCACAGGATAGGACCCTGGACATCACTCACATACGTCACCGATTCCTTTCCTTAGGATTCTGAGGCCACAGCGGTCACATGTGGCAAGGACTTCCACTAAAACAAGCCCGAGGGACAGGTGAATATATAAGTAGGAGTATGCCCAAGTACTGTAATTCCTGGACAACCCCTTTAATAGGTAAGAAATTCTAGCTGGTTTCTATTACTATTGGTTTATATAATTTCTATAAGGCCATATCCATGTGGTCACACCGGCACAGAATCTTCTCCCTGTCTCAGGGCTCTCTTATGATATTGGAAAGTACAGGTACTGTAATACATTACGGTTAAATCTGAGATAAAAAGGTAAAGCTCCTTTGTAGATAAAAAATAGTCACATGCTCTCTTCACTTTGCAGATGGAAAGAGGTCCCAGATATCTCCCCCTTCCGATCCTATATTGAAGTCCTAACTTAAGGATAGACGATCCATATTTAAATGGTCACTAACTTTTTAACGTTGCCTAAATCAATAGTTCAGGTGAAATTTAGTATCAGAGAAAAACGCTACCTCCTCTAAAATCTCTGCTGAATCCATCTTGACCTCCCAAGATAGACTGTTAGTCTGAAGTATAAATTAACAGTTGTCCATAGAAGTCTATAGGCAGGGGAGGGTGAGGAGGGAGGATCAGAGTGAGAGAAAAGGACAAACATACAGAAACATGGTGAGTTTTCTCTCTCATCCCATTTGCTTCATGCACATCAGTACTGCTCCCTTTTGCAAGGCCCACCCACTATGTCATAAACTGCCAAATTACCAGCACCAGAATATGCAACTTTTTGCACCAGGAAACTGATATACATTGGTTAGTAAATTCCCCCCAGTGTCTTATTATTGAATTAGATGCATGACTGTATGCAGTAAACTCCTCAGCTCCCTCTAGTGGCGGGTGCTGGCAGCCAGAATAATATGTTTTATATCCAAGTCTTTCTAGGGCTATAAAGAATTTATTAAAAAAATTAATCAGTAAAGATTGGTGAACACAAATAATGACATGCTATTAAAATTCACTTTATCCCTAGCAGAACCTTGAAGAAAGCTGCGCTGAGGTCCTCTTGTATGCCTCTGCAGCTCTCCATCAATATTATATTTTCTGGCTCCATCTCAGCACTTTTTTCCTATGCTATATTTTAAGCATTTAAGCGTTTACAGCACATACAATATATATAAATATTCTTGGCTGGAAACTATAGTCTAAGATAATATACTGCAAGACCAAAGTCTTTAAACGTAGGTTGACAAAATGAAATTGATCTCCTCAAAGTTTTATGGCAATTTCATTCTGTGTATTGGAGAACATTCTCTCATGCCATCCTTCACCTTCCCCCATCTGTTATCAGATCTGCCAGCACATTACCTCATGCCTTTTATGTATTGATGATGCTGTTATGGGTAGTTGATTGATAAGATCTAAACCTTGGAATCTACTAGAGGCCATTATTTGTGATAACCTCTCACTGGGGGTGGACACAAACAGCAGAAAGCCTCAGAGTTAGAATACTAGATTGCTACCCAGTGGTTCAGCACAGAAGACCCTCTTACTTATCTCTAACAGGACACCTCCAGAAAATTCATTAGATCAGTCACTTCCATGCAATCTAATAGACACTAGGAAGCTACATCCAAGGTGACAGCGGCCTCTTTAATTATTGAGCCTCTGTGCAAATGCACAGGATAAGCATATGAAGTGGTTCTCTGTCACTTGCCAAAGAAATCATTTCACATCATGGTGTGTTGATCGCTATCTGACCACACCGATCAAAGGGATCGCTATCTGATCACACCGATTGTGATCAGACCACTGACCACACAGACTTCTTGTGGTATCTTATTCATTATACAGATAACTATTAAATAACCTACATTACACAATTAGTCAGGGATGTAACTAGTCAACACTGGGCCCCATAGCAAACTTTTGACTTGGGCCACCCGCCCCCACAAAGCATAGCCCGCCTCTTTCTGGTGCCAACACAGTAAAAGGCTCCCATGCAATAAAATGCTCCCTTTACTGGCCCCCACACAGTATAATGTCCCATAGTGACCTCCTTCACACAGCAGAATGTGCCACAGTGGCCCCAGTATATAATAATAGTTTTGTTTCAGATGTGTTCAGTCCCAACAAAACCGCTGTGCAAACCTCGCGAAACAAATCTCGTAAGTTTTACCCTACAAATACTCTGCCTTGGCTCTACTTACTGATCCCAACTCCTACCCACAACCACCTCCGCTTTTCCTTCAGCCTCCAGGAGGTCCTGTGCGTCACGCTGAAGAGTCAGCGACGTCCTGATGCTGTTCAGCGAGGGGAGGTGAAATGCATGGGAGGCGGCTGTGTACAGGAGCGAGGATTGATGAGTAAATAGGGGCAGTTATCGGCTTATTAAAAATATATATATTAATGTGATTTTTTTTTTTTTTTTTGACTGTTTTTATTAACATTTTTAATTAACTTGCTTAAAACATAGGAAATAATAGGGGGGGGGGGGGGGGTTAAGAAGGGGGGAGCAAACAGATAACATGTTGCTCCTCATAATCAGAAATCAAGGCGCAGGAAAGTAGATCTGAGATCCGCTATACATCCGAGACATCCCCCACCCCAGGAGGAACATGCCGGCCCCTGACTCGTCAGCAGACATGCCGTCGCACACACTCAGAAGAGGACAATACCTCCAGACTGCCTTGGGCCTACTACTACCCCTCCATGTACACTATTACGAGGCTGAGAGCAAATGAGATCTCTAATAGGACACCCACTACAATGCCAGATCCCCCATTAGTACCCTCTCGTGATACCACATCATAGATTGATATTGATGTGATTTAGATTTCAATTTTGTTAATTAACTTTATTTTGTTAATTGAAAAAAAAAAACAAAAAACAAAAAACACTTTTTCAGGCTGCCTAAAATGTTTGCTCAGGGCTGTAAAGTGGTATACGGTTTTCCACAAGCAGCATTTTTAAGACCTCGATACCAATGGGGGGATATCAGGGACTTGAACTTTTGAATGTTGTATAATTTTGTTTTTTCTTGCAATCTACAAAGCTGGAAACACAGATTTCTTAAGATTTTTCTAAGAACCGACATTGGTAAACTCAGATTCACTAGGTGCACTTGTGCAAGTAAAGAAACTTTGTAGGCTTGCAATTTTGCATTTCATAAATAAGCTCTCTTGTCTATTCTGGTTGGCGAATAAGTGCTTATTCACATAAGTGCCTTTTCAGGAAGTACTCACATTGCATTCCAAACAGAGTAATGCAAGAAAATCAAATGTAAGATTCTACCAACTAGAGAAAGCCTCATGAAAAGAGTATTCGCTGAAAATGTGCTGAGCTGGACGAATCCTATTATGTCTACACTCTTAGTCTGCACATTCATTGCTGGCACTTTTTACTGGGTTTACTTTCTTAAGTAGTGGAAGGAAGTTAAACATTCTTAAAATTTGTAGCCCTATATTTTAAGAAACATGTTTGCTTTCCCTGAACATAGTACATGTACCAGGGGTTGTCCCATGTCATTGAAAAACTGGTCACAGTTGGCGGGGAAAGTTGCACTTATTTATACTATTTTGGGGATTATATGAGGTTTTGATAGCTTTTTGTTCAATTTTTTGGGGGGTTAGGCCATTTAGATTTTTTTCTGCTACAGTGTTTGCCGCATTGGATAATAATTTTTAGATGTTTATAATTGATTTTTGGGCGATTTGAAATATATATTTATTTTATACCATATTTAAAGTCCTGACGTCCGTCAGGAGAATGTTAAATAAATACATTAAAAGAAGAAAAAAAAGGAAAAAAAAAAAGTTACAAACAATGGTGCACTTACTTCCGCCTACCGACACCACGAGTGCAGATGACAAGCAGAATATTGTAAACCTTGCAGCTACATTTTTCTTCAGTTTCCCTTGTTTAACTATATACTAACCTGCTGCTACTTTTGGCTTTCGGGTTTCCATTCTTCTGGTCCGCTTCGGGACCCGAAAAACGGAAACCCAATCCGCTTAAAAAGCAGTTACCCACGGAAACCCATGGACCCCATAGACTATAATGGGGTCTGCCGGGTTTCCGTCCGAAAAATGCGGAGAGAAAAGTCCTGCTTGCATTTTTCAAGCGGATTTGGGACTGAATCCCCAAATGGAATCTGGGCGCAGGTGTGAACCTAGCCTTACAGGGTAGCAGTGTAAAGGATTTATAATACTTTGGTCTTTGATGTCTAACAGTCTACGTGTTGCGAGTGCCCTCCTCCTATGAGCCCCGTAGAAGTAACCTGCCCTTCTTCCATGGTAGGGACACTATTGCTTAATATAAAAGTCTAAAAAGAGTTTTCCACCACATGTCAGTGACAATATTACTAGTATTTGCCATCAATTGCTGATCAGTGGGGTCTAACTTTATGATTTTTTTTTTTTTTTTTTTTGTCAAAAACATCTAAAATGTATGACAAGTAAAAAGTGCAGTAAAGATTCACTTTTACAAGCAGCTAGAAGTTCTTATAGATTAGTTTTTGGGTGGTAACCCCATTACGGTCTGCTCTATTCCGCGGCTGGCCTTGTCACGATTTTATCTGTTCAGCCTCACTTATTTAAGAGTATTGGCGAGACACAACTTGGAAAACTCCAGTTCATCAACTCTGCATGAAATAAACCACAGGACTCTGGAGTTAAACTGTACTTGGCACCTAAACTCAAAGGTTAAATATATTGCTGCTAAGCCTCATTTTATTGCAGTAAATACAGACATTCGGTATTGAACTGGAGCTGGCCCAAGACGGCAGCATTGCCTTATGGCAATATATAATATACAGCTTCCTGATGGGAAAAGAGTAGATTTATATCGCCCTGATAGCCGTGTAAAAGGCAAAATAACGTCAAAGGAATTAATCATTAAAGAGAGAATTTGCTCAACGTCATCTTAAAGTCACCTTTATGTTTTTATTATTCTTTTATAGGAAAGTCTTTATTTGCATTATCCATGTTAAATAAGGTGAGATTCGTTACGGAGAATCGTCCATGTAAAGACCAAAGTTATTGACATACCAGCGGTGAGCGGGTCAAATATAAATCTCTCTATGGTTGGGGATACATGGGCAGTAGTCGCAGCAGGTTAGCCAACACAGACTCACTATGCCCCACCCTACAGATGTATGGTCATAAACATTTACAATCACTGTTAGTCACCTTACCACATTAAGGGGTATTAAAGGGGTTGTCCATGACGGATATTGACTGTTGTGGCCTCTTCGTTACTTACCAAACACAGCACCATACATTGCATAGTGGCTATGGTTGGTATTGCAGTTCAGTCCCATTTGTTTGAAAAGTACTGACCTGCAGAGTGGCCATGTGACGTCACTGCCTGAGAAGATGTAGTGGAGCTCAATACAGTCAACCCCTTTAACTACCCTAGGGGCCACACGCTTTATTAATATTCAGCTTTTGCAGGACAAGCTGGTGACATAAAGGCAGTCCCTATACAATATCATAGTAATTGCTCTCAGTGGTTTCTGGATCTCCTGTGCACCTTGCTTCTGCAAAGAGGGGAAACAAGGCCAGTAATGTTGGTTTGAGACTAGAAAAACAAGACGGCCTTCTTCTAGAAGCAGTGTCACACTTGTGCAAAGGCGTCACACTTGTGCAAAGGAGTCACACTTGTGCTTTCTGTTGTAGGTCAGCTCTGAACTGCAATATAACAGCCCATGGACAGGACGGACTATGCAGAAATTGTATTTATCTGTCATTCTCAACCCATACAATCCCTTTGACAGTGCAATGGTAGCAGTAAGGGGTGCAAATGAATCCCAGGTCGCCAGTTGTATATGCCCATGTTGCACTATTATTAAAACTACAGCCTCCATTTACAGTAAAACTGCATTTACTGCAAATATAACACACATTTATCTCTGTTACTGTATCTTTTAGGGACCCATGTCAGTGTATGAGATTCTAAAACTGCTGAAACTATATATACACTGTATATAAAAAGCAAATCGATATGCAAGAGATCATAAGGACCTCAAAAAGTAGTGATTTTCATGTTAGAGGAATAAGCATGAAGAGCATTATACAGCAGTACTGAACAGTATTGATGTGAATAAAGCTTTGGAGTGAAACAGAAAACTTGCCGTTCGCTGCAGCACCATACCTGTGTCTGTCTCCGTGTCCATTTCACTTGGTTACTCCCACTCCCCTCCCCTCCCCTCTTTATAGACTGCTATGGAAACATGTAAGCCAATGTAGGAGACAGAAGCATTTTCCTCTTATAACATGTATTACAAATAGAGATGTGCGAACCATTTCATCATGAGTTGGGTACGACATGAATATCTCAAATTGTTCAGTTTTTAACAATTGGGTATTCGTCTCCAATGAACTAAAATGGCCACTGTAACATGTATTGCAGTAAATTAGTATACTCTGGGGACTCTTCAGACCGCAGAGTATAATAGGTGGAGGCCCAGGTGATGTGGAAAAAAACAAAAAAACCCACAAAATTTATACTTCCTCCTTGCAGCATCCGGTGCTCTCCTAGTAACGTCAGGTGGCTGGGGTCACCACTGAGGCCTGTGATTGGGCCACAGCAGTGACATGGGCATGCCGAGTGTCATGACGTCATGAAGAGACCCCAGAATATAATATTTGCACTTCAGGTTTTATCCGAACTTCTTCGACTAGAAATGAATCAGGGACCTAAGAACACGAAACTAAATAAATCTTTGCCTGTCTCCAATTACAAAGTTTCTTATATTCATTTAGACTGTTGAATTAGGCTACCTTCACACGTAACCAGGCCGTGATTGGATGGCAGCCCCATTGAGCCTGGGCCACAAAATAGACAGGAATAGGACTCTAGACTCATAGTCAAATACACAGGCCCATCATAAACACATGGTTGTATGGGGCCATAGCAATGAATGGGTCAGTGTACTAGCTGTGAAAAACACGGCTAGCACACTGCCTAAGGCCTCATGCACAGAACCGTGTGTATTGTCAAAGCTTGTTGAAAAGTTCTTCCCTCTACTGTAAATCCTGCAGCATGGCTTAAGTTTGCTAGGTTCATCTGAACAAACTACAAGAATCCTTTGGACAGACAAGACCAAAGCGGAGATGTAATGCTCAGCACTTTGTGCTGGTATGTGTTTT
The DNA here is from genome assembly GCA_947044405.1 of Leptodactylus fallax. Classification (NCBI taxonomy): domain Eukaryota; kingdom Metazoa; phylum Chordata; class Amphibia; order Anura; family Leptodactylidae; genus Leptodactylus; species Leptodactylus fallax. The sequence continues at coordinate 6,317,546 of CAMRHE010000005.1, read as the reverse complement.
GTTTTTTGTCAAACACCTTATACCAACTATCAAGCACGATGACGGAGGAATGATAAATTGGGCTTGGTTTGCAGCCACAGGGTTGTTCCAAGCAGTCCAGATAGCTAGAAACATGGTGCCATGTATAAAAGCTGTAAGATGCTCCAGTGAGCGCATGTCTTTAATCCTGAAGTAGAGGTCAAGGCGAAACATCTTCCAAAACAAGGCGATGAGGTACTTAGCAGCCGTTAAAGTATGGATAAGTAGTCTGGTAGCCATCTTCCCCATGGATTTAGGTAGGAGATTAAGTAGATAAAACTCTGGGTTCAGGGGGAGATCTTTATCAAATATCTCCCGAAGGAGCGAGCAGACCTCCGTCCAGAATGGGATTATAAGGGGGCAGGTCAAGTAAATAAGGAGCAGGTCCAGTGCACATCAGAGATCATAGAGTTCAATTTGTGGAGAACTCATGGGACAATACATCATTCCCACTTGGGCACGTAAGCATGTTTAGGTGTGAGAGAGATGACATGTTCCAATAAGATGCTATGAATATTGGATATAAGTGGATATAAGGTGTTAATAAGGCCTGGTTCACATCTGCGTTAGGTTTCCGTTCGGAGAGTCGGCTTGAGGACCCCTCCGAACAGAAACCTATACGCATTGCAAGCGGTTTACCTGGGAAACCACACGGACCCCCATAGACTATAATGGGGTCCGTGTGGTTTCCGCACGAAACATGCAGAGAGGAAAGTGCTGCTTGCACTGGTTACCTACCAGTTAATATTTCACTATATATTTTTTTTATCTCCAGAAACAACTTGGAAGATGAACCAATCTAAAGATGGAAGACGAAGTTAGTAACATACCTTATATTTGGAAAAAAATATTTTTTTTACAGAACCGGTAGACTTTAATTTAACCCTTATTATTTTTGGGAAGTGCTGTCAGCAGATGAACTAACACAGATGTTATAGAGAACTTTCCAGTCTGCTGCTACTTTTCACCTTGTCATTAGTTTTTGGTACTTTCTTAGGACTACTACTAGAAAAAAAAAATCACTTGGTTAGTTTTATCTTAAATGTGTGTTCTAAAGTCTCTCTGTGCTTGCAGCGGTTGCATTGCTTACATAAAAAAAGCAAAAACACACACACCAAAAAAAAACTTATTGCGCTGATCAAAGGGCCCCAGAACAAGCCAGCTTTCTCCTGACAAGCAGAGTGTGCAGTGCAGATCAGCTCGGAGCCTTGCAGTGGGTGGATTTACACCAGTAATCAGCTTTAAGATCGGATTGCAGTGAAGTCAGCATCTGGTTTAAGGTATAGAGACTAATTAGACCAGGTGCTTCCTGTGCTTGGAGGAGGGGGAGACAGGACGGGAGGAGAGGAATATTTCAAGTAAAAAAAATGCTTGCTTGACTGCGGAGAATATTCAGCTGCGTTCTCTCAACAAGTCAGTTAACAGTTCCACTTCATGACTTAGGAACACAAAACTGAGTCATTATGGAAGCTATAAATGGTATTCGCTAAGACGCCGGCATATGAAACAGGAATATTTATTTCATATATTCATCACCGCTCCTCCCTATAGTCTGGCATATGCATAAGCACGTAATGTATGTGCAGTCTCCACCATTTCCTAATGGGATATTTTATTTTACTGCTACGGCGAAGGACGTGTAGTTTTTAGGGGGGTTTTTTTGTAGGTATTTTTTATGTTTGCACTTGAATATAGTTCAAGTTACGGACCATAGTATCCTGAAAACTGTTAAATATGTACAGATGTAGCAGAGTTAGGGTCCATGCACACGAACAATTGTGCATCCAAGTTGGAGGCAGAGTTTATCATGGAACGCAGTCGGGTGACATCGGAGTGCATTACGTGATACATTTAAGTCTATGGGTCTTCTGGATCCATTCTGTTCAGAAGCCCCATAGACATGAATGCATCACGGAATGCAGTCGGGTGTCATCCAACTGTATTCTGTGATTAAATTCAGCCACCAATTCAGATGCACCAATGCATTGACTATTGACCTGAACTTCTGCAATTGGTTAAACTGCTGCAGCATGATATTTTATTATAGAGGACAACTAAAACCAATGGAAAGTCAAAATAGCGTTATACCAATTTCATAGGGCCATAGTATGGTCACATTTTAGTGTCTGTAGTATGGCTGCCTCACTAAGACACTCCGTAGTTTTGCTGTGGTTTGGTTATGTGTGGTGAGGCGTTTATCCAATTGCTTTCCTCTCACAGTTTGGGGTCTGTATCGGAACATCCACCTTTTACTGTGTGGCTGTCCATGCTGGGATCTCACTCTGAAAAGCAGAAAGATAGCCTCTGTCCAGCCTAAATGATATCCCTACTTCATTTACTGGGGATGCTGCAGAAGCTGTACTGTATTCTACTGGGAATGCATGACTAAACCAGCAATATTCCTGCAAATAAACTTTTCTTTTAATAATATTTTACAAATTTACTCTAAAATGCATATTCAGTTTACTTATTTCAGCATGGACTGGTGGCACAACCCAACTAAGGCAATAAAATTATCCAGCCCAATTCATAGGGTGCTCATCTCCCAACTACGTTAAATTACATTTATAAAGGCACAGTGATAACAATAATGGTTGAGATGCTTGCCATTTCATTTTAGATACAGTGAAGGAATCTGGTATTTATGTAAAATATCTAAGCCCATAAATTTGTATTGGCAGATATTAGGTTAGGGATATATTGTAGTCTTTTAGGTTGATGTATCATTTTGACAACGTGTGTTGTTCTAATGGGCTGTAAACAGTGGAGTCACATGTAAAAAGTAATGTTATGGTTGGCCAATCAAATTTTTGTGTTGGGAAAGAAGGCATCTGATTGGCTGCCATACCCAACTTTATGGTATCACTTGTTTTGCAGATGTTATATCACATATAATGCACACATGCACTTGTTACATGTTACAATATCCACAGTTGCTAATTGTTGCATTAGGACCATGATCATGTCAAAACTGGACAAGTCTGCAAGTTCCACCATTATAGACTTGTCCAGATATAATCCCACATTAAAGGCATAAAGATAAGCTGTCAGGCAAACAATCGTACAACCAGCATATCCCTTGATTTCCCTATACGCTATATGGGAGTCCATGTATCATGGCAATCTACGAGTCCCTGCCTGGCCATGGCCTTACTGTCCATTACTGTATATAGTAAGAACAGTACAACCAAAAGGAGGTAGGGACTTCTAGCACCATATATTACTAATGATACAAGGAGTCCCAATTCCTAATTGGCTGGATTTCCCAACCCAAACCCAATCTAGAGTCTGGAGTTTTCAGCCCAAATTCCCCCGTGTACATGGGGCCATAAACATCCATTTTCAAGGAATATAGAAAATATACTAAAATAAGAAAAAGACACATAAGTAAAATACTGTCTCAAAATGATGAATCTATTTATGTTATATACACGTGTATATATACAGACATAGTGTATAGATTCCTCTGTGTTATTAGTAAACATATGGAGCAACCCTCTTTGCCCTTTAAATCATCTGGTCAATGCCACTCATCACATTAAGTGCCCCTTTCAGTTATGGTTCCAAACAGTCTGAAATTAGAGACAGACGGGGAAAGTTGAAGTCAATGTATTTTATTGTTTTCTCTATTAGACAAGATCTGTAATGTTTTCTGCTTCTCAGATAACTCTGCTGTGTTTGGCATCAGGGGACATCCCAGCCGTTCAGTGTAATTACAAGGTTTTACAATTATGCCGAGTTTCACTTTCCAAAACTTAAGTCAAGAGCTCTGAAACACAATGTCAAAAACCATAAGTGAAATATATAGATTTTCTAGAAAACAACATAATACCGTTTGTACAAAAAGCAAAGACTTCTTTCAAATGTTTTTTGTTATCTAAAACCACATCATGTGGGGATTTGCTAGAAACAAGGATTTCAAAAATTTTGTGTACAGATTGTCTTCTACAGTATACAGTATACACCTCCGGCTCTTACAAAGAGAGATTGCTCTGTTCCAGGTTATCACAATTCATTTATTAAAAATACATGTCTCCTCTTTGGAAATTCTCTTTTCACTTACAATACAGCACTAGCCTGGACTAAACAGTCTGCTTTTGGTACTCGCTGGATATATAGATGGTCAATATCTCATAACAGTCCTCTGCAGAGAGTTGTAGCTCTTGGGCCTCTATGAAAAATCTCTAACAGGGCCCTCATGTATTATATACCTTTAAAGAGGACCTTTAGCCACCTTCACCAATTCTAGTACTTAGCATCTGTTAATAGTTCCACTGCTCCACTGATTCCAGCAGAGTTGGAATTTTTTCTCTAGCCCCCACCATTCCCAAGCAACACGCGCAGTTAGTTTTGGTGCCTGATATGCTAAGTAAGCTCTGTAATGTCAGAAGGGCGGTGTCAGGCAGGGGAAGTGATTCAGAGCCCCAATCAGAGGCAGCCAGTGTCAGAGCTCACAATCACACATGTTGTCTGCTTCTGCCTGACACCGTGACCAGACAGTACAGAGACTGAATAGCATATCAGACACCAGAAATAACAGCATTGATTGCTCAGGAATGGCGTGGGCTAGAGTAAAAAAATTAAATTGTGCCAGAATCAGTGGCCTTTGATTTGGCCTTTTGTTTAGATTAGAATCTCAAGACAAGATCTTGCACTGATATTAGGGATATACTTTTTTTTTTTTTATTACAGAGAATTAAAAACCAATATGGCAACCATTAGGGTTCATTCAACTTTAATACATACCATATAGTTTGTCATCCAACTTTCAGAGAGGAAAATAACTCTTTTTACTAAATCAAGAGCACATACAAGTTTGACCCACTTTGTGCCCACAGAGATATGATGGAGTCCCCCATTATAGAGAATATACTACGAGGAATTTATGAAACCCTATACTCCAGAATTCTGCAGTAAACCAACTGCAAAAGTAGAATTATTGGCTTTTTGAGTATATTTCTAAAAAGTTTAAAAAACTGCCCCAATGTCATTCTAGTAATGGGGCAGAATAGAAAGTGGAGTAAAATCTCAAGAAAAAAAGTCAGTCTTGGAACTGCATCAAATTTAGCAAACACTGGGTGACATTTGATACATTTGGTACAAGTTACGGCAATGCAGATTCCAGCAAATCACACTAAAACTTGCCCTCATGGCTTAGATGTTAGTATGGTTGTCCACCCAGGGATGGTGGAAGGAGTTAGATCATAACGTAGCTAAATGTGCAACCTTGTATCTCTATGGGAGTTACGGGAACAGTGTAGAGCAACACTGCTTGTCTGTTCCTGTAAGTCCCATCCTGGGGGTTAGGAGCAGTTATACCAATCTTGGCAGAAATTTGCTTTTGTAAAATTAAGGGGAAAAAAGCAAAAAAAACCCACAAAACATATGAATAGTATTGTCTACTATTGCTCTCTCTCTCTCTCTCTCTCTCTCTCTCTCTAATACATGTCATGATAAATCTTTCATATATGGCTAGCAAGTGGCACATTTTGAGCTCACAGGGATGGGAAGTACTGATACTCTAAAGCATCACCAGTATTACCAGTCCTGGCCACCAGGAGAGAAAGGTGGTAGCCAAGACTTTTGATTTCCTGGTAAGTATTATGCCCTTTCTTATGATAAATAGGGATAATTGGAAATGGTTGCGTGAAGAAACAATAGAGGCGGGGAGGGAACCAAGTCCCCCCACCAGAATTTTTATAGTCTAGCATAACTGTAAAACAAACCACAATTTCACCTGGCAGCAGTATTGTGGACTCTCACAGTTACAATGAATACAAGCTTGCTTTTGGCAGGACAAGGCCCAGCAAGATTCCAACAACCCTTAAGCCACATTCTTCTGTAGACTCAAGTTGTGTAAAATAATAAGGATCCAGTAACCTTCAATCTCCATCTTGTCTTTTCTTCCATTATCCAGGATGGGTTATACAATGCTGTATTTACTGGCGGCGTCTATTGTAACAATCCTCAATGTCATTCTTTGTCTGTGGCCCTACATTACATAATCAGCCATAAAAGCAGCGAGTGTGAAAGTTATGTAAAATCCTGGCGTATCATGTGCCGGTCTTAATATTTTGTGCACTGCCTGACTCATTCAGAGCCTCCGATGTAACTCACACCAAATTTGTTGGCCCAAGGCATTCCCACCCTGCCTTGAACCCATTCCTGCTCTATCTGCTATTCTGAAAAGTGGAGAGCAGGTTGGAAAAGGACAAAGTTGTGCATGTTTAGAGCAATATAGATAACACCCCCTATCTCTTTCAGATTGACGTCTCATTGGTGATCAGCTAGCCAAGAAGTAGCAACCTTAGACCCCATGCACACGACAAAGTGTGCTTCCGATGTGGAGCAGAGTTTGTAGCAGAATTCAGTAGGAAGACCCTCGGCGTGACATCCAAGTGTTAGACATAGACATCCATTCATGTCTATGGGGGTCTTCCGATACGTTCCAATAACATGGAGCAGAATACAGCAAGTCCTATCCTACTCTGTCATCAGAAAGACGGTTCAGTTTCACCCGACTGCAGACTCGGCCCCACATCGGTAGCACACTTTGTGTGCATGTGGTCTTAGTCTATGTCTCATCTATGTACACAGCTATGGTAAGCATAAATAGTGGCCGAACAATGGCAGGTTGGCACATCGTTTAGAGACACTGGGCACAATTGGTGATGGTTTCTATAAAGCTTTTGCCCATATCAAACATTTCACAAAAGTAACAGATGGTCCCAGTTGTTACTGATCGCAATAATCCTACAATAACAACCACAATTCATCTTTCATACAATTGCATGTGCTATGTGAATGATAAAGCGATATGACAAACAATAAATGCTACAAAAACTGAAACGTGCATCTTCTTACATAGCATCAAGTTTCTTGCATATGGCAAAAGTACACATACCATGTGGCTGAATACACAATTGCTGTGTATCCGTAAATACATCACATCATTGTATATGAGGTGCAGTCAACCATAATTACAATATGTAATGCATTGGATCATTGTCTGGAAACGTGTAACTTGCCCTCCAGCCTGGGACCTCCGGTTATTTTTGATCTGTAATGAGGTTCATGTGTGGTATTCACCAGGGATGTAAAAATTAAATATACGGCCCTATAGCAACATTTGGAATGGGGCCTCCTCATTTCACCTTTGTACCCTAAGACACATGCCAAAAAAAAATCTACACACTGATACATACGGGGAACATACATATATTTAGACAACTACCTACATGAAACTTTGTTGGCTCAGTTCTTTCTGCTGTGACATTATGAAGTTGCTTAGAAAGTCCATGTGAGGACATTAATATAATTACTAATAGTGTCACCAAAAGTTAATATAAGAATCATCCTAGCAGTTCTGTACTTTGGCCATCTCTGGCGATCCCATTGAAGTGAATGGGAGCGCCATCCACCACCACTGACACCCACATTTAGCTGGGCTGTGGGCCAGAGTACTTACAGTGGAGCTTTCTTCACCTGCACCAACTCAAGCTTTTTAGTAGCCACCCGTCTACAGATTCTGGCACAACTGGAATTTTTTTTCTCAAGCCCCCACCGTTTCAAAGAAATCAGCGCACTTGGTTTTGCTGCCAATTAGACCCTCTACCGTCAAGTGTGTGGTGTCAGACAGGAGGAGGCAGGGGGCGTGATTCAGAGCTCCAACCAGAGGTGGACCATGTCAGCTCAGAATCACACCTCTTGCCTGCTCCTGCCTGACACTGCCCTCCTGACTGAAAATGTAGTTAGCATACAATGCACTGATTGCTCGGGAATGGTGGGGACTACAGAAAAAATTCCAACTGCATCATGGATACCTTCCTCTGAAGCCGCTGATTGGCCTCACAAGTCAACACTGGACTGAGAGGACTACACTGGGAGGCACTAAAGCACTGAGGAAAGGCGAGTGTGATTTTTTTTTTTTTTTTTTTTTTTTTTTTTCCACCTCCCCCGGCCTCTTTAAAAAATTTATTTTCCATTTTTGCCTGGACAGCCCCTTTAAGGCCCCTGACACCTCGGGTAAAGCTGACCAAGGTGCCATCTTCCCAGCTGCGCTGCCATTTTGGGGAGGATTGCTGGTCCCCGGAACGAGCGTCAAGAGCCTATTGAAAGCTCTATGCAGTGTAATAGATGTAGCGGTATTTTGCAATGCATTAGCATAGAGAGAAGACGACACTCGGAAATATAAAAAGAAAGTTTGGGTTTCAGAATATTTTTTTTTTTTTTTTTGCAAAGTTTTGGATTTTTTTTAAGTGATAAAACATAAATAAAACTACAAATTTTGTATCCCTGTAATCGTACCGACCCATAGAATACAGGTGGCATGCCATTCTGGCTGCACAGTGAACGCCATTAAAACAAAGCTCATAAGAAAGTTGTACTTTTTCTCCAATCCCCACCCCCAATTCTGAATTTTTTTCCAGCTTCCCAGTACATTGTATGGAATATTATGGTACCATCATGAAGAACAATTTGTCCCGCATTAAGCCCACATATGGCTCTGTGAACGGAAAAATAAAAAAAAGTTATGGCGTTTGGAAGACGAGGAGTCAAAAAACGAAAATTGAAAAGAGAATTACATATGAAAAGCTATCAATACACAATGCGCTTCACATTCAGTGCACTTTGTCTGGTACATGTAGTGCTCAGACCAGAGCCGTCAAACACTAAGGCGAAGCACTAAACAGATTCAAAGGAAGCAGCGAGGATGCTGAAAGGGGTTGAGTGACATCACCCACCAGGGTAAAAATATCTGTAAACATATTAGATAGAAAGCCAAATTTGCGATAAAGAGGACATGCACTTTGTACCCCCCCCCCAAAAAAAAAAAAAATAGGATCGGTACTTGAACTGTGCTGATTGACTTCCCTCTTTTATCCTGCCCTGACTTCCATAGGCACAGGCCTTATGAACATGTTGTATCTTTTAGGTTATTCATGAAATACAGACATGTAGTCTGCCATCCGTATGTGTCTGAGTATCTCTTTGCAGGAGATTGATCCACCTTGTTCTATGCAGCGTACAGGATCTCCAATCTAGTTCTGATGCATTGGATTTATTTTATATCCATTTGATTCTATTATATATGCAGGCACCTAGGTACTATAAATGTTACTATTTTATTTATTTATTTTATTTGTGTATTATCTGGTTCATTTCCTTATTTAAGAGATCCTGTCACCAGACCCCAGCATATCAACCCAGCACACAGATAGATAGGTTAGGGTCACCAGAACCAGCATACCAACCCAGCACTGCAGTTAGATAGGTTAGGGTCACCAGAAACAGCATACCAACCCAGCACTGCAGTTAGATAGGTTAGGGTCACCAGAAACAGCATACCAACCCAGCCCACCGATAGATAAGTTAGTGTCACCAGAACCCAGCCCTGAAGTTAGATAGGTTAGGGTCACCAGAACCCATCATACCAACCCAGCCCTGAAGTTAGATAGGTTAGGGTCACCAGAACCAGCATATCAACCCAGCCCACCGATAGATAGGTTAGGGTCACCAGAACCAGCATATCAACCCAGCACACCGCTAGATAAGTTAGTGTCACCAGAACCCAGCATACCAACCCAGCCCTGAAGTTAGATAGGTTAGTGTCACCAGAACCCATCATACCAACCCAGTCCTGCAGTTAGATAGGTTAGGGTCGCCTGAATCAAATGGTGTTTTTCCCTTGTGAATCGCTGCCTCTGTTGCAGAAATCTTGCTGGTTTTCACACCATGCAAATGAACTCTTTGGAGCATTGAGGGTATTGTCGCTGACGTCTTTGGAACCATATTGACATAAACAGCAATATCTTGGCAGGGAGGCACCGATCTAGTTCTTCTAAGTAACATACAGTCAATAAAATTGGCAGGTAATATTTCCTGTAAAATAATAATGGAACATTTCCTTAAATCTCTGCGGGTGTCATTCCTCCATAATGCCTTCTGGAAAAGTATGAATAAGGCTCAATTCACATCACTTTTTTTTTTTTTTTTTTTTTTAAGTTGATCTCTGTGTAAACGGATAGCCATCCAATTGCATAAATTTTTTTTTTTTTTTTTTTTATCCTTTAAGTGGATCTGCTAAACAGGTGTAAAAAACAAACAAACAAACAAAAAAACCCACAATGTGAATGGACCCTAAATTGACAACTGGGGATTACCATGGACAATTGAGTGTGACCCCCTACATAATCTGATTGTACTGACAGCACTGACTGAGCAGTATCAGTGTGTAGAAATATACCCAATGATAAGAGGAATGGTAGTGCCCAGACGTCAAATTATCCCTCTATTTCCAGGAGTAACATGAAGAATACAATTATTTACTAAAAGAGCAATTGTCTCAAGATATGGAGAGCACCAATAAGATGGCCAATGCTGGACCCAACACATAGCCACGGTTATGGTTATGTCAACGGTCCACAGTTACTATTTTCTTTCTATCGGATTTCTGTCATACACTGCTCCAGATTTGGTGCACTTCTGGCACAAAAGTGTTACATCTATTTCTCAGCCAATTCTTCTGACTAGCTCAACAAGAGGCGATTGTGGTCCCTGGTTTTATTTCATTGAGCAGTACCATGCCTATATTCTGAGGATAACTAGACAATATCATTCTTCCTCCTATTTACGTGAACCCATGATCTATTTAAAGATTAGTCTCATATTTTTGGCAGTATATTATAATGAATGCTTTCTGTGCATCTTTTCTAATAGCAAACTGAATAGAACCATTGAATTATAATGGAAAAAGTTCTTCGTGAGCTTAGAGCTGGTGTGCAAGAATGGGATGGGGGTGAACAAAACCCTTCTTAATGGAGCGCGTATTCAGCATTCATGGTTTTTGAGCACAAATCATATCCTAAGGGCTGAGAAGATGTGTAGCAGATGGAAAGGAGCCAAAAACCTAAGAAACAAAATTCCTTTGTAGCTTATTGAAATTTCATCTATATGGTACTGATGCAAAGAACTAGGCAATAGAATATTTCATGAAGTCTGTCACACGCATAGATCACTGGATTTTGTATTGTCCATTCAGCATATTCAGGTATCGGCAAAGACATAACTTGGAGCTCCTGGGCCCCAGTGCAAAGTCTGTAATCGGGCCCCTTCCTACCATGTGTCATTTAGAATAGTTAGAACCATTGGGGTTCAGGGCCTGATAGTGACTGTTACCTCTGTACCCCCTATAACATCTCATCTCTTCACACCGCAGAATATTATACTCATAGGCCTGGGGAAGGTGTGTATAATAAACAGCTCATACTCACCTTTTCTTCCCCTCTCTGGGGCTCCACTACTGCGTTTGGTTTCCTTTGCCAGTGTCTCTTAGCCTCCTTGGTATAGTCAATATCATGTAGCTTTGTTAAAAAAGTCATGACATCACACCCCATGCAACCTTAGGCTGCTGACATCACCCAAGAGGCCGGGAAAGAAGACCAGATGCTGCGGTAGAGCCCTGGAGAGGTGAGGAAAGGCGAGTATGAGCTGTTTTTCCACACTTCCCTGGGTTCGCCGAGACCCCAGAGTATAATAATAGCACTTTTGGTTCAAGCCAAAATTTACAGGTGAACCTCGCGGATATTGCTGAGACAAATGACTAAAGAGGACATTAGAATGAGGATTTTAAGCTCCTGCTATAGTTTGTTCTTTAGTAATGATATTAAAGTATCAGTGTTACTGTAAAATATTAAAATTCCAATACTCCTAATGTATGGCACACGGCATATCCAGGCATGCATTTACATAAACGTAGTAGCATCTAGTACCTGGATATCACATTCTGAACCATTCATGAAAAACCATGCTAAATGCTAAAAATGTCCCTACCATGGCAAAAAGCTCACTATGTAAGGGCATGTTACGGAGTTCACATGGGATCTATATAAAACTTTGACCCCTATAATGAATATTACACCTATTTATAGTAGAAGGAAAATCTATGCCCTAAACTGTCTGAAGCTATTCGGTATATTACATGTTAATCAAGGTGACCAACCATCTAAAATTTTCTGGAGAGTCCAAAATAACAACTTCTGTCCTGTATCCACAAACAAAACAACAACAAAACTGCCCCCCACATGGTTTATTTCCCCCCCCTTGTACTGACCCCCAGATGGTAGACCCCCCCTCCCATACTGGCCACTACATGGTAGACCACCCCCCACATAGTATACTGCCCCCCCCATGTACTAGCCCCCACACAGTATAACTCCCCCTCATAGCAACCCCCTGTACTGGCCCCCACATGGTTTACCACCACCATGGTATGTTGCGGAGCAGGTATCAGCTGATATTTACTTACCTTCTGCTCCAGCTGCATATTACGTCCTGATGCTGAACAATGTTGGGATACGATGTCTGGATATTGTTCAGCGTTGGGATGCAATATGTGGTACCCCCTAGAGGCCAAAGACGAGGAGCCATGGACAGAGTCGGATGGTTCAGTGAATATTACCATTACCTATTGGAGTAATCACAGTCACAGTGTATTGCAGAGGACATTATGCTGAGCACTATTATACCTTTAGATAGCCCAATAGATGCACCATTTCCTTGAAAAAGCAGATTTTAGAAATATACAAATGGGATTCAAGATCATTTGTAGATTTCAAACCTAAATACAGAACCCTTGGAGGCCCTGGCACGCCCATTACACTTCAGTCTCATTTCTATATTTCTTACGACAGCTTTTTTTAAGAAAACTGTGCAGCAACTGGTCTATCCACAAGGTAGGATTAGTTAAATTGCACCAATTTTCTAGACTGAAAAGCTTGCAAATTTTGAGCAAGCCATATTGGTGCAGAAATTTGCACAGTCTGGTGGCATTGGTTATCATACAACCGTCAGACAGAAATAATTTGCATGCACAGTCCAGGGATGGACATAAGTTGGTGCAAAGAGTCAAAGAGAGAAAGAGACTATGTGCTCTGCTCACCGATATCAGATGCACACATCGGAGGGGATCTGCTAACCTGTGAATTAAGGTGCATGAAGCATAAAGTACATCTCTAGTTACACCAAAGTGTTGTAACGTAACCAAGGAGAGGCTGAAATAGATACGGTAGTAATTGGCGCCATTCAACACCTTCCACATCTCAACTACTAACATTTAACACGGTGACCGCATGGAATTATCACTTGGCCAGTTCATCAATAGGCATAACTTCATTCCTCTCGCATGTTTCTACGTGATTACTACATTAGGGAATGTGTAATCATATACCGAGATCTGACCTTCTTTACAAGTTGATATGTTGACAGTTCTTTTGGCTATGAAGGTGTTAAACAGATGGAGAGAGCTGTAAGAGGTTTCCAAGAAAACGGTAATATTATTAGAAGTAGGTACAGTGACTCTAGTGTGATTCCCCCTAAAAATATCTAACAGGAAATTCAACTCCACGCTGAACGTGCTTGGGCACCCTGCACAGCATTTTAGTGGCATCGTAAAATGTTAGCTGCATGCCAAAGTGGGCGCTTATACTCTGATGGCCAGTTTATATACTTCCAATGCTAAGAAACTCTAAAAAACAGAGAGACTGGAATGCTACTGGTCAAATGTGGGTGCTCGTATATGTTTAATGGGTATAAAACACAAACAAATACAAGGGAAACAAAAGTGGACTCGGTAGAGTCTTGGATTTAATGGGACATTCCTGGATTACTGGCCCTGGGTCACTCCACTCCTGACCCAGCAGAAGCTATCACTCATAGACCGAGTAGGTCAGTTATACTATGGCTGCACTAGTTGGACAGGATTCGCACAACTGAGTCTCATTCAAGATGAACGGGCCATGTGCGACTTGTATTTTCCAGACTAAACTCAACTGAGTTCTCGAATGGCTGAAGCGCTACTGTATGGAAGTGAGAGCTTTATGTGAATCTGACAGAAGGCTCTGTTCACGGCTCATTGTTTCACATATTTAGTCTATAGGAATATTACCTGCAAAAACCTCAAATTGGCATGTTTTTCATACTGACTGTCATTGGCAGTGTGGTTCTGTGGGTAAAACTTCCAAAAACTTCTAATCTAGACTGCAAATAGTGAAAATAATTAGAAAAAACCTCTCTTGCCATTTATAGGCCCTCCAATGCAGCATTGACAGCCCAGTCAACACTTTTGCCGGTCCTTGATGCCATTTCCTCTCTGCTGTTTGGGGATAGGCCACCCCTGAGGTCCATGATTGGGTGCAGTGGAGACTGGAACACAGATGGAGCCTCACAAGATGATGTCTTCAAGCAATGGCAATAGCACTGACAAGGTGGTCAATGCTGGATTGGCTGCCTGGCTGCTGTGATAGAAAAATGACAGGGCAAGGCAGAGATGCCAAAGTCTCACCTGGCCTTGTATTCTCGTGGTCATGCTGAGATTTGCAGTATTGCAGTATTAGGCTCCAGTGACGTCATACATGATACATGTGAAGGGTGTGATCTTGTTACAAGAATGCTTGGATGGATCAGTGGTGTAGTGAGAGAATAAATATACAAGAGGTCTACATATAATAATGGTGCATAAGTACAACCGCTTCATCCAGAAGCTGCAGTCCCCATTGTGTCATACTACACATGGAAGCAATTGGCTCATGCCGATACTGCAAATCTCATTGCAACCTTGAGAGTACAAGACCAGGTGAGACTCAGCATCTCTGCCCGGTCTTGTCATTCTCACATGAGTAGCGAATAGATGGACAAAATACAGCAGGTGGGAGCAGTCTGGAGCGCAAAAGATGTTCTCGGTGCTCCAGGCTGCTCATTTACATAATTGCTTGTATGCGACTCCAGTCACATGACCAAAGATCACCAGATTGCCCTGCAACTCCTTAACAAAACGTAGTGAAAGGATTTGCATTGCAACCCCAAAGGAGATGCGACCGTAACTTCTAGTTGCAAAATAGTCAAATATTGCTCGACTTTTTTTCATTTTCTTTTTTAGCGGGCATCAATGGCCTACTTATGCATGTATATATTATATACTCACATACTTTAGCGTATGGCATATGTTTCATGTCCACACGTATACCATGTCTATCAACCATCCTTAAGGCTAAGGCCCCATGTAGCAGGCTGCAGCAAAAAAGCGCTACGGGAAAAACTGCGGCAGCAATGCATCACGGTTTTTCCCGCAGCGCTTTTCACAAAGTCTGCAGAAGTTTCTTCTGCAGTCTTTCTGCTTCCATTATACCTATAGAGAAACTGCTGGCGTTTCTGTACGTATAATTGACATGCTGGAAATGACAGCGAGTCCGAAACGCATATTTTCCCACACTGTGTGGATGAGATTCAATATACAGTGACTTTAAAACGCTGCCTTTTTTTTTCTGCGGCGTTTACGCCACGTGAGGCCCCAACCTAAGGGAATATTCTATATAACAGGTTTTAAGGGGTGCCCCTGGGAGGTTCCATGGGTGTTCCTATGTTGACCTGTATCTGAGGTTTCTTCCAATCCCACTATTAGGCTCCAGTGACGTCATACATGATACATGTGAAGGGTGTGATCTTGTTACAAGAATGCTTGGATGGATCAGTGGTGTAGTGAGAGAATAAATATACAAGAGGTCTACATATAATAATTCTATAGGACTGAGACACTCATTATCCCAGCAAGACTTGTATAATGCACAGCCAGATATGTGGAAATAATACATGAAAACCTAAATTATTGCTCACACTTTCTTAAGCTGAGGCCCCACATTGCGGAAACACAGCTTTTTTTGTTGCAAATTTTGCTGCGTTTTTTTTGAGCCTATGCCAGGAGTGGATTGAAACGAAGGGAGTAAGAGCTTCCTATATATTTCCTATTCCTTTTGTAGCCACTCTTGGCTGTGGCTCAAAAACCCGCAGCAATGTATAAAACAAAAAAAAGCTCAGCCTTAGAGGTGTATTCCTGGACTTAAATATTGTGTTTGGTGAACATAGCTTTACACAGACAACACACTGATTTGAGTGGTACTTACGGCCTGGTGTCTCCGCAGTGTGGTGGATCCACTGAGCTGGTGTTCGATGATTCTGGCCATGCCGTACAGACACAGATAGACGGCAGTGATACGGCAGGGTAGGTGGCGAAGTATGACTAGTGTAAGTGATTAGCAGAAAATTAAACACAGTCCATAATGTAGCAGAGTTGATCCAGCATTACTGTGAAACTGAACTAGTGATATAGCAGAGATGAACCAGCGGAACAGTAAAGATGAGTCTGTGGTTAAGTTGACCTGGTTCAGCAATACAGTAGATCGGGCTAGTTCCATGACTGGAACTAGTTCAGTTATGTAGCAGTGTGGACTGAGCCCTTGCTTGGTACACCAACGTAGCAGAGTGATGTCAGTAA
The DNA here is from genome assembly GCA_947044405.1 of Leptodactylus fallax. Lineage (NCBI taxonomy): Eukaryota > Metazoa > Chordata > Amphibia > Anura > Leptodactylidae > Leptodactylus > Leptodactylus fallax. Next base: position 6,301,201 of record CAMRHE010000005.1, on the reverse strand, counting down.
TGGTAGCTAGATCAGTAATGCAGCAGAGTGGAGTTAGAGGCTGGAACTGGTTAAGCAGTGCAGCAGAGTGGAGACTGTAACAGTAGCTGGTTCAGTCATGTAACAGAGTAGAGTCTGTAAAAGGGTCTGGTTCAGTCATGTAGTTAAGTGGGGTATCTAAGCCAGCTGAGCAGGTTAATCAATGCAGAAATGCAAGTCTGGAGCCAGCTGAGGTGGTTATTCTATACACTAGATTCAATGGGGAAGACTTGCAAGACAAGGAAATGTTACAACATTTTTGCACAAAAAATATATTTTTTTTCTGGAAGGGGGCATAGCAAGGGATTTGTGCTAGATTATTATCATTTGTGTCAGTTTCCTGACATGAAATCTATGTCACCTACAAACTGGCGGCTCACAGAGCACACAGTGGCAAATTTATGTATACTAAGCCATACTTCTGCGTTCGGGGTTACCGTCCCCAAGCAGGACTTTTCTCTCCACATTTTTTGGGCAGAAACTGGGTGGTCTTTGGGGTCCTCTGTTTCTGTGAATAACCACTTTTTAAGCGGATTAGGTCTCTGTTCTTCGGGTCCCCAAGCGAACCCAAAGAACAGAAACCCGAATGCAGGTGTGAACCTAGTGTAACCCAGCAGTCCCCAACCTTTCTTGCCCCACGGACCAGTTCCATGCAAGACAAAAATGTGCCTCAGCTTGGTGCATTTTTGGTACACTGTGCTGCATCTCAGCCCTTGAGCCCCGCTAGCCACTTTATTAAACAGTGAGTGGAACAGGGTAGAAATCTAGGTGGGTTATGGTGGGATTCCCTGATTCACACCAGTTTTCAGTTTCTAACTGGTATAGATTTGTTACCAGGTACACCTACATGTGCTAGAATTAGATGTAATAGCGCAAACTCCACTTGACTTCATTTGACAATACTTACACAAGACAATACTTACTATACTGTACATTACTATATATTACTATACTATACATTACTATACAATAACTTACAATACTATAATATACTATAGCTTACTATAATATAACTTACTATACTATATAATTACTTACTTGCTATAGCTTAATGTATATGTGCACACATACATTCTATCACACATGAAGCATTTCACAAATGTGTCAGCTTCTGAATAATGTATCATATGATCCTGAGATGCTTCTTGTTTTAATGAGCTTTAAAAATACATGCCATTTTACAGTCACAATCCCTTTAAGGGACTGAGACACAAGCAATGCACTACACATATGTAAATCCCACAAACCTCACTCTGACATATGAACTTAAACTCTGTTAAATATTTTACATTATCTAATTTTACTCTACGCTGGTTCCTTGTGCCCATGTGGAGCATTGTAAGAAGCACATACCATTACAACATGCTGGCATTGTACTCACTGTATATAGGTTAGCTATTGTAATGACTGATTCATTAAAACTGACTTTGAGGAAAAAGTCTTATTTTCGAAGAGGACCCTTGCAAGGGTCAAATTAGAATTAGGTAATATATCATAATACTTCATTGTACTGTAATACAGAGATATCCTACCTCTATAATATGACATCTTATAGGGCATAGCAGTTTTTTTTTTTTTTCTGTAGGTTTCTATATGACTCCAAAAAAAACCAAAAAAAACCTCTGTGCATAGACGTACAGTATTGTGCCATACATTTCTATAGGTGCCGTAGTACAATATATAAGTACTATGAAAAAAATAGAAGAAGGTATTTTTGGTACAAGTAGATTTTTTTTTTTTTTTGACACATGTGGATATGGTTTTTTTAAAGGGATTCTGTTACCAGAGCCCAACATATCAATGCCCCACATATAGATAGGTTAGGGGCACCTGAACAAAATGGTGTTTTCCCTTGTGAATTGGTGTCTCCCTTTCCAAGATATCAGTGTTTTTTGTCTGTATGCAAGTGACCTCTTTGCAGCAACAAGGATGTTTCCATTGCTCCATAGTTGTAATCGACTACACCCTCATTGCTCCATAGATCTTATTTGCATATTGAGAAAAACAGCAATACCTCAGTAATGGAGGCCCCAATTCACACAGGGGAAAGACTGTTTGATACAGGTGACCCTAACCTGTCTGATGTGCTGGGTGTTGGTGACAGACCCCCTTTAAACCCCCTATCCATCTGTATTGCACTGCCATTTTCTGTGTATTTGCAATGCAGATTCCATACTGCAAATCCTCAGTATCTGAACTAACCCTTATGAGGTATATAAAAGGGGATTTTAGAACTTTTATGTAATCTACATTGACCTCCTGCCATGTGACTGTGTGGTTCTTAAGAAAGTATGACTAATTGTTTAGGCTCCTTTGTAATGCATTATTTCTCTACATCTGACCTTGCATTATATAAGTCTTGCTGATATAAAGAGATCTCAGTCCTATAGAAATATTAGACGTAGGGCTGTTGTATATTTATCCCTTAACTACACCGCTGATCCATCAGTCACAGCCATGCTTGTAACAAGATCACACTCTTCACACGTATCATGTATGACTTTACTGGAGCCTAATGGTGTGGTTGGAAGAAACCTCAGACAGGCCAAAAGAGGTCATCTGATGGCCAGACCGCGGCCACGACTGACAATGCTTCCACCGGTTTTAATTGGATAGTGATTTATTTCTGGTCATACATACTGTGATGTATATGTGGTCACCAGGGCTTTTGTATAGTAATAATGTGAGCATGATATGGCAATTGAAATCCGCTAAACTGTGCTCATATGATAGCCAATGTGGTCACCATTAAAAGTGCAAGTTTATTTATTTACCGAAAATGATGTTTTTGTGCTATAGAATTCTTCCAAAGTACCAACCTCTGTGTCTTTCTTCCCTCTAACATGTTGACTACTGTCTGTTGTCATGTGAAGTCCGTCTCTAACAACAGAAACACTGAGACGGATTACAGGAAGTGGAGATGGGGCTTTATTCACTGTCTCAAGCTTACTCTTTTATGTAAACAGTCTCTCTTCATAATGCACAGTATTGCTGATTTATACGTTAATGTGCAAAGGTTTTAGGCAGACATGGAGAAAAATGCTGCAAAGTAAGAACGTTTTCAAAAATAGAAGTGTTAATAGTATATTTTGTCAATTAAAATTAAGTTTAATAAATATCTAAATCCCATCACTATTTGGAGTGACCTTTGCCCTTTGGAGGAGGAGTCCTGAAAGTGATGATATGGCCTCCACGGAGCCCTGATCTCAACATCATCCAGTCTGTCTGGGATTTCATGAAGAGACAGAAGGATTGGAGCAAGCCTACATCCTCAGAAGATCTGTGGTTAGTTTTCCTTCAAAAACTCTATGCAAGTGTACCTAGAAGAATTGATGGAACGCAAAGGGCAGTCACACCAAATATTGATGGGATTTAGATTTCTCTTTTGTTCATTCACTTTGCATTGTGAGTTGTCCAAAACCTCAGCATTTTCACAAGTAACGGACATTACTGAAATCAGATTGTCTCTTACTAATACCCACTCAATTAAGGCACCATAATACCGGCACAAGCTTTCCGTTTATAAGGGTAGCATGACATTTACAAAAGTCTCTATTTTTCCCAGAAACAGCCCCACACTTATGTCTAAACTGTATCTGGTATTGCAGCTCAGTCTCCTACAAGTACGGGCTGAGCTACAATACCAACCACACACTACCAATATTTTTCTTTTTCCTAAACTCCTTCGACCCCTTTAGCCTCTGTCATATAGATATTAATACTGAAAAGCAGAAAGTCCAACAGGCACTTTCATCTGTTTATTTCTAAGGATGTTCCTAACAAAAAAGAGCCAAGTAATAATGCAGAGAATAGGCTGGGAAGAAATCATATTCATTATACTGTAGGGCATTGGGTTTACAGGTTCTGCCAGAAGACGTAATTCAATCTACGGCACAATGTTACCTAATTTTAGATTAATTCACTGGATATGAACTTCATTAGATATCTATAAAGCTTTGCATGCAACAGAACAATCACATCCATTCTTTCCGTAGCGAGTTAGAATTCTTCTGTCACAAAGAAATTTGGAGAGATTCTTCTGCCACGCGATGCCAACAAATACACTCGTTTTCCCTGAATTTTTTTTTTTTTGTAGAACACCATTCTTCATGAAACTCTGTGTATGTGCTGAAGGCAGTCCTCAGACGTTAGGACCAAATCCAAAATGCCAAGGGGGGGCAATGCACAAGCAGCTGCAGACTTCCAGGCCTGCGTTGGCCCATCAGATTCTGCATTCCTCAACCAACCACATTTAGCTTATAGGGAAAAGTTGTTCTTGTTTTTCTTGGTACTCTGTCGACAGTCTACTGGGATTGTGAAAGCAGTTCATCCTCTACAGGCTCAGAATTAGTTTCATTGAGTCATTTGGGTCTTTGATCTGATGGTTACAGTACTAAATATTAAATATGCAGGAAAATGTGAGTTGTCAAGAAGGCTGAAATACATAAAATACCCACTGAGAATTTAGAATTATCCAAAATTGTATAAAGTGGTTGTCTAAAAATAAAAACAGAATAAAGGACAGGTCCTGGAGGACATATAAAAACTGCCATAGATATCTATAATGAATATACCCCTGTAATATTTAATGTTCCTTTTATATTTCATTAAATGGGTTTTTCCATGAAACGAAAATTTTAATTTGAATTAAATTTAAAATGGAATTGATTTCAATTCAAAGTTAAATATTTTTGCAAATATAAGTAATTAAAAATTCTTAGTCTTATAAATTTTCTCTAACCATCTTAGTGGTGACAGTCTTTTTCTTGATGGGTTGTTAATGGATACAACCATGAATGTAGGAACTTTTTATGTTCTGGAATTTGTCAGAATCCCAACCATGATCTCCTTATTATGTCCGGATTATCATATACATGTGGTGTCCCTGCCTGATACAGAACCCACAACGAGGAAATCATGATTGGGTTTCTGACAAACCCCAGACGATAGAGAGGTCTGACATTCATGGTCGTATCCATCGACAACCTATGAAGACAAAAGATTGTAGCCATTAAGGTGATTAGAGAAAATCATTAGAATTCTGCAAACAGTTGGGACAGTTGGGATGGGAACGCTACTGTGTATTATGTCCTTCTTTGTGCTGGGGATCACATAGTGGTCACCCTGGCATAATAGTGCATCAAGGTGTCTCCACTATGTACAATTATGGGAATTTGTTAAGATGTTTCTGCTACCTAGTGATAAAGTATGAAAATGTCTGAGGTGGTTTTATATAGCAGAATATAATAAAAACATCTGGTCCTGAGAGTCTTAAAATTAGATAACTACAACCACAGATAAACAACAGTTAAACCGTGTCATCATTTATTTTACATAAACTAGGCCATAATGGAGAAGCAGTGTGTGAAAAAGTAAGTACACCCTTAGGGTACATTCACAAGTAGGAATCTGCCATGGATTTGTAGGAGGATTCTACCCCCAAATCTGCGGCACATTCTTCCCTGAGTCTGTCTCCCATTGTGGCCATAGCGCATAGTGCCATGTTTAGCAAAAACCAAACACAGAATATCAGGACAAACACCTCATGCAAACTGTCATGCATAATGGTGGAGCGGTGATCATTTGGGCTTGTTATTTGGCAACAGCACCTGGACATTGTAGTTGTTGAGTCAACCATGAACTCTTCTGTACACCAAAGTATTCTAGAGTCAAATGTGAGGCCACCTACCCAACTGCTTAAGCCCAGCCAAAACTGGGTCATCGAACAAGACAATAATTCCAAGCACACCAGCAAATCTACAACAGGCTGAAAAAGAAAAGAATCAAGGCGTTGCAATGGCCCAGTCTACGTCCAGACCTCAACCCAATGGAAATTCTGTGGTGGGACCTTAAGAGAGCTGTGCATAAACAAATGGCCACAAACCTCAATAAACTGATGCAACGTTGTAAAGAAGAGTGGGCCAAAATTCCTCCAGAATGATGTGGGAGACTGATAAAGAAAACCATTACTTCAAGTTATTGCTTCTAAAGGTGGTTCTCCGAACTATAGATACATGGGGTGTATTTAGTTATTCGCCCACGATTTTTCCATTTTGGCTTAATTTTTGTTGAATAAATAATGAAATTGCGGAATCTGTTGTGTGTTGTTGTTCATCTGAGGTTGTATTTATGTCATTTTATGACCTTCTAAGCACCAGATGTTTTATAATTATGTCCTGATACGTAAAATCATAGAATTCAAGGAGGATGGACTTTTATTTTTCTGACATATATATATATATATATATATATATATATATATATATACGGTAGAAAAGAAGAGAAGAAGCATTATGATAAACATAATAACATATAATATATATATATATATATATATATATATATATATATAAAATGTTTATCATAATGCTTCTTCCCTGCTTTCCTACCTAATAGTAACTGTATATTGGATCCATTATCTATCCTAATAATAGTCAGATGATATGTGCTAGTGCCTCCCGTTCACCAGAGAACAGCTGTCAGTGTATTTCAGTCTGGGGTCCTCAGTGTGAACTTTCTCTTTGGCCTATGGTCCGCACCTGCTCATATTACAGTATAAATGAAGGTTCTGAGAGAATAATTACCCGTCATTGTTCTCTTACTGCTGATGTAATTGCCGGCATGTTTATGCTTGCCGTGTCAGTTTAGTTACATATGTTGCAACGGCTGGACACAATAATGATGAATCTATGTGCTGGCTGGTGTGGTTGTACATTAGATGAGGATATCTTAAAGATATACTATCAGTAAAGTAATCATTTGTAATGAAAATTAAATATTTATTGAAAAAATATGTAATGAATAATTATAAACTTAATGTACTATTCTATATGTTCAAAATATATATGGAAAACTTACTAAATCCAAACTGAAAATAGGATGCAAATTATGAAGTAGATCTGTGTCTACGTCAGTGGTTTACAACCTATGACTTTCCAGCTGTTGTAAAACTCCTTCATGCCCTGAAAGCCTATGCCACTACCTGAATGGGACCCAATGGACCCTTAATCTTTTAACATGTGGGGAAGGGGTGTTCGATATGGAATGGCAATCTTTCAGCCATTTATGCCATATCCTTTGAATATGGGAAAACCACTTGAGGCTGAGGCCCCACTTTGCGGAAATGCAGCTTCTTTTGTTGCAGATTTTGCTGCTTTTTTTGAGCCAAACCTAGGAGTGGTTACAGAAGTAATCGGGAATATATAGGTAGCTCTTATTCTTCTATCATCTGTTCAATCCACTCTTGACTAAAAAACAGCAACAAAAAAAGCTGTGTTTCTGCAACGTGGGGCTTCAGCCTGAAGCAGGAGTTACACAGGGCGTACTCTCAGCTGGTTAGCCACTACATAGTCACCTGTGAGTAACCTGCTGTGACGTAGCATCTCCATAGCTCACCCAAATGCAGCAAAGAAAAGCCTACAGCACAATCCAATTATTGCAGAGGGTTTTACATGCTTTACACCACATTTAGTGTGTCTTAGAAGCTTTTTTCAACAGTTTTTTTAAAAGGTGTGACTTAGCAAGAAAGGGTTATTGTTTAATATATGACAATGTGCTATAAATTTGCATCAAAATTTAGGCGCACAATTGGGGGACAAAGAGAGCCAACTAATAGATGGCATAAACATACAATAAATATTCTAAAGACTCACAAGATTTATCATCCAGAAAAAGCCACATTGAGAAACCTGATACATTTTAGACTGTGTAGTCTAAGGCTACATTCAGACGATGGAGGAGCAAAACAGATTTTTCACAATCATCTTGCGCCCGAGGCACACCAGTTTTCATGGATCCCCCATACAATGGACAAAAATAGGACATAACCTATATTTTGATGATCTGTTATTCTATCAAAATAATGGTCATGTGAATAGCCCCCATTCACTTGCATGGAATGTAATGCTGCCATGTGATGGCCGTTAAAAAAAAAAAAATGGACACCACACGGCCATTATTCGCTGTCATGTGAATATAACTTTACACTGCCAGGATTAGTAACTGTGTTGTGCTAAGGTTTTTCCAAATAGACTAATATGGGTGAAAGAAACCCTCAGCATAGCAGAATTGTCACAGAAATGCTGTCAATTACACGGTGAAAGCACAAGTAGAATAAAGTTCTGGTTGAAAGCTTGAATGAAGAACAGAAAAGGGAATTTTTAGGCAAATGATCAAAAATGCAGATCAACATGCTGCAGAAACCTAAGCAAAAACCCAACAAATATTTGGTGCAATTTTATCCTGCTATTTTCTGCAGCTCTCTCTTCCTGTTCTGATCAGTTTATTTCACTTGTGCAGAATTGACATAGCTTCTACAGCGTAAAAAATGCGGCAAAAACAAAGCATTTCTGTGTATTCCCAACCTATAAATGGTTTACAAGTTGTTGATTCCTAGAACTGGCTGGCATAGGGAGAACAGCACACAGCCATAGAACAAGATTTACTAGCTTTAATGAGAAATACATTAACAATCTAAGTCATAGTGGTAAAAGTTCGGCTTTATTTAGAGCCCAGCTGCTCTGCTCTGTTATAGTAACATCCTTTCAATACTACATGTATCTAAGAGGAATTACGCAGTTTGCCTTTATTTGCTAAGCATTCATATAATGCAACCAGATTGCATCAATGGTTTCTGAAACCCTATGTCTAAACGTATTAGTCATCAGGATTACCTTCCCATGCAATAGGATTATTTTTAGTGATGGGTAATTCGAAGTGTTAATAAGAGATTTTTGTGACCTATAGTTTTGTGTTGTCTTTCGCTCTTGTATGACATCAGTAGACGTACAGTGTTATTAATGGCCTGGATGGCGTGCTGTAATAAACGTCTCATTAAATATTCATGACTTTACATGTTGAAATGTCAAACATTTACTTTCAATGGACATTTATCATTCTTGGTAGTTCTTGTATAAACCATATAAGGTTTATTATTATGAGGCAGATTTATTGTAAAAATAACTGCAATTGAAAAAATCCAATATATATAAATGGTATTGTTTGTATTGCAGGATATGGGTTTCTGCACGTCCATTTCAGGTGAATGGGACAAAGACAGGAATTTTTGCATATACAGATGTAGCAGAGTTAACTCAAAATTCTGCAATTGCTTAAACTGCTGCAGCGTGATATCTTATCAAAGAAGACGACAGAAACCAATGGAAAGTCATTTGAAAAACATTTTTGATTTGTTTTCGTTGTCTTCTGTGATAAGACATCACACTTCAGCAGATTAACTAACCAATTGCAGAAGTTCGGGTTAACTCTGCTACACCTGTATACCATTATACTGCCAGGACACTTCTGGCACAGCTGGAATTTTTTTCTCTAGCCCCCACCGTTCCTGAAAAATCAGTTCTGTTAGTTTTGGTGTCTGATATGCTATTCAGGCTCTGTACTGTCAGGAGGGCGGTGTCAGTCAGGAGCAGGCAAGGAGTGTGATTCTGATCTCTGACACTGGCTGCCTCTGATTGGAGATTTGAGTCACGCCACCTGCCTGGCACCGCCCTTCTGACATTACAGAGCTTAAATAGCACATCAGGCACCAAAACTAACTGTGCTTGTTACTCAGGAATGGTGGGGGCTAGAGAGATAATTCTAACTGACTTGGAATCAGAGGAGCGGCATCTGTTACCATATGCTAAGAACTTGAATTGGTGGAGGTGGCGAAAGGTCCTCTTTAAGGGGGAGCAATGCACATTACTCACTCGCACTCACCTTATTTGCTTGTTTTCTTAATTCTAATTTCTTTCCCTCAATACACTATGGAGTGAAGATCTAAAAGCCTAATTCTTCATGTTCTGATGCAGCCATTAGTGATATCCTGTGGTGGCATGTAAGCCAACTTCTAGGCTACCTCATTAAATTTGTATTAATGGGGTTTTTCCCAAATATAAATAATTGAAACTATTGCAGATTTTTTAAAATATTTTCTTTATCTTAGTGATGACAGTGTTTTTTCTTGATTGGTTGTCAATGGATATGTCATTGAATGGAGGAATTTTCTATGGTCTGACAATTGACATAGAAAGTTAGATTATTACATTGGATAAATGGCACAGACCTATACATCAATCTACTCTTCAACCTAACATGCTACCTATGGACTGGCCTGCATTTTTCATGTGAAAGCTTCCTTTAATCTCTTCATGACCGAAACATTTTTCCCTGATCCATGACCAGTCACATTTTCAGTTTTTTAGCATCTTAAATATTAGAATTCAAGACAGGTTTTTTCATTTGGATTTTTTAAATAATTTTTCTCTTTTTCCAGTGATAAATGTGGCTCTATTTTTATGTCATTTTTCTTTTTGCATATATATATATAATATATTTTAATATTTCGATTAAATCTGGAAAAAAGTGAAGGAAAATGTTTGTGTTTTTGTTTTTTTTTAATACCACTAAGTGGTACTAATTACATAGTTTTATATTGCCAGGTTTGGGACTGAAACCTGTGATGTAGGTGTAATAGTGCTCCCATTTTTTTTAATATTCTTTTAATTTTGTCTTAATTTTTTTTTTTTTTTTTTTTTTTTTACACATTGTTCCTTTACATAAGGTCATAATAGGCCTTTGGGGAACATTTTAACAGTTTTTTTTCTGACTTCCTCTGTAACTGTGGCTGATACATATACAGGAGGAATACAACATCCTAGTATACAATGGAGGCTGAGCTGGTCCTCTAGGATCTCGCAGGTCCTGCAGTTCCCAGACACCTGGCAGATCAGATGACCGCCAAGCCAGAAGGAAACCACATCATGGCGGCTCCCATAGCTGTGTATAGAGCTCTCATACGACAATCTGGAAGGCAGGGATTTCTAGTAAACTTCCTTCTCTTTGGGTTGTCTGGCTGTTAACAGGTATATCCTTGTAGAGGTAATTGGTGACGGCTCGGACGTGTATAGTCAATGAGTAGTCGGCAAGTGGATAAAAAAGTTTTTATGAGACAAGTAAAAAAAAATTTAAATTTTCTAGAAATAATGTCACTCTATTCCATGTGTTATATATGATATTGCAGCTTAGTCCCTTTTACTTATATGGGGCTGAGCTGCAATATCATACACAGCCTTTAAACAAGGGTGGCGCTGTTTGTGAAAGAAGGCACAAATTCTGGTACAATCTCTGAAGTATAAAGGCATAGATGCTCTGAACTCAGAATACCGCGGCTCCTTAGTGGGTGATTTCGTATTAAAGGACAAAACACAGTTAATAAAACCCTATAAATCCTGTGCTAATATACCCGTCTTTCCAGATATAGTATCCATTATAGAAGCCTGGCAGAAATTATTAAAGGGCTTTCATATAATGACAGAGTGTGAAGAATTGTAAGAAAATCTCTTCAGTCTTCTTTCTCTCCTCGAGCCCCTTTAATATTTAATGACGCCACACACTTTAGTAAAGAGAAGAAACCCTCTGTGTTTGCCTTAATGGAACAGCCATGCTTATGGTCAAATTCTCTTTAACAAGCTATATTAATAGAAACTGTCTCATCTATTATGCCAGCAGCCTTCAAGCACATGCTGAAAAATCCTGCTACAACACAAGCCTTGGAAGTTGTCTCCGCGTTAATGATTTGGGAATGGGAGCTGCTTTCCTATAAGCAGATGTGAGGAGCAAAGTTCACCCTGAGTGCATCTACACTGCTAGCACAGCATGTATTGTTCTGTCAAGATATAGAGATTGGGAGAAGTAGCTAAATTCAATAATCTGAGGGGGGAAGGGAGAAAAACTAGTGTGGGAGTAACAGTCCGAGTAATATTCTATACAGTTTTTTGTTGGCTCCATCCCACCTCCTAATTCTCCCAGGGTTTCTGTACTAAGCAGATTGAAAACATACACAAATTTGGGATAGATAGATAGTGAATGAATAGATACTGTTAATAATATTATGTTATATTATTATACTCTTAATATTCCAAACGGGGTGGAATTAGAGAAAAAACTGCATTTGTACCGTTTTCTTATGGGTTTCTTTTTCATGGCATTTGCTGTGTGGTGAAAATAGTCTGTTCCTTATATTTTTGGTGTTGGCACAATCACAGTGATACCAAAAACGATTATAGTTTTTGTCATGTTTTAATACAAAAATCCAAAACGTTGAAAAATAATAATAAAATTATTTGAGTCGCCGTATTCTGACACCCGTATCTTTTTATGTTTACGTGTACAAAGGTCCATAAGGCGTCTTTCTTGGTAGCACAAGATGTAGTTTTTAGTTATACCGTTTTGGGAAATGCCTGACATTTTGATCACTCTTTTATTCAATTTTTGACACAGACAAGCCTGCTATAGGGATATCTGGAACACTAACCCACTGGTCCATAAGTACCTCTTGGTGGTTTAGTGTCCCTAATTTACATGACATTTTCCCATTATAGTGAAACTACACATTAGGCAAAACGTGACCAAGCCCACCAATTTTGGTGGAACCACCCTACTATCTATTGTGTATGGAGCCTTTCAAAACCCTCCTAAAGGCATATCAGGCAATAAAAAGATAACGAAAACTGCCTTGAACATGCCTTATTCTGTTTAAGAATTTAACTTCTGCTAGAGAAGTCGGACAGCAGTTGCCAATGAACATGCATGCTTGGCCAACCCAAGTTAGGAGAGGTTCCTGTTGGCCAATTATTTTAGACTCTATTATTTTACATGCCTTTGGTGTAGAATTCTTGGTTCTGATTCCTGCATTGATCTTCTAACATACGGTAACCTAATAACGCCTATAGTTGTTTTATAAAATTTGATAAAAATACTTTTACAAATGTCTTTACTTCACAAAGTAAAAATCATTCCAAACATATGTACCTTGTATCAGTGAGAGGTGTAGCGGACATCAGATAGCCTGCATGGTGAGTGCTGGATGATAGATAAATCAACAGATGTCACTTGGAATTCCTGCCTGTAAACAATTAGCACTACAGAAAGGCAGAGCTTGAAGTCTGATGCATGGAAAAAAGCTGGAACTACCCAAGGGCAGATTCCGTAGGCCCAGATCATCTTGATTTTGTTAGGAGGAAGTGCTTGAAAACAGGATTTTTTTCACCAAGATGAATGCCAGCTAATACAGAAAATTAATATGGAGTGATCGGTTGAAGGAAAAGAGTAAAATGACAACGTTATAGGAGTGAGTGTTGACTGCCTGTCATCCGAGATAAAATTAAAGGGAGTCTGTCACCAGCAGAGGTATAACATGAAGCTCCTTCATTGCAACTCTCTGCCAGTATCCTTTATAGGGACAAGAATCTCTCACATTGAGGAGAGCACCAGTAAAGGTGTGTAGAGATTTTAATTGCCTTTTGCCCTCTACTTAGCATCTACATATCACAAGGCATTATGGGAAAGGAGCTGGGGAGCTCATGCGCCCTCTATTGGATGTAACAAATCCTCAATTTGCTTTTGACTCACCGAGCCTTGAGACAGCAAAAGGGATTTTAGCCAAGCCAATTTCACTTATCTGCATACAGCGCTGTTTCCGGATTGTTGTCCTTCATCAGTACAGGGCAAAGTGAATTGGCTGGCTTAGTGGGAGGCAATGAGTATCCTTTATAGTACTAGTCTTCTCACATTGGAAAGAGACACCATATGGACTCCCTAAGGCCCCCCACCTAGGTGTGATTGCACCATCTGCAACCTCTCAAGTTACACCCCTGGTCATCAGCATATCTACCCAGCCCTGTAGAGAGATAGGTAAATCAGGGCTTTTATTGCCAAACATTGCCTTGTTTGTCAATATCCAAATGTGCTCTTTGAAGCAATTAGGGCGTTACCTCTTTGGAGCAACTGCAACACCCTTGTTCCTCCAAAAAGGTAAGCGGCAACACCCCCACGTCAATTTCCTGAATCAAGGTGTGGTGGGGATGGACTATCAGATTTATCATCATTTATGCCAGTTTTATGATGTTAACAATGCTAGAAATCTACACCAACAAGGAACTGGTGTAGATTTTTTTTTTTTTTTTAGGTACACAGATGATGCTTATAATTTATGATCAGGCGTGATGTTCATCATATATTAGGTGTAAACTCTGGCAGGGATTGTCAAGACCCATCTTGATAAATCATCCTTGCGGAGACTTCCTTTGCATGTGTAGAGAGACTTAAAGACCATGCATGCTCCACTAGGAATTCTGGGAAAGAAAATCCAAATAAGTTTTCCTAGATAGAGAAAAAAACTGTGCCTCTAGCACCACCTATTGGAAGGTAGCTCCCTATAAGTCAGGTGCCTGACTTTGAAGAAGCCTTGTGACATGACTTGGGATATAAGCCAAAAAAAGAGGATCTCTTGCAAAAGGGAAAGTCACAAGAGTAAGCCACAGTCAGACACCTCTGAAATTCAACATGTTCAATCCTTCTTTCCCCAATATCAACTTTATGGAAGAATTGGCACACCAACGCTATACACATAAAATAGATGGCTGGTCCTGCCAAAATCAGTGGGTTTGGAAGACTTCAAACTATCCAATAGATCATGGGGGTACAGATGTCTTTTCATGTCTTGCCATTGTATAGCTCTATTACAACAGTATTTTGGGGACTAGTTTGGAATTTCCTTGAGAGGTTCTAATTGTAATTATAAGTGTAATATACATTAACCACTCCTGATATAATATATTGCATTATATTATATGATATTATATTATAATACATTGAAGCTAAAACTCATTCCTTACTATAGTTTTAAACCACAGGCATGGTAACATGTTGAATATACCAAGAGGTACTGAGCACTCAAGTCAGGGTCAATAAAGCTTCTAGTGTGCACATGACCCAATTATCATTCATTCATCACCGTCAGTCTCTTCACATGCTTGGAATTGCTTGAAATGCATTTTCTGGTTACCTATTTTTATCTCTGCCTGCATGGCTTTGGAGGCGTCATGTTCCCTTATTGGACACTGACCAACACAACAAAGGGTATACAAGAAGAAAATTGCTTGGAATTGTCTCTAAGTTCTCTAAACAAAGCCAAATAGTTTCCCTTAAGCTTTGTGTACTTTAATTTATACAGCAATATCCTGTGTGGAACTTTATCAAAAGTTTCAACATTCAGAGTAGACCACATCTATGGTTAGAGACAAGCTAGGTCTGTGCTCACTCAAGCTGCTAAATATTCATTTCTTCTAATGTAAATTTCATTTTTATATATTATAATTTTGTGTAATAAATATTTATCTAAATGTATACTATGATGAAAGCACCGTATATAGTGAGCTGGCACAATGACATAGACTGATGAAGGACTCCAGGGGAATTACTGTATACCTGGTGATCTATGGTATATTGGGGAGATATTTGTTTAGGTGCATTAGGCTACGTTCACATTTGCCCCGGGTGTCTGTCTGGCACAGATCCATCAATAATTACTGGATGATTTCAGTTAAAAAAAAAAAAAAAATGGCAGACCCCCACAAAGTCAGTGGGGTCCCTTGGGCTCCATTCGTGTCTGTCGTTTTCAGGATCCGTTGTCCGTTTTTCCACTGATAGAACAGAAATCAAAGCGCAGATGTGAACATAGCGTTAGTCTCTATTGAGATACTGATGCAGCACTATTTGGGTGGTAAGCGTTTGAGACTTGACTGTAAATTAATAGTTCATGTGTAAAGTTACACCTTATATACATACAATCTAGGCTAAGTCATATCTACACTGGAGTCTACACTGGAGACTCCACCACATAAGCTGCAAAAATTGGTGGAGAGAAAAGTCTTGCACGGAGGAATGTTCTCTCCGCCACTTTCAGTATCAAAAAGGTGGACACCCAGCGGACCCCATTATAGTCAAAGGAGTCTATCGTTGTCAATAGAAGGTGTCAAGTTCCCTGCTTTCTTTGGACTTCTAACAAGTTACAAAATTCACATATTTCAATGATCACAATTTTGTCATCGGTCCATGGGGGAAACCAATTTTTAACCACAGGACTTTATTATCTCATGGTCCAGATAATGCATCAGCACTACTTTCTGCCGGTGGCCTTATAGGCTAGCCATGTCCTGTCCTGACTGGAGATTTGCTTTGTTTTCGGTTTGGGACCCAGATTTATTTCGAGTCGAATAAGTTCGGATAGAACTGCAAGTGAAATTATTATAGCCTGGGATATCTTCAGACCCCAGAGTGTAATAGGTGAAAGCCTAGGGAGGTACAAACACACCTTTCCTCACATCTTTTTGGTCTCCTCGTGGCGTTCAGTGGTCTTGGCCATCTTGGAGACGTTTTGTACTCGGGGTTACCGCTCAGGTACAATGTTCTGCAACTCTTGGGCATTATGGTGGGAGCTCACAAAGATTTTTGAATATATTTTTTGTATATTTTTTTTAGATGGTGCATAGAGCTCCAAACACCACAGGCACGATGCTGGCTTAGGTCCTCCACATCACTTTGCTCTCAAGATCCTTTTACTTAATACATTTTTCTACTTCTTTGAACATAAAGTTCTGGTCATCCAAAAACGCAACATCTATAAGCGAGCAGCGTGTTTCTTTTTCACGATACAGCGCATAGTCATAACGATTTGCAGAAATGGTACAAAGCTGTAAATCCCACTGACACTATTATCATGATTATTATTATTTTATTTACTACCTCTTAGGATAAGTTTAACTAAAAAATGGGCAGAACTGTCAGATCTCCTCTATAACAGCTAAAAGTGATATTCACATCTAGGGCAGTACTTAGCACTGAGACTGCAGAAGCATTCATTTGTGTAAGAATATACAAAGATTAAAAGAACATAAAACACAGGTATAAAACAATGATAAAATACAAATCAGCAATATTTGCATGTGTTACTGTACTTATGTATGAAGGTGAGAAGGTAAGTAGGCGTTTATTGCTTCTATGTGTGCAGGTTTCATGTACGGTAGTATCTTGGTAGTTACTGATACACAGACGTAGAACCAGTTAATAGAGCAGGTAGGGAAAGAAAGAGGATGTGGGAGTGGGGTAAGGGTGGGAAGGTTGGGCATGGGGGGATAGCCATTGTTATTTTGGAAGATGAAATGTATATTCATTTCTGACAGGAGAACAAGCAAAATGTAACTGTCTAGCCTATAAATTTAAAGTGTGATTCAAGAAGCCATTGAATTTTTCACCAACTCTTTCCATCCAGCAATAGTTGTTGCTCCACGGAGTACAGTGGAGTCCTCAGCAGTCAGATAAGAACCACCCACCTGACAGTAGAGAGCCTGAACTGCGTCAGAATCAGTGGTACTGCACATATGCAAAGAGTCAGAGTTGTTGGAGGTGGTGAAAAGCCCCCTTTAAGTACTGACATAAGGCTCAGTTCACACTAGTGTCATGGCAGCTTCAGTTCTTAATAAAGTAATAATGTCTACAACAGATCCATTTTCAAGTAAACGCTGACAAATCCCATTCCAAGTTTTTATTGCGGTTCTAGTACAGATAGGAATAGTAACAAAACAGACTGCACTATTCAAAAACACAGAAGAAAAGGCTAATGTGAACACAGACAAATGTAAAAAGTGTATTTGTAAATAAAACTAGAGATCGGCAAACCTCTTCAGATTTGTTTTATATTCGGATGGCTGGGGACTAAGACTGGTTTTGAGTCAAACAAATTTGGTACGAACAAGAACTTAAATCGGCTTAAGATATAGTGTAGAAAATTCTTAGAGCTCCTAGGAACCTATCTATCCAATTTCTAGCTCTCTAAGGCAAACACAGCCCAAGTTATGTCAAGGTGAAAGTGACATTATTATAGTCTGGGGACTCTTCAGACCCCAGAGTATAACCGGTGAAGGCCCAGGGGAGGTCTAAAACATTCATACTCATCTTCCCTCACCTCTTTTTGGGCCTCTTCACAGCATCAGTAGTGACGTCATGTGCCCGGACGCCGCAAGGAGGCTCAAAAAGAGGTAAGGGAAGGTGAATATGAATGTTTTTTATTTTTTTTCACCTCTCCTGGGCCTCCACCTATTATACCCTGGGGTTTGAAGAGAATCCAGAGTATAATGCAACGGCCATTGCGTAAAAAAAACGAACAGCTTATATTCAGGTAAAACCCATCTCAGTATGAGTCAGTTCACCCATCTCTACATATAACCTATATATACAGTGAGACCTTTACAAAAGACCACCTTTTTGAGAAGACCACCTCCTTACCAAGACTACATTTTCTGTGACAGATTTTCAGTTTTCCATAGTAGCCACCTTCTTTGAGAAGACCACACACCTAGAAGACCACTTTTTAATGCAAGTTTGGTTGGTCATCTCATAGAGGTTTTACTGTGTATGTACAAATATATATACCATATATACACAATGCCTGATTGACCTGTAATAAGATTGTGTAGAAATGGTACAGTGTATGGACTTTTTATTCCTGTAATCTATCCCATAACTCCAGTTTACCATAGTTTTCTAGGATACTATTAGCAGCCCATTGTAGGATTGAGTTTATCCCATAACTTTGTCTTTATATGTTTTACATGATACTATTGGCAGTCACATGTAGGATTGTGGGTCTTTTATCCCATGACTTTGTCTTTATATGTTTTACATGACACAATTGGCAGCCACATGTAGGATTGTTGGTCGATTTGTCGGTGATAAGTCATACTGGTAGACTTCAGTAGAAACGTGCTGGTTACTGGAATACTGGATACTAATGACTTAGCTTCTATTATATTATTTTACAATTCTGTACACTGTGTCCTGGGTGGATTTTCTGTGACCTCAAAATCCATTCCTAGACACAAAACGACTTTTGTGTGGACTTGTTTTACTGGGTAGAGCAGATGTCGTAAAACTAGAGGCATGTGTGGGAATCTTTTGTTCTTTGACTCTTTACAAAACTAGATTTTGTACAGCGATATAGTAATGAGTATCATCCCACTTGCACCCATACTGGTCATGTGATCACATTTCAGATACATTTCTGGAAACCATTGGAAGAGAGTCAAGTCATAAATCTGTTTTCCAACTGTAAAGGACAAGATCAGAAAACACATCAAAGGGTACAGTACTAAAAACTAGAGCCTCTGGTCTACATTTGGGGGATGTACAGGTTATTAAATTCATGGGCTCAGACCATATTTTCGGAATAATCAATGCAGGAATCCAAGTAATTCCAAAGGGTTCACTTACTTTTTTTTATTACAACTGTGTGTCCCTTGACAGGTCCTGTTTGCTAATATAGTGCCTCAGCAATATGCTAATTTCAGGGAGTCCTACTTGTGGGATCCCTGGAATCAGTAGTATTGGCAGCAGGTATTCAATTTTCCTACAGCGCCACCACAGCTAAACTGAAGCATTACACGAGTCCCACTGTAATCAATAAGATGTCATGAATGAATGGACAAGTTCGGTCCTCCAGAAGAAGAGACACTCTTTGTAAGCCCTCTCCACTTTGGATTCTCTATAAACTCTGAATTTCATAAGGGTACCTTTACATGAGTTGGATTTGCAAATTGCAGATCCAACATAAATTTTACTACCAGATCCACGTTAGAAATCTAAGACTTGCTTTTCTGAAGCGGATGGGTGATGGTTATGTATATGTGCACAGGGATTAATTCCATTCATTGTAATTCAACGGGGCTAATTCTCAATTTCCGCCTAAATTAAGAACTATATATTTATTTTGGCAGCAGACTTTTTTTTCTGTGGCAACATTAAAATTTTGCCTGGAAAATTTCCATTGGATATAAATGTTAGTACATGATACACGCTGGTGGTTTGATGGCACGTGGCTACAGTATTGTTGGCACTCAACTTGTTAATTTTGTATCAACTTGTTAATTTTTGTAAATTCTACTATGCTGATCCAATTTAGGGACATGACTGGTTGGGTGGTCTTCTTTTGCTGATGGGGGGGGGGGGGGATATTGCAATGGTCTTCTGTTTTTATGCTATGGAAAATATTCACTCTGCATTGTGGATGTTGAGGGCCAGACAGGGAGAGTTTTTCAGACTCCACAAACATTCAGCGTGCTCCATGAACAATTAATAAACTCCATATCATTCAGTGTCTTCTCTAAACTCTGAGCAATCAAACCCTGAGCCAGGAAAGGAAGGTGAGTCAGCATTCCATGAACAGCATGAAACGTGCGGAGAGCCACAGAGGCCCCATTGTCTGTGCCATAGTAAACCTGCATCACAGATTTAGTCAAGACGGAAATAGGTACAAATTAATTTGTTACAGCAAGAATTTCCCTGTAAGAGACAATACTCAGTTATGTTTTCTTGCTCTTCCAGAAACACTGTAGCACCTTTGCTAGCACGCCTGTGAGCGTTCCTTCATGTCTAGCCCTTGTAGTCTCCCGGAAAGGCTATAGACAAGGTGATATTTCTATTTTCTACTAGGTCTCTTATTAAAGCCAGGCAATTTCTTTCTCTTCTTGGAGATGAGAACCAATGCTCATTTTAGGTTCGTGACCACTCTAGATGTCCACAAGAACTATGGATGAAATCTGATATTCTGACAACTTTTCTGTGAAGGCAAAGTTTGCTGAGAACTATCATTTCCTATGTGAATTGTCACTAGTAATGATGATGCCTCATGTCACTGCTGTCTCTAAAAAATATCAGATAGAATGTACCTGGGCCATTGCATAGCTACAATCCAGAATACACTGGGTGACAACTTCAGATCTTCTTAGCCTTATGCATTCTACTGTTGTCACTGACTCATATCCAGACAGTTATTCCCTATGGATGATGTAAAGCTGAAATGTTGTGCAGGTGTAGTGATAACAGACTCTGGAGACACTTGGCTGCGGTATCTAATGGTTTACTAATAAGCCCATTGAAGCAAACGTGAATCTCTCAAAAAAGTAAATACAATAACTGGCTTAATTGTCTGTAATAAGCCGTCTTTGGTGGCACAACTTTGGGGAGGAAGTCTCCCTCTCCTCCCTCATGCAGTCTCCATAGGTTATCGTGGCAATTTCTTTTCAATAGCATGTCTGCAGAACAATCTTAATAAACTTAATCCATCAATAGTGGTTAACAAAAATACTTCACCAGTCCCTGGTATAACAACTGGTACAGGAACACTTTGTACCCAATACAGCAATGGTAAGGTTAATGAGCAACTCTATCATCATGTAACTCTCTACTTCAAGGAACTAGTCAAGACTTTTCTTAGTCACTTACACAATTACAGATCTACCTTTAGTTATTTGGGCTGAACAGACCACAATTGTGACTCTACAGCCTCTTCCTTGTTTATCGTTCAATAGCTGTGGATTAACCAGTATGGTGTCTCCACCTTCTTAGGTAGTGTATTCTGTTTATCTGTATTGTATGATCTCTGGCCTTCTCTGCTCATAGTACTGTGGTCCAGCTCCATTGTCTGCGTTCTAGGGCCTACTGGGTTCTTCTCTAATTTGGAGCAACTGCCTCTCTCCTTCTGTAGCTACAATGAGGCTTCTTGGAACGAAGCCGGAGCATTGCCATCCATCTCCTGTCTGCGCCTCCCCTTGCAGGAGGAGTTGATCCTCCAACTGCTATCACCTATACTACTGAACAACAAGAGCCATACATGAGGCCTACATAACAAAGGTATGATGTTTATCACTGTAATGTACTCTATAACACAGTGGTAACAGTTAAATATGCTTGGGGAAGTGGTAGACTCCCTAACCTAAAGGGTTAAAGGGGTATTGAACAGCAATAAAAAATATTCCTAAAATAGTTGAACATGGGGATCCTAACATAACAAAACATTACTCATCTCTACCTGATCTCCTGCTGTTCGTGTCCAGAATCCCTGCTGCTCGGTCTCCCGAAACAAAGGTAGATGCCAGGATATAGCTTTGTCTGAGCAATGATCCGCCTGACTGGCTGAGTGGGCATCTCCGAGGATTTCCTATGTGTATCAGACACAAAGAATTTAAGAGTAGCAAGGACCCGGTAATGTGATGATGTGGACCAGAGCAGTGGGGGATCAAGCAGAAGACATGTTTTGCTTTGTTATGGCCCCCATAATCAGCTGTTTTAATAGTATTTTCATTACCCTTTAAGGATAAGGCTACACATGTCCGCCGCAGGCATCCCCCATGGTAAAAACCAACCCTGTTTTTTTGCAAAGGCCGAAAACTGGGGGAGAACACGCAGCAATAATTGACATACTGTGTGTTTGAAACCTGCAGCATAAGGCACTTTGTGCTGCGGGTTTGTTCCTTCAGAGTGTGGATGGGATTTGTGTAAATCCCATCCACTACACTATAATAATACGTTTTATTTATATAGCGCCAACATATTCCACAGAATTGTGCAATTTTTAGGGTTCAAGTACAGACAAAAAGATACATAAAGAAATAGTCAATTCACAGAATGGGACTGAGGGCCCTGTTCACAAGAGCTTACAATCTATGAGGTAGAGGGGGTGACACAAGAGGTAGCAGGGGCGGCATCGGAGGTAGCATTGCTTATACAATGGTCAGACAATTTTGTAATAGAGGTTACTGTCATTACACATATATAAGCTGTATGAGCCGTCATCAGTCGTGTCTTTAACGTGCAGATGGTGCCTGGACATATAAAGTTAGTCTGATACGGCATCATATCCTGTGAGGTAATGTGGAAGCGTGAACACAGGGGACGTTTTAGGGAATCTAACTACGGAAGGGTTTACATTAGGAATTGTAATAGGCCTGTCTGAAAAGATATGTCTTTAGTTTGCGCTTGAAGCTGTAGAAATTGGGGTTTCATCTGACTGTCCGGGATAGAGCATTCCAGAGAAGTGGTGCAACTCGGGAGAAGTCTTGGATACGGGAGTGGGAATTTCTAATAATAGAGGATGTTAGTCTTAGGTCATTGAGTGAACGGAGAGCACGGGTTGGGCGATAGACAGAGATTAGGGAGGAAATGTAGGGAGGTGCAGCATTATGGAGAGCCTTGTGGATGAGGGTGATAAGTTTATACTGTATTCTGTATTGAATAGGCAGCCAATGTAGTGATCGTCACAGACCGGAGGCATCGCTGTAGCGTCTAGACTGATAGATGACTACTTATGTATTTCACAGCAGTTTAGTTGCCGGCAGTTCCACAGCGGCTAAAGTGCAGCAAATATGCAAAATGTGTCTCCGGCCTAAAGAAGGAACATGCAAATATCTGCACTTACTAGACTTTGCGAACAAATTATTTGCACACAGACACAGCATAAATAGGTGGATAGCTAAAATCGAATCCATTTGACTGCAGATATTTATCCCATATTTGCATGTGCATCTATGGTTGCTTTTTACAGTAAATCTATCAGGCCACGTGCAGTGGCTTTCACATTGTAATTTGTGGTCGGCTTTCATTACTGTCAAGTACGTCAATCTAATTTACAGAAAGCCCTGCACACCTTTACGACATGTACGTGTTAAGCTAAGACCACAGAGTTATCACAGATGCAGAAGGCAGGATTTTTCTTTAGTAACAGAGCAGGTGATGTAAGTGGTGCCATGTAACGGCAGGAACTGTGCTCAAGATGATGATATCAAGTGGAGCTGTGGTTGACCGCAATGTTCTCGTGATCAGCTGAACGGTCAGATGTCATGGGTGACTGAGAAAGAAGTTCATTTTCCCACAGCAGAGTCAAAAGAAGAACTAAATTACTGCCTGTAACTGAAAGACTGTTTAACCCATTGGGCATCGTGATGTCTATCAAGATAATGAGAGGGTTAAGATATGCAAAGTCTAAGGGTGTCTCCAGAGGTCTGAAAACACATCAATAATATACTGCAGCTTGCTTTAAAGGGACAGTCACAGGCTGTATTATTTGGTGTCTACTGTCTTATTTGGCGTGTGTAGTCGAAATGCAGCTGTGCTTTATACAGTTTTTCTCACTTTCAGTAGATTTCAGACTGATGCCAACAATGGGAATGTCGCTTTTTTTTTTTTTTTTTCCTAAGGTTAGTATAGAGGCATTCATCTAAACGGCAAACAAATGTGTGTGTGTGTGTGTGTGTGTGTGTATATATATATATATATATATATATATATATATATATATAATATACATATACCCTGCTCTAATCTGTCTCCACTCCTCCCACCCACAGTCTTTTTACATAACCCCTTGCTCCAGTCTATATCTCCTCTTCCTCTCTGCAGTCTTTCTGCATCACGCCCTGCATCGGTCCATATCTTCTCTTCCTCCCTGCAGTCTTTCTCCATCATCCCCTGCTTCAGTCTGTCTCTCCTTTTCCCACCCACAGTTTTTCTCCATCATCCACAGCTCAAGTTTGTCTCTCCTCCTCCCACCCACAGTCATTCTCCATAACCCTTGGCTCCTGTCTGTATCTCCTATTCCTCCCTGCAGTCTTTCTGCATCACCCTCAGCACCTGCCTCTATCTCCTCTTCCTCTCTGCAGTCTTTCTGCATCACCCCTACATCAGTCTGTATCTCTTCTTCCTCCCTGCAGTCTTTCTGCATCACCCCTACATCAGTCTGTATCTCTTCCTCCCTCGTCCTGCTCCCCCTCATCAGTTGTATCTCTTCTTCCTCCCTGCAGTCTTTCTGCATCACCCCTACATCAGTCTGTATCTCTTCTTCCTCCCTGCAGTCTTTCTGCATCACCCCTACATCAGTCTGTATCTCTTCTTCCTCCCTGCAGTCTTTCTGCATCACCCCTACATCAGTCTGTATCTCTTCTTCCTCCCTGCAGTCTTTCTGCATCACCCCTACATCAGTCTGTACTCTTCTTCCTCCCTGCGTGCTTTCTGCATCACCCCTACATCAGTCTGTATCTCTTCTTCCTCCCTGCAGTCTTTCTGCATCACCCCTGCTCTGGTCTGTCTCTCTCCCTCTCAGTCCAGGGGTCTATGTACTCACATTTCTGGCTGTCTCTCCCACAGTCTTCTCCTCTTCCTCTCCCCTTCTCTGACAGACTGGCCAAAAGATGTGCCGTGAGAGTGCTGGAGCAGGTAAAGGACTGCTAGGACTGCATCATAGAAGCAGAAAGAATGTGGAGACCCTCTTTTAGAGACTGAACCCAGTCATCACTGTTCTGGGTATTAAATCCACAGAAACAGCGAGCTCCAACAGTAAAGACTACTGGCGCTACTATAGTGTATATTCCGAGCAAACAGTATAGTGTAAATGTCTTGGTAAACCACACAGTATAGTATCACTTACTTATATGCACTGTATACATACATGTATACATAAACAGATCAATAAATATTTATAATGATGATAATAATCATAATTTTTATATAAAGCACGTTCAGCGCTGTACAGTTTCTAATCTACATGAGATAGGATGATACAATAGGAACATGCATATTTGTTGCACTACTGAACCAGCTAATACCAACAAACAAGATCTGCAGTATGTGTAGACAGCTACAGCGAGGTCCTCTATGATCAGAAGTGCTATGGGTGGAGATATTGTATGGCTTGGGGGAAGTGATGACAGGACAGGAAGAAGGAAATAAAATTACCATTTGTAAGGTATTTTAGTTGGCTCCCTTGAAGATGTGGTATGTGCTATATACATTGGTGAATAGTTTTATGGAATAGGAGAGAGCACTCTAGTACAGAGGAGCAGCAATGGAGGAATCTTGGATACAGGATTGGAAGATGGTTAGAGATAACATACAGGTTTAGCACATCAAGATCATTAAATGCTAGGGAATCTGTTATTACTACTATACCTAGATACAGGAAGTTACAACCATAGGTAGCCATTTTAGAGGTGATAGGGAATGATCTATAGTCACAGTCACCGAGCCTACATGTTTTATAATTATATTCAGATACTGTTTTTTTTTGGAAAACTCTGCATAATATTAAGTTCAGAGGCTACAATAAGTGGTTTTACTTTATACTGTCTGTATACATACAGTAGATATTACTGTACAAAACCAAAGTATGTATGGTACATAAAATGGACACCGCAACATTCAGAGATATATTTGTGCAGTACAGGGACAAGAACAAAAATTGTCATACACCCCTTTTACGGTACCATCTTGGATCTGCAATTCAGTGCCTGCTTCCAATATGGCGGTGTTACCCAAGTGCCATCATTACTGTATTGTACAGAAATATTATTGTAAAAGCTATTCTAAAAATAATAGTATCACCCACTTAGTGACCAAAAATAATGCCGCCATACTTGGTGCCCCCGGAATAAACATGACAGGTGGTCTGTTGTATACCCCACTCCTCTTTTGCTTTGTGGTTCTACTGGTTATATTATATTATATTATATTTAAGTTACAGTATACCCGGTATGGGGAAACCCTGGGGACTGGCTCTGCCATATCAGCAATTTCCTACAGTAACAATTGTTAGAAGCCAAGAAGGGTTGTGTAAGTAGCATGTGTTACCTTAAAATACTTCCTGGCCCCTGGACTGAACTAATAGTGCAGTGTGTACCTTTTATGAGCAATGTTGTGAAGTTGTGTAGCTTTCAAAGTAATGTGGCCAAGGAGGAAGCGGTGTCGTAAGTAGTACTGGAATAGAACTCAGACCCTCACATCTTGTGCCCTGCAGCAGAGAGGTCAGGCAGCTGCTTCCCAGTCCTTTCTCTGTAAGTCCTCATCTGCATAAATGAAAGAGCATTTCCCTTGAGATTAGGAAAATGGAAATTTTTCTACGCTTTCCCTCCACCCTTTCACTGCTGATTGAAGCAGCCACAGAATGTTTCAGGTTTCTCCGGATGAGGCCAACTGTGTGGACTGGGAATATTTGTTCAGCTAGTTCCAGTAGCTTTTATCATCCCCCCCCAATATTATAAATCATTTCAATGGAATATCTATAGGTAAATGATATGATATAATCTATATTTGCATCTGATAAAGAATGTATCTTGTTAGTAAACCTTCCTCTCCACCTCCCAGTTTACTGTATAAAGAGCAGATCTGTATACGTGAAACTAGGTATGGGAGGAGAGTTCAGCTCTTTACTCCTCACTACAGTGAATATGATTGACTACAGATGTAGCAGATGTTCTGGCACACAAGAGAACTGTGGGAGAAGTCTCATTGAGAAATAGGAAAGGAGGAGCTTGTTCTATAAGGGATGGGAAAAAGTTTTTTTTTTTTATTATCATATAGGAGAGCTGGAAAAGGTGTGGTCTGGCATATTTGGCGGCTGGGTGGGAAATTTTGTTAACATAGGAGAGCTGAGGAGGGTGAGGTCTGTACATTTAAGGCATACCTTAACCTGCTGTGTGTGTACGGGAAGAAAAACACTTTCCCCCTCTGAAAGCTCTACCTTTAATTCTCAGCTGTTCCTGAGCTAGCGGGTAGAGACTAGCTGCTATGATGTCTCCCATATACAGCATGTGGTGAAAACTGGAGATTTTGCTTTTAAACTCTCATTATATAAAAGTAGTGAGCATTAATGCTGTGAATAAAAGCAACTGGCATGAGATAGAAACTTATTGTTAGCTGCAGCAGCCTCTCTGCCTATGTCTTGGCTTCTCTTACTACCCCTTGGTAAGGGGTGAATTAGGACATGGTGGAGTTGGAAAAGGTGTGTTCTGATTTTGGGGCTTGGGTAGGAATGGTGTTCTATATAGAAAAACGTAGGAAGAAGTAGTCTGTAACAGAAGCTGGTGAAGGAGTGGCCTGGCACATAGAAGAAATGGTGAAGGAGTGGTCTGAAACATATAAGAGCTGGTGAAGGAGTGGTCTGGCACATAGAAGAAATGGTGAAGGAGTGGTCTGGCACATAGAAGAAATGGTGAAGGAGTGGTCTGGCACATAGAAGAACTGGTGAAGCAGTGGTCTGAAATATATAAGAGCAGTTGAAGCAGTGGTCTGAAATATATAAGAGCTGGTGAAGGAGTGGTCTGGCACATAGAAGAGCTGGTGAAGGAGTGGTCTGGCACATAGAAGAGCTGGTGAAGGAGTGGTCTGACACAGAAGAGCTGGTGAAGGAGTGGTCTGACACATAGAAGAGCTGGTGAAGGAGTGGTCTGACACAGAAGAGCTGGTGAAGGAGTGGTCTGACACAGAAGAGCTGGTGAAGGAGTGGTCTGGCACAGAAGAGCTGGTGAAGGAGTGGTCTGACACAGAAGAGCTGGTGAAGGAGTGGTCTGACACAGAAGAGCTGGTGAAGGAGTGGTCTGACACAGAAGAGCTGGTGAAGGAGTGGTCTGACACAGAAGAGCTGGTGAAGGAGTGGTCTGACACAGAAGAGCTGGTGAAGGAGTGGTCTGACACAGAAGAGCTGGTGAAGGAGTGGTCTGACACAGAAGAGCTGGTGAAGGAGTGGTCTGACACAGAAGAGCTGGTGAAGGAGTGGTCTGACACAGAAGAGCTGGTGAAGGAGTGGTCTGACACAGAAGAGTTGGTGAAGGAGTGGTCTGACACAGAAGAGCTGGTGAAGGAGTGGTCTGACACAGAAGAGCTGGGGGGTGCCCACGCGGTGAAGGGTGGTCTGACACAGAAGGCTGGTGAAGGAGTGGTCTGACACAGAAGAGCTGGTGAAGGAGTGGTCTGACACAGAAGAGCTGGTGAAGGAGTGGTCTGGCACATAGAAGAGCTGGTGAAGGAGTGGTTTGACACAGAAGAGCTGGTGAAGGAGTGGTCTGACACAGAAGAGCTGGTGAAGGAGTGGTCTGACACAGAAGAGCTGGTGAAGGAGTGGTCTGGCACATAGAAGAGCTGGTGAAGGAGTGGTCTGGCACATAAAAATGGGCTGGCACATAGTAAATCTAGTGAAGAACACAAGAGGGCTAATGATAGAATGTGCTTGTATAGAGATAATCTAGGGTCAAAAGGCTTTCAAATGTGAGGTGGTGCAATGTGGGGATGAGAATAAATAAAATCTCATGTACTTTTCTGGTACTGGAAAATGCAGATTTTTTTTCTGCTGCTTTTTCTCAACAGTCAAAATCACTGCATTTCTGCAATGTGTGGCAGCAGCCTAAGGGTCTATTGGTATGGTAGGTTGGGTGCTGTCAAAACGGCGTCAGAAACAAATGCATGTAGTTTTGATGCGGTCTTTGTGCATTTTTTTTTTTAATTTTACAGATGAACATACACTTAACATTTTTCACTTGTAAAATCAAAAACAACCAAAAAGTTGCATGCAGTTTTTCCAGCAGTTTTGATGTAGCGTTAACTACACCTAACCTGACCATCCTGATGACTAAAAATGGCTATTTTCATTCATTTGTCTTATGGTAATTTTGTAGTGCTGCTTTTTATAACTTATATATTCTATACAGTTGTTATGAATAAATATTTTATTAGGTGTATTCATGTGCCTTTTAGTGGATGTGTGGATTCTAGCATGTGCACAGTGTCAGTATGAGGTCAGGCTTTATGGTCAATGAGGCAACTTGTCAACTCAATTTAAAGAGAAACACACTCATAAAAATATAAGCAACCTCTTACATAATATATTGCATAATTGATATATACTGTATATAAAAGCGTTGCCTGAGGACTGCAAAAACGCTTTTTATAAATGGGGAGTTGCATACAAATCTGATGTTCAGAATTACATTGGCTGTGTCCTTTTCCAGTAGAGCCATATAGCTTCTATTATTACTTACTATGGGGAGGTTCAGGAATTACATCATGTCACTTTATTTTAATAAAGGCAGAGAAGTGTTACATGCAATGTACTTATTTCAGTATGTCTGGCACCCGACTGAATATTTACCACTATAACCGGGGCAGATTTATTGTAAGACACAATGTGGGTGGCAGTGGCCGAGATGCCATCTATTATTTTTATTATTTAGATTTGTAGTTATCTATTTGGTTAGGTTTGTGGATTTGAGGGCTTAAGTAAGGCAGAATGACATGTGCTGTAAGATACTTGAGCATGCAGAAAGAGAAGGGGAGACAAGTGGAGAACAATACAAGGTGTCAGCACTTATCAATAGGGAAACCAAAGCCCTGTAAGGGAATTAATGGTCGCCCAGATTATTTCAGTGGACATCTGCTTTATTCCACAAGTCAGTGTGCAACTCTCAGCTCTAATGTATAGGAGGTGCTGAACAAGACTGATCATATACATGAGATACCTATTGGCCAAACACTCTCCTAATCCCCCTTTACATGTGTACACTCAGCTCAGATAAGCCTGCATATGATCTCCAACATACCCGATACCATTCTCACCCATCTTCTGCCAGAGGTCCCAAACAGGACAAAAGAAGCCTTAAGCCTTATTCACACATCTGCATTTTTCAAGGACACCACATATACCCATTATTTGCAATGTGTTTATTCACAACATCAGCAACAGAAACATGTCCTTTTTTTTTTGTTGTCACTGATGCTGATGCATCATACCAATGAAAGACTATGGGTCCATGAAAAAAAAAACCAGAAGACATCCTTGTGTCATCCATTTTTCATGGACCCAGAGATATCCAAAATATAGAAAATGAAACAAAAAAAAAAGTGTGAAAAGATGATCAACCACAGACAGCACAGCACCCACAAATGAGCAGGGAGGGGCGCTGTCTGTGAATAGCACGGACCTCATACACCTGAGCGTGTAGACGTGTGAATGAGGCCTTAGAGAGGTTGTCTGGGCTGTGTGATGTTTTTGATACTGATGAACAGAATGGGTTAGATCATGGAGCTTTGATACCCAGACCCCGCACTGATCAGCTGTACTGGCCAGCCTCTGACATCGGATAATATACAGTGGTTGGAGCCAGAAGCAGAAGGCAAGTCTGTTGTACAGTGGCAGCACCAGTATACTGTAGCTCTTTTGATTTAAGTTTTTTATTAAAGTTTTCAAATAAAGCACATACAGGACACGCATTACATACTGTAAAAGTGTACAAGCTTATTTTAGTAGAGATAGTAGTATACTGTACCGTAGCTCTGCTCCTATTCACTTGAAGTCCTTCCCTGCCGAGTTACAACAGATGCCATTTTCTGCCAGACCCCCACCACTCTGATACTGAAGACCTATGGAGCGTGTATGTATATATATATATATATATATATATATATATATATATTTATATTAGAATCTGGAGAGATAGCTGCCAGCATGAGTATGGCCAGCCTTAGGCTCTAGGGTCATGTTTTTTTTGTGAGCATATGTATCTGTTTTATACCTATCACTTTTTTGTTTTTCTACACCATTCCTGATCCCTGACCTTGTACATAGCCTTTTGAACCTGGGCAGAAACTTATTTCCAATCCTGAGAACCTCCAAAACCATCTACTTACAGTATATAGTTGTGACGTTTAGGTCTTTATGTGCCTTAGTTTTAGTATTATAGTTTTTATAGGTGCCAGCCCGTCTTAATTCCCATCAAAATTTTCATGATATAGAAAAGTTGTTTTTTTTTGGAAGGTGAAAGTTCTCTGAATGTCAACATTCATCTACCTAGGTGAGAATGAGATACCTTAAACTTCACGAGTCAAGTCCAAGTAAAGAAGCCAAATTCAGTTTTAGTAAAGTAGAAGCAGCTGTGCTAAAATCCAAGCAGTGTACAGTAAAACTTCCTTTCTTCAAAAATATATGAATGCGTTGCGCAACTTTTTGGAAGAAATTTAATAAACGGAGGAAATGGTCACTGTCTTTTTTTTTCCCAGCACAGTCTCTATCCGGTGAAATCTGCATGTGTGTGTGTTTATGGATAAAAGTGATTCCACATATTTATAGGTATAAACACCAGATTATAAACATCTCCAAGAGAAAAGAACTTTGCTTGTGTATTCATGTGGCTTATCAGATTTGTTGAGGTTTACTAATGATCAGATTGTAGAGTCAGAGGAAGGTCAAAAGCCCCAAGCATTTCCTGTTTTATTTATCTTTGGCTTGTGGTAACCATGCAGACATAAAGCATATACACCGCAACATGGTGCTAATAAAAAATATGCCTACTGCTATTTATAACGTCAGATCTGGTTTTGGGGAACTTAGGGGTCAAACAGATGTGGATAGCAACTCTAGGAGTTCTCTAGGTTTAATAGCTGCTTTGTCCCAAAAACAGCGCCATACCTGCCTACAGGTTGTGTGTGGGTATTGCAGCACAACCAGAGATCAGCTGCAATAGCAGACACAACCCATGGACAGGTGTGGAGTAGTATTTGAAAGAAAGCAGCCATGTTTTTCTAATGCTGGACAACTCCTTTAATAAAGTGATGCAATGACCCCATTACACCCTGTAATATACAAGTTATCTTCCATTATACTGACCATTAGATGAAATTGTAAGTATTATATGGGATGCTATGAATTACACAACAGCCATGGTTACTGTGCCACTACTAAATAAGTTTAGGACAAGTCTTGCCAACCTTAACTTCTGTATTCTTAAATTCTTCTATTGATCTATGAATCCATTGGAATTCAAGACTTTGTAAGAGGGAATATTTAAAGTCACTGTCTAGGAACATTAAAAAAATATTTTTTCAGAATTTTTAAAAAGTTTATAAAGCCCTACAATGGGTGCAAAAGAACTCCATGCACTTGGTACCAAAGACCTAGAGCCTGTTGTTTGTACTCGAGATCCGTCCAGGTCCATTTGTGTTTACTTGTGCAACTGCCCACACCTTTTACTAGCACTAGAAGTCCCAGAGAGGGGTCATTTTACATTTCTACCTTTGGAACCCAGAGACAGGTCGAATGACATGAAGGATTTAAGCAAACAACCTATAATCACCGCTTTTGTTCTGTAATTAAGGCCATTACTGTCACACCACAGGATTTACAATAGGCTGCTGTGGGGGGCTGCGTGTGTGTGTGTGTGTGTGTGTGTGTGTGTGTGTGTGTGTGTGTGTGTGTGTGTGTGTGTGTGTGTGTGTGTGTGTGTGTGTGTGTGTGTGTGTGTGTGTGTGGCATGTCCTTCTTGTGTGACTCACTCAGTAACTGCGATGTGTTTATTTATTTATTTTTTCTGCACCCATTGACTTGAATCTAAATATACAAAAATGTAAATATACAAAAGAACAACTGTTATTTGTTTCCATGCTTTTTATTTTTGTTATGAAAATAATAAAAAAAATACAAGGAATAAAACAATTCCACACATATTTACAATAGGCTGCTGTGGGGGGCTGTGTGTGTGTGTGTGTGAGTTGCATGTCCTTCTTGTGTGACTAGCATTTCAGCACTTACTCAGCAGTCTGTCTGCACTGTTGGAACATACCTGGCACTGCCTGGGTATGTCCCTGGTACATTTGCCACACGTGTATTTGTAGCAGTCAACACATCTCTCAGTTGCACAATTGTTCGTGCATCGATGGTTGACCTGACACTTCGCCCTTTTGCCAGGGCTGGGTGTGGAAGGTTGTTGCCGAAGGAGTTTCTCCTTGCGTGCCTTCTTTTCAGTTACATGAGAGCCACCTAACTCTTTTGCAAGCTCAACCAGGAAGTCCACCCGTCTCTCCTGCACCCCAGTGCATGCCTGATAAAGAACATGAGCATTCAGTGCTGCCATGTCAATCATGTTGTAGAACACGGCGACTGGCCATCTCCGTGTTCCTGCACGCACGCTGTACTCCCGCACCATTTGGTCCATTACATCCACACTGCACTTTGTGTGGTTGTATTGTGTGACCGTGTTTGGCTTCCTTTTGTTGGTATCCTCAGTCTCAACCACGCTGTGCATGCTGCTGAGAATGTAGACGGCCTTCTTTCGTTTGGGTGCATACACTGTCAGTGTGGCACCAGTGGTTGAAAACACCTGAGTGGTGAATTCAGTGCGGTCCATCTGTCTAGCGGATTGAGGAATTTCCCGGCGACTCTTGTTGACTGTGCCGAGGATAGTGGTTTTCCGGCTAAGCAGTCGTTGTGCAAGTGACAATGATGTAAAGAAATTGTCCGTGGTTACAGTTCTGCCCTTGTCCATGAATGGTTCCATCAGCCTCATCACTACAGTTTCGGACAGTCTCTCCCCGCTGGGACGACTGGGGTCCTTGCCAAGATATGGGAGGACATTACAGATGTACTTTGATTTCAAGTCGCAAGCCACCCAAAACTTGATGCCAAACTTGTCTGGTTTTGTTGCAATGTATTGCAGAAAACAGCAGCGAGTCTTTGACGGGAAAAGCTGTTCATCAATAGTGATGTGTCGACCAGGGTTGTAGGATGCGATGCAGTTGGTGACAAACGATCTCCACACATCGGAGATTGCAGCAAACTTATCGGTCTCCACTCGCTCACTGCGTGTGAACATGTCATCAAAGCGTAGGTGTTTCATGATGTCTTGGAAGCGGTTTCGGGTCATAGTTGCAATGATCCTTGGGTTTGCTAGGTTTGCTGACCAGCTGTCACGTAGTGATGGTGCCTTGGTCACCCCCCCGCAAGATAATGACTGAAATAAATGCCATTAGTTCCGGGAGACCCATGAACCAATCCACCTGCTCCGTGTGACGTGCATGTTGAGTAGTCCATTCTTGAATGCTACGAAGCATGTCAAGAGTGATAAAACAGAGGAAGCTCTGAAGGCGACTCCGGACACTTCGTCTGGCCTTAGCACTTGGCTCTCCATCTGTAGGGTACGGTTCTATTGGGGTGAAATGGAGACGTTTCCCCACTTCTACTTCACGCCACACTGTGCCATCTTTTGCGGTCTCTGTCGGCTCACTCGCCAACCGAGCTCTCTTTTTTGGTAGAGGAGGAGTCTCCTCATCTGCAAGATAAATAATTTCAAATTAACATTTTGTTTTGGTTCTAAATAAAAAAGATAGTCAGGAAATAAAAATCGGTAATTTGAAAAAAATCTAACCTGAAGACAGCTCAGAGTCCGAATCCAGTTGAAGGACTATGTCTTCTCCATCTGAGTCAGAAGGGTTGGTGTTGCTCAGGATCAGTTCCAATACCTGTTGAATGGTGTGCCTTCTCTGCATTTTGTTTCTTGTGAACAAAATAGGTGAAGCAGTCCCTTCACATCCCCCACAGCACAAAAGGCTGCATGCAAATTTGCTAAGGTGTTAGCAACCTTATGCATATTCCCAGCACAACAATGTAGCTGGGGGATGGGCAGACACACTCAAGAGCATCTTACATTCTTTTGTTTACACTCTCTTACAAGACCTGAGGTGGATCAACACAATTGCCCCCTGCAGATTGCTCAGACAATGGCCACATTTACAAATGAAAGGATGCTAATTGGAGCCATCAGAGTTGTCTGTTTGGACTAAGGGTCATTTGACCCTCTTTCAGGACTTCAAGGGGGAGCTCGAAATTTCTGGGACTTCTAGTGCTAGACCACCTTTCCTCATCAGTTATCTACCATTGCTCTTCACCGCATGAAAGTTATTCATCTTTCCTGGGTTCTTTTTTCTATTCTTTACATCTTTGGACCAGGGAAATGGGTTTGGCATGGGAACTGATGATCAAGTGTCTTGACACAAAGGAGAGCAGGTGAAGAAGTGGACTGATACATAGGAGGCTGGAGAGTGAGTTGACTATCACATAGGTCCATCTATTGTGTATGACTCTCCTACAATGGGAGATGTCAGAAGAGATATAGATCGGAAGGTTGGATTATATTAAGGTTGGGTATATTAAAGGTGTCTGGCAGCGGCTTTCTCCCCTCTCCATGTTCAGAACAAATATGTATGGCCATCTTAGGCTCCATTCACATCATGTTTCTTACCCCATTTAGCTGATCCATTTAAGGGATGTAAAAAACAAAAATAAAAAAACGGATGGCCAGTTACATAAAGATCAATGTAAAAAAAAAAAAAAAAGAGGATTGGTTTCTGTCTGTTCTTACACAAAAGTATGGTATATTACAGAAGAAAGGATTTTTTTGGAAATGGTTGGCCATCCGTTAAAGAGAGGCAAAATGTGTATAAAAATACACAATGTCAATGGAGCCATAGGGGACGTTGACCCTACCATTATGAATGACCATTGTTCTAATCCACAGGATAGCAGCAATGACATTAACAGTAGTTGAATGAAGGACATAGACGGAGCCCCCTCCCCATTTGATGCTAATGTAAACAAACATGATGCAGGCTTTTTTGTGTCAAGTTTGTTCACTTTTGCATGCAGGACTTTTTCCTGTAACAATAGGAAAAAGCATGACAGAAGAAAAAGCTTAATTTCTTACTTGAGGCTGAGTGTAAACGTACACCAGGCAGAGGGGGCTCCATCTGTATTCTACAATTAATGTCTATTGCTCTCATCCTGTGACTGATGAGAACAAAGGACATTTAATAGCGGTAGTGTGAACGCACCTTTACCTTTATAATCCAGAGACAGGAATTAAGGTTGTGGACCTGATGCAAACTTTTAATAAATGTACATTGGTGCCAACAGTGAACATACAATAGAGGCAGACCATCTGTCTTCTATGTTTCCTTTGGAGATAAGAGCTGAGCCTTGAGTTGTCTCTTCACCTTTCTACTGGATGGCAAGAACCTATGCAGTGCATTGTTATCCAGAAAGGTGGTGGGGAATTGGCCCAAGGGAAAGTATATAGAGTGACAAAACTTAAAACCACCACGAATACCCATCTTAAATTTTTTGTGTCCCCCATTCTCTACATACAGTATCATATGATACCAAATCGCATCTCCATCAGATAGCCCAAGAGTTACTGGCTGTAAAACCTGGCTATAGCCATACACTACAAATACAATACCATTAACATGGGCATCTAAAACCAGTCCATTGTTTCTTCTAGACCCAATGTAGAAGGGAGTCTCGGTAAAAACCAAACTAGTTGCATTTTTGGGTTTAAAAGGAATAAAAGATCATAAAGAATCCTGCATGTTAGCTAAACAATCTCATCTGTATGTGGTGACTTCTTTCCTCCAGGCTACCAGCACTGTTGAAATGTTCAGATGTTATGTGCTCAGTCATAAATCTCTAGTAGTTGTCACATTGCTTTATCACATTAGTGCTCAGTAACATGTGTCCAATGTGAAATACTTTCAGTTTGCAGAATGTCAATTAGGGACAGAAAGATGAGCTAATGTTCCTAATGGCTCAGGGAACCTGTTATCTAGGTCAATGTATATGTGTATGTATGTGTGTGTGTATGTATGTATGTATGTATGTATGTATGGAGATTATATATATTCCACAATACAATTAGCAACAGCTGGCTGCACACTAGTGTAAAATATATATATATATATATATATATATATATATATATATATATATCTACAATACAGTTATCAGCAGCTGAACCCCAATTTGATTCAATCTGATTCTCACTATTGCATTATATATGTATATTGTGTGTGTATATATTTATATTGTACATAGATAATGTTAGCAGAAAGTTGCATTGAGATTGGTGCTGACCTCACATGCACCTAAATCGCCTCGCAGCACATGGAACGCAGTTTATTACATTTCATTGTGTACATGAAATTAAAAATCCCTGAAGCTAAAGTTGCTTACATGCTTTGCACTATTGTTACCTACTTTAATCCCTGGCTAAGTAAATATATAAACAGAACATATGCGTATATGGGTTTGCTCTTATTTTTTTTATTTTTTTTACATGATAGCTGTCATTTCATCTCTTGTATAAAACCGTTTATGACTTGCATGCAGATTTTTATTATTACATTATTTGTAGAATTTTATAACCCCGTGTGTTTATATTGTTAATGACTGCACTTGCAGG
The DNA here is from genome assembly GCA_947044405.1 of Leptodactylus fallax. NCBI lineage: Eukaryota > Metazoa > Chordata > Amphibia > Anura > Leptodactylidae > Leptodactylus > Leptodactylus fallax. The sequence goes on along the minus strand of CAMRHE010000005.1, from coordinate 6,263,687 downwards.
TTGAGGTCTTTGTGGAGCTAAAGATGGCAGCCTGAGGTCTTAAAAAGGTATTCCCTGAAACATAACTATATTTCAATTTGTAGACAATTGAAAGTTAAATATTTTGGAAAATATAAATAATTAAAAAAAAAAACTTGAGTATTAAAGATTTTCTCTAACCATCTTAGTGGCGAGAGTCTTTTGTCTTGATCATTTGCCAATGGATATGACCATGAATACTTGAACTTTTTATGGTCTGGGACTTGTCAGAAATTCAACCATGATTTCCTTATTGTGACTGGGTTATCAGGCAGGGACACTACATGTATGAGAAGATAACCCGACCACAATAAGGATATCATGGCTGGATTTTTGACAAGTCCCAGACCATCGAAATTTCCTGCATTCATGGTCGTATTTACTGGCAACCTATCAAGACAAAAGACTAAGATTAGAAAAAAAATCTTCAAGGCTAAAGCCACACGTTGCAGAAATGCAACTTATTTTGTTGCAGATTTTGTTGCATTTTTTGAGCCAAAGCCAGGAGTGGATTGAGCAGAAGAGAGAAGTATAAGAGCTTACTATATATCCCATTCCTTTCGTAGCCATTCTTGGTTTTGCGCTCAAAAACCGCAGCAAAATCTGCAACAAAAAAAGCTGCGTGTCCACAACGTGGGGGCTCAGCCTAAAACTCTTGTATTATTATTGTTATTTATATTTGCAAAAATGTTTAACTTTTGTCTAAAAATTTTAATTTGGTTAAGTTCATGGGAAAACTCCTTTAATATTCCCTATAAAGAAATAGGATGGGACTGACTAAAGATACATGCTACCCTGGGGGTGTGTGGTGTAATAAAAACTAAGATGGGACTGACTGTGACTGAAGTGAAACCTTTATATTAGTCCTACAGCAGTTCCAGGGGCTGCCTCTATGGCAGTGATGGTGAACCTTTTAGAGACCGAGTGCCCAAACTGCAACCCAAAACCCACTAAATTATCGCAAAGTGCCAACACAGCAATTTAACCTTAAATTAACCAGGATCTGTTTTATATTGATCGTGCAATGTTATTACAGCCTGTAATAATATCACTTGTCTGCTATAAAACAGATACTGTGTGTACTGTATAAATAGTGAAGAGCCACCACACAGTACAATGCGCTCCGAAGTGGCCCCCAGACAGTATTATATGCTCCAGAGTGGCCCCCGCACAGTATTATATGCTCCACTTTGGGCCCCCCCCCCCCACATTATATGTTTCACAGTGTCCCCCATACAGTATTAGATGCTTCAGGGTCCCCCACACAGTATTACATGCTTCAGTGTCCCCCATACAGTATTAGATGCTTCAGTGTCCCCCATACAGTATTAGATGCTTCAGTGTCCCCCATACGGTATTAGATGCTTCAGTGTCCCCCATACGGTATTAGATGCTTCAGTGTCCCCCATACAGTAGTATATTCTTCAGTGTCCCCCATAAAGTAGTATATGCTCCACAGTAGGCCCCCACACAGTAGTTTGTTACTTACCTAGTCCCACGAATAGCATCCTCCTTATTCTTCTGATCGCAGGCGCTGATGACTTATGTCATCGCGCCTGCGTCGGGGCAGAGGTCACACTCTGCAGTCAGTGTAAGCCGCGGTTCCGTGGACCACGGCCTACAGTGACAGCTTTCATCAGTATGTACATACCGTGTTTCCCCCGAAAATAAGACACCCCCCGAAAGTAAGACATAGGAGAGGTTTTGTAGAATTGCCCAATATAAGGCATCCCCCGAAAGTAAGACGTACCGTAGGAGACGTTTCGTTTCGCAGCATTCCCGAACAGAACATACCGGTACGGTATATGGTATACTGTAACACTGCTGTCGTCCCCTACCTTCACCATTCAGTATCCTGAGCCTGTTGCTTTCCTTGTTGTCCCCCTTTGTCCCGCTGCCGTTATCCTGTACAGTACGATGTCCCTGCTGCGTTGTACCGCATGAGTGTGCAGTGGTGAGCGTTCTCCTGGTGTCGGGAAGCGGAGCCTGTCCTTGCTGCGCGATTCTGCTGTAACGATTCTGCTGGGGATGTCACTTTGCGTCGCGACGCCGGCCCACATCACGTGACGCCGGCCTGGTCCAGCATTGAAGAAGGCCGAAGCAGCAGAGAGTGGACCGGATCGAGGAACAGGTAAGCAACGTTGTTTTTTTATGTTTCTATCCTCCCCTGGGTCTCCGATCATTATACTCTGGGGTCTGAAAAGACCCCAGAGTATAATAATTGTGCATGGGTGGTCCACAATGGGACATACCGGTATAATACTGTGTGCAGGGGCCACTATGGGAGATGATACTGTGTGCAGGGGCCACTATGGGAGATGATACTGTGTGCAGGGGCCACTATGGGAGATGATACTGTGTGCAGGGGCCGCTATGGGAGATGATACTGTGTGCAGGGGCCGCTATGGGAGATGATACTGTGTGCAGGGGCCGCTATGGGAGATGATACTGTGTGCAGGGAAATTAATGGTTTGGATTGTTATGATGATGTCCTAGAAGATGATGACATAACTGTCATTGAATAAATTTTACTTTCTATGCATACTGTAAATATTGGTAAATGTACCATACTGTTAATTGTTGTTCATGGAAATATTGGTACGGTAGTAAGAAATTCTTGATAGGATTCACAGTTTGTCTGGTTATGCTGGTTTGTGATGACAACTACTGTACAGTACCGTATATAATAAATGTTCATTTTTTGTTCAGCAATAAATGTGAATTCTTCTTCATTGAAAAAAAATAAGACATCCCCTGAAAATAAGACACAGCACATCTTTGGGAGCAAAAATTAATATAAGACGCTGTCTTATTTTCGGGGAAACAGGGTATGCACATACAGCTATAACAAGCGATCGCTCACCAACAAGGAATCCTGTATCGGATTCCCCGTTAGTGAGCGATCATGGTGACGGCACGCGTGTCAACTGAGAGGGCTCTGCGTGCCCTCTCTGGCATGTGTGCCATAGGTTCACCATCACGGCTCTATGGTATCAGAGCCCTTATACATTTCATGTACCAAAGCTGCAGAACAAAGACACATTTTTGAGAGAGTTTTAGCTCGGCAGTTTGGAGGCTGCTAAGATGGTGTCATTCCACTATTTCTTCTGTACTTCCCATAAATATACTGTACTTATAGGTTAGTTTTCCTCCAGTGATAATGAACATAATGTACGTAAGCCTGAGATAGCCCTATAACCCCCACTAGGAACATGTGCTGATGTATACGCATCCTGCATATATAGTGTTGTAGAACAGGCTGGAGCCAGGGGCACACAGAGGGGATTATACTGTATTAGGCTAGGACCCCTGGTTGTGGAAACGCAGAAGAAAAAAACACTGCATTTTACAGTACTAGTATAGTGAATGAGATTCTGACTAATCCTATCCACATATTGCGGAAAAAACAGCTGCGGAAAAGCTTTATCAAAAACATGCAGCAAGAATTATGCAGCATGTTCATTTTTGTTGCGGGGTTGTGAGTGTTTTCCCTATATATTTAATAGGGAAAAAAAAAAAGAAAACGCAATGGACTAAAACACAAATGCTTTTGCTGCATTTTTTTCTGCACCGTTTTTTAGTTGTGTTTCGCTACATGGGACCTTAGCATTAAAGGGGTATTCCAGCCTAAGGCTAAGGCCCCACTTTTTTTGTTGCAGATTTTGCGTTTTTTTGAGCCAAAGCCAGGAGTGGATTGAGCAGGAGGGAGAAGTATAAGAACTTCCTATATATTTTCTATTCCTTTTGTAGCCACTCCTGGGTTTGGCTTAAAAAAAAAAAAACGCAGCAAAATCCGCAACAAAAAAAAGCAGCTTTTTGCCAACGTGGGAACTTAACCTAAAGCTTTTGTGACCTATCTGCTGGATCAATGCTAAATCGACAAAGGTCTGAACTGCTGGAATCCCCACTGATGTGTCGCCTCCCGTACTAGGACATTGGAAAGTCAACAGTGATCAAAGCTGGGGAAGAAAGAAGATATGTCAAAGATTTTACTAGTGCAGAAAACTTTCTTCAATTGCCCAAACTTAAGGAGCAAGGCAAACTTTTCATAAAACCTTTCAATCCTTTACTGTTCCTATATGTATTTGCTTTAGCTCCAGACTTTCCTTCAGTCTTGGCTCCTGTTTTGCTGAGCAGAGAAAAATGCTGAGGTTTTAAGCTCACCAAATCACCAAGGTAAATAAAAGTGCTGAAAATAGCTGAAACAACAGTAAAAATAGAAATGCCATGTCCATGTGCAACGGAAAAAGTTGACATTTTAAACAAACGGAATTAGCAGTAATTTGCATAAAATTAATCCAATATGTAATTTAGTGACTGAAAGGATCAGACGTCTCGCAGCGCACGTGTATCGCTCGGAGACTGGATGTACTCGTAGCTGCAGGGTCCTGCAATCATTTTGGAGTAATCTGGTTTTAAGGGAGATACTTTTATAGACAGTATTTATAAGCTGTCTAAACCCATCACGCTGTAAATATGTTTCATTCAGTCGTGTCTGAATAATGCTTACCCTATGGCAATTCATAAAACATCAAGACTACAATATAAATGTGGTAAATACTTTTGGTATGTGCCCAAAGATCACCCACAGATAAGACGTCTGTCTCCATATATTTTATTTCAAGTCGATGTGATGACATAGTGTCTGCGCAACTAATAGTTGTGAAGGATACTTTTTTTTTTTTTTTTAAAGGGTATGTGTAATCAAAAATGGCCTATTTTTTTTAAAGAATTTTTGATTATTTTATTTTTAAGTTTCCATGTCACTATCATTTTTTTAAAAATGTACCATACTGCAATTTTTACTCTGACCCTTAATAACAGACATTTTCCAATTTTCTAGTGATTTTCTTTGCAGAAGTCACTTTCACTTGCATCACAAGCATAATAAACAGGATAACAATAGAAGTTCACAACTCTACAGATAACACTCATCGTTGCATCCACTACTGACAATAGATGATGTCACAGCTTACGCTAAGTTCACACCTGTGTTTGGGTTTTCATTCAGGGGGTCCGCTTGGGGACCCCCTGAACAGAAACCTAATCCATTTAAAAAAGCGGTTACCTGCGGAAACCCGCGGACCCCATAGCCTATAATGGGGACTGCCGGGTTTTCGCCCGAAAAGGGTAAAAAATGCAGAGAGAAAAGCGCTGCTTGCAGTGCTTTCCTCTCCGAATTTTTCAAGCAGAATGGGGAACGGAGTTCAGGTACAGGTGTGAACCTAGCCTTATCTACTCCCCTCCCTGCAGAGACCATGTCTAGAAAACTCTCTGTAGACCTTAATGAGTTGACTCCAGTCTATTGCTCCCTATGGCCATGGCTATGCTGTAAAGCCTATCAGTAAATGTTGTTAATAGAGCAAAGGAGAAGCTCAGGCAAGATGGTCGCCCATAAGCATGTACAGAAAAATAGGAAAAAAAAAACAGATTAGAAAAACGTGATACATATTACTATCTGGGTTTATTAAATAATTTTACAAAGGCGGCCATACATTCCTTTTAATGCAAATTAAACAAACTTTATTGAGTCATGTGTCACCAGAGACATTTCAGGCCAATGAATGCCATTCATGAGACCCTTAGGTGGTGTACATCCACTGTTACAAAAAACTTACCTAAAGCCTGATGAAGGGCATTCACTGGCCCAAAATCTTTGTGTGCCCATATGATGACTAAAGTTTATCTTCAATATAAAGAGCTGTCTTTGTTACTCTTGTACTTAGGAAGTGGATCTAACCTGATTCGTGCTGACTAAATTGGGGAGTGAAGTCTATTCTCTGATTCCTCCTTTAACCTCTATACAGAGATCTGCAGAGAACTTCTAGAGTGATCTTGAATTGGTGGTTTTAGTTTAGTGTGTAGCAACCGGGGGGACATATCAGTTAAACCAGATGATCAATGGGGGGTCTTGTGTGCCAGACCCCTATTGATCACATAATGAATACCTATCCTAAGAATAAGTCATCAATATGTATATTCTGGAAAGTCCTTTAAACAATTTAATTACTGGTACTTGATCCGTGGTGAGCTCCACTGTCCGTGGTGAGCTCCATGCTGGAGAATAACTCCCATCCGATGCATGAGACCATGATAGCGCTGGGCAGTACTGTCAGTGACGGACTGCTTCACCCAAAGTGTGAGAAGGAGCACTATCGGAAGTCTTTCCTCCCCGCTGCGGTTAGGCTGTACAACCAACACCGACTTAAGCGGAGATTAGTCCATACAGATAACTGAAAGATCTTTAAGTTGTGGTATCCCTTCTACTACCTTTTAACCTGTACCTTTCTATCTGTACCTACTGTCACTGTAATTCCTCTACCTTGAAGCTTCTGTATATATCGCTTTTTGTGTTTCTATTATCTATGCTGCAGTAACAAACTGAATTTCCCCATGGTGGGACTATTAAAGGATTATATTATCTTACTATCCTCCCACAAGATCTTCTAGATCTGTATCTTCTTCCACCCTGCAAATAAGGGGTATAGAGTTCTTATAACTTTGTTGAACTAACTCTTGAACATTATAGTGTCAAAATGTAGAGCCATTAAAATATAAATCTAAGAAATGTGTTCTGTAAGACCTTGTAGCCATGACATATTTCTATAGTAGGTTATCCGTAAAAAATATTCAGAAAAAAAAAAATCTACCAAAAGTCATCTGAATCCCTCTTTATCAAGATGTTCTCTATGTGCCTCAATGTGAAGATTCATATTTTCAACACACTTAGCATTGAGAAGAACAATAGACGTATGTGCACAAAGGTCTAGCTGAGGTAATGGCATTGGTGATATACGTAGTACTTGAAAAGATATGAAATATACGGAAAAGATTCTAAATTCTATTAATTGGTTGACTGAGAAGTAAGGGAGGTCTTTCAAGGTCTTCTGGATGTGGTCATTTTTGGACGGATTCCTAGGATGCATTAAATTGTGAATTAATCATGGCGGCTACAATATTACTTTTTGTGTTTTAATCTGCAGAACTGTGTCTAGAAGGTGTTCTCATAGCTACTGAAAAGGTTGACGTGTTTGCATCTAAGTACATTTAACAAGAACATTATAGTTCTTATTGCAAGAGTAATAATAGATGCCAACCACTTCCAGTCTCCACTAAAATGATGAACCTGCTGGCATCTACTCTGCCGCAAACAAAACCCAATATAAAGCTGTATTAACCTGTATAGTGGAAATGGCTCCTCCATATCTTAAAGGGAGTCTGTCAGTAGAATCCAGCATATCCACCCAGCTACCCTAAAAGATAAGCTAGAGCCACCTGGACCAAATTGTGTTATCCCCTTGTGAATCAGTGCCCATATTTCTAAGATATCACTGTTTTTGACAATATTCAAATGAGCTCTTTGGAGCAATGAGGGTGTGGACAGATAAGCAGCAATGACCTAACAGTTCATTTGCATGATGAAAAAATACAGTGCTATCACGGCAACTGAGGCCAAGGGGATAACATTGGTTGATCCAGGTGTTCCTAACCTCTCTATCTTTGGGGCTGGGTTGATAGGCTGGGATCTGGTTATAGACTCCTTTTAAGACTTACAACTCCCATTCTGCATATAGTTGTGCCCATAATGGGTTTCTTCATAAAATAGTTCATGCCACAGTTTGTTTCTTAATGTTTCTCGGTCCATGAAAAAAAGCAAAAACAGGATGTGTGAATGTCTCCATTCACTATAATGGGTCCGTGTGCTGTCTTTTTTACGATCAGCACTAGGACAGGAAACTTATTAGCTTGAAAGTGGCCTTAACCAGCATGCAAAGCAGATACAAAGGGTGTGCTTGGATTGAATTTACATGGTGACAGGTTCTCTTTAAAGCTGGTTGCTTGATTTCCCAGTAGTGTGGACATCTTGTGATAGGTTATCAATGGATACAACCATGAATACAGGAACTTTCTATGGTCTGGCACTTGTCAGAAACCCAGCCAGGATCTCCTCATTGTGGAAAATTATCAGGCAGGGGCAGGACATGGATGAGAAGATGATTTCCCCATTGTGGTCAGGTTATCTTCTTATCCATGTAGTGTCCCTGTCATGGCTGGGTTTCTAACAAGTTCCAGCATTCATGGTGGTATCCATTGGCTTCTGATCAAAACAAAAGACTCTCACCACTAAGATGGTTAGAGAAAATCTTTAAAACTCTGAAAAATTGTTATTTAAAGTTCAAAAATGTTTAACTTTTTGTTTACATTTTTAGAAATTTAAATATGGTTTAGTTTACAGGAGAAACCCCTTTTAATCCTCTTGTATTTTGAGGGATTTCTGAAAGACTATTATGGGAATATGCAAAAAATGCTGCAGACTGAAAAGTATTAGGGGCAAGATCATCTTCCCTTGACTGTTATCATCTATTTGTAGGTTTAGTGTTCCTTTAATGAAGGAAGAGATTTAGGCCAGATGGTGACTAGGTAATGGCTTGACCAATTATTGACCATCCTAACAGTCTTGTTAGAAAGTGGAATAAATAAGTAATATAAAGTTATGAGCTACAATAAAGTCGCAATTCTTATATCAAATGTCCTTGTTATTCCCTTTGTATAGAGAATCACATAGTTCTACTGCTTCCATCTTGAGCTGCGAGAATGAAGATTAACTGGAGTTTGGCCTTGGGAAATACTCATTGCACAAGTGAATTAGAAATGTTCAGGCAATTTGACTAAAATGTTAAAATCCACACTTTCATATTCTGGTTCCCAAGCCTCGTCTCTCTGTTCTTCTAATTCCCAAGTCTTATTTCTGACAGCTGAAGGGCTCTTTTTTATTAGGAATTATACGTCTGCGGAGGGTTTGAGCCATTCTAAAGTACAGTCAGAATTGAAGCTCAAAGCCGACAGTGCCGATACTGTGGTCATTAGCTGGGCATATTGAGATGGTTATGTAAAAATTTTAGTATATTACTTGTTTTTACATTGCTTGTAAAAATATTTACCCCCTTGGATTTTATTATGTTTTTATTGTGCAACAACATGGAATAAAAAAGAGATTTAATTTCATTTGGATTTTTGTTCACACCATTGAGAGACTTTTTATGAGATTTGGATTTTTATTGAAAAAAGTTGCAAGCAATTGTAAATACGACTAGTAACAAGGCACAGAAGGGAGGGTATGGGTGTATGGTGGAAGCTGACAGGGATGGGTGAAAAGTATCTGATTACTGGTGGCCCCACTAGGAAGACCCCCACTGATCACAAGAATAAAAGGTCCAGGAGTCCCCTCTATGAATAGAGTGATGGAGAACGTGTGTGCCTACTCCTTCATTCTCATCTTTGGGACTGACAAGGCGGTGTACTCGGCTACCATCGTCAGTCCCACAGAGGTGAATGGAGAGGTGAATGTTCTATTTACACAGGAGACTATGGGACCCCCATGTTCTCATGATTGTTGGGGGTCCCAACAGTCAGACGCCCAGTAATCACTTCTCTCCCATCCTGTGGGAAAACCCTATGACAGGTATAAACTGTAGATGGTGGAAATTGACTAGAATAGGTAAATAGGTGTCTGGTCATTGGTAAGTCCTCCACTGATCATGAAAATGGAGGTCCCTTAGTTCCTTTTATGAATAGAGAGGTAGTACGCATTCGTGACCACTTCTATAGAGCTGACAAGACACTGCATTTGGCCACCATGTTCAGACTCGCAGAGGCAAACGGAGACTTGATTGTTCTTTTTTTACTGGAGACTCTGGGACCCCATGTTCCTATGATTTCTGGGGGTCACAGCAGTCAGACTCCCAGTGTTCAGACACTTATCGCCCATCCTGCAGACAGGGATTGAGTGCTGTTAGTGGGAAAACCCTATTATGACAGGTATAAAAGAACAAAAACATAAACGTGTAAATTCACCATTACACAAAAAGTCTCTTCTAATGTAAAAAAACATGCTTTAGCCTTAAACAGCATTACTGAGCCATAAAAGCTTTAATAAATCAGTTTGATTATTTTATAACAATAGATTTAACGTTACTGGCGGTCATATCAATAAATGCATCAGTTTTAGATGATGCCAAAAAGCCATTCTAAACAATAAATGTAATTAAGCTGAGAGCACAATGTTGTAATGCTCGTCCATAAAAATTGATATGATCACATCGCTACTTTATGTATGATGGCCTAGTGTCAGTGCTGTGACTGGGAGACTAAAGCTTCCACAATCCGTAATGCTGATGCGGTACATCCATCAAAGTTTGAGTGCGTAAATCCATCTCCACCACATAGAAGGAAAGGCTTGCTGTGCAGAGTTATCTGACCTGGACACTCAGGAAAGGGCTCTGTAACCTGCAACATAAATCATAGCAATAGGAGTCAGCTGCAATATCTGCTCCAACACAACTGGACACCACTATGTCATCCCTATTTGTATTTGTGTTGAAAAGGATTCATAGAATGGATACAGATAAGCTAAAAGGTAATGTGTCAGAACTAAACAGCCATGGATGTGCAAACTACCAATCTACTGTCAGAAGGAGGAATCAGGAAGCCCCAAGACACTTTGTATTGACTAATGTAATGCCAGCTCTTTGTATTCACTGGTATTCTGCCAACCCAGCAGTAGCTGTCTGCAGCCTCTGTTTATGCTCCTGCCACCTTAAGAATTAGTGTTCACCTGCTTTACTTCCTCCTGCCAATCCGTGTGTATCTGTGTGGTGTTTTTAAGTCTTCTCCTTTAGTCTCATATTTGCTAAGCAATGTGGGGTCTGTCTGCCTTGACTGTTTTATCCTAGTTTGATTCCGTTCCTGTAACCTTGTGCCTTCTGCTGTGTTCTGTCTTGTCCTGATTCCTATTAAACCCCGCTTCTGTATATTCAGTTCCAGTCTTTTTTTCCTATCTGATTTTTAGCCTGTAGACCTGTAGACCTGTAGGTTCTGGGGTTTGTCTGTGTTCATATTGTCCTGTTTCTGGAGTGTTTTGCACCATAGTTCTGGCCAGCTGCTACCAGACTGGGACCTCCTCAGGAGGTAGTGGCCTGGAGTACTCCCCACAGTGAAGACCAGATCCCTGTATGGGGTTAAAGAGTGAAGGCCAAGGAATCTGCTAGTATAATACCCTTTAAAGGTGACCTCAAGCAAAATCGGTTTGGTAGCATGGTTGGTCCTAATCTGTTGCCTATGACACAGAAGATTCAGTCACAATGGTTTACTATTGAAGTTTGACACCAGAATCCAGCATGTCAACCCTGCCCCACAGATAGGATCACGTAAATAAAATAGTGTTTTCCCCTAGTGTATCGGTGCGCAGAGATGCTGCTGTTCTTGTCAATATGCAAATTAGCTCTTTGGAGCAACAATGGCATTGTCATAGCTTAAAAGAGCTCATTTACATATTGACAAAAACATCGATATCTCTCCTCAGCAATGAGGGCAACGATTAACAAGGGAAAACTCTGTTTGATTCAGGTGACCCCAATCTATCTATAAGCGGGTCTGGCTGGATTCTGATGACAGATTCCTTTTACACTATTGTCAAGAACACATCATATTACACAAATCACTCACTGGAGAGGTCACAATTGTATGGCTGTTTCTGCACCAAAATTTTAGATTTTTTTTTTTGCACTTAAAAAAAAAAAAATAGTAGTGCAAATAACGTCTTATATCTAAACCAACCCATAGCTAAATTTGATCTGCATTACTGCAGTAAAAATCTGAGGCTGACACACAGATTTCACTTGCAGATTCGCAAGACGAATTGTTCCATTGTCATTCCAGAGGGCTAATCCTCAGATCTTCCAGGCAAAATCCACAGAAAATAGTATGTTTTTTGGAAATTGTCTGTAGCAAGAATCTGATATCTGTGGTGGTCAATGACCTGCAGATAAATATCTCATGTGTAATGTTTGGCAAACCTCTTGAGAACATGTGCAAGGTTCACCAGGCAGTTTTGATTCGGAATGAACCTGTCATGACACTGACACACCTTATGTGACCGCTGAGGTCTCCTGGGGCCACTGACGTCATTTAGGAGGCTGAAAGAGGATGGGAACCTACACTGTTGTGTTCACTCACTTCTCTTGGACCTCCACTTATTATACTCTGGGATATGAAGAGACCCCCCCAAGCATTATAGTGGTTTTTGGGTGGTGAACCCCAAAAGGTTTGGCTTCAACCAAACCCAAAATTTTTGGAAAATGCATAACAAATCTGGCTCATTACAAACTGTGTATGGCCAACTTTAGGAACAGTGCGCAGCTAAGTGTTTATGTGCCTTAATTTTAGCAACCGGTGGGGTTCTCAGCACACAGACAAACATCTGACATGTCACGATGACAAATTTGTTAGAAAGCTTACGACATTTTAAAGTCAAAAGTTTGCTTTAAAAAGTCTGAAATGTGTTTTTTGAAGCCAGCAAATCCACTTAAAAGCTCCTCCAAAAAAACTAATTCTACATAGCGTTTTTACATGGGTTTTTTTTGTACAGACCATGAGTTTTTTGGCCTGGTTTTGATGATGCTTTTCAAGAGGTTTTCACAAGATTTTTCAGCCTCTCATTAACTTTTACAGAAAGTATGTTGAGATTTGTTGTATCCTGTATCAGTAAATAGGAATCAAGTAGGGACCATGTTGCACATTAATATTAGGGAAAATATAATGACGTTGGATACTTTGTTACATTTTTAGCTACATATCTATTTTCTAGTCCTTTGGGGAATGGACAATTATGTAAACTATGCAGAGAAGACTCCCAGTGTTAAATGAGTACATTTTAGACTGGTTTACAGAAGAATCCAGTAAGATAAATAATTGGTTGGGTGAGTGATGTAAATGGCCGCGGATTGTTTGTATGTTTGTATAAACAGCACAGATCAGTGCACATTGGAGATGAGGCTACAGATCTGCAACAAGTGCTATACGTGATATAACTAGGGGCACAGGGTGACGGGAAGCTATTTAACTACTGTAGAAGTGGACTCTCCTTTGAAATACATTATATAGCTACAGTTTTTAAAGGGAATGAGTCATCAGAAAATTATATATTATTTAAATCAGATTTTTATGAAATTACATTTTGTAAAAGTTTTGTTAAATTTAGTTCTATCCCTTAACATTTTTTGTGACTATTGATATAAAAAATCTTTTTTTCATGTAACTCGCTTTTCAGCTTTGCTGTATAGACTAGGACAGAATAAGCAGAGTCATCTGTGATAATTAGAGCATGGGAAAATTGAGGCTCTTTTATGCTACTGGAGATCCATATAAGGCAGGATAGCAATGCTATACGCAGATAAAACTTTATGTATTTCCCCACCCACACTTTGGTCTCTGGGGGAGGAGCCTATACTCTATCACTTCCTTTCTTTCCATTAAAGGGGTCATTCACTTTCTAACATTGATAGCCTATCCTTAGGATAGGTCATTAATATTAGATCTGCAATGGTCCAACACCTGTAATGTTTACACGCCATATGATGTGTAGCGGGGGCTTTAGGTACTGCAGTTCTGTCCCATAGACTTCAATGGGGCAGTGCTGCAGCATCTAAAGTCGGCGCTACACTTTATACAGCAAGTGAGCAGTGCAGCCTCCTTACCCGTAAGTTATACGCCCCTGTAGAACAAGTCATACTAGGTCTCTAAAACAATTAAAAAATATAGCACAAGGCATGTCTTCCAATTGTTGGTGCAAACTGTAACTGAATTCTGGTGTATTTGCGCTAGTAAATTTACCCCAATACTCATTTTCTACAGATTTGTATCTGGTCAATGAAATGCAAAGCAAATGTATGAGACATTTCCTTTTAAAAAGGGCATGAGTAGCTAATACTGTATCAATGTTGGCATATGGTGGCTTGCTCAGCCATTTCTGCGATTCCCGTAGACTTCAATGGAGAGGGATAAGCAAATATATGGTCAGCGCTTTACTTGAATATACCATAAATATCTGCAGTCAGAATATCCCTTTAACCTTTTCCATTTGGTATGGATTATCAGATAAGTCATAAAATTTTATGATTTTTTTTGTCCTATGTCTTCTCTTACTATCTACTCCACTTACTTTTTAGTTGCTTTGTAGGGCGATAGGTTAAAAGTTAATATACTACATTTACTGTACCAATATTTTGGCAACAAATATTTGAGAATTACAGTTTTACTACTTTCTTTGTTTTTTGGCAGTGTAATATTCTTTAATGGGCGAGAGTGATATTGTAGTAGAAGAATGTAAAAGTATGGCTAAGACAATATACACACAGGGATTATATATTTGTGAGATATACATTATAGAACTAGGCAGGGTTAGTTACACATGTCTGGAATCAATGTTTTGAGAAGAAACCTGATCAGAATTATTATTCATGTGCTTAAAACAACAGTATCATATGGATTTAGCTCTCTCGGAATATCACATTACATAGACTAGTGCAGTGGATTACAGAGAAGCATCATGGCTTCATAAAAAAACCTAACGTATAGGAAGATAAATAATCCTTGTCTGGGGTGGCCTGAACAGCCAGCGCTCCCACAGGACTTCCTATGATGGAGTCCACCCTTGGATCCCCATATGCTGCGGCACATGAGATGGATTAGGTCAGGTTCACAGCACATTAGTGAAGTACATTTAGCGTGTATAGTGGGAAATCTCCCTACCAACATGTCCATAACCTTACATTAAGCGGACAATGGCTGAAAAATAGTCCTTCTGCTTCCATCTGGCTGGTTTATGCTAGTATACCTCAAAAAAAGGTATGTTATATATAGTAGTATACTTCACTATTCCATACAATGATATCAAGTAAAAAAAACTAATATGTTAAACATGTGTTTTTCCAATAAGACCCTAGGGGTAACAGATGGCACTGCATGGCATCTGTTTACCGTATACAACTTGGCATGTGCATGAAAAGGAGGCTATAAATGTGATGTGAACAGAGCCATACTTTCTGCAGCACCTGCATGGTGATGTTCCTAATACTTGCGCTAGGGCCCAGATTGTGTTGGGTCTCTTAGTCTAATGCTCGTCATACACATTAGATGTGCATTGGTCAAACCTGGATTTTAGGTGTGCATAGGGTCCTCCTGACTCTCTCCTGATGGCAAATGTTGGGAGAGAGAAGACTCAAGCAATTGGATTTCAACTGCTAGGGAGATAAGACTCCTCTGGTGACACCTTTATCCACTCTTCCAGTTCAGTACACGAACCAGACTAAACTTATACAATCGGCTTTAAACTTTGTAAAAATTTGAGTGTTAATTCTGGTGAAGTTTTTGTTCACTTCTGACTTGATGATGACACATGTCATATTAGCCAACCATTTGGAGGTTCACTTTTTATTATAATGTTAGGGCTGGACAACCAAGGTTGTCCACAATATTTTAATTTTTGTGAATTGTAGTAGATGTAAAACTAAACTGTAGCGGAGGTAAAAAAAAAAAAAATCTCTACAGTGGTTGTGGTCAAAAACTTTGCCGTAACTTTTGGCTATGCATGGGACATAGACATCCTTGGCCAGGAAAGATCCTTCATCACCTTTGACCAAGAAGAGGTGGCACTTTTAACTATGGACCAAATGTAACTCTCATTGCTTGTTGTAATGCTGGCTAATAAATTTGTAAATTTTTAGACTATCTACTCTAAGTTTACTCTGCACCACAATTTTGCGTGAAAATTTTGGTGCACATTACCATGACTTAAACCATGCCAGTTTCCAAAAAAGCTAGTCGTCTTTTACGTTACACTATGTCTTATTGGGCGAGCTGAAAAAGTTTAGAACAATTAATAGATTTGGTAAAAAGCAAGTATATTAGTTTTTGGGCACAAATTGCTCATTTTGATTAATGCATCTCCCCCATTACATCAAGCTTTGCCCAGAACACTCCTTTAATTCTTTAGGAGAATTTTATAGATGCCTCCTGGGATTACCTGAAGATAGATAAAATGTTACATTGCATGTCATAAGTGAATCTAGAAATTTATCTGATTCTTTCTCTGCACATAATTTTTTTGTTACTGTAGGGAACTGCCATTTCTACTAGTATATAATGTATCTGGCTTCTTTGCCCCTGCAGTTTGGCTTCAGAGACCCCAGGCATTCAGTGCAAGTTTTTGTTTTGTAAATACAGTGAGTCAGACACATGTGAGGCAGAGCTGCTGGGGGGAGAGATGTGAGCAGAGCTGCTGAGACAGACATGTTATGTCTGGGGGAGTCTAAGAGCCACTTGTTCCTCTTTACTTCACAGTATATAGTTAGGTATGTGTTACCCCCTATATACTCACAGGACCTAGCTAGTAACCGTAGTTAGGGATCCATATATATATATATATATATATAGTTCAGGGCAGTGATAGGTTAGGCTTCCGAAGGCCAACTAGCTAGTTAGAGGCCCGGTGGCACTAGTAGTTTAGCTGGCAGGTTAAGGACTCAGTGTTAGGGTAGTCAGGCCTGCATCTACTGCCGTCACCGTCGCCCTGTTTGCTGCCTGTGAAGAATCTCACCATCATCATCATCATCTCCTGATCGGCTGTCTGTCATCTGGAAGAATCCGAGGATCCACAGTCATCCACAGGGGCCCCTGCATCTCTTCTGTTGCCTGGAGGTATTGTGCACCGGACTCTTGCTATATATCTATATATATACCCGGGTATATAACCTAAGACGGTTGAGGACTTGCTGGTTGTTGTAGTACTGCTGTGTTCTGAGTATATTGTATGTATGTATTATTACCCTGTTGATTCTTATAAAGCTACTGTTATAACCTTATGTGGTATCTGTATGTATTCTTCAGACTGTGAGATTAGTACAGTGATCCTTGTTAAAGCTACTAACTGTACTTCATGGGTAAGTCCCAGGAAGAGATCCTCCCTGTAATACAGAGGCTCTATCCTGGGTGGAGGCACTGATATATTTCATATATGTTCCCACTCTTCCCTTCAGCGAAGGCTTCAGGTCCCATTATACACACAGGTCAGCGCCAGAGTCTGTTGCGGGAGGGATAATACTCATACCCCCCCCAAATAGGGCTACATTACCATCAGAGTAAAGGTTTCCACCAAAACAACTGTAATAAGTCTCTTCACAATCCCAGAGGGGTGCTTACATTGTGCTGGTAACAGAAAGCATGCTTACATTGTGCAGATCAGCCCAGATTCAGGATCCCATTATGTGTGTACATTTTCTGTCTTCTTCTGACACCTCTATTGATTTTATGTGCTACATCTTGTGAGCAGCATTTCTTTATTCTGCTTGCAGGTAGAGCTTTCGTACTTCATATTTTCCGTGCAGTTCACAGCCACTATTACATGCACGTAAGGCAGTGGCGTGAAAAACCCAAAATCTACATTACTCTAATTTGGGATAAGTTTTTAATTCATTATTATGGATCTTCTATAT
Organism: Leptodactylus fallax; assembly: GCA_947044405.1. Taxonomy (NCBI): domain Eukaryota; kingdom Metazoa; phylum Chordata; class Amphibia; order Anura; family Leptodactylidae; genus Leptodactylus; species Leptodactylus fallax. Next base: position 6,246,339 of record CAMRHE010000005.1, on the reverse strand, counting down.
AATATATTGTTCTATTATGGTTCTTATATAATATAGGATCTTTGATATATAGTAAATGGATATAAACAGAAAAATAAAAAAAGCTCACTGGTTCATACATCAGTTGGATATTTACCTTGGGTGTATGTGGCAAATATCCTTCTTATAAATTAGATCAAATATTCACAATATGAATATCATTTCTGCTTGAGAGAAGACCATCGTCGTCTATTGATACATCATGTAGACATGTTTAGATAAGGTTATCAATAGGAGTCAATGATCTGAGACCACTGCCTGCCCTGACCATTATTTATTTTACTTATATAGCCCCATCATATTACGCAGTTCTCTTACAGATAGTCACTGTCCCATATAGGGCTCACAATCTACATTCCCTATCAGTATGTCTTTGGAGTGTGGGAGGAAACACACGCAAACACGAGGAGAATATACAAACTCCTTGTAGATGTTGTCCTTGGCAGGATTTAAACCCAGGACTCCAGCGCTGCAAGGCTGCAGTGTTAACCATTGAGCCACCTTCAATTTTGAGGACAATTTGTGTAATTTGGAAATATCTAAATATGATCTATCAGCTGATGGGAAATCTACTATAACCCCTAAATTTTATGGTATATTTCAATGTTATACTGAATCCCTTAATGGTGTTTAGACATAACAACCTACTATACTGTTTGTAGCAGGCTGGATTTGGAATTTAGTGCCTTGGTGTTGCATCACTCAAACACTGTAACAACAGAGTTAAAATGGTTGTCCAGGATTAGAATACTTTTAATAGAAACAGTGCCCCTATTGTCAATGGGTTGTCTCTGGTATTGCAGCTTAACTTCATTTACTCAACAGGAGATCAATTTTATTTTTTAACAATTCTTGGCAACTACTTGAAATAATGGAGTATGCCCAACTGCATATTACGGTATCACAATGCCAAACATTTAGCCATGGCAGTTTGAACTTAGTTTTATTACTGGAATCTCTCTAACACCAAATTGAAATAACCCCCAAATGAACATACTACACTACATATTGGCTATGTATATAGTCCCCTGACATACTGTAGATGTATAGGTTTATTAAAAGTAAACTATAAGTCCTCATAAACAATTCCTACTCTCCAGTGAGCAGTGTGCCTGCATTGAAATCTAAAAGCTGGAACAGATTTCAGGGAACATTTATGCTAGTGAACTGGTGTAAATGATCGGTAACCAGACCCCTCGCCACATCTCCTTACAGGAAAGTGATGAAGACGGAGTAAAAGAAAATTTCTGGACTACTAATAAAATTAGAGTTTGCCACTCTTTTATATCTATTTTGAGAGAGCCGGATTCTTTGATACTGCATTTATATGGAATGAGTTCCTCTCCGAGCACCTCCTTTTTTGGGTGCCATTTCAATAGTATCAACCTATTTAACTGGGTTGAGGATGTAGGCATTGGTGTAGGTTGTGGCCCTAAGCAATGTCTACCACAACACTGAAACAGTGTAGCAAAAAAAATTTGAGCATTATGATATGGATACTTTTTCTAACAATTTTTAAGAAGGCTTATAGGACTTGTATAGGATTAGAGGATTTGCCATTTAACCTCCACTACAAGAAGGTCCATGAATTGTACAGGTTCTGTGTCGCTACCATTTTACCTTGATTTCTAGTGGTGTTGTGGTTCACCATGTTGCCTGGAGCTGTAGTGTTATTTGACTTCAGCTGTTAAAAAACACTGCTCAGCCAAAGTCAACGAGTCTTAGAAGAACTTGGTTCTGTATGTACAGGAAGCACCACTTCTCTTCTAGCTATCAGATTACCAGAACAGATTCCTAAAGTTTTGTTTCTGCAGTCACTGTCAGCCAACAAATTTCAGACACAAGATGTTAAACTTTTTTTTTTTTTTTAAAGTCATTCACTGTGTAGCATGCTAAGAAGATAGGAGAGCCACTGCTAGCTGTGCAAGATAGATGTCAGCCACCCCCACACAACATGCTGGATACATAGGACGGTTAATGCTAATATTTACTGCTATTCATGTAATCTCTGGTGAGTAATTGAAGTTGCTAACTCAGCATCAAAATAATGGATTTCACACGGTAAGCTTCTTATTTCTTTCACATGGAAAAAAAAAAAATTTTGGCTTTCAAGACAAATGAGTGGGCTGCTATAGGAAATGCGTTACGTCTTTAAATATTTATTGCAACGCTGTAAATGGCTTCGTATGAAGTTACTGAATGTACGACTAGTGATGACAGAGCTGCTGACTTTCTATTTTAACTAATGGTCCTACCTAACAATATGATATTGCAAGAAAGTTCTCAAATTAAATAAATCCGTCATGCTAAAAAATACAGTACAATTGGCAGCCACTGTGCTTATTGAGCAGATAAATACATCATTTTGTGGGAGAAGATTCAGTATAACTAGTATTTTATTCATTAAATCTCTGCTCATTCTGGGCTCAGGAGTCCAGGAGGCCGTTTTACTCAGAGACTATGTTATGATAGAGTTTCTGGAGCAAATATCAGAAATTGTAGGAACTGTCTGAGAGAGCAGTCTTATAAAGTGCTGAGAGATAGATCCCAGACACCCAAATGCCTTCACCAGCAGTGAAGCCAGGTGGACTTGTGCTGAATTTGGAGCAAAAATTATCAACACAGAAACTGGTACAAAAAAATAAACGCTCCACAAACTCCACAACACCACAAAGTCAAAGCAGAACCAGGAGGATGAATCAGGAATGTGAACATCCAGGTCAAAAGTCAATCCGAGAGGTAATTTCAGAGACAAGTGGATTTCCAGTAACAAGCCAAAAGGTCAGTGCTGAGAGGTAACATCAGAACCAAAATCAAAAAACAAGTGGATTTCCAGTAACAAGCCAAAATTCAATATAGAGTTGTCTAGCACAAACAATCAGGACATGGAAGCCACATTAGGTACAACCAAATAGCAGGCACCTGGCTGAGGAGGAAGAGGGTTTAAATATCCCTCCTCAGACGCTAATTGGATCAGTGTAGGAGAGGACTGCAGAAGCTTCACAAGTTGGCATGGTAACCTTAAGGCAACAATAACTAAACTGAGATTCCTGACGAACTGACAGCCTTCCCTCTATTTGTGCATAACAAGATAACTGTTAGTCACTAAAAAGAATCACCCACTGGACTCCTAAGCCCAGAATGAACAGGGATTTATATGAATAAATGACAATTTATACTGGAATGTTTCTAACAAAACTATATATGTTGTCTAAGCTAATCCCACTGTATAACATGTTACCTGCAGACTGGACTGCATTTTCAGCATACTAACCCTACATTATTTAAAAAAAAAAAAATATATATATATATATTTCTTTTATGCTAGGTTCACACTAGTCTTGGCCTATCCATTGTTCTGATCAGTCGGAGGACCAGAACAATTAATAGGCAGACCACTACAACAGAGGTCATATATGGAGCCTGACAGGTTACTATAATGGAATCCATCAGGTGTCCATTCTTTTAAACTGAAACCACTGGACAAATTTTTTTTTTTTTTTTTGTCTGGCAATTTTGGACGCACACTGCATTGGAGTCTCCAAATAGAGATTTTAACCCAGATGTGAACTTAGCCTTGCATGAAGAATAAACTGTCCTTGCTAAACTAACATTTATAAAGTGTAACTTCACCAATAGATCTGAAAGATCTATTCAGTAAACAAGGGCCAGAGTGTCAAAAAAGTAAGTGCAAAAATTGCAAAGCCAGAAAATAAAAGGAATATGCCAATATATCTTTGTACTTTTAAGTGTCTTTAACCTGTTTTGGAGGGTTTTCTCCATGCATGGTTCAATAAAGATGATATACTGTTGTGAATTTGCAGTCTTTTTCTCTTTTGCTTTGTGATTATTCTAAAGATCTCTACTAGTCCCACCAAATTGTAATGACTTAAAGTGTACCAGTCATTTCAGGTAACTTCTAAGGATAAGTTGTTATGGGTTTACATAAGGAGTAACACTATTTCTGACTTATATTCTGCAGTTTTCTCCTCTGCATGCATGATCTTAAATGTATAGCTTTCTCTGAACTAGTATGTGTAGACTAGCCACTAAACACATTAAGTAGAGGAGACTATCCATACCTCCGGTGGTTGTGTGGAGAAATGAACAAACTGACATCATTTTGTTGGCGGCTATTGTAGCGCCATCAACTTATCCTGCCTCTTTGTTCTACTGATCAGTGGGCTTCAAAGGACCATTGATTATGCAAGGATGGTCTAGGGCAGGGGTAGGCAATCTTCAGCACTCCAGCTGTTGTAAAACTACAACTCCCAGCATTCATACTTGCTCTGCTGTTCTTGGAACTCCCATGGAAGCAAATGGAGCACGTTGGCAGTTATAGTTTCACAGCGGCTGGAGAGCCGAAGGTTGCTGACCCCTGGTCTAGGGTCTAGTGTTGGCTGGATCCTTGTGGATCCATTGCAATTTTTTTTTTTTTTTTTATATGAGCACTGACAAGAAGCAGGATTACTGGTGAGCCTTTTCTTAATAATGTAACTAAATTAAAGCTAATCTAAAGTGAAAAAAAAAAAAATAGTGGAAAATCCATCACTCACTCCTTAACCTCAAACATCCAAGACTTCTAGAAATATAATCGGAATGAAATTTTGGTAAATTTCTAGATCTTGTATGAACTACAAACCTGTAAACTGAGATATTCACAGTACCACTGACTTACTACATAACTTAATGAGAGTATCTCCGCGTTTCATCATCGAAGTTCCAGCAGTGTTGCATCCAATAGCAGTTATGTTTGTAATACAGACCGAACCTGATTTTTGCAAATGGCCTATCATTGAAGTTTAGCAACTGGAATCTGAATACACCAAGGCCACACTTTTTCTTTGACCAGTTTGAAACACGAGGCGCGTAGCATTTTACATGTCTACAAAAGTTTTGGCTTCAATCTTCTAACAAGCTTTGTAGGATTCTATGAATGTGATTTATCCTACTGCCACTTGGGACTCTGTTCTGTGATTCACCGATTTCAGCGATATAGAATTTATGGAAATCTAAAAATTCTCTAATCCAATTTGTTAAACGTTGCATCATATTAGGAGGAGGTAAATAATATATTCCTCTGTTCTACAGATAAGCTGTTAAAGTCACTCTACCCCACTGACTTTACTCTCTTTGGTACAACCACACTTCTCCGATAAATGTTAATTCTCACATTTTTAACAGCTTTTGACATTAAAAAACAGAATGTGTCCAATGAATGATGTCACAACATATGAGGCATAGCATAATTCCTTAGGTATAGATCTGCCTACCTGAGAATAGCGCCATTTCTGGCACTTTATATCCTTTGGTTGAGGAAGGTTTGGCAGTATTGACTCTAGCTGCTGCAGAATCAGGGGTTGTACGGCTTCTTTCTCCTGCTCTATGTGCTCTTTTCCGAATGGTACACTGGTGTGGACAACAAGGGATGGTCCAACTTCTGAAGACTCTGAGAAAAAATAAAATAAAAAAAATAAATATTAGTCTTCCTGTTGCCTCTGCTATTGTTCACACTGGACATAATGTCAATCTATTTTATTAATGTAGTTAAGGAACCCATAATGTCACATATTTTTTAAGCCCAAAGGATATAGTTTTTTTTTTTGCCTTAAAGGGAATTTGTCATCATCAGAAAACTTTGTCAAACCAGCCACAGTGCATTGTAGAGGACATTATGCTGGGCAGGGCAGATTTATTATGACTTGTACATCAGTTTTCTGGTGTACAACCTATAAAAAGTCACTTTTTTTTTTTTTTTTTTTTTGCGCAAAACCACATTTTGCTACTTTTTAAAAATCTGTGCCTCCTTTGGCACTTACCTAAAAAGGATGCCTGCTGAAGGAGGGCAGGGGGCAGAGTCATTGGCACTGCCAAATTTATCATCTGGCATACATTTCCCCCAAGGCACACAGCCCAGTGCAGGGCCTTGTCGTATATGAAGCACACCTTCCACTGGCTCTGGGGCTATGAAGACTGGCATGAATAATGCCAGTCTTCATAAATGTGCCCTACTGTACCTTCTGATGGTCCTATAGATGCACAATATCCTCTGTTCATTTTTAGAAATATGCAAATGAGGCTCCAGTCCAATGGGTCAAGGGCTCCAGGTCTGAATCTCCCCCTGTACTCATTGATTGACAGACTCTTCCTATCCTATAGCAATGATGCCGTTGTTAGACTCCCGAACAAGAGTCAGATGGAACCCTTGAAGTGTCTGGTCAATAAGGAAAGTATACTTTCCAAGGACAAAAAGTCATAAGTAAACTTTTCAAAAAGAAAAAAAAAACTTGCTCAATTCTAAATATATAAGATGACTGTGTGGATCAAAATTCTGCTTACTGAAGTGTTGTGTGTGTTTTTTTTTTTTTTTTTTTTTTTTTTTTTCTTTTTTTTTTCTTCTTTTTTTTAACAAGTACTGGCAATTTTTGGAAAGAAACACCAATGTTAAGAGTTACCTATTGCACATTACTGTACATGGTAAACGCAGAGTTAAACTTTTAGTGGACTAAAAAAACAGCTCTTCAATATAGCTGGATTTGGACAGCGTGAAGAGTGATATTAAGAGCATGAAAAGTGTCCAACAAGAGAGAGCATGTCAGTGAATGTTGGCTGCTGCTTGCAGATCCGTACTGGGATCATATATTTGTTACATAAGACTAATAAATTGTGGGGGTAGGATTTCACTTTTGGACCCACTTAATATGAGCCAGAAGTGACCTCAGAAAACTTTACGGTCTATAGGTCTTTTGTGTTTAAAATAAAAGCAGTGACTTAAAGGAACAGACCTTTCTTAACTGGGAAGTGAGTATGTGTGACAGTAACACTAAATATTCTTTACTGTAACATTGTAATTTTCACCTGGTCCATCAATCCCTGTAAAACTCCAAGTTTATCAGCTAAGGGGTTTAGTGCAGGAAGCAACATGAGAAGTTACAAAAAAAGGACATCTCTTACGTTATTGTCTGGTTTGGAAAACTCATTATAAAATACCCCTGTGCATATTTTACAAAATAAACACTGCATCATTTGGAGAGTCAGAGTGTTGGTCACATGACACAGCTGAGGACCATAAAGAAGTAAATAACTCACAAATACAGCCACCGGTAGGAAGATTACCTTTATTACAACATTCATCGTGTTTCTTTCTAATGCACCAGGAAATAAAAATTGTTGTAGGAGTGCTTCTTTAAGGGGAGGGGAGAACATCTACAGAAATATGCTGCTTACTCGAGAGGGTCAGGTTTCTATCACATGGACAGCCCAAGAATTGCAATGGGAACTATATAATGCTAAACTTTCCCTGTGGTGGAATTGCATAAAAATATTAACACTTGCTTCCAAATAACCCCGCAGACAATACAGATTGATGTCATTAGGGACACCTTCTAAAGCTACACAAGTGACCATACTCTATCTATAGTATCTATCTATGTACACACAAACACACACTGTACAATAGATATTATATATATGCAAAATATTACAGTTATTACAAGATGTCACGACTATATAAGAACACACTACGGCTGGGTTCACACCTGCGCCCGCTCTCCGCTGGGGGATTCCGTTCCCCATTCCGCTTGAAAAATGCGGACAGAAAATCGGTGCACGCAACGCTTTTCTCTTCGCATTTTTCGCCCTTTCCGGGCAGAAACCCAGCAGACCCCATTATAGTCTAAACCCGTGAATCTATGGGGTCTGCGGGTTTCCGCGGGTAACTGCTTTTTTAAGCAGATTAGGTTTCCTTTCAGGGGGGTCCCCAATGCTTCCCAAAATGCAAATCTCTAGAGCAGGTTCTAGGCTGCTGGAAGATTTCAGCTCTGAATATAAAACAGACTGAAGTCAGAATAATGAATGCAACTTTGGAATAATACAAACAATACAACAACATTATATAATAGCTCTATATGCTTTTATAGGTGACCAATATTTTAGGATTTTATAAACGTGAAACATTTTGGAGCAGATTATACTATACAGACATACATACATCTCTCTCTCTCCATTTATATGCATCTAGATGATAATAATACAGTATCTTCAGCCATGACATAAATCTTTGCCTCTTTGCTCCCTTTACAGAATACTTGGATAAAGAAGCCATGCAGTTCATATTACAAGACCAAAAGGGATCAGTGCAGACTTGTACAGTATTATTGTTGGGACCAATATACATATGTGTGGAGCAGATTTGGCTGGAGCAGTTGGACCCAAAACAGCTTTAGGTTAAGCCGTGGAGATAAAATAGATTGGTTAAATGAAAAAAAGTCATTGAAGTCATTCATGCGTGTAGAAAGGTTTCGGAGCAAAAGATAATTTCATTCTGTAATTTCAGATTTTTAATGTCTGGGTCGTGTTGGTTTTTATGTTTGTCCATTAATTGCAGGTATCTTGTTACAGGGTTTTCTTGGTTATTATATTACATTACTAGCTAAACCTCAGACCAAACTGTGCGCTGGAGCCAAGATACACACATACGTTTATGTTGTGATAGGTTTGCAAAAGTTTAATTTATTAAGTACTTTATGGCGGAGTGCGCATTTCTCTATCTGCACTGCTTTACTTCTGAGAAGCTCGCATATCATCTATTGCCTTTACAGAAAGTATAGTGTCTGTATAGATTTGTTAGGGGATGTTCACACTACCGATAGTAAAGTCCATTATCATAGGATCAGAGCAATGGACATTAACGGCTGTAGAGTGATGGATGCAGACTGAGCCTCCTCCGGACACTTTCTTCTATCATGCATTATCCATTAGTTTTGTAATGGAAGAAAAGATCCTGCAGATACAACTTTTTCTTCCATTAGAAAAGTAAAAAAACATGTCTGAAGAAAGTGTCCGTCACTTTTTTTTTTTTTTTACATGAGGATGAAAGCAGACAAACACCAGAGGGGGCTTTGTTTGCATCAGTCACTTAAAGAGGACCTTTCACCACCTCCACCAATTCTAGTTCTTAGCTTCTGTTAATAGACACAGCTCCACTGATTCCAGCACAGTTGGAATTTTCTCTCTAGCCCCCACCATTCCTGAGCAACAGTTGAAGTTAGTTTTGTTGCCTGATGTGCTATTTAAGCTGTGTAATACCAGAAGGGCGGTGTCAGGCAAAGAAGGGGGGTTCGGAGCTCCAATCAGAGGCAGCCAGTGTCAGAGCTCAGAATCACACCCCTTGTCTGCTCCTGCCTGACACCGCCCTCCTGACAGTACAGAGCCTGAATAGTATATCAGACACCAAAAATAACAGCATCAATTGCTCAGGAATGGTAGCAGAAACTATTAAATGATTATAGAGCTGTACTTGTTGGAGGTGGTGAAAGGTCCTCTTTATTGTCTGTTGCTCTCATCCTATGATGGATGAGAGCAGTGGACATTAATAACTTCAGTGTGAACCTACCTTTACGAATTAAAATGATATAAAGACGTGTTCATTTTATAATTTTTCTGATTGTATGTTTCTATTGTATGATCCTTACATGATAGGAGTGGACAGCTTGCCTGACATCTTCATAGATCTGCTTTACATCACCTGGACATGAGAAGACTCAGATTCAGAAAATGCATATTGGTAATGCAACACTTAAAGAGGACTTGTCACTAGGTCTGAATAGTCCACTGATATCAATAGTGTGCCCCATTAGCAAGTATTGAGTTTGAGTTTGAGTTGGAAGGGACCTCAAGGGCCATCGAGTCCAACCCCCTGCAAAAGCAGGAATTCCTAAAACATCCCAGCTATATACCTACCCAGTTTCCGCTTGAAGATTTCAATTGATGAAGAACTCACCACCTCCCGTGGCAGCCTATTCCACTCTCTCACTACCCTTACTGTTAGAAAGTTTTTCCTAATGTCTAATCTGAATCTCCTTCCCCTTAGTTTCATCCCATTACTTCTTGTGCTTCCTTCTGCTTGGGTTCCCTTCTACCCAATGCTCATTTGAGGATTTATAAGAACACCAGACCCATCCTAGGGTGGGAAGAACTGATGCTTGTTTTTACTCTCCACTGTCCATCTTTTGCAGGCGTTCTTACATCTCTCATTCTTACTTAGGCCTGCCTCTTTGTTTCCCGATAGTAGACCGAGCTTAACTGGGGCTCGAAAAACTGTTAACATTGGCTATATCCATAATGTGCTCCAATGGCCCTTTGGTGTTATATGCAGATTATGTGACTATATAACACAGATAAATAATCATCACTCTCTTTAGTGTCTTGTAACATGGACAGGAATGGATTTTGTCTACAACCGTGTTTAAAAAAAAAAATAAGTTGCTTTGTGTACTAGGAAGACATGAGGTAAATGGTATAACTGAATGCAGTCATCTGGATTATTTTGGCCAAGCATGAAGAAGTTGGCTACATTGGAGGTTATTGGATAATCCCTTAAAAAGATGAAATTTAAGGAGGAAATAAAATAATTGTAGCCATAACTGCAAGAGAAAAACACAGCTGTGAAAAGGGCTCTCCTTTCTGTTAGTTCATCAACAACTGTGTTCCAGTTTCCATTCAGACGCTGAACTTGTTGTTTTCATGGAAGATTTACATAAAAAGTACTCTTTAATATCCATGGCTGAAGCATAAAATAGCTTTTAGCAAAACATTGCTGAGTTCTAGCAGTTCCTTTTCAGTTGAGACAGCAGACAGGAAAGTAACAGATTTTGGTTGTTCCATTAATTTGGTAGTTTTACCTATTTTCATTGGATTTTTGTTTAAATTACTATGGAAGAAAATTGCATCAAAGGCCTATTTATCTCGTGCTCCGATCTCCATTACAGGAAAGATGGTAACTTTCCGATTCCTCTAATCACAATTAATTTGCTTTCTACATTTACATGGATATAATACATTAATTGTATTATTAAAGGGAATGATTACTGAAACTGTAAATGGGTTTTGTTGGTTTTATTTATTTATTTTTTTAAAATGAAATTAAAAAAGCTGCCCAGGAACTAAAAAAACACTATTTCCATCACTGTATTCCTCACCTGGTTGTCTATCACACTCTGCGTTTCCTCTATATATTTTGCACTTATTTTCCTCATTTTTCGATTGATTGCTGTCAATCCCACAATGCCTCAGCATAGCATGGAATCATATTGGCAGCTATTGCCAGTACCATCTCGGCCTGCTTTCTTTTCTCAATATTCTACTAAATAACCTAAGATATGATAGGTAAACAGTTCATCCTCTCTGATTGCAATCATTAGAACTGTGTCTCTAGTCATCTACAGTAGCTTTGTTAGGAGTTTGTGTCCCCCCCCCCCCCCCGTGGAGAGACTTTTTGGAGCAGTCCAATCGTTCATCATGCTCGTTGTTCTGCTGGATAAAGTTACGTTCACATCAGTGTCAAAGTCTCCATTTGCAGACTCTGGCGCAGAATCCATCAGAAATCCCAGACAAAAAAGTACTGCAAGCTTCACTTTTTCGTCTAGCACAGTCCGTAAAAAAAATAATGGACATCTGACAGACCCCATTATAGTCAATAGGGTCTCTCGGAATCCATTTCTGCCCACCATTAGGCAGACCATTTTTCTGTACCTCTGGTCCATCGCAGTACAGAGATCTTGGTGCAGATGTGAACCTAACCTAAGATCATGAACCCCGAAGACAAAAAAAGGACATGTAATTTCCAGTGGCTTACCATGAGCACTTGACCCAACTGAACAAAAGAATCCAATTAATTTTGAGATAGGAAGGAATAATACAGTATATATTGGGAGAATAGTTACATAATGACAGGGAGGAGACAACACTAGGCAGCCCCTTGATCTCATAGAAGTTTTGAACAAGCGGGAAGAGTCAGCAATCCTCCTTAGCCTTGATGCTGAGAAGGTGTTTGACCACTTGAGTTGACCATTTATGTTTGAGGCTCTAATGGCGTATATCATCACAGGTTCTTTCTTCACAGCTATACAAGGTTTATATTCCTCTCCTCATCCACGTTCCCTATAGGTAATGGTAATAGTGAGGGTTGCCCTGTGCATTGAGCTGTTAGCCTCTCATATATTACAACATCCCGGTATTTCTGGGGTTAAAGTACAGAGTAAGGAGTTTAAAATATTTGTAAAGGAATCGCTAGAGGAGCGATTCCCCAGTAGCTGCTGGAGAACCCTGGGGGAGGGGCACAACAAGACAGTGAGCCCTAAATCTGAAACCCCCCACTGGCCCTGCCTCTTGCCTGACTGTCCTAGGTGACAGCCGACAACTCTGAGCTGGTCCCTACACTGAATAAGTGACAACACAGACAGAACAAACGACAAAAAAGGAGGTCAGAAAGCCAAGGGTTCGGTAACAGACGAGCAATGCAGTACAGAATCAAAATCCAAGAGAATAGTCAAAAGTCAAGGCTAGAGGTCAGGAATACAAATACAAGAAAAAAAAACAGCAAGGAATAATAGCCAGAACGCAAGAAGCAATAACCAGTGACCATGTGAGGGCTGACAACCTGTTTATAGAAAGACAGGAGCTGCCCCAGACTGGATTGGTAGACAGGCTGTCAATCACACAGGCAAGGCTGAGATTAACTATTAGAGGAGCAGAGAGAAACAAAGATGCAAGAGACGGGTGTGGCTGAAATTCAATTACAGACAGGAGGTATTAGGACAGTGTTCAGACTGAGCAACAAGAAACCTACGCAAGGAATCAAACTGAACACGCCTCCTTCACCGCAGTGTGCGAGCAAAGGGTGGCACAGAGACCCGAACAGGCAGAGACGTTACAATATTGCTCTTTGCTGATGATGTGCTCCTTACCCTTACTAAACCACATATTTCCTTACCCAATATCCATGTTCTCCTTCACACTTATGGTACATTATTGGGTATAAAACCAACACCTCTAAAACTGAAGCTCATCCCATACTGGTCCCTCTGCAGTCTCTTCAGCTCCTCCAACAAAATTTTCAATTCTAATGGAAGAAGGCCTCCCTGCAATATCTCGGGGTACATAACACCCAGTCTTATTCCACAATGTATAGAGCCAATTTTTTCCCCCTCTGTTTGCAGAACTGCGCAAACTTGTAGATAGATGGCGACACCTTAGACGTATTGCAGAAATTAACATGACCCTCCTGGCTGAAGCTTTTACACTACTTTGAAACTTTCCCGATGGCTGTTCTTATGGGAGAGCTCAGGGCGATGAAGTCCACTATCCTTCAGTATATTTGGCACTCCGGGAGACATTGGATCTCCACATCGGTTCTTTTAGCTGACATGACGTCGGGGGCACTAGCTGTCCCAGATGTCCTTAAACACTATTGGATGGCCCATCTTTGGAGTATACCCTCCTGGACGTCCCTTAGGACATATAATAGATGGACAGAGATAGAAAAACTGTGGCTCGCTCCAATACATCCAACTCACTTCTATAGGGGACTCCCCTTCCACACACGCTACAATACCTTTCAGGTCCCATACGATTTCAGAGAGAAATTTGGCTACATTGCAAATAGCGTTTCTCTCTAGCCTAGTCCTGTTCATCCATGACACCCATCCTCTTTAATCCCTTGAACATCCAGGGATTATACTTTAATATCCCACGGTTTTAGATTTTGATTTTGTTGACCCCATCACACAGACTATTTGCACATTTTCCCAACTCTGTCAGCTACATTTTCTCCCTCCACAGATGTATTATCACTACACTCCGATCCACCACTACATGTCACATACTTTTCACTCCACCCAAGTATCCACTCTGACCTCCTTTGAAAGGCTTTGCCGCGCTGGCACTTCTTCTTTGCCAGGCTAGCCTCATATTGACTATTTATTGCATTCTCCAAAATCCAGTGCCCTCAGCCTTACCTACTCATAGGTAAATGGAAAGATGGGAAACAATCGTAGGGCGATTGTCACTGTGGCAGGTGATTTGGTCGAGAGCTGCTAAAACATCCATTTGTACCACATACAAAGAAAATCGATATAAAATCCTGATGTTTTGGTATCATACCCCCTGTCCTTTTACATAAACTCAATCCTCCCATTCCTTCCATTTGCTAGAGGTGTCAATGGGACATGGGCACATTACAGCACATTTCTTGGCCTTGCCCGGTATTTTATTAGTTCTGGATCTAAGTGTAGGAGGTTCACTTACATCCTTCTGTCCCACAATGTCCCGTTGGACCCTCTCCAGTATTTTCTGAATGTACCCCCTAGAACCATGGGCAAACAAGTAGCTAGATTGTTCCAACATATTTTTACTCCAGCCAAGACCCTGATTACTAGCCATTGGAAACAAACATCACACCCGTCCTTCACAACTTATTGGTTAGATTGAGAGACATCTGTGCAATGGAATATCTCACTGCTTCCCTCAATGACTCGCTGGACAGATTGATGAATTCGATGAGCAAAGTGTGATGCTTAATTTTCCCAGTAGTGGCGCTACAGCAGATCTGAACACTTGCTACCCTATTCCCCAAGACACTACAGTTGATAGCTGAGGAGCACCCTGTGATTATTTTGTCATCTAGACCCCCCTCTAACATTGCAGGCAATACTTTAACAAATGAAGAGTTGTGCATTAGACATAAGCCGTCACAAGCAGTTTTGGCTCCTCGAGAAACCTGTTCTGCACCATCCCTTATCCACAAGCTGAAATATTCTTTTCGGATCTGATGTTCTGCTAACCTACTTCCTTGCAATGTTAATTTCCCTTTAAGTGCTGACAGGTTACTTCATTCTGCCCATGGCTTTTTTTTCCGCAGCATGATAACTTCACACGAGAATCTGAACACCCAGGGCAATTAATTTGTCACTAAAGCAAAGGTTTTCCATAGATACAACCTCTAGACACCGTGAGCTAGTTTGATATTAATATACCAATTTATAAAGAATGATGTCAGCGTTATATATGGACACTTTAGCTACGTGGCATGTATAAACACTTAAAGATCCCCTGACTATTCGAAAGGAGACCTTTCCAATACACAGATAGGTAAATATGAGATATCTATGGAGTTGAGAAACACAGAAGGTGAGATGGAAAGCTAGGGAAGCACCCACAAAAAAGAAGAGGGATAATGTTTACTCTGCATGCAACTGTAACATATGCAGGGCTGGTTTGCGTAGGGTGGCACACTGGGCAATACCCAAAGCCTTACATTTATCAGAGATCCCAAGGATCGGAACCCCAGAACCAAACCTCAGATTAATTTAACTGCATATGATGCTGTACGTGGTATCAGTTGAATTTCGGTCCTGCTTGCAGAACTTTTTCTTCCATCAAAAAAGTATAAAACGTGATGAAAGAAAGCTTCTGTCACATTTTTAACATTGGGGTGAAAGCAGAAGAACATCCGACAGAGGGGGCTCAACCTGCATCTGTCACTTAATGTCCGTTGCTCTCATCCTATGACGTAGTGTTAAACTACCCTTATATGGAATGGTTAAGGGAGTGTTATTAGGATAGTGCATATTATTTGGGCACTATGTGGTGATATTTTGTGGGCTGTATATGGCAGTATTATCTTAGTACTATATGATGTTGTTATGTGTTTGAAACGAACTGTCCAAAAGTGCTTAGAGCAAATACTTCAGCATGTAAGAAGTGTGTTTTATAATCCTATTCCTGCAGCCTATTCTACATATGTATATCACCCTCACAGAAAGCCTTTCAGACCACTCACCAACACCACTCCCTCATACACATGCATGGGCTCAGCTGTGCATTGCATGAGTCCGGAACAAGGAGAGGGGACATGGCTAACCACTGGCGGAAAAATTTACAAAATTAACAATGCCAAATAATGGCTAAAAATCAAGAAGACATAAAAATCAAGAGGTTTGGAATTATTCCTCCAAAATTCATGACCAGCTTTACACAACCTCAATAGTAAGCTGCTTGTGACTTGTCTGGCTTAAATATTTCAATAACGCCATACGGTTTACAGCCCCTTCACATTCTTGCATCAGTAATATTCAGTTGAGTAAAAGCATCTGTAATGACACAGCATCTGTAATGTGTAAAAGGAGGCACCGAGTGTACATGTACTTTGAAAAACTTAGGATAATTCAAAAACATGTGATCATCTATTGTAAGTGATAAGCTAGTTTCTTGAGGATAAAGAAAATGGGTTATGCAAAGAGGAGACCATCATTTAGGAATTCTTAACACATTGAGCAGAGATACATGGCATTGCACGATGCTGTGGATATGCATAGCTGCATAGGAAATATGACAAGATACATATGACTGCAAGATGCTGTGGGTGTGTATAGCTGCACAGGAAATATGACATGATACATACCACAGTAACATGCTGAGAGTGTGCATAGGAAATATGACATGATACATACCACTGCAAGATGCTGAGAGTGTGCATAGGAAATATGACATGATACATACCACTGCAAGATGCTGAGAGTGTGCATAGGAAATATGACATGATACATACCACTGCAAGATGCTGAGCGTGTGCATAGGAAATATGACATGATACATACCACTGCAAGAAACTATGAGTGTGCATAGTTGCATAGAGGATATAACTTGATAAAGCTGCGAGGATGAAACTTTTGCTGCAACCTGAACATCCTAGAAATACTTAAAGCTGCACTGTCTTTCATACTATGTAAATGGCATTTTCTTTACACCTAAGAGTTCACATCTGAAACCTATATGCATAAAAAGCAGTTTACCTGGGAAACCACCACATAGACTATAATGGGGTCCGTGTGGTTTCCGCTTGGTTTCCGCACGAAGCAAGCGGAAAGTGCTGCAAGCCTATGGGACCATGGGTTTCCCAGGTCAACCGCTTTTTATGCGTATAGTTTTCCATTCGGGGGGTCCCCAAGCAGACTCCCCAAACAGAAAGCCGAACGCAGATGTGAACCGGCCCTAACCAATACATGAGCAAGTAATTATATATATATATATATATATACAGTCATATGAAAAAGTTTGGGCACCCCTATTAATCTTAATCATTTTTAGTTCTAAATATTTGGGTGTTTGCAACAGCCATTTCAATTTGATATATCTAATAACTGATGGACACAGTAATATTTCAGGATTGAAATGAGGTTTATTGTACTAACAGAAAATGTGCAATATACATTAAACCAAAATTTGACCGGTGCAAAAATTTGGGTACCCTTATCATTTTATTGATTTGAATACTCCTAACTACTTTTTACTGACTTACTGAAGCACAAAATTGGTTTTGTAACCTCACTGAGCTTTGAACTTCATAGCCAGGTGTATCCAATCATGAGAAAAGGTATTTAAGGTGGCCAATTGCAAGTTGTTCTCCTATTTGAATCTCCTCTGAAGAGTGGCATCATGGGCTCCTCAAAACAACTCTCAAATGATCTGAAAACAAAGATTGTTCAACATAGTTGTTCAGGGGAAGGATACAAAAAGTTGTCTCAGAGATTTAACCTGTCAGTTTCCACTGTGAGGAACATAGTAAGGAAATGGAAGACCACAGGGACAGTTCTTGTTAAGCCCAGAAGTGGCAGGCCAAGAAAAATATCAGAAAGGCAGAGAAGAAGAATGGTGAGAACAGTCAAGGACAATCCACAGACCACCTCCAAAGAGCTGCAGCATCATCTTGCTGCAGATGGTGTCACTGTGCATCGGTCAACAATACAGCACACTTTGCACAAGGAGAAGCTGTATGGGAGAGTGATGCGAAAGAAGCCGTTTCTGAAAGCACGCCACAAACAGAGTCGCCTGAGGTATGCAAAAGCACATTTGGACAAGCCAGCTTCATTTTGGAAGAAGGTCCTGTGGACTGATGAAACAAAGATTGAGTTGTTTGGTCATACAAAAAGGCGTTATGCATGGCATCAAAAAAACACAGCATTCCAAGAAAAACACTTGCTACCCACTGTAAAATTTGGTGGAGGTTCCATCATGCTTTTGGGCTGTGTGGCCAATGCCGGCACCGGGAATCTTGTTAAAGTTGAGGGTCGCATGGATTCAACTCAGTATCAGCAGATTCTTGAGAATAATGTACAAGAATCAGTGACGAATTTGAAGTTACGCCGGGGATGGATATTTCAGCAAGACAATGATCCAAAACACAGCTCCAAATCTACTCAGGCATTCATGCAGAGGAACAATTACAATGTTCTGGAATGGCCATCCCAGTCCCCAGACCTGAATATCATTGAACATCTGTGGGATAATTTGAAGCGGGCTGTCCATGCTCGGCGACCATCAAACTTAACTGAACTGGAATTGTTTTGTAAAGAGGAATGGTCAAAAATACCTTCATCCAGGATCCAGGAACTGATTAAAAGCAACAGGAAGCGACTAGAGGCTGTTATTTTTGCAAAAGGAGGATCTACTAAATATTAATGTCACTTTTCTGTTGAGGTGCCCATACTTTTGCAGCGGTCAAATTTTGGTTTAATGCATATTGCACATTTTCTGTTAGTACAATAAACCTCATTTCAATCCTGAAATATTACTGTGTCCATCAGTTATTAGATATATCAAATTGAAATGGCTGTTGCAAACACCCAAATATTTAGAACTAAAAATGATTAAGATTAATAGGGGTGCCCAAACTTTTTCATATGACTGTATATACTGTGTGTGTGTGTGTGTGTGTGTGTGTGTGTGTGTATATATATATATATATATATATATATATATATATATATATATATATATAAATTGTAGTTGCCTTGTAATGAAAGGGTGTAGGAGCTGTATCTAGCATAAAGATGTATATGTCAGCAAAGGTTTATAGCTGTTCCCTTCAGAGCAGCAGTAGTCAATTAAGCAACATATCTGATGATCCCCACCCTCCATTGTCCCTGTGTTTAAGAGGAATAATAGAACCACTGACCTACATTGCGTTTCTTATTATCAATGGAGATGAAGCGTATGCAAGGATTATCACTGATGTATTTTGCTGCCCAGGGGACATCAATCTGTGTGCCAGTTTCATAAAAGAGTCCCAAAGCATAGCGGGAGGAGTAGCTCACAGTTTCCAGTTGCCGCCTTTGGCTTTCCTTAATTACTGTAAGATAAAAAAATGACAATATGCAATATTCAGCGTTTTGATGGCTTGAAGACTAAATTTCTCATCATGCTTACATATTAATCTTGAGGTAGCAGAAATCACATACATTTAGTGCTCCATGGATAAATGCATTGAAATGAATTCCCTTATATACAGTATACCACCATCAGCATGTATAAGGGAAGTACAACAAACACGGACAACATATTGCACCTTGTATGATAAGACTTATGTGTATAATACTTAGCCCTCTGAAGGGGTTATCCTGATTACAGATCTATAGCAATCCCCTTTCCTGAGTATTAACAGTGCCTCGTGGCGCTCAGTTATCCCCAGGACTTCCAGTATAGCTGAAATATGCAACAACTGGACAGTAAGGATATGTTCACACGAAATTGAGATCGACTTCTGCCTCAAATTACTCTTCCATTTCCTCTATGTCTTTTACCCGCTGATTACTCTCAGATGAATGAGACTATATCAGTGGAGTGGTTTGCGCCATAGACTTTGCAGTTGAATAAGCTGAGAAATCTGTGGCAAGATTGAGCAGAAGGCTTACTTTTATCATCATCGTGCTTCGATCTCTTAATGAAAGGGGAACCTAGCAATGATTCTGCCCACCGATAAATCAGTGCAAAATTCCACTGTGTGAATGGGCCCTTAAATAAACTAGAAATACAAAGCATGTATTGCAACACAATAGTGAATAAGTAAGGAAGGAAACAGGAACTCGCCAACAGATGACTGAAACCGGTAACCAGAAAGTGGAGCAAATGGATGAAGGTAGTGGTAAATCAGATGATGGAATGTACAGATGATGGGGATAGTATAGTGAACAGATGATTAAACACAGTAATAGTGAACCCTACCTCTAACTTCACTTTCATCTTTCTTTACATATGCCTTAAATGTTGACCCTACAACAGACCCCCCTGACCCTCACTGTCCATAAGGATATCGCTAACAGAAATCCGAATTTGAAATTCTGACCCTAACACGAACAAGGCAAGAACACTAAGACCCAGAGACAAGAAAGGCAAATTAAGCGGACCTGAACAATGCATCAGACAAGGAGCAGATTCCTACATAGAAACTGGAAACAGAGAGCTCAAGAAGCTAGAACTGGAACTAGAAAAAACAAAACAAACAAACAGTGGAATTAAACAAGACTGCACTAGGAACACTAGATTGGAAGAAGAGGATGGAATCATATACTGGATTCATCATACAAAGCTGCAAGACAACCAGGAGACAACAAGACAACACACTGCAAGACAACCGGGAGTTTTACAAGAGAATTGACCAATCAAGTAAGTCTTGGCAGGGAGTCAGAAACACCGGTCGGTGATCACATTGCTCACTAAAGGTGTGAGGCAGTTCCTCCACAACTACCCCAACAACATCCTAATAGCTAGGAGATGATGGAGCAGTAGGAGAACACCCGCTGATAGTAACAATTACTCATTTTTAATGGACACAATGTAACAATATACTTCCCCGAGTGGTGACAGTTAATAGCTATGGTCAACTGCTGAATCATGGCATTTAGAAAAGGAATTGTCCTGACAGGACAACCCCTTTGAAAAGAGTTTCCACACTGCTGCCAGGGTGGTTATCCTCTACAACTAGAGTATCACCTTTACCCATGGCCTGATAGAGTGGATTCAAGAGGTTAACAACATTCAACGCATGGAGGAGTTAGTGGCTGAGGGCTCCCTGGACAGAGATAAGTGGTACCATGTCTGGTGGCCCTGTATCCTCTTTCAGGGTATCTTTGAAGTTACCAGGGTACTCCTTGGGTCTCCCTTTTTTCTCTGTTCCATTCACCCTTCACCCTTGTTTCCTTCCTTGCTAACCACTGCCCTCATTTTCTTATTTCTTTTCTCTTTCACCTCCCTTTTGTTATTTCTTTACATGCCGCAGGTTGGGCGGACCGCCTATAATGTGTGAGTGCTAACTCCCTTTCCTTCTGACAGGAAGGCCATATGCAGATGAGATTAAGTAGGATATATCCTTAATGTATGTTCCTGTCACATCCCTGTGGTATCCGATGTTTTGGACTTGTATTGTATTTTTTGTTGTTAGTTATGCCATTTTTCTTCTACTCACATTGTGTAAAACTCAATAAAAACCTATAAAAATAAATAGACTAATGGTGAGAACCTCTTTGACACCCACCGATCTTCCATTTTGGAATTGTATTGCTACTTTTGGTGAATATTTCTAAGGATTACCTGTTCTCCACCATAACGTTTTATGGTATCTCGCACACAATCAACATAGGTCTGAAGGTTTCATATAAAACAGAATTAGGATTTGTCCTGCTTTACGAATAGGAAATAAATGGGCTACATTAAAAACACAGACAATGTGCAGAGCCATGAGCTGACTACTATGTATCCAATGAGAGCTGGCCGGTGTGGGTGAGACACTTTTTAGACTTAGACTGGACCCAGACGCACCCCCATGCACTTCAATGGAAGCGCTGGGGATAGCCAAAGTTCAAAACTCGACTATCTCTCACACTCCCCTTGACGTGAAAGGGAGCAGGGGTGTTTTTGCATCCACCAGAGGTTTGGCCGCTTTTCCCACGGACAGAGGTTAAACAAACAACATTCTCAGGATTGTAGGGGTCTCAGCAATTTATCCTTTATCCTATGGATAGAGGATAAATATTGTTTGTGGTGTAACCCCTGTAATGACGTGAATAGGAGTCTGCTGGTAGCTCCAGGACAGTGCAGTCAGGGCTTTCTCTGTCACCAAGATCACTCATCACACATGTTCAGACACAGCAGTAGAGAGTTAGTGGGGTTGGTTTACAGGATCAAACTGATTAACTCTTTGGATGCTGCAGTCAATAGTCTAACATTGGTATCTAGTGACATGTCTGTAGGATGTCTGTAGGGTGCCAGTGGGTTTAAATGGCAGCCAGTGGCTTGACAATAGTTACAATAAACAAGCCCTCACACAGCTTTGTTGGCAAAAAATTAAAGTGTTATAAGTCTTGGAATAAAAATGGTCCTGAAGGCCAGTTCTTAAGGGGTTAACATTTCCAAATTAGAAAAAGTCATGACACTATATAATTCTATAGTTCAGATCGTGCCTCCAATAACGACCTGACATTATGACTCTGCCATGTCACATGCTGTCCTCGCCACCATAATCACGCCAATGGACACGTCACTGCCTCCCACAAGATCAGTACGCTTGCTGATACATGGTGTGCTGTTGTGAACATTCCCATAATGGATTCCAGGTTGTTCTGTCCTTGCCCTCATCCAAACAGAGAACATGCAAACAAACAGCAGATGAAGAATGAAAACAAAGTGTTATGTTAATGCTACGCGCACCTTAAGAACTGCCAACTGCAAAAGATAGCAAAGTCTCAAGGCAAGTAACCTGCTTCTCAAAAACGTCAAAACAACCCAACTATTCCGATGGAAAATCAATAAATCTGATATCTGTTGTGCTATTAATAAGTCATAAAGCCACAATTGCTTCCAATCTCTATTCAGCACAGGGTAATTTATTGGGCAACTTTGTGATGCCCAGAGCTCTGTGGCCTCCAATGCAAGTTCTGTGGTGCAGTATGAAATTACGGAAGTCCTACTGACCAGCAACTTGTGGTGCCATGGTGGCAGGGTATAATAAATGAAATCTCTGTACCTTTGCTATGGGATAAAAACACGCCAATGTGTCTAAAAGCAATGACTAAGAAATGCTGCCTCGGGGAAGAAAATATATTCAAATGATCTAGCAAATACTATGAAAGGGAGAATTTTGTGGTGGGTGTTATTCTTTATACCCTATAAGTGGTGGATTTGTCTCTCCTTTCCCACACACAAAGTACAATCAATCATTCGGTAGCATTATGAAAAACATGTGCAAGAGAATAAAAGAAAAATATTATAATGGAGCCAACACTTTCTGGCTAACAAAAGCAGTAGTTCGCCCGCAATAGGGTTTTTGGATTGGTTGTTGCTGTGAATCAAGAGTTTATTTGGGCCGCATCCAGAAAAGGTTCAAGAATAAAGCAGACTTTTCAGGCAACAAGATTTAAAGTGGTTATGCCACAAAATATATTTATCCTCTATCCCCAAGATAGAGGATAAATAGCCGATTGGTGGGGGAGACCCCCACCGATCCTAAGAATGCGGG
Source organism: Leptodactylus fallax (assembly GCA_947044405.1). NCBI lineage: Eukaryota > Metazoa > Chordata > Amphibia > Anura > Leptodactylidae > Leptodactylus > Leptodactylus fallax. The sequence goes on along the minus strand of CAMRHE010000005.1, from coordinate 6,223,193 downwards.
TGTTTTACCCTTGTTGTGAATTCAGCCTGACTGTAGGTGTGCCTATATAAAACTTCGACTAGCTCCGCTCTCCCCATTGAAGTGAATCAGAGCACAGATGTGTCCCTTCCAGTAAGGGGCACACCTACATTCATTCTCCATCGCTTATCGGTTTAGTAGTCTGACAGGCCCCCTTTAAGATATAAATGGCACTTTTATTAGTTTCACCACTATCATTTTTTTTTTTTAAGAAACAGAGGGAGCCTCTAGAATGACATTATATTGATTCAGTATCATCATACGGTCATTGCCTTCGCTGTATACACCACATACTGTAAGTATTTCATGTCTTGAATTTTGTCTGACCTAGAGCCCCATGGGATTTGTTCCTATCCCTAACCTTATAACAGGACATACTCTGAACTTCCATATGCCTTCCGTGGGAAAACATATGTCTGGGAATACTTTGCAAGAAAAAAGTCCTTAAACTCACAGAAGCGATACAATAGTTGGATGTCATGCTATGTTTCAATTTTCCTAACACTCAATCCCTGAGTTTGGCATTTCATACTCCTCGAACCAAAAAAGCTTTTTGGTAGCAAGTTCTGGCTAACAAGGTCACTCAAAGTGAATTAGTTAGAAAATATAACATTCATTAGAGCCTCGTTCTTAAAGGGAGTCTATCACCAGAACGAGGCAGTTATGGTCACTTGAATCAAACAGTGTTTACACCTTGTGAATTGGTACCTTTGCTGCCAAGATATTAGCACACTGACCTAGCACAAGCTTTGATGCTTGCCCATATAGACCCCCTGATTTCCTGTGCAACTAAACCTTAGTCTGAACAAGCAGTAAGTAAGTTATTGACTGTTTCTGCCAATCACTTTTCTTCTCTTATAGACCCTTCACATGGGGCTGTTATCAGCAGATGAGAGCAGAATTGTATATGGCCAGAAGCTGTATTTATTATATGGGCAACATGGTTGGTTCTCTATTGATAAAATGATTTTGACTGGCACTGTTACCTTTGCAATATAGATGGAATATGGCCATTATTGCTGTCATTGTCCACCCTTACGTTAGCTCCAAGGACTCCAAGTTTAATACATTATTGTGACATTCTAGCAAAACTTTTGACAAGCTTCAGCTTACAATGCAACTGGATCGCTTCACAGCAACCTATATAGTATAGACCAGTGATGGCTAACCTTTTAAGCTCGGTGTGTCAAAATTCGTAAAAAAACCTAGTTTAACCCGGATGGCGTGTCACATCTAGAAATATCCATAATTTTGTAGGTCTAGTAAAAAGAGTTATATTTTTGATGTATGTATTTGTATTATATGTATGTCTGGCCCATCACACTGTATATGACCCCCTTTTTCTGGCCAGTCACACTGTATATGACCCCCTTTTACTGGCCCATCGCACAGAATATGACCTCCTTTTCCTGGCCCATCACAAAGTATATGACCCCGTTTTCCTGGCCCATCACACGGAATATAACCCCCTTTTTTAGCCCCCACACGGTGTATGACCCCCTTTTCTTGCCCCCACAGTATATGAACCCCTTTTTTACCCCCCCACAGCATATGAGCCACCTATTTATGGCCCTCACACAGTTTATGACACCTTTTATACCCCCTACACAGTATATGACCCCTTTTTTAAAGCCCACCCACAGTATATGACCCCCTGTTATCCCCCCAACCTAACACAGAGTAGTGGCCGATACTTTTTACTCACCTGTCCACGCTCCAGTCCCGGCCGCCCTTCAGTGTTGTGACGTCAGTATAGTACCGCCTAGAGGAGGCAGCAGAGGGAGGCCAGGACAGGAGAGTGGACAGGTGAGTAAAAAGTATCGGCAGCTGCTTATTGCAATAGCACAATAAGTAGCTGCTGATGCGTGTCACCCAAAATGTCTTGGCGTGTCACCTGTGACACGTGTGTGATAGGTTCGCCATCACTGGTACAGATTTATGATAGAGTATTTCAGTATCATGTCTTTGAAAAGCTGGTCATCTGGTGACACGTATATGAACAAGTCCAGCCAATATAGCAGCAAACAAAAGATCAGAATATATATCCCTATCTATCTGTAAATCATATACGTATCTACATATGATGGCGCACTGTGCAGTACCTTCTGTTGGCATGTACCATATATTTCTCCAACAATAATACGGTGTAAAAATAACACCGCCAGATAGCTTTGTTAATAACTCTCCCCAGTCAATACAGATGAAAGAAAGTTTCTCATGGAAGTGATTTTCAACAGGTTCAAGTACCATGTTTGGAGTCAAGGTGCAAGCTCTGGGATCGGGATCAGTAATCGTAAGAGATCCACAGTATGCAACTCCACAGGTCATACACACCTTATGCCGGCCCCCAATATATGGCCACTACGTATGACTATTATAAGTGCACCACAACTGGAAATGTAAGAGGATTACTGCTGTCATACTATGGATCCAGTAGCTACAATGACATAAGCACTATGGGTAAACCTATTATAACACCAAAGGTAAATTTTCTGACAGTCCATCCACGGTACAATGTGCACTAAGCCTAAATTTTACAGATGAACAAAGTTTTCTCACTATGATAGATTTGTGAAATCTGGTGTGATTCCGATAAGAAAGACAGCATTATTCATTTCAGATATTAAAGTAACACATTGAAAGGAAATCATATGCAAGACAGAAATATCTCCAGTTCATTATTTTAGAACATGTTGGTTGTCTTTGTTATTCGGTCTAGTAGGCTGCATTTCATGAAGATGAGAATAACACCTCATTCAGCGGAGTAGGCGCTGGGATCACAGACTGTTTTTAGTGGTTGCAAGGATGTATAAATAGTTACATGCTTTCTTATGGCCCAACCGCTATACATAATGCCAGACGGTAAGGGCAGGGATTATGTTCTTAGTAAAGTCTATAGATTCTTGGTTATTAAGTAAAGTTGATGGGCTGCTAAAGACCTAAACAGCTTTCCTTTAACACAAAATGTTCTAAAAAAAACTACATCTGAAAGATATTCATTTCAGACACAGTTCCAGGTTATTTTAGTGTGTGGTTCATGTCAGTCTGCAAATTGTAATATTACTTTGTACATATATCCCATGTTTCCACTATTACTTTACTATTTAATATGCATTAATAATGTGGAATATTCATAGAGACTCCTTAGAAGTTACTTTGGTTTTCTTTAATGATCTTTTTAAGTATTATTTAGCAAAATCACTGAATCTGTCTGAGGTTTTTATGTACAGACGCGTGAGCAGGTAATGTAATGTAACGTACATTGGCTGAGATTAGAATCTGCACAGGCTGCCATGTTGTCCAAGTACAATTACATAACCCCACGGAACATTTCCTAGACCAAACTGTGAGGACGTAAAAGTTATATCCCTCCTAGGCATGCACTTAATATAAGTTTAGCTTACATACAGATAAAAGGGTAAGGTTCTATGGGAACTCCATTCCCATGAAACAGTACTGTGCACACCTATGGGACACTACTGTACTTCCATATGCTTCCAATTTCATGCAAGAAGAACTGTGAGATATTCCTTCACAGTCTGTATTATGGAAACATGGCTTAGAGTGAAAAATATATTCACCATATGGCACCTCATACAGCACCATAGTACGGAGCCTTATAGGACTGTGTCCCACCATATAGCCTTCTACGCACATCTATTAGGCTGAAAAATTAGCATTTTATATCATAGGCATATTTCAAGCAACCATAACAGTCGGGATGTATATCTCTAATGTAATGCTCCGTCATGTATTACTATATAGGAGTGCAATGTGGCATCAGCAATGTTAAAAAAAAGTGCACCATGCTTTACAAGCAATGGCCCACTCAGTGATCTGTGCCTTCCTATGCAATTTAAAAAGATATGTGAAACCATATCAATTTGATGGAGGCCAAAAGGACACTATTTTGACCAGGACTGTGGATTCAGGGTTGTGGAGTCGGAGTCGGAACCAATTTTGGCAGAGTCGAAATTGGAAAAAAGTTGCTGACTCCAGCTTCAAAATAAAATGCTGAATTATTTTTAACTATAATTAACAATATTGTATAATTAATCAGATATATAGTTTTACATATTTACTTTCATAGGAATTCAATCACTAGCTTTTTATTGACTTAGAGGATCTTTACTGCTTCTGACTTACCCTGACTGTCAGCCATTTACGAAGGAGTCAGGGTCGGCGAAAGAGTTGGAGTCAGACTGTGGAGCGGAGTTGGTGGTTTGGCCTATTATTTCCACACCATTTGTCTTGACCTCTGTCGGGTGAAATGGGATCCATAGATACACCCATGTATATACCAGAAACGTACAGACACATTTCTTTACTGTACCCTAAACCAATATCAAGATCCACATCAAAATCTGTATTAAAAAAAAAAATCAGAAAGATAATCATACAGATCTTGATGTGGATTTTGATACAAATTTTCCCTACAAAAAATATTGTGGGTGAAATTTGCAGCATGTTTTTTTTCCCCCCAAAGAACCCATTGACTTGCAATGTACTGTCTATTTGTGGGAATTTTCAGTTGTGGAATTCACACTACAGAAAGTGACTTGATTCCTTTCATCCGCCATATTGAATAACTTTGTAGTGAAATGGCCTGACTGCAAAAATAATATTCTCCACATGTATTGCTTATTTCCAGAAAAACAGGCCCCACAGGACTCTATGTCTTTACTTTTAATAAAAAAGGCACAATTCTCAAAATAACCCGTGCACCTTCTAATGGGTCTCAGCCAAATCTGCACTGCATATAAAAATAAAGTTTCGATTTTTAGACACTTTTTCCGTTGTAGGACCATAATAAACACTAATTTACTCCCGGCCGCAAAAACTTTGAGCCTTTGTTAGAAATATATTGCTTGTGATTTTGCACCCCAGAACATAAAGGGTTAAAGGTTGAATGTCCCGAGACTGAAAATCTTATTTATTTTAATGCAGTTTTCCCCTAAAACAAAGCTGGCTGTCTGCCTGTGCTGTGGTTATTTCAAGCAGCAGAATGTCTTGCAGTTGCTCTGCTTGCGTAGGTGGTATCAAAGGTTATGAGAAAAGTCCCTGCTTGGTAGCAAGTCTTGCTCAAGTCAATGTATCCAATATGTGCGGCTAGTATGAGAGGCAAAATATACTGTGTATTCCTCCATCCGTGTTCTGCTATACTCAGCATTGAGAGATCAAAACTTTCCATACATTGTACCCAGCGCAGAATCCTTTCTCATAGTTAACATTAAATGGAAGAGTATTCAATGTTTCACTAAGCAGAAAATATAAAGGGGCTTATGCAAAACTAATCCAGTAATGGGATAGCTCTCCCATCCCTGGTGGATCTCCAATTAAGTACACACTTGAAAAAGGGGTACGAAAGACCCCGAAACGCATTGTGTATTTCTATGTAATAAAAGATTTGTCCAAATTATACTGATCCCCCGCAGTCCCTGAAATCCTGGTCCCCGTTATATACTACAGTAATGGGAAATGTCATACAATAGTTGGTGATCCGATACATCAATATAAAAAAAAAAAAAAAAAAAAAAAAAAAAGGCACTTCAGTCCCTGTGCCCGAAATAGAAGTAAAAAAAAGAAAATTTGTCTCTATTAATTCAATTTCTGTAAGTCTATCTTCTGGAGGTTGTTCCCCGTGACCTCTGTAGGGGTAGGAAGAGTTTAAAGGGCCCCTCCTACAATTTCCTATCAGTGTTTTATCCAATAACCACCACAGGCTAAATCTAGTAGAATATACTGTATATATCTCTAGGGAGGGATATGTATGTGCCATCATGGTGGACTCATGGAAACCAAATCAATGGTGAGACAAATTCCCTTTTGCCATTTTGTGTCCCATACCAGGGCCACCTAGAAAAGGAACCATTGCCTGCTGTGTTTTATTTCTATAGGACTAAGATAGCCATTCACTGTTCTCAGGTTCTGTAACGTCCTTGCCTGTCCGGGCTTTGGCGCCGTTCTCCGGGCGCACACTGCGGTGCAGGAGGCGTGCCCGGTTGTGAGTCTTTCCTTTGGGTTTTTCTTGTATTGTCTGAACACTGTCCTATTCCCTCACCTCCTTAATTGATTTTCCACCACGCCCTTCTCCTTCACCTTGCTCTCCCCCTGCTCCACTAAGAGTTAACTTTAGTCTTGCCTTTGTGATTGACAGCCTGTCCTCCTATCAAGTCTGGGGCACGTTCTTTCTCCCTATTTGTTTGCTCACTTTCCCATTGGCGCCTGCTATTGCATTTTGCTTACTGGCTATGCTCCTTGTTCCTTGTTACCTGCTCTTCTGATTTTCTGACCACTGGCTTACCTTTGACTATTCTCTTGGATTTTGATTCTGTACTGCATTGCTCGATAGTTACTGACCCCTTGGCTAGCTGACCTCCCTTTGTTGTTGTGCATCTTGTCTGCGTTCTGTGTGATCACTTATTATAAGGAGGGACTAACGACTAGTTGCTGGCTGTCACCTAGGACAGATCGGGCAAGTTAGCCAGGGACAGTGGGGGGATTCAGCTTAGGGTCCACTGTCTTGTTGTGCCCCTCCCCCCTAAGTTCTCCAGCAGCTACTGGGGAATCGCTCTTCTAGTGATTCCCTTACAGGTTCTCTTTGGCAATCCCTGTAAAAAACAATAATGAAGCTCGTAATTCTTACCCCAATGTAAAATATGGGTTAGATCAGGGCTCGCCATTTCTTATAAAAAACTGGAAATTCATTGTTTTCAGAAAAGGTAGATACAGAAAAAGTACTTAACAGATGTATCAGCTGTCAATGTCTATGCGTTCATCTTGAAGGTGTCAGGTTAGAGGTCCGGGACCTCTCCCCAGCCCTATGTGTTGTATGTCATATGTCCTTCCGACCTCTATGATAGTCAATCATTTGTATCAATAGTGCAGGTAAGTCTTAGAAACTTAGATTCTTGTCACTACATATGGATAACTTCCAATATAGCTTTTACATACCCACAACTTACCGCTTCTGTATATGTCAGCAGTGTGTTTAGTTAACTTCTCATGCTCATACAGTATATATATGAATATTGTAACTCATGATAACTAAAGATGACCTTTCACTACTTCCACCAACTCCAGCATCTGTTAATAAGTGCAGCTCCATAATTCTGGAACACTTGGAATTTTTCCTCTAGCCCCCACCATTCCTGCGCAATCAGTACAGTTAGTTTAGATGCCTGATCTGCTACTTCTATACCGTCAGGTGGGCGGTATCAGGCAGGAGCAGACAAGTGGGTGTGATTCAGAGCTCCAATCAAGGTGGACAGTGTCACAGTTCAGAATCACACCCCTTGCCTTCTCCTGCCTGACACTGCCCACCTAACAGTAGAGAGTGTCAAATAGTATGTCAGTCACCAAAACTAACTACACTTATTGCTTGGGAATGGTGGGGGACTAGAGAAATAAAAAATCTAAATTTACCAGAGTCAGAGGAATAGCACCAATTAAATCGTGGAAAGAGATGGACTACTAGAAAGGTGGCAAAGTGGCAACTAGTAAGCTCAATTAATACAGGGGGACACGGGACCCCTATTCTACTGATCAGCTCTAATCTTATGCAAGTATTAGACTGTCATACAGCGCCACCACAGGGAAACTAAGTAATTACATGATTATCCTTCCATTGTATGGAAAAGGCATACACAAGACAAGAAAAGGGCTCCATATATTAGCTCTATACTTTGCTTTATTGTAGGATGACCTGAATGAAGGATCAAATTCCATTAACTCATAATGTCCCAGGGCATTTAACACAAAACAAGTCCTTCAACAGTAAAGTATAACCATAATTGAAATAGAGAATAGCCTGTGTATACATGTACAGGTCTTAATGTGGCCATGTTGATACTAGAACATGTCATGAATAAGAAATAGTTATATACTTGCACCGTATGAAAGCAGTCATTGTACTGACGCTCAACAACCATTACGTGTACAGTAAGACATAGCAAAACATATAAAAAAAAAATTTCAAGGGCAGCAATATACTACAGCAAATGGCCTCTCAAATGTGTTCAATATATTCCTCCTGCATCATGCAACATTTTACGCACGTCAAACATTTGCATGGCTGTCTACTTGATGTTGCGTTCATATAGTAATGCATAGCACATTTTACTATGCGTTTCAGCTGATAACCCCTTTCACAGCAAAGGGGAGAAGGTCCAGTATGGTTATAATCTTTCAATAATTTATTTTGACTCCATATAGATCATGGTAAGTATACACAAATCACAAAAAACAATGGGAGCTATATAGTCTAGACCAAACATTGGGCAGCACGATATCCCAACATAATCCCTCATCACAAAGAGCTACTTTATTTTAAGGCCTACTGCAAAGTCCAGGAAAAATGGTCTGTATATCGGCCGCATTTCCTGGACAAAACCCTGTCCGAAGACCCGGACTTGAGTCATCTATGATCCTAGGAGTCTCTTCCTCCATGTGGGAAACGCAGCAAAAAATCCCCCCAAAAAAGCTGCCTAAAATATTGCAGTGGAAACGTGTCGCGTTTTTCCCTGCAGACTTTCTGCCCATATTATATCTATTAAAGGAAAAACGCCAATATTTTGGCAGGTATAATTGACATTTTTTCAAAACGTAGCTTTTCCGCTGCAGATTTTTTTTTCTGTAATGTGTGTATGGGATTAGACAGAATCCCATTAGCTTTAAAGGTACTGTAAAACACAGCGTTTTCTCAATATGGAGGTTCAGTCTGAATGAATTTTTTCCAGACCATCTAACTGGGGAGACTTGCCATGAGGGAAATTTTTTAAGTCAGTTTTGATGGCGTCTCATTGCCATCATTTGCACCAATTTTAGCAAACTTCACATGATACTTGACAAATTTGGCGCATGTAACACTCCTGTCTTTTGAAAGTTTATGGTACTTTCTATGCTACGCAGGACTGAGAATGCAACTGCAACAATTTTCATGATGTTTTAATAAGTTCCATTTACAAAAACCATGCAAACCATGCCCAATTTCCCAGTTTCAAAAGCAGAGTGTATGGTATAAAAATGTTGCAAAAGTTTTAGTGTAAAAAAAGCCCAAAAAGATGCTTAAAACTATTTTGCAACTTTTTGACACCAGAATTCTAAAGTGTAGAGTTGGGCACAGGGAGACCTGTCTTCAGAATGGCTTCTGATGGGTCCTCCCATGGTTCAGCTTGATTGACAGATCTCTTCCTATTTGCCAACCATCTGCGAATTTGTTGACAGTCTGTATAAATAGGAGACTGTGCCCACATTAAAAAAAGATTGAAGAGATGACTTTTATAATGAAGTATTTTTCTATTTTGGGAAAAGTGATCCGTAAGCGGTGTTAATGGCACTCAATGCTTTTATTTTTTGTTAATGAAAAAGCTGGAACAGATTGGAAAGGGAAAAGGCTAAAACTTTCCTCTTTTCCTTTGGAAGGACAAGCCATGACTAAACTGCAGTGTGTGAACTTTGCTTTAGCCTTACAGAACAGTCATGAAATTAGTCTCAATCAAGTCAATAGGAAAGTATTAATGTTTCACAACTGATGTAAAGCACAGTAATAAATTATTATGGTACATGAAAACAAGTCATGTTTATGCAGCTGAAGGATAGCTTTATACATGAAATTTCCAATGCACATCATCGGAACTGGAGTTGGTCCAATAGCCTCTATGGGATATATTATTAAAAATAAAAACAGATTGTTTCTGTCTTCTTGCCTTGATAAAATGTTCATTATATCTGGAAAAGCTGTAGCCATGTTAGATAGGTTAGGTAATACTTGAACTGTTTGATGAATGTGACCTATCCTTGAGTTTGTAGCTATGGAAGACTGGTGGGGCTCGTGCCAGAGCGCAACGTGCTAAGTGTTAAGGGGACACTATCATTCTTCTTTACCAAGGAAACTGTCAGATACATTTGGGACACTCAATAACCTATACGTCCTTAAAGACTGGTGGTTTAGGTTCTCAGATATGCCTATAGTATACCTTTCTGACCCAGGGAAAGTTAAAAAAGCCCAAAGGCTTCATGAACAGAGCATCGGAAAAAACACACCCGAAGACCCTTGGACTGCACACTTGGTTGTGTGCATAAAGCCTTATACTTACCGCTTGATATGTTTCTGATGTGCAGTTTTTTCAACGAAGCCATGGCAGTACAGCTCAGCTTCACTATGCATGTACATGTATCTGATGTCTGAGGCATGTGCAATTAAGCCAAGGGTATACTACCATGGCTTACATGAAGAAATGCGCATGTGCACCAAAGAGAAAGTCCATAAGGGCATGCTGGTGGTTTAGTTTCCCAATTTTGCCTGACAGGTTCCCTTTAAATAGGAAGTGCTACATTCACTTTTGTATTTAAAGGAGTTTTCCAAGCTAAACATATTCATGACTGATCCTAAGAAAGTCTAACTCCCAGTATCCCCACCGATCAGCTGTTCTCAGCAACTGATACACAGAGAATGGAGCAGGAAGTAGACAGCACCATTCTCTTTGTAGTGGCTGAACTGAGGCACTGCAGATTAGCTCACATTCAAGTGAATGAGAAGTCAACTGCAGTAACCTGGTCTGGTCTTTACACTGAGAACTAAACTGCCTGCTTCCTGCTCCATTCTCTGTGTATCAGCTTCTGAGAACAGCTGATCAATAACGGTGTTAGGTGTCATACATATATGTGACTGCCATCACGTGGTCGAGCATGTGCAATCTATTCTGTCTTCTGTTACCATATTGTGGTAAATTTAGATGGCTCTATGCAAGTGCAGTAGAAAACTGCCATACAGGGTATACAAAGCCAGCTAATAATAATAATAATAATAGTCCTTTAATAGTCCCACAATGGGGAAATTCAGTGTGTTACAGCAGCAAAGATAAGATAAGATAAGCAGATACAAATACAAATACAACATGTACAGGAATGTTCCAAGGTGAGAGGCATTACATTAATAGCAGACAGACAGATAGGACGTAGCAGAGGAGGGGGGGGGGGGGGGATATAACAGGCAGAGAGATATTTCAGTTCTCTGTATGTAATGATCTCCGCTTAGGTCGGTGTTGGTTGTACAGCCTAACCGCGGTGGGGAGGAAAGACTTCCGATAGCGCTCCTTCTCACACCTAGGGTGGAGCAGTCGGTCACTGACAGTACTGCCCAGCGCGATCACAGTCTCATGCATGGGATGGGAGTTATTCTCCCGCATGGAGCTCACTACGGACAGAATCCTTCTGTCACCCACCACCTGCACTGGGTCCAGTGGGCTCCCCAGGACAGAGCTGGCCCTTCTAATCAGCTTGTCAAGTTTATTTCTGTCCCTGGTTGATATACTGCTCCCCCAGCAGGCCACTCCAAAGAAGATGGCTGATGCCACTACCGAGTTGAAGAAAGTTCTAAGAAGTGCCCCCCCGGATTCCAAAGGCTCTCAGCTTCCTAAGCAGGTAGAGCCTGCTGTGGCCCTTCCTGTACAGGGCCTCCATATGATCTGCCCAGTCCAGCTTATTATTAAGGAGCAGACCCAGGTACTTATAGGTGTTCACAATCTCGATGCCCGTCCCCAGGATGTCCATTGGTTTTGGAGGGCATCTGCCTTTACGGAAGTCCACCACCATCTCCTTGGTCTTCCCCGCGTTAATCTTCAGGTGGTTCTGGTGGCACCAGTCCACAAAATCCCTGTTCAGTTCTCTGTACTCCCTGTCATCATCATCTGTGATGAGACCCACTATTGCAGAGTCGTCAGAATACTTCTGTAGGTAGCAGCTGGATGAGTTGCACCTAAAGTCAGCAGTGTACAGTGTGAAGAGGAAAGGTGCCCCCGTATTACAGATCACGGTACCTGACACACAGTCTTGGGCTCTCACGTATTGAGGTCGATTTGTGAGGTAGTCTAGGATCCAGTTGGAGAGGTGGTGGTCCACTCCAGCAAGGCCCAGCTTGTCTCTCAGTAACCTGGGCTGTATGGTGTTAAAAGCACTGGAGAAATCAAAGAACATTATTCTCACTGTGTTCCCTGGTTTTTCCAGGTGAGACAGAGCCCTGTGCAGAAGGTGGATGATGGCATCATCTACCCCAATGCCCGGTCGATAAGCAAACTGGAGAGGGTCCATAGCGGGGCTCACTAGAGGGCGGAGATGTGTGAGAACCAATCTCTCTAAGATCTTCATCAAGTGGGATGTCAGTGCTACAGGTCTGTAGTCGTTGAGGTCCATAGGGTGAGGTTTCTTTGGAACTGGTACCACACAAGAAGATTTCCATAATTCAGGGACTATTTCCTGCCTCAGGCTCATATTATACATGTATGTAATTATACCACACAGCTGGTCCCCACAAGTCTTAATTAGCCTTGCACTGATGTCATCTGGCCCTGTGGCTTTCCTCGCCTTGATCTTTTTCATCTCCTTCCTCACCTGGGCCCGTGTGAAGGTCAGACTGTGGTCAGATAAAGACGGATTTCTGGATTTACTGGTCTGTTGGGAAGTGGCCGCATGGGGAGAAGTCATTGTGGTGAGGGGAGCTGAAGGACATTCTGGGGTGGGGTGAGCTGGTGTGTGATCAAATCTGTTGAAGAATAGGTTTAGTTCATTAAGCCAGTTAACATCTGCCTCAATCTGGCAGACCGACTGTTTATGACCCGAAATTAACTTAAGCCCCTCCCAGACCCCCCCTTATGTCTTTTCTTTCCATTTGCTTTTCCATTTTTTCCTTATAACTGGCTTTTCCTTGCCTGATTTGATGCCTCAGCTCCTTTTGTACTTCCCTCAACCCCTCCTTATCTCTTGTCCTGAATGCCATCTTTTTCTCCTTAAGTAGTGTTTTTATATCAGAGTTAATCCATGGTTTGTTGTTGGAGAAGCACCTCACCACTTTTGTGGGTACTGTGTTGTCCACACAAAAATTAATGTAGTCCGTTATGCAGTGTGTGAGTCCTTCTATATCTTCTCCATACGAATCCTGCAAAACTTCCCATGCGGTTGTGTCAAAACAATCCCTCAGAGCCTCATCACTCTCCTCGGACCATATCCTCACTGTGCGGGTGACAGCTGGTTCTCTACGTACAAGTGGCTTGTACACAGGTCGGAGATGTACTAGGTTGTGATCCGATCTCCCCAGGGGCGGTAGGGCTGATGAGTTATATGCCTCCCTCACGTTGGCAAAGAACAAGTCCAGTGTTTTGTTGTCTCTTGTGTGGCAGGTTACATACTGTGTGAAACTGGGAAGTGTGGATGATGGAGAGGCATGGTTGAAATCGCCAGACACAAGAAGGAGGGCCTGGGTGTGCTGAGACTGTAACTGGCTCAGCGTGGCTTGTAGGACCTCGCAGGCAGCGTCAGCTTTCGCAGAGGGGGGGACATATGCAGCTATTGCGATGACATGTGATAGTTCCCTTGGTAGATAGAAAGGTCTCATGCTCACAGCTAATAGTTTAATGTCCTTACAGCAAGTTTGCTCCTTAATCACAATGTGCCTAGGATTGCACCATCTATTATTCACAAACATTGCCAGCCCCCCTCCTTTCCTCTTACCGCTCTCCCTTGTCCTGTCTGCCCGAAGGAGTTTAAAACCATCCAAGGAGACCAGAGAGTCAGGAGTAACTTCAGTGAGCCAAGTCTCTGTAAGTAGCATCATGCTGCACACCCGAAACTCCTGATGGTGCCTGGTGAGCGCTGTTAGTTCATCCATCTTGTTTGCAAGAGATCTCACATTGCCCATAATGATGGAGGGAACAGTTGGTCGGTAACGCCTCTTTTTAATCCTCTGAAGAGTTCCTGCTCTGCAGCCCCTCCCCCGCTTTTTCTTTCTCCAGAGTTCTTGGGGGATGGGTGGGCAAATGGTATGCAGCCCTGTTGTTGTGACTCTAAGCTGCAGTAATTTCTCTCTTGTGTAGACAAAAGAAATGCCTGCAGACACAAGAGTCCCCATTTCAGCAGGACAAAAAGACAGATAAAAACAAAAAAAAAAGTATCACAAAGGTCCAATTCCAAGTCTTTGTTTCTTCATTTCTTCATAGTGTAAAGTCCATTAAGTAGAGAGATAAAAAACAGACAGAGAAAGAAAAAAAATAAGAGAGAGAGAGTCTCAGAGCTGCCGACCAGGCAGCCACTTCAGCGGCGCCATCTTGGAAAAACAGGTGGAAGAATCTAATTTTTCCACAGCTTGGAGCAAATAAGACAGAAAGCAAAACGAAGGATTTCATGTGTGTGTTTGGCCACCCAATTGCAGTCGAATATATGGACACATACATACATAATGCATAAATAAATATAAAATAAATGGTGGCCCTATCTATCCACAATCTAACTTAATTAAAAGAACTTATACAATATAAAACTTAAAGCTATTCTAAGGCCCCATGCATACAGGGGAATCCGTCCAGAAAATAGTGCGGCTTCACTGCCCTGTACTGTACATAGTACAGACAGTAAAGTAAGCACAGGCGCAGGGGAGGTGAGTAAAAATAGTAGAGAGATATACTCCCCTTGTCTCATCTCTCTTGGATAATCTTGTGGCGTTGAGTGGTCCCCCAATGTTCTCTTCAGGCCTCTGACTGACATTACGTGCCCTATGGTCATAGTGTCATGACATCAGCGTATCACACGTGACTGCAGAGGCCCAATCAGAGGCCGGAAGAACCGGGGAACCACCGGATGCACAGGAATGGTGATGCAAGGTGAAATGTGTAACTCTATTATTTTTACTCACCTCCCCAGGGCCTCCATTTATGCTGCTCTGGGGTCTGAAAGGACAGTGGGCAGTGAACTCCAAACCTTTTGGAAAATTCAGGTCGACTCCAGTTCTAACCAACTCGCTCATCCCTAATCATCAACACTAACCAGTTCACTCTTCCCTAACCCTGACATATTCCATTAGGCTTGTACTTGTTCACAAGGGAGCAGGTGAATCCCTGGTGGGCCCCCAACCCCTGCAATGGTGCTGCATGGCACAGTACACTAACAGTAGAATATATATAGATAGGCAGGGTACAGTAACTCAGACATCCTATGCTCTCACATAATAAACTGGGTAGAATATTTAACAAACTACCCTACCTAGAGGTGACATTTTGATACAGAGGCAAGTCGACCCCAATCCTCCCTCCTGGTCCACCATCACCAATAATCTTGCCTCACAGATCTAAGGGCTCCTAGTCTAAGGCAAGGGCTAGGTAGTGAACTAATACTGGAAAGTGGAGGAAGATAGTATTCAAAAATGTAAAGTGGGTCCCTAGAATGAATTCCACTGGTGGCCCTACACACCCCAGTCTGACACTGTATTCCATTGGCTTACAATGTAATCCATAGGATTTTTGATGTGTTGATGGTGCAGATTCCACTTTTTTTTTTTTTTTTAAGGATACTTTATACTACAGCTTTGTATTGTACAGTTTAGTAAAATTGTGATTTATAAAATTTCATCTTGGTGACTGCATACACAATAGAAGACATACAGTATACAATATATACATATTGCTGAATATATGAAAGTGCGGTATAATTTGGAGACGGCATTACAACAGCGCTCAAGGTTCTTGGATTACCGTAATCATTCCTTCAGCACTGGTCATGTCTGGACATGGAAAATTAGTTACACATTCATCAAGATATTTGGTGGCCCAGTTTACACTACGTATTCCTAAAAACATTCCTAAATATAACACCTAATACCTCAAAACAAACAGCCTCTTGTACACGGGGAAGGCCGTGCTGTGTGCACAGGAACTCTTCATACTTCTCTACATTAGATAATTATATTTCATCCTTAATAAACTGCAAGTGACTAGCATGTGTTTAGGTTAGGTAGTGGAATGGGCATGTGATATCTAGAAATTTCCATGGCAACTTATTACATCAGAACCGTTCATTTTGTATCATAGCAAGAAACCCTTGACCTCTAGACAATGTAGCTTTTGCTGGATTGCACAATTTGTGATGCTCATACCAGCAGATTTCTGTCTGGGTATCCTGGAAATTTTGGTCGAGCCCAACATTTTCTTCCTGGCCAGGGGTGCAGTCCTTGGCTGTAAGGTGTACTGCCCTTAAGAAACTAAGACTTCATGCAAATATCCACTTCAGGTTTCCATATGTAAAAAATTGATCAATTTTTAACATCCAAGTGTTCTCCATCTTCCATCCATTTTTAACAGATCCATATTCCTATGAAAAATGATCCCATAGGCTTCAATGGGCAAAATTTTCAATGGAAAAAAAAAGTCTTCAGTGAAAAAAGGACAAGAATGTACAAGAATAAACACACAGAACTTTTGGACATGGGCACTGCTTCATAGACATGAATGAGTCAGTATTGCGTATTATGATGCCAGCATTTTCCTGCCTGAATCTGGTTCAGAGAAGGATCTGCTTCCCCGCAGCTTTACTGTTTCATACTACTGTATATACAGTATAGCAATGTACAGTGGAGCATATTGAGGCAGGGACTTTTGTGACTGGGTCCGGGCTGGGAATGGGAAATGTGGCCAATATTTGGTCAGGATCTCCCAGATCGTGTTTTCCTGTGTGCATGGGGCCTGAAAATAAATACAAATGTGTGCATGATGCTAAACCTTGCAGTCTGCTCCCATACGATCTCCTGCACCTCTGGGCTATTTAAGGCACCTTTCTCCACAGGAAGATGCCTGAGCACTTTTGGTTCTTAGGTTGCTAGTTTCCCGATAAGGTGTTCCTGTATCTGTGTCTGCAATTTAATCTCAGCCTGTTAATTGATTCTCAATCTGTGCTGCCTGCCCTTCACCTGCATAACTCTGTGTCCCGCCTGCAGTGACCTCTGCCTGGATTACATTACATGCAAACTCTGCCTGCCCTGACCTTATGCTGTCCCCTGACCACATCTCTAATTGTTCCATTCAGTGCTATGCACTGGCGTCTCTTGACCTGCTTAGGTCAGCTGTCTCTAGTACAGTTCCCTGTAGCAAAGTCCAGTCCCCCATACAGGGGTATAAGGGTGCAAATCAGGGGACCTCTCAGATAATGCTTTCAGGAGTAGCTTAAAGTCAAAGTACTACAGTGACACAATGGGTTTACTCCCCCTGTATTACACCATGCTTTCTTCCCAAAAGGTATCAGGGGGTCCTGTTCATACTTAAAGGGAGTAATGGCTGCCACTTCCCACTCAAGAATGCTTTGCATGGAATGATTGATTAGGGAATGTGTTACGGATGTTGAACTGGACAGACCAACAGGGATAATATAGAAAATTGGTTGTTATCTAAATCAGATTTAAGAGCGTTTTTTAGGGTTGTTTCCTTAGAATGGGACATAAATATCTAATAGGTGAGGGGTGACAGGCAGCCCCTGCACAGATCAACTATATTAATATATATTGAACCGGGATTTTGTGGATTGGTGCCAGTGGAACCACCTTAGGATTAATGCTGGGAAGACCAATGAGATGGTGGTGGACTTTCGCAAGCGCAGATACCCTCCAAAACCAGTGGACATCCAGGGGACGGGCACTGAGATATTCAGCACCTATAAGTACCTGGGTGTGCTCCTCAATAATAAGCTGGACTGGGCAGATCACTTGGATGCACTGTACATAAAGGGCCACAGCAGGCTCTACCTGCTTAGGAGGCTGAGAGCCTTTGGAGTCCAGGAGGCACTTCTTAGGACTTTCTTCAACTCTGTAGTGGCATTAGCCATCTTCTTCGGAGTGGCCTGCTGGGGGAGCAGTATATCAACCAGGGATAGGAATAGACTCGACAAGATGAATAGAAGGGCCAGCTCTGTCCTTGGGAGTCCCCTGGACCCAGTGCAGGTGGTGGGTGACAGAAGGATACTGTCCGTGGTGATCTCCATGCGGGGAGAATAACTCCCATCCCATGCATGAGACTGTGATAGCGCTGGGTAGTACTGTCAGTGACCGACTGCTTCATCCTAAGTGTGAGAAGGAGCGCTATTGGAAGTCTTTCCTTCACGCTCGGGTTAGGCTGTACAAACAACACCGACCTAAGCGGAGATCATTCCATACAGAGAACTGAAAGATCTTTAAGTTGTGGTATCCCTTCTACTACTTTTTTTTACATGTACCTTTTTATCTGTACCTACTGTCACTGTAATGCCTCTACCTTGGAGCTTTTGTATTTGTATTTGAATTATCTATGCTGCTGCAACACACTGAATTTCCCCATGGTGGGACTATTAAAGGATTATCTTATCTTATATGGGTCCACTTCCGACACCCAAAGTAGTTGGCTCTGTGCCCTGCGGCCAGGTTCCGGTACTGCAGCTCTTATTGTAGTCAATGGGAGCTGAGCTGCAGGGACACAGAGCCAACTGCATCCAAGTCTGTGCTTTGTATAGTATGAGCATTAGAAGTGGACCCATACAGCTGATCTACGGGGAGGTTGTCATTCCCCGCACCGATTTATATATTTATGACTTGTCTTAAGCATAAGCTTAAGCATTTAAAAATCCTCTTTAATGTTAAGCTTTTTATTTTTTCCTTAGGGCCCAACAAACCACAGAGCCAAGTAACTAATATGTTCTGAAATTTGAAGACATCACTCACATGTTTGAGTTCTTTTTTTACTTATGTCTATAAGGGTATACTCACATGTGTCAGGTTCTAAAAACATCTGAGACTGCAAATGAGCTCCATACATCTGAATGGGACTGTTTAAGAGGCAAGCACATGGATTTTAGCAAGTCCCATTCAGATAAATTGGACAAAAATGTCTGCAACAAATCTGCTACTTTTAAATACCCTCTTTCAAGTATGTCTTATGTCCACTTGCCAGTTCACTGAAATCAAATTAGCTCCTGGATTAGTCTACCTCTTCAAGTCTATATTATTTGGCTAAACAACTATAACATTTTTCTAGCTCTATTTCCATGGCAGAACAACAGCTGAAAAAGTAGGATTTTTCTTCCTATGTTTTATTAACTTCAGGTCTGGGACATGAAAGTCGGATGAACTCCAGTTGGCGTAGAAGTGTTGGAAACCCTTTTCCAACGTGATAATTTTGGTAAAATAATAGAATGTTAAAAAGGTACTGTACCGCTCATTTTAGAGCACTTTTCAGATGTTCAGGTGTTTGAGATGGGCAGATGTTTTAGCTGTGACCCTCTGTTTTGATTGGCTATCTTTGGAGAGTGGAATGAGCACTGTATGGAAGACCAATCCATCGACAGAACATAAACAACGTACAGAACTGTGGCCGGGCCGAGTCACTGCAGCTCAGCTCCCATTGAAGTGAATGGGAATTGATTTGCAGTAACCCAGCCTGAGCATGGAACCACCTGCTATCCGCTCTGTTTGCCGTGTATGTTATGGCACTAAGCAGCTGATCTGTGGATGTGCCATGTGTCAGACCATCACCTGTCTGGGTAAGTAGTCATCAATATCTTTAGCCCAGAAAACCCATTGAAATATAAGTTGAAACATACTTATATTTTTGCATATATTAGCAGTATACGTGACTGTATAATACTTTCACTATTTCATATTAGAAAAACGTGACAACTACCACACCTTGAAACAACTACAACCGGATGATCCATCTAGTGTAAAACAGTACATTGATAACAGGAATGCGGGGGAAGGAGGGGGATTCAGCTGCAGTTACACATGTAGTTAAGACAAAAAAAGAGTAGCATCAGAGGCGTAGATGTCTGTTTGGTACACAGTAAAGCTCTAACTTTATTAGCAGGTTCACACTATCTCTAATAAGTGAGAGAAGGGAAAAGACCCAAAATATACAAGTTAAGGCTCATTTACATAAGCTAGGCCATGTTACCCCCAAATAAATGGAGCCTTAAGCTCTGTAGAACGCTCTACTTTTTCACAGATTAGAAACATGACTCCATTCTCACTGACCCAACTTTCCCATCAAATATTCAATAGGTCTGTGAAAAAATAAAATGACACCACACTTGTGCCGACTCAGCCATGAAAAAAAAAAAAACGGCCTAGAATCAACATGATAGTGTGAATATAGCCTTGAAGGGGTTATGCCACAGATATTTATTCTCTATACATAGGATAGAGGATAAATACCTGTTCAGTGAGGGTCTGAATGCTGAGACCCCCACCGATCCGGAGAATGGGGGGGGGGAGGTGTTCCCCCATGTTGCACATTCAATTATTGAATGCAGATGTGTCACTTAGTAGGCGATGCTCCCATTCACTTTAATGGGAGCCAGAGATAGCTGTTGTACTGCTGTACTTTGGCCCTCCCATTCAAGTGAATCGAAACGCATACTTGTCCATCCAACTAAGGGGCAAGCTTACATTCGGCCTAACTGTGGTCAGGCTGAAAACGCAACAGGGGAAAAACATCTCCATTCTCAGTAGTCAGACCCCCACTGATCAGGTATTTATCCTCTATCCTATAGTTAAAGGATAAATACTTTTCATGGCAAAACCCCTTTAAACTCAATAGATCTATTTCACATAT
Source organism: Leptodactylus fallax (assembly GCA_947044405.1). Taxonomy (NCBI): domain Eukaryota; kingdom Metazoa; phylum Chordata; class Amphibia; order Anura; family Leptodactylidae; genus Leptodactylus; species Leptodactylus fallax. Next base: position 6,202,782 of record CAMRHE010000005.1, on the reverse strand, counting down.
ATTATATATATCACACACATACTGATGCCCAAGAAGAGTTTGTGGGTAATTTTGTAACAATACCTTTAATTGCTCTATGTTTACTGTCTATAAGCGCCCTTTTGAAAAGGTATATTCCTATGTCACCAGTGATAGGAATATGAGAGCTGCATTCATTGTTACACCAGCCTTTTACCGGCATGCTTTTTCTAACTCTAAATTTACCAGGAGCTGTAAAAAAAAAAAAAAAAAAAAAAAATACAAAAAATCCATACTGAGGAAACTCTACTCGATGGTCGTTTCATACCGAAAATATATTAATTTCCATCCATCTAAAGTCAGATAATTATCTATTAGTGCCGCTAACCACCAAAAATCAGTTTTTGTGCGTTATTATTCACAAATAAACAGTCAAAGCTGTTAACAAAACGTAGAAGGTGGGCTAGCGGTGCAGAGATTAGCAGACACATTATGGTCAGTAGCTGCCTATTTATTATCATTGTAATTATACTTCTGTACAACACAAGGAAATACAACAACAGTGAGAATGCGTCCTCGGAGTGCAATGCTGGAGCGCTGAATTAAGCAGACCTCTGGAGCATTTTATGCATCCCTTGCTTTGTTAGGAGCTGTTAAACATTTCCAGATAGCCAATTTCATGGAAGTAGAAGGCAAGGACAGGATGACATTGTTAAAGATAATTACTTACTGCTTTACAAGCCATTTTGGAGGCCTATATTGTATACACAGTTTTATAGAGCATATTACATGTTAATGTACCTTCAGCAATAGTCCTAATATATACTCGGCTTTCTGGTTACTTTCTGGACATTTAGAGTTATTCTAAATAAAGTCCTAAACACTGAAATAATACTGTGGTGCACAAAGAAATGTGGAGGCTTAGAGGGGTATGACCATCTTTAAATATTTATAGCGGACTCAAAATATAGGCTATAAATGCCTAATACTGGTTCTATCTCTGGGTTCTTATCTATCATGAGTATGGAGCTCCAGTATCTGGATAGGTCATAAAAACTGAAGACGGGAATACCCCTTTAAATGAAGTATATTACGCCATACTCACAGATATCTGCAGGTATCCAGGCTATCATACCATTTCACATAGCCACAATGGTTTACAGTACATTCTCTTACCGGACATTTGACAATGGATTTGTAGCTATAGGCAGTATCGTTCTGATGTATATACTTTGTTTTATACATGGCCTCTATATGTACAATATGTTATGGTATAATAGCAATTTAGATTTTTTTAGTATTGTATCTGAAACTAAGTTTATTAAACCATACAGTACTGTTAAAGGGAGTCTCTCACATCCAAATCAATAATAGTGCTGTGTAATGGCCTTTAGTAGGAACGGAAACACACCTTTGTGACCCCAAACCAATGAAGCAGTGCAGAGATAATCATCTTTTAATGGATAAGAAGATCAGCTTGCAAGTGCACTGGGGGCGGGGTCTGACTTGCTAGATTTACCTACAAACAGTTGAAAGTACTTTGTCTCGCCTCTGAAATCAAAGGCTAACACCACCCCTATAGCTGTGTATGACATTTTCAGTTTCTGGCTGTGTCACAGTTGTCTGTGGTCATATCTCCCAAATCAGGCTCCGCCTCCAGTGCACTTGCTGATTGATTTGCATAATCTATATAAAAAAAAGAAAAAAAAAAAAAGATGATGATTATCTCCTCATTGCTTCATTGGTTTGTTACCCCAAAGATGTGTTTCTGCTCCTATTAAAGGCCCCTACATGCCACAATTATTGGTTTGGAAGGCATTTTGGGCTGGGAAGATTCACTGTAAATCATTAAATAAATGGGGAAAAATATACACAATGCTTGTAACCAAAACATTTTCGACTATGTTCTTTAGTAGTACCCACTTCACTGAGAACACACATTCTTAGGATCAGCAGGGGTCTTAGAGATCAGGCCCAGATTTTTATAAATATATTCATTCATGATTGATGAAGGACCATGTAGGTGGTTTAAAACATCCTTGCCTACCATACCTATGGCTATGCCTGGTAGATGACCATAGATGTGAAATGACTACCATATTTTATCTATAATTCAACAAACTTTACAAACAGATTTATTTGGTTGACCTTCTTGAAGCCAGAGAAAAATGTCAGGAATTATTACATCTCAAAAACATTTTGTACATTGATATGAAGTATCTTGTGTATATACCAAAATAAATCTGTAGTCCATTGGAACTACCTTCATTTGGTGAGAGAACTTCAAATGAACATACTGAAAAATCCCTAGGATAGCACATGCTGGAGTCAAAGTGTGGAAAAATAGGAGTCAGAATTAGGCCGGTTTCAGACGACTGTGCTGCAACCGGCCTGCTGTGAATTAAAAGCATGGGCTGCACACGGGGGACACGGCGGTATCCCCATGTGCCGCCCATGCACGGGCTGTGCTTCTGCGGCTCCTTTCATTAAATGAATAGGAGCCACGGAAGCACGGGCCATAAAATAGGACAGGAATAGGACCTGTCCCATCTGATGCGGCCCGGACTGTCGGCCCGCACACGGGGCCGTGAAAATCAAGGTCGAGCATAGGGGCCCATAGAAAAGAATGGGTCAGTGTGCGCTCTGTGAAATACACAGATAGCACACTGACACACACCACGGTCGTCTGCAAGGGGCCTTAGATTTGGAGGTTTGGCTTCGTGATTCCAGAGCCCTGGTAATATAAGGGGGTCCTGTAAACATACACAAAAATCTTGGGTGGAATAAGAAGTATTTTGAATGTTTTGAGCGCTATCCGCACTTGAGCGCTTTAGGGGGCACTTCATAGATGAAGCAATCAGTTTTTGGCATCAGATTCTGGCTTTGACACATGGTTGTGATATACTACGCAGTCCCAGTTTAATTCTTCATCATTGGTAATTATAATCAGTGTCCTTCTTTTACTGCTAGGGGTTTTTTTTGTATTTTTAATGCAGCATTAAAATGTACAAGTTAGAATTTCTGGAGCGGTAACTGATCTCGCCTTCCACTTACATGTTTAAATTAGCAATTATTTTAATCAGCTCCAGCGCGGATTCCTTTCAACTTTGTTTAAACTGTCTGTACTGAACCAGAGAGAATTTTTGGTGTCAAACCTAGGGCTAGTTACACACAGAAGCCTTTGAAGATGGAAATCAATGCTGGGTTTTTTTTTTTTAATACGCCTATATGATTACAGCCATGAATTCTGCCTTTATTTTCAGCAAAGTTTGTAGATGCAAAGCAGGCTGCAAAACATGAAGCTAAGGACATTTTTTGGCTTTTTTTTTTTTTTTTTTTTTTTAAACAAGAGCAAAGCAGCAGATTTGTAGCCATCTCCACTGATGTAGCACATAAAGTTACATGTAATGAGTGACACTGTGCATTGAGCAGATTGGGGTGTTCATACTAATTTCTGCCAGATGACTAACAGTCTGACATCACAACCATTTGAGCGCTTTATATACAGTCATATGAAAAAGTTTGGGCACCCCTATTAATCTTAATCATTTTTAGTTCTAAATATTTGGGTGTTTGCAACAGCCATTTCAATTTGATATATCTAATAACTGATGGACACAGTAATATTTCAGGATTGAAATGAGGTTTATTGTACTAACAGAAAATGTGCAATATGCATTAAACCAAAATTTGACCTGTGCAAAAGTATGGGCACCTCAACAGAAAAGTGACATTAATATTTAGTAGATCCTACTTTTGCAAAAATAACAGCCTCTAGTCGCTTCCTGTAGCTTTTAATCAGTTCCTGGATCCTGGATGAAGGTATTTTTGACCATTCCTCTTTACAAAACAATTCCAGTTCAGTTAAGTTTGATGGTTGCCGAGCATGGACAGCCCGCTTCAAATTATCCCACAGATGTTCAATGATATTCAGGTCTGGGGACTGGGATGACCATTCCAGAACATTCTAATTGTTCCTCTGCATGAATGCCTGAGTAGATTTGGAGCTGTGTTTTGGATCATTGTCTTACTGAAATATCCATCCCCGGCGTAACTTCAAATTCGTCACTGATTCTTGTACATTATTCTCAAGAATCTGCTGATACTGAGTTGAATCCATGCGACCCTCAACTTTAACAAGATTCCCGGTGCCGGCATTGGCCACACAGCCCCAAAGCATGATGGAACCTCCACCAAATTTTACAGTGGGTAGCAAGTGTTTTTCTTGGAATGCTGTGTTTTTTTGACGCCATGCATAACGCCTTTTTGTATGACCAAACAACTCAATCTTTGTTTCATCAGTCCACAGGACCTTCTTCCAAAATGAAGCTGGCTTGTCCAAATGTGCTTTTGCATACCTCAGGCGACTCTGTTTGTGGCGTGCTTTCAGAAACGGCTTCTTTCGCATCACTCTCCCATACAGCTTCTCCTTGTGCAAAGTGTGCTGTATTGTTGACCGATGCACAGTGACACCATCTGCAGCAAGATGATGCTGCAGCTCTTTGGAGGTGGTCTGTGGATTGTCCTTGACTGTTCTCACCATTCTTCTTCTCTGCCTTTCTGATATTTTTCTTGGCCTGCCACTTCTGGGCTTAACAAGAACTGTCCCTGTGGTCTTCCATTTCCTTACTATGTTCCTCACAGTGGAAACTGACAGGTTAAATCTCTGAGACAACTTTTTGTATCCTTCCCCTGAACAACTATGTTGAACAATCTTTGTTTTCAGATCATTTGAGAGTTGTTTTGAGGAGCCCATGATGCCACTCTTCAGAGGAGATTCAAATAGGAGAACAACTTGCAATTGGCCACCTTAAATACCTTTTCTCATGATTGGATACACCTGGCTATGAAGTTCAAAGCTCAGTGAGGTTACAAAACCAATTTTGTGCTTCAGTAAGTCAGTAAAAAGTAGTTAGGAGTATTCAAATCAATAAAATGATAAGGGTACCCAAATTTTTGCACCGGTCAAATTTTGGTTTAATGCATATTGCACATTTTCTGTTAGTACAATAAACCTCATTTCAATCCTGAAATATTACTGTGTCCATCAGTTATTAGATATATCAAATTGAAATGGCTGTTGCAAACACCCAAATATTTAGAACTAAAAATGATTAAGATTAATAGGGGTGCCCAAACTTTTTCATATGACTGTACTTGAATAAAAAACATTAGCTGATCACCTACTACCCTCAAGAATCTCAAAGGACTCAAACACCTAGTTGTATTATGGTTTTGTTTTAGAGAGAGTTGTAATAGGGCTTCCATTTAGGTCCCAGAGTCTTCTACTGTACCTCTATATGTCTTTTGGTGTATCAATGACCAATTTTTTATGTTAAACATATTTTAAAATAATTTTTGATGGATGATTTAATATTTAATTCTCCAAGTCCCTATATGTGTTTTTTTTAAAGTATTATTTACTGCAATCTCCACTCTGCCCATTAAGCCTAATAATCGACTGACAATTGCCAATTCTGGAGGGGTCTTTATTGCAGCAGCCACCTTATTTACAGCACAATACAGACAGATAGCATTACAATAGAAGTTCACACCCAGTGACACACCATTGCATCCACTACTTACAATAGATGATGTCACAGCTTATCTACTCTCCATACTCTGCACAGAGCATGTCTACAAAACTCTCCATAGACCTCAATGAGTGGCTCCAGACAATTGCTACCTATGACCATGACTATGCTGTAAGGTATATCAATAAATGCTGTTAACAAAGCAGAGGAGAAGATCAGGTAAGATGGCTGCCCCCATAATCATTTACAGAACAAAGGTATTTTCTTCTATTAGCACTGCCCTGTAAAAGAGCTGTGTAGACTTTATGCACTTAGCAGCATGTGCCATTTTGACATGGTTTTTGAATATTTTTTTTTCTGTAACTAACTATAAAAAAAAAAAATGCAGCAAAAATGTCACATGTGAACACGTCTAAAATTACAACATCAAACTCTGAGTACCAGTCACGAGTCTATCAGTACGTGTCATGATGTTCAGTGATCATGCCAAATTTCCACAATTGAATAGAGATTGTGAAATATCAAAAACCAGAAGCAAACAAAATGGCAATAATATAGGTAATCCGTATCTGACCAGAGGGGGCCTGACACCCCAATAATGCACCGATCAGCTTAACCAGCTGCCTCCGGGCGCTGGAAGCTATAGCAATGGACAGAGTCAGAAGCAGCTCTACTCCTATTCAAGTAATAGGAGCAGAACCGTCGTACCCCGGGGCCACTGCTATATAGTGAACAGAGGATTTGGTGGAGGGTCTTGGTGTTGGACCCACGCCAACCACATACTGATGCTCTATCCTGTCGATAGTATGAAAAACATCTGGTAGGCCCAGAAAACCCCTTTAGGCTGGGGCCCCATGTAGCATAAATGCTGCGATAATGCCACAACAAAAAACATAGCATTTACTATACCTGCAAAGTGGATGGGATTCTGGCTAATCCCATCCACACATTGCAGAAAAATATCTGCAGCAGACATTTTTGCATGTTTTTGCAAATCACAGCATGTCAATTATACCTACCGAAACTCTGGTGGTTTCCCTATAGGTACAATTGAAGCAGAAAGACCGCAGGAAAACTCTATGGATTTTCTGTGAAAAGTGCTGCGGGAAAAAACCACAATAACGTTTCCGCCGCGGTTTTTCCCGCAGCGTTTTTTGGCTGCGGCTCGCTATGTGGGGCCTAAGCCTTAAAACTACAAAGATGATTCAGAATTAGTTCATAGTTCTATAGTGAAACGGTGTTCAGTTTATCAGAGCTTCCTTATTTACTCATTTGCGCATCTTAAAGTGCATGAAAGTTATCAGTAAGAGGTATTGTCTGTATATAGGATATAAAGTACAAAGTTCAATACACATAAAAGGTATTGAAGCAAAAAAAAATATAAAAAAATAAATATAATTCAAAACAGAAAAACACAAAGATCTAACAAACAGCTATAAAAAAGCTAAAACAGCAAAAAATTATAGCTGAAGGTGTAAGATGGCTTGATCCAACAACTTAACAGAACACTGATCAACATCAACAAGGCCAAAATCTTTGCAATAAAATGTATTTTTCTTGTTGTAATGATGAATACAGCCTCAGTATATCTATGTGGCAATTTTGTCAGTGCTAAAAGATCAAAGGAGAGATGAAAGCAATACAAAGCAGGGCTGGGGAGGGGTATCATCCTGTTTCACCTAGCAAAAGAGCTAAGTGCTTTATTGTTTAGTGGCGAGCACTAGATATGGTATGCCATATTAAAATGCAGCAGTGCCTATGAAAACTCCATCTGATAAGTACAGCTGTGCATAACTTAAAGCTGTGATCTGCGGGACCACCCACATCAAAGGGCTGAAACGGATTGTACCTTCATTGAAACAAAGATGACTTACGCTTCTTCTAAGCTTCTTTCATTTCTCTACCCTTTTGTCTTAAATGTTATCGTTTGTGTTATAAGAACTCCAGGAGATGATTGAAAGGAGGAAGCCATAGGATTGAAGGAAGGTTATAACATTATTGTTTGATACAGACTTACTAGAAAAGCGCAAGATGTACAAAAACTTCTATTTCAAAAGATGACCCAAAATAAAAAAAAATAAAAAAAATAAAAAAAATATATATATATATATATATATATATATTGAAAAGGGGGAACAGAATAAAAAAAGAAGAGAGGGTAAGAAGGGGAGAAATGATAAAATATTGCTTACTATTTAAAGAGTTATTTGGCCCCCGATTGAACCCCGATAAGTGTATTATAGCCTGGTTTAATGGGGATTTCTATGAGGTAAATATTCATGGTCTATGGATAGTTCATCAATATCTGATCTGTGGGGATCTGACAACCGGGATCCCCCCATATCAGATGTTTGAAGAGACATTTGGGAGAGAACTGTGGCCTATTCATTGACTACAAATGCACAGTGTGATACATTGCATGAGGACTGTGATTGGTATTGCAGCTCAGCCCCATTCATTTGAATGTGACTGAGCTGCAAAGAGTCCATGTGTGAATGAACGTAATATCACTGGCATGTGGAAGCCTGGCTCACTCAAGTCCCGCAGCTGCTTTGAGCGGTCAGACCCCCACCAATCAGATACTGATGAGCTATTCTAAGTATAGGCAATCAATACATAAAGGTGTTTTCTGGGCCCCAACAGTATTTTTTATACTAATAATCTACCCACAAGATAGGCCATCAGTAGTTGATTGGTGGGGTCCAATAACTGGACCCTGCACTGATCAGCTGTTCTGCCTGCCTCCAGGTGCGGGAGGCTCTATTCCTCCTATAAGTGTAGAGTTACAGCCCCATCCACTGTATAGAGGTGGCACCTCTATAATATTAATCTGGTCATACTGTACATGCTTCATTGTCATTTGCAATATTGACCAACAATATATGGTGAATAGTTGCCATGAGATATCAAACATCAGATCAGTAGGGGTGGACTTCTGGCAGTCCTATGATCAGCTGACTTGGGGCCGAGGAACAATGGAAGAATATAAAATACTTTATTAGTCTCTGAGGGAATTTGGTAAATGCTATACATTGGTTAGCGGCCAGAAGAGGCGCATGGTGGCTAAGTGGTTACCACTACAGCCTTGCAGCGCTGGAGTCCTGGGTTCGAATCCTGCCAAGGACAACATCTGCAAGGAGTTTGTATGTTCTCCCCGTGTTTGCGTGGGTTTCCTCCCACACTCCAAAGACATACTGATAGGGAATGTAGATTGTGAGCCCTATATGGGACAGTGACTGACAATGTCTGTAAAGCGCTGTGGAATTTGATGGCACTATACAAGTAAGCATAAAAAAATACTGGTCTTCTGTCTTTTAATTGTGAGAGGGAATTGCAGTACCATTCACATCCATGAGCGATGCCTGTTTTGGAGCTGCAACCCTTTTAACCAGCTGATCAGTAGGGGAGCCACTAGTCCGGCCCCCACTGATCTGATTTTTATGATCTTTCCTCATGATAGGTCATTGGCATTAAAGCCCTGGAAAATCCCTTTAATAAAAATGGTATGACTCCTCACTTAAAGCCAAAGAAAATTTTGAAGCAAGCCAAGGATGGTTGTGGAACATTCACGACCACTAGTAATACAATTGTGATGTGGCTTTAAGAAGTAATATTTTAAGTGCAAGGGAAGACATAAATTGTCTGGTCCTTATGAGGAGAATGTTCTTCTTTAGCAGTGATTTTTATAAAAGGTCATTAGCTCAAACTTTTATTTTGGCAGTGCTGACTTGCCATTAAGAACACTTGCACCTGGATTTTAGCAGTATACTGTTAAAGTGGCGCATAAAGCAACAGATGATCAGTCAGCGTCACATCGAATTGTGAGATAAATGACTTAGCTTGGCTGTAAGAGTTTCTTCTAAACTTTGTCGAAATTAATGTTTGAAAAAATGTTGACTCAAAGTCTCAGAAAATGTCACTTTAACAAAATTTGGTTATTCTTGGACAATTCTGCTGCAATCTTGGTTAAATGAAGCAGAGCTCTTCTGACTTTTGGAAGAGGCTATCAAAGTAACAAGCAGTTATATCTTAGGCGGTTCTGTATGTTTGAGCTGTTAATGAACTCATTGTATTGGTTTGCAGTCTTTTGAAGTTCATTAAAAAGCGCTAACTACTGACTGGGGTCTGTAACACACAGGCGATATGAAACGGCCTCCCACTCACAACTCTCAGGCTAAAGAATGTCTCTCTACTAAACAAATTGGAATATTTTCTTTCAGCTCATTGTACTCATGCCGTTTTGGTCTAAGAAGAGTACTCTTTTGACTGCTTGACATTTTCTAATTCCAAGAATTGAACTTTTTTTTTTTTTTTTTTGCTGCTGGCTGTATGGATCATGATGTATCACAGAACTGTATAGTGTACTTAAATTTGAACACAAAAAGTTGCAACAGCGCTCTAATAGCCCCAAAAGCATTACAGCAAATACCTACTGTATATAAAAATACATGAAAAGGAGGTTCTTGGTTTTCATATTTTGATCAAACTGTACACGAGCCCATCTGCCAACGACAAGGCAACCTCTTTTAGATGGGTCCCTACACTAAAATGACCTGTCTTAGGGCCTTGGCCTCCCATGAATTAAGGCCAAGTGTATTTCAGCCATATTAAGCCTAACATACACCACAAGCAGCCTCCTCTCTCTGGACCCGAGCCTCTGAATGAATAGAGAATGTAGTCCACCCATATTATGCTCTAATTAAAATCAGCTTTGGACAAATGGGCGGTGTGCACAAACCAAAATGGAGTTCAACCACAGCCCCCAAAAGCACAATGCAACAAACACATAAAAATTGGTCAGCACGGCCAAACAATGTGAACAAGAAAAGCAGGTGCATGTTGCTCACAGGCTCAGGTCCAGAGAGGGGAGACTCTCTGGTGTATGCTAGGCATAATATGGCTGTCGCTTGATGATAAATCTGTTTAATCTTTAAGCTAATATCATCTATCACTTGGTTTACTTTGCACCATAATTTTGCACCAAAAATCTGGTGCAATATTAGAGCATATTTTTGCATCTATGCCAACCTTCCTTGTTGGATGAGCCAAAAATTGTCATGTCTAAAACACATAAGAAATGTGATTCAACGCACTTAGTTCTGTTTTTGTGGTTCTGTCACATTTAGCTTAAAGGGGTTGTCCACATTCAGACTAATATTGAGAGCGAAATTGTTTGTATAATGAAAAGTTGTACAACTTTCCAATATACTTCCTGTATCAATTCCTCACGGTTTTCTAGATCTCTGCTTGCTGTCATTCATTCTTCTTACTTATAGTGGATAAAAATCATCCATAGTCATGTGATATACAGTTCATAGTCATGTGATCTACTCATTACCAGGCAGAAATCTGATTACTTCTAGTGTCTGTAACAAGCCTTGCACCCGTGTGAATCTAATGGTCATGGACTGTCCATTACATGACCATAGACTGCTTCCATGGCCAACAGAAGTTCTAATACAAGGGCCGGTTCACATCTGCGTTCGGTTTCCGTTCGGGAGTCCGCTTGGGTACCTCCCGAACAGAAACCTATACGCATAGAAAAGAGGTTTACCTAAGGAAACCTGCGGACCCCATAGACTATAATGGGGTCTGTGTGGTTTCTGCTCGGTTTCCGCACGAAGCAAGCGGAGAGAAAAGTGTTGCTTGCAGTATTTTCCTCTCTGCATGTTTCGTGCTGAAACCGAGCGAAAACCACACGGACCACATTATAGTCTTTGGAGTCTGCAGGTTTCCTTAGGTAATCCACTTTTCTATGCGTATAGGTTTCCGTTCGGAGGGGTCCCCAAGCGGACTCCCCGAACGGAAACCAAATGCAGATGTGAACCGGCCCGAACTCAAGTGCAGATAATTTTTGACTCACCCTTGTAAATGATGACTACACAGTGATGCTTGCCTCATAACCATGCCGCTCACAAATAAAACTGTTTATGGGCATCTTGCAGAGACCCATAAAGACAAGGTAATAAGAGAACTCAACAAAAGCAAAAAATTACAAGATTAAGCGTGGGATATGAAATACACAATGGGTAATTTGTTACTCTGTACCATGAAACAATTGTGCCATATTTACCATGTCATTAAATAAAAACTTAACATTTTGATTCCTGAATTTAGGGCAATTCTTGAACTACAAAACATTGGTTGTCTAAAATTTCTTATAAGAGGGCAAAGTCTAATCAAAATGTTACCAGCACACTATAATTTACAAGCTATAAATACATGGTAGGGACATCATTGTTTGATAATAAAACAATGGCTGATTATAGAAATTAAAATACCAAAATGTATTTCTGAGAGATCATTGTCTTTATAAATAGAGCGTAGCGATATCTAAAACCATTAAAACCAAGATATTTCATGCTCGTGATAAATAATTAACACACATGCTGGCATAATTATATCAACATCCAGCTGAAATAATGTAGCGTCACTCTAAAATCTACTAGTTTAAAAATATATATATCTTGGGAAATGTGAGATAAATAATCACTTTTTACTAAATTTTTTGGGGAGCTGAAAAATAGGAAAAAAAAACCCAGCAATCTGGCCACTTTGAGTTTTCTACCCGCTATGGCTGGACTATAAAATTATTTTATTTTTTTGAATTTGGGCATTTTGTGATGTGGAGATGCCTATTGATATGTTTATATAAATGATATGTATTCTAGGGAAAGGGGGTAAATTGAATTTTTAGCATTTTATTTTTTAATATTTTTTTAAAACTTTTTTTTCATTTTACTCTTATTCCAGACCCCTGTAGGGATCTTCAACCCCAGGGAATCTGATGCATATGTATTAGACTGCCTAATGTGTTTATTTTTATATGTATTGTAGGGAAAGGGGGGTGATTACAAAGATTATACACATTTTATTTTTCATACTTTTATAAAGTTCTAGCTATTGAGAAAGATACAGTGAAAATTCTCCAAAAGACCACTTTTTGAGAAGACCAGCCCCTTATCTAGACCAAAAGTCCAGTGTGAAATTTTCAGTTCTACCACATATATTATTTACTGCATACACAACAATGGGGAATATTTATTAAGACTGGTGTATTACACGCCAGTTTTAAAGGGCCAGACTAGCATAGGGAAAGAGAGATTTATGAGAAGGCGGCAGCCTCTTCATAAATCAATAGGACATCCCTCCACCAGAATGGAAATCTATGCCAGTTAGGAACTGGTGTAGATTTTCATTATAAATCAGGCCAGGAAACTGACATAAAGTATATGCCGGGTTAAGGCGTCTCCAACCAGCCTGCCCACATTCGCACAATGTGGTGAGTGAGGTGCGGGTTGGGCTTGCATGTCTCAGCATGAAATAAGAGTTATAGGAAGGAGGTGTAAGGTTAAATAAACTTGTATGGGCCCCGTATTGCCCTAAGGTTGTAAGTTGCCAAAACACATCAGTGAGCATGAGCCCTACCAAGGATGGTATTCTATAAATATGAAGATATGGTTAGTTACTGAGATAAGAGAAGGAGACCTTATACCTTCTTGTATGTTAATGTAGGTCACTGCATCCTGTATAAGAAGATCCTCACATCTGAATGGGTATACTCTGGAAGTGCTATATAAAGACTTAAAGTTAGAGGTTTATCATCGAAGAATCACATTGATATTTGACTCTTCACTAAGGATGGGATTTCTTGGAATGCCCAGTCTTTCAGGGCATAATGGGTTAGCAAATGAAATGTATTTTTACAAAAACAGCACTAGGCAACTTGTTATGACAATGTATGGTCTTTTTGGGACCCTAGATGATTACATAATATAACAGGTCAGATTTAACCATTTTAATTTCTAAGAATTTTTGTAAACACGTTTCATAATGATAGTTAAGGCTGGTGGACATTCAAGGGTTCAAAAGGTAACAAGTAGCCCAAGAAATCAATATGTGCCATATTGAAACAATTCTTTCAACCTTCTTTCATATATTTAGCCAGTGTTCCAGAAACTATTCTTAATGCAACCGTCTCTCTTACTTTATTTGTATAAATCCATAAGTCACTCAAAGGTATAAATTTCGCCCATATCAATGATCATGCAATGTACAGAATCCAACAAAGATTCTGGTGCTATTCAACACATAGCATAAATGAGAGTGTGTTTCAGTTCAGCTTCCATAACATCTTGCATTTTGTCTCCAAGGGACAGAATCTATGAAAGCTTCACCTCACAGTTCATTCGTCAGTTGGCCTTCACCTGGCCAAGAGGACATCTGGTATGACACAATAATAATGCAAAATGTAGACGTTAGCTGTGAAGTTGGAAAGTGTTTTATTTCCCCAGAGCAGGCAATGGCTTGGACTGAAAAGGAACGTCTATAGGAATTAATGCAGGTCAAACTAAACTTATTCTTTCTTAGTTGGAAAGATTAATTCTTCAGTTTTCTAGAGAAATATGGACTGGTCAATTTTATTTATTGACAGCATTATATCTTTTTTATAGCTCTGTACCTTTTTATTTGGCTTCGTAATTCATCTTGGCTTCTGAAGAGGATTTACAGGAATTGCCTACTTTTGGAAAGTCTAATCTTCTGCTCCTTCCATCTAGCAGTCATCCAGATACAGCCGGTCAGGAGGGTTCCAATGAAGAGCTAAGTGCGGTGGAAGATATCCTGGAGGAACATTTACTATAATAAGAGGAGAACATCTGGCAGACGAGGAGATGTTACTTTCTCATTATAGTGATGCACAATAGCTGTCGAGGTAGAAGGAAGCTTGTCAAGATGAGATGTTTGTCTCTTAGAGAGCTTTTTACCAACTCTACCAACTCCAACTGCAGCATCTACCAAAGGTGCCACTCCACTGATTCTAGGTAAATAATAAGTAAAAATTCCAGGATGAATAATTATGTGCTGCTGAGTGGGTATAACAGAATTGAATCCTTTATTAGATAAGGAAAATAGCAACGCGTTTCAACCAGGCCAACGTTTGGTGAAAGAATCCAATTCAGTATCACTCCACTGATTCTTGTACAGTTGGAAATTTTTCCCTTGCTCCCCCCCATGATTCCAGAGCATTCAGAGTAGTTAGTTTCAGCACGACTGTGCTCTCTGCTGTCAGCTGGGCAGCCCCTGTCGGTTTGCTCTGGCCAAGGATCACCCATCTAATAATAGAGAGTATAATGAATGTAACAGAAGAGATTACTTGGGAACAATGAGGGCCACAGAAAAAAAAAAATCCAACCGCTCCAGAATCAATAGAGAGGCACCCATTGATGGATGCAAAGAGTTGGAGTTAGTAGACCACAGAGAAGGGTCCTCTTTAAAGTGAAGCCTCCTCTTCAGTCCATTTATTTTTGATGTTTTTGTTAGTTCATTTTTATTCTGTAAAGCGAACAATACACCAGAGACTTTTGACAAAGGCCTTTTACCCAGCCAACCAGAAACCTTTTCTGCACTGCCAAGGGGCAATAACCCCAAAACAGCTGTTTGGAGATAGTTGTCTCTTCTGATGGATGAGAGTCTGGTTGGCTTATATCCTAAGTCCTATTTCAAAACTTATAAAAGGGTTGGACAGCTTTTGTCCTCTTAGAAGATCAGTGAATTGTAACAGTTCTCAATGGCAAATTTTAAACTATCAACAAGATTCTATTGAGAGATCAGTTATTCTGTATAGAGGTCTATGTTTTAGGATTTGGGTCCAATCTCTGACGAAAAGAGGCAGCATCATCATGGATGGAAATTATAGCTGCTGACTTCCACTGGCTATCATGATCATGTGACATCATGCAGTTGAAGGGCACCTCCTCTATTCAACCTTTATGGGGCGATAGAAGCAGTCAAGATCTTCCACCACTTCCATGGGGCCTGAATCAAGCAGCCTGTGGGCAGCAGTCCGGGGCCTGCAGTTAGACTTCCTCGAACATTAAATCACCAAGATAGTGAATGGACGATACATGATTTTGCTCCTAATGCAGGTTTCATATCGATTCATAGCCACAAGGTAGGTCATCTGTATCTGATCTGTGGGGGTCCAACACCAGGACCCCACACAGATCAACTGTTCCAGCCGCATTTGGGTACCTAAAGCTACCGAAGTGGAAGGGAATCGGAAGCAGCTTTGCTCCTATGCGAAGTAACTCTTTTTTATAAGGCCAGAGCTTAGATTGAAGGTTATTACTCTAGATTGTAAGCGCTTGCGGGCAGGGCCCTCTATCCCACTGTGCCAGTGGGTCACTGTTAGTATTATCTGTTTTGTATATCTTGTGTACCGCATGTAAACCCTCAAATGTAAAGCACCATGGAATTAATGGTGCTATATAAATAATAATAATAATAATAATCACGATTATGTTTTAAGATCCAGACAGTGCTTTTCAGGACTAAGATGATATACTCCTATGATCTGAATACATGTACACTTTCTTGTACTCTACTTTACTGTACCGTCAGTGCAAAAATAGGGTTGCTATCCCCAATGGAAATTCCAGCCAAATAAACACAAAATATAACGGAAATCTATACGAGAGAAAGAAGGAGAGAGGGAGCATTACACGTGGCAATCCTCCAAACCATCTGGGTTTGCATCTAATGTATAATTAGTACTTTGGCATATCTTGCAGGTATTAGCTAATCCTCATACCGAAAAATGCATGGTTTAGGAGACATTTTTCTGTCTCTATGTGCTCCGAGCATAATCAACAGGCAACCTTTAACCCTTTTATAACCATGGGGTATAAAATAAAATTGTCTAATTTGTCATGTACATACACAGTAAAATGTATGGTGTTGCTATACTGCCATTTAAAGGTCCCTAGTTTAGATCTAAGTGCATCGCCTTCCTTTAGGTCTGAACACAGCCACTGTATATTGATAAGTATCCAAACAAATAATTTTTTGAAGGGGAAACATAATGCAGAAATGCAGATTGTTGAGGGAAAAAATACCATAAATACCTTCTGTCAATTATACATGACATGGCTGGTAAGGGGTTAAATAGGCATTGTCTTTTTAACAAACTCTATATAAATGAACATGCAGTTATAAGAAACTTTGTAATATATCTTATCAGAGAGAAATGCCTCTTTTTGCTCATATCAGGCAGTTTCTCTGGTTCTGCTCTCTAAACTGCCTTTCACTTTTAAAATCACTGCTCTATCCATCTCAAGATGGGCTGCAGGTCACATTATAGAGAAGACTATAAAGAAAGGAGGGGGAAGGACCAGGAATTGCAAGAAATAACAGAAGAAAGGTGGGCTTAGTCTTATGCTACTGCTGGATAGGAGCTTTCTATTACAATCAAAGTACACCAATACTTGTCTGTACTTCCCTATAGGTGTCCTACATAGTCTGGTTTGGTTTCTGAGTGTGAGAGACAATTCTAGAGCAGATTATCCTCTACTTACTGTGTGCAGTGTATGGCCACCAGTCTCAACCCACCACTACAGAGATAAATGCAAGGTACAGATCTAGCATGTAAAAGTGAAAACTGCTAATTAAAGGGGACCTTTCATGTCCTCATGCATAGGCAGTTTTATATACTGCTAGAAAGCCATGCGCTGAATTCAGTGCGCAGTCGGCTTTCCTGGTATGTGCCCTGGTGGAGGAGATAGTTTCGGCACGGATATCTCCCCACTGTCAGAAGTGCTGAGAATTCCTTACCGCCCTGCGATGACGATGAGCTGTGAGGAATGCTTCCCCCATCCCCAGTACAAGTCTATGGACAACTAAGTTCCTCACAGCCCTGCAATGACACTGCCCTTATGACAGTTGCCAAAAACAACGGCACCGATATCTCCTCCACCGGGGAACATACTGGGAAAGCACTGTCTGCTTTCTAGCGGTATATAAAACCGCACTTTCATGAGGACATGAAAGGTCCTCTTTTTAATGTAAAACCTAAGTCATATAATGGCTAGAAATAGTATTACTCCACATAACTGCTTATCCTGAAAAGTCAAATGAAACAACAGGTACACTAAGTTTTTTATGGTATACTGTGTATATAAGACAAAGATTTCCCCAAGCTGTAAAACACCTTACTCACTTGACATCAGTGAAAAGAAGTTTCAGTGGAGTGGTGGCCAAACATGCATTGGAACTTAATGCAAACTATTACAACAAATGGTTATGGTTCTCTAGAGATCGGTTGATCTCTCAATGGTGGAGCTACCATGGCATCCTCAGGGTTGTTACAGTGCTATGGTAAAAAAAAAAATTTCAGACACTTTAAAACCTTATATTTCACTCCTACATTCCATTCAAACATTGAGTGGAGACTTCAGCTGCTAAGCCTCCTCCACCTCACTTGAGCAGCAGACCAACCATCCTAGTACAAGAGTTTATCAGTGAAATCCTATCCTAAATTTGATTGACATACAGCCTGTATAGTCGTTATCTTAAAGTAAGCTCAGGACTCAAAACCTAATATTAAAATCACAGAGCGTTGGTAGCGTTGGTGTGCACTGAAAAACTCTTTAACCCCTTCCAGCTAAAGACATTTTTTGATTTTTGTTTTTTACTCCCAACCTTCCAAAAGCCATAACTTTTTCCATTCACAAAGCCGTAAGAGGGCTTAATTTTTGCAGGACAAATTTTACTTCGTAATTGTACCATTTCGTATTCTGTATGATTTACTGGGAAGCTGGAAAAAAAATTCACAATGGGTGGAATTTGAGAAAAACTGAATTAGCGCAAAATTCTTACAGGCTTTGCTTTAACGGCTTTCACTGTTCAGCCAAAATGACGTTACCTGTATTCTGTGGGTTGCTACAAATCCCAAACGTAGGTTTTTTTTTTTTTTTTGTTTTTAATGTTTTAACCGCTTATTATATGTTTGAACCACTAAATAACTTTGCAAAAAAAAAAAAAATTCTTGGGAGTCAGCATATACCAGTAACTTTTTTTTTTATATTTTCTTTTACGGGGATGCATAAGGTATTTTTGCTGGGCCAGATGTACTTTTTATTTCTACCATTTTGGAGAATGGCTACTGAAAAAAACCCAAAAAACAGCAATTTGGCTCTTTTTGTAGACCAGGTGTTGTCAGACACAGTAATACCTAATGTGTATGTGTTTTATTTTATTTATTTATATGTGTTCTAGGGAAAGGGGGTAATTTGAATTTTTAGTGCTTTATTTTTATTTTTTTTTTAACTTTTTTTTATTTTACTTTTATTCTTGAACCCCAGGGAATCTGATCACTAATACAATACATTACAATGCTAATGCTAATGCTGTCTAGCCCAGCCTGTAATAGAACTATATTGAAGACGAGCCTGGAAGCTTTGCATAGGCTCCTGATTGTGATGGCGATGGATCGTAGAAATCCATGTATAATACAGTGGAGGCCCAGCATCAGGAGCTGAGCAGCTGCCATATTTAAATAATAATACAGTGGAGGTCAGGAATGAGTTAAAGGGGTTTTACCATGAACATAAATATATTGAAATTTGTAGACAATTAAAAAGATTAGTAATAAAAATTTTTGCAGAGTATTTTTGCAGAGATTTTGTCTAACAATCTTAGCAGTGAGAGTCTTTTGTCTTGATTGGTTGCCAATGGATATGACCATGAATACTTGAACTTTTTATGGTCTGCGACTTGTCAGAAATCCTGCCATGATTTCCTTATTGTGGACAGATTATTAGAGACGGATGCTACACACATAAGAGGATAACCAGACCACAATAAAGGAAATCATGGCTGATTTTCTGACAAGTCCCAGATCATAAAAAGTTTCTGCATTCATTGTAGTACCCATTGACAACAGACTGTCACTGCTAAAAAAATCTTTAAAATTCATAAAACTTTTGATCATTTATATTTGCAGAAATGTTTTAGCTTTTACTTGTCAACAAATTTTGATAGTTATGTTCCTGAGAAACCCCTTTAAATACAAGGAAACTGGGCATGCTGAAGGTTTTATGGACATGGTATAAAATAGGCATTGTTTAGTCCAAGGGCAACTGGAGTCACAAAACTCTAAAACAACCATAAAAACCTGGTTTTTATATAAGCAGTTGTAGAAACCAAACAAACAGTGCCAATAAAAAATCAAGAATGCATCCATAGCCATACATTTTGCAAACCTACTCAATACAGACACAAGGTCCTACTTTCAATCACCTATAAAAACAAAAAGGAGTTAATTTAGAATGATGGTGATCACCTGAGAAGTACATGGCCATAAATTGCAATTTGCATAAAGCTTTATCAAGCTTGCCGATGGTCTTAAAGAGGACCTTTCCCCACCTCCACCAGTTCAAGCTCTAAGCATCTGTTAATAGTTGCCGCTACATTGATTCCAGCACAGTTGGAATTTTTTCTCTAGCTTTCTCCATTCCTGAGCAACAAACCAATTAATTTTGGATGGCTGATGTGCTATGTAAGCTCTGTAATGTCAGAAGGGCGGTGTCAGGCAGGGGGCGTAATTCAGAGCTCCAATCAGACGCAGCCAGTGTCAGAGCTCAGAATCACATCCCTTGCCTGCTCCCGCCTGACACCGCCATCCTGACAGTACAGAGCCTAAATAGCATATCCGGCACCAAATCTAATAGCATTGATTGCTCAGGAATGGTGGGGGCTACAGAAAAAAAATTCCAACTCCAACAGAATCAGTGGAGAAGAAGCTATTAATTGATTTTAAAGAGCTGGACATATTGGAGGTGGTGAAAGGTCCTCTTTAAGTGCCAGGTTAGTAAAAACACTGGTTCTGTGCTTTATGAAGTTGGTATGTTCTCCCCATATTTCCATGTTGTTGTTGTTTTTTTTTTTTTACAGATACTCACTGTACTGGTGACAGTGACTGAGTAATTAATTAACCCAGTTTTCTGGCATAGATGGATCTTAATGTGGTGCATCTATAGGGCAAGGCCCTCTCTTGCTCCAAAATGTGCCACATCTCTCATTCTGTGCCTTGCTTGTCACTTTTTGTTAAAGTGGACAGAGCAGAGCAATGATGCCTCAACCTGACATATTTATTACAACTCATGCCCGAAAGTCGACGTGGGTTACACCTGAAATCTACTCCAGTTCCTGACTGGCCTAGAGTTCAATTCTGGCGCCTGGGAGTGCGCTGAATTATTAAGTGGCTGGAACCTCTTAATAATTCAAGATCAGTTAGCAAAATGGATTAAGACTAGCATGCCGAAGGCCAGTCTTCATTAATTCCCCCCAGTGTCTATAAAGTACTGCAGAATATGTTGGTGCACTATAAGCAACAGAAAACACAGTTTCAGACCACCAGAATACTAAAGAATTTTAGAGGCGGCTGCCATAACAAGACCCCCCACAATTCTACTGAACCAAACTTAGATTGCTGTAGAAACTGTTGTACAAAGCATTTCCAATGAGCCAGTTATGACACATTTCTTGCCCCCCCATCCTCCCCCCCATCATTTTTTTATTAGAGTTCATCATCTTTGTCAAGAGCAAGAATTTTCAGAAAAACAAACAAGCCTTCTAAATATTCCATTTCTTTTATTTGAGGAACCATGATCCACTCAGTGACCCTCTAATAATACAGAAAGAATGGATTTGAAATGCACAGTATCCACATAAAAGCCTAAACGCAACGGCTCCATTCTTCTCCTAATTAACAGGGCTGAATACGGTTTTGTATATTAAAACAAGTCATGCCAGAGAAGGAGACCACTAGAAAGAGACTCCTCGCTATCTCTCTATAAATGAGAGCGCCCTTTGAAAAGCTGCTCAATTGAAATTAAAAGGACACTTATTATTTTAGTTTGTTCCGATATTGTTCAGAAAAGTGCACGAAAGAAGGAGGGGGCACTAAACCTTGCAATCCTCCAAACCATCTGGATTTGCAACTAATATATAATTAGTACTTTGGCATATCTTACAGGTATTAGCTAATCCTTGTACAGAAAACCCATGATTTAGGAGACAAATGAGAGCGAGCGATCAAGGTTTTCAATTATGCTAGGCACACAACAGACACTTTGTTTCAAGCACAGAAATACTTATAATAATGTAGGCTTAACCTATCAAGGACACAAAATTTTCTGTTTTTCATCTTCCAGGAGCCATACCTTTTTTTTTTTTTTTCCCCATCAGCATAGCTATATGAAGACTTGCTTTTCACAGGACAAACTGGATTTCCTAATGGAACCATTCAGTTTTCCATGTAGAGGCAGATTTACTATGGTGCGGAGAACACGACTATGGAGTAAAATGTACAAAATGTGACACATTTTGGAGTACAGTATTTTGGTGCATCTTGGTGTATGTAGTTTGAGATTAAATTTTCCTTGACTTGCTAGACAAATAAGCAAAGCTTCAAAGAAATAGGGGATGTTATTTAAATGAAAAAAAAATTTCAAATTGCACCAAGATTGTATCAATGTTTTTTTGGCCATGCCAATAAATTGATTTTAATATATAAAATAGGGAAAGGGGTGTTTTTAAATTTTAAATACTTTTTAACATTTTTATAAAATTTTTTATTTACTTTTTGTCGTCCTAGGAGGTTTGAACTTGCGATTGTTTGCTACTTTTTACAACATACTGTAATATTTCTGTGCTGCAGTATATTGTCTACATCAGGCATGTCAAACTCAGGGTACCCCGAGGGCCACATGAGTAACAAGAGGTTGTTGCGAGGGCCGCACACAGCAGCTAATGTCACACACGTATTTTAACAGCAGTCATGAAAACAAGATATGAAGTAGTAATATGTAACAGCAACATATATTTGCAGTGCGCAACAGCAACTAATATATTTAACAAAAATACAGCAATTAAAAACTAAACATTTATTTGCTATCATTTTTTTCAATCATTTTTAGTGTTTTGTCCTGAGGCTTGACACCTCTTTGTGCTTTGTGCTAATAGGCCTATTCATTATATTATATTATTATTTATATTATTATTATGAATTTTCAATATGTATTTATTTACTTTATATTTATTTAATGGGCGTCTGTAGGATTTGTTCTTTTTGGTGTTCACCCCTCGTATTTGCCTCCAAGGGTGCACATGTATTTTAATTGCTTTTAATTTTTCCTTGTTTGCTGTGTTATTTAATAAAGAAATTTTGTGTGTGCTTTATATTGGATGCTGTTTCTCCTTTGTGTTCGATTGCATTTTTCATCCAATCAGCACCACTGTTTTTTGCATCACAATTACAGTCATATGAAAAAGTTTGGGCACCCCTATTAATCTAATCATTTTTAGTTCTAAATATTTGGGTGTTTGCAACAACCATTTCAATTTGATATATCTAATAACTGATAGACACAGTAATATTTCAGGATTGAAATGAGGTTTATTGTACTAACAGAAAATGTGCAATATGCATTAAACCAAAATCTGACCGGTGCAAAAATTTGGGTACCCTTATCATTTTATTGATTTGAATACTCCTAACTACTTTTTACTGACTTACTGAAGCACAAAATTGGTTTTGTAACCTCACTGAGCTTTGAATTTCATAGCCAGGTGTATCCAATCATGAGAAAAGGTTTTTAAGGTGGCCAATTACAAGTTGTTCTCCTATTTGAATCTCCTCTGAAGAGTGGCATCATGGGCTCCTCAAAACAACTCTCAAATGATCTGAAAACAAAGATTGTTCAACATAGTTGTTCAGGGGAAGGATACAAAAAGTTGTCTCAGAGATTTAACCTGTCAGTTTCCACTGTGAGGAACATAGTAAGGAAATGGAAGACCACAGGGACAATTCTTGTTAAGCCCAGAAGTGGCAGGTCAAGAAAAATATCAGAAAGGCAGGGAAGAAGAATGGTGAGAACAGTCAAGGACAATCCACAGACCACCTCCAAAGAGCTGCAGCATCATCTTGCTGCAGATGGTGTCACTGTGCATCGGTCAACAATACAGCACACTTTGCACAAGGAGAAGCTGTATGGGAGAGTGATGCGAAAGAAGCCGTTTCTGAAAGCACGCCACAAACAGAGTCGCCTGAGGTATGCAAAAGCACATTTGGACAAGCCAGCTTCATTTTGGAAGAAGGTCCTGTGGACTGATGAAACAAAGATTGAGTTGTTTGGTCATACAAAAAGGCGTTATGCATGGCGTCAAAAAACACAGCATTCCAAGAAAAACACTTGCTACCCACTGTAAAATTTGGTGGAGGTTCCATCATGCTTTGGGGCTGTGTGGCCAATGCCGGCACCGGGAATCTTGTTAAAGTTGAGGGTCGCATGGATTCAACTCAGTATCAGCAGATTCTTGAGAATAATGTACAAGAATCAGTGACGAATTTGAAGTTACGCCGGGGATGGATATTTCAGCAAGACAATGATCCAAAACACAGCTCCAAATCTACTCAGGCATTCATGCAGAGGAACAATTACAATGTTCTGGAATGGCCATCCCAGTCCCCAGACCTGAATATCATTGAACATCTGTGGGATAATTTGAAGCGGGCTGTCCATGCTCGGCGACCATCAAACTTAACTGAACTGGAATTGTTTTGTAAAGAGGAATGGTCAAAAATACCTTCATCCAGGATCCAGGAACTGATTAAAAGCTACAGGAAGCGACTAGAGGCTGTTATTTTTGCAAAAGGAGGATCTACTAAATATTAATGTCACTTTTCTGTTGAGGTGCCCATACTTTTGCACCGGTCAAATTTTGGTTTAATGCATATTGCACATTTTCTGTTAGTACAATAAACCTCATTTCAATCCTGAAATATTACTGTGTCCATCAGTTATTAGATATATCAAATTGAAATGGCTGTTGCAAACACCCAAATATTTAGAACTAAAAATGATTAAGATTAATAGGGGTGCCCAAACTTTTTCATATGACTGTATTTATAATCTGAGTGCTCACCCCTCTCTTTAGTTTTTAATGGTTACATACAGGAGGGCCACTCACTTGCTTGGACTTTGCCTGTGCGGCAGTGGGTCCCTTCTTCCTCAGCACGGTCACAGTATCCCAGTCACTCTCAGCCACGACTCTTCCTCCGCTCACAACAAAACTGACTTAGGTGATCAGCAGCCACGCGAGCCGCAGATGTACAAAACTCACGATCAGCACTTCCGGGTCGTCATTCATTGATCACGTAAGCAGGTCATATGCAGGGATATGGGCCAATGAATGAAGAGCCGGAAGTGCTGATCGTGAGTTTTGTACATCTGCGGCCCGCACAAAAGTCTCAAACTTTGTCTCTAAACTTTAGAGACAAAGTTTGAGACTATTGTGTGGGCCGCAGATATGCCTGTAAAGGGCCGCATGTTTGACATGCCTGGTCTACATTATATACTGTACTACCATATGGCACCCTGCCGTTTTGTATAATGACAAACCTGGTAACCTTCACTAGGCTCCCCACTGTTATGACAACTGATGGGAACTCCCCTAAAGATGGTGCCCCCCCCCCATGGGATGTAATGGCTGAGTGTAGAGGTTAGTGGTGGGAATCTGCTTTATAACACAGCCGACCACCACCGCATATTGCCCCAGTGGATGTCACTAAGAGGTTAATATTTACTAACACAAGTTAAGACAGTTTCTAGCTCATAAAATCATTATAAACCTCAAGTGACAGATATAGCTTGAAGTTAGAGCTTATTATTTCTATTATTTTTAAGGAAGGTTTATTAGAATTTCAGATGACAGATAGAAGATACATGTGCCAGTCACCAGCCAGTATCTGTGTGGGTACAGATATGAAGTGCATTATGGAGCACAGCGTGTGGGGAATAATGTTGAATGAGCTTCTGAGAATGGTGATAAAAGGACAGAAATTCTTATTACTTCTTATAAAAAAAAATGTGTTTTAAAGGTACACTTAAAACTGGATGTTGGGAATGAAGCCGATTGTCTGGTGCAGAACTAGAAAGGTCTTGAAGGTGGTAGCCAGAAGATCAGATTCCAGAGACGTTTTTAAGATGCAGGTGACATAAGAATGCAAGTAATTAATAAAAAAAAAGGATTAGAGTAAAACATAACCCCAAGGAGTTATGGTATTACCACACAATAAAATGGAAACATTGCGTTTAGATAGGTTAGCAAAGGATAGCAACAGAATAAGGTCAGTTTTTGGAAAATAGTCTCATATGTTATAGTTTATGATGTTCAAGACAGTTGACAGTCACTAGTGTATTTATTAGTACAGAAGTGATGTCAAGAGAGGGAGAGAGAATGACAAAATTTGGTGACATCATCGAAGAAATGGTACTGAAAGTCAAATCTAATGGGAGCAATAAATATTGTAGATGGATAAATAAAAAAAAACAAAAAACTCCAATGTAGGTTTGTAGGTGTTGCAGTGTTGACCTATTTATTGATTTGTTACTGAAAGAAACAAGTGGCTCTTACTTAGGAGGTGCACCCACACAAACCTGTCTTGTAGAGCTGGAAAAGGAGTTTGGCTTAGTCTTCTTTGGTCCCTGGTCAATAAACTGTAATTACTCCAGGTAGCGGTAGTGACAAGGTTGTTCCCTGCAGTCAACACCAGATCCTTGTACGGAAGTCAAAGAGACAAAGGGACCACGTAGACAAGACATTCAAGAGTTGCCCCAATCAAAATCACTTTAGGTGGTACAGTGGGTCCACACCTGCTGCAATTGTGCTACAAACATATGTTATACTAGGGTTTAGGGGTCAGCTAATGGGCATCTCCCAGCTTCTCTAACCCACGGTGATCATCACAGGGGAAGACACACATGGCCATACATTTTTCCAACATGGACTACTTAATGGACTATTTAATGAGTATAATACAGTACAGGGATGGGCCAGGCCACCAGTACAAAAACAGATTGGCTTCCCTTTCTTGCTCAAAGAGGAAATCTTAAACAAGAGACTCCATCTTTAATGAAAGTAATAATATGTATTCCAAACCATAAATATAAACTATTGCCTTAATAGCTCTATTCAACAAAATGAGAAATACAAAGCACTTCCTAGTCAGGACTAGTCATTTGACAAGTATGCTCACTGCTCACGAGTATGGCAAATGTGGGGACATCAAATTTGCGAACAGATTAGAATGCCATCATCCCATGCAGACCTAATATCTAATTTCATAAAAAAAAGAAGAAATTGCCAAAATGTGTAAAGGAACCATAGGATACTGTCACATTTCACTGCAGTAAATGCAGAGCGTGCAATATCCTTGTAGCTCCAAACATTCTATCATGGACCCATGGGCAGAGAGAGAAAAGACAATGTACTGAAAGTAATCATTTACTACTCCCCTAAGACCAAGAAAAAAAAATACACTTCTCACTTGAAAACACGCACATGCAGAAAAAAAGTTCCTCTTATAATTTTTCTTTGCAGGCAAGAATAGATTTCCATGTTCATGCCAAGATGTGGCTGGCACTGAATGCATTTCTAATTTGAAAATGCTCATTTTAGTTGTATTTTTCCTCTTCACTAGTTATATAAAGTGCCAGACACCTGTTTGTAGTTATGAACTCCAATACTAGAAATGTGCATACAGATAGATAGATAGATAGCTAACCTTTCGAATATCATGTCAGCCATTGTTCCCTGTTCTTCTGCTCCACCAATTTCATTAAAAAAATTCATAATAACATCCAAAAAAAAAAAAAAAAGTAGTGATCAACAATCCCCAGCTGATCCCTTAAACAAAGAGTTCCACTTCCTAATCTCAGGCAGTGACATCATGTCCATTGGTCACATGGACTCGGTATTGGAATTGGTGGGGGAATGGGGAGATATCCCCCCCCCCCTTTTTAAAGTCTTTCTAACTCCCCTTTAAAAAATGTTCATGTTCAATAGAAATACATTCTCCTGATCCTGAGTACAAGTGTCTATTTGCTATGCAGATGTGAACATCTATTTCTCGAGCAGTACACCAAGCCAAGCGTCATCAGCTTAACAGTGATTGCTGAAGAACAGCAGGTTTCCAATCATTCTAAAGACTGGTGTGATTTGAGGTCTAGTGTGGTCTAGGATCCTTTTGTAACGTAAAAGATTTAGTAAGTTTTAATGTTCCTGACAAGTTTTTAAGTACTGAAACATAATCTGTACAAAATAGCGTAAGACTTCTTTGCTATTTGATATACAGTATAGCATTTAATATTGGTATATAGTGTGTGTGTCGCACTGAATCCTAAAAACTTTCAAACAGGTTGTCTGTGATTTTTTTATTTTTTTTATCCATCACCTACCCTGTGTCCTGTTTGCTGTACTCCGCTAGCACTACTTTGCTACACCGCTGAACCAGCTTATCTAAGCCACAGATTCCACTCTGCTAGATCACAGGTCCATCTCTGTTATAACATACACTCTCTATTCTGCTACTCTGCTGGTCCAACTTTGCCATACTGCTGGCCCGCTGGTTTATGTCTGCCATACTACGCACTCTGTTTTGCCGCCCTACTATAATATATAAATAGCTAAAGCCAAATAAGAAATTGATCCATTTGGATCTCGGTCCTGGGAAAATAACGGTTAAAATTCAGACACCTTGCGGTTTCTTGTGAAAATAGTATTTAGCCACTAATATTCTAAATAAAGTTAATGAATAAAACATACATAGGAGGATGGTAAAAGTACACTTGGCATCAAGACACAAGGTAGATTTCCTTGTCCTACAACTATTATTAATATTTATTGTTATAGCACCAGTAATTCCATTGGCACTATATATTATAAATAGGATATACATACGTAATACAAAAACAAGTACAATAAACACTAAACTAACTTGATGACTGAACTGGTACATTAAGAGAGAGAGGACCCTATCTGTAAGGGCTTACAATCTATATGGGAAGGTTGATGGATACAGTAGGTGATGGTTAGAGATGAGCGAAGTATTAAAAAATTCTATTTGGCAACTTCGTCGAATTTCGCGATATGATTCTATTCGATCTGAATTAAATCGAGGCGAATCACGTACCAAAAACAGCTATTTATTGTCTACAGAGAGCCCGGGTGGGCGGCAAAATGGCGGAACCCCTTGGATTCCGCAGTCATGTTTGACTGCGGCATCCAATTTGTTAAAACCCCGGATCGGTTAAGGAGCAGGGTGTTAGGTGTCAGTTACAGCTAACATCCTGCTCCATAACCAATCTGGGGGGATTTAACACCTTGGATACAGCGGTCAAACATGCCGTGTGCGCTCGCGAAGGGGTTAAATGGATGTGACATCACAGGGCTGGCTGCTGATTGGCTGCACGCATGGCAAATGTGGGTGATCCCGCTTTCCCAGAGTTCCTTTCCCCATGTAGAGCAGTCATTTTGAACTAAATGCAAATCGTTACCACGAAGCTTGAGAAAATTTGGATTCGATGCGAATCGAATATTTCCTGAAATTCGGATCAAATTCCACTTCTGCAGCTTCGATTTGCTCATCTCTAGTGATGGTGGAAGTTGTTTAGATGGTGTAGTTACAGCAAGGTTATTATAGGTTGTAAGTTTTCCTGAAAAGGTGAGTTTTTAGGTTACATTTGAAGATTTCAATCATGGAGGACAATCTAATGTGCTGGGGCAGCGAGTTCCAGAGTATAGAGGATGCACAGGAGAAATTTTGGAGACAGTTGTGCAAATATGTAGAGAGTTAAGGAGGCTTTGTGATGGTTGGAGTTTAGGCATGGGGAAGCATTGGGAGATTAGGGCAGTGATGTATGGAAGGGACAAGTTGTGGACGGTCTTGTATATCATGGATAATATTTTTAACTAAATTAGTTGGACGATTGGTTGTCAGTGAAGGAACTGGCACACAGATGCAAGAGTGTTTGGTGGGAGGATGCTGCAATAAACTGGGGGGGAGAAGGTGAGGGCATGCATTAAAAATTTTTTGACTCTGAATTCAGGAAAGTATAGATACACGTTACTGAGTTGGATATACAGCTGGAAAGACAGGGCATATTAAAACGTTACCCCAAGGCTGCAAAATTTTGAGACTGAGGAACGTGTAAAGCCATTAACTGTGATTGACAGGTGTGGGAGAAGAGAGAAAGGGAGAGATGATGAATTCTGCTTTATCCAAGTTTTATCATGGATAACACACAGCATCAGGGTCAGAGCGGTAAATTTGAGCATCATTTGCATAGAAGTGGTAACAGACACCATTGGGCTGTCCCAGGCCAAAGGTATAGATAGAGAAGATCCCAAAACAGAGCCTTGAATAAAAACAACTGAGAGGATGCAAGATGAGCAGGAGGCAAGATGAGGAGGAGGTGTTCAAGTTACAGCCAATATAAGTATGGTTGGTGTGGAAGGGATCCAGGAGAGGGCCAGGTCTGTGATGCTAAGAGAGGAGAGAGCCTGTAACAGAAGGGAGTAGGTGACTGTATCAAAGGAAAAAGGAAAAATCTAACACTTAGTATTGCCATCTGACTTTGGCAGTTAGTAGGTCCTTAGTGACTTTAGGGAGGTTTCAGAAGACAGATTATAGCTGGTTAAAGAAGGAGTTGGATGAAAGAGGGGGAGGACAGTTCAAGGTGGACATATTGTTCAATAAATTTTGAGGCAAACTGAAGTAATGAGATTGGGTGATAGTTGGACAGAGGGTGTGATGGTTGCACATTTAAAGGAAGAGTGGAAGACATCACTGGTATCACTATCTAAGTAAAGTGTAACGCAGTTATAACATACAGTCATATGAAAAAGTTTGGGCACCCCTATTAATCTTAATCATTTTTAGTTCTAAATATTTGGGTGTTTGCAACAGCCATTTCAATTTGATATATCTAATAACTGATGGACACAGTAATATTTCAGGATTGAAATGAGGTTTATTGTACTAACAGAAAATGTGCAATATGCATTAAACCAAAATTTGACCGATGCAAAAGTATGGGCACCTCAACAGAAAAGTGACATTAATATTTAGTAGATCCTCCTTTTGCAAAAATAACAGCCTCTAGTCTCTTCCTGTAGCTTTTAATCAGTTCCTGGATCCTGGATGAAGGTATTTTTGACCATTCCTCTTTACAAAACAATTCCAGTTCAGTTAAGTTTGATGGTCGCCGAGCATGGACAGCCCGCTTCAAATTATCCCACAGATGTTCAATGATATTCAGGTCTGGGGACTGGGATGGCCATTCCAGAACATTGTAATTGTTCCTCTGCATGAATGCCTGAGTAGATTTGGAGCTGTGTTTTGGATCATTGTCTTGCTGAAATATCCATCCCCGGCGTAACTTCAAATTCGTCACTGATTCTTGTACATTATTCTCAAGAATCTGCTGATACTGAGTTGAATCCATGCGACCCTCAACTTTAACAAGATTCCCGGTGCCGGCATTGGCCACACAGCCCCAAAGCATGATGGAACCTCCACCAAATTTTACAGTGGGTAGCAAGTGTTTTTCTTGGAATGCTGTGTTTTTTTGACGCCATGCATAACGCCTTTTTGTATGACCAAACAACTCAATCTTTGTTTCATCAGTCCACAGGACCTTCTTCCAAAATGAAGCTGGCTTGTCCAAATGTGCTTTTGCATACCTCAGGCGACTCTGTTTGTGGCGTGCTTTCAGAAACGGCTTCTTTCGCATCAATCTCCCATACAGCTTCTCCTTGTGCAAAGTGTGCTGTATTGTTGACCGATGCACAGTGACACCATCTGCAGCAAGATGATGCTGCAGCTCTTTGGAGGTGGTCTGTGGATTGTCCTTGACTGTTCTCACCATTCTTCTTCTCTGCCTTTCTGATATTTTTCTTGGCCTGCCACTTCTGGGCTTAACAAGAACTGTCCCTGTGGTCTTCCATTTCCTTACTATGTTCCTCACAGTGGAAACTGACAGGTTAAATCTCTGAGACAACTTTTTGTATCCTTCCCCTGAACAACTATGTTGAACAATCTTTGTTTTCAGATCATTTGAGAGTTGTTTTGAGGAGCCCTTGATGCCACTCTTCAGAGGAGATTCAAATAGGAGAACAACTTGCAATTGGCCACCTTAAATACCTTTTCTCATGATTGGATACACCTGGCTATGAAGTTCAAAGCTCAGTGAGGTTACAAAACCAATTTTGTGCTTCAGTAAGTCAGTAAAAAGTAGTTAGGAGTATTCAAATCAATAAAATGATAAGGGTACCCAAATTTTTGCACTGGTCAAATTTTGGTTTAATGCATATTGCACATTTTCTGTTAGTACAATAAACCTCATTTCAATCCTGAAATATTACTGTGTCCATCAGTTATTAGATATATCAAATTGAAATGGCTGTTGCAAACACCCAAATATTTAGAACTAAAAATTATTAAGATTAATAGGGGTGCCCAAACTTTTTCATATGACTGTACCTACCTAGTGCTCCTATCAGTTTTGTAGCTCAAGTATGGAAACAATGGAAGTTTGCTTTAAAGGGGTTATCTGGTTTGGACAAATCAGTCTTAATCGCTGATGGCGGACGTGCCTCATCTGTGACTAGGCGCACAACTCCTCATAAATGAGGTGCATCTTACTAAGAGTCATGCACCTGGAGGGAAATCTGTGCTAGCTCATCACTCCAGTGTAAATGATAATAAATCCCTAAATAAATGCCCTCGCTATGCCCCCTTTCTTGGTCAGTGGTGTGGATAGAGCAAAAATGCCAGTTGTCGCAATTTATAGCACGACTGGCATTCAAAAGGTTGAAACTTGAACAAAAATCTGGCATGAAAAATTAATAAATCTATCCCATTGATTGTTAGCTCTAGGTCCAGATTTGATGACCCTCTTTTATCAAGTAGTGGGTAGGGCATGTGGGAAGAAGCTGTAAGAATGACATATTTAGGCAATCATTTTTAGGAAATTAAAAGCAAGGTAACATGCATAACCCTATAGACCTGTATATGCTGTTTTAGATGTAAAAATATTTGCAGGCAGCCTACAATTGGAGATTATTAATTCAATAATTTAATTCATTTGCATAGAGTCTCGGGAAAGGTTTCACAAAATGAAAATATAATCACTTAGTTATGACGGATGTATTTCTTCTCCTAAGGGAATTGAATAAAGCATATTAAATATTTTCCTCCGGGTTCCCTTGAATCAAGTACAATTTCCCACATAAGTTAGTCCACCAAGAAGCAATTTAGAAGAAGTTTTATTTACTTTGATCCCATGCTGGAAGCAGCTGATCTGTCTTTGATGTTTTAAGACATTTGCTTTAGCAGCAAAAATGGCCAAACAAAGACTTAATTCTTCAAACCCATAAAGATCATTTAATGTGACCTGAAAAGCTGTAAATATATTTGTAGGTCACACGTAAAAGTCTGCGTCTACTATAAGGCAGAGGACTACTGAGCGATTCTAGCATCTATACTAATAAACACTATTATCACTACATACTGTACAGTATATTGAAGGGAAGTGGCAAACAATGAAGACAACCAGACTTTTTAGATTTATCATGATTTACCATACTTTATAAAGGCGTCTCCTAATGAGCAAAGGCTATATAAGGGGCTGTCCTTCCCGTGAACGAGAAAAGGGTGTTGCTAGCATTGGTGTGTGCTCCTGCGTGAGTCCTGATTTTCATTTTAAGTGACATTAGGACATTTTTTTTCAATACTCCAGTCTTCATATTCCTGGCAGCGGGTGAAGAGTTGCCTCTTCATAAACATGGTAGCTCCTGTGCCAGAACGTACACCAGCGTGTAGCCAGAATAGATTTCACTGAGTATTTGCACCAATAAACTGGCATAAATTTAAATGTGGTGCAACTTCCATGCCACTTTCATGAGAGGCGCAAAAACACCAGTTGCGGCAATTATTGATATTGATTCTGGCTTTAAAGGTAGTCTATCATTGCAGAAATCAACTTTTTACTGACCCCACGTTGGAATAGCCTTTATAAAGGCTATTCTAGGCCTACCTTTATTTCTCTTCCCCGCCATTTTTGAATTATAAAGTTTTATAAGTTTATGCAAATGATGCTCAGATGTTCTCTTCTTCAGGACTGAAATCCCACCTACTTCGGCTATTCCAATGTGGGGTAAGTAAAAAAAAAAGTTGATTTCTGCAATGATAGACTCCCTTTAAAGGGTTTGCACAGCGTTAGTAAAACACTAGGGGAATTTATTAACACTGGCATTTCCTACGTCAGTCTTAATGACCCTGTTGGCAAGAGATATCCCATAAACGTTGAGAGGTTCTGACTTCTTCATACTTCTTGAGCATCTTGGGAGGTTCTGTGCACCAGTACTGAAATCTACACCTGTCAGAATACAGTAGCATAGATTTCAGCTATAATGACTCCAGTTTTCTGGCAGAAGTTCTAGCAAACCTGTTTTCTTTGACCTAGCCTACGTTGATCCACACCCAGCCCACTTTTTCCAAAAGTGGAGAGTCAGAAAATGGACATGGTTGCATTTTTTTTTTTTTTGGCAGAGACAACTGTGCGCCAAAATAGTGCCAGAAAATGCAACAAGTGTTACCTATAATAAATTCCCACCATTGTTCCAATAGTATCATACCAGTCTGTAGACTATGTGTGATACTGAAGTTCAACCTCAAGTAATTCAGTGGAGTTTAACTACAATATACAATCCATGGCCAGGTCTAGCATGGTTTCTGGAAGAAGGCAGCCATGTTTTTCTAATGCCATACAACTTCTGATCCATTTTATGCACTATGCCTACCCAGGTCATTTTTTCCTGCCAATATTTTACCCATAAAAATACATCAGATGCTTTGATCAGAAGGACCAACTCCAAGGATTTGGGAAATTACAACTACTTAAAATAAATCCAATGACTAATCTGAGATGGAACATTTAGATTTAGCACTTTGATGTGAAAGTTGCTTTTTATAACACTATCCCCTTCACATGTCACACGACAGACATTAATTGCATTTTCCAATGGACGTCTTAATGAGCCTGGTCTGTCAATAAACACAAAAATGGATCCAGTGGAAAAAAAAAATTAAAAAAGAAGCAATAGTGAAAAGGAACAGCGTGTCTAAGACATGTCATAGGTTTTCCTTTGCTTTCTGTTGTCTTTGGCGGTTTCTGGATTTTTTCAATGAAAACAGACACTTGGCTTTGTGTGTTGCATTAAAAATATGAGCATGATGGAAAACATCCTGACACATTCGTGAACAGCTTTCTTTTAATCAGGGATCATGCAAATGGGCGACTGAAAAAAAAAGCAAAAAAAAAACTTACACACGCGCTCTCGGCTTACTGATCTGTGTCTGCCAGCACATGTGTAAATCATTTTAGGATTATTTAATGCCAAGGTGAGTTTTCCTTTCACCAACATAAATCCGTGGTTACATCATACACTGATAACCACTTAACTGAGGTACAGTCGTAAGACATTCTACAGTACACAAGTCATCGAGTATCACTGGACTACATGGGGCATTAACCCTTTAACCACTTCAGTACCGGGCTAATTTCTGGTTCAGGACCAGACAAATTTTCGTTTTTTTTTTTTTTTTTGTATGTGCGGTTTTGAGGGCTATAACATTTTTATCATTTGCGTTATTCAACTAATTTCTGCGACTTCTTTGGGTTTATAAGGCTTTATTTTTATGTTTATTCTATTTTAGCATTTGTTTTAATTTTTTTTATATCTGAGAAAACAAACAAAAGAGGGAAAACGTGTCTGTCTTTATTTTTTTTTTTTTTTTTAATTTAATAACACAAAGTGCTACTAAAAAACTTTTTAAAATAGTTTATTTTGGATGGTGTCGTCGGGGGTGGGGCTATAAGCTTTAATAAGGGCATATTATTGGCGTATTATTTTATTTTTTTAATTATTTTATTTACATTTTTTTTTTTACTTTTCTATTCCTTTTTTTTTTTTTTTTTTTTACATTGTGTGCCCATAAGGTCATAATGCATCTGACTTTTTTTTTTTTTTTTTTGGGCGGGGGGGCGGCGTGGGAGACTGATTTTCCCTGTAACTGGGGCTGGTACATTTACCCCCAGTTGCAGGAGGAATACAGCCTCCTGTACGTTACTATAGAGCTGATCTGGGTCCTGTGAAACTGGGATCACGTGACTGCTGGGTCAGAGGGCAGCCGCATCATGACAGTGCCCATAGCAGTGACTACAGTGCTCATTCAGAGCTGTATACACAGCGATCGGGAAGGCAGGGAAGGTAATAAACCTTCCCTGCCTTCTCTAGGGGAGCTCTGGATGTAGTTACAGTCGGCTCCCTGTTTCAGCAGCTGCACGATTTCATGCAGCTGCTGAAATCTGCTTGGACGCACCGGTACGTCCTTGCAGAACAAGGCAACTACCTTCCGGACGTAAAAACCCAATGTGTGGTCCAGAAGTGGTTAATACCAACGTCAGACCAGATTTTCCACATTTGTCATTAACCTTTTTGTTCTTACTCTTAAGGCCCCACTTAACGAAATGCAGCTAAAAAAACCTGCAGAAAGAAACGAGGCACAAAAGCATCCACTTTTCAGATAGTGTAAAACACAGAGTTTTCGCAATGCGGGGCTTCAGCCTTAAAGTGTGTTTTTTTTTTTTTGTTGTTTTTTTTTTTTTACCATTTTACACATTTTTATATCTGTTTTTTAGAATTATTGGACTTAAAATAAAAAAAAAACAGAGACTGAATTAGATTAAATATCTAGAAGAGTTTTCTAGCCAGGTAAGTCTTTTAAACAGCCACTTAAAAAGAACTGGTCATCAAAACCCAGTCCCTCCCCGCAGATAGGTTAGGGTCACCTGAATCAAAGATGGTTTTCCCCTTGGGAATCGGTATCTCCATTGCCGAGATTTAGCCATATTTGTCAATAAGCAAATTAATTTTAGGGGCAAGGAGGGGGCCACCGCCTACCTCTTTGGAGGAATGAGAGCATTGCCATGGCTTCATTGGCATATTGACAAAAACAGCAATAACTTGGCAATGATGCAGGTGCAATGATGTCCTTACAGACATGTGACCGCTACAGCCAATCACTAGCTGTAGTGATGACCTCAATAGTGTCGATAGGTTACCACTACGGCTTTTAGTAGGCTGCAGCAGTTACATGTCTGTGTTGAGACATCATTGCTGGAGGCCAAGTAATGCTTCGTTCACACCTGTGCTTGCTGTCCGTCCGTTGCCAATCCAGTGAAAATCTCGGCGAACTGGATTGGTATCGGATACAGACCGGTCAGCGGCGCATTGGTTAAAAACCCATTCATTTGAATGGGTTTTTAAAGCAATGCGCGGGTGTGCGCTTACACCCTCTGCGCTGCGAATCCTTTTTTTTTCGTCGGACACGAAGTCCTGCGTGTCCGACTTTGTTTCCGACGAAAAAAAAGGATTCGCAGCGCAGAGGGTGTAAGCGCACACCCGCGCATTGCTTTAAAAACCCATTCAAATGAATGGGTTTTTAACCAATGCGCCGCTGACCGGTCTGTATCCAATACCAATCCAGTTCGCCGAGATTTTCACTGGATTGGCAACCGACGGACAGCAAGCGCAGGTGTGAACCCACCCTTATAGAAATTGGGAAGAGTCAGAATAAGAGCAGCAGGGAATCGGTAAGGCAATTCTTTTTTTATTATTTTGCAATACTCACACACAAGATTACATATACTGTATATATATCATACATACATACACACACCCATAACTTAACCTTTCATAGCTAAAAATCCAGTTGATCTAAAAGAAGTCTAAAAAAAAACAAAAACAAAAAAAAAAACTACAATTACAGTAGTACAGACCTCTCTGATCCCACCACTACCATATCTGGATCATAATTCTGCTGGTTATTACTAGTACCTTTGCATATTATGTTTCTGAAGATACACGACTAACCCACCATTAAGTCTATCAACACTTTCTGGTATTACTAATATCCTCGCGGGAGTGAGTTTCACACCTCTAATAGTAAAATAACAAGATCATATTTTGAGGTGGAATCCCTTTAGGCTCCGATAAGTGACCTCATGATCCTTGTGGGTTTGCAGTTAGAATACATGACCATAAAAATTGTGATAGTTTTTATTTAATGTATTGTGTAAAGCAGATATAACACTGGTAACCTTCCCTTGGATGATTGCATTTGAAGGCTATGAACACTTATGAATACATTCCCATTTCTAATATTTTATTGTTGTTATTTTTCCAACAGGTTGTTAAATATTTTCTCCATTTTCCATAGCCTGCATGTTTTCACATACATTGTTGGCTGCTCAGTCCTATTCAGATAGCTCAGTCTTTAGCCCTTATGTCTGATCCTCCTAAAAGTTCATGAAAGCTTATTTAGGCTTTTTTTGTTGCAGTTTTTTGAGCCAAAGCCAAGAATGGCTACAAAAGGAATGGGAAATATATAGGAAACTATTAAAGTTCTACCTTCTGCTCAAACCACTCCTGGCTTTGACTCAAAAAACAGCAGCAAAATCTGCAACAAAATAAGTTGCATTTCCACAACGTGGGGCCTCAGCCTTAAACAGGGATCAGAATTCAGCTTAAGGCTAGGGCTGCACAGAAACTGTGGCCGTGACTCCCATTGTGTGACAAAAGATTGCCGTGTCGCCTTGCAACTCTTTCACTCAGGTTAGTGAATGGAGTCACATTGCGAACTGAGGGTGCTCCGACTGCGAATTATATAGTCGCAAAAAAAAATCAGAAACTGCTTATTTTTGGTACAATAACAGTTGAAAAACCACCAAATGCATTAACCCATCATTGTGCTATACAGGGAGTGCCACTTTGTAGAGAAAGCCTTGTCTTCTTTGGAAGAACTGGGTAGGCCTGTGTGCATTTGTATATCTTCATAGATCTCCAGCACACTTCTCTTCAACTGAACCGATCACCTGTTTGAGACTTCTGCCTTGTACAGACCTGGAAACAGATGGCTCCATACATTATATAGTGGATGTGTGATATTACTGCGGCTCAGCTTCTGTTCACTTCAAGGGAAGTTGAGCTGTAGTAATGGTGCATGCCCATTATACAATGTACAGAGCCATCTACTTCCAGGTGTATACACTGTATGGCACCAATCCCAAAAGGCTGATGGGCGCAGGGGCAGGGTGTCGGCCTCACTGATCAGATAGTGATGATCTGTCCTAAAGATAGGCCTTACAAAAAGACCTATAAGTGCCTTCAACAATTCAGCATAAGCCATTATGAGATTAGACCAACACTCTATTCACAGTAATATACCATGCGGACCTCTACGACATGCTGACACATACACATCTATGAAATCCAGTCTATCAACAGGCAACCTGTTGATGGTTTCCTTGTACTACCATAAGATTCTATGTACTTGAATGTATGTTTGAAGTGAATACAAAGGGTATTTATTAATGTTGCTTTCTTATATAGCACCATCATATAGTGCTTTACACAGATATTGAAAACACTGTCTAAATTCCCTATCAGTAAGTCTTTGAAGTGTGGGAGGAAACCAGAGTACCTGGAGGAAATCCATGCAAACAAGGAGAGAACATACAAACTCCTTGCAGATGTTGTCCTTGGCTGGATTCGAACCCAGGACTCCAGGGCTGCAAGGCATCAACGCTAACCACTGAGATTTCATTATTTGCTGTCCATATATTAATTGCTGCATATTATTTCCATATGTACAACCAACCTCATTCATCTACCATGGCTGTAACATTTAACACCCTTCCCCAGCCATTACCCCGGGATACATGTATTACGCAATGTAAACCATCTTGTGCAGTATGAATTTAATATTTTGGCAGATTTGCTCTTTAAGTTAAACTTTTTCTTAAAGGTTGAAGGAAGTTATTAGGGCCTTATGGATTACGTGCAAGTTACAGGCTAATATCCTAGCAGGAAATGGAGAATTACACTTTTATAGGCAGGATTCTGATATGATGCCGTGCTTTTTTGGCAGGCTGCAACATGGGAAATGTCATGAATCCAGCCAAGGTCTTCTCTTTAAAAATCTGCATTAATAATATAAAGTGATTTAATACAAGTGTTATGGTTTTAAAGGCAACACAACGTGTTTGATCATCTGTTAAAATGTTAAGATTGCGCAGATAACATTTATGGGCACAGATGATCTCTACTACCAGTGCCAAGTATGAGCATAAATGTCAGGACTTGGTACCATCAGACATCCCTGTAATACTTCAACATGTTTCTGATGCTACAATATAATTGGGCTGTTAATAAGGCTAGCGTGTAGTGCACCTCGTACTTGGGCCTCTTAATAATTTTACTGCATCTTGGGTGGTCTATGTGCCAGAAACTAAAATCTGTTCTAGCTTCTGCAGGGTTTTGCCCTAAGTAAGATTAAATAAGTCAGGCTGTGAAGGCTGTGCTCACTTTTTGACATTACACAATTTTTTTTTTTTTTTTTTTTGTCAAAAACTGTGCCTTTTTTACACCAAAAAGAAAATTGCTGTAACACCAGATGATGTAACACCAGATGATGTAACACCAGATGATGTAACACCAGATGATGTAACACCAGATGATGTAACACCAGATGACGACTTCCTCCCATGTCTAAAAGGGGTGTTCCACTTCTGTTTTGTTTTCCCATAGGGAGACTTAAAATAACAAATACTATATAGTCATCTGTCTTTTTTGCCAGGGATCTAGAGAGTCTCCGTTCAGGTCGCCAGTCTATAAACGCATCAGCCAACCAGGTACTGAGCTCTGATACTCTGAACACCACATCACTACTGAGGCACTGACTGGCTGATGTAGGCCAAAGATCTGGGACATGAATGGAGACTCGACTACACGGACAGGTGAGTATATAGTATTTGTTGTTTTAATCCTGCCTATGGGGTAACAACAAAAAACAGAAGTTTAACACTCGTTTAAGAGTGAATTAAAAGTGATTTTGACCACCAAGGCAATGTGGCCCGCGCTGCAGCTTAAAGAGAAACTTTCATCGCCTCTGCCATGTCCAGCCCTTTGCTGTTCCACTGATTCTGGGACAGTTGGAATTTTTCTCTAGCCCCCACCGTTCCCAAGAAATCAATGCAGTTATCTTGGGTGCCCTGATATGCTACATAGGCTCTGTACTGTCAGGTGGGTGGTGTCAGGCAGGAGCAGGCAAGGGGGTGTGATTCAGAGCTCCAATCAGAGGCAGCCAGTGTCAGAGCTCAGGATCACACCCCTCGCCTTCTCCTGCCTGACAGTACACAGTATAAATAACATATCAGGCACCAAAACTAACAGCACTGATTGCTCAGGAACGGTGGGGACTAGAGAAAATTTTTTAACTGCGCCAGAACCAGTGGAGCAGCGACTATTAAATGATGCAAAGAGCTGGACTTGGTAGAGGTGGTGAAATGTCCTCTTTAAGCTGCAGTGTTAGCTACATTATCTCTGTGGGGCCTGCAAGTAGAATATATGACCATGAAGATTTTGATGTTTTTTTATTACATATTTATGCAAAGTAACTATTTCATCCTTAGCCTTTTCTTCTATGGGTGACTGCACTTCATTTGGACAATTTTCCATATAACTGAGGTCATGCCCATAACTCATTCAGTTGCCCATCTTTACACTTCCTCATATTCCAAGGAAAATGCCAAAAGGGCTTGTGTAATCTATAGAGTCCTTTGGTTCTGGAAATCAGCAGGTGCCAAGATTACAACTTCATCAGTGTAATCTTCTCCTATGTGATTTCTAGAGAAAAGTGGCATTGGATATACTTGGCAGCCTCTTCTGCCCATGCACAACTTAAATAACACGAACTATCTGCCAAACCCAATGTGCTTTTCAATTAGGGACTCGGGGTTGTCGGCCAAAAGCTCGCTCAACTTAACATGTTCACTGCTGGTGCAATTTTCACACTTTAAGAGTTCACAAATAAAACTTTAAAGGGAGTCTGTCAGCAGTAAATTGGTTGCAAACCTGATCAAAGTACCTTGTGGAGGGGATTCTACAGTTTCCAAATGTGCCTCTGTTATCCAGTTTTGGAGCCCCATTTTCATGTAAATCACCGTTTGAGGGAAACGTGTTTTGGGGTGTTTCTTAGCTAGGAGAGGGACTCCTAGCAATATAGTTATCTATGATGCTAGGAGTCCCTGCCTCCGAGAGACATACTGTTCTGTACTATAATCGGTATGGGACAGTATGTCACTGGGAGGAGGGGACTCCTGGCAGCATAGATTACTGTATTGCTAGGAGTCACTCTCCTGGCATGAGTTTAGGCCGGTAAATTCGGGTGAAATTTGGACGTGTGAATTTAGCCCTTACACATGGCACATGCGATATATGTACAACATGCTCCTGGGATGCTGCCAAACCCAGGATCAGATGAGCATAGCTGAAGGCAATTTTATTTTTACTGGCCATGGGGTACAGGAGAGGGGACTACACTGTGAGTAGCAGAATGCCCTTGCAATGATGGGAGCAGGCACATTATTGTGCTGCCACCTGGTTCATAGGCAAGGTGTGTATTTACAGGTATATATAAAATTCAGGCCTCGTCTATGTGGCACGTCTAAAGTGGTGAGACATTTGGATGAACAGGGGCCTCTAGTAGCAGCTGCCCAAAAAGTCCATATTATAATCCGCTTCTGGTGAACAGTAATATTCATGGTGCTTTAGATGCTTTTTTGTACAGTAATGTTTAACATATCAACACGGCCTTGTTTCCTACAAGGGTTCACCTATTTGGACGGCTTCACATACTACTCTATGACATGTTTTTGATGCTTTTATTATTGCAAAATGATGAGGCCAGGTGTTACTTTCAAGTCCATAGTGAAATATTGTCGACACATGTACACAGGGAATTGATTTTTTAGCATTTTTTGAGGTTAGTCACATTTTTATAATAAACACATCTTTTAAAAATGCCAAATGTCCAGTACGGCGTTTTTTCGATAGGTTATTTTAGAGAACTTAAAACACATGGCATTATCTAAGCATTTCATTACACAGAAACCAGTGACATAGTGCACGCAGCTCTTAAAATGCCAAACACATAGATGTCACATGTGAACTGTCTTTATTAATCAGATTTAAAGCGGACAATTTTTCATTCAGTTTGAAATACAAGTAGGAACTTGTTATATTTATGTCAGGCACAGAAGACTTGTCACTACGGCACAAAACATGTTGCATAGATTTAATTTTCTGGAAAAAAAAAATGCTTCTATACTATAACATCATAGAAATGCATCATTACTGCCACCAAGTGGACATTTTATGGTAATAACAGGGACAAGGACTGAAAGCCCATTGTCATTTTTTTTCAATACTAAAAAATATCATTACCGCATTCTTAAAATAAGAAGTAAAATTACTTTAGGGTATTGCAGGATTTTATAATGATGACCCATCCTTAGCCAGCAGGGGATGTTAGGAGATGCAGCTCTGAATTTATAAAATAGAAGGCTGACACTTTTTGTCTACTTTAGCGCCAATTTACGAC
The DNA here is from genome assembly GCA_947044405.1 of Leptodactylus fallax. Taxonomy (NCBI): domain Eukaryota; kingdom Metazoa; phylum Chordata; class Amphibia; order Anura; family Leptodactylidae; genus Leptodactylus; species Leptodactylus fallax. Next base: position 6,160,101 of record CAMRHE010000005.1, on the reverse strand, counting down.
ATATTTATGAACAGAATGTACCAGAAAGAACAGAAAAATACGACAGGCTTGAGACTTTTGAAAAATGTGCCCCAGAATGGGGGTGGATTACAATTGTCTCACTTTACGACAATTTATGAAACAGAAAAGAACGAATATGGCGCAGATTTTCTTGTGCAAAGTAAACCAAGCTTAAAATGGAATAATGAATTTACGACAATTTACTTTGTGTGCAATAAATTCCACATATTTGTCTCCTCAATGAGCAAGAGATGATTTGTATCTGCATATGTTGTGCCAAAAAATGCAGGGTGCGCCAAATATTTGTTCCTTACAGCCTGCGGGTTAAGTTTTTTGTCTACAGATTTTGGGCCAAATATTTGTCGACACTTTTATTTGGATGGTTTGATGAATAAGAATTTTGGAGCTTCTAGAAACACTTCATATTTATGAAGGTTCATACAACAGATTCATAAATAGGTCTAAAACGACGAACGGGATTCGTAGTCTAAGACAATGCAAAGTTCGACAGTACTGATAAATGTGCCCCATTGGATATTTAACATACATTGTAACTGTGGTCACAGATTTTAATACTCCCCATTATAATCAAAACTAAGACAAAAACTACATTGGAGTACATATAGCTTTTGCAGTGCCGTAAATGTCATTTTTTTAACCACTGCATGTGAATTCACCCTTAGGTTAAGGTCCCACTAAAAAAAAAAAAAAAAAAAATGCTGCGGGAAAAAAACGAGTTGAGTTTTTGCTGTGTTTTTCTTCCCCTATTAAATGTATAGGAAAAACGTTTGCGATTCCACAGCTAAAATTAACATGTTGCATTTTTCTAGAGCTTTTCCGCAGCTCATTTTCCTCAGTATGTGAATGAGATGAATGAAATCTCATTCACTTTGATGGTACTGTGAAACGTAGAATTTTTTCCACTGCGTTTTTGTAACATAGGGCGTTAACCATAAGGGGTTTTCCACATATTTATATGGGTGACTAATCCTTAGGATAGCTTATCACTATCAGATGGGTGAGGGTGGGGGCACCGATCAGCCGATTAAAGTGGCTATGCCTGGTATTTCTGGGAATGAGCTGACTGATGGACGTTTTCATGCAGTTTGTAATACAAGGATATATATAGGTATAATGGAAGCAGAAAGTCCACAGAGGAAACCTCTGTGGACTTTCTGTGAAAAGCGCTGTGGGAAAAACCATGATGTGTTTCCGCCGCGGTTTTTCCCGCAGCGCTTTTTTTGCTGTGGCTCGCTACGTGGGACCTTAGCCTAACCCCAAATTTTCACAAAGCCTAAAGTTTCAGGTGAGACTGTAGTACACCTCAATAAACCCAAAATCTCAAGGAGTTCTTTATTCCTATACTGGAGTTGCTTTAGCTGTCTTAAAGGGGTACTCCCACAAACATAATCATATGTAGTTGGCCGTGTCCTAAAGGGGTTACATTTGTAGACAATTAAAAGTTAAGTATTTTTGCAAAAATAATTAATCATTTTGAGTTTTAAAGATTTTTTTCTAACCATCTTAGCGGTGACAGTCTGTTGCCTTGATCAGTTGCCAATGGATACGACCGTGAATGCAGGAACTTTCACTACTGTAAAACCCAGTCATGATTCCCTTTTTGTGGCTGGGTTATCTTCTCATACATGTAGTGTCACTGCCTGATAACCTGTTCACAGTAAGGAGATCATGGCTGGGTTTATGACAAGTACCAGATCAAAGAAAGTTGCTGCATTCACGGTCCTATCCATTGGCAATAGACTGTCACCACTAAGATGGTTAGAGAAAATCTTTAATACTCTACAAAATGTTTAACTATTTACATTTACAAAAATATTTAACTTTTATATTGTCTCCAAATCTACATTTGTAGAGACTACTATCTCTGAAGAGCATCAAGGCCTGATCCTTTTGTTCTTGAAGATACCTTAGGCCTTCTCCAGAGATGTCAGGCAGCGACTTACACTTGTCTCCCCATTGAAAGCACATACATGCACAGATGAATCAAACATACAGTATATGGACATGAGTGGGAAAGTCTAGTCCAGCTGACCGCTATTGAGAGTATATGGTCACCTGAAGGGCCCGGTCAAAAAACTCAATTGCAATCACACCGGAATTTATCTTTTTTGTTTTCTTCCATTGTCATCCATGGAGGGATCTCAACTATTATATCACTGAAATATTTATACAATATATTAGTTAAAAAATAAAATGCAACTTACATTTTGAAATATCACCTTCCAGCTGCAGAATTTGTGGTACTGGCATTGTGAGAACCACAATATCAAAGTTTTCAGGTGACCCAGACTTTCTGCAAACTTCCCAACTTCCTTCTCGAAGGTTTATGTGTGTTACATGGCGTTCATAAAAGATGTCAGCACCTGTTTAGAGGGAGAAAAAACGGGAAATCTAAGATCAAGATGGTGCCTGATCAGAAGCGGACAGAAGCAAGTACTTCATGAAGCAAGTTAAGCGTGATAGACGGTCAGGTGGCGATGGCGGGATGTTGGAGCGATGTATCGCCAATGGAGGTCTTCTTGAAGGACATATGTTAGTATCCTTTACGCCAGTGTGCAATAGCATACCCTACTGGAAAGTGTAGCTGGCTATAGTTGACCCAAAAATACAGCTGAGAATATTATTTAAAAAGCAAAAACAAAAAAATATATATTTTATTTTATTGGGACATTGGTCAAGCATAAAAACTGAATCCAAATAAACATGAAACAAATGAAATGATTTGGAACAATTAAATATGATTTTGCAATACACAAGACATCTGAATATTAGTACTTTTTCTGCGCCCTCTAAGGATGTTACACGTTACAGGTCATATACACAGGGGTTGCCTTTTTGAGAAGCTACTAAACTCTCTGAATCTTTCTATTCAGTGACAACAAGCACGGATCCTGACCATGGTAAGGAATCAAAAGAAGGTTTACTAGAAAGTTGCATAATGCTCTATTATACAATGATAAAGTTTATTTAAAGAAAACCGCTTTATAAGGCTGTCTTAGTTAAAAAACCTATTTCCTATAAGGGAAATTTACATAGAGAGAGTCCTCCTTTTAGGATCCCCATCTTTTGGCAGGAGTGGAGGGAAGTTATTAAGAGTGTCTTGTTCTGGAGGACCTGTGTGTCCTGTCCTGCACAAACAACCCACAGATGTGAATAGACACTGTGTAATGCCTAATTTCCCCTGTGGTGGCGCTGTACAGAAATTAAACAATAATTGCCAGATTTCTTTGCAAATATAAGACGATTGGTTGGGGTCCCAGAAGGACACTTTGTTATCGTCTTATTAATAGTTAGTCCCCGTCTGGATCCCCCTTGGCCTCTGCCCATCTTGCCTAAATAGAAAGTAGTGATTGGGGGGTGCAGAACCAACAATATGGTGCATTATTCCACGTTTACACCTATCTATGCCATAAAATTGGCACAGATGGGTTTGAAAATTCCCTCAATATGTTAAAAACACAATGAATGGGCAATGAATGACAATTTATTGATCTTTACAAAAAAAACAAACATTCAATGCAATCCTATTTAGACTAAATAAAAATACTACTGTATTTATATAGCTAAAAGATATCTACCGGAGTTACCTGACTGTCTGAGGTAGTGCTTGACAATAGAAGAGACTCCCTGAGGTGTAACTAGGTTGTAGGATCCTTCTTTCATCACCATTCCTTCTACTGCGGCACTTAGCGGTATACAGATCCCTTTAGCCACTAGCTCATCATAAAACCTATGAGAGGGACGAAAATCATTTTTGAAAAAAGGGCCACAAAAGACAATATCCAAGATTTAGTATTAGTTTTATTGAAGTTTACTTTTACCCACCAATTTTTTTAGGTGGGTAGGGCTTATTAAAGTAGGCATTGCCTGACACAGTCCATCAGATTTACTCTAAATATGGATACAAAAACTGGCGTAAAGTACCGTATGCAGCAAATTTGCATCAGCTCCTAACTGCCAAAAGATGCAAGAACTTTTCTTAAGAGAAGTTCACCTTTAAATAAATGAGGTGTATCTTACTCACACTTCATAAATAAGACTGATGTAGGAAACGCCATTCTAAGTAAACATATCCATATTGTCACTTCCTTTACATGCCAGACTGCTGATTTTGGTATTATTCGGGAATGGTTTTTGCAAAATTTAACTTATGACTCTGTAAAGGAAAGCAGGAGATTTGAAGCTCCGCAGGGGCGGAACTGTAGGGCAGCAGTCCCCATCTCTTTGTAGGTCGTTGTAAGCGACTTCCAACAATGACAAACAAAACTGACTAACACCAATATAGCTTTTCTCCTAATGAGATGGTTTTAATAATAATAATAATAATAATAGTCCTTTAATAGTCCCACAATGGGGAAATTCAGTGTGTTACAGCAGCAAAGATAAGATAAGATAAGCAGATACAAATACAAATACAACATGTACAGGAATGTTCCAAGGTGAGAGGCATTACATTAATAGCAGACAGACAGATAGGACGTAGCGGGGGGGGGGGGGATTTAACAGGCAGAGAGATATTTCAGTTCTCTGTGTGTAATGATCTCTGCTTAGGTCGGTGTTGGTTGTACAGCCTAACCGCGGTGGGGAGGAAAGACTTCCGATAGCGCTCCTTCTCACACCTAGGGTGGAGCAGTCGGTCACTGACAGTACTGCTCAGCGCGATCACAGTCTCATGCATGGGATGGGACTTCTTCTTCTGCATGGAGCTCACCACGGACAGTATCCTTCTGTCACCCACCACCTGCACTGGGTCCAGTGGGCTCCCCAGGACAGAGCTGGCCCTTCTAATCAGCTTGTCAAGTTTATTTCTGTCCCTGGTTGATATACTGCTCCCCCAGCAGGCCACTCCAAAGAAGATGGCTGATGCCACTACCGAGTTGAAGAAAGTTCTAAGAAGTGCCCCCTGGATTCCAAAGGCTCTCAGTTTCCTAAGCAGGTAGAGCCTGCTGTGGCCCTTCCTGTACAGGGCCTCCATATGATCTGCCCAGTCCAGCTTATTATTAAGGAGCAAACCCAGGTACTTATAGGTGTTCACAATCTCGATGCCCGTCCCCAGGATGTCCACTGGATTTGGAGGGCATCTGCCTTTGCGGAAGTCCACCACCATCTCCTTGGTCTTCCCCGCGTTAATCTTCAGGTGGTTCCGGTGGCACCAGTCCACAAAATCCTGGTTCAGTTCTCTGTACTCCCTGTCATCATCATCTGTGATGAGACCCACTATTGCAGAGTCGTCAGAATACTTCTGTAGGTAGCAGCTGGATGAGTTGCACCTAAAATCTGCAGTGTACAGTGTGAAGAGGAAAGGGGCGAGAACCGTACCCTGAGGTGCCCCCGTATTACAGATCACGGTACCTGACACACAGTCTCGGGCTCTCACGTATTGAGGTCGATTTGTGAGGTAGTCTAGGATCCAGTTGGAGAGGTGGTGGTCCACTCCAGCAAGGCCCAGCTTGTCCCTCAATAACCTGGGCTGTATGGTGTTAAAAGCACTGGAGAAGTCAAAGAACATTATTCTCACTGTGTTCCCTGGTTTCTCCAGGTGAGACAGAGCCCTGTGCAGAAGATGGATGATGGCATCATCTACCCCAATGCCCGGCCGATAAGCAAACTGGAGGGGGTCCATAGCGGGGCTCACTAGAGGGCGGAGATGTGTGAGAACCAATCTCTCCAAGATCTTCATCAGGTGGGATGTCAGTGCTACAGGTCTGTAGTCGTTGAGGTCCATAGGGTGGGGTTTCTTTGGAACTGGTACCACACAAGAAGATTTCCATAATTCAGGGACTATTTCCTGCCTCAGGCTCATATTATACATATATGTAATTATACCACACAGCTGGTCCCCGCAAGTCTTAATTAGCCTTGCACTGATTAATTAGCCTTCCTCTGGCCCTGCGGCTTTCCTCGCCTTGATCTTTTTCATCTCCTTCCTCACCTGGGCCTGTGTGAAGGTCAGACTGTGGCCAGATAAAGCCGGATTTCTGGATTTACTGGTCTGTTGGGAAGTGGCCGCATGGGGAGAAGTCATTGTGGTGGGGGAAGCTGAAGGACATACTGGGGTGGGAGGAGCTGGTGTGTGATCAAATCTGTTGAAGAATAGGTTTAGTTCATTAAGCCAATTAACATCTGCCTCGATCTGGCAGACAGACTGTTTATGACCCGAAATTGACTTAAGCCCCTCCCAGACCCCCCCTTATGTCTTTTCTTTCCATTTGCTTTTCCATTTTTTCTTTTGAGCCTAGTAGCAATTTGTAGTAGTGTTATCACGGTCCTGATGCCAAAAGTGCACAGTGGTTTGTAGAATTAAAGTCCCACCTACAAGGGACATAAGAAGGAATGACACCCATTGGAAAGATACAAAAGATGCAAACAGATCTTGTACATAACTGTAAGGTTTTCTCGCCTACAAACAGTGCCCCTAATGAAAGAAAGTCACAGGAGAGAGTTATCAAGACTGGCATTTCCTATGCCAGTTTTGATCTTCCTTGTGCTGGAGTGAAGATGTGCCTAATCCATTAAGATTTATATTCACTTTCTACGCTTTGTGTGCCAGAAACATAAATCTATTGTGTTGCTGACATAGATTTGAGCTATGTCAGTTTTTGGCATAAATTATGGTAAATCCGATCATTGCCCCCTCCGGCTAAGCCCCGCCTACAAAACACATGCTTTTCAGAAGAATGGAGTGGTTATCCTACAGCCCCGCATTTTATGCCAGAAGCTGGTTTACAATGTATGATAAATTTACCCCCCACCAGTGTTTTTCTCGTAAAACCTCATGATGTTTCCACAGGGGCTATAGAAGGTTATGGGTGAGCCACAAGTGCCAGAGAAGCTTGCAAGTATTATCATCTAGTAATATCCATGTACAAAGACTTCATATCAATAAGGACATCAATGAATTGTCTCACGTTTTGTGCTTCTGCGCATAATGCGGTGTGACTGTGATATATTGCGCTCCCAAGTCAACTGTACAGTTTGGATCTGAAGGAGACCGGCTGGTAGACATGCGCCCACCTAAAGAAACAACGCAGAAAACTTGTGATTTTAAGTTAATAAATCATTGTTAGCAACAACAGTAAATGTATTTATTGTATTCATTTAGTTCACATCATAAAACATACTGGGGGGGGAATTGATGGGGATGCGGGGGAAAAAGTGGAGCAGTTGCCCATGGCAACCAGATGACGGTTCTCATTTTGCAGTGGCCTTTTAGAAAATGAAAGGGGCAACATGAATAGTTTCTATGGGTAACCACTCCACTTTCCCCACACATCAATGTAATACAGCATTATTGTGTGTATTCACTCTATTCAGATGACCGAGGTTGTCAGCCGTATGACAGCCCTCCAAAAATGGCTGTGAAAAATGTCCCTTTTTTTAAGACTGTTTTGCACATCATTGATCTGATTAGAGCTTTAGACTTTATGACGCTTTACGGTCTGTTCAAGATCCATTCCACACGTTCTGAGCCTCAACCCAAGAAATGGTTAGAATTGACAGGAATAATAGCAGTGCACGTAGCATAATTCTTCCTGTCAAAATGAAGAAACTGTGATGGCAGCGGACAGACCACATTATAAGTCTACACCATAAATCTTTACATTACATTACAAGTGGGGTTCTTCAGACACTATTGGTATCTGTCAGGCAACAATGGTGATGCCGCTCTCCTTTCCCGCCATGAGACTAAATATCGCGAGATCGCCCTGAGACCCCTTTACTATGATAGTAAATGTAGTCACATTGCGACCCCAAAGACAGAAAAAATAATTGAGCAACGTTTCACATTTTGGCGACTACAAGTCACGGAACTCTTGAGGTCGCCATTCAAGTCAATAAAATGAGTGAAGGAGTCACAGGACGACCCTGCGATCTTTGGTCACACGATATTGGCATAGCTATAGGGAGTGCAAAGGTAGAAGCTGCTACCAGGTCCTTAAGCCTCAAGGGTCTAGGGTCCTCCCTACAACATGAGAAGACAGCAGTACTATAGATAGCACATGATAAGTGCAGTGATGCAGATGTGAACAGAGCTTTAAACTACAAAAAGCTGGGGACACAAGTTTGCAGCTAAACCACACTAGCAAATAAACAGATTTTGGTTGTTTTTTGGCACATAAACTGCGAAATATCTGTGACATACATAACGCAGCGGACCCTTCCTTTGTGGCCTTAGCCAAAAGCAAATAATTTTATCAATTTGTTTATTTAATAAATATATAATATACAGTAGTTGTAAAATGGTTTCTACATCAGGCAAGTAAGTTACTTTATGGAACCATAGCTAACGCTAGGTTCACACTAGCGTTCGGGTTTCTGTTCTTCTGGTCCACTTGGGGACCCGAAAGACGGAAGCCCTATCTTCTTATAAAGTGGTTACCCGCAGAAGCCCGCAGTCCCCATACACTATAATGGGGTCCGCGGGGGCTTCCGCCGATTTTATACTGAAATTGGCTTGCAGGACTTTTCTCTGCTTATTTTAAGCAGAATGGGGGACGGAGTCCCCGAACGCTAGTGTGAACCTAGTGTTCATGTTATGCACTTAGACGCAACTTTAGGGTAACAAAAGGATATGTTTCATTACAGTGCTGGCCAAAAGTATTGGCACCCCTGCAATTCTGTCAGATAATACTCAATTTCTTCCAGAAAATGATTGCAATCACAAATGCTGTGGTAATAATATTTTCATTTATTTTGCTTGCAATGAAAAAACACAAAAGAGAATGAAAAAAAAAGTCAAATCATTGATCATTTTACACAAAACTCCAAAAATGGGCTGGACAAAAGTATTGGAACCCTCAGCCTAATACTTGGTAGCACAACCTTTAGACAAAATAACTGTGAACAACCGCTTCCGGTAACCATCAATGAGTTTCTTACAATGCTCTGCTGGAATTTTAGACCATTCTTCTTTGGCAAATTTCTCCAGGTCCCTGAGATGTGAAGGGTGCCTTCTCCAAACTGCCATTTTGAGATCTCTCCACAGATGTTCTATGGGATTCAGGTCTGGACTCATTGCTGGCCACTTTAGAAGTCTCCAGTGCTTTCTCTCAAACCATTTTCTAGTGCTTTTTGAAGTGTGTTTTGGGTCATTGTCCTGCTGGAAGACCCATGACCTCTGAGGGAGACCCAGCTTTCTCACACTGGGCCCTACATTATGCTGCAAAATTTGTTGGTAGTCTTCAGACTTCATAATGCCATGCACACGGTCAAGCAGTCCAGTGCCAGAGGCAGCAAAGCAACCCCAAAACATCAGGGAACCTCCGCCATGTTTGACTGTAGGGACCGTGTTCTTTTCTTTGAAGGCCTCTTTTTTTTCCTGTAAACGCTATGTTGATGCCTTTTCCCAAAAAGCTCTACTTTTGTCTCATCTGACCAGAGAACATTCGTCCAAAAAGTTTTTGGCTTTCTCAGGTAAGTTTTGGCAAACTCCAGCCTGGCTTTTTTATGTCTCTGGGTCAGAAGTGGGGTCTTCCTGGGTATCCTACCATAGAGTCCCTTTTCATTCAGACACCGACGGATAGTACGGGTTGACACTGTTGTATCCTCGGACTGCAGGGCAGCTAGAACTTGTTTGGATGTTAGTCGAGGTTCTTTAGCCACCATCCGCACAATCTTTCGTTGAAATCTCTCGTCAATTTTTCTTTTCCGTCCACATCTAGGGAGGTTAGCCACAGTGCCATGGGCTTTAAACTTCTTGATGACACTGCGCACGGTAGACACAGGAACATTCAGGTCTTTGGAGATGGACTTGTAGCCTTGAGATTGCTCATGCTTCCTCACAATTTTGCTTCTCAAGTCCTCAGACAGTTCTTTGGTCTTCTTTCTTTTCTCCATGCTCAATGTGATACACACAAGGATACAGGACAGAGGTTGAGTCAACTTTAATCCATTTCAACTGGCTGCAAGTGTGATTTAGTTATTGCCACCACCTGTTATGTGCCACAGGTAAGTAACAGGTGCTGTTAATTACACAAATTAGAGAAGCATCACCTGATTTTTCAAAGGGTGCCAATACTTTTGTCCACCCCCTTTTTTATGTTTGGTGTGGAATTATATGCAATTTGGCTTTTGGACAATTCTTTTTGTGATTTTCCATTGAAGACAAATTAAATAAAGATATTATTACCAAAGCATTTGTGATTGCAATCATTTTCTGGAAGAAATTGAGTATTATCTGACAGAATTGCAGGGGTGCCAATACTTTTGGCCAGCACTGTATTTGTGAGAACCTGCTTTGCAAGTCACAGCGCCTGAGACCTGGGGCAGAATTTAGCACATACTTTATACATATATAAGGGGGCGTTCACACTTATGTTGATAGCGTCCGTTGCTAGAATCTGTGGGAAAATGTTAACAGACACTAACAGATCCGTCAAAATAACGGACTTATGACGGATGTTAAGTGTCCGTTATTTTTTAACATTAACATCTATGGCTAACGGATAGTAATGGATGGTCATCCATTATACTGTCTGTTATCTCTGTCACAAAAAAAATAAAAAACAGAGAGTACAAAAAACGGACACTAACTGCTGTTCACGAGCCCCCTAACTCTGCATGTATTGCCATATGTCCTTGCATAAAGTCATGGAGCTCCTATATAAACTTAACCCACCATGTTATAACATTACCTGCACCCCTGGCTTTGTCCCATATCACCAGCTGCAGTCTGCTGGCCAGTTGCTTTCTCAGCAGGTAAGCACACAGGCTCCCTGTTAGGCCGGCACCCACGATCAGTATCCTAGACATGGTGAATGAAAACCTCAGCTCACTAATCTGTGTGTGTCTCCTGCACACTTACACAACAGACGCTGGACAAACATAGCTTACCCTGGGAGAGGAGCTGCGGGCCTGCACTCAGCCCTGACTAGAAACAGCCTGCTATGCTGATAGAAAATTTACTCTAAATGAACTCTGTATTTTTACTACAGACTTTGCAAAGTCGCTTCTTTTATTGCTTCTTCCACATAGATTGTAAATACAGTTATAAAAATATAAATGTGTAATAATAATGTATAGAAAATATATTTTAAATGCAACACGCAGAATACAACATGCATTCTTAGGATTTAACTGGTGCTGCAGCAAAAAGCGCTTCATCCCGCAGCGCTTTGCACAGAAAGTTCGCTTTCTGCTTCAATTATACCTATAGGGAAACCGCCGGCGTTTTCGTAGGTGTAATTGACATGCTGTGATTTCCAAAATCGCAACGGTTTTGGAAATCAGCTCCTGTCCGCAGCACGTATTTTACCGCAAAGTGGGGATGGGATTCGCTGTAATCCCATATCCTCTTTGCCGTGACTGTAAAAAGCCGCGTTTTTTTCCCGCAGCGTTTACGCCACGTGGTGCCCCGGCCTTAGGCTGGGTTCACATCTACGTTGGTGTCTCCGCATGTATTCAGTTTCTGTGATCTGTTGAAAGATCATAAAAACTGATTAGATCGGGTCGTTTAATAAACCCATTGATTTCAATGGGTTTTTAAAACCGTCCACAGGTGAGCGTTTGGAGCATTTGCATCGTGTATCCGTTCTTTTGGATGGATAATAAAGTCGTACTTGCAGCACTTTTGCTATGTCCAAAAAATAAGACTACATGACGGACAGCACAAATCCATTTTTTTAAACATTAAGGTCTATGGCAGGCGGACACAAACAGATAGCAATCCTTTTTTATTCTTCTATCTTCTCTGTTCATGCTCAGAATGAAGATGAAGGGGGAAAATAACGGATCCACCAAAAATGGACACAAATGGACAGTTTTGTGACAGATACCTATTGACGATCCATCAAAAAAGACGGATTATGGTATGCGCTGTGTAACCGCTTGTTTCCATTTTTTTTTTTAACAAATCCTTTTTATTTAGACGGATTTGTAACAGGCAGATACAAGGCGCAGATGTGAACATGTGTGCGCTATACTGTATTTTAGAGAACTGATATATATGCTATTGCCTAAAACAAGGAAGGCTCACTGAGCGTCAGTAGTCACACAGGGACACTGCATGCATATTCTATCAAATACAAAATATGCACTAAAACTACAAGTGGAAAAATTGCATTGCAGACATGTCCACATGTGACATATACACTGTAGATTTTTTTGCAGGACACAATTTGCAGCATGAAACACAATACAGAATGATGGCGGGCACTACTAACTCCATATAACAGTCACTGCAAAAATCCAAATGTGAGGTTTTTATCTAACAGTCTCCACTGATGTAAATCCGTGGGCACGCCGAAACAATATGGTGATAAAAAAAAAAAGTCTCTGCTTAGGCCATGCTCAGTTTCCTCAACAAAAATCCATAGTGGCGAGGGCAGCATAATATGTGGAACAAAAAGGCTCAAATGTATCATAAATAAAACATGAAAATTGGTGCAATTTATGCCAAAAAGGGCCCAAATAGCTTAACAAATGTCTCTATGTAAGAAACTTTAATAATGGTCAGGTCAAGGGCCCCGATGAAGATTGTAGTACTGACTATATACAAAATATTATTTCTACTACTCAGAACTCTGACCATCTATTTCTGGCAGTATGAGGTCTATGACTATCACACACATTTTATCCAATTTCCCCTTTTCAGATTTTATCATACTTCCCACATTCTTTTGTGTTGCATGCTAGTCTGCGAGGATAAAGGTCACATTAGTATCCACTTGTTATGCTCCAGATCCCTCAAATATTGGCTTTGCAATGTTACATTTTTTCTGCTACATTGAGATAGTATTGCTAATTCTAATACTGAATAGATACAGCCAAATCAATGATAACAACCAGCACAAGGATCCTCCTGTGTAAATATGCCTGTAAGCAAAGTTCCCACAGTTCTGTTTTTGATGTGAAACCAAAAACATGAAAAACTGCAATGTGGGAACCTGAACTTAGGACTTCTGGTTTGTTACCCTAGTTGTGTGTCTCAGGATATGAACCCTAAGGTTACATCTAGCAGCATGCTGACAGACTCCTTTTCCCTTTCTAAGCTATATGAAGGAGGATATGTCAGCAGCGTGGCAGCATTATACTATAAAAGATGTATTGGCACAGTGTAGCACACAGCTTGCAGGTTTCATGACACATTTATCTTCCTTGTGGTACTGTTACTATTACTAGATAATCCCACTATAAAACGAAGTCTCCTATAGAAGTTAATATGCAGTTAACCTGAAACAAAGAGCCTATTGTCTACAAACAGAACTACATCACATGTACATAAATATTAAAGATACTGTAAGTGTTGAATGAGGACTAAGGGACTAACTCCATTGTATAAAAGGGGTTTTCTGGGATTTACATTTTGATCTATCCTTAGGATAGGTCATCAATATCTAATAGGTGGGGGTCTGACACCCCACAGATCATCTGGCTAAAGTGACAGTGGTGCTCATGCGAGACCAATCACAGATTGTCATATTAATTCGCCATATGGCCTGTTTGCATTTCAGTTCCATTCACATGAATGGGGCTGAGCTGCAAGACCAAGCAGAGTCCCTATGAAATGTATAGTGCTGTGCTTGATATTCAGTGAAGAGGCTACAGTGTCCATCCAAATGAAATGGTACGGTTTCTTCAAACAGCTGATCTATAAGGGTCCAGGTGTAGGACGCTCACACGTCAGATATTGATGATCTCTATTAAAAATACTATATTAATATACTTACTGTATATTAAAAAATTACTCAATATGTAACTCCTGGAAAACCCCTTTATTTACCAGTCTGCACCCCCAAATAACAGATGATGCATGAATCCTGGGACCACCACCAATCATGAGAACATGGTTCCCTTGTTTGAATGGAGTGCTAGTGTGCTCGCATGGCCACCACTCCATACACTTCTATGAGACTAATGGAGGTAGCTGAGCACAGTTCTCTCCAGTCCTGTAGAAGTGAATAAGGCAGTGGTCATGCGTGCAACTACTGCTCCATTCATAGGGAGTACTCTGGGACCTCCGTTCTCATGATCAATGGGGGTCTCAGTAGTTAAACCCTCAGCATTCATACATTTATCAGCTATCTTGTTCATATATATAAATGAAAATTTTAGAGGTATACTACTGGCTGGCATCCAGTGGCGTAACTAAAGTCTTGTGGGCCCCGGTGCAATCTTTTGTCTGGGGCTCCCTACCTCATCCCTACAGCGAATTCTTGATTAGTAATGGTTACAGGTACTAAGTAGTTTAATCAACCTTGGTCTGGTTAGGGTAATCTGTGGGTCTCCTTGGCTTATGGGCTAGATGGAAGCTGCAATCTCAATACTGATGCCAGTGCTTGTGGTCCCCTTATGGCTCCTGGTGCGACTGAACCCTCTGCATCCCCTCAAGTTATGCCCCTGCTGACATCAATGGTTCTCAACATTATTAATGTCTGCATGCAAGTAAAACACTCCATTTTCTATATTCTAGACCTCTAAAATTGCTGCTGAATCCCCTGAATAGACAAAGATGAAAAACGAATGCCCGTAGGTCTCATTTCTATTTGATTTTCAGCAAATTCAGAGGGTTTTTAGGGACAGCACATGGACTGTGAAGACCCCAGTTTAATATATCACTAGGGCCTTGAAGATAAAGCATTGTAAATGTACCCCCGAGTATGTGCATGATTATACGATGCTGCTTACCATGAAATGATAGACTTTCAGCTCCCATGAGGACAGACATGAAACACATTTCTGGCATACAAAGCTATGGTGAAATACTTTCCTTTATATCCTGATCTCCCTAAATGATTTCTTTAAATGAAAGCCGCTATTTAAGCCAATTGTCATTTCTACTGGTTGACTCCAGCTTTACAGTTTCCATGGAGATGAAGAGGATATTTAGCTACATGTATCCGTTATATTTTATTATTATGATAATACGCTTTCTTCTGCCTGCAGTGCCCATGGCATTATTAGAATGGGAGATGTAGACACTGTAATACTGCTGGATAAAGGGAGCCCGGCATACAAAGTGTTCAGTGATGACATCTAGGTATAAAGAACAAAATCAAAGCAGAGAGATGCAAAAAATATTGTAATAACCATTTCCTTTATTGATGATCATTTTGCTTTTTAGGTCATATAAAATTTTACCCCATTATATAATCACTATTAGATATAAAAATTCATCAGTTTTAGAAAAGCATCAGGCGGTGTGATAAATATGATGCTCAGCCTGTCAGCCATTCTTCTTAAAGGGGTTTTCTGGGAATTGACCATTATTATAGGCCACTGACACCAGACTGGTATGGGTCACCATCCCAGCAAGCCCACTGAGTAGTAAGTGGAAGGCGTTCAGGGGAGCAGTGCAGCCTTCTCATCATGCACAGTGCTATCCATGTATTAGTGGCTGAATGTGGAACTGCAGCTTACTCATTCAAATGATTGGAACTAAGCTATAGTACAGACACAGTAGATTTACAATGTACAAAGTTGTGCCCAGTAATGAGGAGGCCACAGTGTTCAGCCAAGTACCACTCATCGGCAGGGGTGCACCGTTGTCAGACCCCCACCGATTTGATAATGATGAATAAAGTGTTAATGACAAAAGAGGACAATCCAGTTACTTTTACTTATCAAAGACTTTATGCTCTTTAATCCGCGAGCATTATTAAAAATATTTTATACACATTGGCAATGTGCCCTTAAAGCCTTGGCAACTGCTGAGTGGTGTGGTTAGGGAGCCCGGCAATGTCACATCAAAGGTGGGTATATTTGTCTTCATGGAGGAAAGAAAAATCAACACACTTTGCACATCAGAAAATTTTCATAGATTGTAAGCTCTTGCGATCAGGGTTCTCAGTCCCATTGTGTGAATTGATTATTTCTTTGTAATGTATCTTTTTCGTCTGTACTTGAACCCTACAAATTGTACAGTGCTGCGGAATATGTTGGCGCTATATAAATAAAATGTATTATTATTATTATTATTTTTGCAGGCCATGCGCCTTGGTTGCCAGCCATGCCCTCTGGTTACAGGGGACCTCCCCTTTTTATGCTGTGCCCTCTTTATGCCACAATGTCATGCCCTATTATGCCCCCACATACAGTATACTGCCCCCTTTAAGCAGTACAATGCCCCTCTATATTTCCCACACAGTATAATCTCCCCTTATGCCCCCACATAGTTTACTACCTCCTCAGTGCCCACATGCACCGAATAATGGCCTCCTCAGTGTCTCCAGACATGGTATAAAGGCCCCTCCAACCCCCACAAGCAATATAATGTCCAGGAAGAAAGTGGTTAGCTGGATTCATTACTTATTGCTCTTCTCCCCACTTCTTCTCTGGGGTCTGATGTGACATCAGTACTCAACACCCGGAACAGAGAAAGAGTGGGGAGCAGAATGGTTGGTAATGAATCCATCTCACCATTCACTTCTGGGGTGCCCAAAATAGTAATAATAATAATAATAATAATAATAATAATAATACCATTTTATGTATATAGTGCAGCACTGTACAATTTGCAGGGTTCAAGAACAGACAAAAAAGATACATTAGTCAATTCACACAATGGAACTGAGGACCCTGCTTGTAAGAGCTTACAATCTATGAGGTAGAGGGGGTAGCAATGAGCACCTCCTTCAGTACTAACAGAAGTGCTTATTGCACTTCTAAACTGCTGGGATAGCCTGCTAAGGCAAGCAGATTGTGTAAAGTTGAAGTCAGGATGGCTGGTGTTCATGTATACTGAGAGGAGAACTCTGGAAGGTGCTTATTGAGAACAGTGCACACTGGTGTTACAGCCAGGGGAGCAGTTATAGGAAACAGGTAAGCAGCTATACCCCAAAATTGGTGCCTGAGGAATCCTAATGTCCCTCTGGCACATTGGAAGACTCCAGAATTATAAATGGCACTTGTGAGGTAGGGGCACCAGGGGCCCAAATATTTCAAGTTATGTCTCTGGTTATAGAGTTTTAGCTTTCAGGTAACCTACAAAAGTTCAGCTAACAAGTTATCTATTAAGACCTATTTTAGACTGTATATAGAACAGGATTATAGAAATGTGACGTGACCTGGCATTTGTGCACTATCATGCTGAAAATCTGTTATTTAGAACATTTGAGAAATCTCTGATTTGCCTTTTTACAGGCTTAATATGTCAAAGTTCAGTTATTTGCTGAGTATAAGTCATCTGACCTTCAAACTTGGCATTTCTTATTAACTGAGAGCAATTATTTCCGTCTCCAATTTTGCAGTCTCTTCATTTCTTATATAACCCCTGAAACAGTTTAAACTAGGTTTCCATGGTGAACTATGGTCACTCATGAGTCGCAGTAAAATTGTGGCATTATCATGACTCATATGCAACTTTTCCAATATGGGAAAAAGTTGTAGTCAACTTGCAATGATTGTGAGAATTAAGGGGTTGGCTAAAGGGGTCGGGTCTGCCCTGGGATGTCTGCGGCGGACATCCTGCAGCAGACCTACCCATGATAAATGCAAGCCTAAATCATCTGGTTTCGCTGCTTCTTTCAGTAGAAATTCCCAGATGGCTGGTCCAGCTTTTAATCTTTGCAATACAAGGCCAAACACGCAGCAATATTTGACATGCTGTGGGTTCAATATCCTTAGCACGGCAGGTTTCTTTCTGCATTGTGTGGATTTGTTTGAATCTACTACACTCTACTGTACACGACAGGTTACCGTCAGTGATTTTAGAGCTAATCCGGTGTGAGAATGCCACCTGTGTCCCCGGCATTAATCAGAATTCTTGTAACTTTGCTTTTTTGTATAGATAGGAAAACATTGAGGATTTGTGCCAGTTAAGGCAATGCCATGATTATACTTCCCTCTTATGAATCGCTGCCTCCACTCCTGAGGTATTGCCTTTCTTGACAATATACAAAACAGCTCATGAAGCAATGAAGACATACCTTACCTCTTTGGAGTAATGCCAACACCCTCATTGCTCACTTGCATATTGACATAAACATATATCTCGGCAACGGAGAAGTGGAAAACACTGCTGGATTCAGGTGACGCTAACCTATCTATCTGTGGGGCTGGGTTAATATGCTGGGTTTTGGTGACAGACTCCCTTTAAATGGGTTTTCCCATCGCAGACATTTATGGCATAGCCACAGGATGTCTTATAGATGTGGGTCTGCACCTATCTTGAGAATGAGGTCACGGATTCCCGTCCTTATGGCCGTTGAGAATGGAGAGGTGGCTGTACAATCGCAGTTATCTGCATTCATTTTCATGGAATTTCTGAAAACAGCCAAGTACAAAGTCAAGTAAGCATAGTTGCATGGCTACTATTATATTCACAGCAGTCATGAGACATTCTTGAGATAAGTACAAAACGTTATAAAATATGTGTACTAAGGAGTAGGAAAAATCATTTTAATGTTAAACTATATTGGAGCAGATTTGCTGAGCTAAATGTGCCAAAAGTCTGGTTTAATTTGTGCCAAAAAACAAGCCTACATGCCACGCATCACATACTTGTATATTGTGATTGTCCCCCTTTTTTTTTTACTTTCCTGAAAAGGAAGGGGAGCTTATCAGAAAAAGTGTGTGGTTTAACTTTCGACAATGTACACCAGAATTTCACCAAAATTCTGCTGCAATCTAAGCCAAGGAATAAGCTTAGACTAGACAGTCTAAAGATACATCTGATTTCCCATTGAGCATCAGTCACTGTGATAAATCTGGCACACTTTAAGACTCTAGTTTATTAATAATAATAGTCCTTTAATAGTCCCACAATGGGGAAATTCAGTGTGTTACAGCAGCAAAGATAAGATAAGCAGATACAAATACAACATGAACAGGAATGTTCCAAGGTAAGAGGCATTACATTGATAGCAGACAGACAGATAGCGCTCCTTCTCACACTTAGGGTGGAGCAGTCGGTCACTGACAGTACTGCCCTGCGCTATCACAGTCTCATGCATGGGATGGGACTTCTTCTTCTGCATGGAGCTCACCACGGACAGTATCCTTCTGTCACCCACCACCTGCACTGGGTCCAGTGGGCTCCCCAGGACAGAGCTGACCCTTTAAGTCTGCACTGTCTAAATATTGGACAAAATTAGTAAATCTCATCCAACGTATTCATCTTTGTTCTTTGGTTATAATGAAAACCTCATCTTTTAATGAGACCGAATTGGATTAGTTCTATATCTTACATTCTCCCAGTCATATGACTTCTGTTCTTATGGCATATTTGTGTCACAGAATATTTTCTGTAAACAAAATATTACATAAAAAAAGAACTCGACTAAATACAAAATGCAGAATGTTTCTATTCCTGCAATAGTATCTATATTTGATCAGTTTTGCTATTAATGGATATTGTAACCTTCCCATGGTTTTCCAATATGTCTAATCACATACTGAACCATCACATACTTTACTCCACAAATACATTTTATACTATAGAAAACAACCAGCCAACAAATGCAAACTTAGGCCTCCTGTACACGACTGCGTGCAGTGTACGAGTCAGTAAAAATGTCATGGATGACACAAGGATTGATATCCGTGTGTCATCCGTGGTTTTAACTGACCAATACATTGAAGTGAATAGACTAAGCTGCAAACATGGAGAGGTAAAGTAGTGCCTCTTCACTACGGCCCAGACAAACAGCCACAAAAACTACGGCTGTGTATTGGCCAGTGGAAATGTACGTGTCGGTACTTTGATCCGCAATTGTATGGTCATGTAGAGGATGCCTTATAGCATTCATTTGTATAAAACTGGCCATACATATTAGATATGTATTATCCAAACCGGTCAATTTTTGGTGGACTGGCCGACCACCTGTGTATGGGGTCCAGATGTCAGGTTAAATAAGTTAGATTTCAACTACCCAATCCTTTTTCTCATAGTGATAAGCTTCTGCACTTCTCCCCATTTAGTATGCATGTACTGCTCCATATGGTAAAGTCGGACAGGACAGCGTTTGTTTGGCCAAAAGTTATTTTATATATATATTCTTCAGATGGAATGTGAGTATTCCTGTTCTGCATCCACCTGAGAAGAGGAACACAGAAAAACTTTATTTACATTAAAGAAAAAAACAAATACAAATAAATGTGAAACCGGCGGAGGAAAAGTCCTCCATGCAAGACTTTACTCTCCAACGATTTTCGGCAGAATCTGTGACGGAGTCTCATATAGAGACTCCAACACAGATGTGAACGGAGTCTTACATGGTAGCACCAACTGTGGGGTGTCTGCAACATGTGCATATCCAAAAGATGGTGTGAACAGGACTTTTATGTCAGCTGGGTCTGACAGACAGGACCCCAACTTATGTCACTGGATTAAAAACGTAATTTTTATTACTAAATGAGGGGCAACAGAACTATGGGTGGTCAGTCACCTGTAACTTTTGTCTACTGTAGTAAAAGTTGTGTTTGGCCAAGATGAATATGTACAGTATGTTATGACGTTTCACGTCCTCTGATATTAGCGGTGTTATATACTGCTAGAAAGCTGACAGTGCGCTGAATTCAGCTTTGCCAGTATGTACCCCAGTGTCAGAGATATCGTTGCTGTTAGTTTCAGCTCAGCTTATCGCTGGATGGTGAGGAACATCTTCCCCCCCACCAACAGTACAAGGCTATGGAAGAGTACTGTTGGGGGGGGCATTCCTCACCATGCTGAGCTGTAAGGCCAGGCCTTCTGACAGGGTATCGGTGCAGAAACTAACAGCACCAACATCTCTGGCACTGGGGCTCATACTGGCAAAGTATATACAGTAACACCGATTATGTCACATCTACCATGGTACAGATTCTTTTGCAGAAAACTGCAAGGAGATCTGTGTGACAAATTTTCAAGAAATTGTGTGGATTTTGGTGCAATGAAAACATAAAAAATGTAAAAAAATCACCTCCACTCATCTGCACTAAAGCTTAATATACAGCTGCAGCCTCACTCGGAGGCTAACACTACACAGCTATTTTGGCTTCTTTCGACAATTGTTGCAGAACCAAAGATCGCACGTTCACTATGATTAGACCACCCCCCTTTATGTCCATAGAGGCCAGTTTCCACAGGTACAATTCTCCCTATGGTAGACCTTCCTGGCATTACACTGACTTCAGCCAGGCCACTCCACTTTTAAGCTCAGGCCACACATTGCGTGAACGCAGCGTTTTTGTCTGTTACAGGAAAAAAAAGGTGTTTTACAATTCCAGCAAAGTGAATGACATTTTATTTAAACTAATCCACACATCGTGGAAAAATGCTGTGGAAAACACAACTGTTTTATCAAAAATATGTGTTTTTTTGAAAATTGCAGAATGTTAATTTTACCTGCGAAAATGGTGTGAATTCCCTTTATGCTTATAGGGTGGAGAAAAACACAGTGAAAAATGCAAGCATTTTCTGCATCATTTTGCTTTGTGTGGCCATAGCTTTAGGTTAGTTGTACACAGCAACTTTGGTCACAGCACCAGTGATTGCAAAGTAGCACTGTCTTCACTGCAAATAATGTAAGTGAATGTGTTCAGGTTGTGGCTCACAAGTTACACTAGGTTCACACTAACGTTGCATCTCCATTGTTCTGGTCTGTCGGAAGATTGATAAAATAGTGGTAAGGGCCGGTTTACATCTGCGTTTGGGATTCCTATACACATAGAAAAGTGGTTTACATAATGAAACCTGCGGACCCCATAGACTATAATGGGGTCCGTGTGGTTTCTGCTCGGCTTCTGCACGAAACATGTGGAGAGAAAAGTGCTGCAAGTCCCCAAGCGGACTCCCCGTAAGGAAACCAAACTCAGATGTGAACCGGCCCTAACACACAGAGTCTGATGGACCCCTTTGAATATAAAGGGGTGAATTGGGTGTTTATCCGTTTAAAACTGAAACCGGAGCAGAAAAATGTCTGTATAGGACTTTATCATCTGTCGATTTTTAGGCAGACACAGGGACGGAGTCTCCAACAGAGTGCTGGTGTGAACATAGCCTAACTGTGACATGTCAGCAATGAGAAATTGGAATCTGATAGATTTATGACCACCTGAATACAAAGAAAGATAAACAGTTTGGTCCTCAGTGTCAAAAACTGACAGATTCTCAAGGGGTTAAAACTGTGTGCAAGCTCTATGAGATCTGTATGCACTGACAGCTTTATATTTAACATGTTTACATAATATATGTTATATATAACATATAGTACACAACGTACATAATATATAGTATACCATATATTTTATATATAATAAATATATATCTATATATATCTATATACATATAGATATATATTTCCAACATATATAGAGAGAGAGAATACAGTGTGTATATACAGTGTGAGCTATGTCTATATTGTCCAGGAACTGTTCCCCACAAGTCAAAAGAACCCACGTGTACTCTGTCTTTGGACTCCTAATATCACGTGACTCGCGTTGCTGCTCCAACTCTCAGAGACTACATCACGTGATTTCCACAAAGCTCACCGATTGGACTTTTCTTTGACACTGCGCCTCAATGGGACCTCTTCTCTTATTGGTCGGAATCCGCCGGTCTCTAAGATAACTAGCCGCTTGATTGGTTAGAGCAGCTGTGGGCATCAGGTGTCTCGGCCCCGCCTCTTCAGGAAGGAGTGTATGGTGTGAGCTGCTGTGTGCTCGCTGATAGGTTGCAGCCTGTCATAGTCACAGTGCTAGTGCTGGTGCTGGGTGTGTGCGGCTCTCCTGACAGGTATGTACATGTCACTGTCTATATACATCCTGTTACTATGTATCTGCTGTATAGTTATTGTTATTACATTACTGGTATTATATTATTACATTGCTGTGCAGTTTGTGGACTTTTATACACAGTTGTTGTTTGTTTCAATACTTACCCCAAAGTAGTGAATCTGTCATCAGGTGCCCCAGAAAATGGTGTCATTTATTTCTAGATGTGCATATTGTGGGCACTGATTGTGACTATTATGTTGTAGTATGTGTGTTATACGTGTATGTTGCATGCGGCTGCATGGCATATGTGTGTTGTACGTGTATGTTGCATGCGGCTGCATGGCATATGTGTGTTGTACGTGTATGTTGCATGCGGCTGCATGGCATATGTGTGTTGTACGTGTATGTTGCATGCGGCTGCATGGCATATGTGTGTTGTACGTGTATGTTGCATGCGGCTGCATGGCATATGTGTGTTGTACGTGTATGTTGCATGCGGCTGCATGGCATATGTGTGTTGTACGTGTATGTTGCATGCGGCTGCATGGCATATGTGTGTTGTACGTGTATGTTGCATGCGGCTGCATGGCATATGTGTGTTGTACGTGTATGTTGCATGCGGCTGCATGGCATATGTGTGTTGTACGTGTATGTTGCATGCGGCTGCATGGCATATGTGTGTTGTACGTGTATGTTGCATGCGGCTGCATGGCATATGTGTGTTGTACGTGTATGTTGCATGCGGCTGCATGGCATATGTGTGTTGTACGTGTATGTTGCATGCGGCTGCATGGCATATGTGTGTTGTACGTGTATGTTGCATGCGGCTGCATGGCATATGTGTGTTGTACGTGTATGTTGCATGCGGCTGCATGGCATATGTGTGTTGTACGTGTATGTTGCATGCGGCTGCATGGCATATGTGTGTTGTACGTGTATGTTGCATGCGGCTGCATGGCATATGTGTGTTGTACGTGTATGTTGCATGCGGCTGCATGGCATATGTGTGTTGTACGTGTATGTTGCATGCGGCTGCATGGCATATGTGTGTTGTACGTGTATGTTGCATGCGGCTGCATGGCATATGTGTGTTGTACGTGTATGTTGCATGCGGCTGCATGGCATATGTGTGTTGTACGTGTATGTTGCATGCGGCTGCATGGCATATGTGTGTTGTACGTGTATGTTGCATGCGGCTGCATGGCATGTGTGTGTTGTACGTGTATGTTGCATGCGGCTGCATGGCATATGTGTGTTGTACGTGTATGTTGCATGCGGCTGCATGGCATATGTGTGTTGTACGTGTATGTTGCATGCGGCTGCATGGCATATGTGTGTTGTACGTGTATGTTGCATGCGGCTGCATGGCATATGTGTGTTGTACGTGTATGTTGCATGCGGCTGCATGGCATATGTGTGTTGTACGTGTATGTTGCATGCGGCTGCATGGCATATGTGTGTTGTACGTGTATGTTGCATGCGGCTGCATGGCATATGACATTACTATCTATAGGGTCAGGTCTGATGATATCATGTCGCCATAAAGTATGTGGACTCTTCTAGTAGCAGAGATCCACTTTAAAGAGTAGATCACACTCTGCAGACCATTGCATGTGGCAAAATCATTGAAGATCACATTTATATAAATCAGAGGTTGTGTAATACATAGGGAGTCCTGCGTTGGGCCCCCTTCTATAAGTCATAGTGGACAGCGGCTGCCAAGAACAGCTCTCCCTTGGTACATCCCCATGATAGTACACAAATATTCCATTGGTTTTAGCGGGACTTCCTAGACAACCACTTTTAGGCTAGGGTGATTTTGACTAAAGATCACCTTGTTGCCTTGTGACTCATTCACTAATTTAAGTGAATGAAGTCTCATTGTTTTTTTTTATTGTTTTTTTTGCAGCTGGTAGTCACATTTGGAGTTTCATTCACTTGTATCAGTGAAGGAATCGTAGTGGGACATGTTGATCTTTGGTCATGTGACAGGAGTTGTAGCCACAGTCACTGTGTAACCCTAGCCTTAGGTAAGGGCTATGCAGTGACTTTAGCCACAACACACACTTCATGACCAAAGATGGCAGTTTAGTGCACAACTTGCTGTCACACCTCACATGGTGCAGATACATGCATGTCACTGCAAAATTACAGCAAGATTGTGATATCAAGCAATTTGTTGCATTACATTAAGTTGCGTAACTTTTTGTTGCCTGATTTTAATGCAAATTTTGTCACAAACAGGCACAAGGCATTAATGGTCCACTCATCAGCTACCTTATTACTGAATAGAGGAGAGGGCAGTCATGATGGCCATCTGTTCCAGACAAGCTCTCTCTGTGGTATACTTACTGGGGGCATCATTACTGCAATGTCACAGAATAAAGGACATGTTATATATGCAGCATTTTATCCTTTACAACAAGAGTGCACATAAGATGCAGAGAGCAGAGTGCCATACTGACAGTTCTGTACCTGCCACTGTGTGGATAGTATTGTGCATGACTAAGGGGCTGGCACAAGACTCTTTGTTGCTCCCGAATCCTCCAATGCAATACTCCAATCTGGCCCTGCAGTAGCTATTAGTGCACCAGTAATACTAGAAGTCTCCTTCAGACGTTGCAGATTTTGCTGCTTTTTTGAACCAAATACAGGAGTGGATTTATCAGAAGGGAGAAATATAAGTAATTCCTATTTATTTTTTTTGTTCCTTTTCAAGGAACTTTTGACTTTGGTTAAAAAAAAAAGTAACTAGAAAAATCTGCAACAGAAAAAGCAGCTTTTCCGCAACATGAGGCCTTAGTCTTAAAGTGGCATTTCCATCTGAGACATTCATGGCATATACTTATAACAGGAGAAAAGCTGTTTTCTGAACCTTTGATAGACACTCTTGAGAGGCGTCCTCCTGTTAATATGCCATTCCCCATTCAGATGTGAATATCCCTTTAAAGGGATATTCCTGTCCTAAAAGTGGATGGCATATCTCTTGGTTATGTAATAACTTTATGAATGGTTATGGTCTAAATCCCTGAGACTCCTGTAGAGGGAACTGTCAGTTTCAGTGTATGGAGCTGACTGCAGCTCACTGTCTAGGGAACATGACTGTGACAAGGGCCAATAATATAAAAAAAAAAAACAATACTCACCTCTCTCTGGCACTCTGTTTTCAGTGGCAGGAGGTCTGGTCTTCCATTTACAAGCTCTCCAGCTGTTTGTTCCAGGTGACCACTGCATCCAATCACAGTCCTCAGTGGTGACCTCTTCACAAATGGTGTGTGACTCATGTGACGTTCCATTTGTGAAGAGATCACCGCTGAGGCCTGTGATTGGCTGAAGCAGTCACTTGGCACAAACGGGACGTCACTACTGATGTCAGCTGGGGGCCAGTAAATGGAAGACCGGACCTGCTGCCTCTGTTAAAGGATGATCTGGGAGTGGTGAGTAATGTTTTTATATTATTGGGCCCCTTTGTTCTTTAGATAGGTGGGGGTTCCAGAAGTCAGACTCCACCAATCATGAAGTGATGGCACATCCTAGAGATAAGACACAGCTTTATAAGATGGGAATACTCCTTTATGTGTTATTGCACCCTTTGGGAGTGTGGTCTGTTGTGTGAATTCCATGGTTATAGTGGACAATAACTAATGTACATGTTTCTTTTTATTATGTTACCAGTCCCAAGATGTGGTGGTTGGCTGCAGTGACCATACTGATCTGTGGAATCACAACACAGTCATTGGATACATCGCGTAAAGCTAGGCGAGATGTTGGGGACTTCTTATATACAGCAGATCCTGAAGCTACCATGAATATTGTAAGTTACAGTGAAAATACTATATACATTATAGCCAGGGGTATACCTAAAATTGAAATAAGGCTACGCTTTAGATGTGTCATATGCAAGCCTCAGTACTGTGTCAGGTCTGAATGAAATCTCATCTGGACGGTACCCAAAAGCCCTCATTGACTTATAAAGCACTTGTGGTAGTTGTTATGTTACTGCTATCAAAACTGCTGTTGTAGGCTCAAGTGGCAGTATGAGCATAGCTGGTGAAAACTGGACTATCAGACTTTTCTACTTTTAAAGGGGTTGTCTTAATAGTTAAATTTCTGGCCTGCCCACAGGATAGGTATAAGTGATCGGTATGGTTCTGACCCTTGAGACTCCCACCGATCATGAGGACAGGGGTCCTGTGTTCCCCTCATATGACTGGAGCAGCGGTCAGGTAAGTACATTCTCGATCCATTTATCTATGAGGCTGCCAGTCCTAGATGAGCGCTGTACTCTGCTTTTGTACCTCATTTTTTGCCATTATGTCTTTATTACTTATATAAAATTGTAACTTAATCAGAAAAAGCAAAGACTATGGTTGAAAATTACATATGTGTGTGTAAGGAGAGATTAGTGTCAGGTCTTAAAGGGCACCCCCATTTTATATGAAAAATTCACGGCAAGTGTAGATGTTACTGTAACTCCTATAGGAATGAAAGAGCCGAGCTCATCCAAGACACTGTACTAGGTTGGGCAAGTGACGGTAAGACCCACACGTATCAGGTATTTATTTTATACCATGATGATATGCCCTTCATGCCTATGATAACTGCTTAGATCACTTACCAGCCAACCAATAGTCAACTCTGTTTCTGCCTCTTATTTGTGAAAGATGTAAACAATAGTTGTTTTTTTTTGCAATTTTATATAGGAAGGGGTTAATTAGTTACAGTCATGGGAGCGTCTTGTGATCACACACATACTTCTTATGTTATGAGGAAGTTAAAACATGGAAGTATGTATAACGCTTTCTCAACATATGCCTGCTACTTTTTGCATTGTACTGGAAAGGGTTTTCTACTAAATGTTTGGGACACTTCCAATATAGTACTATGGCTGCACTGTGGTCTTGCCCAAAACACTCACGCAGCAACTGAAGTTAGCATTTTCATGGTGCTACATGGCAGAATAATGAAAATGCATGGTTTGATTTCTTATAACCGTTGTATAACGCATCCATATTAACTTTTATTATGTAGCAGAGCGAACGTGCTATCTTTGGTTACACAATGGATATTGGGACCAAGATCGCTCTGTAGCCCTAACCTTATTCTTTTCAGGTATTTTCTATTTCATAGGTTTAACTAGGGTTTCCTTCACATCATGTAGGGATCCTCTAAAGTGTGTATTAAAGGGGTTGTCCGGGATAAAATTATACTTATACAGTACGCTACGCTAAACACCCCCCTCCTGCCTAGTTTCTAACTTACTTACTTTACAAAAAAATCTATATTTACTTAGATCGCTGGGGCAGTGATGTGACTTCCCCAGGCACATTTTTAGATTTTCCGTTGACGTTCTAATTACCTGTTTCTGGAAACGGAACGTCACTAATACTAACCCCCCCCCCCCTCCCATCATACTTACCTGTCTTCCTGTCTGGATCTTTTGGGCACGGGAGATCACTTCCTTCTGTGGGGCCGGCTCCTCCTCTTTTTGACGTCTGCTTGTGCAATAGAGCCGGTGTGCCGGCACTGTACTGTATCCAGCACTCCGGCTCTATTGCACAGGCATCAAGAGGAGGAAGAGCAACTGACATTTTTTGAAAAATGATTTTTTTGCCTGGAAAACCCCTTTAAGTTAAGTTTTAATTCATGATGAATAAAAGATATGCCCTCCCTGCAGGGCCTTCTGACCTGAGTGCCACTGCCATATTCCGGTGCAGCTTATGGCACTTTGGTCTGTAGACTGTGGATTGAGTAAGAGGCCTCGATGAAAAAACTGAAGAGTTCTTATCACTAAAGGATTAGTTCACATGATGGAAAGTGAACAGGAATCTGGGGCGGATTTCCAGTTTTCAACCATGGCCTTTACTTGCTGTTTAGGCTCTGACGAATAAGCCTACATTAGCGGGATGGCTCACACTGCAGGTTCTGCAGCTGAGTCAGTGGCAAGATTGAGCATTATTCTTATATTTTCAGCATCCTGCCTTGATTCCATTGCAGAATTTGGCGCTGATATTAAAGCAGAATGTGCCTCAAAATCACTGTCAAATTACGCCTTGTGAACATACCCATATACCAAATGTTACTCAGGATCTTATAGTGATTAGGTAAGTTCTCATTCACATGACGGGATTCAACTTCCAGCCCCATAGATATTAATGGATCAGTTTATGCGATCATTGTTTGAAAGGCGTATGTGACCGATCCGAGAAAAATAGAACATACCATTTCCCCAACCAGTTTCACGTATCCTTCAATAGACTCAAGTCTATAAGGTATCCATGAAAACAGATTACCCTCAGGTATACACTCGCCTGAGAAAAAAAGTACTTTGAGTGCGTCTGAATCTCACGTGCATTCATTTGCAGGATATAATGGGAAGCTGTGGCTACCTTTATGTTTCTGTGTATTGTATATATAATTTCTTCACTATTTATTTCATACTTATCCCTGAGAATTTTTATTTTTATGGGTCCGTGCCCATGGAACATATGCCTTCTTACTCATAGTGTAGGCGATACACTTTGAAGCATTACATCATAAATTCCATGATGTCCTATGCATTCAGTTTTAGACAAAGCCTTGAACTCCTAGAAGTCTATAAAGATGTTAGGAAAGAGTCTTCATTTGGTGTCAGATTTGTACTTTGTTCCTTTTTTGTAATGAAGTAATGTGTCTCTGTAAACCATGAATATTGCTTCTCACCAGCCATATCTCCAGACACTAGATAGCAAATCAATAGCCAGACAGGGTAACCATGCACGTTAAAGGGGTTGTCCGGGATAGAATGAAAATTTAACCCTAACCTAAACACCCTCCCCCTGCCTAACTTCTAACTAACTTACTCTATCAAAAATGTATATTTGCCCAGATCACCGGGGTGGTCAGGCACATTTTCCGTTTCCCCCATTTCCGAAATGTCACCAATACTATTTCCCCACCCCCCTTCACCCCATCATACTTACCTGTCTTCATGTCCTGATCTTCTGGGCACGAATCGTCACTTCCTTCACTTCTGCCTGCGCAAAACAGCCATAGCGCCGTCCGGCCCTATTGAACAGGCGCCAAGCCAGCCTCCCATGCCTGCGCAGGCACCGGCAGACAAGAAAAGGAGATGGACAGAAGGATCTCCCATGCCCAGAAGATCCGGAAAGGAAGGCAGGTAAGAATGATGGGGAGGGCTGAGTTAGTTAGTTAGGGCTACAGACTAGCTAGGGAAACGGGGAGGGTGTGAGAGCGGGATCTGAGTCAAGAGCAATGCATCACGGTAGTTTTCGGATAAGAGAGCAGGAAGCTACACCATGTAAATAAATGCAGAGGATACCAGGAGCTCCCAGAGAAACCCAGAAATCACTCAAAACACTGCTAAAGGTATTTGGGTGTACTAACAGACCTTTTTTTAAAAAAAAGTTTTTTTTGCCTGGAAAACCACTTTAAATAGCTTGTGGGTCTACATGAAGTGATATTTGTTCACACATAGCAGATTTTGTTGGAAAAAGTCCATCAATATCAGTTCCATTCATCTTAATGGAGCTTACAGAAATCCATGTGCTGACCTTCAAAACTGCCTTGGGAATGGAACCCATTTCAGTTGCAGAAATTTCAGCAACAAAATCTATCAAGTGTGAATGCACCCTTAACATTAGGAAACTGAGATTGAATTTGAAAGGTTGTCCAGATTTACAAGTGACATCGGGGCTGAATAGTAGCATGCAACCTTTTCATCTGCTTTTCACTTGGAACGCCATTACTGCAACTGTTGTGGTAATCATGGCTACCGCCAATGATAATATTGGGGTTAGGTGCGCCTGTCTGCCCACTCTGTTCAGTGGGTCAAAAGGAGCCTTGGGGAAAATAAGATATGTTTCATATTAATCCCATCTGTTATTAGGACACCCTATGGGGGCCCATAGTGGCAGTTTATGCTATGGAAATGGGCTCTTGCTTTGAAGGGGCTCAAGAAATGGAACATCATTTTTATAAGTATGTATATTTCTAATAATATATTCTTGAAGTTGGTGTGTTGGAAGCAGGAAAAATGGGCAAGCATAAGGATTGGAGAAACTTTGACATGGGGCCAAATGGTTATTGCTGTGAGTTGGTGCGTATCCATAATGGCAGGTCTTGAGGCGTTGTTCTTAGTAGGTAGTGGTTAGTACTAAAAGTAGTCCAACAAACCAACGGCAGGGTCATGGGCACCCAAAGCTGAGTGATACTTGTGGCGAGTGACGTTGACGTGCTACAGTAGTCATATAGTATACAATACGCTGCTACAATATATTGCTTGTTTTCTTGCAGAGTGAACTGATAAAATATAGAGGTTACCCTAGTGAGGAATATGAGGTGACTACTGAAGACGGCTATATCCTGAGCATCAACAGAATACCTCATGGTGTCAAGTATCCGTTTATAGGTATGTTTAGAGGACAGTGCATAGTATTTCCTAAAAATGTAATTGCTAATAATATTCACTCACAAAAAAATCTTGCATTAAAAAAAGTGTTATTTACTATTCCTTTTCTTGTATCAATTATGGTACGTATTTTTCATTTTCCGTAACATTTTTTTTTTACTTTTTTCTTGAGTATTCTTAGAAAAACATTAGCTGCTGGAATACACTGGTTTTGTTCAGTTTAGCTCAGTTTCATAGCTTTGCTGTGTATACTGTGTGATGAAAGCAGAGTCGTGTTGTCATTAGAAGATGACGGATGTAATGACAGGTGAGAGCTCTGTTGTGTTGTTGGAGGCCTACATACAACAGGATAGCATCACTTTACACGTAGATAAGGCTCTGTGTACAGCTCAGGGAGGGGACTTTGCCTCATCTATTTCCAAAGACTGTATTAGGCTGAAGCCCCATGTGGCGTAAACGCAAAAACCCCATGTGGAAAAAAAAAAACGCAGCGTTGTTCTAGCGAATCCCATGCACATATTGTGGAAATGCTGCAATTTCCAAAACCGTTGCGTTTTTGGAAATTGCAACATGTCAATTATACCTACAGAAACGCCGGCGGTTTCCCTATAGGTATAATGGAAGCAGAAAGTTTCTGTGAAAAGCGCTACGGGAAAAACCGCAATGTGTTTCTGCCGCGGTTTTTCCCGCAGTGCTACGTGGGACCTTAGCCTAAGGCTGGATTTTATCACACTTCTTTTCTTTTTTTTCTAGCTGAAGCCTGGAATAGATCTACTCTAAAAGTGCATGTATGAAACAAATCTTATTTTATTGACACTTTTCCGACCATTAACCCCTATTTTATGCATATCAGCTGCCCTAAGGCACAACTGCTGCAGTACCGTCATGTGATTGTTACTGCCCTGTCTGAGAGCAGTATATTGCGGAGTATGACTTGGAGCAGTATTTCTGAGTAAAAAGCAGTACAAATCTTGACAGGACTCCTAGGAGAGACAGTAAGAGTCCTGGTAACCCTACCCACACACAGTGACTGCTTTTCCCTGTATTAGAGCGTGTCAGTCACTGCATGGGGGTGGGGTAATCAGGACTCTTATTATCTCTTCTAGGAGTCCTGTCAGGATTTACCAAATCATATAAACTTATATATAGATCCCAGCTCTTACCTCCTCTCTCACTATCGTTTCCTCCTTCTCTGATAGGGCAACAGAGATCACCTGACAGGTTCACTTTAATTTATTTTCATAAGCTAAGAATACATAAGGCATTCTGTGTAACCCGTATATTTGGGTATACTGAAAATACTGCGTGTATATGGCAAATTATTTAACTGAAAGAGAACTGGCCCCAAAAATGTCGTTTTTTTTTTTTTTTTTTTTTTTTTTTATATATTGGTGCTAATGTCAGTAGATTTTGCCCGAGGTTGGAATTGAACTCGTGCCAGTTTTCCGTCCAGATCTGTGAACAAGCCTGCACTTCTTTGCATGTAGGGAAGACTTTTTCCTTTCAAGCTTGCAGCCTGTATTAGGGAGCAGCTGTCTTTTTACTGTCATTGGCTTTCATCCTTAAACACAGTAGCCTGTTTGAATACGTGCCCATAACATATATAAGAAATGATCTTTTCCATTTTCCATGTTATTATTTTCTTACGCTACGTACATCCTGCTCTTTCGGTTAATGAAGTGTGAAAGGTTGTGCATCGATCTGGTGCAGTGACACGGGCCTCACGCAGATGCCTATGTTGGCCGGTAACAAGGACAGGGTATCAGCTGTACTGTTCTTCTCACTTGGCCCTGGACTGTGACGCATCAGTAACATCATCCGTATCAGAGCCAAGCTCTAACATGAGGATTCCTAGCGGTTAGGACAGTATGTCCGTGACAAAACGTGTTCTTGGAAATAACCGTTTAGGAAGAGCAGCATTTCACTTGGAAATGTGTGAAAATGAGAGCAAATACAAGGCTCTGTGAGGAGCGATGACAGAACATGACTTTCATTAGAAGACACTGGAGAACGTGCCAATGTCTACTTCATGGAAACGTGGAGTTCTGTTAATCCCCCGTCTTCTCTGGAAATGGCGGTGATGAGCCAAACTGGTATAATCCCAATAAGCGTCCAGGT
Source organism: Leptodactylus fallax (assembly GCA_947044405.1). Taxonomy (NCBI): domain Eukaryota; kingdom Metazoa; phylum Chordata; class Amphibia; order Anura; family Leptodactylidae; genus Leptodactylus; species Leptodactylus fallax. The sequence continues at coordinate 6,126,920 of CAMRHE010000005.1, read as the reverse complement.
TTTATAATCGTCATACTTGGTTCCTCCTCAAATATCGCGAAGCCTTTGAAATTTGGATATTTTGGAAATTTGTTGTTGTTGAGCTTCGTGACTCAAGGCTTGGCTTCCGTGATGATTGGACAGATGGGAACATGGTTATTCCACAATGTGTCATTGCATGATTTACTCTTGGTGGAGTTATAGAAAAGGTTATATAATGTTTTCAGTTTCCCTTTTTCTTCTGTGTCAGGATATTACAGTGTGAACTGACCCACACTGTAAGATCTGCAGAAGCTCTGAAGACAATAAATAATAATAATAAGAACTTTATATAGCGGCATCATATACCGCAGCACTTTACAAATCAGCGGACACATGAACAGACAATATGAGACATTACAATGAGACAAAGAAATAAACACCTCAATCAATAGGAGTGAGGGCCCTGCTCGCAAGAGCTTATATTCTATGAGGAGATAGGGGGACACGAGGTCAGAGGGCTTGTTTGGTGCAATGGTCCAGCCATCTTTTAATAAATAAAGTCATATAACTGAAGCAGTATGAGTCCATCGCCAGCCGGTGTCTGTGAATCTACAGATACTAAGTGCATGGAGTGCAGGGTAACTTCTAGATGGAGGGGTCAGGATCTGAAGAATAGACGAGGAAAGATAGAATAGGATAAGAAATGCTAGCTAAGTGTGTGGAGATGTAGAACAATGTGATCAGGTCATGTGATAAGCCTGCCTAAACAGATGTAATTTTAGGGCAGTGATGAAGCTGCTGTAGTTGGGTATTAATCTGATTTCCAGGGTAAAGCATTCCAGAGCACCGCTGCAGCTCGAGAAAAGTCTTGGAGACGAGAGTGGGATGTTCAATAAACTGGATTAAAGGGAATCTGTCAGCAGAATTTGAGCTGGCAGCTATTCCTCCTGGTTTGAATGACATCCCACAGGCCAGGCACCGTATGTGCACATAATGGATGCTGTTGTAGTTGGGTTGTGATGAAATACCTGGCCTGTGGGACAAAAATTGTGGATGTGTGTATGGGCCCATAGAAATATACAGGTCCACACTTTATCTGAAATTGCAGATAAAATTACGGTCTTGCACCTGGGGCCTTTCTTTATAGATTCTGCAGGTGCCTAATATTGAATAACAGGAGACCAATGTAATCTCTTATGTCATGATTTGCATTGACCTAGCTATGAGTGGGTAGTGGGGGGACTCTGCATCAGGTGATTTTTTTTTTTTTTTTTTTAGGCATGTGTCTACAAAATTTGCTCTACCAACTCGTAATATGGCATATGCACTTTAATAAACAGTGATGGATTCCGCATTAAATATTTTAGCACTCACACTGTAAACTAATCTTCTGGTTATAGCAAAAATATCTAGGCCATGAATGCGCCCCGTGCTTGTCTTTATTCTTGTTTATCTCTACAGTAACTTCTACCGCTAATGGTAAATGTTATTAGTAGATATTACATTCTGTAGATTAGTCATGTGCCAAGTGTATGGCATTTCAGAACCTCAGAAACATTAAGCAAGATGTTCATTACATGCTGACATTTTTACTGCGCCTCTCGGAGTGAGCAATGTGTCTATTACAGTTATGGCTTATTTACAAATAAGACAACCGCTCCCCCTAGTGACACATGGTGGTATAATTCTCATTGCTCTTGCCTTGAGGCAGGCTTGATTCACTTTACATACTTCTGATACAGTATCTGTTTGTTTCCAAATCCCTTTTATACCCCCTAAATTCCTTTGCTCTGATGTATTATGCGGGATGACTTTATATGTCTTTCTTGCATTGTAGGACCTAAGCCTGTGGTGTTCTTGCAGCATGGCCTCCTTGCAGATGGAAGTAACTGGGTGACCAATCTGGAGAACAACAGTTTAGGATTTATCCTGGCAGATGCAGGATATGATGTGTGGATGGGAAATAGTCGGGGAAATACCTGGTCTCGGAAACACAAGACTCTCTCTCCTAATGATAACAAATTTTGGGAATTCAGGTTAGTATAAGCAATGACAATGCAGGCTAAGAGGTTTGTCCAATTCTGTACAAGTCTATGGGGTGGAGCTTGTAGACTTGTTCAGTGTGGAGTTTGACCAGTCACAGTTATTTTTGCAGTACATGTGAGGACAGAGCAGTTAGCTATTCCAGGTGGTCTGTGAAAGTGTGTTATATCTAATAAATTATAAATATAAAATAAAATATAAATTATGTAAATATATCACTCACAAAATATATGTTAACATACACTGGTCACAATGTGACTTAAAATCGTCTCTCTAGTCCAAATCCTTTTGTTCTATTTTGCTGTGTATTTGGGTCCTCACATAACCGCTGCTTCCATTGTCTCCTAACAGCTAGGTCAGAATGGCCCAGGAATGGCAGGAAATTCATTGAAATGACCATCCTGCTTCTCTCAGTACAATATTTCCCCCCCTCTTTCATTGTCAACTGGGCAAAATGTCTTCAAGTGCATCATAAAGGCAGGTATAGCAGTCGGTGATCTCTTACCACGAGGTACACTACCCAAAAGTAGTCTCTGAGAGCATTTCTATAGGGCATCTGGGGAGAAAAGCGTTTTTATGGAATAAATGACCAAAGCTTTTCCCACAAAACTATATATCAATCTACTCCGCTCCTCTTATTCTATAATTTGCCTGACTGCATTTTCAGGAATTTCCTTTAAGTAAAAAAAAAATAAGTTTTAAAGTCAGTGAATCTTACCATATGGGTAAAATGCGTTAAATATCAGGTACAGCCAAAAAAAAAATGAAAGAATTGTCTTTTTCCTTAAAATTAACAGCCGGACTTGTTGCACTTCACTGGTAACAGGATCAAGCTGTGATGAAGTAGGGACAACTCCTCTTCTACCCATGGATCAGATAGTCATCCAGTCCAGTCGAGAAGCACAAGCATAGTGCAATAACATCTTAAGCTGTATAAAAGTCCCATAAAGTGCTTTAGTGTACTCCCAAATAAGCCATCTAAAAGCGCATCAAATCATTAAAAACATATGGCGCTCCCTGCATCGCCCCAGTCGCGTTTCAGCAGAAGCTCTTTTTTTTTTTTTTTTTTTTCCAGGTTACTCACTTACTAAGTGTTGTTTATGCAGATAAATTATTCATGTAAACCATAAAATAGTGTTATAAGGTGAGCGTATACTTTACATGAATGACTTACATGTGTTTATTAACTGATTCTGTAAGTTTTATTTTGCATGTAGATATATTTATATGTGTGTGATATATATATATATATATATATATATATATACTGTGTATGTGTGTGTGTATATATATAATATATATATACACACTCACACAACGTATAATAAATGTATATTTCTCCTTTCTTCTAGTTATGATGAGATGGCCAAGCTTGATCTCCCTGCAGTCATAAACTTTATATTACATAAAACTGGACAGGAGCAAATCTATTACATTGGGCATTCTCAGGGAACCACTATAGGTATGTGCTATAAACTAATGAAGCAATAACTAAGTAAATCATTTCTGATCTATCTAGTAAAGTTTACGTGATTCCTGGTCGGTGACTTAAAGAGGTTTTTTCAGGCCACGTAATTGATGACCCATCATCATAGTATTAATAGTCGTCAGGGGTTCGACATCCGGGGCCTGTCATTAATCTGTTTGAGGCCAGGGTGAGCACTGCAGCCTCTTCACTGCCTACCGAGCATTGTACATTTGTGTAGTGGTTGTGCTTGGTATCATAGCTCAGCTCATTTACTGAGATCAATGAACATGACATCACATGGCCTGTGAAGCGGAAGCAGACCTCAGGGAGTGCCACTTCTACATCAGCCAGAAGGTCCACAGGGGCCTTGGGTGTTCTATGCTAAATTAAAAAAATTAGCCAGAATCCCATCCACTTTACAGGTACTGTAAAATGCCGCAACAAAAAACAAATCGTCCAAATCGCGGCGTTTATGTTACATGGGGCTCCGGCCTTAAATTACATTCTCATATCCGTTGGACAGGGTAGAGTCTTGTAGATGAAAGTTCTGCTGTTTCTGGGGACAAAAGCAAGTCCCTTTTTCGCCTTTTGCAATTTTTTAAGCTGTTGTTTGTGGATACAGTGTAACTCCCATTTTATTTATTAATTTTTTTTTGCTGCTGTGTCGGGGGTTGTTTGATGAATATTTTTGTTATATACTTAACCTGAGAAACGTTAGGTTACTTATCTGTTGCATGACTGTTTCTGAGCCCAGTATTTTGGATCCCTGCACATATCTGTTATTGTTATTACTATATATTTGGGAATCGTACTAATTGTTATATATTCTGTCTTGTGTTTTAGGATTTGTTGCGTTTTCGAGTTTGCCCCAGCTGGCTAAAAAGGTTAAAATGTTTTTTGGTCTGGCTCCTGTGGCGACAATCAAATTTTCCAACAGTCCCTTGGCAAAGTTGGGTGTTTTCCCTGAATTCGTGATTAAGGTATAGTAAACCTACTGCCCATATGCTAACTGTACTTGACTGTTTCTGACAACCCTACAGGCAGTGATGGTGGGTGCAGGCTAATACTCATCTGCCGCCTTCTTCACAAACCTCATCTCTATGGTCATACAATGAGGTGGAATAGAGATCTTGGGACCCCCATACTAGTGATTTGTGGGGCTTCTAATGAATAGGGGATAAATGTCAGGTGTAAGAAAACCCCTTTAAAATATGGACATCCTCTGTTAGGCCTCGCGCACATGACCATTGCTATATTCCGTATGTTATCCATAATTATGGATAGTATATGAACCCAGACATCTCTTTATTGAAAACCACATAAGCCCTTTAAAGTGTCTTTCTAACCTATATTATAACCTCAGTCTATACCCGTTTGTATGACTATATACATTGATCTTTAGAGGACGCTATGCTTCTTTCTTCACATATAGGAGCTGTTTGGTGAAAAACAATTTCTACCACAGACGGAGCTCATTAAATGGTTCGCCACTCACTTTTGCACCCATGAAGTGATTCAAGAAATATGTGGCAATATTTTCTTTGTTCTATGTGGATTTAACGAAAAGAACCTCAACATGGTAAGTTTAGTAATAACTTTTTATTCTTTCCCTTTTTGTCATTTTTACAGTAGCCTCTGTGTTGTATTTCCGGACATGATGCTAGTATACACGGGTCATATGTGCTTAGCCTGAGCATCAGGAGACTTACTCTCTTCCATATTTAGATCTGGGAATCTGGTTTTAATAGCAGGATTCCAGATAATATTGTGAGCATAAGTAATAGGTAATAGCTTTTTAATAGTGTTAATGCTATACAGTTGCAGACAACCTGATCCCTAGCCTTAGGATAGGCCAGCAATATTAGATCTGCGGGAATCCAACACCTAAGACCCCTGCAGATTACCGGTACTGAAGCAGCGCGGCTCGCTGTATTGCCGTACAAACTGTAGCGGCAAGTGTAGGTACTGCAGAGCTGTCCCATTAAAAATCTTTAGGGCAGCGGTGGATTACCTACATTCACTACTACAGTTTGTGGTGCCCATATTTATAGCTGAATGTGCTCCCATGCACTCTAATAGTCAGTTACTGTTTTTCTCTTACAGAGCCGGGTAGATGTATATTCTACTCATTGCCCCTCAGGAACATCTGTGCAGAATATGATCCACTGGGCTCAGGTAAGGATGGGGCTTTGCAATGGTAATATTGATGACTTTTTGGTAATGTACACTCCTTTACGGTAGTGATACCCCTAATGGCAGTGGCCTTTTCATCAGGATGGTATCTCCTGATACACTACAGAATTGGATCAGTAATGGTCTGAGGAACATGGTAAAGCTTTCAGGATGTTGACTTTACTAAAGTCACCCTAAATTCATCTAAATCGTATTTAGCATCTGTGGCGTGTGCTGGAAAAGGAAGCTCAGACTACCACAATCTCTTCTAGGGTGCGTCTACATGGAGGAATATGGTACTGATTTTGAGGCGAATTCTGCCTTGATTATGTTTTACATTGAAACAGAGATCAAAGCAGGATGCTAAAATAATAAGGTCCCTGCTCGATCTTGTCGCAGACGCTGCAGTTGGTAAGCCGCACAACACGTGGCGCGAGACACTCAGCTGATCAGCTCCATTCATCTGGGGATATTCAGTAAGCGAAAGCTAGGGCGCCAGAAAAGGAAGAGGAATCTGAGGCTACAATCAAATATCTGTGTCACCCTGTGGCTCCTTCGCTAATGTAAGTGAATGGAGTCAAAGTGGATGCTGGGACTGCAACTTGTAGTCACAAAAAATCGAGCAGTGTTTGTTTTTCTTTTTTTTGTGAGTCGAACCTTCAGTAGGTCGCAATGCAACACTATTGGCTTTAGTGAAGGAGTTGCAGGGAGACACCGCAATATATAGTTGCGTGATGGCAACGCACAAAGCGGTTTTGTAGACCTAGTCTGTGAAGCAAAGGATCATATGCTTACTTTAGCTCTGGAAGACCCTTTTATCTCCCCGTTTAGCCAAATATTCAATACAGTAATGGTTATTTGAAGTGTCTGACAAATTTTTCATTCTTTCATTCATTTTTTTTTTTTTTCTTAGGCGGTAAAAAGTGGTGAACTGAAGGCATTTGACTATGGATACAAGGGCAATATTCTGCATTACAACCAGGTAATAAAACGTTGTTATCCAGTGACAGACAATGATGTCATTATGCCCGTTGTACCTACCAGATGTATACAGAGGGTCTAAAGATGAGTGCAGGGTGCCCATAGATCAATCGACAGCTTTTATTTTCCAATGAACATTGTAAAATGACAGTGGTAATGTGACGTGATTCTACGGACAGCTCCTTTTATTTTTTATTTTTCTATTGTCATGACCTGTTAAAAGGTTTTGGTTAGGTCTTCCATTCTACACATTTGTGCTCTGTTTCTCGTCTTGATGCAGCTTTCACTCACCAAACAGGGATGTCCTGCTGCTCAGCTAGCATGACCAGCATTTTCACCTGGGAACTACAACTCCCAGAAGCACTTTGTATCTACTTCTGACATCTTCAACTTCCATACTTGTGTATTTACCAGTAAAACACAATAGGATACAAGTAATAGCATGTGAAAGTGACATGTTGCTATATTAAAAACCCGCAGCACAAGTTGTAATCCCGCATGTCAATTATACAAGTATCCAATGGCCATAGCCACCAATGCATTCTTGGGAATACCCCTTTAAGTGTTCCACTATTGTCTTCTAGACTACACCTCCCTTTTACTACGTGAAAGACATGAAGATTCCCACCGCTTTATGGAGTGGAGGCAACGACTGGCTGGCTGATCGTAAGGATATGGCCTTATTGCTTACGCAAGTCAATAACTTGGTATACCACAATGAGATTCCGGAGTGGGAACATCTGGATTTTATCTGGGGCCTGGATGCTCCGGAGCGTATGTACAATGAAATCATTCAGTTGCTCAAGAAGTTTTCCTAAACATACGTGTCACGTTCTGATATATCTGAAGAAAACCTGTGGAGCACATAGAAAAGAAAAATTCTGCCTTATTGACCACTAAATGAAAAAGTACTATTGTAGCTATACCATACATCACTATGCAATTCATAGGGGCTTCAATTACATGCAGGAATTTACTATTCTCAGCTATACACAAAGGCAAAAGCTTCCCTATTACCAAATAACAAAACCTTTGTGAACAAGTCATTTTAATATATGTATATAATACCTAATGGGAGTCATTAAAGGGGTTGTCTGCTTCATGAAGCTTGTTTTGTGTATATGTCCTAATAGACAATGTTGCATTCTGTAGATTTGGGCCCATTGAATTCTTAAATGTATTATAGTGCAACTCGCCTTCCCTGGACGTCCGCAGGTATCTCTTGCAATAATAGGTGCCCATTGATTTCAGTAGACACTGTAATACTATAGCTGCAATTACAAGGCCCATTGAAGGGGCTCTCAGTAGTACCACTTGTCTCAGCAATACCATTTGGGCCAGTAAGGCAAACCAGACAACTCCTTTAGTTGCCCAAGCTTTTATATCTATGGTATCAGTGGCTTTCACCAAAACAATACATTTTGGTCAGTACATGTTTTCATAATTCATTTTTATCACAATTTTGGAATTGTTTGTATTGTGTGTGTGTGTGTGTGTGTGTGTGTGTATGCATCCACTTTAAAGAGGTTTTCCACCTAAATTTATTTTACAATAATCTGATTAATATAAGTATATAATATTACATATTTAAATATGTGATTATATTACAGTATTAGTATGGAAATCACAACTCTGACAAGGGGAACGTACAACAGGCCGCTTCCTTGTGCAGAACCTTAAATGTAATCTTTATAAGCCAAAGCAACTATACAATGCCCATAGGGGTGGTATAATACCTTAAGATGTTGTGTGAGACACAACTAATATGCCTTTTAATGCAGCTTCGGGGTGCTGCGGTGTTAGTGTCCAAGTCCTCTGTCCAGAAGTAAAGAACCAGGGAAAATTGCTACACAAAACTGGGTGATGTGAAATTCACATCAAAAATCGACCAAAAATTGATTGTTGATCTCTACAAACGACGGCTACAGCAGTGCCTGGCGGAGCGCATGTGCATTTGGTCTGTTTTTAATGTGAATTTCACTTCACCCAGTTTTGAGTATTAGTACTGGCAAGGTTTGCCTGAAATGGCTCTTCTCACTCAAAAAGAGCCTGACCTCTCCAAAGAGCAGTAACCAGTCAAAACTTAGAAGATCTTGATTCTGGCGCAGTTAGAATTATTTTTGTAACCCCCCCACCATTCCTGAGCAGTCATTTCTGAGTTTCAGTATAATCATGCTCTCTGCTCTTAAGTGGGTGTTTCCTATTGTTGTGTTCCAGCCCAAGGACCGCCCACCTGACAGCAGAGTGCATAATTATGCTGAAACTCACAGAGATGATTGCTCAGGAATGGTGGGGGTTACAAAAATAATTCCAACTGTGCCAGAATCATTGGAGCGGCATCTATTGAGGGATGAAAAGAGCTGGAGTTGGTGGAGGTGGGGAAAGGTCCCCTTTAAAGAACCAACAAGTTATATCTTGTAGACCAGGGATCGCCTGCTAATGTCGTACTATAGGTATGCTATACTGTATATCTACAGCTGCAGTTTCCCTGGTATCAGGCTTTGCTAACTGTGAAGTACAGTATTTGGATTAAGAATTGGTCATGAACACTGTCGGCACTGCGGTGGAATTGACAGAAGGTTGGATATACAATATACAACGTGTATCTAGGTAACTCCATTTGGCCATTTTCAGAAGGGCATATTCAGTCTGTAAAATACAGGTCATATGTTGTCTAACTGAGCACTGTCCAGGGACCCGGTCTGACCGCACCATAGTCATCTATAGTCTTCTATGATATAAATCAGTGCCTCACCTCTGTACTACTGGCTCTTACTAAAAGCATGGCACTTCTGATAGCCTTAGATAGAGAACCTCTTTATAACTTGTTAAAGTGATTATTCTTTTTCTTGTACGCTCCCACAAATTACTTTTAGGTTTAATATATACAGAGCCACTGAGTGCTATAGTATATGTGCATTGTATTAAAGAAGATATACTCAGGAATTATGTAATTCTGTCCAAATGGTCTAAAAAAAACTAATGCAACAGTGAATTACTATCTAACCAGGTCTAACCAATAACTATACTTGTAGCTTTTCTGGTATTACGTGCTCTACGTTTTACAAAGAGTTCTATTTTATATAGGATTATTTTTGATACAGTGTCTTAGACTAGAAAATTAATTTATGGTGTTTATTACCACATCTGTATAAACTACCCCCTTGTTCCTACACACAAACCATTACTGCCAAATGCCCATACTGACCACAGCTTTATATGGCCATTAATCCTATTAATGTGATTCTATATAGGAGATTTGTATTGGTCAGGAACACTTACAATGGCGCTTCTGTCTAGCAACATTTCTTTGCAAAAGTGGCATCAAGAAATTCATCCGTATTGATGGTCACCTCTAAATTGACGTCTGTCATTGTTCATGCACACAGGGGGACACTGTGAACTTGTACTGGTGACACCGCCTCTGTTTTGCTTCTTAAAAATTGCATTGGAACTCTCCTTTAGGCTATGGCCCCACGTTGCGGAAACGCAGCTTTTTTGTTTTTGCAGATTTTGCTGCATTTTTTTTGAGCCAAAGCCAATAATGTCTACAAAAAGGAATATGAAATACATAGGAAGTTCTTGTACTTCTCCCTTCTACTCCTGGCTTTGTCTCAAAAAAACATGGCAAAATCTGCAACAAAAAAAGCTGCTTTTCCGCAACGTGGGGCCTCAGCCTAAATGTCTGTTTTAATAAATACCGATCTGTTAAAATCCTGGAGGAACGGCTTTGTTTCACTGTTGTTCTCTCTGGAAATGGTTGTCTAATCTGTCAATTGAGAGTTACCATTCGTGCTGTTAATGGGTCATGTCCCAAAATCTTCTGACGCAGTCTACTGTGTAGGAACATAGAGTACTGACAAGAGGAATGGCAACACATAATTATCAGTTGATTCATAGATTTCCAGGAGGAATAACACAGGAACAGCACAACACCGTGTTCTAAAAACAAAAGTTGCTCTGGAATTATTTTATAAGAAAAGATAGGGTATACTAAAACGGACGTGTCGGGAGAGCTGTTAGATTCCAACTATCAACTTTTACTTTTTCAGAGTCTCAGAATTTTCAGCGTTTTATTGCTTTTATAATATAACAGACTTTATATTATTTTGAAATAAATTTGTATATTTTTGTTTGTGTATATGTTAAAAAGTCCATTTTGTCATTGTAAATTAAATTTACAAATTTTTGTTTCCGATGTATTTTGCCATTTAGTTTTACAAAAACTTTGCAAAGATGTTGGTTCACTTTATCAGGTTTATGTTCTATCCATTTCTATACCCATTGACTGTTTCATTACCTGTATATTGTAAGATCGATATAGAAGACATGAATGGGTTATCTAACACTGTGACACTATTAGGGTATGTTCACATGGTGGAATCTGACACTGATTTTGAGGCAGATTCCGTCCCCATAGCTATGGCAGATGTCACCCTGATATCTACCATAATTCCTCTTGATTTTTGGCTGTGTGAACATACCCTTAGAGCTACAATCACGGTGTGCCATTTATGGCTTCAGGTTACTGCAGTATACATTTCTACCACTATAAGGTGCTACTGAGCGTTGACCTAAACTTACCTGAGGGGTTGAATCTTGGGTGGGTGTTGTACGAGGTGTTCTATTTTGTTGTTAAAGGGGTTTCCCAGGACTTAGAAACTGATAATCTGTTTTTGGGATAAGACTGGGTTCACATCTGCATCGGAGTCTCCATTCGAGACTTTGTCGCAGATTCTGACGAAAATCAGCAGAGAAAAAAAGTCTTGCATGGAGGATTTTTTTTCTTGATCACTTTCAGTTTAAAAATGACGGAGTTCATCATAGTCAAATGGTTCTGTGGAGCTCTGTGTGTCACCACTGTCTTAGTTGTCTCCTTCTCTGTTGTTTGGGTCCCCCGACAGAACTGAACAAGAGATCCGGCACTAGCGTGAACTTAGTGTAAGTCATAAGATTGGTGGAGTTTGACTCCTGAGACGCCCTCAGATCCGCTGATGGAAGGGGCCATTGCACCTCATCTTTTTCATTATTTACCAGGAATAGTTTCATGAATTTAGTAGTGACTGTGAATTAGAATAAGCTGCCATACCACTTGTGACCACTACCAAATGTATGGCGCTATGCCTGGTAATTAATGAGGGGGCAGCAGTTCAGCTGTAAAGGGGGTACCAGGAGTCAGACCCCCATCGATCTGTTATTGATGACATATGTCTAGGACAGATTGTTAATATCAAAGTCTTGGTTTAATGTCAGACATTACTAGATGAGTTATGATGCAAGGACTGCACAGACGCAGCATCCGTATTGTTATAGAACATTTTCTGCATTTACATTATCTTATGCAATTCATGTTTTCAGAGACCTCTAAGCCAATACCAATGCCAGGCTTTACTATGAATGTTATCCTGCCATGTATTTATATGGAGTATATACAACTGGACAGCAATGCAATGACATTGAAATAATGTCTCATCTAATACCTTGTGGTCTTTACATGTTTTATTGGAGGTTGTTATGCCATTGAATAAGAACTAGCACTATTTCTGACTACTTTTTCTATAACTGTATTGTTGCAGCTGTGACATCAGAATATTGGGTTGTCATAGATTATAACATGTAAAAATGTTGTATTACGGCGTACTATAATAAAAGAACATCTGTGCATCTGCAGATACATATTTCTCGCTGTTGTTTCCTTTTTTCTTTTTTTTAACCTATAAAGAAAAATATCAGACATTGTACCTTTTAAAGGGGTTGTCTAGTCCATATTCTTATTTAATACTGCTGTTACTGGTGATATAAACATAAGAAACCAGTACTCTCCTCCTCCCGGGCCTCATTTCCAGCAGCGTCAGCTCAATCCATCTGTATATTTGAATTTATTGGCTATTCTGAAGCAAATGGATAGAACATAGTGGAACCTCTGCCGCTATTACCGGCGTTGGTCCCGCTATGACAGAGGAGTTGCTGCCACTATTACCGGCGTTGGTCCCGCTATGACAGAGGAGTTGCTGCCACTATTACCGGCGTTGGCCCCGCTATGACAAAGGAGTCGCTTTCACGATTACCGGCGTTGGTCCCGCTATGATAGAGGAGTCGCTGCCACTATTACCTGCGTTGGTCCCGCTATGACAGAGGAGTTGCTGCCACTATTACCGGCGTTGGCGCCGCTATGACAAAGGAGTCGCTGCCACTATTACCGGCGTTGGTCCCGCTATGACAAAGGAGTCGCTGCCACTATTACCGGCATTGATCCCGCTATGACAAAGGAGTCGCTGTCACTATTACCGGCGTTGGTCCCGCTATGTCCAAGCAACCGCTGCCACTATTACCGGCGTTGGTCCCGCTATGACCAAAGAACCGCTGCCGCTATTAACGTCGTTGGCCCCACTATGACAAAGGAACTGCTGCCGCTATTACCGGCGTTGACCCCGCTATAACAAAGGAACCGCTGCCGCTATTACCGTCGTTGGCCCCGCTATGACAAATGAGTCACTGCTGCTATTACCAGAGTTGGTCCCACTATCACAAAGGAGCCACTGCTGCTATTGAATTCATTAGTGGCAGCGGCTCTTCTGTGATTGGTCCATTTGTATTTGGTGCTATCACAAAGGAGTCTCTGCCATGATTACCGTTGTTGATCCTGCTATCACGAAGGAGCCGCTGCCACTATTGCCAGCGTTTGTCCTACTATCGCAAAGGAGCTGCTGCCGCTATTACCACTGTTGGTCCAACTATGACAAAGGAGCTGCTGCTGCTAGTACCAGTGTAGGTCCAACTATGACAAAGGAGCCGCTGCTGCTAGTACCAGTGTAGGTCCAACTATGACGAAGGAGCCGCTGCCGCTAGTACCAGTGTAGGTCCAACTATGACAAAGGAGCCGCTGCCGCTATTACCAGTGTAGGTCCAACTATGACAAAGATGCCGCTGCTGCTAGTACCAGTGTAGGTCCAACTATGACAAAGTAGCCGCTGCCGCTATTACCAGTGTTGGTCCAACTACAGTGCTGGCCAAAAGTATTGGCACCCCTGCAATTCTGTCAGATAATACTCAATTTCTTCCAGAAAATGATTGCAATCACAAATGCTTTGGTAATAATATCTTCATTTATTTTGCTTGCAATGAAAAAACACAAAAGAGAATGAAAAAAAGTCAAATCATTGATCATTTTACACAAAACTCCAAAAATGGGCCGGACAAAAGTATTGGCACCCTCAGCCTAATACTTGGTAGCACAACCTTTAGACAAAATAACTGCGAACAATCGCTTCCGGTAGCCATCAATGAGTTTCTTACAATGCTCTGCTGGAATTTTAGACCATTCTTCTTTGGCAAATTTCTCCAGGTCCCTGAGATTTGAAGGGTGCCTTCTCCAAACTGCCATTTTGAGATCTCTCCACAGGTGTTCTATGGGATTCAGGTCTGGACTCATTGCTGGCCACTTTAGAAGTCTCCAGTGCTTTCTCTCAAACCATTTTCTAGTGCTTTTTGAAATGTGTTTTGGGTCATTGTCCTGCTGGAAGACCCATGACCTCTGAGGGAGACCCAGCTTTCTCACACTGGGCCCTACATTATGCTGCAAAATTTGTTGGTAGTCTTCAGACTTCATAATGCCATGCACACGGTCAAGCAGTCCGGTGCCAGAGGCAGCAAAGCAACCCCAAAACATCAGGGAACCTCCGCCATGTTTGACTGTAGGGACCGTGTTCTTTTCTTTGAAGGCCTCTTTTTTTTTTTTTTTCCTGTAAACTCTATGTTGATGCCTTTTCCCAAAAAGCTCTACTTTTGTCTCATCTGACCAGAGAACATTCTTCCAAAAAGTTTTTGGCTTTCTCAGGTAAGTTTTGGCAAACTCCAGCCTGGCTTTTTTATGTCTCTGGGTCAGAAGTGGGGTCTTCCTGGGTATCCTACCTTTTCATTCAGACGCCGACGGATAGTACGGGTTGACACTGTTGTACCCTCGGACTGCAGGGCAGCTAGAACTTGTTTGGATGTTAGTCGAGGTTCTTTAGCCACCATCCGCACAATCTTTCGTTGACATCTCTCGTCAATTTTTCTTTTCCGTCCACATCTAGGGAGGTTAGCCACAGTGCCATGGGCTTTAAACTTCTTGATGACACTGCACACGGTAGACACAGGAACATTCAGGTCTTTGGAGATGGACTTGTAGCCTTGAGATTGCTCATGCTTCCTCACAATTTTGCTTCTCAAGTCCTCAGACAGTTCTTTGGTCTTCTTTCTTTTCTCCATGCTCAATGTGGTACACACAAGGACACAGGACAGAGGTTGAGTCCTTTAATCCATTTCAACTGGCTGCAAGTGTGATTTAATTATTGCCACCACCTGTTACGTGCCACAGGTAAGTAACAGGTGCTGTTAATTACACAAATTAGAGAAGCATCACGTGATTTTTCAAAGGGTGCCAATACTTTTGTCCACCCCCTTTTTTATGTTTGGTGTGGAATTATATCCAATTTGGCTTTTTGACAATTCTTTTTGTGGTTTTCCATTGAAGACAAATTAAATGAAGATATTATTACCAAAGCATTTGTGATTGCAATCATTTTCTGGAAGAAATTGAGTATTATCTGACAGAATTGCAGGGGTGCCAATACTTTTGGCCAGCACTGTATGACAAAGGAGCCGCTGCCGCTAGTACCAGTGTAGGTCCAACTATGACAAAGGAGCCGCTGCTGCTACTACCAGTGTAGGTCCTGCTGTCACAAAGGAGCCGCTATTGAATTCATTAGTGGCAGTGGCTCTTCTGTGATTGGTCCATTTGAATTTGGCACTAAATTCAAATGTTCAAAGCGTGTAACGTGGGACCTCCACCGGCAAGAGCACCTTATTACTGTACTGTGACATCATAGTGTCACAACACGGGGCCACAGAGGCTATTAGAAGCAATGGCGGCTCCGCTATGATTTTATGCAGCTTCATGTTGCTGACTATGATTGCTTTTTTGTAGACCGCAGCAAGGGGGCAGTACAAATAAACTTGTCAGGGAGCGACTCTTAACCACTCTTAGGCAGCGTTACATCTGTGACTGTTTATTACCTCGCCTGGGCCATCACCTGTTATACTCTGTGGTCTGAAAAGACCCCAAATAATAATAATAGCACTTCTGGTTCATGCCAAAAAGGTTTGGCCGGAGAGAAACAAATCTCGTGAGGTTCACCCATCTCTGACCAGAGTGCTTTTGGTGGTATGAGGGGGACCTACACAATATAAGGTTTTAATGTTATGGCTGATCAGTGTAAATTATAGTTATCTTGTTGATCCTGATCCTTATTCTGATGATGGAATTTTTTGCTTTCTTGTCCTGGCCATCTTAGAATTATGTGAAGTAGACTGTTAAATAAAAATCCTGAATACTGTAGACATAGCTAATCTTATGTATACAGTATCTTGCATGTAGACGCTTTTTAGCTCTTGGATGAACTTTAACTTAATATTGCAATGGTATATCCTCGTCCTACCTCTTAGCATCCTGGTTAATGAATTGCTTATGGCATAACTGTGGTAATTCTGAAATGTGACTGGTTCACTGTAGTATGGTGCAGGTGTAATAAAACCCTTGTAAAGTAAAGGTCAATTCTAATTTTTTTATTTTTTTTTTAATGCGCAGTATAGCAAAGCTAGCACGCTTATTTTCAGTTGTTTTAGCTCGATGCACTTTAGGATAAATAATATGAAATGTAGACGATATAAGATAGCAAATTTTGCAGATAAGGTGACGTTGGCGCATGCGCAGGAGGTTCATTCAGGCCACTGTGTCCATGGGAAGCTCCAGCAGACGTGCTAAAGTGCATGTTCCTCCTTCCTAGGAAAGCAGATTGAAGCTCTGTTCGCAAATGATTGACCAAAACTGGGGACTCCTCGGAATTATTTATATAGCCGGGGCGTATCGTGTTAGAACTACTTACAGACGGGGCTTATCACATTATAACTACCTCCAGACGGGGCGTATCGCATTACAACTACCTCCAGACGGGGCGTATCACATTACAACTACCTCCAGACGGGGCGTATCACATTACAACTACCTCCAGACGGGGCGTATCACATTACAACTACCTCCAGACGGGGCGTATCACATTACAACTACCTCCAGACGGGGCGTATCACATTACAACTACCTCCAGACGGGGCGTATCACATTACAACTACCTCCAGATAAAACATTACCGTAATCCACATTCTAGGCTGTCTCTGTTCATCCATGTGAGTATTACTATTTATGTTCCACTTTGCCTTCATTTTACATCCACTTGTGGTATCTATGAAGCATTGGAAGCATGTTGCTCATTGATATTAGTTATGTTACTAAATATCTGTAATATACATGTGGATAGGGTTATTCCTCCTGCATGTGAATGAATTTATGCAACACCCAATTGGATGCAGATGAGAATCCCAAACATTCTTGGAGCAAATCTGCCCTTTGTGACTATAGCCTGACATGGGCTTGTTTTGCCAAGGCTATGAACTATATATGATTATATATAATTTTTTTTTTTTTTTTTTTTTATTATATAAATGCCACCCCTCACACTACCTTTTGAAATGCGCACCAAAAAGGATCCTATGGTGACTTTTGCACCCTGTTCAACACTGTTGTTTCATGTTACAGTCACACCTAATGTGATATTGTGTTGCAAAGGTTTGCATAATTGTTATATTGCATGATTGATATAAGCTTAATTTAGTTCATTAGGGCAGATTTATTTTTGTGGTACTGAGTAGAGATGTCTATCTAGACAAGTGGGCATGGCTGCACAGGAAAGGGGGCGTGACTTAAATGCAACAAAATGCGCTAAATTGTACCATAATTTTGGTGTAAATTTTGTCTCAAATGAAGTCATCTAATAGGGTGTATGAACATAAACTAGACAGTCTATAGAGGTATTAGATACCTCATCCAGCATCAGCCACTGTAAATCTGGTGCAAGTTTATACTGTCTATTAGGAAATGCGGAGCATAGACTTTACCTCTCCTGTGGTACATTGCCTGGGCGCCAATACACACAGCACTCAAAACATTTCATTAATACCGCAACATAGCTGTCAGTAAAACACCATAGTATACCACTACACATGTGGTGTTAACATGTCTTGGGCAGGGACACTGTGCATGGCCCTCTACGGTCTCCCATTTGAGGTTGCTTTACTACTTTATAGATGGACCTGAGCTCACTGAAGTATCAAAATCAAATTGTATCTGCCAATAAAAGTCTAGGAAGGGGGGAGGAGGAGATAAAGGGAGATGGAACGGAGTGGGAGAGATTCAGAGACCCAGGAACAGACCTGCTGCAGATAACAGTATATTTTCTATCTTGCCCAAGTGTTTTACTCAGATCTGTACTGCCCAGTCTTTTGGCCAAACCTATGGCGTTTGGTTTGGAAATCCCTCTATGTCTTCTACTTGACTACACCTGTAACCTAAGGCTGTGTTGCGGCCGTGGCCGCCGAAAATTGCCAGAAGAAAAAGTCCTGCACTCCACTGGTTTCAGTTTAAAAACAACAGACCCTCAACATACTCCATTATAGTCAACGTGGTCCATTAGACTCCATGTTTTACAATTGTTTTAGCTGTCCGCCTCTCCATTGTTCAGGTCCTCCGATGGACCTGAACAACGGAGAGGCGACGCTGGGGGGAACCTAGCATAAGCTGGTGATGACAGTGTTAGTGTTTGTGTTGTCACGATACACTTGAGATCAGAGCCAAGATAGGGCTTCCAACTACTCTAAATATCATCATACAATGACCCTATAAGGGCATGTTCACATGGTATAAATACATGTTGGGAAAAATCTGACCTGTATTTGCAGTGAAATTTATAGCGGAAATTAGAGATTGAGCCTCGGGGATCTGCCATTTTTTACCAGCTTGAGCTGCTCTGTGTCATACACACCAAAATAAGAATGCTAAACATGCTGTCTGAACATACTCTAACTGAGCAGAGTTGTCATTTACCAACCCAAGGTTTACTAATACAGAGAATACTTGATACCAGAGGTAGCCACATATATTGTGGTTTCATTGCTGAGTGATGGCGTAAGTGTGTACAGAGTCTAACGTTATATGTGCACAGCAACAAGGTGCATGGTATCCCATTGCTATACAGGTTATGACACTGCTATCTGGTATAGTTAGACATTAAAAAAAAAAAAAAAAAAAATCATGCAGTATACAGATGCAGCATACCGGGGCTGAAGTTAGTGGGCAAGGGCAGAACTTTCCTCCGTGCTCTTCTGCCACTTGAAAACTTGAAAAAAGAAAAGTATGCATACTTTGGAGAAAGTGTTGTGTCATCTTGTATGTGCTGACACATAGGATTGTTCCTGACAGCCCTGTACTGCTGGGACCTGGGAGTGAGCAAGAACCCTGAACGCTGGTACGTAAACCTCTCGTAATGGGATATTCCATCCAAATGTGTGTGTGTGTATATATGTATATATATATATATATATATATATATATATATAATTTCTTGTGTTCCGCATTACTCTCATACCAGGTTCCTTGCTGATCTTTATTCTATACATGTGTCCTCAGGTCAATGACTTGCTTTTTAGTATGGACTCTCCTGCTATACAGTTTTGTTATACTTTTCCTAATCGCTTTGTTTTCATATATTTACTCCTTTTATTTTTATAATGTTATACTATTTTATAATTTCATATTATACTTTTAGCTCAATGTGTCAAGATAGGTTTTTAAATGAAGATCCTCTTTGCATAGTCAGTTTTGGCCATTTTTATGACCTGTGTTACTTTATGTGGAAATAACTTTGAAAAGGTTCTGAGATCATTGTCTTGGGGACACATATTTTATTTTGGTAGTAAATTTTGATTGTTTTGTGCTCATTTATTTATTTTTTTTATTTGCATGTATTTATTAAATTTTTTTGCTTGTAAGACAGATTAGTTCCTATGTAACATTTGCATGTCTTATTAGTATCATTTTTTTGAATATCCTTTTGCTTTTGTAGGACTTTAGATCATTTCTGATGTAGTTTGAGATGCAATTTTCTGAGCCAAAACTAGAAGTGGATCCAGCAGGAAGGAAACCCATAAGTCCTTCCATCATATCATTCACTTTTTAACCTAATACTTAAACAAAAAATGCACATGTGATTCCAGCCTAAGGCTAAGGCCACGCACAGCAAAACGCAGCAAAAAAAATAAAAAAAGAGGAAAATGCAATTCCAGAATCGCTTATGTTTTTTTTACTGCTTTCGCGTTGCCTTTTCCAATGAGATTAAATAAAATCTTATTTTCTTTGCAGTAACAGTAAAAATGCTGCATTTTTCCACTGCATTTCCACAATAGCCAATAACGCTGCTTTGTAATGTGTGGTATTAGCCTAAGGCTGAGGCCCCACGTTGCGGAAACGCAGTTTTTTTTGTTGCGGTTTTTAGAGCCAAGAATGGCTACAAAAGGATTGGGAAATATATAGGAAACTTCTTATACTTCTACCTTCTGCTCAATCCACTCCTGGCTTTGGCTCAAAAAAAATGCAGCAAAATCTGCAACAAAAAAAGCCGCGTTTCCGCACCTTGGGGCCTCAGCCTAAAGATGTTTTATTTCATTGCTCCAGAAACGACAAAATCTTAAATAAAATAAAATTAGAGAGAAGTTTTTGCATATCAAAGTGGAGTCTTGGAGTTTTTCACTTATCATGTGGGCATGTAAGTGTCTTATATAATACTCAAGTCATTAAGATGCCTGTTTTTTTCCTAATAGTCCAAAAATGTGGAGTTGGTTTGCATTAACCCTTATGATACATGGATGTGCTGGCCAATTGCTTGCCCATAATGAAAATCAGTGTCTTAAATTTTCTCCTGACCCTGAAGTGTATATGAATGTGGTAAGATTTCCTTCCTTACTCAATAATCTTCAAAGATTTCATGTGTTTCTGTTACCGGCCATCTGTACACATGGGAGTTCGCTCCTACTGTTACTGTAAGTTACAGATATTAGAGCGGAAAGATAACCAATTTCAGGATGACTGTACAATAAAGCACAGCAAACTAAATTTTTTTTTGAGGCATGAGCTGTATTTTCTATT
The DNA here is from genome assembly GCA_947044405.1 of Leptodactylus fallax. Lineage (NCBI taxonomy): Eukaryota > Metazoa > Chordata > Amphibia > Anura > Leptodactylidae > Leptodactylus > Leptodactylus fallax. Next base: position 6,106,221 of record CAMRHE010000005.1, on the reverse strand, counting down.
GGAACCATTTTGGGTTATAAGCGAATTTTCTCACGTACAGGACCAAAAACAGAAATTCTATTTTTGCTTTTTAGTTCTATTTTGTACGTTGTTTTTCGTGCAGATTAAATAATGTTATTTTTATGGTATTATTATTATTTATCATTACTTTTATAGTATAGAATATCAATACCAAATTCACCTGCTTTTAAAAAAAAATGTTTTTGGACTGAATACATTTTAATAGGGAAAGTCAGTTTTTGTGGAATTTTTCTTTTTGCTTTTTTATAATACTTTTAAATATTTAAATGTTATTTTTTCCCAGTATTCTGTGATTGCTAGTACAGTACACTTCATTACTTCTGTGACATCAGGGAGTGAGGGGGTTCCTAGGGAGATGGGTTCGTAAATGCGTTTGGTTTCCGTTCGGGTAATTCCGTCCCCTATTCTGCTTGAAAAATACAGAGAGAAAAAAAGTCCTGCAAGCAGGACTTTTCTCTCTGCATTTTTTGGGTGGAAACCCCGTGGACCCCATTATAGTCTAAGCGGGTTTCTGTGGGTAACTGCTTTTTAGGCACATTGGGTTTTCGTCTTCTGGGTCCCCAAGTGGACCCGAAGAACAGAAACCTGGGCTCAGGTGTGAACCTAGTGTTATAGAAAGGGAATTACTTTTTCCTGCACATGATGGGACCAGTTTATGGTGAAAAACACATTTGTCAGGTCCCTTTAAACATAGGCAAATGTGGCAACTATAAGAATACATCCACATACAAGGATACGTCCACAAGCCTCCACCCATTAGATAATAAAATGAATAGCAATTCAGTAATAAGCATTTTCTAATATTACGTTTTATGTTCTAGACTCAAATAATCAACTACCGAGGATATTACAGTGAGGAATATGAGGTGCTGACTGATGATGGCTACATCCTATCTGTCAATCGAATACCTTATGGCATTGGGCATCACTGGGGAGGTATATTTTACTTGTTTTACCTTTAATGGCCTGTCTGTGACATGCTGAAAATTAGAATTTAATCTGGATTAAGATTCTACTATAGTTAGGGTTTTGTGATCCACTTGTTCACCCAAAATATTTAAAAAATAACATGAATATTGAAAAAAAATATTTAATTGAAGCATTTTTTGTGTTAGGACCCACCTTAACCATGCGGCTGCTTTGGGGTTCGTTTGGAGTCCTATTTACTTTTCTTACAAGGAGATATGGGCTGTGCAAATCTCCCATCTCCAGAAAAGTTGCATTGGTAGCAAACAACTAGAGAAAAATTGGCCCAAAGGTGATGGAGATGACATGGAGAGTGTGTATGTGTAGGGTGGACTCCAGACTCTTCTGTCCAAGGTGGCAAAACAAAAAACTTGGTGGGTCGATTTTGAGAACACCATTCCTTTCTCCAGACCAGATTTTCAATTTTATTAGATACTATGAATACAAACGCCCCTCGAGAAGACCATTTCTCAATGTAATATTGGTTGTAATCTCAAAAAGGTGCCAGTTTTTGGTCATGGAAATTTGTGGTGACTATAATATAATTTCGAGTAGAGGTTGCATTATCCCTTAAATAAAATTCTGAAACATACACGCAGCACATATACTGTATACACCCTATAATCCCTTTCTATAGGAAGAAACACTTCTGACTGTCTTGCTTACTTACTAGAATTTGTGAAAAGCCTAAATTATATTTGAGAAACTTGGGATGCAAACGGGACCATAAAAGAGGCAGTCCCAGATTTATGCGCCCGAGTCAAATAAAAATTTTTATGTAGGCTTGAAATAGTGTAAATAAAAAGAATTAACTTAGCATGTATGGATCCTTTATCACAGAGCACCACGAATAACTGGCCTCAGCAGTCACGAGTACAGATCACCATTGAGGCAAGTTGTTGACTGGGACAGTGGCCTGATCACAAATAATGACCCTCAATGACCACTGCCTGGACTGCCAGCTCCAGAGTGGATTACCTGTAAATGGTAAATTAGCTTTTTTATATAATTTATACTCTTTGCAATTCCCATGAATTTTTTATTTGATTCAGACAATACCTTGAATATTCTTTCCTTGGAACATTTTTCTGCTACAGTTCTGAGTTATTCGCTCGAGAGCTCTTAATGATATCAATGACACTTCTCTGCATACCTCGCACTTGAAGTTAAATTGACAGTAAGAATATATTATAGCACATATGACTTCTTACAAAAAGTCTAATTTTATATCATCTATGACCTAGTTTTAGTTGTTTATTTAAAATGTATTATAGAGATTGTTCAGGGCTGTTGTAACAATATGTTTTTATTGCAACAGATTTATCTTATCTTATAGTTACCATAATTGTCAGGTATGGACCAAAATATTTGTCCCAAGCCCCAATGCATATGTAATGGATTCCACCCCCTTTCTTCCCTGTCATAGACAACAGTTTTGATCAGATTCTGTCACTGGGAAAATACATACCAATTACATTCAATGACTCAGAGGTTTCCTCACTTTATCCATTCAGCCCAGACCGCCATGACTGCTTCTTCCAGTCACAAATGCCACACTGACATCTTAGGTTCCTCACTTTTTCATTATCTATTCCATGCCACTGCATACTATGGGGTGAAGGTGACAGACCTCTTCTGAAATTCGGGTTGAACTGTAGCCAGGCTCAGTAGTCATGAGTGAACAGAGGGGCACTAGAGCCTAAAGCTGCTAATGCTAAACAGATATTTTGGCACAGGACACCGAATCTTTTGTGCTAGTGGCGCTCCAGTGTATATACTCTTGTGTATATACTTGTATGGACCACTTCACATATGTCTAGTTATTTGGTTTTGTTTCCTTTTGACATGTACAGAAACACGCTCGCCAGAATCCCATCCACTCTGCTGGGACTGTAAGACGCTGCGGTTTTTGCTGCAGCGTTTACATCACATGGGGCCCCGGCCGGATATCTCACCACTCAAAATCACCTTGAAAAGTGGTTTTCCAAGGGATTTTCTTCTCAAAGTACATGGCCAGTATGTGTAATATATGATGGTACTGAAAAACTGTCATAGAAAATCAGGTCTGGATAAGAGGGTGGTCTTATCAAAATGGTGGTCTTTTTGGAGAATTTTCACTGTATATGAATGCAGCCATGCACAGACATCTAGGTGAAGATAAAATATTGAGTTTTTTGCCTAAACACCGGTTATAATGAACAAGTAAACCCTCAATGGTGGTGTGTAAGAGCAGAGCAGCAGCTTGAACCTAAGTCACTCATTTCAGGAAAGCAAGATTTCCTTATTATTGCCCTCCATAGAGTACAGCCACATATAGCAGGTAAGTGATGCTCGAAGACAATAACTGCGCTATTTGTTTCCAGTGATTATTGAGTCATATAGACAATTAAATAGCAGTAGTAGTCAATAGAAGTAAATTGCAGTGCGTATGTGTTATCTGAATCACCATCACCAAAGCCAGCTCTATGCATCACTTAATAGATGCTGTTCCACTGATTCCAGCACATTTGGAATTTTTTTCTCTAGCCCCCACCATTCCCAAGCAATACATGCTGTTTTAGTGCATGATATACTATTTAGACTCTGTACTGTCAGGTGGGCAGTGTCAGGCAGGGGCAGGCAAGGGGTGTAATTCTGAGCTCTGACACTGGCAGCCTCTGATTGGAGCTCTGAATCACACCCCTTTCCTGCTCCTGCTTGACACCGCCCACCTGTCAGTACAGAGCCTAAGTAGCAGATCAGACACCAAAAATAAAAGCACTGATTGCTCAGGAACGAGGAGGGCTAGAGAAAAAATTTCAGCTATGCTAAAATCAGTGGAGTGGCGCTATTAAAAACCTGGAGTTAATGGAGGTCCTCTTTTAACTATTTCTTTATATAACATACTTTTTTTTTTATATATATCTTAGAGCCTAAGCCAGTGGTATTTCTACAGCATGGCCTGCTTGCAGATTCTAGCAACTGGGTCACAAACTTTGAAAACAGTAGTCTGGGCTTCATCCTGGCAGATGCTGGTTATGACGTGTGGATGGGAAACAGTCGGGGTAATACTTGGTCTCGGAAGCACAAGACTCTGTCCCCTACAGAAAAGGAATTCTGGGCTTTTAGGTACACGTTTTTTGATAGAATGATAGATGGGTACCCGAAGTTTCACAATTACATATGTACATAATATATGGGTGTTCTTACACCCTATAAATATTATACTGTAAATATATTTGTGAATGCTGGATCTACTTTACACTGGACAATTATACCTAAATCTTAAAATTCATTCCAAAAGCTGCAAGATCATACCCTTCAAGTGGTTTTCCAGGAAAACAAAGTGATGGCCTTTACTTAGGAAAGATGTAATCAATGGACATGACCTCAGGACCCCCACCAAACAGCAAAATTAGGCTATGTTCACATCTGTGTCGGAGTCTCTGGCAGAAATCCTGGACAAAGAAGTCCTGCAAGGCCAACTTTGTGGACTGGTTATGTCTGCTAAAAAAAATAACAGACACCCAAGTATAATGGGGTCTTTATAGTCAGTGGGGTATCCCGGGATCCATTGCTGTCTGTCTGACGGAATGTTTTTCAGTTCTTCTGGTTCTAATGGATACAGCGGCACAGGTGTGAACCTAGTATGTAATGGCTGCAGTGAGCACTGTACCCTGTTCAGTGATTGTCCATACATGGCATTGTGGCTATGCCTGGTATTGCATCCCATCTCATCTCCATTTAGACCCCTTGATTTTGCTGATATTTGGGTATCCCAGCATCAGACCTTCACCTTCAAAAACTGATTTCTAGTCTTAAAAATCGAGCATCAATTTGTTCTCCTGGAAAATACTTATAAATCTGTGGACTACCAGCCCATATTGTGTATAAGTATTGTATAATTGTTCTTGTACTGTATGTTTTAATATATATTTAACTCATTTATTAATTACTAATTATAATTAACAAGTACATTTACCCCCCAAATATGTATACTTTCCAGCTATGATGAAATGGCAAAGAAAGATCTTCCTGCCGTTATAGATTTTATTTTGCAAAAAACAGGCCAGGAACAATTGTATTACATTGGACATTCACAAGGGACTACTATAGGTAAGAATATTTTATGTTTATTTTTGAAAGACCGATTGAAGGTGTATTATAAATCATTAGTTCTTGTCTGCCATACTTTGTAACTGTACTAGTTAAGGTCAGGGCTGGATTATAGGATGGGTATCATCATAAAGACCTAGGGGGCCTCCACCATCCAACCTATGAAGAGGTGGTCACTTATTTGTATGCCTGGAATTTTTGAAGTCTGGGGTGTTGCCGGGTTCTTATGTTTCTCAGAGGTAAGATGGACTCTGATCAAATTTTGTGCCTAAGGTACTCCATATACTTTACTCTGGCCTGGAGCAAGGCATTTATTTACATTTAGTTCCCAAATTTGTGACAGTTGTTTGACCTTTAGATGCTGTGGTCAGTAGCCACTGTATCTACGGAGTTCTCCTTCTCCTTCCCCTGTGAAACAATCACAGGGTGTCGAAAACTTGCTGTGGCATCCACAGGACTTACGGTGACCTCTAGGGCTCCCATATAGGGAAGCCTATTAGGACCTGAGCAAAGCAGAGTTTAATAGGCTGCCTGTTGATATACTAATGACAGAAAGACATAATACACTGCACTACATGCTATAAGTAAGAAATAAATTATTTCAAAATTGCTGTTATTTTTGTACATCCATCATCCCAAAAAATAGAATAAAAAGGTTTTTTGTACAAAATGGTACCAATGAAAACCACAGTTTGTTTCAAAGAAAGAACCCCTCACACAACTCTGTCAATGGAAAAATTAAAAATGTATGGCTCATATTGGATGGTGACACAAAGAAAGATTGTGTACAAAACAGCAAAATATACAAAAAAAATATATAAATTTGTGATTGCTGTAATCATACCAACCCACAGAATAACAGAAGCACTTCATTTATGCTGCGAAAGGTGTGAAATAAATCAATGGAAGAATTACAGTTTTTTTATCGTTCACCCAAGAAAGAGTTTAAAAAGTTAATCTATATATTTTATAGACCTTGAAATGGTGCTATTGAAAATACGACTCATCACAGAAAATGAAAGCTCTCACAGTGCTATGCCAACAAAAAAATGAAAATGTTTTGGCTCTTGGAAAAAAAAACTGCTGCTCCATGAATGCTAAAATAGGTTGTTTCTTTGTGATGATAAAGGGAACGTGTCACCAGAAAATTACCAATTTTTTTATATCAGGTTTTATTTTAACATATTTTTTTAAATTTTTGTTGATTTTTTTTTTATACATTTCCCATATTATTATCTACCGGTATATTTAAATAAAAATCCTAAAAATTTTACAGTTCTGGCTCTGGCTACTAAGCCAAATACTATGCTGACACTTTCTGTTTTCTGTAGGAGATTTCTTTGCAGCAGCCACCTCACTTGTAAGCACACTGATGATCACATCTGTTGATCATATATATGTAGATAAGACACAGGATCCACTAGTCGCAATAGGTGCGCTGCACAATGACCTGCGTAGGTCACAGGGCATGCTTATAAGTCTATTCCATAGAAGTCAATAGGGTCTGCTCCAGACTATGTGTCTATGGTTCATGGTCCATTATCAGGAAACAGGAAGTGACAGACTATGCTTAGTGGCAAGAGCAGGAATAGCGAGGTTTTTAGGATTTTTACATATAGATAATAACATAGAAAATTATAAACAATCTTAGTTTAACAATTGTTTTAGTTTTAAAATTAGTTTAACACAAAAACTTGATTTAAACAATGGGTCATTTTCTGATAACACATTTCCTTTAAGGAATTAATGTCTTTAAAAGAAAATAATAGTACAAGAAATTGTAACATATTTTTCCTAATGCAGGTCTTTTTATTCTGCCGTTACAGGGTTCATTGCTTTTTCCACCATTCCTGAACTGGCAAAAAAAATTAAAATATTTATTGCTCTTGCCCCTGTGGCTACTGTTCAACATCCTATTGGTCCAACTGCATTTTCCAGATACGTACCAGCTTGTTTAATAAAGGTACAAGAATCTGTGAGATTGCTAAATGGGTCCACATACATGAATATTCCAATCACAACCAAATAGACAGCCAAGGAAAGGTTATAGAGTCAGGGCAGGAGGTACAGACAAGATCTTGTAGCCATAGACTATGTAATTTTTTGGCCCCCAAAAAAGATATGCACAGCTGAAATACAGTATGAGTTGTTTGTTGGTGAAATGCATGACCTCTTACACGGACCTGTATTCAGGAATGAGTGCTCCTTCAAATAATGGTTAATCTGATTGATTATAGGCTTGTTTAAGAGGCCCTTAACGGGGTTATGGCACTAAAAGTATTTATTATGGGATTATGGGAGCACCATACACCCCCAGTCACGCCTACATTCAGCCTGGCTGTGGCGAGGGGAAAGGACTCTTCCCCCCCCCTCTGTTCTCAGGATTGTGGGGTCTCAGTGGTCAGATCCCCACCAATCAGGTATTTATCTTCTATCCTATGGATAGAGCATAAATACTTCTCATGGAATAGCCCCTTTAAGTGACCATACTTCATGTTGATCTCCCTTACCTCTCCTGGGCATCCTTGTAGCGTCCAATGGTTCCTCCAGGTCCTTTCTAGCCTCTTGGATGAAGTCATGCACCCCAGGGTTGTGTTAAACATCATGGTGTTGGTGCACCCCATGTGACCACTGAGGCCTAATCACAAGTCTCAGTGGTGATCATGGAGCACGTGACGTCATCCAGGAGGATGGAAGAGGACCCAAAAGGAGTGCTGGATATCGCAAGAATGTCCAGGAGAGGTGAGGAAAGGTAAGTAATAATAGTGTGTTATGTTTCCACACATCCCCTGGGCCGTAACTTATATCTGATATAATAATTTCACTTCCAGTTCGCAACACACTTATTCAACCCAAAACAAATCTTTGGGCTGGACCACCCAAACCCAAAATAAATCTTCAAAGATTCGCCCATCTCTAGTCATAACACATCTGTGGTGCAGTGCCATCATATAAAATCATCATATAATATAGAGATCTGACTCCTATGGCAGTACTGTGTTTGACTGTGTGCCTTTACCATCTGAATATTGTAAGGGACGGGTGACCACGTTTTTTGGGCTGTATAGTGTATAATGTATTATGTGAATATTTTAACTGATATTCTACATGTATAGTATTACTATTTGGAAGCCAATAATTAGAGTGGGTTGTCTGTTGGGAAAAGAAAATTAAAACAGGTTTATAATTCATAAAAGAAGCAACACCCACATTGCTTATCCCCTGCTACTCTCTTTCCAATTTTCTGGGTCCCTGCTGGTCTCTATTTCCTGGTCCTGTCTCAACACATTGGAAACGTCTATTCAGCCAATCCCTAACTGAGGCAGGTTACCATTGCAGCCTTTGATTGGCTGAGCTCCCATATCTTCTGTGTTGAGAGAAATCAAGAATGAGAGACTAGTGGGGGACCTGGGCAGTATTGTAATGGGTGCTGCGGAGATTGGTGAGGTGACTAATGTTTCTTTTGTGTTTTTTAACCCATTCTGAGTCTGTTTTCAATTTTTTTTTTCTGTGATGGACAATCCCTTTAACAAAATTTTTTTTTCTCATTTTCCTTTTTAGACAGTTTTCGGTGATAAGCTATTCTTGCCACAATCAAAATGTACTAAGTTCCTTTCCAGAAAATTCTGCAACCATATTATAGCGAAAGAACTATGCGGCAACTTTTTCTTCCTACTTTGTGGATTTAATGAACGGAACCTAAATATGGTACGTTCAACATGTCAACTCATTGTGTAAGGAAAATGTAAGCACATTTCTAAAAATACTTTGCTTACCTAGATTCGTCTACCTAGAGTCAATAGAGTTCTTTAGTTTTTGGCTGTGAAAAGTATTAGGACCATTTTCAGATATTACATTCAATAACAGCAAGCAGCAGCCTTTGCTTTACTGTTTTTGTCATATTTTTAAGTCTCTTTGTGTTGTCCATTCATATAGTATATGTAGCGGCTTCCAAAGCTCTCCTGTTTGCTCTTGTACAGAATTTTAGCTGGACTCCATTGTCAGACAAGTGACATGGTGCCATGCCATGGTGTGCTCTAAAACTGGGATCTATTAGAATCTTGCTTTAGATAAGAATCAAGAAGGAAATGACCATACTGCTACATATCTTTACAAAGGTCTCATGTACAGCTCTGCATTTCTGAAGTCATAATAGAGGTGCATGGGGCCATAATGTACCCCCGATGTTTTTTTGGATTCCATACGAATGATGGCATGATCCATTGCATGCTATATTGCAGAAGAGTCGGTCTCCCATGATTCTAGGAGGGAATATATGGCATCTGATATAGTATAGAGCTGCAGGGAACTTCTTTACACATGGCTCAGCTGTGTGCATGAGATCTTATTGTGCTGCACTGCATTTTGGAAGAATGTACCCATCTCTTTCTTATTCTGGACATCCACTATATGCAGTAACTCAATAACAAAGAGAGAGAAAGAGGTTCAAAAAACATGAATGTCTTACCAATATAAGGAATAGCAAACTGTGTATCTACATATTTTACTATCTAATAGTCCTGTGATCACAGCAGCATGAGCACTGATTTAAGCAGGTAGTATCTCTTTCTGAATGAGAAGAAAGTTTAATGTGAGTTAGCAGGCTTATAGAAACAATGAATGGGTGATAGCTTCATTGGGTCACAGGAGACAAAGATAATAACTTCCTATTACTGAATTGCTAAGAAGGAAAGGTCTGCAGCACAAAATGAATTGATGGGAAAGGCTTCATAAAAGTACTGTACATAAGAATCTGAAAGCACAATTTTAGGAAATACGATTTTGCTTTGTCTTCATGGGGTATTGAGCGTAGATTGATGAAAAAAATTAATCTTAGCTATTTTAGAAAAAGGCAGTAAGATAGCAAAGTGAGAAACCCTGAAGGATCCTAAACACCTTCTGAATTTACTGTAGTATCTCAATACATTTCCTGTAATATCCTATGCAATAGGAAAGATGATCTTTGACTCACGGCCACTTCCAAGCCATACTTGTGAATCGAAAATAAAATCCAGATTACAGTTTTACTCATTTATGAATCGTTGATAGATTGTAGTTAACTTTTTTTCGTTTACTTCTATCCTTTAGACCCGTGTCCATGTATACACTTCATTCTGTCCTGCTGGAACGTCTGTGCAAAATATGATACACTGGTTACAGGTACAGTACAATGCAGGGTACAATTCTAAAAATAGAGAAGAGAATGTGACCAAATGCTTTAAAAATGAAGATTTCACCATTAGCTAAGTAATACCTTACCACTAAAGCGTTCCTGTTGTAGTCTTACATGTCAACCAGATTCTTATGGCAAGGAGAAATGGCGCTCAAAATATTATTGTGCATGCATGCCTATCTGCTATGTATCCTACTATCCAAGTAGTATGAAATAAGAAGTGTCCAGAAAATAATTTACTGTATGTATATTCACATTGTGTCTGCAGTGTACAGTGCATTCAATGTATACTCTGTGATCTGTGACTACAGCTTAGCTCCACTGCCTACAGGGAGTCTGAGGTAGCCCGAGACACACCTCCTGTCTCATCATTGGTTCACTCTGCTGATATCCTACCCCCCTACAGCTCTACCTCTTCTGATTGGCTGTTGTGTCCAGTCTAGCACACGCTTACCAGGAGATCAATGCATGGAAAGCTGATAAAAATAATTCTAGAATGCAGATTACTAAACAACTTGTGAGAAAAGGAGGTCCTGCATACACTAGTTACATGGTCCTTTACCCCTTCTATGGAGTCTTGTATACAGGCCCCCATACAGTAAGTTCCCCCATATACCGACCCCCATACAGTGACTGCTCAAGTATGTAGGCCCCCATACAGTACATACCCCCGTATACAGGCCCTCATACAGTAAGTGCCCCCATATACTGACCCCCATACAGTGACTGCTCAAGTATGCAGGCCCCCATACAATACGTACCCCCGTATACAGGCCCTTATACAGTAAGTACCTGTGTATACAGGCCCCCACAGTGTCTACAGTCATCTCTGCTTAGGCCTTCAGGGGGTGCTGCATATTACGTCCTGGAGGTCACGTTCTGACACTTTTCAGCATCAGGATATAATATGTCGCCCCCTGGAGAAGGCAGCCATGGACAGAAGTAGGAATAGGTAAGTGAAAACTGGTAACAGCCTATTTATTTTAAAAAAAAAAAAAAAAAAAAAAAAAGCACATATATCACAAGGCATGTGAGTTTATAGTACCGTATATACTGAGCTCCATTTCTTCAGGAACAAATCATAATTTGGTGAAATGTTTTAATATATTTGCACCTTGGATCTATGTAATAAAAAAGTGACATGTGCGCCTTATTACTTAGGCAGTCCACACTGGGCAACTGCAGGCTTTTGACTATGGCCGTGAAGGCAATATGAAGCATTATAACCAGGTAATATTCACTTTTCTGTATTTACTCTTAGAGAGGCAAAGCTTATACTAGTGGAGTTATATAAGATTAGAAAAGCATGGTTGCTGTCTGCCAAAATCAACACCACACTTGTCTACAGGTGCTCTGTTATTGTAGTTCAGCCCCATTCACTTCAATAGAGCGGCGCTGTTCATAGAAGAAAGCAGACATGTTTTCCCAATCCTAAGCAATCTCTTTAGGCTAAGGCACCACATTGCGGAAAATCAGAGTTTTTGGCTGCTGTGGAAACACAGCAGGAAAAACGCTTCATTTTACAGTACCAGCAAAGTAAATGAGATTCTGGCTAATCCCATCCTCGCATTTCGGGGAAAAAAATGCTGCAGAAAAGCATAACATGTTAATTTTAGCTATAGATTTAATAGGTGTAGGAAAAAAGTAGAAAAAATGCATAAAAACTCAAAAAACACAATTGTTTTCACTGCGTTTTTTTCCGCAGCTTTTTTCAGCTGCCTTTCGCTATGTGGGGCCTTAGCCCTAAAGTTCTAAAACTTTTTGTAATGAGGATCTGCCTCTGATCTACTGATCCAGTTTCTGAAACCATCAGTGATCACCTGCCATAGCCAATTGGTGGTTGAGGCCTCTGACCTGGTGTAGATTTCAGACTATCCAATATGTGCCAAAATTACTAAGAGGTATCTGACGCCAGGAGGGAATAGATTAAGACCTATTATTCCGCAGCGTCACTGTGTAAATGAATTGCCATATATAATGCTTATTCCTGAGGTAGTAAAATATTATTCGTCAGGGGTCTGTCAGGAGCAGGTTCATGTTACCCATGCAGAGCAAGATGCAGGTTCATGGTGTTGATAGAATAGATAGATGCTACTAATCGGAGAGCCGCCATCTTTAAATAGCAGGTCTGGTGTACACCCATATGGCTGTGTCAGAGAGCTAGAAGATTCCTTATAATGGCCAGCTATCTACAGGGAGAGGAACATGGCAGAGCGGACAGGTCTTTACTGACTTCATTTTTTGTTCTCCGTTTTTTTTTCCAGAGCACTCCCCCATTATATGATGTGACAAACATGAAAGTCCCCACGGCTCTCTGGAGTGGAGAGAACGACTGGATTGCTGACAAACTGGATGTTAAGTCATTGATAACTAAAATCAGTAATTTGGTCCATAAAGAAGAGATACCAAAATGGCAGCATCTAGATTTCATATGGGGTCTTGATGCTCCACAAAAGTTGTACACAAAAATCCTTGACGTCCTGAAGAAGCATGCGTGAAATATCCATTACATATGTCAGATGTTTACATGACCATGAAAACAAGCTGGTACCCCCTTGTAATATGATAAGTATCACGGGACAGTCCCTTTCTGTACAGTACCCCAGGCTCTCTGCACTAAATGCCCGCCAACCCGTCTGCTCATAAGTGATGGCACTAGCGTCCAAGCAGGGCACTACTAGAGCTGTCACACGACGCAGAATTGGCAAGCATTTTGTGCTCAGCGCCTGAGATACTACACTTTCTTAAAGAATTCTTCTTTGTGTGGTTTCTCTTGGAAATGTATAAATTGACAAAAAGCTGTTACCTTTCCCGCTTGTCAGTGGGCTGTGCCCTGATACATCCTGACTTTGTCCAATCAGGGCTGACAGGGTCATATAACACATGGACATGCCCCAGTGATATGGGCCTGGTTGTTAATTTAATTATACATTTCCAGGAGGAGTAACAGAAGGACAAGCATAATTCTAAGAAACAATGCACCAAAATTATTTTATTTGTGTGCAATGCAAGTATTTCCTATAAGAGACATGTCAGTATGTAGGTCCTGTCTATCGGCTACTTCATGCTTCCTCCTCTGAGATCAGATGGCAGTAGCTTGAACCATGTTAACAGCATTGCTTACAAAGGAGAATCAATTTGTATACAATGGTCCACATTTACTACTAGCTAGACAGTGCAAACTTAGGCAGTCTGAAAATACGCCAGATTTATCACAGTGACTGATGCTGGATGATAAATCTGGTGTATTTTTAGACTGACTAGGCTGCATGTATACCACCCTTTACTTGGCTTACTTTATGCTAGAAATTTTCAACACTATTTTGGCACATAACGAAAAATTCTAGCCCAACCTAGTTGCACCACACTGTGTCATGTATACGCCACAATAGTAAATCAGGGCCGCTGTGCAGGCTTCCTGAAGTGTACATGAGGCCTAGTCAGCCAGTGATTTATCGCTATCCAGTTTGTTATATGGATCCCATATGTTATAGGTGTTTTGATAATGTGTTTTCTCTATTTCATTATTTGATAAACCTTCCACAAATTTAGTATCTTGTATAATAGCAGATGATCTTAGTGGTCTCCATCCTCCACCCATCACATGCAAGCTGTGGACCCCAGGTTGTGGTTTCACTGAACACTTATCATGTAATGTTTGCATTAGTTCTCCTTGTTATTCTATTTTTTGGGCTTCTTCTTGTCCTTCAATGTGTTCACATCTGGTGCATGGTTTATTTGTATGACCAAAACCACAAATGTATAAAGTAAAGGCTTTTACTTCTGTTTTTTGCATCCAATACTGTTTCTAGCTAAAGAAAACATCATCACACCGGCTGTTGGCCTGTTATAATGCTTCTGTGGTAGCAACACCAAAAATCACAGTTTTTATTTGAAATTTTAGAAATGGGGACCTATAATATTAAAAACAGTCCTATCATGTTGTGGAGAAGAAGAAGCCGAGCAGATTGATATATTGTTATGTGGGAAAAGATTCAGTATAACCTGTATTTTATTGATACATAGGTTTAGGAGTCCAGTGGGCGGTCTTACTAAGTGACTGACATCTATTTATGTATAAGGGAGCATACAGACAAAACCTGCCCACTGGACTCCTAATCCCTGAATGAACAGAGGAACAATAAAATGCAAGTTATATTGGAGGGAATTCAGTTTTCTGTCATATAGGAATGATCTTTAGGTGCCCATTTGACACAAGACCCTTTTGTGAACCACAAGCCCTGAACTGAGTCTCGCCCTCCACATTCTGAAACTGATATATTATAGAAAATGGTGGTGGAGTTAGAATGGAAATCTGCGCCAATTTCTACCTAGCGTAGATTTCCATTTTGGTGCTGGGACGACTGACAGATTTATGAAGACTGCAGCGTCTTCATAAATCTCCGATTGCCGCCTTTTATTAAGACTGGCGTACAATACTCCACTCTTTAATAAATTTTCCCAGTGAATCATCAGCTGTTTGTATTCTATAACCCGCTGAATGCAGATCAGAATTTTCAGTGGCATGTCTTGTAATGGATCCTCATGATGTGACAATTCAACAGCTCTAAATGGCCAGGGTACAAAGGTTGAAGAGAATTATATGTCCTGATAAACATTAACTATGTACAGTAAATTATTAAATTACATTACATTGATGCATAAACACATTAATGATGGCGTCCATAAAAAAACATGCCATCAGAATCTTGCAGTAGTGCAGCCTCAGACTTTCGGCCTAGAAGATCAAACGCTCATATACTGTATCGCCATGGCAATAAGATATTAAAAATGGTATTCATGTACATTTAAGTGTACAGCAAACAAATGGTTACTGGTAGACTAATGCAATAGCATCAAAGACTGGAAACAATGGGTCAGCTTTAATAAGACTGGTGTTTTGTACGCCAGTCCTAATAAAGGCGCTAACAGGCGCAAGGCGTGCCTAACTTGGCCTATTATTAAATTAGGCACATGCCCGTGCAGCAGGATGGAAGTCTACAGCAGTCAAAAACTGGCATAGATTCAGAAAACTGTTGTGAGTTATAATAAATATGTCGGGCAAGGCTTACCCGGGCCTGCCCTACTCTCCACCCACATTTATGGAAAGTGGCGAGCGGGGCATAGAAAGAGGAATATGGCTCATCTTTGCTGAAAGAAAGGTCCTTACACAAAAAATACACCACTTTATCACGCATATGCCAGAAAACTGATATATTCCCCCAGTGTCTATTATTTTAACACTGGTACCTTGGATTTCCACTACATAGGGACACATGTAATACTCAAAAATTTTCAGCCAAGTATGGGATTTTTTTCTTAAATTGGTATTCCATGAGTTAAAAGGTTTTGTACAGAATTAGAAAAAAAAAGTGAATCAGGCTGAGCTGCAATAACACATAGAACCTGTGGACAGGGGTGGCGCTGTTTGTTTGAGAAAGAAGCCATGTTTTCTAATCCTGGACATTCCCTTTAACATGGATGGAAATCCACAATAAAAGGGACAGATTGTTGGATAATGGTTCTAGTCACATACTATATAGATGTGATTGTTGCTGGTCCTGAAGGTTGTGACCCCCATGCCTAAACCACCAAACTCTTAGGGGCTTATTAACAGAAAACCAGTATCAGGAAAAATGAAGACTGCTAATACTGGTAAGTCATAGGTTACAGTATTCTTCTCTAATATTGTATCATTTTAGGCTACATTCACAAACATCAATGAGAAAAACGGCCCATTCTGTGACCTCCATGGACCCATACATTTCAATTAATGAGCCCATTAATTAATGAGATCCATTCTCAGTTTTTACTTTGCATAAATAGCAGTTTTTTTTTTACTATATAGTGCTTCTATTGTTCAATTATTTGCAATGTAAAAATTACTAATTTTTATGTGATTACTAGGATAAACCTTTTTTAGGATAAATGTGATACATAAATATACAGGTCATATGGCACAAGTGACAAATTATATCTTTATTTCATGAAATAGTAAGTTGCATGATACATCACACATATAGTGCAGAGGGACAAAGTGCCTGTGGTGTCATTCATGTAGCAGTGTTCTAGTGGCTGGCATTGCATTTGCTGGCATCTATCGGCATGCCAGGCCTGTGTATTAGTATGTTAAAGGGGTATTGTGGATAGTTGGTAATTTTCTGATCAGTTGAGGTCTGATCTCTCTGACCACCATCAATTATAACAAACCTAATGTGAATGGAGCGGCAGGTCTGGCAGTGCGTACCACTCTATTCGTTTCAATGGTACCACCTGAAATAGCCGAGTGCAGTCACATTATAGGTGGTCCCATTGAAATGGCACAGCACCATTCATTTCAATGGATAAGGAAAACTTATAAAAGACCACAACACCGTTTCATTCTCAGGATCAGTAGAGGTTCCAGAGGTCAGAACCCCACCAAATGTAAAGCAATGGCATATCCTAGCGATATCCCATCACTTTAGGATGGAAATAACCCTTAACTATATTAAGGGGGTTGTCTGGGATAAAATTATATTTCTACTCTAAGCTAAACACCCTCCCCCTGCATACATTCTAACTTACTTAGTTTACAAAAAGAAAAAAAAACTATATTAACCTAGTTTGCTGGGGCGGTCATGTGACCGCCCTAGGCACATTTTCAGTTATTACAGTGATGTACCGTTTCCGGAAATGGAATGTCGTCAATACTAACCCCCACCCCATCATACTTACCTGTCTTCCTTTCCCGATCTTCTGGGCATGGGACATCATTCCCTTCTGGGCCCACGCCTGCGCAATAGAGCTGGAGTGTGGGGCTACAGTACATGCCAGCACGCTGTATTGCGTAGAAGGCGACAGACGTCAAGAAGAGGAGATGCCGGTTCCCCAGAATGAAGTGATGCTCCGTGCCCAGAAGATCCGGACAGGAAGACAGGTAAGTACGGGTTAGTAGTTGGGAAGGGTTAGTAGTGGGTGGGCTAGCTAGGGAAACAGGGAGAGGGATGAAGTGAGCGAGTCAGCTCTGAGTGAAGCGTAGTGCATCATGGTATTTGTAGGAAAACAGAACAGGAAGATACCCATGTAAACAAATGTAGAAGATGCCAGGAGCTCCCAGAGAAACCCAGAAATCACTCAAAACACTGCTAAATGTATTTGGTTGCACTTATTTACCTATTAATAGCACTAACTGACCTTTTTTGATAAACCCCTTTAACACTTGATCATTTTTCATATATACAATAAATCAAAGTCATATTCCAATTCCCAGGTGTCTTCCATAAAAACATCCTACAAGTTTACATAGCTAAGACAGATGTTATCTTCTTACTATACTGTAGTTTATAGTAATACTTTATTATAATATATAACAAAAAAAATACAAAAAAATGACCATAAAGTAGCTGTTAATAATAATACAATAGGAAGGCAAAGTTATAATGTCCATTTCCGTGTTGCCATGGATTCCATAAGTGATAGTCAATGGCAGTAAACACACGTCTTCATTACCAGCCTTGTGCTCCTGTTAGTGCTTTCACAATCGGTAAACCTATTTCCATCAGTATTATGAAGACTTTTTCATCAACTGTAAGATTTTATTAAATTTTAATCTCTCAGCAATATCAACGCAAGTTTCTCCTTTCTGTATGGAAAAAAACAGAGTGCAAATTACATATGTCTTTATACTGTGCCTACCCATATTACATTTTGTGTTGAAATCTCAGTCTCAACAGTCTTGTGGTGGACCTGTCAGCAGAAACATGTTTGGGACCATAAGAAGAACTTTTTGATAGGATGACAATGTTAAATAAGGCATCCTTACAGAATACTGTGTCATCCACTGATGGGTTCGCCGAATGATGAAGGCACGGATCTGCTGGGGAGTTACCTTTTATAGTCTTTACTGGTGTTAGGTTATCTGGTCGCCCCTTCTGTGGTCCAGCTTTTAGTTTTTGGTTTACAGTTACTGTCGATGTGATGGCTTGTGTGTGGTTTTACAGTTTCGTTAAAAGATTTGTAGGGAAAATCTTTTTTTTCCTGTAAATATTGTTAAAGGAGTTTCTAGGATTTGGAGCAACCTCATCTGTCCCTGGAGCTCCATTGTCTGCTCTCTGTTCCCTTTCCATCACGTACCGAGTCTTGCAGCGCTGGATCAGGGGCCTCACAGATTGGTCTCAGCGGTCATGTGAGCCTCACCGTTTCCAGGGTACTGCGAGCAGATGAAGGGGAGTATTCCTTTTCTTTTATACCAACCCCAGCCACCCCAGTGGTTGCTCCAACTCCTGGACAACCCCTTTAAAGTGATGGCCCTGACTTTGTTTATCCTGTTAGGTAAATTCGTTCATGACATCCACTTTTTTTCTAGTGGTCACTTGCATGTAGACAGTTTATATTTCATGATTACCTTATTTGCAATCCAGGGGTCAGCCTTAGCTTCCAGCAGAATTGGTACGATAGTTTGACTCTTCATTCTACAAGCATAATGGAGGGCTGTGTTCCCTTCCTAGAGGAGAATACAAACAAGATTTTATGAAGTAATGTGTCAGCTATTGTGCGGTATTCCTATTCATCAGTTGTGGTGGTGGAAGAAGATGTTAGAATGGTAGCTAGATGACTAAAAGTTTAGCGTCCTGTATCAACTCAGATTTCCTCATTTAGGGTATTCTTGGTGTTTTTCTATTTCTACTCATTTAAGGCTGGAATCCCCTTACATTTTTTAGATCTACTTCTTTAAGGCCTTATTTACACATCTGTGTCTGGTTTTCATCTTGTGATAAGGCCCATTTTTTGCCCATATGCTGTCCATGTGTTCGTTATTCCCAATGCTCATATGTACAAAAAAGGAACAGAAAGAGGTCTATTTTGGCCTAACCCACTGAAAAGATCACATGACTGCACCATTTTCACAGTTTGTAAAAAATGGTACATATGGCATCTGTGCTGTGATGTTCACGGGCCCATTGAGTTGCATTTTTTTTGGGAAAAAAAACAGCTAAGAGCAGTGCATACTTTATATGATACAGTGATCCAGAGAAAAAGTGGACTTCTGAATACACATATAGCATTCAATGGGTTCATGTACTGTACCTTCCTTATAAGAGGGTGTTCACACTACCGTTAGTGACCATCAGTAGTGTCTGTTGCTATAGTCCGTTATAAGATTTTAGCATCGGACACTAGCTGAACCGTCAGAAATCCGTTAAAATTTCCATTCATTTCAATGGGTTTTTATATTGTGTCCGTTTACACCAAATCTATCAGAAGTCCGTTTTTTTTCGGGGACAAAAAATCCTACATGCAGGACTTTTTGTTAGTTTGAAAAAAAACGGATTCTTGACGGACAGCAAGTGTCCGTTATTTTTTTAACATTGAAGTCTATGGGTAGCAGACTTATAACGGACAGTAACTGATAGCCATCAGTTACTGTCTGTTATTTTATGTCCGTTTTTTCCTGCGCATGCTCAGAAAGCAGAAACAAACAAAGAAAACGGACAGTGTTAAAAAACGGACACTAACTGATGCTAATGTGTTTTTTTTTTTGTTTTGTTTTTTTTTTTTTAACTGAACCATTAATTGGATCAGTTAAAAAAAACGGACACAGTAACATCAGTTAGTGTCCGTTATGATAGGTGTCTGTTTTTTTTAACGGACACCTTCATAACGGACTCCAACGGTAGTGTGAACCTTGCCTAAGTCCACACAATGGAAACAAAAAATTAAAACACGCAGAAAGTGTGATTAAAAAAATAAATAAAAGCACACCAATGTTCTGAAACACCAATAAGATCTAGCAGCATCTCCTCCAGAAGGAATAAATATCTCTCTATCGACACCTATAGGTAATCGTCCTGTAAGTCAATATTCAACCCTACTAAGAGCTTTGAAACAGGACTTGGGTTATCAACTGAACCAGAGACACTTATCTGTGTCCTGCACATTTGGAGTCATTGCTGCCCATCAGTACATATCAGGGATCTGGATGGTCTGTGTACTCATGCAATGGCTATTAGAGAGGCAGTTAGGAAAAAGTTTGCAAAAAAAGCTTTCCTATGTTGTATATAAAGACTCAAGGGAAATCCGTACCTTCCAAAAACCTCTTTATAAGTGAGAATGATCTGATACTGATGTGTCTACACTTGGCTGGGATTTTGTTAAGGACTCCAACTTCTAAGGAACCAATTCAATACTATATAATGGCATAATAGAAAAACCCTTGATAATATACAATTCACAATACAACCACTGGGTGGCAGCACATAAATGCACTTAGGATAGACATCTTGTGACAAAGTATTGCAAAATAATGTGTCTAAAAAAGCTGGTCATCGTGCCACGGACCTTGGGATATGTGGATTTATGAGGAAAGGTAAGAAAAGATACATCTGTAACTGCTGCCTATATGTAGTCCAATTTTCATGCATCCTTCAGTGGAACAGAAAAGCTAAGCTAAACGTGCTCACATATGATAAAGACCCCTCCTGCACATGAGCAGATGGTGACGGCAGACACGATTCACTGGTAGGTTTAATGCATACTTTGTCCTGGGGGTGGATTGAAGCCCTTTCCATTTCCTCTGTGGAGTGGATTGTGTTGCTTCGGGGATCTTGTGATCAATTACTACATCAACATGCCATCTGATGCACTTAACACACAAAGAAGCTGAGCCATATACAGCTCTTTAATGTTCTCTTTTAGGCATATGAGATCACTAAAGCCAATAAATCACATTTAGCCAGATGATGCACTTGTGAACTGTTCTACGAGGTTGAGAACCTGCTATGGATTAGTAAAATCAATAAAAAAACATTTTCTCTATATAGCCAGGAATACACGACCTTCCAGACTAGAACTATTGATGGTAAACCTGATGGTAGGCACATAACCTAAGAATTAGTCATCTACATTGAGTTTCCACTACCAGTAGAGGCGTAGCCAGAAGTGCATGATGTGGGATAGATATCTTGGTATCTCACATGAACACACATTTGGCTTAATGGAGGTGGGACTGTAGAGGAAGGAAGCAAGGATGAGAGAAGTGTTCTTGTGTGCACGGGAGTGCCTCCAAAAAATAGTGCAATTGCCAAGAAAACTGGTATAGGAGTAACCAGACACTCGATCGGGTGTGGAATGAGGGCTATGCATAGTCAACAATTGCCAAGGGTGCCATTAAGCAGGGAGGCACGATTTGTGGAGTTGTGAAGAAATATTTTCTCAGTGTTCCACTGTATGGATAAGAGCTTTAGGGATAGGTGGAGAAAAGAGAAACAGAGGGGATTAAAAGAATGACAAAATGTTGGGGTACTCTGGATCCACCGCCCCTGCCACTGCTCCTCCTGTTATAATTTTAAGAAATGAATTAGAAGAACCAGTCAAACTTTATGCCTGTTATCCGCATGGTGATAGGATGACCTTAGGGTAGCAGTTTTGATGGGGCCCTGAAGCCTAATAATTATACCAGTTGTAGAGGGGTAAAAGTTAACTTCTCTAGTTGGTAACTTTTACCATGGGGGTAGATATTTGGTGCATCCAGTGGTGTGACCGTGCTGGCTGCCAGAGTGAGGACTTGCTATATATGTGTCATTCCTGTCCTGTCTCTATCATCCTAGAATGTGGTCTACTGAATGACAAAGCATCGGAGTGCGGAATATGTGAGTGTGAACGTAGCCCATCACCTTAGGTAAACTCTGGGTAATTGAAGTCTTTACTGCATTCTTCAATGAAGACCAGTAAAGTTCAGTTCGGTGGTTCTTTATTACTACAATGCAACACCAGCCTGCACAGATAATATACACGGACAACAGGATCACTATGGCATTTCACGAGACCACAGGGCAACTCACATTGTTAATGCCCCATTGCAACTCTCATGATGTCCTATTAGCTGTATAGCCAAGCAATGCAACTTGAGACAGTTGGGTATGCAATGCATATGTTACTACACAGATGTTCTAAATGCCATTGCATAGCTTTCCCTATTCCCAGGTTTTTCCCAAGATTAGGTAAATACTAAAAGACAAATATGAAATAATGATATTAGACTATGAACACACTTTGAAGACTACCTTTGGTATAAAAGTACTTTTCATAAAATAATGAAGAATTGCATTACTCTAATATTGTTACCAACAACCTTCATTTAAAAAGGTAGAAACATCTTGGGGTGCAGGGGAGCTCAGGAAAAGTGAAAAAACTCTTAACCAACCTATTCAATTGTTAGCGATGCAAGCTAAGTCTGTACAATATGTACAGATATACATACATACAGTCCAAATTAATGTAAAAATGACGTCTACAGTGCCTTGACTTACAGAATCTGTGGCATTGACATTGACACCTGCGGCCAGTAACAGGTTAATCAATCTTTCGTTCCGTTTGGTCTTTGATACCTGCACAAGCGAGACACAAAACATAGGCACATATGAATAATATGTTGAAGAATGAGGCAGCTCACCTTAGGCGACCACAAGAACAAAATGTCGAGGGTGTGTGTCCACAAAGACAGTAAAAGATATGAAGTAGAAAATATTTGGATTTCAATACTTCTTGTTAGTAATATAAACAACATATTTAGTTATAGAAAGAATATAAATATACACCTAATGTCAAATATATCCAATATGTCCCGATTACATTGATAACAATAAAATGAACAATATGGATACATGACACTTGGTTCAAAAATCAAACACTATAAGATCAGATTGCAATAAAAACAACCCTCAATCGGATTGTCCCTCCCAAAAAGAAAAAAAAATAATGATATCATCAATAAAAGATAAAGGAATTAAAAAATAAAATGAATTTAAAAATAAATTGGAATAAAAAGGTAAATTAATTAAAAGTATTTTTTAATTTTAAATATATTCTATTTTGGTCACATTTTTCATTTTTTTGTTACCTCTAATATCACAATTTTCTTTTCCATTTTCGGATATCCCATTTAGGGGTGGTTTTTATTGCAACCTGATCCTATAGTGTGCAATTTCTGTACCAGGTATCACACACCCATATTGATCACTTTATAACTCACTTGGTTATTGATGTATTTTGAGACATATTGGATTCATTTGACATTAGGTATGCTGTATATTTATATTATAACTAAATCTAATGTTGGAATTATCATCAAGACGTCTTGGGAGTCAGATATTTTCTTTAATTGCATATGAATAAATATTAGAAATGCATTTTTGTGGTTTTGTTATTCTATTTTCAGAGTGTTTGAACGTAAGTGGGTTTTCTCATGTTACTTGCAGATCAGAGGGGGTCCGACCGCTCAGACCCCCACTGATCAGGAGAATGTGGGATTTTATGAATGGAGCGGTGGCCAGACAGGGTGCGCAGCACTCCATTCATTTCAGTGGCAGCGCCAGAGATAGCTGAATGCTGTACTTTGCATATCTCCGGCACTCCATCAAAATGAATGGAGTGCTGTGCATGCTGCCGGACTACTGCTCCATTCTGGATGGTGGATGAAAGTCCCCTGTTCTGATCAGTGGGGGACCCCCACTGATCTGCAAGCTATTCCCTATTCTATGGAATAACTTGCTTTGTGGTATAACCCTTTAAGTTCAAGCAATGTGCAAGTTATCCCTTATCCTATGGATAGGGAATAACTTCTTGTGGGATAACCCCTTTAAAGTCGCACTCCCACACAATTTTTTTTTTATTCTCGGGCCAGTTAGTAAGGAACAAGATGATCTTCTTACAGGTGACTGTATTTGTTCTGAGTTATCGACTTGTTACTGGTCCTCAGCTATATCATGTGATCAGCAACAAGGCTCTCCAATCGACCGACACAGTGGTCTATATATGTGAATGAGTATCTATGAACCTCATATGTAGAAACTGAATTCCTATCCACACATAACACGTTGTGTCAGCTCGAGAGTTAGAGCATCTTGGATAGTTTCTATGACTTAAGTAAATTCAATAATACTTCTGAATACATTATGATGTACAGTATCTTTTTTGGGGGAAAAGTGGTAACTCCCATCTCTCTGCAGCCTTTAGGTCCCTTTTTCAGGTCTGCAGGAATCTGTTCCATCAGAACTAATGCAGTAAATAGAAAAGAGGAATATAAGATGGGACTGTGGGATGCAGATGCGGCTTTTCTCTCTCTGCGTGCTGTAAGAAGGGAGGGGAAGCAGAAACAGGGAGACATCTGATGTGTGGGCAGCAGAGAAATACACCATAGAAAGAGCAAACATCACACCAGGAAGAGCTATATAGGTCAGGCTAAACAAATTCTGGCTGCACTACTTCTAATACGTATCCATACCTGCCTTATGCGTGGTTGTGATTTATTATATTACATTGTTATAGGTATGCTTTGAATAAATTACAGGATTTTTTTAACCTTTCTAGTCCTCACTGTGGTTGTCGTAGAGACACCCTTTATTTTACTTGCAGATATTTTAAATTCCTTTAAGAGACATTTAAGGCGTTACCTCCTATACCTTGACAAAGGGTGTGGGATGATATATGTACAGTAGAAAAATATACTTTGGTTATCGAAATACATCAATTTATCATTGTCCGGAACTCACCATGATAACGTATCCAATAAGCATAACAGGCATCAAGAGTACAATCAGCAAGTAGTCCAGGAACGTGAACTTTTTCCTTACAGCGTAGTGCAAACATGTCCTTCCTTTCTGTAACCAGAGGGTAGGAGAATGTTGTCAGCACAAATACTGACGGCGGGTCACCTTCATTTACTATTTAATGTCCTTTTTACTATGTTTGACTTGTCAGTAACCTGCACTTACTACTAGAATACAGATTGTAAAAAGTAGAGACACTGGCGTTGAGGCCGGCTGCTGCAAGAGTAAATTTCCCTGGCTCAGGCTAGGTTCACACCATAGGAGACTCCACTGAAGAGTCTGCCTAAAATCGGTAGAGAGTAAAGTCTTGCAAGGACGTGGACCCCATTATAGTCTATGGGGTCTGTGGGTAACCACTTTTTAAGCGGACAGGCTCTCCGTCTTTTGGGTCCCCATGCAGACCCAAACGACGGAGAGCCGAAAGCTAGTGTGAACCTAGCATCACAGAGCTAAGATGGGTGTAGCTCAAGGTAAGAGCCAGGTAGCAGACTACTGACGGGGCACCAGGACATAAACAGTTCAAGGCAAGAACTAGACAGCAAGGCATTGCTGAAAAAGGTATTGGTACAGTATAAGGAATATAATATAATGTCAGGTAATATTTGTATTTTGCTATACATTGGGTCCGCAGAATGAATTTTGCTGGTGGCTCCTTGAAACCCCAATGTTCGTAAACATGTTAGACTTCAATGAGTTTGTATGTTCTCCCCATGTTTGTGTGGGTTTCCTCCCACACTCTAAAGACATACTGATAGGGAAATTAGATTGTGAGCCCTATATGGGACAGTGATTGACAATATCTATGTAAAGCTCTGCGGAATACAATGGCGCTATACAAGTAAGCAAAGTAAATAAATCTGTGTGTGAGGCCTTTTCCTTCAACCATTTGTGTATTGTAGACATCATCTTCAAATCACTAACAGGATTTTATCTTGGGTTATGATTTGACTTCAACAGTCATGTGGGGTGCACCGACATCATGATGCTTGCGTCTAAGTGTCATGATATCGTCGCCTCCCACGTAACCACTGAGATCCAATCACAAGCCTCAGTGGTCCCTCAGCAGCTGATGTCATTCAGGAGGCCAGAAGAGGCCCAAAGAGTTCTGTCTGAAGTAAAATTGCTCAACGAGCCTTGTAAATATTCCCAAGACAAATCTTGCAAGGTTTGTCCAATGCTATTAAGAGGTAATTCCATAATACGGCTTTTTTCCAGAAACAACTCCTACTCCTGCCCATGGGTTGTGTGTGGTATTCCTTAGCTTCATTCATTTGATGCAATACCCACAGCCCATTAACAAGAGTGGTGCTGTGTCTAAGAAAATTGTGCTAAGAAATTATCTGTGGGATAGTGTAGGAAATGTTTCTGTCTTGAAAATAGTCTACCTCGGGAGATATAATTGTATTATTAATGAGGATCTTTCATCACCTCAACCGACTCCAGTTCTTTACATCCTTTAATAAGTGTCACCCCACTGATTTTGGCACAGTTGAAATTTTTTCTGTAGCCCCCACCATTCCTAAGTAATCTGTTCAGTTAGTTTTGGTGCTTGATATACTATTTAGGCTCTATACTGTCAGGTACAGCGGGCTGGTGTCTCACAGGAGAAGGCAAGGGGGCGCCTCTGAGCTTTGACAAGGTCCATCTCTGATTGGCCAGTGTCAGAGCTCAAAATTATGCCCTCTTGCCTGCTCCTGCCTTAGACCACCCACTTGACAGTACAGAGCCTAAATAGTATGTCAGGCACCAAAACTGTGCTGATTACTCAGGAAAGGTGGGGGGTACAGAAAAAATTCAAACTGTCCCGGAAACAGTGAAGTGACTAAATAAGGTAAAGAACTAGTGTTGGTGGAGGAGGTGAGTAAGTAAGCCAGTACTGTCTTATCTACAAATGTGGTAGTATACAAGAACTAACTATACTAACTAAAAATGTAAAATCACAAAAAAACAAAATGTAACTTACGTTATTGGTGAGGTTGAGATCAGCTTTCATATGTATTAAATAACTGACTACATTAATGTTGCTCCTCCGGCAGGCACTTATGAGAGGTGTGTCTCCACCAAAGCTATCCTTCACATTAATAACATTATGATCTTCTTCTACAAGTAGTTGGACTTCATCTACGTCGTTTTCATAGGCAGCTTGACAGATTGGCTAACAAAGGAAAAAAAAACATGAAGGATGTAGGTTATTCCATATCAACAAGTAAAATAATCATATAACTGTTGGCCTATATAATAGATTTTGTGTTTTTCAAGCCGTTATGCTGTCTGCTTTTTTTCTGCGCATGCGCAGAAAGCAGAAAAAAAACAAAAAAAAACGAACAGTATATAAATGGACAATAATGGACACTAACTGATGCTAATGTGTTGGTTTTTTTAATCGATCCATTAAAAAAAACGGACACATTAATATCAGTTAGTCTCCGTTATTGTCCATTATGATAGGTGGTTTTTTTTTTTTGTTTTTTTTTATTATTAATGGACACTATCAGAATGGACATCCAACGGTATTGTGCACGCCCCCTAAGTTTACTTTGCTGGTTTCAGTTTTAGGTTCATGACATCTTTTTATTATGTAACTACAATCATTATTATTCACTTCCTCATTATTAATACATTTAGGGTTCCGTCATGTAAACTATAAAAGATGGCACCATACCAGTGCTCAATAAAAGCTGTTTGTTTATTAGATTAATTACATTGGGCCAGATTTATTATGCCTTGTATCCCAGTTATCTGCTGTACTAGGCATTTAATTAAAAAAATTGTTTGTGCCAATCGGATTTGCAACTTTTTTCTATTTTCTTCACCAATGCTACTTTCATGTACGGGATGTGGAGTGCGCCACATTTATTATCAATCATATTAATTCTTTATTATCATTATCATAAATGATTCCTGAAATCTACGCCATCTACAAGCTAGCATAGATTTCAGTATGCAGGTGCACAGCCCGGCAGAGGGTGCACCTAAGCTATGAAGTGGCATGCTCCACATCATAATTGAGACGCAACCTCCTCCGATGCAGGGGATATTAAGACTTGCAGTGAATATGCCAGTCTTCATAAATCTCCCCCATTGTGTTTGTCTGTAATTGTCACTTAGATAACACATCACATTTTATTGGCAATCCATACAATACATTAAGTGCTATTAAATATGGTGACTAATGTATATACATTCTACCATTGATACAGTATATTATACATTGTATATTCGGTGGACTGGTAAATAAGAGAGCACCTGTAAAATAGGATTCATGGAAGGTACAAACAACTGATAAGTATTACATCAATACTTGACTCGCATAAATAACCCAAAGGCTTTGTAGGCTGTTTTATGGATAGGTGAGTCAAGCAGAAATTTCAGGTACCATTTTTCCTTGTTACTCACCTGTCCTGGATCCAGTGCTTTCATACTCTTCCCCTCCTGCCGCTCTTGCTGCAGGAAGCATCAGGTTACTGTAGCAACCCGGTGATATCACCCATTACATCCATCCAGAGATGTAGCTAGCGGGGCGCACAGAGGTGGCGGCTGCCCAGGGCCCACTGAATTTTGGGGGGCCCACCCCGGGGCCGCCATTAGTACATCCTTTATTTCTAATCGCTGGGCTATAAGGAACGCCCCCTCTCTGTACTCCCCCATAGTGCTGTACTGTCAGAGGGGGCGTTCCTTACTGCCCGGCGATGACGCTCAGCTGTGAGGAACGCCCCCTGAGTACAAGTCTATGAACGAGAACTGTCAGAGAGGGCGTTCCTCACAGTGGAGCTAGACTGTCAGGAACGCCCTTCTGACTAAACCGTGAAACTAAGACCGCCAATATCTCCAGCCCCGGGGCACATACCGGGTAAGCCAGCAGCACGTTGAATTCAGCGCGCTGTCGGCTTTCTAGCGGTATGTAAAACAGCATATACATGAGGACGTGAAAGGTCCTCTTTAAGGAGTTTTCCAGCTCATTTTTATTGATGGTCTATCCTCAGAATAAATCATCAAGAGATAAGTGATTCCCCACTGATCAGCTGTATGGAGGGGCTATGGCACCTGTTTATATCACACTCTGTCTGTTTATAGTGACCGTGTGATGTAATTCCAGCCTTGTCACATAGACGTGTATAGGACGAGGCTGTAGTTACATTACATGGCCGCTATGAAAAGAATGACACTATGTAAACAGAGAAGCGGTCACGGCGCTTACACAGGTACCATGGTTCATTCAAACAGCTGATCCTGGGGTCCGGGGTATTGGAACCCCAATAATTTTTTTTTCCCTTTTTTTCCTTTTTAATTTTAAACATCTGGGGCATTATTAATAAGGGGCACTATTTAAAGGGGTGCACAGGGAAGTTATTAACTTAAAGATACACTTGGGGGTATTATTCATTATGGGGGGTTATATTATATATATTATAATTGGGGTAGCAGCAGGATGGGGGCTTTGTGTAGGTGAGGACAATGTGGGTCAGGTGCCTGGAAAAGTGAGGAGCTAAAGATGTCTGTGTTGCAAACTTTACAGAGACTGGAAGAAGTGGTCATGGCCGTCCAGATAAAAGAGATGGGAAATGTGAAGGATTGGTCAGAGATGTCACCGGTAAGTCACTAAATGTTACTACCCTGTATTCACCTAAATTGTCTGCAGAGCCCTGTGTAGAGCTGCTATATACCACTATACGCTCACCGTAGTATCGAAATACGAACAAGTCCAAGTTGGGGGCCCACTTGGACATGTTCGCCCCCCTTGTGCTGAACCCCTAGCCTCTGCATCCATCCCATTACAGTAAGCCAGCTCTGCTACATTGAAATAAGCTAGCCAACACTACTATACCATAGCCATCTGCCCACTTTCCTTGGACAATGACTTAGCAGATCCACCACACCATATGTGAACATAACATCCCTAAAGTTTGGCATTCCTCAATACGATAAACTAACTCAGCATGATGGTCATAATGTGACAGTGCTTTGGAGATTGTTTGCTGCCTGGACAACTTGAAGAAACCCTGAGTTCACTATTCTGCCAAAAAGTATAGTGAATAGCCAGTTATATATGTAGAAACTGAAGCTATAGTCAGTGACTAAACTAAAATCCTGTGGACCCCGATGCAAACCCACTACCCCCATCTATACAGCATACTCTGTGGCCTAAAATAATTCAATATCAATGTGAAAGACTTGTGAAAATAGAACACGTTTTACTATCCTTGCTTTCTAAAAGTGGTCCAACCAGTTCTTCCACCACCAAAATCTCTTCTGTTTATATACTGTTGTAGGGATGGTTATTGTCATAGTCAGAATACCTTTTCTGTATCAGAGCACAGGTTTGCTGCCAAGAAAATCAACTTGCAATCTGAATGCTAATGATCTGTCTAGTGCGCCCGGGGCATGGCAATGTCTGCCTGTGGTGGCCGCACATTGGGACCTGTTAAGTTAGGTTAGTTGGAGATGCTGAGTGGCAACCACAGGCAAAAACAGGTGCTCTGGTAGACCTGGCTCATGGTAGACTCCCTTTAAGGGAATTTCACAGCATTTCCACATTCAAATTGGTATTGAATAAGTCAAAGCTGTATGCTTGGGTCCTCTATGAGCCTGCACTCCATGTGCCACTGTATGGATCTGCTGTACAGTACTAATTTTTCCTAGAAGCAATACTTCAAGAGCAGAACTCCTGTGTCATATGGAATGTGATGGAATGATAGATGGACTCCGTTTACTCTCCTTCTAGAAGCTTTGCCGCTATTCTTCTTAGTTTGCAGAAAAGTGGCCAGAGATGGGTTATTGCTTACACTAGGGAAAGCTCCTATTGCATGCATAGAGAGTAAACATACTGTGGAAGATTTATGATGACTATCAGGGGTATTCACTGGTCTTGATATCTCCTGGACCACCGGAGACTGTGCCTTATGTGCTCACCTCATCATAAATCAGGTTCACTCCTTGGTGGGAGTAGTGAAGTCTATGCCAGTTCCTGGCATACATGATCATAAATCTGATGGGGCTCATGACCCCACCTATATCACACCCCTCACCATACCAAGAGAAAAAAAGGTTACTTTTTTTTTTTACACACAATACCCGACTTGCGCAAAGATTGTGACTTTTTCACACGTTGTACACTAGAAAACTGGTGTGCAAGGCATAATAAATCTGTCCCACTGTATGCCAATGCCTATCATTCAGTGGCGAATGTCATCGATAGGTCAACTTCCCCCCCAAAAAAACCCATATACTGCATACTTTATGATTTTTCTGCAATGGCTCACTGAATAGTAAAGCAAAGCAGGCTGCACTTTCATGTATAGTTAAAGAAAAGACACACACTCTACACACACTGTGGGAACATAGCCATACTGTATTTTACTGCACATAAAGCAAAATTCTCAATAACTAATTTATGAAATGCTAAAAACCTGTTTTATTTTCCAATCCTGAATTTAACACATTACATTCCTAACCAAAGATGTCACTTTTTCTCCTAAGACAAACAATGCTACAGGTTGTTTTGTAAGCAGAGACACTTTATAGGTTTTCTTAGGACAACTTTGCACTGATACATTGTGGTACGGCATGGAATGTAGGCAGGGAGTAAGTCAACATCAGTCTTTAGGTGACTCGTAAGTTCTGCAAGATTAGCCCAGTAGAACTAATGCACGCCTTCATGTATACAGCTGCTAACAATTCTTCTGTCTTTGTCTTGTACTGCACAGGACATGTTACATTATTATTCTATCACATTTTCATGTTGTTTTAAAATAGGGGCATATTATAAATACTCCATATTCTATCTATCTAGACTTTATACATATGTTCATATTTAAATTACCCATTTATTTTATTATATTATATTAATATTAACAGTCTACAGCAGCGGTAGCTGATCTGCCACATTATGGCCTGATGAAGTCTAGTTCTCACCTCTTTCCATATGGTTTGCCATTGGACTTCAAATAAAGTGACATCTTTGGTTAGGAATGTAATGGGTTAAATTCAGGACTTGAAAATAAAGCTGAGGTCTTCAGAATTTCATACAATTAGTTAGAGAATTTTGCTTTATGTGCAGTAAAATACAGTACAGCTATGGTCACACAGTGTGTGGGGTATACAATCCAAGTACGTGTTGGTATGTCTTTTCTTTAACTGTAGTGAAGTGAAGTGCAGCCTGCTGTGACTTACTGTTCAGTGGACCATTACAAGACTTACCTGGCTCAGTATGTACAGTAATCCCCAAGACAGTATATCACTGATGGATGTCCCTGACACATTCTGTGTGTATATATATTACTGTACCGTGTTGTGTAAAAGCTTTAGGCAGGTAAAATAAGAATACTTTCAAAAATAGAAATGTTAATAGTTTTATTTGTATTTTTGTCAATGAACTAAATGAAGTGAAAGAACAAAACAGAAATCTAAATCCCATTAATATTTGGTGTGACCGTCCTTTGCCTTGTATCAATTCTTCTCGGTACACTTGCAGACAGTATTTGAAGGAACTCGGCAGGGAGGTTGTTCCAAACACATAGGAGAAATAAGCACAGATCTTCTGTGGATGTAGGCTTGCTCCAATCCTTCTGTCTTTTCATGTAATCCCAGACAGACTGGACAATGTTGAGATCAGGGCTCTGTGGGGGCCATATCATCACTTCTAGGACTCTTCCTCCAAAGGGCGATTACAATGAATATTGGGATTTAGATTTCTCTTCTGTTCATTCACATCATTTTGTTAATTGACAAAAATAAACTATTAACACCTCCATTTCTGTAAGAATTCTTACTTTGTAGCATTTTTTTCCACAGGTGTCAAAAACTTTTGTATGTACTATATTTTTTGCCGTACCAGACTGCATGTATTCATCCGGCTCATAGCCCAGGAGATCATCCAGTTACCATATATATTCCTAGAATATCCTGTTATCCAGAAAATGTATGTCTATTGCAAGAACTCACGCCAAATCTAAAAGTATAACTTGTCTGAATACATTTATGAGTCAGCAGTGACTCACATTGTACCTGCCATATTACATAAGCTTCCTGTTGCACCTTAAGATGTGTAGTCAAACAACCATGGATGTGTGGTTGAAAAGTCATAATAAGGCTACATTGTGCTGATAACATTACACATTATATAAGGGGAGATTCATGAAAACTGTCTTTGTCGCCAATAGCAACCAATCACAGGGCAGCTTCACTTCTGATAGTGCTGTGATTGGTTGCTATGGGCAACAAAGACAGGTTTTCTTTTAGACAGTTTTGTAAATCCGCCCTATGCTTAGATATTTATAAGTACATTTTTTTTTCTGGACGACAATATACATTGTAGGCACAGAAATATTTTAGGAAGCAAATTTTACATACGTGTAAAAATAGAAATAAAATATAAAGGCGTATGACTCTTAAAGGGGTTTTATAGGACTTAGTGACCTACCTACTTATTCATGATTGTCTTACATATAGATGACCTATCCTTAGGACTGGTCATCAGTAATCTGATCAGTGGGGGTGTGACGCCCAGGACCCCCATTGATCGGCTACTTATGGAGACTGCGATCTCTTCTCTGAAGACCAAGCACACTGTCACACATTGTATTGGGGCTGCGCTAAATATTGCAGCTCAGCCTCATTCACTTGCACAGGACTGAGCTGCAAACAGCCCATATGATAATTGGACATGAAAATCCTAACCTATTTGGTAGTAACGTCTCATAGAAAGCACCAGACAGTGAATGCGACTTAACACACGTGAGATGTCAACCATTAAAGTCATATATATAAGTCATAGGAATTCGCCACAGTCACTTGCCTTTCAGTTGACTTCTATGGGGAGAATAAAGAGTTATTGTAACTCGAACTTCAGAAAGATTCTCCACTGTAAACCAAATCAAGCAAGATTACATACAAACATAGCTCAAACCTACCTCAGAGTACAAAATGCCCATGTCCTCTGCAGATCCGGAGAACTCTTGAAGTGTAAAAATCCCACTCTTCAGAGTTGATTGCCTTTGTGTAATAAAAGAAAAAAAAGTACAAGAAGTAGTAAGACCTTAAGATAGTATGCCGATACTTAGGTGGAAGTATGAAACATCCTGATGTGAAGGAATTGCAGCTGAAGGCGCCCAACCCATAAGTGTCGTATTACTCAATAACCTGACAGGACTCGAACATGTTACGACATTGTCTGCCCCATTCATTGTGCACGTACTGACAGTGTAGAGACATCTATAACGTTTCTTGGGAAATCTGAAAAACTTACGTTACATAGAATAGTTACCTAAGGTAAAGAATATGTAGCAAGGTGTGAGTCATTCACAAATGTGTAACACTCATATCTAACATGTAATACGGCGGACGCAATATCATCCGGACAATAATAATTTTTTTTTTTTTTGGGGGGGGGGGGACTTTACACTAAACCATTAAGGCTGCCATTTTTGTTGCAGATTGTGCTGCAAATATCTAGGAAACTCTTATTCTCCATTCTGCTCAAAAAAATTTCTGGCTTTGGCTTAAAAAAAAATGCAGCAAAATCTGCAACAAAAAAGCTTGCGTTTCCACAACATGGGGCCTCAGCCTAAAACAGCGCATTTTCTTTCATTGTTTCTGCCATTGTAAAAAATGCTGCTTTTCTGCAACATGTGGCTTAAGGCTAAGGCCTCATGTAGCGGGCAGCAGCAAAAAAAAAAAAAAAAAAAAAGCTACGGAAAAATCTTATTGCGTTTTTTTCTGCAGTGTTTTTCACAGAAAGTCTGTAGAGGAAAACTTCTGCTTCTATTATACCTATACGGAAACCACTGCTTTTTGAAATCTCAGAATGTCCACGGTGGATTTTTTTCTCTCTTTTTACGTGCTGATGGGATTAGCCAGAATCCCATCCACTTTGCAGGTACTGTATAACACTGCAATTTTTGCCGCAGCATTTCCGCTGCAGCAAAATATCTGCGTTTACGATATGTGGGGCCCTTGCCTAAAGAGGATTTTTACAAATTTTTTACAAAAGGGCACAAGGCCCTTTCTTGCACCAAACATGCACCAAAACCACCATTCTGTGCCTCACTCACCACATTGTGTGAATGTGGGCAAGAAGCGGGGAAGGCCACGGTGTGTACACCTCAGTCTGACATATTCATTATAAGTCACGCCAGTGACGCCAATATATTTTTGCCACGTAGGCTTGCTGGAAGGCATGTTGTTCAAATTCCCTGCCAGTGATGTTCACACCGTGTGTTCCCAGCAATAGTTGACTGGTGGACAATTTACTGACTTTGGCTAACTGCATTATTTAATTATTTTGCTTACTTATATGGCGCCAACGTATTCCACAGAACTTTACAGATATTGTCAACGCTGTCCCAAGTAGGGCTCCCAATCTAAATTCCCTATCAGTATGTCTTTGGAAGGTTAACCACTTCCATTTAATAAAGGGGTTATTCGGTTTCTAGTATTGATGGCCTAGCCATAGGATATTAGATCTGTGGGGGTCTGACACCTGCGAATTACCTGAACAGAGAGCTCGGCTCCCGGTATTAGGACTGGCCAGCATAATGAGAAGTGCAGTGACTGTGTCTGAGACCATCACAGGCCCATACTATACTTCTATGTAGCTCTGATTTTATACATGAGCACATGCAGGATTTCTATATGAATGCTCCATCTCATGCTATATCATGGAGGTATTCTCCTCTAGAAGTACACAAAGCTACTATAACCAGTGGCGTGGTGTCCATGTGCCATTGTAAAGCTGAAGCTGGGCCCTAGTGTGCATAGTCTTCACTTCTCCCATTTACTGTGCTATACTTATTACCATTATCAGGGTTAGAGGACTTATAATAAGCAATATTCTTTAGGTATTAACAACCGTTATGCTGCACTACATTCTAAGAAGTACAGTAGGCTGAGAATACAATACTTGTGCTTGTAGATTATGAGAGTCCTTCAGGGAATATATCAAATTACTTCTCACATCCCAAGGGGACTTCAGAAGAAGCTGGATACATTAATAGATGTTGCTTTCTATTTTCTATGGGTAAAAAACACGTTAGGCAAAACGTATCTTATGATTTTGAGCAGAGGATGATAATATAGACAGCCCAGTCCTAAATTCTATTCTAAAAACAAATGAATAGTACATATATTCATATGAAACTGCAATATATCTTATTATAATAAAAAAAGTTTTTCCATTTTCCAGGCTGCTTTCCTCTCTCCTCCTTTCACTCAGTCACCTATCACTGTGTGTGTCCCGTAGCAGCCCCCTCCTCTCCATAGACTTCTGCTATGCCAGAAGTAGCTTGATGTTCACATTTGTCCATTGTTTTGGTCTGTTGGGGGACACTAGGACCGCTAAAATAGTAGTCAACAATGGTGCGTGACGGACCCCATTGACTATAATGGGATCCGAAGGGTGTCTGTTTTTTTTTAAACTGAAACCGCCAGCAATTTTCAGCGCACACTGTGACAAATGGAGACTCCAATACAGATATAAATGTAGCCTGAGGCTGACTGTCTATCTGGATAGGGATTCTATTAGTGATTAATGACTCAGTGAGCAGAGGGTAGAAAAGCAGTCCGATACATGGAGAAAAAAAACATTTTTCTCTAATAAGACATATGGCAAAGTTTCTTATCTTCACATGAACTATTGATTTATAAAAAGTTGTTGTATAATTGGAGATACACTTGAAACTAAACACAATACAATACTTCCTTATGGTTAAAGTGGATCTGTCAGTTTACTATGCTGCCATATGCAAGGACAACCTACTGCATTACAGCTACAGGTCAATATTCACAGTAGCCAAAAGAAAGAATACTCCAGACACATCATTATGAGCCCCATGTATTCACCAGGACAGCATATTCCCATTCCTCATAGTAGGAAGAAAATAATTCTATGGGGAGTTTCCTGCAAAATACAAAGAACATCCAAGCTATAGTGCAATTCTTTTGTGGGCACCATCATGCCAATTCCCTATCCTCTAACACACATTTCCCTGCATCACCATTACATCCAATAAAGACAGATAATCACCAATATCAGGAAAGTATACCAATGGTCATGGTTATCTAGGTAATGTGACTACTTTACTAAAGACTCAGGGATCTGGCTTATCACCAGAAGTTCTTAGGCTGCTATTATTAATGGTCTCTCTTCTGTTTCTCTTGAAGGCCCTAAAGCCAGTAGGGCTCCAAACGTGTCCTGCATTGAACCTATGACTGCAACTGTCTGCACTTGTTGTCGTGCTCTAAATACAGCTATTAGCTTGCCTCTAGTTCACACTATGCGGTTTCTGACTCTCCCTGCTGCTGTGTGTTCCCTTCTGTTGCTGCACCTGGTCCACCCCATAAGGCCTAATGAGCACACATGTGAGCTATCCTCAGCCAATCACAAACAGCTTCCACCTATATTACTCTGCTCTGTCCCCTGCTTAGTGCCTGAGCAATGTTGGGTCTAGTGCTGCAGATTCTGCAAGGGGTCCATATCATTACGTTGCTGTTGGGTTATCATTTATCGAATACACTTCTGATCCTGTTCTGCCGCCATCGTGACCTCTGCACCTGATCTGCCTGCCCTGACCCTTTGGCTGGTCTATGACCTTGTTTATCTGCTGCCTGCCACTGACCTGTATCCTTTTGTGCCTCTCACCAGTCTGTCTGGTCCCTGGTCAGCAGCCACCTATACTGGGACCACTGCAAGAGGTAGCGACCTGGTAGTCTCCGTGAGCCAAAGACCACATCCTTGTATCGGAATTATAGGGTGAAGACCTGAAGGACTACTTAGATATTAATACCAATGCCAAACTGATTAGGTGGCACAGTGAGTCCACAATGCGCTGCCAGTGACAGTCACTTTCAGGTAGTTGTAATGTGGCTGCATTTTAGAGACTATAGTACGGGTCAATACCTTGACCTCTTGTGGTTTAACCCAAGTAAACTTAGATCTCCGTTGGGTGTGAAAGCGGCCTTGATACAAGAATCATTTCCACATTCCACAAGTGTCACAAACCTTCTTCTGTATGTGCAGTTTGAAAGATTTTTTTGCTCATACAATACCTCTGGGGCTGACTGATACAAAATGACATTTTACCTGCCCTTGCAGATACTTGTCTACATATTTCCACCTGTTTTCATTCTTTAACTTCTTGAAATAAGTATTATTTTTCTTTCTTTTGGACAAAAAAAAATGTTCTACAAGATAGGCTGGTTAGGGGAGAAATAAGATCCTCATTAAAAAGGAATCTATAGAATGGAATGGTCAGCGAGGGCTGAAGAAATGTTACATTGTTAGGTCTGCTAGCCTGGTGTCGTAATATAAAAGACCAAAGAGGAGTAGGAGCGCCTCACATCTGAATTTAATGGGAAAAAGTTTCATTTTGATCATAAAGTTTGCTAACCATTGTTAACAATCAGTGCCAAGACCTTCAGATAAGTGTATTGACGTCTGAAGCAAAAGAGGGCCTCACCCCAACAACCAAGGAGAGTAAATTAACAAGACTGGTTTTTCCAGTTTAACTGTTCGTTGCCTTCAATAACATTTATATCATTGCAATGTATGGCCAAAAAGGGAAAGTGCTGCTCCTTTAATTTCTGCTGAGTATGTCATGTTGAAGAGTGGCTCAATATGCATGAAAATATAGTATAAATTATAGTATGATGTGTGCTGTGATCTATGACCTCAGACCGCCATTGATTTCGACAATTAAAGGGGTTTCATGGCCTCCATTTCCATAGGTCATCAGTATCTTATGTGTGGGGGTCTGACACCCAGACTCCACAGAGATCAACGGTTATGGCATCCTCCGGGTGTCGGAAGCTGCTGCAGTGGATGGGGAATGGCAACAGCTCTGCTCCTATTCAAATAGCAGTAGTGCAGCTGCAGATCCCCGGATACAGTGTACGGGGCTGCAGCTCTGCTCCTATTCAAATAGCAGTAGTGCAGCTGCAGATCCCTGGATACAGTGTACAGGGCTGCAGCTCTGCTCCTATTCAAATTGCAGTAGTGCAGCTGCAGATCCCCGGATACAGTGTACAGGGCTGCAGCTCTGCTCCTATTACTTGAACGTGTTCCCCATCCGCTGCAGTTTCTATAGGCTTCTGGAAAATCTGATCTGTGTGAGTCCAGGTGTCGGAACCCCCACAGATCAGATACTGATGACCTATACTTGTTTTAATAAAGGGCCCCACAGGCACAAAGTATGCCTGAATTAAGAGAAGGCTCTGGAAAGCAAGGCATAGAACAGGGGATGTGTCATATCTTTGCCGCAAGAGGGGGCTTTGTGCCAAAGATTTGACACATTTTCATCTTTCTATGCCACACGACTGGCATAGAGGAGTAGATAGATTCCCCAATTGTGTCAGCTTTTTAGTAACAGAACTCAATGACCAGTGCTTTAACATTGTAGTAGAATGCAGGTGACATTATGCTGGACGCTGGATAGGAGGGTCAGACAGAACGGTACTCCATACCCTACTCCATGTCATTGTACGTAGCACCTCTTTACACCTGTTCCCACTCTCTACAAAACCTCAATGTTACTTGGCAGAGAGAGCAACTAAGACGAAACCTCAAATACACTTGTAGAACTAGTATAACAACTTTACAAGTGCTAAAGGGGATTTAGTGCTGTGAGAAGGCCTTTTGATCTGGAAGTCAGCTTCTCGCATACAGTATATAATATATATGACGTATCAGAAGATCATGAATATGTACAGAGAATAAAACTCATAAATGCCCTATAAAAATGTAGTTTTGCAGGGACTGTGTATGTCCCTATGGGAGTACTTGGCATCTGCTGTATATGGGGTGTTTTGCCTGCAGCTTTGTTATTACCAAAGGCCTCATATTGGAAGTTTTGACTGAAATGCAGGCAAGGGTGTGAGAAAGGTCTTACAGACCAAGGAACCTATAAAAGAAAAATATTAGAAAAATATTAACTCCTTGAAATAAAAAATCCTGTGTAATGTAGACCTAAGTAGGAAAATGTGCATTACCGTATCTACGGTGCAGTATCTTTGTCTTTTCTTAGCCTATGAGAAGTAAGGAACTAAGTGCACATGGCGTCTAAGCCCTGGATAAGCTTCTTGCGTATATGCTAACCTTTCATTAGGATGTCAATATCAATTGGATGTCCTTTTGGCCCGATGCAAAAAAGTTGTGCCTTTCCTATACACAGGGCCGCCACATAAAAGAACCCCATGTAGTATGGGATCTATGGCTGACATATGGCTTTGTAGGTCTTTACAGTGGCATACGTTGAAGCATACACTGTATATGAGAGTAGTACAGATAGTTTACAGATCTAGCAAGGGCCTAAAACAGTAGACAGTAAACATTAATATGTTTTCCATCTATTTTGTATGTATACTCAGGTTGGAGCTTGTCATTTCAGGAGGAGAAATTATGTCTGGGTTTCCTGGTGAATCAAAAATTTTAGGACATGTCCCCCTCTTTATCCAAAGTACCCCCCATTTGAAGGTCAAAAAAATCCCCTTTTTCAGCCCCCACACAGTATAATGCCCCTTTACTGCCCCTCATAGTTTATTAACCCTTTAATGACCCCCATAGAATATATTACCCGCTTTAATGTCCCCATACAGTATATTGCCCCGTTTACTGGCCTCCATACAGTATATACTACTGCAGGGCCCCCGTGATATCTGAGGCCCTAAGCGATTGCACAGGTTGCGTTATGGCCAAATCTGCACCTGCGTATATATATTTATATATCTTTGTACTTTAAACCTGGTTAAAACCCATAAAAACATTGAATATGAAATCTTTAGCATACTTTTAGGCTACGTTTTTCTTCCCTTATTAAGTCTATTGGGAAAATGCGAGAATTTCTACAGATAAGATTGACATGCTGCTTTTCTACAGACGTTCTTTTTTCCGCAACGTGTGGATGGGATTAGTCAGAATCTCATTTGGTTTGCTGGTACTGTAAAATGCTGCGCTTTTTTCAGCTGCGTTTTCGCAACATGGGGCCTTAAATCCACACCTTTTTATTTGAGTAAATATGCACATGGCCTTAAAGAGGACCTTTCACTTTCTCATAGATGTGTGGTTTTGTATACCGATAGAAAGCCGACAGTGCGCTGAATTTGGCGCACTGTCAGCTTTCTTGGTATGTGCCCCGATGCTGGAGATATCGGTGCTGTTAATTTTGGCACCAATATCTCTCCACTGTCAGAAGGGTGGGCCTTACAGCCTAGTGTCATTGCTGGGGGGTAAGGAAAGAGCAACGGACAATATTCTTCCATAGACTTGTACGGTCAGGGGGCGTTCCTCACAGACCATCGATGACACTGGGCTGTAAGTGTCCTTTTTGACAGTGGGGAGATATTGGTGATGAAATTAAGGGCACCGGGGCACATAATGGGAAAGCCGACAGCGCGCTGAATTCAGAGCACTGTCGGCTTTCTAGCACATCGCACATATCGCACATCTATGAGGACGTGAAAGGTTTTCTTTAAGAGACTGTTAGGTGCCTTAGAAAATTAAACTTTTTGGTAAAGATGGAGTTGCATCCACCATAGTAAATCTGTCCCATCAGTACAAATTCCATCTTGAAGTAAACCTTCAGTTTTATGAATGAAAGTTCTCTTTAAATAAATA
The DNA here is from genome assembly GCA_947044405.1 of Leptodactylus fallax. Taxonomy (NCBI): domain Eukaryota; kingdom Metazoa; phylum Chordata; class Amphibia; order Anura; family Leptodactylidae; genus Leptodactylus; species Leptodactylus fallax. The sequence goes on along the minus strand of CAMRHE010000005.1, from coordinate 6,064,775 downwards.
CAATCCAATATATGATATCTTTGCTGTTAATATTTTTGCCACCAGATGGTGTCAGCACAATGTCATGTGGTATGCTGCGGGCAAAATCTCTAAGTTTCAGCAACTAATGGTCAGGTTAGAATTGCCCCTTTAAAAATACAAAGAGCTTGTAAAAAATAATCTGTACACTGCCTGGTACTGTCATGGAGAATGCATTTTACATGCATATATATTTTTTACAATTTCATCCCTTGGGCCTTGCTCAGCTGTTTGCTGCTACATTGTAATGTTTACTTCCACCAAGAAGTAACAGCCCATATTATGGAAGATTTACTAGGCCTCACACCTATGATCATATTACATTTTGCCTGAATCTATAATATGCAGGCTGAGGCTACACATGGCGGAAAACCTGGATTTTTTTGCTGCAGATTTTGTTCCTTTTTTTTTTTTTTTTTATTTGTGTTACTTTGTGCAAATGTTTTTATAGACACATTTCTTATAGGTCAAACATGGCGCAGCTTCGGTTTTCTAACAAGTGACAATATTAGGTCAAGGCCACATACAGCAGAGTTGAAAATATAAAGCAAGGGTTTGGTTTCACACATAGCATTTTTAGGAAAAACACTTGTGTATAGTTTTTTTCTAGTATTTTCTCTTTTTGCAGCACAAATGTCACAGCCACATGTTACCAGTAAGTCAACGGGGAATAATGAAATGCACTACAAATAAGCAGCATCAACATTCATCCATGTGAATGTGGTCATGTCCTATTTTTACCCATCTTCACAGATTCCGTAAGTAGAGATACGTGAAAACAGGTTTCCCATGGGGCAAAATGGCTTTTTCAGAGCCGTTGTGTACCATGGTCATGTGAATGTAGCTTAAGAAAATACCCCTAAAAGTGATAAAATTGCTTGTTTAAATGCCATGAAATTCATGTTTCTTTTTTACAAGCTCAGAAAAGGCACCCTAAGGCTGAGGCCCCACGTTGCGCAAACACAGCTTTTTTTGTTTTGCTGTGATTTTTTGAGCCAAAGCCAGGAGTGGATTGAGCAGAAGGTAGAAGTATAAGAAGCTTCCTATATATTTCCCATTCCTTTTGTAACCATTCTTAGCTTTGGCTCAAAAAAACACAGCAAAATCTGCAACAAAAAAAAAGGTGCGTTTCCGCAACGTGGGGCTACATTCATATGAATGTTGTGCAAAACAGCCAAGAAAAAAATCCGTTTTGAGCCGTCATACCTTTCAGTGTATAGAGGGATCCATGAAAACAAGTAAAACAGAACATTATATTTTTTTAAATTTATGTCAGTTAAAAAAACGGGCATTACCTCCTTTTTTGATGGTTGTGTGCTTGGGGCCTAAGGTTTGGGACACACGGTGCAAACACTCTGCTATATTTCCATTAGGGAATTTAGCCGTGTGTTCTCTTGCAAGCAAAAGTATCACGTGCAGGTTTCTTAGTGGGTCTCCCAGAACTTTCAGGTATATTTCACCGGTATAAACTGCAACTGACTAAAAAGTTACAGCAAAACTACATATAGTTTTATAGTGCATTTTCAACCTCACCTCATCCACAACGTATGAATACACCCTAATGCCGGCTTCCCATGGGTGTCTGTGAAGTATGGACTGGATGTGGCTATATTTCCTGGACTGAACACCGAGCCAGGAGTTCCTACAGTCCCATACCTAATCATGTTGCCACTTCAGTACTGGGCTCCTAGTATCATATAGGTGACTACGGATCCTACCTCAATGTTTGATCCTGGAAATATGATCGACCTCCGGTCCGTACTTCACCTGTTAACCCAACTTAAGTTTTTCCTTTATGGGGCACATTTATTATGTTACTTGCATCTTTTTGGAATAATTTTTCACCAATTTTTTATTTATTTATTTATTTTGCTCTGTGCTTCAAGACACATTTGCACTTTTTTTTTCCAGATGTTGCCACTCATGATTTTTGTCAGGGAAAGGGGGCACAAGTGGAATTTCTTTTCTCGCCTTATTTATAACTTGTGCCTTTTTATAACTCCGCACTCCAGTACTTGGGTAGTGTAAAAAAGCAGTGTAAATGTCGTGAATATTTATTACACATGTGCAAAATAGGTGCAAAGTGAACGTGGCCAAAAAAAGGCTGTGCACGTGTGCAATATTTAAGAAAAAAGTGCGCCTACATCCTAAATAGACAGACCTGTAAAACTACTATAAAAAGAAGGCCCAGCAGCAAAAACTAAAGGGCACAGATGAGAACTAACCTCCTAGATTTCTCCTTCCAAATCCACTTCTGGCTTTGGCTCAGAAAACTGCCACAAGAACTAAGAAACCTCTTGTGCGAATCCAACCGCAGAGACTTTTATCATAAGCGGTATGACATTTAATACATGGTTTTTAATGAATAATCCCAAACCTTTCCAACACACAGTTTGAATAAATCTTCTACCCCAATTTAAAGCCCCCTGGGCCAGAATCCTATAACTATAAATGCCGGTGACGCTGCATTAGTGGTGTGACTCTGGGAGGAAGTGTGAGTGATGCATTCCTCATGGCTCCTATTAATAATGTCACACGAGGCCAGCAATAAGCAGCTGCAGACATTGTGCTTCCTGGAGAGGCGGGGAGAGGTTCTCCTTCTCATGCTGCTCAGTAATCATCAACCTCAGGTTGTATGATCCCCAGGACTATGAGCTCAGCCCTGCGCGCCCATTCACTATCACAGTCTCATGTATTCCTAGCTCTGCTCCCTATGATCCGGCTCTATAGTATTATGCCAGCACATGCACATGAAAGCAACATCTGGTAAACAAGCCATGAAATAGGGGGCAGGAGAGAGGTGGGGACACACAACCAGGCTGCTGTCATTTCATTTTGTTCTATTACAAAAAGCCAGGAGCTGCAGTTCTTTCCAGCAAAAGCCAGGAAAGCAAAGAGGCTGATGACAAGCAAGGGCTGCACCAGGGGCTGCGGTGTTGGTAAGTCTCTGGATTCTCATTATTATCCTTTATATGATGCTTACTTTGCTATGTACTAAGAATCCAAATATAGATTTCTATATCATCAATGCACTAAACAGCAAAGATACAAAATAACAAACAATGTAAAAATGTATGAATGAAAGAGAGGAGCCTGTCCCCTGGAGCTTACAATCTATGTACGCACTTAGAGGTATCGTTTGTCGTGGGAAGAAAGGTATGGGGGAGGGGGTGTTATACGTTATACATCTGGCCCTGAAACTCCTAAAGTGAAGTATGTCCCATGGCGACGGCTACATATTTGTTACGTAGATCTACTGTCACTTTTCTGTATAAAACTGATGTAGTGCCGCAAGGTCCTCTTTCTGTTCCCCGTGAGTGGTGACATTGGAAAGGACAAGTAATTAAAGGGGAATTTCACTTGTGCAAATAAAGCAGGTGCAAGATACTTTTATAGATGTGAAAATTAGGAACAGGATTTGTGTACCTCACATGCATGTATAAGGCTGTAACAAGTGACGTATATAGATATATACATGGAAATGAGAATGGAAAGAAATCTTAACCGTCTACTCTACTTTCCCTTCCCCACATCCACAGATCAATACTTGTGGGCTAAATTTTTAGACCTTCTATATGGTCTGGTTAATGTACTGAAGAAACCCAGACTAATATGCTCTTGAAGAAAAAGAAATTTACTCTGATGTCCTTTGTATGTTGCATAGTGTATTTCTATCGTTTGTGTCTATTCATTGATAAGTTCTGTTAGGGGTTTGGTAGAAATAGTCTAATTTTGTAGCATATTCTATAATTCAACCCCGCATTGATCTCAGGAGAAGTACTGATAGAAAGGAGGGGGTAGTAGTCATCTACAGGTTTTATGAACTGCCTAAAGACATTGGGGAGATTTATTAAGACTGGCGTTTCGTACGCCAGTCTAATAATGGACTCGACAGGCATGCCTGTTTTATCAAGAGGCTTCAGCCTCTCTGTAAATCATACGTACGCCCGTGTGCCAGGATGGTAATCCATGCCAGTCAGGTATAAGTCATGCCAAGGAGGTGCGGAATGGGGGATGTGTTACATCTTTACGGTATGACAGGGCCACATTATCACACATCTACAACAGAAAACTGGCATGGATGTGCTGATGAATTCCCCCGTTGATCTTTCCATGCATATACAAAGGATCCACCTCTCCGACCTCTATAGGTCTAATATTAACATTGAAATGTGTCTGTAACATGGAGTAGATTATAAAGTTAATGAAATAGAGAAATTCTGCTATAGTGGAAATGATTCAATTTTTGATAAAACTAATTATTTTAATGTGATGACTTGGGATCTCTTAGTACTTGTTAGCATGCTGTCATCCCCGTGTCAGATACCAATGTATTAACCTGTAACGGCTTGAAAATGTCTGAGCAAACCTGCAAAAAATGTTGTCCGGCTTGATGTTAATTGTTTCCTGCCTATAGAGGAGCACTGAGGCAGAGCGGGTGAGAGATGGCACCACGTTGTCCTTGTGACCTACATGACCTGATCTGTTCATGGAAACTGCATAGCTATATCATCCTACTTACTCATCAGCAGGCACGTGATAGAGCCATAGCCCATGATATGAAATTCCAGATGCTACTGTATTATGGCATGTATAGAAGTCTATTCAGCAATACGATACTCAGCGTGGGACTGATGACTTGTGCTTACTGTAGTAATAGAGTTTACTGTAAAGGTTGTCAGAAGGATAGGTCATGATACATTGATAGGACTCTGACCTATGCTGATCAATATGTTGTGTGTGTCCTATTCAGTCGCCCGATAACACACATTGGCCCACGTAATATAGTTAGACAGTGTAAACTTAGCAGCCTGGAAATGTGCCAGATTTATCACAATGACTGATGCCGGATGATAAGTCTATCCCTAAGTCTATTTCTTTGCTGGATTTACCAGTCTGAATATCATGCCGGGAGAGGGTCTCCTAGCAGTATAGTTATCTATACCTCTCAGCGACATACTCTCCCATATCGATTATAGTACAGGACACTATGTCACTTGGAGACAGGGACTCCTCGCAGCATGGATAACTATTATACTAGGAGTCCTTCTCCTGGCATACTGTTTCAGCAAGCAGGCTAAGTTTATACAACCTATTAGTTTGCTTACTTAGGGCCAGAAATTTGCACCAAAATGGTGAAATGTATCATTAACATACATTCATGAGCAAACTCATCCGACCTAATAGCTATTGTATATTGCACAAAAACATGGCGCACATCATTAGTAAATTTGGCACTTCTTAGGCCTTTTTCCAAGGCCTTATTTACGCACATGTCAAAAACAGCCATGCGATGACTATATTGCGAAAAAAATGGACTGTTTTCATATGTTTTTCACAGCCATTTCTTAAGTGTTTGTGTAAATGTAGCGTAAATGTACAACTTTTTACAGAAATATTTCACAGGTTACTTTATAAATCTCCCTCATTTTACACTACAAAGGGATAAAACTTTTAGTGTAACTTTATTTATTTACATTAGTCTGGGCAACCCCTTTAAGTATTGTGTAGTAGATTCTAATAGCACCAACTGCATGTCCTTGAGGCTAAGGTCACGCTGACACATTTCTGATAAGAGTGCAGTTGAGGACTGTACGTTTATGACTAGGTTCACACCTGCGCCTGATCTACGTTTGGGGTTTCTGTCCCCGAATGTGCTTAAAAAAATGCGGAGAGAAAAGTCCTGCAAGCAGAACTTTTCTCTTTGCATTTTTCCCTCCTTTTTCTGACGGAAACTGGGTGGACCCCATTATAGTCTATGAAGTCTGCTTTTTTAAGCGGATTAGGTTTCCGTTCGTGGGGTCTCCAAATGGACCTCACGAACGGAAACCTGAACGCAGGTGTGAACCTAGTGATTTGTTGTGGGTTTTTTTTTTTTTTTTAAGTATAGGGACGATTCTATGATATTTACCTGGAACCTGATGAAATTTAGAAGAGATGGTCATAACAAAGCTAGAAGGCAAACAGCAGACTCTTAGAACTGCAATGTCTGAGCCCAATGTCAGAACCAACTTTTCGGCTGACTTTAAGTACCATTTTTGTGTGTTCAACTCCCATTACATTAACCAATTTAGGTTATCTACTGCATTCGCCAGTGGTGGGCCTGCACATGGAAAGTACTTGTTCAGCCTGCAGCTATTTCACCCGATTCCATCATAAACTTGCAGACTGGGCTTGGGGAGAAGGGAATAACTGACTTGCCAGGCCCCTCTGGCGACAGTTTATGTGCTGCAGGAAGAAAGGATCGGGCATGTTGACATCCAACATGTGATCATCCTTTTTCCCCGACCTCTGCTGGCATCCGGATTATAGGCTGCACCCCTGTATTTATTTGTCCCAGATCTTTACATATACCATGTACAAATATGGTTTGCAGAATGGATATAAAAATATAATGGGACATATTCTATGAAATTCTGAGGTAAATACAACGTTTTAGAAAAAAAAAGGCACAGATCTCATATTATACATTGATCTATGCTTCTCAGCAAAATCTACAAAAATGAACACCAGGTTCATAGTATACATTTTATATAAGATATATAAGCCCTCTAGCCGCTTCATGGTGACCCTTGTCTAAGGGGTTTCTACTTTATCGGTGGCAGCCGGTACCGCAGCAGAGCACTGATAGAGGGAGCGACCCAATAGTCTAAGAGAATCCCCCCTGCCAGACTGAGTCTCCTGGTTCTGTGCCATACCACTCTACAGGCAATGCAAATATGCAATGTTATACAAGCCATCACCACTGCTTCTTTCTATGTAATGTAATCCATTCAGTAAGTAACAATAGTAAGTGTATCCTCTACTTATTCACCTGCTAGTCAGGTTACCTGCAAACATTCCCTATACAAAAAACAAACCCTTACAGGTATATTACCCCCTCCCCAACAGTACATTGTGACAATACAAAGTATCAGATCAATGGTCTGTCGTGTTTCCTGTAACCACAATATTAAATCTAAGATGTCAGAAAAATTCCTTCATCCTTAGAGCACACACGCACGTTCTCTGCTTCATTTTTACTACTGTACTTTAGTAACTCTATTGTTCTGGTCAACAAGGCATATATTTCTGACATCTTAGATTTAATATTGTGGTTACAGGAAACACGGCAGGCTATTGATCTATTGATCTGATACTTTGTATTGAAAAGTAATGTCACAATGTTGGGGAGGGGGGTAGTATACCTGTAAGGGTTTTTTTTTTGTATAGGGAATGTCCTGTTTCCGGGAAACCTGACTAGCTAGTAGGTAAATAAGTAGAGTATACACTTACTATTGTTACTTACTGAACGGATTACATTACATAGAGGGAAGCAGTAGTGATGGCTTGTGTAACATTTGACACATCAGAAGTGATTTGCTAAGCAGAATGTCTTACTTTACTATTTAACCTTATGTCTAGGAAATAGGCAATGTCTACCAAGTCTCCCGAGTATATGGAGGTGTTTACAGACTAAGGCCCCTTGTACATGAGCTAGTTCAATGTGCTATTCAGGTTTTTCCCAGATAGCACACTGACCTATTCATTTCTGTCGACCCATGCACATGACCATGTATTACACAGATCCGTGTGCGAGCTGACAGTCTGGACTGCAAATCTCAGCACAGGTCCTATTCCTGTCTGGTTTTGTAGCTGGGCTTCCACGGCTCCTATTCATTCACGGAAGTGTGAAAGGGGCCTAAGTGGGGCACATTTATTAAGCTACTTGCTCCATTTATCCTAGTAAATTGCACAGTTTTGTGCTCTTTTTCTGCCCTTCACTTTATTTTTGAAGCATTTGTGGCTATTTTCCTGGTGTTATACTGCACTCGCCACTTCTGCTTTTTGTCGGTAAAAGGGGCATGGCCTAAATGGAGATCCTTGTATGTTTAACTGCGCATTTTTAAAAAGGGGCAACTCCAGTACATGGGCAGCATAAAAAGGGGCACACCAAAACTAACATATGTGCACAACATGTAAAAAGGAGGTGCACCTATATCATAAATAGACACCACAGGAAAACTAGTCTAAAAATAGAAAAAAGCACACCAGTAAAAAATATTGCCAAAATGGTAAATAACCCCCAATGAAAAGAATCCAAATCCAGCCATACACATAAGCTGATGGTCAGATGATTGTGGCCAATCATTTATCTGGGGGATTTTCCATACTAATGACCTCACCAGTAACATGCTAGAGTAAGCTGGCCAACCATACACACATAATCTTTACATGCAGTTTCGGCCAATCACGACCCAGTAGATGTCAGAGGAGATAAAGTTGGGTAGTTGGATTTCAACTTTGCTTGCATTTTTCCCTATAGCTTTAATAAGAGAAGAGAAACCACAGTGAAAAACACAACGATGCATTTCCATTGCGTTCCGCAACGTGGGGCCTTAACCTTACCTCCACTGGGCCTCCATCTATTATACTCTGGGGTCTGAAGAGACCCCAGAGTATAATAATTTCTCTTCTTTCTACCCAAAATGAATTGGATCTGAGCCTCCTGAACATGAAATGAATCTTGAGTTTCGTCATCTATAGTAAATATCATGATTTTTTTTTTTTTTTTTTTGCTACTAAACAATACCATGCTTTATGGATTCATTTTGGTGGAGTTTGCAACCTCAACTTAAAGAGCTTATACCATAAATGTGTGATAGCTGCGGGTGCTTCCTCAGGGCTTTCCAACCCTAATAGGACCTGATGAGTTGACTACCAGGCTGAGAGAGAATGTGGAGATGGCTACATGTGTCTTCAAGCATAATCGGCTATTTCTATAACCCCCTAGACGTTAAAGGGGTTGTCCAGTTATTATTTGCATAATGACTGAAAAGACATAACAATTTTTTTCGTTGAAGCACAAACATCTATTCACTTTCCCATCTTTAATTTACCTGTCTTCTCTCTGCATCAATTTTTTTTTCTTGTTTGAAAACCCCCTTACAGTGATGTGGAAATACTGCAATCTGCGTCCTTCTGCATGGGACCATGTAATTTGATGTGGAAGGCTGGTTTCGGCCCATAGGCCTTGTGCTTGACACATGTTCTAAAGGATACAAATAAGTCCATGGTCATGTGATGTACACAGCTCGTTACCAGGCAGATGTCTAATTACTATGCTGTGACTGTAATGAGTTGTGCACCTGTGTGTTCATCACATGACCATGGACTGTATCAGGGGCGTAACTACCGGGATAGCAGTGGTAGCGACTGCCACAGGGCCCGGAACATTACGGGGCCCGGAGCCCTGTGGCAGTCGCTACCGCGAACCCCACAATCACTGCTATCGTTATACTCTGGGGTCTTTTGAGACCCCAGAGTATAACGATCAGGGGCCCAGGGGAGGTGAGCGAACATAAAAAACACTGTAACTCACCTCTCCGCCGCTCCGCAGGCTTCGGGCCTGTTTGGTGACGTCCCAGACGTCAGCCGACGTCATTATGCGTCGCGACGCCGGCCTGGATCGCGTGAGATCCGGTCCGACATTGAAGATGGCCGAAGTAGCGCACGGGAATGCACCTGAGCGAGGAAGAGGTAAGTTGCAGTGTTTTCTATTTTTCTATCCTCCCCTGGGTCTCCGATCATTATACTCTGGGGTCTGAAAAGACCCCAGTGTATAATAATTGTTCATGGGTGGTCCACTATGGGGCAAACTACTGTGTGCAGGGGCCACTATGGGGCAAACTACTGTGTGCAGGGGCCACTATGGGGCAAACTACTGTGTGCAGGGGCCACTATGGGGCATAATATTGTGTGCAGGGGCCACTATGCTGCATAATACCGTGTGCAGGGGCCACTATGGGGCATAATACCGTGTGCAGGGGCCACTATGGGACATAATTCGGTGTGCAGGGGCCACTATGGGGCATAATAGTGTGCGCAGGAATGTGGTTTGTGTGTGGGGGGGTTTGGGGGCAGCGGTTTGGGGGGGGTTGGGGGCGGCGGCTTGGGGGGGCCCATGTCAAATGTTCGCCTTGGGGCCCAGCCATTCCTAGTTACGCCACTGGACTGTATATCACATGACCATGGACCGACTTTTACTGGCAGTGGGCAGAATAAATATCAGCAAGCAGAGATCTAAAAAACCACGAGTAATTGATACAGAAAGTATATTGTAAAATTGTATAACTTGTCATTATGCAAACAATAACATTTATTTTCTGAAACTGGACAACCCCTTTAAATTAGAGAGCTGTGCAAATGCAGAACAGGATGTGGGAATATTTTTCTTTGCAGATTATTTTGGAATGATATTCCCAAAATGTCCACAGTGTGGTTTTGATGTGTCTTTTTTTGCATAAAGGCAGAATAAAAAAAGGAGAAATTCCTAGATCTTGCACTGATAAGGGGTGACATACACACAAGGCAAAGGGCAATGTAATGTAGTGATGACATCATCATGCTAGGACATAACTGCCTGCTGGATGTAATAGTTCATGGCGTTTGCTGTCTAGTGATGTAAAAATAATTCCAATGCTGTTCACTGTACATTATGAATAGATACAAACAGAAGACATTGCACTTACATCCCTCCTTATTTATATCAATGTTAAAATAAAAACAGGAGATCATTTCTGTCTTCTGTTTTTTTTTTTTTTTTTTTTTTTTATTAGATGGAAAAAAATAAAGTTGCAGTTTGCTTTAATTTTTTTATTGCCTGAAGAAAAGCATAACTCAGATTTTATTTTAACATTGAAGTGAATGAGGTTGGGTTCAATAAAAAACTTCCATTTCTATCCGTTAATAATGGGAAACTTTTCTGTCCATTATTCTGATCCTCTGGCGGATAAGAACAATGGACAATGAGCGGCATTGTGAACATAGCCTAACAATGACGTTGCATATGGAGAACGCTATTCATTTTCTTACATGTTCCAGAAATTGTGTAAAGGTGGAGCTTTAATATTATTAATCTGCCATCCAGATCTGAATCCATTAGTCGTAACTGTTGACTTTAGCTTTCATCTGTCATGTGTATTTGCTTAGCGTTCCTTTGGTGACAGTGCTTGTTATCACAGATGACTTTCTGCTGATACAGAACAGATGAGATCTAAAGATGTATACACACAGATTATATATTGCTCCAAGGTCTGTCAGCAATTCAGATATTGGCTGTGTATGGGAAATGTGCTTTACATGCAGTTGGCTGTATATTGGGGAATTGCTTGTAGTTTCACCTCAGGTATTTTAGAAGAATTATTTAGGCTGAATATAGTACTAAATCTGTGCTCAGTGTATATTAAAGTGACATATACTATATTTATTCTATAGGATAATTATTAATAAAACTGTAATTATGTATCTCTAGGTAAATGTAATTATATATTATGTATTAAGGACTACATAACTAGCAATTCTCTAATATACTGCACTTCCATTACCAAACTATATGTACTGTACAGGCATGGGCGTAACTAAGAGGGTAGCAGACATAGCAGCTTCTAAGGGGCCCAATAACTAAGTAGGGCCATTTCCACTGAGACCTGAGGTACAATTACAGTAGTGATAACTATTGATAATAGAAGAAGATGTGGAAAACTGACTGCACCCCCATTACTTTACTGGGACATCAAAATGCCTGCATGTGACATCATTATTACTTTGTTCATATGCTATGATGTCACAGTGGGCATTAAGCCTGTACTGTGACATCACTTTGTACATTATTCCTTTACTGTGACATCACTGTGTGCATTATCATAGTACCGTCAAAATTTGCAAGTAGTTTGTATGTTCTCCCTATGTTTGCATAGGTTTCCTCCGGGTACTCCGGTTTCCTCCCACACTCCAAAGACATACTGATAGTGAAATGTAGATTGTGAGCCCTATATGGGACAGTGACTGTCAATGTCTGTAAAGCACTGCGGAATATGATGGCGCTATATAAGTAAGATAATAATAATAATACCGTGACATCACCCTGTTGCTGGAAGGGAGAGAATGGAGTATAGGGGAGGACACAGGCGTCTAACACCATTGGTTTCTGTTTAGACTGTGCCCTGCATCAGCTTGACAGAATATCTGAGACAGGGACTGTGGCTGCATTAACCTCCTAACAGTCACATTAAGATAGCAAAAACCATCCCGAAAATGTAAATTTTTTTTTTTTTTTTTTTTTTTTTCAGATTTTGAAATTATGGCTCAAAAAAATATAGCTGTCACCGAACTCTGGTGCGTTATGTACATTTTAACCCTACCGATCTGATACATTTCAGCCACTGTGTAGCTTTATGAGACCTTGTCTTTTGTGGGTACATAAGACTTTTTGGTTAGTTTTAATTACTTTTTGTTTTTGAGAAGTGAGATAAACAGAAAACCTCAATTCTGGCATCTGAATTGTTATGTTTATGGCGTTTATCATGTAGAATAAATAATGTACTCATTTTATTTTAGCGGTTGTTGGATGTGGCAATACCAATTGTGTGAGTGTGTGGTTTTTGTTTTTTTCTTTCATTAACAAGAGTAAAAAAGTCTTTTTACTTTTATCTGTAAAACGACTTAGGTGCTGCGGTCAGCATTGACCGAAGCATATAGGGGGTTAAATGGCAAGTATGCATCTGACTGATATCATGTACACAAGTCCATGGAACTCCTCTACCCTGAAGTTATCTGAAGTGACAGGGGCAAGTGAATAATAAAATAATTTTCTCCTCTCCCTGCACTGTCAGCTGCACGTGTTCTGCAAACTGGTTAAAGTGAAGCTGCGAGTATATGTACTTCAACTTTATCCAGTAATAACTCAAAATATGTACAAACTGTACCAGCGAGTGTAGGTATTGCAGCCGGGTTCCATAGATTTCAATGGGACAACGCTGTATTACGTACACTCACCGCTACAGATTGTATGGCGAGTGAGCAATGCAGGTCGCGATATGTAAACATTACGAAGATGTTATGCTGCCCTCGCAAATGTAAAGGTGCAAATGCATACCGGTACATGAGCAATTTAAAAAGCCTGTCAGGTGAGACAGCATTAAAAAGGAGAAAAGTGCACCTAACTTATAAAGATGCATCTAAATGTACATATGTGCACAACAGTTAACAAAAAGGTGCACCTATATCATAAATAAACACCACCGTAAATCTAGTCTAAAAAAAGACACAACTGCGAAAAATTAGGCCAAAAAGGGGGTGGATGATAAATAACCCCTATTGAGTGTAAAAACTATGCTCTTTTGCTGAATAGCTCCCCACTGCTATCCATCTGTCTATATACAATACTAACATTTTTATATTACAAATATTTTTCCTGTGAACCCGCAGGATATGTGATTTCACGGGTTAGTATACTTTATGAATATTTAACCATAGCAGGTGGTTTGTGTAGGAGCTGGGAGGCACCTACATTTATAGCATTGGGAGAACTATAATTTTCTCTTCCTTTTTTATGTTCTGTAGTTACAATAGCAGGCTACACGTTATTAACCCGATTTTTCACGTATATTGTGCACAAAAAGTCTAATAAGAGAACGTAGGTGTGTCCGTTTACTGCTGGTCTTTTCTTATATTGGAAAGCAGAGTCGTCCATCTCAATCTGCTGCAATGTGGTCATAAAAAATAACTACAGGTTATACATTTCATCTGCATAAATATACATATAATGAATTCTGATCAACATGACCTAGGAGTAGTTAGTACAATTTTACAATGCATCAACAAGATGCCAGGCTAATAGATTTTCCTGGTGATTGGTCTAATGTCTTTTGGTTACATGGTGACTCAGTGGTTAGCCCTTGCAGTGCTGGAGTCCTGGGTTTGAATCCAGCCAAAGACAACATCTGCAAGGAGTTTGTATGTTCTCCCGTGTTTGCGTGAGTTTCCTCCGGGTACTCCGGTTTCCTCCCACACTCCAAAGACATACTGATAGGGAATGTAGATTGTGAGCCCTATATGGGACAGTGACTGTCAATGTCTGTAAAGCACTGCAGAACATAATGGTGCTATAGAAGTAAGCTAAATAAATACATTTAAGATTTTGTGACTTTTTTTTTGCTATTTTTTGTGATCTATATGCTTCTTACGCTCTTCCATACTTTATACCTCATACAGAGGTCATGCCCATCCATTGCTTGTTCTCTTCCGCCAGTCATAACCAGGTTGTTTTTGCCTTATCTTTTACCTCTATACCTTGAAAGTGTCTTGATACATCTCTTGGGCAATGTAACTCCAGGGAACTTTTTAAAAGTTGAAGAACAAGTCCTGTTGCATGGAACAGATTTTCGGTATCATCCCTGCTCACAGCATTACCAGGTCTTATATCCTCCTCTTGCTATCTCATATTAATGTACACGGCAGGACTCTACAAGATTTGGCAATACGTTTTCATACTTGTTATATTTTACATAGTGGATACATTGAATCTAGGTTATTAAGTGAAGGGGGTCACACACCAGCTAAGGTGCTGGTGAGGTTACCGTCTGTTTCCAGTTACATTCAGCAGAACATTGAAAGCTCTTGGCAATTCTGGATCAGTACAAAATGATGTAAGTAATGCAATGTAAGTTACTGAAAGGGGTTTTCTTGGAATTTGATAATCTATCCTTAGGATATGTCATCAGTATCAGAACAGTAGGAGTCCGACTCCCACAGACCAGCTGTTTGAAGAGACTGTGGTGTTTGGGTGAGTCTCTTCACTGAATAACAAGTACTGCACTATACGTTGCGAAGGGACTATGTTTGGTATCGCAGCTAAGCCACATTCAATTGAATGTGACGGATCTAAAAACAGGCCATGTGGTGAGTGAAGGTGACATCACCGGTCTGTGAAGTGGAAACGGCACTCACCTAAGCAGTGTGAGCATCTGATCTGTATAAGGTTTGTTGGTGTCCGACCCACACCAGTCCAATATTAGTGATCTAAGGATAAGTCATCAACATGTAACTCTCAGAAAATCCTTTAAATTGTGTAGTATAATTCTGCTTATGAATTTCGACATATTGAAAGGTAAACACATACTTTAAAGTGTTTTATTAAAGGGGCTATCCACTTCAGAATATTAATGTCTTACCCTTGGGATAGGCTATAAATATTAGATCTGCAAGGGTCCGACCACCAGAACCCCTGCAGATCATCTGCTCCTGGACAGCATGGCTCCCAGTATTTATTACATGCCGGGAGCCATGCTGCTCACTCGTCGTACAAAGTGTAGCGGTGACCTTAGGTACTGCAGCACTCACCCATAGATTTCAATGGGACTGCACTGCAGTGCCTAAAGCTGCCGCTACATTTTGTACAGCGAGTGAGCAGCGTACCCCCCAGTATGTAAACATTATCAGGAGCCATGCTGTCTTGGAGCAGATGATCAGCGGGATACCCAGGTTTGGTCTCCCATAGATCTAATACTGATAACCTATCCTAAGGATAGCCCATGAATATTAGAAAGTGGATATCCCCTTTAACACTTCATGTACCTGGCAGAGCCATACAGTCATGGCCAAAAGTTTTGAGAATGATACAAATATTAATTTTTACAAAGTCTACTGCTTCAGTTTTTCTAATGGCAATTTGCATATACTCCAGAATATTATAAAGAGTGATCAGCTTAACAGCAATTACTTGCAAAGTCAATATTTGCCTAGAAAATGAACTTTATCCCCCAAAACACATTTCAACATCATTGCAGCCCTGCCTTAAAAGGACCACCTAACATCCTTTCAGTGATTGCTCCATTAACACAGGTGTGGGTGTTGATGAGGACAGGGCTGGAGATCAATCTGTCATGATTAAGTAAGAATGACACCACTGGACACTTTAAAAGGAGGCTGGTGCTTGCCATCATTGTTTCTCTTCTGTTAACCATGGTTATCTCTAAAGAAACACGTGCAGTCATCATTGCACTGCACAGAAATGGCCTAACTGGGAAGAGTATTGCAGCTAGAAAGATTGCACCTCAGTCAACAATCTATCGCATCATCAAGAACTTCAAGGAGAGAGGTTCCATTGGTGCCAAAAAGGCTCCAGGGCGCCCAAGAAAGACCAGCAAGCGGCAGGACCGTCTCTTAACCCCTTAACGACCTTGGACGTACTATTACGTCCTGGGCGCTAGGTACTTCGCGCACCAGGACGTAATACTACGCCCGAGGCCGGCCGCCCGCTCACTATCTGAGCGGGCGGTATCAGGAACCGGGTGTTAGCTGTATCTGACAGCTAACACCCTGCTCCATAACCCCCGGTCGGCCATAAGTTCCGATCGGCGGTTTTAACCCCTTGGATGCCGCGGTCAAACATGACCGCGGCATCCAAGGGGTTCCGCCGTCTTGCCGACCCCCCCCGGCAACCCCCGCGGCGAGATCGGGGGGTGCCGATATCTCTAATGTGCAGCCCGGGGTCTGCCAAGTGACCCCAGGCTGCCTGGAGCCCCCAGTACCTGGTTGATCCTGCCGAGACATCAGGAAGTCAGCGCTGTGTTTTCATAGCGCTGACTTCCTGTATAGGCTGTAAGACACGAGTATGCTCGTGTCTTGCAGTCTATAGTGCTGAGCCAGCAATCAAAGCATTGCTGGCTCAGGTGTCCTAATGGGACACAAGAAAAAGTAAAAAAAAAGTGAAAAAAAAAAAATAATAAAGTATGTGAAAAAAATTAATAAAAGAATAAAGCCCCAAAAATTCCCTTTTCCTATATAAAATGAATTATATAAAAAATAAACCTAAAAATTAATAAAAACAATACATATTTGGTATCGTTGCGTTCGTAACAACCTGTACAATAAAACTGAAACCATATTTAATGTACACGGTGAAAGTCGGGGATAAAAAACGGAAAAAACCCGCCAAAAGTAACGATTTTTCGCCATCTCACCTTACAAAATATGCCATAAAAAGTGATCAAAAAGTCATATGTACCCCAAAACAGTACCAATAAAAAGCACAAGTTGTACCGCAAAAAATAAGCCCTAAACCAACTCTCTAAACTGAAAAATAAAAATGCTACGCATCTTAGAAGATGGCGATGCAAAAAAAATTAATTTATGTCCCCAAATGGGTTTTTGTTCTGCAAAATTGGTATTGCATAAAAAAACATTATAAATGAGGTATCGCCGTAATCGTACCGACCCGCAGAATAAAGATAACATGTTACTTATGCTCTACGCTGCATGGTGAAAAATTTTAAAGATAAAACGCAGTGCCAGAATTGATGGGGTTGTTTTTTAATCCACCAAGAAAGAGTTAATAAAATTTATTTAATAAGTTGTAAGCACCTAAAAATGATGTCATTAAAAAATACATCTCATCCTGAAAACAACAAGCCCTCATATGGCTACATCACCAGAGAAATAAAGAAAATATAACTCGTACAATGTGAAGACAAAAACCCCAAAAATCGCCAAATCATTAGAGCATAACTGGCTGCGGTAGGAAGGGAATGTATAAGCTGTGCGAGCGTATATTAGGGTACACCCCAGATTTAGAGCTTACGAGGGATAATAAACCAGAAGTGACCCCCAGAGTGACCCCCCAATAATAGGAACTACTGGGGAAATAGTAGGGAATTTAGTGTACCCAATGTACTACGCACAGCTTACATATTCACTTTTCCCCATCCGCTGTGCAGTCACGTCTGGGATACTAATGCTCACTACACCCCTTGATAAATTCTTTGAGGGGTGCAGTTTTCAAAATGGGGTCATTCCCTAGGGGATTCCACTTTACTGGTACTTTAGAGGCTCTGCAAACATGACATGGCATCCAGATCCCAAACATCTGAATCTGCGCTCCAAAATCCATACAGCGCTCCTTCCCTTCTGTGCCCTACTGTGTGCCCAAACCGCAGTTTATACCCACATGTATGACACTGGTGTACCCAGGATAAGGTACTTAATGTGATATGTGGGTATAAACTCCTGTTTGGGCACAGCCGGGCACAGAAGGGAAGGAGTGCTATTTGGTTTTTGGACGCCATTGCACTTTTGCAGAGCTGAAATGCCAGTACAGTGGAATCCCCTGACATGTCACCCCATTTTGGAAACTGCACCCCTGAAGGAATTTATCCAGGGGTACAGTGAGCATTTTTAACCCCCAAGTGTTGCTATAATTTATTATCCGTAAATGAATAGGCAGCTGATGATGAAAGGTGAATATGACAATTATTCCAGGAATACGACATTTCTGTGCGTAATATGTTGTGCCCGGCTTGTATCAGAGATGAACGCTCCAAAAGCTGTTGTGCCCGGGATCCCCGATCACCAGTTTTTGGAGTGTGTGTCTGTGCAGAGATAAGCTGGGCACAACATATCGGGCACTGAAATGGCTTATCTATAGAAAAATTTCATTTTTAACTTTTCATTATCAGCTGTGCATTCATTTTTGGAAATTAAAAGAATGCAACACTTAAGGGTTAACAATGCTCGCTACCCCACTTGATAAATCCCTTGAAGGGTATAGTTTCCAAAATGGGGTGACATGTCTGCGGATTCCACTTTACTGACAATTCATGGTCTCTGCAAAAGTGGCATGGTGTCCAAAAAGCAAACTGTGCTCTAAAAACCAAAATAGCGCTCTTTCCCTTCTGTGCCTGGCTGTGCCCAAACAGCAGTTTATACCCACATATGGCATTGTTAAGTACGTTATCCTGGGTACACCAGTGTCATACGTGTGGGCATAAACTGTCATTTGGGCACACAGCAGGGCGCAAATGTGAAGGAGCGCTATGTGCTTTTGGAGCGCATATTTAGATTGTTGTTTTTTTGGACGCCATGTCACATTTGCAGAGACCCTAAAATTGCCCCTACAAAATGGGGGTCACTTCTTGGGGAATTCCAATTTACTGGCACCTCCAGGGCTCTGCAAAAATATCATGGCGACCAGAAAGTCCCTCTAAATCTGTACTCCAAAAGCTAAAAAAAACCACAGTGCTCCTTCCCTTCTGAGCCCTGCTGTGTGCCCAAGCAGCAGTTTATACCCACATATATAATTTTTTTGTCCCCGGGATAGCCCACTTAATAGTTTTAGGAGTGCATGTCTCTGATGCCACAAAGTGGCCGCAACGTATTAGGCACTGAAATTGAATATTTCTTTAAAAACTTTAATTTTCACTTTGTACATTAATTTTTGGGAAGCATTTTTAGGCTCTAAATGATAATACCCCTTGATACATTCCTTGAGGGGTGTAGTTTCTAAAATGGGGTCACTTTTGAGAGGTTTCCATTATATTGGTACTTTAGGGGTTCTGCAAATGCGACATGGCATCCAAAAACTATTCCAGCAAAATCTGCCCTCCAAAAGCTAAATAGCGCTCTTTCCATTTTTAGCCCTGCCATTTACCCATGCAGCAGATTACAACCACATATGGGGCATTTCTGTGTTCAGGAGAAATTGTGTAACAAACTTTGGGGTGCTTTTTCTCCTTTGTCCTCTTGTGAAAATGAAAAATTTGGGGCTAAATTGACGGTTTATTGGAAAAAAAGTAATTTTTCATTTTAATGTCCCAATGTTAATAAAATCTGTGAAACAGCTGTAGGGTCAAAATGCTCATTATGTCCCTTGATATGTTCTGTGAGGGGTGTAGTTTCCAAAATGGGGTCACTTTTTGGGGGTTTGTATTATATTGGTACTTTAGGGGCTCTGCAAATGCGACATGGCATCCGAAAACTATTCCAGCAAAATCTGCCCTCCAAAAGCTAAATAGCGCTCTTTCCATTTTGAGCCCTGCCATGTACCCATGCAGCAGATTACAACCACATATGGGGCATTTCTGTGTTCAGGAGAAATTGTATAACGAACTTTGGGGTGCTTTTTCTCCTTTGTCCTCTTGTGAAAATGAAAAATTTGGGGCTAAATTGATGGTTTATTGGAAAAAAAGTAATTTTTCATTTTAATGTCCCAATGTTAATAAAATCTGTGAAACAGCTGTAGGGTCAAAATGCTCATTATGTCCCTTGATATGTTCTGTGAGGGGTGTAGTTTCCAAAATGGGGTCACTTTTAGGGGGTTTCCACTGTATTGTTACTTTGGGGGCTCTGCAAATGCGACATGGTACCTGAAAACTATTCCAGCAAAATCTGCTCTCCAAAAGCTAAATAGCGCTCTTTCCATTCTGAGCCCTGCCATGTACCCATACAGCAGATTACGACCACATATGGGGTATTGCTGTGTTTAGGAGCAATTATTTTGCAAACTGTGGGGTGCTTTTTCTCCTTTAACCCATTGTGAAAATGAAAACTTTGGGGATAAAGTGACATTTTAGTAATGTTTCATTTATACATCCCAGTGTTAGCAAAATCTGTGAAACGAATGTAAGGTCAAAATGCTCACTATACCCCTATATGAATTCTGTGAGGGGTGTAGTTTGCAAAATGGGGTCACTTTTTGGGGTTTTCCTTTGTATTGGTACTCTAGGGGCTTTGCAAATGAGACATGGCACCTGAAAACTATTCCAGCAAAATCTGCTTTTCAGACTCCCAGTGTCGCTCCTTCCCTTCCGTGCGCTGCCATTCGCCCAAACATCAGTTTACACCCACTTGTGGGGTATTTCCGTGCTCGGGAGAAATTGCATAACAAACTGTGAGATGCATTTTTTCCTTTAACCCTTTGTGAATGTGTTAATTTTAGGGCTAAATTAAGGAATTAGTGGGAAAAAATTAAATGTCTAAATTTCACCTCCATATTGTTTTAATTCCAGTGAAATTCTTAAAGGGTTAACAAACTTCCCAAATGTTATTTTGAATTATTTGAGGGGTGCAGTTTTTGAAAATGGGGTGATTTATGGGGGTTTCTAATATATAGGCCTTTATAATCCTCTTCAGAACTGAAGTGGTCCCTAAAAAATTAGTTTGGGAAATTTTCTTGTAAATCTGCAAAATCGCTGTTACACTTGTAAGCCTTCTAACATCCAAAATAAATTACAGGACGATTAAAAGATGATGCCGATATAAAGCAGAGATATGGTAGATAATATGTATTAATGTATTTGGGTGGTATGACTATCTATCTGAAAAGCAGAGCATTTCACATTTTGAAAATTGCGATTTTTTTTCAAAATTTCCATTAAATTTCCTATTTTTCTATAAATAAATACAAAAATATTCATTAGTGTTTACCACTAACATGAAGTACAATGTGTCACGAAAAAACAATCTCAAAATCACTTGTGTAAGTTAAGACGTCTTAAAGTTATTGCCATATAAAGTGACACATGTCAGTTTTGAAAAACGAGGCCTGGTCCTTAACGCACTTTTGGGCTGGGTCCTTAAGGGGTTAAAAGTGTTTCAGCTGCGGGATCGGGCTACCAGCAGTGCAGAGCTTGCTCAGGAATGGCAGCAGGCAGGTGTGAGTGCATCTGCACGCACTGTGAGGCAGAGACTCTTGGAGCAAGGCCTGGTCTCAAGGAGGGCATCAAAGAAGCCACTTCTCTCCAGAAAAAACATCAGGGACAGACTGATATTCTGCAAAAGGTACAGGGAGTGGACTGCTGAGGACTGGGGTAAAGTCATTTTCTCTGATGAATCCCCTTTTCGATTGTTTGGAACATCTGGAAAACAGCTTATTCGGAGAAGAAGAGGTGAGCGCTACCACCAGTCTTGTCTCATGCCAACTGTAAAGCATCCTGAAACCATTCATGTGTGGGGTTGCTTCTCAGCCAAGGGAATCGGCTCTCTCACAGTCTTGCCTAAAAACACAGCCATGAATAAAGAATGGTACCAGAATGTCCTCCAAGAGCAACTTCTCCCAACCGTCCAAGAGCAGTTTGGTGCTCAACAATGCCTTTTCCAGCATGATGGAGCACCTTGCCATAAAGCAAAGGTGATAACTAAATGGCTCAGGGAACAAAACATAGAGATTTTGGGTCCATGGCCTGGAAACTCCCCAGATCTTAATCCCATTGAGAACTTGTGGTCAATCATCAAGAGACAGGTGGACAAACAAAAACCAACAAATTCAGACAAAATTAAAGCATTGATTCTGCAAGAATGGACTGCTATCAGTCAGGATTTGGTCCAGAAGTTGATTGAGAGCATGCCAGGGAGAATTGCAGAGGTCCTGAAGAAGAAGGGTCAACACTGCAAATATTGACTTGCTGCATTAACTCATTCTAACTGTCAATATAAGCTTCTGTTACTCATAATATGAATGCAATTCTATTTCTGTATGTGATAAAAACATCTGACAAACACACATAAAAACCAGAGGGCAGCAGATCATGTGAAAACATAATATTTGTGTCAACTTTTGGCCATGACTGTACATGTGGACACTCTGCCTCTTGCTGTTTGGTGCCGGTTGTATACTACAAAGATCTCGCTGTGTAGTATGGCATCCAATGGAATATTCTGTTAGAATTGACCATAGTATGAGATCAGAGGTACCATATAACACTGTACAGCCGGATAATCCCTACCCTGCTGGAGTTCACACCTTGTCATAATCGAGGTGCATCTTCTGGGGTCCTGGTAGTCAAAGAGAAATCTGTGCCTTCTCCTTGCTGGCGTAGATTACTGGCAACATTTACACTAGAAAACTGGTGTAAATGATGGCAAATTTGATGGAGTTGATGACTCTGCCCACTGCCACCCACCGTTTGAAGAAAGTGGTGTCAGGGTGCAAAACTCAAATATGTTTTAATTTTTGCACAAAAATTCTCACTTGTGTTATAATTTTTTTTCATGGTTTGCATGCAAGTTTTCTAGTGCACAAGCCATAATAAATCAGCACCTTATATGCATATGTGTATAAAGCTAATGAAGGACTATATACCATGTTAGGAGGCATTGGCTTCTGTGAGTCCTGACCCTACTGCACCCTTTTCTAGACTTCAGCAATAACTTACAGCAATCTCATAGCAGGTGTGACAATTGGGGGTAGTTTAGCATCAAAGGTAGCAGCTTCTTGGACTTAACAAAGGTGTTGGTGGCGCTGGGTGCCAAATAAACAGCAGAGTAGGTAACGGCAATCCAAAAGAAATGGCTTTATTCAGCTTGTAAGAGTAAACCGGAACAAAAATAACAAAACAGCCTAGCCCACACACAGGGCAATACCTCACTTATTGAACCCTGACTAATTTCTGAGGGCAAGATGCTTTGCTGAGGTTTCTCCTCAGCAGTCTGGCTCCCACTGAGCTTAACCAAGTCCGTTTGTGGAATCCAGTCCTCTTGGGACAGACCACCTGTCTGTCTTCAACTGGTCCCCAGTCCACCTGCTCCCTGCAGGTTACCAGCAGCACTCTCCTGCTGTGTGCACTCTCTCTGCAGTGAAGCCCCCAGCTATGGGTGTGGTCGCGGACCTTTTCAATCCTATTTTTGGGTTGCTCTCCAGCACCTTCTAGGTTCATACTGTCACACAGGAAACAGTGTGGACAGGTCTATCCCCTACTCACTTGGAGGTCTCTGAGGCTAATCTACTGGAAGAGAGTATACCAACACAACAAAGGCCCAAATTACTCTCTTTTGGCCTCCATTGGGTAAATGGGGGGCCACTTTTTATATTTGATATATGTGCTAGGAGCAGTGGAACCTATCATTAGGTTAAGACAATTTGGCTGCTATAGTCTGCACCTCTTTCTGGAGTCTCTGGGATAGTAGGAAAGTACAGTAGGTCTAAAAAGTAAAATATGACGTTTTATACAGCAGTACATTGTCAGAAATAACTGGCTGCAGAATATGCTTCATACTTTGTAAGGCATTATGAAATACATCTATTTTCTTGTTTCTAAATCCAGGACCTCCCGCTGTGTTTTAGATGGTAATTGATGCATTTAGCTGATCATTTTATAAATCTGTTCAGTCCTCAAAGTGACTATCAAGTATGAGAATGTGTGTCTAGATGGCTAGTGATGGGAGAAGGAGCAGGCGATAATTGCTTTTCCAGCAGATGACTAATATATGCATATGACTCATTCATTTTTGGTAATGAGCTGCTATGTCCTGCTGGAGTGTAGCAATGAACACCCCTCCTCCTACCCCATCATTATCAGCCAGCTCACTGTGTCGTGTGATGTTAGCGGTAACATTATAACAGAGCCTGTCTTTCTCCTAGCTGTACCCTTTGTGTTTGCATTATATATTTGTGTATAATGCTTAGAGACTGGCGCATTATAGGTGCTCAATGTTGCATCTAATTTGTGGCCATTTTTCTGAATAGATCAGCAAGGGGCATGGATACAGTGTACCTCCAGTTATAAACCACTTTTCATAAATTAATAGTTCAGGTTAATATATGAAACGTTGTAACATATCTTATAAAGAAATATGTTTTCTTCTCCAATTTTCAGGAAGTTACTTTTTACATGCTGGTCTGTGAAGAGGGGAGAGGGGATAGAAAAGACACCCTATATAATTGCACACTTTTTTTTAATTTCTATGTTTGCAGATAAGAGGCTGCTGGTACACAGAATGAGGCAATAAATCAGTTAACCAGCTGGCAGGAGAATCTCGCTCCCTCCTCCCGCCTTCATAGAGCTCTATGTGTGAGGCTAGAACAGAGAGGAATCTTATGTAACCAAGCAGTCAGACTGAAGATAAGGAGCTGGAGAACTTCTAAAAAAGTAGTAAAGGAAATAGATCTCTTTAATAAGACATATTACTAAGTTTCTAATGTGCAATATAAAATATACACCAGACTCAGGACATGGAAGGAAAATTGAGAATTATTCCTCTCCCAAAGTCCTATCTGTGTCCTATCACTATACCTGATCAGTTGTATCTGAGTCCTGCCCCTGCATACAGATCTCTGGTTCCTCTGCTTACACGAACACTGCATCCTGTAATCCTGTAACTATAGATACGATATCGCCCCCCCCAACCCCCATGGCTTCACGTGATACAGATCTCTAAATCCCAAATGGACATCCGGCACTGACGTCACTTGGAGGGGTTATAGCATAGGATTGCTACCTGGGTATACAAGTCTGGGGTTTTTCAGTGTGCGGGGTCAGCTATTTATTAAGTACCGGAGTCCACCATCAGGGTTCCGGGAAATGCAAACCTCATTATTGAATGCTGCTACCCTTTGCCTTATTAATCTCCTGATGAATCCAAGATCCCATATATTGGGAAGAAACACTTTGAGAATTGTTCTCACTGGGAATGATTTAATCCTGGTCTGACAAGGGGCAATGTCATCTGCATTTACATTAAAGCCTTCCAATACACAGCAAAACACTTCACAAGTCCAATGCACAACAAATGACAACAACCACATATGCACGAAGTGTGTCTATATGTACATGTAAAAGTGTGTGTATGTGAAATACCATCTGTGTGTATATAAAAGTACAGGCAAAAAAATAGGCAGAAGACTCAAACCATGGAGGTTAGCTCACCGTGCCCTTGTGGTTCACATGCAAGGTAACAATTCAAAGTGAAAAGATGCCTGGAGAGCGTCTGTGGCTGCAGCTACCCTGTGGAAATGATTGTGAGAGTGTTACATTATATCACCGGCACATGTCCTGTTTACACGGAGAGATGTGCTGTTGACAAATGATCACCTAGAAGATGTCATCAGCTGTCAAGCATTTGCTCATTTGTCAGCTGATTGCAGAGCTTTTAGACAAGGTTCACACAGTGCTTTTTCTGTTGTATTTTTGTTGTGGTTCAAAACACTGGAAAAACATGAATGGAGGGATTTAAGACTTCTATTTACAACCGAACCGTTTGGTGTGCATCAGTGCAAAGTGTGCGTCCCAAAATCGAAAAAAGTTCTGCAAGTCCGACTTTTTCATCTGGCAGTTTGTTTAAAAGAATGGACACCCTAACTATAATGGGGTCTGTCGGGCTCCATTATACACAACTCCACTATAATTTACAGTACACCAGATCATTGTTGCATCCACTTGATCCAAGAGCACTGTCTTATTGCAACTCCTAAGGCCCAGAACTACCACTAGGTGGTCCAGCTCGGCTGTACCAAGAACAGCTAGGAGTTATATCATTCCATTGATATATTTCTAACAACTCTGTTACCTCCAAGGACCCTTGTCCCACCAAAACCCTAGCTGAAACATTCAATCCCCTAAAACCAAGCCTTGCGAGCTGGACCTAGGAACCCAACGCCAATCACCATAACCTAGAGAGAGTGGGTGGGACAAACCCTCCTTGGAGACTAAAACCCAAGTAATGGGTCACTTTTTTTCTTGGCCTAATAGGACTTGCTCCCAAGGCCCATCCCCAACTCTGTCTTTGTGTTACAACTCTACCCCCGTCTCTTCCCTAAAGCCTTACACTGAGAATTGATAGAGGGGCGCAATCGATTGGCTGAAAATGAAACCATTTATGAGGTTCTTTGTTTTTGGTCTGGTAGGGGGCCCACAGACTTCATACAGCTCAGGGCCCATGGTAATTTAAATACATAGTACTTAAACATCCCAAGATTTAAGACCCTCTAGTAATATTTGCTATTATGATATGTAACTTCTATAGTCATTCTCTCGTGAAAGCTTTACATACATGTATACAGTGTTTTTTGGGGGGTTTTTTCTGACTCCCATTATGTGCATTGTGTGTGTCTGTGATTTTTTTCATCTGCAAACTCTTATTCCAGATGTTTCTGCTTTAATAGACGGCCCCCAAAGCATCACATCCTGTAGCCTGAAGACATGTTTCCTGTTCTAGGAAGACACATGGTTTATAAATATTAAACAGGGCAGGAACTGTGGAAGCATTGTGTACATCAGCTATAGATTTCTCCATTCTGATCCTGTTAAGTCACTTGTGTGGGCTCTTATGTCCACTTCATTGATGTGATAATATTGGATTCCTTGTTCCTGGATTTTCAAAATGTGTAGGTAGTGTTGGTGGCAGTAGTCATAGTCGCAGTAGTAGTAGTGTTGGTGGTGGCTTCTCTCCCCAAGTGACCCAACCATCCAGTGCCAAAGCAGTAGGTAAGAGAATGTGGTGCCTTGCCATGGATTTGCAGTTTGATGTGCTAAGGACTTGCATATGGATTGGATCCATTCAGTGTGACTATTCTGTGCTTAGTGATCTGCCATAGTTTGCTTGAGGAATCTGTTGTAGCAGGCGACTTATTGATGTGGATCTAAAATCTGTATATAAAAATCTGTAAGGCCCGGTTCACATCTGCGCATGGGTTTCCGTTCGGGGAGTCCGCTTGGGGACCCTCTGAATGGAAACCTAATCTGCAAAAAAGCAGTTACGTTAGGAAGCCAGCGGACCTCATAGAGTATAATGGGGTCCATGTGGTTTCCGCTCAGAAAATGCGGAGAGAAAAGTGCTGCTTGCATTTTTCATGCAGAGAGGGGAACGGAATGGCCCAAATGCAGATGTGAACAGGGCCTAGCCTGGTTTACTATTGGACAGCAGACTTCATATTGATTTCTCTACAGAATATGTGCTCAAAGGTGTCTACCATGTGAACATGCCCTAAAGGTCCACAATGTTGTTTTATCGTTCCCCTGCGTCTTTATGTTTCCTAATCCTTATCAGCTGACTGCTCACTTAATTTAATAGAAATCTTAAAAGGATTTTTATAGATTAGAAAATCCTTTGCATATACCCTATTAGGGAATTCTTGGTTAGTGAAGGAGATGGAGAGATGCCCATTCAGGAGCTTCATTTCTTCATTAGAGCAGGGGTCAGCAACCTTCAGCACTCCAGCTGATATGAAACTACAACTCCCATCATGCTCTATTCACTTCCATGGGAGTTCCAAGAATAGCAGAACAAGTATGCATGCTGGGAGTTGTAGTTTTACAACAGCTGGAGTGCCGAAGGTTGCCTACCCCTGGACTAGAGAGTAGTTACAAGGAACAGGTTTATTCTGTCCTTTTTTACATTACACAGACAACCCCTTGATTTGAATGGGCGGTGTGTAAGCCTTCCCTTTCCCTGTGGTGGTGTAGTGTGCCCCAGACTCCCGATATCTTCAAGCATTTTAATAAATTTGAACAAGAAGAAGCAGGAGGGAGATTATAAATGACAACAAATCCAACATCAGTCCAGTATCAACTTATCTGTAAGTCTGCGTTCACATATAGCAGTTATGTTTGGTCAGTTATTTTAGGAGTCAGACACAACTATCGACTAATTTTTGTGCACTGGTCTGGCATCCATAGTTGAACAGTGGAACATCTGGTGTCAAAACTTAAGTGCTGAATCCCAGAAATTAATTATAGAAAACTATGGAATCAGATGTGGCTATGTCAACCCAAACTCACTGCGTCTTAGATAAATTTGTAATATCAATGGATAAATGGAGTTCCCATGGTAAATCAACAGGGTTATTAGCTCCTTTTCTCTGCTACTTCCTTCTGCATAGCTGTCAGATTTTTTTGGGGCAGCCACGGAGTAACACAGAAGTGGGAAGTCTTTGAGATGTCTGCTCGTGTGGTTGTGACTCCACCAGTCCATCCCTGCCTGGTGATCACTGTTCTTGCTGAACGCTATACTGGTCCTGCAGGGAAATCCCTACAGATTATAGCTGAACAGTGGGGAGGAGGGGGTATTTTTTGTGATCCGCTTATTGTCAGGGGACCCATTTAACAAGTAGTGGTTGTCCTGAGCAGTTTTGAAACTTCTAACAAAACTTCTGATGTCCATGCAATCCAACAATCCAAGACCAATTTTACCAAGAGACTTTCTATACCAACTCCTTCTCTGTCGAAGACTATTCTGCATTGCATAATATAATCTAATGTCTTGTCGTCATAAAATGGTAGGTGTCCTTCACTGTGAAATTCCTTGCATATATGGAATGGGAGTCTGCCCTTGTTTGAGTGTGTGGTTTTGTTTCTGTAGTATTATTTTTACATTTTTGTTTTTATTTATTTATTTTTTTTAAACTTCCCTAAAAAAAAACAAAAAAAAGACAGGTGTCAAACTATGACTGTCGCGGGCAAAGATCACCTTGACTATTTTGCTATATACTAGGCTTTATCAAATTCTACTGTTTTCAGCTTTGCCTATGTGTACTTTGTTTATCTTTGATTTCTGCGTGTTCTTTAACGTCATGCTGACATGTCAGCTACATTTATATATCCATAAGAAATGTGACTACAGGAATAGTATACGTAAGATTGACAGGCATGAAGAGAGAAGAGTAGAGGAGAGTCATATATATGTGTATATATATATATATATATATATATATATTTATATATAATCTGTATGCCTGTTGGGTTACTGGATGACTAAAGACAGGTCAACATAACCTTCAAAATGGTTGACCATGTTTTCCATCAACATAGAAAAAGTAAAGTCCCCGGTAGCCTAAGAGAGCAGAAATCTTCACTGGCAACAGTTTCATTATTTGTGTGATGTGCTTAAAGAAGACCTTACATCACCTCTGCCAAGTCCAACCATGAGGTGCTGCTCCACTCATTCTGGCTCCGTTGGAATTTTTTTTCTGTAGCTCCAACCGTTCCTGAGCAATTGGACCTATTAGTTTTGGTGCCTGATATGCTATGTAGTATCTGTACTGTCAGTACTGTGGTGTTAGGCAGGAGCAGGCAAGGGGTGTAGTTTTGAGCTCTGACACTGGCTGCCTCTCATTGAAGCACATAATCAAACTCTCTTGCCTGCTCCTGCCTGACACCGTCCACCTGACAATTCAGTGCCTATGCAGCATATCAGGCACCAAAACTACCAGGATTGATTGCTCAGGACTGGTGGGGTCTACAGAAAAAATTCCAACTCCAGCAAAATTATTGTATCGGAATCCATTAACCAAGGCTAAGAACTGGATATGGTGGAGGTGATGAAAGGTCCTCTTAAAATATGAAATCCCTTTTGTGTTTTTTGTTTTTTTAACATGTCATATTACTTATATAGCACCAATATATTGTGCAGTGCTATACCCAAGTATATGGTAACAAACACAATCCTAAGAACAAAGGGCAAACTTAATACAAATGTTGCCCTTGGGCAGATTCATACCGTACGTAGAGCACCAGTGCTATATTCTTATAGGAGAGCGATGTTCTCTCGGTACTAATCCTATATGTGACATTTCTGTTCCTTCACTCTTTGTCATCTCCCCCGCTGTTTTCAGTAAATCATTATTCTTAGTAGAAGCATAGCCGCCTGTAATGAGCACAGAATGGCGTGATTGTATTTGCTGAACATTAGTGTCATGTACCACTCCTGGACTTGAGGCTTGAGATCATTAAGACCATTATAATTTCTGGGCCATTGTATCGACCAATGATTCATACAGAACTGAGGAACTGACGTTATTTGATACTTATGAAGCATTGATTTTTCTTTGTTTCTCCTCTGGTTGCAGATGGACGGATTGTAAAGCTATTACCAGCCCCTTCCCATCAACTCTGAAGACAGCATGGAGCAGTCCATCTCCATTTCATCGCTGGTGAATCATTTTAGTTTATTTTTTATATATCTTTCTGTAAAGTATATATTGCAAAATATGTGTGTGTGTATGTGTGTATATATATATATATATATATATATATATATATTACATAATAGATAAATATGTGTTATACTATTCTGGAAGTTATGTAACAATTTCTACTTTACAGTTCTGGTTGGTCTTAGTTTGCTTGTTTTTATCTCATTTCTAAAGAAAATAATATAAAATATACCTTGTAGAAATCTACTAGTGCTATATATGTTAGATGTAGTAGAGATGGGTTTGTCTTAAAGTTTATCTTAAAGAGTTAAATGGAAAAGTCAGCTTTTCATAAGCTGTAATAGGAAAGCTAGGCTTTACAGTATACCAGAGTATGGTACCAGAGATCCAGAGATTAGATTTCTGGCATGGCAGATTGTCTTCACTAACCTTTAAACTATAGTTTCATGATTTGTCTTTATTTTTATTTGTGTAGATACAGGATTTACAGGTTTTATAAATATAGAATTCTACAGTTTTTATAAATATAAACAACAAACAAAAATATGTAACATTGTATATATGTATATAGCTTTACTTTGCTATCTCTGATCCTTTAATATGGTCCAGAGCTGCATTTATAGTTCTGCTGTTCGCTGGAAACAGTCAGCAAGTTTGTTGTCAGACCCAATCTTTAAAAAAAAAAAAAAAGCTAAAAATAAAAATGAATACAAGTATAATTCTCCACCACTCTCTTGCTGTTTTTGGAAAACCCACTGCCTCTAATACACTCCTGCATGATGGTATTTTACATGAACGGGCCATCTTATCATGGTCCATAGTGGCATCACTATAGCAGGCCAAGTCATGTGACATGTCATACCTAGGTGATGACGCCACATCACACGAGTGTAAAGCGAGCTTCATTCATTCCCAGAATGTCACCTGAGCCAGCAAGGAATGCTCTGGGGGATTTCAGTCCTGAAGTCTCTAAAGTATCATAAAATATAACTGTAATGTCTTTACTGCATTACTCAACATTGACAGCTTAATTCTGTATGTAAACTGTATATTGATATAGGGAAATGTGGCTTATGTTCTGCGGCTTTACTTACCAATCACCGCTCCTACTCACGGCCGCCTCTGCTTCCCTTTAGCCCTCCAGAGGGCCCGTGTGTCCCATATCACATCGCTGTCAGCGAAATCCTGAATCTGATAAGTGGAGGGCTGAAGAGGAAGCAGAGGCAGCCGCGAGCAGGAACGGGGATCAGTAAGTAAATAGGACCTTTATATGTAATTTCTCTTAAGTTTTTCTACATTTTCTTTAGAAAAAGCTGGCAGCCATGCCAGATCATACAGATGTATCTTTGAGTCCAGAGGAGCGTGTCCGTGCCCTAAGTAAGCTGGGCTGTAACATCACCATCAATGAGGACATCACTCCCAGGCGCTACTTTCGTTCTGGAGTTGAAATGGAGAGAATGGCCTCTGTGTATCTGGATGAAGGGAATCTTGAAAATGCCTTTGTTCTCTACAACAAGTTTATCATGTGAGCATTTAGCCTGTGTTCTGTTCTAGACCTTTATGTCCTCCAATTCTGCCATAGGCTGTGAAATGATTCTTGTGTTACAGGTTGTTTGTTGAGAAACTGCCTAACCACCGAGACTACCAGCAATGTGAAATCCCAGAAAAACAGGTTATATTAAAGGTTGGCTGTATTTATTATTTCATCTAGAAAGTATGAAAACACATAAAATAATAGAAAAGTATCTCAGCTATGAAACAATTCTATATGTGCAGTAGGAGATCACACCTTCCCCTCTTTCCTCCTTATCATAAACCTTCCTGCAGAAGGAGCCTCTCCCCACTGTTCTGCCTACAATAGAGGACCAGTGTTTATCTCCACCATTTGGTTAGGTCTTACCTCTCAGTGTTTATGAACTGATAATGGAAGGAATCCAGGGATAAATAACCTTGTCTTCTCTGCAGCCTGAAGCTACATTTTTTTTGTTGTAGATTTTGCTGCAGTTTTTTGAGCGAAAGTAAAGAGTGGCTTGAAAGGAATGGGAAATGTATAGGAAGCACCCATATATTTCCATTCTGCTAATGCTAGGACCTGAAAGACGGAAACCTTATCAGCTTAATAAGTGGTTACACTCGTAAACACGTTTCCACCCGGTGGAGAGAAAAGTCCTGCAAGCCAATTTTAAGCTTGTACGGAGAGTTAAACTCTAGTGTAAACCTAGCGTAAATCTGCTTTGGCTCAAACAATTGCAGCAAAATCTGCAACAAAAAAAGCAGCTTTTCTGCAATGTGTGGCCTCAGCCTCAGGGCTTATTCAGTTCAGTCATAACACAGGTGTAATATACAGACCATATTATGACCACAAATTCTGTCCTGACTGTGTATTTAATGACCCTAAATACAATTGAAGCCACATTACTTTCCTGCATTTGTGAATTTGTGCATTTCCTCCATTCACATAGGAAAAAACTGCCACCTCGTACTTCAAGGGAGTTTAAAAAAAAAATTGGTTCCACTCCAAGGAATGCCTAAATGGAGAACCCTTATTACTACATGACAGCACTAGTTACTCCCATGATAAAGGCACTCTGCTTAAATGTGATATTTTATGATATTATGTGTTACAAAGTAACATCTTCCTATTTTTCTTTAAGAAATTGAAGGAGGTTGCATTTCCAAGGACCGATGATCTGAAAAAAGATCTTCTCAAGAAATATAACCTGGAATATCAAGAATACATGAAAGACATAGTAAGTTCAGAAAGTCAATATTACAATTGATAACTTTCTTAGGACATGGAGGACTTATATATGGGTATTGATGTGCAGTATGATACAAACACATCTATGTTGGGCTATGTTCACATCTGTGCTGGGTGTCTGTTCAGTGCAGATCCATCAGAATACCTGCAAGCCAGACTTTTTCATCCGGTGATTTCAGTAAAAAAAGGACACCCAACGTACCATATTATAGTCAATGGGGCTCCTTGGGGTCAATTTGTGTCCGTCTTGTCCCTGAGATGTTGCTGTCTGTTTTTTCTCTTCTTCTAATCCTGCGAAGTAGAAGAAAGGATACGACAGTGCAGATGTGAACGTAGCGTTACTAGTCAAAAGTCCCAACATAGAAATCTTCAACCATAAAAGCTAAATATCCAAACACATGATTCAGTGTTTATAAAATAAAGGATCACCTCCCTGTCATTATACACTACTGATACCCCTCCCATATATTCAGACAAATCAGCCTCAGAGTATAACAGGACATAAAACAGACTCACTTGACTGATTTATACCCAGCATCCAAAGTACAGTGTGTACTTGATCCAAGCATGCCTTCAAGGCTGTGAGTCATTTTATATCTAGTTATAAAGCGTCATCTCCTAACTTGTCTCCCCTCTTCCCCAAGGAGAGCTCGGTTGATAAATTAAGTGGGTGATACATTTTTATACAGTGGTACCCAATGTGCGATGACTTGTCCAAACAAACATTTTCACTATATAACTCTGGATGCTTTTTTATGCCTTGGACTTTCCATATAAAAAACCCTTACCTCTGTATTCATTTTTCATAGATGCCACCATTAATAATGAATGGGGTATCTAGCAATTTAACATCCAGGTCCAGAACGTACTCTTCAAGAAGCAATTTGGAACTACTTTAATACTCCAGGGACACCTCCAGTTAGACTGGCAGCCCCGTGTTAGGCCACAAGTAAGAGGTTGTTGCGCATGCTAGAAATGAGCATACACTCAGTGTCCTTATGTAAGTGCCATGGAGGAGACAAAACTGTATATATATGGAGAATGCTCAGAGCACATCATGCCAGTATTTAGTGCAAAGGACTAAGTTTCACATACACAAAGTGCACCTGTCCGTAATAGCATTAGTGGGATTTGGGCATGTCGAATAAAGCTGACCCTGAAATATGACGGATGAATAGGAGAGCCACCTTTTGAAGATATCTATAGATAAATGCCTGTTTTTTCTGAACCTAGTAGCAGGATCGGAGAATAAGGTCAGCATAACTCTTCCAAAGAAAGAAGAACCCATCTACAGACCGTTATTTCAAAGTTACTGCTACTCATCAGTGTGAAGCAGGGTACTGGTTGGCTGGGTGAAAGGTCCGGTGGGCCCCTGCTGCTTTTTTTTTGGGGGGGCCCTATTTACTTACTGATCCCCTTTCCTGCTCATGGCTGCCTCCGCTTCCCCTTCAGCCCTCCAGGGGGCCCTGTGCATCCCATATTACCCCACTGACACTTATCAGCATCAGGACTTCACTGACAGCGACGTGATATGGGACACACGGGCCTCTTGGAGGGCTGAAGGAGAAGCAGAGGCGGCCGCGAGCAGGAACGGTGATAGCCGTGGAACATAAGCGAGCGAACATAAAAAACAGTGTTACTTACTTTCCTGGGCTCTGGCGCGACTCCTTGCTGTCTTCAGTCCTCTTTAGTGACGTCACAGACATCATGTGTATCAGGCCAGCGTCACAACGAATAATGACGCCGGCGTAACTGAACGTTATTGAAGAGGGCCGAAAACTGAAGGGAGTTGCACTGAAGCGCCACACCCCAGAGTATAATAATAGTTTGTAAGCGAACCCGAAATTTTTGAAATATTAGCAACGAACATCGAAGGGGCCACTATGGGACATAATGCTGTGTGAAGGGGCTACTATGGGACATAATAGTGTGTGGAGGGGACACTTGGGGATGTTATACTGTATGGAGGCCTCTATGGAACATTATACTTTATCGAGGAACAACTATGCAACATTTTACTGTATGCAGGGGCTACTATAGGTCATTATACTGTGTGGAGGGGCCACTATGTTACATTATACTGTGTGGAGGCCACTATGGTGCATAATACTGTGTGAGGAGCCACTATGGGACACAATAGAGTGTGAAGGGACCAGTATGGGATATAATACTGTGTGGAGGAGCCACTGTGAGACATTATACTGTGTGGAGGGGCCGCTATGGGACATTATACTATGTGGAGGGGCTGCTATGGAACATTTTACTGTGTGCAGGGGCCACTATGGGATATTATACTGTGTGGAGGGGCCACTATGTGACATTATACTGTGTAGAGGCCACTATGGTGCATAATACTGTGTGAGGAGCCACTATGGGACATAATAGTGTGTGGAGGGACCAGTATGGGATATAATACTGTGTGGAGGGGCCACTGTGAGACATTATACTGTGTGGAGGGGCCGCTATGGAACATTTTACTGTGTGCAGGGGCCACTATGGGACATTATACTGTGTGGAGGGGCCACTATGGGATATTATACTGTGTGGAGGGGCCGCTATGGAACATTTTACTGTGTGGAGGGGCCACTATGGGATATTATACTGTCTGGATATATAGTGTGTGTAAATATGCATTATACTGTGTGGGGTCCAGGAAAGGGGGCGCTATGCCGTGTGGAGATGGGGGCCAAATCAAAAGTTTGCTATGGGGCCAGTCTTTGCTAGTTACACCCCTGCTACTACGATTCAGGAAAACTTGGCATCGATCTATAGGGTGCAACTTTCCAAAGGAACATATCATCCATAAGCTCTTACAATGTTTTTGTAATGAACCTATAAGAGATACTGTAGACTTTGGTGGCCAGTGAATGGCTCCTATGAGGCCAGGTTGTAGGTTCTGTATCATGAACTTTCTTGAATAAACTGTGGATTGTAACCGGAAACTATCTTGATGCTAGGTCCTTTTCTCTATGTGCTGCCTGACTTGATCTCTACTCATCCATACACATGTGGAATCCTTCTCATTGATAGCGGTGAAGCTGACTATGTGTGTTTGTTTTCTTGCTTACACTTTGTTATATTTTTGGTTTCCTAGAATGAGAGAAAAGCAGAATGTCTGAAGAAAATGGAACATCAACAACTCATCGAGGCAGAGAAGAAGCGGGTGGCACAGCTACGACAGCAACAAATAGAGACTGAGCAGTTTAGCTTTTTTGAAGACCAGCTCCGGAAACAAGACATGATCCGAGACCAGCTGAAACATCGAGATAACCTTGGCCTTAAGTCTAAGGTGTCAGAGCAAACAGATGGCACCATGATATCTTGTTTTCCCTCTAGCAAAGGCCATTCCTTGTCTAATGTACTGTCGGGGAAAACTGTAAAGAATGATGCAGCAATGTATGCTGGACAGTCTCCCCCTATAAACAGGGCTTTAAAACCAGCAGCAACTCTAAGTGCCGTGCAAAGTAAGTTCTTGATCCGCAAGACTGTGTAACATGAATGCATATGGTACTGTTGAAAGACTCTATTAAATGCCCCATATAGATTTCTATCTAAATCTCAGTACAGTTCAGGGAATAAGAGTCAATTTGTAGTATTTATTGGTCAGTGGTATTAAAGGGGTATACCCTACCAGTTTCCCGCTTGGGTTCTACATGTTCAAAACATCGGCTTGTTCCATCCCCTGGTCATGTGTCTGGCACCGACTCCCTCCTCTGCCCTCCTTTCCTTGGTATGATGTATATTGTGGGGGTTGGCAGACTCATTTATTGTAATAGCAGACCCTTGTCTGCCACTGTCAAAGTACAACAAAGTAGGGTCTTGGCTTTGGCATTACAAAGTGGGACTCTGCCATCATACCAATGAGCAGGGAGAGTAAGAAGGAGGAGGAGGGAGTCAGGTACCAGACACATGACCAAGGGTTGAAACCTGTTTGAATTCTTAAGTTTCAGAACATCACGAACCTGGGCCAGAAGTTGGTAAACTGGAGTTAGAGTTAGAATTTTTTTTCTTACATGTTTTATTATTCCTGCAGATGAAATTGTGGAAGGATTACGGACTGTTGTTCTACCCAAAGATCTCTCTCAAAAGTTTCTGCAACTGGCAGAATCAAATACAAGTAGAGGAATTGAGACTTGTGGAATTCTTTGCGGTAAACTGGTAAGAAGAAAGTTTTTATGATTAAAAAAAAGTATTAGACGTAATGACCTGTGCACAAACTGTACCTCGTTGCTACAGAATATGTTCAGTAGTCATTTAGTTAAAGGGTACCGCCAATAAAGTTCACTAGAAGCTGAATCTTAATTTTAAAGGGAGTCTACCTCCTCGCCCAAGCATATCCAACTCCCACCGCATTACAGAGCACATTATAGTAATAAACAACATACCTTTTATTATGTATGTCACTTTTGGAGATTTGGAGAAAGAAAAACTGGGGAGAAATGTTCTAACTGCTCAATTAGGATGGGTGATGTCATAGCAGTGGGAAGATCAACTCTAACTGCATGGGGTGGTGCAGGCGGAAGATGGCAGGTGTCAAGAGTGGCAAGAGCAGTGCTCAAGGGAGATGAAGACCCGCCCCCAGTGCACAAACTACCTCATTTGCATAAGACTTCAAAGTTGTCTTTCTCCAGATCTAAAAAAGTGTCATACATAACAAAGGTATGAAGTTTATCACTGTAATGTGCTCTGTAACATGATGGTGGCAGTTGAATAGCTGGAGGTGGTAGACTTCATTTAAGTATTTGTGTTTCGTTTTTCTATTGTACATAGAGATATTTATACTCTAGATTATTGATTTCAGTTGCCAGTAGAGGAAGTAGCTGTCTGGAAACTACTATAGTTATCCATAGTAGTTCTTATGTGTTTGCCTTTTCTGTTAACAGTATCATCACCATCCTCCCTTTCCTTCTCCTTGACACTTAATCGCTTTGACACAACCTTAGTCTTCCATGCCATTTTGTGTAGACAGGTCTGATCCCTGGGGGCTCCCACCAGTAAGAGCCCCACAATCTATAGAAAGGGGCCAAAAGTAGCCTCCTCTGAGAAGAGATTGCACATGTATGCTACTGCTTCATTTAAGACCTATGGGAGTTCTGTAGATATGCATGGGAAAAGAATCATGACTTGTCCGTGAATTCCTACACGTTCCTTCATGCAGTTCCAGTCCTAACTAACCCCTTCTTGCCTGTACTGAAATGTGCAATGGTGGTGGGCTGGGCATTAACACAAAGTGATGTGATGTTTTAAGGCACAGGGAAGGCAGGGGCATTGGCAGGGGGTATCAGCTGTAACACCCGGCTGGAGTCAAAGCTAGTCCCGCTATCAACGCTTTAAATAGTGACCACAGTATCTATCAATCAAGTGGTTAGACAGAATTAGGGAGCGCCCTCTGTCATCCCACTGCTGCCTCCCCAATGTGATTGTGAGGTGCTGATGGGTGTCTATGGCACCTGGAAGCCTAACAAGGATCTCAGGTCTGATCTCATTGAATTCCTAGCGGATCCTATGTATTATAGATCAGATAAAACTTGTTCACACAGAGTCATTTAGTGACAATAGAAAAGCTTTATAAAGTTTTTTTTTTTTTTTTTTTTTTTGGGGGGGGGGGAATATTAAAATTAATTAATAAAAAATGAACCATATATATTTAGTATCTCCACATTCATAACAACCTGATTTACGCTGTAAAATGATCAAGTTATTTATCCTGTATAGTAAATGGCATAGAAAATCTATTTGGATGGAAAAGGCTGCTCTGTGTTAGGGGCAGCCAAATCGATTATTTGGATGTCCCCTTTTTGCATAACTTTCAGAATATGGCAACACAAAGACAAATGGTTTAAAAAAAAACAAAAAAAAACAACAACTATTAAAACGTAAAAAAAATGTCATCACTGACTACTACTAATACTGACGCTCACATAAAGGTAAAGTGTCATTGATGTGGTGATGGTGAACACCATAAAAATAATCATGAGAGAAATAGGTGGAATTATTGCTTATTTTCTGTCCATCCAAAAAAATGTAATAAACTATACAATACTTATATAAGTATTCCAATATATTGCCATTAAAATGCAACTGATTAGGTAAAAAATAAGCCCTCATAGGGTCTTGTAAATGGAAAGGCAAAAAAAATATGGCTCTTAGAAAAAAAAAAAAAATCCTGCATTCTTAAACTCAAAACTGACCGTCTCCTTAAGGGTTTAATCTACTGGAAACATGGGATTATAAGGGCTGTGAATTATTTAGTGAGTCACAGCTGTGCAAGAATAGTTTAGTAGAAATGATGTTTTCCATTAAATTATTGGTCTCAGTTTTTTCCTGAAGTCATTAGGATTATTAAGCCAATTATTAAGTATAAGGAATGGTTATTGTCAGCCTAGAGCTGTATCCTCCCCTTGTAAACATAGCTGCCATTATTTCTGCACTATTATGTTGTTTAGCTGAAATTTAATAAATTAGTAACACACCACAAAATCCCATATACTGCATAAATAGCGTAGAACAGCATAGTGTAAATTCTCTTCAGTACCGTACTGTAATGTCACTTCTGCTATAAAAACAAATACATCTAATTCTGTGGGGTTTTGTTTTTTTAAATAGGGATGCACAGAGAAATGGCATCAAACGTACGCGCCATACATATCCAGAAGTTAATATTCTATGTAATTATTGTAGTGAAAGTCCCTGACCTTAAGACTAGGGCTACATAGCGACTGCAACTGCCATCGTGCGGCCAAAGCTCGCCAGTCGCCTCGCAACTCTTTTACTCATGTTAGTGAATGGAGTCACATCCCGACCTAAAGGTGTCGCGATCATCGCCCTTGGTCATGGCACACATCTCTGCTTTCTTGACATGTATGTTGTATCGCCAAATAAAATAACAATTCTAGATAGTTTTATTACAGCATTGTGTTGCTCCTTCAGTTTTTTTTTTTTCAGGCGCGCATTCTTAAAGGCCATGCATGCTCATCGACAGCCCCTCACCTAGCCAACCAGTGCCCTGCTCTGCACTGAAACAGCTCTCTATCTCTTTTGAAGAGATTCTGTTGTGACTTTAATCCCAGATCATGTCACTAGGCTTCTTGAAAGTCAGGAATTGTTCTATAGGGATCTGCCTTTTCAAAAGGTGGCACTAGAGCAACACTTTTCCTTTTTCAATCATGTAAAGCTTATTTGCGTCTTATTTCTCAGATTTCCTAGCAGAGCATATATGACTTGTAAGGCCCTGAACTCCTGAAAAAGTAGTCCGCAAAGGCAGTCTCCTTGAGGAGATATGGTACCCCTCCTGAACCTTTTTCCTGAGAGAAATGAAGAAGCACAAGCCGTTTAGCCTTCTTTCTGCACACTGGTACTCCTGCCTACCCACTATGCAAAGTACAA
Organism: Leptodactylus fallax; assembly: GCA_947044405.1. NCBI lineage: Eukaryota > Metazoa > Chordata > Amphibia > Anura > Leptodactylidae > Leptodactylus > Leptodactylus fallax. The sequence goes on along the minus strand of CAMRHE010000005.1, from coordinate 6,024,369 downwards.
CATGGCTTCTTACAAATAAATGGTGATGTGTTTCAGTCCTCTGCCTGAGGGTGACTGGGAGCACCACTGTGCAGGGGAAAGCTTTGAAGAACAGTCGGATTCCCACCTATCAGGATGACATATCCTTGTGATATGCTGTCTTGTGTATTGGAACCTGTATAAACTTTATTTGTATAAAACCTGACTCTTGTAATTCGGATATCAGATGTTGTCCATATGGGCAGATGTTTGGTTGCTGGTGAGGACATTGGAACTTCTTTGTGGATTATCACACATTGTTATTAGTAAACATTTATTGCATCACATTGTAACTCTACATATTCTGTTCTTCTTGATGTTGACAAATGACCAAAAGAGTTAATCATCATATTGCAAGTAAAGGTAAAAATATGTGTTACGTGAGCCTGTAGGGATATTTCAGCATGATACTCAATCATGCCCTTATTTCAGATATATTACATATCCTGGTTACTTGCAGCCATGGGAAAGCAAAGCTCATTGTGCGTGTAATTTGCAATAGATGCTGTAGTTGCTGACTTTAATGCTTCAGGCTTTTCAATGATAGTCTATAGAGTAATTTACTATTATATTAGGTGCTTTCAAGCATGATACATTTTGTGCGTCTCCTTGGTTATATACAAGAAACGTACTGTAGCATTCACTTCCCTACTCTTATGTGTGCAGTTTATTTGTGTTCTTATGTTGTAAAGGATTGCTAGCTTTTACCTGGCCATATATACATTACGGTTATACTCACAGCGCTCTTTTAATTATGTCAACAAAATAATTAAAGGGGTTTTCCAGGCTTAATAACTAATGACCTAACCTCATAGGATAGGTCATAAGTCTAGATTGGTGGTCGTCTGACACCTGAGACCCCCACATGTTAGAAAAGCCCTAGGTGTTCAGGTGAGTCCTGTGGCCTCTTCACTACCCACCAAGCACCACACCATACATTTGTGTAGTTATTGTTTTTGGTGTCACAACTCAGCCCATTTATTTGAATGGGACTGAGCTGTAAACAGGCCATGGGGCTGAAAAATGTCACATGGCTTGTGACGTAGAAGCTCAGGGTATGCTGCTGCTGCTGCTTCCACCAGCTGATCCACAGAGGTCCTGGGTATCGGAAAACCTCTTTAAAGGAACAGTCTTGGGGAAAAAAAAAACACTTTACATGAGGATTATATTTTGCACATGGCCATGTCCTTTTGTTTATTAGACGTTGTAAGCTCTCATTGCTTTCTTTATGTTTGGCAGACTCATGATGAATTCACCATTACACATGTAATTGTACCAAAGCAGTCTGCAGGGCCAGACTATTGTGACATGGAGAATGTGGAGGAATTATTTAATGTACAAGATCAGTACAATCTTCTTACCTTGGGCTGGATCCATGTAAGTAAAAATATAGGATATCACTTTGACAGTCTTGACGGTCTGGTCTAACATAGATCAGAATGAAATCCTGACAAATGTCTACCAATGAATGAATAAAATATTTAGTCTCACCTCTGTTACTACATATGACATTGATACATTTGTTTGCCCCCATCCACTGACCTTACGTCCACCTGGTCAGGAGGAAGCTTTCTTTGAAGGTGTAACACTGCAGGATTGAAAAACTAAGATCTCTAAGACATTATCTCTTGAGGACAGAGGTCAATATTGGTGAAAAAGTAAACTGTACTATATCCAGCCTACATCCTCTTATCCATGAAGCATCAACCTGCATGCCAGGATAAAGGGGTTATCAAACCTGACCGAAATGCTGTCTGCATGGAGCTCATGTACCATAGATATACAGTGCTAAATTGTATCTGATTCTTTAGCATCAAGTTAAAGGGGTTGTCCTGGATTTTTTTTTTTTATGGTCTATCCTTAGGATAGGCCATGAATATCTGGTCGTGGTGGCTAACAGCCAGCCCCTGCATGGATCCCTTATCACAAAGTGTTCGGAGGTGGAAGCAGATGCTACATACACTATATAGTGGCCTAGCAATCTTACTGCAACTCAGCTGCTATTGACGTCAGTGGGAGCTGAGCTGTAGTGACACAGTCCAACCACTATTCAGGTTACAGAGCCATCTGCTTCCATCTATGTATGCTGTATAGTACGGGGAACCGATGCAGATCTAAGCATCTGATCTGTGCTGTGGCTAGCTGTGGATCACCCATTGATCAGATATCCTAAGGATAGGCCATAAAAAAAAAAATCAGGGACAACTACTTTAAGGGGGATGAAGTGTCCATAAGGTGTATCTTCCCAAGACCAGTACTGTAAATAATCCATTATAGTTGGGGGGCCTGGTATAGATTTTGTATTGGGGCCAAGGAGCTTCATGTCACATCTCCGGTCTTGGCTTTGTTCTTCTAGGTTTTTGTCCAAGGATTGGTTCTCCAGTTGTGCCTCCATGCATCAAATAATAAAATGTATTCATTAGATCGGTGATGCTGGAAAATGTGTATAGTATATGAAGCTGATGACCGTAGACTGCTAGGGTTTGCCATCATCTTCTAGCTTCTGTAACAGTATATAACAGGTTAATGGGCTATAATAGATGAAGGTAAACTTGCCTTGCAAAAATTTGCTTTAATAAGACTAAGTGCACACTGTGTACTGGTTACATTTACCAAAAGCTAAAAGTGTTGTTTCCGTCTCCTCCTGGGTAATATGCATCATTATACTGTTTTTTCAGCTGCGTAGGAGAGCTCCACCACTGCACTAGTACACCGTACATTTATTCTTTTTTCTACAATGGGACTGTACGACTGACATAGTTGAGTGACAAAAGGTTCACCGTAGCGTTCGGCTTTCTGTTCTTCTGGTCCTCTTGGGGCCCTGAAAAACGCAAACCCTATGTGCTTTATTATATAGCGTAGGTGCACCTTCAGAAAACCGTTAGCACCCTAATAAAGTAAAGTAAGAATGGATAGTCCGAGGTCTAAAGGAGTTGGATTTATATTTAATTCTGATGTTTTAAATGTACCAGAATATAATACAATATTTTATATACTGTACCTTGGTTCAATTAAGCATTATTTCTTTTTTTTTTTTGCAGACACATCCAACACAGACAGCTTTCTTGTCCAGCGTAGATCTTCACACTCACTGTTCCTACCAGCTCATGCTACCAGAAGCCATCGCTATTGTTTGTTCACCAAAGCACAATGAGTATGTACTATGTCAAAATGATTCACTATTACATTTATCTGCAAAACATTAGATTACAATTGGAATAATTAAAAAAAAAAAATGCTCCTGTGTCCTAGATATTAATATTACATACTTGTTATGGCGCCCCCTAGTGTTCTTTTGGTTCTTTCTCATAGCGCCAAGTAATGTGTCCAATGCTGGTGGTCACACATGTTCAGTAGGTCAGTTCTGACTGACTAGAGGTAGAGGCTGTCCGGGCTAAAAAAAATTTTTATAATTCGGCCGGGGGAGATGAAAAAAAAAAAAAACATACTCGCCTATCCCCGATGCTTCAGTGCCTACCAGCGCGGTCCGATACTTCTGCTCGGTTGTCTTCTATTGGGGAAGTCATTGCCGGCTGTGACGTTCCGTGTCTCTTCCACTGATTTGCCTCAGCGATCAAGTGTGGTGGGAACTGCCGCGAGAAAAAAACAATGAAGCTGCAGGACAGGACCACGCTGGGAGATACTGGAGCACCGAGGACAGGTGAGTATGTTTTTTTTTTTTTTTTTTTTGTTGTTTTTTTTTTTTCACCTCTCCTGGCCTAATAAAAAAAAATAGACTGGACAACCCCTTTAAGGGCTTAGTCATCTCTTCAATGTTTTGTTCTTTAAAAATGGATGTATTGTGTGCAGCAAGAGCGGGTTAAAAAACAAACAATGCTTCCGTCTTCATGGATCTGTTACCGCTCTCCTTTCAGTGCTGCCTGGGTCCGCACTGGTCGCTACTTCCTAGTCCTATCTTTTATTTACCAGCTCTCCTGGAGGCTCCTGTAAAAAGGGCTGATTTCCAGGACTCCCAGAAAAGCAGACAAATCTCCCATGGCCATCATTTTATATGTGATATGAGCACTTTATGTGCCTCTCACATATGAAAGGGGGTATGGGCAGCACATTTCATGTCCATAACTCCAGAATGCCCAATGGTGATTTTGCAATGTCCATAAGAGGGTGAGCAGGGATTTCCAGGATTGGAGAAGCGATGAGCAGGGATTTCCAAGCATTTCCTGGGTGTCAACACAAGAACAGGAAGTAGAGACAAGGACATAGGAGGTGTTAGGCTCTATTCAGATCTTGTTTTTTAAATCTGTTTAAGGAATGCAAACGGATGGCCATTTACATAGACATCAATGTTAAAAAACAAAAAGTGATCCTTTGTTTTTTTTGAAGGACACAAAAAAGTAGTATACCTTACTTTTGCGTGCTTCAAAAAAAAAAAAAAAGACAGCAAGAGGTTTGTTTTTTTAACATTGCTGTCTATGTAAACGGATGGCCATCCATTTACGTCCGCTTTTGCATTCGTTAAACAGAAGTAAAAAACGTGATCTGAATAGAGCCAAATAATGGGAGTGACGGGTTTAGTGAGGTGAGTATCACTACTTTTATTTATTTAACCCGCTCCGAACCTGCTGCCACCATTTTTTTTCCCAATGTAAAACCCCTTAAATGTATGTTTATCTGTTTCCCTTCACATGTACAGTACTGGGATCTTTCGACTTACTAATGCAGGCATGTTGGAAGTATCCGGGTGTAAAAAGAAAGGATTCCATCCCCACAGCAAAGAACCAAGGCAATTCAATGTAAGTGAATGCACATAAATTATAGACATACAAAGCTATATGTGCTAAGACCAAATAGAAATCAATTCATTTTGTGAATAGTGACTATAGGTAATACTGATACGGTGACAGCTGACGTGGCAGCGGCTGCCTACTTCTGTAACGCCTTAAAGAGTTGCTAAGTAACACTGTGAAATTGCGTGGGGTAGTCTATGAGCTTAATGCCAAATATATCTATATACTATAATGTATTGTTCACTTGTGCTCATCTTGTTCCAGATCTCTTCAGTCCTGGGCATTGATATAACATATATGTGTCTCCTTAGAGTAGAATTATTCTATTGATATATATGAATAATATGTGTCTAAGTTTGCAATGATTATACAGAAATGAATATTGCTATACAGACGATATTACTTCTGCTGCCTCCTCTGATCTCTGGTATAGTAAGCGGACGTTCGAAGTAGGTGACCAAGGAAAGGCTACTTACAGTATATGTAGCAAGTGAGGAGAGAATGATCACTTTCCCGACAGAACTGAGGTCTTTACATGCTTGTTATGGCGCCCTCTGGTGTTCATTTATTTTTTTTTCTCAGAACACCACCTCATGCGTCCAGTGTTGGTGGTCACAAGTGCTTAGTAGGGTAGTGCCGCTGCCTGTATCAATTAGGGGCTTATTCAGTTGTCCATTGAGTATAGTGTGTCAGTGTTCAGCCCCTGTGCTGTTCCTTCTGCACTCTGACAAACAGACATAAACAAAGTTTCTCTGAATGCGAAGCTGATGGAGTGGTTCACTAAGATTGGCACGTTAAAGCTGACACGAGAGGGGCATTCTGGCCCGCAATGGGGGTCCTGGCTTGCACTTAAAGGAACTGGCTCAAGTTTTAATGTTATTTCCTATCCATAGGTTAGAGGATAGCATGCTGCTCGGTGGGGGTCCACCAATCATGAGTATGGTGACCCTTGCTCCCCCATGTGAATGGATCGGCAGGCAGAGCATACACACTGCCCACCATTCACTGTCTAGGGAACTGCTGAAGATAGCCAAGCACTGAACTGAGCGATCTCCAGTAGTGCCATAGAGAAAGAACAGAGTGGCATTGCGTATGCTTGGCTTGGATGGGAAAATGGACCCTTATTCTCACGATTGGTCACCATCCCAGTGGTCAGACCCCCCCACCCCCTCACTGATCAGCATGTTAACTTGGACCAACCCCTTTTAAAAGCATTTTGGCTTGCAAAGGGTGGCACACACAGGAACAGATAACAATTACCAGTGATAATGATCATGGACATGGGCTTCATTGGTTATATCTCAGCTTCACAAACTTAAATGTGACCTTGGGGTAATGTGACTGTGAATGGATTAAACAGTATGATGGTCTATCTATTGACGTACAACAGTGGGTCCCGAGGGAGCCCATCGACAATAATGGGGTCCGCCGGGTACCCACTGTTTTCTCCCTGACATCACCAGATGAAAAAGTTGGGCTTGTGGGCTTCGTCCACAATTTCAGATAGACTCTGCAACAGAGGCTCCAAATGGAGATTCCAGTGCAGTTGTGAATGTGACCTAATTGACTAAAAACTTGGATTTACTGGGGTATCCAAGAGGATTTCAGATTATTGATGGTAAGAATAGTGCAAAACTCAATGTCAAAAATATCAGAACCCCATCGGTGGCAGGTAGAATCAACCTTGTAAAAATGATAGTGCTGCCCAAATGTCTATATGCTTTAAGCCATTCTGCTGTGTTTGTGCCCCTTAGATTTTTCAAATGAATGGACTCCCTTATTATCTCCTTTGTGTGGGGGAACTCTAGATCTAAGCTTAGGTTGTCATCTCTACAACGACCGAAGCAGCTCGGGGGTACATCACTCCCTGATCTGTTTCTTTACTACCTGGCAGGACAGCTCCGTTTTATCCAAAGGTGGCTCTCGTCTGATCCCCTACTGGGGTCCGAGGCACATCTGGCTCACCACCTGGGTCTCCGTATTTTGTGGCCGGTGTTGGAGCAGCCAATCTTGTTCAGGGGGAAATTGTTGCCTATTCATGCTCTGGCGGGACAGGTTTGGCGTCAAGCGAAAAAGGTGTCTGCCTACTCTGATGTACCTGCGGAGACCCCAGTCTGGCGCAACCCTGGTCTGCCGGCGCTGTTGACCCTGCCTGGCGCTCAGACCTGGTCGCAGTATGGCGTATCCTCTCTTAATGACCTGTATACCCAAGGCGTTTTTAGAACGTTTGACTCACTAAGCTCCTCCTATGGCATTCCTAGAACACAGTTCTTTAGATATCTACAGATTCGACATGCACTCTCTTCTCAATTCCCAGATCAGATGGACAACATATCTAAGTATCCGCTTATCGGAATACTTCGGTCACAGGGCCCTGGGGGTTTGATCTCTACTTTGTATGCACACCTGATACAGGCCAAGGTATCCTTATTGGACGCCCCGGCCCTGACGCGATGGCGCACTCACATCCCAACTCTCACAGATGAGATGTTTCAAGACATCCTCGAATCTCCTCAATATGTGTCACCCTCAGCAAATAATAAACTGATTCAAACATATATTCTACACCAATGCTACCTGACACCTTCCCGTCTTTACAAGATGGGACGATTACCAAACCCAGGTTGCCTTAGGTGCCCTTGTCCACAGTCAGACTTTTGGCATATGATTTGGGCCTGTCCGATCATACAAAGTTTCTGGAAAGGGGTCGTGGATCTCCTGGTGGAAGTTCTGGCCAAGCCTGTACCATTAACCCCAGAGGTATGTCTCTTTGGCATATTAGATGAAGAATTATGGCAACACCATGTTAGAATCTTTTTGCGGGAGTCTTTATTTTATGCCAGGAAGGCTATCGCACTGCGATGGATGGCTTCGAAACCCCCATCAGTATCTCAGTGGAGGAAACTTGTTAATACTGTTCTTCCTTTCAACCAGATTGTGTATAAAGGGAGAGGGTGTCCTCAGAAATTCCATAAGGTGTGGGGAACATGGTGTAATTCTTCGGTAACTCAATATACGGCTCCCTCATTGCGTACTGCCATTCATCTATTTACGCAGTGAGAGGTGGGGGATGCCGGGAGCATCCACGACCTCTAATCGTGGATTGTATCCTTGCTGCTCTCCTTGATTTATTGATTGCATGTTCTTGTTTATATATAATTGATTTATATGATATTATATGTGTTCTGTATATCCCTTTATGTACTGAGTCTACATTGGATTGTCCAGGTGGTACGTGGGCGATGGACTGACGAGGTGGTGATGTAGTGCTATGAGTGACTATGTATCAAATTTTTGATTTTCTTGTGCGCAACCTGTTATTTATATATATTTTGTTTCCTTTTCTTGTGTCTGGTACACAATTTTCAATAAAACGAGTTTAAAAAAGTATCAGAACCCCGATGGACCCATTAAAGTCAACGGGTTGATCAGGATTAAACCATTTGAGCTATCACTGCTCAATTATAAACAAAAACCATGATGCTGGTATGAACAGGGCCTTATGCTGTCAAGTTCAGAACTCTTCTAATATATGCCAGAAATGTTGTTAAATCTGTTTGAATATTCGCTGCTTACATGTTCTCTTGATTTCTTCTCAGACTTGCCGACATGTGATTGTAAAAGATGCAAAAATTTCCGTGCTGGATCTGAGGTGATAGAAACAAGAAACATCTGTATTTGCCTGCGACAGATGAATGACAATAAGGCTGCCAGTTTTCTTAGCCCATTTCCAGAATGAATCAGTGGACTGTTTTCTAATTTATACATTTTAAATGTGATAGTTTATTTATTGCTTCTGCACATTTTGGAATTTATTTTGTTTACTTTGAATTCTGTGACCGCACCGGCCATAGTCATGAGAACATCCGCCATCCCGTGTATGTAGACTGTAACATCAGACCAGGCCTGGAATTAAAAGTGCGCTTCAGATGATCTGTCTCCTCCATTTTCTTGTGTTGAAATCTCCATGTGGATATTGACGTAGGAAATAAAATAGCTGCCACTAGGCATCATGTGTTTAAAAAAAAAAAAAAAAAAAAAAAATCACAGGCCGCATGTTACAGAACAGGAGGAGCTGATCAGATTTATATATATACTGATTGACAAAAAAAAAAATAACACACCAAGAAGGAGTTGTTGAAATCGACTGAAACTTTCTATGTGTGAATGCAATGATGATATACTGTATGTAAATGATTATAATATTAGAGCAAAAAGGAGTAGTTTATTGGGGAAAATAGTATAGCTGGAAGGAGGCTCTAGTACCCTGTTGGGCGGCCTCTAGCCATACAAGATCAGATATGGTTGGGCATGGTGGCATACAGGTTCTGTATGGTATCCTGAGGCATATTTGCCCACAGATGTTGCAGCTGGGCCTGTAGATTCTGAACATGTGTAGGTTGCTGGAGCTGGCATCCCTGCTGGTCCCATAAATACTTGGCGTTAAATATAGTGCCCGAGTAGGGCAAGCAAGATTATTTTATTAAATAGTTGCAGAACTTTTCATTATGAGATTCATATCATATCACCAAAAAACTGTACTAGGAATTATTCTCCCATTAAAGTTTCATACAGAGGAACATGGATTGCCTACCACTCTATAGTACGGACCAGCAGGGAATCTATCTGCCTGCTGCACATGGCTCCAGTATCTAAAAATATGCCAGAGGCGAGAATATAAAAAAAGGCTGAACAGGTAAATTGAGGACAAATGACCGATGTAACAGATGAATGGAGCATTTTGGGCCAAGTTACCCTTTATTTATGGAAACACCAGTATGGACCAATATTATATTCTACTCTCCGTTATTCTACAGCAGCACCGAATTGTGGCTTGTACTGTGGCAATGTAAGATGAGGTTGATGAAACCACATTTTGTTGGAAGTTCAGAGAGTCTGAGGTCAAGCAGCTCTTATTCTGTGGTTGTATATTAACTCTAATGTGTTTTCTAGTAAGAGTCCAATTACTTCCTGAGACATACTTTAACTTGCCAGATGCTGACGCCTAAGATGTACATACCCAAGCTATGGAGACATGTCATGAGAAACCATCTGGTGGTAAATAATTTCTATTCATGGCCTCCACTCTTTATATCTTTTTGTTAATCCGCCCACCTTCTATATATAAAAAAAAAGTTTATGGAGCAGCTCCTTCTATGGGGCTGCTAGAGCCACCATCATGGCACACCACTACTGTAAATGGAGCATGTAGAGGAAATTTTGGGCTCCCATTCTTGTAATCACTGGGAGTCCAAGTGGTTGAACCCATTTATACCCTATCCTGTGGGTAGGGGGTAAGTGTTATTAAAGGAAAAGTGTCCAGGAAATTATCTGTTGTTTAAATCACATTTTTATATTAAACTGACGTGTACAGACCATCCTAGCATATGATGTGGGTGTGTCTATTAAGGCTCATTTCACTCCCCTCACTCAATATTGCACCCACCCTTCATTCAGGCTCCAAATTCAGCGTGAATCGCACCTCAACACAGTCCATGCACCCCAAATACACACTGCTACCACTACTGACTTTGGGCTCAGTAGAAACCTCACTTACATATACACGCCTCTCTCCAACAGTCATGTGGCAAACACACTTCAAAAAGGTATTGGGTTCACAAAGCAAACACAAAGTACCATAAAATTTAACAACTTAATACCCAAAGTGTTCAGTGCTATGTATGAGAAAGATAAAACAGACAAGATGACAAGCAAGCAAAACAGTTTTAAAATAAAAAAGGAGGAAAAATAAACCTGATAACCTAGAGTCCTTTTGGTTCCATGGAGCTTGGAGGATCTCTTATGATGAACTGGGGACATCCAGCTTGCTCACTGGCTCCAAGATGTGAAACACAGTTCCAAGGTATTTACAGTCTCTTGTAAGGTGAAGTTTTTCACTTCCTTGTGCTTAGCTACGCCTCCTGCCAAAGTGACCACCCTCTTCCCCACTCCACATCATGAACATGCTAGAAAATGGCTGTTTTCATCTGCGCTTTGGAAAGAGGGATACTCCACAGATGGCTGAGGTTGATGCCTGGGTCACACTCTCTTATGGTTGGCTGCCCAAGAAGTTGTATAGCAATAAACATGCCTTGGCACTATGTCTGGTCTTGATGACAGGAAGAAACATTTTCACCCCTGACATTACTTGAATACACACATACCAATGTAATAGACTGATGACACATATGTAAACAATACATTCGCCAAGGATATATATACATATATATATATATTATATGAACAATATAATTCAGTAATAATACATACACAAATGGGCATCTTTAGTCACATAAACATATTTTAGAATGTTTGGTGATGTTGTTTTTAATTTTCCAATGTTATTATCTATATTTAAAAAAAAAATCCTAAAATTCCTTCAATCCCAACTCTTGCCACTAAGCCTACGACAGTTTGTGACTTCCTGTCTCTGAGAGATAGACCAAAGACCATAGAAACAATAATCTTAATTATCCCCTATTGACTTTTATGGGAGTTTGCTAGGCATGCTCTGTTCAAAGTTCAGAAACAGAAGGGGAGTAAAAAAACTGTGAAATCACCAATTGTGACTGGTGGATTCTGTGACTTATCTACATATGCATGATAGCTTTGATCATCAGTGATCATGTACTAGTGCATCTCAATAAATAAGAATATCGTCAGAATTACCCTCCTTGTGGATTGTGTCAATGACTGCCTTCTGGACATCTGTCAAGTCAGCAGTCTTCCCCATGATTGTGTCGCCTACTGAACCAGACTAAGAAACCTTTTTAAACCCTTTGCAGGTGTTTTGGGTTAATTCTTCTAATTTTCTGAGATAACTTATGGTTTTCCTTGGCTGTAAGCCATAATCATCAATATTAACATAAATAAACACTTGAAAAAGTTCACTCTGTTTGTAATGACTCCATATAATATATGTGTTTCACTTTTTCAATTGAATTACTAAAAAGAAACAAAAAACTTTTTGATGATATTCTAATTTATTGAGATGCACTAGTATGTGAGAGGGCTGCTACATTGAAATCTCCTACAGAAAACAGGAAGTCTCAGCATATTATATGATTTACTGGCCTGAGTCAGAACTGCAGGATTTTTACAATTTTTTTAAAGTATAGATTATAACATGGAACATTTTTAAAACCCTCACCAAAATTTATTTTACATATTTTTAACATTAAACTTGACTAAAAACAATAGGTTAATTTTTTGATGACACAGTAAAGTAAGTAAATTCCTTTAATTTCCAACATCATGTATTAGCTTCAATGTATGCAGCTACAAAGATTGTCTATCTCTGAAGATCCCATCATGTCTGTGCATTACATGGACAGCCCATTAAGGGAATTTGACCGAGTGTCAATGAAAGGGTGCAGAAGGGCAAAGAGACACCAGGTTCATCTGTCCTAGGTGGCAAAACCCAGCTGAATGGGGCCCATTCCACAGTAGTTTATATTTTGTCTCATCACAAAAGTAAAAGCTAAACAGTCTGCTTTATGATGAAATCCTATGAAGTGAATGTATGTATTCATCCCGCAACACTCTAGAGATTATTAAGTGACAGAATGTGGGAAGAGACTTCAATGGCCATAGGTTTTTTTCCATTAGAAAAAGAGGAAGTCCAAAAAATGTCTTCCTTATGCTCAGTACTGTATGCCTAGCACTGACTTTCAGTAATACATGTATATAATGTACATATGTGTGAATGATATACACGTTATTTTTTAATTATTTTTTAATTATTATTTTTTTAATTTTTCCAATACTAGACTGATGGGAGGGTAAAACTGGATTGAGACATAAAGGAAAGGCCCTCTGACTTTGTGGGGCCCACTCCGGGGCCGCCGCAAGGGGACACAGAAATTTCAACTGTATTGGCATCTACAGGACACCAATGCAGTTGAAATACATGGTAGAGCAGAAAGCTATTAGCTTCCTGTTCTGCCATTCTATAACCTGTACATACAGATCAGTGATGGGGGGCCGGGCCTCCTCCTGCCCACAGCCTGTGCGCATCTACTATTTTCTTCCCATTGGTACCATAGAATAGAAGATCAAGGTTCCAGGAGGAAAGTAAAGATGCGCACAGGCTGTGTGCAAGAGGAAGTCCGGAACCTTGAACCCTATTCTATGTTTCCAGTGGGAAGAAAATAGAAGATGCGCACAGGCTGTGTGCAATAGGAGACCCCGCCCACTCCATCACTGCTCTGTAAGTAAATTAAAACTATACAGAGCAACAGTATATGGAATGGTATGTGGGGGGTGCAGTTAGTTCACTATTATTGTAATAGTGCCCCCCATAAGTAATAGCATTACTTATGTGGAGGAGGGAACTATTACCTGTGGGGGGTGCTATTAGAGCACTATTAAAGTAACAGTGCCCCCCACAGTTAATAGCATTACTTATGTGAGTAGGCTATTACCCATGGAGGGGGGCACTATTATATATGGGGTGGCCCTGCAACCCAAATCCTTCCCCCAACCATAATTAATATAAGGGGTATTATTAATATAAGGCGGCTATTGGCAGGCAGTATTTATGTAAGGGTGTAGAAGGATATTGGGCTATACTAATTTAAGGTGGGCATTATTGATTTAAAGGGGTTGTCCAGGAATTACAGTATTTGGGCAGGTAGGCCCAGGAAGGTGAAACATAAAAAAAGAAAAAAAAACATACTCACCTGTCTCTAGCACTTCGATGTCCCTTACCGCTGTCCGGTCGTGCGCCGCCCAGGAGCTTGTTCTGGCGAAAGTCCTCGCCACATGTGACTGCTGAGGCCAATCAGTTAGCGGTCACAGAGAAGAATGCGGGACGTCACCAGTGACATATGCAAGTGATGTCCTGGGTCCTTTCCTGTGACCGCTGAGGCCACATGCAGCAAGGACTTCCACCAGATCAAGCCCCCGGGTGACGCTGGACGCAGGTGAGTATGTTTTTTTTGTGTGTCACCTTCCCTGGCCTCCTGCCCTGGTTCTGTATTTCCTGGACAACCCCTTTAAGGGAGTATACAGAATTTTTAATTAGGGGGCATTATTAGCTGAGGCATTATTAATTTAAGAAAGCTTACAGGAGTATTATTAGAGGGGAGACAGGGGGCACTATTGATTTAAGGGGGCATACAGGAGTATTATTGGGGGGACACAGGGTGCATTATTAATTGAGGGGCACTATTAATTTAAAGGGTTGTACTATCATACATTTTAAAGCAGGCAGCAGGTGAGCGTTATAATGTATAATCTCCCCTGTACCTGCACTGGGCTGCAGAGCGGCTGCAGAAAGATGTCACAACAGCAGAACCGCGGCAGCCCAACACTATATACTGCTGTATTGTAGAGAGCGGTGATTGGCTGCAGCAGCCCAACACTATATACTGCTGTATTGTAGAGAGCGGTGATTGGCTGCAGCAGCCCAACACTATATACTGCTGTATTGTAGAGAGCGGTGATTGGCTGCAGCGGTCCCGTCAACTTGACATCAGTGCTGCAGCTGCTCCGTATACAAATAGTGCAGTGAAGGTGATGGCTGGCCCAGTGTAGGAACAGAGGGGAGGATGCAGGTAAGTGCATTTTTATTTATAACCCTGTCCTACTGCCTGCCTCCACACAGGAGGTATTAATTAAGGGGCACAAAGAGGCATTCTTAATTTAAGATACGTATGGGGGAATCATTCATTTACAGGGGATTTTTATATCATGTATTTTATAATTGGGGGTAGCAGCAGGATGGGGACTTTGTATAGGCAAGGAAAATGTGAGTCAGGTGTCTGGAAAGTGAGGAGCCAAAGATGTCTGTGTTGCAAACTTTACAGAGACAAGCTGCAGCTGGAAGAAGTGGTCATGGCGGTCCAGATGGAGGAGACGAGAAATGTGAATGATTAAAGTCAGAGACGTCACCTGTAAGTCACAACATTTTCCTGTACTGTATGTAGCTATGCCTCTGTCCTGACCCTTTCACACGGTCAATATTTGGTTAGTATTTTATATCAGTATTTGCACACAAAAAAACAAATGAAACCTACAGAGAGAAACTATAATGGGAAGATTTTCACCTCTTCAATGTTGTGGGCCCAAGACTGGTTTTGGCTTGCAAATACTGATGCAAAATTCTGACCTATGAAAGCAGCCTTACTGTGACCCTAACTTTGGTTTTGTTCCAGATTCTGTTCCTGTCTCACTTGTTTGATTTGTTGCTTGGTACCTATTGCCTTATTATTGGCTCTGAGTCTGACCCCTGGCTTGTTCTCTGACCACATATTCGCATTGTCCTCTGGATTGTCAGATCCAGGCCAGTTTTATGGTGACTCCTGGCTACATTCCTGACTACACTACTGCTTCCGACTACAACAGGGAATGTCCACATCTCTTTATGGGGCTTAAGGGTAAAGAACAGGGAGATTTCTTTGTCGTAAACAACAATCTATAGCTTCGGAGATCCACATCGCCACTGAGAGTCAATATGCTATCAATGTTACTTGTTAGTATTTCCCTTATGTGTATATGCTCTGGATTTTAGGTCAAATGCCCCCTTTAAGTGCCAGATAATAGTCAACAGAAGACACTTACAAAAGGTCAGTGGCTGTATACATGTGGATGTAAACCTGCTAAGTTATGATGCACAGAACTTAATACATATAGGATAAAACTTAGCACAACCAAATAATAGCCACCAATAACAACGGGAAATTGCACTTGAGCTCATAGGGTCCTGTGGGTCGTATGAGGAAACCAGGATTGAAAATGGCTTGTAATACTTCAGTTTGGGGTGGGGCGCAGAAGCTTCCACAGGCGACAAAGCAGTCATTTTTTACACAAGGTCTACTGTGTTCTTATCACAGATTTGTGGTGCACGTCACCCCATTGATGAGGGCCAGTGGGGCCCCGGGCTAGGTAAGCTAATTGAATATCTGCCTCAGTGGTAGGAAAACATAAAACCTAGTTATGAACGTGCCACACACTGGAGGCGTATCTATAGGAGGTACAGAGGTAGCAATCGCTACTAGGCCCTGGAGCCTTAGGGGGCCCAAAGGCTTCTCTATAGCATAAGAAGATACCAGTATTATAGATTGCACATGGTAAATGGGGGCCCATATTTTACATTAGGCCCCATGAGCTTCAAGTTACGCCTCTGTGCCCCCCCCCCCCCCATTTCTTACTAAAATGAGGTTCTGCAGCAGTTGTGGTCATCTAACCTGTATAGTAAATTGTTTAGAATTTAACTTGCGGCATTAAATGTCTTGACCTAACCCAATTCATTGACATCGTTGACTCTGCGTGGAGCTATACCCCACACCCTGTGTTATTTGTAATTTTTTGTTAGGGCAAAAGAGACAACCCTGCTTTTACCTCCTTAGTAAAACTTCAATAAATGTGTGTTTAGAGGTTTTCTTCTTGCCTATTTAATGATTTATAGATAATCCACTAGATGTCACTCTAACTGCATAGCCATACACAGTATATACACATCTGTGATAACATAAACCACTCAATCATTCATTTGTAGAATAGATTAAGCTTTATTCATAACAAACAAAACAAAAAAAAAATACTTTATCGAATTAGAGCCTAAGACGTATTTTGGAATGAAATGGTGGCCATGTACTTGGAGTACACTTGAAGATATATTTTGGAATTGAAGACAATATAAAAGGAAAGAACATTTAAAAGCATTTGCGGTGCACAATGGAGGGGCCGGCTTCATCGTATTCTGGTTTGCTGATCCACATCTGCTGGAAGGTAGACAGGGAAGCCAAGATGGATCCACCAATCCAGACAGAGTACTTGCGTTCTGGAGGAGCTATGATCTGGAGGGACAGAGGAACAAAGTCAGTGACTCAGGGACATCATAACTCTAATGCTCAACAATTATTGACCTCTAGTGATAAATATAATGTACTGATATTTCTGCAACAAATCTGCTGCATGTGGATTCACTGCTAAGCTGTTAGTATTTGATGCAAAAGTAAGCAGAGTTAGTTCATAGTTCCATATAGGCGCATTCTCGCAGCAAGTCCTGTCATAAGTCATAAGACTCGCTTCTACTGAAAGGTGGAAACCCCCATTATTAACAATAGAGATGCACATGTGGTGCGTTATTTCCTTTATAAACCATATTTGATCTGCGGAAGTGGCTATAGATAATGTGATAACATTATTTTAATGGTATATTTCTAATGTAGTAGTCTGATAACAATGGCCAAACAAGTCCCCGGTAAACTCGTGGAAAGTACTATAGAGGTCCAGTAATGTGCAACATTTACCTTGATTTTCATTGTGCTGGGAGCCAAAGCAGTGATTTCTTTTTGCATTCTGTCAGCAATGCCAGGGTACATGGTGGTACCTCCTGACAGTACGTTGTTGGCATACAGATCCTTCCTGATATCAATGTCACATTTCATGATGCTGTTGTAAGTGGTTTCATGGATACCAGCAGATTCCATTCCTGTGTAGTGTAATGTTATAGGTTAGCACACAAATACAATTTACTGATCTCGGCCTTAGGAATAGAAAATAGTGGTTACATCGGTGATAAAACCAAATGAGCCACTGAACCTATACATGAATGATAAAAGTACACAAAAAATATTGTGGCCCCCACTGTTTGCCAGCCTGCAGAATATTATGTTTGACACTAGGTTCACTCTAGCGTTCCGGGTCCGTTGGGGGACCTGAACAACAGAGAGGCGGACTGCTAAAATAGTGGTTACACACAGAGCCCGGTGAACCCCATTGACTGTAATGGGTTCCATCGTTTTTAAACTTAAAGCGGCAGAGTAAAATGTCCTCCAATGAAAAGGAAGAAATAAAGGAAGGAAGTGCTGTGATATTTTTGTGTGTGCATTTTATGTGCTTGGTTTTAAGGGAACCCGTTCTTTAGAAATAGCCCTATTGTAAAGCTGTCTGCACCAGCATTGAAAAACATTTTTTTTTTTTTTTTTACATACATAGAATCTGCAAACCATGGCTTCACTGCGCATGCACCAGACATCAGGCGCATGCGCAGTGAAATTGAGGTCTATGTCCCCAGCTTCACTGGACCACTGTGCAGGCCCAGGAGCACCAGAGATGAGTCCAATGCCACTCATCTCTATGTGTATATAAAAGTTTTTTTTTTTTTTTTTTTTTTTTATTAATGGGAGGTTTATATGACATCTCATAGGGTCAAGCATCTTCTAATAAGATGTGTTCCACTGTGGACAGGCAGACACATCTAAAATTTTAGTGCGTGTTTGATGGTTGTTTTTTTAGAGGCGGGTATTACTGACCATAATGGTGTGGGTAGTCCATATAGTTACATATTGTTATTACATGATGAGAATTTGTTCATGGAGCTCACCAATGAAAGAAGGCTGGAAGAGAGTTTCAGGGCAGCGGAACCTCTCATTGCCAATGGTGATGACCTGACCGTCCGGAAGTTCATAGCTCTTTTCAAGGGAAGAAGAAGAGGCAGCAGTGGCCATTTCATTTTCGAAGTCCAGAGCCACGTAGCACAGCTTCTCTTTGATGTCACGGACAATTTCACGCTCAGCTATACACAGGAGAAAAGTCAATGATTATTTTCTTGTTTCCAGTCCCTACTGTAAGTTCAATGGATGCCTGTAAAACCATCCGCCTTACCAGTAGTTACAAAAGAATAGCCGCGTTCAGTCAAGATCTTCATGAGGTAGTCTGTTAGGTCACGACCAGCCAGATCAAGACGCATAATGGCATGAGGGAGGGCATAACCTTCATAAATTGGTACATTGTGGGTGACACCATCACCAGAGTCAAGTACGATACCTAGGAGAGGCAAATGTTAGTTAGCTGCTGTCATCTAGAAGTAGTCATATATATGGTTAACAGTTCAGTCCATCCTACAGAAGATCTTCACAGCTACCCTCTAAGTGATTATACCCCCAATTTATATTAATTCTATTGCTGGATTAATTGGACTTTTGAGGTTCCCACTTAAAAAGTCTATACCGAGGCATAACATGAAACTCCTGGGTCTCAATGCAAAATCTGTACGAGGCCTCCCTATAATGTATTGCTTATAGCACTGGTCTCCTAATATTGGGGAGAGATACCTTATGGACCCCTATGGGTCCCTACAGTACCCTCTGCAACCCCTCAAGTTATGCCCGTAGGTCTACAGCAGTATGAACGTGGCAGTTTCATGACTCTTTTTAGGATTTTACTTACCAGTTGTACGGCCAGAAGCATAAAGGGATAGCACCGCCTGGATAGCAACATACATTGCTGGTACGTTGAAGGTCTCAAACATAATCTGCAAAGAAAGGACTTATTGTAAGACCTTAAAATACGATTAAATGGACACTCTAAACCTTGACTCTGCGAGAGAATCACAACTTTTCTAAATGGGTATGTTCCTAAATGGGTATCCCTATAAATAAGCTACATATAGGATAAATCAATAAAATGCATGTATTGGAGTCAGTGATCTTTTGACGGGGGCATGGCTATAATATACTCCGAGTGCTGAATGAAGGGGTAACCAGCAGGTTACTTTGCTTTTCAAGAGTATTAACATTCAAAGCTTGGGAAACAATCTATATTTTTGCCCCAACTGAAAGAAGGCCTAGAGTACCTACACCTTATAGTTTCTATTGGACTTGTTGGTCTAAAATATGGACTAGTATTTTACCTGGGTCATTTTTTCACGGTTAGCTTTGGGATTCAATGGAGCCTCTGTGAGAAGGGTTGGGTGTTCCTCTGGAGCCACACGTAATTCATTGTAGAAACTGTGATGCCAGATCTTTAAGAGAAACAAGAAAGAATAAGCTGATAGTCCAACACCAATTGACCTCTGTAGCCTGTATACTATTCATAAGGACCAGGTATATTATATAGACAGTGTAGGTATTTTATTCTTAAGTCATTACATTAAATATAGTAACCAAACAACAATAGTGCATATGACATATGAAACTGGTAAAGGTTACCTTCTCCATGTCATCCCAGTTTGTGATGATGCCATGTTCAATAGGGTACTTCAGTGTAAGGATACCTCTCTTGCTCTGAGCTTCATCACCAACATAGCTGTCCTTCTGACCCATACCTACCATCACACCCTGTGTAAGGAGGAAATAACAGATTATCCATATGTACTGTTTATACAGGGGGTAAAGGGCTAGTAGTAGTAGTTGTATGGCCACTCCATGGTAAAAAAAATATGCACATTAGCTCTCCTACAGAAGGCAGAAACTCCTTCTCTCGTGCCACCTATAGGTAGCAACCATGTAAATCAATGTCAGACCTGTTAAAGAGCCTTAAAAGGATTTTTTTTCTTTGATGGACTATTGTTAAGCTATCAATATCTGATCGGATGGCGACCAATAGCCAGCCTCCTCACTGATCAGATGTGTGAGACTGTTGCTTGGTACTATACAGTGTACTGAGCAGAAAGAAGATGACTCCATACATTGCATAGTGGCGGGATGCACTATTATAGCTCAGCTCCCATGCACATTAATGAGAGTTGAGCTGCAGTAATGCCGCATGCCCACACTGTATAGTGCTAGGCCTGGTAGCCATCCTGAACAGATGATCGGTGTGGGGCCCAGAGGTTGGCCTCTACCGATTGGATATTAATGCCCTAGCCTAACAATAGTCCAACAGTCCAAGTATTGCACTATGTATCTGTCTAGTCAGTCTCAGTGTGCGATAGACAAGATGAGACCATATGAAGAATTATACTTTAAAAGGCCAATAACATAATACAACATAAAGAGTGGGATTGCAATGGAATTATAGGGAAATATCCCAAACCCTATAGTACAAAATATATAAGAGATAAACAAGACAGGGTAAGAAATGGTGATAGAAGTTGTGTCTATGGGGTGGGTGTTTTTGTACAGTGTGTGATATCTCTCAGTGACCCTTTTTTACCTGATGCCTGGGACGACCCACGATGGAAGGGAATACTGCTCTCGGAGCGTCATCCCCAGCGAAGCCAGCCTTACAAAGTCCAGAACCATTGTCGCACACCAATGCAGTAGTATCTTCCTCGTCGCACATTTTGTTTTGTTATAACTTACTCAAGACTCTCAAACAAGAAACCTATGGAGGAAATATACCACAAATACATAAGTTTTGGAAAATTTCAGAACATTTAATTGTTTAAAATGAAAACGAATATAGATGTTGATAACTAAGAAAATTGTATTCAGAATAAAGAACAATCGGGATCTCATTTCAGGAATGATCACTTTGATCCATACTATTTCGGTATCAGCTATGATGTAACGTTAAAGGGTTTGTCCTAGAAATGTCATATTACTAGTGTCTAGCAGTTGGGACCCTTACCTTGCCCTATCGGTTATTCCCCCTGAATATATTTATGTTCAATAATGAGGTGGCCAGACAATATTCACACTGATATTGCTGTCCATCAGGATGTATTGAGTTGCTAGTAAATCTGTATGTAAGTGAGTAGCTACCATGACTGTTCTGAGCAGAGGTGTAACATGAAGCTCCTGGGGCCCAATGTAAAATCTGTACCAGGACCCCCAACTATAATTCACTGTTTATAGTACTGATCTCCTCATATTAAGAAGAGACACCTTATGGACCCCCTATGGCTCCTGGGACCAGGTGTGACCATACCCTCTGCTCAAATTATGACCCTTCTTCTGAGCAATTTTATAAGGTATCAACTCCTTTTTTTTCCTCCATAGAATATAATGAAAATTTTGGAAATCTCTTGTACACCACTTAGTACGGTTAGGATTATTATCCAACTATTAAAAGTGAGAGTGTAGCCCAAGCCTTAATCTGTGATCTAACATTGCAGGGGCCACATGCAAATGAAACTCCGCCCACATGACAGTCTATTGGGTCGTGGCATGCAAACAGTGTTTCCTCTGAATATGGCCACTGCAGCAGTCTTATTCTCAGATTCATAGTGATTTTAGATGGCCATACATGAGCAGCAGCCGTACATGACTAATACTGCGCCCATGTATGGTGGGTGGGACTTATGGATAGATTCATAAAATAGATTGTTAATTGAGTGGAAAATATTGCTGAAAAAACTACATGGTCATTTAGTTTAATCCATTCTTCTGATCCTTCGTAGAACCAAAAAGACAGATTAAACAATGGATCTCAAGGGACCCCGTTGACTATAATGGGGCCCTTTGGGTATCTGACATTTCCTCCCTGACATAGCCGGATGAAAAAGTTGGACTTTTTCATCCACAATTTCAGACGGACTTTGCGCCGGACGGACTTAACATAGGTGCAGTTTATTACTTACTGGCAAAAATGTGGGGCCAATTAATAAGATATTTGACAACCCCGCCCACCATATGTAGGAGTGGTTTGGGATGTAGACAGTCTGCAGCTTTGTAGGTTCGTACCCCCTACCAAACTAAGTTATTGACAAATTATAAAGATATTATTGGGACAATCATTTTATCCTGTTTACGTAAAAGTAAAATATATTAGGTCATAATACGAGAAATGTGTCTGTGTATTGTATATGAAAATCATGTCTTTGTTAGCAACACTGTAGTGTCAGAGCAATAAGTAGCAGACTATAGTGAAGAAGCCATATGTGTACAAGAAATTCCCTGTGGGAAATCCCTAGGGGGCGTCACCTGCGCTCTAACCACACGCTCCAATGGCTACCTTATTATTATCATGCTATATGTTGGAAAAAAGTCATAAGTGTAAAACAATTGTCTCTACAAGTCATAACATCTCCACATTTCACAATAGGAATGACTCATCTGGATACTTTGGTGATTTCTGAAAGTCCCTCCTAAGGTAGTTTTACATTCAGTGTCTTTTTGAAAAAAATTATTGCAGTTTTTGGAGACAAAGCAAGAAGTGAATCCAGCAGGAAGATGTGTAAGTCCTTCCTTTATATTTCCAATTCCTGGCTTTGGCTCGAAAAACTGCTGTATGTGAAACCAGCCATAAAATGTCTAATTCTTACTCTGCATCTGTTGTGTTAAAACAAAGTCCAAAAGAAATAAAATGTGTTTTGAAGCACATGTATAAGAAAGCAGCTGCTTGTAGGAGTGTAGGCAGGCAGTGCTTGTCTAGATGCCCCACATGAATGAAGTGACGACTCACAACATCCATTTCCTAATTAGGAAATAGTCTGTCAATCGTCTGTTTTGGGAGCAGAATTCCAGGTCAGGGGATTTGTTCTTTCTAACTCACATCCAAGACTTACTGCCAGCTAAATGAAAAAAGGCAGTCGGGGAGGGGCAGAGAAAAAACGCAGAATTTAGAGAACTACTCCAAGCACAAACCATATTTAGTCATAGACCACCAAACCGATGAGTACGGTTATAGCAGAGCTGAGTTTGGTATTTGGCATAAATCATCAAACTATCAGTACAGGAATGCAGGTAATCCTTCTCAGTTACCAGAACTCAGAGAACTTTTGTTTATGCACAAATGCAGCAGTAAAGACAAAACAACAAATTCAGCTCTGCTACATCATTACTTATGATCCTGTAAAAGCAGGTTCCACCTCCTGTCAAACCCTCTTATAAAGTACAGGCCTCTATCAGCAGGCAGCCAGACCATTACAAGGCTCATAACCATTAGCCTCTAGACCTGCACTTACTCCTATCACTGTCTAGTCACAATGTATCAGCCCCGTCCACATAACCCTTATCATTTGTCAAAGCTTAGCAAACACATCTACTCCCAGGCGACAAATGGTTAAGCATCTGCTTCCAGTTTTCTTTGAGATAATTTCCCAAAGCACATGAAAAAAATAGTTAAGTGCTGGCAGCGATTTAAGTAAAATTTACAGATGTAGCAGAGCTGAGTTTGCGTAAATTGTTTTTCTTTCTCATTAGGTTAGTGAATACAAAGTCACATAATGGTTGTAGTAAGTCACTATGACTTGTGACAGACTCAGCTCGGCTATATCTTTACTTGAGAGATTCCAAAGCTTTTCCATGCACATATAAAGTTTATGAAGCAGAAAGGAAACAATTGTATAAAGGAGGAAAGAATAGTCTTGAGAAGTAATGCAGGCTGCCTTGTAGCTACTCCATGTAGCCAATCCATTTGCAGCAGTGGTACAAGCTGAGTATACAAGTGACTGGGTATCACTTACCCTGACGGTGCTTTGCTGGGGTTAGCTGCTCCGGGATGGTGCACTGGAAATCTGGAACATGTTTGACTATATAGTCTGTTGGCCTCTTCCCCTCCCACCAGCTTCCCAAAGAAGGAGCACAGACAGACTTCAACCCCATCTCTCACTCTAACACATCCATATAGGGACCTCAAGACAAAAACCTCTAATCTGGGTGGATGAGGACCCTGGGTCTCTTCCATTGCATTCCATTATAGTACTCAAGAAACAGGAGGAGATTTCAGCTGTGGAATATAAACAAATGTAAAATTCAGGACAGCTGGTAAAATACTGTCATATTGTACTAGTGACAGGCCGCCCCTGGCATCACATAAACATACTTCCATACAGGGCAGATACATCGTGCAAGGTATTGTGCGCACTGTCAATGTATGAGTTAATATAGGAATCTGTTCTCCAAAAAGGGAGTGACAGAGGAATCCCAGCAATAGAGCAGTTGTTGTGTTAACTATACCAATAAACATGGCACTAATGCGGTGGTAACCATATATAACATATAGGGCTATTCTTTATTATGCACTTTGTTAGAGTATTTTCTTGCAAATGTAAAAGTTTAGAATACATTGCATTTATAAGATACCCTAAGAAACAGAAGGTTGGAGACAAAGTTGCAACAACCTAATGATGCCAAAAAGGGAGCTAGACATGTAGGGTACACTATATACAGAGATATCAGGCTTCACTCCTCTCCGAGGCCTTTAACCCATTCACTGCTATTAGGCTGAAGACACATATTGAGGTTTTGTTGCTTTTTTGAGCCAAAGCCAGGAGAGGATTCAAAAGGAATGGGGAATACAAAGGAAGGGCTTATACTTCTTCCTGCTGGATCCACTCATTGCTGTCGCGGAAAAAAAATGCAGAATAATCTGCTTCGAAAAAAAGACAACAAAAACTCACTGGGGAGTTTTCTGGTGTAGATGGGTGTTAATCTGGTGCTTCTTTGGTGCAGGGTCCTTTTTGGTGCCAAAGACGTGTCGCATTGTTTGTTCTGCTCCTCGCTCATTGCTTTTTGTGAAAGTGAGCAGAGCAGGGCAGAGAGCAAGGTGGCCTGGGGCAGAAACGCATCGGCCTGACAAATTTATTAGAACTCACGCCAGAAAACTGGCATGAGTTATACGTGAAATCTGCAACAGTTCCTGACTCGCCAAATTATTAGGAGGCCGGAGCTTATAATAATTCAGGTGTGCATTGTGCCAGTTGGGGAATTTATTAAGACTGCGTAGGGAACACCTGTTTTACTAATTCCCCCAATTGTGTCTTCAACCTTATGACTTATACATCATCTGTCAATATCTATCTATCTATCTATCTATCTATCTATCTATCTATCTATCCAGTATACGGTTTGAACACTAACAATGTACAGATATTATACATTTCAGTTGTGCTTTCCTTCATGTACCTTGTTTCTAAAAAAAAATAATAATATTGCAATTAACAAAATGTTATATAATATAAGCTCCTATATTAATAATCATATAATGTTACACATCATAATATATGCTAATATATATAAATACAGTCATATGAAAAAGTTTGGGCACCCCTATTAATCTTAATCATTTTTAGTTCTAAATATTTGGGTGTTTGCAACAGCCATTTCAATTTGATATATCTAATAACTGATGGACACAGTAATATTTCAGGATTGAAATGAGGTTTATTGTACTAACAGAAAATGTGCAATATGCATTAAACCAAAATTTGACCGGTGCAAAAGTATGGGCACCTCAACAGAAAAGTGACATTAATATTTAGTAGATCCTCCTTTTGCAAAAATAACAGCCTCTAGTCGCTTCCTGTAGCTTTTAATCAGTTCCTGGATCCTGGATGAAGGTATTTTTGACCATTCCTCTTTACAAAACAATTCCAGTTCAGTTAAGTTTGATGGTCGCCGAGCATGGACAGCCCGCTTCAAATTATCCCACAGATGTTCAATGATATTCAGGTCTGGGGACTGGGATGGCCATTCCAGAACATTGTAATTGTTCCTCTACATGAATGCCTGAGTAGATTTGGAGCTGTGTTTTGGATCATTGTCTTGCTGAAATATCCATCCCCGGCATAACTTCAAATTCGTCACTGATTCTTGTACATTATTCTCAAGAATCTGCTGATACTGAGTTGAATCCATGCGACCCTCAACTTTAACAAGATTCCCGGTGCCGGCATTGGCCACACAGCCCCAAAGCATGATGGAACCTCCACCAAATTTTACAGTGGGTAGCAAGTGTTTTTCTTGGAATGCTGTGTTTTTTTGACGCCATGCATAACGCCTTTTTGTATGACCAAACAACTCAATCTTTGTTTCATCAGTCCATAGGACCTTCTTCCAAAATGAAGCTGGCTTGTCCAAATGTGCTTTTGCATACCTCAGGCGACTCTGTTTGTGGCGTGCTTTCAGAAACGGCTTCTTTCGCATCACTCTCCCATACAGCTTCTCCTTGTGCAAAGTGTGCTGTATTGTTGACCGATGCACAGTGACACCATCTGCAGCAAGATGATGCTGCAGCTCTTTGGAGGTGGTCTGTGGATTGTCCTTGACTGTTCTCACCATTCTTCTTCTCTGCCTTTCTGATATTTTTCTTGGCCTGCCACTTCTGGGCTTAACAAGAACTGTCCCTGTGGTCTTCCATTTCCTTACTATGTTCCTCACAGTGGAAACTGACAGGTTAAATCTCTGAGACAACTTTTTGTATCCTTCCCCTGAACAACTATGTTGAACAATCTTTGTTTTCAGATCATTTGAGAGTTGTTTTGAGGAGCCCATGATGCCACTCTTCAGAGGAGATTCAAATAGGAGAACAACTTGCAATTGGCCACCTTAAATACCTTTTCTCATGATTGGATACACCTGGCTATGAAGTTCAAAGCTCAGTGAGGTTACAAAACCAATTGTGTGCTTCAGTAAGTCAGTAAAAAGTAGTTAGGAGTATTCAAATCAATAAAATGATAAGGGTACCCAAATTTTTGCACCGGTCACATTTTGGTTGAATGCATATTGCACATTTTCTGTTAGTACAATAAACCTCATTTCAATCCTGAAATATTACTGTGTCCATCAGTTATTAGATATATCAAATTGAAATGGCTGTTGCAAACACCCAAATATTTAGAACTAAAAATTATTAAGATTAATAGGGGTGCCCAAACTTTTTCATATGACTGTAAATAATAATTCATGTTTCACATCATAATATAAGTTTCTATAATAATAATAATAATAATAATAATAATAATCATATTATGTTATGTGTTAAGCATGTTAATATATAAATAAAAAAAAATATATAAAATTATTTATAAATAAATGATACACATCATAATATAAGCTGCAATAATAATAATGGTAATAATAATAATATAATATTACACATGATAACATGGGCTTAAACTACTACTACTAAAAATAATTCATGTTACACATCATAATACAATAATAATAATAATAATAAAATAATGGTACACATACTACAATAATGTAATACAATGATATAGTATATGCAAGCTAATTATAATATACACAAAACAAACTCTTTAATGTAAAGCTTTGAAGAAATCTGGACTGAACCCATGTATGAACATGGCCTAAGGCCAATTTTATTTATCAGTATGCTTTTGGAGTGTGGGAAAAAAACAAAACAGCCAGAGAAAGTCCATACAACATGAGAAGAAGAATCCTCATGTAGATTGTTGTCAGATTGTAACCCAGGAGTCCAGTCCTGCAGGGCAGCAGTGCTAACCACGGAGCCACTATGCAGCCACGGCTATTATTGTGTATGGCTGACTTTATACCTCCAAACAGGGGGGTTTAACTATAGTGGGTGCAGAAGATGTGGTTGGGCTCTCGAGTATGAGGGGCTTAAATGGTATGTCTATCCAATAGGAGACGATTAGTCTTATAAATGACATGTCATGGGTGGTCCTGTTACAGATTTTGCACTAGGGCACGAGTCCTGTAAGGTACCCCTCAGCTGACCAGAGCTTTCTGTCTCCTTGACCAGGATATCAGGATATTCTAGACAGCTTATCGGTCAAAACATCCCATAAGATTCACAACAATATTTCCTTCTTAAAGTTTTATAGTTTTTATTTTGTTTTATCCAAACCTATTATTTGCCAATAACGTTACTTGTCATTTGACGCCACGTGGGGCCTTAGCCTAAAGGGGTTTTCCAACTCATTTTTCTTGTTGACCTAAGCTTAAGATAAGTCATCCATAAGAAATCAATGGGGGTCCAACACCTGGGACCTTTGCGGATCATCTATTTAAAGTGACTGCGGCACTCGTACGAGCATTGTGATATCTTCACTGTGTACAATGCACGCCGCCTGTTTGATAGTGGCCATGCCATGTAATTACAGCCTTGTGCGATTCACTTCTATTACATTGCACAGTCGCTGTAAAACAGACAACGTATGATCTAAGCATTGAAGATGTAACAGCCTTTGTTCAAGTGCCACGGCCCTTCAAACAGCTGATCAGCGGGGGTTCTGGGTGTCGGATTCACCACCGATTTCTTATTGATGGCCTATTCTGAAGGTAGGTCATCAATAAAAAGTAGTCGGGCAACCCCTTTATTAACTGTTTAAACTAATATAGATTTGTCAACTAAATAAGTGTTTAGAGAATGCAGATATAGCAGGGTGGACAGGGACGCAGCTATAGGGGGTGCAGAGGTAGCAGACACTATTGGACCCAAAGCCTGAGGGAGTCTAAAGTCCACACTGCACATATGAGGACAGGAGAATAAGGCAACTTTGTTTGCGTGACTTGAAGATCTCAAAATCACATTGTGCGATTGTGATATGACAGTTGCCAAAATCAAAATTTGCGATTTAGTCAGTATAGACCTCAATATAAGTCAAGTGCAACTAAAACTTGCATGTGACAAGCCTGAGATTTTGTCTTTTTTTAACCTCTAAATTTGAGTGTAAATGAAGTAGCGACTTGATGTCATGTGAAAAACATTATTGTATAGCCCTAACATTAAAAACAGCATATGCTAGGTGGATGGCCCTGTTACAGATGTAGCAATATATAGCAACTAATATAGTCATGTCGGGGTTTATAGCCTGGGCAATGCTTATGTCATCATGTCCCTAGAAGCCGGTCTGTCATGATGTGCAGTCGAGGTATGAATACGTAATATGCTCTGACCTCTGAGGAGTATACAAGGGACATGATGGATCTGCTGCTGTTTACTAAAGAGATCTCATCTCTGGGGCGCTGCTCTCACCATGTAGGTATGCTTGCAATGTTCTCCTCAAGTAATAAACTCTTTGTACATTCCCTTACACTAGTCTTACCTTAATGGTATTTTTTAGTTCTACAGTGAGATGAAGAAATAAGTACACAGGAAATAAAGAAAGATGTTGCCTTCATTCAACGCATGTAGGCAAATGGTGACCAACCAAATGGCAGTAACACTTGGTTGGGTATGTCATTGCTACTACGCAACATCCTCGAAAACTCTACTATGTCAACATTTTACATGATTTGTCTTCTATATGTAGTTTGCACACATACAGGGGTCATACGGGGATACTCTCCTTTATTACTGGTGTTTACTGAGAACAGCTGGGATTCCCATGGTCTTGCAGTTGTCTTATGTCATCTATACAGGTTCTGTGGCTGTATAATTGGAAGCAGGTAGGAGGATTATGTAAAGTCTGCCTGCTGTCATCTAACCTGGTGTGATGTAGTCACACGCAGGACATATGGATATCATGTGGTGACAGCGTGCACTTGTGTCAGACTAACAGCACAGCCTTTTCTAAACAATTCACATTGGAAATAGTAAAAGTCATGACATAACCCCATGTGAATAAATCCTTAGGGTCCAGAAAAACAAGACTGGAGAGTACATAGATGGCATCCGTGTGCTGTCTGTGTTTTTTACGTACCCTATCAATAGAATATTTAGACAGAAATAGGGTAGGTTCCATTTTTTGTGGCCACTAGAGATGGGCAAACTGGGTTTGACTCGAACATTTTTAATGAAACTGAATACTGTTGCTTTTTTGACATGCCGTGACATGCATTGTGCAGTAAGAACACAGAACACACACTGCGAGTCAGTGTAACGTTTTGGTGTCACCTGACAGACTTTCAGCCAATAGTTAGTGGTAGGTGGACACTCTACAGTGCTGATGTCATATACAGTATATAAAGTACTGTGGGCTGGAACACGAGGCATTTCAGTGCGGGTGGAAGTAGGGGAATGATGTGTTATGCATCACTGCATGATGCACAGCAATTACTCCATTTTCTTCAGCAATATAAAGCACTTAATGCTGCAATGCAGCTAGAGAATATTTTTTACGAGTAGGAGAATTAGAACAAAGTTTAGTCAGAGTTAATGAATTACAGACAGATTAGTGATAGAAATTGTAGATAGGATTGAGTAGCAATGTCTGTGCTGTGTGAGCCAAATTGCTGCAGTAATAAAGACAGACAAAGGACAGTTACTCCTTTCACTGCCAATAATCTCATTTTCTGTTTTGCAATAGAGTAGTTTGATCTGTGGCTGTCCACAGAATGGTTTTCATTATTTTTACTGACAAAGTGAGTCCTGTTAATGAAAGGGTGGGTTCACACTTGCGGCGGCACTCAGTCTGCCGCGAATCCGACCTAAATGTCGGAAAACTGGATAGGGGAAGGTTTGCGACGCATTGCTTTAAACCCCATTCACTTGAATGGGGTTTTAAAGCAATGCGTGGGTGTGCGCTTACACCCTCTGCGCCGCAAAGCCGCTTTTTTTGGATAGAAAAGTCGGACATGCAGGACCTTGTTTCCGACGAAAAAAACGGTTTTGTGGCACAGAGGTTGTAAGCGCACACCTGTGCATTGCTTTAAAATCCCATTCATGAAATCTTCCCCTATCCAGTTTTCTGACATTTAGGTCAAATTTAGGTTTGAAACCACCCAAAAATGTCCATTTTTTTGTTTTGGAAAACCAATTCTTCATCACTTTTCAACCAGGTACACAGCCACAGATTTGCCTACCAAATAACAAGTCAGTAGCACTTGCAAACCATCAAAACAGGATAATTTTTCTAAAAAATTATTGCTTTTTGCCATATGCATTTGTCATTTATGTCTAAAAAAACACGGACAAGCATCTTTCTCCCAAAAAAGGATACTTTTTGGAGCTTTTTAAATGTAAATGCATAAAAGTGAGTGTCATCGCAATGTATGGTTAAAATCTGAATCTGTATCCTCTGCTTACCATCCGTTTATCCATAGGCATACATGTCATGTTCACTTTGCCATAATTTCGGCTGTGTTTGTCTTAGAGGGCTAGAAGTTGAATAGATAGGTTCCGAGGAGCCCTAAGGCTGAATCCCCAAGATGTGGAAACACAGCATTTTATAGTATCTGCGAAGTGAATGAGATTCTGGCTAATGCTATCTTACACGTTGCAGAAAAAAAATCTAAGCACAAGAGCTGAATTTTCAAAAAACTTGCATTTTTGAAAATCGCAGCATGTCAATTATACCTGTTGAAATGCTGATGTTTTCTGTATAGGTATAATAAGGGCAAAAAGTCTGCAGAGGAAAACTGCAAAAACGAAAATGGACGCAGCCTAAGGATTTTGTACACTGTGTTTTAAGCCAGGTTAAAGTGTAGTTCTCGAACTACCCAAACCCGCAACTAAACTAATCTTAAGAGGTTCGCCCATCTCTAGTGGGCACTGTGCAGGAATAATGTCATCGCCCATTTTGCTGCGTTTTTGCATTTTGCATATGTGTTTTTAGCAACTGTTATATATTTCCCTGTATTTTATTTTATCAAAGCATGCCAACAAATCGTCATATGTCAAGTTACCCTAAAAGGAGAAAGGAAGCTGTATACAGAATCCAGCAACTTTTGTAAGCAAATCCTTTGATGAACATGTGGTTGCTATACACTGCAGTCATGTTCTATTAGCCCTATTCAATCTTTTCTAGTGTTGTGGGCCTCTGTAGTATTTTCTTTAAAATATACTGTAGCTCTAGGAAAACCAAAAACTTCAGCAGACTAATATTGTTTTTAATGGGTTTTTTTCAGGTACATTTTTTAAATGCACTTAAAGGTGTTGTCCAGGCAAAAATGGACAACCCTTTTAACTTTTAAATCAGCCGGGGGCATTGATAAAAATAAAAAAATGCATACTCCTCCCGACGCGTCCCGATTTTTCTGCTCCGGCGACTTCTCCCAGATCTCTTCCGGAGTTCCTCAGCAGGCCTCAGGAAGAGGACAGGTAGTGACATTGCATGCCATCGCTGATTGGCCTCGGTGGTCACGTGCCAGTTGAGGCCAATCAGCGGCTTCAGTGGAACTCCGGAAGAGACCCGTTCAGCAGAAGAACCGGGACGCTCTGGGAGGACACCGGAGCATCGGGGGCAGGTGAGTATAATTTTTTTTTTTTTCATTTTTTTCAATGCCCCCGGCTGATTTAAAAGTTAAAAGGGGTGTCCAGTTTTGCCTGGACAACCCCTTTAAGAAACATATGTATAAAAGAGGGTATTCAAAACACTGCTATGTAACATATGTAATATATGCCCACTGCCAGAATAAGACAAAAATGGATACTGTATGGCACTGTTATTCGTGCAGTGTGTGGTATTTGTAACCTTTATATTGCTTTTTAAAAGAAGACATTTTACCACCTCCCCTTTAATAGAGGCCATTCCACTTATTCTTGCATAATTGGATTTTTTTTTCTCTAGTTGTGTCTGATATACTATTTAGTCTCAGTACTGTCAGGTGGGCGGTGTCAGGGAGCAGCAGGCAAGGGGTGTGATTCTGAGCGATGACACTGGCTGCTTCTGATTGGATCTCTGAATCACACCCCCTTACCTGCTGCTGCCTGACACCACCCACCTGACATTATAGAGCTTAAATATCATATCAGGGACCAAAACCAACTGCACTTATTGGCGGCTGGAGGATAAAATTCCAACTGCATCGGAATCAATGGAGCGCCACCTGTTAAAGGATGCAAAGGATTAGAATGGGTGGAGGTGGTGAAATGCAATATACATTAGTACACAGCTCATGCTTTGTTCACACCTGCGCTTGAGTCCGTCCGCTGCCAATCCGAGTGAAAATCTCAGGGAATGGGATCGGCATCGGATACCGACAGGTTAGCAATGCATTGGTTAAAAACCCATTCATTTGAATGGGTTTTTAAAGTAATGCGCGGGTGTGCGCTTACACCCTCTGTGCTGTGAAGCCGTTTTTTTTCGTCGGGCACGAAGTCCTGCATGTCCGACTTTGTTTCTGACGAAAAAAAAAAAGGATTCGCAGCGCAGAGGGTGTAAACGCACACCCCCCGCATTGCTTTAAAAACCCATTCAAATGAATGGGTTTTTAACCAATGCGTCGCTAACCTGTCGGTATCCGATGCCAATCCCGTTCCCTGAGATTTTCACTTGGATTGGCAGCGGACGGACTCAAACACAGGTGTGAACTCACCCTTACAGACACAAGGTCCCTGGACAACTGAATGCACTAAAAAATGCAGAACAGTATACACACTGACCAGTTATCACCATTTGCTGGTTTTACTGTAAAAATCATTGATATGGGCTGCCCTGCTCTCCTGGAATTGTATGAATAAAGTGAAAATGGGGCATTATCATCTTCCTTGTCTCTAGGGAGTGTCCCTACACACACTGACACTGATTCTCCATAGACAGGAGATATGATAACAACCAATGTTCATTTTATTCATACATTTCCAGGAGGAATTACAGAGGGATTGTCCATTACAGAATTTTGTTATTTCCCAGGAAATGCAAGATGTACCAGAATAGACAAGCCATGATACCAGACAGTAGATATGAAATTGATATTACGTCAAAAATACTAAAAACATATGTCAAAAAATCAAAAAGTCCAAGAGTTCAAAACCCTTTATGTAGAGAAGTGGAGTATGAATGTTGGAAGGGTCTCCCTACCCCTGTTTGCCAAGGTTATAGTAACAAGTGATAGTAGGGCACAGGTCCGCAAAGCTGATGTGGAAAGAAAGATGGGGCATCCTGAGTTTACGCCCACATCTGCTCTGCTGCCTATGTTATATCTGACTCAGGTGGACTCAGTGGCGTAACTAGGAATGGCTGGGCCCCAAGGCGAACATTTGACATGCCCCCCCCACCGGACCGCCCCCCTCCAACCCCCCCCCCCAAAAAACGCATTCCTGCGCACACTATTATGTGCCATAGTGGCTCCTGCACATAGTATCATGCCCCATAGTAGCCCCTGCACACAGTATCATGCCCCACAGTGGCCCCTAAAAAAAAAAAAAGCATTGGGGGCCCGCGGGGCCCCGTAATGTCCTGGGCCCTGTGGCAGCTGCTACCGCTGCTACCCCAGTAGTTACGCCCCTGGGTGGACTGTATGTCATTTATTAAGCTTCCAGCTGTCCCTTAAGAGGTCATCACAGTGGCACATACAGACACTCGACCCGCTCCTGTCCTCATGCAATAGTAGTGGAGCACCCCTAAAAATTCAGACCTCATTGACTGCGGCTCTGATCTTGTATGGTGGCTCTCAGAAGCAATTCTTCACATTTCTTCTCATCCTCAGCCATTCCGAGACTTGGACCTTGAATGCCAATGTTTAAAATTAGCATCTGGGACGGATCATCTGAACGGGGCTTTTGGCATCAAGGAAATTAACCAGTTATGTAAAAAGATGTTTTCCCTCAAATGCTTCTAAATTAAGAACAGTCGTCTATCCTGAAGTATCTCCAAAGTACACACAACAGGGGCGATAATGTGGCGCTGGCTGACCATGCCATGCTCACTGCATCACCAAAAACTGCAGAAAAATACAAGAGGTTTTTTTAACATGTTTGTTCACATAGATTAATTTGGTCAGGCTGAAAAAAAATCTGCCTTAGGCCAGGGCCCCACATTGTAGAGACGCAGCGTTTTTTGTTGCAGATTTTGCTGCGGTTTTTGAGCCAAGGTCAGGAGTGGATTGCAAAGGAATGGAAAATATAAAGGAAGCTCTTAGATGTTTCCCTTCTGTTAAATCCACTTCTGACTTTGGCTGAAAAAACAAACAAAAAAAAACCCAGAAAATCTGCAACAAAAAAGCTGCAACAAGGGGCCTTAGCCTTAGAAATCTGATGCAGATTTTGGAAACTGATTTTGATGCTGATTCTGAAACACTCTCCAAAATATGCTTCGAATTCTGCCTCCCATTAATTTCAATGGGAGTTTCAGACAGAATCCGACTTCTTTTTTCTGCTACCTGAAGAAAATCAACTAGCAGAAGAAAAATCTGTATTCATTTCAATGGGGGCAGATTTCAAGTGGAATTTGGAGCTGATTTTAAGACTGAGACCCCACGTTGCGGAAACTCAGCTTTTTTTGTTGCAGATTTTGCTGCAGTTTTTTGAGCCAAAGCCAAGAGTGGCTACAAAAGGAATGGGGAATATATAAGAAGTTCTTATACTACTCCCTTCTGCTCAATCCACTCCTGGCTTTGGCTCAAAAAACCGCAGCAAAATCTGCAACAAAAAAAGCTGCGTTTCCGCAACGTGGAGCCTCAGCCTTAGGCAGATTCCGCCGCAAAATCAGCTTCAAACTGTGGCCAGAATCTGCCCCCCATTGTTCTCAATGTTAGGCAGTGCAGGAAGCAGAAAAAGAAGCCTCCTCTTGGTCTTGCCAGAACCCGAGGTGTGAGACTATGCTGAATTAACCCAATTCATCAGTGACTAAAGCTAAAGCACGAAGCACAGGGTTGGAAAGTGGAGAGGAATCTGAGTGGGAAGATTGCCTCACTGTCCACAATGTGAACCTGGCCTAAGGCTACATGCACATTAGTTTCAGTATCAGTCCAATAGTGAGTTATAGTCACAGCGCAGTAATCAGACATCTGCCTAGTAACGAGCTGTGCACCTGTGTGTACATCACATGACCATGGACTGTATATCACATGACCATGGACTGAGTTTTATCCACTCTCAGTAAGCAGAATGAATTACATCAAGCAGAGATCTAGAAACCCACGAGGAATTGATGCAGAAAGTATATTGGAAAATTGTACAACTTTTCATTATATAAACAATAACATTCGTCTATTGATATCAGTCTGAAATTGGAGAACCCCTTTAAGTCCATTCGTTGTGCTGCATATTTTACCACAGTGATGACATGCTACATTGCAAGGCTTTCTAAATACTTTTCTGTGTCTGTATGGTAGTTAAAAGACTTCTATAACATTTCGTTAAATGCATGTAAGGTTATGGTCACACTTAGGGTGACCCATATCAAAAAGCAACTGATTTTCGCTGTGACTGGGCTGGTTGTTAACCGTTGCTTTGAAAAAACTGAAAACCATGTCACACCGCAGCAAAAAATTGACCTGCTGTGGGTTCAAAACCTGCAGCGCAACACACAAGACAGATTTAATATTGATGTAGGCCACCAATATTAGAAAGTGGACAACCCCTTTAAATCCCATCCACCACATTGGTACTATATAGCACAGCAGGTTAGCTGGTCAGGCGTCATCCATACAGACATTACTGATACAGTCAGTTATTGGTCACATGTCAGTGCGGCGGTCATGTAAATGAAATTTGGGATTTGTCAGCATGGCATTAGCAGGGGGGTTAAATTAATATATATTTTTTTCATTTATCGCTATATGCAGGTTATCTAAGGTTTTTCTGGAAAGTCAGAAAACCCCCTTTAATCAGCAATAGGTGAAATACTGTATAATACTATATACTATTATACACTGTATTATAGTTTATTGTATATATTATATACTGTATGTATAATATGACAAAAAAGGAATCCATAATTTCCTTGCTGTTTGCCATTACAGAGATCTATAGAAATCAATAAGCTTAGGTCCCTAATGGGCACAGAACATTGTCTAAGTTGCAGTCCTTACTTCCAAAGGGTGTGCACGTTTGCATCTCCCATCAATGTACATAAAAGGAAATTATCTGATATGGTAGGGAGACTTTTTTTTTCTTGCTGGCCTCTAAGTGCTTACTACAGGGAGCTGAAATGTTCTGGGTGTTAGCTGCTGTAAAAGGAGATCTGATGGTGATACATAGTACAGAACAGAGCATGTGCACTGTATGTCCAAGATGTATGGCAGTGTACGCGTGCTGTACAAACATTTACATGTCTGCTGGTCCGATATAATAATGTAGTGGCAGGACGATTCTTCATGGAGACTGCAGCCTCGGCAGAGCGTTTCTTCTGTTACTATGTATCTCTACAGTAGATGTGTAGATCAGGAAATGAACTGCTAAAAAACAATGTAGCAATTGATGAGAAATTAAAGGGATGCTTTAGAATAGCATAAAAGTTGGTGGAATCTCTGAATATGTGGCCTGCAATGGAAATAAACATACAAATGCACAATCTGATCACAGAGCACCTATTACTGGGACCAGCACCGATCACTAGAAAATGGGCCCTAAGGTTGAGTGTATTGGTCGTGGAGCATGTGCGACCACCCCGGGACAATCGTGCAGAAAGCTGGACTGTCACGGTGATCTTATAGGCACCAGAACTCCCAGGAGATGTGCATAGGGTAATAGGGAGAGTCAGATGTGATATCAGTTGGAGTAAAGAGACACCCGCAGGTCCCTGGGCTGAGATAGTGAGTGGGTGTCAGTACTCCTCTCCAACTAGGAGCTGGAGCCCAGGGGATAGGGGACAAGTGACATCACTCACTGCTCTCACTGTTATCTACAGCTCTGCCTTTCAGCTAATTGCAGTTTGCTGATAAAGCCCTGTCTGTTATCTCTCTATGTAAACACACAGATAACACTGAGTCCTTCTCTAGAAGCATGTGCATATTATGTGATCTGCATTTATATTAGATTTCTAGTAATTATAATAAGTATTGTGATACTTCATAGTGTCCTGTTCAGCAAGCTGGGGGGGGGGGGAGGATACAGGAAGTGAGAAGAAGAGACAGCAGGCAAAGCTGCTGAAACAGGGAGATGAGAAAACCCCTTTAAATGTCTTCAGGTCCAGCTTCTGGCCCATTGCAGAAGTTCAGGTAAGTTGTAGAGGTAGGTGCAGGCTGCTAGGGTTGTAGTTCTGCTCAGCCTGATGTAATCCTGTCCTCTTACTGCTCGTAATGCAGGGCGCTGTCACACAGCTTCTCTCCCCTGCTGCTGCCGCACTTTCTCACAGCACACAGTGTCTGAAACACAAAATGGCTACTGCCCAACACCCACTTGCTTCTTCTTATTTCCTGTTCCAGCTACAGATCCGCCCACTATACTGTATGGCGCTATATTTAACCTTATAAAGACCACAACTCACCAGGACAAGTGATACCAGAGAACAATAGCTTGAAAACATATCACAAATGAATACAGTATGAACATGACAACATATACTAACAATCATAACATGTAAGGCACTTTTATGGCCATATAACCATTAGTAACTCCTGTTAGGGGGTTACACATGTACGCTGCCAATCCATTCAAAGTCTTTAGGGCTGATGGAAACCACAGAGTACTCTACTAGGTTGACTCCATCAGTTACAGAGACAGTACCTTTCCAAGTCTATGGACTGACAGAGACAGCCAGGTATAGCATTTGGCTGTTTCCAATCAAGTGTTATACTCGGCTGTCTCTGCAAGCAGCACTTTTCTCTCCACATGTTTCGTCTGGAAACCACACGGACCCCATTATAGTCTATGGGGTCCGTGGGTTTCCCAGGTAAACCGCTTTTTTATGCATATAGGTTTCCGTTTGGAGGGTCCCCAAGCGGACTCCCCGAACAGAAACCCGAACGTAGATGTGAACCTGGCCTTAGTATGGAGACAAAGTTCTGCAAGTTCTACTTTTCTCTCCGCACAAAAAAGTGGAAACCAGACGGAAATGGCACAAACTGATACATGCCGCTTACTTTTAAAACCCATTGAAATCAATGGGTTGTAATCCGGACCGTACGAAATCAGTTTTTGAAATTTCACATACTGATTTCGAATGGAATGGCCAAACGCAGATGTGAACCGGGCCTAACTGATGGAGTCAACCTAGTAGAGTACTCTGCTGTTTCCATGAGCCATAGAGACTAAGAATGGATTGACAGCAGGGGCGTAAATATCGGGGTAGCAGCAGTAGCGGCTGCCACAGGGCCCGGAACATTAGGGGGCCCAGGACCCGGAGCCCTGTGGCAGTCGCTACCGCGAACCCCACAAACAATGCTATCATTATACTCTGAGGTTTTTTGAGACCCTTGAGTATAACGATCGGGGGCCCAGGGGAGGTGAGGGAACATAAAAAATGCTGTAACTCACCTCACCTACGCTCCGCAGGTTTCAGGCCTGTTTGGTGACGTCCCAGACGTCAGCCAACGTCATTGTGCGTCGCGACGCCGGTCTCACTCACACGAGATCTGGTCTAACATTGAAGATGGCCGAAGTAGTGCATGGGAGTGCAGCGGAGCCAGGAAGAGGTAAGTAACAATTGTTTTTTATATTTGTATCCTCCCCTGGGTCTCCGATCATTATACTCCAGACCCCAGAGTATAATAATCGTTCATGCGTGGTCCACTATGGGGCATAATACTGTGTGCAGGGGCCACTATGGAACATACTACTGTGAGCAGGGGCCACTATGGGGCATAATACTGTGTGCAGGGGCCACTATGGGGAATAATACTGTGTGCAGGGGCCACTATGGGGCATAATACTGTGTGCAGGGGCCACTATGGGGCATAATACTGCGTGCAGGGGCCACTATGGGGCATAATACTGTATGCAGGGGCCACTATGGGGCATAATACTGTGTGCAGGGGCCACTATGGGGAATAATACTGTGTGCAGGGGCCACTATGGGGCATAATACTGTGTGCAGGGGCCACTATAGGGCATAATACTGTGTGCAGGGGCCACTATGGGGCATAATACTGTGTGCAGGGGCCACTATGGGGCATAATACTGTATGCAGGGGTCACTATGGGGCATAATACTTTGTGCAGGGGCCACTATGGGGCATAATACCGAGTGCAGGGGCCACTATGGCGCATAATAGTGTGTGCAGGAATGCAGTTTATGTGGGGGGGTTGGGGGTGGCGGTTTGTGCGGGAGGGGGTTGGGGGTGGCGTTTCGGGGGGGGGGGGGCCGCATGTCAAATGTTCGCCTTGGGGCCCAGCCATTCCTAGTTACGTCACAGATTGACAGCATGCATGTTCCATGACCTATTGGGGTTCTGCATCTCTAGTACCACTCCTTCCAAAGTTCTGCTCACTGTGATAATATAGTTAGAAAGAACAGTGGACACAAGATGCCATTGTAGTGATCAATGGACGTCCAGCAATGGGGCCCTCAATGATCAGATTCCTGTGTACAAATAAATGCTATTTGTGGAAGAGCACCTTAAAGTACACATTTAAAGAAATAGAAAACCACTTTAAGTATGCTGGGTAGAGTGGCTCAGTGATAATATCATTAGACCCCTACTAAAATTTCAAGATAATGTAATACACCTAGGTCAAGGTAACTATATGGCTGCATATGCATTAAAGGGATAGTCCCACTATAGACATTTATCCACTATCCACAGGGGGTCCAACCTCTGAGTCCCCTAGTGATTAGGTGAACGGGGGACTGAAGAGTCCCCCTGCATTCTCCCCATGAATATAGCACCAGTGCACTTGTGTGATTGGTGCTCCATTTGCTTCTGGGGGTTCGCAGAGAAGGCAGTACCAAGACAACCCTGGGACCCTTTAAAGGAGTTTTCCGGGCAAAAAAAATCATTTTTCAAAAAAGGTCAGTTAGTGCTATTAATGGGTTAATAAATGCCACCAAATACCTTTAGCAGTGTTTTGAGTGATTTCTGTGGTTCTCAGTGAGCTCATTGCATCTTCAGCATTTGTTTACATCCCTAACTTCCTTTCTGTGTTTACTACAAGTTCCATGATCCCTCACTTCTCCTCCCTCTCCACTGACTATATCAATCACCACACCTCCCTCTCACACTTACTGTCCTCTCCCTTTCAAAACATTGCCCCTCCCTTTTTCCCTAGCTAGTCCACCCACTTCACCGCCAGCAGCCATTTTCGTGACAATAGCCCACAATCGCTTGGGAAGTCTATTGCGCATGCCCGAGTTGAAGACCTACTGCACGCGCATCACTGATGATGCAATCTGACAGCAGGAGGCAGGAAGGAAGGTAAGTAGGAAGGGGAGGGGTGTAGTGAGGGGAGGGAACGGGAAGTGAGGGAAGGTCTGGGGATGGGAGGAGAGAGAGGGGGGATATAGTATGTGACCCCCCCGTCTCCGGACGCAGTGAGACGGAGCGTCACAGGATACTAACAAGATGTGCCTGAGGCGCTCACATGACCGCCCCAGCGATAATGGTAAATATCAAGTTTTGCTAATAAAAGTAATTTATAAAGTAGATGGGGGGGTGTTTAGTTTAATGTTAAAATGTTTTTTTTTTTTTTTTATCCCGGACAACCCCTTCAACCCCTTCCCACTGGAGGAATTTTTCGATTTTCGTTTTTGACTTCCCCCCACCCCCCCCCCCCCCCTTCCAAACCACATAACTTTTTTATTTTTTTATTTTTCCGCTCTCAGAGCCATGTGAGGTCTTAAT
The DNA here is from genome assembly GCA_947044405.1 of Leptodactylus fallax. NCBI lineage: Eukaryota > Metazoa > Chordata > Amphibia > Anura > Leptodactylidae > Leptodactylus > Leptodactylus fallax. The sequence goes on along the minus strand of CAMRHE010000005.1, from coordinate 5,982,894 downwards.
GTTTGCAGGACAAATTTTTCTTCATGATGCTACCGAAATGACACCTGTATTCTATGTTTCGGCACTATTCTGGGGATACCAAATTTATATGGTTTTCTTTACATTTTAACCCCTTAACAAAAATCCAAAACTGTGCAAAAAAATTTTTTTTCTAAAAGTCGCCATATTCTGACACCTGTAACTTTTTTATATTTCCGTGCACGGGGATGCATAGGGCGTCTTTTTTTGTGGGACCAGGTGTACTTTTTAGTTATACAATTTTGGGGAATTGCTATTGCTTTGATCACTTTTTATTCACATTTTTATCAGAGGCAGAACAGTGAAAAAACGGCAGTTTGGCACTTTTGATTTTTTTTTTCCCGCTCCAGTGTTTACCGTATGGGAAAAATATTTTTATAGATTTGTACACTGGGCGTTCTCGGACACAGGGATAGCTCTATGTGTATGTGTTTCATAGTATTTAAGTACGTTTATATGTGTTCTAGGGTAAGGGGGGTGATTCGAACTTTTAATATTTTTTATTTTTTTTATTTTATTTTTTTTTTGCATTTATTAGATCCCCTAGGGGTCTTGAACCCCAGGGGTTCTGATCATTAATGCAATGCATTACGATGCTAATGCATTGCAAAAAAACGGCATTTCTATTGCAGGCTACATAGAGTAGCCTGCAATAGAAACTAATGAAAGACAGGCCTGGGAGCCTTCACAAGGCTCCCAGCTGTCATAGCAACGGGCTGCCGGTAAAATGGCGCCTCGGTCATCTTTGACAGAGGCGCCAGAGGGGTTAATGCCCGCGATCAGTGTGGACATCGATGGTGGGCATTAGTGCCGGGTCTCTGCTGTATAAAACAGCAGAGACTCAGTGGCTATACAGTATAGGTGGCTATATAGTACGGCAGATGTCGGGTGTTTAAATATGGTAGCCGATCGGGAGTTGGATTATTATTACGGCGGATGTCGGGAAGCAATATCTGTAAAGTGCTGCGGAATATGATGGCGCTATACAAGTAAGCATAATAATAATAATAATAATAGAGACAATAGAATAAGAGAAGGACTCAAGTAAGCTAAGCAGCATTACTCAATGTCAAGCAGCAGCTGCAAAAGCAAATGAGATTTAAAAAGAGAAATATCTATGATTCCGATAATATTGCCCTATTATAAAGCCCTTTGAGGTATTCTCATTTACTGTACATATATGAATATATGTGTGGTCAGTACAAAGAACCCACACATGAGCTATTCTTTCAGAAGACCTTAGAAAGGATCAGGAGACATACGTGGAGGAAAGATGATCCAGAGTCTGTCTGGATTCCAGACTATGTAGGAAAAGATTCCGATGTGACTATAAAAGATAAACTAATAGAATGATAAAAGACACAATCTTATTGTAACTCCTATGTCACAAATCTAAAGTGTGTTTGCCTATATGACTAACCTGTACTTTATATAGAATCCTCTCATTTTGTGGTTGGATCTTTTTCGGGTTGTTTTTTAGACTTCTTAGCTTCCCCTAGAGGACGGTTGATGGGACTTTTTTAATCACTTTCATAGTTAGTAAGTTTTCATGTTTGCAGCACTGGCTGAACATGCTGTTACTTGCTCTGCTTCCACTTACAGACGTTCTACCCATACAAGAATTAGTAGGGAGGGACATTTTTAGGAGAATTAAAGGGTTTTTCAGGCTTAATAATTCATGATCTTAGCATAGGTTATCAACTGTAGATTGGTGGGAGTACGACACCTTGGACCCAGGCAAATCAGCGGTTTGAGGAGGCCACAGTGTTCGGGTAAGTGCACTCTTCACTACTTACCAGCACAGTGCTGTACATTTGTATAGAGACTTGAATGGGACTGAGCTGCAAACAGGCCATGTGACTAATGAACATGACATCACGTGACCTGTAAGGGTATGTTCACACAGAGTTTTTTGCAGGCCGAAAAAATCAGCTTCAGGAATTAGGAAATGGTTTTTTGACGCGTTTTTTGACATAGACAAGGCTTTTGACGCGCTTTTTTTTGCTCCAGCATACTGTATGGACTTGCAAACTTCTCTTTAAAAAACGCTAGCAGTTTTTGACACAGTTTTTCCAAAACCGCGTAAAAATACCGCGTCACTTCAATGGGTTTTTCCAGGCGGAATTCGCCTGAAGATAGGTCATGTCAAAATCCGCCTGCAAAAAACTCTGTCTGAACACAGCCTAAGGGTGTGTTCACACGTCGGAAAATTTTCCGCCCCCGGAGTTTTCGCCGCGATCTGCCGCGACGGGATTCCGATGCAGTGCATCATTATTCCGTAGCAGCTAACCGCTCCTGATTAAGCCCGGATGAATGGACCTAATCAGGAGCGCGTCTCGAGCCACGGACACCGCGGGCGGAATCAGCGGCAAGATAGGTCATGTCGCTTTTTTTTTGCGCTAGCGGAAAAAACCGCTAGAGGAAAAAAAACTGCTACTGACTCCCATTGAAATAAATGGGAGGCGTTCTTTCAGGCGGATTTTGAGGCGGATTCCGCGTCAAAATCCGCCAGCAAAAACTCTGTGTGAACACAGCCTAAAGTAGCCACATACCAGCATTATTCACCCACTGTTGGAATGGGGGGCTTAGGTCTTACCAGTACCACTACTTAGCTACATGCTGTAAGGGTATGTTCACACTACCATTATTACAGTCCATTGCTGTCATCTATCATAGGATGAGAGCAATAGACATTAATGGTAGTACAGTAACAGACACAGATGGAGCCCCATTGACTATAATATAAAAAATATAGATATTTTCTTCCATAATTTTGTTTACTTGGGGTTGAATGCAAACAAATACCAGACAGAGGGGGCTCCATCTCCATCTGTTGTTTAATGTCCGTTGGTCTTATCCTGTGACGGATGACATTAAATAATGGTAATGTGAACCTAACTTTAGCTGACCCCCTTTCACAAATTCTTAACACTGTGCCTGTTTTTAGCAGTAGGTGGCTACCTAGTCCTTGCCTGGGACTCTTTCTGTTCTGGAGGTCTTGTCAGTAGCCTGTTGACTGTCTCTTGCCTTGCATAAGGGCCCTTTTAGCTCAGTGAGCCAGCAGTAAGCAAAATGCTGCAAAGTCATTGGTGATTGGGGCAGTGATGTTGAGACTCTGAGTAGTTTGTTGAATAATTTACCTATATCTACCTATACACCTGTATTATATAGCTCATTATGATGCTATATGCTGCTTATATGTATGTAGTACTGTGAGTTTACTGTCTGTGAACCAGGGCCACCCCGATCCTGCACCCAGTAAACTTTTCGACAATAATGGCTCCAATGTCATGCTTTTTGCTGAATGTTCTGCGCACGTTTTTTTTTTTTTTAATTATATAAATATATTTTCCTGTCATTTCTACCAAAAAATGCCCCCAAAAAAACCCTTTACATGTGAACATACCGTAAAAAGGAAAGAGACAGTTGTCTGCCACAGAGTTTGTAAGGGAATTCTTGTGAATGTGCTATGCTTATGTAGTCAGAATATTTTTATTCTGCCTTCCCATACTCTTAGTTATAACAGCCGTAACTTTTTTTAATTTTTTTTTTTATTTCTGTACCGACAAAGCTGTATGAGGTCCTGTTTTTTTGCATGATGAGCTGTAGTTTTTTCGGTACTATTTTGCAGCACACATAGGTAAGGATTTAATTTATATAAAGTTTTTTTATTGGAATATTAGCAAAAAAAATCTGTCATTCTTATTTACAACATTTACTTATCACCATAAATACGTTGTAATGTGTTCATTGTATTGTGTGGTGGGTTTTGTTTGGTGATGTTTATTTAAACATATTCATTTCATTGTATTTCAAACATATGACGCTAGTTTCACACCTGCGTTTGGGTTTCCATTTGGGGGGTCTGCTTGGGGACCCCCGAATGGAAACCTAATCCGCTTAAAAAAGCGGTTGCCCACGGACCCCATAGACTATAATGGGGTCCGCCGGGTTTCCACCCAAAAAGGTCGAAAAATGTGGAGAGAAAAGCACTGCACGCAGCGCTTTTCTCTCCGCATTTTTTAAACAGATTCGGGAGGAGAAATCCTCAATGTGTACCAGGCACAGGTGTGAACCTTGCCTTAGTTGTAATTGTTTTAGGCCTTTTTTTTTTGTAATTTTACTAAAAAATATTGATATAGAGTTATATATTTGTATTATACCAGCACATACAGAAGTTTTTAGACATAGAGAATCCTCTCATAGATAATAGTGCAGCCTATGGTTCACTGCTAGTGTTTCTGCCTCCCATAAAGCAAGCCATCTATTTGAGTCCCAGCAGAGACCTGTTAAAAGCTGAGGCTGAAAAATACTTAAATATATAGAGGTATCCTGTGAGGTGCTTCTCCTTTAAAGCAGCACTGTCTTGTGTAGTTTATTCTACTCAAAGGGGTTTTTCAGGCTAAAATTATTGACGACTAAGGATGGGTGAACCTGTTTTGTTTTGTCTGGTGTTTGGACGAAGCGATCCTCCAGTTTGGTCCAAACAAATATGTTCGGATAGAACTGGATGTGTAGGCCCAAGGGAGGTGTAAAAAAATAAAAAATCAATCATTCATACTCACCTTCCTCAAGGCGTGTGTGTGCCGGATGGCCTGTAATTGGGCCTCAGCAGTGACATGGGCACGCTGAACACCATGACCCCGGGCACATGACTTTACAGAAGAACGCCAAAGCACTCGGAGGAGAAAGACACAGATCACTGGACGCTATGAGGAGGCCGAAAGAGGTGAGGGAAAGTGCGTATAAATTTTTTATTTTTTTATTTTTACACCTTCCTTGGGCATACACCTATCATACTCTGGGGTCTGAAGAGACCCTAGAGTGTAATAATTTAATGCAAATCATGTTGTGGCGGCCATTTGAGTTCATCCGAGACGAATCTCGGTATAGGTCATAAATGCCAAATTGGTCAGGGTTTCACACCCAGCATCCCCACCGATCAACAGTTGATACAGAAAATGGAGCAGGAAGCAGACAGCTCTGATCCCTTTGCAGTGTCCAGACTGGGTTACTGTAGATCAGCTTCCAGTCATTCGAATGGGGATGAAGCTGCAGTGACTTGATTCAGACACTACTCAAATAACAGAGCTGTCTGCTTCCTGCTCCATTCTCTGTATTTCAACTACTGAGAACAGCTGATCGATGGGGGTGCTGGGTGTCAGACAACCACTGATTTAATTTTGATGATCTATTCTTAGGATATGCCATATGATCCAAACTTGTATGGGCCAAGCTAGACAAGATTGATGGGGTATGTAATTAGGGTGCTGGGTGCCAGGGGGTCATCAACAATCAACTCTGCCATAGCAAGGGTGTTTAGATAAATGACTAGGGCAACAAACTACATTTTGGCAAATGTTGGAAGAAAAAGAACTATCCATCTTAGTCATTACAGATTTTAGATTATTTAGGCCTTGAGATACGCCAGCATGAGGTTTCCTTTTATGAATAACTATTTTACACTGCTTACATAAAAACTAAGTTTCCTGTGGGTGACATACAGCATGTTCATCCTCATACTTACAGTATTGACCACTGTATATCACACAGATTTGTCACAAGTACAAACAGGACTCTAGCTATAGGGAGTGCAAAGGTAGCAGTCTTACTTGGCAACTGGTGTCTAAGGCCTTTCTGCCACATGAAAAGACCCCGGAATTGTAATGGACACATGGTAGGTGGGAGTCCTGTTGCAGGGGGGCCTGGGGGGGCCACTTTGTGCCACTTCGACTAAAAAAAAAACGTGTGATCTCCGTGATTGTATGTGGAGCCATTTTTTTAATGGGCACATGCAGACCTCCATTAGTTTTCCACATGGAATCATGCTCTGTCTTGCTCCATTCTGTGGACCATAAAGCTCCATTAAAGTCTATAGGTCAGTGAAAATCACAGACATTAAAGGCGTTGTCCAGCAATTACAGCTTTTTTCCAGGAGGCCGGGGAAGACAAAAAACCCATACTTGCCTGTCCCAGTGCACTGTTCAGTCCAGCAGCGCCCTGGGGCTTGTCCTGGCGGAAGTCCTCGCTGTTTGGCCTCAGCAGCCTAAGGCTGGATTCACAGTAGCATTGGAGTGTCTGTAGGAGACTCCACCACAGAATCCGCTTAAAATCAGCGGAGAGAAAAGTCCTGCAAGGAGGACTTTTCTCTCCGACGGTTTCAGTATAAAATCGTCAAGAATCGGGCGTAAACCCGGCGGACCCCATTATAGATTATGGGGTCCTCAGGTTTCTGCAGGTAACTGCTTTTAAAGCACACAGGAAAACCCGAACGCTAGTGTGAACCTAGTGTAAGGAAAGGAATCGAGACATCATAGGTGTATGTGAGTGACGTCCCGTGTCCTTTCCTTAGGCCGCTGACATGAGGTGAGGACATCAGCAGGAACAAGCCCTGGGGCACTGCTGTAACAGATACCGGGACACCAGAGCGCCAGGAACAGTTGAGTATGTTTTTTTTATTTTTCAATGTCCGTGGCCTTCTGGAAAAAAGCTGTAATTCCTGGACAACCCCTTTAATGAAAGCCATTCATGCGCTGTCCATTTTTCACAGAACTACAGGCATTTTAAAATATAAGAAAGACAAAAAAAAGAATAATTGTAAATAACAGATCAACCACGTACAGCATATAACCAGAAAATAGGAGGGTGGAGTGCTGTCTGTCATTATCAGGGAGATCACATGCCCTCATAATGAAGACGTGTGAATAAGGCCCAATTCTTCTACTTCAATGATAATTGGGGCAGGTGTAATAAAATGGTCTAGAAACAAAATTGTCTTAGTTGCCCCTAGCAACCAATCACAACGCAGCTTTCATTTTTCAGGAGCAGAATAGATAATGAAAGCTGTGCTGTAATTGGTTGCTATGGGCAACTAAGACAGTTTTTCTTTTAGACTGTTTTAATAAATCTGCCCCAAATCAGTGAGCGAGGTGGTCCCAAAAGTGGAATAAGAGTTACTACAATAGCAATGAATGTTTTTTTTTTTTTTTATACACCACATAGGCCTCATTTATCAAAACTTTCTAAAAGAAAAAATTGCTTTGTTGCCCATAGCAACCATAATTCCATCTTCATTTTTTAGAGGAGTTTAAGTAATGAAAGTTGAACTCGAGTTGGTTGTCAGTGGATCGCATTTTCAGAAATAACAAAATACATAACTGGAAATGCTCAAACGAATTGGGGAAATTTATTAAACTGTCTAAAATGAAAACTGTCATAGTTACCCATAGCAACCAATCACAGCTCAGCTTTCATTTCTAATAGTGCTCTGGAAAGATGAAAGCTGTGCTGTAACTGGTTGTTATGGACAACTACAACAGTTTTTCTATTAGACTGTCCAATAAATCTGCCCCAGTGGGGATTTCAGTTTAGACGCCTCAGTCTAGGCAGGATTTGTTATTTAATTCACTTATTTGTGTATTTTCCTTTTCATTATGTAAATATTTGACTCCAGTTTATGCACATAAGTCATGTATTTCTGACACTGTTTATTATCCAAATAATGTGGTACCACTGTGTGCATTATCCTGTACTGTGACATCACTATGTTTATTATCCCTGTACTGTGACATCACTGTGTACATTATCCTTGTACTGTGACATCACTGTGTGCATTATCTCTGTACTGTGACATCACTGTGGGCATTATCCTTGTATTGTGAATTAATTGTGTTCATTATCCCTTGACTGGGCATTGCTGATAACGGGGTCCCCCTAAGAACCCCCCACCACCTTTGATACCCAAACTGCTGGGCCTAAATGCCTTCCCCCTCTTTTCCAGCCTCGACCCCTGCCCCCCAGCTCTCAAACCCCCCACCCCCCTTAGAAATAAACCAAGACCAAAGGGTTGGATTAAATCGGCCACAGCAGCCGTATTTATTAACAAACCACAAATAAATAACAACAAGTATAACTTATTATAATTTGCATAACTTAAAATAATTTAACAATAAACGCTTAACCTGGGTAAGAGTCCTTGGAGCTACAAAAAACTATCAATCCCCCGGCCTGGCGCTAACATAACCACACCATAAATTTACCACCAGCCGCGACCACCGGCTCGGCGGCACCATGAATAAAGACGAACTCCTTCTTCCATGTACCAGCTCCCAGGGCCAATTTACCCTGTAACCGTTCACCGTGCGCCAGGCCATCCACCAAAATGTGCAATTACCACCAAATGTATAGGTGGAGCCTACCTTTGACTCCACCCTTTTAGCCAATTGACCACCAACTCCAAGGACCCCACCCGCCAAGGCCACCGTGACACCACCTGCAAAAAGATAAACAAGTTAAAATAGCCCAAGAAAGAGAAAAAAACGGGAGGGAGGGAGGGACCGCTCGTTAGCATGCCGCGCAGCTCCGGAATGGCCGCTTCCCGGGCTGCGCGGCATAGTCAATTCGAACGGGGTTAAGCCCCGCCCCCAATTCTTCGCGCCCTAGCGCGTTATTGGTCCCCCTACAGCCCGCCCCCAGTCAAGATCCCTGCGCTTTACTGCGCAGCGCTCCGGTCTCCCCTGACTGGGCATTGCTGATAACGGGGTCCCCCCTAAGAACCCCCACCACCTTTGATACCCAAACTGCTGGGCCTAAATGCCTTCCCCCCTCTTTTCCAGCCTCGACCCCTGCCCCCCAGCTCTCAAACCCCCCACCCCCTTAGAAATAAACCAAGACCAAAGGGTTGGATTAAATCGGCCACAGCAGCCGTATTTATTAACAAACCACAAATAAATAACAACAAGTATAACTTATTATAATTTGCATAACTTAAAATAATTTAACAATAAACGCTTAACCTGGGTAAGAGTCCTTGGAGCTACAAAAAACTATCAATCCCCCGGCCTGGCGCTAACATAACCACACCATAAATTTACCACCAGCCGCGACCACCGGCTCGGCGGCACCATGAATAAAGACGAACTCCTTCTTCCATGTACCAGCTCCCAGGGCCAATTTACCCTGTAACCGTTCACCGTGCGCCAGGCCATCCACCAAAATGTGCAATTACCACCAAATGTATAGGTGGAGCCTACCTTTGACTCCACCCTTTTAGCCAATTGACCACCAACTCCAAGGACCCCACCCGCCACTGCGAGCACGCCTTAATCCCTTAAGCGTGAGAGACCCGCCACACTTCCAGGGCCCTCTCAACACCCTCCTGGATACCTAGTGTCCACAAATCTATACCCACCGCATTCAGATGGACCCCGTCCCGCAACCAAAACTCCCCCCTCCCCAGACTCCAACTCCTTGTGCCGCACGCACACACCGCCGTTCCTGGACAAAAACCCCGCAACAGCCCGGTTAACCTTAATCCTGGCCTTGTTGAGCCTTTCAACAGACCTAGCCTCCCGCCATGTTTTTCTCGGTACAATATCGGACCACACGGTAACAATCCCCCGGAAACATGGACCACAACCTCAACAGGTCATACTTTATGTCCCTCACTAAATCGCGAAAGGGACGAACCCCCAGGTCATTGCCACCAGCATGTATCACGATAATGTCCGGAGACCGATCCAACCTCGTGCACCTGTGGATTTCGGGCATGACCCGACTCCACACCATACCTCGGACTCCAATCCAACGTACAACGACCGCAGCCCTGTCGAACCCCAGCTGCCGACCATTCCGCCGCACGCCGGCCCTCTCCGCGCCCCAGAACACAAAAGAATGGCCGAAGATCCAGACTAACCGAGCAGAAGGGCCTACGAAAGAAGAAATAAAGTAGGGGGAGGGCGGAGAAAATACCCAACAACACAATGATTCACATTTGGGCAAGGTGTGGACGTATGTATGATCTATACCTCTGCGATTCCCACCTACCGATACGTCGGACCACCTCCGAGCTCAACCCCCAACTAGCTGCTTCTGTCGCTGCGCCAATGCGAAAAGAGTGTGGAGCATATCGAGAGGCGTCAAGGCCCAGCGAGTCCAAACAACCCCTAAAAACAGCCGAGAACTGATAACGGGAAAGGAACGAACCATCCTCATGACGCAGGAGGGGACCGCCCGCAGAAGCTGGAACCAACCCCCCGAAAAACAAGCAAACAACGCACCGGGCACATATCTGACCCTACAACCGCACCCAGGCGCAGATACTTCCCTGCCCCCGCCTGATCCGTCTTAGACCTGCGAACCCTGACCACTAGGACCCCTTCCTCCATGTACACATCATCCACCTGTAAACCACCCGGCCGCTTAGTCGACACGGACACCAACTCACCCACCCTGAGAGCCCCGAAAAAGGCTAGAGAAAAAGCCAGGTGAAACAAAACGCATTCATAGTGCGAAGAACAAAAACGGCCCAGTTCCAACCCCAAACGCTCCAAAAGCTGAAATGTAACCGGGCGCCGTGTGTCACTACTTCCCCTGCCCCTGCGGAACCCCTTAAGCGCACGTTGAACCAAGAAATGTTTGGTAAAGTCCGCCAAACCCCTCAACTTGAAACCAAATGCCAACGCCGCTACCGCACCATTAACTTTCGCCACGGACCATCCATCTGAAGACCAACGGCTTAACAAGAACAATAAAGCCCCAACCCTATCCTCATCAGTATGTACCTGACCTAAATCTCCCACCCAATCCTCCCAAAGCTGCCAAGCCCTTGAATACTTATCCCAGGTGCCGGGGGCCAACGATGCCTGAATCAATGTCCCTGCTTTTCGCAAACCAAGTCCCATAATTCTGGAGGACATGGAATCCCTTCCACTTCCGCCCCCGGAGCCAGGGCACGAAACCGCTCCCACTGGAAACGAGACAAAGAATCAGCAACGTCATTTTTAACCCCCGGAACATGCACTGCCACCACCCATGCATTCAGGCACAAGCAACGCAATACTAAACGCTGAAGCAACTTGATAACTGGAGGAGAAGACGCAGTCACATTATTAATGGCCGACACAACTGACATGTTATCACAATGAAACCTAACTTTTTTATCCTGGAACGCCCCACCCCATATGGACACCGCGACTAAAATCGGGAATAACTCAAGTACAGTCAAATTCCGCGTCAGACCTTGTTCACGCCACGACGCAGGCCAAGGAGCGGCGCACCACTGCCCCCTGTAATAGGCCCCAAAACCGTGGCCCCCTGCCGCATCCGTAAAGAGGTCACAATCGAACACATCGATCACTGCTGACTGGACCAGTGATCTACCATTGAACTGGTCTAAAAAAGTGTCCCATACTGCCAGGTCCTCCCGATGTATCACCCCCAGCCGAATAAAGTGTCGTGGATTCGACACCCCTTTCATGGCCCCTGCCAGCCGGCGACAAAAAATCCTACCCATGGGGATAATGCGGCAGGCAAAATTTAAACTGCCTAACAATGACTGGAGGTCGCGCAACGTAATTTTTCGCATGTGACGAGCACGCCTCACCCTCTCTCTAAGATCAACCAGCTTGTCACCAGGCAACCGGAACTCCATTGCCACAGTGTCAAGCTCTATGCCCAAGAAACTCAATCTAGTGCACGGACCCTCAGTCTTTTCCGGTGACAACGGTACCCCAAACTTACTGGCGACCCACCGCGCGGTTGCCAGCAAAACCGCGCATACATCGGAGCCCGCCGGACCTATACAGAGGAAATCATCGAGGTAGTGTATCACTGACTCAACCCCCGCCACATCCCGAATTACCGACTCTAAAAAGGTGCTGAACGCCTCAAAGTATGCGCACGATATTGAGCAACCCATAGGGAGGCAACGATCCACGTAATACCCGCCGTCCCAGTAGCAGCCCAGTAACCTAACGCTGTCAGGGTGTACCGGCAGTAACCTGAACGCCGCCTCCACATCCGTCTTAGCTAAGAGGGCCCCTGGACCGCAACGCCGTACCCAATGCACAGCTGCATCAAACGAGGTATATACTACCGAACAAAGCTCGGGTGCAATACCATCGTTGACCGACGCTCCTTTGGGATAAGACAAATGATGTATGAGCCGAAACTGATTCGGCTCCTTCTTCGGCACCACCCCCAAAGGAGATACAATTAAACCTTCCAAAGGGGGTGATGCGAAGGGGGCCCGCCATGCGCCCCAAGGCCACCTCCTTCCTCAGTTTTTTGGACACCACCCCCGAGTGTTCCGCTGCCGACCTCAAGTTAGTTATACAAAAGGGGACTGTGTGCGTCGGCAGGGGAATCCTAAAACCCTCCCTAAAACCTTCTACCAGAAACTTTGCACTCTCCCTGTTAACATAACTATTTAGGTACGGAAGCATGGCTTCCAGCTTCACCGGCGTCTGCCCCTTGTCCACTATTAGGCAAGGCCTTGGTCCTTTGTTTGCGCAAGCAACGTGCCGCACCATGGGACACCCCTCCGCAGAATGAACAGGCATGTTTGAATCTACAGTTGAAGCCGAATTTACATTGGGCTTCATTGAACTGCCAACACAGCCCGTAACGTTGCTGGGCCTGTGCACCTGCCCCCCCTGAGCCGTAACTGAGACCACCATGGCCGGTTCCACCGGCCGCCCCAGGAAAGGGCTGGCCAAAGCGAGCTGGCGCCATAACCCGAAGCCACAAACCTATATCTTTCTGGTCCCACCGTATGCTGGGCCGAACCGCCTTACGCTGACGGAACTGCTCATCATACCGCAGCCATGTCTGACCCCCATACACCCGATACGCCTCACCTATAGAGTCCTGATAGCAAAAAAGCCCCGAACAGTTGTCAGGAGCCTTTTCACCAATGACACTCGCTAAAATGGCAAAGGCCTGAAGCCAATTAGCAAAAGTCTGTGGAATCAGGCGCCACCTACGTTTTTCTTCCTCCTCTTTTTTGCTATCCTCCTTCTTACTCTTGTCTAAGTTAAATTTAGCTAAAGGGAGCAAGGAAAAGATTTCGACGTACTCGTCCTTCCAAATCTTCTCCCTCACTTCCTTTTTTAAATGCGCCCCTAGAGGACCCTCAAAACACACATAAACCTCCCCCCGAGCCCTGTCGTCTAGCCTCACCGAATCAACCTTCTCTTTATCTGTCTGGACAGACACTGTGACACCCGCCGGAGCCCCTACCACCGGCGCACTCTGTGACGCTACTGACTGAACCGCAGGAGGGACCCACGCCGCCACCGGGGAACCGCTAACACTCTGTTCGCAGCGCGACAGTAGCTCCCTCACGCTACCCAATAGCTCCCTAATCCCCTCAGAAGCTACACCACCACCCACTGGGGACTCCGGCCTATCTATCCCTAACCCCTGGGACATTAGAATAGGAGGAAACGGACACGACAATGAATGGTACTCACCAGACTGCGTAGGTGCTGTGGGCCCACCAGTCGACGGTCCTGCGTCCTGCTGACCTGGGTCGCTGTACAGGAGGACGCTGGCGCCTGTTGATTGTTGAGAACCATCCCGCTGACAGCTGCAGCACGACCGACATCCCTGGGAAGGTTGACCTGCACCCGCGTATGCACTTGAAACCACTGGATGCACCTCGGACCGGGGCTGTGGTGCCGTGAAGGAGGGGCCAGCGCCGTGCTGCTCGTCGTTCAGAATTTCCCGCTGCTGTACCGAGGGCACTTGGAAAGCCGGAACCGACGGGACTTGAAGACACAGTCCCCCTCCCGCTGGAGCATCACAGGAGGGGACCGCTGCACCACGTGCTGTAGCCATATGGAGACTGGATGTGGAGGTCCCCCCACTGAGGCCAGTGGCAGGGATCTCCACCTCCGCAGGGGCCAGGCGACTGGCAGGATTCCTCCCAGACCGGGACCTCCGCGCCTGAGCAGTGGAGCGGGGTGCCCGGCCTGGAGGGGCCCGAGAGGGACTCCTATGTCGCCGGGCCCTAGGGGGCTCATCAGGGCTCAAACGTGCCGGCGGGCGAGTCCTGCGCGGCCGCCGCCGCTCAGACGCCTCCGGGGGTAGTGAAGGGTTAATGGGGGGGGCGGCAGGCTGCATAATGTCAGCCAGCCGCTCCTGCAGCCAGGCCTCACCATGGACGCCGGCAGCAGCTCTGATCTGCTCCAGGATGGTATCGAGGGATGCCCTTACAGTGAAAAGGTGGGGGGGGAGGGGGAGCTGACCGCTCGTTAGCATGCCGCGCAGCTCCGGAATGGCCGCTTCCCGGGCTGCGCGGCATAGTCAATTCGAACGGGGTTAAGCCCTGCCCCCAATTCTTCGCGCCCTAGCGCGTTATTGGTCCCCCTACAGCCCGCCCCCAGTCAAGATCCCTGCCCCTTTACCCCCCCCCCCCCCCGCCCCCCCATACTGTGACGTCACTGTGTTTAATATCTGTGTATTGTGATATTACTGTGTGCATTTTCCTGGTACTGTGCTGTGTCCCCTCCCCCTCTCCCCCCCTCCCCCCCCCCCCCCCCATTCCCCTCCTCTTCCCCTTCCGGGGGGGGTGGGAGGGGGGGGCCCCCCCACACATTTTTTTGGGGCCCCCCCCCCCCCCCCTTTCCCCCCCCCCATAATAAATATATATATATATATTTTTTTTATTTTTTTTTTATATTTAGGGGGAGAAATAAAATAATAAAATATAATATTATAATTTTTTAAAAAAAACACAACAAAAAAAAAAAAAAAAAAAATATAATATACCTTATCCTAAAATAAAAAGAGGGGGGTTTTTTTTTATAAAGGAAAAGGAGAGACAAAGAGGATATGTTCCACCCGTGGTCATCTTGTTATTTTTTTTTCAAACACCCCCCCTTTTTTGGCCCCACTTTAGTATACCCCACAACAAGAAATCTCACCCAGATGATGATGAAAAAAAATCCCCGGGGAATCCCTTTTTTGGTTTAAGAACTGTAGGCCGAATCCCCCCCCCTGCCGACCATTGTAGGCCGGGGTAAGACACATTTTCCTTCACTTACTGCATACAAGTCACACAGGTTCCCAGTAGCCTTACAAATTGTAGTTACAAGGGGGACTCTTGCCTATTAGGAAATGTATAACCATTGAATATGTGCTCGAAAAAGACATTTCAGGGAGTATTGTGGAAAACATGAAATAATGTGTGTAATCCCTTAAACTCATAACAGACAAAATACCAGTTATGTGTCTTGACTTTATAAGGGAAAGCAGCTTCTTCGTTGTAGTTCTTCCTCCTTAGCTATGATTGGTCTGCACAGAACAGGGCTGCAGCAAAGTATGTGTCTGCTTCATTTTGGTTCAGGAATTTCTTTCATAAAGCTGCGGAGGGTGCACCAGCCTGTCTGAGCGGCTAACATCAAGCACTCTTTTATTACTCACTAGTACTATTATCTTACAAGGCTTAGAAAAATATGTACTGTGCATTTTTATTGATTTCTGATAGAATTTTCTAAAGTTTGAAATAGCTTTGGCTAAATGTTTTGTTGTCAACCAATATGAGGCAGTATAGTACCTAGGTATGTTACAGATATAACATAGTCCATTTTTGGTATTGAAGGGAGTTTTCTAGGATTTTTTTTATGGCTGAGTTCACACGGATCAGTTGTTTGGGGCTGTATTGGATCCTTGTACTATACAGTATACAGAGCCAGAAGCAGAAAGCTCCATACACTGTACAGTGGACAGATGTCGTTACTGACGTCAATGGGAGCTGAGCTGTGCCCGGCACCTATACAGTGTACAAAGCTATCTGCTTCCAGTTTCTTGCACTCAGAGGCGTAACTTGAAGTGGCTGGGCCTCAGTGCAAAATATATAATGGGTTCCCTGAATACTACGTGCTATAGTCCCTATGGTCCCTAAATACTATATATTTAGAATAGTGGTATATTTTATGTGCAAGAGGGACCTTTGGGGCCCCTCAGGTTACAGGGCCCAGTACTGATTGTTATCACTGCATTCTCTATAGTTATGTTCCTGCTTACATTGTATAGTATGGGGATCAGATGCAGCCATGAACAGCTGATCCATGCAGGGGCTGGCTGTTTGCTCCCCACTGGCAATATGGATAGGTCCTAAAAAAAAATCCTGGAAAACCCCTTTAACTCTTGCACTCATGGATCTGTTTGTGAATTGTGCTAGCTGAAGTAGATTTAGCTATGGAAAAGATTCTGTATGACTTGTTACATATTGATTGAAATTTCTGCTCATTCTATGCTTAATAGTCCAGTGGGCGGTCCTAATCAATCATTGATTACTCATACAAGATAGCAATCATTGAGTATTACCGCCCACTGGACTCTTAAGTACTCAAAGAGTTATAGTGAATCTTTAGGATATATAGTGATGTACTGACCTGTACCGATGTCAGTAAAGTACTTGTGATAGAAAGCTTCTGTTTAGCTCCAACACCAGACTAAGCCCATCTTTCCTCTCCTATCTCCTGCTCTTCCTACTGCACTTCTTGCTCACTCCTCCCCCTTCTTTCCCCATAGACTTCTACAGACATGAGTAATCAGGCAGCAAAACAGCCTAATAAGAGCACAGAGGACTTTTTTCTCTGCCACTTTCAGTCAATGGGGTCCTCAGGTGTCCGTGTGTAACCTCTATTTTGGCGGTCCAGATCTCCATTGTTCGGGTCCAACTCTAGTGTGAACCTAGTGTCATGGTGTTATATAAATGGTACCACTCTCCTGTCTTCTTGGTGCTCGTGGTCTTCTACACCAAAATTCATATATTCAGAAACACCTCATCACTCAGCAATGTGTTATAATCTTCATAAGTGAGATATATTGTAAAGATACACAGTTCGAGGTGTGAGAGAAGAGTGAAAGGAGACTTCTCAAATTTTGAGACGTTTTGGCCAATAGTGGCCTAAAGATACAAAACAAAAATATATAAATTATTTTACCAATGTTAATACAGTTTTACAAGAGAGATGTATGTGAACACTTGTAACAGTATGGAGGGGGGAAGGTGATACATGGTTGATGTATAAGTTTATAATATACCATAGTGTAATATAATGACATTATACATGTACCATACATGTCACCATTCCTGCATACAAAAACCTGCATCCAAACTGCATGTGTGATTCTAGTCTTCTGGTTTCAAATGATTGTAAAAATGGCCAAAATACTGTCTCTCTCTTTACAATGACCAGGTGACAGAGCCTAATAGGCTTTACCGAGTCAAGCCCAGAGGTTTTCATTGGGATGTGTGAAAAATCCTTGTGAAATCTCACAATTATAACCCTGTTACATGAAAATGTTTGCAAATACATAATGGTTAGAGATGAATGAATTTCCCAAAACTATTTGCTTCGATCCGAATTACTTCGTGGCGAATCACGTTAAAAACAGCTATTTTCCTAGCTGCAGAGAGCCTGGGGATATCTGGATATGCATTTTAAACTAAGGACATGTCGGAATAGCCTTTAGAAAGGCTATTCTACTCCTACCTTTGCCCTTGCATCACGCCCCCTGCATGTGCAGAGCCGCTCAGAAGAGACTGAAGATGGCCGACAGACATGCGCAGAAATGGTCTTGTATGGGATATAATCAAGATGGCCACTGGACATGTGCAGAGCCACCGCTCAGAATAGAATCAAGATGGCTGCCGAACATGCGCAGAAACGGTCTTGTATGGGATATAGTCACGATAGCCGCCGAACATGCACAGAGCTGCTCGGAATAGAATCAAGATGGCTGCCCGACATGCACAGAGCCGCTCGTGTAGGAATAGGATAAAGATGGCCGCCAAGAGCGGCTCTGCACATGTCCGGCGGCCATCTTGATTCTATTCCATGCGGCTCTACACTTGTCCGGCAGCCATTTTGATTATTTTACTACACGAGCTAGAAAGACCAGGACATCGCAGGGGGCATGATGCAATGGCAAAGGTAGGAGTAAAATAGCCTTTCTAAAGGCTATTCTGACATGTCCTTAGTTTAAAATGCGATTCGATAGCATGAAGTGTGAGGATTTGATGCAAATCGAAGATTTCCTGAAATTCAGACCGAATTCCCCTTCGTCAGCTTCGATAAGCTCATCTCTAATAATGGTATTATGTGACTTCTGTTGTGATTATTTTAGAGTTTTGGTGGTTTTGAAGGAGATTATGGGTACTATTTTAGCTATTAAAAAAAAGTTGTCCTATGAAACCTTTACTTCTGCCCTGGTAAGGCTAGGTTCACATCTTCGTTGGGGTCTCTGTAGTAGACTCCACCACAGATTCCATGTAAAATCATCGAAGAGAAAAATCCTGCACGGAGAACCAGCGGAAACCCAGTGGGGATAGGCGGGTAACAGCTTTTTTAGAGGATGGGTTCTCCATCTTTCGGGTCCCCATGTGAATGGCAATTTGAGAGGCAAAAGCTAGTGTGAACCTAGGGTCAGTCTGAGATGCTGGGATATGTAACTGCTAAGGACCACACTTACATACAGTATGTTACTGACTCATGAAACAGATTCAATACAATACTGCAACATGCTAGCATTATCTATGATAGCCTGCAATTCACATTACAACCACTGGGTGGTCGCACGTAGACACATATAGGATTAGACATTAAGCTACAGAGTATTTTAAAATCATGTTTTTTTCCAAAGTTGATCATCTCACCCCACACATATGGGATATCTTGCGTCAAGAGAAAAGATACGGAAGGACATATATGTAGACCACCAAAGGATTTGAGTTAGGGGCATCATTTTCTGAATATGAATATGAAGGGGCATTTCCTTAGACAATATCTATGATGATGGGTGAGGGTCCGTTTCTTGGGACTTCATTCATTTATTCTTTGAACCATAGACAGGGTTTATGAAAGGTTGGAAAAGTCGGCACAATATATGTGGAAAAGACACCCTGATTCTCTAGGAGTATTCACTTTATTGATGGCCTGCTATTATTCTCCTAAATCATGTAATTGACAGTTTAATGTAAGTGAAATGTATAGGACAGACAGAATGTGGGAATATCGACTGCTAAAAGTTCCTGTCGGTTGGCAGATTCTCACAAGATAAGGTTGTGTAGACAAGCACAAGGCTTTGCAAACACATTTCCTTCCTGTATTAGTTAGTTCATGGCATAAATCCCCCACATTACTTCCTGTAGTAAAATTAGAGATATCGTTGACCCTTTGTTCATCCTCGCTGTGCTTTTCACATACAATATATATCCACACTGTATACATACTGATACATTTTTACCTAATAGTCTATTATAACAATGGATAGCAATCCACGTTTTACTTCATGCATTGTAATGGTTAAACAATATATGCCTACTATGTGGTTTGGCGACAAGTATCAAAAGATCACAAGGACTCTCAGCAATGGAGAAAGATCATGATTAGGATCTTGAGGAATCACGATATAATGAAATAATATGGTCCGGACAATTAGGAGTCCCACGTACCACCTCTCCCTGCCGGAGATACTTGGTGCAGCCTCCACCCCACCTCCAGTATCCAGACACAAGTAGAAAATCCAAGGCATCGGGAATATCATATTGTTAGTGTTTATTCATTTTGTGTCTTACAATACAGCAATGTCTCGGACGCGCAGGGCTTTTTTCAGTATGGTCTGGACCATAATATTATAATATTCTCTGATGGAAAATTTAGGATACCTTACAAACTCAGAGTACTGTATATGGCAGCACCTGTTGGAAAACAGGAGGGAGGCTGTCTCAGTGGTTAGTAATGTTGCCCTGGCATCTTGAGGGCACAGGCTTCAGTCCAACCAATGCAGCGTCTGCTTGGAGATTATGTATTTTTTTAGGTACTGTAGGTTATGCTGCTGTAGGGGTTGATAGTCGCATAGTGAACATACCTTTTTTTGTGTCAAAGTGCAATTTTGCCATAGATTAAATCAACTTTTAATCTGTATGAAAATGTACTGTTTTGGTCACCCAGACCTGCCAGAGCAGCTGTTTTTGTCTGTGGGTGACACCCAGCACCATCCTCTAAAGCAGGGGTAAGCAACCTTTTCAGTCTGTGGTACTCAGTGTGCCATGTAGTAATTGTAAGGGTCGCCCTCCTACATCGGTGATTACCAACAGGGGGCCTCAACTCTCTAGAAGTATTTAGGATGATCCCATGCCTTTATGCAATGTTATCTTCATCCTTAGGATGTTTTTTGACTTTTGGTAAAAATTATTTGGTAGGGGTTATCCAAGGAATTTTTTTTTTTACAGGGGGACCCCGAGTCTGAAAAGGTTGGGAAACACTGTCCTACATGAAAGTCATATAACGCAAGCCATCACTGCAACCAGTTAGTTAGTCGATTGAGCTTACATTTCAATATGATCCTTTAGCAAAATGATTCGTATTTGGACAGGACATGGGGCTAAGTATAATCTGCAGTAAGGCCTGCTTTGTGGGGGCAGAGGGTGCCCATCACACAGGCTAGTCTTTTTGTTGAAGAAATCTAAACAAATTTTACAGTCTTATTGAAATGAATGAAGGCAAATTTAGCTGCCATATTATACTTTACACAGATAATTGCTGACCTTTGACTAGGCTACTGGCCTGGACACTTAGACATTGTGCCTCATGTCCCCACCACCTCCCAGGGCATCCTTCCGTCCGACTGCATTTACATGGATGATTAGAGAGAGATTGTCACCTGGAGTAGCACTGCCATTTGTTTAAAACAGCAGAGAGAGTGCTGTGCCAGGTAGATATGCCTTGGATGCTACCTCCGGCACCAGTGATGGGGGTTGCTGACCTCTGTTCTAAAGTAAAAATTGGCTGGTCCCAATGTGTGGCAATCAAAGGTGGAAATGGGTGCACTGGCAGATATGGGCACGCCCCAGTGCACCAAACAGTTTGGGCCTCAGCGGTCACATGTAGCGTGCCAATGTCTTGTCGCTTGCATTAAAGTATCATGACATCAGCATGTCCCATGTGAACCCTGAGGTCCAATCACAGGAGGCCAAAAGAGGGCCCTGAGGAAGCACCAAATGCTGTGAAGGTAACTGTTAGGTTTCCACCCCTCCCCTGGGCCTACACCTGCTACACTCTGGGGTCTGAAGAGATCCAAGAGTATAATAATTTCACTTCTGGTTCGTGATGAAGTTATTCGACCCAAAACAAATCTTTGGGCAAAACCATCCAAACCTAAAATGAAATGAATCTTCAGAGGTTCAGTCATCTCTAGGAAGGAGGAGGTGGAAGGACCTGGGGTTGGAACCAGTCCAGAACCCCATGTGCCAGCATCTAAAAACCCTCTGGACAAACCCTTTAAGAAGTGATATCATTGATAATGGACTCCATTTAAAGAGAGTTTTCTGGAAAATGGGCAAGTATATACATAGTAAACCTTATCTGTTCATATACTTTATCACTTACTGAAAATAAAGACACAGAACATATAAAGCTATGGTATAGAATTATACAGTATACCGGCATGTGCACATTTACAGGAAACATTTTAGTATGCCAAGATAAAAATGCTGAGAAGTCAATAGACTAAGGAAGACACTATATGCAGAACTCCATTAACAGATGTGGAAAAGTTCAGATGTAGCAGAGCTGAATTTCATCACTCTATGCAGCCACATTGTGTGTCCACTTTGATAGTTCATTGAGTTCAGATAATACAGTAGGATTACCTTCGGTACCATTTGATGTAAACGACCAGCTTTACATTGGATGATGCAGACAGTTGCAAGCTCTCTAATTCATATTGCAAAAATTCTCTCTTTTGTCTATCTAGAATAATAATTTTCCAGGGATTCTGTGGGATTTTTTTTGGATTCTGCAGCGGCACCCAGCACAGTCTTTCTATTCAGTTCCCCTAGAGCGATCCCCTCCTGCTGTAAACACTCTGATCCAATCACAGCCAGTGAATGCAGTAAGCACCATAAGTGGATTGAACAAGTGCTGCAGCGCGCTCCTCCTGAGACTGGGAGACATCAGACATTCTTAGAATGAGAGTGGGTTTGGTGACACTAGTATTTTATCAGATATTATTACATAGAACAAAATAAAGCAAATGTGTTCTTCTAAAAACAATGATGGTGACATGAATATAGCTGGCTGTGCACACTATAACTATAGTGAGTTTCAAAACTGTGGATAAACCACTTACTTTCTTGTCTGAACACAGGCTGATTGACAACCGTCTCTATACACACTGATACAGGGAGATCTGTCAATTACTGTGTGTGGGCGAGGTAAGCAGGACTCTCACTGTCTCTCCTAGGAGTCCTCTCCTAATAGAAATCCTGCTCAAAATCATATAATCAGATTTTTTCTTTGCCTCTTGCGTATATGATAAATTTTGTAAAATTATTCTCTAGCTACAGTATCACAGCTAACTTTACTGTACGAGTATGTGAAACTAATGGACAAAACACTTCCTTTTTGGGGTAATCCCATATATTACTGAAGAATGAGAGTGCTGCAGTATTGAAGGTGTTAATTGGAAAGCAAAAGGCTGACTACCATCTGGATTAAAGGGGATTTCTTTGTGCTCTTTTTAATTACAAAACCAAATTTATAGAAGAATGAATAAGAATTAATAAAAGCAAAACTGAGTGTGTTACGGGAATGTCCAACCTGATGTCATTCAGAACTTCAGTTTCAATGCAGTAACTGTTAATACTGACATTACACACAAGCTGAACATTGCAGTATTATAGGAAGCGAAGCCCAAGTCCTACCGCATTCCTATTTGTCATTTTGGAAATTCTTTTGGTTCTGCAAAAACAATTGCTGGCTGAATAATATCGAATATATATACACTTTATACAGGTAACACAAGTATAGTTCATGATATGATGTGATTTGCATTTTAATTCCGTAAGCCATATTGAGGGAATTTATGTAGGTCAATATCCCACAAGATCTCCATATTGAAGGGTATCAAGTAAAACTTATGGGCCTATGGACCCATATTGTACCTGCTTGTTATTCATGAATTCCTACAAGAATCATATGGAAACACACAGGGTGCCTATATTACTTGTGGGTGAGACCTTATGGAGTAGAGATAGAATAATTGACTGTGTTACTTTAATTTGTACATAATGTTTCCTATGGAATTTGTCTATTAATGTGTAACCGTGGTTTCAGAACTGTTCCATAAATCAATTGTACAAACTATGATAATTTTTTGTTGTTGGATGAAGACACAGGCCCAACAAGTCTAATCTATAACCCTACAGTGTTGATCCCAGAGGAACACAAAAAAAACCCATGAGGCTGGTACCAATTGACCCATGTTAAGGGAAAAAAATTCCCGACTCCAAGTCCAACAATCAGTATAAAACCCTGGATTAACTTGTCTTTAGCAAGCTCTAAAACCTGTAATAATTTTCCAATAAGACAGACATCCAAGCCCTGCACAATGAATCCATCACAACATCCTGGGGAGTGAGTTCAATAGCCTCACTGCTCTTACAGTAAAGAATCCCTTTCTATGTTTCTGGTGAAATGTTCTCTCATCTAGGCGTAGAGGATGTCCCCTTGTCACTGTCTCAGGCCTCGGAGTAAAAAGATCATTAGAATGTTCATTGTACTATCGCTTCATGTATTTGTACAGCATTATTAGATCTCCCTGTAGATGTCTTTTTTCTAAACTGTCTCTAGTTCAGCTGTGTCCTTCTTCTATACTGGGGCCCAAAATTGTGCACAATAGCCTATGTCCTGAGCATCTATACTTCTTTTGATGCATCCCTTATTTTAATTTGCCTTGGCAGCAGCTGCCTGGCTCTGGTCACTAAATGTAAGCTGTCAAAAAGTTTTTAAGATATCTTATTAATGCTTCTCTCTCCACTTATCAGATCCCTCTCCTCCTCCTGCAGATGCTGCATGCTGCTGCTATTAGTACTGGATTCACAGAAACACTGCTCAGTATTGCTGTATAATATCCTCCATGCTGCTGCTTAGTAGGGTGTAGGGTGTGCTGCAGAGATATTAGAGGAAGAAGATCTCATCTTATTTGTGTTTACTATGTATGGTGAGGCATCATGGCAGTTAGTATCTGCCCCCTCTGGAACGGAGTTTAAGGAAAACTGACTGAGCTGGAAATTACATAGGAAAAGTACTGCTGAACAATGAAGGATACAAGGCATATAAGGCCAGTAAGACTGTTATTCCTTATCAGCTGCTGCTCACTGAATGAGAGATGAGTCACAGTACCACAACATGGCTACTGTGTACACAGTGTACAGAGTCATCGGTTTTTAGCTACGTTCACTGTGCAGATTTGGCAGCCTCAGTAGTTCATCGGAGTGGGGTGCTGAGTATAGGACCTCCATGATCTCATATTGATGACCTATCCTAAGGATAAGCCATCAAAATCTGCTCCTTGGCAAACCCTTCAAGCTGGTCATACACTTGAGATTAGCTGTCAGACAACAGCTATGCCTCCTGACTTGCACGATTGGTTTGGGCAAGTATGTGTGCTTTTTTCAGTCGGAGAAGGGAAGAAGTCACTGCCAGACATCTCTGCCATCTGCAAACTTATTTTTCAATAGGACAAGCAAAATTTCATTGACAGTAAATTGTTTTATTTAAGCAGATTTGATAATAACACCCCAAAACAGCAATTTTAATATAATTCGAGAAGATGTTTTCCCTACAACAGTCAGATTAATCCCAGACTCGCAGCAGAGCCGTCTCCCTCACAGTGCTCTTATAAACCCCTGCTGCTCCAGTATTAATGGTAATAGTAGCTATAATTCCATTTCCATTTTGGGAATATGTAAAAATCATGACTCAACAGTTCAAACACTGTGTATACTGAGAGAAGCCCACTGGTTATTATACTCTATATGTACTTAACTCCTGGCAGGTCCTGGAAATCTGAGCGACTGTTGTATAGAAGAGACCAGTAATTATTCCGATAATTTCATATAGGTTATATAATAACAGAACAGGAACCTTGACCATCCTCAGCTCATCACAAAACCAATTTTATTTCCTATATTTGAAGGTAGTCATAGGAATCATAAGATTCCAAGCTATAAAGTTACAGTGTCATTGTCAGTGCTTACTGCTTTAAATGTCTAAAATTTAGGGTAAAGGTTTTTTTTGGAACTATGATATTGATGACCTATCCATACCCTACGTCATGAATATGAATATCGATGGGGATCTTACACCCAGCACCCCTGCTGATCAACTGTCTGAAGAGGCCTTTTTCTTTTCTCAGGTCAGTGATGTCATGTTTATTGGTCACATGACCTTGCTACATGTTCTAAGACATAGCATATATACAAAGGTATTCTTCACTAGAAACACTGCTTAGTTCCTCAAAGCAGATCCATATGACCGCACTTGCAGAGGGCCTATGGATCCATAATGCAGAACTGTAGGGACCCTATGGGCTGAGGCTTTGCTGCATTCATTAATAATAATAATTTTTATTTATATAGCGCCAACATATTCCGCAGCACTGTACAACTTGTAGGGTTCAAGTACAGACAATAAAAGATACATTACAAAGAAACAGTCAAATCACACAATGGGACTGAGGGCCCTGCTCGCAAGAGCTTACAATCTATGAGGTAGAGGGGGTGACACAAGAGGTAGCAGGGGCGGCATCAGAGGTAGCATTGCTTATACAATGGTCAGACAATTTTGTAATAGAGGTTACTGTCATTGCACATATATAAAGCTGTATGAGCCGTCACATTAATTCTTGCAATTCATTTTCTGCTAGAATAACTTTTACCTACTATAAACCTCACTAGAGTTGGTATCTGTAGCCTGTTCCATTTTTACCCTGGGAAGTAGCTATCAGGGTTGTAGTGGTAGCAGATGCTACAGGGCCCTGGATCCTGAGGGGGCCCCAAAGATCCCTCTGCCACACAAAATATGCTACCATTCTAAATAGATCAGAATAGGTAGGGGCCCCATCACAAATTTTGCACTGGGGCCAAGAAGCTGTAAGTTACCACTCTGTTTTTACCTAATGGTAGTATGTGATTGGCATGGCACAATATTTAGCACCTTGGCAGGACATAATTTACCATGAAGTAGGAACAATCTGTCGCTTCAAGATGCCTCCTTTGCATCTCTCTGACATCTGCAGGAGAATAAGCAAAATGTTAAGGAGAAATTGCTATGTCCCAGGTATAATTAGGCTGCATCATGGATTTTCATTGCAGATCTTGCTATACATAAGGAACAATCAATCCCTTCAAATGTGCAAGCAAAATTTGCTTGTAAAACCTGCAGGGTATGCAGTGAATTTTGCTGTATGTTTGTGGTGATTCTGTATCGGATATTTTCCATTGCAGATTAAGGGTAGGGCTACACGGCAACTTTGACAGTAAAGCCTATTGTGTTGCCCTGTGACTCGTTCACTAATGCAAGTGATTGGAGTCGCATTGCGACCTCAAGGGTCTAGTTCCATAAAGAGCGAGCACTACTGGATTTTTTATGGCTGAAAGTTGCAGTTATAAAACCTCGGGGTCGCAATGCAACTCCATCATTTATATTCGTGAAGGAGTTGCAGGGTGATCTTTGGTCAAAGTTGCTGTGTATCCCTAGTCTAAGTCCTGGGTGGACATACACACGTGGACAAAATTTTTGGTACCCCTCGTTTAATGAAAGAAAAACCCACAATTGTCACAGAAATAAGTTGAATCTGACAGACTGGAATTTGCCAAACTATGTGTTGACAAACCACAAAACTTCTGGGAGAATGTCCTATGGACAGATGAGACAAAAATTGAAATTTTTGTCAAGGCACATCAGCTCTATCTTCACAGACGGACAAATAAAGCATATCTTGAAAAGAACACTGTCCCTACTGTGAGACATGGAGGAGGCTCTGTTATGTTCTGGGGCTGCTTTGCTGCATCTGGCACAGGGTGTCTTGAATCTGTGCAGGGTACAATGAAATCTCAAGACTATCAAGGGATTCTAGAGAGAAATGTTCTGCCCAGTGTCAGAAAGCTTGGTCTCAGTCACAGGTCATGGGTCTTGCAACAGGATAATGACCCAAAACACACAGCTAAAAACACCCAAGAATGGCTAAGAGGAAAACATTGGACTATTCTGAAGTGACCTATGAGCCCTGACCTAAATCCTATTGAGCATCTTTGGAAGAAGCTGAAACATGCCGTCTGGAAAAGGCACCCTTCAAACCCGAGACAACTGGAGCAGTTTGCTCATGAGGAGTGGCCAAAATACCTGTTGAGAGGTGCAGAAGTCTCATTGACAGTTACAGGAATCGTTTGATTGCAGTGATTGCCTCAAAAGGTTGTGCAACAAAATATTAAGTTAAAGGAACCATCATTTCTGTCCAGGCCTGTTTCATGAGTTTTCTCTTTTAAAAAAATTCTGTTGAAGCCTGGTTGAAAAGCATTTTCATTTTCATTTGTTCATTTTAATAGAATTTTTCTATATTATTACTTTTGTCAGATTCAAGTTATTTCTGTGACCATTGTGGGTTTTTGTCCACGTGTATACCTTATGGTACAACCCAGGCAAACACTTATCATCTTGTCTGTAGAGGAAATGACTGCCTAAGACTGAGCAATGTACTGTGTCCATGGTAATTGATTTTCACATTGCTTTTGCCCTTGTATTTAGGTCATTTCTCAAATTCCCTCTAATTGGCTAATTTGGGTAAGGTTTTATTGCAGAAATACATTTGTTATCGTATATAGGCGGATCACATGGAAGCCAAATGACACACATGAACATGTAATTCTATAATAGTTTCCATTGGTTCCCAGTTGTCACTTAAATGCTATGGAGAGGATGAAATCTAATACTAGCACTTTTTATTTATTGTTTTTTAGAATATAATATAGTATATATAATTTACAACAGACTGGAAGAATAAAATATTGTCACGTTTCCTTTTATGATGATATGGCATGTTTGCCATAAATTAGATTCTCATAGAAGATCTAAGTACTGCAACTCCCATCATCTTCATACAAGTTGCACAGGCTGCTATATTCCACTTTGATACATACTTACAGTATATAGCCTGCTATGACAGCTCAATTCTATATAGATACCACTCCCTACCAGCAGCAGAGAGGGGCTCCGTCTCCAGTACATCTCCGCGGCTCACTAACTAAAATAATGAGCCCTGTAGCACATACAGCCTGAGATCTACATTTATGGTAACATTGCAGCGATTGGCTGGGAGGATACATGGCTTCTGGCCAGACTTCTTGTCCAATTCAGAGAAATGCTCTCTTACAAGAAAAAAAGTATTTCTAACCAAACCCTGCAGAAAATCTACAACACAATGTAACTTCAGCATCTGTGGAATGTAATAAGGGAGTACAGACCAGATAACTGGGTTTTACCTGCAGTACATCACTATATAAGTAATATATAAAGTCTTACAATTATATTACATACACATAGGGACAATACAGGACCACTCCCAAACTGTGCATAAAGTACTGTATAACGTGATAAGGACAGATCTATATCTTCATAGATCGCCCCATATTTTCTACATGATTTTATAATAAGGAGCTCTGTCCTACATATGATGAGTCTAAAAAATGCACCAGGGGGCGATATTGAGAGGAGGCAGATTGTTCCATGATATACAGTTTGGCATAGATGATAGATAAGGTAAAGTGAATGCAGCTACACAAGTGTTTATTGTACAAATGACATTTATCATCTATTTACAGGACAGGTGATAAATGTCAATAACTAGGTGTCCCAATGCTGGGACCCTCACGATTTCAAGACCAGGGGTTCCAATTCCTTGCACAAAGCAAGGAGGAGTCTAAATAAAGGGTCAGTCGCGCATGTCTATGGGGCTGACTGAAATAGCCAAGTATAGCAACAAGTTAACCCTAGCAGTGAAAGAGTAGCTACCAACTTAAAGGAAATGAACAACTTTTGGGACATTTAGTTTATTGAAATGCATGCATTTTTTGTTAAAAATAGATTCTAGAGTTGGGATTTATTAAAGGGAATCCATCAGGTCTGAAATTCCAACCAAACCCATAGAGGCTTTTAATAGGAACTGAAATATATCTTTGTGGCCACAAACCACTGAAGCAATGCAGAGATAGTTGACAAGGCAGCTATAATGCAGGCTGCAAATATCAACCATGGCTAAAGGGACAGTGTTGGGCAAGGATACCAGAGCAGGGCTGGAGCAGTAGTGACTGTCTGTCGGCAAATCTGGAAAATCGGGCCCTCCACTGTTACATTTGCAATAGTGTGGGTATGTTTCTGCTCCTATTAAAGACACCTATGCTCAATTTCCATGAAAATTGCACATTTCAAAATATGTAGAGTTTCAATTATGAGTTTAAAGTTCACCATATGAGAGTCAGATCCTGCACCTTGTTCCCCACCTTTGCATCTCTGTCAAAAAGTGCCACCGCCATATACTTGATTCTCCTGCTCTGAGGCTTATCCCTGGCATTGTCTGACTGGCAAGCGTGCAGTACGGTCCCAGATGACACAGGCAGTTTAGGTTTTATACATCTGTGTACATAAGGCATTACTATCACTATTACTGTTATATGAGAATTGTGGCATACTTAGGGTCTTTTGGTGGGCAGTTTTACCTTCCTCTGAGAATACTGAAAAGAATATTTTGAGCAGTTGGGGTTAAATCAGACTTGGCAGTAAACCAGTAAGCCAGTCACATCTGAATGATTTGAAGTTCCTGGGCCTCAGAGCAAAATGTATAACAGGGCCCCCCTCTTATCATGTGTCCTCTACAATACCTGTGTCTCCTTGGGTAGGACAGCCTTTGTCACCCCTCAAGATCATGAATACTATGTATGCAGTCCATATGGGCTATGGTACTAAACCAGTGATTCCCAAAGTGGTCCAGGTGGACCCCCAGGGGTCCACGGGAGACTCGACGGGGGTCTACGTTAGATCTAATCTTTACGTTTTTGACGAGTTTTGGGAATATGGTAGAAATGTAGCAGCAGGGGGTCCACCGAAACCAGTAAAATTTTGAAAGTGGTCTACAAAAAAAAAAAAAAGTTTGGAAACCTCTGTACTAAACTAATAGAAAAGTAGGCAAAGGAAGGAACACAGACTAAGCATCTGCACCCATACTGCTATAGACAGATCTGTCCTTAAAGCTGGTTGTACTTGGTTGTTCACAGACTAAGCGCCATCTATGCTTCTTCCCCTATCCTTTAATATGGATAATAAATCTATAAACTATTAAAGTACCGTCACAGAAAATACTATCTACAGGCAATAAACAATGGAAGAGTTGCAATAAACTGAAGTGGTCAAATAATAAAGTGTTTTGCAATATTTAACATAGGATCATACAAAGGATACAGTTGTGTGATAGGTATTATGGATTCTGCTTATTTTCTATATCTCTCTTAGGTAAAGGTATGCACTTTAGCATAATTCTTATTCTCAGGATCCTGCACATTTGTATTATTCATAACCATCTTCAATAGATTTTGCTTTAGGACATGAATTCAGAAGATCCTTCATTTTTTGGCCATGGAAGAATGGGTGTACAAATAACCAATTGAGAATAGTGCATTGAGCCTGACACCTAGTGGTAGTACTAGAGAATATAGCTAGAGGCTGGGAATCTCCTGTGGAATGGAATAATATACTGTATTAATGAGGTGTTGATGTATAATTACAAGCAGACATAAACTAAGTACAATTCTACAAAGACTAAAATACCGTACATACCCAAAATATATCAGTCTGAAGAGGTCTGCCAGGTTCATGGAAATAAAACTTTAAGGGATTGTTTAGCATAGACTACTGCTTTGTGATACCTCTAAGGTCTACTGCACATGGGCAAATACAGTCTGCAAAATTCAGACCATATATTACCTGCATTTCCCTAACTGAATGTGGTTTTCGAGGCTGGGATTCCTTGCATCTTAGTGTTCTATGTTGGTAGGAGTCCCTTTTTCCTTACAGGGGTTATCCCTTTCAATGGGGCAGTGCTGCCTCAGCACCAGTGATCTGTGGTGTTCCCGGGTGTCGGAGATCAAATAGTGATGGCCTCTCCTAAGGATTGGCCATTAATCTTAAAGACTGGATAACCCGTTTAAGCCTCTGTATATAGTGCAGGACATAGAGTCACGAGGAAGCAGGGACTCCAAGCATCTTAATTTGCTATGATCCAAGGAGTCCCATTCTCTTCTCCTAATTGGGTTTAGGCTGGGAAATCTGGTTGATGTACCCCTATGCAAGAGGCCTAAGCTCCCCCCAGGCAAACATTTGCTTATTAGTTGCTCTCCTTTCTGGCTCATATGAAGTGTAGGTTGAGACTAGATATGAGAATGTTCTATAAAAATGTAATAACTCTTTAAAAAAAAACACTGAGATAAGTTGTATTTTTTTACAGAACCCCATAGAGAACATGTGGTCATTGCTTGTAGTTAAAGGGAGTCTGTTACCAGAACCCAGCATATCCACTGAGCCCGTAGATAGACTAAGGTCACCTGAATCACTGTTTCCACTTTGTAAATCCGTGCCTCTATTGCGGAGATATTGCGTTTTTTGTCAATATGCAAATTAACTCTTTGGAGCGATGAGGACAACCATGCCCTCTTTGCTCACTAACTTAGGGTTGGCTCACACTTGCGCCCGGAGTCCATCCGCTGTGAATCCGACAAATATCAGAAAAGGGAAAGGTTTGGAAGCGGTTTGTTTAAAAACCCATTCACTTCAATGGGTTTTTAAAGCAACCCGCAGGTGTCCGATTGCAGCCTCTGCGCCGCGAAGCGGCTTTTTTTTGGTCGGAAACAAAGTTGAACATGCAAGACTTTATGTCTGATCAAAAAAAGGCGCAGAGGCTGCAATCGGACAATCTTTTTGAGGGGCTGGGTTGATATACTGGGTTTCAGAGACAGACTCCATTTAAAGGACTGACTCACAAAATACATTAACCACCTATTGGTCTGACTCAGGGACCTCACCAATAAGAACAGGGGACCTGCGCATACGCACCACTGCTATATTTAAAGTCTACGGGACTGACACTGTCCAGAATTAGCCATCTTCCTTAAGAAACATGATATACACTGTTACTTGTATTAATGTGGAATATTGATCTGAACATATGTCTAATGTACAAGGTCAGGGAAGAATTTCACTCTGTGGTATATTGGTCTGTGGCAAGTGTTTTCTTCCTTCCTGTAAAACATCTGAGGATTTGTAGGTCTGAAAACATTAGCTTGATGTTTCTTACTGCACTAACCATGTAAACTTTATTTCTTGGTTGCACCCAGTGCTTAAGGTTTCATAATAATGTTCCACAAAGACCATAAGTTACAGGAAGAGAAAGTCCAAAATTAGTAAAAAGTTCAACCCTAACTGCAGGAAGAATGACAATAATATTGTCAGACCATAATAAAACCAAAGCGTCACTTAAACATAAACCTAAATAATAATACTAAGAAAAAATTATTTGTTAAAGGGAGTCTATCATTCGCAAAACCACTTTTAAGTTAATGGCACGTTGGAATGGCCTTTAAAAAGGCCATTTTTCTCCTACCTTTCCTTGTTTTCTTCTCCCAGCCGATTCCAAGATAATTTGTTTCCTCATTTATGTAAATGAGCACCCGGGGTGTTCCTCCTCTTATGCGAGCACCCAGCTCGTCATCGCTTATCACCGCCCCTTCGTCCGTTGCGATGACTCCTTTCTTGGTCTTTTCTGTATCTTCTTTCTTCTATGTCCTCGTACACAGTGCTGTGCGCATGCGCAATCGGCTCTGCCACAGTACGCTCTTGTGACAGACCACCGGAAAATGCGCAGTCATGAGAATTCGCTGCCGTACAGAGCTGCCCGCGAGAACTGAGAAGAAAGAAGACCAAGAGGAGAGTCACCGCAACGGACGAAGGGGCGGTGATAAGCGATGACGAGGTGCTCGCAGAAGAGGAGGAACACCCCGGGTGCTTAGTGGTGCTCATTTACATACATGGAAAAACGAATTATCTTGGAATCGGCTGGGAGAAGAAAACAAGGAAAGGTAGGCGAAGAATGGCCTTTTAAAGGACATTCCAATGTGCCATTAGCTTAAAAGTGTTTTTGGTAATGATAGACTCCCTTTAAAGGCAGTCTACTACCTCCCCCAAATATATTCAATTATCATCATGTTACAGAGCAAATTAAACATCATACCTTTGTTATGTAGGTTACTTTTGTAGAATTGTAGAAAAACACCTTTGAAATCTTATGCAAATGAGGCAGTTGGTGCACTAGGGGCGGGCCTTCAGCTCCTTGGAGCACTGCTCTTGTCACTCAGACCCCTACCATCTTCTACCTGTGCTACCCTGTGGAGCAGCAAGAGTTGAGCATCCCACTGCTATGACATCTCCCATCCTACTTCAGCAACAGCAGTGCCCCCAAGGTGCCCCCAGTGCAGCAAATGCTTCATTTGCATAAGACTTCAAAGTTGTTTTTCTCCTAATCTACAAATGTGAGATCCATAACAGATGTATGATGTCTATCACTGTAATGTGCTCTGTAATGTAGTGGTAGCAGTTGAATAAGCTTGGGTAAGGTGGTAGACTCCCTTTAAATGAACAAAATTATTAATACATGCAGGGACAGCTTTTTAGGGATGGATCCCAGGGCAGCAGAGATGTGAACTGGAACTTTTACTGGCACTTCGTGGAGAGAAGAGCAGCAGGTTCGATAAAATTCTGACCAGAATGAAGTAACAGTCCATTCAGAGGGAGGTTGCTGTCTGCTTGCACAGAGGGCTATTCAGCTGTAAAGAAAATTCTTTTTTTTTTATTTTACACCTTCCCTGACCTCCACTGGGATTTGTCCAATTCCTGGAGCTGGTTTTCCCTCACACCTCCCCCACTACCAACTCTACCTACTTTATGGTGCCCTGAAACCCTCCTATACGTGTGCCCGTACTTTTCATCAGTTACACAGATGCAAACACATTGAGAGTGAGAGCAGGCAGATGAATCATGGGAAATGTAGTCTGTCCACAGATTCACTGCATGTAAATAACAGTGATAAAGCAAGAACACTGTTATTTACAGCAAGTAAAATAAAGCCAAGCAAAGGGTGCACAAGAGAACGGTGAGTATTTAACACTGCTGTGGATGTATTTGCAGTTAATTTTTGGAAGCTGGATAACCCCTTTAAGGAGACATAAGTGGAAGGGGCTAGATAATACAGTTGGGGAGAGGGGAAGCAGTATTGGGAAAGAGAACAGAAGGAACGGGAGAGGAAGAGAGGATTTACAGGGAATCAGGGAGACATGAGCAGGGCATTTAGGAGACAGAGAGAGAGATGCGGTTGTGGAGAGAGAGGCAGGTCTAGGTGGCTGTATTAAAAGGGATATACTGAGCCTGTTTGTGTTCTGATGGTCAGTAGCCTGTTGGTCTGGATGCAGGACCTCTGGTAGTGAGGAGCTTCTAATCTATTCTATAACCTTTAAACCCTCTTTTTATGCACATTATAGTCATTGGCTATAATGTAGCCTATCCTGATTGGTCACGCCATTAGATAATTGTACTTTTGTGATGTAATGTCTTAGTATATTTCCAGATAAGGAAAGTTGAAATATGTCATCCTTCTATCCTGACATTTGTCGCTTGGCTCCTAACACCCCTCAAGTCTATGCTGTTCTCATACACAAAAGAACTGATCTTGTGGGTGGTAATGATCAGTTCACTGTGTATTCCATCACACTGATATACCCAACACAACACCTGTGATATTAAACACAGCCGAATTTCTTTATTATTTGTGTATATTGTTTCTTGCTTTGTTTTGGTGGTGCTTTATTTCTAAGAAGACAGATATGGGTAGTTATATTATGCAACATGACATCTCTCACTCACTTGCCTCCTCCAACATGACTGCGGGGTGCTAAGCAGTTGCCATGGCAGCTGGAGGCCTCCAGGCTGCCATGTACAGATGCCTTTTAGGCCCAGACGAAAACAGGGCCTAATAGGCATCTGCTAAGATGTTCAACACACTGCAAAAAAAAAAAAAAATGAAAGAAAACTTTAAAAATATAATAAATAAAAAGAAAACACTTCCCAAGTAAATAAAAATACAAAAAAAAATACATAATTGGTATCACCATGCCTGTAAAAGCCTGAACTGTTAAAATATAATGTTATTTATGACATAAAAATAAAGTACGCGATTTCATAACTGTTGTTTTTTTGGTTACTTTGTCTCCCCCCAAAAAAGAAAAAAGTGAGTAAAAAGGTGTATATACCAAGATAAAATTGCAGCTCGTTCAAGAAAAAAACAAGCCCTTATACAACTGAAAAATGAAAAACATGATAGACCTCAGAATATGGTGCCTCCCATAAGACCTGAGAATATGGTGCCGGCATCCATTTTATTTAACCTAACTTAAACACACAATAAGGCTATATTCACACTATATATATATATATATATATATATATATATATATATATATATTAACGTGTCTGTTTCTCGGCCATGATAAATCAGTTTTGCATCCACTCCGTGTCCGTGTTTGACAGAAGATTATTATCTGCTTTGTATCAGTTTTTAACGGACCTTTAAAAAAATACTCGAATTTCATTGCTATTTTTTTCTCTCAACCCACTGATCTGTTTTTAAAGGATGTAACTTAGACGTCAATCTGTTTTTATGTCCATTAAAAAAGGACTCTTTGATTTCTATTCAGTCCGTGTATTCATTAAAAAAAAAATGTGTGTATATATATATATATATATATATATATATATATATATATATATAAGAACATAGTTACATAGTAGATGAGGTTGGATAAAGACATCAGTCCATCAAGTCCAACCTATAACCCTACAGTCCCCTACAGTGTTGATCCAGTGGAAGGCAAAAAACCCCATGAGGCTTATGCCAATTGCCCCATTTCAGGGGAAAAAAATCCCTTCCCGACTCCAATCTGGCAACCAGTATAAAACCCTGGATCAACGTGCCCTTAAAATCTAAAACCCATAACCCGTAATGTTGTTCTGTTCGAGAAAGGCATCCAGGCCCTCTTTGAAAACGTGTCTGTTTTTTTTTTAACTGACTTGTATTTGCTGTCCATCAAAATATAGATACGTGAAAACACTGCTTTAGTATTATTGTTTTGTGAATAAACCTAGATTCGCCCACTGGCTTTACCATCCTAAACAGTATGTTGGATTTGAAAAGGCGTTGACAGTTTCCCTTTAACCCCTTCCCGAAATCTGTACTATTATGGGGGATGCCACATGTAATAAAATAGTAAAAAAAAAAAAAAAAAGTTTTAAAAAATATAAAAAAAAAACAGTAAAAAAATAAAAGTTCAACCCCCCCTTCCATAGAATTCAAATAAAACTAAAAAATTACTATGAAATACATACACATTAGTTATCCCTGTGTACTAAAACACACAGTCTACAATCATATAAAAATATTTTTCCTGTACGGTGAATGCCATAGTGGGAAAAATAAATGAAAAGTGCCGAACCGCTTTCGCTCTAATTAAAATTTGAATAAAAAGTGATCAAAGCAATAGACATTCCCTAAAATGGTATTACTAAAAAGTACATCTGGCTCCACAAAAAAAGACACCCTATGCATCCCTGTACACCGAAATATAAAAAAATTATGGGTGTCAGAATATGGTGACTTTATGAAAAATGTATTTTTGCCAAAGTTTTGTTTTTTTGTTAAGGGGTTAAAATGTAAATAAAACTATATATTACTATATTATAAGGAAGAAGCACAAGTTCTCCACATAGTAGTGATTGTAATGTTTGATCTTACTTTACAGGAAACCATCCTGTCAATCTACTTACAAGAAGTCAGAAACAAGTGGCTCCACCTTAAGAATTAAGTAACAGCCTTACTTTCCTTTACTTTCAGTTTCTGAAGTTCAGGGCTAGTGTGAATATACAGCCATGAAGCTTCGCTGTGCAGTTGTCCTGCTGGTAAGTTTAATATTACATATTGTAGAAAGTTTCGGCTTACTAAATTAATGCCAGACCCTGGATCTAAACATCAGAGCAGAGGGCGGAAAATATCAGATTTCTAGAAGAAGAAGGAACTTTGGTTAGGGAAAAACAAACAGTAGTACAGTAGTCTGTGCCCAGCTGGGGGTCCCTTTAACTGTTGGTGGAGTCTTTTTACTTTTCTGTACTGAGTGGCTGCAGATAAAAAAGCTCTTTTTGGTGAATTTGAGAGCTGACAAGTTGGCTGGGTTTTTTTATTCAGACACCATAAAACTGCACTGTCATTCCTCTCCTTCCTCTTTGCTTACTTTGACATAGTTTTTATCTTGTTTTTATGTCCCGTTGTTGTAGAACTACACCTCCCTGAGAGCTGTATACTGTGATGGCATGCTGGGAGCAGTAGTTTATACTGCCGCTTTAACAATAGGTTTCAGGCACTGCCTTGTATGATATTATGCCACACATATTCAATAAAATTGGCAGATGACTTGTTACATTGTATCTATCTATATATCTAGTTATAGCGTTCCTATCAGAATTCCATCTGATTCCTCTATTGCAGCATTTAGCATAAATAAAAAGTTTGCCGCTTCTTTGTGTTATTGATATTATCATGATATACAGTAAAAAAAAAATCCATAGAAATGTCTATAATAAAAAAAAAATAAATAGTAAACACAATGCAAAGATATCATCCTAGCAGTGATTTAGACCCTATTATATATTATTATATTATTTTATTATATGTATAATGTAAAACAATGCCTAAATTAGCACGTAAGTAAGATGGAGTCTTGGTTTCTATAAATTAAACCTTCTGTACACTAGTCACTAACACGGTGACAACATGACAATGTGTGGGAGCTTTTCATGTTCTTATATACATCTACACCCTCTTCAGAAGCTCACCGGATGCCAGACAGTAAAAAACTGTTACAGCTACAAAAACAAGTTGTATATATAGTTAGGTTTTTACCGCGGCCTGTAACAAACATTTTTTGTTTCACATTGTATTTTTAACTTTTTTTAGGGCACACGGATATTTACTGGTGTCTATGGTTGTTTAGGGATAAGTTTCCATATGTAAGCCTCAGTAGGTAGAGGCCAGTGTTTAGAGACTTTACCCCTGACCTTTGGCTGCTTGGTATACAAATGGCCTCTGTTGTTGGATTTTAGAAGATGGTGGTTATTTACTTTTCACTGTTTGCGGACTATATGGTGTGTAAACGATTGACATCTTTATCTGTTCTATCTTTGGTGAATGCAGAACTCCATGTAATGGTGCTGTATACATCATGAATAAATGACTTGGCCCTACCTTAAAACATAATCCTTTCTGTGTTATCTGGGATTTTCCTAAATTAAGTATAAAAAATTTGCATTAGTCATATGTTAAATTCCCTACCTTAAATCCTCATGACTGCTGCAGTCAATAACTGACCTCGGCGGTGATGCTTTTATACATGTCATGTGACTGAGGAGGTCAGCGACTGACTCCAGTGGTCACCTGAATGATGTACAGAATATAGCGGTGCATGCTGATTGTTTCTCAGGCAATAGATGGAAGTTCTTTGAGGAGTTTAAATAAAGTTTTATGGTTCTAGTTCACTTGTGAAGGTGTACTGTATATTGTTTGTTGTATTGAAGGTAGACAGTTACCTTGCTCCGTGTTATGATTGCTGCCTGCCCTGACCTGCCCTCATGTTGTATGAACTCTACCAGCCCTGACCTCGGACTTGAATGGCCTTGCTTCTGTCTATCAGTACTTTGCTGAGATAAGCCATCTGCAAGCCATCAGTAGCCGGTATTAGAGACTACTCCAGGGCTTCAACCAGAGGATTCCTTGTGCTAAATCGATACCACCATGAGGACCATTTTAGTGTGAAAATAGAAAAATT
This sequence comes from Leptodactylus fallax, assembly GCA_947044405.1. Taxonomy (NCBI): domain Eukaryota; kingdom Metazoa; phylum Chordata; class Amphibia; order Anura; family Leptodactylidae; genus Leptodactylus; species Leptodactylus fallax. The sequence goes on along the minus strand of CAMRHE010000005.1, from coordinate 5,944,271 downwards.
CATTTGATTCTGCCGTCATTAGGACTAGTCAAAACTAATAGTGACCCAATAGGTCTATGCCCATTGACTGAGGAGCTCGTACAAGAAATCTGGCACCTTCATAATAAAAACATATAACGAATAAAAGTGCAAAAATAAAAAGTAAGTTATGTGATGTTTGTGCTGAGATGGAGGTCTGTATAGCATTTTCCCCATAAACTGTAATGGGGTTCTCCAGCCAGAAAAATTGATGTTAATTGGCTCAGAATAGTTTAAAAAAAAAAAACAAAGGAACTAGAGATAAGTGAACAAGTTCGCATCAAAAGGGATTCCATTAATATTTTGGAAAAGTTTTGGGCTTGACCGGAACCTGAAACTTTGGGGACTCGTTGCCCACAATCCTTTATTATACTCTGGGGTTTGAAGAGTGAAGGTGCAGAACCATAATAAACACTTTACCTCACCTCTTCGTTCACGTCTCCCGGGTGGTCTTGGGGGTTATCTTCCGGACTCCTGGGTGACATCACGTGTGCTGGGGGACCACTAAGGCCTGTGATTGGCCCTTAGCTGTACCTTGGTCCTGGGGCACATGAAAGTCTTGATGCTTATGACCCACTAAAACCGAATTACAGTTCTTGGTTCGCTCGGAACTCGAGACATCAACCAGGAGACCAGAAGAGGACTGTGAGGGAGCATCGGATGCCCAAGAGAGGTGAAGGAAGATGAGTATAACTGTTTATTATATTTCCACGCCTCTGAACAGACCCCAGAGTATAATAAGAGCATTGGACTCCCCTTTCTGCTCCTGTCTAGACACCTCAGAAATTGCTAGGAATGCCGTCTCAGTCAATCACTGGCTGTAGTGGGTCACCATTGCAGCCAGTCATTGGCTGAGCAGGCGTTCCCAGCCATTTCTGGTATTTCGAGATAGGAGCAGGAAGGAGACCAACAGGGTCCCAGGCTGCCTTTAAACCAGAATAGTGGGGGATTGGTCAGGTATTGTAAATATAGGTTCTTTACTTTTTTTTTTTTACCGAATTTAAGCCCACTGCTGTCAATTTTTGTCTTTCTGGAAAACCCCTTTTAGAAGAAATTCTCTTCAGATGCAGTTTGTAACAGTACATTGAGACTCGCTCATCCATTAATACATAATTCAGTAAATCTTCACATCTCTTTGCGTTGAAACTGAGTTGGTGTTTTCTTTGTAGCCTCTGCACAGTTAAAAAGCAATATCACCATTTTTTTCTTGAACAGGCCCAAGGGTATTGTTTAATTTTTAAGTGTTTATTTTTTCAGCCCAAAATCTATATAAAAAAAACTTTTTATTTCCTGATAATCCCTGTTATCTGCTGTTTCTATGCTGTCAACACCACTGACTAGTGCTGGTTTACTTCCTACACTGTGGATGTGCTCAGTAAAAGAAAAGATAGTATAACTGCTTGTGTTATTATAGTACTTAGATTGTGTTATATACAATTGTGACTGACAACAAGTAGAACATGTTTTATTAGTAATCAATATGGAAACCCCGGTCATTCTGAAGGGTTCACTTACTTTGTTTTGCAACTGTATCCCTGGCCAGGAGTGTAAAGTGGAGTCCACACATTCATTGAAACAACACATTAAATAATTCTTCAATTATGTATAAATGATGTCATCTTAAAGTGTGGCTAGACCTCGACATAACTGAGCACACCACATTCATGTAATAATAAAGCAGGACATTAGTCATCATGTGTCGTATCAGCTCAGCTCCAGAGATCCTACATAGTAAGAGACATATCTGGTATTTCTCTAGCAGAATCCGTGAGTCTATATGCAAGTCATAGATTCATCATACCAGAGGATTATGGTTACAAAAAACTCCTGATTCCAGGAGTGTATAACTCCAATGGATGGCTGGAAACACTGTATACACAGAACACACTGACAAAATCAATTATTAAGGATGGATGTAATAGTGAACAGTGATGGGAATCTTTATATAGGTTGATATTCCCACACTGCTATCTGTACATGAATAAAGGTGCCATATTAAGAATGACAAATAGTAGTTTACCCACCATAGGCACGTCATCAGTAAAATGCCCATGAACTAGCACTAAACAGTCATTCTAACCAGAAGTATGTACAGTGCTGGCCAAAAGTATTGGCACCCCTGCAATTCTGTCAGATAATACTCAATTTCTTCCAGAAAATGATTGCAATCACAAATGCTTTGGTAATAATATCTTCATTTAATTTGTCTTCAATGGAAAACCACAAAAAGAATTGTCAAAAAGCCAAATTGGATATAATTCCACACCAAACATAAAAAAAGGGGGTGGACAAAAGTATTGGCACCCTTTGAAAAATCAGGTGATGCTTCTCTAATTTGTGTAATTAACAGCACCTGTTACTTACCTGTGGCACATAACAGGTGGTGGCAATAACTAAATCACACTTGCAGCCAGTTGAAATGGATTAAAGTTGACTCAACCTCTGTCCTGTGTCATTGTGTGTACCACATTGAGCATGGAGAAAAGAAAGAAGACCAAAGAACTGTCTGAGGACTTGAGAAGCAATCTCAAGGCTACAAGTCCATCTCCAAAGACCTGAATGTTCCTGTGTCTACCGTGCGCAGTGTCATCAAGAAGTTTAAAGCCCATGGCACTGTGGCTAACCTCCCTAGATGTGGACGGAAAAGAAAAATTGACGAGAGATTTCAACAAAAGATTGTGCGGATGGTGGCTAAAGAACCTCGACTAACATCCAAACAAGTTCTAGCTGCCCTGCAGTCCGAGGGTACAACAGTGTCAACCCGTACTATCCGTCGGCGTCTGAATGAAAAGGTAGGATACCCAGGAAGACCACACTTCTGACCCAGAGACATAAAAAAGCCAGGCTGGAGTTTGCCAAAACTTACCTGAGAAAGCCAAAAACTTTTTGGAAGAATGTTCTCTGGTCAGATGAGACAAAAGTAGAGTTTTTTGGGAAAAGGCATCAACATAGAGTTTACAGGGAAAAAAAAGAGGCCTTCAAAGAAAAGAACACGGTCCCTACAGTCAAACATGGCGGAGGTTCCCTGATGTTTTGGGGTTGCTTTGCTGCCTCTGGCACTGGACTGCTTGACCGTGTGCATGGCATTATGAAGTCTGAAGACTACCAACAAATTTTGCAGCATAATGTAGGGCCCAGTGTGAGAAAGCTGGGTCTCCCTCAGAGGTCATGGGTCTTCTAACAGGACAATGACCCAAAACACACTTCAAAAAGCACTAGAAAATGGTTTGAGAGAAAGCACTGGAGACTTCTAAAGTGGCCAGCAATGAGTCCAGACCTGAATCCCATAGAACACCTGTGGAGAGATCTCAAAATGGCAGTTTGGAGAAGGCACCCTTCAAATCTCAGGGACCTGGAGAAATTCCAGCAGAGCATTGTAAGAAACTCATTGATGGTTACCGGAAGCGGTTGTTCGCAGTTATTTTGTCTAAAGGTTGTGCTACCAAGTATTAGGCTGAGGGTGCCAATACTTTTGTCCGGCCCATTTTTGGAGTTTTGGGTAAAATGATCAATGATCTGACTTTTTTTTTCATTCTCTTTTGTGTTTTTTCATTGCAAGCAAAATAAATGAAGATATTATTACCAAAGCATTTGTGATTGCAATCATTTTCTGGAAGAAATTGAGTATTATCTGACAGAATTGCAGGGGTGCCAATACTTTTGGCCAGCACTGTATGTTGCCTATCTAGCAGTACCTTTCTGGAATACAATGTATAGCTATATGTGCTGTACTGTTCAATCCTTCTGCTGCATGTACTGACCTGCTATCTACTTGTGCTAACAGTACTGTACTTTTATCTACTGTACCTGTACTGTATATACATTACTATCTACTTGTACTAACAGTACAGTTCTTCAGTTTACCTCTACTATATGTACTGTACTGCTATCTACCTGTGCTATCTACACTGTACGTCTGCCTGCCTGTACTGTATATACCTTACTGCTATCTACCTGTGCTATCTGCACTGTACGTCTGCCTGCCTGTACTACATATACCTTACTGATATCTACCTGTGCTATCTGCACTGTACGTCTGCCTGTCTGTACTGTATATACCATACTGCTATCTACCTGTGCTATCTGCACTGTACGTCTGCCTGCCTGTACTGTATATACCTTACTGCTATCTACCTGTGCTATCTGCACTGTACGTCTGCCTGTACTGTATATACCTTACTGCTATCTACCTGTGCTATCTGCACTGTACGTCTGCCTGCCTGTACTGTATATACCTTACTGCTATCTGCCTGTGTTATCTGCACTGTACGTCTGCCTGTCTGTACTGCATATACCTTACTGCTATCTACCTGTGCTATCTGCACTGTACGTCTGCCTGTACTGTATATACCTTACTGCTATCTACCTGTGCTATCTGCACTGTACGTCTGCCTGCCTGTACTGTATATACCTTACTGCTATCTGCCTGTGCTATCTGCACTGTACGTCTGCCTGCCTGTACTGTATATACCATACTGCTATCTACCTGTGCTATCTGCACTGTACGTCTGCCTGCCTATACTGTATATACCTTACTGCTATCTACCTGTGCTATCTGCACTGTACGTCTGCCTGTACTGCATATACCTTACTGCTATCTACCTGTGCTATCTGCACTGTACGTCTGCCTGTACTGTATATACCTTACTGCTATCTACCTGTGCTATCTGCACTGTACGTCTGCCTGTACTGTATATACCTTACTGCTATCTGCCTGTGTTATCTGCACTGTACGTCTGCCTGTCTGTACTGCATATACCTTACTGCTATCTACCTGTGCTATCTGCACTGTACGTCTGCCTGTACTGTATATACCTTACTGCTATCTACCTGTGCTATCTGCACTGTACGCCTGCCTGCCTGTACTGCATATACCTTACTGCTATCTACCTGTGCTATCTGCACTGTACGTCTGCCTGTACTGTATATACCTTACTGCTATCTACCTGTGCTATCTGCACTGTACGTCTGCCTGTACTGTATATACCTTACTGCTATCTGCCTGTTCTATCTGCACTGTACGTCTGCCTGCCTGTACTGTATATACCTTACTGCTATCTACCTGTGCTATCTGCACTGTACGTCTGCCTGTACTGTATATACCTTACTGCTATCTACCTGTGCTATCTGCACTGTACGTCTGCCTGCCTGTACTGTATATACCTTACTGCTATCTACCTGTGCTATCTGCACTGTACGTCTTCCTGCCTGTACTGTATATACCTTACTGCTATCTACCTGTGCTATCTGCACTGTACGTCTGCCTGCCTGTACTGTATATACCTTACTGCTATCTACCTGTGCGCTATCTGCACTGTACGTCTGCCTGTACTGTATATACCTTACTGCTATCTACCTGTGCGCTATCTGCACTGTACGTCTGCCTGTCTGTACTGCATATACCTTACTGCTATCTACCTGTGCTATCTGCACTGTACGTCTGCCTGTACTGTATATACCTTACTGCTATCTACCTGTGCGCTATCTGCACTGTACGTCTGCCTGTCTGTACTGCATATACCTTACTGCTATCTACCTGTGCTATCTGCACTGTATGTCTGCCTGTCTGTACTGCAGCACATGTGCTGTGCTGGTATCTACACTACAATCTTGCAAAGTACTGCAATAACACAGTGCTACCTGTATTTACCACTCTGCTAGCTACCTGTTTTACATGTACAGTCATGGCCAAAAGTTTTGAGAATGATACAAATATTAATTTTTACAAAGTCTACTGCTTCAGTTTTTCTAATGGCAATTTGCATATACTCCAGAATGTTATAAAGAGTGATCAGCTTAACAGCAATTACTTGCAAAGTCAATATTTGCCTAGAAAATGAACTTTATCCCCCAAAACACATTTCAACATCATTGCAGCCCTGCCTTAAAAGGATCACCTAACATCGTTTCAGTGATTGCTCCATTAACACAGGTGTGGGTGTTGATGAGGACAGGGCTGGAGATCAATCTGTCATGATTAAGTAAGAATGACACCACTGGACACTTTAAAAGGAGGCTGGTGCTTGCCATCATTGTTTCTCTTCTGTTAACCATGGTTATCTCTAAAGAAACACGTGCAGTCATCATTGCACTGCACAAAAATGGCCTAACTGGGAAGAATATTGCAGCTAGAAAGATTGCACCTCAGTCAACAATCTATCGCATCATCAAGAACTTCAAGGAGAGAGGTTCCATTGGTGCCAAAAAGGCTCCAGGGCGTTCAAGAAAGACCAGCAAGCGGCAGGACCGTCTCTTAAAAGTGTTTCAGCTGCGGGATCGGGCTACCAGCAGTGCAGAGCTTGCTGAGGAATGGCAGCAGGCAGGTGTGAGTGCATCTGCACGCACTGTGAGGCGGAGACTCTTGGAGCAAGGCCTGGTCTCAAGGAGGGCAGCAAAGAAGCCACTTCTCTCCAGAAAAAACATCAGGGACAGACTGATATTCTGCAAAAGGTACAGGGAGTGGACTGCTGAGGACTGGGGTAAAGTCATTTTCTCTGATGAATCCCCTTTTCGATTGTTTGGAACATCTGGAAAACAGCTTATTCGGAGAAGAGGTGAGCGCTACCACCAGTCTTGTCTCATGCCAACTGTAAAGCATCCTGAAACCATTCATGTGTGGGGTTGCTTCTCAGCCAAGGGAATCGGCTCTCTCACAGTCTTGCCTAAAAACACAGCCATGAATAAAGAATGGTACCAGAATGTCCTCCAAGAGCAACTTCTCCCAACCGTCCAAGAGCAGTTTGGCGCTCAACAATGCCTTTTCCAGCATGATGGAGCACCTTGCCATAAAGCAAAGGTGATAACTAAATGGCTCAGGGAACAAAACATAGAGATTTTGGGTCCATGGCCTGGAAACTCCCCCAGATCTTAATCCCATTGAGAACTTGTGGTCAATCATCAAGAGACGGGTGGACAAACAAAAACCAACAAATTCAGACAAAATTAAAGCATTGATTCTGCAAGAATGGACTGCTATCAGTCAGGATTTGGTCCAGAAGTTGATTGAGAGCATGCCAGGGAGAATTGCAGAGGTCCTGAAGAAGAAGGGTCAACACTGCAAATATTGACTTGCTGCATTAACTCATTCTAACTGTCAATATAAGCTTCTGTTACTCATAATATGAATGCAATTCTATTTCTGTATGTGATAAAAACATCTGACAAACACACATAAAAACCAGAGGGCAGCAGATCATGTGAAAATATAATATTTGTGTCATTCTCAAAACTTTTGGCCATGACTGTACTGTACTGCTCTCTCTATATACTAAATATACTGTATTGTGATCTTCCTGTTCAATCTGTTTTGTACTGCTTCTTACTTGTTCTATGAAATGTACTATACTTAGTTCTTGCTCTCTACCTGAACTACATGCACTATATACCTCTCTACCAGAGTAGTATGTACTGTACTAAGATCTACATGTACATGTACTATATTGCCATTTACCTGTGCTACATTTACTGTACTGCTATCTACCTGTGCTACATGCCTTGTATCTACCTGTATTATATGTAGTGTCATGTTATCTATCTGTGCCAGGATGAGCTGCTCCTCTGCACACCATATGAAGGGATTATATAACTTCCAGTAGCCCTGTTTTAGGGCCGGTTCACATCTGCGTTCGGATTTCCGTTTGGGGAGTCCGCTTGGGGACTCCCCATCGGAAACTTATACACATACAAAGCGGTTGTTTTCCGCACGAAGCAAGGGGTGAGAAATGTGCTGCAAGCAGCACTTTGCTCTCCGCATGTTTTCGCATGTTTCGTGTGGAAACCGAGCGGAAACTACACTGACCCCATTATAGTCTATGGGTTCTATGTGGTTTCCCAGGCAAACCGCTTTTTATGCATATAGGTTTCCGTTCTGAGGGTCACCAAACGGACTTCCTGAACGGAAACCCGAACGCAGATGTGAAGCGGACCCTACTGGTATATGTAAGAACTTGCTTTATGTTTAGTAGATATCTGCTTATTTTGTTTACACTTCAAGCTTCCTTATTTTGGGTTGTCATTTTGGTGGCTTTATCTTTTAGTTTTTAATCAATGTCTTGGGGTTTAAAAAGTGTTTTTTTTTATTATAACATGTCTACACTTTATAGTAAATCTATGAATACATCATAAACATCTATGTTAGCTAAAATGTATGGCACATGTCACAATGTCTCTTGGCACACAGCAGGGGAATACTCTACAATTATCTGTTACTTAGCACTTCATGGTTGCTTAGTACTCCTGTTTTTTTGCATCTGCGTCATGTGTGGTTTTTTTGGCTTTAAACTTGGGGCATTTACTGTAACTCAAAGACTTGAAAAGAATCTCCTAGACAAGATCAGACTTGTATATACTGTAAAGTGAAACAAAAATATATACAGTATGGTGCTGTAACCTTCAGCTGTAATACTTATCCCTTGTGTTATGCATTATCATTACAGGGCAGGATTGCAGTAAATAGTAACACTTCTACTATGGAGATAGTACATGCCACAGAGCATGCCCACAACACTCTCCCATACTAATCAAGAAGTCATTTTCTGACTTACTTTTTAAAATCCAAGTAAAGCAAGTCTCTGGAACTGCTGTTCACAGCTGAGAGCAACAGCTTAGACAACATGGCTGTCCCCAGAGCCATGTAAAGAAAATAGCATAAAAGCATAAACAGGAAATAAAACAGGTTAGAAAAATATTCAGTATAAAGTTTTAATTATTAAAAAGCAAAATAAAACCATCATAGATTAAAAGTGTGACTATTGTGGTTATTCTATGGTTTCCTATTATCAAAGGTCAAATATTATAAATTAGGAGCAAATCTAATATCAACCTACTGACTGTAGCTCAATGGCCTCTTAAATGTTAACAATTAGTTACCAACTTTTACATATATACATATTGCCTGTGGGTCAGGTACGCCCACTTTTGGGCAGGGCTTGCATAAACCCAACCCTTTTTTGGGCATGAACAAGCTGAATTGCTTAGATTGTTACTAAAAATTTGGGTAATTTGTATTACTGGTAATTATTGCTTTGTTAGAGTTAAAGGGTAAGTGTCCTTTCCAATTTTTTTCTAAATTTTTTCCTCTCCTGCCTGCTAAACTGCTTAATTTACTGAGAGACCCCTCTACACTGAAGACTCAAAGACAGATCAGGTTACATAGAAGTCTATGGAGTGGGAGAAAGAGCAGGAGCCCAGTGAAAGAGAATCAAGCATATAAACTACACAGTAAACCTATGTTCACATCTGCACCAAAGTCTCTATTGGAGTATGTGCCTGAAATTTGGAGGAGGAAAAAGTTCTGCATGGGGACTTTTCCCTCAACCATTTCAGTTTTAAAACGATGGACACCCGACAGACCCTATTATAGTCAATGGGATCCGCTGGACTCCATGTATAAGTGCTTTTTTTGTGGTCCGTCTATCCACTGTTCTGATCCTCTGATGTATTAGACGAGACTAGTGTAAACCTAGCATAAAAGTTTAGCAGTTTTATATAAAATTGCAAGCACTGTTATAGCAGATTTCTAGCAGTTTTCCAGCACTATAGATGTTAATAATGCTCTTGTGAGATATATATTGTACTGCAGTTCGCTCCAGAATGTCTGTGTTCTCTGCTGCTCATTCCTCTTCTTCTTCCCCCTACCCTCTCCATAGATTTCTATGAACCATGGTAGGTGAAGAAATATCTGCCAATGAACTGCGCAGACAGAAATAAAAGTTTCTTATATTCACCTGAACTATTCATTTACAAAAAAAAAAAAAGAAATATGACATGACAAGTACTCTATAAAGTAAAGGGTTCATGTTGCTCATGGAAATACTGAGCAGCAAAACATCCTAAGCCATTGTACTAACACAATGATAATAACAATACACAGCAAAATTACAAAGGAAATGGTCAGGAAAGTTCCTGATCCACAGTAATGTCACAATGGCAGTCTACTTGGGAAAACCTGAAATAACTCTTAGCTCTTATTATATTTTAGACAAATAGAGCCCCTATCACACGTCCGCATCCATGGAGGATTGAGGTTCGTGCTTTTCGCAGACAGCATCCCACCCTGCTCATTTGCAGATGTGTGCTGTCCGTGGCTGATCCACGTCTCTGGAAAAGTTCAACTTTTTTGACGGACCTATAGAGTTTCATTGGTTTGATTCACCCATGATGCATCAGCATCAGTGAAAAAAAGGATGTGAATAAACACATTGAAATGAATAGGTCCGCGATACCATACATTAGTGATATGCGCACATGTGAATAAGACCTAAGTTGTGTATGACTGATTTACTATGTATCATGCATAAACCTGTAAACTGGAGGTGAGTAAAATATTTATTGAGGCCATCAGAGGCCTGGCAATAGTTGGACTGGAAAAGCATAGCTATAGGGGTGCCAAGTCTACAGTTCCACCCAGGCCCTGGCTAAAGGCCCCTCTGCCAGAAAGGAAGGCACCATTATAATACATGGTAAATAGTATGTCAGGGACCCTGTTACAAATATTGCTCCGGGGCTAAGTGACACCGGATGAGGAGACTGTAGTTCTGTGGGACCCTGCAGATAATACTATAATAATACTACAAGCTGACTTTCACTTTACTGTATTCTTAGAGGTTAGTTTTTCACACGTATTATGAGGCTGGTGGGTAATTCTTATGGCCAATACTTGCTTAAAGAAATTGGAGAAATCTGCTGGACTTCATGGGGAGGTATAAAATAAAAAAATAAAGAATAATAACCTGTCCCCGTATGTTCTGTCTGCTGACAGTGCCCTTGCCCATCTCATGCCGGAAGCCTTGAGGCTCACATGACCGCAGAAACCAATCAATTGCCTCAATGGTCGATGGTAAGGGACCGGTGACGTATGTGAGTGACATCACCGATCCCTCTCCAGCAACTGCTGAGGCCACAGGACAACTGAACACCGGGGACAGGTGACTATGCTATATTTTTTTATTTTATACTTCTCTTGGCCTCCCCAATTCCTGGACAACCCCTATAATATATGAAACCATAGCACTGATATACTTTGACATTATTTTCTAATAAAAGCTGTATGACATGGCAGTGCAGTGATATTTTATATCTAGGACTGGTGTTATTATAGGCCACTTAGAAATCTGTACCAGTGCTTTCTATGTATTTTGTCCTATTTATAATAATGGCGTCTTCTTATGTGGAACTGGGGCTTTAGGGAGCCTTAAGGCACTAGGCTCCATGTATGACTATTATTTCTGCACCCCATAGGGAACTCTTCATTGCCTCCAGCTAGACATTTGTGTTAAACAGTCTATGTGGTCATCAATAGACTAGGGTACAATAATTCAGAAGGGGACACATTACAGGGTAAAGCCCCTTGCACAAAACCGTGTGTGAGTTCAGTGTGCTATCCGGGTTTTTACCATATAGCACACTGACCCATTCATTTCTCTCGGCCCATGCACATGACCATGTATTACACAGATCGGTGTGCAGGTCGACACTCCAGACTGCAAAACTCAGGACAGGTCCTATTCCTGACCGGCTTTGTGGCCGTGCTTCCGCTGCCCCCATTGATTGAATGAATGGGGCCGCGGAAGTACGGGCAGCACACGGATGACATCTTTGTGCCACCCGTGCACCGGCCGTACTGTTCAATCACGGCCAGCGGCCCACACATGGTAGTGTGCAAGTAGCCTAGCAGAGCATGTCCATTTTTGTGTTGCATTATTAAGCTAGACACACCACAGGATCCCTTGGTCCTCTAGGGGGCAGTATCAACCCTATGGACAGTTGAGAATAAGAAAACTCTAGGTTTTATCTGGATGATTATTATGTATAAGGGACATCATGCAGCAAAACATTATGTCTTTCTATTTCTTGTATATGACATTGCCCTTTGAATAGAGTACAAAGTTCATCTTAAAATGCTGGTGAATGCTGGCAATGGACAGTAAGGTCACTTTATCTCTGACATATACAGTACTGTATGTACTGAGCACCCCCTTCATTATGCCATAACACAGTTTATATGTTTTGCATGATGACATGAGAATAATCTACAGGAAGTGGTGAACACAAATATAATATTGTTTGTTGGTTTGCTTTAGCCAACTAAACACAATGAGTTGCCACTATGAGTAAAAAGAGTACTAGGCTTTCTATTGCAACATATATCAGGCCTTTAAGGGCTACATACAAAGAGCGAAATAGCAAAACTAAAAAAGTTCTATCAGCTATAAATGATAAAAATCAGAAAAGACGATAATGGTAAGTTCATACAGGGCAGTTTAATGCAGTCAAGAGTAGCTACTGAAAAGTGGGAAACTGTAACTAAAATGCTTCTCTGTTTTCTATTGATTTTTTTTCTGCATTATCTGACCTGACCTTTAAAAAGTTATAACTATATTATAAAATTAGCAAGAGTCTAAAACGTCTTCAAAATGTCTTCCTATTAAAGGGGATTTGACCCCTTGAGAACAAAGTCAGTTTTTCAATTAACATCTTAAAGGCTCATGTACACTGACAAGGAACCAACCTAGGCTCAATAGGACTCTGTCAAGAACCAAGGTCCCAGGTATCAAATAATTTGTCCAACAGACATGGTAGCCACCTGTTCATACATTACCTGGTGTACATTGAGACCCAAAGAAACAGTGTCTAGTGTTATATATTTAGATGCCTATGTTGATTTTATAATGATCACTTGCCAAACGCCAGCTGGTCCCCAATTGGTTGCCATAATGACATAATCTGTACTGTAATATATTAGCAACCTATGGTTTTTGCTTTATAATAGTAATATTGCTTACGTACATGGTTTAAGCCTTTACAGTATATGTTTATATAATAGATCAATACTGACTGCTCTTTTTTATGTTCTTATCTCTATAGGCTCTATTACAAGGTATGGTAGTGTTGGCTCATATTAGCGACTACAATACCACAGAACGACAGGTAAAACAGAAAATATTCAATACAATATTACACAAGCTGAGGAAGAGAGAAAATCCATGTCTGGCAGATGAATACCACACAGGAAAACACTGCTGTAAATTCTGTAGTGCAGGTAAGTCTTCTGATGTGTCCCATGAAACTACCGTTCTGACTGTAGGTTCACATTGCTTGTAGGACTTTTCTCTCCACATTTTTCAAGCGGAATGGGGGACGGAATCCCCGAACGATCGTGCAGCGTAAGTGTGACAATAGCCTGAAGCAACTTATCTTAGAAGTTTGGATTGTGTCTTTTCTCCTGGATGATCTCTACTAGAGATGAGCAAATCGAAGCTGGCGAAGTGGAATTCGGTCCGAATTTCAGGAAATATTCGATTCGCATCGAATCCGAATTGCCTCACTTTTCGTGGTAACGATTCACATTTAGTTCAAAATGGCTGCTCTACATGGGGCAAGGAACTCTGGGAATGCGGGATCACCCACAATGCCATGCGTGCAGCCAATCAGCAGCCAGCCCTGTGGTGTCACATCGCTTTAACCCCTTCGTGAGCGCACACGGCATGTTTGACCACTGCATCCAAAGTGTTAAATCCCCCCGATTGGATATGGAGCAGGGTGTTAGCTGTAACTGACACCTAACACCCTGCTCCATAGCAGATCCGGTGTATTAATAACTTGGATGCCACGGTAAAACATGACCATGGCATCCAAGTGTTTCCGCCATTTTGCCGCCCACCCCAGCTCTCTGCAACCAATAAATAGCTGTTTTTGGTACACCATTCACCGCAATTTAATTTGGATCGAATAGAATCATATCACGAAATTCGGCGAAGTTGCCAAATTGAATTTTTGAATACTTCGCTCATCTCTAATCTCTACATAGTCTGACATTGTGCACTGACTATGCACTAATCTCCTACCAAGAAAATACTCAGCCAAAGCAATTTCCAAATATATAAATTCTTCTTTATTGAAAACTTTTTACTGATCAGCATGACAAAATCACACTAACCTGTGCTCATATACGCAATAAGGATGGTCAGAAATTAGCACGCAATGGGGGGAATTTATTAAACCCTCTACGCCAGTTTTCTGGGATGGTATTGTGGTGGACTGGGGTTGCCTCAGCCCGACTATTCATTATGACTCACACAAATTTTCTGGTGTGAGTTACAATGGAAATCTACACTAGTATTTGGTCACCTACAAACAAGCAAGATTTCTGGCTCTCACAGACCTGTAACTTCTTCTTTAAGAGGCTCCTCTGTCCTCCACTCATTACCTGTAGTAATGGCTCCTGTTTGACATTGTTATCAGTATAAAAGACACCTGTCCACAACCTCAAACAGTCACACTCCAAACTCCACTATGGTGAAGACCAAAGAGCTGTGGAAGGACACCAGAAACAAAATGGTAGACCTGCACCAGGCTGGGAAGACTGAATCTGCAATAGGCAAGCAGCTTGGTGTGAAGAAATCACCTGTGGGAGCAATAATTAGAAAATGGAAGACATAAAAGACCACTGATAATCTGCCTCGATCAGGGGCTCCACGCAAGATCTCACCCCATGGGGTTAAAATGATCACAAGAACGGTGAGCAAAAATCCCAGAACCACATGGGGTGACCTAGTGAATGACCTGCAGAAAGCTGGGACTAACGTAACAAAGGCGACTGTCAGTAACACACTACACCGCCAGGGACTCAGATTCTGCAGTGCCAGACATGTCCCCCTGCTTAAGCCAGTACATATCCGGGCCCGTCTGAAGTTTGCTAGAGAGCATTTGGATGTTCCAGAAGAGTATTGGGAGAATGTCATATGGTCAGATGAAACCAAAGTAGAAATGTTTGGTAGAAAACACAACTCATCGTGTTTGAAGGAGAGTGAACACTGAGTTGCATCCAAAGATCACCATACCTACTGTGAAGCATGGGGGTGGCAACATCATGCTTTGGGGCTGTTTCTCTGCAAAGGGACCAGGACGTCTGATCCGTGTACATGAAAGAATGAATGGGGCCATGTATCGTGAGATTTTGAGTGCAAACCTCCTTCCATCAGCAAGGGCAGCGAAGATGAAACGTGGCTGGGTCTTTCAGTATGACAATGATCCCAAGCACACTGCCAGGGCAACGAAGTAGTGGCTTCATAAGAAGCATTTCAAGGTCCTGGAGTGGCCTAGCCAGTCTCCAGATCTCAACCCCATAGAAAACCTTTGGAGGGAGATGAAAGTCCGTGTTGCCCAGCGACAGCCCCAAAACATCCCTGCTCTAGAGGAGATCTGCATGGAGGAATGGGCCAACATACCAGTAACAGTGTGTGCCAACCTTGTGAAGACTTACAGAAAACGTTTGACCTCTGTCATTGCCAACAAAGGATATATAACAAAGTATTGAGATGAACTTTTGTTATTGACCAAATACTTATTTTCCACCATAATTTGCAAATAAATTCTTTAAAAATCAGACAATGTGATTTTCTAGATATGTTTTCTCATTTTGTCTCTCATAGTTGAGCGACCCAGGCCAGCCCTGAAAAGGCCCTCAGCCACACCTTTTGGGTGGGCATGTAACTCCAGAAGTCTGGAGTATCCTACAGGGAGCAGGAGATGGTGGACCAGCTAGGACAGAGAGAGACGTCTGTCCCAGAAGGGCTGGGGTCCAAAGGGGACTGTTGCTGGAGCTGAGCAGGAGAGGCTAGTTAGGGGCTCAAGGAGTCAGTTAGTGCCCTAACTGTGGTCTAGGTTTTTTGTTGTTTTGTTATGTTGCAGTTAAGCTGAATAAAGCCAGTTTTATTTTACACTTGGACCGTCTGAAAGCTATCTTTCCACTGCCCAGTACCACGAACCACCGCTGTCCGGACCAGGAGTCTGCCGCCATTTTGAGTCTAATTCCCCAAGTTGTCACAACACATTGTAGTGCTAATATTCTGACCATCTTACTCTGCACACTATTATGTCCTATGATGTCTAATGTGAGTATTGGTTAGTATGGTTTTGTTATGTGGATCTGTTTTATGTAAAAACTTTTTTATGTAAAATCTTTTACATACTATTTGTGAATTTCAATAAAGATGAATAGATATTTTTGTAAATTGCTTTGGATGTGTATTTTCTTGATAGGTTTTTAGCTTTTGTATATAAGCCAGAAAAGTACTGGGGTATAAGCTGTATTTTTTTTGTGTAGGTTAATGGATTATGCACTGTCAGAGTAATCGGGAACATGCAGTTTTGGCAAGGAGAAGGGTAAGGTTACATTCACACAACCGTGGAAAAAATGGTGAATGGTTCCTTTTTTTTCATGACCGTTTTGAATCCATGAGGCATCCATTTTCACAAATACCTCATGAATGTGAAAAAAAATGGAAATATGAATAGACACATTGAAATCAATGGGGCAGATTTATTAAGACTGGCATTTCGTACGCCAGTCTTAATAAGGGCCCCGACTGGCACAAGACACACCTGAATTATCAAGAGGTTTTGTCCTCTTAATGAATTAGGTGCATATCCATGGGCCAGAATGGAAGTCTACAATAGTCAGAAACTGGCATAGAAGTCTTAGTATCAACACAATACCAATTAAATACCTGAGAAAAGATGTCCCAGAATTGTTATTTCATGACATATACTATTTCTGTTTAACATTTCTATATCACTTTGTATACTGTACATTCCTTCCTCTACAGTGATCTCCTGTTTTTTTACTAGAAACCTCTGGCCTTAATTTGATCCTCCTTTGACTAATAATGCACCACCTAATCTGAGTTTCAGTTTTCATTGTGTTACACATTAAACAGAATGTCTAGGATAAAAAATAAGTCAGATTTGTTTTTCAAAAACTCTGCCACTTTTTAAAATAGGCTATTTCTGGTATTGCAACTCGGACTCACTGAACTGAAATGAGCTGAACCGCAGTATCAGACACAACCCATGGACTAGGGTGGCACTGTATCTAGTAAGAAGTGACATCCTTATTTTGTGTTTATTACAGATAAACTGCAGACACTAAAAAAGTAATTTTTTGGTGATCATTCTTAAAAGGGCAAATGCAATCTGATGACAGTGTTAGATTGTGTTGAAACATTGTGTACTTTTTTTTCTCTCTAAAGGAACACATGTACAGACTGACTGCACTGTGGAACATGGGAATCCAACATGCAAGGAATGTATTGAGAATATAAGTTACATGGATAAGAAGAATGGCTTACCAACATGCCATAAATGTCTGCAATGTGACGCTGTAGTAGGTTGGTTATACTATGCAATACTAGACAATACATAGTTATATCATATGAACAAAAGTATTGGGAATATCTATCTATCTATCTATCTATCTATCTATCTATCTATCTATCTATCTATCTTTTTCATAAACAAGCACTGAAGAGCTCCTCCATGAATTTCTGTATACTACAAATGCCTCCATCACCCCCACAGACCATGCTCCACACGTGACCTCTTCTCTTTTTTTCTTTTCTTCACTCTGCCATATATCCTACTGCCCTACCCACAAAGTAGGTACACACCATCTTAAAAAACACTTCAGCAGACATGCATTTAAAGGGATTATCCACCAATGACTTTGGAAGCTGTCCTGGCTTTGATTCTATCTGTATCTTTCTGGGCCACAGAAGCACACTTAACATTGTGTGGGGGCCACAAGAGGAATCATAATACTATATGGGGGTCATAAAGGAGACATTATACTGTGTGGGGGCCATTGCATTACATTACATTGTGATGAGGCCACAAGAGGGATCTTTATACTGGCTAATACATAAATTTGTGCATGCCAATAAAGTTTCCATAGAGTCTCTAGTTTCATCTATTCCTGGCCATCATGTCCAAACCCCATCATGTTGTCCTAGCTCCAATGCAAAATCTGTAATGGGAACCCTACCTTGTTTAACATAGTAGTATATTTATATGGCAGAGGGACCTTTGGGGCCCTCTCATGGTCCACGGCCCAGTAACAACTATGACCGTTGCACCCCCTATAGCTATGCCTCTGGTTGGCCCTAGTAGAGAGCCACTAACAAAGAGCAACTCTTGCCCTGGAGACTTGGCCAGTCTAGGTATTAAACAGTACACCATTCTCAGGTGTTGAACCTTATTCACATTGTACTGAAAAATCACCATGTGAACAATGTTTCTGATACATGGATCATGCGTTGTATCTATATATTTCTACTTGTCTTTATGGCTTCTAGGTCAGGAAGAGCAACATGCCTGTACTGTGCTCCAAAATACTGTATGCAAGTGCAGCACAGGCTTCTTCTGCAGTGAAAATGGAACAGCTGAATCTGGTGGCTGCAAAAAATGTGATCATTGTACCAAGTGAGTGTGAAAATATTTTTGGAATTCCAGCAGGAAATGGGAATCTTCTCTTAAGTATACACCATGTGGTCTTCTCCTAAATGCCTGCACCATTGAACATGCATATTTGCCAACTCATCTAGAATGTTTTGGAGAATCTCACAAAAAGGGGAGACTGTCCTGACTCCTGGAGGAGAAGGCATATCTCATGGGTGTCCTTGTCCCTGTTGTCCTCTTTATTTCCTGGCACCTCTATAGCATATGTCCTGATGCCAGGGCCAGAGTCAAGACATTGTCTGTGTGATGATAGTCTGTTCTGGGGTCTAGAGTCTGTATTACTCCAGGGGGTGTTGTTTGGGGTCATATTTGTTGTGGGATGTGCACAGTATCCATTTAGTGGATCTGATAGGTATTTGTTTAGGGGATCTGATGGGTATTTGTTTAAGGGATCTGATGGGTATTTGTGTAGGGGATCTGATGGGTATTTGTGTAGGGGATCTGATGGGTATTTGTTTAAGGGATCTGATGGGTATTTGTTTAGGGGATCTGATGGGTATTTGTTTAGGGGATCTGATGAGTATTTGTTTAGGGGATCTGATGGGTATTTGTGTAGGGGATCTGATGGGTATTTGTTTAAGGGATCTGATGGGTATTTGTTTAAGGGATCTGATGGGTATTTGTTTAGGGGATCTGATGAGTATTTGTTTAGGGGATCTGATGGGTATTTGTGTAGGGGATCTGATGGGTATTTGTTTAGGGGATCTGATGGGTATTTGTGTAGGGGATCTGGGGTCTGTAAAAAATGTGCATGTGGTTTCATATGTCTCTGTTCCTTATCTATTTGATGTCTCTTCTTAGAAATGGCAAGTATATATAAATGCATAGTTTGGGTTTAAAGCCACTGCTCCTGCAGTCAGAGACTCGCATCCACTTTGCTTGTGACTAAAGTCATCACAGAGGGATATTTTCCGCAGTAACAATGGACGTTGCAGGGAACACAGGTATCCCTGGAGCTCAAGGATAACCTTTACATTGTGCCCTGTAGTTTATTGATGAACCACAGTCAACTACCTAAAGGGGGTACAGGGGAGCCATGAGGAACACACTGCCATGATGGGCCCCCTATAAAGTGATGACAGTACTCTCATAACTAAGCCAGACAGATAATTGTATTACATTTCTAAATGATAAGGTAACAGGACAATGTCTACGTTCTTTTTATGCTAACATTTTTCTTGTATTTTAGGTGTCAATACTATGCTACAGCATGTACACCCACTAAAAACGCAGTGTGCAGTGAGTTTACCTTTGTTATTCCAGTATAAGTATATACAGTACTGTGCAAATTTTTGGCAGGTGTGGTAAATGCTGAAATGTAAGGATGCTGTCAAAAATAGAAGTTTTAGTTTATTTTTGTCAATTAGAAAAATGTAAAGTGAACGGACTAAAGAGAAATCTAAATCAGCTTGGCAGGGAGGTTGTTCCAAAAATCTTGGAGAAATAAGCACAGATCTTCTGTGAATGTAGACTTGCTCCAATCCTTCTGTCTCTTTATGTAATCCCAGACAGACTGGAACTGTTTTATACCACCTAGAAAAGTGGTTCTGGTATATATTGCCAAGATGCTGTGCTAGCTTTAAAACAATCAGAGATATCACTAGTTAAAACACAGTTTTCATGCTGCAAAAGTCACGTTAAAAGTCAATATAAAAGTCATGTTACTGACTGTGTTTTTTTTACTAGTATATTACAAAAACGTTCCAGTTTTTTATTGGTTTGATTTACAGGCCTGTTCTTAGAAGAGCTTATTAGTCTAAGTCCTCTGGGCATCACTTATGACAGATTACATTGATAGCACATTTTCTGCATGTCTTGTCATAGGGACACAGAAGTTCTTATGAACACTCAATTTCTGACAGAGGAGCAGATATTTTAAGCATGCCTGTCAGCCTTCCTCTGTGTATTCTGATCCATAAGTTCAATGATTTTTATGCCTTACAGTTTTTATTCCTTTTCAGTTAGGTATAACAAAATAGGTAATTTAAAAAAGGAGAAATATTACCAAATGCATAATAATATAAAAAGAACCTATAGTTTGCTGTACAAAAGAGCTTTTACATATCTCCGAAGATGGAAATTTTACATTACTGTGATACAAAGCAAATTTTTATTTTAAACTTTTTTAAGAAGTAAAGCAAAAAAACTATATAAATGTGAAATTGCATTTATATAATTTATATAACTGTACAGACCTGCAGAAGAAAAGTTATGTCATTTTTACTGCACAGTAAAGGCCATAAAAACAAAATACAAAAAACAATGCTGGTATTGTGTCTTTTCCCTTCCTACTGAACAAATATATTACTTTACTGTTTTGCAATACCTTATATGGAAAATTGAATGACGCCATTAGAAAATGCAACTTGCCCTTTAAAAAAATAAGCCCTAATACTGCTATGTTGATAAAAAAATATTTTTATATCTCTTGAAAGATGGGGATGTGGAAATGAAAAAAAAAAAAATGCAGTATCCTTAAAAGGTTAGTAATATAATGGATCATTATTTACTATAGATGCAATGTTTTATGTTTTTTTTTTTCCCAGGCTCTCCGACGAGACTCCACTACCTAATAGCAGCTTCATTTGGGGTTTTTATACTATTCTTATGTAAGTACAAAATAGAGAT
Organism: Leptodactylus fallax; assembly: GCA_947044405.1. NCBI lineage: Eukaryota > Metazoa > Chordata > Amphibia > Anura > Leptodactylidae > Leptodactylus > Leptodactylus fallax. The sequence goes on along the minus strand of CAMRHE010000005.1, from coordinate 5,923,331 downwards.
AGCCAAGTACAGCATTCAGCTGGTGAATACTGAGGAATATTTAGCAGTATTTTTAAGATGGCATATAGATACAGTATAGATACTATATGATGCATTATTTAAGAACCGTATGGTGTTATTACAGTATTTGGGCACTGAAAAGCTCTATTATGTGGATAGTGAAGTTTGGCAAAGAATGACAGTATTTAGGCATACTGTATATTGCCATTTAAACATGTATATGTATCCCTGTATTCCCGGGATAAGGCGGAGAAACGGGGGCGTAACAAGGAAATACTGGGCCCCATAGCAAACTTTTGACGTGTGCCACCCCATCTCCACACAGCATAGGGTCCCTTTACTGGTCCCCCACACAGTATAACACTCCATTTACACACAGTATAATGTCTCACAGTGGCCCCTCCACATAATATAATGTATCCTCCATACAGTATAATGTCCTAAAGTGGCCCCTTCACACAGTATAATGTCTCATAGTGGCCCCTTCACACAGTATAATGTCTTATAGTGGTCCCTTCATACAGTATAGCGTTCTATAGTGGTCCCTTCATGCAGTATAATGTCTCTTAGTGGCCTCCACATAGTATAATGTGCCACAGTGGCCCCTTCACACAGTATAATGTCTCTTAGTGGCCTCCACATAGTATAATGTGCCACAGTGGCCCCTTCACACGGTATATTATCCCATAGTGGCCCCTCCACACAAGGTCCCTAGTGACCCTTACAGTTTTCATTACGAATTTTGCAAAAATTCACCACCCACAAACTATTATTATATTGTGGGGTCTCTTCAGATCCCAGGGTATAATGAGCGGAGGCCCTGGGGAGGTGATCAAACATAACTAACAGTGTTACTTACCTCTCCTGGGCCTCGGTGCGGGTCTTCGATCCTCTTCTATGACGTCATAGACTGCTGTGGCCTGTAATTGGGCCTCAGAGGTGACATGGGTTACGCAGGTGTCATTACGCGTCATAACCCCAGCATGACCCACGTGAACACTGAGGCCCAAATACAGTCCTCAGCGGTCTGTGACGTTATTGAAGAGGCCCAAAGACCCACGCCAGGGCCCAGGGGAGATGAGTAGTTTTTTATGTTTGATCACCTCTCCTGGGCCTCTGTTGAAGAGTATAATAGCAATTTTGTTTCAGACGTGTTAGAACAAAAGCTCCAGATGAACCAACAAATATTCTGCCAAATACTTACCAATCCTTCTCCTGCCTGTGGCTGCAAGCCCTTCTCCTTCAGTATTGGGGGCCCGCATGCCATTCTGAATAATGTCAGCGACATCCTGTGGGACTAACGGGGGGCCTTTGGAGGGCTGAAAGGGGAGCGTAGGCGACCATGGATAGGAGTGGGGATCGGTAAGTAAATGGCATCCGTTACCTGCTGGTGTAATCCTATGGTCACGGGCCCTGCTATAGCGGTAGTTCAGCCACTGTTAAGAATTACTTATTACATTCTATGTCATCTAAGTATATGTAATTTGTATTTTAGGTTCTTTGTGTTGCATTCGGGTGAGTACAAGTGTAGTATATTGTTATGTAACATGGACTTGAGAATATCAAATGGACATTTGAAGAGAAGAATAACTTGCAATATAACTAAGTTAAGAGCTTTTCAACTTAAAGGGGTTTTCTGGCACTAGAGCGATTTTTCATACCGATGACCTATCCACAGGATAGGTCATCAGTATGTGATCTGTGGGGGTCTGACACAGGGGTCCCACACAGATTAGCTGTTGCAGCAGCCTCTGGGTGCTAGAAGCTGCTAGTGGACGAGGAAGGCGTGTAGCTACAGTGCCTATAGGTAGATCCAGAACACACATACAGATGTTCCAGTACAGAAATGCCTGTACCGTACATATACACATAAATACATACATAGACAAACAAATATATAGTGTCCTTCCTTATCTTTATTCCAGTTTGGTTAATAACTCCCAATTTCTCCTGAAACTAATTCAATGTAATATCGCAACATGCTAGCAAAACCATTGACAGGTTGCAGTTGAAAACACAACCACTTGGTGGCCTAACATTTAGGTTAAAGGGGTTGTTCAGAATTAGTAAAACATGGCTGACTTATCTCAGAAACAGTGCCACCACTGGATGTGTTGGGTACTGCAGCTCAGCAATAGTCTGGTGCTATTTTTTTAAGAAAGCAGTCATGTTTTTTTTTTTTAATCCTGGTCAAACCCATTAAATATCTTGTGATACAAAATCACGTTGTTTTGAAAAGCTGGTGATCTTGTGACATACATCCGAGGACATGTCCATCTAAGAGAAAAGGTAAGTGAGGACTCAGCTATATACACACCTTGCCAATGCTGGCTCCTTGCATTTTACATTCTATGCTTATTAATTTCACAATATATTTTTTATAAGGGTTTAAGCTTGGTTTTCTGATGCAGAGCTCTACAATCTCTAGTTCTATGGGGCTATCCATTACTAGTGCTATACACTGTCTAGTTCCAGCTTCGGAGGCTGCTTATATTAGTTCATTGGTGGGGTTGCCATGTGTCAAATTCCCTAACAATCTGATTATTATTATTATTATTATTATTATTATTATTATTGATAAGATAATCCTTTAATAGTCCTACGATGGGGAAATTCAATACAGGTTATCAGCATCTAAAGTCTGGAGAGCCCTTTCTAAGCTCTTATGACCATAGTCCATTCCCATTTGCTTATAGTTTACTGACATTCACTTGTTTTCATACTTTGTCATTGTGTACATTTATTGCTCCCCTGGCTTGTAAAGAGCACAGTATTTTTCTAGTATTATTATTTTTATTATCATTAGTATTAAATGAACAAAATGAAATAAAAAGGCAACAAAAGATTTGAATTCTTACAATGGTAAGTGTCCATTTTTACAAGCCTAGTACACTAACCTCATGGTGTTTTTTTCTTGCAGAGAGAAACCTCAAACTTCAAACCTGTCATACCCAGTGAAGGTAAAGGCCATCCGACAGATGCACAGGTACAACAAATCCCATTGTAATTTGCTTGTTTGAAGTAACTCTATCTATCTATCTATCTATCTATCTATCTATCTATCTATCTATCTATCGTAAAAGTACTACAGTGTTAGCATCATAGGTGCACTTAAACAGGCGATTCCTACTACTATCTGTAAACTCCCTATTTATTTATAAAAAGCAGAGTTACATTATTATATACTAGTGCATCTGTCAAGTCAGCAGTCTTCCCCATGATTGTCTCCCCTACTGAACCAGACTAAGGGACTTTTTTAAACGCTAAGAAAGCCTTTGCAGGTGTTTTGGGTTAATTGTTCTAATTTTCGGAGTTAATGACTTTTGGTTTTCCTTGGCTGTAAGCCATAATCATCAACATTAACATAAATAAACACTTGAAAAAGTTCACTCTTTGTAATGACTCAATATAATATGTGTTTCACTTTTTCAAGTGAATTACTAAAAAAAAAAATAATAACTTTTTGATGAGATTCTAATTTATTGAGATGCACTAGTACTTTCTTCCTACATTGGGGAATGTATTAACCCCTTCAGGACCTAGCTTATTTTGTTCTTAAAGGGGCTTTCAGGCCTTTTTTCAGTGATATGGTTTATTTTATTATAGAGGTTGTTACAATTGCAGTAATACCATATGTGTGCATTATTGTAAACAGTTTTGCAACAAAACCACCTTTTATGTATTTCTTTATTATTTAGTTCCAATAGTGCGATCTGTTAATTGCTTATATCGTGCTTTGATATACTCAGTACCCCAAAGCATTATTGCTATCACTAATAAAGTGACAAGTAATCTATTAGGTGGGGATGAGTGAACCAGTCGTAACATGCCAGGTTTGTTATGAAATTTACAAAAATCCCAGGTTTGAGATTTGTGGGGTTCGACACCCATGAATTATATTATACTCTGGGGTCTCTTCAGACCCCAGAGTATATTATGTGGAGGCCCAAGGGCGGTGCCAAAAATTAATAAATAGTCGTACTCACCTTCCTTCAACTCTCCTGTGCTGCTTCGGAGCATCTGGTGCTCCACTGTGGGCATCTTTGGTCCTCTTCCAGCCTCCTGGGTGTCATCAGTGGTCGCAGGGGAACTGATATCACCCAGGAGGCCAGAAAAGGACTGAAGACGCTCGTGATGGAGCACAAGATGCCGTGAGGGAGCCCAGGAGAGTTAAAGAAATGTGAGTATGACTGTTTCCACATTTCCCCTTGGGCCTCTGGTACTATAGTGCCTGAATACACTCCAGAATATAATAATAATAGCACTTCTGTTTTGGACTGAACAGGCTTGGTCCAAAAAAGTGCTTTAACCCCTATAAATAATATCGGACTTACTAAACCTGTATCAGAAACTATAGAGTTCTAACCCCTGTATAGGATATTGGACAAAGTCACCCTAAAATAATCATGTGTTTTTCCCAAGCAATAATGGAACGAATATTCCACTTTCTTTAATGAAATTGTGTCTCCTCATAGGCTTGATGTATAGAAAAAACTTGTAATTGTCTCAACTTTTAGTTATTAAAATGTTACGTTATTGATCTGATCTTTTTTTATTCCCCTTCAGATATGTCCTGATGAACTTAAAGGTAATTCAGCACTGACAAGAATGTATAGATGTTGTTACCATTCCAGGGATGACTTACATGCTTATCCACAATACATTATTAGGTTTTAATATAGAAGTGTGGTATTGTGGCCGAGTTGTGGTAGGCCAACATTATATACATTTTTATCTGATACAGCTGAAGGTGAGTTTTTAGGGCCATGTACCAGGCTGGTTTTTAGAGAATGAGGCTCTAGGCAAGCATTGTCCTTGTAACTTTAGAAATGTTTCTCATAATTCTAAAACTTGCATATAAACTTATATATATATATATATATATATATATATATACCTTATATACTTTCATATACTGCAATACAATACCATATACTTCCATACAATGGGAGGAATTTATTAAAGGGGCTGTCCGGGATAAACTAGGAATTAACCCCTAAACTAAACCCCCTCCCCCCGCCTAACTTCTAATTTACTTCTATTTACAAAAATCTATAATTACTCATATCCCTGGGGCACTTCCGAAACGAAACGTCACCAGTACTCTCCCCCCCCCACCCCATCAGTACGTACGTGCCTTCCTGTCTAGGAATGGCTCCTCCCCTCTTCCTCTGTGCAAGCGCTTGCACAGTCTGCAGGTGTCTGCGACTCCAGCCTGTGCATAGTGAAGGAGAAAGGAGGAGCCGTTTAATACTGGAATTTCTTACATCAGTCTTAATTCATTCACCCGACAGGCGCTAGACACACCAAATGCACCAGAATTACGAAGGAGCTTTGGTCTCTCAATAATTCTTGCATGTAAGGGTGTGCCTGAACTCAAATCTATGCCAATCTGACGGACTGGGGAATTCCCGCCCTACTCAGCCCACTGTCTAAAAAGTGGCAGTAGGGCGTGGGAGCTGACTTGTGCCATTGTGTACCAAAAGTATGCCAAGTTGAGGTGCATTTTTGGCCTGTTAGTAAATCTGGGCCAATAACCACACAGTGCAGTAATTTTGTGCCCAAATAGTACCACCATACAAAGCCTAAATAATAGTAATAGCATATAGTGTCAATGAAGACAGTAATTCCCATAGACTGGGCAGTGAAGAGGATTATGGTAAAGTCTTGGGGTGATATACGGTAAAGGGGTTACATACTGGTTATTCTCCTCTTTAGACTCCAGTGATGTCCTACTGTAACCAGAAATAACCAGAAACAGAACACGTTTATTGTAACTCTCAATAGGTTCAGACTCCCTTTCACCCCCTGCAGAACTCTTCGGTTTAGCACTCTTTAAAAGCATCCATGCCCCAAAACTATATAAAATACCTGCTACTCACTTCTTACTCCATTGACGGCACTGGTCACATGACCAACAGGTCCTTTTAGACATTCATTAATTTCATGAAGCAGCCTGATTTTGGTTAATGATGCTATACATTTGGGGAATCATTTTCTACAGCAAGTTCAATAAGATATGCCCTGAAGTTAGGGAAACTGGTTGGCAATATCAGGATATAGGAATGATATACAAAGCTAGCATTTTACCATAAAGGGGTTGTTCCACTATAAAATATGACTCCTAAGATATTTCTATTAAGATATTTTCACACTGCCATCATTGAAGTCCATTGTTCTGATCTAAAAGAAAGAATATATATAATCACGGCACTCCCTAATGGATGAGTAGTTGGTGCTCCAGAAGGGTTTCACCCCACACTTTAGCAAAAATCGATCCAGGCACTCAACCAATTGAAGATATGCTATATTTATTTAGTGAATGTGCAATCCATAAAAATCCTTTTATGGATTGCACATTCACTAAATAAATATAGCATATCTTCAATTGGTTGGGTGCCTGGATCAATTTTTGCTCCATTGTTCTGATCTGTCATAGTCTGATCAGAGCAACGGACTAAAATGTAGACAGAATGACTGATGGAGACAGAGTTCTCTACATCTGCATCTTTCTCCATTCACTGTAATGTTAAAAACCAAGACGGATCTTTCTTCCGTCTGGTTTGTTTTATTTTCTAATGGAAAGGTCAGGCAGGTACATTATTCTCTTCCATTAGTAAGCAAACAAGAAGGAAGAAAGATTCTGTCTTGGTTTTTAACATTATAGTGAAAGGAGATGGATGCAGACGGAAGGTACTCTGCCTACATCAGTCATTCTATCGGCCTTGTAGTCCCCTGCTCTGAACTTATAAAGAATCAGAGCAATGGACTGCAATGACAGCAGTGTGAATATACCCCTACATAATTGTTAGGCAGGGGCTACACTGTGATTTTGGCTGTGGCTTCTGTGCTGCGGTACTCCACGGGGCATCATAAGGCCAGGGCTACATAATGATTTTGGCTGTGACTCCCATCTCATGACCAAAGATTGCCATGTTCTTCTTTGACTCCTTCACTAATCTAAGGTTCCTTATCAGAGCATCCACCTAGTGTATTCAGTATTGTTGAGAAGAAGCCAGATATTCTTGACTGGCATTCGCAACAGCAGAAATTACTTTGCTACCTATGTACAGTACAAGAGGTTAAAGGTGGTGGGACACATCTACTGAGCATGTGCGACTATTGGTATTAGACACATTAGCTAGACATGTACAGGGAAATTAAAGAACACCAGGGGGCACTATAACAAGTATGTAAGAGGAGTATCTACACACAGGAGAATTAGAAAAAAAAAGTTATGATTTCCATGATCTATGAATGAAATATAATATTTAACCATTAGACGTTCTCAGATTATAAATTATTCTTGGGACATGCCAGCCCAATTAACATGTGTTTGTTTTCAATTTTAGATCTTGCCTTGACTACAGACATTTTACAGGGATTCTCTAGGAACATGGATTTACAAACTGTCATTTTAGTGGTACGCGGTATGGGATTACCAGATCCAAGGATTGACGCCATCCGACAAGATCATGGACATAACAGCGAGGAGCAAAAATATCAGATGCTGAAAGAATGGCATGAAAGTCATGGAAGTAATAAACCATTTCCAGAACTTCTGGGAACTCTCCAAAAAATGCAAAAATATCAGATAAAAAAAGATCTAATAGAAATTGCTGGAAAACATGGGCAGGCAAGTTAATGGATCATCTCATTGTGCTGTTCTCAGGGAACAATTTATTAATAAAATGGTAGATTTAAGGTTAGAGTTGGCCCTTACCCAAGTCACTCCAACTGTGAGCTTATTAATTAAATTCTATAAGTCCTAGTCCTATAAGGGCCTATTCTAACTTAGGGACTGGGGACAAGTTTTATATGTGGATGATTTTGTACTTCCATCCTATGGTAAATGCTTGTGTTATCCCTATTTTATTGGATCTTGATGTAAGAGGCCTCCTAAAACAGCATCAGTCATGAGAATAAAGCACTTTAGAAATTAGAAAACAGTAAAATTGGTGCTCTATAGAGAGTCACCAATGATCTGCTGAACGCTATGGGTCTGGTCCTTAGAAGCAGGTGCAGGAAGATAATCCAGCTGGCCATATGGGACAAGTATCCATGGAATGCGTGAATGGGCTAAGCTCAGCAAAATGGAGGTTTACTTGAAATAAGTTCTCCATGCACTGACCTAGTGGTGGGCATGTGCTTATACACAGCAGCCAAGCTGAGAAAACTGAGCTACAGTGTAAATCATGGGAGAGGCACAAAGCAGTAGCCTGGGCCACCGATGAGACACAGAGTTGATTTCAGACTACCTTAGTCTCCTATGAGACAATGCATCTACTGTAAGTTGCTGTCACCGATCACATAGTAGCTTTGGACTAATGGAGCAGAGAGTAATACAGCAATAACATAGAAACTGTAATAATACAGCAATAATTTAGAAACTATACAGTATAGCAGGTATGCCTTATCTATGCACAAAAACATATACAAGACCACATATTACAATACAAATCCTTACCCAAGAAAAAAAGATTTACATCTTCCAGATTACCATATATAATATACGCCAGCCTCCTCAGAGACACAGCCTTTCATAGTAAAGTTGTGGGTCAAGTTTCCAGCTGAGTTTGCCAAGGAAAACTTTCTTGAACCTGACATTTTCCCTGTAGTGGGTGGTGCAGGGGAAATGTAGTATAATAGAGCAGCACCCTACTTTATAAGGGAATCTTCAGTAAGGACCCCCAACAAGGGATATGAACCAGAGTTGTCTGATAGGGGGTGTCACTAAATAAGTCAGTCTGTAAATTTAGATGATTGGCTGAGTTGGATCATGTGACTGCTCCCGCAGCATTATGTATACATAATATCGTAATGTTTGAAATATGTCTGTTTACATTTGTAGCATAATATAATGTAAATTAAAATAAAAAAAAAATATTTTTCAAGTATTGGATATATTTACTCACTGTGTGGAATGTACTTGAGGTAGAAGATACCATGTTTCTCTGAAAATAAGACAGGGTCTTATATTATTCTTTGCTCCGAAAGATGGGTTGTCTTATTTTCAGGGGATGTCTTATTTGTTTCCATGAATAAAAATCCACTCACCAGACCCCCTACACCCAAAACAATTAGATCTGGCAAGTGCCAGTGGTGGATGGGTCTCACTAACAGATCTGCGTCACTCCTGTCAAAGACGTGTCATTGTCAGGTCTCTTGCCGTTGCAGCTGCGTTCCACTGCAGCCAAGTGTAGCGGTTGGCTCTCCCTGGTGACTGAAAGCAGCCACAACACTTGGGCTCAGGAGTGGCGTGATGCCAGCGGGACTACCCGATCAGTGTGTGAGAGCCTGACACTACCAGTAGTCAACTCTTATTGTTGTGGAGAACTCTCTCACTACAGATAGCTCCCCTAAGGTCAATGTCCGATTCTTTTGGGGGTGTCTGCTTTCCTTGATGAAGGGTCTACTGTATCTATCTATTTACTTTTTTACATGTATAGCTACCTGGGCACTAATTTTAATGAACTGCAACCAGGGCTTATTTTTGGAGTAGGGTTTATTTTTCAAGCATACTCCAAAAATCCTGAAAAAATCATACTAGGGATTATTTTCAGGGTAGGTCTTATTTTCGGGGAAATGGGGTACACCCAGAGCCCAGTACCTAAGAGGGCCAAAAGCTTCTTTGTAACCTGAGTAAAATTCCTATCGATAGAGGAACTGCACTGTTACCAAGGTAGGGTGTAGGGAACTGTCCAAGGGTCATGAACAGGAAACATTTGGGAAACAAACACTAGGCCCCCCTTTACTATGGTGTAAAAACCTGTTTGCTATAGGACATCCTCCTGGAGGAGATTGTGCCAGCAGGCAGGTTGGGTGCAGACAATAAGTGCCAAGCCTCAGATTCCTCTCTGTATTCTGGCCCTCCGGCTCTTCTTCTTTTACTTGCTGATTAGGCTGAGAAAAATGGGGCGGAGGTTTTTTTTTTCATTAAACGAGGGGTACCAACAATTTTGTCCATGTGTGTATATGACTGGTGGTGACTAGAGATGAGCGAACCAGTTCAGATTGAACTGAATTCAATCTTAATTTTCCAACATGAAACTTTTGGGGTTTGTCACCCTTGAACTGGAAGAAAAATTATTGTACTCTGGGGTCAGGGCTCAGGGAAGGTGTAAAAAAAACCCCATTTATACAGTACTCACCTTCCCTCACCTCTTCTGGGCCTCCTCGTGGGATGCGGCACTCTCTCTCTCTGTCCTCTTCCGACCTGCAGGGTCACTGCTGTGGCCATGTGATTGGGCCTTAGTGGTCACGAGACATGTGAGTATAACTGTTTGTTATTTTTTTACATCTCCCTTGGGTCTCCACCTATTCTTCTCCGATTCCTGAAGAGAACTCAGGATATAATAATTTCACTACCAGTTCTAATAAGTTTGGACTTAAACGAACCAGAGGGTCAATTGTTCCAAACCCGAGATTAAATTAATCTTCAGAGGTTTGCCCATCTTTACTAGTGACTTTTTAAAGTCTCTTCAATTGTGGCTATTTTACTCTGGTCCCTAGGTGGCATAGAAAGTGAATGAAATTTAAAGGGATTGTGCGCTCTATTCACTTCTATGGGTCTGCGGGCACTGTCGGAGATTATAGTCCCGGCAGTCTCATAGAAGTGAATGGAGCGCCAATCACACAAGCGCACTGGCGCTCGATTCACAAGGAGGCCTTAGGGGGACTTTTGGTCCCCCGTCCTCATGATCACTGGGGGACCCGGCAATTGGGCCCCCAGAGATCGGACACTTATGCCCTGTCCTGTGGATAGGGGATAAGTGTCCATTGTGGCACAACTTCTTTAATCCCTTCACTCAAAATCACTTGATCATGTACTTTATTAGGTGGGAGGGGGTGTATTGAAAGGGCTCAGGAGCTGAATCCTCACCATACACGGTGGATGCCGGCTGTATAATTCAGCCAGCACCCTCCACTAACAGCAGTGATTGGTGCCGACACCAATTGTAGCTGTTAACACTTTAGATGGTGCGGAACATCATCGGTGGACGTCGATTGGTTGCCATGACAGCTGGGAGCCTATTGAAGGCTCCCAGGCTTGTCATTACATTAGTACTATTACACTCTGCCAGTGGCAGCGTATAATAGAAGTCAATGACTCAAAAGTAAACATAAACACTATAGGTATCCCCCCACTCCAAAATGTCCGATCTATTGAAATATAAATATATTTATCCCATACGGTGAACAGCATAGCGGGAACAAATATCAAATTGGCCACATGACTCTTTTTTTTAACACTTTGCTTCCTGTAAAAAAAATGGAATAAACAGAAATCAAACCATCAGAACTTCCCCAAAATGGTATCAATAAAAACAACATCTTGTCCTGCATAAAAAGACGCCAAACCCAGCTCCATACATATAAATATAAAAAAGGTTTAACAATATGGCGACACAATTAATTTTTTTAAAAGGTATCAAACCATTACAAATACTATATAAATTTGGTATCACCATGATCGTACTGACCCACAGAATACAGGTACCATGTCATTTTTATCATATAGTGAATGCCGTAAAAATTAAACCCATAAGAAATTGCTGCAAATGCGTTTTTTTTTTCCAATTCCACCTCATTCTGATTTTTTTTTCCAGCTTCTCAGTACATTGCACAGCATATTGAATGGTGCCATTACACAGTACAATTTGTTTCGCAAACAATAAGCCATCATGTGACTCTGTGAACTGAAAAATGAAAAAGTTATGGCTCTTGGAAGGTGGGGAGGGAGAAACGGAAATGCATAAATGAAAATTGTCTCAGACCTGAAGGAGTTAATGATATATGTACTGTTTGCAATGCAACAAAGTTATCAAGAAAACAGCACAAGCAAGGGAAGTCTCACAGGCATAGGACACAAGCAGGGTGCCAGGATAGAAGGAAGGAGGTGGACATGCTCAGGGGAGTTCAAAACAGATTTTATGTCTTCTCTTAACTCTGTTTTTTATGTTTGTCTTTTTTTTTTCAGTATCCGTTGGACTTCATCTATTTCGGTGGACTACATCAGACCCGTGTTTTGTTTAGTTTTTTTTTATAATTTTTAATATTGTTGTTAGATGTAATACTATTTTTTATATATTTTTATTGTGTGTTTTTTAACTATTTAACTTTTTTAGTAACGGAGTTGTCTGATTGTTGTCAGACAGCTGTGGCCTTAGTCTTTGTGTAACACTAACCTCCCCTCACTGTTACCCCAGAATCAGTGGAATGGCGTCTACTAAAGGATGCAAAGAATTAGAGACAATGAAAGGTTCACTTTAAATGGTGCTGTGGAGCTGGTCAGATTTTTCTTGCCCACTAAAAATTCATTATGGCTCATGACCATGAGTTTAGGGTCATTTTGTTGGTGTTTTTAGGAGACTTAACTTCAAACACATGACCAACTAATTGGTTAGCGACTCTAGATTTGGTGATTTTTTAAGAAGTGGCTGTACTTTAGTATACCCACAAGATGGCGCAACAGGATTATACAGTAGCAATAGGCCGCTACATTGTAACTGCTGAGGTACAATTGCTAAAGAAAGTGCTGAACGAATAAATAAAGATTACAATAAACTTACTACACACAGTGTTACTAATGTTAACCATTAGGACTAAACCATATTTTTTCTATTTCCTTCAAACTTTATCATTCTTTATCAAACATATTTTTGCTTTTCTGCCTGCACTTTGAGATACATCTGAACTTCACTTTATATTACTTCTAAAAATAAGAAAAAAAGTCTAACACACTATGACACTTGTCTTTACAGCAGTTGCCCCATGGTCATATCTAGTCACCTGTCCACAGGGTAAGTGACAACTCTCTGATTGCCGGGCAATCTATTATAATAATAATAATACATTTTATTTATATAGCGCCAACATATTCCGCAGCACTGTACAATTTGTAGGGTTCTAGAACAGACAAAAAAAGATACATTACAAAGAAATAGTCAATTCACACACTGGGAATGAGGGCCCTGCTCGCAAGAGCTTACAGTCTATGACGTAGAGGGGGGTGACACAGGAGGTAGCAGGGGATACTGCTGGGACCCCCACTGATCACCAGAACAGGGGTCCCATGTCTTATTTGACTGGCGTGGCTATCACATATGTGTTACAGTGTGGTCATTACAATAAGAGCATGGTTGTCGGCTTCTGCAATGATCAAAATGGCACAGATCCTGTGCCGCTGCGGTCTCCTTGATGTACATATACAGCAGAGCAATTTTCTAGATGGGTTCTTGATATACATGTAAATTTCACAGAAGGAGTGACTAAAACATAACTTTTAATGAAAGTCAAAATAAAAAATAAAATACTATCTGGTAGATACAAAACTGACTATATAGTCAAATTGAAGGTGTATACTGGGGCGGAGAACACCTCTGAGTGTGTATAAGAACAGTCTAAAAAGACCTAACCACACCCATTCTCACTCAGCTTTCCCAGAATCAGATATTTTGTTCAATGTTGTGTGACCTCCATATCACAGCAGCATACATTCACCAAAGGTTACTATATAGGGATTCTGAGTGATATGTAATCCAGTCCTTGTCCTGAATTTCACTACATCCCTGTAAGGGTGGGTTCACACTTGCGCTTGAGTCCGTCCGCTGCCAATCCGACTGAAAATCTCGGGAAACTGGATAGACACCGGATAGCGACAGGTTAGTGACGCATTACTTAAAAACCCATTCATTTGAATGGGTTTTTAAAGCAATGCACGGGTGTCCGATTGCACCCTCTGCGCTGCGAATCCAGTTTTTTTCAAATAAATGGGTTTTTAAGCAATGTCTCGCTAACCTGTTGTTATCCGGTGCCTATCCAGTTTCCCGAGAGTTTCACTTGGATTGGCAGCGGACGGACTCAATCGCAAGTGTGAACCCACCCTAAGCTGGTGATGAGTGTATAGAGGAAACACACAGTGCGGATAGCCATTAGTTGCTCTGGTCTCCCATCAGGTGCGCTATAAAGGTGCTACTGATAATCTTGTATGCACCCATTAAGATATAGCAGCATCCTGTAGCTCTACAATTTTACAGAAAGAGGCTGAGTGGACATTCAGACTGAAAAGTCTCAAACCAGCAAGTCTGAATGATTTTATATCATACACTAGTTTCATTTCATTTACATTCTTGGCGTCCCCTACCTCATTATTGATCGCAGCCACATATTTGCTGCAACCATTTATTATGTATATCTTTTCTATCCCTCGTACATATAGCATATTCATTATTTGGGTCTATCTGCATTGGTCACTGTTCACACTCTGTATTTGTCAGTGATATTTGCAGCGTCTTTATTCACGGAGTCCTGGGGCGTGTTATTGACATTATTGTCCCTGGTGGTCTTTACTATCAGATATAAATGCCCCGCTTATGGTGAAGGTTCTGATATGTCTATAATAATGACGCAGCTTTGACATTGTTTATATTGCTGTGTTTCTATATCATCAAACAATGTGTTGTTTCCAGCCAGTGATGTGTTCCAAGCTGGCAGCAGAGGTCTGTTAGCGTTAGTATGAAATCATGGCACCAAGTCACACCCCCTCCCATGTACAACGGAGGCGTGGCCAATAGGAACGTGTGACATCACACTGGGGGCGGGTTCTGAGGCTATATAGTACCTGGCAAGTGCCATGTGTGGTGGTTTCTACCTAAGTACTGTGATCCACCATTAGGGTTGTGGGAACTGCGGGTTTCACTGTATTTTGTTCAGTCCTCTTGCCTTTATACTTATCCTCCTGCTGATCCCAGGAATACTATACTGGGGGAAACACATATAGGAATAAGGGACTTATTGTAGAGCTACAGGATGCTGCTATATCTTAATGGGTGCATACAGGATTATCAGTAGCACCTTTATAGTGCACCTGATGGGAGCCCAGAGCAACTAATGGCTATCCCCACTGTGTGTTTCCTCTGTACACTCATCACCAGGTTACAGCGATATAGTGAAATTCAGGACAAGGACTGGATTGCATATTAGTAACCTTTGGTGAATGTATGCTGTTATACGGAGGTCACGCAACATTGAACAAAATATCTGATTCTGGGAAAGCTGAGTGAGAATGGGTGTGGTTAGGTCTTTTTAGACTCTTATACACACTGAGGTGTTCTCTGCTCCAGCATATACTTTGAATTTGACTATATAGTCAGTTTCGTACCTACCAGATAGTATTTTATTTTGACTTTCATTAAAAGTTATGTTTTAGTCACTCTGTGATGATGAGACCCTCAATTTATGTATCTTTCTTGGAATTTTTTTTTTTCTTGATCATGTCACTCCTTCCCCCACTGGTTGGAATGTGATGCAAAGGAGGTTACACCTTTGGACACTATGTCTCACTGGTTTTCATCCCTGGCTGGGGGAGGTGAAGGGTGTGGTTGGAGAGGGTCTCACACGGAGGTAGGGAGTTTTCTGAGAGTCTATTGTGTTGAGCCTGGAAGAGAGACAGCTAAAAGAGCAGAGCTGTGTGCTCAGGTATCTTTCTATATTTTAATTTCCCTTTTATGTTGGTGTATTGTATCATCGCACTTTTGCTTGTATGTTTATGCTTGATTATATTAATATTGTATATTTCTGTATATGCTATTAATTCATACCGACCCACTTGGGTTATTAAACATATAAAATTTATATCGCTCATTTCGTTTTATCCTATGACCCGGTCTACTCACGGTGTGTGAGTGGGAGGTTAAGAAAGAAGTTTGATCGCAGGCGTGCCAGGCGGCTGGGCGAGGCGATATTCTTCACACACTCCTTCTATGAAATTTCCCCATATTGAGTGTCTATCCCACAGTGATATTAATATATGTGTAAGTCACATATTGGGATGAGGTTAATGCTATTTTGGTTGGAGTGATGTATGCTGTCATATATCCTGTATTTACTCCATGATATAGCTTTCTATACTACCCATGATATACAGTTTGTATTTCATATTGCGACAGTCTGAGACTGCAGGCCATAAATACCTGCATACTAGTGTGCACACCTTACTGAGGAATAGCTGAGTTTACCTACATTGATAGACCTTGTAAAACCTACTACCCGCCATTTAACAACATTCACTCCCTCTGTTCTTGCCTCATCCTTTGTTTATTGTTGAAACCGTCCAACTGCTCTGAGGGATTTTTACCTTCACATGGCTAAATGAAAACGTTTAGTGTCAATCTGGCCACACAGAATATGTGTGTGTTTACTTTAAATTACACCCTGCATTATGCTGTTATCATTGGTATCCCATATATCCCCACTGACCACACCAAGGAGGGGCTGGAGCACTCTAGTGAGCACTCTGGCTCTTTTAGCATTCACTTGTATAGGGCTGAGCTGTAGGACCAGGCTCTGCTGCATGTACAGATGGAGACTGTACACTGCTCAATAGAGTGCGGTGACCCCTTGTTTTCAGGATGGACCATCAATGTGGCTTCCTAAAAAAAAAAAAAAAAAAAAAAAAAAAACCCTTAAAAAAATAAGTGAAAGGGGTTATGCAGTCTGAAAATATTGATGACCTATCCTAAGGATAGCTCATCCATATCAGATTGGTGGAAGTCTACACCAGAACGGAGCAGGAATCAGACAAATATGTTCTCTGTATAGTGGCCAAACCAGATAAACTCTCATTCCTCCCACACTCCAAAGACATACTGATAGGGAATGTAGATTGTGAGCCCTATATGGGACAGTGACTGACAATGTCTGTAAAGCGCTGCGGAATATGATGGCGCTATATAAGTAAGCAAAATAAATAAATTCAAGTGAATGGGAGCTAAACTGCAGTAACCTGTTTTGACTACTACAGAGAACAGAGCTATCTGCTGCCTGCTCCATTCTCCGTATACCAGCTGCCTAGAATAGGACAGGTCATCAATATGTTTAGCACAGGAAAACCCCTTTAATAAACAAAAAAATATTTTTGAAAATAATGCACAAAGCACACACAACCCTCGATAAGTTGAGGATTTATAGGGCAAGAGAAATATATAATAAAATGATGGCTTCACATCTCCATTTGGGTTTTCATGTTTCTGTTCTCTTATAGCACCTAAAAAACCTGTAAACCTATCCGTGATGGATATGACAAAAACAGATCCGTATGGACTCGATTGACTGTAATTGGATCCATCAGGTTACCATTATAGTGTCCCCCATTTTTCTGGATGAAAAACTTCTGCGCACACGTTTTTTGGATGGTGATTTTTAACAGCACCTGAGATAGAGACTCCTAACCAAATGTTCAGTATAGATGTGAACATAACATTATGTTTATCCTATTGAGAATTTTATTTTAAGATTATTAGGTAGTAAAATCATTACATATACACAAGTCATATTTTCCATTGCTAAATAATCCTGGTATAAGGTCGGCAGTACATGCGTAAAGTTGCGTAAAGGGGCCAAAATGGTCCTAAATATAAGGGAAGGAGAGTTCACCTAGCTTCCATATTAAGTTTGAGTAAAATAGCCATTACTCAACTCTTACATCTCCCACTGCTCTAGTGCTTATGGTCCAGTGGTCCCTGCTGGTGTCTATTCCCTACAGCGATGATGTGCCGTACACACATGTGACTACTGCAGCCAATCACAGGCCTCAGCTCGCGATGCTGGCATGTACCACACAAGATGATGAAGCATGACCATGCCTCCATAATGCCCATGCTGTTAATGCAAATTAAGGAATACTAGCCAAATGGGTGGTAATATTGCATGCCATACAGCAGACAGAGAAGCCATAATGTTACCACCCACTTGGCTAGTATACCCTAATTTGCATTAATACTAAAAGGCTTATATCTTTGGAATGACTGAATAGATTTGGACAAACAAAACACCAAAATGTTCTGGATGACAGCACCTATCAGATGATGTATGTCATTGGACTTTTCAGACATGGTGACAGGTCAACTGCAACCTCAGCCCTCCTGATAACTGTGTCCCTACTGTAACAATGTACACCATTATAGTATACATTCATTTTTAGCAAAGTTGAATATCTGTGCTGACTTCTATATCTCTGCAATTGTAGCTATACAAGTAAGAATAATAATAATAATAATAATAATACTTATCACCTTTTTAGTATCTACAGATCATAAAAGCCTTTTATCTGCATAACTCCCGATAATCCACACAACAATCCTTTCCCTCCTCCAGCTCTTATGGCCTTGTATGATTTATTATACGAACCTTGCTCAGATAAGACTAACCTTTGAACTATTAGTCATGCTGTTATGTCCGGCAAGCGGCCAGATTTTTCACATTCCCGAAAGTCAAATAAGAACTGGTAAACCTATTGTTCATGACATATTAATATTATATTAAGTTGCCCACTGGCAAACATTTATTTCTTCCCTGTTGACAGAACATTATTTCCATGTTTCCAGCCTAGGCGTAGTCATGACAATAGGGATCCCAGTGATCATGCAATAAACACCTATTCTGTGAATCCCAATGACCCCCCTTCATGCTATTGTGTTATCCCCTTAAGTAATTGACTCAGAGTCCATAAAACAGCTGTAGCATCACATCAGGGAGAGATCTGGATATTTGTTGAGTTTCTTACATCAGCGCACTTGTGTTTTCTGTTTGTCCTACTGAGCTTCTGTATTCCTGGTTTTCTGCTTACACAGATTCACTACGCTTTGTTATCGTCCTGCTGATACTTGTGACATGGGTTGCCTTTTCTAAGTGTCAGTGGACACCATATGGCACCGTAGAGTAAGGCTACAGTCAGATAACCGAGGTGCAAAACAGCTGTGAAAAATGCCCATTTTCACAGATCCATCATACATTACACTCAAAAATAGAACATGACCTATATTTCGACGGCCCGTTAGAACAGACTGTCGAAGTAACAGTCATGCGAATAGCCCCCATTCATTGGCATTGAATTTAATGCTGCCGTGTGACATCCGTTAAAAAAATGGACATCACACGGCCATTATTCACGGTCGTGTGAATGTTGCCTAAAGGGCCAGTTGGTGTTTTGCCCTTTAGTTTTTGGAGCAATTCTTTGTAGGGTTTATCAGCTTGACAAATTCTTAGCTCAGCATCCATTTCTATTATCTATTTCTTACTTTTATCCTAGAAAGTCCCTTTAAGTCCAATCGCTTATCTCTGTTAGTTTTCCTTCTTTATCTATTTTTCACTATTTTTAGGTATGGGCTCTGCAATTTAGTAGAAATGAACTCTAGACAGGCATATTAGGGCTGATTTATCAGGACCGCCATTTTTCTCTCTGGTCTTGGTAATTCCTACCCCACAGTAGTTTGTACCTAATTCACGCATCTCCGGGGTCAAAAATGAGCAAGGACCTGGCATAGATTTCTGGTATCATTTACACAAAAAAACTGGCATAAATGATAAAAAAAAATCTAGTGGACCTAGTGTCCCTATGAGGTACATGGTGTGTTAGGCACAGAACTTAAAAAGCCACAATTTTTGCACAAAAATTCTGTCCTATGCAAAAAATTGTGACCTTTTCATGGCTTGCATGGCAGTTTTGGTACATGAGCTCCTATATACATGGAAACATATGATGGTTACAAAGGAACACTCATATTCTATTATACAGTGGGTACGGAAAGTATTCAGACCCCTTTAAATTTTTCACTCTTTGTTTCATTGCAGCCATTTGCTAAAAGCAAAAAAGTGCATTTTATTTCTCATTAATGTACACTCAGCACCCCATCTTGACAGAAAAAAAAAACAGAAATGTAGATATTTTTGTTAATTTATTAAAAAAGAAAAACTGAAATATCACATGGTCATAAGTATTCAGAACCTTTGCTCAGTATTGAGTAGAAGCCCCTTCCTTTTGAGCTAGTACAGCCATGAGTCTTCTTGGGAATGATGCAACAAGTTTTTCACATCTGGATTTGGGGATCCTCTGCCATTCTTCCTTGCAGATCCTCTCCAGTTCCGTCAGGTTGGATGGTGAACGTTGGTGGAGCCATTTTCAGGTCTCTCCAGAGATGCTCAATTGGGTTGAGGTCAGGGCTCTGGCTGGGCCAGTCAAGAATGGTCACAGAGTTGTTCCGAAGCCACTCCTTTGTTGTTTTAGCTTTGTGCTTAGGGTCATTGTCTTGTTGGAAGGTGAACCTTCGGCCCAGTCTGAGGTCCAGAGCACTCTGGAAGAGGTTTTCTTACAGGATATCTCTGTACTTGGCCGCATTCATATTTCCTTCAACTGCAACCAGTCGTCCTGTCCCTGCAGCTGAAAAACACCCCCATAGCATGATGCTGCCACCACCATGTTTCACTGTTGGGATTGTATTGGGCAGGTGATGAGCAGTGCCTGGTTTTCTCCACACATACCTTAGAATTTTTCTCCAAACATACCTTAGAATTAACGCTAAAAAGTTCAATCTTCGTCTCATCAGACCAGAGAATCTTATTTCTCAGTCTGGGAATCCTTCATGTGTTTTTTGGCAAACTCTATGCGGGCTTTCATATGTCTTGCACTGAGGAGAGGCTTCCTTCGGGCCACTCTGCCATAAAGCCCTGACTGGTGGAGGGCTGCAGTGATAGTTGACTTTGTGGAACTCTCTCCCATCTCCCTACTGCATCTCTGGAGCTCATCCATAGTGATCTTTGGGTTCTTCTTTACCTCTCTCACCAAGGCTCTTCTCCCACGATTGCTCAGTTTGGCTGGACAGCCAGGTCTAGCAAGAGTTCTGGTCATCCCAAACTTCTCCCATTTAAGGATTATGGAGGCCACTGTGCTCTTAGGAACCTTGAGTGCTGCAGAAATTATTTTGTAACCTTGGCCAGATCTGTGCCTTGCCACAATTCTGTCTCTGAGCTCCTTGGGCAGTTCCTTTGACCTCGTGATTCTCATTTGCTCTGACATGCACTGTGTGCTGTGAGGTCTTATATAGACAGGTGTGCGCCTTTCCTAATCAAGTCCAATCAGTTTAATTAAACACAGCTGGACTCCAATGAAGGAATAGAACCATCTCAAGGAGGATCAGAAGGAAATGGACAGCATGTGAGTTAAATATGAGTGTCACAGCAAAGGGTCTGAATACTTATGACCATGTGATATTTCAGTTTTTCTTTTTTAATAAATTTGCAAAAATGTCTTCATTTCTGGTTTTTTTTTTTCTGTCAAGACGGGGTGCTGAGTGTACATTAATGAGAAATAAAATGAACTTTTTGCTTTTAGCAAATGGCTGCAATGAAACAGAGTGAAAAATTTAAAGGGGTCTGAATACTTTCCTTACCCACTGTATACTGCTCTATAGCCCGTAGTTGTAAAGTATAATTTTGGATGACATAGAAAGTCTTCAAATGACTGTTATGTTAGAAATGTTGTCGACAACAAAATTGTTAGGAATTCTCTTCGCTGGCCAGTTTTCTGCTGTTGTCACGGTATGAGTATGACAACAAATGCAGTGTTCCCTGGCCCCAAAAATCATGAGTCATGTGAGCAGCTGTCACTTTTACACCTCGTTATGTTGCAAACATGAGTCTGACTGATAAATTTCTCTGTCATTGACTCTGACCTCTTTGTTGTCTGGGAATTACATTAGTTAATGTTTTTGGAGGACCCTGATTTTCAGACTCCAACATATTTAGAAAACTAAACCTGGGTCGTAGTGGCAATTATTGTTTGAGCATACTTGTGTCTGTATGGAATAGACATCTGGATAAACTATATTACTGATGATTTGTGAGCCTTTATATTCTCATGAGTGCGTACTTCCTTGAAATATTAAAAACACTTGGATCGCCCATGCATGAAAGCATATTCATAAGTAGCATTAGAAAAGCCAAAAACTTCAGCCGTGTTATTATTTACCACGGTTTTAGAATCCAAAAACTGAAAATATGTTCTCACAGTCGAGACATAAGACGAACCCTTTAATTATTATATTAGTGATGTAAGAAAGACTCTGGAGAGCTCTTGTCATCCTATAATTTACATAAGTAATATGAACTTACCATCCTAAGATCCTTTAATTATTGAACTTAATAATTTCTATAGGGCAGAAGTGTAACTTGAAGCTATTGGGCCCCAATGCAAAATAGTAACGGGGTTCCCACTTACCATGTGCTATTTATAATACCGGGGTCGTCTTATGTTTTAGAAAGGTCTTTGGGTCTTCTGAGGCTCCAAGACCCGATAGCTACTCTCCTGAAATAAGGACAAGAGATTGCTGAGAGAGTGTTGTGGGCATGCTCTGTGACCTCTACAGAATCACTGTGCAGGGTGAAAGAGGAGATGAACAGTAACCATCACCTATTGTCAGTGGTAGATCCTGTGTTGTCTGCCTCCAGCTTCATAGATGTACCTTTCCTTGCAATCCTGCTTGTGATGATAATGAGGTAACTGAAGAAAAGTGATCTCTGCAGAAAAAAAAACTGCTATCCTATTATGACTGACTTGGTGACCATTGTAAAAATTTCAAGATTTCAATATTTTACTGAAATATAGGAAGTATTATACAGCTGAGACCTGACAATCATTGTCCTTCAATAGTGATCATGATATCAAAGTGATTACAGAGAGGAAAGCCCTCCACTCACCCTCACCCCATCGGCAACCCTCCGATGAGATTGTGGGCTTTGAAAGGGCTGCCATAGCAGCAGGGAGGCCTAACAACTAGCTGTCATGTACCTGAGTATGTTAGGTTCTGCTAGAAACAGGACCTAACACACATCTGCAGTAATGTACTATATGCTGCAAAACAGAAGTGTTGCAGTATATTGTACAGGGTATCAAGTAATCCAATGTTTGAGTCCCCTTGTGAAAAAGTAAAAAAGAAATTAAAGTGTATAAAGAAGTTCTAATAAATAGATACATTAAATAAATAAATGCAATTTAAAAGTTCCAAAAATCAATTTCAAATATAAATAATATAAGCAACAAAATAAACTTATAGTATTAAGTTTTGCCACATGCGCAAAATGTCCAAACTATCAAAATATAATGTTCTTTGTCCTGTGTGGGTAAAAACCTTGCAATGAGTTAATTGTTGTGTTTTGGTTACCTCGGTCTCAGATATAAGGAATAATAAGTGATCAAAAATTCCAGAAAACTACAGTTCACAAAACATTGAATATACCACAAAATGACGCCATCCCAAAATATCATCATGCCAGGAATAAGTCCTAATTTAACTATGTCAATGGAAAATAAAAAAAGTGCGGGAATGGAAAACTAAAAAATTACCAAGCATTAAACTAGATGTTGCCCTTAAAGTGTTTATGCTAGGTTCACACCTGCGTTCGGATTATTGTTAGTCGGGTCTGCTTGGGGACCTGAACAACGGAAACCCAATCCGCTTAAAAAGTGGTTACCCGCGGAAACCCATACACTATAATGGAGTCCACCGTGTCTGCCCGAAAAATGCTTGCAGGACTTTTCTCTCCACATTTTTCAAGCTGATTCGGGGACGGAATTCGCGAACAGAGATTGGGCGCATGTGTGAACCTAGCCTTAAACATAGATCTACACTGTAAACAGTGGACACCCTGAATCATTACCTATAACCATAACCCAAATCTCCCCTAGTCCAGGCTATATAAATGAAATTCTTTTGGTTGTTTTCCTTGAGAGACATGAGTGTAATACATTATATTTCAATACACTGTACCTACTATGTAAACTATAACTCATATTTCCTGTCCTCGTATATTGGATCATTATACAATTTTATTGATGCATACTAAAGTTTTAAGGCTAAACGTCACCTTTGGTGAACCATAGATTAGTCTATAATACGTACAGTAGGTGCGGTTTCCTCAGTTAACCTTATGAACTTTTGGCTTCAAACACAAGATTCATGCTTACGGTCTGCCAAGAAACCTCTTCTCCTGAATTACAGATGCGTAAGAACTTGTAAACTGAAGACAGGAACAAAGTAATTAGGAGATTACAATATATATTTCCAAACTTTTCACCAGCCCCTATAGATTCTGTATTTTGGTTAATATATTTAATCCATTGTATTTGATTTATTATTTACTGCCTGTGAAATCTGCAACCAGAATGGGAGATTGCCACAACATGCAAATCCTGCAATATATGTAAGATGTAAATCCAGCTAATAAAGTTAGAATATCCACATGATTAAAAATGAAACATCAGATCATAATCAGATCAACATAGAGTGATACCTGTGGGTGAAGTGGACATGGTGAATGCAGACCTCAGCAAACAGAAAGCGACCCCAGTGTTAAGGAACCATCTCAACGCGTTTCGCCAACCTGGCTTCCTCAGAAGGTGTACCTTGTAAAATGGAGGGTTTATATATGTATAGACAAATGAAAAAACGCAGCTCATCTGGGATGAATTGAGAGCAGCACATAGATGCCATTATGGCTCCGAATGATCCTCACTGCGCATGTGCAGAGGTGACAACGCATATAATGTTGGGAGAGGTCACATAACCACTATAATGTGGAAGAATCACCCAGGAGTCAGCGCATGGGCAACGTGCGTTAAACATACCGGAGTTGGAGTCATGTATATGAAATGTCTAAAAGAAAGATGTATCAAAAAAGATGTAAAATCTTTTTGGAAGCTGATCTACAAGGAATAGGCTAAAGTATCAGGGGCTGGTGCAATAGATTAGATATACATAAAAAACCTGATAAAGTGAAGAAGGGTGAAAAAAGTGAAAAAATATAAAAGTGATACATAAATGTGTAATACATAATACACATGAATAGGATGCAGATATTGCCAAATGCAAAATACTGCAAAACACAGTTGCTATAAAATGCAAATACCACAAGTAAAATAGTGACCAATGTGATGAAAAGTGAAAAAAAACACTAATATTATTCTAGCAAACAGTATAGCAATCAAACAAGTGTAAAGAAAGTTGTTCATACCTATGTAAATAAGCCCACAAAGGCATGTGGCATAGTAAATAACAGCTTGTGTGTTGCATGTGATGTTGTGTAAGATCTTAAATTGTTTTTTCCTGAGGAATCAGAAAAGTGTGTAGATCTTACCATACAACAGCACGTGCTACAACAACCACAGGGAAAAAAAAACCCCACCTAGGACCACTGCTACCAAACACGTTTCCAATAGATTTGGGGACATAATGACTGCGTGTCAAAATGTCTCAGAGGTTTTTAGATCTCCTCCAGGTTATACTCGGAGATTCTGTCAAGAAAGAAACTAAATTGCTATCCGTCAAAGGAATGGACCAATGTTTGCCCAGCACATGGCGTATCTCCCGCCACCTAGATTTGTAGGTTGTAATTAATCTAGCACGGGAGGGGTAACCTGTATGATTTTTATCCTTACTTACCAGCAAGGGGTTACGTGTAGAATTTTTAGCACGATTCTGGTTCTGATTCTGGGTCACATGCTCGGAACCAGCCCTAGTCTCCTAGTCAGCCAGGCCCCACAGCACAGGTAGACAGGAGTCAGTAGACATGTAGATTAGTAGACAGGAGTATGTAAACAGGAGAGGGGGACCGGGGCTGGTTCCTATCACGTGATCCAGAGTCGGAACCAGCCCAGATCCAGCTGGAGCAAACGCCCAGAGCAGGTTAGTTAATTTCAAGTCACTGGATAATTCCTTTAAGGCTGAGGCCCCACATTGCGGAGAAGCAGCTTTTTTTGTTGCAGATTTTGCTGCGGTTTTTGAGTCAAAGCCAAGAATGGCTGCAAAAGGAATGGGAAATATATAAGAAGCTCTTATACTTCTTCCTTCTGCTGAATCCACTCCTGGCTTTGGCTCAAAAAATCACAGCAAAATCTGCAACAAATAAAACTGCAACGGGGGGCCTCAGCCTAACTTGGTATTCAGCCAGTAAGTAACTAACAGGTAATGTTTGAAATTACTAAATGATGGCGATAAGAGAATAGGCAGTTATAGTGACATACTACTTCCCATTCCAAGCACTTTACTACTTACAATTCACTTGATAGGTCATATGAAGGTCTTTACAGAAGTAATTCTTCATGATAAGAGTGAGAATAAGGAAAATAACACATTTAATATCAATTTCATATGAATTTAATTAGCTGAGCCCTCGAAACATTTCCAGGGAAGTAACCACAGCTTAAGGTGTGTACAGTCATGGCCAAAAGTTTTGAGAATGACACAAATATTCTATTTTCACATGATCTGCTGCCCTCTGGTTTTTATGTGTGTTTGTCAGATGTTTTTATCACATACAGAAATATAATTGCATTCATATTATGAGTAACAGAAGCTTATATTGACAGTTAGAATGAGTTAATGCAGCAAGTCAATATTTGCAGTGTTGACCCTTCTTCTTCAGGACCTCTGCAATTCTCCCTGGCATGCTCTCAATCAACTTCTGGACCAAATCCTGACTGATAGCAGTCCATTCTTGCAGAATCAATACTTTAATTTTGTCTGAATTTGTTGGTTTTTGTTTGTCCACCCGTCTCTTGATGATTGACCACAAGTTCTCAATGGGATTAAGATCTGGGGAGTTTCCAGGCCATGGACCCAAAATCTCTATGTTTTGTTCCCTGAGCCATTTAGTTATCACCTTTGCTTTATGGCAAGGTGCTCCATCATGCTGGAAAAGGCATTGTTGAGCGCCAAACTGCTCTTGGACGCTTGGGAGAAGTTGCTCTTGGAGGACATTCTGGTACCATTCTTTATTCATGGCTGTGTTTTTAGGCAAGACTGTGAGAGATCCGATTCCCTTGGCTGAGAAGCAACCCCACACATGAATGGTTTCAGGATGCTTTACAGTTGGCATGAGACAAGACTGGTGGTAGCGCTCACCTCTTCTTCTCCGAATAAGCTGTTTTCCAGATGTTCCAAACAATCGAAAAGGGGATTCATCAGAGAAAATGACTTTACTCCAGTCCTCAGCAGTCCACTCCCTGTACCTTTTGCAGAATATCAGTCTGTCCCTGATGTTTTTTCTGGAGAGAAGTGGCTTCTTTGCTACCCTCCTTGAGACCAGGCCTTGCTCCAAGAGTCTCCGCCTCACAGTGCGTGCAGATGCACTCACACCTGCCTGCTGCCATTCCTCAGCAAGCTCTGCACTGCCGGTAGCCCGATCCCGCAGCTGAAACACTTTTAAGAGACGGTCCTGCCGCTTGCTGGTCTTTCTTGGGCGCCCTGGAGCCTTTTTGGCACCAATGGAACCTCTCTCCTTGAAGTTCTTGATGATGCGATAGATTGTTGACTGAGGTGCAATCTTTCTAGCTGCAATACTCTTCCCAGTTAGGCCATTTTTGTGCAGTGCAATGATGACTGCACGTGTTTCTTTAGAGATAACCATGGTTAACAGAAGAGAAACAATGATGGCAAGCACCAGCCTCCTTTTAAAGTGTCCAGTGGTGTCATTCTTACTTAATCATGACAGACTGACATCCAGCCCTGTCCTCATCAACACCCACACCTGTGTTAATGGAGCAATCACTGAAACGATGTTAGGTGGTCCTTTTAAGGCAGGGCTGCAATGATGTTGAAATGTGTTTTGGGGGATAAAGTTCATTTTCTAGGCAAATATTGACTTTGCAAGTAATTGCTGTTAAGCTGATCACTCTTTATAACATTCTGGAGTATATGCAAATTGCCATTAGAAAAACTGCAGTAAACTTTGTAAAAATTAATATTTGTATCATTCTCAAAACTTTTGGCCATGACTGTACAGGACACTGAGACACTTCTTGGCCGTGTGTTCTGTTTTGTTCATGCTCTCTGTATTTTAGTCTATAGAGCATTATGCCCATTTACTTTGTAGACTATTATCCTATTATGTCACAAATTGATGTAATGTGAATCTTTCATGTATTTTTATGCAGCTCCTGATACAGTTCACAATTCTAGATACTACTAGAATGAAACTATCTATATGGTCACTAACATTTCAACAAATTTTTCACAAATTAATTGTACAAGTGAGCAGGTCTAACACATTAATGGTACAGCAAAAGATAACGGATGGGCTCTCCCTTGGTGGACCCAAATGACATATTGTAGAGCGCAGCGCAGGTGTGATCCTAGTCTTAGCAAAGGAAGGACATGGCACAGATGATGTGCAGAAAATTGGTGGCGCAGATGGGGGATGAATGCGCCTCTTAGTTCCTTCCTGTGTCTGTAGTGTCAGGGGGATGAGCTGTGCTGCTGAGTTCTTCCCCCTCTGTTATGTATGAAGGATGGACAAGGATATGCTCTCCAGAGTGGGAAATAAAGTGAAGGGAGAAAATGGAAATGTAGTCAGAGTGAGTGATGAGCTGCAGCCTGGAAATGCCCCATGTAAACAATACATTGGCTGCTATAAAAACCTAAAGACAATATAGCCAGGTGCTGGGACTCATGAAGAGGTATGCGGAGGGACTAATGTCACTATATACTGTAAAAGGTACACAGAGCTCTTTGAAAAATGTGATTTTGCCCCGGACAACCCCTTTAAGTATAACGATCCTTAAATTTTTCTAAAAAGTGAATTCAAAGTTTTTGGATACTAGGCCAATTCATGTTGGACTGTTACAGACCTCTTGGCTGCCCATGCACTACCAGCTCTTCTCTTATGAAGTGTGTATGTTTTTAGTTATGTACAATTATCTAATGTTTTTATTACACTCTAGAATAGTAAATGTAGCTGTTAAGAATAGAACAGAACTTTGAGATATTAGGGAAACAGGAAGACATTAATCTATTGTACTTTGTACTACTATTGGAAAACTAATGAAATGTCAGGAAAGGATTATTAGTTTTACTAATAAGAGTTTCTCAGAACTAACACTACAAATAACTACCTGGCACAGTATGAGCTCATGTAACCCAGGCGCTGGCTTGCAGCCACTGGCACTGGGGCGGGGTGGCAATATGGCGCTCTCACAACCAGCACCACTCTTCTTCTTTACCGCTGCCAATGTGGAGCATCTACACAGACAAAATTCGCACCCTCTAGGTCACCTGGACTTCCACCAGCCTAGAAGGAACATACTCACAACACCTGACTTTGCACTGGAGACTCCTCTTCACTGTAGATGTTACAATACAACAAGGACAGTTCTCACAGTGGGATGTAGAAATGTAACTTGTACAGGCCTCCAGACTGTTTCAACAACCATCGCACTTCTGCTGTCGTGGATAATGCACTGCCTATCACCACAGATCCCAAGCTCTCATTCACCAGGTGTGTGCTGAGGTGCACTGAGACAGCTATAATCTTAGGTGTAGGTGTCCCTCTCACATGTGCCAGCCTATTCCACAAACCTCCTGCGCTATGATGTTCAGGGAAGATTTTCCCTTCTACCATGTTGCATCAGATGGAACCTACCTGCACCAGAAAACTGAGAAACCACCACCAGCCCCCAACGTAACAAGTAGACATTAAGATACGTATTGTGTAAGCTTAGTGAACTACAGAAATCAAATATAAAATATCCTCTTACTGTATCTTCTGCAATGGCAAATTGGAATGTTCTTTTCATGAATAGTCCCATACTAATTTTTTTTAAATGTTTGTATTCAAAATATTATGTAATTTTTTGTTAAGTTCCCTTTAATTGTCATTCATCTTCAGTCTTTAATAAGCAGCATAGTCAACTCGTAAAATGACAAGTTTCCTGTGTACTATCCTCTTTTTACGACTATTGATAGAAGATTTCTGCCATGCTGTTATTCTGAACCATAAAAGAATAAACTAGCCAGAACAAATTGGAGAAAATCTGTGAGTCACCCTTTCTCAGGAATTACAAAAACAATGGCATAAATGTATCATGTGGTATTTTTCTGAAAACATTGTCATTATTTGCAACATATTAATCCAAATGTTCAGTGTCGATTTTTGCATCTTGAAATATTTCGAGAAATGTTTTTTTTTTTTTTCAATTTTTCACTACCTACCTACTGAAATGAGATGGCCCAAAAGTTTTGCTATATTTTAAAAAGTTTAAAAAAATTCTATAAAAATGCTATTTTGCTATATTTTAATAAGTTTTAAAAATTCCTTAATAGTATATCTAAATGCTTCACATCAGTCCACTGTGTTTTGTACTACCATAGTAATATTAATATAGTAAAATATAGTAATTTTTTTTAGAATTAACAATTCAAATAACAGAACCCATCACAGCATGCGCTTATACCCCTTAATGTTGTCTATAACAATTCATTCTAGAAGTTCCCAGGGACTGCAGATTTGGTTCTTATATGGGTCAGTTCATATGGAATGTATCCAATGAAATAGAATGTACAATAAAAACTTTTTGAGTGTGCCACCAGAAATTGCAGTGAAAAGTGGTCATCTAGGGGGTCTTCTCAAAGAAGATAGTTAGCATGCATGATACATGCTAGACAGGAGAGTGATCTTCTGAAAGAGTTGGTCTTTTGGAGAGTTGTTACTCTATGATGAACATACAAGGAATTTAAATGTGTCGTGACTATCCTATAACTTATTCACTTTTCATTATTTATTGTTACTGTTTGTCTCAGCAAACCCCCATGAAGTTTATGTCACCATAACCATCGGAACAACCTGCCTGATAGTCAGCCATATCTATAGACCTAACCAGATCATACTACTCACCTGCTCAACTTGGTGTTATCCCTGGAAATCTAAGCAGCTTAGGATCTACATAAGGTGACAGCCAGATGGGGTGGCAGGGCAGTCAAAATGTTGGTGGTTCATATTGTTTTAGGGTACATCCAACCAAACATATTTTTGGTCCATTTTATTTAGGCATTGTGTATTTACTTAGTGTCTTTTGAGAATGTTATTTCAAGAAATGGAATTTGCCTTTTTTGGTATAAAAAAAAAAAAAAAGTAAAGTACAGACACAGGATCTTCACGCAGATGGCCTTCTTCCTGTTTGAACATCATAAATGTTTATAGACCAGTTCGACTGATCTTAAAAAGAATAATCCCTAGAGCATAACTATAAGTAAGTGTAGCAGGGGCCGAACAAGGCATTTTGGTGAACTAGGAAAATAAAGTAAATTGTGTCCCAGTCTCTCTTCCACCATAGAATCATTTCAGAAAGGAAGTGACTGGGCCAGTAGAGGGAAGACATTTCTGAGACCAGTAATGCACCCATCTTCTCAAACTCCAGCACTAACCACAATACGTCTACAAGTAGGTTAGCAGTAGCGTAGAGTACAAATATCCCACCAGACTGACAGCTCAGGACAAACATGTAGTCACTAGAGCCTGAATCAAACATCTTTTAGCGGATTTGTGATGGCCGTCATGAACAGCGGGTTTTGTGCTGTTTGTTGATCTGTTTTTTAGGTCTGTGAAAAATTTTATCACATTTTTTCCCTACACTTATGTCTCTGGGTCAGTGAAAATAGACAGCACATAGATGGTATATGTGTCCTGTCTGTGATCTTCATAGATTTTAATGGGTGTCCATGGTCGTAAAAAAACAAAACAAAATAGAGCATGTCTGCAAACCATTGGTCAGTGCAAAAAAACATCTGTATATGCCCATTACAATCAATAGGTTCTCTGAAAGCAGACAAGGGACAAGTGTATACTCTAGAGCCTTTAAACATACATATAAAGTATATACACAGAATATAGAATATGCACACACATGCATATACACTCATAGGCCTCAGTGGTGACCTGGAGGCCAAATAAGATGGCAGGTGACCTAGTAAGGCTAAGTTCACATCTGCACCACAATGTCTGCCTGTAGGACTTTTTCCACCACCAGTTTCAGTTTTAAATGATGGCCACCTGAATGGACCCCATTATGGTTAATGGGGTCCATTGAACTTTGTGTGTTATCGCTATTTTGGCAGTCCATCTGTCCCTTGTACTGGTCTTCCAACGGACCAGAACAATAGGCCAGTGTTGCTCTGAACCTAGTGTAAGAGGAATAGAGTTCAGGAGGATGCTGCAGTGGGAGGGGCCATATTGCAGACAATTCCTGTATTATTTATGTATGTAGTACAGCAGGGTGTCCATTATGGCAAATGAAAATTAATTGACATAATTTCATAAAAAATTGCAGTCTCCAGAAACTCATGGAGTATAGTTCACCCCCCAAAGACCTAGAAGTGACAGACATGATGCATACAGAGATTTATCTATATGATACATACGAAGACATATCTGTGTCCATTTTGTATACTTATCTCGCCCTCCAGAAGTACAGGAGAGCTGTTATTATCACCTAACCTTTTCATGATAATGAGATGTTTCTTCTCATTCTGTCCAGCTTAGTATCTGTTCACATGTGCCTTGTTTCTTCTGTTCATAATCCGAAAATCATTGTCATGCAATGGATAACAATGGAGGGTGATGGACTCCATTGACTTACAAAGGGGCATATTGGGGTTCTATCGTACTGGCCAACATTTTGACATCTACAATAGTTTTGCATGAAGTACAATTCATCCTGTGAAATCTGATGACAGTGACAATAGAGAGAACATTATCTTATGTATCAAAAATATTGGTTCTAATGGCCGGAATATTTCAATAATTTTTATATAGACAGTAAAACAAAAACAACATTTTCTTTAAAATATGTTTGTATTAAAAACCTACTTTTAATATGTGATTTTCGGATGATCCATTCCCTTTAATTCCCAACCAGTTTATCTACTCAGGTTCCCATATAGTAAGCAATTATGAAGTCAAAAACACATAAAATGACAAATTTCCTGTAATACTGTAGGTTACTATTTATGGAACATTTTTTGCCATGTTGTACTCCGTTCTTAGGAAGAATAAAACAATAAATCGGAGCCAACATGTCTCAGGAATTACAAAGCATTATATCTCTCATCTGTCATAAAAGAGGATGTTTCGCCACCTCCACTAACACCAACTCTTTGCATCCTGTGTTTGCATTGCTTTTCTCTGGGGTTTCCTCCCATACTCCAAATTTAGATTGTGAGCCCTACTTGAGCCTGTGAGTGATGGCAATGTCTGTAAAGCACTGCAGAATATGTTGGCATTATATAATCCAGAGAAATAACCAAATAAATAATCATTCTTTAATAGGAGCCAATCCAAGCATTTTGGTGCCTTGCTTCTAGCCACCCACCATTCCTGAGCAATCGGTGCAGTTACTTTAGGTGTATGATATGCTAATCACACCATGTACTGTTAAGCTATGTATTGGTCTACGGCCAGAACAGACAAGGGCTGGGGATCCTGAACACTGGCATTGTCTGCCTCTGATTGGACCTGAACCTCTCCGACTTTTGGGCCACAAGTCACCTTAAGCCTGCAACTTACAAGGTACCAGGTCCAGGAACACAGTATCCAAGTTCTTTGTAGACCACAAGCCTGAAGAGGCTGTGACTACTTGCGTTGGGGAATTGCAGGTAGAATATTAATATAAGGGGCCTCAGAGGACAGGGGAATGGGGAACAATATGCGGGAATCAGTGGATAATAGAGGGGACATTAGGGTTTTTTTATGGATCCTGGGTGAGTGCCCCTTCATTTCTATTCTATTTTTGGATTATCAATGTCTTTTGCTTTAGAAGATGAGCACCACAAAGGGAATTTTTTGGTCACCCCTGCTACTTTGTGCTGGGATATATTATGCAATGCACAGCAGTGCCCAGTTTTTCTGTTCTTTCCTCCTGGATTTTTGTCGGACGTAATTTATAGGTGAACATTAATGTGGGGGGCAGGGGACACTCTGGGGCACAGGAGTTACTATAGGGGGAGGCTCCAATGGAGGTTATTTTCCATCATACTTCCCCCTGAAAGAGGGAGCACATAATTTATTTTAAGGGGTACATTCATGTGGCATGCAGTCGACAGGAGGAACTGTGGGGGGCTCCAACAGGTGGCATGTCTTTGCAACTTTTTTCTCCCCTGAATAATTTACCTCTGCCAACATCCCCCCACCACCACCACCACTGAAACTGTTGTTAAATTTGAATCCCACCCCTGAGGAGAGGGCAGAGATGTAGCAGGGCTTGTATCATTTATAGATGAGGTCTGCATTAGGACTCTAACATGTTACTTATCTAATGAATATTGTGGATATGAAGCTATTTCTGTGTTTCTGACAATGATCTGGGCCTTAATGTTCAGATGTGTTTGTCAAATCTTTTCCCAGACTAGAGCCTTATTGACTGATATAACCTTTATCCATTTTATAGAATAAAAAAAAAAATAAAAATTGCCGTTACTACTTGGAAAATACCTACATTTCAAATTACACAAAGAAGAAAAACATATAAAGTTTCACTAAAATTTCCCTATGAAGTAGTAAATAAGAGACAGAGAGTTCTTAGCCAAGCAGAAGCCCCAAGTAGACATTCACCTTTATCCCCTAGATCCAGTATCCATGTCAGATCAGAGAAGTTATTAGGAAACTGCACGGGCCATTTACATAGTCTGCAATATGCAAAAACTCACGTTGCATTTCTGGATGGAATTGCCATTTGACGCTAGTAATATGCTGGCGGTTTCTGTTGTATATTTAGTTTTACACCTGGAGATAGATGTCATGTCATGTTTCAAGGCTCTCTAATGGTTTGGATGTTGACTTACAAGGAAGTTACCTATAGGTGTCACTACAGAGACTGTTTTCTTTCTTCTGGAGGAGAGCTCATTTGCATATATTAGTCCCAGGGAGCATTTCCTGGAAGACTTCCTACACCAGCTGGATCTCTGCAAGGAGAATCCGTATTACCTGGGCCTTATTCACCGTGTAAAACAATGAGTGAATGGGTTTATTCACATCTCTTTTTCTGATGGACAGTTACACCCATAGACTTTCATTTTAAACTGCCATTCAAAAAACGGGCTTCACTTTTCCGTTTTCTACTGCCATGTGAATAAGGCCAAAAATGGACTGATACGTCTGTTTTTCTTGGACATATCTGTCAATATATAGCCCTGATCGTGTAGTAAGTGATGGCTAAAAATGCTTATTAAATTGTATTATTTACCCTTCTATATGTTTATTCTGTATAATGTACAGCATAAGTGGCGCCATCTTTTTATGGGTCGCATCCCAGTGTTTTTTATTTTCCAGTCACATAATAAAGTTGTTTTATATGGCTACTATGTATTTTTAGTTCCATAAACCTCTGTCTCTGTTTTTATTAGTAACCTGATTCCTGTCTTAAAGGGTTGTCCGGGACCCAGGGGACCCTGTTCCCCTGCCTAACTTCTAATTTACTTATATTAAAAAAAATCTATAATTACCAATATCCCTAGGATGGCCCCAAGCACACTTTCTGATCATCTGGAGGGGAACATCACCATTACCACCCCCCCAACCCAATCATACTTATGTATCTTCCTCTCCGGGAACAGCTCCTCCCCTCTTCCCCTCTGCCAGCGCTTGCGCAGTCTGGAGGTGCCTGCTGTGACACATGCGCAGTAGAGATGCCACTCCATCTCTACTCTGTGCAGGCGTCAGACGTACTTCTGGTCTGTGTACGCGCTTGCAGAGAGGAAGAGAGGCATCTCCAGCCTGCACACAGTGAAAGAAAAGGGAGGAACCGTCTCCCAGAGAGGAAGACATTTAAGTATGATGCGGTGGGGGGGGTGGGGCTGAGTTAGTTAGTTGGGAAGGGCTAACAGTGGGCGGGATAGCTAGGGAGACAGGGAGGGGGTGTAACGGAGTGAGAGAGGAGGGGGCAGTGAGAGGGAGGTAGTATGGAAGCTGCATGGGACGCTACACAGCAGGAAGCTACACCATGTAAACAAATGCAGAAGAAGCCAGGAGCTCCCAGAGAAACCCAAAAATCACTCATAACACTGCTAAAAGTATATGGGTGTACTTATTAAGCCATTAAAAGCACTAATAGACCAAACAGATTTTTTTGCCCG
This sequence comes from Leptodactylus fallax, assembly GCA_947044405.1. Classification (NCBI taxonomy): domain Eukaryota; kingdom Metazoa; phylum Chordata; class Amphibia; order Anura; family Leptodactylidae; genus Leptodactylus; species Leptodactylus fallax. The sequence goes on along the minus strand of CAMRHE010000005.1, from coordinate 5,887,599 downwards.
GAAAAACCCCTTTAAGGTTCTTTAAGATCAACCATGGGCTTGCAGGGTAACTAATGTGGCGTAGCTATAGGGGGTGCAAAGTTAGCAATCACTACCTGGAGCCTGAGGGGGGCCCAAAGCCCTCTCTATAATATAAGTAAACACCAGAATTGCAGATAGCACATGGTAAGTGGGGGGCCCATTACAAATTTTGCATTGGGGCCTAAGAGCTTCTTGACCCACCAATAGGTGGTACAAGCTCTCTGTAATATTTATGTAACAATTTATCGTGTTTACGGCGTCAATCACATTTCATAGCCAAAAGTTTAGAAAGGTATAACAAGTTGTTTTACTACTAGAGCCGTAAAGCTATGGCGCAAGATCCCACAGGAACTGATAATGAGAGAAGGATTGGAAAGTTTTGTCCAGGAAAAGAATATGTATGATAACCGACATTAACACAATAATATACCACTTTTACCCAGGGAGGATCTGTCCTATCAGTGTGCCAGGAAGGAAATACTCTATTGGACATTTCATTGTTATCTTCCTCTGACTCAGTAGACAAACGTGTGACTAGGTGTCAAACATTTACCAACTAAACTCATAGCTTTAAAGTGTTATTACTGTTTCAGCACATACAGGCTATTGTATAGTGAAACATTATACAATTTTCTTGTAACAGTACAAGAATAATGCACACAGCACAGCAATGTCACAGTACAGGATAATGCATACAGTGATGTCACAGTACAGGGATAATGCACACAGTGATGTCACAGTACAGGGATAATGTACACAGTGATGTCACAGTACAGGATAATGCACACAGTGATGTCACAGTACAGGGATAATGTACACAGTGATGTCACAGTACAGGATAATGCACACGGTGATGTCACAGTACAGGATAATGCACACAGTGATGTCACAGTACAGGGATAATGTACACAGTGATGTCACAGTACAGGATAATGCACACAGTGATGTCACAGTACAGGGATAATGTACACAGTGATGTCACAGTACAGGATAATGCACACGGTGATGTCACAGTACAGGGATAAAGTACACATGTCACAGTACAGGGATAATATACATAGTGATGTCACATTACAAGGATAGTATAGACAGTGATGTAACATTACAGGAATAATGTACACACTGATAACACATTAAAATACATTTTTCCTGTCACAGTACAGGGTAATGCACAGTGATGTCATGGAATTGGATAATGCACACAGTGAAGTCACAGTACAGAGATAATATACACAGTTGTATCACAGTACAGGATAGTGCAGAAAGAGATGTCAAAGTACAGAAATAATGCACACAATGATATTACAGCACAATATAATGGACACAGCAATGTCTCAGTACAGAGATAATACACACAGTGATGTCACATTATAGGAATAATGTACACAGTAATAACACAGTAGAGTGATAATGTACACAGTGATGTCACACTAGCAGGTAATGCACATAGTGGTGTCACAGTATAGGGATAATGTACACAGCGATGTCACAGTTCTAGGTAATGTACATAGTGATGTCACAGTACACGGATAATTGCCCACTATGACATCACAACATAGGGATAATGTGCACACAAAAAAAAAGATCACCATGTACACTGTGACATCAAAGCATATGAAGAAAACAAATATAATGGATGATGTCACATGCAGATTGTATTATGATACCCCAGTAAAGTAATGGAGGTGCAGTCGGTTTTCCACATCCCCTTCCATCATCCATAGTTATCACTAATTGCACCTTAGATCTCAGTGGAAATGGCCCATTCGTTGTTATATCTGCTACCCTGGTAGGTACACTCAGGGTCTGCTATATTCTCAGCTTATCTCAAGTCACAATAGGTACCATGGTACAACATATTTATGTGCCATGAGAGTGCAGTGAACTACAGTACAGCCAAGTGCAAAAGAAAAGGGACTTTTGCTTGTTTTTTGTAGTTGATGATTTACCTGGAAGAGGGTGTCAGGGTATGATATCAAAAAGCAAGAACATATCAATGCACCTTTTTCTTTTGGCCTGCGTGACACACATTGTTTGAAAATATTAGGACTCATTGATACAAGCCCGTGCAGGGAAATGTCGTAACATGAAAAGTGGGAGTAAAAGAATTGCAGGTGTTATAGCATGTAGATCATTGCCATATCTGTCAGAAAATATTTTCACATCTAGAAATCAGTGACACTGGTGTGACCTAGTTTCATTTCTAAGTAAGTCTCATGCATCCACATACCTATATACAGAATAAACGTGCAGTGCAAGGAGGAAATCTCTGCAGAGCGAACTCCATAACAGCTGCCCTTATACTTTCCTGCAAGACTGCACATGACCTTACCGACCCTCCAAATAGTGATTAGGAACGCCCACTAGACTCTTAGACCCCATGCACACAGCCGAGTGTGCTTCTGATGTGGGGCCAAGTTTCCAGCGGAATGCACTCAGATGACACTTAGAGTGACATCCAAGTGCATTCTGTGATGCATTCACCTCTATAATGGCTTCCAATCCAATAGAGCAGGTCCTATCCTATAGAAGTGCCCATAGAGTAGAGTGCATCACAGAATGCACTAGGATGACACTCGCATGTCACACTGTCATGCAAGTGCAATCCACTGCAAACTCGGCCCCACATCAGAAGCACACTTCGTCATGTGCATGGAGTCTTAAGCCTAGAGTGAGCAGTTGTACTAAACCTTTTACTACAAAGCTATAGATATCAATCTGCTCAGAGCATGGTCTATACCATAATGGCTGCAGAGCAGACACCACATTCAATGTGATAAGCTCCCTTTAAATGGTAATAAATTTTCAGACAGCTTAGTCTCACTTATTAGAACATGTGATTTTGGACCAAAATGTAATGTACTTTATTTAAAACATGTTGTTGAATTCCTGAAAAAAAAATCTCCTGCAAATCCATTCTAGCTAATTTGCTGTTCACTTTCCGTTACAAGGGAAGATCCATCTTTAGAAACCAACAGAGTAAAGAGATTAACACAGGAAGAGTAAGGGGGAGGGGCAGGTTTCTCTTCACAGTCTGCATATTTATAAACAGATCTACTACTCTGTGTTCGCTGCCTGTACAATGCACAGAGAATCCGGTGTCTTCTCAAAGTGAAACTGTTCACTGGCTGTGACATCACGGATCCCTTCCACTTAAGTCACTGATTGTCACGTCACGCCAATCAGCGGCCTCAGGAAGAGACCCAGGTAGTGACATCTCAGGCCCTTCACTGAGGCCACTGATTGGCCTCAGCGGTCATGTGTGGCTGGGATTTCTGACACACATCAGCACGGGACCCAGAGGACCGGACCGCGCAGGGAGGTACAGGAGCATAGTGGAAATTTGTGTGAATTTTTTTTTATTTTTCGCAGTGCCCCCTCCCTATTTAATTCTTAAACGCGTTGCCCATTTTTGCCTGGACAACTCCTTTAATTGTCCCTGGATCTCAGTATCTGATTTTCACCGTTTGCTATTTTACAGTTACAGTAATAATAGATGTGGAAGGGCAGACTACTTTTTATAGCCCCATGCCTCAGAGAAAAATTAAAACTGGGCTGCAGTCATAATGGGGTTATTAGCAACTTAAAAACTGATACTACATATGAAGCCTTATACAGACAGATAGCATATTACCTAGCAAAACCCTTCTGGTATTTCAACTTTTGATGAGAACTCAGGTACCCTTTAACAGCAGGTAGCTGATTTTAGAAAAGAAACAACCCCTTTAGGCTACATTGACTGTTCAAAGGATATTATTGCAATTTTTGGGTTAATGTTATGGTAAATTTAGTGGTCCCTGTCATATCAAGGAAAGATATCCAGTATATCCAAATGACCCCAATCTACAGGCTGTATCGGTGCTTTCCTAAATTGACTCATGGCCTAATAATGCAACCATGTTAAATTCTCCTGAACTACTTTATCTAAATGATATTTTTTATACCGATCACCGGGAAATACCCTTTGTGCTTCATGTATTGAAAAAAAAAATCTCACAGAAAAAGTGTCCTATCTGCCCGTAGCACAAGCAGTAGTAGCAAAGCTTTAAATCTGCAAACCTCTGTGCGTCTGCCTGCCAGATGGTTACAGTTTTGCAAACAATAATGTGATAAGACTACTGTATGATTCATTTCGCCATCATCCTCCAAACTATTTATCTACGCTATCAATTTACGCGGTACTGTTGTTTTTACACATTTTTTTTACAGATACGACTGTCAGTCAAGTCTTTACTGGGAATCCATTAAACCATAAATGTAATCTTGTTATCCCTGATTGAAGTACAAGCCAATTGAACAACTGTTATGAGACCGACAAAATTTTTTTATCGGTTTCCTTGGTGTAAGTTTGTAAACCTGATATTCTGTCGGTTGCCCTGCCTTTAGTATGTTAATGAATAGTCAGATATACAGTATACTAGTTTGCAGCAATACGCTTTTTGGACTTTTGGAGTTTGGAACATATTGAGAGCCTTCTACTGTATTTCTACCTTGAGGGCCAGCAAAATATTATCTCTTTATATATATCTTCTATCTACAAATCTCTTGGGAAAACAATAAAAATACAAAAAACTGGCATACATGCTTACACCTCATTTCCTATGTGTTTTAGACACTTTCTAACTGTTTTTGTGCCCTGTCCGACTGGTGGTTGGGGCTTGCTGAAAAGGGGTCAGAACTTAATATGTAAAACGGTGCACTCAAAAATGTGACACAATTCTGGACAATGTCCCAAAAATATACACCAAAATTTAGTTGGAAACTAAGCCAACTAATAAGTGGTGTAAATTTGGACTGGACAGTCTAAAAGTAATCCAGATTTTCAAACAGCATCACACAGTTTAGAAAATCTGGTGCAGTTGAAGACTGTCTAGTCTAAGTTTGCACTGTCTAAAAGTTCCACAGTATTAGTTTATGTGCCCTTCTGCCTATTAAATAAAACCAATGGGTAAAAGACTATCCCGATGAAAAAACTGATTGCAAACTCCTCTAATGCAGGATTGTAGCATTTAAAGGGAGTACGTCGGGTGTACAATGAATCCCAAACCAATAATAGTGCAGTATAGGGGCCTTTAATAAGAGCAGAAAGATACATTGGTGGCCAAAAACTGATAAACCAATGCAGATAAAAATCATCCTTTTATGCAAATGAGCTTACAAGTGCACCATGGACAGTAGCTGATTTACCAGATTTGCCTACAGAATGCTGCCAGTGCTCTGGCGCTCCTCTGAAATCGCAGCCCAATGGTGCCCCTGGAGCTGTGAATGACATTTTCAGCCTCTGTCTGCGTCACACCTGTCTCTAGTAAATTCTCCCAAATTAGTCCCAGCTCCTGGTGCACTTGCAGGTTGATTTGTATATCTATAAATTGATTTTACTGCATTACTCCTTGGTTTGTGGCCACAAAGGTTTGTTTCTATTTATGATGTTGATGCAGGAATAAGACTCAAAGTAACCACATAACTTTACTTGAAAGATGTAGCAATGCAAACAACATCTTCCATTGATGGAGGTAGAATTATTGCAGTTCTTTATCACTGGGAGTGTGGGCCAAGCCAGTAGACGGAGGTTCCAACAACCTACGCTTATTTTTCTACTCTTAAACAGGTGCCCATCTTCTTTCTCTCTCTCATATTAGCCCCAACAGAGTGCTAACCATGTGCCCTGCCTGTCCTGTGGCTCAGGCAGGGCCAAAGCTCTGAGACCTTTGCTCCACTTATCCTCAGACACCAGGAAAGACTCTTTAAGGCTACGGCCCCACGTTGCGGAAAAGCTACTTTTTCTGTTGCAGATTTTGTTGCGGTTTTTTGAGCCAAAGCCATGAGTGGATTGAGCAGATGGTAGAAGTATAAGAACTTCCTACATATTTCCCATTCCTTTTGTAGTCATTGTTGGCTTTGGCTCATAAAACCGCAACAAAATCTGCAACAAAAAAAGCTGCGTTTCCGCAATGTGGGGCCATAGCCTTAAGCTCCAAGACCTCTCTCTCTGCCTTTAGATAGCTATGTATTCCCTGTCTCAGGGCTGCAGTGCAGTTACAGTTGTCTCTGACCTGCAGTCTCTACATCGTTCCACCTTGGAAGCTGGATGAAGACTCCTGGTCTCTTCCCACATTCCAGAACCTCCTGGCTGCAACATACCAATACTCAGTCCCCCTGTCCACAATGGACCAGCCAATTTAAGGGGAAAATAAACAGGTTACATGAGAACGATGTACATAGTGGCATTGAAGCAGTACAAATGTATCATATAATTTTGCAGTGTATTTTGGGATGTTGCACAGTGTGGAGATGACATTAGGGGAAGTCTCAATCACTTTGCTGGGACTGTAAAATGCAGTTTTTTTTTCTGCTGAAATTCCACAAAGATCAACAACTTTGACCTTTGTGGAACAACTTTCGCAACATGAGACTTTAGCCATAAAGGGGCTTTCTGGGACAATGATATTGATGACACATCCTTTGGTACACCATGAGTATTAGATATGCACAGTCTGACACCTGGGTCCACTGCCGATTAGCTGTTGAAAAACATTGTGGTGCTTGTTTAAGCTCTACTTCCTCTTATCAGGGCAGTGACAACATGTGACAACATTGCCATGTTGCAGTTCAGTCCCAATACCAAGCACAGCCAATATACAATGTACGGCGCTGTGATTGGTAAACATTGTCTAAATTGTCCAAACACTGCTTCATAAATCTCCTCTGATATATTTGTGTATTGGTCAGTTGAATACAATATATAAATATAGTTAAGCTGAGTGATAAAATTATTAATACTATATCTCCCATACATGTACAGTGCCACATTTTTAGATCTGGCAGTACTGGTTTCATATCATTCTTAGAAATTTCCTTTGCCTTCCAATATATATTGTTTTTATTTATTTATGTTTTATTTACTTATTTTATTATTTTGTTATTATTATGGCTTGGTTTATGTCTGTATTTTGGCAACTTTCACTGTTTAAAGCTTTACAATATATTTACTGAGTGTATCATCAAGCCACAGCTGACTTCTTTTCTTGAAGGTTATTCAACTTTCCATTTGTGACCTAATGTACGTCTGGTAATTTTACAGATGGAAAGGTTGTGGTGTTGTTTATACATGGCTGAAGAGTTCTTTGGTTTGGGCTGAGAACAGATACTGAGGCTGGCTAGCCCTAGTAATAATAAAATGTGTTAATATTCTACAAAAAGAAAACCTGAGAAGAAAAAAAACCTGGAATTAAAATAGTTGAGAGGATTTCTTACATCATGGGCAGCTGACAGATGATGAAATAAACATTGGCACTGTTCTATTCACGAGATGAATGTAAAATCTAACAGCACAGCAGGTTTCATATGTGGAAAACCCCACATATGTATAGAGGATATCTCATAAGCAGAACTTCTATCTGTACGTCCTATTAGGTTCCCCAATAATATGTACAGACACATTCTACTCTGAAAGCAATGCTTTATAGATTAATACTTCTGTACAGTTAAAGGATGTACTAAAGTCAAGGTATTGCAAAGATCTTATAGATCACTATAAAAGCCCTATTATAGCTCCATACAGTGTGTATATCAGAGGATAAAGGAGGAGAAGGTCCTTTCATTTTGTCCAACAGCTCTTTCTGCATTAACATTTTCAGGAAAAACCATATTACTGTTTAGCCTGTGTCCTGAAGGCCACAAATCTGCTCAGTCTGACCTTTTAGTTTTCTCACTTAAAGGGATCCAAAGACATACTGAAAGAGAATATAGATTGTGAGCCCTATATGGGACAGTGTTGACAATATCTGTAAAGTGCTGCGGAATATGATGGCGCTATATAAGTAAGCAAAATAATAATAATAACCTGTCACATGAAGAATGCAGCGCAGTCTGCAAACAGCAAGCTATAGAGCAAGAGAAGCTGAACAGATTGATATAGCTTTTTGGGTAAAAGATGTAGTTTAGCATGTCAGTTATTCATCCAGTGGCGTAACCAAAGTCTTGTGAACCCCGGGTGCAAACTTTGATTAGAACCCCCTACCTAGAGAGTATTCTATATAGTAACATTTAGAGATGAGCGAATTTCTCAAAAGTTCGATTCGGCAGTTCGATTTGAAGTTCCAAAAAAATTTCTTTGATCCGAATTACTTCGCGCCGAATAAACAGTTATTTCCGGGCTACCAAGAGCCCGTGTGGGCGGCAAAATGCCGGAAGCCCTTGGATGCTGCGGTCCTGTTTCTCTCTCTATCTCTTTCTCTCTCTCTTTTCAACACGAACAACCTTTATTCATGTGGAAGGATCTGCTAACAAGCAAAGACACACCTACCCAATCACATCACTAGAGAATATCTTGTGACCGTCTGATGTCACAAAGGTCCTTACTAAATATTCGTTACCACGAAGCATCAGGAAATCCAGAATCGTGGAAAATCGAAGATTTCCTGAAATTCAGATCGAATTCCACTTCTGCAGAATCGATTCGCTCTAGTAACAGTTATAGGTACTTCAACAGTATCTCAGATATTTGAAAGGGATACAACTATAGTACCCACAACTGAGTTCATCAAGAATATGGCGAGTGAGTGAGAAGTGCCCGGCGTGTAAACAATACTGGGAGCAGCGTGCTGCAGGAAATGGTTGATCTGCAGGGTCCTAACAGTCTAAGAGATCAAAGAGATCAGTGGAGGTCTAACACCCAGGGCCCCTGCTGATCAACTTTTTGAAGATACTGTAGTGCTTTTGCGAGCACTGTGACCCCTTCACTATTTACATAGCACAGGATCTGTTTTATAGTGACCGTGCAATGTAATTACAGCCTGTAATAATATCACATGCCTGCTATAAAACAGATACTGTGTGATTATAAATAGTGAAGGGGGCCCACAAAGTATAATATGCTTCACAGTGGTCATATACAGTATAATATGCTCCACAGTGGCCCCACACAGTATAATATGCTCCACAGTGGCCCCACATAGTATAATATGCTCCAAAGTGGCTCCATATTGTACAATATGCTGCATAGTGGCCCTCTTCACAGTATAATATACTCCGCAGTGGCCCCCACACAATATACTATGCTCCACAGTGGCCCCACATAGTATAATATGCTCCAAAGTGGCTCCATATTGTACAATATGCTGCATAGTGGCCCTCTTCACAGTATAATATACTCCGCAGTGGCCCCCACACAATATACTATGCTCCACAGTGGCCCCATACAGTATAATATGCTCCACAGTGGCCCCCACACAGTACAATATGCTCTACAGTGGACCCCAAACAGTATAATCTGTTCCAAAATGGCTCTCACACATTATAATATGCTCCACAATGGTCCCACACACCTATAAAATGCTTCCAAGAGTTTTCCTTGAGCCGCTTCAGGTGAACCCCATGAAATTTGTTTTGACAAACATTCGTGAGGTTTGGCCATGTGGTTCATTTTGATGCTGCTATTATACTCTGGGGTCTCCTTAGACTATAATAAGTATAATAAATAGCGGCTCAGGGAAGGTGAGTAAAAATAAGTTATACTCGCCTTGCCTCACCTCTCCTGGTCATCTCTTCACTCTGGTTCTCTAGCATCCTTCAGTCCTCTTCTGCCCTCAGCTGAGGCAACATGCCCCAGAGGTCACTGCTAGGGACTGGGACGTGGGGCGCACTACAGTAATGTCATTATGCTGGTGGACCACACGGAGCGCTGAGGCCCAATCACAGACCCCAGCAATGACCCTTTGGGCATGTAACCTCAGTCACAGGCCAGAAGAGCCCTAAAGAGGATTCTGGGAACCATTGTATTTGTTTTTTTTTTAATCACCTTCCCTGGGTAGGCTTCTACTGGAAAGGGGCTCGGTGGCATGCACAAACATCACATAATGCCAGGCCCCTTTCCATTAATGAGATGTATAGAGGTCAGAGAACCAGGCTTTCCCTGACTGCTATCATAGTGCTGCATGGCCCTGGCCATCTCCAGCTTCGCTGCAGCTCTTCTGGGCTCAGTTGCACCTCCTGTCACCATGAATGTTACGCTTCTGTAGTCATCTGTAGCTTATAAAGTGTCATCTAATCATGGGGTGGTCCTATCAGTGATTGACAGATGTGTCTATGCACAGTCATGTATAAAGGGCTGTCAATCACTATGTAGGGCCATTCCCATGACCAGATGACTATATATATTGTGAGTATGTGAACCAGAGGGCGCTATTGAGCAACCCAGGCCCAGGCCAGAAAAGGCTCTCAGCCACGCCTTTGGGTAGGGGGGGCGTATCTCCAGAAGGCTGGAGAAACCTGCATGGAGCAGGAACTGTGGGTTCAGCCAAGGACAGAGAGAGACGGTCTGTCCCAGAAGGGCTGGGGTCCACAGGGGACTGTTGCTGCAGCTGAGCAGTAGTCAGGCTAGTTAGGGGCTCAAGGAGTCAGTTAGTGCCCTAACTGTGGCCTAGGTTTTTTGTTGTTTTGTTATGTTGCACTTAAGCTGAATAAAGACAGTTTATTTTACACTTGGACCGTCTGAACGCTGTCTCTCCGGCGCCCAGTACCACTACCACTGCTGTTGGGACCAGGAGTCTGCCGACATTTGAGACTAATCCCGCCCAAATTGTCACAATATGCATAGAAAGAGCAAATCTATAAATTAATCAATTGCACATCATACAGAATGGTTTTCCACAAGCCTCAGGCTTGCAGATTGCACCATATTTTTCATGTAACAAGCTCCCTTTAATTTCTCATGAAATGTCTGTGGTTGTAGGGTTATTTCATCTCCAGATGTGCTGCCTGTGATATATAAAGGATTTCATTCAATTTCATTATAATATACTCCATTCATTTTCAACTTGTTGAAGTGTTAGAAGCTCATTTTTTTTTTCAAGCCTATGGAAAATACAGTAAAATACTTCCTGTGCTTCCTATTTGCAGGGTTATGAATGTAAAGGACCACAGTTCCCATGATGATTGATCCCTCTCACAGGGAAGCGAAGCGAAGGAAAGAGTTGTCTCAGGAGCTTAGAAAGAAAATTATAGACAAGCATATTAAAGGTGAAGGTTATAAGACCATCTCCAAGCAGCTTGATGTTCCTGTGACTACATTAAGGCATTAAGGCCCCTGGCGCCTTGGTCAGCCAAGCATGGGCATCACCATTTTGTGGAGGATCGCTGGTGCCCAGAATGAGATCCGGCACCAGCGATCCATTGCCATGACAGCCAGGAGGCTATTGAGGGCTCCCAGGCTCGTCTCGGTATTATTTCTACTACAGGCTGCTCTATGTAGCCTGTAAAAGAAGTACAAATATTTTGCAATGCATTGCAATGCATTAGCATTGTAATGCATTGCATTAGTGACCAGACAACCCCCCCCCCAGGGATCAAGATTCTTAGGGGGTCTAGTAAATACAGTATTAAAAAAAAAAAAACTAAAAAATATAAGAAATGAAAAAATTAAAAATTTAAATCCCCCCCCTTTCCATAGAAGACATATAAAAGTAGAAAATTACTGTGAAACACATATACATTAGGTATCCCTGTGTTCGAAAAAGCCCGGTCTACAAACTTAGAAAAATAATTTTCCCGTATGGTGAACAAAAAAATCAAAAATGCCAAGCCACTGTTTTTTCGCTGTTTTGTCTCTGATAAAAATTTGAAAAAAAAAAAAAAAAGTGATCAAAGCAATAGACATTCCCCAAAATGGTATAACTAAAAAGTACACCTGGCCCTGCAAAAAGACACCCTATGCATGGAAATATAAAAAAAAATTATGGCGACTTTAAGTAAAAAAAATTTTTTGCAAAGTTTTGGATTTTTGTGAAGGGGTTAAAATGTAAATAAAACTATATAAATCTGGTATCCCCAGAATCATACAAAAGCATAGAATACATTTTGGCTGCACAGTGAACACCGTAAAAACGAAACCCGTAAAAGTCACACAAATGCACCTTTTCACCAGTCCCACCCCATTCTGAATTTTTTTTCCATCTTCCCAGTACATTGTACAGAATAATAAATGCTACCATTATGAAGAATAATTTGCCCCACAAACATTAAGCCCTTGTATGGCTCTGTGAACGGAAAAATAAAAAAGTTATGGGGTTTGGAAGGCGGGGGGGGGGGGGGGGGGGTTAAAATATTGTATCTGTGCTCAATTTTTTTTTTAAATTAGTCACTGGATTGCATTAATGAGAAAATATAACTGAGTGGGATTGTGACATTTAGTTAAGAAGCCAAAAGGAAGTGTCTGTTAACCCATGAGTGCAGTACAATGTCTAAACTTGAACTTCTAATGTTGTAAGATTTTCACAAACACCTACACTTGTACTCTTATCCTTTGACAATATCAGTTCTCTTTTTTTCAAGATTGGTTACTATTAAGGTCACTTTGATTTTCAACAGTAATTAAAAGAGGTTATACACTTGTAGCAACCATTGAGTAAGAGGCATGGCACCTAAAATGTTTAAAGGGTCTGTTTATCTATTTTAGGGTTTTATTTATAATCTATAGAAAAAGTTGGCTTTTAAATGCAGATGTAGCAAGCCTTTGAGATCAGAGATGGCATGATGCAGGTCTGATTTTTTGATACTAGATCACTCAATGTTTTAGTGCAGGAGCTGTCTATTAAATTCAAATGAAGTGCTGGGCAGTGCCTACATGATCCTCCAACAATCCATATGAATAGCTAGGTAGCTCCTGCTTCCCTCTGCCCCCTGTTGCTTTTAAACATTCAATATTATAGGGTTACTCTGGGTCACATTGAAAGTAGGTAACTGACCTACTTTTAGTGTGACTTGGAGAAACCTGATCATACAGCGTGGTGACTCCTATGTAACTTAAGGAGTCCTGGCAGTAGCATTTCTTTCTGACACATCTTGGGAGAACCCTTTGCCAGAATAGAAACTACAGGTCACTGACCTCTAGTTTCTCTTCAGTCACAGAAGACAACTTTAAGTGAGTATATATTTTCTTATACTGATAACCTTTTATGTTTTTGTTTAAGCTCCCCAGGATGATTTGGACTGTATCAGTTTTTAGAGTTTTTTTATTTCAATTAAAAATATATTGCTTCTCTGTGTTTTTTATATTTTATTACTGCCTTAGTAATGACCCTCTAAAATTTTAAAGCTATCTAAGCAACTCTCTGTCTCATGTACACAGCCCCATAGAGCTATTATAATGGTCCATAGAAAAAGGCTGGTATTGTTAGGCTGGAAAGCACCAAAAACCATGTGTCTTCATACCCAGGACTAGGAGCTGGGGTAGATTTCACCTATAATTTACATTAGTTTCTTGGATACATTATAGTAATTCTGCCGTTTTGCTTTGAAGACTTTAATCATATATCTGTAAGGTAGTAAAAGCCTCCACCTTCACGAATATATGATCTTAGGTGGGCAAATTTGTTGGGTCCTTATACAGGATCCATCCGAGACAAATCCCCAATTGTTCAGTTGTATTAAAAACAGAACAATTTGGAATAATTGGGTAGAAACCAGCTTGGAACTAATTGGTTCACCCATCTTTATTAGGTAGTAGTCATAGTCAGGTGGTTAAAAATCAGAGCTGGAAGTGATCAGACTATATGGCAGACAGAAAGTAGGTAAGGGAAGGCAGCAGACAGAAGCAATGGTCATAAATCTAGCTGGGCATTGACTGGAGGAAACTGTGTTGTCCCTTTAAGGAATTCAGAATGAGGACATTCTAGAGACAGTAGTGCAGGTCCTAACAAGCCTAGATGTGGGTAAGAGGAAACAAAAAGTAATAACACCTGGTAAGACAGTGGAGACACTGGAGAAAGACCTGAGAAGTCAGAACGGTACACTATCCCATCCAGTGGACCATGACCAAGTGCTCCTGAGACAATTTCACCTTTTTTTTTATATAAATGTATCATGTCCTGGGGAAACAGATCTGTACTACACTTTGTGGGATGCATGGAGGCATGTCAGAGTTCATCTATTGCTGTGGGGTGCATTGAATAAGAACTGCACTAATTATCTTGTATGTTAGGTGGTCGAGATGTGCGCTTTGAACAGTTGGGCCTTTGCATAGAGTAGGTAGTAAAGTTAATTCGTTATGTTATATCATTTATTATGCTGTACTTGCCCTATGTTGGGTAATGTGCTCATTCTGCTTAATTTTGTGCCGGTCATGGTGCGGTTAATGGTCTGGTATTTTCGGGAACTGGATTTTGCAATAATTCTTTAATCCAAAACTAACATTTAGATTACCAGCAGTCAAAAGTTAAAATCTAAGTACTTTAATGTCCAAAAAAGTTAAAAACATTGTGCAGAATTACTACCAAGTGAGAGTCCTCCTCCAATCTTCTTCTAGGGTCAGCAACTCTTTCAATGGCACATACCGACATGAAAGTTAAATTACCTTCATGTAGATCGTTGAAATTTCTGCAATAGAGATGAGCAAGCTGGTTTGCAACAAACTGGATTTGTCCTAAGTTTTCCCCGAACATGAAACTACTGGGGTGTTATTCACAAACCACAATTATACTCTGGGGTCTCTTCGGCGCCCAGTGTATAATAAGTGAAGTCCAAGTGAGTGTGCGAAAACCTAATAAACACTTATACTCGCCTTCACTCACCTCTTCTGGACTCCCTCATGGGCTCTGGTGCTACCTTGGGGTCCTCTTTTGATCTGCTGGGTGACGGGGGACCGCTAAGTGATTGGGCCTCAGCAGTAGCATGGGGTGCGCCAACAAGATGCTTTAACGCAGGACCCCAGAGTATATCAATAACACTTCTGGTTTGGGTACAACTTAAAACAGCTGGATGAATCCACCATATAGTCTCCAAATGAATCTTTCAAGGTTTGCCCATTTCTTGTCTGGAAACACAAGACATATTACATTCGACAACACCTGATATATGCTCCCGCATTTTACTTTTTGAATTGTGTGCCCTATATAAGGTGCTGAAGGTTTTGCAAAAACAGTATATACTATATGGATGCTATTATGTATCTTAATTATTATTATTAATTATTACATGTCTTAATAGGATATTTAATAAATGTGACAAATAATAGAAAGTATTCCACATCTTATACCACAATTGTACAGTGGGGAAAAAAAGTATTTAGTCAGCCACCAATTGTGTAAGTTCTCCCACTTAAAAGGGTGAGAGAGGCCTGTAATTGACATCATAGGTAGACCTCAACTATGAGAGACAAAATGAGAAAACATATATAGAAAATCACATTGTCTGATTTTTAAAGAATTTATTTGCAAATTACGGTGGAAAATAAGTATTTGGTCACCTACAAACAAGCAAAATTTCTGTCTCTCACAGACCTGTAACTTCTTCTTTAAGAGGCTCCTCTGTCCTTCACTCATTACCTGTAGTAATGGCACCTGTTTGACATTATCAGTATAAAAGACACCTGTCCACAACCTCAAACAGTCACACTCCAAACTCCAATATGGTGAAGACCAAAGAGCTGTGGAAGGACACCAGAAACAAAATTGTAGACCTGAACCAGGCTGGGAAGACTGAATCTGCAATAGGCAAGCAGCTTGGTGTGAAGAAATCAACTGTGGGAGCAATAATTAGAAAATGGAAGACATACAAGACCACTGATAATCTCCCTCGATCAGGGGCTCCACGCAAGATCTCACCCCGTGGGGTCAAAATGATCACAAGAACGGTGAGCAAAAATCCCAGAACCACACGGGGGGACCTAGTGAATGAACTGCAGAAAGCTGGGACTAACATAACAAAGGCTACCTTCAGTAAAACACTACGCCACCAGGGACTCAGATCCTGCAGTGCCAGATGTGTCCCCCTGCCAGTACATATCCGGGCCTGTCTGAAGTTTGCTAGAGAGCATTTGGATGTTCCAGAAGAGTATTGGGAGAATGTCATATGGTCAGATGAAACCAAAGTAGAACTGTTTGGTAGAAACACAACTCGTCGTGTTTGGAGGAGAGTGAATGCTGAGTTGCATCCAAAGAACACCATACCTACTGTGAAGCATGGGGGTGGCAACATCATGCTTTGGGGCTGTTGATCTGCAAAGGGACCAGGACGACTGATCTGTGTACATGAAAGAATGAAAGGGGCCATGTATCGTGAGATTTTGAGTGCAAACCTCCTTCTAACAGCAAGGGCACTGAAGATGAAACGTGGCTGAGTCTTTCAGCATGACAATGATCCCAAGCACACCGCCAGGGCAATGAAGGAGTGGCTTTGTAAGTAGTATTTCAAGGTCCTGGAGTGGCCTAGCCAGTCTCCAGATCTCAACCCCATAGAAAACCTTTCGAGGGAGTTGAAAGTCCATGTTGCCCAGCGACAGCCCCAAAACATCCCTGCTCTAGAGAAGATCTGCATGGAGGAATGGGCCAACATACCAGCAACAGTGTGTGCCAACCTTGTGAAGACTTACAGAAAACGTTTGACCTCTGTCATTGCCAACAAAGGATATATAACAAAGTATTGAGATGAACTTTTGTTATTGACCAAATACTTATTTTCCACCATAATTTGCAAATAAATTCTTAAATCAGACAATGTGATTTTCTGGATTTGTTTTCTCATTTTGTCTCTCATAGTTGAGGTCTACCTATGATGTCAATTACAGGCCGGCCTCATCTTTTTAAGTGGGAGAACTTGCACAATTGGTGGCTGACTAAATACTTTTTTTCCCCACTGTAACTACCCCTAAATTGTAGCCATGTGGTGGGAGATGTGCATTCTGTATACAGTCATATGAAAAAGTTTGGGCACCCCTATTAATCTTAATCATTTTTAGTTCTAAATATTTGGGTGTTTGCAACAGCCATTTCAATTTGATATATCTAATAACTGATGGACACAGTAATATTTCAGGATTGAAATGAGGTTTATTGTACTAACAGAAAATGTGCAATATGCATTAAACCAAAATTTGACCGGTGCAAAAGTATGGGCACCTCAACAGAAAAGTGACATTAATATTTAGTAGATCCTCCTTTTGCAAAAATAACAGCCTCTAGTCACTTCCTGTAGCTTTTAATCAACTCCTGGATCCTGGATGAAGGTATTTTTGACCATTCCTCTTTACAAAACAATTCCAGTCCTGAGTAGATTTGGAGCTGTGTTTTGGATCATTGTCTTGCTGAAATATCCATCCCCGGCGTAACTTCAAATTCGTCACTGATTCTTGTACATTATTCTCAAGAATCTGCTGATACTGAGTTGAATCCATGCGACCCTCAACTTTAACAAGATTCCCGGTGCCAGCATTGGCCACACAGCCCCAAAGCATGATGGAACCTCCACCAAATTTTACAGTGGGTAGCAAGTGTTTTTCTTGGAATGCTGTGTTTTTTGGACGCCATGCATAACGCCTTTTTGTATGACCAAACAACTCAATCTTTGTTTCATCAGTCCACAGGACCTTCTTCCAAAATGAAGCTGGCTTGTCCAAATGTTCTTTTGCATACCTCAGGCGACTCTGTTTGTGGCGTGCTTTCAGAAACGGCTTCTTTCGCATCACTCTCCCATACAGCTTCTTCTTGTGCAAAGTGTGCTGTATTGTTGACCGATGCACAGTGACACCATCTGCAGCAAGATGATGCTGCAGCTCTTTGGAGGTGGTCTGTGGATTGTCCTTGACTGTTCTCACCATTCTTCTTCTCTGACTTTCTGATATTTTTCTTGGCCTGCCACTTCTGGGCTTAACAAGAACTGTCCCTGTGGTCTTCCATTTCCTTACTATGTTCCTCACAGTGGAAACTGACAGGTTAAATCTCTGAGACAACTTTTTGTATCCTTCCCCTGAACAACTATGTTGAACAATCTTTGTTTTCAGATCATTTGAGAGTTGTTTTGAGGAGCCCATGATGCCACTCTTCAGAGGAGATTCAAATAGGAGAACAACTTGCAATTGGCCACCTTAAATACCTTTTCTCATGATTGGATACACCTGGCTATGAAGTTCAAAGCTCAGTGAGGTTACAAAACCAATTTTGTGCTTCAGTAAGTCAGTAAAAAGTAGTTAGGAGTATTCAAATCAATAAAATGATAAGGGTACCCACATTTTTGCACCGGTCAAATTTTGGTTGAATGCATATTGCACATTTTCTGTTAGTACAATAAACCTCATTTCAACCCTGAAATATTACTGTGTCCATCAGTTATTAGATATATCAAATTGAAATGGCTGTTGCAAACACCCAAATATTTAGAACTAAAAATGATTAAGATTAATAGGGGTGCCCAAACTTTTTCATATGACTGTACATATTGGGAGATGTTGACCACACCCATAATTCTTAGCTCAATATTAAATATCAAGGCAAGATATTAGTCCAAAAACACCTGATGTGTCTCCATTTAGGTAAACTAAATTTCATCAGAGGTGAACAGATCTAACTTCTATTCCAGAGGTAACTATATCGGATTTTGCTATTATAAGAGCTACTGTAGTGTCCTTCCTCCCACATCCCCTTGACACTAATGAGCAGCCGCAAGTGCTGAGTGTTTATCCGAAAGGCCACGCCCCTTTCCCATGATGTCAAAGGGGGGGGGGGTGCCCAATCACAGCACATCACGTGATTGTTATGTCCGGGACATGCCTCCTCCATTCTGGAGTATGGGAAGAGCGACACCAGATGCTGAAAGCATCCAATTGATTGACTAGAAACCTTTAGTCAGCGATTCACTGCTGTCAATCGTATATATAAATATGGAAACAAAATTTACTAGTTCTCAGTATCACTGAATAAACAGGCTAAAATGTACAGCAGACGAAAGCTCTACAATATTCCTAAATTAAAAAACAGTCTCTATTAAATCATACAGGCTGCAAATGTGAATCAGAATAACAGCTCCCAATCCAACATTTAACCCTTCATCACCGGTCAGGGCCATGACTTTAGAACATAAACGGCGCAAAAAACCTTGTCGTGCTTAAATGATAATAGATACCATATAGCATCAGTATACTAGCACAAAGTGGCTAGTAACCACAGGGCACCATAGAACCACTACCACGTTCTAATAGTGTATAAAGGATCAGGAACTGACATAAGATCACAAGACATGATCAGGGAACAGGCCAGTAGGGAAAAGTAGAAGTAGGAGGGGGAGAAGGATATTAAATAAAACAGGTAAAGGAGATGTTATTGTTAAAGCACCATGGTTTAACCATTTTTAGGGTAAAAATCCAACGAGCCTCCCTTTGTAATATTGTTTGATCCCAGTTCCCCCCTCTCACAAGCGGTTTAACTAGTTCAATGCCCTGAAAACCGAAAAAGATCGGATTGCTGTTATGGCTGTCGCAGACATGACGTATGACAGGGATGTCTTCCTGTTTGGCCGCCACATTGATGTGGTCACAAATTCTCCTACGGAATTCTATGATTGTTTTGCTTACATATTGTATGCCGCAGGCAGACAGAATTAGGTAGACCACACCTGGGGACTTACAATTGATAAAGTTTTTGTTAGTAAATGATTCTCCTGGTTTGTAAACTGGGAATAGTTTTTCCAACGTAAACAAATCTGCACAACTTGGAACTTCCACAGTGATAAATCCCCCTAAAATCCAG
Organism: Leptodactylus fallax; assembly: GCA_947044405.1. Classification (NCBI taxonomy): domain Eukaryota; kingdom Metazoa; phylum Chordata; class Amphibia; order Anura; family Leptodactylidae; genus Leptodactylus; species Leptodactylus fallax. The sequence continues at coordinate 5,868,064 of CAMRHE010000005.1, read as the reverse complement.
GGACTGTTTAGATAACCATGTATCATGGGTTAATGGGATCAAATGGCTATGGACTAGTTTATCTTTCAAGTTTCGCCCTCTCCAATATGTAATTGAAGGAACATCCTCCACCTGAGGCCCCACATCTGGATCTATCTTTAGTATGTCCCAGAAATTTTGAAGAATTTCACAAATCTGATCCAGTGCTGAGTCATAAGTCGCAATAATCTGCATCCTATTTTCCTCATTTGGCTTGTTTTTTGGATTTAGTAGTTGGCTATGCTCCCTTGACAGGGCATGTTGGTAAGCCCCTTGTAGCACACCATCTGGGTACCCTCTACTTTTAAATCTCCCTCTTAGGTCACCCACTAACAGTTGCTAATCTGATATACTATTGCAGTTACGTCTGATCCGTAGATATTGTCCTTTTGGAATTCGAGCTTTTAAAGGGGGCGGATGCCAACTCTGCCACTGAAGAATGCATTTGGTTGCTGTCCCCTTCCTGAAGACCCTAGTACTGAGATATCCAGATTGGAACTTCACAATTTACAAATCAAGGAATGCCATTTTTTGATCTTGGATGTCGTACGTAAAAAACAAGCCGTCATTATTTATGTTGAGGATGTGTACAAACTCATAAAACTCTTCCCTGGAGTCGTTCTACAGGATGAACACAATATTTATAAATCTCAAGCACAGAATGATGTGTTGTGCCCACTCATCCATCAAGTCAGAAAAAAACACCTTCTCCCACCAGCCTAGATAGAGATTGACATAAGTCGGGACGCAGGGACTCCCCATAGCCAATCCCCTGATCTGGTGGAAGAATTTCTAGCTAAACAAGAAAAAATTATGTTTTAAAATGAACACCAACAGTGTTTAGGGCATTATGTTCTTCAAAAGTGATTACCCCTTGAACATAAGAAGTCCCCTACAGCTCCACACCCAGAATTATGGGGTATGGAGCTGTAGAGCACCTCCACGTCGAGGCTGGACATCTTTTAGTTGTCTGAAGATGTCCATAGTGTCCCTTACATATGAGGGTAGGCTGGTGACAAACGGGCGCCAATTATCATCGAGGTACTAGCTGTTGTTCTGTGTAATAGAGTTAATACCCTCCACTATGGGTCAACCCTTAAGGGGAGTTAGCCCCTTATGCACTTTTGGAAGTGCATAAAAGGTCACTTTTATGGGATGAGGTAGAAATAGGAAACTGTATTCACTGGAACTGATTAGATGTTTTATTTAGCTTTCAGTAGAATGCAGTTCAATTCCTCCCTGTAGCTGGTGGTAGGATCTGCTAATAGTTTTTCATAGCATTCTGTACTTGTAATATACTCATACATATACCAACGTATTGTATGCAATCCATTGCCCCCCTTATAAGGGCTTGATAACAATAGGGCCATCCCTTTCTAGGGCCTTGAGAGCCCTTGCCTCCTCTCTCTCTCTCTCTCTCTTGATTATGTCTGATCGTGTTTTATTTTTGTTGTTGTTGTAGTTGATGTTTTCCCATTTTAATCAATTGGTCCTCCGACCACTGTTAGGTACACATCAACAGCTGATGCATCTCCTATTGGAGGGGGATTTCTGGGGGGCACATGGCATTTGGTGAAGGACCCTTCACCCAAATCCCTCTGTCCTTCAACCCATAAATTGCCTAGTAGTTCCAAAGCTGGGTTATTGTTAAGGTTGAGATGCAAGGGCAAATAACAGCAAGAGCAGAAACTGGCTAACAGCAAGTAGAAAAACAAGCTATTTAAAAACCAGTACAGCAAGCCAAACACAGACCCTCAAACGCCTTCACCAGCACTGGCCGCAAGGCAGGTTGGACTTTGCAGAATCTGGGCATTTGAATTGTCACCACCAGAAACTGTACAGGTAATAAATACTCCACTAACTGAAACCAAACCAGAACTCACAATTGACTTACAGAGCAGATCAGAAACAGGAGAATAATCGTCCAGGCAAAAGGGTCAAAAATCAGGAGTCGTCAGATTCAGGAGACAAAAGCGATATCCAGTAGAAAGCCAAGGGTCAAATCCGAATGGGTATGTCAATGGCAGAATCAGCAGGCAAACAAATAACCAAAAATCAAGTCGAGGTTCAATAAAGCAATGCAATTCACACTATCAGGTTTAGCCAAACTACAAAACTAAATTAGCAAGCAACCAGGGTCAGGTGGGAGGGGTCTTATATATGCTTCCACAGGTGCTAATTGGACAAGTCCGAGGTACTTCTGAAACTGCAGAAGCTTCCCAGGTTGACACGGTAACCTTAAAGGTATAGCCGCTGAATTGACAATCCTAACAGATATCTTCCTCTGACAACCTCAGTTCATCAGAGCGGGGTTTCTCATTGATCTTAAAAACGTTTTCCATTTTAATTTCCTGCAGTACTGATTGAGATCTTAAATGCAGCCAAAGATATCATATACTGGTGTAGGTAAAACCATAAACCCCTTTTAAGTACATTGGTTTCAACGTCCGTAAGAACCCTAGAGGACAAATTCATGATTTCAATGTCCTCTGTAGAACTAATTGATCTCCCATATTATTCCGGGCTATTTTCTTGCCCTCAAGAGGAAGTCTGATATGGGAGGGGTTTGTGTTGAAAACCCCCCACCTCTCGTCCCCTCCCTCTTGTGGAGGATTCACAACTATCCAGCTAATATGTAAAGCTGGTGAAAGTTCTACAATATTCAATATAATCAAAAAACAGTTGATATGAAATCATACAGGCTGCAAATATGAATCAGAATAACAGCTCCTGTATCACCGTTTAGGGCCATCACTTTAGAACATTAAACGGCGCAAAAAACCTGGTTGTGCATAAGTGATAAGTACCTTACAGCACCAGCATACTTGTACAAAGTGGCTAGTAACCACAGGGCACCATAGAACCACTACCACTTTCTAATAGTGTATAAAGGACCAGGAACTGACATGATTAGAGACCGGACCAGTACGGAAAAGTAGAAGTAGGAGGGGGACAGGAATATTAAATAAAACAGGCAAAGGAGATGTTATTGTTAAGGCCCCATAGTTTAACCGTTTTTAGGGTAAAAATTCAAGAGGCCTCCCTTTGAAATATTTTTTGATCCCAGTCCCCTCCCCGCACGGAGAAATAGATAATGCGAAATCCACAATAATTAAAAAATGGACCAATTTGAACTACACTTCCTCCAGGCACTGCTGTAGCTGTAGTTATAGAGATCAATAAATCAAACTGGACTTAGACATCCAGAAATTATTTTATTATTTAAAGATCAAATTACCAGGTAACGCGTTTTGAAGCCACTGCTCCTTCATCAGACCTAACTGATACATAGAATTTTATAGCTGGGCATAACCATCATGTGACTCAAACAGACAAATCAACATATTTTTATAAATGTTTCCCTCTATAGTATATCTAGTCACATAAGCAATCCACATGTTATGCATGAGTGTATAAAATCAAGTGTTTTTAGCCAAAAATGATCACATGGCTAGTGTAAATGGCAGTAAGTTATGTATTGGTATCCTCCCCTTAGTCCTAAGACCAATCATGTTATGTAAACAAACTTTAAGCAGGCAAGCGCTATAGACTGTATAAAACTAAAGCTGACTGCATATTGTCAATGTTATTAAAGCGCAGTCACAGACCAATCAACTTTGCGGGAGTGTGGCCAGGTTTACCATCAGCCAATACACAGCTGGAGGAGGCTATATTATATATCTGGCCTCGCGCATACACATTAGCGCATTACCTATGCCAGCCAGCTGAGGTATGTTCACACCGGCCAGTTGAGAATCCCCATGCATATGCGCATTAACGAGTTAATCGTGCCAGGTGACTGAAATACTTCACGATGGGGGGGTCAGAGGCACTCATGCTGGCCGGCTTAGAAGCACTCGCGCATGTGCAGTATTCAATTGACATTGTCTACCGGCTTTCATATATGATTCCACTAGCTCCTGGATACAAATAGCAAGGAAGAAATGTGATGTCAATTAAGGAAAGGGAAACAAAATGTGTGTGTATATATCGGGGACAGAGTATTTTGAATATTCATCACATCTCCTGCTTTATAGTAGGTCATGACTATCATTTTTATTAATTGGTATATGTTCAATAGGCATAATTCTAAACTTCTTAGGCTCACAATTGTGGGACAAGGTTGCATGCCTTGATTTGCTGTGTTTAATACTATATAACCTTTGGCTATAGTATGCCTGTGCTTGTTCAATCTTACTCTCAGGCACAAAGAAGTCCTCGCGACGTACTGTAAGCAACAGGTGCACTCCAGAAGGTATATAACAAAGTCTAAAGAGCAGGTGTTGTAAGTTTGTATTTAAAAACTCTCACTTGTGATGTCACTACTAAAAGAGACCCTTTTATGTTGAATGATATGGCAACATTTGCAGCAGGTTTTTTGTACCTGTAGCTGCCTCTGATGCTTGTAAAATCATCCATGGTGCTGGTCTTCCCTTGTTGGCGAAGTCTACTGGGGGCAATAATCACATTAACGGCCCTTCTAATCTTTGTTTAGGCTGTAAGCATTCTATCAGCATTCTGTCAATAGTTCAGCCCTATCACTAGCTGCTTGAACAAGCCCATGTGGGTAGCCTTTGTTTTTCAAACGAGTCTGCAACACCTTGTTCTGTGTCTTAACATCATCTGTCCTAGAGCAATTCTGACTAATCCATTTAAATTAGCTAAAGGGTATGTTAACTTTCCATTTCTATAGTAGCTGCTTGCAAAATTCAGAAGACTATTAATGTCCACCTGTTTGAAATATGTCTTTGTGGTGATGGTAGCTCCTACATAACCAAGACACAAATCTAAAAACTCAATGCTTACAGCAGATGAGGACAAAGTAAAAGATAGAACCCAATCATTATTATTGAACTTGAGTAAGAATTTCTCCAAGTCAGCTTTTGACCCTTGCCAGATAAAAATTAAGTCGTTGATATTACGGCGCTATAGGATGATTTTGTCAGACCACCGATGTGTATTATAAATGTGACAACTCTAAAATTCTCCCGTGTAAGGTTGACAAATCTAGGTGCAAACCAGGTGCCCATGACGGTCCCACAATTTTTTAAATATTGTATGTTCTCAAAAGTAAAAAGATTGTGGGTTAAAATAAAATAGATGCTTGATGTTATGAAATCTCTGTATTTTAGGCATAGTTGGATCTCTCATCAGGACATCCATTATTGCTAAAACACCCTTATTATGGGGAATATTGCTGTATAGAGCAACACGTGCATAGTTACCCACATGCATTCAGGTTTCCATGATATTCCTTTTAATAGACAAATGAGATTTGCAGAATCTCTAAGGTATGAAGGTAGTCTCACAACGTATGATATGATTTACATATTGAGAGAGGTTACATGTGAGAGAATTTATGCCTGATATGATAGGTCGGCCAGGAGGATTTTCCTGATTTTAATGAACCTTAGGTAAATGGTAAAACAGTGCTAATTTTGGGTTAGTTAGTATAAGAAACTTTTTTCATGTTTATTGCGTAGTCCCCATGCATTTGCACTGTCAATCAACTTCTTATATTCCTCTACACATGTAGGCAGCGGAGTTGATGTAAGCTGGTGTAGCACACAGGGTCAGAATCTTTTTGGCCTCCTCCACATATGCCCATCTGTCCTGTATTATTACCCCTCACCTTTATCGGCACTCCTGATGACAATAGTTGTGTTATTAGCCAATTGTCTCAAGGCCACTCTCTCACTATATGTGAGATTACCCCGTCTGTTAGGTGCATTTGCTTGATATGCCTGGTGTGTCAGAACGTTGATTTGGCTTTCAAACTCATATGAACAGGGCCATCACTAAGACTATCCAAGAGGATGCTAGGGCTCATTTGTCCATTATGGTCCAGAATATATGTCCACCTCTTCTGTGTGAGGATCTGGACATATACTCTTAAGGGCAAAATGCCTTGTTAGTGTAAGCTTCTGTATAAATCTATTAAGGTCTATAAACAGCTGGAATTAATTTTATTTTTTCATTGGGACAAAATGATAAACCCTTCCTAAGCACGCTTTGTTGTTGTACTGTGATCATTACGACAGATTGAAAATACGCGTGTCTGTTACACTTGATTTCTCTTGGGGCAGGGGCCACTTGGTTTTGTGTCTCTTATTTCCACCTCACCTACATCCCCTTCTGTTTTTCTTTTTGTGGTAGTTTTTTGGTGAGTTGTTACCCAATTGAAAAATTGTTTTATGGGACGCAAGTGGTTCCTGAGATTTAGCAGATTGTGTACTTGTGGGGTTATTACCTGAGATATATTCTCCAGGGTATGGTACAATGTCTTTAGTGTTAACATAGGTGGAAGATCTAAAAAAGATTCAGTAGGACAGTTTGAGATGGGTGGATCTTGTGTTGCATGCATAGGTGTATTGTAAACTGTAATCCATGACTCCTCCAATAATGCTGACGGACTGGAGGCATCCACTTCTAGGGGTGAATGTTGTTGGGAATATTGGTTGACCAAGGGTGGTGAACCAAATGATGTGGGTGGCAGAGTTAGTGAGATCCGTATACATGCATCGGGAAATATAAGATTGATATCTGAGGCCACATTAGGATTACTAGGATTGTTCTTGGTAGTTGGGTTACTGGTGCATACAGGAGCCAGATTGCAGATCTGGATTACTGCAGAGGAATAATAGAAGAATTAACCTCTTAGGAGATATACTGTTCCACTGATTTCATTGTACCATCCAAGTTGTGTAAAAAATAGAAAAAGTAAACTTGTAAATACTCAAAATTTTACAACACCTGGTATCACAGTCACATATTGGATAACCATAATGAATCCTTCTAGATTGAACTAAATTGAACCCATGAGTGGCACCTATGCGTGTTGCTCTCCTGTGATGCCGACTGCTTGACATAAGGCTTTACCCAAGCTACCTAAAGTGGGAGGGCTGATCCCTCGCTCTGTAGGGGGGGAGGAGATGGCTCAAGGTGAGACGGAGCAAAAGTTTCACTCATTGCTTTAGGGCCACTTAGCAGGAATAAGTGAACTGGTAGAGCTGTATGATCTGCTTTCCCCTAGTTGAAGGACACTTACATTTGGCAAACCAGCATACTTCCAAAATCACAAGGTGAGCAGGAGCCTGGGACATGTGGTGACAGGCGGTGCATCCCCTGTGACAGTGGAAGTGTGTTGATCGTCGCTGCAGCCCAGAAGCCTGCACAAGTTACACTTTCACATCACTGTGAGAGTTGTCCTTGCCAATGACCTGTTGCATTATACTATCGTGAAGCGGAATCCGCACTGTGAGCCAAAGTGTCTGCTGTGTACTGTCTTTGCTGGAACTCTAGGTGATCTTTAGGAAGACGTGTGCCTGGGAGACAGTTCCAGGAATATGGTATGGAGGAACGATAAGTCAGAAGAGCAACGCCAACACTTCTTGTACAGCACACATACTCCATGCAGGACACAGCCTAAAGGCCATATTAAGACATAAAATTATCATTCATAGCATCAAGATGACTAATCTGTACTTGCTGTAAATTACAATCCTCTAAACTTGAGAAACTTCATTATAATTATCAGTCTTTGTAAATGTCTTGTTACATACTCATTACACTGGACTGCTCTGAAACATTGTTGGCAGCAGTTGCATAAAAATCACAATATATTGCGATAAAAATGTGAGTAACATTTATCTGGAATATGAAAGTCAGGCTATAGATATCTGCTTTCAGTTACTGAACAGATGTATCATGTAATGTAGAGCTTTCGACACCAGACCACAAATGGAGGACTTAGTGGTATGATTAAACATTGGAGTCAGAATTTATATTTGCTCCAGTTGTGTGTGCAAAAGTTTCTCAAGAAAAGTGTGTGTGGTTTCACGGGAAGCACAAATCTATGCCTGATCATAGTAGATATAGTAAGATCTCAATTTCTTGCATCCGAGTAGCTAAAGATGGACCAAATTTGTGAAGAAATATAATAAATTTGGCTAGTTCTACTCCAATAGACTTTTGATTAAAACTGGTATATGGAACACCCTTTGAGTGTTTCTGTTCCAGGGTAATAAACGTTATTGTATTTTAATGAGTTTTTGCTAATGAATAATAATAATAAACATCCTTTCAAAATGAACTTTTCTATGACTACAATCCTAACGATCCTAATTTTTTGTAACATGATGAAGATTTTATGGAACTCAGCAGAACCAGAGCCAGGGATTTAAAGGAAGCCAGTCAAGTAGAGTAGAGGAGAAGGAAACTGGAATGCACTGCCAAAACAAGCTAATGTGCATAATGGAACAACATCTAAACTTCCAGCAGATGCTCGAAATGGGAATTAGATACGTAGCCCTAAAGTGGAAAGGCAAGAGGGATTTCCTTGTAAATGCAAGGTATGGCACCATCTAGTTTGTTTGGTAAAATGTCAGATTCTGTTTTTCTATGTAACATATGAAATTAATAAGCTCACAAGTCTATTATATTGCTTTATGAAAAAGATGTCAATTTGGAGCTTAAGGGCATATTATGGTTATTCATTGTATAATAAATGGTCAGTGAAGATTCCTAATGCATGACTTCAGAGATGATTTAAGCATGCCTGCGATAAACACATATCTTCCTAAGATAAAATGGAAATTAAATATAGGGACCATGTGGTCTTTTTCTGTCATCATTCTTATGTTTCCTTAAGGTTATTTTCATATGGGGTTCATTTTGAGTTGGACCCGATTGTTTTCAATGGGAGATAGAGATTGAAGCAGGACACTGAAAAAATAAGCGCCCTCGATCTTGTAGCAGATTCTGTAGCTAATTTGGCTTCAGAGTCTGTGGTGCAAGACACCATTAGATCCATTCATTTTATCCTCTACAAGCTGCTATATCTAGTTCATATACCATTACGGAGGCGATGGACTGCCTTTAAGCGGAGAGAAACACAACCAATCGTTGTGTTTCAGTTCTTGGTGGATTCTCTTTTTGCAGAGGTTCACAACTTGGCAGGACAGAAACAGCTCTTGGCAAGTAATTCAATCTACTGGTTGCAAGTGGCAACAACAAACCTATGCTGCAGCAATCCTATACGTTGTATCTCTTCCTCTCACACAGTAGGGTACAACATCTGGCTTCTTGGAGATTTCTTGCACAATATTTTGATACAGTTCAGTACACACCTTGGTCACAGTGCGGTACTCTAGTCTTCGCACACTGGTTGCACTGGACATTTCATCTCTCTCTAGTATCTCGAGGTGTCAGGCTGGCTAACTAAAAAGGCACTCTTGCGTACCACTTGGTGGTCCATATATTATACTGGGATACAAATACATATCAAGGGCAACATAAAGCAAAAGGCCTATATGTAACCCATAGAAACAGTCAAAAGGGATATTAAAATGGAGAGGAACACAGTCTATAATATATAATTTAAAAACATTTTTTTTATGATGCCTTTATGGCATTTTGGATTAGATATTGTATTGATAACAGACTTATCCCTTAGTATATCTCTACTAGCTTATCCTGAATATACAGTGGGTTGGTTTCCTATGAATTACATTTAATAAAAGAGATTTATCTGAACTTCTTCCCTACTAGCAGAGGGATACAAAAACAATCAAGTTGGGCTATAAGGAATTTCAAATTTCCTTTTCTGCCAAACTTTTAATATACAGCAGCAAAAAAGGATTTCAAAGAGTTGGCCACTATTTCTATATTTTCCAAAATGTGCTAGAAACAGCCCCAAAGTGCATTTCTTATATAATGTCTTGAGAACATCTGCACTGATGTTGATCTTTCCATGTAGCCAGGCATTTGTTTACATCAATCTGCATCCTTGAGTTCACAGCAATCTGGTCTCACCATGGCTGCTGATATGACCTGACCTGTCCATCATTGGCCTCCAATGAAAAGCAAGGGAAACTAAAGCATGTACAGTGCTCAATAGAGGCTGCTGATTGACAGGTTAAGTCACATGACCTTCCAGCAGCCATGTTGGAACTGGGATGCTGCACAGAAAGGGATGCCAGTTAGCGTAAGCAAGCAGTCAGCTGTACAGACCAAACAGGATTGTTCTCATGACAATATAATAGTAAGTTACGTATAAAGGGTTTGCATTATAAAACTGGAGATGCCTCTGTCAAACAGTTGACATTGTTCGAGATGTAGTAGTCAGCCTGGCATTTTCCTTGCAACCATGAATGGAAGACTTTCAGATTACATGTAATACAAAGACTTCTAGAATAGGAACCACTTTTAGGGGTGTTCACACATAGGAATTTGATGCTGCATTTTATTTCAATGGGAGGCAGTAGCTGATTTTTTTGTGCTAGCTCATTTTTTCAGCAAGTGAAAAAAAATAAACATCCTGTTTGTTCTTCAGGCAGATTTTACCTGAGAACTCCCATTGAAATAAATGGGAACAAAAATACATTTTTTCTGTTGGTGCGGAATTGGATGCAGAATTTGTCAAAATCCACTTACGGAATTTGGCCCTGTCCAATAAAGGCAAAATACAGTGGCATACTTCTCCAAATTCTGCTTCAAATTCAGCATTAAAATCCTCACTTTTGGTAAGCAGAAAAAATCTGCTTCAAATTCCTGAAGCAGAAACTTTCTGATGACAAATTCAGCATTAAATTCCTACATGTGAACACCCCCTTGTGGTGCAGTTGTCTGGCCTGACTCATAGAGAGCTTTTTATAGTACTCCACCCTAATATGCAAACTTTTTTCCCCATCAGGCAAGTGGGAGGTTATAACTCATAGTATTGGCACTGTGATTTGGTAGAGCTCCTTTACTTTCCGAGTTCCCCTGCACTGGTCTTAATGATGATGTCACCCTGGCCCATAGCTCCCAACCGTCCCGCATCTGGCGGGACAGTCCCAATTTTACTCTGCTGTCAAAAACCATGAAAAAAAACAAACAAAACAATTTCCTATTTATATCAGTGGGATCTTTAGCACTGAATCTGCCTGAAGATAAGCAGGACACGTTTTTTTCTAGAGATAGTCGAAAAATAAGTCTGCTGCATCCAATGAACTGAATAGGAGGCAGGATAGAGGCATTTTAAGCAGATTGTATAAACTGAGATTCTCAGTTCTCACATTCTGTTGAGATCGTGGCTCTAGCCCTTATATATCAAGAGTGACAACCAGTTCAAGACACAGTTAGGATATACAGCATTTACAGGTTTCACTCTCTATCAACGTATTGTATCCATCCAGACTGTTCTGTTTGTTGTACTCAGTGTCACAGCTTACTGATGATGTCAGTGCCTGGGCTTCATCTTCCTCCATTGCACCGCCACTGCCTCTGTTAGCGCTAGGATACAGTATGCACACATCGTCTGAGCTGCACACGGTATCCATATAGAAACCAAAAGTGTCTCTACTGCGGACACACAAGTAATACCCATGACGCAGGAGAAAGAGAAGCAGATTATTTTAAAAACACCATAAAATAACGTATATAAAGCATTTAGTATCTGTGATATTATCACACAACCTATTTAAAAAAAAATAAAAATAAATAACTGGAGGTATGCTTTATGGGTGCACTCACATTGTGATTTATAATTCCTTTAGCAGATCTGCTAAATACATGCAAAAAACAGAGCAAAAAGATGGCCATCTAGCTCCATAAAATCGATGTAAAAAAAAAAAAAACAGGTCCTTTTTCTTTTTTTTTTTATTTTTTACATTGGCTCTATGTAAATGTAGATCCATCTGCTTGCATCTGTTTTTTACATCCATTAAGGGATCTGCTAAACATGATGTGACTCCTCCCTTTATAGGGCATATGGGCACAGGGTTGTTCACCCCTTTACTGTAAACTAGCCTGCCTTTGCTAGTTTTGCCTAAAGTAAACCTGAATCGATAAAAAATGTGTTTTGCAACCGATACTTGCAAAAAACAAGGAAACTAATCTAAGTATCATTATGTCTTCTTGTGCTGTATGAAATTACACAATATAAAGAAAATAAGGAACAGAAAGCCCTTTATTTTGGTAAGATCACTCACGTCTTCCTTAGCGTCACATACAGTGTGTAAACCTATCAGTGTTCTAGAATTATACAGTATGTTGTCCTTATGTAACTTCAGATAACCTTTTAAAACAACCTCCCATGAGTGTACATGAGAAGTAACCCTGCTTCTCGCCATTGTATAACTTCTGCATTTAGCAGTTTTCCCCTCTGCAGGATCCATCTCTAATTCTGAGATTTCCCTGAGCTAGCTGTTAGAGACTGTAATTCCCTTAGTCAGCACATGGAGAAAATAGGAGATTCTGCTCAATAACTCTCCTTCTTTCACTCAAAAGCAACATGGATTATAGAGACGTACTGACTAGTCATGGCATAAATAAAGCATTCTGGTCAAAAGGAAGCTTACTATTCGCTCAGCATCATGTTTGTCTTTGCTTTTCTTTTTCACTCCTCTGTCCTTTCCCCCTCCTTTCCATAGACCTCTATGGGCAGATGTAATCTTACTAATATGTCAGTCCATCTTGAGAGTCTAAGGCTGATTCAGCAGAGATTTCAGAATATTTGAAGAGTTTTGGTGGAGAAGGATCTATAATAAGATATATTAAAGTATTTTTTATTTACTTGCAATATTGACTTCTGCATAGTTTGTTGAAAAAAATAGTGTCCATTTAAGGCAGGGTTCACACTACCGTTGGAGTCCGTTATGAAGGTGTCCGTTAAAAAAAAATAAACGGACACCTATCATAACGGACCCTAACTGATGAGCATCAGGTAGTGTCCGTTTTTTAATGTCACATACCGCTAGAAAGCCGACAGCGCGCTGAATTCAGCGCACTGCCGGCTTTCCCGGTATGTGCCCCGGGGCTGGAGATATCGGCGGTGTAAGTTACATGTTTTACTTCACTTACTGTTTGAAGGGCGCTGTGAGGAACTCCCTTTCTGACACTTCTCGTTCGTCCATAGCGCTGTACTGAGGGGGCATTCCTGACAGTACAGGGCTATAGACCAGTACAACGAGAGGGGGCGTTCCTTACAGCCCAGTGATGACGCTCAGCTGTGAGGAACGCCCCCTCATACAGCGCTATGAACGAACAGAAGTGTCAGGGAGGGAGTTCCTCTGACAGTACCTGGCTATAGACGAGAACAGAGAGAGGGGGCGTTCCTCACAGCCCAGCGATGACGCTCAAGCTGTGAATGCCCCCTCAGTACAAGTCTCTGAACAAAGAGAATTTTCGGGGAGGGAGTTCCTCGCAGCGCCCTTCTAACAATAAAACATTACACCGCCGATATCTCCAGCCCCGGGGCACATACCGGGAAAGCCGGCAGTGCGCTGAATTCAGCGCGCTGTCGGCTTTCTAGCGGTATGTAAAACCGCATGTGCCTGAGGACACGAAATGTCCTCTAACACTGCTAGTTTTTTTTTTTTTTGTTTGTTTCTCCTTTCTGAGCATGCGCAGGGAAAGTAAATGGACATAAAATAACGGACAGTAACTGATGGCTATCAGTTACTGTCCGTTATAAGTCCGTCACCCATAGACCTCAATGTTAAAAAAATAACGGACACTTGCTGTCCGTCAAGAATCCGTTTATTTCAAACGGACAAAAAGTCCTGCATGTAGGATTTTTTTGTCCGCGTAAAAATAACGGACTTCTGACGGATTTGGTGTAAACGGACACAAACGGACACAATATAAAAACCCATTGAAATGAATGGAAATTTTAACGGATTTCTGACGGTTCAGCTAGTGTCCGTTGCTAAAATCTTGTAACGGACAATAGCAACGGACACTACTGACGGACACCAACGCTAGTGTGAACGCTCCCTAAGAAGGTATTTTTTCATGCTCACTTTACAGCAAAGTTGCTAGACATCATGTTCACTACGCAGCCTCTGTGTTTTCGTGCTCTGCATTTGCATCAGTTATGCTGACCTTGGCACTTGAAAAAAACTGATGGTCACTTATTTGGGAGTAAAGTACGCTAAAGCATTGTTCATCTCTTCCCAGTAAAAGCTTAGTCTCCTCACTTCACATCTAGATTTAATGTCTTATTACTTTCCACTTCTTAATCTGCCTAGACGTTTGTCTGTACAGTAGTCTGCACATGTGTCTACGATAGTAAATGTTGGACAGGAAGCACAGGAAGTGCGCACTTCTGAGCAATATACTTGGGAATCATTTATAATACACAATCTGGCGCATATACAATTAGACTGTGATGTAAATAAATATTTGCTAGAGATGTATAAACTTGTAGTTTATATAATTAATTATATTCTGATATCGTTTCCAGACATGTCGTTGCTGATTCCATATAATTGTGACTCTTACATATTATACTAACTGGCAGAATATTGTAGCACAGCATTTCCGACTGTGGGTGATGTTAAAGGGTCCTCTAGGGCACTACCTTTTGGGGTCTCCTGTGTGTTAGTGTTTCAGGGTGCCCTTTATGGTGGGTGCGAAAGAGACACAGAAGACTTTACTTTACTAGGATTCTTCCAGTAACATGCAGGAGCAATAACTTACCAGTATTCACACTAGGGTACTCTATAAAACATGAATGGAAGTGGTGACTGCTCTTCACTGCCACCTCTAGACCTCTGGCCCTTTTCAACATAGCGACCACCTTCTAGAAACCTCAGAGGAGGAGCCACTCCTGTTTACACAGTAGCATAGGATCGGTCAGTTAACTCCCGATCATCCAGCATGAACTTGGGGAAGTGTAAAACTTGGAAGTGTTATAATTATAAAACATTTGAGGCAACAATAGAAGAGTTTACTACCAGCAGTGGTCCTTGTGGGGGACACAACCTACATATATCCTAAATGTGATTATTTCACAAGAAATCCTTCCAATGCAGAAATCACTATACCTGTCTGAACAGCACATTGTGATCTATGTAATACAGGATAATCTGGTTGTATCACTGGTAATTTAGTTGCTTCTAATTTATAATAATCCTTCTAGTAAGAATACTTAACATTGCATGCACTGACTTCCTTCTAGACAACACATCTGATCAGGTAAAACTGCAGTGTAAAGCATGGGAGAGAGAGAAAGAGAAAAAAAAAGAGCCCGCGATTCTACCCTAAGGCAATAAATTATGATATTCAGAATATAATATTTGTGGCCACCACTGTCTAAACCTGCTTAGGTAGAATGGTTTCCAAACATGGCTTCCATAGTATATCATGGGCAATTAGTGTATCCAGTTACCTTCTATGAAACTTGAACATATAGAGATATTCAGTTTCCTTCTTATTGCTACTTTATCTGAATTGGATTCTATTGACTTTAGACAATTGACTTTTTGACCATGTTTGCAGGTGACAAATCCTTCACTTGTAATTGTCACTCTCCATTACACATACCATATTTCTAGGAAACCAATTTCTTCTCAATTACTCACCCTAGGAAGAGTCAAAACATGTGATCTTAGGACACGACACTTCACGTACCAAAGTGGTTTTTGCTGTATCTCTAAAAGTCAATTGTGAAATTTCCTATAGCCTTTTTAGTACAGTGAAAACTCTTACATCACTGTACAACATAGGCCATTTCGCTCCACGTCCCAGTACCCCTGATACATGCTATAAAGACGTGCTCCTTAGTTTGTAAGAGCCACAGCCTCTAGTTATGTCCACTTTTAATTAATGTGGCAAATTCAGTTGTGAAGGCTTTACACACACGTCTATGTTTGGCATACGGTTTATATGTTTGGTTCTGAAGTTATCTAAATGCAGTTGTCTGCTGCTGAGACTTAAGGACCTTTTACTATCAGAGCCTGGGCCAACTACATGGCCCTCTGTTAGGCTAATTTGATCCAGTCCACACACAGAAAACTGACTCAGAATAAAATTTTGTTGCTGTCCATTACCCTTTCCATGTTCTCTCTGCTATTTTCTTTGCATATCATCCACTGCTAGACCTTTGAAATTTCAGACTTTAAGGGGGACAGTCCCTACCAGGATCGATGGCCCTAAGAGTGACATTTATGGGTTGTAACTCAAGGAGACACAGCAAATGAACTAAACAGTAATGAGGCAGCAAGCTTGGTGGTTACAAAAGTCTTACATGAGGCGACTAGCATGGTAGTTCTTGTCAGTTTCACTCTGGCTAGAGGCACACAGCTTAGGAAAACAGAATATAGTCCTTTCCATAGAAAACGGACTTTCATATACGACAGTCCCTTTTCAGAACACAATCCAATGGGTCATTTCTTGTGGTTCCATATAGCGTGCCATTGCAACCTGCAGGCCCACATTTACTAGGTGCAGCTTGAAGTGCTTAATGATAATGTCAGTGCCTGGCCTCCATCTTTCTCCACTTCACCGCCTCTGCCTCTGTTAGCGCTAGTATTCCGTATGCAGATACCATCTGAGCTGCATACGGAAACCATATAGAAACCAAAAGCATCTGTACTGCGGACACACAAGTAATACAAATGCAGCAGGAGAAAAGGAGGCAGGTTATTTAAAGAACACCATAAAATAAGGTATATAAAGAAACAGTGACTGATAATGTCTATAAAGCGCTGTGGAATATAATGACGTTATATAAGTAAGCAAAATAAATAGATAATAAATACTTACTAGTGATGGCATAAATAAAGCATTCTGGTCAAAAGGAAGCTTACTATTAGCTTCAGCATCATGTTTGTCTTTGCTTTTCTTTTTCACTCTATTACTCCTCTGTCCTTTCCCCCTCCTTTCCATAGACATCTATGGGCAGATATAATTTTATACTAATATGACAGTCCATCTCGGGAGTCCAAGGCTGAATCAGCAGAGATTATTTGAAGAGTTTTGGTGGAAAAAAATAAGTGAAGGATCTATAATAAGATATATTAAAGTATTTTTTATTATATTAAAGTGTTTTTTACTTGCACTATTGACTTCTGCAAAGTTTGTTGAAAAAAATAGCGTCCATTTAAGAAGGTATTTTTTAATGCTCACTTTACAGCAAGTTTGCTAGACCTCACAGCCACTACGCAGCGTCTGTGTTTTCGTGCTCTGCATTTGCATCAGTTATGCTGACCTTGGCACTTGAAAAAACTGATGGTCACTTATCTGGGAGTAAAGTACACTAAAGCATTGTTCATCTCTTCCCAGTAAAAGCTTAGTCTCCTCACTTCCCATGTAGATTTAATTTTCTATAACTTTCTACTTCTTAATCTGTCTAGACATTTGCCTGTACAGTAGTCTTCACAGGTGTCTACGATAGTAGGTGTTGGATAGGAAGCACAGGAAGTGCGCACTTCTGAGCAATATACTTGGGAATCACTTATAACACACAATTTGGCGCATATACAATTAGACTGTGATGTAAATAAATATTTGCTAGTGATGTAAAAACTTGTAGATTGTGATTAATTATATTCTGATATCGTTTCCAGACATGTCGTTGCTGATTCCATATAATTGTGACTCTTACGTATTATAATAACTGACAGCATATTGTAGCACAGCATTTCTGACTGCTGATCCAGTTGGCCTTGGGTCATTCCTTACACCTGCAGCCACTCATCATGGAGAATAACTGTATACATTTACATCTGGTTTGCAGTTTCTATATTTTAGCAATGTTTTTTTCCTGTGCAGTTTGTGCTACATTGTGCTCCAAGACTACAATAAATATTCTCTTCATCTTATGTATACCACCCTTTTCTTCTTTGGAAGTTTACACAAATGGAAGTAAAGACTCCTACGTTGACATAGAAACCACATGACAGTTCACAGTTATTCCAGGAGATAGGAATGCAGAGGTTGACCACTTTATCGTTACTTTTACTGGAAATACCAGGGAGAGGACTACTCTAAACAAGAGACTGTGCTGCTCAGTGGGAAGGGGGCACTTGCTGTGAACCTGTATTCCTAGCACATTTGGAAAAGTAATGATAAATGGCCAACCCTGTAAAGATGACCTTTCACCACCTCCGGTAACTCCAGCTCTTTACATCCTTCGATAGTCACTGCTCCAAAGATTCTGGCCCAGATGGAATTTTTTCTGTATCCCCCACCATTCCTGGATACTCCAGCCCAGGAGCGCCCACCTGATATCATAGTTGTGCTGAAACTAACATAAATGATTGCTTGGAAATAGTGGAGGCTACAAAAAAAAATTTCAACTGCACCAGAATCAGTGGTATCTATTAAGCAATGCAATGAGTTGGAGCTGGTGGAGGTGGTGAAAGGTCCTCTTTTAAGCACGCTTTCTTCTCTGCATCATATATGTATGGCGCTGTAGGCAGGTTGTTTCTACAACAGTTAAGGAACAGAGCCCAGCTGACTGCTATCCTGTAGCAACAGGATGGGGAAGCTCCAATGATGACTATGACTTTAGCACTTTTATGGTACTATATGGTATTATTATACCAGTGCTACCTTTTAAGAATGTCTGTCACCTATAACCAAGCTTGAAGCAATAATGTAAAATAGTTATGGGAATGCATTGAAGGGCGTTCTCCCATAGTATACACTTATAACCTAATAAAAGATAGGTAATAAATGTAGAAACACTGAGGATTCCACAACTTGTCATCAATAATCACTCATATTGGGGTGAATGGAACATCTCAGGGCTTAGCGGTGTGGAGATGGTGCAGGTGGGGAAGGGTCAAGACAGTGGGCACTCTGTACTTCAACTCTGTGTTATTGTAATTTTGGCGCCAAATCTCCTTACATGCCTTGAACTGCCAAAGTGATGAGGCGTTTGCTCTTGGGTAATGTTAAAGGATCCTCTAGGGCACTTCCTTCTGGGTGTCTCCTGTGTGTTGGTGTTTCAGGGTGTCCATTATGGTAGATGCAAATGAGACAAAGAAGACTGACTGGCAGTTGAATAGACAATGTCTGCGGTACAATTTACTTACTAGGATTCTTCCAGTAACATGTAGGAACAATAACCAGTATTCACACAATATAAAACATGAACGGAAGTGGTGACTGCTCTTCGCTCCCACCTCTAAGCCTCTTACCCTTTCCAACATGGCGATCTGGGGCAACCCCTGAGACCCGGTCCTTTCTTTCCATCCACTATTGAGAAAATGTAGAGCACATTTTGCCATGGATACTAAAGTTTTCCCACCACTACAGCAGTGAGATTTTCAGTTACAATTACAAGAAGACTTTTCTGCGAACAGAGGAGTCCGGTGACATATCTACCACTAACTAACTTGCAGAATTGAATGCACTCTCCCACAAACTACAGCCCTCAAACAAGGCTAATTCAAGACTAACAGAAAATTCAGCCCAAACTCTGGCTAAAGACTGAGACTGCATTACAATGGCTAAACTCCTCCAATATTCTAGAAACCTCAGAGGAGGAGCCACTCCTGTTTACACAGCAGCATAGGATCGGTCAGTTAACTCCCGATCAACCAGCATAAACTTGGGAAAATGTAAAACCAGTATAAAAAAATTATAAAACATTTGAGGCAACAATAGAACAGTTTACAGTTTATGGTCTCCTGTTTGTTGATGCTTCAGGGTGTCCTTTTTGATGGGTGCAAATGAGACACGGGAGAGCAGTGGTCCTTGTGGGGGACACAACCTACATATATCCTAAATGTGATTATTTCACAAGAAATCTTTCCAGTGCCGAGATCATTATACCTGCCTGAACAGCACATTGTGATCTATGTAATACAGGATAATCTGGTTGTATCACTGGTGGTTTAGTTGCTTGTAATTTATTCTAATCCTTCTAGTAAGAATACTTAACACTGCATGGACTGACTTCCTTCTAGACAACACACCTGATCAGGCAAAACTGCAGTATAAAGCATGGGAGAGAGAGAAAGAGAAAAAAAGAAGAGCCTGCGATTCTACCCTAAAGCAGTAAATTATGATATTCAGAATATAATATTTATGGCCACCACTGTCTAAACCTGCTTAAGTAGAATGGTTTTCAAACTTGGCTTCCATAGTATATCATGGGCATACAGTGTATCCAGCTACCTGCTATGAAACTTGAACATATAGAGATATTCAGTTTCCTTCTTATTGCTACTTTATCTGCATTGGATTCTATTGACTTTAGGCAATTGACTTTTTGACCATGTTAGCAGGTGACAAATCCATTACTTGTAATTGTCATGCTCCATTACACATACCATATTTCTAGATTTCTAGGAAATCAACTTCTTCTCAATTACTCACCCTAGTAAGAGTCAAAACATATGATCTTAGGACATGACACTTCACGTACCAAAGTGTTTTTTGCTGAATCTCTAAAAGTCATTTGTGAAATTTCCTATATCCTTTTAAGTACAGTGAAAACTCTTACATTGCTGTACAATATAGGCCATTTCACTCCACGTCCCAGTACCCCTGATATATGCTACAGTGCTATAAAGACGTGCTCCTCAGTTTGTAAGAGCCACAGCTGCCTCCATCTAGTTATGTCCACTTTTAATTAATGTGGCAAATTCAGTTGTGAAGGTTTTGCACACACGTCTATGACCAAACCACAAAAAGTACAGTATACCCTAATAGCATATGTTTGGCTCTGAAGTTATCTAAATGCAGTTGTCTGCAGCTGAGACTTAACTTTAGATGGTCAATAAAATGGTTCCACCATGTAGCAGAGTTAACCCAATTCTTTGCAATTTGTTAAACTGCTGCAGTGACAGAAACCAATGCAAAGTTATTCAAAAAATGTTTTTTCGATGACTTTTCATAGATTTTTGTTACCTTCTATGATAAGATATCACGCTGTAGCAATTGAACTAATTACAGAAGTTTGGGTTAACTCTGCTACATCTGTATAGACACAGCAAAAACATAACACGGGCACCATAAATTAAAAGATACAGCCAAAACCCATGGCAAAAGTGAAAAATTCCTTATATGGGGGGGAAAACATTGACATTTACATCTGATTTTTAACCTCTTACAAAAAAACTCATTTCCTGGAATGTCCAGAAAAATATTACAGCTCTAAATGATTAAGAACTGGATACATTTCATACATTTTATAGGACACAATAATTGAAATATATTTTGTTTCCATAAATTCGGCACACTTTCGGTGCCACTGTTGTGCCAATCCAGTACAGCACGTGGCATCACATCACAACAAAAGAGCTACAAACATTATTAGGGTTTTGGTGTTGGAGATGGCAGCATTATAGCCATATATGGAATTTATTATTTATGGCTCTTTGACATGAGCATGTACATCCCAGTATATAAGTATCATGCAAACGTCATATTGTATTTCCATACAAATGGTGAAAATAATACATTCTCATCACATTTTCTATGACATTCAGTGAAAAAAAACATTCTAAAGGTTCATTTGGAAAAATATTTAACCTTATATATAGAAAATGTACGTTTCCTGTGGGTTCTGACCAAAGCAGAACTGTGGAAATCCTGCTGTATTGAGTAAGCCTGCAACAGCACAAAGTGATGTAACCTAAATACTGAAATAGAAACAATCTTCACTTGTTTCTGAATTTCAATTACTTTGATTTCTTAACTTTTTGATCTTGTGTTATATGTTTCCGTTCTGTAAGTCACAATGACGTGTTGTTTGACACTAATGGGAATTGTCCAGTGTTAGATAAAAACATGGCTGCTTTTTTCCAAACACAGTGCCCAATGCATCCATAGGTTGTGTCTGGAATTGCAGCATACAGTAGATACATTTAATTAAGTAGGACTGAGATGCAATACCATACGTAACCTACAGACCGGTGTGGTGCACAGACAAGTTTTTCAAATCCTGGACAAGTCCTTTATTAGAAGAAAAAATGTGCTTTATGCTTTATCACAGTTTACTAACTGTTTAAGGCCCTACGTTGCGAAAAAGCAGCTTTTTTTTGTTGTAGATTTTGCAGTGGTTTCTTAGCCAAAGCAAAAAATTGCTACAAAAGGAAAGGGAAATATATACTGTAGGAAGCTCTTAGACTTCTATCTTCTGTTCAATCTACTCCTGGCTGTGGCTAAAAAAAAAAAACGCAGCGTTACGTGTCAAATGTCCTTTGCATAACTAAAAACCTCATGAAGAAGGGAAAGCTGTTCATGGAAAAACCACCCTAGACAAAAAAAAACCAGCAAAATCTGCAACAAAAAAAACTGCGTTTTTGCAACGTGAGGCTTTAGCCTAAAAACTGGTTTTCAATGAAATTTGAGCCAACCAGATGAGTAAAGTGAATATTCTGGTAGTAGCCAGCTGTCCAGTGCCTGAGCTATAATGCAAAATGTAGCAGTGGTAATAAGAGGACAAAGGCCATGCAATTCTAAGTGCTTAGAAACACCCCAAAGAGTTGGAAAGAATGGTTGGGTCTGAAGGACAAAAACGCAAGGACTGATAGCAAGAAAAACTTCACAGATCCTAAAGGAAAGTAACATGACAAGACCCATGAGAAGTGCTATGGGAAGATCCTTGAGCACTGTGATGTTGAATGGTCGGACTTTACAGAAACGGTGTAGCTCTTTCTATAACGCTCAAAGAAGTGATACATGTTACGTACAGTGTTCTATACTGTTTCTGTAACTTTCTGTGGATGTGCAATAAATATCTTTCATAGGAAAACCCATTTCCTGGTAGAGAGCTCACAAAAATACAAAAAATATTAGTATGTGATCTTATCACGGTTTATCAATATTATGTAGCTGAGATGTGTGCTTTTGTTTGTGCAAGTATAGCACTTTTTTTTAGTAATTTGAAGCTTCTCTACAGGCTTGTGACTTGCCTGCCAAGGGCTGAAATATATACTAATAAATCAAAATGAGTTCCATTTGTTAAAGCAATGAAATAGTTCATTTGAAACGTATCACTAACTATTGTCACTGTTGTGTAAAACATGTAAACATCAGGTAATATCCTACCTTCTGCATCATTTCTGTAAACGTTCATTTCTTGAGTGGGTGAACTCTTCCGGGTGACATCTCCCTTGGTGGTCTACAGACTACACTTAAAGGGGTTTTCCGGGCAAAAAAAATATTTTTAAAAAGGTCTGTTAGTGCTATTAATGGGTTAATAAGTGTACCCAAATACCTTTAGCAGTGTTTTGAGTGATTTCTGGGTTTTTCTGGTTGCTCCTGGCATCCACTGCATTTGTTTACATGGGTAGCTTCCTGCTGTCTTAGCCTACAACTACCATGATGCATTGCTGTTCACTCAGATTCCCCCCTCTCACTCACTCCCACCCTCCCTCACAACCCCCCCGTTTCCCTAGCTAGCCCGCAGACTACTAGCCCTACCCCATCATACTTTCCTGTCTTCTTGTCCTGGAGATCACTTTCTTTGGTGCCGCTGTCTCACCTTCTGCCCCCGCCTGCGCAATAGAGCTGTTCAATTAGAGTGTCGTTGGAAGGCCATCATGGATGAGTTCCCAGCAGAGAGGGGGAATTGGGCCGAACAAGTGCACCACACATCCCTTGTTTGAGCCATAGGGCCCAGTAGGGCCATGGCCAGGGAATTATAGTGATCCGACCAGAGAAGTGAATTAGGGTGATGAGGGGCCAACCATAACTTTTCAATCTCCATCCATTTGGAGAATACCTGGAGAGTGGAGCAAGCCAGGATCCGGCACAACTGAGTGGCCCAATAGTACAAGACTAGGTTGGGCAGAGACAGGCCCCCCTTAACCTCATGAGTAGCCAAAAAAGCCTGTGTCTCCCTCTGGCCCAGACAAACTGAAGAATTGAGCCCTGGAGCGAACGGAGGCCCTTAAGAGGGATCGGTATTAGAAGGGTCTCAAACAGAGCATTTTAGGCAGGATGGTCATCTGCACTGCGGATAGCCAGGCTAGAGAGACAGAGATCCCAAATATCTTGGAAAGTGGAGGAAAGTTTGCCTGATAGAGGTGGGAGACTGACTTAGTGAGTTGAATGCCTATATTCTTTAAGGTGAACTCTTGCTATCTGTATGGGAAGGAAGCTCAAAGTCCAGCTAAATGGGAGGGTGGGATCTGGATGGGCAACGCTTCCGTTTGGAAAGTATTTATCTTATACCCCGATAGTTGACCAAATTTAGACAGAAGGGCATGGAGGTTGGGTAGGGTGAAATGGAGGGCAGTGAGAGTTAGAAGAATATTGTCAGCAAAAAGTGATTCTTTAAACTGCTGATCTAGCTAATGTCCGGGTGTAGACGAATAGTCACAGCCAAGGGGACTATGCGAAGGATGAAGAGAAGGGGCAAAAGCAGACAACCCTGTCGTGTGCCATTTTGGAGGGGGAATCAGGAGTAGGAGGCGCGGGGGTGTTTAATTGTAGCAAAGGGTGTCAAGTAGAAACCTCTAAGCGCTGTTAGGGGTCCTCTGAGGCCATACCTCTCAAGAGTGACGGATAGAAAGGTTCAGCCCAATCGATCAAACACCTTCTCCGCATCTAAACTAAGCACCAAAAGTTCAGAACCAGACTTGGAGACAACATCAATTAAGTCAATGGTCCTCCTAGTGTTATCACCCCTTTGACTGCAAGGAACAAACCCAATTTGCTCTTTATATGAATCAAAGACGGGAAACATGCATTAAGTCTGTAAGCTAAAAATTTGGAGAACAGCTTGAGGTCAGTGTTCAAAAGTGCAATAGGTCTAAAAGTTTTGCAATCTAAGTGATCTCGGCCAAGTTTTGGATTAAGAATAAGTAAGGAGTGCAGAGTACTGGAATGGTGTCCCCCGGACATAAAGGCATTAAACAGGAAGACAAGGTGCGGAAGTACACCTTGTCGTACATATAAGTGAGGCCATCAGGCCTGGCAACTTATCACTGAGGAGATCCTTTATTAATTGTAATATTTCATCGGCAGATATAGGTTAGTTCAAGAATGCCAATGCATCAGACGGGAGGATGGGTAAGTGGGACAACCATAAAAAATCATCTAAAAGTTTCATCATCTTCTCCGAGTCAGCGGGAAGATCCGATGGCAGGGAATACAGTCAGGAGTAAAATTCATGAAACATGCTATATCCACAGGGTCATAAATCACTGCACCATCAGAGCATCTCAAGGCGTAGGCTGTACCGCTTTCTGCTCGATCCCTAAACTGCCTAGCTATGAGGGTCTATTATTGGCCTGTTCATAGTAGTGTTGTTTAGTATATAGTAAGAGCGTATCCACCTTCTGAAGGAGGACATCGTTAATTTGGGCCCGAAGATCTATCAAGGTCTTAAGAAGAGATTTCATAGGACGAGATGCCATACATTGCTCAGCGCAATGTAATTGTACACGAAGAAAGGTGCATGTTGGTGTCCCACTTTAATCAAGTCCCCAGGGCAATAGAGTGACAGAGCATCACGGCCTTATGGGCCTCTCAAAGTGTCGCCATTGACAACACTGAGCCGTCGTTCAACTAAAAAAAAAAGTTTTTAGGTGAGACTGGAGTTCCTCCCGGGTCTGTGCTCTCTGGATGAGGCTCTCATTAAGTCTCCAGTAACAGACCCTGGTGCACACATTGCAGGCATTCAGCTCTATCACTACCAGAGCATGATCGGACCAGGTGGAACCAATAGAGGTCCCCCAAAGAAGATACAGCACCAAGGCGTTGCCATGGAAGACTTATTTAACAGTGGTGAGGATTGGTATGTGGAGAGGTTTTGGTGGCTAGTAGTTATGTTCCCATTGGAGGTATGGGGATCCTGTGGGTTAGTGGTAATGTCTGCTGCACAGAAAACAACATAAATCGCATAAAAGGAAATGGGAACCTATCACTAGGCTAAAACTTAACTTTTATTGTAGATACTCATAAAAGGCTTTAATAATCCACCACCAAATAGCGTTAACACAAGAAAATAAGATACATATAGTGTTTGTGCATTGCACATGTAATCCTCAATCAGGGGCAGTGAATATAGGACATACCCGTGGATGAATTAATCATGGGGGGCTTATAGAAACTATACTACTGTATCTCTTATAAGACCTATTCTAGTGCTAGTCCTCATTAAATGTATACTCGCTTAGCCATGTATAGCCAGTCCTCAGTCACTTCGTCTTTAATGCACAAGCACTATTAAATGTCCGGGGATATGATGCAGACTTGTAGTGCATACAAACATTCCCCTGTCTATAGTCAGTCTCATAGGGTTTAAACACACCATGAGGGTATGTATTTAAAGGAACCATAGTGCAGATACAAAAGCCTCAATTTCATATACTGTCACAGTGATCTTCTACAGATCTCATATGCTAATACAGCGGTCTGTTATACTGTACATCTCAACACATTTCCCCCCAAAACAACTCTTGGGGTTCCTCAGGAGACACACCTAAAGTGCCCTGATAGTATGCAGCCTAATAGGAGAAAATTTAGCCCTAAGTAATAAAGGAAATCTCAGTAGAAACTGCGTTTCCCGGGTCCCAATGCTGGTTGCAGGTACTGGATGTTAAGCCACGGCTCGCAGCAAGTACTGGAGTATACAGTATGTGCGGAAAGCCCCACCTCCCTCTGACAAAAATAGCTGCGTTTTATATTACCTGCAAAATGGATAGGATTCTGGGTAATCCAACCCACAGCGGAAATGCAAATCACAGCTTGTCAATTATACCTATGGAAATTCTAGCTTTTTCCGTATACGTATAATAGAAGCAGAAAGTCTACAGAGGAAAACTACAAAAGTATCTTGAACACGAGATTGAACATTTCACATCTTTCATAACAAATAGGAAGTACTTCCAATTTCTCAGGGACCTCTCTGAGTTCAGAAAGAATAGGGCATATAAGAATTTAGCCCATACGGTGGTGGAAACCGAGGTCTCCTCGTCTGATTATGATACAGACACAGATCAGACGAGGAGACCAATACCTAAATCCAGGGGTAGAGGGTTTGACTGTTCTAGGTGTGGCCCGAGAAGGAGGTGAACTAGAGTGAATCCTGGTCCCCAGAGATCACAACAAGGTGAGCAGACAGGGTTTGTCTTTCATCCCCACCATGAATTTTTGTGAATTTGATTGGGTGAAAGGTGTAGCCCTTTTCAAGAATGGTTAATAGAAGAAAATGTAATGAACTTGGTTTACATGAAAAAGATCTTCCCCATTTGAATTTACTACAAGTATTAAGTTAATATCTGGTTGACTCCTTAGTAGGGATTACTGTCTTATGCACCCTTTTCTACAAGTGTCGGCACCATGTCATGACTTTTGTTGATTCTTGGTCCCCCAGTTGTTCTTCATGGCAATATCCTTTATATATGTTGGTTGTAGCATGTCAATATCTGGCTGTCTTTTTTATAGATGTTCGTTGGACTAGTGATCTCTACCCACAGTGATTCAACATGTGATATTTCATCTGATCTTCAACCATCACATCTGTAATCATTGGAATCTTTATAAGGTCTTCTTATATCTTTATACACACCCTGGAGGTGATATTCAATCATGCTTTGCATACAGGAGTATTACATCCATACATGTATGTATTATATGGACTGGCATATTATTTATACTGGTTACAAAATGAAAGAGTTCGGTCACTCAGTTTTGTACTTTTTTGTTTTGGTGATGTGATCATAGAGTATCTATAATATAGGAGCAGAATGATGTGATCACTATATGTATCATTTGTGTATTTGTTGTTCTTTATCCACTTGCTTTGTTTCCTACTTTCCATTTACATTTACTGCGATTCCCGGACTTTCAGCTCCATGTATTAGGAGAGCATTGGATGGGTTCAGTCTTCCCAACCAATCACATCGCGGCACTTGGGTAGCTGATGTCATAGGGAGGTGGGGCTTTCCGCATATACTCCAGAACTTGCTGAGAGCTGCGGCTTAACATCAAGTACAGGCGTCCACCATTGGGACCTGGGAAATGCAGTTTTTACTGCAATTTTCTTTATCATTTACGGCTACATAGTATGCACCCTAGTAGGAGACAATCTGGGCACTTTAGTTGTGTCTCCTGAGGAACCGCAATCATTAGTTGTCTTGAGGGGAAACACAATGAAACGTATATAAGACCGCTGAACTATGGTTCTTATAAATGAGATGTGGATGTTGCACATCACAGCTTAACATAGCCTCATGGTGTGTTTAAACCCTATGAGACTGACTATAGACAGGGGAGTGTTTGTATGCACTACAAGTCTGCATCATATCCCCGGACATTTAATAGTGCTTGTGCATTAAGGAGGGCGTGATAGAATAAAGATTTTGCCATAGCACTAAGCTAAAGCCTAAGGGAGTATACATTTAATGAGAACTGGCACTAGAGTACGTCATATAAGAGGTGTAGTAGTATAGTTTCTGTACGACGCCCATGATTAATTCATCCACAGGTATGTCCTATAATCACTGCCCTGATTGAGGATTACATATGTGCAATGCACAAAGATTATATGTATTTTAATTTCTTGGGTTAACGCTATTTGGGGGTGGATTATGGAGACCTTTTATGAGTATTTACAATAAAAGTTAAGGTTAAGTCTATTGATAGGTTCCCGTTACCTTTCTGTGATTTATTGAGTTTGGTGGAATTTTCCCTCAGTGATTCTCGGAGAAACCCACATAAATAGATTAGAGATCTGTTCTGACATTGCTAAATTAACCATTTCAGTACCAGACACATTTTTGGGTTTTTTGTATGTGCGATTTTGAGGGCTATAACATTTTTATCATTTGCGTTATTCACGTTGGGCTTTATTTTTAAGTTGTTTTTTTTTTTTATATCTAGGAAAATATAAACAAAAGAGGAGGGAAAACGTTTTTCACTTTTCATTTTTTTATTTATTTACGTGTCGTTGGGGGTGGGGCTATGACCTGTGATGTGGGCATGTGGTGTTTGTATTAGGTTATTCATTTTTTAAATTATTTAACTTTATTTTTTTTTACTTTTCTTTTCAGTTTTTTTTTTTTACATTGTGTCCCCATAAGGTCATAACATCTGATCACTGTTTTTTTTGTTGGAGAGGCTGATTTTCCCTGTAACTGGGGCTGGTACATTTAGCCTGAGTTGCAGGAGGAATACAGCCTCCTGTACGTTACTATAGAGCTGATATGGGTCTTCTAGGACCCAGCAGCTCTAGCAGTCTCTGATCCCCGGCGGATCACGTGACCGCAGGGTCAGAGGGGAGCCGCAACATGGCAACTCCCATAGCTGTGTATACAGCGCTCAATCAGCACTGTGTACACAGCGATCAGGAAGGCAGGTAATAAATACGTAATAAACCATCCCTGCCTTCTCTAGGGGAGCTCCAGCTGTAGTAAAGGTTAGCCTATCTCTGAGATCAAAAGTGAGATGGTAGTAGAAATTAGCCAATGCATAATGCCCAAACATAAAAGGATAGATCGTCCCCTAAAGGGGTGTAAACATAAAGTCCGCCAATACAACTAATGACTATGCGCAAGTACACAGATGTAAGTATCAGACTTAGCAGTCTGGGCATGCGCTACATACAGTGAGGCAATAGTAGAAATGTTTCTACAACCAAAGGTTCTTAGAGAAAATATTTGCCAGATTTGTGGGGGACGTTGAATATACCAGTCATAAAATACTCAAACAAAAGCATAATAATACATAAATAATATAATACATAACATAATACATAACATAACATAATACATAAATATCTAAAAAATTGGGTATCTAAGAAAAGGATGCCTATAGTGGTTTTTGTATGGGAATAAGATACTTAGCAATTCAAATGAGTTATAGGGATGAGTTTTAAAAGTAGGATCTTTGAAAATAAGCTGAAGGGAAAATCTGTCAGTCTACTAATGGTACCGAAATAAAATTAATGTGGCATAATTAAGAGGAATAATGAATAAATTAATGACTTTAAAATGATTACATTGCTAGATACAACAAAGAGTTGAAATTAATACATTCCAAATGACAGATAATGATTAAGTCTATTCATAAAAGTCCACATTAGAGTTCATTGTAATAACATTACATAGTAAAATATGATTTTATATAAAACAATTGTGATAATATATAATATATATATTATAATCTATATTATTCAATACAGAATACAATATAAACTTATCACCCTCATCTACAAGGCTCTCCATAATGCTGCACCTCCCTACATTTCCTCCCTCATCTCTGTCTATCGCCCAACCCGTGCTCTCCGTTCACTCAATGACCTAAGACTAACATCCTCTATTATCAGAACCTCCCACTCCCATATACAAGACTTCTCCCGAGTTGCACCACTTTTCTGGAATTCTCTATCCTGGACTATCAGATTAACCCCCGATTTGTGCAGCTTCAAGCGCAAACTAAAGACATATCTTTTCAGACAGGCCTATCACAACTCCCAATGTAAACCATTCCATAGTTGGAATCCCTAAAACGTACCCTCCTCTGTTCACGGTCCCGCATTACCTCACAGGATATGATGCCGTATCAGACTAACTTTACATGTCCAGGAACCATCTGCACGTTAAAGGACACGACTGGTGACAGCTCATACAGCTTTATTTATGTGTAATGACAGTAACCTCTATTACAGAATTGTCTGACCATTGTATAAGCAATGCTACCTCCGATGCCGCCCCTGCTACCTCTTGTGTCACCCCTTCTACCTCATAGATTGTAAACTCTTGCAAGCAAGGGTCTCAGTCCCATTGTGTGAATTGACTATTTCTTTGTAATGTATCTTTTTTGTGTGTACTTGAACCCTACAAATTGTACAGTGCTGCGGAATATGTTGGCGCTATATAAATAAAATGTATTATTATTATTATTATTATAATATATATTATAATAATAATATATAAGTAAGAACAATGAAATAACGGAACAAACAATAGTAAATAAATATACATCATATGTGTTGTATAGAAAGTGGTGAGACTCCTTACAAATTTCCTTTATAGTAGGTAATTATACACAAATAGTATGTAACCCTAGGCCCTATCTGTTATGTATAAAATAATGGATTTCAAATGCATATTACAAGGTTTCCATCCAAGTAGTGACCAAAGACAATAGGTCATTGTAAATCACAATTTTATTGAAGTCTACTTGATCGAATTGATGCTGATAAGTAATATAATACAAATAGTCGGATCTACTATAATGAAAATAATGGAGTGTGTGTTGAAACTCACCACTTTCTTTACAACACATTATGTATACTTATTTACTATATTTTATACTGTTGTTATTATTTATGTACATGTCCCAAACTATATGTGGGAACAACAACTGACAAAACGTATTTCACAGCATATTCGCACAATTAATAAACAAATCGATACACCATTATCTCTACATGCACGTTTTTGTCACAATGGTGACTCAAGCTCTACAATTTTGGGGTATATCATATAAAAATGGGGCCGAGAAGGGGCGATTTAAATAAATTGCTGTTGCAAAGTGAGGCATGGTGGATTGAAAAACTGGGTAGCCTTATCCCGGCTGGTTTGAACGGGGGGTTAAGTTTTTCTGAGTTTCTGTGTACCTATTTATGTAGTTTTCTTGACTTAATTTTTGCTTACTGCATAGTGTTTTTTCTTAGTAAAACTATTATTGGGATATATGATTCCAATATTGGTTTAGTGGTACTTTTTTTGCGAATTTTTGATGCTATAATCCGAACATTTTATATATGACGCCTTTTCGGTATTTAATTGTTACTACTAATATAGCAATCCCATATAAAAGACTTCTTCCTAGTACTGATAGAATAATCAGGGATATATAAAGGTCTTGGTGGATGCTGGCATAATTAGGTTGCATATAAGTCGCTAATTCTAATGCCAAGAGCCCTTTTTTTTTTTTTTAACTAAGCCCCATACACTGTGAGCATCTGCATTTGCCTGGCACATGCGCTGTCTGTTAGTATATATCTATCAGAGACTAAGTGTCTTCTTTACACTTGTGCGCATGCCTGGAGTTTCCGGACGTGTGCACAACTGAATTCTCTTATGACATCAGCTCAGATCATTCTAATATCTGTTCATTCTATATAAATTTTCTATAGGTTTACTTGAACCCACAGCCTCTTGCATGGCAGGTAATAACATAATGATGGAGCCGTGACATCCTCACGCTGTTCAGTGTCAGTCATGTGATGAAGCATGGGGCCCCCTAAAGCGGAAGCAGAGGTGGCTATGGGCAGAAGTGGAGATTGGTAAGTAAATAGGGGCCGTGGCCCATTATCTGCTGTTTTTTTACAGGAGGTTACAGCCTATTAAAAAAAAAAAAAAAGTAGGGGTCCCTTAAGTTCGCGAGCCCCATAGCAGCCACTTTTTGCTATAATTCCACCACTGGGTTTAGCTTTATCTTTGTTAGCTCCTAGAGATGAAACCAGGCCTAAAATCTTTGGCGGTGCCTAATTTATCCAAGTGCCAAATTTGGTGCAGATTGGTCCAGTTGTTTGGCTGTGCATAAAGAACAGACAATAGAAATTTCGATATATACTGTATAAGATAAGCCCTGTTTAGTGTTATTAATAGGGTTATACATTTTTTTCCTATGTAGACACAAGACCAGATTGGATTTTCCCCATGATAAAACAGGAAATTGTCTCGTTGAACTTCCTAAGCTTATTTTTGGAGCTGTCTTTCTTTTGTTGAAAGCATGTCACAAGTTATTTTGTGCTAGATGTTTTAACTATGCGGTATCCATTTATTGCTAATTTTTTATTGTGACCAAAATTTGCTTCAGAGCTGTCTAACAGAACTAGAAGGCGAAACATCCAAAACAGACAGATTATAGGTTACATGATCTGAAAATTTTAGTTCCTTCAGCATTTGGCAAATATTGCATAACATGTGCATGTAATGTTCACTTGACCCCTATCAACCACTATATTATTCTGCCACTGTTGGGTCCTCTGAGACGTTTTTGAGCAGTTCAGGTTAAGTGTTTTTCCTTGTAACTTGAATCCATTACAAGTGATGTTTGTCTGGACTTTGATACTTACAGTACTTTCAGAAGGATAGGGAAGCTCAAGTGTTACACCAATATGAAAGGGTCCTAGGAACAAATTCATCTGCCGCTGCCATATTTAAAGGGATTATCCAGTTTTTAAAAAAATATGGGCCAAATAACAGAATGCATCAATATGAAACACTTCCTAATATATATACAGTAGTAGGCCAGCTTACCCTGAATTATTCTTGTGGTTCTTTCCATGCACGGAAAAAGAAGTTGGAGTGCTCCCCCGTAGGTACCGTATTTTTCGAACTATAAGACACACCTTTTTTCACTTAAATTTGTAGGGTGTTTTGGCGGGGGGGGGCGCGGAGGAGTGGGGGGAGAGCAGAGGAGCACGGTCGCAACATTGCCCCACTCCTGCCGTCGCTGGTTTGCTGCAGGGGAGGAGTGGGGCAATGTTGCGGGCCCTGGGCTGAGAGGGTGTCCCAGCGGTGTGAACCTCCCGGCATCCGCCGTGCAGGTCTCTACTGTAATGTGGAGACCCGGAGCTAATGCTCACGATCAGAGTCCAATCAAATCTCATTGATCTGACTGATGGCCCACAGTGTGAGGGTCCTGTACCACTATATAATGTGCAGATGATACTTAATGAAAGAATGTCTTCATGGTATATTCTTATGGATAATATATGAAAAACCATTCTGTTTTTTTTGTTTCACCTACTTCCATACATATACCCTCCAGTGTATCACTGACAGCAGGGCCGAACTTACAATGGCTGATGCCATCTTTGGTACTTTCTCTTGTTCCTGATCCTGTATGGTGTGAAGGCATGCGGAAAACAAATACCTAAAGTGTATAAATATAAGCGATATAATATGATGCTCTAATAACAGTTCCTACTTTGGCCAAATAACACTTGCATACAGTAGCCAAAACTGAAATGTTTTCAGTGCTGCTACCGCCAAGAAGGTAGAGCAGCAGTGTACTGAAACAGTCCTTAAAATATGAGTGAAAAACTTTCAGAAGTCCAACTCCAAACCCCAGCAAGTAGGCAATAAACGGAGAAAGTAGCACTCTCCATGAAAGAGAGTGAGCTTCATCCAATGTTACAAGGCAACACTTTAGCTACTCCATGAAGCCATTTGTAAGCAAGGTAAAATCTTGCTAGTGCATATACATATCATCTCATGCAATCGAACAGTTAATATATCAATTAACAAATTTAATATAAAATATTTCATGGCTCAGTGTAGTTCATTCAATAATATAATATACTAAAGCTCCCTCTCCATAAAACTATAGATATAACAACTGAATCAATGTACACAGTGTACACATACTGCTACAGTAAGAACAATGCACGGAGCTTAGCAGTTACAGGCACAAATGGGTATAAAGCTACAGAGCTAGATGGTTACTAGTACAGTCTAACAGACTAGAGGGATCACAGTGTTGGTTACAGTTGTTCTTTGGTTGCTTACAGTGTAATAATGGCACCGATAACAGCCTCAGAGAGCCATTCACTTGGTGGGACACGTTGGACAAGCACACTCAATATTTCGCCATGCTGCTCCCTCGATTTGCATTCCTCGATTCTTGTATTCTTATGGCATTTCCTTTTAGGTGTTGCAATTTCAATGCTGAGGAGTGTACGTGCAAAATATAGTAGTTATCACTCATCAGTGGAAGGGCTGAGAAAACAGAGACCACTCCCTGTGTAGGTAAATTCAGCCTTAAGCCCCATTTTCATACGCACAGCTCTCTATCCTTATCTCTTATTCCATGTTTGCATGCCATAAAAACCTGTTCAGACAAGAGTACTGAAAGTGTCATGCGGCCTCAGGTTATATACTGATTGCTAAAATATGGAGAAATGTAAAAAAATTAGGGTAGATAGCAGACGACCTCACACCCTAAAAAAAAATTAAATAAACAATTGTATAGCTTTGTTCAGAAGATAGATTCCTTCCAAGCACATGTTACACTTATGTCAGTTGTATGGAAGCTTCCCAAACAATCACAATACACATGCCATGTTTGCCAGGCAAAAATGCCATGCTATAATTTACTGGGCAGGTGGGACCTTTGCTGGAGATACAGCTGGTCGAAACTAATAACATTTTATCGGGCATAGATTTAATGTTTTCTAAAGGGGTTGTCTAGAGTAGAGTAGGGAAAGGTCAATACCAGACAGTAGAGGTGCGGCACATGGTACACCCACCGATCAGATGTTTTCAGCATGAGTGCTGAGCTGCAATAACCTGAAAAAGCCACTACACAGTGGTTTGAGCCATCTTCTTATAGCTCTGTCCACTGTGTAGTCCACTGGCTGAGAACAACTTGTAAATGGGGAGTGGCAAGGATAGGTTATCCATAACAAAAGGCTGAACAACCCAAGGTATGTTAGAATAGTAATTTCACTGGGAAAAAATAAGCATCCTGTAAGTGTATTATTTTTCAACTTACATTGTCCCGTCATAGACACCAACAACCCATAATTTACAAAAAAAGAAGCTAATATCGTCCTTCCCATCTATTGTGCTGATTACTGTCATAACTTTCACTAGCTTACAGAGATGAGTGAGTGTTCCAAAAATTTCAGGTTGGACCAAACTCAAGATTTTTGGGGTTCACCCACAAATCATTATTATACTCCGGAGTCTGTTGAGACCCTAGAATATAATAAGCAGAGGTGCAGAATTATAATACTCCCCTTCTCTAGGATCCCTTGTGGAGTTCAGTGCTTCTTCACAGGTGTCTTCAGTCCTCTTCCAGTCTCCTGGGTGATGTCAGTGGCCACCTATTATTGGGTCTCAGCAATCAGATGGGGTGCATGGTGCATGATGTCAGCATGGTCCATATGACCACTGAGGCCTCAGCAGTCTTCCAGGAAACAGATATCACCCAGGAGGTGTACGTGGACTGAAGACACCCGTGAAGGAGCACTGAATGCTACAAGGGAGCCCACAAGAGGTTAGTATAGCTGAGTATAAGGGTTAATAATATTTCTACACCTCCCCTGGGCCTCTGCTTATTATATTCTGGGGTCTGAAGAGACTACAGACCATAATGACGATTTGTTGATGGTGAACCCGCTACCTATTGTGGTCAGTACCTATTACAGACACTTCGCTCTTATCCAGAGGATAGGAGATAAGCATCTAATCGGTGGGATCTATCCGCTGGGTCCCCTACCTATCTCAAAAACAAGGTTCCTAAGTGTCTTTTAGTGAATGGAGTGGACACATACAGTGCTGGCCAAAAGTAGTGGCACCCCTGCAATTCTGTCAGATAATACTCAATTTCTTCCAGAAAATGATTGCAATCACAAATGCTTTGGTAATAATATCTTCATTTAATTTGTCGTCAATGGAAAACCACAAAAAGAATTGTCAAAAAGCCAAATTGGATATAATTCCACACCAAACATAAAAAAGGGGTGGAGAAAAGTATTGGCACCCTTTGAAAAATCATGTGATGCTTCTCTAATTTGTGTAATTAACAGCACCTGTTACTTACCTGTGGCACATAACAGGTAGTGGCAATAACTAAATCACACTTGCAGCCAGTTGAAATGGATTAAAGTTGACTCAACCTCTGTCCTGTGTCATTGTGTGTACCACATTGAGCATGGAGAAAAGAAAGAAGACCAAAGAACTGTCTGAGGACTTGAGAAGCAAAATTGTGAGGAAGCATGAGCAAGCTCAAGGCTACAAGTCCATCTCCAAAGACCTGAATGTTCCTGTGTCTACCGTGCGCAGTGTCATCAAGAAGTTTAAAGCCCATGGCACTGTGGCTAACTTCCCTAGATGTGGACGGAAAAGAAAAATTGACGAGAGATTTCAATGAAAGATTGTGCGGATGGTGGCTAAAGAACCTCGACTAACATCCAAACAAGTTCTAGCTGCCCTGCAGTCCGAGGGTACAACAGTGTCAACCCGTACTATCCGTCGGCGTCTGCATGAAAAGGGACTCTATGGTAGGATACCCAGGAAGACCCCACATCTGACCCAGAGACATAAAAAAGCCAGGCTGGAGTTTGCCAAAACTTACCCGAGAAAGCCAAAAACTTTTTGGAAGAATGTTCTCTGGTCAGATGAGACAAAAGTAGAGCTTTTTGGGAAAAGGCATCATCATAGAGTTTACAGGAAAAAAAAAGAGGCCTTCAAAAAAAAGAATACGGTCCCTACAGTCAAACATGGCGGAGGTTCCCTGATGTTTTGGGGTTGCTTTGCTGCCTCTGGCACTGGACTGCTTGACCGTGTGCATGGCATTATGAAGTCTGAAGACTACCAACAAATTTTGCAGCATAATGTAGGGCCCAGTGTGAGAAAGCTGGGTCTCCCTCAAAGGTCATGGGTCTTCCAGCAGGACAATGACCCAAAACACACTTCAAAAAGCACTAGAAAATGGTTTGAGAGAAAGCACTGGAGACTTCTAAAGTGGCCAGCAATGAGTCCAGACCTGAATCCCATAGAACACCTGTGGAGAGATCTCAAAATGGCAGTTTGGAGAAGGCACCCTTCAAATCTCAGGGACCTGGAGAAATTTGCCAAAGAAGAATGGTCTAAAATTCCAGCAGAGCATTGTAAGAAACTCATTGATGGTTACCAGAAGCGGTTGTTCACAGTTATTTTGTCTAAAGGTTGTGCTACCAAGTATTAGGCTGAGGGTGCCAATACTTTTGTCCGGCCCATTTTTGGAGTTTTGTGTAAAATGATCAATGATTTGACTTTTTTTTTCATTCTCTTTTGTGTTTTTTCATTGCAAGCAAATTAAATGAAGATATTATTACCAAAGCATTTGTGAATGCAATCATTTTCTGGAAGAAATTGAGTATTATCTGACAGAATTGCAGGGGTGCCAATACTTTTGGCCAGCACTGTATCATCTGTGCGCAATTCATCTCTATGGAACTGCCGGAGATAGCTGAGCTCTGTTACTTGGCTATTTTTAGCAGTCCCATAGGGATGAATGGAGTGCAGTGGACACGCAAGTCTGTTGCTCCTTTCATAAAGACACACTTTGGACCCCATTCTCAATATCAGTGAGATTCTCTTTGGTCAGACCCCTCCGATCAGACACTTATACCCTATCCTCTTTTTTATCCTTCTTTCTTTATCTCTTTGTAACTTTATAATGTACCAGTTTCTTCCTGCTGCAGCAAATACATATCCCAAGTATATTCTTACCACGAGGAATCTGATGTTCTTGTCTTTATTCCGATCTAACAGCCTCTGGCAAGGAACTATCTGTCCCAACAGCAATGACATGTTAGGGTTTATGTTTCTTACCATTATGAACACACAAGTGTATGAATGGGGCATGTCCTCAGGGTGCGAGAAGCAATTGCAACGTAACCTGTTATCTATCATTCCTACTTCACAAATGACAGCAAACTTGCTTCCATGTGAAGAGTCCTGCTATGATTGTGTAATGTAAAGGATAGTTAATAGGACCAAATAACTCAAATGTATGAGGGATTCGGGAAAACATGCGCCCTCGGGTACATAAAATGTAAATTTTTCTCTGCCTTTTTGCCCAATGTTCATGTGAATCCAGCATTAGTCTCACTTGGGTTGAGCAATGTGTGCGTGTTGTGTTGAATTCTGTTCCATGCATGCATTCTTTTTTATTCTCTTGTCTGTATGTCTTGTTTGGTACTTCTGAGGTTTTTCCATGTGCATGCTTGCTACCCAGTTGTTTCATGATTGAGTTCTTGTCTAACAAGTTTTTATGCTTTTCCTGTCCTGTCTGTTTTTATCTTTGCGGCTGTGTGCCTCATGCTTACCTGTGGCCGAGTCACTCCTGCTACATATATCTGTAAAAGAACCACCCCTTTAAATAAAGTCAGCCCTACACACACAGTAAAACTAAAGGTGGACAAAAATA
The DNA here is from genome assembly GCA_947044405.1 of Leptodactylus fallax. NCBI lineage: Eukaryota > Metazoa > Chordata > Amphibia > Anura > Leptodactylidae > Leptodactylus > Leptodactylus fallax. Next base: position 5,829,433 of record CAMRHE010000005.1, on the reverse strand, counting down.
TTATTTGTACTGAGGCTACCATCTGTATTGGTGAGTACCACAGCGAAAAAGTCAATTGTTGTTCTCGGAGGGGTGAATTCCCAGTTATATGATTTTTTGCTCATCCCTAAAATTATAACAGAGCAGGCGCAGTTCAATGTAATGTATCATTTATGTTGTTTGCCTGGTAATGTCGCTGTCCAAAGGTCTTAGAACTCTATAAAGAACAAATGTCTGGCTGGACATCTAAAGTCCTTAATATTTCCCCTGTGCAAGTCTGTGCCAAAGTCTTTCTGGGAAGCAGAATTCCCTTGATATATGCCATTTCCTGCAATGGAACTATGGGATAGAAGGAGAAATCTCTCCTGCAGACTAAAGCAAAGATGAATATAGGAAAAGTGTTTTTTTCTCTTGGTAATTCTAAGCCAACACTAACACCAAAAGAACATATCTGCAGACACAACATGATGCAAAAATCTGCATGCAATATAGCTGTCAATAAAGCCCCATGGACATGTAGACGATGTTTTTTAATGTCTGTTTTTAGTACAATGGCGGATATATTTTTTTGCAGGTGTGCCTTTTTAAAACTAATTTTACTGTGGTGTCTATTTATAATGTAGACCTCCTGAAATGTGCACATGTGTTAGTTTAATAAGTTATGTGTACTTTGGCTCTTTTTTGCTAACAATGAAGGTGCAATTGCCCCGTTTTATGCTGTCTGACCTGATGGGCTTTTTTAGGCTGCCCACATACTGGAGTGCATTTGCACATTTTTTAGTCCCTTTTTTAAAAAGGCGCAAGTCATAAATACAGCGTGAAAGGATCCATTTAGGCCACGTCTCTTTCCCGGCAAAACGCAAAAGTGGTGAGGGCAGCATAACATCTGGAAAAAAAAACACAGAAATGCTTTATTAAATAAAGCACAGGGAAGAAAAGTCCACAAAAAGGAGCAATTTAAGCCAAAAAAAAGGTGTAAGTAGCTTAATAAATGTGCCCCAATGTGTCTATTCACATGTCTGTTTTTTTGACGGTCCGTTTTTCAAGACTGTCAAAAAAACTGACATGCATCTTTGTCCATGAAAGTCAAATATGCATAAACCCATTGAAAATCATAGTTTCAACAGCTGTCTCATGGCCATTATTCACTGCAGACACACATGTCTATTTTTCACTGTTGTGTGAATAAGCCCATAGGGTTTTTGAGAGCACAAATAAAGGTTTCAGTCCTATTGATAGTAGTATAATGTTGTACCGTGCTAGCCATTGAAAGTAGTGGAAGAGTGAAGAAATCAGGCGATACCTTTTAGAGGCTGAGTATATTTGATGGTAAGCTTTCAGAAGTACTAGCTCCCTTCATCAGACATGGTGTTATACAAGAAACTGAAAATTCACAGATTTTTTTATACCCTAAAGACAAGGACTTTCAAAGGATCTTAGAATCCTTAAAAAAAACAAAATGCAATAAAAGTAGAGAAGTTATTTACAACAGGTCAGGAAATAAAGAGTCTGGAAAATTGTGGAGCATGACGGAGGGATCACTAATTCTTGCTATCTGTTTGCTGTCACGTGGTGATTTGTGACCCTCAGTTCATACATAGTGTGATATGAAACTGGCATGAATATTAAGTCCAAATTGCAGAGTTTGAAATTTTTGCATTAACTTATATTCCCATTCTTTCCTCTCCCTCTGCATCTTAAAATGTCCCATTAAAACCACAACCTACAAATCTTCAATAGAGTGGTCTTCTCCGGAGAAATGTGCGGCCACTGGGAGATCTGTTTTGCTGTTGTTAATGGTGGATCTGTGTGAGTTCATGCGCTGACTAAGTCTCTGCCCTGTTTCCCCCACATAGAGGCCTGTGGTGGGACATTGCACACACATTATGAGATACACAAAATTGGAAGACCTGCAGGAAAATGTCCCCCTAATTATGTGCACCTGTTGTGACTGTAGGATTTTGTTTTTGTTTTTTTTTAAGGATTCTAAGATCCTTTGAAGGTCCATGTCTTTAGGGTATAAAAAATCTGTGAATTTTCAGTTTCTTGTATAACACCATGATGAAGGGAGCTAGTACTTCTGAAAGCTTACCATCAAATATACTCATTTAGCCTCTAAAAGGTATCGCCTGATTACTTCAGTCCTATTGAGACTGAGTCCTAAAACAATATACCTACAATTAAAAAGAATAAAAGTAAATTTGTACAAAGCTACAACCAATAACAAAACACACCCATATAATTATTGGACGACGTCAAGAAGAATGCAAGTAGCACAAAAACAAAGGAATAATGATAGGAAAACAATGAATGTATCAATTTAGTTAATAAAAATTGAATACAAATAAATATTTATTGTAGCACCCACACAAGTTGATTTAAGAAGGTGAAGGTTAACCTTCTCAGTTAGGCAGCCTTAGATGGGTGACCATCCATATACAGTGTCACTGCCCACGACAGGTTTCCACGTCTTAACTCAGGCGCACTCCCGCGCACCAGAAGTGACAAACTAGTGTAGATTTCAGATATAAGGACCCTTGCACACGACTGAGTCCCATCCGTGGAAAATGGTCCCTGTGTGGGCTGTAGTACCCGGACTGAACTGGGCCGTGTGCATAGGAGTCATGCATCATAGTCAGTTATCATGCAGTGAGCTCCCGAACAGCCCGAGGGCTCTAACTGATGCCAGCTTTCTTTTGTAAAAATTGAAGATGCAGAAGAAAAAATGTAACACATTTTTGGCGCAAGAATTATTGTGAGCCAAAGATATGCCACAATAAATAGTGCCTTTTTTTATTGTGATTTGAGGCTCCGGTTTTGAGAAATTCTGCTTTTTTTATAGATATGTAAATGGCCCTGCTTGCTGCATGGGGCTTTCCCTCAGATCCAAGTGCCCTGGCTCTCATCCAGGCCTGCCCCGAGAACTCATTTTCATGTTTATAAAAAGCTAAATTTCTCAACATCGGAGCCTGGGATCACAATACAAAAGAGGCAGGATTGAGGGGCAGATTTACTAATACTGTCTATAAGCTAGACAGTGCAAATTTACTAGAATGTCTGAAACTGCGCCAGATTTATCAAAGTGTCTGATGTTGTTTGATAAATCTGGTGCATTCTTAAACTGTCTAGTCTAAGTTTCCACCTTCTATTAGTTGGCTTAAGGCTATGGCCCCACGTTGCGGAAACACAGCTTTTTTTGTTGCAGATTTTGTCGTGGTTTTTTGAGCCAAAGCCAAGAATGTCTGCAAAAGGAATGGGAAATTTATAGGAAGCTCTTATACTTCTACCTGCTGCTAAATTCACTCCTGGCTTTGGCTCAAAAAAACGCAGCAAAATCTGCAACAAAAAAAAAGCTTCATTTCCGCAACGTGGGGCCTCAGCCTAAAAGTTTTTGCTGCATTTTTGACACTACTTAGGCCACGTCCCTTTTCCACAAGACCACACCCCTTTCTTGTGAGACCATGCTCAGTCAAGTTGGAAACGTGTCTAAGACATTTGGCAAATATGGCACACAGCAGACTAGATAGTTTTTTTGGTACAAATTACGCCAGAATTCTGGTACATTCTGCTTAATAAATCTCCCCCTATGTGTCTAGTTTAGTGATGTTGGTGCTGACAAACTACCTTTAAATTCTGACTAGTTGTCCAGGTTTGTGATTCATTTAAGTGCAGCTATATGTACTGTTGTAGTTACACCAATCATAGGCATTATAGTGAAAGTCGTAGAATCACAAGGCCACCATGTTGTAGTATTAGGGGGTTATGGGATGCCCATTTTGGTGGAGAGATTAAAGGAGAGAGTAGTAATGTTAGTAAAATGAATATACAAGAATTTGCGAGGTCTATGATTGCAAAAGCCCCTTTGGGTTATTAGGAAACTTAAGTCAGGGCTGTAACTTAAAAGGGTTGTGCAGGTTAAACCTTCTGGAGGCTGGGGAAAGTGAAAAAAAGAACAAAAAAAAAATCCTCTAGCGCCGCAGGACCAGACAGTGGCCTGGGACAGCGGAGCATTTTGGATAAGTATGTTTTTTTGTTTTTGTTTTTTTCTTTTACATTTTTCACGTTCCCTGGCCTCCAGAGAGGAAAAAACATTTTTTTTCCTAGACAACCCCTTAAAGGTTCACAGGCCCTGACACAAAAACTCAGCAGCTTGGACCCCCTGTCCCTGTTAAAACGGACCTTCGAAAAGTCGGTCATGTGAATGGCCCTCTATCACATACAGTGAATTGAATGCATCTGTCTGACAGCTGTTAAATAAACATCCGTCATGTGGCTGATTTTGTCGTGTGAATGTAGGATTAGCAGACAAGGGCGTCCAGGAACAAGGGAAGGATTAACTGTTACTCTGCTGTAGTAAATCTGGCACAAAATCAAAAGTAATGAACACAAACAAAGCAAACTCCTTCTCAACCAAACACGTCTTGTTCTGCTGTGTTTTCTATTAACCAATACAAGGCACAACAGCCAATTCTGCAGATCTTACAGATCTGTGTTACTGATATGCAGTAAGTCATGCTATGGATTCATACAGTACAGATGTGTTCTCCTTTACAAGGCTGGATATGTCCAGATATGTATCTCTGCGTGGCTACCCATTGCTTGCTTTGAGAACTGTAGCCTTTCATGGGTTTTGCTAGTATGATGTAATAATTTGTTGAAATGTTTAAATTAGAAATTAAGCAAATTCAAGGCAATATAAAGGGACATACATCTGTACCTCTGAACCCAGACCCCACCTGAACATCTATAGACAGCCACCTATAGAGGACATGGTCACACATGTACATGGCCCTCTCCACTGAAGTTTATGGAAATTATCTAGACAGCAACTCCCTTAGACTTCTAAAGAGAGAGCTACAGGCATGTGCTAGCTTTTCATTATGGCAAACCCACCAGGAACCACTTTTGTCCTGACCGGTGGTGATCCCAGGGGTGAGTTGTGAATATACAGATGTGTCATTCTTTATCATTCTCCTTTGATGGATATGTCCAGATTATATGTCATGAAATTACCATTTTTTCAAAAGCAAATGACTTTGTGATATTCTATCATGTGATACTTATCCTATATGTGATTATTTGTGGCCACCCAGCATTTCCCAATATTGTATTGAATTGGTTTTAAGAAAAATTGCAGTCCATAAACATATTCAAGCTAAAGTAAGGGTGAACACATCTGTATTACCCAAGGGGATGTAACTAGAAAATGCTGGGAGGGTTGGTTGGACAAGCTGGTTTGAATATGGAGGGAGGGTGGTGGAAGTGTCCTGTACTTCTCAAGGTAGAGTACCCCACATGTCCTTCATATAATCGTTGATGTGTCTTCAATTTCAGAGTGGAACATAGTAGCTGTTTTGATTATATACAGTACTATGGACATTTTCTCCAACAGAAGATTCTAGGAATATAGTGTATAATGGAGCCACCACAGAGCAACATAAAGGGTACCCATGTGTGTATTACAGGATGTGTGTCCTGTGCTAGGGTATTGACATGAGCACTTAGATGTCAATGGAATTAAAACAAATTTGTGAATGTAGTCCCAGTATTACTATTACAGTATATTAACACCACTTATCCTTGAGAGACTTGAGAGATACAAGATTGTACAATTTATTAAACTGACCTGTAAAAAAAATGAATTAAGGAAATGACAGGGAGATGTAGCAGAGTTAACCCAAACATCTTCAACTGGTTAAACTGCTGCAGTGCAATATCTTATCACAGAAGACAACACAAACCAATGAAAAGTCAAAGACTTTAGTTGTCTTCCTTGATAAAATATGGTGTATATCTCAGCATCAAATAGAGCAAAGTGACTACTGCCCCCATAAGTTATGTTATATTTCCTGCTCTAATACAAAAATGAAGTTCTGCCATGCTTTAACTAGTTAGGGACTATCTAATGTGGTGGAGTCTAGACATAAAAGGTTGGCAATTGTTTATTTCAGACTGCAGACATGTATTAACTATGTTCTCGACTTTTATTGATCTTTCATTTTATTACACAGACTCTGTATACTGTACCTTGCGTGCAGTCATAAAATGACTTTATACACAAGCCAATAATGCCAATACATTTACCACCAGGCTTTATTATGATCCAACCGATGCTGATTATTTTGGCAGATGAAACCACTCACAATGAAGGGTTTTACATAGCATACAATATGACTTAAAAGAATAGAAAAAAGAAAAAAAAAAAAAAAAAGAAGTTCAGCAACATCCAGTATGTAGCTGCCTTTAAAGGGGTTTTCCAAGCAAAAAAAAACAAAACAGTTTTTCAAAAAAGTTCTGTTAGTGCTATTAATAGGTTAATAAGCGCAACCAAATACCTTTAGCAGTGTTTTGAGTGAGTTCTGGGTTTCTGTGTGAGCTCCTAGCATCTTCCTGTTCTGTGTTTTCCTACAAATACCATGATGCCTTGCGCTTCACTCAGAGCTGACTCCCCTTCCCCACCCTTTCTCACTCCCTTCCCCTTCCTATTTCCCTAGTTTTCCTGCCCACTACTAGCCCTTCCTAACTAACTCAACCCCCCCACCCTATCATACTTACCTCATCATACAGACATCAAGAAGAGGAGGTGCCAGACGCCCTAAAGAAATGACGTCCTGTGCACAGAAGGTTCGGCCCAGAAGACAGCTAAGTATAATGGGGTTGGGGGGGGTAATGGAATGTCACTGGAAAATCAGAAAATGTGCCTGGATGGACACATGACCACCCCGGCGATCTAGGTAAATATAGATTTTTGTAACAATGAGTAACTTAGAAGGGAGGGGGGGTGTTTAGCTTAATTTATAATTATCAAATTATCCTGGACAACCCCTTTAAGGCTGAGGCCCCACATTGTGGAAACACAGCTTTTTTTGTTGCAGATTTTGTTGCCAACAAAATGGCTACAAAAGGAAAGGAAATATGTAGGAAACTCTTATACTTCTTTCTGCTGCTCAATCCACTCCTGGCTTTGACTCAAACAAACGCAGCAAAATCTTCTACAAAAAAGCTGCTTTTCTGAAGCATGGGGCCTCAGCCTGAGGCCGGGGTCCCATGTGGATGGGATTCTTGCTAATCCTATCCGCACATTGCAGAAAAAATATTCGCAGTGGATGGGGGGGTGATGGTCTGTCTGTTACATTCATGTTCCAAAAGTCTGGGCAGATCTCATTTCCATTCTAGAGATTGGGGAGGAGTAGTGCAGCACATTTGGTGAAGGATACATGGCAACTTTTGCCGCAACTCCTGTTGCGTGACCATAAAGTGACGTAGTGCTCTGCGAATTCTTCACTAATGTAAGTGAATCGAGTCATATTGTGACCCAAAGGGTGCTACAACTACTAGTCTCAAAAAATATCTGTAAGTGTTCCTTCTTTTTGTGATTAGGAGTCGCTGTACCCTTCTCGGCCTTTTGGCTAAGATCAAGTGTGCTATTCCTGTTCAGTGGTGGTGCGCTTGGTCTTGGCCTTTCCAAAGGTCTTTCGGGTACCCTCTCGCTCGGCCTGGGGGGATCGCCCAGGTTTATTGCCTGGGCTTCACCCCCCTGCTGCTATTGTGGGAGGGGCTTAATCCCGGAAGAACGAGTTGCGATCAACTCTTCAAGGGTATTCCCAAGAAGAGGAGACAAAAGGAGACTGTGCTTTTTTTAGCTTTTTCCTTTTGAGACCTACTTTTCACTCACCATGGATTCCAGTCCTGGTGAGATTCCTTTGTTTGCTAGGAACCCTAATACGGTTCGTTTCTTTATTTCAGAGGAGCGGAGGGAGACCTTCAATTTGATGACTCTGGCTTCCATCTTGAGGGACTGTTTCCACGTCCAGAAAATCGAGTTGCTGGCCATCCAGGATTACCCACGTTTGGGGGTATATGATGTCACCTTTACCGGTAAAGGAATCCAACAGTCGGTTTTAAGTCAGGCAGCGAACTGCAGCAGCCCTGATTTGGTTGGTATAATAATATTTGGCCATGAGATGGAAATAGTCAAAAACGTGGTGGTGAAGATGTACAGCACCTTTGTCCATGAGGAGCAGATTTCGGCCTTTTTGGAAAAAATTTTCAAGAAGGTAAAATTTCTAAACAAAATATATAATGAAATTGGAGTCTGGACCACAAAGTGGAGGTACGAAGTTATTTGCAAGAAGGATTATCTTGCTCCTGGTGGTGTGGAACTTCCTCCTGCCAGATTTAAATTTGGTAACTATGTTGGGGACTTTTTCTACTCTGGGATGCCCGATTACTGTAGGAAATGTAGGCGCTACGGGCCTATGCAATTCCGGTGCCAAAGCACTTGCAGCAAGTGTGGGAGTAGCGAACATGCACAAGGTGATTGCCCAGTAGGAAAACGTTGCAGTTTTTGTTTTTTGACATCTCATCTCTTCAAGGACTGTCCTGTGAGGATCGCTGGTCTGGAGGCTGAAAATAGGAGAAAGTGCGAGAGTATTCTGAAGACCATTGATGAGGTGGTAGAGGCCAGCGGAATTCATGATGAGGTAAGCCCACTGGAGCCCCGTACACGTCAGAGTAGGCAGCCTAGGTCGCTGCCAAGCCGAAAAGAGGCTGAGGGTGAGGCATTAGAGGATGTAGATTCAGATGGGATGGATTTGAGCAGACCCCCTGATTCTCATGATAGGAAAACCAGGAGGTGTAAAAAACGGTGCAACAGTGATCAACCGACGATGGGCCCTTCGGTAGAAGGTATTTCGGATGAAGTTGATCCTCCTGGGAGCACACATGCACCGGCTCAGGTGGAGCCACAGGCTGATAAACCAGGTGGCTCAGCGGCAGTTAAAAAGAAAATGAAGGCCAGTTCATACGCTGGGGCAGTAAAAGGAGACCTGACGGCTGTTCCCTCTACTTCTGTGGAGGGACGCCAAACCTCGTTTTCCCGGTTGATTCCCGGTGCCACTCTCCAGCCCCCTCCTGAGCAGGAGGTAGGGGGAGAAGTGCAAAATTCTGGGCAAACCACTGTCCCCGAGACGTTGTTGAGCAGTGAGCCTGAGGGGAGAGAAATTGCTATGAAGGATGCGTCCCTGGTGGGAGTCTACTGTACGTTGAACCTTATGGAGCCTCTCGGGTTATGGGGGTCTGCTAAGCGAGGGGAGCATTGACTCTCCAGGTTCCCCTCTTTCCTCTATTGACACATTTGACACGGTCCATTCTGACGGGAGCACGCCTGGGAACGGGGGCTCCAGTGGTGAAGAATCCTTATAAATTACTGCTGAAGATGGTCTTTTCTGTGTGTCTTTATCTCCACACATCCACCAATGGCTGAGTTAATTGGGGCCTCCTTTAATGTGAGAAGCGTGCACTCCAAAAGAAGAAGAGCCACAGTCCTTGAATTTTTATCCTCTATTTTTGCGACAGTCTTTTTTCTGCAGGAATGCTGTATCCCTCATCGATTGGACTACGCCAAATACAAGAGAGACTGGAAATATGGACCTTCCATTTGGTCAGGTTCAAATGAACCCAATTCAGCTGGGGTAGCTATTTTGTTTAAAGGAAATGTTTTAGTTGAGGATGTTTTAGAGGTTTTACCAGGCAGAATTTTACTTGTGAAGGCATATATTAATGGTTTTAGATGGCAATTTTTAAATTTTTATGGAGCCGCAGATAAGAAAAAGAGAATAGAGATGCTAGAAATGTTACCCTTATTTATTAATGATTCCGTGCCTTTAATTTTAGCTGGTGATTTTAACTGTATTCTGAAAGGAGAACGCCGGTTATCCACTGCCACCAGTAGGAATTATGATAAAAGCTCTGGTATTTTAAGCAATATCATGACAGATTTTAACTTACAGGATGTATACAAGAAATGTAACAGTCATGAGCCAGAGGAGGATGGTGTACCTTGGGGTAATTCAACTTGTAAATCTAAAATTGATTTTATATTTTGTTCTTATTCTCTGATGCCTTCTTATTGTAAACCTCTTAATAACGTTTTATCAGATCATAAGGTTTTATTTTTTAAAATTAAAACAGGTGATCTTAAACGTTCTGCTACAAAATCCTGGAAACTAAACATTTCTCTTTTATCAGATCCGCAGGTTTTATCAGATTTTATTGTTTTTTATAAGAGATGCAGACGGGGGCGAGATTTTAACAAGTCTATTATCTCCTGGTGGGAAAAAATGAAAATACGTATCAGGCATTTTTTTATACGTTGCAGCAAACAGAAAGCCTTGGAGAAACGGAAGTTTTATGCAGACTTGAATACTCGTCTGCAGACTCTTTCTAAAGTTCAAGATCAGGGGGTGACTGTGGATAGGGAGATTACTGAAGTGAAAGAAGAAATCTCCAGATGCCTAGACAAGAGAGGTAAAAATATAATTTTTAGATCCAAAGTGCGCCACCTTGAGGAGAACGAGACCTGTTCTCGATATTTCTTCAAGAAAATTAATAATAAAAAGACAATTATAGAAAAACTTGAGGGTGAGACAACTATCCCCGGTATTCTAGGTAAGACCTATGATTTTTATGCGGATCTTTTTAATGAAAAATCTATTGATTTTAATCTTTTATCGGATTCATTGAAAGAGACTGACCTTGTTTTAAACTCTGTTTCTAAGTCTTTTTTAGCGCAAGATATTTCGGAGGAGGAGATTTTAGAAACTACCAGGCGTTTTAAGAAAGGAAAGGTACCGGGCCCTGATGGCATGCCTATTGAGTTTTATGTCATTTTTTATGGAATTTTAAAAAATGATTTATTTGATCTCTTTTCTGAAGTTTTTAGATCAAAAACTCTCCCGGGGTCGTGGAGGAAAGGAGAGGTCTCCCTGCTATATAAAAAAGGCAATAAGGAAGAGATTAAAAATTGGAGGCCGATCACTTTATTAAACTGTGACTATAAAATTATGGCCAAGATCTGTGCTAATAGATTAAAAGCAGTGGTAAGTGAAGTTGTACATCCTAATCAGGTCTGTGGTGTCCCCGGGAGAAGTTCATGGGATACGTTGAACCTTTTAAAAGATATCATCTGTGATACTAAAGAAAGGGAAAGTTCTTTAGCTATGTTGTCACTCGATTTTGAAAAAGCTTTTGACAGGGTGTCACATTTTTATCTTTTTAAGGTTTTAGAAAAGATGGGCATGCCTCAGAGTTTTTTAGCCTCTCTAAAAGCTTTTTACCATAACTGTTCTAGCAAAATTTTAGTTAATGGTTTTAAGACTCAGGACGTGGTTTTAAAATCAGGTGTCAAGCAAGGGTGTCCCTTATCTCCATTACTTTTTATTTGTGCGATTGAGCCTCTTTTAAGTGTGATACGTAAAGATAAACAGATTCGTGGAGTACCCCTGCCGGGAGGGGGGGGGCTCGAAGCTAAAATAGTAGGCTATATGGATGATATAACGGTTTTATGTAGGGACACCCTAGCACTGCAAAAAGCTTTAAAACAGACAAGTTTTTTCTGTTGCTCGTCAGGATTTAAAGTTAATTTTAATAAGTGCAGTGTTTTAAATATCAGAAATTTGGTTTTAGGCGATATTCCCATTACTGAGTCTGGCTCGGTACGGATCCTGGGGGTCTCTTTTGATGAATCCAACAACGGTATTTTAAGCTGGGATCTGGTAACCCAGAAAATTAATCAAAAAATAGGTATGTGGAGTCTGTGTAAACTTATAATGGAAGGTAAGGTTTTAATTATTAAAATGGTTATACTCCCTATTTTATTATATCTTAGCCTAGTGTTTCCCCCCCCCGAGAGGAAGCTCCAGAAGGTAACCAGGACTTGTTTTATTTTTTTCTGGGGCTCTAAGATGGAGAAACTTAGGAGGAGGTAACTAAACCTAAAAGGCTAGGAGGGAAAGATTTTCCTGATTTTAGAACTTTCCTTTTAATTAAATATTTTTGCTATGTTTTTAATGGTTTTTTTAAAGATCATTATTGGACTTATTTTTTGCGTTATTTTATCGGGTTTTTTATGAGAAGACACAATTGGTATGAAATGGTTTTAAGCTCTCCTCATGCTTTTAACCTTCCTAATCATTATTTAATTTTAGGAAAAATCGTGTCCTCTTTTAACCTGAATAGTTTGAACATAGTTGATCTTAAAAATAGCCGCAAAGTCTTACATAGCATAAAAACGCGGATTTTATTCACTCCTGTTAAAAATTTTAATGAAAATAAGAGACTAAAAATTTGGGAAATGACTAACATCAAATATCTTTTAAATCAACAGAAGGACATCGCCTGGATTGCCGCCCACGACTGTTTGCCGTGCAGAGCATTCCAGCACCGTAGAGGGCTGGCAGCTACCCCAGAGTGCCCAAGGGCGGGATGTCGAGAAGAAGAGACTCCAGAACATACGCTATGGTCATGCTACTTTGCTACGCTAGTTTGGAGCCGCATCCTGCTCTTGTTCCAAAAAATCACAACTATTAGAGACATTTCCTTGGATGCAGCCCTCTATGGGTGCTTGGAATGTTCAAATAGGACGAATAAAATGTTTGCATGGAAGATAATAAACTGTACTAAATTTGCGTTGCACGGAATATACTTCTTTTTAAACATGATTGTATCCCAGTTGAGGATGTTTTAAAGTTGGTTTTAAGTGAACTGCATAAATATTATCTATTAGACCAGAAACATCACCCACTTTTATTGAGAAAATGGTTTTTACGGGAGTGGGGTTCTATTATATGATTTGTACCAGTTTCTGTATGTCTGCTTTTATGTAATTTCTTGTCAAATGATCTGTATTTTTGTTAAAATTCATGTTTTTTAATAAAATGTTTCCCCCTTTGAGGGGAATCTAACTGAAAAAATCTGTTCTTATCAGTTTAATATCTGATACGAGGGGAACTGGAATAAGATCTGTTCGGACACCCATATCCGAAAAAATTCCGGGATAAACTGCGTATTAAATTTTACATTTGATACGTGGGGAACTGGAAAACAGATCTGCTCAGACACCCATATCCGAATATTCCGGGATAAACTGAGTGTTAGATTTTTGAACATAAGACAGAACTGCATTTGTACGCCTAGGCCGAGAGAGCGCGTCCCCCAAAGATAGACGAGGAAAACAAAAATTTGTTTTGTTTTTTTAGGAAGAAAAAGACGAATTTAAGGAGAAGAAGGCGGAACTATCCAAATTAGGAGGCGGAGCTCGAGAAAGAAGGCGGAGTTTCGGGAGAGGAATCGATTCTGTGGGAAAACTCTAGCAGAGAGGCTTCTGGGAGATTCGGAGGCAGAGACTTCAGGAGGCGGAGACTTCAGGAAGGGTAAGCTTTCTGTCTTTCAGGAGATCAACTGCAGAGGAGAACTCAGGACTGCATTCTTGCCCGGCTTCGTGGGACAGCTCGAGAGAATCTAATGGTGGTAATGGCAACAGGAGGAGCCATTGTGAAGAGGAAGGGAACCATGGGACCAGCCAAGGTGGCCCAGGCTTCAGCATCCACCTCTGGGGCCGCTGCTCCTGACACCTCTTCCAGCCAGGTAATCCAGAAGCCCATCCGGGGACCTCCAAACCTGGAGCCTTGGATGAGGCAGACGGTGACCCTAAAGCTGAAAGAGGTGGACGGAAAGGCACCCCACTTGACAGAGAAGGCCTTCTGTCAAATGATGGTGCTGGACCAGGGCTTCACCAAGGCTGAGACCTTGGCCATCCACTCCTTTATCACGGGGATCTTCTTCGTGACCTTTGCCACTGTGGATATCTGCCGGAGATATTGGGATGCGGTTAGATCGGCGATTCCAGGGTCCCCTCTCAGCAGGTTCGTGGGCAGTTGTCCTGTCCAGCAAAACGAGAGGAGGATCACGGTCTCAATGAGAAATCCGCATACCCCAGGAAGCGACGTGGCCACTTTCCTGGGTCGATACTGTACGGTTATCAAGGAACCCTCCAAGATACTGAACAGTCTTGGCTGTTGGATATCCAAATGGTATGTCGTTGTGAGGCTCCATAGGGACCCCTTCAGTCCAGACGGCCTCCAGCATCTGCCCCCGACCTTTTCGCTTGGGAACTCTTACGGCCTGATCAACTACTCGGATATGCCAAAACTCTTGCCGGAGGTGTGGCAAGGACGGGCACGTTGGCAAGGACTGCAAAGAGAACGCATGTCGGAATTGCCGGACGGTGGGGCACAAGACCAAGGACTGCCCGCGGAGGGAGACCTGCAACCTCTGTGGGGGAGGCGGATCACGCCTACAAGGGATGTCCCAAGAGATTGTGGGCGAAGGTAGCGGCGGATTTTGCGGCCACGGCGCCAGCCACCCTGGCCAAGAAGACACCACAGCCCAAGCCCCAAGACAAGAAGAAGCCGCAGCCGAAGCCATCTGGGAAGCAGCAGCAGCAGCCGACCGGGAAGCAGCAGCCCCCCAAGAAGCCACAGCAGCAGCCCCCCAAGAAGGCCCAGCAGCAGCAACAGACCAAGCTGGCCAGCCAGCCATCTGGAACAGGTAAGGGGGCGAAAGCCCCACCCCCCCTCCCCTCACCGTCCCCCCCACTGAGGAGCTCCCACTCCTTCCCCCCATTTCCTCAGTGGCCACCCCTGCCCCAGCCCACGCCCCCGGCCACGCCAGCCCCAGCAGCACTAACCGTCCTTCCTCCAGCTGCTGTGGTCCCCTCTCTGGAGGAGTTCCCCCCCTCCCCTCTCCCCTTTCTCTCGTTTCAGATGGCAGACACCGGAAGAGGAGGTTGAGCGAGGAGTCTTGTTCAAAAGAGACTGCCGAGAAGAGGATCGCAGTCGAGGCCCCGGTAGAGACCCCCGAAGACATCTCTGAGAAGGCCCTCGCCAGGCGCCAGGAGCTGGAGGAGATGGTGGACCACCTGGTGGCGGACCCGACCTCCATCGACATCCGCGAGGTCCTGGACTTCAGCGAGTTGGAGTTGGGAGAGATGGATGCGTTCGTGCCTTCGAACGCCCTGAGTGAGATCGATGAGACCCTGCCGGACTTGATGCCTGCGGGATCCTTGGAAGAACCCCTTCCGGACGGGGGGGGGGCGGTAAGTAGACAGTTACTGTCTTGAAGGTTTAATCTTTCTTTTTTCTCTTTACAAATGGCGGGAATCAACATTCTCACCATCAACGTGAGGAGCATCAAAGACAAGACTAGACGTCAGACGGTCCTGTCCTTCGTGGATTCGTTGAAGAACGCTAATGTCATTTTGTTGCAAGAATGCTCTCTCCCTTCTCTTAGGTCCTACGGCCACCTCTGCAGGGAGTGGAGCCACGGTCCGTCCTACTGGTCCGGTGCAGGCGACTGCAAGTCCGCAGGTATCGCAGTGCTCATCCGAGGTAATGCCTTCACGCTTGAAACCTACCGGGAGCTCGTCTGTGGCCGTCTTATGGTCATAGACGGGACCTGGGCAGGGGAGCCAATTAGGCTCATCAACGTGTACGCATCTCCTCAGAAGCACGAGCGTATGAAACTTTTCCAGATCCTGCGCACTCAGCTCGCCACCACCAGGGCAGTGGTTCTGGCTGGGGATTTCAACTGTCCTGTGGAGGGCGACGGGAGAAGCTCCTCAACATCAGCGAAGCTGGACAAGACATCTAAACTGCTGATCGAGATGGTAACCGAGGCCTCTCTTAGGGACGCGGTGGGTTCCATGGGGCCGGCATCAGTCAACTATACCTGGTGTCGGTCCGATGGCTCATTGCGTTCCAGGATTGATTTCGTGTTCACCTCTCGGTCAGTAGCCCAGGTAAGACACTCTATGGTCCCTTGCTTTTTCTCTGACCACAGGGGCATTCTCTTTGAAGGGACGCTGGGGAACGGTTTCGCACCGGGCCCGGGGTCCTGGAAATTGAATTGCTCCCTGCTGGAAAATGAGGAACTGCTAGCGGAACTTAGGGATGTTTACTTGCTTCTTCTTAATGACAAGTTTTCTTTCAACAGGTTGTTGGATTGGTGGGAATATGTGAAAGTTAACATCCGTTGTTTCTTACAGGCGAGAGGCCGTCAGCAGGCGGCCCGGCGCAAGAGTGACCTGAAGGAGATGCAGCGCGAGCTTCGTTCCCTTCAAGATCTCGAGCGTTGTGGCTGGGACGTCAGGGGCATGCTGGAGGAGACCAAGAGGGGCCTCAAGAGGCACTTTGAGGAGGAATCGCGGCAGGTCATCTTCCGTTCCAAGGTGGAGCATCTGGAGAAAGGTGAGAAGTGTAATTCTTTCTTTTTCAGGAAGCTCCACTCAGGACACACGCCTGTTACAGAGATGAAGGATGGAGACAGAAACATCAGACGGGGGAAGACGGAAGTGATGGGAGTCGTCCACGACTATTACCGCGACCTCTACTCCCTGAAGCCCACCGATGAAGACGCTGAAGAGGAGTTCCTGTCAGGTATCACTAACACCCTTGATCCTACAGGTGCTGCTACGCTCGACGCCCCTTTGACGGTGGCGGAAGTGCTCACTGCTGCCAAATCCTTTAGAACCGGAAGGACCCCGGGCAGTGACGGTCTCCCGGCGGAGCTATACGTAGCTCTGGGGGATCTGACCTGCTCGGACCTGAGGGACCTCTATGAGGAGATGATAGCGGAGGGTACCATGCCGCCGTCACTGCAGGAGGGACTGGTCACGATCCTGTACAAGCGGAAGGGAGAACGATGCGAGCTGAAGAATTGGCGACCCATCACTCTTCTCAACGTGGACTACAAGATCCTGGCGAAGATTCTGGCTACGAAACTAAAGGCTGTCATCGGCACGATCATCCATCCGGACCAAACTTGTGGGATTCCAGGTCGTAGGATCGCGGACAGCTTGGCCATAGTGAGAGACACATTGCACTACATCGGAGACCGCCGTTCTCATGCGGCCCTGATCAGCCTGGATCAGGAGAAGGCCTTCGATCGTGTCTCTCACACCTTCATGGCCAAGGCACTCCGCCAACTTGGCATGGGTAAGATGTTTTGTCGTTATGTCAGCCTGATGTATTTTGATATTCACAGCTCGGTGATGGTGAACGGCTGGAAGACTGACTCCTTTCCTGTTAGCTCTGGAGTCAGACAAGGCTGTCCTCTGTCACCTCTCCTTTTTGTTTGTGTTATAGAGCTCTTCGCGGAGTCTATCTGGCAGAATCGAGAGATCAGAGGAATCGCCGCACCGGGACCAGGTGGATACGAGGTGAAGTGTTCGTTGTATATGGACGATGTGACTGTCTTCTGCGCTGATGAGGCGTCGGTATCAACACTCGTCCGGACCTGCGAGCGCTTCGGCCAGGCTTCGGGGGCAAGAGTCAACTGCGGAAAGTCAGAAGCCATGCTCTTCGGGGCATGGCAGCTGGCCTCCCCTGCTGTCTTTCCTTTCACAGTTAAACCGGACTTCATCAAGATCCTGGGAGTCTGGTTCGGGAAGGAAGGAGCGGCCCTGAAGTCCTGGGACGAACGTCTGAAGAAGGTCAATCAGAGGATTGGACTGTGGAGTCTCTGGAACCTTACCATCGAAGGGAAAGCGCTGGTCCTGAGGAACGAGATCTTGCCTGTACTCCAGTACATGGCACAGGCATGGCCTCTGCTAACAACGGTGTCGAGGGCCATCACCAGGACCGTCTTCCACTTCATCTGGGGCTCCAAGATGGATCGGGTGAAGCGGACACGCATGTACAAGAGTCATCTGAAGGGAGGTAAGAATATCCCAGATATTCCGGCTTTACTAAGGATTGCTTTTGTTTGTGATTGTGTTCGCAGAACCCTGAGGACAGCTAACGGATCCGCGGGGAAGACCATGTCGCGCTTGTTCCTGCTACCCCTCTGGAGAGGACTCGGCTGGGAGAAGCGGGACAGCTCCGTCCCTTACAACTGGACCGTCCCGTGGTTCTACGCAGACGTGACCAGATTCGTGAGGGAGTTCCAACTGGAGGGTCTGAAGCCGCATCTCTGGAAACCGAAGACGATTCACAAGCTCATCCGAGCGAGGGATTCGTTGGAGGAGGTGCCAGCTCTGCCAGCGAGTACAGCGGAGGTCGTTTGGGAAAACATCTCTTCAAACTCGCTGACCAACGGACACAAGGACCTGTCGTGGATGGCTGTCGGAGGAGGACTTCCAACGAGGTCGTTCATGCACGCCCGCAACCTGAACAGGACGAGGTATTGCTCGCGGTGCCCCTACAAGGAGGAAACATCTTTTGGGAGTGCCCGTTCGCTCAGGGTCTGTTGGATGAGCTGGAGGAAGAATTCGAGGACTGCATCCCCAGGAGGGGTCTGACGTACCACGCGGTGCTGTATGGACTTTTCCAAGGGACTCAGTCGCTGTACCCTTCGGGTTACAATGTGGGTTACAAGGCACCCTGGCAATCTTTGGTCGTATGAAAAGTGGGCAAAGTCGTCCTGTGACCCTCGCCTTATACCACAGCTATTAGCAGCCTCTTTACCAGGGGGATTACTGAGCCGTTGTCGCAACCCACCATTCAGTAGGGCCTTATTCACATGACCATGTCCGTCTCTTGACTGTGAAAAATGGAGCCATGTTTCTCTAAACCTAAACAACCCCCTTTAAAGATCTATAGATGCTCAGACTAATCTGACAAAGGTGTCCCTTTAAGTGATCCCAGCGATCAGTGATCTTTGCTACCATTACCAGACAAGAACCAGATGATGACCAGCAAGGGGGCAGCCTGGATATCTCAGAAAGACCATGCTTCTGGTGCTGATCTGTATTGCCTTCTGACATGGACCGCCTACCTGGCAGCCATTTTGAATAATTTATTTCTGTGACCAATAGAAACTGAAGAATTTGCATAATTTCCCAGAATCCTTTGCAGGAACTCTCCCTAAGCTTACTGAACGGTGAAAACAATAAATCAAATGAAGCAAAATTTCTTAGAAAATGGATTTTATGTTGCAGTGGGCGGAGCTTGCTGATCCTAGCCTGGGATGGCTGTGGGAACGCGAGGACAGGGGTTTGGCAGCTGAAATGTTGTAGAATTTAAAAAAAAAAAAAATTTACAGGTTCGGAAAATTCTGAGCTTTTTTTTCTTCATGGTTCATTTTCTTCGTAATTTATAAATATTTTATAGAGTAAACTTCAGGGAAACAGCAGAGACTATAAAGAATGGCAGGTACTACTGCCCAGCCTCAGTCACCACTTATAGCAGCAGCTCAGGGCCTCCACCAGCAAGCACACTTAGCAGCCACTGCGAACCTCCGCCAGTAGGCACACTTGGCAGCGGCTCCAGGCCTCCGCCAGTAGGCACACTTAGCAGCGGCTCCATGTCTCCACCAATAAGCACACTTAGCAGCCGCTCCGAGCCTCCGCCAGTAGGCACACTTAGCAGACGCTCCGAGCCTCCGCCAGTAGGCACACTTAGCAGCGGCTCCGGACCAGCCCACATTAACATCAGGAGTGCAGAACACACTCTACACGTAATGCGCAGCATCCTCACAGGGACAACCTCAGTGCAACACTCATTGAACTTAAGGAGATACTCAGGCAGTGCATTATGGGAATTTATGTAAATTTGAAGGTATTTCAATTATAATCTTATTACTGAGGAGGAGCCTCACATAAGTCCTCCCAGGTCATCTCACTACTTACAGGGGCATCTCAGTAAATTAGAATATTTTTGAAGCGTTCATTCATTTCAGTAATTCAGTAATACAATCCATAATCGGCGTCTTCCATGATTGTGTGTCCTACTGAACCAGACTGAGGGACCATTTAAAGGCTTAGGGAACCTTGGCAGGTGACACACTGAATTTACAATACTGAACTTTTTTACAATATTCTAAGTTTCTTAGATTTTGGTTTTCATTACCTGTAATCCATAATCAACATTTACAGAAATAAAACACTTGAACTAGAACACTCTGGGTGTAAAGATTCTATAAAATATAGGAGATCACTTTTTTAATCTAATTATTGAAATAAATAAACGTTTCAAAGATATTCTAATTTATTGAGATGTGCCTGTATGGTCCACCACAGAGCAAGGCCCAGTGACTCCATCAGCCCTCTTATGCTTTAGCTTCCTTAACTTTACTTCTATCTATGCTCAGACAAAGCTCAAGCATTGTCACAACTGACTAACTCAGTCTATGGGAACACCCAGTTGTCTATCACTGTGTCCCCCTCCTGCTCGCGCAGCAGTCTCTAAAGAACACTACAACAACCCTCATACATGGGTAACTTCAGTGGGACATCTATTTAACCAAAGGAGAGTTAAAGGCAATGCACCATGGAAAAGTATGCAAATGTAGTGTGATGGGGGGGGGTGATGGTCTGTCTGTTACATTCATGTTCCAAAAGTCTGGGCTGATCTCATTTCCATTCTAGAGATTGGGGAGGAGTAGTGAGGCACATTAGGTGATGGATACATGGCAACTTTTGCCGCAACGCCTGTTGCGTGACCATAAAGTGACGTAGTGCTCTGCGAATTCTTCACTAATGTAAGTAAATCGAGTCATATTGTGACCCAAAGGGTGCTACAACTACTAATCTCAAAAAATATCTGTCAGTGTTCCTTCTTTTTGTGATTAGGAGTCGCTGTACCCTTCGGGTTACAATGTGGGTTACAAGGCACCCTGGCAATCTTTGGTCGTATGAAAAGTGAGCAAAGTCGTCCTGTGACCCTCGCCTTATACCACAGTTATTAACAGCCTCTTTACCAGGGGGATTACTGAGCCGTTGTCGCAACCCACCATTCAGTAGGGCCTTATTCACATGACCATGTCCGTCTCTTGACTGTGAAAAATGGAGCCATGTTTCTCTAAACCTAAACAACCCCCTTTAAAGATCTATAGATGCTCAGACTAATCTGACAAAGGTGTCCCTTTAAGTGATCCCAGCGATCAGTGATCTTTGCTACCATTACCAGACAAGAACCAGATGATGACCAGCAAGGGGGCAGCCTGGATATCTCAGAAAGACCATGCTTCTGGTGCTGATCTGTATTGCCTTCTGACATGGACCGCCTACCTGGCAGCCATTTTGAATAATTTATTTCTGTGACCAATAGAAACTGAAGAATTTGCATAATTTCCCAGAATCCTTTGCAGGAACTCTCCCTAAGCTTACTTAACGGTGAAAACAATAAATCAAATGAAGCAAAATTTCTTAGAAAATGGATTTTATGCTGCTGTGGGCGGAGCTTGCTGATCCTAGCCTGGGATGGCTGTGGGAACGCGAGGACAGGGATCCGGCAGCTGAAATTTTGTAGAATTTAAAAAAAAAAAAAAATTACAGGTTCAGAAAATTCTGAGCTTTTTTTTCTTCATGGTTCATTTTCTTCGTAATTTATAAATATTTTATAGAGTAAACTTCAGGGAAACAGCAGAGACTATAAAGAATGGCAGGTACTACTGGCCAGCCTCAGTCACCACTTATAGCAGCGGCTCAGGGCCTCCACCAGTAGGCACACTTAGCAGCCGCTCCGAGCCTCCGCCAGTAGGCACACTTAGCAGCGGCTCCAGGCCTCCACCAGTAGGCACACTTAGCAGCGGCTCCAGGTCTCCGCCAATAAGCACACTTAGCAGCCGCTCCGAGCCTCCGCCAGTAGGCACACTTAGCAGCGGCTCCGGACCAGCCCACATTAACATCAGGAGTGCAGAACACACTCTACACGTAATGCGCAGCATCCTCACAGGGACAACCTCAGTGCAACACTCATTGAACTTAAGGAGATACTCAGGCAGTGCATTATGGGAATTTATGTAAATTTGAAGGTATTTCAATTATAATCTTATTACTGAGGAGGAGCCTCACATAAGTCCTCCCAGGTCATCTCACTACTTACAGGGGCATCTCAGTAAATTAGAATATTTTTGAAGCGTTCATTCATTTCAGTAATTCAGTAATACAATCCATAATCGGCGTCTTCCATGATTGTGTGTCCTACTGAACCAGACTGAGGGACCATTTAAAGGCTTAGGGAACCTTGGCAGGTGACACACTGAATTTACAATACTGAACTTTTTTACAATATTCTAAGTTTCTTAGATTTTGGTTTTCATTACCTGTAATCCATAATCAACATTTACAGAAATAAAACACTTGAACTAGAACACTCTGGGTGTAAAGAATCTATAAAATATAGGAGATCACTTTTTTAATCTAATTATTGAAATAAATAAACGTTTCAAAGATATTCTAATTTATTGAGATGTGCCTGTATGGTCCACCACAGAGCAAGGCCCAGTGACTCCATCAGCCCTCTTATGCTTTAGCTTCCTTAAAGGGATTTTCCAAGATTGACAGCGATTAGGCTAAAGAGAGAAAATGTCATCAAATAACAAAGGAACAATTACCCACTTAACAAACGCCTGCAAGCCTAGTCCAAGGAAATCAACAAAGACAGAGGGGAACCATTGAAGAGGCAGCGCTGCGGTGCCAGGGGATTTATCAGGTGAGTAATGGTGCAAACATCTTGTCCAGTAAGAATTCTAAGGCTACATTCACACGAATGAGGTGCAAAACGGCCGTGAAAAGAGTTGGGGTAAGTAACAGAAAAGCCTTGATAAATTTTGTGCAACTTCTAATTGTCCCATCTAAATTTCAGATAGGATTAGTAAATGCTTACTTAGGAATTAGGAATGCTTACTGAGAGATTGCATCACTGAAGCATGCAGCATGATACTAACATAGACAGAAATAACTATTCAGCTTATTTCCCAGTATTACAGTATATTTGTCTGCACAATGAATATTCCCCTAGTGAATGAATCAGTGGTCATAGGTCACAAATTTCCCAAACTGCAATTGTTACTTAGGATCTTAAAACAAAAATCCCAGAAGGAAAGTGTTAACTGCTGCCAATAACTTCTACATAAAAAGAACAAAAACAAGAACGTGTTGGTCTACAGAAGTCAGTTTCTTACATCTATGAGTGAAGAGAAATAATAATAATAATAATAAAAATAATAATTAATTTAAAAAAAAAGTTCTAAATTGGGATTTGTTGCCAAAATTCCATGACTAAGGTTATGATCCCATATAGCGAAACGCAGCTAAAAACCACTGTATCTATATCTGTAACAAATCTGCTTCTCGGCCTTTTGGCTAAGATCAAGTGTAGTATCTGTTCTTATCAGTTTAATATCTGATACGAGGGGAACTGGAATAAGATCTGTTCGGATACCCATATCCGAAAAAATTCCGGGATAAACCGCGATATTGAATTTTACATTTGATACGTGGGGAACTGGAAAACAGATCTGCTTGGACACCCATATCCGAATATTCCAGGATAAACCGAGTATTAGATTTTTAAACATAGGGACAGAACTGCATTTGTTCGCCTGCAGGCCGAGAGAGCGCGTCCCCCAAAGATAGACGAGAAAAACAAAAATTTGTTTTGTTTTTTTTAGGAAGAAAGCGGAGTTTCAGGAGAGGAATCGATTCTGTGGGAAAACTCTAGCAGAGAGGCTTCTGGGAGATTCGGAGGCAGAGACTTCAGGAGGCGGAGACTTCAGGAAGGGTAAGCTTTCTGTCTTTCAGGAGATCAACTGCAGAGGAGAACTCAGGACTGCATTCTTGCCCGGCTTCATGGGACAGATCGGTGTCCGGAGGCAATGGCCACAGGAGGAGCCATCCCAAAGAAGGCGGGGAGACCAGCTGGGGGCGCGGCCAAGGTGAGCCAGGCTCCAGCGGCCATCTTGGACGTCTCTCCGGCCGCTTCCTCCAGCCAGACAGGGAACCAGATGCCCACCCAGGGTCCTCCTACCTTGGAGCCCTGGATGCGGCAAACGGTAACCCTGAGGTTGAAGGAGGTGGACAGAAAGCGTCCAAACATGACAGAAAAGATTTTCTGTCAGAAGATGGTCCTGGAGCAGGGCTTTACCAAGGCTGAGACCCTAGCAGTCCACGCTTTTCTCACTGGGATCTTCTTCGTGACCTTTGCCTCCGTGGACATATGCAGGAGGTATTGGGATGCGGTGAAGTCTGTGCTGCCGGGTTCGCCTTTCAGGATGTTCGTGGGCAGCTGCCCAGTGCAACAAAATGAGAGGTGGATCACGGTGGCCATGAGGAACCCGCACACCCCAGGCAGCGACGTGGCCACGTTCCTGAGCCGACACTGCACAGTGATCAAGGAGCCATCCAAGATCCTGAACAGTTTAGGCTTTTGGAGACCAAGGATTGCCCCACACGGAAGACCTGTAATCTGTGTGGGGAGGCGGACCACGCCTACAAGGGGTGCCCGAAGCGGTCATGGGCGAAGGTGGCAGCGGATTTCGCGACCAGCGCGCCTGCCGCGCTGGCCAAGAAGAAGCCAGCGACCAAGAGTCACAGAAGCCCCGGAATCCTCAGAAACCGGAGCAGAACAAGGGAAAGCAGCAGCAGCAGCAGCAGAAGCAGAAGCAGAAGCCGCAGCCGCAGCAGCCAAAGAAGACATCTGAACAGGGTAAGAGGACGACTCCCCCCCCTCTCTGTGTTCCCCCCACTGAGGTTATCCCACTCCTTCCCCCCATTACCTCAGTGGCCACCCCTACCCCCCCTCTCCCTCCTCCCCTGGTCTACCTCCCCCCAGCAGCACTAACACCTCCCCCTCCAGCTGCTGAGGGCCCTTCTCTGGAGGAATTCCCCCCCCTCCCCTCTCCTGCTTGTCTTGTTTCAGAACAAAGGAAAAGGGAAATCAGTGAGGGCCCCCACGAAGCAGACGAGGTGGCCAAAAAGATCGCAGTCGAAGCCGCTGAGGATGCTATCCCAGTGGACGAAGAGCTGGAACAGTACGTGGATAACCTGTTAGCTGAACCCCCAACGTCGGTTATCAACGAGATCCTCGGTGGTGAGGCGGTGGAGATGGTGGAGGCTTTCGATACCCACGCCCTGCAAGCAATTGATGACTCCCTGGAGCAACTCTTGCCTGCAGGAAAGAAGGAAGAGGAACCCCCCGACGGGAGCGGTAACTAGAAAAACCTGTCTTGAAGGTTTAATCTTTTCTTTTTTCTCTCACTATGGCTAGGATCTCTATTCTTACCATGAATGTGCGGAGCATCAAGGAGAAGAGCAGACGTCAGACGGTTTTGACTTTTGCAGAGAACATTGCTAATGCGAATGTCGTGATGATGCAGGAGTGCGGCCTCCCCTCTCTTCGGTCCTACGGCCACCTCTGCAGGGAGTGGAGCCACGGTCCGTCTTACTGGTCGGGTGGTGGCGACTGCAAGTCCGCAGGTATTGCTGTTCTCATTAGGGGGGAACGCCTTCACGCTTGAAACCTACCGGGAGCTCGTTTGTGGCCGACTACTGGTCATAGACGGTTCCTGGGCAGGTGAGCCCATTAGGCTCATCAACGTGTACGCTTCCCCCATGAAGAACGAGTGACTGGAGCTTTTCCAGATCCTGCGCACTCAGCTCGCTACCACCAGGGTAGTTTTTCTGGCTGGGGACTTCAACTGCCCTGTGGAGGGAGATGGAAGAAGTTCTTCTGCGTCAGCGAAGCTCGATGTAACATCTAAACTGCTGATCGAGATGGTGACCGAGGCCTCTCTTAGGGACGCGGTGGGTTCCATGGGGCCGGCATCAGTCAACTATACCTGGTGTCGGTCCGATGGCTCATTGCGTTCCAGGATTGATTTCGTGTTCACCTCTCGGTCAGTAGCACAGGTAAGCCACTCTATGATCCCTTGCTTCTTCTCTAACCACAGGGGTATTCTCTTTGAGGGTACTGTGGGCAACGGTTTTCCACCCGGCCCCGGTTCCTGGAAGTTGAATTGCTTTTTGTTGGAAAATGGGGAGTTGTTGGAGGAGATTAGAGAAGACCAAAGAGCTGTGGAAGGACACCAGAAACAAAATTGTAGACCTGCACTAGGCTGGGAAGACTGAATCTGCAATAGGCAAGCAGCTTGATGTGAAGAAATCAACTGTGGAACAATAATTAGAAAATGGAAGACATACAAGACCACTGATAATCTCCCTCGATCAGGGGCTCCACGCAAGATCTCACCCCGTGGGGTCAAAATGATCACAAAAACGGTGAGTAAAAATCCCAGAACCACACGGGGGGACCTAGTGAATGACCTGCAGAAAGCTGGGACTAACAATGATCCCAAGCACACCACCAGGGCAATGAAGGAGTGGCTTCATAAGAAACATTTCAAGGTCCTGGAGTGGCCTAGCCAGTCTCCAGATTTCAACCCCATAGAAAACCTTTGGAGGGAGTTGAAAGTCCGTGTTGCCCAGCGACAGCCCCAAAACATCACTGCTATAGAGGAGATCTGCATGGAGGAATGGGCCAACATACCAGCAACAGTGTGTGCCAACCTTGTGAAGACTTACAGAAAACATTTTACCTCTGTCATTGCCAACAAAGGATATATAACAAAGTATTGAGATGAACTTTTGTTATTGACCAAATACTTATTTTCCACCATAATTTGCAAATTAATTCTTTAAAAATCAGACAATGTGATTTTCTGGATTTGTTTTCTCATTTTGTCTCTCATAGTTGAGGTCTACCTATGATATCAATTACAGGCCGGCCTCATCTTTTTAAGTGGGAGAACTTGCACAATTTGTGGCTGACTAAATACTTTTTTTCCCCACTGTATATTTACATAGATCATGACTTATTAAAGAGGACCTTTCATGTCCTCTGACATTGGTGATGTTATATCAGCATTGCCAGTGTGTTCCCTGGTTGCAGAGATAGTTTCGGCACCGATATCTCTGCACTGTCATTGGTGGGCTGTGAGAAACACTCCACCTGACAGTACAAGGCGATGGAAGAGTGTAATGTCAGGGGATGTTCCTTACAGCCCAGTGATGATGCTGAGTTGTAAGGCTGGCCCCTCTGACAGTGCAGGAATATCGGTTCTGAAACTAATGGCACTGATATCTCCGCAACCAGATGCATACTGGCAAAGCTGACAGAGCACATCTTGTCTCCTCAAAGGACATTGGGGCAAATTTATTAAGACTGGCATATTGTAGGCCAATCCTAACAAAGAGTCTGACTGATGTAGGGAATATGAGATTTATGAAGAGGCTGTGGCCTCCCATCCACGTTGTACACATTCGCACAATGTGGCAAGCAAGGCACAGATCGGGGTTTGTGGAACACTTTGGCACAAGAGAGGGCTTTATGCCAAACATGTGCTACAAATTTCCTCCATTGTTCCAGGGGTCTTGTGGTTTGTTCAGATGCAACTTTGCAAACTCAGACTGTAGAGTCTCAGATGTAGCTTTTGAGTGTTGCAATTTCTCTGAGAATTGCACGGTCAGACCTCGTGATGAATTTGCTGGGACATTCACCTTAATGGATTTTTTATAGGACCTGGTCTATAAATTTCACAACAGAGCAATGGAATGGAGCTTGGGCTGTACTCTTGGTCATGTGCATTAAGCCTAAGGCCGGTTGCAGACGACTGTGTGCCACCCATGCACGAGCCGTTCTTCCGCCCCTTTCATTAAATGAATAGGAGCCACGGAAGCACGGCCGCAAAATAGGACAGGAATAGGACCTGTTCTATATTTTGCGGCTCGGACTGTTGGCCCGCACACACGACCATAGAAATGAATGGTTCAGTATGCTATCGGTGAAATATATGGATAGCACACTGATCATTGCCACAGTCATCTGCAAGGGGCCTTAGACTGAGAGAGCAGAAGATGGAGATATTGTAACTAGAGAGAGTGCCTTCCTGTCGTTCCTACCTTGGCCTAGTGGCATCTGGCAAGGTCAAATCTTCCTGGACACCCGATTTACCTATGTGTCAAATTTGGAATCAGATGGTTCAGGCGTGTGGATGTCTATAGAGGACAGACAAACAGACTTTCACTTTTATAATATATATCTGTATAATATTGCTTTATCTATTGTCTTTGTAACCGTGGGCACTATATTCAATGGTTACAATGACGATGCTGTGACTCCTCCGACTGGCTGTAGTTTTTGATTGTTTTTCTATGATCTGACTTATCATGTATCATTACAGTCTAATTCTTTGTACTTCCATGTATAACAGATATTGTTATTTATTTCTCTTATTTTTATAGTGCCGATATATTCCACAACACTTTACACACATATATAAACTCAACTGATAAAGAGATACATCAGCAAGCAGTTACACAAAAGGGTATCTTCAGACAGCTTAATTTAGAGCTGAATTCGAGGTAGGTCTAGCCTTAAAATTAGCCCCAAATTACTCCTGAAATCTGTCTCCCAATCATTTCAATTGGAGGCAGACACTTATTTTTGCTCGATAACTAACATTAAAGGGAATGGGAGGCGGAAAAATACTGACTGGCCTTTGCGGAATTTGCTAATTCCTCTGAAGATTCCATGGGGATACCGCAGCAGATTCCATGGCTGAATTTGGTCAAGTGGAAAAATTCAGCTTCAAATTCCTAAAGCTTACTTTAACGCATAAAAAGTGCATAGATACAAGCGATCCCCAACATTACATCCTGTGAAAAACTTAGCTAACAATGACCATTGGATCCCACCAATATTGAATTCCAGTTAGTAAGAGGATCAAGCATCATCACTGCAGCCATAATAGTATTATACATATACAAATAATGATGATATTTAGAGTCATTTTCTATGATGAGGTTCCTAATCCAACTGTCTCTACTTCCAAGAACATAGCTAAAGGGGCTTCAGATCTAGCAATTGCGCCTAGGCCATGACACCAGTATTATAAATAGCACAGGGTAGGCGAGGGCCATGGAACAGATTACCCAGCAGATTTATATGGGATTATCTCACGCACACACACTTGGAGCAGTTCATATGTAGGCAAACGAACTAAAGCTAAGGTTTTGAATTAGTGTATGAAACTATGAGAGGTAACCAAGAAATGTATTATACAGGGGAACATGTTATGCTTAAATCAGTTGCTTAAACCACTAAAGATATATATCTGATAACAAAGTATGTGTACCAACACCATAGAGTAAATCCAAAATAATATAATTTTTAGTACAGTAAAAAATAACTTTTATTAATATCAGCTAAAAGTATATTTATAAAAAAAAAAACACCTAATATATAAAGGTGTCAAGATATAAATGGGGTCATACATAGGATAAGGGCAGCCTACCTAAAAATGGGGGAGTAGTGTGGTGGTGAAAACCAATATTCCTTCACAACCAACCCCTAAATCCTGTATTATAATTCCCAGTCTCTAAATGCCAATTCAATAGAGGGGAAGAATGAGGGATACATCCATATGAGGTAAAACACACACACATACACACCAACTGGCTAGAGGTCAGTAAAAGACTGACCAAAGTGTCTAACCAGCCACTACCTTGGGTGCTTACCTTACACTCCCACAATTGGCTGCCTAATAGCCAAACAAACAACAAACACCAAAGACGATATAAAAGAGGTAATTGCCCTCCCTCCTAGCCTGCCTATGCCAGTAGAAATACAGTAGCATGCTGGATGCCAAATAACACATGTGGGTGCCGGAATAACAATAGTTCTAAAGTATAATTGCTGGTTGTAAAAACCAAGATTAAAAAGGATCTGTCATGGCAGGAGGAATAATTGTTGAACTTTTCCCCCACAAGTATGCAGAGGTACAATATAAGCCATCATGTATGTGATTGAGTAATAGTATTTCTTAGCACAGTGTCACCAGTATGAGATATGTTCAGCAGATTTATACCATGAAAGCTCCAATGACTTTTTGTCCCATCTTAATCCTGATTTTTAAGTGAGTGCAGTGCTTCTGAGTGTATAAACAGATACCGAGACTGCAATAGGCAGGTTTATATTATAGCACTGGATAGCATTTTCATAGTGACAGGCTTCCTTTAAGTCAGACATGTAAGTTATTGCATCTGTATATTTTACTGAATTTTACAAAAGTTACTTTCACTACTCTTTATAGTTTTTATGTACACCGGTCTCTGGCAGTCTTCTTCTAAGTTTCCAGTTCCTTCTGCTCCGTTTCAGTTCATGGTACTCAATGGTATCCTGTAAACAGTCTCTGGAAGACATATTTAGCACACAGCATTTAATTCTTGGTTTTCTATGGTATTTAGATAATGGCCAACAGGTTATATAGAGCCTTTCTTCAGTTTTTAGGGGTAGACTCCAGGTCTACTGTACTGCAGTACTTCAATGTACATAAAGTATGCTTATAACATAATCCCTGAGTACAGCTCTAGTTACACTGGCTTATCCCAGCCAGGATGAGCATCGATTCATGAGAAACAAGTGGATTGGTTCCGAAAATGCACCACATAGATGGAACATCGGGCTGGTAGCAACTGAGGTCCAGAAAAAAGAACCGAAAACACAGGAATACCTTCCATTTACATGAGACTTTTCCCACCTAATGTGACTACAAGGCATCAGACAGTAGCATGTGAAGATTGTATGTTATATTGAATGCCAAAGAGACTCCCCTTGCTGCGCAGCCAATGGTTTCACATTGTGCCACCCACTTCCCATAAAGTAGTAGACTGAGATAGACAATGCTCTTATAACCACTTTCTATTCTGGCCAAGAGATGAGTCTCCTGAACAGGGGCCCTTCTTTATGAGTTCAAAATTCCCTAATACTGTGTTAACTAAACAACCCCTTTAGTCTAAGGCACTGTATAGCGGACAGCAGCAAAAAATAGCGGTGGCAACGCATCGTGGTTTTTCCTGCAGTGCTTTTCACAGAAACTTTTCTACAGAGGTTTCTTCTGCGGACTTTCTGCTTCCATTATACCTATAGGGAAACCGCCGGTGTTTCCATCGGTATAATTGACATGCTGCGAATTCCAAATCTGCAACAGTTTTGGAATTCGCAGCGTGTCCACTGCAAGTATTTTTCCGCAATGTGTGGATGGGACTTGCTAAAATCCCATCCACTTTGCAGGGACTGTAAAACATTGCAGTTTTTGCCGTTTACACCACGTGGGGCCCCGGCCTTAAAGAGGTTTTCTAAGTTATATAAATCTCAGTGCATATGTAGGGAGTGATTGTGCAAGGATGGAGGTGATTTATTAAGTGTTTTAGACACTTTAGGCACTTTTTCTTGGCCTCTCGGGAAGAGGAGTGGCCTAACTTGCTCCTCTATTTGATAAAAATGCCCCACAAATATGCCAAGAAATTTTAAGCCAGCTAATAAGAAGTGTAAACTTAGACTAGCTGGTCTAAGAATGCACCGGATTTATAAACAGCATCAGACACTTTGATAAATCTGGTGCAGTTAAGATCGTCTAGTCTGAGTTTGCACTGTCTAGCTTTTAGACAGTATTAGTAAATCTGGGCCAATATGTTTACATAGCTGCAGCAGGGGGGTGTCCAGATACCCAGATCACCACCATATACTGGGGAGGCCAGTGATTGGCTGCAGCAGTGATCTGTGCCCCTTTGCAGACATGTGAACATATCCCAGTGCTAAGGACTGGATGGACGTGCTGGAAGAAGCAGCGGAGAGAATACGTAAGTACTATATAGCATTTTTTAAATTATTTTTAACAACTCAATACACTTGCTCTAATATTAATAAATATAAATAACTTATAAAAACCCTTTAAGTCGGGGCCCTTATGGTGCAAAAAACCGCAGCTTTTTAGCAAATCCCATCCCCACAGTGCAGAAAAATATGCGCAGTGGAAATGCTGCGAATTCCAAAACTGTTGCATTTTTGGAAATCGCAGCATGTTAATTATACCTATGGAAACTCCGGCGGTTTCCCTATATGTATAAATCAAGCAGAAAGTCTGCAGAGTTTTCCTGTGTTTTCAACACAATTTTTCCCGTAGCGCTTTGACGCTGGGGCCTTAGCCTTGAAGAGAGGCTTCACCAGAATCCAGCATAACCCAGCCCTGTAGAGATCTAGACTAGGGTCACCGTTGTAAATTAGAAATCACTGTTTTATGTCAATATGTAAATGAGCTCTTTGGATCAATGAGGGTGTTGCCGTTGCTCCAAAGAGCTTATTGGCAAAATCAGCAATATCTAAGCAATGGAGGTAGAGATTCACAAATGGAAAATATTTGATTCAGGTGACCCTAACCTATCTATCTGCAGGGCTGGGTTGATAGACTGGTTCTGGTGACAGATTCCATTCAGGTAATGTTAAACTTCTCCTTTGTGTCCATATCTGATCCGAACATGATGTATAAGTGCCTTATATAGACTATTCTGGATTACTGAATGCTCAGTTAAAGGACTGTATAAACTATGGGTTCAGATTTTAAACTGTACAAACTGCAGTACACACTAGTATTAGTACATTAATATTCATTATTAGAGCAAGGGAATACTTTTAGAAAGTTACAGCAAAAATTCCCAGTTATTAATCACAAGCTGTGTGACCTGTTCCTAAACACAGGGACTCTCCCTTCAGATCACATTCTGCCGCCAGTTATTGTTGTTCAGAAATGTTTTGCCTGCAGGAGGAAGTCCATTGTTATGTACTTTATTGCTTTACACGGTGAGTCATTCTGTAATGTCAAGAGGATTTATGTGGACAAAGTTATCATGACTCCTACACAACTGTTCACACCATGGAGGCTGACAAACTGCCATGTGCACACAGGTCGTAGGTGTGTAGGGTTTTTTTTTTTTTTTTTTTTTCAGAAAGCCATCTTTGTTTTTAACAGATTTTTCCAAAAATCATAATAATATTTAAATTTGCAGACAATTAAAAGTTAAACATTTACATACAAATAATTAAAAATGTTGCAGAGTTGCTGTCTCTCCTGTCGACGACTTGGTACCAGCAGGCATAATGTAGTGACATCCCTACATCTCCCCTGTCTGCTGCCAAGACAGCTCACAGATTCTCCACTATACTTAACTCCGACCACATCCTGAGAGGACACAGATTGGGTTGGAGTTAGGACATACCACCCGACACTCAGTACAGCTACCAGATTTCAGACAATCCCACTAAATCCAGAATGTTTATGTTGAACAGGAATTCCCATCTCTACCTTATGGCTATATCCATAGGATATGCCATAAATGTTTGATAGAAATGGGTCCCACCTGTGGTACCATCATCTACACATGTGGACAAAATTGTTGGTACCCCTCGTTTAATGAAAGAATAACCCACAATGGTCACAGAAATAACTTGAACCTGACAAAAGAAATTTGTCAAACTACATGTTGACAAGCCACAAAGCTTCTGGGAGAATGTCCTATGGACAGATGAGACAAAAATCGAAATTTTTGGCAAGGCACATCAGCTCTATGTTCACAGATGGAAAAATTAAGCATATTTTGAAAAGAACACTGTCCCTACTGTGAAACATGGAGCAGGCTCTGTTATGTTCTGGGGCTGCTTTTCTGCATCTGGCACAGGGTGTCTTGAATCTGTGCAGGGTACAATGAAACCTCAACACTATCAAGGGATTCTAGAGAGAAATGTGGTGCCCAGTGTCAGAAAGCTTGGTCTCAGTCCCAGGTCATGGGTCTTGCAACAGGATAATGACCCAAAACACACAGCTAAAAACACCCAATAATGGCTAAGAGGAAAACTTTGGACTATTCCGAAGTGGCCTTCTATGAGCCCTGACCTAAATCCTATTGAGCATCTTTGGAAGGAGCTGAAACATGGCGTCTGGAAAAGGCACCCTCCAAACCGAGACAACTGGAGCAGTTTGCTCATGAGGAGTGGGCCAAAATACCTGTTGAGAGGTGCAGAAGTCTCATTGACAGTTACAGGAATCGTTTGATTGCAGTGATTGTCTCAAAAGGTTGTGCAACAAAATATTAAGTTAAGGGAACCATCATTTCTGTCCAGGCCTGTTTCATGAGTTTTCAATTTTTAAAAAAAAATCTGTTGAAGCATGGTTGAAAAGCAATGTCTGACTTTCATTTGTTCATTTTCATAGAATTTTTATATATTATTACTTTTGTCAGATTCAAGTTATTTCTGTGACCATTGTGGGTTTTTCTTTCATTAAACAAGGGGTACCAACAATTTTGTCCACGTGTATTTTATGGACCCTGTTAACAACTGCAAGTGAATGGAGAGGGGCTATGTCTACACAAGTCTCTCCATTCACTTCTATGGGAATTCTGAAAATAGCCAAGTAGGTAGCCTTGACTATTTTGAGAACTACTGTACAAGTGAATGTGTGGAATGGGGCATCCATTCTTGAGATAAATGTGGATCCCAGAGGTGGGATTTGTGTCTATCAGGCATTTATAGCATACCCTATAGATATATAGGCAGAGATAGGAGTACCCCTTTCAAGTACAGTGTGGAACCTTTCTGCAGTAAAGTCAAAGGAGTAACGTGAAGCTCCAGAGCCCCAGTGCAAAACATGTAACATGTCCCCAACTTACTATGTGCTATTTATAATGGCAGCATGGTGGCTCAGTGGTTAGCATTATTGCCTTGTAGCACTGGGTTCCTGAATTTGATCTGTCCAAGAGTAACAACTGTGTGTATGTTCTTTCTATGTTTGCATAGGTTATCTCTGGTTACTCCAGTTTCACCCCACACTGAGAAAAAAAAACATCCTGATAGCATAATTTGGCATTTAGAGCTACCTTTATGATCATAGAACTATGAGTAGTATACTGCTTGATACCGGTGACAGGTCAAGTTGCTCCTTTGGACACCATATGAGGGCAACTACTTTTTATTATTGCTTTTAGTTTAATATTTAGTATCCTGAAGAAGCACCTGTGCCCAACCTAGAGTACTGGCTTTGTGTGTAGCAGTCTAGTTATCTGCCTCTGTTTGCTGATTTTGAGCTGATATTTGGAGGGCTTCGAGAACCAATTACTATAGTAGTTTTCCATAGATTTATGGACTGAAGTTACAAACTTTCAAATTGCAATGGACATTCTGGAACTAAATAATAATGTGCCTTGAGGGACCACTGAAACGCCAAAAAAAAAAACTGGTCCAAGATTCTTTAGCTGAATCAGACTGTTCATTGTGGTTTTGGGTGTGAGATGACAGTACAGCTTGAGATAAAAGGTCAGTATTAAAAATAATGATTGCATAACCTCAGCCTACCCGGCTCAAGTCGATCCAATTATTCCGTATTGTGCTGAAAATGTTTTTTCTTAAATATTATTAAAGGGAATGTGTTACCATTTTTTATTATTTATTAAAACCAGATGAAATATATCACTTTGCTGATTTATAGATTTTTTAAATTCTATTTTCTATACATGATTATGGAGGCTGCCATCTTGCCTCAGCTTTTCCTCTGCTCATGTCAGTAGTAGGCTCATTGCAGTAGGCAGCAATAGTCTGGAGCCGATTCTTTAAGGTCTATGGGAGAGTTTTCTAGTCATGCTGTGTGCAGAGATAGGGAGTAGATAAGCTGTGACATTATCTATTGTCTTGGTGGATGCAGTGATGGCTCATTGGGGCTAATGTTAGAGATCTCACTTCAGCTACTATTACTTTAAGGTTACTATGATGACCTGTGAAGCTTCTGCAATATCAGAGTTCTCTTAGGCTTATCTAATAAGCAGCTGAGGAGGTATATTTAAACTCCCTTCCTCCTCAGCCAGGTGCCTGCAATTGGTTGTACCTTGCTTTGCTTTCATACCTGATTCTTTGTGTTGCACTCTGGCTCAGATGTTTCCTCCTGAACTGACTCCTTGCCTGGACATTCACTCTTTGGATTTGTCCTCCTTATTCTGATCAGCCTTGTAAGTTTATCCTGCTTTCTGGTTTGATTTCTGACTGAGTTTATTTTTCATGCGGTTACTGTGGTGATAACTTGGACCCCAAATTCAGCAAAGTTCACCAGCTTGTACTGGTGAAGCCGTTTGTGTGTCTGGGACCTATCTCTCAGTGCTGTATAAGATTTAAACAGCTTGTTCTTCTGCTTTCTGTTATCAGCCAGATCCTGATATTTCTGATATTTGCACCAGAGAACCTACCATAACAGGCTATCTATAGAGGCATTATCTTCAATTTTAATGCTGTCTGTGATGTAAATGAGTTGATTTTGCAAAGAAAACCTCCACAGAAGTGGCAACTGTCAGTATATGTTAGGCTTAATGGTCAGAGTGAAAATACACAGTTTTAGTACTTTTTAAAAAAATAAACAAATTGACATGGAAAATATGTTTGACATGAAAACTTGGTTTAAAAAATACATTTTCTAGTAACACATTCCCTTTAAGTTAGAGTTCAACCAAGTAATTTTGCTATATTGAGTCAGATCATCTTGAAAATAAACAGAACACACCATGAAAATCTGCCTGAAAAATTTTGCTGTAATAATTCCTGGCAAATCACTATGCTTTTAACAATTCTGTGTAATGAAATAAAATATCAGCCATGGGGAAGTGTAAAGTATATTAGGGAACTGCCAATAAAGTAGTTCTCTTTGGCTGAAAGGGAAGTTTCATAAATGGTAAACCTTAGCCTTATATTTTTTGATCACAACACGTAATGACATAGATTTGATTAATATTAGATGTAAACTGAGTTGCCCCCAACTATCATGAGCAATCTGTGGTATTAGTCTTCTGATATGTGCCGCAAAACTTTGGAGTCCCTGAGACCTGAGTTCCTGGCCCTTATGGAAACCTCTGGTGTCCCCAATAGCAATGCCCCTGGATATAAAAGAGTATTACTGCAAATAACATTTATCATCTATCCTTTGATAGATCAGTAGAACAGGGGCTCAAATACCACCAACACCCACATGATTGAGGTTTGTATTGAGTTATAGTTTAGTATGCCAGTTCCATGCAGCTTTATAAGAGTTTTTATACCGTTGCTTCCATATGTTTCCATTATATGGGTATGGACCCAGTCTCGATATTCAAATACTGCTCCATACAAATGCTACCATAATATGGTCTTGTGGATGAGGGTAGAGGGACTGGGTATTCCTGTTCTTGTGATTCGTAGGGGTGCCAAAAGTCCCAATATTTTTGCTCACTCCCCACTTATGCAATATTTATTATCAATTCATTGGATATATGATAACATTTTTCCATTGAAGTATCTATTTAATTTTACATTTAAGTATAATCTGTGAAGAATTTCCAGTATAACATGTTTACATTGCTTTCCATAAATCATAAGGCTGCTGGTCAGAATTCAGATGCCTTCCCGTAGGATATACGGGATTACTCTGGAAACTTTCCAACAACCAGCGGTATGTTTGCTACAGACTTCCTTTATTAAATCAGAGAATTTCTGGAGAATTGACCTTGCTGCTCCTGGAGACAGGTCACTTTGCCTGCAGTACAAAAGCTGAAATATATTGATGTGTCATGTATTTCTGTAGCTTGTATAGTGCACTGCTAACATCTTCCGCAGCACTGCACAGAGATTGAAAAAACTCTGCCCCCAATGGGACACACAATTTAATTTCCTTATCTCATTCACATATATCCTAGGGTCATTATCATAGCGATTCATTGCAAATTTACAAATATTTCAGGTACAGCCCAATTCAAAATTTTGGGATTCGCCACCCACTTCATTATTATCATCCCAAAGTCTAATAATCCGAGGCCCAAGGGAAGTGCAGAAAAATAATAAGCAGTCATATTCACCTTCCCTCACCTCTCCTGGGCTCCTTTGTGGCGTTCAGTGTTCTTCCCTGGGCGTCCATACTTTGGGGCGCCCCCAATAACACTACCAGTTCAGACCGGAAACTAAACTGGTGGATTAACCTGAATATTCACGAAACAATCTAGCGAGGTTCACCCATTTCTAAAGTCAAAAAACCTATCCGTAATTTTTAGACTGATATATTTGCTATGGAAAAAAAACTTCTCTCTTATGGATTACGACAATTTTCTTTGAATTAAAGAAAATAATTTTATTATGGCCATGAGAGCTTTGATCAGATAGGGCCGGGCTAACTCCTCCATGAGAGTTACAACGTCTTATATTAAAATCATAAAGAAGAAGTACATTAAGGCAAACTTATTACATTGTAGATTAAAGGGAACCTGTCATATGGAATATCCTGTTCGATCCATAGGGCGCATGTAAGTCAGAGGGACCTGACTGAGCACGTGGATGTATAGGCATGTGTGTGAAAAGATTCAGTATAACCTGTCATTTATCCATTGAAATCTCTGTTTTAACTAGTCGAGAAGTCAAGGAGTCCTATCAGGCAGTCTTTAAAGACATTGAGAGGAGGCTGCCAGTCACTGATAGGACAGCCTCCTTGACATCTCAACATAGGAAGTTCTACTGAATCTTTTCCCACAAACCTATATATCAATCTGCTCAGCTCATCCTGCTCTATAACATGCTACCTGCAGATTGAATTACATTTTCCATGTGACAGGTTCCCTTTACACCAATCTGCATTATGAAAGTGAATATTTTGTTTTTGCAGAGAATCCATAATTCTTCATAAGTCTTTTAAGGTAAGGGGGAAATACCACTACAAAGTGACCTGGAGCTGAAACTGATGACTCTTCATTTTGTTCATATATACTTAGTAGTTATTTAACTCCATTTTTGTTTCATAATTTTTCTAATATAAAAATTAATGTGCATAAATGTATTCAATCCTTATCAATTTGTGTTGTGCAATTGTGCACTTGTATTTGAAGCACAAGCAGTTTGCACAGTGTATGAAGGACACATTCACTCTAAGGCCTCACGTGGCGTCCCGCATGCAAAAAAAACGCTGCGGGAAAAGCCGTGGAAGCAACGCAGGTTTTCTCTGTGGACTTTCTGCTTCAATTATATCTATAGGGAAACCGCCTGTGTTTCCGTACATATAATTGCCATGCTGTGATTTCCAAAACCGTGATAGTTTTGGAAATTGCCGCATGTCCTGCAGCGTGTATTTTCCTGCAAAGTGGAGATGGGATTCGCTAGAATCCCATCCACTTTGCTGTGACTGTAAAACGCCGCGGTTTCTTTTGCGGCGTTTACGCCACGTGGGGCTCAGGCCTAAGTGAGAGTCACTGCAGGAGTTGAAAAGTGAACACTCATTTGAGATCTGCAATTATATTGCTGCATAAGATGCCATCACTCGACAAAGAAGTGTTTGCTCATTTGACAAATAATAGTTGGTACCGTTACATGGGCCCGATATTCGGCCCATGTAATAGCCTTAAACAGGGCCTGTCACCAGGTGTAAAAACCCCAATGACATCCATTTAAGTTGGGGTAAGTGTCTACCAGTTTGGTACAATAAAATAAAAGCAGTTTTTCCCCACTGGAGTGTCATTTTCAAATAATACCAAAAATTCTCAATTTTATTGAGAACTGGATTTTGACCAATGTAGGATAATATTTAATATTAAATAGATAAGCAATCTCTGCTGCGGTAAAACTTCTACTACAACACTTGTGACTGTATTTGTTGAGAAATGGAGAGTTCAAGTTTTTTACCACATATACAGTAGCATTTTGAATTATGACCAAAAAAAAAGCTCAATATTTGTCTCCTCTGACCCCAAACCCTTTCGGACATCTTAGTTGGGGAACTGATGCTTTCTGGAAATTTTTAAATGTATTTTCATGTGATTTTTCTTCAGTGATAAACAAAATGAGTCATCACTGCCAAATGATATGAAGGTCACACTGTTGTTGTTGCAATATGAATGAAAACTCAAAAAGTTGCAGTTGCACTCTGCGCGCACATTTTGTCCAAATTGTCTCCCTGTGTGCAGGCCAGTAGTACACAGAGCTTTTAGCATAGTTGACTTAGTTGACTGGTGCCATCATAAGACTGGACACTGCTATTTCATAATAGTATGATGTAATTCAATTCCTTAGAATCATCTTGGTCTTCACTTCTCTAATTTGTAAGGCTGGTTGAGGATTTTCTCTAGAGAAATAAGTGGTTAGACATGACTTTCAACAGAAACTATTGAAGATTTATAAGTTGGGCAAAGTTGAGTAAAAAAAAAAATCGACAGCATTCTGCTAAATTGGTCCCTGCAATCTTTCTTTAGTGGATTTGGTACAATTTGGTTGGTTTCTGATGGCCATAAAGTGAATACATTTTAGCTTCTGCTCTATAGACACAACGCACAAGACTCTACTAGTTTGGCTGAAGTTAAATCATCTTAGAACCGTGGGAATTCGAGGTGTTGCACATGTAAAACAGATACACATGGCCAAGTTATGGTCATTTGTAATATCATAATGAGAACAGTGACGCCTGTAACAGTTTATTCGGATTTGTGAAGCGTGTGAGAGAGGTGATAAGCAACCATCACACCATGTACCAGGGAAGCCATGCATGATGGAAATCATATACCAGGGAAGTCGAATACCAGGGAAGCCGTGTACCAAGGAGCCCATGTACCAGGGAATCCGTGTACCAGGGAAGCCATATTTCAATAACACATTATTTGCATCCTCATTCCTGAAAATTAAACAATAATACCAAACTACTGTAGAAACATCATTCCACTTACTATATTTGTTATTCCCACTATATGTAACTTGGTTGTTTTGATGGGAAAAATAGCTCTGTGTGTGAGGGTGCCTAGTGTAGATGTGAATAGCATCATACTGCATTTGACATAATGAGTTGAGAAAATAGAAGCCAGGCGTAAGTGGTTGGATTTGTAGTGGTGTATTCGGATTTGGCCAGAATTTGAAGCAATACCAATGATGTAGGGATATATTTTACTGTCACAGTGGTTATATGGGGTTGGACCTTCTCGGTGACACTTCTTTCTTCTTCTTTGTTTGAGTTGGAAGGGACCTCAAGGGCCATCGAGTCCAACCCCCTGCAAAAGCAGGAATTCCTAGATCATCCCAGCTATATACCTATCCAGATTCCGCTTGAAGATTTCAATTGATGAAGAACTCACTACCTCCCGTGGCAGCCTATTCCACTCCCTCACTACCCTTACTGTTAGAAAGTTTTTCCTAATGTCTAATCTGAATCTCCTTCCCCTTAGTTTCATCTCATTACTTCTCGTGCTTCCTTCTGCTAATGAGAATAGGGTTAATCCCTCTGCACTGTGACAACCTTTCAGATATTTAAATACCGCTATTAAGTCTCCCCTTAGCCTTCTCTTCTGCAAACTAAGTAGTCCCAATTCTTTTAGCCTTTCCTCGTAGGACATGGTTTGTAGACCTTCCACCATTTTGGTTGCTCTTCTCTGGACCTGCTCCAATAAATCGATGTCTTTCTTAAAATGGGGCGCCCAGAACTGTACACAGTATTCCAGGTGGGGTCTGACCAGGGCAGAGTACAGCGGAATAATTACCTGTCTTGATCTAGCTTCAATGCTCGTCTTGATACATCCTAGAATTTTATTAGCCTTTTTAGCCACCGCACCGCACTGTTGACTCATGTTGAATTTGTGATCTATTATTATGCCCAGATCCTTTTCCCCTGTACTCTCACTTAGTACTATTCCTCCCATACTATATATGCTTCTTGCATTTCTGTTACCCAGATGTAGAACTTTGCATTTGTCCCTGTTGAATACCATTTTGTTCACCTCAGCCCATTGTTCCAGTGTGTCTAAGTCCTTTTGGATGCACTCTCTCTCCTCTCTAGTGTTGGCCATTCCTCCTATCTTTGTATCATCTGCAAATTTTATTAGTTCCCAATAATCCCATCATCCAGATCATTTATAAAAATATTAAAAAGTACTGGGCCCAGGACAGAGCCCTGCGGCACCCCGCTTTTTACTTTCTTCCAGTTTGATGTATAGCCATTTAGAATTACTCGTTGTGCCCGATCATTTAGCCAATTGTGAACCCACCTTACTGATATTTTATCAAAGCCATACTTGATCATTTTTTCAATAAGAATGTTATGTGATACTTTATCAAAGGCCTTACTAAAGTCAAGATATACTATGTCCACTGCATTCCCCTGGTCCAACCATTCAGTGACTTTATTATAGAAGGAAATAAGATTAGTCTGACAAGATTTATTAGGCATAAAGCCGTGCTGGCTCTGATTAATTAAAGCCTTCCCATCCAGGTACCTAATTAAATGTTCTTTAACGATTTGTTCAAAGATTTTTCCTACTATCGAGGTCAGACTTACCGGCCTATAATTTCCTGGGTCGTCCCTATTCCCCTTTTTGTAGATGGGGACCACATTTGCCTTTTTCCAATCTAGAGGGACCACTCCTGTTTCCCATGACTTATTAAAGATTATTGCAAGGGGTTCTGTTATTTCCTCTGCTAATTCTTTTAAAACTCTAGGGTGTAAATCATCCGGTCCTGTGGACTTGGTTTCCTTAATCTTAGCTAAATGTTCTCTTACCAAACCTTCACTTATAATCAGCTTGGAGTCCTCATTCCCCTCATCACTATCACCATTAATGTTGATATTTCCATCCATTTCTTGGGAGAAGACGGATACAAAATATGAATTTAGTAACTCCACCTGCTGATCCACCATGTTAACTTTTTCACCCTTTTCGTTCTTCAGGACTCCAATGGTTTCCTTCACTTTTCTTTTGCTCTTAACATATCCCCAAAAACCTTTTACCTTACTCTTAACTTCTTTTGCAAGCTTCAATTCGTATTCAGCCTTAGCGTTTTTAATGCTTATCTTGCAGAGTCTGCAAACTGCTGTATACTCTCCCTTAGATATAGCTCCCATCTTCCACTTGTTGTATGTTTCCTTTTTTCTTTTTTAGTAGGTTATGTAATTTTTTGGTCATCCATCCTGGAGTTTTTAGGTGATTCCCATTTTTCTTGCTTCTAGGTATTGTTAGTTCCTGTGCATTAATGATTTCCCTACGGAAAATTTCCCACCCCTCACTGGCTAGATCTATGTTCCCACAATGCATTGATCTATTAACAGAAGTCCAACAGATTTCTGAACTTACTCTTCTGTCTAAACAACCAATAAAACCTTATATATCCCCTGCTGAGGGACACCTGCGCATGCGCATTGCATGCAATGAATCCAAGGTCAGTTGCTTAACTGAGCATGCTCTGTACTTCAGGCACATGCACAGTGAAGTGAGGTTACTAGTCTCAGGTCCATACTGAAGTTCCTCAGTGGACTCATCACGGCGGACTCCGTGATCTTCAATCTTTGATTCCCAAGAATACTGGTGGCAAGTGGTGGTACGATACAGAGCTTTGGAACCCTAAACCCCAACTGCTTAAATGCATGCTGACCATTTATTAGTCCCAACCAGCTTCCCTTTAAGAACATACTAAGAAAATGTAATTTTAGATATGTATTAAACATTATATAAACATTTCATTACTAGTTCTTCAAGTAGGGAAAACTAAAAATGTCTCTTCGGACTTCAGGGGTT
Organism: Leptodactylus fallax; assembly: GCA_947044405.1. NCBI lineage: Eukaryota > Metazoa > Chordata > Amphibia > Anura > Leptodactylidae > Leptodactylus > Leptodactylus fallax. Next base: position 5,786,463 of record CAMRHE010000005.1, on the reverse strand, counting down.
TTCTTTTTAAATGAGGAAAACCCTAAAATGTATATTTTTAGCTAAACACTCAATTATGTATCTTTCTTACTCTTATCTAGATTGCAAAGTGAGTAGAAATCTTAAGGTTCATTGAGTTGCTTTGAATACTTACTAATATAATAGTGGGCCAGTAGCCGCTGTCACTTACTTCCTCTAAGCAAAGTTTCAGGGTGATGCACTGAAGTAAGCGCAGGATGACACATCAGTAAGTTACATCCTCTCACTTGTGGTTGTTTCTAGAAACCCACCTAACTCCAACGGAGCTGCAAAGATAAAACATATATACTCTACCTTATAACTACAGCAATATACAATGGTTCATACAGTGCATGTTCTTCTGTGATAGAACAATCTAGACTACGGTACATATGGTGTCTTGAGACATGCTAAGCTTTTTGAGAGGGATCCTTTGATTTCATCCTATCTACTATATTAGCTGTCTGACTTGCATTAAAGAGGTTTTCTGGAACCATGACATTGATGACCTACTATTAGAATAGGTCAACAGTATCAGATTGGTGGTGGTCTGACAACCAGCACCCCTACCAATGAGATGTTTGAAAGGGGTGCATCATTCAGATAAATGCTACAGTCTGATCACTGCTTTCCAATGACAGCGCCATATGTTGTATAGTGCCTGTGCTTGGTATTGCAGCTCAATTCCATTCATTTGAATGGGATTGAACTACATATGACCAATGGATGTGATGTCACTGGAGAAGAGGAAGTGGTGATGGAAGAGGCCATGGAGCTTGGGCAAACAACTGATTCTGTGGTCAGCAGAAGGTTCCTTAATAACTGCCAAGAGGCGATGTTTTTTGAAGATGTCATGTATCCACTTTTACCCTCCATGTTATTATGTGCAGCCTCTATCATCAGGACACAGGTATCAGTAGACTGGAGTCTGTTATTTAATATCAGTGCTGATCGATCAGCCTTATACTACTCATACTGTATATATCAGTTTTAGTCTTAGAAGATAACTGCGATTATTCTGACTTGTATCCTTTATGGCAGATGACTAGTAAGGAATGGTACACGGCATGGGATATGGAACAAGTACATTTTTATCTGATCAATATACAATATAATCAAAAAACACCTTCATCATCTAACTTGAAGAGGACATTTCATGCCCTCAGAGATGTGCGGTATAACATACCGCTAGAAAGCCCCCTGTCAGCTTTCCCCATGACAGTAAAAGGCTATGGAAGAGTACTGTTAGAGGGGCGTTCCTCACAGCCCAGCGATGATGCTAGGCTGTAAGGCCAGCCTTTCTGACAGTGGAGGGATATTGGTGCTGTTAGGTATCTCCAGCACCGGGGCACATACCAGCAAAGCTGACAGTGTGATGTCAACTTTCTAGCAGAATAAATTACCGGTGTTGTCAGAGGACATGAAAGATCCACTTTAAAAGGGTTGTCCCACCATAAGAATTTATAACCTATACCCCAGAGAGAGGAATTATCTGATCACTGGGGGCTCCACCACTTGGGCCCCCGCTAATCATGAGACGGGGGTCCTAAACCACCATTTCAATGGATCAACAGTTACACATCCATGTTACAGATCCACACAGTCTCTATTGGATTTACAGAGACAGCTGAGTATAACACTCTGCTGTCTTTGTCAGTCCCAAAGACTTTGAATAAAGCGTGCAATAGCATCCATCACTTCATTCAAACAGGAGTCAAGGGAATCCTATCCTCATGAACAGTAGTGGTCCCAGTAGTGGGACCACCAGTGCTCGAACCCTCATGAACCACATCCTGTGGATAAATGATAAATTGTTATGTTTGGACAACAATGTATCACCCATAATTTTATTACTAATTCCAGATAGTGTAACATATTACTCGTGTACATTATTTAGATTTTTTTTATACAGTTTTCTGCACAAGACTATATAGGGGCTTCAGTTATATATATATTACAGTAGTCACATAGAACACATGGGATTTTCAATGACTCCTCATGGTCCTCATGACTCCTCATGGTCATTCAGAGAGAGGGGAGGAAGTGACCTGTCACCATCACCTACTGTCAATGGTGGACCCTGTCTATGGAAAAGTGATCTCTGCACAACAGGAAGCATCAATCAATTATTAATCTAGTAACCCTATTAGAAAGCCCAATATTCAGTTCTATTATGTGTAAGGAGCGCATCGAGGAACGTTCATTCACGATACTAGACCTGATGATCAGTTAACTAATGAGAGAACAACCCTCTAAACCTCTGGCATTCAATTTGTGGTTAGAAAAAATGTTGCAAGGAGTGAATAGACATTTTCATAACAATGATCCATGCTGCTTTTGTGCAAAATCATCATAGATATTGTAATAAGTTTGGCTCTTATTGGACTGTGCCCGTGTCCAGATTTATTCACCCAACCAAGTGTAGGTTTGTTCCCCTATTCAAATAGAAATATATGTTCCTATAAATGTCTGTAATAAATATATGCAAGCTAACAAGAAAGCACAGTGTAAAATTACAAAAAACATGCAAGTCTACAAGTACTTTGTGTAAATATAATACTCTGCCCATTTGCTCAGTGTGTGTGACCACAGACCATAAGGAAAGGATATAGCACCAGTCATATGTTATATACCATTTTCCACATGTTAACTATGTCATGAAGCTATTTTCATATAAGAAATTTATATTTATCCATGCTATGAAATAACTTACACAGAGAGGAATATATGAGTGGGTACAGTACTGTATATTGGGGCGTGTTATATTTTGGATGGTTATCTTGGACTTTGACAATAAATAGTAGCATCTAAAAGGCTAGACAGAAGGATGGCATTGCCTTTGTCACACCATTGTACACATATTAGGCTGACAGGCACAATACACCTTAAACAGTAAGACTTTTTTTTTTTTATATATATATACAGTACAGACCAAAAGTGTGGACACACCTTCTCATTCCAAGAGTTTTCTGTATTTTCATGACTATAAAAATTGTAGATTCACACTGAAGGCATCAAAACTATGAATTAACACATGTGGAATTATATACTTAACAAAAAAGTGTGAAACAACTGAAAATATGTCTTATATTCTAGGTTCTTCAAAGTAGCCACCTTTTGCTTTGATTACTGCTTTGCACACTCTTGGCATTCTCTTGATGAGCTTCAAGAGGTAGTCACCTGAAATGGTCTTCCAACAGTCTTGAAGGAGTTCCCAGAGATGCTTACACTTGTTGGCCCTTTTGGCTTCACTCTGCGGTCCAGCTCACCCCAAACCATCTCGATTGGGTTCAGGTTTGGTAACTGTGGAGGCCAGGTCATCTGGCGTAGCACCCCATCACTCTCCTTCACTCGCCCTTACACAGTCTGGAGGTGTGTTTGGGGTCATTGTCCTGTTGAAAAATAAATGATGGTCCAACTAAACGCAAACCGGACGGAATAGCATGCCGCTGCAAGATGCTGTGGTAACCATGCTGGTTCAGTATTCCTTCAATTTTGAATAAATCCCCAATAGTGTCATCAGCAAAGCACCCCCACACCTCCTCCTCCATGCTTCACGGTGGGAGCCAGGCATGTAGAGTCCATTCGTTCACCTTTTCTGCGTCGCACAAAGACACGGCGGTTGGAACCAAAGATCTCAAATTTGGACTCATCAGACCAAAGTACAGATTTCCACAGGTCTAATGTCCATTCCTTGTGTTCTTTAGCCCAAAGAAGTCTCTTCTGCTTGTTGCCTGTCCTTAGCAGTGGTTTCCTAGCAGCTATTTTACCATGAAGGCCTGCTGCACACAGTCTCCTCTTAACAGTTGTTGTAGAGATGTGTCTGCTGCTAGAACTCTGTGTGGCATTGACCTGGTCTCTAATCTGAGCTGCTGTTAACCTGCCATTTCTGAGGCTGGTGACTCGGATGAACTTATCCTCCGCAGCAGAGGTGACTCTTGGTCTTCCTTTCCTGGGGCGGTCCTCATGTGAGCCAGTTTCTTTGTAGCGCTTGATGGTTTTGGCCACTGCACTTGGGGACACTTTCAAAGTTTTCCCAATTTTTCGGACTGACTGACCTTCATTTCTTAAATTAATGATGGCCACTCGTTTTTCTTTACTTAGCTGCTTTTTTCTTGCCATAATACAAATTCTAACACTCCATTCAGTAGGACTATCAGCTGTGTATCCACCTGACTTCTGAACAACACAACTGATGGTCCCAACCCCATTTATAAGGCAAGAAATCCCACTTATTAAACCTGACAGGGCACACCTGTGAAGTGAAAACCATTTCAGGTGACTTCCTCTTGAAGCTCAAGAGAATGCCAAGAGTGTGCAAAGCAGTAATCAAAGCAAAAGATGGCTACTTTGAAGAACCTAGAATATAAGACATATTTTCAGTTGTTTCACACTTTTTTGTTAAGTATATAATTCCACATGTATTAATTCATAGTTTTGATGCCTTCAGTGTGAATCTACAATTTTTATAGTCATGAAAATACAGAAAACTCTTGGAATGAGAAGGTGTGTCCAAACTTTTGGTCTGTACTGTATATATATATATATATATATATATATATATATATAAAACCCTTCCCATTATACAATGCAAAAATATAAATTATAAAAAAAAAAAAAAAAAACATACTTAATAATGATCCAAAACTTTTAAATTATCATGTTATCTATTCTTCACAGTCAAGGCCACAAAAACTAGAAAAGAATGCCTTAAGTGCTGTTTTTTTCCTAAAAAAAAGGAGAGCAAAAAGTAATCAAAAAGTTGAATGTGCTTCACTGCCAATGAAAATTATAGATCACCCTACAAAAAAATAAGCTCTCGCACATCTCTTTCAACAGAAAAATAAGTTCTGTCTCTCAGAATATTGTGACACAAAAACAAATTTTTTTTACCTTTTTTTTATTAGGAAAAGTTGTAAAATATGACAAACAAAACATATTTGGTATCAATGTACATAATTGTACCAATCTGCAGAAAAAGTAACAGATTACATATGGTGATCAGTGAACAGTGTCAATATAAAGTATAAAAATGGTGGAATTGCTTCCCAACAAGAAAGTTAAAAAAAAAGTTAATAACGTATATGTACCCCAATATAAAGCGTATTCTGCACAAATAAAAGCCTTATTGAGCTATATAAAAGTTATAGCTCTTTGAGAAACACAAAGCCAAAAAACTTTCCCTGGTTCAAAATTAGACTTTGCCTTTAAGGGGTAAACATCACATACTATATATAATATTCTGCTCTGTTATTAGTGCGGGCTACCTGTGCCCACTGTGAAAAGGATATGACAGCATATATACATCTTTAAGACTGCAGTGGAAACAAGAGAGGAAATAAATATATTTAGATACAATATACAACAATGAGAGCCATTAGAGGTTAAGTGAAAACCAGTACCACACAGGACATAGATAACAAAATATCGCAATGGGTACAAGTTCATAATTATTTTGAAATATAATATATGTCAGATATCTATCATTTATAGCACAAATAGCAATCCACTTCCCATCTGTTTGTAACCAAAGATTGTGCAACGTGGCTTGATCTTGCTCAAGTCATATCAAAATATATTATAATATTTTGACAAATTTTGACATAGTCCTGGTTATCCAAAATGTGACAGAGTCCTGTACTTGACTTCCTCTTCTTTGGAAGGGACATCATGCCTGTTAGTCATATGGCCATGCTGCAGCTTTGTCTCATTCAAATGTATGGGGCTGAGCTGTAGCATAGCCATGTGACTATTAGATGTGATGTCACTAGACAAGAGGAAGTGGAGTTTAGTATCATAGTCCTTCGATAACCCCTTTAAGGCTTCCTCTGGAAGGACTAGCATGTCTTATGAGAGTAGTGTTGGAGCCTAACATAGGACTATGCCCTGAAATTCAACTTACGTACATAACTCAGAACCACTGAAGAATATGAACAATTGTGAATTACAATACTAGACAATTACATTTGTTCTGTTACGTCGAATGCCTGCGCAAATCCAAAAGAAAGAAGGGTAAAGAAGTATTTTTCCGATGCTCTGTGCGCATAAGGAACATTGTAACATCCTGAATCTGTGATTTTCCAAGACACACTTCTGACTTCCTGTAATAATGAAGAGCAAACACATTTGTATCCAGCAATGTTGGCTCTAGCAGAGAGATGGAGACAGTTTGTCTTGGCTGATTATTGGCAAAACCTTTTGTTTTTACAGATTGCTCTTTGGAAGGTTATTTCATATTGCCATACAATATAACGTTTGCTTCTAACCAATATGTCAGACTTATTCATATGGATCTGTTCACCCAGTAGAGACCAAAAGAGTGACCCTTTGCCCTCTGTTGGACTGGTATACATCAATGTACCTTTTTTGTGCTTGTATAGAAAAGCGTAGTTGACTATGCAGAGGCATTCCACAGTCTTCCACAGGAGGTAGGCTATATGTCCTACAAAGATGTCTGAAGAAGGTCAAGACATGACGTGGGCCTTAATTTCCTTTCATATAATGTCAGGGATATACAGTTAGGTCCATAAATATTTAGACAGTGACACAATCTTCATGATTTGAGCTCTTCATGACACCACATTGGATTTGAAATGAAACAACTGAGATACAAGTGTAGACTTTCAGGTTGAATGCAAGGGGTTGAACAAAAATATCCTGTGGAACATTTAGGAATTGCAGCCACTTTTCTACAAATCCTCCTCGTTTCAGGAGCTCAAAAGTAATTGGAGAAATTAACATTACCATAAATAAAATATTAATGTTTAATACTTTATAGAGAATTCTTTGCAGACAATGACTGCCGGAAGTCTAGGTTTTCTCCTTTGTGATGCTTTGTCTGTATTCAGTTGTTGCCTGTTGGTGGATGACCCTAGTGACCCAGTGCCATTGGAAGCCATGCATGCCCATGCCATCACACTGCCTCCACCATGTTTTACAGAGCATGTGTTGTGCTTTGAATCAAGAGCCGTTCCAACTCTTCTCCATACTTACTTCTTCCCATCATTCTGGTACAGGTTGATCTTAAATTCATCTGTCCAAATAATGCTGTTCCAGAACTGGGCTGGCTTCTTTAGATGTTTTTTGACAGAGTCTAATCTGACCTTTCTATTTTTGAGGCTGATTTATGGTTTGCACCTTGTGGTGAACCCTCTGTATTTGCTCTCATGAAGTCTTCGTTTTATGGTAGACTTAGATACTGATACACCTACTTCCTGGAGAGTGTTTTTCATTTAGTTGGATGTTTGATGTAGTTAGAGATGGGCGAAATAAGTTCATACTAAACTGGGTTCGACCCGAATATTCCAAAGTTTTTTTTTTCACAAAACCAAACACATGTAAATTCGTCTTGGACAAACTAAAATGGCTGCCGCTTTATACTCTTGGGTCTCTTCAGCCCCAGGGTATAATAGGTGGAGGCCCAGGGGAGGTGAAAAAAAAAAACCACATTCATATTCACCTCACCTTCCATCTTGATTGCGTCCAGCGCTCTCCTTGTGACATCCGGTACTCTTTTGTGACATCATCAGCCCAGGCTCAGCTCAGAGTCCTCTAATTGGGTGTCAAAGTGACCTAAACACGCCGATCGTCATGATGTCATGATGCTCGGCATGCCCCATGTGACCCCTGGACCAATGACATCAAGCAGAATGACAGACGTCATCAGGAGAGCGTCAGAATCCACAAGGAGGTCCAAAGAGGTAACGGAAGGTGAGTGTGATTTTTTTTTTTATTTTTTACATCTCCCCTGGGTCACTTTGACATAACTTTGGCTATGTTTGCCTTAGAGAGCTAGAAATTGGATAGATAGGTTTCTAGGATCCCTAAGAGCATTCTACACTATGTTTTAAGTGAATTTAATTTGTGATGGTTCATACTGAATCTGTTCAACCTGAAACGAATTAGCCACTGAACCTGACTCCGAAACGACTCTTAAGAGGTTCGCCCATCTTTAGAAGTGGTCTTTCTTCACCATGGAAAGGATTCTGCAAACATCCACCACTGTTCCTTGGATGTCCAGGCCTTTTTGAGTTCCCAAGCTGACCAGTGCTCTGTGTTTTTCATCATGTCTCTGATGGATTTCTTTTTTTTTTTTCAGTCCAATGATGGTCTCTTTCATTTCTGTTGAGAGCTTTTTTTTTTAACAACATGTTGTGGGTTCACAGCAACAGCTTTGAAATGCAAATGCCACGCCTGGAATCAACTCCAGACCTTTTACCTGATTAATTGATGATAGATTACCTTTGGTCCCTTGAAAAAGTGGCAGCTTCAAATTACAGATCTGTAATTCCTAAACCCTTCCTCCAATTAGGATGTGAATACCCTCAAATTAAAGCTGAGAGTTTGCACTTTCAACCCATATTGGATAGATTGATAGATAGATAGATAGATAGATAGATAACTGTATTTTGAATATGTTTTAGTAAACAACAAAAATGCCAAAACTTGTGTCACTGTCCAAATATTTCTGGACCTAACCGTATGTTTACCATTGGCAACAATGTTAATTAAAACATATTCTATGGGGCATACCTTTTTGCAATGGCCCAATGAATAAGATTGCACAGCCTGCTGTTCTTTTCTATCACCTTGACAGAGGTCAAAAGAACTCTTTTTGTACCTCCGTCAGGTGACTGGGGGCCTTAGGGTATGGATGTTCTATGTGTGGGGAATTTTTCTACTGCATACGTAGAATGTGTTCACATAGTATGATATAAACCAAAAAGACAATTTTATAGACGCACAGACTTATGCAATGAAAAGGAAATGCTATTACTTCATTGTAAAATAGTATGATCAGTTGTGAATAACTCATCAAGAAGAAATCCAGGTCATATTGGAACAATTATACTTAATTCTTATCATATGGTATTGAATAGTATTTCCAGTTTTTACTTGTACTTGCTCCAAAAGATTATCTGGATCACGCTTTCCTCAGGGACTCAAAACATTTTGCGCTAAAGCGAAGATAAACAGAGTCTGTGTCGTCTATGACCTCTCACCTTCAACCCTTCCCTGCACTTTATTTAAATTTATTCTGTAGCAAGACAGTGGCCCTAAACATCCAGCCAATGTCACTAAGAAATATCTTCAGAATTAAAAAGAACAAAAGTCCTGGAAATCATGATATGGCGCCCACAGAGCCTTGATCTCAACTTCATCCAGTCTGTCTGGAAATACATGGAAGAGTGAAGAAATCAGGTGATACCTTTTAGAGGCTAACTGAGTATATTTGATGGTGAGACAGAAGAATTGGAGCAAGCCTACATCCACAGAAGATCTGTGCTTAGTGCTCCAAGATGTTTGGAACAACCTCCCTGCCAAGTTCCTTCAAAAACTGTCAGCAAGTGTACAGAGAAGAATTGATGGAAGGCAGAGGACAAAGGTCACACCAAATGTAGATGAGATTTAGATTTCTTTTTTTGTTCATTGCCGTTGTATTTTGTAAATTGACACAAATAAACTATTAACATTAGCATTTCGCATACAGAGTACTATAGAGATCTGATGAAGGGGTGCGTTCCCTTGAATGCATAGAAACCCTGAAACGCGTTATCTAATTAAAGCTTGAATTATTTCTACCCTGTGATCATTCTGTGGGGTGATTTTTGGGAGCGCAAGTCCTGGGATTTCGTAGGAACACTCTGTTCCAGTTGTACATATCCATTAACCACGGCTCCAGTCCTTCGGATGGCCGATAATCCCAGTTGATTGCGATCCAAGTCTAAGACGTATCCCATTGTATACTCATCATTTTGACCCGAATCAGTTTGGTTAAGTATCCTCAAGTTGTGAGGAATAATTGAGGATCAACCACTATTCATTACAAATAGTGGTTCCTGTACGGAGCGCAATCTTTCCAATTACCCTTTATTCCTTTACATGTGCTATTAACATGATATATATATATATATATATATATATATATATATATATATATATATATCCTACTTGCATCTGTTCACATTGGGAGGTGCTGTCTGAATTTGTGTATTGCAAGGGATGAGTGGTTCCCTCCGATTGGACTTGCACTACCTTCAATTGCACAGGTCTATTTCATTGGAATAGAGTATGCCCTTCAATTTCACATATTTTTCATATGCCCTGGTGCTGTGTGCGGAGGGCTGCTATGTTTTGAATAATGTAATGACACAGATGGGAATTTGGCTTTAATTGCCTCTTAGGGGCACATCTGTGTGTCAGTTGCTGAGATATCACCATTTTTGTCAATATGCAAATGAGCTCTTTGGAGAAAAGAAGACATTGTCCCTTATTGCTCCTTCTTTGGAGCAATGGCAGCATACTTGCTGCTGCAAAGAGGTCATTTTCGTATTGAGAAAAACAGAGATATCTCAACAACTGAAGCACTATTTAACAAAGGAAAATACTGTTTGATTCAGGTGACCCTACCCTATCTATCTGGGTTTGACTGGCTTGATATGCTGGGTTCTTGTGACAGACTCCCTTTAAAATAATTTCCCAGCCATATAATTGTTCTATGCTGAATGCAGTGGCTGCAGAATATCTTGTCTGTTCCTTCTGCTCATTAGCAAGCAGCCAGACTGTAATAGAAATGTAGTAGGCAACTACTAGGCAGCCACTGTGTGTTAGAGACAGACAGTTATAAGGAGTGGAGCCTTACCGCGGACTAAGGTTGACACATGGGCCCACAGCTCCACTACCAGAAGCCATCGAGTTGGTCAAAATTGGAAGGGACATCGGAGGAAGTCTGCCTAGTATCCTCAAATCATCCAAAACTCAAGCAGACATGTAAAAATTCTTTCACAAAACAGCTCACTCTCACAGCAGAGATGGGTGAAAAATCAGAAAAATCAGACATTGAATCATTTTTGCTAAAACTAGCTGATATCAAGTTTGAAGTACAATCCATAGGGTCTACAGACTACCTACAAAGATATTACCACCTACTCTGAAGCCCTTGCCAAACACTGGCACTATATAGACAGATCACTTGCGTTCACTGAGGATCAAAAGCACTGGAACCCAAGAGAAATGCCTGGTGAAAAGGCCTTCTTGGGTCTTAGACTGTTGACTCTACGACATACAGCAGGTGAGTTTTTTTACTGACCTACTAAGTCAAGATTGAGTGTCTGGAATCATTATTCAGAGGATCTGCATCTACCTTCATCCAAAGCCCCAGCAAGCAGATCCTCCTAGGGATGTAATATGTGAGTTGCTCTCTTTTGTTGATACCGTGGCCATTTTGCATGCAGCAAGAGAGCACCATTTGCTTAAATACGGGGATGCTACAATTCTATAAAGATATAGCTCTTTTCAAACTTACCAAAATGAAAATCTTAAAACCTCTCCTTGAAACTCCATGATCCAACAATTTAACCTATACCTACCTCTTGGCCTCTATATATTGAAAAATGGGAAAAAGATCACCATATCCACATCCACTTGAAGAGGACCTAACCTCAGTCAGATATTATACCAGTATCTGAAGTTTCACACATCAGAGATGCTGGAGCTGCCACTTCTCCCGAACATGGAGATTGGAAGGTTGGCGCCAAAGTTTAAATCTCCAAAGCAGAAGCGGCCGCTGCCCAGGACTCATCTGACGCCTACTTCAATAGATGGCAGTGGTTGCTCGATCTGGCCACACAGCAGTTATTCATCGCTCATAATTTTGTATCTTTGAACTGTTATCCAAGCCCTTGATGCACTTCATGCTATGCTATAGAGTTCCTTTCAACTATCCATTCTTCTTTCCTGTCACGCAGACTGATGAAAGAGCATATTATCTGAATCTCCCTTGCTACATACAATGCTTTATGTCCCAAAGCCCCCCTAACCCAAAAGACTGTTAGCGACATATACAATAATCTATTTCATTGATGGCTTCACTACAACTCTCTCTGACTTTTTAATGCACACCATAGGAGTTGTAACAATATCGCCCCCACCTGATCAAGAATTGACTCTGAATCCTCCATCCTATGTGAACGCTCCTTTGTTAGCACATTTATTCCATACCCTGTAAGCACCACTCATCTTTTGGCTCAGCACACCAGAAGGTGTTTGTCTGTAGTGGACATTGCAGGCTATTATCTGTGTAACTTCTTATCTGTGTATACAACACACATATAAGCAGCATGAGCGACTGTCTGCCTACCGTGTAGCTGCTTCATTCCTCTCCCCAAACCACTTTTACTGCACTTGTTATAACCTGTTTTTTAATCTCATTAACTCCTCTTCTTCCCCCCTTTCCTCTTTTTCTGTCCCTCCTCTACCCCTTTCAAATCTCCCTACTAACCCTTTCCTCACCAGGTGGTGCATTGGTCCCCAATAGTTCATGGTATGGACGTGGCCACTGGCCCGGGCAGATTTATGCCCCATTATTGACAGTCAAATTGCCTACTCCCTTTTCAACCTTGTTGTCCCTTTCAACAGCTCCCCAACCAGAAAATCCCAAATCTTCATCTTATGTCCAACAGAAAGTTCCAAACCCCATTCGTCACACAGATTTCACTCCCTCGCAATACCCCACTGCAAGGCCATCATTGTCTGAGACAAATTCAGTAAACTCATTTGCCCTAATTGCTAGAGAGGGCAAAGACCCCTTATACTGTGGTAAGTATAAGCCCATCTGACTAATCCGGACCTTAAAATCTGACCTTGAATAGTTCCACACACTAAACTATAACAATTTACAGGTGTCACCATATGGCGACTCAAATAATTTTTTAATTTAACATTTTTGTAAAGGTATTAAAACTTCAAAAAATATATAAATTTGATATCACTTTGATCATACTGATCCAGAAAATAAAACAACATTTCACTTGTAATGCACTGTGGACACCGTAAAAATAAAACCTGCAAGAAAATGGTGATAGTGTTTTTTTCCACTCCATCCTTCTCGGTACATTGTAAAGAACATTGCATGGAACCATTATGAAGTACAATCTGTCCCGCAAAAAATAAGCTCTCATATAATGTGAATGGAAAAATAAAAAATAGTTATGGCTTTTGAAAGACAAGTGCAAAATGAAAACACAAAAATGGAAAATTACTGTGCCTTCAAGTGGTTAAAAGAAAGTTGACTGCTGCCCTGCACTTGCAGAATTCAAGCCAGAAGGAAACATGCAATAATAGAAAAAAATATACATGTCCCAAAGATCAAAACTGACCCAGTGCACAAGGGGTTAAACTGTACTATGTTTTGTAGAATATTCACAAAGAATTTCTGTTATGTGATTAACAGCCCTGAAATCCCCTGTTTCAGTCAATGGGGTTTTCTGTTCTGCGGAGACTTTTTTTCTCTTTTATATCACAAGTCCCCATAATCAATGATTAACTAAATTTCCAATATTTGAACACAATTATTTTTACAATATTCCATTTTCTTCCAACTACATTGCAATATAATGTAACAAAAAGACTGGTGCTAAAGGCTAAATTTCCTAGTGTAACAAAGTAGCAATGGGTGAACCGATTTGTTCCAAGCCCGGTTTAACTCGAATATTCCATATTGTTCTGTATTCAACAAAATCGAAACTGGGGGATTCAACTTGGACAAACTAAAATGGCTGCCGCAACATGCATTGCAGTAAATTATACTCTTCCGACCCCAGAGTATAATAGGTAGAGGCCACATTCATACCAACCTTTCCTCACCTTTTTTGGGACCCCTTGCGGCATCCGGAGCTCTCCTGGTGATTTCATGCGCCAGGGGTCACCAGGTCAATCACGGAACTCAGCTATCACAAAGGCCAGATGAGGATCATGATGTCACTAAAAAGACAGAGACAGAGCACTAGATGTCACAAGGAGGCCCAAAAGAAGGTGAGGGAAGGTGAGTATGAATTTTTTTTTTTTTAGATGTTTTTACACCCCCCCTCGGGCCTCCAGCTATTATTCTCTGGGGTCTGAAGAGGCCCCAGAGTATAATAATTTAAATTCTGGTTCTATCCGAACTTGTTTAACCCAAAACTAGTCAAGAACACGAGCCACCCAAACCCAACTTGGGACGTTTGCTCATCTCTATAACAAAGTATAAACTCCATAAGGTATTAATTATCTTTGCAGATTACAGCTATATTTCTATGCTTATATTATGGCTGCAAGTCCCAGCCCAGCCACAGAACAGATCCTTGTGATTCTCGCCTGACTGCAGGGGATCTGACCTATAAACAGGCCATTATCTTTGCTCTCAGAAATGTGCCTGTGTTATGTAGTACACATGACAGAGTGGAAGTACATGCTGTACAACATCTCACAGAACCCCATTTTGTGCTGAGTGGAGGCAAACGCTGGCAAATGTGACAAGCTTATCATAGTAGCTGATGGGTGATAATTTTATGGCACAATCTTGGCACATTTTTGGTCATGAAGTAATTAAACTACACCCCTTTTTTGAGAATTAATACCCACATGTCTAGCAAGTTCTAAACTTCTAGTTTAAAATAGATGCACAAAGATGTGCCATGTTGCTCCAAAGATTCATCACGTTGCGCCTAAGATGCACTATGTTTATAGCAGTGTCTGCAAATATAATAAATCGGGGGCACTGTATTTAGTCTTCATAGAGTTTATGAGATTCCCTAATATTAAATTAATAACTTATTATAGCATAGCAAAGCTAACAGTGCACTGAATATACTATGTATTATGAAGATGCTGAGCTGTGAGGCCTACCTCTCTGAAAGTGTTTCGGTAGGTGAAACCAACAGTACCGACATCTCTGCGGTAGGGGAAAGCTGAAAGTGCACTAAATTCAGCGTACCATCAGCTTTGCTATGGTATATAACATCATATGGGATATTAAACGGTGCCATAAGGAAATACAATTTCTCCTGTAAAAAATTAAGCCATTGTATTACCCTTTGAAGTGAAAAATAAAAAAAAATTATTACTTTTGGAAGGCAGGGGTAAAAAACAGAAACAGAAAAATGAAAATTGGCTGCGGCCTGTAGGAGTTAAAAATTATCTTTTTATCTAAAGATTATATTCTCATGCATGTAGAATCCCTGCCTTATAATCAAGCCACAATGAGGAAATCATGGCTGGGTTACTGGCAAGTCCCAGACCATAGAAAGTTCCTGAATTCGTATTTGTTGTCAAACTATCAAGACAAAAGACTCTCACCACTGAGATGGTGAGAAAATATTACAATGCTGGAAAATTTTTAATTATTAATATTTGCAAAAATGTTTAAAGTATAACTAAGATTTCAAACAACTTTTGATTTTCTGGCAGCCTTTGTGTCTTTAATAAATTTGATAACATACTTTTGTCACATACAAACTGTCTTAGCACGTGACGGATGGATGGTTGTTGGGGTAAATTCACTCCACTCACAAAATCTGATCGCTCGCACAGTGCTCCTTGGGATGTTTAAAGTTTGGGAAATCTTTTTGTATCCAAATCTAGCTTTAAACTTCTCCACAACAGTATCACGGACCTGCCTGGTGTGTTCCTTGGTCTTCATGATGCTCTCTGCGCTTTAAACAGAACCCTGAGACTGTCACAGAGCAGGTGCATTTATATGGAGACTTGATTACACACAGGTGGATTATATTTATCATCATCAGTCATTTAGGACAACATTCGATCATTCAGAGATCCTCAATGAACTTCTGGAGTGAGTTTGCTGCACTGAAAGTAAAAGGGGCCAAATAATATTGCATGCCCCACTTTTCAGTTTTTTATTTTTTACAAAAGTTTTAAATAACCAATAAATTTCATTCCACTTCACAATTGTGTCCCACTTGTTGATTCTTCTCCAAAAAAATTAAAATATTATATCTTTATGTTTGAAGCCTGAAATGTGGCAAAAGGTTGAAAAGTTCAAGGAGGCCGAATACTTTCGCAAGGCACTGTACTAAGCACATTTCTATGTTTTACAATATAACTTTTTGACGTGACCCTATCTACCCTTATTTTCTCTTGATAGACAGCTCTCAAGAGTAAGAATGAAAAAAAATGCACAAATAAGAGCCAACATTTTTAATAAAGTATATTACAAAATTTATTAATGACACAACTACTGTCAGAAAATCAAAAGTTTTCTAAAAGTTTAGTTAGGCTTTTATTTTTAATTGTCTTCATATCTAAATATAGTTATGTTCATGGGAAAACCCCGTATTAGTCTATAGTGTATATGCGTGGCCATCTGTTCAGTAGTGGGAAGAGTGGCTACAGGTGACAATCCCACCAGTACTTGTGGTAATAGCTGGTAGGAAAAGTATGAAGGCAGGTTGGACTCAAATTTGGATTCAGGACTTATAAGTTATGTTCAATTTATGTATTATACTACGGTCTGGAGGTGACAGGAGGGATTGCTTAGTGAATTTTTTTTGTCTCCCTCCTGGAAGAATTATTGAACAAATCTTCTGTAAATGTATTAAATTGCACAAATTATATAAAATACAGTGAGGAAAAAAAAGAATTTAGTGAGCCACCAATTGTGCAAGTTCTCCCACTTAAAAAGATGAGCGAGGCCTGTAATTAACATCATAGGTAGACCTCAATTATGAGAGACAAAATGAGAAAACAAATCCAGAAAATCACATTGTCTGATTTTTAAAGAATTTATTTGCAAATTATGGTTATAAATAAGTATTTGGTCAATAACAAAAGTTCATCTCAATACTTTGTTATATATCCTTTGTTGGCAATGACAGAGGTCAAATGTTTTCTGTAAGTCTTCACAAGGTTGGCACACACTGTTGCTGGTATGTTGGCCCATTCCTCCATGCAGATCTCTTTTAGAGCAGTGATATCACGATCCATGGCCCCATTCATTCTTTCATGTACATGGATCAGTCGTCCTGGTCCCTTTGCAGAGAAACAGCCCCAAAGCATGATGTTGCCACCACCATGCTTCACAGTAGGTATGGTGTTCTTTAGATGCAACTCAGCATTCACTCTCCTCCAAACATGATGAGTTGTGTTTCTACCAAACAGTTCTACTTTGGTTTCATCTGACCAAATGACATTCTCCCAATACTCTTCTGGAACATCCAAATGCTCTCTAGCAAACTTCAGACGGGCCCGGATATGTACTGGCTTAAGCAGGGGGACACATCTGGCACTGCAGGATCTGAGTCCCTGGCGGTGTAGTGTGTTACTGTAGGTAGTCTTTGTTACGTTAGTCCCAGCTTTCTGCAGGTCATTCACTAGGTCCCCCCGTGTGGTTCTGAGATTTTTGCTCACCATTCTTGTGATCATTTTGACCCCACGGGGTGAGATCTTGTGTTGGAGCCCCTGATCAAGGGAGATTATCAGTGGTCTTGTATGTCTTCCATTTTCTAATTATTGCTCCCACAGTTGATTTCTTCACACCAAGCTGCTTGCCTATTTTGTTTCTGGTGTCCTTCCACAGCTCTTTGGTCTTCACCATAGTGGAGTTTGGAGTGTGACTGTTTGAGGTTGTGGACAGGTGTCTTTTATACTGATAACAATGTCAAACAGGAGCCATTACTACAGGTAATGAGTGGAGGACAGAGGAGCCTCTTAAAGAAGAAGTTACAGGTCTGTGACAGCCTGAAATCTTGCTTGTTTGTAGGTGACCAAATACTTATTTTCTACCATAATTTGCAAATAAATTCTTTAGAAATCAGACAATGATTTTCTGGATTTGTTTTCTCATTTTGTCTCTCATAGTTGAGGTCTACCTATCATGACGATTACAGGCCTTACAATACTTTTTCCCCACTGTAAATAAATTGCACAAATTATATATGTATAAGCACAGAATTCAGGACAAATTGCACCAGATCCTATATTTTGTTTGCCTCTGTTTTCATGTGCATATTTCACAGAAACTTCACAAATATACAGCTGAAACCAGAAGTTTACATACACTATATAAAAAGTCACATCTGCATGTTTTTTTCACTATCTGACATGAAATCAGAATATCAGATGTGAGGAAAAGATGCGGCAGGAAGAGCGCTGGTTCAAAATAAAATTCTTTATTCCTTTAGGTAAACCCACGACGAGTTTCGGGAAGCAAGCCCTTTTTCAAGTGTGTACATCACACTTGGAATGGTGTTTGAAGTCTTGGCTATCGTTAACCATCGTTACATTTGTAGGAAAAAGGGAGAAGCTTGTAAGCCTAAGAACACCATCCCAACTGTGAAACACGAGGGTGGCAGCATTATGTTGTGGGGTTGTTTTTCTGCAGGAGGGACTGGTGCACTTCACAAAATAGATGGCATCCTGAGGAAAGATCATTATGTGGCAATACTGAAGCAACATCTCAAGACATCAGCCAGGAAGTTAAAGCTTGGATGCAAATGGGTCTTCCGAATGGACAGTGACCCAAAGCATACTGCCAAACTGGTTACAAAGTGGCTTAAGGATAACAAAGTCAATGTTTTGGAGTGGCCATCACAAAGGCCTGATCTCAATCCTATTGAAAATTTATGCGCAAAGCTGAAAAGGCAGGTGCGAGCAAGGCGGCCTACATACATGGCTCAGTTACACCAGTTCTGTCAGGAGGAATGGGCCCAAATTCCTACCAATTATTGTGAGAAGCTTGTGGAAGGATATCCAAAACATTTGACCCAAGTCATACAGTTTAAGGGCAATGGTACCAAATACTAATGAAATGTATGTAAACTTTTGACCTTGCAGAAAGTAGTAAAAATGCCGTCAAAAATTGTCTCTCTCTCATTATTCTGGCATTTGGCAAACATAAATAATTTTGGTAATCCTAACTGACCTAAAACGGGAAAGGTTTATTGTGATTTCATGTCAGATAGTGAGAAAAACATGCATGTGTGTCTTTTTGTATAGTGTTTGTAAACTTCTGGTTTCAACTGTATATATTAACAGGTCTTATTGACTGAGTCCTAAGTGGAAATATACAAGTCTGTAGATATGGAGGCTGAGCCCATCACCCCAAATGGACTCAAAGGTACCACAGTCTGGCACTGTTATAAAATTCTACTTTAATGTATGGAAATATTCTTTCTGTAAGAATATCTCCATGCACACAGTATAGCACTCAATGGAGTGTCTGTGGCAGCACAGACAGACTGTGCAGTTCTATACTAAGGACCTGAATGCTCTCCATGCACTGCTGTAAATACTCTGCCTTGTGCATAAGCCCCAGGTGTTCATGGAGTATAGATTCTGATCCTATAACTTTCTCTTTATATGTGCCTGCCAAAAACGGATGTCCAACAGAGCTGTAGAGTTCATTTCCAGACCACAATTCAGGGTGAGAATATTTTCTGTAAAGCGCTGCGGAATATGATGGCGCTATATAAGTAAGCATAATAAATAAATAAATAAAATTTCATGTACTTTACATACTTACTAAAAGTACTTTTATCTATCTTGTTTTTTTTTCTGCACAAATATCAGTTTTTAATTACAGATTTTTTTTCTCTGCACCCTGTCATATAATAAAATATCTTTATTATATATGGCAGAGGGTCACAATTCACTTTTTACCAGGAAGAATATTTTCTAGAGTTATATTAGTAACATATATGTAAATGTTTCAATATTAGGACAATGAAAAAAGAGAATTATGGGTTTTCCAGATAAGGTTTTGGTGGTTAACTACATTTTACAAGGAAAAACAGAATTACCCTCGGTGGTTCCCCAACTGTGTACGTATATTCATCATAAGAAATAGCTAGTTATGAAGAAACACCTGCAACAGATAATACAGGGTGCATGAAAAAGGATTTTGGATGATTGTGGTTCCTATATAGAGGTGGGCGAACCTCTCAGGATACATTTTGTTTCAGGTTAAGGTAGCTCGGGTCCCATATTTGTTTCAGGTCGAACAAGTTTGGTACACACCATAAATTGGCTTAAAACAGGCTCTCTCAGCCTCCTTGGTGACGTCATGCATCCGGGGTCATCGCTGAGGCCTGTGATTGGGCCTCAGCAGTGAGATGGGCATGAGCGTCATGACATCTTGATGCTAAGCATGCCCACGTGACCTCTAGTGGCCCGAACATAGGGCTCAGTGGTGACTGCCTAGCCTGGAAAGGAAAGCAGTGCAAAAGCTCCTTATATTCATTGGTAGGTGTTGCTGAGGAGCTTTTTCTTTGACAAGCAGCCAATTGGACAGTTTTGGTTGGATCCTTGATAATGCACCCAATGCAGCCCTGATGGGTACTAGTCAGCAGCCTCCTGTATGCCTGTCTCTATACAGATGTGTACACGATTCACCCCTCAATCTGATTAGCTCATACAGTATTGTGGGCACTATGTCTTTGTTCATATAGGAAAGACTTAAGGTTACCTAAGGTGAACTAATATAGGGGTCTGATGTAGCAACTAAATTAATTTAGGGCTTTGGTGTAGGATCTCAATTTACTTATTCTGTTATAGGGCAGTGGTTTTCAACCTGTGATACGCGTACGCCAGGGGCTATGCCCTTCAGGCCCCAGGGGTATGTGCTTCAGCTGAGAACCATTGCCCCCCCCCCACCTAGTAAGGAGGAAAGCCCACAAACACAATGGAGATGACCACTGTTGTTACAAATGCCCCAGGAGGCTGCAGTGAGCTCATTTATTACTCAAAACTATTCTCCCTGCCCACTACCTGCTTCTGGCACCGAGTACATCAGAATGATACTCAAAAACAGCAATTTTTCACTTAGCTTCCCAAAAACATTAGTAATAGCTGAAACGTCAACTTGTTGCCCACAAAAACAAGCCCTCATTCATCTAGGTCGATGGAAAAATTAAAAAAAACTTAAGACATTGAAATAAAAAATAAAAAAGAACACAAAAAAAGTCCCCGTGTACTGAAGTCTAACATAAACTGTATCCAGAAGAGGTTAAAATTATTTTGCCAGCATAAAGTTGTCTTGCTCTCTTTCTTACATGCAGAATAATTGGAATTTTCTGTAAATTTCCCATTTTTAAAATAAAACAAAACACAAAGGATAATGACCACCATTTATCAAAAACATAAGCTGTATTGTATCACAAGAAAACATTCTCAGATAGCGTGAATAAGTTTTTAGGATAGGTTATGTCATCAATATCAGGTTGTGGGGTCTGACATCCAAAACCCCAACCAATCAGGTGTTTGAAAAGACTGATATATAGGAGCCCCAGTTGCTAGACCCCTGCTGATCTAATATCGATGACCTAATATAAGCATGGGTCATCCATATTTTAATCCTGAAAAACTCTTTATGGCCGAAATTATTCTGTGTCCTTATTGGGTTAATAGTGTTCTATAGAGTTAACATGCACTTGACTTTGTGCAGAAAATGAAGTCTTAAATGGAACGTGTTAACAGGCTTGCCGACATTAAACCACATGGCGCATGCGCAGTGAAGCACGCTGTACTGATCTTGGCTTCCTCAGCAAAATATGCATGTGCCAGGAACATAAAAGATGAGTTCAATGGGACTTGTAAATACATTTCTCTGTAAGTATGTCTTTAAAGGGTGTGACAGCTTGGGGACTTAAACTCAAATGGTGGCAGGCTCCTGGTCCCAACAGCGGTGGTTCGTGGTACTGGGCGCCGGAAATATAGGGTTCAGACGGTCCAAGTGAAACATAAAAGTGGCTTTATTCAGCTCAACTGCAACACAGCAACACAACAAAAAAACCTATGCCACAGTTAGGGCACTCACTGACTCCTTGAGTCCCTAACTAGCCTCTGGGGCAATAAGAGCCTGACTTAGTCTTTGTAAGTCTTCTCTGGATCCAAGCTCTCTGTCCTAGGCTGGTCCACCATTTCCTGCTCCAAGCAGGTTTCTCCAGCCTTCTGGAGATACACGCCCCACCCAAAGGTGTGGCTGAGGGCCTTTTCAGGGCTGGCCTGGGTGGCTCTCCAGCGCCCTCTAGGTTCATACTCTCACATACCCTCCCCCTCAGCTCACTACCCATGGGGTGAGCTACAATGGGACAAGACATATGTTGCCGTCCCTCTTCAATCCTATACACTTGTCCAGTGTCTCTCCAGATGTCCCCATCTGGCGGTCTCCTCTTCCAAATACCGCTCCGTCGAGTTCTCAGTTCTCTCCTCCCTTTAAATGCCACGCCAAGATCCTGGCCATTCCGTGCAAAGGCAAGTTCCGCTTCATCACCTTCACAACTCGCCATACTGTGGATCAAATCATCTTCATCACATCTCTCGCCACAGTCTTCAGCCATCCCATTGCATGACCTCGATTCATCTAGTGAATAGCTACAAGAATCTTCATCTTCTCCTATCACGAATCAACAGGAGCTCAGATACCAGCTAACACGTACTTCATGCACATCAATGTCTTTAGAGTATAAATATTTCACGGGTACCTTTTCTGTAACCTTCATCTCAAAGCAAACTTTGCCATCACCATCAAGGCTTAGAAGTTTAGGAGACATAGGCCGCTTGCTCGCCTCTTTGTTTGAGATACACAAGCTCTGTACCGCAATATCTTCTCCGTCTGCACAAGGGCCATACCGTACACCCTCACATAATAGATCACGCTGAACTACATTTTCTGGTATGTCTTTAACAACTGCCACATCATATATTGGAATGGTTTCAGTATAATGCTTCCACACCTGTACAGCAGCAGGAGAACCACTTCCATACTCTAGTCTTACTTCCTCTTTCTCATACGCATAACTTTCTGGAGGCATGTTGCGGTGCTGTGATAGATTACAAGAATTTTCGTGCCAACCCCTTTCTGACAGTACAGAAGCTGGTGACATCGTCATCTCAACATTCTTCAAGTTATTTTCATTCCCTGTGCTAACACCGGAGGGCTGGGACACCAAGTTTTCACCATCACAGTTTTTTCTGTCAGTACCCAGATGCTTTTGGGTTACATGTTCTGGCTGCCTTAATGGTTCTGCTTTCTCTGCCTCTATGCTGGCAGCTTTCTTCAATTCTACCGCCTTCTGTAGCGCACAAATCTCTGATTCCAGTTCTGGAACTTTCTTCACTGCCACATTTTTCTGCACAGCCTCCATCTCAGTTTTTACTATTGCAACTTGCTGAACTTCCTCAATCTTCCTGACATCTTCTATGGCAGCAGATGTAGATGCCATCTCTTTATCCACTACGCCTCCTAATTCTAGGATATTCTGCAATGTTCTTCTAACATTTTTCAGGTCAGCATCCTGGATAATATTTTCTGCTTCCCCCACTGTTCCCTGAATTATATTGGATTGATCCTCCAACATCTTCTGATAAAGCTTCTGCTCATCTGCAGACTTTTTGTCAAGTCTTTCATTCAAGTCCCGTATCTCAGTGGCTCTCTTATCTTGCTCTTGGTTGAATAAAGACTCTATTTCTTGAATCACATTTTTCAGGGATAACAGCTCTGATTCTTTAGAGGTTAACAGGCTCTGCAGCGAGTCTCTCTCATCTTCTAGTGCTGCCAGTTTTGAAGATAGTGCAGATGCCGACTGTTCCGTATTGGATAAAGACTGCTGCAATCGATCCAATTCTTCTTTTTTAAATTCCACTTCGGTTTTTAACTGTTCAATCTGAGAAGTGCGCTCTTCCAACTTGATTTCTGATTCACGCTTCACTTGACCCATCTGAAACTCCAGCTGTTTCTTGATTTCCTCCTGCTTGTTCACTTGCACCTTTAATTTAGCAACAAGCATTTTTAGATCTACAATCTCAGCAGATAAATTAGACAGGTTTCCTTCAAACTGAATCCTCATGTCTTCTGTCTGGAGGTCCAATTCCCTCTTGGCCTTTTCCAGCATCTCATAAGCATTAGCTTTGTTCTCATACAATATCTGCACAGATTCCAGGTTTTTCTCAACTTCATCCTGGGAGCTAACCAAATCCTCCATTTCAGTGTGCAGTTGCTTGTTGAGCCTCTCTAACTCGGCCTTCAATTCAAGGGCCTCTTTTAGGGAGCGAGCCAAGGCAAGAGCTTTGGTCTCTTTTCCACAAGCCTCTGCTTCAGCACGGTCACGTTCTTCTGCATATCTAGCAGAAAGAGCCTTCTCTTCACCAAGCAGCTGATCAAACTTTTTCTGCTTCCTTTTCAAATTTGATACAATCCGATGTTGATGATCAAGATCTACACCTACATCTTCTAGTTCCTGCTGCAGTCTAATTTTTGTCTTCTCAACTTTGTAATAAGCAGCAACCTTCTTCTCAAACCGTTAAGTGGTAGCTTCTAGCTCCTTTTGCAACTTTTCCTTTAGTTCTTCAACAGAGTCCAAGGACCCAATACTATCCTCCATTTTTTTCTTCATATCAGTCGCCTGAGCCTGTAGTGTTGAAATCTGCTTTGTCAAATCTCTTTTTGCTATCTCCTCTTCCTCTAGTTGCTCAAGGAAACCATTTTTCTCATCTTCCATTTGCTTTAATTTTGTACTAAGGTCAAGCTTCTGACAGGTTTCTTCTTGCAAAAGTTCCTGAGTGTCCTGAAGCTGAGATCCTAGTGTAGAAAAATCTTTGGAAAGTTTGATAAACTTGCTGTCTGCTTGAGAAAGAAGCCTTGTGACATTATCCAATTCCACCTGTAGTCTGTTTGCCTTGTCTAGCAGCTCTGCTTGAAACCTGTCCCCTTCTGTGACCTGTAGTTGCAGCTCTTGAAGTTGAGTCTCCACTTTTTTATGACTCTCCTGTAAGGCTTGCACTTTCTGAGCATGGACAGACGACATTTCCATCAAATCTTTGTCTTTATTTTGCACCAAAACAGACAATTTCTCTTTATCTTCAGAAGATCTTGACAGCGCCCTCTCCAGGCTGCATATTCTAGCTTTGAGTTCACTTTCTCTTTGTTCCAGGACTCCAGCTCTGCTCCACCATTCATTGACTTCACTATTTAGGTGAACCTGCTTTAGTTCATGCAAGTTTTGCTCTGACTGCAATGTCTGCACCACAGATTCTAAATCACTCTCTTGGTCAGAGACCTGCTTCCTCAACTCTGCAATTTCATTTTCTTTGTTAATTAATGCCGCCGAAAGCTTTTCACACTTCCTCACTTGGTCATCCAGACATTCTGACTGACACTGCAAAAATTCACTTCTCTCACGTTTAGCAGTTTCAAGGTCATCTCTTAATTTTTCAATGATACACTCTTTGGCAATGGAGTCTTGGACATGCTGCTCCTTTAAATCCTGCAATTGCTTCTCAAGCACTTGCTTTTGCTCTACACTCTGTA
The DNA here is from genome assembly GCA_947044405.1 of Leptodactylus fallax. Classification (NCBI taxonomy): domain Eukaryota; kingdom Metazoa; phylum Chordata; class Amphibia; order Anura; family Leptodactylidae; genus Leptodactylus; species Leptodactylus fallax. The sequence continues at coordinate 5,761,385 of CAMRHE010000005.1, read as the reverse complement.
CAACTTTATTAGATAGAGCACATTTCATATCAGCAAACTCCTTCTTAGTGACACAGTCCATTCCAGGCAAACCCAGTACCACATTTTCACAATGACTAGGATATGAACTCTTTACAGTTTCAAGCTCTTTCTTTAACTTAAGGTTCTCTTTTTCTGATACCTCAAGTTGCCATTTCCAATCAGATATTTCATCTTCATAAATGAACCTGATGGTTTTAATCTCATCTTCAAGCTGCTGCACCATAATATTTTCATCTTTGGCGCTCTGATGCACTCCAGTATGAGACATAGTCATAGACATACAGTCAGCAGGGACATATTCTTTCATAGAACAGAGGTGCTTTAGAAAAACTGAGTCACTCTCATGCAACACATTATCTTTACTTACATTCCACATGATCTGCTCCGGGTTTTGTGTCTCTCTGCATTCAGACTTCTGCACTAATAAACCTGTGCATAACTTCTCTGCTTTTTTACAAGCTGAAATTCTCTTTTTCTTGCCCATGGTTTACTAACAAGATTACACAATATTCCACAGCAACCTTGGGGTTCAACCGGCAGCAACTTTTTGCTATCTTCTGCAGTCACATGTATTCAAACAGTTAACTTATGTGGCACTACAACAACCAGCATTTTCTTATGTCTTCCACAGAAAACACCAACATGGCACCATAGCCTTTCACATACACTTGTTTGCAATATCCAGCTTCTATACACATTGCTAATTTTCTTGCCATCAGCAAAACACTTCACAGACTTCTGTGCCACAGTATACACAAAGTCCATTCCCTGGATTCCTCTTCCAGAGTTTTACAAACACCTTGCTATGTTGCAATTCACTCACCCCTCCTGGGTTTCTTCAGTTGAAATCACAGATTTCTTTCAGCTGTAGGCCACAATGCACACTTTGCAGTACTGCAATCACAAACCACTTGTCTTCCAGGACTTGCGTGGATCTCTTTATGCGCGCGATTCTCCACCATATGTGACAGCTTGGGGAATTAAACTCAAATGGCGGCAGGCTCCTGGTCCCAACAGCGGTGGTTCGTGGTACTGGGCGCTGGAAATATAGGGTTCAGACGGTCCAAGTGAAACATAAAAGTGGCTTTATTCAGCTCAACTGCAACACAGCAACACAACAAAAAAACCTATGCCACTGTTAGGGCACTCACTGACTCCTTGAGTCCCTAACTAGCCTCTGGGGCAATAAGAGCCTGACTTAGTCTTTGTAAGTCTTCTCTGGATCCAAGCCCTCTGGGACAGACTGCCTCTCTGTCCTAGGCTGGTCCACCATTTCCTGCTCCAAGCAGGTTTCTCCAGCCTTCTGGAGATACACGCCCCACCCAAAGGTGTGGCTGAGGGCCTTTTCAGGGCTGGCCTGGGTCGCTCCCTAGCGCCCTCTAGGTTCATACTCTCACAAGGGGTATTTCATTCACAAGTTACCCCAATTATAAGTTACAAGATGGACAGTAACTTGCTGATCATGGGACCTGCACTGATGTGGAAGAGGTGGGGGGCAGGAGTTATTCTAGATGGACGTAAACCACCCTAGACCTCTTTGTAGATCAGAAAGTCTCTGCTTGAAACTATTGTGTGGATGAGAGATAATAAAAGCACTATATTTTTGATTCTGTAGGATAGAAAAAGCACATCAGCACATCCTGACCAGAGATGGATGAAACTCCCAAGATTCGGTTCAGGTTCGGGTGGCTTAGGTCACTGATTCATTTCAGTATAAATGTTTTTTTTTTTTTTTACCAAAATGCATGTCGCGGTGGCCATTTTAGTTCATTCGAGACGAATCCCCAATTGTTCGGTTTCTTTAAAAACCAAATAATTTGGGATATCTGGGTCATACCCGGCTCGGAACCAATTGGTTTGCACATCTCCACTTATGACAAGCTGGAGAGGTGAGTAATTCGCAGTATATTGGCTATGAATAAACTCTTTGAGAACCCTTGATCACCGTATAAGCTGGCCATTATTACACACCAGAAATATTAGCATTATCCTATTAGTGCCCATAGAGCACTACATATATGTATTACATTTTACCACCTTCCAAACTAATAAATCATGAATTACTCCCCAAGTCACCAGAAACATTATCATGAACTATTAAGTAACACTAACATTTTTCACAGTGAAGTCATCATCATAGCATCTATATAAAAGTGTCATGTTTTATATTTCCCTTTTGGGGCACTATATATTACAAAAAGGAGAGAATTCTATATACACTGTCCTATTAGTCATTGGTTAGGAAAAGGTTTTTACTACTTTCTGTAAAGGAAAAATATTTGTACCAGTGCCAGTAGATAAAGAAAACTTTGTATGTCTCTGAATAAATATTTGAGCCTTCTAATATCTTTTGCCTGATAAAGTCAACAGGAAAGTTTGCAATTTGCGGTTACATTAACCATTTAGCTATCAAAGCAGAATGTTGCAATTGACTAAATCTTTTCCACACTAATCTACTGTGTGGAGGCAACTATAGAGCATTATACTGTGTGGAGGCAACTATAAAGCATTATACTGTGTGTAGGGGCCGCTATGGGGCATTATACAGTGTGTAGGGGCCGCTATGGGACATTAAACTGTGTGGAGGGACCACTATGGGACGTTACACTTTGTGGAGGGACCGCTATGCAACATTATACTGTGTGGAGGGGCCGCTATGGGACATTATACTGTGTGGAGGGGCCGCTATAGGATATACTGTGTGGAGGGGCCACTATGGGAATATTATACTGTCTGGAGGCCCCTTTGGGACAGTATACTGTGTGTAAATGGGGCATTATACCGTGTGGGGGCTAGGAAAGGGGGTGCTATGCCGTGTGGGGGTGGGGGGACCGAAGTTAAAAGTTTGCCATGGAGCCCAGTCTTTGCTAGTTGCGCTGCTGCGTAAGGATCACAAGTTTGTATGTTCTTCCTGTGTTTTTGTGGGATTCATCTGGGTATGCAATTTCACTGAAAAAAGGAAGGAAATTATGTGAGCGATGGCAATTTCTGAACACCTCAGCAATAAAAGCAAAAACACAACTGTTTTTGTCATCCGGGAACTCCGACAGTATTAGATTCAATGCTTTTCTATGGGCTTATGTACACATCAGTGTTTTAAGTGATCGTTGTATCTGTTCCGTTTTTTTTGGTGCATGTCCTATTCAGGTCTGTTTTCACTGAACCGAGTCACCCATTGAAGTTGATGGATCAGTGAAAAAAAAATGGTGCCACCTATCTTTCACTGATCAAGTACCAAGAGACATATTTAAGAAAATGTGATCAATCGGATCAGTGAAAAACAGATGCCAAACAGACGATAAAAATGGATACAAAACAGATACAAAAACAGTCGGATTGGATCCAGAACTGAAACTGTCTTGTGCATGGGGCCTAAAGATCTAAAGTGTTTAAAAATGTCCATGCAAAACATCCTAGTATAATCTAATAATATAAATCAGCTTAGTATATCCACTTCTAATGTGCAAAGTGAAAAAGTCTGCATACCTTACAGTTCAGTAGAAATCCATATTCCAGTGCATTACAAGGTTATATACACACAGAACACACACAAAGGGCTCATGGAGGGATTAAATAACACCATTTTTCATCAATGTTCTCTTAGTTGACATTGCTGATAATATCTGAGCTCTGAATCTGTTTATATAGTGGTTAAGAGAACCACCATGTGGATGTGGGGGGGTCTCACAAGTTAAGGACTCCAAGAGGTTGTACTACAATGTGATAGTGATGGAAGTACTGTTATTTGGGCAACTTGTTTATGGCACTGTTATTTCAGCTCTGCTCACTTGACTACATGCCTTGGATAATCTACAGTTTATAGGCCTTCCACCTCAATAAATATACTTTTTGTTCACTTACCTCTGTGATTGTTGGTAAACTGTTCTAGACTCCAAGACTGGCCACTTTTGTTTCAGATGGGTTGGCTGGGATTGGTGTAAAAGAAAAAAAAAATCATACTCCCCCATCCCTGGCGCTCCTTCATACAGTCCCAGGCCTCTTTCCCTTCCATGCCGAGACTTGTCAGGTCAGAGCGGAGAGGCACATGTGACCTCTGAGACCAATCACTGGCCTCACTAGTGACTGGAGAGAGACCGGTGATCTCTCCACTTCTGGCCAGAAAGGAGACTGGGATTGTATCTGGGTTAGGTAAGTATGACTATTTTTGCTTTACACCCACCCGGCTGCCCCTGAGTTTCTTGGATAACCTTTTCTGGACAATCTTCAACAACTAAACTGTATAATTGGGGGGGGGGGGAGTTTAGTTGTTAAAAAAAATAAATGTGCAATGAGTTAGCACAAATTGGCTGATGATCAACCAAACATGGTAGTCATACAGACAGCTGGACGAAAATATCCAGCACGACAGATCCGTTTTTGGCAGACTAAAATGTGCTGCTGGTTGGCCTCAAATCAATGTTCTCAGGAACTATATGGCAGATTTTCAGCTGTTTGGTGGTGAACAGGCCATTTCAGCAAACAAAATTGGAGGTCCGTGCTATTCATGGCCAGCGCCCCATCCTGCTCATTTATGGCTGGTGTGCTGAAAAGCTGATCAATTTTTTTTTGTTTCATTTTTCATATTTTGTATGTCTCTGAGTCTGTGAGAAACGGATGATACACGCATGTCATCTGTATTTTTTCACGTACCCATAGACTTTCATTGGCGTCATATGCTTCCGCAAAAAAGCACAAATGTCTGGATAAACACGTTGAAATTAATGGGTATGTATGGCGTCTGCAATAAATGTGGGCGCCCCACATACGTGATACGCAGATGAGTGAATAAGGCTTAACACTACTATCTCAGAGTATTTCAGATATTCAGGTTTTTCATTTGATTGGATTTCAGCCAAAATCTCTCTCAACTAAATAAAAACGCCCAGAAGTATTCTCGGATATTTCAGAGTGTTCTTACGAAAGCAAAAACAATGTGAGTGTCATCTGGCGGAGATTAGCGAGTTCCTCGGAAACCTTAAGTCTATCATTCATGGGAAAAACAAAAAATAGATAATGTGCAAAGGTTTAGCCAAATGGAAAAATATACATAGTATCATTAATACACTCAAATACATATAGTGTTATAAAATATATAATGCATATCCATTAGTGATAATGAATAAATAAAAACAGTTGGCACTCACCGCTAAACTACAACACCCCATTAACCATTTCCCAACATCCACCGTAATAGTACTCTACAGTACTCTAGAGTACTCTAATAGTATTATACAGCAGAGACCTGCCGCTAATGCCAGCGATCAGAGTTCAACTGGGCCGGTCCCCGCTGGCCCCGTATTGTTAACATTGCAGGCTGGCTCCCACATGGCAAGATCGCTGGAGCCGACCTGTTCCTTATGAAGGCTCCCAGGCTTGTCATTGCACTATAGCTATTGAGGCTGGTCTCAATAGCTTCTAAATCCAGAAGTATATATGTTGCTTTAGAAGAACGTAGTCTGCTAGGGCTCTTTATTTAAGTGTCATGGGCTGGATTTTCTGGACTGGAGGACAGGTTGGCAGTGGGAGCCTTCCAGTCCACACCCCTAGTCCACTACTGGGTTTTCGCCTAGTCCCAGGTGTTCTCAGGTGAGGCTTCCTGATATTCATTACTGGGGAAGGAAGCCTGCAAAGGCGCTGACAGGTTTGCAGCAGCCTGATGGAGAGAGCACCCCTTTAGCTGTAAAGGTCAGTCTTCTACTGTGTTTGGTGCCAGGTAATAGGCCTGCACTAAGTTATTGAGGCAACCTGCTGTTTAGTTAGAGCCGGATAGGCTAAAGTTTTGTTTGCATGCTGTTTTTGTGCTGAAGCATCTGAATAAAGCACATTTGGAGTGTGAAACCTGCTGCCTGTGTGAACGCTGTCATTGCTGACCCCTATCGTGTGAGCTGATCCCTACAACATATAAAAGTAAAATATTACTGTGAAGCACATACACATTAGGTAATCCTGTGTTCTAAAAATGCCTGGTCTACAAATTTAGAAAAATATTTTTTTTCATACGGTAAACGCTGTAGCGAGAAAAAAAAAAGCAAAAGTGCCAAACCGCCGTTTATTCACTGTTTCGCCTCTGATAAAAATTTTAATAAAAAGTGGTCAAAGAAATAGACATTCCCCAAAATGGAGTAACTAAAAAGTACACCTGGCCCCGCAAAAAAATACGCTCTATGCAGCCCCATGAAAAAAATAAAAAAAATTTACAGTTCTCAGAATATGGCGATTTTTAGAAAAAAAATTATTTTGCAGAGTTTTGGATTTTTGTTAAGGGGTTAAAATGTAAATAAAACGATATAAATTTGGTATCTCCGGAATCGTACCGAAACATAGAATACAGGTGACATGTCATTTTGGCTGCAGAGTGAACTGCATAAAACTGAAGCCCGTAGGAAAGTCGCACAAATGCACTTTTTCTTCAAATCCACCCCATTCTGATTACTTCCCAGTATATTGTACATACTAATAAATGGTAGCATCATGAAGAACATTTTGTCCCGCAAACAGTAAGCCCTCATATGGCTCTGAGAACAGAAAAATAAAAAAAAAGTTATGGGGTTTGAAAGGGGGCAGTCAAAACTAAAAATTGAAAATTGTTCCTTGCGGGAAATGCTAACATGGCATCACATCACGGAGGCTCAGCATTCATGAAAACCTACTGCGCATGCATATAAACACCTAGCCAAACATAGCAAACTGGTGCTGATTATCTGATGGGTAAAGGGCTGCACAAAACAATCTGTCTTAAAGGGGTTGTCCAATTTCAAACAAATATTGAGAGCTAAATATTATTGTTTGTATAATGAAAAGTTATATAATTTTCCAATATACTTTCTGTATCAATTCCTCATGGTTTTCTAGATCTCTGCTTGCTCTCACTGATTCTGCTTACTGACAGTGGAGGAAAATCAGTCCATGGTCATGTGATGAACACAGAGGTGGACAACTCATTAAAGTCATAGCACAGTAATGAGACATCTGCCTGATAACGAGCTGTGCACCTGTGTGTCCATCACATGACCATAGACTGTATATCACATGACCATGAACTGATTTTCCTCCACTGGAAATAGGCAGAATGAATTAAGGCAAGCAAAGATCTAGAAAAAAAAAGGTGAGGAATTGATACAGAAAGTATATTTGAAAATTGAAGAACATTTGTCTTTCAATATTTGTCTAAAACTGGACAATCCCTTTAAGTATTCATGCGTTCTCAGTCTAATAGACGAAATGACATCATTACATAGACTGGAAAGTTCAATAATCATAATTATAATGTACGTGTGTCTTACAATATACAGGCTCACACAGCACTATATTAAGGAAGAGCAAACATCCACCATAATAAAAAAAAACTTATAAGACATATTTTTTCCTTTTATTTATACTTTTTTCCTGATATGTTAATGAGATGTTTGGTGCAACAAAGGTGTCACCGTTGCTTTCATAGCACCAATGAGCTATGCTTTCCAGTGCCCAGTCTCTCTATCCCTCCCTGCAGTGACCTCATGTACATTGCCTGTCAATCACAGCAGGGAAGTATCTCTTTGGTGTGATTGTATCACTATATAGTACACAGATACAAAAACAAACCTATACAGATACATGTGGAATGAATCTAAATACATAGTGAATCCTCAAGTTAAAATATTAATTGGTTATGGGGCAACAACTGTGTTACTCAACATGGTGCTCACTAGTGATGTCACCCGTTAGGCTTGTTTTATTTTTGCTACAGCCACTAGCTTGTAATGCTGTACCAAGTGGCCAAGCTTTGCTACACTAAGTGCCCTCATCTCTACTATACCAAATACCCCCAGCTATACTACATAAAGTGACCTCAGCTCTGCCACACCAAGTGGCTTCCAGCCTTATTACAACTCGGCAATATCTTTATGGTCCTTAGCCCTGCTACAGCAGTGCAACACTAGCGTAGTCTTCAATTATGCTTAAGTACATCTTCATCACTCTATTACCACAGCTCTTTTTAAGCACTCCACTACCATGGCTCAGCTTCATTGTAGCACTACCACAGCTTTGCTTTTTCACTACATTCCCCCAGCTCACCATTAGTGAAGTCACTATGGCCCTGGTTCCAAACTTTGCTTCTCCAACTCCACTACATCCATGATGTCTAGCTGTGCTACCTCCAACAATACCACTTAAGCCAGTTCTCTACATCAGCCTCAGCTACCACTTCTATACTGCCGCCGTCTGTCCAGGTCCCTTCAGCTTTACACATCCACCACACACTGTGTGAACGTAACACGTTACAAGTTAAAAATACTGTAATTTAGGAAACTTGAGACCATAACTGGTGGTTCAGAAGCCCCTAAATTGTCATCACAAAATAAGAAAAATAAATTTTAAAGAAACCGAATCTGCAAACTCATATAAAGCCCTACGTCATCTGCAAGGAGAAACAGCATACCTCCAGGAGCTGTATGTAAGAGTCAGAAGGACAGCTGGAAGCTATAAATCATTTTCTATGATGATCATAGGAGGTATTCAGAGTCCTGTACCAAGCAATATACCAGAAACATAAAATAGAGCCTCACCCTGACACATGTAAAAAGCAAAAAAAATACTTGTAGTACTGCATTGTACTGCAGAGAGGCGCTAATAGATAACAGTGCATGGATTGGAATGGGCCAGCTTTAAGGACAGCTTGAGAGTGAGTCTGCATGTAGGAGAAGAGGAGAGCTAGGAATGGTAGAAAACTTAGGAGCTTGGTGGATAGCTTGTAGAGTAGAGAAAGCTCATAGCCAGAGACGCCAATCGGTATCACAAACAGATGCACCTTTTAGACACTTGTGAGTAAGAAGATGGGTCTCTCCCCCGCCACTACAGAAACGCTCTATTCACCACTACAAACTGAAATCCTGTAGAACTAGGCCTAAACCTTTACCTCTGTTAACTATAATTCCATTGAAGAGTCTATACTTTGTACTTGCAACATCTGTGACAGTCACAAGATCTTCAGTGAGGAGTCGAGTGTCCTGTGTGCCCTTCATTGCTAAAGCGCAGCGTCATGCAAAGAGTTGGTGTCTGGTCCACAGCTTGGACAGGACCGGCCAGGGTCAGCGGCACACTAGCTATGGAAGCGTGAAGGGCAGTCCAGAGGGAACAGCCATATTGCCATCGACCCAATGCCTCAGGTTACAACCTATTCAGCAAACAGTGCCCCAGATTTAGTACTGTGGTTACAAGAAACTGGCACAAATATGGCACATCTCTGGTGCAACGTGGAACAATTCTGGAGCAATGTGGTGCATCTTGTTTGGGCTAATATTTTTAGACATGCTAGACATGTGTGGATTCTCAAGAAAAGGGGGCATGATTTATATGTGCCACGATGTGCAAAAAATTCTGGTCAAAGTAAGCCAACTAAAAAGGTGGTATAAATTCAGACTAGCCAGACTAAGGATATGACATATTTATCCTCCAGCATCAGCCACTGTGATATAGCTGGTGTATTTTCAGACTGTATGTCTAACCTTGCACTTACTAACTATTAGTAAATCTAGGCCAGTGGGAGAGTCAGTGACTGACAGCTGCATTCCAGTGAAACTTTTAGCATAGTGTTACGTCCACACCCGTTCGAACTTCTGCACCATCCGGCCGCATGCTGCGGCGCAGGTGGTGGGTTCGGCTGTGATTCCTTCCTTTGGGTTCTTCTTGTATTGTTTGACTACTGTCCTATTCCCTCACCTCTGTAATTGATTTTCCACCACACCCATCTCCTTTACCTTTGTTTCCCTCTGCTCCACTAATAGTTAATTTTAGCCTTACCTGTGTGATTGACAGCCTATTGTCCTATCAAGTCTGGGGCAGGTTCTTCCTTCCTATTTATTGTTTGATCACATTAACATTGGTGCTTGCTATTGCCTCATGTGTGCTGGCTATTACTTCTTGCTGTTTTGTTACCTGTATTCTTATTCTTGACCTCTGGATTTACCTTTGACTATTCTCTTGGATTTTGATTCTGTACTGCATTGCTCATCTGTTACTGACCCCTTGGCTAACTGACCTCCGTTTTGTTGTTTGTCCTGTCTGCATTTTGTGTTATCACTTATATCAAGAAGGGATTGACACCCAATTGCCGGCTGTCACCTAGGACAGTTCAGACAAGTAGCTCACTGTCTTGTCGTGTCCCTCCCCAAAAGGTTCACCAGCAGGTACTGGGAAATCGCTCCTATAGCAATTCCCTTACACCTAGGTTCACACAACCGAGTTTCATCTGTGAAAACTTGGTAATTTTGTTCGGCAGATTTACTTGCCTGAACTACATGCCAGGAGTGGTACTGTAGATATCTATGATGCTAGGAGTCCCTGCCTTCCAGTAAAATACTATCCCATACCGATTACAGTACAGGACTGTATGTTCTTGGGAGGCAGGGACTCCTAGCATCATAGATAACTAAATTTCTAGGAGTCCCTCTCTGATCATGAAGTTCAGGCAGGTAAATCCGGCCAACACAGGTGAAATTCGGTCATGTGAATCTAGCCTTAGTGTGTGTTTACACGTTCAGGTATTAAGATGCAGTTTTTGAAGCCAAAACCAAAGGTCGAGTAATGTCACCTATATGCCAGTAAACCAAAGACTTTCAATGTACTGTCAATTACCATGCTAATGAAATGTATAGAAAACATTGTGTAAACCCAGACTTACACTTATACTACCTTTATGATCCACACCTGGTTATGGCTTCAAAAACTGCATCTGAAAACCTCAACATTTCAACACACCCCAGTTTTGTATTGACATTCCAGCGGCTATAATGTGGTAGTGCCTATGAAGTTCCAAAAAATAACATAAATATGATTATAAAATAAAAAAAATAGTGTGTAATTCATTATCCTGAAGGACAAGAATACAAGAATACTATAGCTTAGCTCTAAGGCTACTTTCACATTACAAGGCTTTCCAACCTCTCAGACCTTCTGTTCTTATTTAAACATTGCCAGCCATGATGACAGATACAAAGGGAAGGTCTTATGTTTCCGTCCATCATTCTGACATGCTGATAGATCAGAACAGTGGCAATAACGGTATTGTGAAACTGACCTTAATGCTTTTTTTTTTCTTCTTTCACGTCTGTTCACTATATACCGTGGGTTACTCGAGAGACTTAGCACGTGATACAATTGCATTCTCTGTATAGAAACACATGTTGACCTCACCGCAGTGCAGTAACCTCTTCCAAGTCTGAAGTCATAAGTGGAAATTCCACTTCTCATTGTACATGTTTACCTTCTTATCCCTGCTGCTTGTTAAATCCACATACTATGTATCACAGAAATTTGGAATTTACAGACTCCTTAGTGATTGGGATTTTTTGTCTTTCATATTATATATTTTTCCCATATTATGTACAGTGCACCCATTTTAGTGACACCTCTGCAACATGCACAAGAAATGTTTAACAAGACTTCCCTAAAATCGCGTGCATTCTTTCCCATTCGCTCATGCGTATTCAAGACAATAAGTAATCACTGTATGGTATTTTTAAGTGGATAATAAAAAGTACATGTATATTATTTATTATTGTATTTTTTTTTAATCAGATATTTATTTTGTCACTTTTGTTTTATGGAATGATTTAAAGGCTGTATAAGGCTGAGGTCCTACGTTGCAGAAATGCAGTTTTTTTTGTTGCAGATTTTGCTGCGGTTTTTTGAGCCAAAGCCAGGAGTGGATTGAGCAGAAAGTAGAAGTATAAGAACTTCCTATATATATTTTCCATTCCTTTTGTAGACATTTTTGGCTTTGGCTCAAAAAAACGTGGCAAAATCTGCAACAAAAAAAAGCTGCATTTCCACGTGGGGATTCATCCTAACAGACATGAATGTCGAACACATATGCTCTACCATTAGGGGGTGCTTAGTACATCTTGGTGCTCCACTTTTAGCAGTAAAATGTCAGGGTACATGCACATGATCATGATTTACATGCAGAAAATTCACACCAAAATCTGCATTTATATAGACATAAATTTGTGCAGAAAACTGCACCAACTGGTGGGGATTTGGGTGCAGATTTTGACAAGTGGATTTTGAAGTCATTTTTATATCTGTGGTGGAAAAAAGAAAAAAAAAGACTTTCCATGGATTTTAAAATCATCGCCATAGATCAATATCCACATCGAAAATCTTTCTATGGTCTGTCACTTGTCAGAAACCGAGCCATAATTTCATTATTGTGGCTGAGTTATTATCGCATACATGTACAGTAGTGTCCCTGATTGACAACCTGACCACAATAACATCCCAGACCATAGAAAGTTCCTGCATTCATTTCCAATGACAAGTGAACAAGACAAAAGAATCTTACCACTAAGATGGTTAGAGGAAATCTTTAAAACTCTGCAAAATTTTGAATTATTTATATTTGCAAAATGTTTCTTTTTTTTTTTTTTTTAAAGATAATTTTTAATATGGTATAAGAGACATCAAGAGAAATAAAGAACATATAATAATTATACATAGTTACTAATATAAAGTACAAAGATACTGAAACAACATAAATTGGCAGGGCGACAATGCACAGTATACAGTATAGTGAACATAGATAAGCACAGCTAAGTCATGCGAGTGAAAAAAAAAAAATGGAGAAATAAAACAAAACATCTGACAACTTGCCAGCAGAAGCTATCACATCACAAGACACAAAAGGGAGGGAAAGGGTGTAGGTCAGTCTAAATAGAGCAAGCTAGAATATCCACTAGGTTGTGTCATAAGTTATAGATGATCCAAAAAACATCCATGGAACCCAAGTGGACTGACATTTATCCTCCTCATCGTTCAGAGAAGCAGTCAAGTTCTCCATTGACGTCAAATCTCTCAGTCTCGTATAGTCTAAGAAATAGTTAGGAATGGCATCTTTATCTGTAGATCCCATTGTCACCTCTGCTGATAGCTCCTCTTCTTTAGTGCACAGAACAGCGAGTCTGGTGATATTTACAGCTGAGATTTTCAGCTTTAAAACAACATCAGAACCATGGTTCTAGGTGATACAGGGCCAACATATCAGCATCTGAAGATACCTCCCTCCAGATTCCCTGCATGAACCATATCTCTGCATTTCCTTACAGACTTCTGTGGTGAATTTTATAGGTAAATGGGTGATTTTTAACAGATAGAAAGCTAAACAGGATATTTCATACCCTACCTGACAGTGCTGTGGGTTTAGTGGTGAAAATCCAGGTGACAGGTTCTCTTAACCCCTTAACAACGCATTATATACCTGTACGTCATGGTGTCACTAAGGAAGTATGGAGAGGGCTCAGAAGGCTCATGCCACTAACAGTCGTTGTTAACCCTTTCGATACCTACTGTAAGTCAATTGCAGCACCTAAATAGCAGTGGCACACGGGCGGAACCATATTAGACCCGCTTGTCTCCCACCAGAACGTCATCAGTGGGTGGAGACTTGTTGTCATGATAGCCGGGAGCCTATTGAACTTTCCCAGGCTTGTCATTGCTAAGATTTTATTACACGCTGCCATAGGCAATTGTGTAATTGCATTTTTTTTCCAACTCCACTCTATTCTGAATTTTTTTTCAAGCTTCTCAGTACACTATATGGTACCACTATGAAGTACAATTTGTCCAGCACAAAATAAGCCCTCATATGCCCTCACTCCATGAACTGAAAAATAAAAATGTAATAGCTTTTGGAAAGTGGAGAGGAAAAAAAATCCAAAACACTATATCAGAAAATCGGTGGGGGTTAATAGGAACAGAAACATACCTTTGTGGCCATAAACCAATGAAGCAATGTAGAACATCTTTTTATAGTTGTGTAATCCTGTCTGCAAGGCAGTTCCAAATGTGAGCCAAAGCATTGGCAGCTGTCGGCAAATTTGCCAAATCAGGCCCCGCCCTCAGTGCACTTGCAGGGTGATTTACATATCCATAAAAATATGATTATCTCTGCATTGCTTCATTGGTTTGTGGCCACAAAGGCATGTTTCTGCTCCTTACACAGTCTAAACGATAGGCAGGTTAGTAAATCTGCCTCATTGTCGAACTGTATTAAGAAATTAATCAACACAGAGTTTTGGACCTGGCAATGACTTGGTGTTAAAGAGGTTATGCCATATTTATCCTCTATCTATACCATAGAGGATAAACTACTCATCGTGGAGGGTCTGACTGCTAAGTCCCCACCAATCCTATGGATAGAGGATAAATATTGCTGATGGCATAACCCCTTTAAATGTGGGAGGTTCTCTTTAAAGTAGAGAGTACAACTACTAACATAGCACCACTTTACATAAATAATGATGATCCACTAACCAGATGGTTAGCCAATGACTATTATTACTGCCATGATGTCTAGTGTACATTACTACAAGTGAAATGGTCAGTGGGCAGTCTTTTTTGAAGAATTCCTTTCACGCTGTAGGCAGTTCAAAGGTTTCATAAGTGAGGGTTCCCCATCACTACCACTTAGACATACCTGATCTGCTCAAATTATAATGTCCTTTAGTGGCACTCACATAGTATAATGTCCCCTCAGTGGCCCCTCAGACATTAACCTGTCCTCCCGTGGTCCATAAGACAGCTCCATACTTTTTCCTTCATTTAGAGTGCTGTCCTGCTGTTCCGGGCAGTGGGTCCAAATACAATGGTGGAGTATGGAGGTGACCCTGAGACCACATCATCACGGTGTGTGAGCTGCGATAGAAAAAATATTATATGACAGTGATAGCTATAGAAAGAATTGAGTATTCATTGGCCCATATTTGCTATTGTAGACATTGGCATGAACATGGTGCATCTTTGGGGCATCTTGACACATTTAGTTTGGACTAAAATTTTTCACATGCCTGACTAACCCCCTTCTAATAAAGCTGTGATATAAGCAAGATACAATTGAGCAGGGTAGGTGGGCAGGCGGCTTCCCTGATCACAAGACCCTAGGGCTACATTGATCTTTAAATTAATCGAGACTCCCCCAATGTCCAACCAATTACTGATTGCCGGGGGAAGGGATTAACTTCCTGACAGATGAAGTTTGCCCAATGATCAGCATTAACAATTTTTCCCCACTAGGGATATCAGAAATCCTATGGGTCACCTTCCTGAGGGTCCAGGCTTGCACATTGCAAGGACATATGGAAAGGCGGTGTATCAGACTGACAACCTGTACCAAGTCATGTTAGATTAAACAGAGCAGGATCCATTGATAGGTTATCAATATCTATAACCTCCAAATCCCCTTTAAGCCTGTCCCTTGGGACAACTCATCATTCAATAATGTGTTAACTGAGGTTTTACTTTACATTACATTACATTACAAGCAAATTTATTGCATCATGATCATAAGCAATGACTCAACCACAAAGTATTAAATGCCAGCCACGGTTCTGCTACATATGCAGGTTTTAATGTAATAATATTGGGTATACATGCAGTTTTGTCAGCTGACTCAATTTGCATGGTAGAGGAGAATGGTTAACACTATTTTACGAATTATTAGACAGGGAGAGCTATTGCTGTGACTATGTGCCTATAGGATTGACACTACTATATGTCTGATATGCAATAATAAGAATATAATATGTCAGTTCTGTGTGGCTTCTGTTACTGTCTGGACATGTTTGTAAAGTTTTGATTTTCACAGTTGAGAGAGAGACATAAAACTTAACCTTTGTCATGAAAGAAAAGGCATCATGTGAATGTGGGTGTTGTGACTCTCTCCTGACAGCTGGATTTCAATATGCGCAATCCGTTTGTTCTCAAGGCAGATAAGCCATCGCCAGATGTGTATGGCTGTAACACTCCCTTCTCCCTACTGAGAACACATGCACATGTAAATCTGGCGCAAGTGCGGGGGTCATGAGGAATAGCAGTCAGCCGGAAAAGCATTCAGCCTACAACCACTGGAGGTGTATAACCACCTTCATGGGTTCTTCACACAAGACAAGGGTGTGTTTTACTGTCAAGTGTGGAATTTGCAATAGGCAGTGATATTCTTAGATTTTCCTTAATGTGTTGACAGCTATCTTATGTGTATGGCCAGCATTGCAATATCTGAGACGACAGATCCATCATTATGTTATTAGCTCTGTGCT
Source organism: Leptodactylus fallax (assembly GCA_947044405.1). Taxonomy (NCBI): domain Eukaryota; kingdom Metazoa; phylum Chordata; class Amphibia; order Anura; family Leptodactylidae; genus Leptodactylus; species Leptodactylus fallax. The sequence goes on along the minus strand of CAMRHE010000005.1, from coordinate 5,745,291 downwards.
TTCTGAAGCATGTTGCAGTTGTTCAGTCTTCCAGTAAAGCAAAGGAACACAGCGGGCTTTGTTCTGGGCAGGACATTTCACCACTTACTGCCCTTTATGTGCTGAATTTACTCAATGAAAAATGATTTATGACATTTGGATACATATAAAACACAAAGTATCTATCTTCTTAATGTAGATAGCATTGATAGCCTTCCTATTATATTAATAATTCGGGGGAGCATGATGGAGATATATGACACTGCTGGACGGAAAAGTTTGGGTTAACCACAATGAATGTTGATATGCACAAATGCTTTTCCAGTGACAGCCATAATGTCTCTCTGTATTCATTACAATGGCTCCCATTGACCACAGCTAAATAAAATGCTATCAGAACAAGCAGCTAAATGTCATGTACCAGTTTTAAAAAACATATATCTGCTTTTTTCCAAAATCAGCATTACACCTGTCCATGGGCATGTAAGGTATTGAAAGCAACCCTCTTCCACAACTGTGCCCTAAAGAAAGTCTGTCAGCAGTACATTTGGTAGAAACACCTCTGTATGGTATTGGGAGTAGGTTTATATCCAATTTACTGCTGACAGACTCCCTTTAAGTGCAGGATTTATAGCAGTTCCCACTTTGGGGAGTCTTATACCGTTGGTTGCACGTGTTTATTCTCTACATTGTAATAATATAGTACTGCATTGTGTATATTGTTAGTTCACTATTGCTGATAACTGTGCAAGCAAGGTCAAGCCTGGGGAAAAAGCCTTCCCTTTGGTGATTCCAATAGATCTCTCCCTTTTTGGGAGCCTCTTTGATATTCTCGGAGTAGGCACGGATGCTATAATCCAGTTTAGATGCTGTGGATCATCTATCCTTTCCAGCATGGTAAATTGTTCCAAACATCTTGGAGAACTAAGCACAGATCTTCTGTGGATGTAGGCTTGCTCCAATCTCTTCATGTAATCCCAGATAGACTGGGCAATGTAGAGATCAGGGCTCTCTGGGCGCAATATCATCACTTCCAGGACTCCTCCTCATAAGCATGCGACCATGTGTGTCACGTGGTTGTGATAGGGTCCGTGCTTCCCTTCTTTGGGGCCAGTGAGCACGGTCCACAATATAGACAGGAGTAGGAACTGTCCTGAGTTTTGCTCATGACTGACAGCCCATACATTGGACCGTGAAAATATACGGTCGTGTGTATGGGGCCATAGAGATGAAAAACACAGCTTAGCACACTGACTGCACGTGGTCATCTCCATGAGGCCTAAGGGTGGTCACACTTAATATTGATGTGATTTGGATTTCTGTTTTGTTATTTGTGGAAGAGTGAAAAAATCAGGCGATACCTTTTAGAGGCTAACTGAGTATATTTAGTATAGTATATAGTATATATACTATAGTAAGCTTTCGGAAGTATTAGCTCCCTTCATCAGACATGGTGTTATACAAGAAACTAAAAAATTCACAGATTTTTTATACCCTATAGACATGGACCTTCAAAGGATCTTAGAGTCCTTAAAAAAACAAAATGCAATCTAAGTAGAGAAGTTATTTACAATCGGTCAAAAAATAAACAATCTGGAAAGTTGTGGTGCGTGACAGAGGGATCTGTTTATCACAAGGCATTATGGGAAAGGAGCTGGGAGCTCATGCGCCCTCTGTTGGATGTAATAGATCCTCAGTTTACTTTTGACTCACCGAGTCTTGAGACAGCAAAAGGGATTTTAGCCAAGCCAGTTTCACTTATAACAGAGGGATCTGTTATCTGTTTGCTGTCACGTGGTGATTTGTGACCCTCACAGGTCATATGTAGTGTGACATGAAATTGGCATGAATATTAAGTCCAAATTGCAGAGTTTGAAATTTTTGCATAAATTTATATTCCCATTCTTTCCTCTCCTTCTGCGTCTTAAAATGTCCCATTAAAACCACAACCCGCAAATCTTCAATAGAGTGGTTTTCTCCAGAGAAATGTGCGGCCACTGGCCACTGTTTTGTTCTTTGACATTATTGACCTTTTTTAAGATCTTATTCTGAACACCTTTAGGCTGGGTCACATGGTAAGTGATCGCAGTGGGCTAACCCTCCATCATCTACAGTAGCAGCATTGTGGATGAAATCTACACAAATCTCATCCACACGTTACACTTAAAATCTGCAATGCAACACGACATGCCTTAAACCCCAGTGAAACCTGCAGGTGGGCCCCAGCAAAGATCACCCAATTTCAGGTGTTTTTTGACCCTGCACCTTGCACAGGACCGTGCTATTTCACTGATGAAAATTTGAAAATTCTGCAGAAAGTTCACTCTGTGTGTACATGGCCTAAACGGATTTTTCTGGAATTAGATATTAAGTTATATTATAATAGATCACCAGTGTCAAAGGGGGGTCCGGGACTTGTTGACTGGCGCTTGTCTTGAACTAGGGTCCTCTTAACTCTGTGACCTGGGGATACATACTCACACAGCAACCAACTGCTGCAAGGTGAATGAGGTTTAGGGCCCCTGCAGAGACATCAAGATGGCAATGCCCGAGGAGGGATCATGTGGGTCAGCCTGCCTCTGTACCTAGGTGTCATCTTTGTACCTAAAAATTATAAACTAGGTAGTGTGTTAAATAATCTGATACATTTATTATATGACTTGAAGGCCGGTTGAGATGCCGTCTACTGCCTAAGTGCACGTAGTATAGTGATTGTACTGTGCACCATTCATGCAGATGGTGGGGTGGCTAGGGACCACACTGGCTCAGGAGCCCATTGGACTATTCACCTGTATACAGCTATCATTCCCAGATAATAATAATAATAATAATAATAATAGTCCTTTAATAGTCCCACAGTGGGGAAATTCAGTGTGTTACAGCAGCAAAGATAAGATAAGATAAGCAGATACAAATACAAATACAACATGTACAGGAATGTTCCAAGGTGAGAGGCATTACATTAATAGCAGACAGACAGATAGGACGTAGCAGAGGGGGGGGGGGGGGGGGGGATTTAACAGGCAGAGAGATATTTCAGTTCTCTGTATGTAATGATCTCCGCTTAGGTCGGCGTTGGTTGTACAGCCTAACCGCGGTGGGGAGGAAAGACTTCCGATAGCGCTCCTTCTCACACCTAGGGTGGAGCAGTCGGTCACTGACAGTACTGCTCAGCGCGCGATCACAGTCTCATGCATGGGATGGGAGTTATTCTCCCGCATGGAGCTCACCACGGACAGTATCCTTCTGTCACCCACCACCTGCACTGGGTCCAGTGGGCTCCCCAGGACAGAGCTGGCCCTTCTAATCAGCTTGTCAAGTTTATTTCTGTCCCTGGTTGATATACTGCTCCCCCAGCAGGCCACTCCAAAGAAGATGGCTGATGCCACTACCGAGTTGAAGAAAGTCCTAAGAAGTGCTCCCCGGATTCCAAAGGCTCTCAGCTTCCTAAGCAGGTAGAGCCTGCTGTGGCCCTTCCTGTACAGGGCCTCCATATGATCTGCCCAGTCCAGCTTATTATTAAGGAGCAGACCCAGGTACTTATAGGTGTTCACAATCTCGATGCCCGTCCCCAGGATGTCCACTGGTTTTGGAGGGCATCTGCCTTTACGGAAGTCCACCACCATCTCCTTGGTCTTCCCCGCGTTAATCTTCAGGTGATTCTGGTGGCACCAGTCCACAAAAAAACGGTTCAGTTCTCTGTACTCCCTGTCATCATCGTCTGTGATGAGGCCTACTATTGCAGAGTCGTCAGAATACTTCTGTAGGTAGCAGCTGGATGAGTTGCACCTAAAATCAGCAGTGTACAGTGTGAAGAGGAAAGGGGCGAGAACCGTACCCTGAGGTGCCCCCGTATTACAGATAACGGTACCTGACACACAGTCTTGGGCTCTCACGTATTGAGGTCGATTTTTGAGGTAGTCTAGGATCCAGTTGGAGAGGTGGTGGTCCACTCCAGCAAGGCCCAGCTTGTCTCTCAGTAACCTGGGCTGTATGGTGTTAAAAGCACTGGAGAAATCAAAGAACATTATTCTCACCGTGTTCCCTGGTTTTTCCAGGTGAGACAGAGCCCTGTGCAGAAGGTGGATGATGGCATCATCTACCCCAATGCCCGGTCGATAAGCAAACTGGAGAGGGTCCATAGCGGGGCTCACTAGAGGGCGAAGATGTGTGAGAACCAATCTCTCTAAGATCTTCATCAAGTGGGATGTCAGTGCTACAGGTCTGTAGTCATTGAGGTCCATAGGGTGAGGTTTCTTTGGAACTGGTACCACACAAGAAGATTTCCATAATTCAGGGACTATTTCCTGCCTCAGGCTCATATTATACATATATGTAATTATACCATACAGCTGGTTCCCACAAGTCTTAATTAGCCTTGCACTGATGTCATCTGGCCCTGCGGCTTTCCTCGCCTTGATCTTTTTCATCTCCTTCCTCACCTGGGCCCGTGTGAAGGTCAGACTGTGGTCAGATAAAGACAGATTTCTGGATTTACTGGTCTGTTGGGAAGTAGCCACATGGGGTGAATGGGGTGAAGTCATTGTGGTGAGGGGAGCTGAAGGACATGCTGGGGTGGGAGGAGCTGGTGTGTGATAAAATCTGTTGAAGAATAGGTTTAGTTCATTAAGCCAGTTAACATCTGCCTCAATCTGGCAGACCGACTGTTTATGACCCGAAATTGACTTAAGCCCCTCCCAGACCCCCCTTATGTCTTTTCTTTCCATTTGCTTTTCCATTTTTTCCTTATAACTGGATTTTCCTTGCCTGATTAGATGCCTCAGCTCCTTTTGTACTTCCCTCAACCCCTCCTTATCTCTTGTCCTGAATGCCATCTTTTTCTCCTTAAGTAGTGTTTTTATATCAGAGTTAATCCATGGTTTGTTGCTGGAGAAGCACCTCACCACTTTTGTGGGTACTGTGTTGTCCACACAAAAATTAATGTAGTCCGTTATGCAGTGTGTGAGTCCTTCTATATCTTCTCCATACGAATCCTGCAAAACTTCCCATGCGGTTGTGTCAAAACAATCCCTCAGAGCCTCATCACTCTCCTCGGACCATATCCTCACTGTGCGGGTGACAGCTGGTTTTCTACGTACAAGTGGCTTGTACACAGGTCGGAGATGTACTAGGTTGTGATCCGATCTTCCCAGGGGCGGTAGGGCTGATGAGTTATATGCCTCCCTCACGTTGGCAAAGAACAAGTCCAGTGTTTTGTTGTCTCTTGTGTGGCAGGTTACATACTGTGTGAAACTGGGAAGTGTGGATGATGGAGAGGCGTGGTTGAAATCGCCAGACACAAGAAGGAGGGCCTGGGGGTGCTGAGACTGTAACTGGCTCAGCGTGGCTTGTAGGACCTCGCAGGCAGCGTCAGCTTTCGCAGAGGGGGGACATATGCAGCTATCACGATAACATGTGATAGTTCCCTTGGTAGATAGAAAGGTCTCATGCTCACAGCTAATAGTTCAATGTCCTTACAGCAAGTTTGCTCCTTAATCACAATGTGCCTAGGATTGCACCATCTATTATTCACAAACATTGCCAGCCCCCCTCCTTTCCTCTTACCGCTCTCCCTTGTCCTGTCTGCCCGAAGGAGTTTAAAACCATCCAAGGAGACCAAAGAGTCAGGAGTAACTTCAGTGAGCCAAGTCTCTGTAAGTAGCATCATGCTGCACACCCGAAACTCCTGATGATGCCTGGTGAGCGCTGTTAGTTCATCCATCTTGTTTCCAAGAGATCTCACATTGCCCATAATGATGGAGGGAACAGTTGGTCGGTAACGCCTCTTTTTAATCCTCTGAAGAGTTCCTGCTCTGCAGCCCCTTCCCCCGCTTTTTCTTTCTCCAGAGTTCTTGGGGGATGGGTGGGTAAATGGTATGCAGCCCTGTTGTTGTGACTCTAAGCTGCAGTAATTTCTCTCTTGTGTAGACAAAAGAAATGCCTGCAGACACAAGAGTCTCCATTTCAGCAGGACAAAAAGACAGATAAAAACAAAAAAAAAAGTATCACAAAGGTCCAATTCCAAGTCTTTGTTTCTTCATTTCTTCATAGTGTAAAGTCCATTAAGTAGAGAGATAAAAAACAGACAGAGAAAGAAAAAAATAAGAGAGAGAGAGTCTCAGAGCTGCCTAACAGGCAGCCACTTCAGCGGCGCCATCTTGGGAAAAAAAAAAAAAAAATTGCCATAAATTTATGGTGTTGAGAGGCACGTATTATCTCCAAGCAGTGGATATTTACAGCGCGGTTCAAGAAGTGGTCGAAAAAAATTTTTTAATGGAGTCTATCAGCAGTAAATTCATTACAAGCCTAATCATGGGGAACACACTTTTCCCTTTATTTGTATATGAATAAGATGACAATTTACATGGAAATGGGGCTCCAAAGCTGAATGACAGAGGCATATTTGGAAACTGTACAGGTCGCTTCTACAAGGTGCTGGCATTAGCTTTATAACCTATTTACTGCTGACAGACTCCCTGTAAATCAGACCTATATTTAACTGAATCTCTTCTATACTGCACACTCTAGATGTTATATTTAACCATTCACTTCACTACAAGGATCACATCATCAGTGGACTTTCCAGTTCCTGGTATCCTGTTCTACATTAGTATAAGCCTTATTAAGGATGACGTCATAATCGGAGTTTCCAGCTCCAAGTTTCCTATTCTTCACACGTGCCTTAGTCCTAGAACATTTGTGTAGTGCACAATTCAGGAGATTTTTTTGCAAAATCAGAAGCACCAACAGTGAGTCAACTATACTTTAGAGAGAGAATCTGAGGTTAAACAAAAACATCTAATTCCAGTTTATTCTGCAGTTCTGTACAAAAAGATCGAACTGTCCACGAGAGCTTACAATCTAAATGTAATGGGAGGAGTGGCACAATAAGAACAAGGTGCTAACTTTACTCCGGGGACCAACCCTTTGTACTAGCAATAAGGAAATGAGCCTGACACCCAGCCTGCATATGAGTCATTATATATGCAAAGCAGATAGTCATGCAATAAGCACTCACGGACTATTAGCTGAAATTTATGTCAGTAACCTTGAGGGAATGCTTAAAATTGTAAATGTTAGGAGCATGTGGAATGGCTGGAAGTAGTGAGATATGTAGGATAGCTGCAGCACGGGAGGAGATCTGCAAATGGTAGTGAAAGGAATGGCTTTAAAGAGAGGTTCTGCAGCAGCTGCAGTGTGTAGTATACAATATTGTGCTAGATGTGCTGAGTGTATTATAGAGAATAATACATTCAGCAAACAGCAACCTTAGGCACTCCATGCTCCATTCACATCTATGGGAGTTGCAAGAAGAGCAGACCAGGTAGGCATGCTGGGACTTGTAGTTCCACAGCAGCTATTAGAAGTTACTAGTAACAAAGGGTATTTCAGCATCAAAACCAAAATAGGATTAAAAGTCTATAATGTATTATAAATATTTTAAAACCATTGATGTACACAACATGGGAAACATACTATGTCCCCCATTAGCAAGTGGGACCCCTCTGATGCGTTTAAGACTGTAGTGGGTCAGCTGTTGGAAACAGTTTCGGACTGAAGGACCTGGGGCCCACCTAACAGCTTCCTGCTAGTAGCCTACACCACTCCTCCACTAAAATCTTGCATATGCGCTGATATTCCGGAGTTACTGAGTATTTTCCCAGTATGGTCATCCCCTATAGTACTGTGCATTTCCCAATAGCTACATGACAGTTATATGCACAGTACTGTATGAGGAATGACATCGCCATGGAGCACTACACGTATGTGCATATGTGCAAGATTATAGTGAGGGAGCTGTGATGCAGGCATGGCATACAGGGCTACCAGCAGGAGTTTTAATTTTTATGCTCTTCAGTAGTCCCACACAGTATAATATACTCCCCGGAGCCCCCACACAGAATAATGCTCCACAGAGCCTCTACAAAGTGTAATTCTCCACAGTGGTCCCACACAGTAGAATAGGCTCCCCACAGTGCCGCCCCAGTATAATGCTCCACAGTGGCCCCACACAGTATAACATGCTACCAAGAGCCTCTAGCCGCTTCAGGCAAACCCCTTGAAATTCATTTCAAGAAATATTTGTGAGGTTCGGCCCTCTGATTCGTTTTAGTATTATTATTATACTCTGGAGATCTTCACACCCCAGAGTACAATAAGCGGAGGCCCAGGGGAGGTGATGGTAAATAACAAACAGTTATACTCACCTTGCCTCCCCTCTCCTGGGCATCCTCGTGTCGTTCCGCTGTCTCTGGCTTCCTCTTCAGGCCTGTGATTGGGCCTCAGTGGTCACATGGAACACGCTGATATTATGATGCCAGCATATCCCATGTATCTGCTGAGGCCTAATCACAGGATTCAGTAGTGACCCAAGGGCCGGAGGATCCTCCAGTCCTCCAGTGGACCAGTCTGACGCTGCTTGGAAGTATTCCTAGTGTGAAGTGACCTGTTAAAGGGGTTGTGCAGGATTAGAAAACATGGCTGCTTTCTACTTCTCACATACGCTGGTCACATGGCAATGCTACAGCTCAGTAACATTGAAATGGTTGGACTTGACCTGCAGTATTACCATGTGACCAACAGATGTGATGTCACCTCCTGACAAAAAGAAATTAGCCAAGTTTTCTAATCCTGCACAACCCCTTTAAATAACACTTGGTCTGCGGCCATGTGGTTTTAAATGGTCATGGAACTTACTTACTAGTATTATATTACTAAAAAATCTAAAACTGAAAGGAAAATGACATTCAATGTGTAACATGCACACTTGGCCTAATGTGCATGTTTATGGGGGAACCAGGGGACAGCTGCTTGATAACTACATTATGTTATAACTACTGTATCTGCAACCTTATTATCATTATTTGACATCATTTCCATAGCGCCAATACTTTCCTAGCACTGTGTGCAGATTGTATGACTAAAAGCCCTAACCTCTAGCAGGACTCAAATCTAATCCTATTATTTCACACACTATAGTCACTTTATTAAAAAGACTGGATTACAAGGGAACCAAAGTGCACTGAATGAGCCCAGGTTTGCCAATTTTGATGCCCTGTCTTGATACTCTGATCACCCATTTCATTAACCCCTTCCCACCGGTGGCATTTTTCGATTTTTTGTTTTTTGACTCCCCTTCTTCCAAACCCCATAACTTTTTTATTTTTCTGTTCACAGAGCCATATGAGGGCTTAAATGTTTGTAGGATTATTTGTTCTTTATAATGGTAGCATTTATTATTCTGTACAATGTACTGGGAAGCTGGAAAAAAAAATTCAGAATGGGGGGGAACTAGAGAAAAAGTACATTTGTGCATTTGTGTGACTTTCTTATGGGATTTGTTTTTACAGCGTTCACTGTGCAGCCAAAATGACATGTCACCTGTATTCTATGTTTTGGTACGATTCCGGGGATACCAAATGTATATGGCTTTATTTACATTTTAACCCCCTAACAAAAATCTAAAACTTTGCAAAAAAAATTTTTTTTTCTTAAAATCTCCATATTCTGACAACTGTAATTTTTTTTATTTCCGTGTACAGGGATAGATTGGGCGTCTTTTTTTTTGCAGGGCCAGCTGTAATTTTTAGTTATACCTTTTTTGATCACTTTTTTTTCTAATTTTTATAAAAATGGTGGTTCGGCACTTTTGATTTTTTTTTCCTGCTATGGCGTTCACCGTATGGGAAAAATATTTTTATAAGTTTGCAGGGTGTTTTTGGACACAGGGATACCTAATGTGTATGTTTTTCACAGTAAACTTATATGTATTCTAGGAAAAGCGGGGTGATTTGAACTTTTAATTCATTTAAATTTTATATATAAATATAGTATATATATATATATATATATATATATATATATATATATAATTTTAATACTTTAAATATAAAATTTTTATACTTTATTTATTAGAACCCCTAGTGAGCTTGAACCCCAGGGGTCTGATCACTAATGTAATGCATTGCAAAATACCGTCATTTGCTTTATGTAGCCTGTCATACAAATAAATGCCTTCAATAGGCTACCAGCTGTCATAGCATGGGAACGCTGGCCCCGAATCTCGTTCCAGATTCTGGTGACCCTACCAAAAACTTACCAAGATGCCAGGGGCCTTAATGCCCGCTATCAGAGGATGGATGTCGGTAAGGGGTTAAATACCTTGGTCACCCTCTGCACCCACTTTACACTAGGTCCACATCTCTGTTGCAGCATCCGTCAAAGGCCGTGTGGCGTTTTACATTCAGAGTAAAAACCACGCTGCGGACACACAGTGATTTCCAAACCCGGCGCGGTTTTGGAAATCGCAGCATGTCAATTATACCTACGGAAACGCCGGCAGTTTCCCCATAGGTATAATTGAAACAGAAAGTTCGCAGAGTAAACTTCTGCAAACTTTCTGTCTAAAGCACTGTGGGAAGAACCGCGATGTGTTCCCGCCACGGTTTTTCCCGCAGCGCTTTTTTTGCTGCGGGATGCCACGTGGGGCCTTAGCCTAAAAATCGCCAGATGAAAAAGTCCTGCAAGCCCAACTTTTTCGTCTAGCGGTTTAAGTTAAAAAGAATGACATCTGACTGATACCAGACGGACCCCATTATAGTCAATGGGGTCCCTTGCGCTCTGTTGGTGTCCACTATTTTAGCAGTTCAGTTGTCCATTTTTTTGGTCCTCTGACACCTGACACTAGTTTGAACCTAGTGTTAGAAGCATGTCCTTATTATACACAGGTGCCCAAAATGTTACTCAATATTCCATGTGTGGTCTCACTAGTGTTTAATATGGAGGCATCTATGCCTCTATTCATGCGTCACATGATTTTATTTGCCTTGGCAGCAGCTGCCTGGCACTGGTTCTACAGTTACATGTACTTTCCACTAATATCTCCAATTTCAAGTATTTCTATTGCCACCTGGCGTTTGCATATTAAATCATTTACACTAATGAATTATCTTTTTTATGGATATAAACCCCACGTTTTTTTGCTCATAAGTACACCCAACCAGATAGTAAAGACAATGACACCAAAAATATATTTTAAAAAATGTATTCATAGTTGATCATTGATAGCACAAATATATCACATTTATACAATTCCAGTACAAAATATATAAAATATGGAATTTCTCCAGTATTGTGAGGGAACACAGCCAGCTGCGTTCAGTGCAAAAGTTTTATTCCATGAAATCTGCACATTTCTGTCATTCAGGAAAATAATTTAACCAGCAAATTATTCTTCTTCATATTAAAACCTCTTATCTCTTTCTGTCTCATTTATCCCGACATATCCAAAATCTTTTAACATTTTCTTAACACTTTCCATATTTCCTTTTAATAACACTTTCCAGAACCTTTACATTAATGTAATTCGCCTTCTTTAGCAATCAGTATATACTGATGTAGCAGAGATGAGTCTGTCGTCTGGCACACACCACTCTCTTGTGCTCACTACGTTTGCAATGACAAATTCAGCTCTGCTGCACCTGCACTTATAATACTGTCAATCCATATGGCACATACACAGACAATCTATACACCTACTTTACCCTTTGTAAGAACATTCTTTAGCCAGCTTTTCACTTGCAATAGCTTACTTTCAGTAGCTTTATACAACTAATAGAATTGTTACTTCATAGTCCTTTAAAATTATATAAATTAACAGAAATGACTAGTTTTACATATTTATAAATAATCCTTCTAAAATAAATGTATGCATAAAACTGCATAATTTCCTATTATAAATAAATAAATATTCAGGGTTAAGACTAAAAGTCACTATAGGTACAATTCTTTGCTGCATAGACAATACACAGGTAAGATGCATGTACATACAATACAGGTAAGGTTCATTGCTAGGCAATGTTGAAGTGCAGGGAACAGTTGCCTTCACTGACCATGCTGCCCTGATGGACAAGGAGCAGGTAGATATTAGTACAAGGTACAGTTCTGAACATTCAGCCTTGATGGACAAGAAGCAGGTAGGTGGTCCAAAGTACGGTTTGTAACCCTTCATTCTTGATGGACAAGCTGCAGGTACCGTAGGTGCTACAAGGTATGGTTTCTGTAACATTTGCTGACCATTTAACCTTGAAGACACCAATATAGCACATGGTGCATCTACCCACATAGTCCTGATATGAAAGTTAAGGTCAAAGTCTTCTGACCTTTCATATAGTCCTGAAAGCAGTGGCACGTTTATTCAGATCTCTTCGTTGTCTTCTGTGATAGTGTATTAAACAGCTTGTCCCAGTGGGTGAAATAAGGTGCATAATTTGACACAAACTTTTCATGATGGAGGTCATGATGACTTGGTCCTCCAAATATGCCGAATGGTATTAACCTGTGTGTAGACCATGGCATATCATAGCCACAATGATCTTCTACAGACAGGTAGATATGGATGATGAAGATGGCCATTTCAGTCATTGGATGACAACCCAGCAAGATGGGACTGATGTTAGCAAAGAATCCAAGAGACAGCATTTCCCAGGCGCTGGAATACTGTGTAGCCAAGACAAAGGTGGCAGTGTACTTGTGATGCATCTTGTGAAATGTTTTATACAGCCAAGGAACCTTGTGGTGCAGCAAGTGCCAAGCAAAATACTGGAAATCAAACAGAAGCAGACAGGCAATGATGTCCAGTAAGAATCGATGCAGCTCTGGTGCCACAGGCTTCAAATCTACTGGTCTCCAATACAAGTAAGCAACAGTCAGCGGCAATATATATACCAAGTGGCTGTAAATGGTGTGTGCCAGGCAGTGTAGCACCATAGCCAAGGTAGGTCTGGACTTTGGCTGTACTTGATACTTCTTCAAAGCAGGAATTTTGTGGCAGAGGACATCCAGTGCCAGGTATGGAAGACAGAAGAACATGTAGACTGTGAAGGAGAATATAACTGGATAGAAAGGTGATCTAACCAGATGTTCTTTTGATATGACAAAGTCCCATATTGGCTGCAGTAGGACAGAGCCTGAATCATTCTTTTCCCTCCAGGTAGAGAGGCCTGGAAGTATTACTTGCACGCTGCTGTTCATTCTGAGTGTTGTGCTCTCACAGGTCTGCTTGTGGAGTATATATAGCCCTCCTACTTCCTCCCTGCTGCCTATTAGCTACAGACTGCTTCAGGGAAATCCCGTCTCACTTTCCACTTGGAAAGGAATGCAGTGACGTTGTAAAAGCAAAACTTTTTTTTATATGAGGCTGCAAAAGTGACCGGAATAATTTATCATGCACATTGTGCTACAGGTTCCGGTAGATTTTCTAATCTGAGTGTAAGATTCTTACTGTATATGAGAGTTGGCTTTTATAATAACATAAAATACTCTGGATTGACATTTGTCTACACAAGATTCTTTTTCTCTTGCAGAACTACCATCCCCATCATGCTAGCGAAGATTTCAGTGGCAGTACACAGACTGGCTGTAGAATATTTGGATCGATTCTACTTATAAATTACTGTATATTTATCCGCGTGACATGAGATTTCTGCAGCATCCATGACAACCGTACGGCTATGTCCACAAGGGATGCATTATCTTGGTCATATTCGCCGGGTGATATGCATTAATATTAATTATCACCTTGACACTCCAATTCCTTCAGACCCTGAAGGTTTTTTTCAATATACAACATGCCCATATGTCACAGTAGTTGCATTTAATGCAGCAGTATGGGGGTCACATTGTGAGCAACATGTTGAGGGGTCATTGTGGCTGACAATGAGGACAAGCAATGTTGTAGATAGATAGATATTAGATAGATAGATAGAACAGATAGATATTAGATAGATAGATAGTACAGATAGATATTAGATAGATAGATATGAGATAGATAGATAGATAGATAGATAGTACAGATAGATATTAGATAGATATTAGATAGATATGAGATAGATATTAGATAGATAGATATGGGATAGATAGTACAGATAGATATTAGATAGATAGATATGAGATAGATATTAGATAAATAGATATGAGATAGATAGAGATAGATAGATAGATAGATAGTACACATAGATATTAGATAGTACAGATAGATATTAGATATGAGATAGATATGAGATAGATAGCTAGATATTAGATAGATAGATATGAGATAGATATTAGATAGATATGAGAGATAGATAGATAGTACAGATAGATATTAGATAGTACAGATAGATATTAGATAGATATTAGTTAGATAGATATGAGATAGATAAATAGATAGTACAGATAGATATTAGATAGATATGAGATAGATATTAGATAGATATTAGTTAGATAGATATTAGATAGTACAGATAGATATTAGATAGATACGAGATAGATATTAGATAGATAGATAGGAGATAGATATGAGATAGATAGATACAAAAGATAGATATGAGATAAATAGATAGATATGAGATTGATAGATAGATAGATAGATAGATAGATAGATAGACAGACCAAATTCAACTTAGAATTTCCAAAACAAATGGGAAATAACGGATTGAGGGACAAAGGGAATGGGGGATGGGGACACATCCAGGGTAGGGGCTATAGTACTTCATGACATACCATGCTCCCCCCAGTCTATGGCAGACTCAAAAATACTCTTATTGATACTATGGTCGCTTTGTTTTTTTTTTTGCATCTCCAACAAGATAGTTTCTCTTTTGTGCTCCATGGAGCTGAAGTCTGGAAAAGTCATCCAAGAGTCCCCTGAAGTGAGTGTCCCAACATTTGAGATGGATAGATAGTTCTGTACAAGTTATTGCTAAACATTAGAAAAATGTCTCCAGGTCCCTACAGATATAAGTCACCCTGTCATATAAAAAAGGGCTTAACTCATTTACATTTTAGAAGATCACTTGTTCACACCTCACAGTTTAGTGGAATTTCTAAATCTCAGTTGTTCTTTACATCCTTCATTTCTTCCAGCCTTGATTTAGAATTAGTTACGTAACTTTAGAAAAAAATTAAAAGCTACAGTAAAATACTTATCCCCCTCCCTACACCCATGGAATATATCTTACGATTCTACTCCCACATATTCACACCCTCACTGCTTTATGATGAAGATTACACAGGTTACCTGAGTGGGAAGAAACTAGACAGGCCAGTTATACAACGTATAGCAGAAATAACTCTGAGGGCATTTACATATACTGTATTTAGCTGCATATTCTGAAATGGTCGCCGGATATAGGACCAATTAAAGGTTGATGGAAATTATTAGGCACCAAAGATACGTCACATTGTTCCTTCTGTGCCACTTTTTATAAAAGTTACTATTTCAGAAAGTTGGGGTGAGTTATACCTGAAATTTACAACAGTTCCTGACTGGCACAGATTTCCACTCTGGTGTATGGGAATGTGTCTGTATTATTAATATGAAAAGACCCAAAGTATAATAATAGCAGTATTTGTTGGGGTTACTTACCGATCCTCGCTCCTGCCCACGGCCGCCTCGGCTTCCCCTTCTTCCCTCCAGGGCCCAGCACTGCTATGGCGGTACTTACGCCATTGATTATATAATATCCATACTCACCTGTATTAGCTTGTGTGACTCGCTGCTTGTGGTGGACACGTTCACTAACCTCTGGTACTAGTTGTGACCCACATACTTACCTGTCTTTGTCACAGCTGTGCTTTATTTATTGATCAGCCGCGATATATATAGTGACTTTAAGACAAATCAGGAGTTATCCCAGATGCTGTGACATTTCCCCATATGGGACACCCTAGTAATGACTAGAGGGCATAGTGCGGTGCCTGAAAGTTAAGGCTTATTTATTTTGCTGTTTTTTTGGAAAATAAATGCACAGGGTAAAACCTGTTGGACTTGAACTTTTGTGTTTGTTTCTGACTGTCTGGGTCCACTGCTGCTGCCACTGAGCTTATCCTCCCACATTTGGTGCTTCGGATGCGGGCAGACCCAGTTTAAAACAAGTCTTAAAGAAACAGACACATTTTTTTTGGTCTCATTTTTTCTCCACCACCTTATGTCCTGGGTGAAGGCGGTAGGAGAGCCTAAAAAGGAAGCTGCCGCAATGGAGGACTTGGTTAAGCTTCTTGGACAAGCCCAGCTGGATGCTGAGAGGCATCAACAGTGTGCCATAGAGGCAACCGAAAAATGGCAGCAAGAGATGAGTGCAATGTTCATGAAATAGCGGACCCGTGTTGACTGAGACCTTGGTTGCTCAGAAGGCGGTAGGAGAAACTTCTGCTGAGACCCAGATGGCGATACCCACTGCTTGAGCAGCTGTGCAAAGTTCACTACAGAAGATGACGTCCACTGACGACATCAAGGCATATCTTCATATCTCTGAGCGGGTTGCTGAACGTGAAAAGCTGCCAAAGGAACAGTGGGCCGATGTTGTGGCACCCTTTTTAATCGGGGAACCCCAGAAGGCATATTACGACCTATGTGAGACAGCAGCCAGAGATTATCCCATGTTGAGGAGTGAGGATGGGGTGTGGTTCAGCACTTGGTCTTGAATTTTTCAGGAGTAAAGAAGTAGGGTCCCAACCCATCAGACATGTAATTTATCAAGACGTCAGACTCCAAATAGTGATATATATTGCTTGTTTATTTATCACCGATCCGGTGTTTTCAAGTAACATACAGGCTTATAGAGGTATCTGAACAACGTATAACGTAGAGTTGTAAACGTTTTCGGCCTATATAAGGCCTTCC
The DNA here is from genome assembly GCA_947044405.1 of Leptodactylus fallax. Lineage (NCBI taxonomy): Eukaryota > Metazoa > Chordata > Amphibia > Anura > Leptodactylidae > Leptodactylus > Leptodactylus fallax. The sequence goes on along the minus strand of CAMRHE010000005.1, from coordinate 5,728,649 downwards.
TCAGACTCTCAAGACTCCACCTGGAAGGGGACAACAAAACTGGTCCGCTGACCAGAAAAAGAAATAACTTTGTTATAAAGCAGCTATGGAAAGAACGGTTCTCCGCATGTGAAAGCAGCGCTTGGAAAACCCCTTTAAATATGTAGCGGATCAAAGAAAACCCCTGAATGGAGTATAAGAGCGACTTCCCTAAAGTCACTCCTAAAACCTGGATCACTTCATCCAGGATTCTTCCCCTTGACCTGCTACAATATATATATATATTTATTTATACTGTGTGTGTGTGTGTGTGTGTGTGTGTGTGTGTGTGTGTGTGTGTATATATATATATATATATATATATATATATATATATAATAAGGGGCTCTAATACACCTCCCATTTCCCGTATTTACCTATCCCATTATGTATGTTTTATATTTTACATGGTATAGCTTTTAATGCATTATTAAAAGTGAAGTTTTAATATCATTTCTTCCTCTTTTCCTATGCAATTCTGCTTTCTTCTTCCTTGTTATTTATTTTAAAGTGCACTGTGTAATACTTCATTTTTCCTGTGGTGGCGCTGCAGTAGAGTTTAGCACTTGCTGACATAAGGGGTCCTTGCAGGGGTCCTGACAGAAGGAAATCCTGTGATCTGAATTATGTACAGCACACACAACTAAAACTAAGTACAGTACAGATGCCTATAGACATACAATAACTATCTTTCTCAGCCCCCCTTTAAAATTGACTTTTGCCACGTTATTCATCTATATTTAAAAATAATCGAAAAAATCCTGCAGTCCCTAATGTGACCACTAAGCCTAAAATAATCACTTCCTGTTTCCAGCTGATTTTTGGGGGTCCTGGGTGCCGGACCCCCGCTGATCTTTGATTGATGAACTATTCAAAGGATATAAGCCTGAAAAACCCCTTTAACATGAAAAGATTGATCTCAACAATAGGTTATGTGACACATTCCCTTTATAAGTAAGCCAGTTTCTCTCGAATATTTTTAAGTTATCTTTTTTCCTCAAAAAATTCTACCTTTGGATAGTACAGAGCTTAAATACCAAACACAGTCCATGTATACGAAAGTTGCAGTTTCAGGAAAAGAAACAGACTCTTATTTCTGACCTATTAACCCCTTAATAAAATAAGATTATAGAGGTCATACTCCCTGTATCTGTCACTAAGGTCTAAATCCTTTGCTTTTCATCATACAGTCGAGTATGGCTCCATTTACATGAGGATTATGGACTACATAAGAAGTATATGTTCTATTCCCCATCTTTTTTTTTGGATCAAACATATTGCTAAAGAGTCCACCATGGGCAAATGGTTAGAAGGCAATTATCTAGATGCTTTCTTGTGAAAAAATATTCAAAAGGTGTGACAAACGCTAAGGTATGGCAATGGTGTACACATTCTTTTAGGCAGAAAATAAAATAGTAGTGTGAATGTGGCTGAAAGTAAGCAAAGTAAAAAGAAGTTTAGGAGATTACTGAAGATGTATGATTGAGTTAAATGCTAGCTGTATGAATCTATATACAATAAGCGCCTCCTGGTGGCAGATGCAGGCTGACAAGGTTATATTACTGAAACAAAAAAAATTCTAAATACAGTTCAGGCCCTTTACTCTTTCTGCAGGATAATAATATAATTCAAAAATGCAAAAGCAGCATTATGATGGCAATGAGATGGTTAATGTTTCGAACTTTTTATGATAAGCTGCAATATACACATGTGGACAAAATTGTTGGTACCCCTCGTTTAATGAAAGAAAAACCCAAAATGGTCACAGAAATAACTTGAATCTGACAAAAGTAATAATATATAAAAATTCTATGAAAATGAACAAATGAAAGTCAGACATTGCTTTTCAACCATGCTTCAACAGAATTTTTTTTAAAAAGAAAACTCATGAAACAGGCCTGGACAGAAATGATGGTTCCCTTAACTTAATATTTTGTTGCACAACCTTTTGAGGCAATCACTGCAATCAAACGATTCCTGTAACTGTCAATGAGACTTCTGCACCTCTCAGCAGGTATTGTGGCCACTCCTCATGAGCAAACTGCTCCAGTTGTCTCGGGTTTGAAGGGTGCCTTTTCCAGACGGCATGTTTCAGCTCCTTCCAAAGATGCTCAATACGATTTAGGTCAGGGCTCATAGAAGGCCACTTCAGAATAGTTCAATGTTTTCCTCTTAGCCATTCTTGGGTGTTTTTAGCTGTGTGTTTTGGGTCATTATCCTGTTGCAAGACCCATGACCTGCGACTGAGACCAAGCTTTCTGACACTGGGCAGCACATTTCTGTCTAGAATCCCTTGATAGTCTTGAGATTTCATTGTACAATGCACAGATTCAAGACACCCTGTGCCAGATGCATCAAAGCAGCCCCAGAACATAACAGAGCCTCCTCCATGTTTCACAGTAGGAACAGTGTTCTTTTCAAGATATGCATCATTTTTCCGTCTGTGAACATAGAGCTGATGTGCCTTGCCAAAATTTTCGATTTTTGTCTCATGTGTCCATAGGACCTTCTCCCAGAAGCTTTGTGGCTTGTCAAATGTAGTTTGGCAAATTACTTTTGTCAGATTCAAGTTATTTCTGTGACCATTGTGGGTTTTTCTTTCATTAAATGAGGGGTACCAACAATTTTGTCCACGTGTGTATGTGTACATAAGGAGCTATGCACTATTTCTGGCCATTGTATGATTTGGGTCCTTACAGCAGTTTTCCCCTTCTACATGATCAATCTCTAATTATCAGTTGTCCCTGAGCTAGTGAGGGCAGGCTACTGGGTGCAGACTAGTGGGTGGAGACTAGTAAGTGCAGACTAGTGGGTGGAGACTATTAAGTGCAGACTAGTGGGTGGAGACTAGTGAGGGCAGACTACTGGGTGCAGAATAGTGGGTGGAGACTTGTGAGGGCAGACTACTGGGTACAGAATAGTGGGTAGGGACTAGTAAATGCAGACTAGTGAGTGCAAACTAGTGGGTGGAGACTAGTGAGGGAAGACTAGTGGGTGGAGACTAGTTTCTAGAGACTAGCAAGTGCAGACTAGTGGGTGGAGACTAGTGGGTGGAGACTCATTGCTAGCTGAAGTCTTCTGTAGACTACAAATGAAAAAACAGGGAACTCTGCTCCCTAACTCTGTCTCAGTCGCTCATAAGCGGCATTATACAGAAGAACTGACCAGTATGCATGTTAATGAAGCACTTGGAGTGAAATGAAAAATGTACTATTAGTTCCAGCAGCCTCAGCCTGTGTCTATCTGTATCTTCTCTCTCACTTGGCCCATCCCTCTTTCCCCCTTCCCTTCCATAGCCTTCCATTGGCACATATAATCTGATCCCTGTGTGGCTTGACAGTTCGTCCTGGTAGATTAAAATTGATTCAGCAGAGATTTCAGAGTGAATGTCACTTTAGAAGGAGAAAATAGAGCCTGATACGTTGCAAATGGAGCATTTTTCACTATTAAGATATATTACAAGGTTTCTTATATTCACTTTTCCTATTGATTTATGTCAATTTTGTTGAAAAACTTCTGATCATTTATATTTAAATTACAGATTTTCCTTCCCTCAGCCCTTTGTAATAGAGGATTTATTAATTATAAGGAAATTTATCTTTACAATCTCAGATAATACTGTGTACTTTGTCTCTATAACATTCATAAAAATCTATAACTCGGCCCACTCAGACCAGAATTTTTCTGTTATCTAAATGTACTTGAGATAAAGAATTGGGAAACTCTTATCTTATTCTTACAATACATCTATTATACATCAAACAGCAAGGAAATCAAGGTTCTGACAACTTCATTGTTCCTGCAGCACCACAACCTCTCCCTCATATTAAGGTTGTTTCCTCATTTTCTTTAGAAGATGTCAAGACAAGAGATGGGTGAACTGACTCATACCAAATATTCCAAATTATTTGGGTTTTTATGAAACTGAACAAATGGAGGTTCGTGTCGGGTGGACTAAAATGGCTCCCAGGGGTGGTGAAAAAAAGAAAAAAAAACATTCATATTAACTTTACCTTACTTCTTTTTGGCCTTCTCGCAGCATCCGGCACTCTCCGGGTGACATCATGCACCCGGGAGCACCACCGTGGCCTGTGACGGCCTGTGACTGGACTGTCAGCGGTGACAAGGGCACACCAACTGTCATGACGTCATGAATCTCGGTGTGCTCATGTAATAATGATGATAATAATAATAATACATTTTATTTATATAGCACCAACATATTCCGCAGCACTGTACAATTTGTAGGGTTCAAGTACAAAATAGATACATTACAAAGAAATAGTCAATTCACACAATGGGACTGAGGGCCCTGCTCGCAAGAGCTTACAATCTATGAGGTAGAGGGGGTGACACAAGAGGTAGCATTGCTTATACAATGGTCAGACAATTTTGTAATAGAGGTTACTGTCATTACACATATATAAAGTTGTATGAGCCATTACCAATCGTGTCCTTTAGCATGCAGATGGTGCCTGGACATATAAAGTTAGTCTGCTACAGCATCATATCTTGTGGGGTAATGCAGGAGCGTGAACAGAGAAGGGTTAGTTTTAGGAATTCTAACTACGGATTAGTTTACATTAGGAATTGTAATAGGCCTGTCTGAAAAGATGTGTCTTTAGTTTGCACTTGAAGCTGTAGAAATTGGGAGTTAATCGGATTGTCCGGGATAGAGCATTCCAGAGAAGTGGTGCAACTTGGAAGGTTCTGATAATAAAGTATGTTAGTCTTAGGTCATTGAGTGGTAGCCCAATTACAGGCCTCACTGGTGACCCCAGGTGCATGAAGTCACCGAGGACACCAAGAGAGAGTGCCAGACACTACAAGAAGGCCCAAAAGAGGTAAGGTGAGTATAAATGTGTTTTTATTTATTTCATCTCCCCTGGGCCACCACTTATTATACTCTGGGATTGAAGAGACCACAGAGTATAATAATGTCACTTTTACTTTGACACAACTTCGGCTGTGTTTGCCTTAGAGAGCTACAAATTGGATAGATATGTTCCTAGGAGCCCTGCCAAGTAAGCCAGTGTAAGGTGTGGTTTGTACCAAACTTGTTTGGTACCCTAAACGAATCTGGGACCCGAGCCACTGAACCCGAAACTAAACGAATCCTGAGAGGTTCGCCTAGTCAGGACCCTCAGAAAGTCCAGGCAAGGTTAAAAGAGAATTAAAATGTACAACTGCATTTGAAACTGACTGGACATACTTATAGATGTAGCACTGTTTAACTTGACTTAACTTGTGTGATAACTTGGGGGAATAAAACTCAAATGGTGGCCGGCTTCTGGTCCTAACAGCGGTGGTTCGTGGTACTGGGCGCCGGAAATATAGGGTTCAGACAGTCCAAGTGAAACATAAAAGTGGCTTTATTACAGCTTAAGGGCAACATAACAAAACAACAAACAAAACCTATGCCACAGTTAGGGCCTAACTCACTGCTTGAGCCCCTAACTGTCCTGACTGTTACTCAGCTCTAGCAACAGTCCTCTGTGGACGCCAGCCCTCTGGGACAGACCCTCTCTGTCTGTCGTAGCTGGTCCACTGCTTCCTGCAGGACACTCCAGCCCCTCTGGAGTTACGTGCCGCCCCCTCAAAGGTGTGGCTGAAGGCCTTTTCAGGGCTGGGCCTGGGTTGCTCCACAGCGCCCTCTGGCTCACATACCTACATACCCTCCCCCTCAGCTCACTACCCATGGGGTGAGTTACAATGGGACAAGACATATGTCGCCGTCCCTCTTCAATGCTATACATTTGTCCAGTGTCTCTCCAGATGTCACCATCTGGCGGTCTCAACCTCCACGTTCCAGTCAGTCGAGCCTTCCGTTTTCTCCTCACTTTAAATGCTATGCCAAGATCCTGGCCATTCTGCGCAAAGGCAAGCTCTACTCCATCACTTCCACAATTCGCCATACAGGGGGGATCACATCACTTCCATCACATCTCTCGGCACAGTCTTCAGACCTCCTATTGTACGACTTTGATTCCTCCAGTGAATAGCCGCAAGAATCCTCATCTTCACCCATCATGAATCCACAGTAGCTCAGAGACCAACTAACATGTACTTCCTGCACATCAATGTCTTTAGAGTATGAATATTTCTGTACCTTTTCTGTAACCTTCATCTCAAAGCAAACTTTGCCATCATCATCAAGGCTTAGAAGTTTAGGAGACATAGGCCGCTTGGTCTCCTCTTTGTTTGAGATACACAAACTCTGTACCGTAATATCTTCTCCTTCTGCACAAGGGCCATACAGTACACCCTCACAAAATAGCTCACGCTGAACTACATTTTCTGGTATGTCTTTAACAACTGCCACATCATATATTGGAATGGTTTCAGTATAATGCTTCCACACCTGTACAGCAGCAGGAGAACCACTTCCATACTCTAGTCTTACTTCCTCTTTCTCATACGCATAACTTTCTGGAGGCATGTTGCGGTGCTGTGATAGATTACAAGAATTTTCGTGCCAACTTCTTTCTGATAGTACAGGAGCTGGTGATATCGTCATCTCAACATTCTTCAAGTTATTTTCATTCCCTGTGCTAACACCGGAGGACTGGGATACCAAGTTTTCACCATCACAGTTTTTTCTGTCAGTACCCAGATGCTTTTGGGTTACATGTTCTGGCTGCCGTAATGGTTCTGCTTTCTCTGCCTCTATGCTGGCAGCTTTCTTCAATTCTACTGCCTTCTGTAGCGCACAAATCTCTGATTCCAGTTCCGGAACTTTCTTCACTGCCACATTTTTCTGCACAGCCTCCATCTCAGTTTTTACTATTGCAACTTGCTGAACTTCCTCAATCTTCCTGACATCTTCTATGGCAGCAGATGTAGTCCACTACGCTTCCTAATTCTAGGACATTCTGCAATGTTCTTCTAACATTTGTCAGGTCAGCATCCTGGATAATATTTTCTGCTTCCCCCACTGTTCCCTGAATTATATTGGATTGATCCTCCAACATCTTCTGATAAAGCTTCTGCTCATCTGCAGACTTTTTGTCAAGTCTTTCATTCAAGTCCCGTATCTCAGTGGCTCTCTTATCTTGCTCTTGGTTGAATAAAGACTCTATTTCTTGAATCACATTTTTCAGGGATAACAGCTCTGATTCTTTAGAGGATAACAGGCTCTGCAGCGAGTCTCTCTCATCTTCTAGTGCTGCCAGCTTTGAAGATAGTGCAGATGCCGACTGTTCCGTATTGGATAAAGACTGCTGCAATCGATCCAATGCTTCTTTTTTAGATTCCACTTCGGTTTTTAACTGTTCAATCTGAGAAGTGCGCTCTTCCAACTTTATTTCTGATTCACGCTTCACTTGACCCCTCTGAAACTCCAGCTGTTTCTTGATTTCCTCCTGCTTGTTCACTTGCACCCTTAATTTAGCAACAAGCATTTTTAGATCTACAATCTCAGCAGATAAATTAGACAGGTTTCCTTCAAACTGAATCCTCATGTCTTCTGTCTGGAGGTCCAATTCTCTCTTGGCCTTTTCCAGCATCTCATAAGCATTAGCTTTGTTCTCATACAATATCTGCACAGATTCCAGGTTTTTCTCAACTTCATCCTGGGAGCTAACCAAATCCTCCATTTCAGTGCGCAGTTGCTTGTTGAGCCTCTCTAACTCGGCCTTCAATTCAAGGGTCTCTTTTAGGGAGCGAGCCAAGGCAAGAGCTTTGGTCTCTTTTCCACAAGCCTCTGCTTCAGCACGGTCACGTTCTTCTGCATATCTAGCAGAAAGAGCCTTCTCTTCACCAAGCAGCTGATCAAACTTTTCCTGCTTCCTTTTCAAATTTGACACCATCCGACGTTGATGATCACGATCTACACCTACATCTTCTAGTTCCTGCTGCAGTCTAATTTTTGTCTTCTCAACTTTGTCATAAGCAGCAACCTTCTTCTCAAACCGTTGAGTTGTAGCTTCTAGCTCCTTTTGCAACTTTTCCTTTAGTTCTTCAACAGAGTCCAAGGACCCAATACTATCCTCCATTTTTTTCTTCATATCAGTCGCCTGAGCCTGTAGTGTTGAAATCTGCTTTGTCAAATCTCTTTTTGCTATCTCCTCTTCCTCTAGTTGCTCAAGGAAACCATTTTTCTCATCTTCCATTTGTTTTAGTTTTGTACTAAGGTCAAGCTTCTGACAGGTTTCTTCTTGCAAAAGTTCCTGAGTGTCCTGAAGCTGAGATCCTAGTGTAGAAAAATCTTTGGAAAGTTTGATAAACTTGATGTCTGCTTGAGAAAGAAGCCTTGTGACATTATCCAATTCCACCTGTAGTCTGTTTGCCTTGTCTAGCAGCTCTGCTTGAAACCTGTCCCCTTCTGTGACTTTTAGTTGCAGCTCTTGAAGTTGAGTCTCCACTTTTTTATGACTCTCCTGTAAGGCTTGCACTTTCTGAGCATGGACAGACGACATTTCCATCAAATCTTTGTCTTTATTTTGCACCAAAACAGACAATTTCTCTTTATCTTCAGAAGATCTTGACAGCGCCCTCTCCAGGCTGCATATTCTAGCTTTGAGTTCCCTTTCTCTTTGTTCCAGAACTCCAGCTCTGCTCCGCCATTCATTGACTTCACTATTTAGGCGAACCTGCTTTAGTTCATGCAAGTTTTGCTCTGACTGCAATGTCTGCACCACAGATTCTAAATCACTCTCTTGATCAGAGGCACGCTTCCTCAACTCTGCAATTTCATTTTCTTTGTTAGTTAATGCTGCCGAAAGCTTTTCACACTTCCTCACTTGGTCATCCAGACATTCTGATTGACACTGCAAAAATTCACTTCTCTCACGTTTAGCAGTTTCAAGGTCATCTCTTAATTTTTCAATGATACACTCTTTGGCAATGGAGTCTTGGACATGCTGCTCCTTTAAATTCTGCAATTGCTTCTCAAGCACTTGCTTTTGCTCTACACTCTGTACAACTTTATTAGATAGATCACATTTCATATCAGCAAACTCCTTCTTAGTGACACAGTCCATTCCAGGCAAACCCAGTACCACATTTTCACAATGACTAGGATATGAACTCTTTACAGTTTCAAGCTCTTTCTTTAACTTAAGGTTCTCTTTTTCTGATACCTCAAGTTGCCATTTCCAATCAGATATTTCATCTTCATAAATGAACCTGATGGTTTTAATCTCATCTTCAAGCTGCTGCACCATAATATTTTCATCTTTGGCGCTCTGATGCACTCCAGTATGAGACAATCATAGACATACAGTCAGCAGGGACATATTCTTTCATAGAACAGAGGTGCTTTAGAAAAACTGAGTCACTCTCATGCAACACATTATCTTTACTTGCATTGCACATGATCTGCTCCGGGTTTTGTGTCTCTCTGCATTCAGACTGCTGCACTAATACACCTGTGCATGACTTCTCTGCTTTTTTACAAGCTGAAATTCTCTTTTTCTTGCCCATGGTTTACTAACAAGATTACACAATATTCCACAGCAACCTTGGGGTTCAACCGGCAGCAACTTTTTGCTATCTTCTGCAGTCACATGTATTCAAACAGTTAACTTATGTGGCACTACAACAACCAGCATTTTCTTCTGTCTTCCACAGAAAACATCAACATGGCACCATAGCCTTTCACATACACTTGTTTGCAATATCCAGCTTCTATACACATTGCTAATTTTCTTGCCATCAGCAAAACACTTCACAGACTTCTGTGCCACAGTATACACAAAGTCCATTCCCTGGATTCCTCTTCCAGAGTTTTACAAACACCTTGCTATGTTGCAAATCACTCACCCCCTCCTGGGTTTCTTCAGTTGAAATCACAGATTTCTTCCAGCTGTAGGCCACAATGCACACTTTGCAGTACTGCAATCACAAACCACTTGTCTTCCAGGACTTGCGTGGATCTCTTTATGCGCGCTATTCTCCACCATATGTGATAACTTGGGGGAATAAAACTCAAATGGTGGCCGGCTTCTGGTCCTAACAGCGGTGGTTCGTGGTACTGGGCGCCGGAAATATAGGGTTTAGACGGTCCAAGTGAAACATAAAAGTGGCTTTATTACAGCTTAAGGGCAACATAACAAAACAACAAACAAAACCTATGCCACAGTTAGGGCCTAACTCACTCCTTGAGCCCCTAACTGTCCTGACTGTTACTCAGCTCTAGCAACAGTCCTCTGTGGACGCCAGCCCTCTGGGACAAACCCTCTCTGTCTGTCCTCGCTGGTCCACTGCTTCCTGCTTCCTGCAGGACACTCCAGCCCCTCTGGAGTTACGTGCCGCCCCCTCAAAGGTGTGGCTGAAGGCCTTTTCAGGGCTGGGCCTGGGTCGCTCCACAGCGCCCTCTGGCTCACATACCTACACTTGCTACATCTCAAGATCTGTGATTGCAGATTCAACTTACAGGAAGTTGGGTTATTATTATTATTATTATTATTATTATTGTTGTTTATATAGCACCATTAATTCCATGGTGCTTTACAGTTGTGGATTTACATACGGTACACAAGATATACAAAACAGATAATACAAACAGTGACCAACTGGCACAGTGGGATAGAGGGCCCTGCCCGCAAGGGCTTACAATCTATGAGGGAAGAGGGATAGAGACAGAAGGTGGGGGTAGGGGCTGTTCAGATGGTGGTGTGGTGACAGTAGTGTTATTGGAGGTTGTAGGCCTTCCTGAATAGGTGAGTCTTCAGAGCCTTCTTGAAGCTTGTGGGGGGTGGGGGACAGTCTGATGTGTCCTAGTAGTGAGTTCCAGAATATGGGGGATGCACGGGAGAAGTCTTGGAGACGTTTGTGTGAAGAGCAGATAAGAGCAGAGCGGAGTAGGAGGTCTTTGGAGGATCGGAGGTTACTTGCGGGCAGGTAGCAGGAGATTAGGTCAGAGATATATGGAGGGGACAGGATGTGGATGGCTTTGTATGTCAGCGTTAGTGGATTGAACTCTATTCACTGGGCAACGGGGAGCCAGTGAAGGGATTGGCAGAGGGGAGCGGCTGATGAAGAATGGGGGGAGAGGTGTATTAAGCGAGCAGTTTAAGGTGGACTGGAGGGGGTTAAGGTTATCATGACCCTTGGGAGGAATAAGGATTAGGGTTCACAATGCAAGCTTTATGGCACCTCTTATTTCTTGGAAAACAGGAAATAATCATGGAATAAAACAAAATCTCTCCCACCCTTGTATCTCTTGCCATTTCCCATCTGACTGTCTTGTACATATTAAAGATCAATGTGTATGGCCAGTTTTAGGCAGTCTATCCTTCAAGGGGAGACTGTCAGATGTGAGTCAGTCTAGCATAAGCCAGGATTAGCACTTTAATACAGAAGAGGAACAATGGACACCATTCATCCCCATCAAAGGATGTTTTCTTAATAAAACAAAACGCTTAAAATTATTTTTCAGTGAAAAACATTTTTAAGAACTATTTATAAACAGACTCTCCCTGCCATTCATAGTCAGTATAGAAAATCTGAATACACCTGTGTAATATACTGTATATAGATGTAAATGGAATAATTGATCCCCTACTGTAAGAATATTAGAAGTTTATGAGAAGCTATGTCATCATGTAAATACATGATTTTGCACACTGAGTGCTTTAAAGGGGTTAAAAATATCAGACTGGTGAGGGTCCTAGACCTGACACCTAAACATATCAGCTCTTCTCAGCATCTGATACACAGAGAATGGAGCAGGAAGCAGACAGCTCCGTTCCCTGTGCAGTGGCTAGATCAGGTACTGCAGATCAGCTCCCATTCACTTAGGAACCTAAGCTGCAGTAACTCAGTTAAGCCACTACACAGAGAACAGCGCTGGCTGCTTCCTTCTTCATTCTCTGTATACCAGCTTCTATGATAAGCTTTGTTGGGTGTTGGACCTTCAATAATCTGATATTGATGACCTATTTTTAGAATAGGTCATCAATATTTTTAGCCTGGAAAACCCCTTGAATAAAGGACAATGAAGTCACTTAGACACAGCTGCTGCAGAACCTATTTTGAATCAGAATTGGTAGCTTCGTGTGTTTCATTGATCGAATAACATTAACCATTCATACAGTCGCTATTTGCCTCTATAAGATACCATACAAACATGTCCACACATACAGTGTGTGCCCTTATTCACTCAGTGACTTCGACCTTAAACTTGGAGGAGGCTTCAGGAGGGTTCAGTTGGGAGGCTATGAAGAAATTCAACTCAGTGGAAACAAATAACAAGTTCTAGAGGAGACCCGGATATGTGGATGCCTAAAGTCAGTTCAGTCTAGAGGTGCAAGGTATTAAATGGAATCATTAGTTAAAGGGATCATGGTGTAGTAAGGGCTTTTCAGAACAGGAAGTGGATTAATAAAGACCATCTACCCATCACTGTACATGATGGAGAATGTATTCCAAGTGGAGATCTGTCTAAAATAGTACAGTCCTAGAGTAGGGCTCCTGCAGAATCAACAGGGACCCAAGAGAATGATAGACTCATTAAAAGGAGTTTTCCAAATATGACCAATAGTACATTTTACCAAACTCCCATAAATAGTGTACAGTATATTTCATTCCTTTTTACTCCTGTGCTCTGTTAAGAACCTTCTGCTTTATAATATTGCCATCTAGTGGATATGTTGTTAAATTACATTTTGTGATGAATTGCATGCAAGTCATGTGAAACCTTAGTACAGATAGCTAAAGCGTTGTCTGAGTTAATTTTTATTATTGTTTAATAGGAATGCTGAAGAGGCCATAAACATAAAAAAAAACTTTACTCACCTCTCCCGCTCTCCTTTTCCACAGGGGTAGGACCTGTCTCCTGTATACAGTTCCCCCTGCTGATATCACCTTCACATTGTGAGGCCTGCAGCGGTCACCAGGCAAAAACAGCCCAGGGTCCTGTACACATTAGAATGGGTCTGCCACCACTGGAAACGACAGTGAGTAAAAAATGAGGCGGATAACCCTTTTTATTTGTTTGAGGATTATTTAGTATTGAGAAAAAATCATGGTTCTGCTAAATGGTGAATTATAGGTTGGGCAGGTTGGATTAAACTAGCCCCAGTACCTTATAGCGCTCAGAGCCGTGGCCACAGTGCTATAATTTTTTTATAGAATGGCTGTTTAATTTTTGGAAAAAGTTGCTTTTATTCCTATGCAAATGAGCTAAGAGTGCATTGGGGGCGTGTCCTAGGGGCTGAGCATCATGGTAAGATCTTCGTCTTGTTCAGGAGGACGTGGAGGAAAGGTCCGATCACTTCAGTGTTACTGGGAGAGGTATTAAGCAAGAGGAAAATCTTATTGTGATGCGTAGCCAGCCGAAAAAACACATTTATCATGTATTTTTAGCTCGTTTTCTCATTTGGAATAAAAAGTATTTTTTTTTTTTTGTCAAAATCATTCTACAGACAAACTATAGCACTGTGCTCATGTCTCTGATCACTATAAGGTACTAGGGCTGATTTAACCCCTTACGTTGGATGTCAGGTATTTAAATTTGTGAGCTGAGTGGCCGCCATGGCCATTGAGTCTCTGCTGTATTATTGTTACGTCCGCACCTGTTCGAACTTCTGCACCATCCGGCTGCTTGCTGCGGCGCAGGAGGCATGGCCGGATGTGATTCTTTCCTTTGGGTTTTTCTTGTATTGTCTGAACACTGTCCTATTCCCTCTCCTCCTTAATTGATTTTCCACCACACCCATCTCCTTTACCTTGGTTTTCCTCTGCTCCACTAATAGTTAATTTTAGCCTTACCTGTGTGATTGACAGCCTATCGTCCTATCAAGTCTGGGGCGGGTTCTTCCTTCCTATTTATTGTTTGCTCACATTCACATGACTTTTGGATATGGGATGGACCCTCACTCCTTTCTAAAACCACCCAAACTACAGTAAACATTGACTTTGGAATAAGCACACAAAACACTTTATTTTGGGTGTCAAAATGGCCACAGCCTTATTTAAATCACAGAACTAAAATAATCACAGAAGGAGTCAGGTGAAGAGCAAGACCATTGGGATTCACGAATCCTGTGAGATCCCCCGCTGTCTGACATACAACACCCAGCCAGACAGCAATAAAGGGGCGGCACGCTCCGGCTTGCAATTCTAGCAGAGCCAGTACACTTTAAGGGCACCAATGACCCTGTGCTTAACTACTGGATGACGTTACTATTACAACATCCTTCAGGCTATAATAGACTATAATACTGAAATTACCATAAACCCATATACAAGAGGGATTCTGCCATACCACAAACATGTAATTGGCAACCATTTATGCATATAAGTATATACTTCCCACTTATGTGATGTGGGGTCCCACTTATGGTGGTAACTGTAAACAAATGATATAGATGTATATACTATGTATGAGATAAGACCTCTTCAAGGAATACCTCTGCCACTAAAAAACTAGAACTGTCCATTTATATTCATTGGCAACCCTATACCCTTATACTGCCAGGAGAGACATAGAGAGTATAAAGAAGAGAAGAGAAAAGTACTTGCTGTGCTTCAGCTTCTCCAGATACAACAGCAAGCACAGTGCACTTAAGGTAGTGAAAAACCTCACCATTGTTGTTCAATGGGTCCCAGCCACATCAACAGTAAAACAAGTCATTAAATGACATTTATAATGATGAGAATAAGCCCACAATCTGCTTGAGTTACAGGAGTCTTTGAAGGCAGTGAGAGACCCTCTCCTGTCATCTCTCAATCATTTTCAGAGCACTTGATGACCTTTACCCTTAGACGCATGCACCGACCCAGGGGCACCATTCCATACCAGGGGGCCATTCCTTTGATGGTCACCCCTCCACACCAGGTGGCCATACTTCCGATGGTCACCCCTCCACACCAGGGGGCCATTCCTTTGATGGTCACCCCTCCACACCAGGGGGCCATACCTCTGATGGTTACCCCTCTACACTAGGGGGCCATTCCTTTGATGGTCACCCCTCAACACCAGTGGGTCATACCTCCGATGGTTACCTCTCCACACCAGGGGGCCATTCCTTTGATGGTCACCCCTCCACACCAGGGGCCATAACTCCAATGGTGACCCCTGCACTGGGCTACACCTGAGGTGGTTGCCCATTAGTCACCAAATTATAAGTAACTTCAAGGACCCATAAAAAAATAAAAATATATATTTATTGTAAATAGTGTGAATTATAATGCACAACAATAGCTATAGTGTAGGATTACATTTAAGCTAAAGTATTAAGAAAATACATCAGTAAATAACTATATTACATTCTGTTAAGCACGTTCAGTCAAAAAATGGCAAAAACAGGTTGTTAGTGTATCCCAAACCACCAGCAGTTACACGCTGACTTGGAGGCACTTGTACGCATCCCAATTCTAAGCAACCATTACATAACAGAGTAAAACATTGGCCTAAAGATAGGAGGCCCATGCAAGCAGGGTCCTCTCTTCCACGTGTACTAGATCACTCAGCTAGTTAGCTATGTATGTATTGTACTTATGTTGGCACTATGTATGTAAATCCCTTGATATATATATATATATATATATATATATATACTGTACCATGGAATTAAAGGTGCTCTAAAAGAAATAATAATAACTTAGATGGCTCACCCTAAATACTGTATAAGCAATAATATTAAATTATACCAGCTCCAGAATAATCCAGAGCCATGTAGGTAATAAGGAATGACAGCAGCTGTCAATGGGTACAAAATAATACTATTATAGGACAGCTATAACATCTAGCAATTCCCTTACAATTGTACAACAGAGACCCGGTGCGAACACCCACGATCATTGCCCGCATTGATCGCAGGCATTAAAGCCTCTGGAACCTCAGCCAAAGCTGACTGGGGTGCCCTTTTTGCTCGCAAGAAAATCACACAAACTCCAATTCTCATCATTCAGAATTTTTTTCCAGCTTCCCAGCACATTGCACAAAATATTAAATGGTACCATTACGAAGTACAATTTGTCTCGCAAATAATAAGCCCTCGTATAGCTCTGTGAACAGAAAAATAACCAAGTTATCTGGTTTGGAATGCGGTGAATCAAAAAAGAAAATCGAAAAATGCCTGTGGCGGGAAAGGGGTAAATGTGTGTATCCTTGTGAATGTGTACATATTTGGGGCTAAATGAGCACATTAAAGAAAATGAAATATCTAAATTTCACCTTTTGTTTTAATTCCTGTGAAACTCTTAAAGGGTTAACATATTTTCCATGTACTGTTTTGGATTATTTGAGAAGTGCAGTTTTTCTTTAATTCAATCTCGTTCTGAATTTTTTTCCAGCTTCCCAGTACAATGTACGGACTAATAAATGAAACTATTAGAAAGTAAAATTTGTCCCGCAAATATTAAGCCCTCATATGGCTCTGTAAATGGAAAAATAAAAAAGTTATGGGGTTTGGAAATCGGGGAGGCAAAAACAAAAATCGAGAAATGCCTGCGGTGGGAAGGGGTTAATAACATTTCTGGTGCTGACAGATTTTTATGATTTTTATAGTGTACATGGAGAGGCTGTGATTATAGTGGACAGAGAGAGACTATGGATATAGTGGACAGAGGGGAGGCTGTGGATATAGTGGACAGGGAGAGGCTGTGGATATAGCGGACAGGGAGAGGCTGTGGATATAGCGGACAGGGAGAGGCTGTGGATAAAGTGGACAGGGAGAGGCTGTGGATATAGTGGACAGAGGGGAGGCTGTGGATATAGTGGACAGGGAGAGACTGTGGATATAGTGGACAGGGAGAGGCTGTGGATATAGAGGACAGGGAGAGGCTGTGGATATAGTGGACAGAAGGGAGGCTGTGGATATAGTGGACAGGGAGAGGCTGTGGATAAAGTGGACAGAGGGGAGGCTGTGGATATAGTGGACAGGGAGAGGCTGTGGATATAGAGGACAGGGAGAGGCTGTGGATATAGTGGACAGAAGGGAGGCTGTGGATATAGTGGACAAGGAGAGGCTGTGGATAAAGTGGACAGAGGGGAGGCTGTGGATATAGTGGACAGGGAGAGGCTGTGGATATAGAGGACAGGGAGAGGCTGTGGATATAGTGGACAGAAGGGAGGCTGTGGATATAGTGGACAGAGAGAGGCTGTGGATATAGTGGACAGGGAGAGGCTGTGGATATAGAGGACAGGGAGAGGCTGTGGATATAGTGGACAGAGAGAGGCTGTGGATATAGTGGACAGAGGGGAGGCTGTGGATATAGTGGACAAAGGGGAGGCTGTGGATATAGTGGACAGAGAGAGGCTGTGGATATAGTGGACAGAGGGGAGGCTGTGGATATAGTGGACAGGGAGAGGCAGTGGATATTGTGGACAGAGAGAGGCTGTGGATATAGTGGACAGGGAGAGATTGTGGATATAGCGGACAGGGAGAGGCTGTGGAAATAGTGGACAGGGAAAGACTGTCGATATAGCAGACAGGGAGAGGCTGTGGATATAGCGGACAGGGAGAGGCTGTGGACATAGTGGACAGGGAGAGACTGTGGATATAGCGGACAGGGAGAGGCTGTGGATAGTGTCTTCCTGGACTTTGCAAAGGCGTTTGACACTGTCCCTCATAGATGTTAATGGGTTAAATCAGGTCCGTTGGTTTGGAAAATATAGTTTGCAATTGGATAGAAACTGGTTAAAGGATCATATCCAGAGAGTTATGGCTAATGACTGCAGCTCAGACTGGTCCTTTCTTATAAGTGGTTTACCCCAAGGTTCAGTGCTGGGTCCTCTGTTATTTAACTTATTTATTAATGATATAGAAGATGGGATTAATAGCACTGTCTCTATTTTTGCAGATGACACCAATCTATATAGTACAGTGCAGTCTAAGGAGAATATATGTAGGTTACAAGCAGACCTGGACAGACTGAGTGTTTGGGCATCCACATGGCAAATTAAGTTCAAGTAAAGTTGTGCATCTGGGTAAAAATAATCTGCATGCAACATATGTCCTACAAGGAGTAACGTTGAGTCACTGGTGGAGAAGGATCTGAGTGTACTTGTAGATCATAGATTAAATTACAGCACGCAATGTCAGTCATCTGCTTCTAAGGCCAACAGTATATTGTCATGTATTAATAGAGTTATGGACTCGCAGGACAGGGATGTAAAATTATTACTTTATATGTCATTGGTGCGGCCCCATCTGGAATATGCAGTTCAGTTCTGGGCATCAGTTCATAGAAAAGATGTTCTAGAGTTGGAAAAGGTACCACGGAGGGCCACAAAATATTGCATGGAGTTTATCAGTTATGATAAGAGGTTAAAGGGGTTAAATCTGTTTAGTCTGGAGAAGAGGCGTTTAAGGTGAAATATGATAAGCCTGTAAAGACTGTGAATCTGTACAATAGCCTACCCCAGGAGATGCTTCTTCACTGTAAGGACTGTGGAACAGCCTACCACAGTAGGGCATTGATCGCGGGCATTGTTAAGTGTGCCAGTCCGTGACCCCCCCCTCCAAATCGACCCCCCAAAGCAGATAAACTATCCCCGGGGCCGGTCCTCACCGGCCCCGTACCTTTGAAGTTGCAGGCCGGCTCCCGCGGGTGAGATCGCAGGAGCCGACCTGTTTTTTTGACAGCCGGGAGCCTTATGAAGGCTCCCAGGCCTGTCATAGGAATATTACTATTGCCTCAATAATAATCTCCCAGAGACTGCAATAGGTTGTATTGCAGTCTATGGGATGATTGCAGGTTCAAGCCCCCCCCTAGGAGGGGTTAATAGTAAAAAAGAAAAAAGTTACAGAATATAAAAAACACAAAATAAGTTCAAGCCCCCTCCCACTTTCACTAGAATACATATAAAAATAAAATATTACTGTGACACACATACACATTAGGTATCCCTGTGTCCGAAAAGTCCCGGTCTACAAACTTATAAAAATATTTTACCTCTATAGTGAATGCCGTAGCAAAAAAAAAAAGATCAAAAGTGCCCAACTGCTGTTTTTTTGCTGTTTCACGTTTGATAAAAGTTGAAATAAAAAGCGATCAAATGTGTGATTGTTCTTCATGGAAAAAATTAAGACCTACCCCGAAAATAAGCCCTAGCCCTTTTTTCAGAGCAAAAAATAATATAAGACCCTGTCTTATTTTCGGAGAAACACGGTATGTCATTTTCTGACAACACGTTCCATTTAGGCCATGCCCATAACACTGCCCATGTCTCTATGATCACACTCACTCCTGCCCAGTCTCTCTTTGTTCCCACACAGTAATCGTTCCCTTCTTTGTGTAAACACAGTAATATCTCCTTAGTGTCCCCACACAGTATAATGCATCTTAATGCCCCCACATACAGTGGGGAAAAAAAGTATTTAGTCAGCCACCAATTGTGCAAGTTCTCCCACTTAAAAAGATGAGGCCGGCCTGTAATTGTCATCATAGGTAGACCTCAACTATGAGAGACAAAATGAGAAAACATATCTAGAAAATCACATTGTCTGATTTTTTAAGAATTTATTTGCAAATTATGGTATAAAATAACCATTTGGTCACCTACAAACAAGCAAGATTTCTGACTCTCACAGACCTGTAACTTCTTCTTTAAGAGGCTCCTCTGTCCTCCACTCATTACCTATAGTAATGGCTCCTTGGTGTGAAGAAATCAACTGTGGGAGCAATAATTAGAAAATGAAAGACATACAAGACCACTGATAATCTCCCTCCATCAGGGGCTCCACGCAAGATCTCACCCCGTGGGATCAAAATGATCACAAGAACGGTGAGCAAAAATCCCAGAACCACACGGGGGGACCTAGTGAATGACCTGCAGAAAGCTGAGACTAACGTAACAAAGGCTTGTTTGCTAGAGAGCATTTGGATGTTCCAGAAGAGTATTGGGAGAATGTCATATGGTAAGATGTAAACAAAGTAGAACTGTTTGATAGAAACACAACTCGTTGTGTTTGGAGGAGAGTGAATGCTGAGTTGCATCCAAAGAACACCATACCTACTGTGAAGCATGGGGGTGGCAACATCATGCTTTGGGGCTGTTTCTCTGCAAAGGGACCCGGACGACTGATCCGTGTACATGAAAGAATGAATGGGGCCATGTATCGTGAGATTTTGAGTGCAAACCTCTTTCCATCAGCAAAAGCATTGAAGAGAAAACGTGGCTGGGTCTTTCAGTATGACAATGATCCCAAGCACACCGCCAGGGCAACGAAGCAGTGGCTTCTTAAGAAGTATTTCAAGGTCCTGGAGTGGCCTAGCCAGTCTCCAGATCTCAACCCTATAGAAAACCTTTGGATGGAGTTGAAAGTCCGTGTTGCCCAGCGACAGCCCCAAAACATCACTACTCTAGAGGAGATCTGCATGGAGGAATGGGCCAACATACCAGCAACAGTGTGTGCCAAGTGCCTGCAGCACTTTTCTCGCTGCATGTTTTGAGCGGAAGCCAAGCGGAAACCACATGGACTTTCCTTGGGTAAACCGCTTTTCCATGTGTATAGGTTTCTGTTCGGGGGTCCCCAAGCGGACTCCCCGAACGGAAACCGAACGCAGATGTGAACCGGCCCTAAGAGGTAAGTAATGTGCTAGAAAAAGAAGCCCAATGAAAGACTGAGGTCAGAATGGACGTGATTTGATTGTTACCTGCATCAGTTTTCTTGCTGCTTCATTTTTATGATGTTCATTCAGAGGTTAAAAAAGATATTGTAAATTTTTTTCTACAGTTCATTATGATTATGGCAATACCATATTTATATAGGTTCTGTTATGTTTTACTAAAAAACCCTTTAAGAAACTATTGCATGGGCTCACTGTTATGAGTCATGTACTGTATATATCCCAGTAGTAAAGCTAGCTGGGAGACAGGAAGGGGGTGCCAATCCTGGGCCCACTGACTCTGCGCGGCCCACACCCTTGGCCGCTGCAATTTCAACTATATCAGCGTCTACAACGACACTTATACAGTTATGCATGGTAGAGTAGGAGGCTCTAATGGCTTCTTGCTCTACCATTGTTGCTTGCAGACCACAAGTCTCTTTTGTCTCCATGAACTACAGGGACCGGAAACAACCCGAAATGACTGATCCATGCAGGGGCCAACTATTCGCTCCCCACCAATCAGATATTTATGGCCTATCCTAAGGATAACCCGTAAGTAAAAAAAAAAATTGCAGACAAATTCTTTAATATAAGGGGAACATTGGGGGCAATATTTATGTAAACATCAGGGGCATAGTTAATAAAAGGGGGTATTATTAATGTCTGGGAAGTTGGGCAGTATTAATTTAACGTAGCACTCAGGTGTATTATTAATTAGGGAACATTATTAATTGCAGAGACACTGTTAATGTAAGGGGGCATACAGGGGCATCATTACTTTAAAGTATGCACACAGGGGTTATTATTTTCAGGGGATTTTTATAATGTATATTTTAGTATACATTAGTATACATACATTAGTATTCCACTTGGATTACTGTTCTTGCTGCAACTTGTTCTCTAAATTGTCACTCTGCTGTCATGTTATACCAAATCTGAAAGTAATAAATTAATTTGTGTACATGAAACAAGTATATATGTAATATGGCATTATTCTGAGACAAGACTTCATAAGGAAAGTAGCAAAAATAGATAAAGTCCTTGCAAGGATGACAACCCTCATCATTGACTGTTTACTGACAACCAATAGCTGCTTTCAGTTTCTATTCTCTGCTGAATGACCTGAGTCTACTTGTCTTCCTACAGTATCATTTCTTCCCTCTCTCCTCCTCCTTAAGAGGGTGTGACATTCTCTTGGATTGTCTGACTATAAAAGTATGGAGACAAGGTAACAATATTCTACTTGGAAATCTTCCATTTGACAGGACAGGAAAACAGTCAGAATGAGGTAAGCAGCTTCACATTTTATGATATATATTTTTTTTAGTTTCTGAGAAAGTTATTTGACATTATTAAGACTTTATGTTATATATTACTAGACTGAATATAATGTTGGGTTTTAGCTATATTGTATGTATCTGTCTTGTGGCATAACTTACTCGGTCACTTACAGTGGATGGAGTTTCATTGGTTATGATGTGCTTGAGCTTAATATTAATGGACTATGGAAAAGAGAAGTTGGGTGAAAACCTGATGATGTTTCAGCCGTATGCACACAAGGCAGTTCAGTGCAGTAAAGAACTTCTAATTGTTCATCTTATTTTTCATGTTTTTATCTGGTTTTGTTTAAAATATTTTGTGAACTTAGCCTTATACTTTAATGCAACCTAGTTTATCCAGCAAAATAATGTTATACAATTTGCATATTTTTGCTAGGGATTTGCTAGGCGAACTCATAGTTTATATGACCAGGGTGCTGGTGGAAGGGGGCACCAACAAGTCACTCTGCTTTGGCGTGATTAGTTGCATACCTATGGCACTTCCACTGTACAGTATACCATACAGTACCATTTACAAAGGTGCTAAGCGCTCAGCACGGGCAGGGCTGCTTTATCCATAGGTGCAATGGTGCAGCTGCACCGGGCCTTATGAATGCGGGGGCCCCCTCAGCTGCCCCGGATCTAGAAGGACAGTCCCAAATTTTAGGTGTTGTCCCACTGGTCCGGGCGACAGGCAATGCTTTCAACTCTATCTGTGTCCTTTGTTGATTTAAGATTGCAGAGGAAATTATGTTATAGGGGATTGGGGGCCCATTTTCAAAAAGTTTGTACAATGCATTAAAACCGCCCTGAGTACCTGGCTCTAAACAACCACACTGATAGACACTGGCTCTAAACAAGGCTCTGCAGGTACTGTTAGGAAAATGTAGATTGTGATCCCCATATGGGACAGTGACTGACAATTGCTGTGGAATATGTTGGCGCTATACAAGTAAGCTAAATAAATAAATAAATAAAAGGTATACAGTGACCATATACTGATAGATACTGTCTCTACATAAGGCTCTGCAGACGGTATACAGTGAACATATACTGATAGATACCGGCTTTACACAAGGCTCTGCAGATGGTGTACAGTGACCATATACTGATAAATACCGGCTTTACACAGGGTTCTGCAGACAGTACACAGTGACCATATAGTGATAGATACTGTCTTTACACAGAGCTCTGCAGACAGTATACAGTGACCATATGCTGATAAATACCAGATGTACACAAGCCTCTGCAGATATTTTACAGTGGCCAAATACTGATAGATACCAGCTATACACTAGGCTCTTCAGACAGTATACAGTGACCATATACTGATAAATACCGGCTTTACACAGGCCCCGGCGGGAAAAAAAAAAAAAAAAAAAAAAAAAAATATTTTTTTTTCCCAAGGCCCCGGCAGGCAAAAAAAAGAAACCAACCGTAAATAAACACCACCCCCCCACACCCCCCCCCAAATATTTTTTAGCGGCGAAAAAAAAAAAAAAACCACCCACACACCACGCCCCCCACAAAAAACAAAACACCAATAAATAAAAAAAACCGCCCCCCCACAGGACCCCCCACACACTTGTAAGAGACACCCAATGTTGTCCCAAGCTTTTTTTGTCTGTATAAACTGTTAATGTTGAATATATTTTTGTGATTCTGTTTCTTTAAGACACCAGCCATTGTAATTGTGACATGATGCTGGGGTGAGACGGGGTGTTTTGAGTTTGTGGGTGTTTTTTGGGTTTCCCTCCGCCCCTGTATTTGCGGGACCCCCCCTTTTATGTCAGCTTGCCTGTTCTGCAGACAGAGTGTGAGCAGAGCAGCAGGAAGTGACGAGACAGAGAGCAGCAGCCATCTTGGCAAGTGTTGTATTGAACTGGTGTGGAGATTTTTCTGTACAGCTAAGCTGTATCTTGGTCCAGAGACAAACAGAGTGTAAAGAGACAACAGGACTAGTGAGTCCATGTGAAAGGAACTGTGCTCAGTGGCTGATCAGTGAGACTGACATTGTGACTGTGTATATGGATACCACAGATAGAGACTCGCAGTGCTGTTGATGTACTGGACGGCACCTGCTAAACCCCGGCTTACAACCCAGCTCAGTGTATGGATTCGGCAGGACTGTCAGTGTGCTGAGTGGAATCTGCTGTTGGATTACATTGCATTCATTGGGTTTCCCTGTTAAAGAGGACTTCATTTCTCCCAAGATCCTGATAACAGTGAGGAGAGGACGCTTCACTATAAAAGAAAGGAACGACTTTGGGCCCCACCGCGCGCTTCTACGGACTGTAAGCGGTCCACCTGGACCACTGGGGAAAAGGGGGTGCACCCAAATGTGATGTCAGGGTCAGGTAGGGATAGTTTTGAGTATATTGTTCATTCAGTGTCCATACTGCAGAAGTGGACAGAGTAAAAGTAGAAACCATTACAGAATTTGCCTTGAAATTGTTCATGCTATATTGTATATTTTGCTTGTCTTTATCCCTGTCATTTTACCTTCAAATAGCCTTTATTAACTTATAGTAAATATATATTCTTTTCTTGAACTACCGCGTGTGCGTTCATTTCTGGTTGCGGAGTCCAAACCACCTGCCTTGCTCTCGGTTCACAAATTGGCGTAGTCGGCAGGATCCGCTTACCAGAATGGACGGTGACGCACCCGTTCGGGAGAATGGTGCTGGAGGAAGAATGCCAGCAGGGGCTATAATAAGTCAGTTAGCTAAATTTGATGGCAATAATATGTCAGTGAGTATGTGGGTGGAACAGATACGAATGATACAGCGAATGTACCAGACCGCACCAGAAGTACTAGTAGAGCTAGCAATATTGACATTACAAGGGGATGCTAAGACCACGGTGATATTGAGGCCATTTGAACAAAGGCAGACATTTGAGCAAGTAGTCCAGATTCTAGAAACCATTTATGGAGAAACTGCATTGCTGGGGTCTCTGCAGGCTCGGTTCTTCCAGAGGGTACAACAGGAGAATGAAAGCCTTCCCCAATATGCAAATGCCCTACAAGAACTGCTCCGAGATATTCAAGTGAAGGAAAGAGGGGGCTCGCCAGCCTTCTGTAACCCTGATCGGACTCTCCGTGACCAGTTTGTCCTGGGGATACGTGACGGCAGTTTAACTGTGACTATGCAGGATTTTATACGACGAGAGACTGATGCTAAATTCCATGATGTACAGGTAGAGGCCATCTCCCGTGCCAATAGTATGTTCCCGAAGCCCCAGACCGCAGTTGGAGTTACTTTGTCACAGGGGGCTAGTTCTGGCTCAGAGACAGTAGAAAAGGGGACGGTTAAAGAAATTCTCACAGTAATGCAGAAACTGCAAGAGCAAATGGAACACTTGCACACTCGTTGTGATGAACATTCTATGAAAATTGCAGACTTCCAGAAAACTGGAGGTGAAAGGGTGAGCCGTCCATACCCAGAAAATCAGAATCACCCACCACCCCGCTGGAGGGATGAGGATAGGACCTACCGAAGGGGTCCAAATCAGTTAATGCAGTGCTCAGGAGAAATCGAAGGGGCTTACCGAAGGGGCCCAAACAGATGGCCAGAACGACGGGAGATACGCTGCTGGGAGTGTGGACGGATGGGCCACGTTGCTGCTAGATGTCCAGAGCAGCGACAAACTTATGAGAGACCGCCGTTAAACTGAAGTCCCCTGCTGCTGTAGGGCGTGTAGTAGGGGAGACTGACAAGGAGACTATGTGGGGAGAATGCCCTAATGATGACCTGATCGCTGCAAGTCCTGTTATACAGGTGGAAATGGAGGGTATTCCGGTTACCGGGATGATTGACACGGGTTCCCAAGTAACGACCTTGAGTAGAGACTGTTATGAACGGTACTTCCAGCAACATGTGAAATATGATCCCCATACATTCGTACGAGTGGTCGCAGCTAACCAGTTACCAGTTCCAGTCGTGGGAGTGGCCTGGATGAATGTCCGGGTATGTGGCCAAGATCTAGGTAGGAAAGGCATTGTGGTGGTACAGGAGTCACATGAAGTAAAGGTCCCTGTCATTTTGGGGATGAATGTGTTAAAAGAATTAGATCAGATCCTCTTTGAAAAGAAAGGTCACGGTTATTGGAAAGAAACCACCACCCATCGGCCTACTCAAACAGCTTTCCAGCGGCTGATCCGGACATGTGGCTTACAGAAAAGTTCAGATGCACAGCGTCCTCTGGCTCGAATTTCAGTTCCTTTGCATACAAAAGTTACACTGCCACCCAGTCGGGAGACAATAGTGTCCATGCCCATAGGCACCTGTCGGAAACTAGAGGGCATAGCTGTGTTGGTAGAACCACTGCAGGCAGCCGAAGGAGGTGTTGATCCGCTAGTGGCCCGTTCCTTGGCAATAGTTCGCAATGGAAGAGTACCACTTCGATGTGTAAACACTCAGGACCAGAGTGTGGACCTGACCCCAGGGAGGCAGCTGGCTAACATCTATGTGACTCCGGAGGAAGTAAGGAAAGTAACTCCAATGCAGCTGAAGCCGACTGAAAGGGATGAGTGGACCGTAACTGTGTCCATGGGAGAAGATGAGGAACCCACCTCTGAATGGAATGGCCGTGCAATTCGAGAACAGATGAAGATGGATGCAAGTTCATGTTCTCTGGAATGGGTGCAGAAGGTAGATGAACTGTTGTGGGA
Source organism: Leptodactylus fallax (assembly GCA_947044405.1). Classification (NCBI taxonomy): domain Eukaryota; kingdom Metazoa; phylum Chordata; class Amphibia; order Anura; family Leptodactylidae; genus Leptodactylus; species Leptodactylus fallax. The sequence goes on along the minus strand of CAMRHE010000005.1, from coordinate 5,702,135 downwards.
GAACCGAGCCGCCTTTTCACGGTATGCTGAAGATTTTGGATGTACCACAGGGATCTACCATGAGATTCCCACAGGAGACACCCCTCCAATTAGAGAGCGCTACCGACAAATTCCTCCACAGTTGTATCAGGAAGTAAAAGAACTGTTAGCTAAGATGCTACAGGGTGGGATCATCCAAGAAAGCCAGAGTCCCTGGGCAGCTCCTGTGGTGTTAGTAAGAAAAAAAGATGGGTCCATCCGATTTTGCGTAGACTATCGGAAGTTAAACGCTTGCACCGTACGAGATTCCTACCCCTTGCCACGGATTGAGGAGTCCCTCTCAGCGCTGGGGAGAGCCCGGTACTTCTCCTCACTAGATCTGGCTAGTGGGTATTGGCAGGTGCCGATGGCCACAAAAGACAAGGAGAAGACGGCATTCATCTTGCCCATGGGACTATACGAATTTAACCGGATGCCCTTCGGGTTGACAAATGCACCCGGAACGTTTCAGCGGTTGATGGAGAAATGTCTCGGTGACTTCAACTTTGAGTTCACTCTCATCTACTTGGATGACATTATAGTGTATTCTGCGACCTTTGAAGACCATCTCCACCAGTTGGGGCAAGTATTTCGAAGATTGCGGGAACATGGGCTCAAATTGAAACCCAGTAAATGTCGGTTGTTCCAATCTGAAATTGATTACTTGGGTCACCGCGTATCAGGAGAAGGGGTGAGACCATCAAGAGACAAGATAGCGGCTGTTCAAGATTGGCCAATACCGACTACCCTGCGAGAAGTGAGGGCGTTCCTTGGAGTAGCCGGTTACTATCGACGGTTTATTAAGGATTTCGCCAAGGTAGCAGCACCACTTAATGCTCTCCTACGAGGCACATCCGGTGGTCCAAAGAACCGGTCCGTGAAGTGGGGACTTGAACAGGAACAAGCCTTCCAAGCATTAAAGGATGCACTGACAACAGCCCCAATCTTGGCATATGCTGATTACCACTTGCCGTTCCAGCTGTATACGGATGCAAGCCTGTATGGTCTTGGAGCAGTGCTTTCCCAGCTTCAGGATGGCCAGGAGAGGGTCATAGCGTACGGCAGCCGGTCTTTGAGAGATTCTGAAAGAAACCCCGAGAATTATAGTTCATTTAAGTTGGAGCTGTTGGCACTGGTATGGGCCATGACCGAGAAATTCTCTGAATATTTGACCGGTGCTGAAGTTTTAGTACTGACTGACAACAACCCACTAGCTCACCTGGAAAATGCCAAGCTCGGGGCGTTAGAGCAGAGGTGGATAGCCCGAATGACTAAGTTCAATTACCGCATTAAGTATCGGTCCAAGACAGAGAACCAGAATGCTGACGGGCTTTCTAGGGTAACCGCCCAGACCCCCACAGTAGACGTGGATCATGAGTTGGAGCATGTGGAGGTGCCCGACTTCAGCAGATTTTCACAGGCCTTGGCCGCCGCTAATCAGTTTGAGATGGAGGGGACTGAAACGGCTCCTTTCTTTGGTCCCTCACGACAGGAATGGGCACAGATACAACAGACCCATGAGGGGCTGGCACAGATGATTAAGTGTGTTGAGAAAGGCCAGAAGCCCTGTAGAGAGGAAAGAGAACGACTGACACGTGAGATATTATCTGTTCTGAGTCAGTGGGAAAAGTTGGAGATGAAAAATGGAGTGCTATGCCGAAAGGTCTATTTACCTTCTGAGATCGACATTCGATACCAAATTGTGGTGCCTAGTGAACTGGCTCGCTCGTTGGCAGTTGAGGCTCATAATAAGAATGGACATTTTGGTCATGAGAAGACCTTTCGTTGGTTACAGCGACTGATTTACTGCCCTGGTCTTCGTCAAATGGTCGAAGAAGTATGCCGCAGCTGTCGAACTTGTGAGATCCATAAGGCAATAGAACAGAGAGCTCCCCTGCAAACCATCGTGACCCAGGAACCTTTAGAAATCGTCATGATAGACTATCTAATGGTGGGCCCATCCAATAGCGGACACCAGTATTGCCTCGTAATGGTGGATCACTTCACCAAATTTGCGGTGGTAACCGCCACCAAGGACCAGACAGCTGAGTCAGCAGCTCGTGCTCTGTGCCAAGATTTCATTCGAGTATATGGGTGCCCTAAACGCATCCACTCCGACCAGGGTGCCTGCTTTGAGGGACACGTAATGAAAGAAGTTCAACGTATCTACGGGATAAAGAAGTCGCACACGACTCCATACCACCCTCAGGGAAATGGGGCCTGTGAAAGATTCAACAGAACTCTGCTACAGATGCTGCGGACTCTGGAGGAAGACAAGAAGTTACAGTGGCCTCAGTTCTTGTCTGAAATGGTGTGGGCCTATAACAATCAGGTCCATTCTACAACGGGGTACTCTCCTTATACACTTCTCTTTGGGCGGTCTGGGCGAAGTATAGGAGAATTACAGTTGGATGATGTGGATGGGTTCCCTCCGAGGGATCCAACCTCTTGGGTGCGGGCGCACCGGCAGAGACTTGAGACGATCCATCGATTGGTGCGGCAGCGCCTGCAAGAACATCCCCATCCTGATAAGACCCCAGTGCAAGAAGCACCATTGCAACCAGGCGACCTGGTGCTAGTTCGTGTCAAGAAACCCCAAGGGAAATTGGAAAGCCGATGGGAGGCTTTGCCGTATCGTGTTGTTGGCCGCAAGTATGCGAATGGGCCAGTGTACCAGGTCCAGAAAGAAGGAACTGATTGTGTTCGAGTACTTCACCGAAATATGTTGCGCCTGTGTCATTCTGAAGGGACAAATCATGATGGGCCTGCCAATGTGAATGAGCTCCCACAGTCAGAGAATGGAGGTGCGGAATGGGCCTCAGACGAGGAGGATGATTGTTGGCCGATCCCTGCTCCTGGGGATGTTCCACCTGTGACTACTGTATCTCCGGCCTGTGCCCCCTCTGGTGCGGAATCCGCTGGTCCTTCTCAGCCCATAGCTGCAGCACCCCATAATATACCACCGGTCCTCAGACGGACCACTAGGCCAAATGCTGGTATTCCCCCTGTTCGGTATGCGCAGGATGAGTTTGTTTGGCCTGCCATACATCGGTATACTACCACCCTGTGCATAAAAGTACAACCCTCTGGATATACAGTCATAGGCAGGGACTGCCAATCTTAAAGTGGGGGGGAATATGTAAGAGACAGCCAATGTTGTCCTAAGCTTCATTTGTCTGTATAAACTGTTAATGTTGAATGTATTTCTGTGATTCTGTTCCTTTAAGACAGCAGCCATTGTAATTGTGACATGATGCTGGAGTGAGACCCCCCCCCTTTTATGTCAGCTTGCCTGTTCTGCAGACAGAGTGTGAGCAGAGCAGCAGGAAGTGACGAGACAGAGAGCAGCAGCCATCTTGGCAAGTGTTGTATTGAACTGGTGTGGAGATTTTTCTGTACAGCTAAGCTGTATCTTGGTCCAGAGACAAACAGAGTGTAAAGAGACAACAGGACTAGTGAGTCCATGTGAAAGGAACTGTGCTCAGTGGCTGATCAGTGAGACTGACATTGTGACTGTGTATATGGATACCACAGATAGAGACTCGCAGTGCTGTTGATGTACTGGACGGCACCTGCTAAACCCCGGCTTACAACCCAGCTCAGTGTATGGATTCGGCAGGACTGTCAGTGTGCTGAGTGGAATCTGCTGTTGGATTACATTGCATTCATTGGGTTTCCCTGTTAAAGAGGACTTCATTTCTCCCAAGATCCTGATAACAGTGAGGAGAGGACGCTTCACTATAAAAGAAAGGAACGACTTTGGGCCCCACCGCGCGCTTCTACGGACTGTAAGCGGTCCACCTGGACCACTGGGGAAAAGGGGGTGCACCCAAATGTGATGTCAGGGTCAGGTAGGGATAGTTTTGAGTATATTGTTCATTCAGTGTCCATACTGCAGAAGTGGACAGAGTAAAAGTAGAAACCATTACAGAATTTGCCTTGAAATTGTTCATGCTATATTGTATATTTTGCTTGTCTTTATCCCTGTCATTTTACCTTCAAATAGCCTTTATTAACTTATAGTAAATATATATTCTTTTCTTGAACTACCACGTGTGCGTTCATTTTTTCCCGGCGCCCCCCCCCCCCCCCCCCCCCCCCCCCCCCCCCCCCCCCCCCCCCCCCCCCCCCATTTCTTCCCTCCCCCCCCCCCCCCCCCCCCCCCCCCCCCCCCCCCCCCCCCAACAGTAACCCCCTCCCTCCCCCCCCCCCCCCCCCCCCCCCCACCACACACCACACACATTTAATTCCCCCCCTCCTCCACCCCCCCCCCCCGTTTTTCCACCCCCCCCCAACACTATAAACCCCCCCCTCACCACCCCCCCCGCCCGCCGTAAAACCCCCCCATCACCATAAAAAAACCCCGGGTTACCCCCCCTCCGCCCCCGGTACTCCCCCCCCAAATACTACAACAAACCGGCTTCACACAACCCCCCCCCGCCGGGAAACAGGCACCCTAAACTGATATATACCGGGTTTACACAGGGCTTTGCAGACAGTATACAGTGACCATATACTGACAGATACTGGCTTTAGACAAGGCTCTGCAGATGGTATACAGTGACCATATACTGATAAATACCGGCTTTACACAGGGCTTTGCAGACAGTATACAGTGACTATATAGTGATAGATATTGGCTTTACACAAGGCTCTGCAGACGGTATACAGTGACCATATAATAATAATAATAATAATAGTCCTTTAATAGTCCCACAATGGGGAAATTCAGTGTGTTACAGCAGCAAAGATAAGCAGATACAAATACAAATACAACATGTACAGGAATATTCCAAGGTGAGAGGCATTACATTGATAGCAGACAGACAGATAGGGCGTAGCAGGGGGGGGGGGGGGGGATTTAACAGGCAGAGAGATATTTCAGTTCTCTGTGTGTAATGATCTCCGCTTAGGTCGGTGTTGGTTGTACAGCCTAACCGCGGTGGGGAGGAAAGACTTCCGATAGCGCTCCTTCTCACACCTAGGGTGGAGCAGTCGGTCACTGACAGTACTGCTCAGCGCGATCACAGTCTCATGCATGGGATGGGACTTCTTCTTCTGCATGGAGCTCACCACGGACAGTATCCTTCTGTCACCCACCACCTGCACTGGGTCCAGTGGGCTCCCCAGGACAGAGCTGGCCCTTCTAATCAGCTTGTCAAGTTTATTTCTGTCCCTGGTTGATATACTGCTCCCCCAGCAGGCCACTCCAAAGAAGATGGCTGATGCCACTACCGAGTTGAAGAAAGTTCTAAGAAGTGCCCCCCGGATTCCAAAGGCTCTCAGCTTCCTAAGCAGGTAGAGCCTGCTGTGGCCCTTCCTGTACAGGGCCTCCATATGATCTGCCCAGTCCAGCTTATTATTAAGGAGCAAACCCAGGTACTTATAGGTGTTCACAATCTCGATGCCCGTCCCCAGGATGTCCACTGGTTTAGGAGGGCTTCTGCCTTTGCGGAAGTCCACCACCATCTCCTTGGTCTTCCCCGCGTTAATCTTCAGGTGGTTCCGGTGGCACCAGTCCACAAAATCCCGGTTCAGTTCTCTGTACTCCCTGTCATCATCATCTGTGATGAGACCCACTATTGCAGAGTCGTCAGAATACTTCTGTAGGTAGCAGCTGGATGAGTTGCACCTAAAATCTGCAGTGTACAGTGTGAAGAGGAAAGGGGCGAGAACCGTACCCTGAGGTGCCCCCATATTACAGATCACTGTACCTGACACACAGTCTCGGGCTCTCACGTATTGAGGTCGATTTGTGAGGTAGTCTAGGGTCCAGTTGGAGAGGTGGTGGTCCACTCCAGCAAGGCCCAGCTTGTCCCTCAATAACCTGGGCTGTATGGTGTTAAAAGCACTGGAGAAGTCAAAGAACATTATTCTCACTGTGTTCCCTGGTTTCTCCAGGTGAGACAGAGCCCTGTGCAGAAGATGGATGATGGCATCATCTACCCCAATGCCCGGCCGATAAGCAAACTGGAGTGGGTCCATAGCGGGGCTCACTAGAGGGCGGAGATGTGTGAGAACCAATCTCTCCAAGATCTTCATCAGGTGGGATGTCAGTGCTACAGGTCTGTAGTCGTTGAGGTCCATAGGGTGGGGTTTCTTTGGAACTGGTACCACACAAGAAGATTTCCATAATTCAGGGACTATTTCCTGCCTCAGGCTCATATTATACATATATGTAATTATACCACACAGCTGGTCCCCACAAGTCTTAATTAGCCTTGCACTGATGTCATCTGGCCCTCCGGCTTTCCTCGCCTTGATCTTTTTCATCTCCTTCCTCACCTGGGCCCGTGTGAAGGTCAGACTGTGGCCAGATAAAGATGGATTTCTGGATTTACTGGTCTGTTGGGAAGTGGCCGCATGGGGAGAAGTCATTGTGGTGGGGGGAGCTGAAGGACATACTGGGGTGGGAGGAGCTGGTGTGTGATCAAATCTGTTGAAGAATAGGTTTAGTTCATTAAGCCAGTTAACATCTGCCTCAATCTGGCAGACAGACTGTTTATGACCCGAAATTGACTTAAGCCCCTCCCAGACCCCCCCTTATGTCTTTTCTTTCCATTTGCTTTTCCATTTTTTCTTTATAACTGGATTTTCCCTGCCTGATTTGATGCCTCAGCTCCTTTTGTACTTCCCTCAACCCCTCCTTATCTCTTGTCCTGAATGCCATCTTTTTCTCCTTAAGTAGTGTTTTTATATCAGAGTTAATCCATGGTTTGTTATTGGAGAAGCACCTCACCACTTTTGTGGGTACTGTGTTGTCCACACAAAAATTAATGTAGTCCGTTATGCAGTGTGTGAGTCCTTCTATATCTTCCCCATAAGAATCCTGCAGAACTTCCCATGCGGTTGTGTCAAAACAATCCCTCAGAGCCTCATCACTCTCCTCGGACCATATCCTCACTGTGCGGGTGACAGCTGGTTCTCTACGTACAAGTGGCTTGTACACAGGTCGGAGATGTACTAGGTTGTGATCCGATCTCCCCAGGGGCGGTAGGGCTGATGAGTTGTATGCCTCCCTCACGTTGGCAAAGAACAAATCCAGTGTTTTGTTGTCTCTTGTGTGGCAGGTTACATACTGTGTGAAACTGGGCAGTGTGGATGATGGAGAGGCATGGTTGAAATCACCCGACAGAAGAAAGAGGGCCTGGGGGTGCTGAGACTGTAACTGGCTCAGCGTGGCTTGTAGGACCTCGCAGGCAGCGTCAGCTTTCGCAGAGGGGGGGACATATGCAGCTATCACGATGACATGTGATAGTTCCCTTGGTAGGTAGAAAGGTCTAATGCTCACAGCTAATAGTTCAATGTCCTTACAGCAAGTTTGATCCTTAATCACAATGTGCCTAGGATTACACCATCTATTATTCACAAACATTGCCAGCCCTCCTCCTTTCCTCTTACCGCTCTCCCTTGTCCTGTCTGCCCGAAGGAGTTTAAAACCATCCAAGGAGACCAGAGGGTCAGGAGTAACTTCAGTGAGCCAAGTCTCTGTAAGTAGCATCATGCTGCACGCCCGAAACTCCTGATGCTGCCTGGTGAGCGCTGTTAGTTCATCCATCTTGTTTGCAAGAGATACTGTACTGTTTGCAGTATATACTGATAGATACTGGCTTTACACAAGCCTCTGCAGATGTTTTACAGTGGCCAAATACTGATAGATACCGGCTATACACAAGGCTCTTCAGACGGTATACAGTGACCATATACTGATAAATACCGGCTTTACACATGGTTCTGCAGACGGTATACAGTGACCATATACTGATAGATACTGGCTTTACACAAGGCTCTGCAGACGGTATACAGTGACCATATACTGATAGATACTGGCTTTACACAAGGCTCTGCAGATGGTATACAGTGACCATATACTAATAGATACTGGCTTTACACAAGGCTCTGCAGACGGTATACAGTGACCATATACTGATAGATACTGGCTTTACACAAGGCTCTGCAGACGGTATACAGTGACCATATACTAATAGATACTGGCTTTACACAAGGCTCTGCAGACGGTATACAGTGACCATATACTGATAGATACTGGCTTTACACAAGGCTCTGCAGACGGTATACAGTGACCATATACTAATAGATACTGGCTTTACACAAGGCTCTGCAGACCACTTGAGTAAATACAGTGAAGGAAAAATGTCATGACTTACAGATAACTACCTATCTGTGATTGTCCACATGTCCTTTCTCTTCCATTTCTTATACATATTTGACCCCTCACATTTCTAGGCACCTGACCTGCATTATCCTCACCTACAGAAAGTCTCCATCCTGCTTCTGTCCCCAGTTATAAAATATATAATATAAAAACCCTTTAGGAATGAATTATACCCCATGTAAGCATCTTTAAATTAATAATACATCATGTGTGCCTGCTTAAATTAATAACCCCAAAAATTAAACACATAAGAATTTTTTTCCAATTCCACCTCATACAGAATTTTTTTCAGCTTCACATTACATTGCACAGGATATTGAATGGTGCTATTACAAAGTACAATTTGTTTCGCAAACAATTATGTGATTCTGTGAACTGAAAAAATTATGGCTTTTGGAATGTGGGGAGGGAAAAATGGAAATGCAAAAATGAAAAATTGTCTTGGTTCTGAAGGGGTTAAAGATGCTGGTTTTCAAAGTTTTGACCTTTTCAATGTATAGTGTGAAATATATTGCAAATCTGTAACTCTATCGGTAACCAAATCCATATATAACACATAGATTTCTCCTCAGATTCTCTACCTATTTGTTACAAGAAGACAAAAGGGAATGTGTCACCAAAAAATTGCCTATTTTTTTCAATCAATTTTTATGTTAAACATATTTTTTAAGAATTTTGGTCATGTTTTTACGAATTTTCCAAGTTATCTAAACTTTATATGTAAATTCCTAAAATCCTTCAGTTCTGACTCTGGTCTCAAAGCCAAATAATATGCTTAGACTTTCTGTTTTCTGTAGGAGATTTCTTTGCGGCAGCCACCTCACTTCTCAGCACGCTGATGTAACAGCTATAATGAATATGTAGATAAGACACAGAATCCACTGGATACAATAGGTGATTTCTCAGTTTATCTACTCCCATTCTGTGCAATGACCTCTGCAGAGGTTACAGAACATGGATAGTAAACTCTCCAGACCTTTGTATCTATGGTTTGCATCTCCCCAGGAGACAGGAAGTCACAAACTATTTTAGGCTTAATGGCAAGAGTTGGAATTGCAATATTTTTATTTTTTTAAATTATAGATAATAATATGGAAAATTAAAAACATGACCAAAAATTCTTTAAAAATGTTCTTAACATAAAAATATGAATTATTAGGTAATTTCCCAGAGACACTCTCCCTTTAACCTTAAAGTTGCAGATGCATCAAAAAGTTATTTCACTATATGCTGGCTAGACAGCATACAATACAAAACACATTGTAGCTATAACTGTATGTAGTGTACATCCATGTGACTGTATACACGTGGACAAAACTGTTGGTACCCCTCGTTTAATGAAAGAAAAACCCACAATGGTCACAGAAATAACTTGAATCTGACAAAAGCAATGATATATATAAATTCTATGAAAATGAACAAATGAAAGTCAGACTTTTCAACCAGGCTTCAACAGAATTTTTTAAAAAGAAAACTCATGAAACAGGATTGGACAGAAATGATGGTACCCCTGAAAATAATGTGACCAAAGGGACATGTTAAATCAAGGTGTGTCCACTAATTAGCATCACAGGTGTCTACAATCTTGTAACCAGTCAGTGGGCCTGTATATAGGGCTACAGATACTTACTGCTGCTTAGTGCTGTTTGGTGACATGGTGAGTACCACACTCAGCATGGACCAGAGGAAGCAAAGGAAAGAGTTGTCTCAGGAGCTTAGAAAGAAAATTATAGACAAGCATGTTAACGTTAAAGGTTATAAGACCATCTCCAAGCAGTTTGATGTTCTTGTGACTACAGTTGCACATATTATTCAGAAATTTAAGATCCATGGTACTGCAGCCAACCTCCCTGGACGTGGCCGCAGGAGGAAAATTGATGGCTAATCAAAGAGAAGGATAATACCAATGGTAACAAAAGAGCCCAGAAAAACCTCTAAAGAGATTAAAGGTGAACTTCAAGCTCAAGGAACATCAGTGTCAGATCGCACCATCCGTCGTTGTTTGAACCAAAGTGAACTTCATGGGAGACGACCAAGGAGGACACCATTGTTGAAAACAAATCATAAAAAAGCCAGACTGGAATTTGCCAAACTACATGTTGACAAGCCACAAAGCTTCTGGGAGAATGTCCTATGGACAGATGAGACAAAAATCGAAATTTTTGGCAAGGCACATCAGCTCTATGTTCACAGACGGAAAAATGAAGCATATCTTGAAAAGAACACTGTCCCTACTGTGAAACATGGAGGAGGCTCTGTTATGTTCTGGGGCTGCTTTGCTGCATCTGGCACAGGGTGTCTTGAATCTGTGCAGGGTACAATGAAATCTCAACACTATCAAGGGATTCTAGAGAGAAATGTGCTGCCCAGTGTCAGAAGGCTTGGTCTCAGTCGCAGGTCATGGGTCTTGCAACAGGATAATGACCCAAAACACACAGCTAAAAACACCCAAGAATGGCCAAGAGGAAAACATTGAACTATTCTGAAGTGGCCTTCTATGAGCCCTAACCTAAATCCTATTGAGTATCTTTGGAAGGAGCTGAAACATGCCGTCTGGAAAAGGCACCCTTCAAACCCGAGACAACTAGAGAAGTTTGCTCATGAGGAGTGGCCAAAATACCTGTTGAGAGGTGCAGAAGTCTCATTGACAGTTACAGGAATCGTTTGATTGCAGTGATTGCCTCAAAAGGTTGTGCAACAAAATATTAAGTTAAGGGAACCATCATTTCTGTCCAGGCCTGTTTCATGAGTCTTCTTTTTTAAAATATTCTGTTGAAGCATGGTTGAAAAGCAATGTCTGACTTTCATTTGTTCATTTTCATAGAATTTATATATATTATTACTTTTGTCAGAATCAAGTTATTTCTGTGACCATTGTGGGTTTTAATTTCATTAAACGAGGGGTACCAACAGTTTTGTCCACGTGTGTATACTGTGCACATTGTTTATATATGTTATTACTTTTGGATCAATTACTAATACTGATTACTTCTCCTTTCATTACAGTAAGTTACCAAAAGGGACACTGAAGATGCAATTACTACAACTTAAATGTCACTTCACTTGGAAACTTCTTTTGAAGAATAAGGACCTCGATGAATTAGAAGACAAATTTTCTAACCAGTTGACATTTCTTGTCACCAAAAACAAATACATGGTGTACAATCTACTGGCCTATGTGATGTACCTGAGAGTGAACTACACCCAAGCTATGGACAATTTAGAGAAAGCAGAAGAAATGATTAAAGAGAACAATCCGGACGGGACTGATCAAAAATATTTGGTAACATATGGGAATTATGCATGGGTGTTCTACTACTTAAACCAGTATGAAGATTGTCAAAAATACATAGAAAAAGAAGAGAAGATTAATAAAAAATTACTTGGTACACAAGACATAGCTGAAATCTATGGTGAAAAGGCTTGGTCGCTGTTACAGTTTTCTGGGCGGCATTATGAAGATGCAAAACAATGTTTTGAGAAGGCTTTGGAGCTAGAGCCAGAAGATCCTGAGTGGATCACTGGATATGCCACAGTGGTCTATAGACTGGAAGGTTTTTATGGTGGAAATTGTCCTGCTTCAGAATGCAAATCACTGGATCTACTCAAACGCGCAGTAGAGAAGAATCCAAATGATGCCGTGGTGAAGGCTCTTCTTGCATTGAAGCTGCAAGACCTTAATAGAACTGATGAAGGAAAAACATACATTGAAGAAGCCATAAAACAAGCCCCAAACCTTCCATATTTACTCCGTTACGTTGCTAAGTTTTACAGGAGAGCTGGGATGTTAGATGAAGCCTTGCATGTCCTAAAAACTGCAGTAGATCTCATTCCAAATTCTGGATTTCAACATCACCAAATAGGATTGTGTTACAGACAAAAGTATCTCATATACAAAAAAAAGAAGTTTGGAAATTCTGAAGAAGTAAATGATCTCATCCAGAATACCCTCTTCCATTTTGAAAAAACACTGGAGTTGAATAAAACATTTATATATGCTTATGTAGACTTAGCCAATATGTACAGTGAAGCAAAGGAATATCAAAAGGCAGAGGACACATTTAGATCCGCTTTGGCATTTACCAATCTCATGGATGATGAAAAGCAGCAAGTTTATTACAACTATGGATGTTTCAAGGAATACCACATGAAATCTGAATCTGAAGCCATCGACTACTATAAAAAATGTATGCAGATTACATTGCCCATTAGAGCGAGAGAGTGCAGTGAAAAGTCGCTAAAAAGAATTTCTTCGAAGAAGATTAGAAACAATATTCATGATGCTGAGGGTTTTGCTTTGCTTGGCTTTGTCCATAAGACTAATGGAGAAAGGAATGATGCAATTGATTGCTACGAAAAAGCCTTGAAATATAACCCTTACAATGAAGAATATGTGAGCGAACTATCTGAGCTGAAACTGATGATATAACATGTAACGTGTGATGTGTGTTCAAGAGACTGATCTATTGTGAACTAGATATGAAGTGGGGAGAGAGAGGGGATGCAGCTGCAGCTACATCTGTATAAATTATTAAATTATTAAAGTATTAGAGTATACCTAATATATAATAAGAGCACAGGTTGTGTTTTCAGGGATTCCTTCACCTGATTTTTTTGCTTTTATTTCGGATAGGTTTCAAACTCATGTAACGTTGCATAATATTGCCAAAATATACAAAATAAATGCTTTCTATCCAATCTGTTGTGTTCCCTGGAGTTATTAAACACTAGTTTATAGCAGTAATGGAGGATTTTGTAAGGGCTTCATATGCAGTCTTTAACTCAATCACATTCAATATCCTATATCCAGAGTGGTGATGGGCGAGTCATAACAAGTCAGGTTTTGGGGGTTCACCTCGCAGTAATCCTGTAAAATTGTGACCAGCTGACTGAGATTTTGCTGTCTACTTTAGGGAGCAGCAAAATTGTGCAAAAATAATAATAATAAAAAACGTTTACTCACCTTTCCTGGACTCCACCATGGAATCCTCTGGTACTCTGGTCTTTTCGCCAGACCATCTTATTCAGCCCCCTGGAAGCCTCAGCGGTCATGGGAGGGGCGAGGGAAACAACGTCATCATGCTTGCTTTGCTGCTGCAACGTAGATAATGACACTGTAGCATGAAACTGTGATGACGTCGCCCTCACATATGACCATTGAGGCCCAATCACAGCCTATAGTGGTGAGCAGGGGGCTAAATAAGATGGAGGTTGCCCTGGGAAGAAGACCAGAGCAGAAATGGTTGCCATGGCAGAGCCCAGAATAGAGGAGTTTTATATATATATATATATATATATATATATTTTTTTTTTTTTTTTTTTTTTTTTACACACCTTCCCTGGTTTTTATACTCAGAGGCCTGAAGAGATCCCAAAATATTATAATCAATTTATTGCAGTATTTATGCACCACATATAGCGAAAGCAGCATGATCAATTATTCTATTATATGAGCACTATCTATGCTCAACTAGATGCACTAGTAGTTCCTGCTTCATCTCTTCAAGCTTCTTCTCGTCACCAGCAAGTTCACATTCCTATGGTAACTGGATTGCACCTCTCTTTGTTGCTTCAATATGATGGTGATCCTAAGAATTGCCATGGATATTTAAGACAGTGCACCATCCACTCTGAATGCATGCTCCAGTTATATCACCGGTTGGGGTACTCAGTGTCAGTCTCCTTGCCTAGCTATTATCTGTCCACTCCAGAGATGAGCAGTACCTAAAAAGTTTATCCTAAAGGCTTCCATGTTTGTCATCATAAACTTTATTATAATCAAGATACACAGCACCATACCACAATACACAACTCTCCCTTACATAGCTTTGTAGATGGAGATATAAAAACACTTTTTTGCAAACTTTCAAGTAGTAAAGCATACCAAACTATATAAATTTGATATTGCAAAAATTGTACTTAGCAGTTGAATTCATGTAATGTGTAAAAAAAAAAAAAAAAAAAAAAAAAAAACCCCCAAAAATGGCAGAATTAAAGGTTTTTTTTTTTACCATACTAGCCTACACATATTTTTTTTGTTAGCATTTTGCAATACATTATATGGAAAGTTGAATGTGGTATCCTTAGGAATCGAAACTTGAAATTGTCCTGGGCATACACATTTCATACAGTGAAGTCAACGTGAGTACACCTTGTATAACTGTGCATGCGCCCAAAGTGTAAGCGTGGTGCCTGAGTGGACTCATCTCAGCAGACACCAGACACCTTCAGGTTTCAATTCCTGAGGCTATGCGAGCAGAGCTACGATACAGAGGTTTGGGATCCTAAATGCCAGCTACTTCATGGCATTCTATGAAAACCCCAACAGATTCCCTTTTAATCTCTCATTGTTCATTGTTTATTTTGCTGTAGCATACCCAGCCATACATTAATGTGACAGCTGCGGCCATCAGTGACCTCTGCTATCGAGTGCCACATTTGCTAGTGTGACCACTGAGTACAGTAATTGTGTAGCCAGAAAATGTATTTCTCAAAGCTTCAAGGCTGTATAATGCATTGCTGAAAAATAAGCAGCCAATTACCAGAGACTGTATATCCCAACCAAACAATTGTGTACTATGTTAGTTAAAGGCTGATCAGGCACAGGCACAGTATAGGCACATATAGAACCTATACTGTGCTTTCAGGCACAGTTTAGGTACTAGAGAAATCCAAACACTTGTCTCATGCAACCTAAGGTACCATCTAACACTGAAAGTTATGATGGACCTATATTTTATGGTATTCTGTGTGGGAAACACCTGTTATTGTCCACCTATGTATATGTAATACCACATAGCATCCCTCTGATGTGGCAACTCCATTCTAGATCACAACAAACTATTGGTAGACACAGTTAGGAGCAATAATCCAGAAGGGGTATCCTCAGATCACAGCCTAGACCTCAGTATGCTGTGGACCGGTTTTCAATTTTGTCACTTAGCTGTGATGTATCAAATCTGAAAGTAATAAAAAAAAAATTCACAAAATAATTAGTGTATCAGAGATTTGTAGATATGTAATAAGGTTTTGCTTCAGTCAAGTTTAAAAATATCCAATTACCCAACCCATCCTCCCCCATCATCTGCTCCCCCACATGACCACTAAAGCCCAATCACAGGTCACAGCGGTGACTACTAGGGGGCCAAATAAGATGGCAGATGGCCTAGGAAGAAGACCAGAATACCATAGTATGCCAGGGTGGAGTCCAGGAAAGGTGAATACATTTTTTTTTTATTTATACAGACCTTACCTGCCCTCTGGATATTATACTGTACTCTGAGGCCTGAACAAACCACAGAGTATTACAATTTTTGGCAATTTTTCTAGCACTTGCTTTGTCCAAAGCAAATATTCCCGGTAAACCACGTGAATATTCATGAAACAAATATCAAGGGGTTCGCCCATCATTTCTCAGCACTTTCCTCAAGAACGCTCAGGTAGAAATGATGAGTGAGAAAAGGATGGGTGTTTCTGGTAGTAATGCCTTTTCCCCTCCCTCAGTTGTCTGCACTGCAGCAATTCACAACAGCCACAGATTTTTACTGGATGTTGTAACTTGATCCAGATAGCATCTCTGTTGGGACTAGTAGACAAGACAAGATGTAGACTTACCTGGTCACAGTTGTCGCTGTACTGTTTTTCCTAGCCGCATAGCAATTCCATTCTAGATTATAACAATCCATTGACATACACAGTAAGGAACAATAGGCCAGGAGGGGTTCTAAAGATCTCATCCTAAACCTCAGTATGCTGTGGACCTGTTTTCAACATTGTCACTCAGTTGAGATCTGGTATCAAATCTGAAAGTAATAAAAACATTCATAAAATAAATAGGGTAGAAGAGATTTGTACATATGTAATTATGGTTTTGTTCAAGACAAGATTACAGCAGGTCATACACATAGACTGGATGATCGTTTGGCCAAACAAGTTTTTTTTAGCCTGTGTGATGTCCCTTTACCAGGTAGGTATGGCTGGACTGAGCATTGCGTGCATACTGAATGGGAAAGGGGAGATGTTATGGAATTGTCACTTAGGCAATTCCCAAATATACTGCAGGAACTGGCAGATCAAATAGCAAGCAAAACAGGCTACCTATAATCCAACGCTGGTCTGGCTGGTAGAGTCTAAGGCTGCACCTCAGGACTTCACCAGAGCCTGCTGCAAGGCAGGTTGGTCTTTAGCAATCAAGGACCCATGTTACCACACTGACTCTAGTGTCAGTAAATAGGTGCACTTGCAGACCAGTCCTACAGGAGAGAGAAACATACAAGCCGTATCAAAACCAGGAAAGCACAGGAGTATCCAAATCAGTAGCAGAAGAATAATAGTGTACAAGTCAGGGTTGAGTCCAAGAGTTGACAGGCAAAGCCAAGTCAGTAAGAAAATGGCTAACCAGGAAAGCAAGCCAAAATTAAGTAACCAGAGAATCAGTAGATAAACTGGTATCTTCAGAGATCACAAGCCTTGCTCAAATCAATAGGAGATACTCGAGAAGCCTCCAAGCAGATCTTAAATACCCTGATTCAGGTCCTGATTGACAATGAGGCAACACTCTGGTTGTCTCAGCATCTCAGAACTCAGACAGTGCTTCACTTGAAGGCATATCAACCCTAAAGTTATGGCTATGAGCCATGCTGTGCTGAAAAGTACAATCACAGAAGAAAGATGCTGCCAGACTCCTCTGAAAGTGGCTTACCTGCTCAGTAAGAAATTGATCTAGCACTTGAAAACCAACTGCCCAACCTTTACCTACTCCATCATCTGCTATCATGGAAGAGTCACGAGAACCGCATAAACATTAGAAAGGTTGGCTAGTCCCATAAAAATTATCAGATTCAGCTGACAATCCTTTAATGTGAATGGCCAGTTTAAGATGATAAGTAAAGCAGTAGCAACCATAGCTTGGTTGAACTCGATGGACATGTCTTTATTCAGCCATACTAACTTTGTAACTATGTATCTATGTAACATAAGATAAAGTCGCTGCAAGCATGAATATCCTTATTATTGTCTGTTTATTGACATATCTGGTTTAAGTTTCCATTACCTTACGAATAACATCAGTCTGTTTGTGTTCTTGCCATCACTAAGCAGTATAATTTTACCCTTCTTCTCCTATTCCTGATAAGAGTGTGTGTCTCTTAGGATTGTCTGACTATAAACGCACGAAGACAGAATCAATGGATTATACTCCGAAAGTTTCATTCAAGGAGACTGAAGGGGCAGAAAGCTTGACGTAACGAGGTAAATCACTTCACACTTCCCAGGGACTAATTTTTGCATTTAAGTATAAAAAAATAGGAAATTTGTTGAAAGTTTGGAAAAATTAACAATTTTCAAAATATGATATGCTCTGGTTTTCAGACAGGCATACCACACAAATTAGTTATTAAATATTATCTACCATATTTCTGCTTTATGTTGGCATCATCTTTTAATCAGCTTTGAATTTATTTTAGACATTAGAAAGCTTACAATTTTAACAAGAATTTTCCAAATTTATGAGAAATTTGCCAAACCCATTTCTTAGGGACCACTTCAGTTCTAAGGGGATTTTATAGGCCTATATAATAGAAACAACCGATAAATTACCCCATATTCAAAACTGAACTTCTCAAATAATTCGAAACAGTACATGGAAAATATGTTAACCCTTTAAGCATTTCAAAGAAATTAAAACAAAATGAAATTTAGATATTTCATTTTTCTTTAATAATATGCTCATTTAGCCCCAAATCACAAGGATATCCATTTACCCCTTTCCCGCCACAGGCATTTTCCGATTGTCGTTTTTGACTCCCCGCCTTCCAAACCCCATAATTCCATTCACAAAGCCATATGGGGGCTTAGTATTTGCAAAACAAATTGTACATCGTAATGGTACTATTTAATATTCTGTGCTATATACTGGGAAGCTGTAAAAAAATTCTGAATGGGGAGAATTGCAGAAAAACTGTGTTTGTATTACTCTCTTACGGGCTTTGTTTCCAAAGTGTTCACTGTGCAGCCAAAATGACATGTCACCTGTATTCTATGGGTAGGTACGATTCTGGGGATACCAAATTTATTTATTTTTTTACGTTTATACCCCTTAAAAAAATAAAAACTTTGCAAAAAAATAAATTTCTTGGAGTCGCCATATTTTGACACTACTTTTTTATATTTCCGTGTATGAGGATGCATAGGGCATCTTTTTTGCAGGGCCAGGTGTACTTTTTAGTTATACCATTTTGGGGAATGTCAGGGGTACAGGGTTGGCGTGGTCCAGCCCCGGGGGGGGTGCAATTTTTTGACTTTTGAGGTTTGGCGTTCATGGGGTTTGTTACAAATTTTTCAAAAATTTCAAGTTTGACCCAACCTAGAATTTTTGAGGTTCAACATTCACGAATCGCCATACTCTGGGGTCTCTACGCATCCCAATGTATAATAAGCGAAGACCAAGAGAAAGTGCGGAAACGTAATAAAACTGAATATATAGCATTTGTGTGTAGATGTTATCACTTTTTTTTAACAATTACTATTGCTAATTTCCAATCTCCTATCTTATTTTCACAGTGGGTCACAAAAGAGGGCACTGAAGCTGCGGTTACTGCAACTAAAGTGTCACTTTACTTGGAAACTTCTTTTAAAGGACATAGACCCTGATTATTTAGAAGACAGATTGTATGACCAGTTGACATTTCTTTTCACCAACAACAAATACATGGTGTACAATCTATTGGCCTATGTGATGCATCTTAAAGGAGACGACACAAAGGCTATTGCCAATTTGCAAAAAGCTGAAGAAATGATTAAGGAGAACTATCTGAATTCGACATGTCAAAAATATTTGGTGACATATGGGAATTATGCATGGGTGTTCTACTACTTAAACCAGTATGAAGAGGCTCAAAAATACATAGATAAAGTAGGGAAGATTTAGAAAGCACTAAAAGATAAACCAGACATATCTGAAATCTACCTTAATACTCAGGTTTTATTTTGGAAAAAAACAACACATACATTAACATCTTTGGTCTTAAAAGAAAAACACAAGGCCCCATTAACATGGCCCTAGTTATGTTTGCTGTCCGCATAAAGATATGTCCAATTTTTTTGCAGTCTGAAGCACCAGAACGCATGCACGTATGCACAGCCCCAATAAAATAAATCTGACCGTAACTGTCTGCACTTGGGGATCCACAATTGTAGACAGTTAAACACCTTCAAAATACAGTCGTGTGAATGGGGTTTTACAGAGCTTTCAATAATACGAACAACTTTATACTGAAAGGTAAAAGATTGGATTTGGCATACTTTTGAACCATTAATGTGATTTTTTGCTGTTGTATGCAGGCTGATAATTTGTCTATTCTTGTCTCATACTTTGTAAGTTTGAGAGCAACACGTGCAGCATTCAGGTCATCTGTCAGTCTATTTCTGGTGTCAGATTTGATATAATTCAAAGCTGAAAACAGCTGCTCACAAGCATAAGATGATCCAAACAAAGTAAGGAGTACACAGTAGCCCCCACGCATTATAATATGCTCCTCAGTGGGACCACACACAGTATTATACGCTTCACAGTGGAGCCCGCACAGTATTATATGCTCCACAGTGGTTTCTGAGAATTTGGCACCTTATCCGTCTCCACTAACACCTGCTAGACTGATCCCCAACCTGCTGGAACTGCAGACAGACTCCTACCAACCACTTTGGAATAACTTTTATAACTTAACCATTAGAGACATTTGCCCAAATGGCACTCCATTGGCTCTGGATGATGTTTTAGCTCTCCTACCACCGCTTAAACTGACTTTCCTGCATAATCAATATCTTCAATTTTGTCTTAAGAAACTTGGAGAGAAGATAATCGTTCGCACCCATTTGACACCCTTTGAGAAACTCCTCTTATGTAAAACGAGACTTCTCCGGAAAACCTCCCATCTACTCCACTCTCATATTGACATACCTAAACTTACCAAGCCAGCCTTTCTTACCTCCTGGGAGAAAGATCTCGGACTCTCCCTATCACCCACTGACGTCCAACAAATTCTACAGCACTCACACGGTTTCTGTCCGTGTATTCGCCTTCAGGAAAATCACTACAAACTTTTATCCAGGTGGTACAGAACTTCTGACTGGCTGTTCAATAAAAAACTTGCAAAAGATAATACCTGTTGGCGCTGCAAATCCCAGTCTGGAACTTATCTGCACTTATGGTGGTCCTGCCCTATTACTTCCCCCTTTTGGTCACATGTCCAGGACCGCATCAAACAAGTATCCTCTCCAGAATTCAGACTTACACCAGAAATGATCTTTCTATCACTTCCTTCCTCCCAGTTTAAACCAAGAAAGGACCCTCTGATAGCTCACATGCTCGCAGCGGCAAAATCGCTCATACCACTATACTGGCTTCAGACTGCTCCTCCTCCTACAGACTTGTGGGAAGCGAAAGTACACCAGATCGCACGCTTTTAGGAACTCATGAGCTGGAAGAGAAGAAATCATCCTCACTTTGAGAAAATTTGATGCAAGTGGCTAAGATTATAATCCACTTGATTCTTCTATGACGAGTCGTTCCATACCCTCCACCCTTCACCTTTCCCTCTTTTCTTACTAACCTGACTAACACTATTTGTCCTTCCTGACCTACCTGTTCTTCTTTCTTCTCTATGACCTGTTCTTCATCAGTAGTGTAGATTCCTCTATGACGTTCTGGTACACCTAGCCTTAATATGAAATGCCCTGTCTTTGCACTGCTGATTTTGTACTATTACTTATGTTCTAATTCCTGCAATTGCTGAATTAACATGTACAGAGCATGTATTTGTCTTTTTTGTTGTATTGAAAATAAAGAAAACTTTTGAATGAAAACAAAAAATAAAGTAATAAGACAAGACCAAGATCATAAGCAATGTAGAAACAAAGGATAAAGTGAAAAAGAAAACCCTCATCATTGTCTGTTTACTAACATAGCTGAGTTTAGTTTCTATTCTTGCCCTCACTGAGCAGTTTCCTTTCTCCTTTCTCTCTGCTGAAGGTTGGGCAATTCTCCAAGGATTCTCTCACTATAAATACATAGAGCCGGGATCCCTGGCTTATACACACAAAGCTTCATTTTCTATTCAAGGAGACTGAAGGAACAGAACGCTTTACAGAATGAGGTGAATATCTTCACATTTTTCCTATTTATTAACCTTTAAAATGCTGTAACTATGTGAAATGCTAATAGGCCTATGTGATGTATTTTACTTGATTTCATTTAATGTCATGTATTAGTTATATTGTATTTAGAAGATCTCTATTCAGTCTCATGATATCACAACAGCACATAGTTTCTGGTCGGTTAAGGAAAGATTTTTTATTTCTGTTCACCCTTCAAGCTGACCTGTCGAAATGGGATACTAAGGGACTTTCTTGGTTAGGCTGCATAAAGCTTCTAAAAGTGAATGTCCTCCCCAGACTACTCTACCTCTTCCAGTTATCCCTATTATTCTCCCAAATGAATTTTTCACCTCGATACGGAAAGATTTACTAAATTCATTTGGGCCTCAAAACCGCTGAGAATAGTCAGTCGTGCCATCTCCAAACCCAAACTGCTAGGTAGCGTAGCAGTCCCAGATCGCACCCAATATTACCTGGCAGCTGTTATGGCTCGTATTCTCGACTGGCATCACTCCACCTCTTCCAAGCTCTGGGTTGCCCTAGAGAGTTCTTTGAGCCCATTACCACTCACATCCCTTCCATGGCTCCATAGACGCCACTGGATGGGCAGAACTGTCTCTGATCGTCCTTATATTGATCAACAAGTTCTCGGTGTGTGTTGTGTATAACCATACCGTTGCTCTCCTCTTTACCAATGATGGCCCGTCTCAGGCAGCCCAGACTTCCCCGCGGCCTTGCACTCCCCTTTCCTTACCCGCTCTTCCAGCCAAACACAAAGTTTTTCACACTCTTGTCCCCCACATCTCTCATACCCTACACTGACATGGTCCCCCAGGAACACAGAGACCTGGCATCCCACTGGCAATATATCCAGCTTCATTACACTCTTTAAAGAATACCAATAACCTCCATAGACCTCTTCTCCAGTTTGATCGCCTATGTGTCTGCTCCACCATGCCTCTACATCCAGTCTCCCCCAGTATAGCAATAATCTCAGAAGAAAAAGCACAATCATTTTTTTAGTTGTGATCTCTATGGTAGGAATCATGCATGTGTTGGATCCAAGAGGAAGGTATTTTAGAAAGGAAATAATCATCCTTCTTCACTCTCTTGTAGCCACTTCTGTATGGTCTTTAAAAATATTGTATCAATATTGCATGTGTGTGGTTCCAGCCTAGGGCTGGTTTCAGAGGCACAGATAGAAAGCACTGGGACCCTGGTCAATATTTTGAATGGGGACCACCTTTAAAGCAGACCCCAACAAATACCCACAAATCAGACCACTAAGTCAGACTCCACACCAAACCCCTCAATTAGGTCTCAAAATGAATCAGACCCACAGTTTTTCATTTAGACAGATCTCAGAAATTTCCACCTTTATGCCTTTTTTTCCATTCTTTGGGAGGGGGAGGGATAAAATGCTGTCCCAGATTTTCTCTGTAAGTATGACATTTTGTTCTACGTTTTTTTAAAAAAAAAAATTTAAATGAAAATCTACCAAAACAATCCTTACATGCCTTGTACCACATTTATTGTTTCATATACTTTTTGTGCCTTGTGTGATAAGGGTGTGTGGTTTTCCAAAAAGTATGCATAAACAGATAAAGACACCAGAATTAAGATGTTCCAAACTAGTCAAAAGTTTGGCACATTTCTTGTTTCAAACTAAGCAAACAAGTGATGTAAAGTTATAAAAGGTGTCTAAGGCTAAGGCCCCACGTAGCAGGTCGCAGCCAAAAAGCGCTGTGGGAAAAATTGCGTTTTTTCCTGCTGCACTTTTCACAGAAAGTCCGCAGAGTTTTCTGCTTCAATTATACCTATAGGGAAACTGACGGCGTTTCCGTAGGTATATTTGACATGCTGCGATTAATAAAACCTCAACGGTTTTGGAAATCGCAGCGTGTCCGCTACGTGAATTTTTCCGCAGTGTGTGGATGGGATTCGCTAGAATCACATTCACCTTGCAGGGACTACGCCACGCCACATGGGGCTCATGTGGCGCCCCGGACTAAAGACATGCCAGATTTATCATGCAGTATGAACCTCTACATCTTTAGTGTATTTTTTAGACTGTCTATTTTTAAGTTTATACTGTCTAACTATGAGTAAATTCATCCCATTATTGGGAAAAAGGGTGCTTTCTCACATGCCATTTTCATGCATTTTTAATGCAGTTTTTGAAGCCAATGTCATTTTTTATGCTAAAACTGCAGAGACTGTGCAGCATCCCATATACTGAATTTGTATCGTGATGTTTTATTATGTATCTGCTTCCATGTGTATATTTTCCACCATGTTCGGGCTGTTCCACTGAGGATGGAGGAACATCCCTCCTTGTTAGTAGAAGAATAACCCTCCTTGTCTTGTTAGTCTTTACTTAGCTACCCACTAGAGTGGACATGTGCTGCTAAGTTTTGCTAGATATTGAGAGACGGGCTTGGCCCATTCTATGAATGCTGCAGCCCTGGGACAGGGAAGAGGTACAGATGCATCTCAATAAATTAGAATATCTTTGAATCGTTTATTTCTTTCAGTAATTCAATTAAAAAAGTGATCTCCTATATTTTCTAGATTCTTTACACACAGAGTGTTCTATTTCAAGTGTTTTATTTCTGTAAATGTTGATTATGGATTACAGGTAATGAAAACCCAAATCTAAGAAAATTAGAATATTGTAAAAAAGTTCAGTATTGTAAATTCAGTGTGTCACCTGCCAAGGTTCCCTAAGCCTTTAAATGGTCCCTCAGTCTGGTTCAGTAGGACACACAATCATGGAAGACGCTGATTATGAATTGTATTACTGAATTACTGAAATGAATGAACGTTTCAAAAATATTCTAATTTATTGAGATGCATCTGTATATGCTGTCAGCCTACAGGCAGGAGAGAGAGAAAATGCCATTGTGGAGGAGAATTTGATGTTTGTCAGAGCATCAAGCTATCAACTCAGATCCAACAGGTTAGGCAAGGCCATCTTGACTACAGCTCTATAGAGAGAGTGAGAGACAAGAGCTGCTCATACCTGAAAGCTGCTTGATTTGCTGCAACATGATTCTCAGTCATTTTCTGCACTTACCATTAAAGGCCTTTCCGACCGTCATCCCCTGGCTCATTGAGGTTGAAGGTTACCACAAACAGGAAACACCCCAGGGAGCTACAACCGCCATGAGGTACCCTGTAGGCCTACTGAGCACTGCACCAACTTAGGAGTTGAGCTGGAGGCAGTTTATTATTTACAACTACTAATCCCATCCTCTGGTTGCCCCAATGGGCTGCTGCAACCCATATTGTGTCAAGTTGCACTTTGCTACATCCGTATCGAGCGATGGGGTGTCAGAAGAGATAGCTGAAGTCTATGGCTAGTTTAAGTTTTTCTTAAACATGGAATTCTGTTAGGTTTATTGTGATTATCATTTTGGATTTTGTATTGTATTGGATAATCTTCATTCTATCCCTTGCATTATATTCTTTTTGGATTTCAATTAAACATGGAGTGGACTAAACAACACACAATTTTAAGCCAGGTTATGTGGAAAGTATTTTTTAAAAACCTTATGTACTATATACCATATGTACTATAACACATTCGGATTTCAGCTCAAATTTGCTACATATTTGCTACATGAAGATTTATAGTAATCTGAAAGTTAGAGACACAGTAATACCAAAGCTACTTCACTACATACTGTCTATACAGCACAAAATGGCAAGAAAACTCCAGTTACATTTTGTATGTAGGGGTACATATCAGTGACCCATACAATATATAATTTATACTTACCTAATTTTAGGGTGATTTTTATCAGCTGCTAATGCTTATTACTAATCCCCTATTTTATTTTCACAGTGGGTCACCAAAGGAGACACTGAAGCGGCATTTAGAACAACTTAAATGTCACTTTACTTGGAAACTTCTTTTAAAGGACTCGGATCTTGATGAATTAGAAGACAGATTGTATAATCAGTTGATATTTCTTGTCACCAAAAACAAATACATGGTTTACAACCTACTGGCCTATGTGATGCATCTGAAAGGGAACTACACCCAAGCTGTGGACAATTTAGAGAAAGCAGAAGAAATGATTAAAGAGAAGAATCCGAATGGGGCAGGCCAAATATATTTGGTGACATATGGGAATTATGCATGGATGTTCTACTACTTAAACCAGTATGAAGATTCTCAAAAGTACATAGAAAAAATAGAGCAGGTTTATAAAGAACTAAAAGATAAACCAGAGCTATCTGAAATCTACGGTGAAAAGGCCTGGTCACTGTTAAAATTTGGTAGACAATACTATAAAGATGCAAAACAATGTTTTGAGAAGGCTTTGGAGCTAGAGCCAGAAGATCCTGAGTGGATCACTGGATATGCAACAGTGGTCTACAGACTGGAAGGTTTTCTTGATAAAAAATGTCGTACTTTAGATTACAAATCACTGGATATACTGAAACGTGCAGTAGAGAAGAATCCAAATGATGCCGTGGTGAAGGCTCTTCTTGCGTTGAAGCTGCAAGACCTTAAAAGAACTGATGAGGGAAGAACATATATTAAAAAAGCCATTAAGCAAGCTCCAAACCTTCCATATTTGCTTCGCTATGTTGCAAAGTTTTACAGGAGAGCTGGCAATGTAGATGAGGCCTTGCGTGTCCTAAAATCTGCAGTAGATCTCATCCCAGATTCTGGATTTCTACATCACCAAATTGGACTGTGTTACAGACAAAAGTATCTCAGAAACAAGAAGCGGTTTGGAAAGGTAAACACTCATAAAACACAGATGAACTCAAGAGAATTAAATGATCTCATCCAGAATACCCTCTTCCATTTTGAAAAGACACTGGAGTTCAAGAAAACATTTATATATGCTTATCTAGACTTGTCCAATATGTACTGTGAAACAAAGGAATATCAAAAGGCAGAGGACACATTTAGAACTGTTTTGGCATTTACTGATCTCATGGATGAGGAAAAGCAAGAGATATATTACAATTATGGACATTTCAAAGAATACCACATGAATTCTGAATCTGAAGCCATCGACTACTATAAGAAGTGTATGCAGATTATGTTACCCAAAAGAGAGAGAAAATCAAGTGAAAAGTCTCTAAAACAAATTTCTTCAAAGAGGATTACTAACAATATTCATGATGCTGAGGGTTTTGCTTTGCTTGGCTTTGTCCATAAGGCTAATGGAGAAAGGAATGATGCAATTGATTGTTACGAAAAAGCCTTGAAATATGACCCTTACAATGAAGAATATGTGAGCGAACTATCTGAGCTCAAGCTAACAATATGAAAAAGTAAAGACATCTTGGGGGGGATTTATTAATACTAGCATATTGTATGTGCTTAAAACGACAAAGAATATGGCACAGGGGGTGGCCCCGGCTATTTTTGGAAAAATTAACAAGGCCGATGTAAAAATGCCACTTGTGACTATTTCCATTCAGTAGTCGCAAATCATTTATATATTATTAATTAGCTATTAGACCATCAAATGAAGGAGAAAGAGATGAAAAATGTTAAAATAATGATGGAATCTCCAGTTTTATAAATAAAGTCTTAGTATTCATTTGTGGAAATAAATTATTTTTGATTGTAATATTCCTTGGTAAATTTAGATACATAATGCTGGGATATGAAGGTATCACTGATAGTCTGGTCATATATCTACTGCCCTGCTATGTTATATAGTACATTACAGTGTAAAGTATTGACAAGTAGTTAATTTATAGCAACCATTTCTAGCAGTATTTCTGAAATCTGGTCCTCAAGCACTCCTGACAGGTCATGTTTTTTTTTTTAAGATCTCCATGGTGTTACACATCTAATATCAATATTATCAGTGCATTAGAAATTATTACATATATTCTCTCTATGGAACATGCTCAGATTATGATCTGTTGGGGTGATAGGAGTTTACAAACACTAGTTTATAGCTGTTGTAACGTCTCTGCCTGTTCGGGTCTCTGAGCCACCCTCCGCTTGCACACTGCGGCGCAGGAGGCATGTTCAGTTTGCACCTTTGTTTCTCTCTGCTCCTTTAACAGTTAAGCTTAGCCTTGCCTGTGTGATTGACAGCCTGTCTACCAATCAAGTCTGGGGCAGGTCCTGGACTTCCTATATACAGGTCATAAGCCCACACAGGTTTTGCTAGCTATTGTACTCTGTCCTGTGACTTTTTTTCTCGCTAGCTTCCTACTTGCTCTTACTGTATTATTTCTGACCTCTGACTTTTGGCTTCCCTTGTGACTACTCCTTTGGATTACGATTTGGTACTGCTTTGTCTCTCTGGCTGTGACCCTTGGCTTGCTGACTTCGCTTCTGTGTTGTTTTTTCTTGTCTTGTTCTGTGTGTCATTTATTCAGAGAAGGGATCACCTCCAAGTTGTCCATTGTCACCTAGGACAGTCAGGCAAGTAGGCAGGGACAGGGGCTGGGTCAAGTTTAGGGCTGTCTCTGTCATTCCCTTCTTCCCTGGTTTCTGCAGCAGCATTGGGGAATTGCTCAACTAGCAATTCCCTTACAGCTATAGTGTTGATGAACTTTATGTGGGCCTCCCATGCCTCTATCCAAATACATCCTATATGCAGGGACATAACAAAGAAGGCTGCCAGTGCAGTCAGGTAGGTATGAAAAGGGGGCAAGGTATGAAGGTTTCTGGAAGTTCTTTTTACATTAGCCAGACCTTTGTACTGGCTGTTATAACTTGAACCAGGCAGAGTGAGGAAAATCAGAGAGCAGCTCAGACAGGAAACAGACCCTGGTCTGCTCACCCCAATATCTCTCCAATATTCAGGTGTGACATAATGATAGCTCTATAGAAGTATGAGTAGTATGTAATGTGTGTGTAATGTGTATTTACAGTCAACAATCAATTTTATAAATTCTCCATTTGGGAGACTTGTGTGTTTTTGCACAGAACTGTAAGAGGTGTTCATATGTACGAATTTGATGCTGAATTTGTCAAGCAGAAAAGTTCTGTTTCAGGAATTTTAAGCAGGTTTTTTCTGCTGGACAAAAAAAACAATACAAATTTTGATGCTGAATCTAAAGCGGAATTTGAAGAACAGTGCCACTGTATTTTGCCTATTTTGCCTTTACTGAGCAGGGCCAAATTCCAAATTCCGCAAGCAAATTTTGAAAAATTCTGCATCAAATTCACGCCAATGGAAAAGATGTATTTTCTACCTCCCATTCATTTCAATGGAAGTTCTCAGGCGAAATCCTCCTGAAGAACGAGCAGGACAATTTTTTTTTCCGCTAGCTAAAAAAAATCAGCTACTGTCTGCCATTGAAATTATTGGGAGGCAGATTTCAGGCAGATGCTGCCTCAAATTCAGCGTCAATTCCTAGGTGTGAACACCTCCTAAGAGTAATTCACACAACGGATTTTGGCACTGATTTTGAGGTGGATTGCACCTCAAAATCAGCACCAAATTAAGTCCTGAATCTGCCCCCCTTGTATTCAATAGAAGACAGAAACTTACGCAGGATGCTGTCCTTTATCTTGCAATGGATTCCATGGCTGATTCAGCTGCAGAACCCACTGCATGAGATTCTACTTCAACTTCCTTCAATAGGGCCAGAAAGTGGAGCAAAATCTGAAGCAGAAGTCCCCCTCAAATTCCACTTCACTTTCTGCCTTAAATTTGTTTTATTTTGCAGAATCCCTTCCCCCCCCCCCCCCCATAATGGCAGCATTGCAGCCTCAACTATGTGTGAATCCGGTTGTTCTAGAATCTTGGCCACTCCAAGGAGGGGCAATTGATTAGACAGCCACAACAGAGGGAGGTAAGTCCTGATCAGAAAGGGCAAATTACTGTATCTAAGGTTCTATGAGACTGAACTTAGGCAGGGGAATGGTGTAATAAGCAGCTTCATATGGAACAAGGCTCACATTATTGTATCACAATAACGTGCCAAGGCTCACGTTATTGCAAGAGTGATTTGGAAAAGTGTCCACAATTTTGGCTATTACTCTATAGCACTGCTACATAATACAGCTATTTTCAGGCTTCATTTCTCAGTGCAGCCATCCTGACTCTGTATTTAACTGGAGTGCCAGGAAAGTTGACAGTACATACTTTAAACTAACATATACAAGAGATGTCTTGAGTAGTCAAACATGGGTTCACTGGTGCCAAATTAACCAAACCCACCAACAAATGTCTATTAAAATAAACACACCATAGACTCAAATTTGGATAATGTAAGCCATAGTCTTTATTCTAGGTTACCTTTACAATTCATAAATAACCATAGTAATCTTAAATGAGCAGTATTAAATAAATAACCATATTCTACTCATAATATCTGCTCTTGTATTCACACTGTGATCACCACCATGATGCAAGTTGACTCCATTTCATAGTTTTGGAGCCATACTAGACCGATCAGTGCTTACTGATGCACTGGTGTTGGAGTAGTCACATCACATGGACTTCTATATTCAGGTCTATAAAAACATAAACATAGACAACTTTGTGGATGTGAGCCTAGTTCAAAAGTGATGAATTGGTTTTTCACAAAAAAAAAAAAAAAAAAGCCAAAAAAAATTATCCCGATAAGGGAGCAGAATGCCAACATTCATTTGGTATAGGAAGAAGCAATGGCGGGGTTGTTTGCTTTATTTTCTTATTATTATGCCAACAGAGTGGCAGTGGCAACTGGCACTGCCAACTATAGAATTGAATTAAAGTTTTTTGCAGGGGCATAACTAGTAAAGACTGGGTCCTATAGCAAACTTTTGACTAGGGGCCCCATCACGGCATAGCGCTCCCTTTCCTGGCCCTCACATAGTATAACAGCCCATTTACAAACGCAATAATGTCCCAAAGTGGCCTCTAGATAGTATAATATGCCATATTGGCCCCTCCACACAGTATTATGTCCCATAGTGGCCTCTGAACACAGTGTAATGTTTTATAGAAGCCTCCATACAGTATAATGTCCCACAGTGGCCCCTTCACACTGTATTATGCCCCATCGTGGCCCCAAAGGTGTTCGTTGCAAATTTTGCAAAAATTTCAGGTTCAGCAGAACCCGAAATGTTTGGGGTACACCACCCACAAACTATTACTATACTTTGGGGTCTTTTCAGACCCCATAGTATAATGATCAGAGGCCCAGGGGAGGTGGCAAACATAAAAACCAGTGGTCCTCACCTTTCCTGCACTCCAGTGGGACTCCCTGCTATTTTTGGCCCTCTTCAATGGCGTCACAGACATCACATCACCAGCCTGACCACGTGACAACTATGACATCACTATAGAGGCCCGAAGACGGGATAGTCACACCGGATCCCAGGACAGTTGACTAACACTTGTTTTTATGCTCACTCACCTTTCCTGGGCCTCCGATCATTATACTCTGGGGTCTGAAGAGACCACCGAGTATAATAATAGCAGTATTTGTTGGGGTTCTCCCTATATATACTCTTCCGTGGGCCTGCAGCCTTACTTACTGATCCCTGCTCCTGCTCACGGCTGCCTCCGCTTCCACTTCTTCCTTCCAGAGGGCCCCAGCGACATGATATGGGATACCCAAGACCCCCTGGAGGGCAGAAGGGGAAGTGGAGGCGACAGTTAGCAGAAATGGGAATCGGTAAGTAAGTAGGGTCCTTTACCTGACGGGGTTACTCCTGCAGGTAATGGCCTATTAAAAAAAAAAAAAGCAGCAGGGACCCATCAGGCGCCCTAAGGTTGTGGACCCTGTGGGCTGCTATGGCGGTACTTGCGTCATTGGTTTTGTGGTACACTGTCATCGTGCCTGCCACTTGAAAAGTGAAGTGATAAATAATTGACTTCATACAAAAACCACCAAAAATGTTTCTTTTATGGAAGCAGATACAGCACCAATCAGTGACAATTACAAGATTTGAAGAAAAATCTTCTCTATCAACTCTATCAACATGCATGGCCTGCCAGCTGGAAAAGCAAGACAATACTCTGAAATGTAATGTATTCTATGACTGTAAGTACAGCACTTGGGAGGCAGAAAAGAATCTGGATGCCAGTTATCCCTGTATAGGAGCACATGCCACATCAGCATCGGGTTGGCAGAGTGACAATTCACGGAACTTCAAGAAAAATTTGGAGCACACTATCAGCATGCCTGGCCTACCTGCCAGCTGAAAAAGCTAGAATATCTTCTGAAATAGAAAGGATTCTGTGACCCTGACAATAAAACTTGGAAGGCAGAAAAGAACTTGGATGATCCTGCAAGTTATTCCTGTATAAGAGTGTAAAAACAGTTTCCCTCCTCCACCATTTTGGACTAGGCTATTGATTCCGGACTGCACTTTTACTTCCGACTAAAAAAAACCTGAAATCAGACGGAAGAGATGGTCGAACCTCACGAGATTTGTTTGGATGAGTATTCATGTGATTCAGCCCTCTGGTTAGTTTCAAGCCAAACTTGTTTGGTACGAACCAGAAAAGCTCTCATTATACTATGGGGTCTTCTCATTTTTTCAATGACTTTTCATTGGTTTTGTTGTCTTCCGTGATAAGATGTCACACTGGAGCAGTTTAACCAATTGCAGAAGCTAACTCTGCTACACCTGTACATGCTGTAGACCTAATCTCAATGTTGCCAGCTGTGACAAAAAATAAAGTAATAAAAATGTCATTAAATAATGCAGAAGATTTGTAGATATGTAATATGACATTGTTGTAAGTCAAGACCAAGATCATAAGCAATGGATAAAGTGAAAAAGAAAACCCTCATCATTGTCTGTTTACTAATGTAGCCCTATTTTTTTTTTTGGGGGGGGGGGGGGGTATGAGTATTATCCCTCCCGCAACAGACTCTGGCGCTGACCTGTGTGTATAATGGGACCTGAAGGGAAGAGTGGGAACATATATGAAATATATCAGTGCCTCCACCCAGGATAGAGCCTCTGTATTACAGGGAGGATCTCTTCCTGGGACTTACCCATGAAGTACAGTTAGTAGCCTTAACAAGGATCACTGTACTAATCTCACAGTCTGAAGAATACATACAGATACCACATAAGGTTATAACAGTAGTTTTATAAGAATCAACAGGGTAATAGTGCATACATACAATATACTCAGAACACAGCAGTACTACAACAACCAGCAAGTCCACAACATTCTTAGGTTATATACCCGGGTATATATATATAGATATATAGCAAGAGTCCGGTGCACAATACCTCCAGGCAACAGAAGAGATGCAGGGGCCCATGTGGATGACTGTGGATCCTCGGATTCTTCCAGGAGATGACAGACAGCCGATCAGGAGATGATGATGATGGTGAGATTCTTCACAGGCAGCAAACAGGGCGACGGTGACGGCAGTAGATGCAGGCCTGACTACCCTAACACTGAGTCCTTAACCTGCCAGCTAAACTACTAGTGCCACCGGGCCTCTAACTAGCTAGTTGGCCATCGGAAGCCTAACCTATCACTGCCCTGAACTGTATACATATATATATATATTGATCCCTAACTACAGTTACTAGCTAGGTCCTGTGAGTATATAGGGGATAACACATACCTAACTATATACTGTGAAGTAAAGTGGAACAGGTGGCTCTGAAATAAGGTAGAACAGCTTCACTAGCTGATCTCAAGGATATAGATCAGGGGTCGGCAAACCTATGGCACGCGTGCCACTCTTGGCACGCGAGGCTTATTTCCCTGGCACGGCAGCGGACTCCTCACCCAGCAGTTTCGATCGGACCAAACACGGCCGAAACGAAACTGCTATTATTATACTGTGGGGTCTCTTCAGACCCCCGAGTATAATAAGTGGAGCCCCCGGGGAGATGATCAAACATAAAAAAACAATGTTACTCACTATTCCACGCTCCGCAGCCGCTCTGTACTCTTCGGGAGCTTCTGCCTGAAGTCAGCTGACAGGGCCTCAGGGGTCGCGTCTGTGTCTGACGTCATTACGCATAATGACGCAACGTGAACCCTGAGACTCAATGAGCGGTCGCTGACTACAGGCAGAAGCGTCCGAAGATACAGAGTGGCTGCGGAGCGTGGAATGGTGAGTAACATTGTTTTTTATGTTTGTCACCTCTCTTTGCCCTCCACTTATTATACTCTGTGGTCTGAAGAGACCCCACAGTATAATAATAGCTAGTGAGTGTGCATAGGCCACTATAGAGCATAATACCGTGTGCAGGGGCCACTATAGAGCATAATACCGTGTCCAGGGGCCACTATAGAGCATAATACCGTGTGCAGGGACCACTATGGGACATATACCGTGTGCAGGGGCCACTATGGAGCATAATACCGTGTGCAGGGGCCGCTATGGGACATATACCGTGTGTAGGGGCCGCTATGGGACATATTGCTGTGTGCATGGGGCCGCTATGGGACAAATACTGTATGCAGGAGCAGCTATGGGACAAATACCATGTGCAGAGGCCACTATGGGACATAATACCGTGTGCAGGGGCCACTATAGAGCATAATACCGTGTGCAGGGGCCACTATGGGACATATACCGTGTGTAGGGGCCGTTATAGGACATATTGCTGTGTACAGGGGCCGCTATGGGACAAATACTGTGTGCAGGGACTGCTATGGGACAAATACTGTGTGCAGAGGCAGCTATGGGACATAATACCGTGTGCAGGGACCGCTATGGGACATAATACTGTGTGCAGAGGCAGCTATGGGACAAATACTGTGTGTAGAGGCCGCTATGGGACATAATACCGTGTGCAGGGACCGCTATGGGACAAATACTGTGTGCAGAGGCAGCTATGGGACAAATACTGTGTGCAGAGGCAGCTATGGGAAAATACTGTGTGCAGAGGCTGCTATGGGACATAATACCGTGTGCAGGGACCGCTATGGGACATAATACCATGTGCAGGGACCACTATGGGACATATACCGTGTGCAGAGGCTGCTATGGGACATATACAGTGCTGGCCAAAAGTATTGGCACCCCTGCAATTCTGTCAGATAATACTCAATTTCTTCCAGAAAATGATTGCAATCATAATGCTTTGGTAATAATATCTTCATTTATTTTGCTTGCAATGAAAAAACACAAAAGAGAATGAAAAAAAAAAGTCTAATCATTGATCATTTTACACAAAACTCCAAAAATGGGCCGGACAAAAGTATTGGCACCCTCAGCCAGCCTAATACTTGGTAGCACAACCTTTAGACAAAATAACTGCGAACAACCGCTTCCGGTAACCATCAATGAGTTTCTTACAATGCTCTGCTGGAATTTTAGACCATTCGTCTTTGGCAAATGTCTACAGGTCCCTGAGATTTGAAGGGTGCCTTCTCCAAACTGCCATTTTGAGATCTCTCCATAGGTGTTCTATGGGATTCAGGTCTGGACTCATTGCTGGCCACTTTAGAAATCTCCAGTGATTTCTCTCAAACCATTTTCTAGTGCTTTTTGAAGTGTGTTTTGGGTCATTGTCCTGCTGGAAGACCCATGACCTCTGAGGGAGACCCAGCTTTCTCACACTGGGCCCTACATTATGCTGCAAAATTTGTTGGTAGTCTTCAGACTTCATAATGCCATG
The DNA here is from genome assembly GCA_947044405.1 of Leptodactylus fallax. Classification (NCBI taxonomy): domain Eukaryota; kingdom Metazoa; phylum Chordata; class Amphibia; order Anura; family Leptodactylidae; genus Leptodactylus; species Leptodactylus fallax. Next base: position 5,667,255 of record CAMRHE010000005.1, on the reverse strand, counting down.
CACATGGTCAAGCAGTCCAGTGCCAGAGGCAGCAAAGCTACCCCAAAACATCAGGGAACCTCCACCATGTTTGACTGTAGGGACCGTGTTCTTTTCTTTGAAGGCCTCTTTTTTTTTTCCTGTAAACTCTATGTTGATGCCTTTTCCCAAAAAGCTCTACTTTTGTCTCATCTGACCAGAGAACATTCTTCCAAAAAGTTTTTGGCTTTCTCAGGTAAGTTTTGGCAAACTCCAGCCTGGCTTTTTTATGTCTCTGGGTCAGAAGTGGGGTCTTCCTGGGTATCCTACCATAGAGTCCCTTTTCATTCAGACGCCGACGGATAGTACGGGTTGACACTGTTGTACCCTCGGACTGCAGGGCAGGTAGAACTTGTTTGCATAATAGTCGAGGTTCTTTAGCCATCATCCGCACAATCTTTCATTGAAATCTCTCGTCAATTTTTCTTTTCCGTCCACATCTAGGGAGGTTAGCCATAGTGCCATGGGCTTTAAACTTTTTGATGACACTGCGCACGGTAGACACAGGAACATTCAGGTCTTTGGAGATGGACTTGTAGCCTTGAGATTGCTCATGCTTCTTCACAATTTTGCTTCTCAAGTCCACAGACAGTTCTTTGGTCTTCTTTCTTTTCTCCATGCTCAATGTGGTACACACAAGGACACAGGACAGAGGTTGAGTCAACTTTAATCCATTTCAACTGGCTGCAAGTGTGATTTAGTTATTGCCACCAGGTAAGTAACAGGTGCTGTTAATTACACAAATTAGAGAAGCATCACCTGATTTTTCAAAGGGTGCCAATACTTTTGTCCACCCCCTTTTTTATGTTTGGTGTGGAATTATATCCAATTTGGCTTTTTGACAATTCTTTTTGTGGTTTTCCATTGAAGACAAATTAAATGAAGATATTATTACCAAAGCATTTGTGATTGCAATCATTTTCTGGAAGAAATTGAGTATTATCTGACAGAATTGCAGGGGTGCCAATACTTTTGGCCAGCACTGTACCATGTTGCAGGGGCCGCTATGGGTCATAATACCGTGTGCAGGGACCACTATGGGACATTATTCTGTATAACGGTGTGTTTTCTATATTAAGGATGTGTTTTTGCACAGAAAACTCAGGCTTTTTTTTTTTTTTTGTGCAAAAATGCACCAGTTTTACATCGAATGAAAAAGTTCCAAATATAGCTGCATCCAGATACATAGTGTGTTTTCACCATAAGGTGCTGCCATACGGTGCTCCTGGACACTTACATTTACCACTAATTGGGGGCTGCACATGGACTTTCATTGCTTCTAATCAGAAAGTACAGGAGCGTCCCAGGAAATAGCAGTAAGCGCATGTGTCCTAAAGCATCTGGTGGCAGCACTTCTGTGTTATGGTTTGTGGTATATGACTTTAGTTTAGGGGTCGTCAGACTTACAATTATTGACCGGCACTCCGAGTACCTCATCTTTGATTTTTTTATTAAAATCGGCATGCCGAACAAAAAAGGTTGCCTACCCCTGATATAGATTCTTAAACATCTACTTATCTACTCCTTAGAATTACACCTACCACCTGCCTTAGACTCCCCCAAACATAACATGTCTGTCTCACAGCAGCTCTACCTCACATCTCTCCCCCCAGCAGCTCTGCCTCACATGTGTCTGACTCACTGTATTTACAAACAAACCCTGCACTGAATGCCTGGGGTCTCTGAAGCCAAACTGCCGGGGCAGAGAAGCTAGACACATTATATACTAGTAGAAGTTCCCTACACTAACATAGCTGAGTTTAGTTTCTATTCTTGCCCTCACTGAGCAGTTTCCTTTCTCCTTTCTCTCTGCTGAAGGTTGGGTAACTCTCCAAGGATTCTCTCACATAGAGACAGGATCCCTGGCTTATACTCAGAAAGCTTCACTTTCTATTCAAGGAGACAGAAGGAACAGAAAACTTTACAGAATGAGGTGAATAGCTTCCTATTTATTAACCTTTAAAATGCTGTAACTATGTGAAATGCTAATAGGCCTATGTGATGTATTTTACTTGATTTCATTTAATGTCAAGTGTTAGTCATATTGTATTTAGAAGATCTCTATTCAGTCTCATGACATCATGACAGCACGCAGTTTCCGGATGGCTGAGGAAAGATTTTTCACTTGTCAAAAACATAGCAACAAAGTTTTATTGAGAACTGCACTTATTGAACAAATGATAGGTCACTTACATTGGATGGAATTTTATTGGTATTATTCACTATTTTCCTTGTAAGGACTAAGGGACAGACATCATAAATTGCAGTGCATGAACCTGTCCAACAAAATAAGCATAGCTAGGGATTCTGGCAGGGCTTATGCCTTTAGTGTTGGGACTCAGGAGGAAATAGGGACACCATCAAACCTTTCTGCTTCAGCCATGATATTTAAATAAGAGTCTTACCCTTGCTATGATCCTGGATTTTATAAATATAAAAGTACAATAAGCCCCAGTATAGCAATAATCTCAGAAGAAAAAATTGTTACAATCTTTAACGTTGTAATCAACACTGGACACCGAAGCATCGGTGACAGATGAATATTTTTTTTTTCACCTTTTGCCACAATACTAAAATATCCTATACAACCCCTTTAAGACTAGACTGTCTAAAATTACACCAATGATATCATGGTGCCTCACACAGCCCCCAAATGGATTTTTCATACTGACACCCTATCCAATGTATAGGTTATCATTATGTGATCTGTGGGGCTCTAACACCTGTAACCTGTACACTCCAGCTTTTCCAGCAGCCTCCAGGTTCTAGAAGCTGCTGCAGTGGATGGGAAGCTTGTGCAGTCTGCTCCTCTTCAAGAAATAGGAGTGGCAGTGCAGTTCCCTGGAACCACCACTTTACAGTGAACAGGGCTGGAGCTCCCTATTACTTGAAGAGGAGCAGACTGCACTCACTTCCAATCCACTATAGTAGCTTGCAATGCCTAGAGGCTGCCTGAACAGCTGATGTACGTGGTGTCTGGGTATTGGAACCCCACAGGTCACATACTAATAATCTATACTCTGGATAGGTCATTAGAATGGAAAATAATTAATTGGGGGTCAAAAACCACCTTTAAGTGCCGCAATCCAGATGGAAGGAACCGGAGGATGGGAGCAGCAGTGGTGGATTATGTACCACCTGCTAGGCCGAGCACACTCAACCACGCACCCCAGCCCCGCTCCTTGGCCGGACACCGCTGAGGGGGGTCCTGCAGCACTACCTGGATGGTGGTGGTAGTAGTTTCCCCCAGGGTGCTTCCAGTTGGAGAGGGGACCTCTCCTCTTTGAGCCGGTGTGCAGCTTCCAAATGGGGTAGTAGTACCTCAGTGTCCAATTCCCTCAGCCTTGGTGTTAGGAGGTTGCCCAGGGATGGTACAGGCTCAATGGCAGACTTCTCCTCCAACTACAACAGTTACATAGCAGGAAGCTAACACCATGTAAACAAATGCAGAAGATGCCAGGAGCTCCCACAGAAACCCAGAAATCACTCAAAACACTGCTAAAAGTATATGGGTGTACTTTTAATCCATTAATAGCTCTAACAGACCTTTAAAAAAAAAATTTGCCCAGGAAAACCCCTTTAACCCCTTAATGACCGGGCCATTTTTTGTTTTTGCATTTTTGTTTTTCCCTCCCCACATTCCAAGAGCCATAACTTTTTCATTTTTCAGTTCACAGAGTCGCATGATTTATTGTTCGCGAAACAAATTGTACTTTGTAATGGCACCATTCAATATACTGTGCAATGTACTGGGAAGCTGGAAAAAAATTCAGAATGAGGTGCAATTGGAGAAAAACTGCATTTGCGCCAAATTCATATGGGTTTAATTTTTACAGCATTCACTGCGTGGTAAAAATGACATGTTACCTGTATGCTGCGGGTCAGTACAAACATGGCGATACCAAATTTATATAGTATTTGTAATATTTTGATACCTTTTAAAAAATTAAAAACTTTGCTAAATAGAAAAAAATTTTTGCATCGCCATATTGTGACACCTGTAACTTTTTCATATTTACATGTATGGAGCTGGGTAAGGCGTCTTTTTATGCGGGACAACATGACATTTTTATTGATACCATTTGGGGAAAGATGTGATGGTTTGATCACTTTTTATTCAATTTTTTATAAGAGACAAAGTGTTGAAAAAAACGCTATTTGGCCATTTTGATTTTTTTTCTCCGCTACGCCGTTCACTGTATGGGATAAATATTTTAATATTTTAATAGTTCGGGCATTTTGGAGCGTGGGGATACCTAATGTGTTTATGTTTACTTTTGTTTATTTACTTTTATATATGATCTAGGGAAAGGGGGGTGATTTGAACTTTTGTGTTTTTTTTTATTTTTTCATACTTGTAAAAACTTTTTTTTTTATACTTTTACTTGTATGATGAGACCCCCTAGGGACCTTGAAACCTAGAGAGTCTGATCGATCATACTATCCACGCAGTGAATATCAAAATGCCTTCACTGCTATTAGACGATGCCTCTGGCATCGCGTAATAGCTGTAATGTAATGGCAGGCCTGGGAGCCTTCAATAGGCTCCCGGCTGTCATGGAACCAAGCGCTGCCCTCCGATGACGTTCTGGCAATTTAGACGCCACGGTCCCGTTTGACCGCGACATCTAAAGGGTTAACAGCCGCGATCGGTGCAGGTACCGATCGCTGCTGTTAGCGGCAGGTCCTGGCTGTATTATACAGCTGGCACCCGCGGTGTATGGAGAGCGCTCAGCTCCTGAGCGCTCTCCATACATTGTCATGTGACTCAGGACGTACTATTGCGCCCTGGGTCGTTAAGGGGTTAAAGCAGTAGCACTCTGGGATGCTGCATAAGTTCAGTGACAAGTTGCACTTTGCTACATCCATATTGGGTAGTGGAGTGTCAGGAGCGATAGCTGACTTGTTCATCAGACAGATATCTGAAGTCTATGACTAGTTTAAGCACAATTTTAAGCTACATTATGTGAGACAAATTTTTAAAAACCTTGTGGAAAATTTGCAGATTTTTACTGTTTTTTTTTTTTTTTTGTCAATGCATCGGGTGAAATCTCTTGAAAACAAGCAAGTCAATCTGCAGCAAAAATCACATCTACTGTGGCACAGTTTGTTTCACATATCGACTCACATTACCACTTCTGGACCGCACATAGAGTATTTACGTCTGGAAGTGACTCTCTTGTTCTGCAAGGACATACTGGTAGATCCTTGCAGTTTTCAGCAGCTGCACGAAATCATGCAGCTACAGAAACGGGGAGCCAGCTGTAACTACAGCCGGAGCTCCCCCTAGAGAAGGTAGGGAAGGTTTATTACCGTCCCTGCCTTCCCGATCGCTGTGTACACAGCTATGGGCACCGTCATGATGCGGCTCCCCTCTGACCCGGCAGTCACATGATCTGCTGGGATCAGAGACTGTTAGAGCTGCTGGGTCCTACAGGACCCAGATCAGCTCTGTAGTTATGGGCAGGAGGCTCTATTATGACCTTATGGAGACACAATGTAAAGAAAATAAATAAATAAAGAAAGAAAGAAGTAGAAAAGTAAAAAATAAATATTAAAGTAAAATAATTTTAAAAATAAATAAAATAATACGCCAATAACACAATAAAGGTTCTAGCCCCACCCCCGATGACACAATACAAAATAAAAATGACCGTAACGGAGAGGAAAAATATTTTAAGTTTTTTAAAAGTTTTTAAAAGTGAAAAACACGTTTCCCTCCTCTGTTGTTTATATTTTCCCGGATATAAGAAAAATTTTAAAAAAATGCAAAAATAAAAGCAACATAAAAATAAAGCCCTATGTGTCACCGAAAAAAGTGCGTTAATACCAAAGTTAGGCATTTGTCAGCATGCCAATGCCAAGAAAAATTCTAGTTACATATTGTATGTAGGGGTAAATTTAAGTGACCCATAGAATATATACAGTAATATATAGCACATTATTGTCTGAATATTATCTCCTTTTTTAAAAAAATTACTAGTACTAATTATTAATCCGCTATCTTATTTTCACAGTGACTCAATGAAGGGGGAACTGAAGCAGAATTTAGAACAACTTAAATGTCACTTTACTTGGAAACTTCTTTTAGAGGACACGGACCCCGAAGAATTAGAAAACAGATTGTACAACCAGTTGACATTTTCTGATGCCAACACCAAAAAGTTTTATAATCTGCTGGCCTATATGATGCATCTGAAAGGAGACTACACAAAAGCTATTGCCAATTTAGAGAAAGCAGAAGAAATGATTAAAGAGAACAATCCAGATGGGAATGATCAAAAATATTTGGTGACATATGGGAATTATGCATGGGTGTTCTACTACTTAAACCAATATGAAGATGCTCAAAAATACATAGATAAAGTAGAGAAGATTTATGAAAAAACTAAAAGATAAACCAGACTTAGCTGAAATCCATGGTGAAAAGGCCTGGTCACTGTTAAAATTTTGTGGACGATACTATGAAGATGCAAAACAATGTTTTGAGAAGGCTTTGGAGCTAGAGCCAGAAGATCCTGAGTGGATCACTGGATATGCAACAGTGGTCTATAGACTGGAAAAATTCAATGGCAGAAAATGTCCTGCTTCAGAATGCAAGTCACTGGATCTACTGAAACGTGCAGTAGAGAAGAATCCAAATGATGTGGTGGTGAAGGCTCTTCTTGCATTGAAGCTGCAAGAGCTAAACAGAACTGATGAAGGAAAAAAATTCATTGAAGAAGCCATAAAACAATCCCCAAACCTTCCATATTTACTCCGTCATGCTGCAAAGTTTTATTAAGAGAGATGGGATGTTGGTTTTAGCCTTGCATGTCCTAAAAAGTGCAGTAGATCTCATCCCAAATTCTGCGCCACTGCTTCACCAAATAGCATTATGCTACAGACAAAAGTATTTCAGGTACGAAAAGCGATTTTGGAAAAGGAACACTTATAGCAGACATGCGGACTCAGGAGAAGTAAATGATCTCATGCAAAATACCATTTTCCATCTAGAAAAGTCACTGGAGTTGAAGAAAACATTTATATATTGTGAGAGTATGAACCTAGAGGGCGCTAGGGAGCGACCCAGGCCAGCCCTGAAAAGGCCCTCAGCCACACCTTTGGGTGGGGGCGTGTATCTCCAGAAGGCTGGAGAAACCTGCATGGAGCAGGAAATAGTGGACCAGCTAGGACAGACAGAGAGGGTCTGTCCCAGAGGGCTGGCATCCACAGAGGACTGTTGCTAGAGCTGAGTAACAGTCAGGACAGTTAGGGGCTCAAGGAGTGAGTTAGGCCCTAACTGTGGCATAGGTTTTGTTTGTTGTTTTGTTATGTTGCCCTTAAGCTGTAATAAAGCCACTTTGTTTTAAATTGGCACCGTCTGAAGGCTGTCTCACCGGCGCCCAGTACCACGAACCACCACTGTTGGGACCAGGAAAAGCCACCATTTGAGTCTAATTCCCCAAGTTATCACAATATGCTTATGTAGACTTAGCCAATATGTACTGTGAAGCAAAGGAATATCAAAAGGCAGAGGACACATTTAGAACCGTTTTGGCATTTACCAATCTTGTGGATGAGGAGAAGCAGGAGATCTATTACAATTATGGACAATTCAAAGAATACCACATGAAGTCTGAATCTGAAGCCATCGACTACTATAAGAAGTGTATGCAGATTACATTGCCTAGGAGAGACAGAGAATCAAGTGAAAGGTCTCTAAAACAAATTTCTTCAAGGAAGATTAGGAACAATTTTCATGATGCTGAGGGTTTTGCTTTGCTTGGCTTTGTCCATAAGGCTAATGGAGAAAGGAATGATGCAATTGATTGTTACGAAAAAGCCTTGAAATATGACCCTTACAATGAAGAATATGTGAGCGAACTCTGTGAGCTGAAGATGAAGATATAAAAAATAAGTAAAGAAGAAGATAGATCTTGGGGGATTCGTTGAAACCGGCAAATTTTATGTTGGACTTAATGTCTCCTGTGCCAGTGGAGAGCGCTCTTAATTCACGATGAGGCTACGCCTAGACGAAATCTGAAGCAGCCCCAGTACTGTTGTAGATTGTGGCGTCATTTGTGCCACTTTTGTGTCATAAATGATAAAGAATTTGACGTGGGTGATAGCTCCTCTCATGTCCCCGGCTCTGGCCATTTTCAGAAAAGTGTTGAGGCCAGCATAAAAACGCCACTTACATCTATTGTTGCAAATCACCAATTTATTTCTATTTCTACCACAAAAAATTGTGTAGGGGATTTGTGTATTAAAAAAAAAAACCCTTTTTTAGTAGAACTTCAGTGTCTTCTGTGGTTGAAGTTTAGGTAGAATGTATTACAGCATAGAGGTAGATAGATAGATATATAGATAGATAGATAGATAGATAGATAGATAGATAGATAGATAGATAGATAGATAGATATAGATAGCTATATAGATATTGATAGATATATAGATAGATATATAGATATAGATAGATAATATAGTTGACCTATTTAAGCAGCCCATGGGAAAACAGGATGACAATTCTGCAAGCTGAGTATAATAGTGATATATGCATTTGTTCTTTTCCCATAGGTTGCTTGAAGACTAAGTATATGGTGCAAAGTCTGACTAGAATGTTCAGTGTATATTTGAGGATAATCTCCATGTTCCTATCATTTGCAGAGTGTATTTATGCATCCATGTTGGTCTGCCCTACTTAATTCACTTTAATAAATCAGTCAACCCTTTGCATTAGATTTTATTTTTCTTGTCACCTCATAGATAACATCAAGTGGTGTATATATATATATATATATATATATATATATATATGTCTGGTTTTACATAAATATATATTTGGGTTTACATAAATATATCTAAATATCATAATCCAATCCTTAATCAGGTTATTACTACTTCTGTGTAACATAACTTTGCACTGTGCAAATATATATCGAGAGGAAGAGAAATGTTAAAATAATAATGTAATCTCCAGTTTTATCAATAAAGTCTTTAAAGGATTAGCATTCATTTGTGGGAATAAATAATTTTTGATTGTTATATTCCTTGGTTACTCACTATTCACAATATTTGCTCTTGTATTCCCCTTGTGACCACCACCAGTATGCAAGTTCATGCTATTTATTCCTTATTTTCTTCTTACAAGAAAATTGTGTGGAACAACTAAGAAGTAACGTTTATTACATCTATTATAAAAAGATGAAATGAGTATAAAAAAAAAAATTGTGATGAGTCGGTGAATGTGTGACACCCCGGTCACTATATAATACATAGATGAGGGGCAACTATTCAACTACTGATAAAAGATACAGAGCATAGAGTGCCACTTAGAGTGCCCGTAGTATTACTTAATAGACATTACCCTCATATGACCACCAAATGAACCAAATCTTCCACTATATAATTACTTTCTATATACTTTTTTTTTATTCTGACTCCAATACATAGTCTTTGCTCCATAACTGAAAACTCATAATACAGGACAGATTGCTGCTTACAGACATGTTGGAGTAGTTACTTAAGCTTGGAACAGAAAGGTAAACACATTCACATATAACACAGTATGGGTGTTAGATTTTACTGGTTACCAGTGGCTTTAGGTATTAACTGATCTAACCAAAATTAGAACTAAAGATGGTCAAACTGACTTGTACTGAGCCAGGTTTGACCATGGTATAATAAGCGGAGGCCCAGGGGAGAGTTACATAGTTACATAGTAGATGAGGTTGGATGAAGTCATCATTGCATCAAGTCCAACCTATAACCCTACAGTCCCCTACAGTGTTGATCCAGAGGAAGGCAAAAAACCCCATGAGGCTTATGCCAATTACCCCATTTCAGGGGAAAAAAATCCCTTCCCGACTCCAATCTGGCAATCAGTATAAATGATTAGATTTTTAAAAAATGATGAGATGATAAAAAAATAAAAAACACATTTATACTCACCTTCCCTTACCTCTTTTGGGCCTCCTCGTGGGAAGGAACCCCCTTTCCCCAACAGAACTCGTCCCTAGCATTGTACTGTCAGAGGGTGCGTTCCCTACCACCCAGCCGCCTGCTGAGCATTAAGGCCCGCCCTTCTGACGGTGAAGGGATATCAGCACACTGTCAGCTTTCCATCGGTATATAAAAATGCGGGAGCCAGAGGACATGAAAGGTCCTCTTTAGAAGTTGATTTTCCCGGTTATAAGATTGCATTTTCATATCAAAAAGCTATGTTCACTATGTCACTAATCTTTGTATGCATATCTGTATCATGTAGCAGTACTATAGAATAATGGCCAAAATTGAGGGCACTTTTCTAAATTTTAATGTTTAGCAACTTTTCATGAATTTAGAAGTGAAAAGTTTATATAGCATTTGAAAAAGAATTCAAAAGTCATTAGAAAAGACTGAATGGAAATATCTACAGAACACAGAAAAAGGTTATGCTGCAAATACTATAGTTGTGCAACCTAATGTATAGTCTATACTACACTACAGTAGTTGCCTTTGGATGCCTCATTTGTACAAGGTAGAAGATTAAATGGCAAAATGTGCCTTGGGTGGTTCAGCTTCAGGGATAGAATTTACCCCTCCACTACATACCTAGCAATCTCTCAAGTGCCTTCCTTACAACGGCTAAATGCATTTTGTGTGGACATTCACCGCACAGTGAATATTGTGGAGACAACAATAGCTGAGACTGAAGCCTGAATTGCGTTCTCATACCGAAGCTCTGACACCACCGGCCTCCATACACTCACCTGTTTTTGTCTCATACAGAGGCTCTGACACCACCAGCCTCCATCAGGGGCATATCTAGCAAAGACTGGGCCCCATAGCAAACTTTTGACTTCTCCTACCTCCCCCCCCCCCCCCACAGTATCAAGAGTAGATAAAGTCCTTGCAAGGATGACAACCCTCATCATTGACTTTCCTGACCACCAATAGCTGCTTTCAGTTTCTATTCTCTGCTGAATGACCTGAGTCTATTTGTCTTCCTAGCTTCACTGAGCATTATCATTTCTTCCCTCTCCCCTCTTCTTCCTGAAAATCCCTGAAATTGTACTAACCCATAGAATACAAGTGACATGTCATTTTGGCTGCACAGTGAATACTGTCTCTACCAGCTTCCCAGTTAGGGGCGTAACTAACAAAGACTGGGCCCCATAGCAAGCTTTTGACTTGGGCCTCCTCCACGGCATAGTGTCCTCTTTCCTGGCCCCCACACAGTATAACGTCCCATTTACACACACTATAATGTCCCAAAGTGGCCTCCAGAGTGGCCCTTCTTCACAGTATCATGTTCTATAGTGGCCCCGCCACAGAGTATAATGTCCCATAGCACCTGCACACAGTATAATGTCCCATAGTGGCACCTACACACAGTATTATGTCCCATAGCGACCCCAGAGTATAATGATTGGAAGCCCAAGGGAGGTGAAAAACATAAAAAAACAGTGTTACTCACCTCTCCTGCACTCTGGCACAACTCGATGCTGTTTTCAGCCCTCTTCAATGACATGGGTTACGCTGGCATCGTTATGCGTTGCAAAGCCGGCCTGACCCATGTGACATCACTACAGAGGCCGAAGACAGCATGGAGTAACACTGGAGAGGTTAGTAACACTGGTTTCTATGTTCCCTCACCTCCCCTGGGCCTGATATTATATAAATTAGGGGCTCCAATTCACCTCCCTGTCCCTTCTTTACCTATCCGGTAATATTTTACGTGGTAAAGATTTTAATTTCATGATGATATTAACAACTGAATGCCCTTTACCAAAATTAGCTTTTGGGCCCATAGGATTTTTTTTTTTAAGTTGGATGCATATACAGAGCATGCCTGTATAATTGTGCATGTATATCTGTGGTGAGTGGGTCTATTTGTGTGAACGTATCCTTATTGGAGGATAAGGCAGTAGGAATCTAGAAGAGAAGAGTCGGCGACTGGTCAGCAAGTTTCCCAGCTTGGTGGGTTTGCTACAAAAGGAAGTAGAGGGTATTCAAGGGTGAGACTCAAGGGTGGGATTAAAAATTTTCAATAAGGGGTTCTTGGGGGGTTGGAGTTGGAGTGGTGGGTTAGATCAGCACACTACACATGTCGTGAAAACTTTTGGGTGGTCACGTCACCTTCAAAGTAAAGCCATGCCTCATATGGTGACGTGGAGTCACAATATGCCAGCCCCTCAAAGTGACTCCTGCCCCTCAGAGTGTCCATCACAGTGTCTCCTGTCCCCCACAGTGCCTCAGTGTACCCAGAGCTGAAAAGGGGAGAAAGAGTAAAATAATCATGTATACTTAAAAAGGTTGTGCTGTTAAAGACACGTGTATCCCCTATTCATAAGTGTCCAATCGTTGGAGGTCTCCCAGTGATCAGGAGAACAAGGTATCCTTGTGAATGGAACATCTGTGTGCTAGAGTGTTGTGTTTCATTCACTTTTATAGGGCTGCCAGAGAATACAGTCCAGCAGCCCCATACCAGTGAATGGAGTGTGGCTTAGAACAGGTCACATGCGACAGTGACGTTTTGTCTGCAGGCTCCAGTGCTTGCAGAGCACTTGCAAACAAAACATCACAGATGTGGTCACGTGACATGAAGCTAAATCTTCTAAAAGGTGCATAACTTTAACATGATGTGTATTAGTCATTTGTTTATATTAAGGAATATGAACATATGAACTATATTTTTTATAAACCAGATAACCCCTTTAACCCTTTAAGGACACAGGGTAGTTTGTACGTTAATGCTCGGCGACTTTTTTCATATTTTCCTTCCTCAACTTCCAAAATTAATCACTTTTTTATTTTTCTGCCGACATAGCTGAGTGAGGGCTTATTCTTTGCCGTGACTAGTTGTACTTTTCTTTTGCACCATTTTGGGGTACATTTAATGTTTTGATTAGCTTTTAAACTTTTTGGGGGGTCGGTGCGAAAAAAACCTTACAATTCTATCATATTTTTTTGCATTTCGTCTTTACGGCGTTCATTTTGAATTAAAAATGACATGGCAGCTTTGTCCGATACGATTACGGCGATACCAGATTTATATTGGTTTTTATTACGTTTTACAGCTTTTACAAATAAAATGTCACTTTTTGAAAATGAACGATTTTCGTGCGGTCACTGTATTCTGATGCCTATAACTTTTTTATTGTTTATTTGATGGAGATGGTGACAAGATGCCCAAATACATTAATTTGCGTATTGCGGTATATTTTCTTTTTCGGTGTCCACCATACTGGATAAATACCGCTATTTTTGGATAGTTGGGTCTTATACGCACATGAGGATATGTTTGTTTATGTTTTTGTTTACGTTATGTGGTTTTTTTTAATGTAAAGGGGAGTATTTTTTAAATATTTTATTATTTGTTTATCTTTAATTCTTTATTTTGACCCTTTTTTTTTCTTACTTTTTACCTCTGATCCCCAGAGCAATATGCTGCAATACATAGTATTGCAGCACATCGCACATCGGCTCACTATGTGTGATGGGCATAGGCAATCAGAAGGCCATTGCTTGGCCTCCTAGCTTTCATGGCAACCTCTAAATCTGAGGGGTGGTGATTTTGGACCCAGACCTCTGGATGCCGTGTTCGCTACTGATTACGGCATCTGAGGGGTTAATTTGCCGTAGTTGGAATATCTTCCGACTCCCATGGCTAGTCCCAGGCCTGGCTGTGCAATGCAACCAAGTGTCAAAGAACTGCAGCAGGCACACCTCCTGAGACATTACAGTGTTGTACTATTACAGTGTTGTACTATTACAGTGTTGAGCGTTAACATAATAGTAATAGTAATTACGCTACATCAACATAATAGTAATAGTAATTACGCTACATCAACATAATAGTAATAGTAATTACACTACATCAACGTAATAGTACGACGCAGAGTGGGAAGAGGTTAATTCTAATGAAATACAGTTTTTATTACTTTATTGGTATGTGCGCTTTTATTATGATGTCTCTTTTTCTGTATAGTGTTCAGTGTTGTTTTAGCGCACCCAGTTTGTACTCATTTCAGTGTCCATCTGGTTTTTGTTATGCCTATTAATAATTCAGGCACATCTTGCATTGCATTAATAAACTCCCTCTAATATATTTCAGAAGTATTGCAGTATATTGTATGAGCGATCAAAAAATGTAAGTATTAAAAATTAATTTTCTTATTTTACATGGTAAATGGAAAATTAGAAAAAAAAATCAATATTATCTCGTCTATATAGCCAGTTTAAGTTACGGCAAGCATGAATACTCTCATCATTATCTGTTTACTAACATAACAGTCTCTAGTTTCGTTTCTATTCTCCTCCACATGACATCAGCCTGTTCTTGCCATCACTGGGCAGTTTCGTTTCCCCTTCTTTCTCCTCCTCCTCTGATAGGAGTGTGTGGCTGTGAGGATTGCCTGACTATAAATGCATGGAGACAGGAACACTGGATTATACTCAGAAAGCTTCGTTCCAGGAGACTGAAGGGGCAGAAAACCTTACAGAATGAGGTAAATAATCTCCCACATTTCTATACATTTTCTATATTAACCTCCAAGATGCCATAACTATGTGAAATGCTAATAGACTATACATTGTATTTTATTTCATTTAATGTCAAGTTGTACCTATAGTGTATTTAGTAGATCTTTATTCAGTCTCATGATATACTAATAGCATGTAGAATCTGGTTGGTTTAGAAAAGATTTTCCACTTGCAATGTAATGTGCATGCTTTTTGCAGGGGAATAGATAGGAATGCTGGTAGGTCATGTACTTGTATAGTGATGGATGCCCCCCCCCCCTCCCCTTTCATAGTTGTTCCTTAAAGTTTAACTAAGTGAATCTCAGATTTCTTGTGATACCAGTGAACCATTTTTCTAGGTTGTATAAAACCGGAGATACAGCCATTTCAAGTGACTATCACCTCTATGATCAATTCTTCAGCTCTACATGCTGCATTGAGTACAGGTGCATACCTCCCAGCTTTCAAAGAACAGAAAGAGGGACGGACTGTGTGGCAAATTTAGCCCCACCTACTTTGACTCTGCCCATTTACATCCATTTCTCTTTGTGCCCCCTCTTACAGTATAATGCCCCTACAGTCAACCTAACATGATATGCCCCCATATTATAATGTCATCCTCCAGCTGCCCCCACAGTTTAATGATACCCTCCATCTGCCCCAGTTTAATGTCCCCCCTCCAGCTGCCCCCACAGTTTATTGTCCCCCTCATCTGCCCCCCCAGTTTAATGTTCCCCTCCATCTGCCCCCACAGTTCATTGTTCCCCTCATCTGACCCCTCAGTTTAATGTTCCCCTCCATCTGCCCCCACAGTTTAATGTCCCCCTCATCTGCCCCCCCAGTTTAATGTTCCCCTCCATCTGCCCCCAGTTTATTGTTCCCCTCATCTGACCCCTCAGTTTAATGTTCCCCTCCATCTGCCCCCACAGTTTATTGTCCCCCTCATCTGACCCCTCAGTTTAATGTCCCTCTCATCTGCCCCTCAGTTTAATGTCCCCCTCCTCTTCCCCCCAGTTTAATGTCCCCCTCCATATGCCCCCACAGTTTAATGTCCCTCTCATCTGCCCCCCTAGTTTAATGTCCGCCTCATCTGCCCCCCCAGTTTAATGTTCCCCTACATCTGCCCCCACAGTTTATTGTCCCCCTCCTCTGACCCCCCCAGTTTTATCTCATTATCTGACCCCCCCAGTTTAATGCCCCCCCTCATCTGACCCCCTAGTTCAATGTCCCCCTCATTTGACCCACTAGTTTAATGTCCCCCTCATCTGCTCCCCCAGGTTAATGTCCTCCTCATCTGCCCCCCACAGTTTAATGTCTTCCTCCTGGTAACAAACAATCATAAATAACACTGATACTCACCTCTCCTTGCTCCCCTGCTGCTCTGTAGAAGTCTCTTCTCCAGGTGTGTTCAGGGAGCTGCAGGCAAGATGTGAGTGTCATCATCACATTGCACCTACAGCTCCCAGGGTCGGAGCACACAGGGGGCACAGTGGTGAGGCAGGAGCTGTCTGCAGACGGCTCCTGCTTCATCATTGTACTCAATTCATCTGTGTCCTCCGGACGCAGATCAGTTGAAACTGGGACATACCTTCCGCCGACCTGGACAACGGGACAGAACCCGGAATCCAGGACTGTTCCGCTGAATCCGAGACAGTTGGGATGTATGCAGGTGTATGGACAAAGTTGCTAATGTGAACTTTACAGCCTGTTTTCTATTAATAGGAAGTTTGATACGTTAATAAAGTATATTACAAAAATGTTCATCACATACCCACTGACATAATAGCACTACACTACACTATAATAGCAATACACTTTAAGCTGAGGACTTGTAATTCGTGAGCAGGAGTCCCCCACAGGCCTTGAACCATTATTTGCATGTGTATATGCTTAATATATTGTAACAATATAACATTTGCTGTGTATATTGAATAGTTTGTTAATATTGACTCATGTGGTTGCATTGTACACTGTGTAATAGTATGATGTTATTGTCATTGCACCACATGTTATTTCAATATGTTCTGGAAAGGAAGTGGTGCGGGGATTTCCTCCACAGTTGTGCTGCAAGCAGTATCTTTGTGGATGGCAACAACATCCAGCTTTCAGGGGTCTGGATCTGAGAATCCTTTCATTGTGGAGAGTCTATGGTAGTCCAGAAGTCAGATTAGTCTTAGGTTAGTACCTTTCCCAAAAGCCAGTGGTGCAGACTGTAGCAACAGCCTTCACCAGCGTGGTCTGTGCAAGCTTGGTGTGTATCCCTTGTGTGAACAGGAACACTACTGTGCTCCTGGAGGACTTGCAACTTTAATGCTATCAATGAAGGATGTTACTTGTGTTTGATGGGACGGCTGTGAAGTTCTTCTGTACATGAAGCTACTTCAGCTAAAGTGCCTGGTGATATTATGTGCCTATTAGGACACAACACACCAAGAAGTAAAGAGGATAAGAGGGGCTATAGCTGCCCTCATCCACATTGGGTAGTTGGCAACAGTAACAACAGGGGACCCAGTCACTGTATAGTTGGGTGTTTGCCCGTTACATGCTCTAGATGATACATATTTTGGAGTAAACTAAGTTACAGTATTATTATCAAGGTGGAGTTTCTCTGCTTTTCAGCCTATCAACCTATCAATTTAGATGGTTCAGGTACATGGCTTTTCCTGACACAACGCATTTTTTGTAAACAGTTATTGAAGCCATTGTAAGGAGTGGATGATAAATGAAGGTGAAGTATAAAGGAAAGATTCTACTTTTCTGTTAAGGATGGGCAAACCTCAGTCTGGTGTTCATACAAAGCGATCCTCCAGTTTGGTTTGGTCCAAATTTGTTTGGATAGAACTGGACATAAAATTATCATACTCTGGATTCTCTTCAGACCCTCGAGTATAATAGGAGTAGACCCAAGGGAGGTGTAAAAAATAAAAAACATTTAAGCTCACTTCTTTCAGTCCTCCTTGTGGCGTCTGGTGACATATGTCTTCCTCCTCTGGGTGCGTGATGTCACAGAAGAGTGCCAGGGCTGGCGTCATGTGCCGAGGATAACCACTGAGGCCTAAGATTGGTGACAAAGCCAGCAGGTGCATGGCATCACAGAAGAGCCCGTAGGAGGAAGACACAGATCGCCAGACGCTACGAGAAGGCCTGAAAGGTGATTATAAATATTTTTTATTTTTTTACACCTCCCTTAGACCTACACCTATTATACTTTGGGACTTTGGGGTCTGAAGAGACCCAAGAGTATAATAATTTATCGCAATATCATGTCGCAGCGGCAATTTTAATTCATTTGAGAGGAATCCCAAATTGTTTGGTTTCATTAAAAACTTAACAATTTGAAATATTAGGGTCGATTCCGGTTTGTTGCAAAACGATTCACTCAACAATATTATCTGTTTTTTAATCCATTCCTTACTTTGGATTCAAAAACTACATAAAAAACTGTACTAAAACGGCATATGTGAAAGTAACTTATAGTAGAATATATTTTCCTATATTTTTTTAGTGGCATTTTAAAATGCTAAAAATCCCTGTCAGAGCCCTAACTATGCTGCAGATATCCTTACTAAACCAAGAGGAGCTATGGCAAATAAAATCTGTCACTATAAAGCTACCCATACACATTAGATTAATGTCAGATAAACCTTAAAGTTACAGACACATCCAAACCAAAATTCTTTTACTATATAATGGTTAAAAAGGACGTTTCATGCCTTCAGAGATGCGCGGTATTTGATTAACATACAATGCAAAGCATACTTTAGTTATCTATTGCATATAGGGTCACATCTAAGTGACCCATAAAATGTATAATATAGCACATTTCTGTGTGTAGATGTTATCACTTTTTATCAAATACTAATGCTAATTCCCATTCTCCTATCTTATTTTCACAGTGGGTCACAAAAGGGGGCACTGAAGCTGCGTTTACTACAACTAAAATGTCACTTTACTTGGAAACTTCTTTTAAGGGACACGGACCCCGATGAATTAGAAGACAGATTGTATGATCAGTTGACATTTCTTGTGACCAAAAACAAATACATGGTGTACAATCTATTGGCCTATGCAATGCATCTGAAAGGAGACTACACAAAGGCTATTGCCAATTTGCAAAAAGCTGAAGAAATGATTACAGAGAACAATCCAGACGGGACTCATCAAAAATATTTGGTGACATATGGGAATTATGCATGGGTGTTCTACTACTTAAACCAGTATGAAGATGCTCAAAAATACATAGATAAAGTGGAGGAGATTAACAAAGAACTAAAAGATAAACCAGACATATCTGAAATCTATGGTGAAAAGGCCTGGTCACTGTTAAAATTTTGTGGACAATACTATGAAGATGCAAAACAATGTTTTGAGAAGGCTTTGGAGCTAGAGCCAGAAGATCCTGAGTGGATCACTGGATATGCAACAGTGGTCTATAGACTGGAAAAATTCAATGGCAGAAAATGTCCTGCTTCAGAATGCAAGTCACTGGATCTACTGAAACGTGCAGTAGAGAAGAATCCAAATGATGTGGTGGTGAAGGCTCTTCTTGCATTGAAGCTGCAAGAGCTAAACAGAACTGATGAAGGAAAAAAATTCATTGAAGAAGCCATAAAACAAGCTCCAAATCTTCCATATTTGCTCCGTTATGTTTCAATGTTTTACAGGAGAGCTGGGATGATAGATGAGGCCTTGCATGCCCTAAAAACTGCAGTAGATCTCATGCCAAATTCTGGATTTCTGCATCACCAAGTTGGACTATGTTACAGGCAAAAGTATCTCATTCACAAAAAGCAGTTAGGAAATGGATACACTTTTAGAAGACAAATGGAGTCAAGAGAATTAAATGATCTCATCCAAAATACCATCTTCCATTTTGAAAAAACGCTGGAGTTCAAGAAAACATTTGTGCATGCTTATGTAGACTTGGCCAATATGTACTGTGAAGCAAAGGAATATCAAAAGGCAGAGGACACATTTAGAACCGTTTTGGCATTTACCAATCTCATAGAAGAGGAGAAGCAGCAGATCTATTACAGTTTTGGACAATTCAAAGAATACCACATGAAATCTGAAGCTGAAGCCATCGACTACTATAAAAAGAGTCTGCAGATTCCAATACTAAGACGAGAAAGAGAATTGGGTGAGAAGTCTCTAAAACGAATTTCTTCAAAGAAGATAAGGAACAATATTCATGATGCTGAGGGATTTGCTTTGCTTGGCTTTGTCTATAAGACTACTGGTGAAAGGAATGATGCAATTGACTGTTACGAAAAAGCCTTGAAATATGACCCTTACAATGAAGAATATGTGAGCGAACTCTGTGAGCTGAAACTGATGATATAACAAACAAGTAAAGAAGAATCTTGTTTTCAAGTGTAATGTTGGCACTCTGTTCTTTCTAACATACTACTTTTCCCAACAGATCTAGCTGACTGGTTACCTCCTGTTTCTTCAAGGATTAGTGTACTGACCTGAGCAATGCTTTAGTCTCTGTTCTTCCTTCCTTATTTGCACAAATGTTTTGCTGTCTGCATGCTGAGTAAAACTCTATTCAGTTTGCTTAAGTTTTGTGTTTCGTGACCTGCTGTTTGGATGCATGTTGTCCTTCTGTCTGTATGTCTAAGCAATGCTCTAGTTTATCTGCATTTTTGAATGTCATAATGACTTCTTTGCACTAATGTCCTTACTAATGTGGATGCATATGTCCTTCTGCTATGAAGTCCAGAGTGGACACATTGGCCCTTCCAAATGTATGCTTCCCTACTACATATATGTCCTTCTGCTGTGTCTTCCTGTATATATTTGTATGTCCTTCCATTATGTATCCCTGTTACCTGTTCTGATGTCCTCCTTGGATTCCTGTATTGTACTAGCCATCTGGATGTTCTGGCCTGTTCCTGATTGTGTATCCTTGTTACCAACCATGAAGTCTTGCTTGTTTTCACTCTTTGCATGTACATTATGCTGTCTGTTCTGATTATATTTTGTATTCAGATTATGCATTTGCCCGATTCTTTGGTTCACAGCACCATAGTTTCTGATCTTCCTGGTCGCCTGTCCCCTCCACTTCAAGAGACAGCGACCAGATGTCATCCCTGCTGTGAAGTCTCAATCCCTGTACGGAGGGTAAAGGGTGAATAACAGGATCAACACCCTTAGCAGTGGCCCATAGCCAAACAGAACATTACATAATACAACACATTTCATAAATTTTACTTTTTTTCAGTAGACCATGTGTGTCAAGAAATCTATTTGCCATTTCATGGAAGTAAGCATTGAGAAAATATGTAAGTTAGACTTAACATTTCCAGCTGAATTTTAGCTAATATATATAATCTCCTTCCTAATGAGTGCAATTTTTTTTGTAGCTTTAACTTTCATTTAAGGATGATTTTGTGAATAATCTTGTTCAATATTTAGCTACTATACACCCACAAAATGGCCATATTGTAGTGAAACTCTAGAAAACTTCACTTCATATCAAAATGTATTACCTATATGTCTGTATGTACTTATGAACACATCTTTAACATTAGCTGAGCTGTTATACTGACACATCTGTAAATATATTATTGTGTTATCATGTTTTATTGTATTACTGTATGTATATTCCATCAAATTTGTAAAATATTAGAGCATAACTAACATAGATTGAGAGCACTTTGACATTGTATTCCACAAACATTTCATATATATATATATCTATATATAGATATATATATATATATAGATATATACACACATAGAGAGAGAGAGAGACAGAGTTTAAAATAATGATGTAATCCCGTTTTATAAATAAACTCTATAATATGATTATTATTCATTTGTGGAATTGAATTTCTTTTGATTGTAATATTGCTTGGTACATTTAGCAGTATTAATATGTGTGGTGTGTGTATAGCAACTTAGCAACTATACCAAATTATACCATATTAGGAGGCTCTCAAAAAAGGGAAGACCTTCCAGACTCCCAAAATAGCGGGAAAATCTCCCAGGTTCCTCATGTACTCACACCTCTCCATGTTCCTGTGTTTACCTCCGCTCTCCCATGCTGTCTTAGAATTTCTGTTGAAGTGCTGAAGAGTGAAGGGAATTGCAGGAGCGGGCAGAGGTGAATATCTAAATGTTGAAGCAGCAACGTTTGGTGTTGATAACAATAAACACATGCTTATCACAAATATATATATATATATATATATATATATATATATATAATATAACTGTAGTATGATATAGTAAACTAATCCCAATATCCCACATTAACCAATGTGTACCTTTGGAAATAATGAAGTCCCAGTTTATCTGGGCTACAGCCTAAACCCTCAATGCATTTCGCTTCCCTTGGTTTGGTCAGAAGGTAAGTAATATAAAACAACAACAGGGGTTCAAATTATCATACTGATAGGGGAGTGGCATGGACTCTGGACACTGGTAATAGCAGTGCATCTTCGTCATGATGGCGTTGCCACATTCAGGCGATGCATGTGCAGTCCAGCCTTCCCTTCCCCCATGTCATCTTGATGCTGAATGTCACATGACAAGTGGCATCCCTGGATACAGCATTGGCAACGCATGAGCCAAAGATACGTCTTACGCTAGGTTCACACTAGCATTCAGCTTTCCGTTCTTCACGTCCGCATTTTTTAAGTGGATTCGGGGACGGAAACCCTGAACGGAAATCAAGCGCTAGTGTGAACCTAGCCTTAACAAACACAAGATATCACTATTTTTGTCAATATGGAGATGAATTCTTTGAAGCAATGAGGGTGTTGCCCCTTTCTTATTTGAAGCGCCGGCAACATCCTCCTTGCTCCAAAGAGGTCATTTGGAAATTGAAAAACAACAATATCTCAGCAACAAAGGCACCGATTTGCAAGGGGAAAATATGCATTAAAAGTTGATTTTCCATCCTGGCCCTCTGACTATGAAGATTGTCCCATTTTGGCCTTAATGTTCTTGGTGTCTTGCTTTGTTGTTTATTTTTTCGCTTTGAATGAAGTACCTGTGTAAGCGCCATGACCCCTTCTCTGCTTACATAGTGTCACTCATTTCATAGCGGCCATGTAATTACATCACATGGTCACTATAAATAGGCAGTGTGTGATATAGACAGGTGCCGCGGTTTTTCCTGCAGTGCTTTTTTGCTGTGGCCCGCTATGTGGGGCCTTGGGTTTTATTAAGGCTAAGTGCCACCTTAATTAAAAATAATTGCCCCCTTATATTATGCCCCTGATTCCCCTTGACATAAATACAGAACCACCAATGACCCCTTATATAAATGACCACCCCTTATGTTCATAATGCCCCCTAATCGACCCTTATATAAATAACCTCCCCCCGTTATTCATAATGCCCCCTAATGAATCCTCCCTTATAGTTATAATTTCCCCTCTTAGCGACCCCCCTTATATTATTAAAATAACCACAACTGCGCTAAAAAACCCCCCGCAAAAAAAAAGTAATACCCACCTTTTGGGCCTTTTTTCAGAGAATATGAATGATAACACAAAAACTTTTTCTGTACTCATGGTTAGTGTTTGGTTGAAGCCATTTATTGTCAAACTTCTGTTTTCTCTTTTTAAATCATAAAGACAACCAAAAACATCAAAATGACCCCATTCAAAAGTTCACATACCCCAGTTCTTAATACCGCGTATTGCCCCCTCTAACATCAATGACAACTTGAAGTCTTTTGTGGTAGTTGTGGATGAGTCTCTTTATTTTCTCAGATGGTAAAACTGCCCATTCTTCTTGGCAAAACTCCAGTTCCTGTAAATTCCTGGGCTGTCTTGCATGTCCTGCGCGCTTGAGATCTCCCCAGAGTGGCTCAATGATATTTAGGTCAGGAGACTGAGATGGCCATTCCAGAACCTTCACTTTCTTCTGCTGTAGCCAATGACAGGTCAACTTGGCCTTGTGTTTTGGATCGTTGTTATGTTGGAACATCCAAGTACGTCCCATGCGCAGCTTCCTGGCTGATGAGGGCAGATTTGCCTCCAGTATTTGCTGATAACGTGCTGCATTCATCTTTCCTTCAACTTTGACCAAGTTTCCTGTGCCTTTGAAGTTCACACATTCCCACATCATCAGTGATCCACCTACGTGCTTTACAGTAGGAATGGTGTTCCTTTCATCATAGGCCTTGTTGACACTTCTCCAAATGTAACGTTTATGGTTGTGGCCATAAAGTTTGATTTTTGTCTCATCACTCCAAATTACCTTGTTCTAGAAGTTTTGAGGCTTGTCTCTGTGCTGTTTAGTGTATTGAAGGCGAGATTCTTTGTGGCATTTTTTGCGCAGTAATGGCTTTCTTCTGGCAACTCCACCATGCAGCCCATTTTTCTTCAAGTGCCTCCTTATTGTGCATCTTGAAACAGCCACACCGATAGTTTTCAGAGAGTCCTGTATTTCAGCTGATGTTATGTGTGGGTTTTTCTTTGCATCACGAACAATTTTCCGGGCAGTTGTGACTGAAATTTTGGTTGGTCTACCTGGCAGTGGTTTGGTTTATCCAGAGCCCCTGAGTTTCCATTTGTTAATCACAGTTTGAACACTGCTGACTGGAATTATCAATTCCTTGGATATCTTTTTGTATCCCTTGAATATTTTATATAGTTCAACTACCTTTTCCCGTAGATCCGTGGACAATTCTTTTGCTTTCCCCATGACTCACAATCCAGAAACGTCAGTGGCTTGAGGAAAGATGGAACAGTATGTCTGGATCCCAGAAACTCACTCAGCTTTTATGCACACACACACTGATTACAAGCAAACAGGTCACAGATGAGGATGTTACCTTTAGTAGCCATTCAAACCCTTTTGTTTCAACTTATGAGCATGTTATCAGGCCAAAATCACCAGTGTATGTGAACTTTTGAACAGGGTCATTTTGGTGTTTTTGGTTGTCATTATGATTTAAAAAGAGAAAACACAGAAGTTTGACAATAAATGGCTTCAACCAACCACTAACCATGAATGGAGAAAAAGTTTTTGTTATCATTCATATTCGCTGAAAAAAAGTCCAAAAAAACAAAAAATGTGCCGGGGTATGTAAAGATTTTAGCACAACTGTATATCCTATCCACAGGACATTGGATAAGTGTTTAATTGCTGGGGGCTCGATCATCGGGTCTTCCAGCAATCAGGACAACTGGACATCGAAGTCCCCCTAAAGCATCCTTGTGAATGGAACACTACTGTGCTTGTGTGACCTGTGCTCATTCACTGTTATAGGACTGTGGGTGCTGCCAGAGAGTACTTTTGCAGCAGCCTCATAACAGTGAAAGGAGCGCCACTCATGCAAGATCGCTAGCACTCTATTCATAAGGAGGCTTTAGGGGGACTTTCTCCTGATCGCTGGGGAACCTGGCAGTTGGACCCCTAGCCATTGGACACTTATCCCCTGTCCCCTAGATAAGGAATAAGTGTTCTTAAAGGGGCTTTCCGGGCAAAAAAAATATTTTTTTAAAAAAGGACTGTTAGTGCTATTAATGGGTTAATAAGTGCACCCAAGTACCTTTAGCAGTATTTTGAGTGATTTCTGGGTTTCTCTGGGAGTGCCTGGCATCTTCTGCTTTTGTTTACATGGTGTAACTTCCTGCTGCCTCAGCTAATGCAATGCATTATGGTAGTTGTAGGATCTCACACTATATCCCTCTCACTCCTCCGCCCTCCCTCTCTAACACCCAGTCCCTGTCTCCCTAGCTATCCCGCTAACTACTAGCCCTTCCCAACTAGCTCAGCCCAACCCCCTACCCCATTATACTTACCAGGACTCCGGCTCTTTTGCGTATGCGCGGGCAGACCTCACAGAAGTAGGAGGAGTAATTTCCCGCAGAAAGACGTCTGGAAGGAAGAGAGGTAAGTATGATGGGGTGGAGGGTGGGGAGTAGTAGTGACATTCCGTTTCCGGAAACAAAGAAATGAATCATCACTGGATAATCAGAAAATGTCCCTGGGGCGGTCATGTGGGTAACTATACATTTTTGCTGAATTATGTAATTTAGAAAGTAGGCGGGGGGAGGATATTTAGATTAGTGTAGGAATTTATATTTCTCCCAGACAACCCCTTTAATGACACAAAAGAACAGATCACATGCCACGGTGACGTTTCATTTGCAGGGAGCCTGAAAAGAAAATTTCACAGATGTGGTCACATGACCTAAAGGTAAATCAGTTAGTGATTTGTTTATATTAAGGAATAGGAACATATGCACAATATTTTTTTGTAAGCCAGATAACTCTTTTAATTCTAATAAATTATTTTATTTTTTTCATTTATTGGTATGTGCACTTTTATTATGTCTCTTTTTCTGTATAGTTTTCAGTGTTGTTTTGGTGCACCCAGTTTGTACTCATTTCAGTGCCCATCTTATTTTTGTTATGCATATTAATAATTCAGGTGCATATTGCATTAATGGACACATAATTAAGAATACAGAATACCGGTCTTAATAAACTCCCTCTAGTATATTTCAGAAGTATTGCAGTACAGATGCATCTCAATAAATTAGAATATCTTTTACTCTTTTAAATTAGATTCTTTACTCACAGAGTGTTCTATTTCAAGCGTTTTATTTCTGTAAATTTTGATTATGGATTACAGGTAATGAAAACTCAAATGTAAGAAAATTTGAATATTGTAAAAAAGCCAAGGTTTCCTAAGCCTTTAAATGGTCCCTCAGTCTGGTTCAGTAGGACACACAATCATGGAAGACGCTGATTATGAATTGTATTACTGAATTACTGAAATGAATGAACGTTTGAAAGATATTCTAATTTATTGAGATGCACCTGTATATTGTATGAGTGATCAAAAAATCTAAGTATTAAAAATTCAAATCAGCTAATTTCCATATTTTACATGTGTAAAAATCCATTTTGCCAGTTTAAGATCATAACAAAAATAGTAACACAAGATAAAGACATTGCAGGCATGAATACTCTTATCATTGTCTGTTTACTAATTTAGTCTCTAGTTTAATTTCTATTCTCTTCCACATGACATCCGCCTGTTCTTGCAATCACGGGCAGTTTTATTTCCCCTTCTTTCTCCTCCTCCTCCACTGGATAGGAGTGTGTGGCTGTGAGGACTGCCTGATTATAAATGCATGAAGACAGGAACACTGGATTATACTCAGAAAGCTTCATTCCAGGAGACTGAAGGGGCAGAAAACCTTACAGAATGAGGTAAATAATCTCCCACATTTCTATACATTTTCTGTATTAACCTCCAAGATGCCATAACTATGTGAAATGTTAATAGACTATACATTGTATTTTATTTCATTTAATGTCAAGTTTTAGTTATAGCGTATTTAGTAGATCTCTATTCAGTCTCATGATATTCTAATAGCATGTAGAATCTGGTTGGTTTCCACTTGGAAAAAAATATTGCAATGTAATGGGCATGCTTATTACACGGGGTTAGGCAAGGATGCTGGTAGGTCATGTGCTTGTATGGTTGTGTTCCATAGTTGTGCCTTAAAGTGTCACTTCCCTTTTTTTTCTCTATTTTTTGCAATGTGCTTTATTATCCTATCTAACTTCCTTTTTATTATAAAACAGACTGTAACCCTCTAACCCACCAACTGAGTTATTGTTAGGGAAAGTCTATAAGTATAAAGCACTGATGAAAAACTTAAAACTTAACATTTATTAAATATTTAATGAAAAATGTCCCAACTGAGATGAAAGACAAGCATACAATAAGATCTTAGACAATAACCAATTCTAGGTCCAATCAAAAATAGGGCTACAGCTCACAGCCCAAAAACACAGAATAGGGTCAATCAGCCACGTAATTTGTACATGATATACAGGATGAATCTTACTTGATCAGATGGGGGACACTTGTCATTCTCCAAGAGGGGAACCAAAAGCCAGGCAACCAGGACAGTCCCTATTCTGCCCCTCAAGAAGCTGTCCCTCTCACCCCAAGTGACTCCCGCTCTCACAAGGGTAGTACCAAACTGACAACACTTACACAACAGTCCCTAGGCATTTCCTGATGTGTTTACACCAATCATCAGGGGACCGAACTTAACTGCTAAAAGTTAGTAGAAAGCCCATAGTGATGGGTCAGTATCAACTCACTACCACAGTGGTGGCTGGACCAACAAAAACCCATATTGGGGGAAAGATACATGTTCCCCCTGGTGTAATAAACACTACTTCAGGGAGAGAACAAAAAGACCTGTGTCTCAGGCTAAACACATACTGGCAGTAGCCTGAGAGACAGGTCTTTTTGAACTTCAAATAGCTGTATCTCTGGGTTTATACCACCTAAAAATGGTTCTGGTATCACAAGAAAGTTGAGATTCGCTTTCATATAAGACTTATATTTGTGTGTGAGATCTGAAAAACATCTGTAAAATATTTAAGATCTGGTGTAACTTTTTTCTAGATCTCTAGTGGAAATTTTTCTACTTTATTAGGGATGGTCTGTCATGGGGTAATGGTGAACTCATTCCATACTTTTAAAGTAGTTTGCACTGAGTGTAGGGGCGTTTGTATAATTCTTTGTTTAAAGGCCTGGAGGTAGAGGATATTCCTCAGGTTTTCAGTATCTAGTACTGCTTTTTCTATTTCTATCCATTCAACCACTTTGGCACACTGTAAACTTTTTAATTTCAAAATTGAGTTTCCTCATAACCGGCATTCCACTCGAATTGGGTCTACTAGGGTTGGGGTTAGACGATATCCCAAAACCCTACAGAACAGTATTATCGCATATAATCCTATCCCCTATATTTGATTTATCCTCTAATTGGAAAACAAATCATATTCCTACTCTCACAACTATAGTAGAGAAAGTTAACAAAAACTACCAGTTTGAATATATTCATGTCTGTAACCAACATAACTTGCAGATTGTTTTTTGACCAGTTGTAAGTAACTTTTTTAAGGACTCTAAAATCCTTTGAAGACCATGTGTATAGGGTATATAAAAAAATCTGTGAATTTTCAGTTCTTGTATAACACCATGTCTGATGAAGGAAGCTAGTCTTCTGAAAGCTTTCTTATAAATATACTCAGTTAGCCTCTAAACGGTATCGCCTGATTTCTTCACTCTTCCACTACTTTCAATGGCTAACACGGTACAACATTATACTACTATGTAACCAACATAGACACCAGAAAGTCCAAGACAATTGGTATTACTGGAAATCATCCAACTTCACATCTTCTCTCCTATTTTAAAACTTTTCAGAACAATATCAATCTCTCACTCACAGACATCTGATAAAACTCTGACAATCCCTCCCCCTTTTATTCTTAATGTATTACTACTTAAACTGTTTTATGACTGTTAAGCATACTACATTGTCAAACATTTAGTTGCTATTCAACCTTTGTAGACAGCACTATTGTGATCCACGTAAATCTGTTATGTGTACTATGTAAGGCTAGGTTCACATCTGCATTGAAGTCTCCGTACAAGACTCCGCCGCAGATTCCGCTTAAAATCGGCAGAGAGAAAAGTCCTGCAAGGAGGAGATCAAGGTGGAGGTCTCTGCCTTTCAGCCTAAGAATCCCAGTAAGTGACCATCCCTGAAACAAACCACCAATGATCCAGGTACAGGTACACACCAGGGTAATAGGGAGGGTGGTTAGTATAAGCTTTTTGACTGGCTAATACTGAGCCCCTGCCTTAGTAATAAAAAAGTTATCAATCTATTACTAAGGCAGTTAAATAGTTAACAAGCATACACAAATGTAAACATTCCCCCACACAACCCTCTATGACCATTTTATTAAAAATGAAAAAAACGCTGGTCAGACATAGTCCACTGAATACAGCAGAGTCCACATGATACTGGAAACCTGCAAAGAGAAAAACAAATACATACACACAAAAAATAAGTTTTTATACTCACCGAAGATGTCTGCCTTCTTTCTCCCGTCTTGGTTCTTTGCTTGTGTCTGATACATGTGAAACCTTTCCTGTTGCATATCACTCAGTGAATTTATTATTAGGTTTCCTCCACTTTCTATTTTACCTGGGAAATGGAGTGAAAGTGAATTTTTTTTAAAAAGTCACCATTCAAAAATGTTCTAGCATACCCCTTGCTTGTTTGGTTTCATTAAAAATTTGATTCGCTCAACGCTACTTGCTGTTTTTTAATCCATTCCTTGCTTTGGCTTCAAAAACTACATAAAAAATTGTATTAAAATGGCATATGTGAAAGTACCCTTAAAATAATATATTTTCTGGACCTTTTTTCAGTGGCATTTTAAAATGCTAAAAATCCCTGTCAGAGCCTATGCTGCAGCTCTCCTTATTGAGGCAAGAGGAGCCATGGCAAATAAAAGCTGTCACTATAAAGCTACCCATACACACTAGAATAATGTCAAATAAACCTAAAAGTTACAGACACATCCAGACCAAAATTCTTTTAATATATAATGGTTAAATGACACAGAACGCAAAGCATACTTATGTTACCTATTGCATATAGGGTCGCATCTAAGTGACCCATACAATGTATAATACATAGCACATTTCTGTGTGTAGATGTTATCGCTTTTTATCAAATACTAATGCTTATTCCCATTCCCCTATCTTATTTTCACAGTGGGTCACAAAAGGGGGCACTGAAGCTGCGTTTACTACAACTAAAATGTCACTTTACTTGGAAACTTCTTTTAAGGGACACGGACCCCGATGAATTAGAAGACAGATTGTATGATCAGTTGACATTTCTTGTCACCAAGAACAAATACATGGTGTACAATCTATTGGCCTATGCAATGCATCTGAAAGGAGACTACACAAAGGCTATTGCCAATTTGCAAAAAGCAGAAGAAATAATTAAAAAGAACAATCTGGACGGGACTGATCAAAAATATTTGGTGACATATGGGAATTATGCATGGGTGTTCTACTACTTAAACCAGTATGAAGATGCTCAACAATACATAGATAAAGTGGAGGAGATTAATAAAGAACTAAAAGATAAACCAGACATATCTGAAATCTATGGTGAAAAGGCCTGGTCACTGTTAACATTTTGTGGACAATACTATGAAGATGCAAAACAATGTTTTGAGAAGGCTTTGGAGCTAGAGCCAGAAGATCCTGAGTGGATCACTGGATATGCAACAGTGGTCTATAGACTGGAAAAATTCAATGGCAGAAAATGTCCTGCTTCAGAATGCAAATCACTGGATCTACTGAAACGTGCAGTAGAGAAGAATCCAAATGATGTGGTGGTGAAGGCTCTTCTTGCATTGAAGCTGCAAGAGCTAAACAGAACTGATGAACGAAAAAAATTCATTGAAGAAGCCATAAAACAATCCCCAAACCTTCCATATTTACTCCGTTATGTTTCAATGTTTTACAGGAGAGCTGGGATGATAGATGAGGCCTTGCATGCCCTAATAACTGCAGTAGAGCTCACCCCAAATTCTGGATTTCTACATCACCAAGTTGGACTATGTTACAGGCAAAAGTATCTCATATATAAAAAGCATTTAGGAAACACTTATAGAAGACAAATGGAGTCAACTGAATTAAATAACCTTATCCAGAATACCATCTTCCATTTTGAAAAGACACTGGAGTTCAAGAAAACATTTGTGTTTGCTCATGTTGACTTAGCCAAAATGTACTGTGAAGCAAACGAATATCAAAAAGCAGAGGACACATTTAGAACCGTTTTGGCATTTACCAATCTCGTGGATGAGGAGAAGCAGACTCTCTATTACAATTATGGACAATTCAAAGAATACCACATGAAATCTGAAGCTGAAGCCATCGACTACTATAAAAAGAGTCTGCAGATTCCAATACTGTTACAACAGAGAGAATTCAGTGAAAAATGTCTAAAACGAATTTCTTCAAAGAAGATTACGAGCAGAATTCATGCTGCTGAGGGTTTTGCTTTGCTTGGCTTTGTCTATAAGACTACTGGTGAAAGGAATGATGCAATTGATTGCTACGAAAAAGCCTTGAAATATGACCCTTACAATGAAGAATATGTGAGCGAACTCTGTGAGCTGAAACTGATGATATAACAAACAAGTAAAGAAGAATCTTGTGGTTTAAAGTGTAATGTTGGCACTCTGTGCTTTCTAACATACTACTTTTCTAGTTGACTGGCTACCTCTGTGCTCCATCCTGTTTCTTCAAGGATTGGTGTACTGACCTGTAAACTTCCTTCTGCCAATCATTGTCTGCTCATTTGTATAAATGTCTGCCTCTCTAGTTAAGCTTTGCCTGAGCAATGTTTTAGTCTCTGCTCTGCATCCCTGTATACACAAACGTTTTGCTGTCTGCATGCTGAGTAAAGTTCTGTTCTGTTTGGTTCAGTTTTGGGTTTCGTAACCTGCTGTTTGGATGCATGCTGTCCTTCTGTCTGTATGTCTGAGCAACACTCTAGTTTGGCTACATGATGACTTACTTTACACTAATGTCCTTCTGTCTATTTTGTCAGAGCTATGTTGTATTTTCTGTATATCTGTTCCATTGCTATAGTCTGTATATGTGGATGCATATGTTCTTCTTCTATGAATTCCTGAGTAGGCACATTGGCCCTTCCAAATGTATGCTTCCCTGCTACTCTATAGACGTATATGTCCTTCTGCTATGTATTCCTGTGTATATGCATATGTCCTTCAGTTATGTATCTATGTCACCTGTCTTGATGTGTTATACCTAGCCATCTGGATGTTCTGGGTTGTTCCTGATTGTGTATCCTTGTTACCAGCCATGAACTCTTGCATATTTTCTCTCTTTGAATGTACATTATGCTGTCTGTTCTGATTATATTTTGTATTCACTTTATGCATTTGCTTGATTTTGTGGTTCACAGGAGCCATAGTCCCTAATCTTCCTGGTCGCCTGTCCCCTCCAATTCAAGAGGTAGTGACCCCAGATGGTATCCCTGCTGTGAAGTCTCAATCCCTGTACTGAGGTTAAAGGATGAATAACAGGATGGCCACTTAACCACTACGACTTTAGGAGTGGTCCATAGTCAAGCTCACGTGTATTACATGTAGTTTACTTTTTTCAGTAGACCATTTGTGTCTTCAAGAAATCTATTTGCCTATTAATGGAAACAAGAATTGAGAAAATATATAAGTTAGACTCAACATTTCCAGCTGATATCTAACTTAGCTAATATATATCTTCTTCTCCTTCCTAATGAGTGAATTTTTTATAGCTTTAACTTTCATTTAAGGATGATTTTGTGAATAATCTTGTTCCGTATTTTGCAGCTACTGTACACCCACCAAAGCTCCATATAGTAGTGAAACTCGATAAAACTTAGTCACAAACATGTCAAAATGTATTACCTATGTCTGTATGTATATGAACAAATCTTTAATATTAGCTGAGCTGTTACATTGACCCATCAATGTGTTATCATGTTTTATTGTATTACAGTATGTAATTTCCATCAAATTTATAACTAACACAGATCAAGAGCACTTTGACCCAAAATTGCACAAATATTTCATATATATATATATATATATATATATATACAGAGAGAAATATTAAAATAATGATGTAATTCCCTTTAAAAAAAATAAACTCTATAATATGATTATTATTGATTTGTGGAAATTAATGACTTTTGATTGAATATTCCTTGGTACATTTAGCAGTACTATATATGTGTGGTATCGCTGTAGCTGTATGCTGTTTCTGTGTGGTAGAGCAGTACAGAAAATTGGCAGAGGAAAAAGTCCTGCACAGAGGATTTTTTCCTTCCGTTTTCAGTTTTAAAATGAAGGACACCCAATGGACCCCATTATAGTCAATGTGGCCCATTGGACTCCGTGTGTTACCTTATCGCTATTACTCCGATGGACCAGAACAATCGAGAGGTGACGTTAATATGAACCTAGCGCTAGCATGTAAACAATGCTGAGAGCTGTGCACCCGGAAAAACAGCCGATCTATGGGGTTCTGATAGCCGGACCCCCACCGATTAAAAATTGATGGCCTATTTTAAGCTTGCAACTATACAAATTATACCAAATTAGGAGGCTCTCAAAAAAGGGAAGACCTTCCAGACTCCCAAAAGAGCTGGAAAATCTCCCAGGTTCCTCATGTACTCAGAATTTCTGTTGAAGACAGTACTGAAGAGTGAAGGGAAGTGCAGGAGTGGGCAGAGGTGAATATCTTGAATATCTGAATATTGAAGCAGCACTAAATATCCAATCTGCCCTAGTGTCCGTTCCTGAGTCCCTTCCGCTGCATGATGGTGAAGTAGTAGGAAGACACAATTGGAGGAGAGCAGTTTGCTGCTTTGACAAAAAAGGGCTTAACCATCAACTACAGGGTTGCCAAAATAGTCTTTGAAGAGAGTGTGCGATCCAGGTCCTGAAGGGGTATCCCGAATAGGAGCCTGTGATGAAGGGAGAGTAATCTTTGTAGCTACCCTGAGGGAGTTACAGCCTGAAGCAGTCATCATTTTCAGACCACTGAGCATGGGTGTAACTACCAAAGTAGCAGACATAGCAGATGCTATGAGGCCCATGTCCACTAAGACCATGGACATGGATTCAATTACTGAAAACTATGAATGATGGAAAGGGATGTGGAAAATTGAATGTGCCTTCATTACTTTATAGAACATCCTAATGCCTGCATGTGACATCATTGTAATGACTATTTTCATATAATGTGATGTCACAGTGTACATGGTGATCTCTTTGTGTGTGCATTATCCATATGCTATTATGTCATAGTATGTATTATCCCAGCACTGTTACACTACAAAAAACCCAATATTTCTCATGGCCATCATATATTACTTAGATACAAAAAGAAGAACATTGAGGTTTAACCACATTTGTTTATTAAATATAATAAAGTTTATTAATATATCATGAAAATTACTACAGGTCAATTAAAAGTATCCTGTTAAAATGTAAGTGATAAACAGGAGAGCAGATAGTCAGTAAGCCCATCAAGACAGAAACTGCCGATGCAGCCACAGTAAAAATAGAACACACATATATCTATATATGTATATATATATATATATATATAAAACCACATAGATGTACAACTTTAATTAAAACAATAAGATATTAAGCAAGCATATCGGGGTAGAGTTATTAAGCCTTTGTTTTCTGGCATAAGGGGCCAAAAGGGGGAATGGCGAGGGCGTGCAGGAGGCGAGGATATCAGCCCAGCCAGATTTATTATCATTTATGCTAGAAATCTGGAATAAATGATGCGGCTATGAGGCAGCGTACATTTCCTCTCCAGGCACATGGCGACTCTGGTGTTATGAAGACTGGCGTTGATAATAATATGTGTAACTTTGGAAATAATGAAGACCCTGTTTATCTGGGCTACATCCAGCGTGAACCCTCAATACATTCCCTGGCTCAGTCAGAAGGTAAATATTATAAAA
Organism: Leptodactylus fallax; assembly: GCA_947044405.1. Lineage (NCBI taxonomy): Eukaryota > Metazoa > Chordata > Amphibia > Anura > Leptodactylidae > Leptodactylus > Leptodactylus fallax. The sequence continues at coordinate 5,632,372 of CAMRHE010000005.1, read as the reverse complement.
CAACAACAAGGGTTCAAATAGTCATATTGATAGGGGAGCGGCATGGACTCTGGACACTGGTAATAGCAGTGGATCTCCATCATGATGGCGTTGCCACATGCAGGCGATGCATATGCAGTCTAGCCTTTCCTCTCCCCCATGCCATCATAGTGCTGGATGTCACATGACAAGTAGCGTCCCTGGATACAGCATTTTCCAGCGCATGAACAAAAGATGCGTCTTAACCAGCTCAAAAATCACAGACCATACCGAAGATAATGAAAAGCACTAATACAAATATACAGACACAAAAAACAGTGAATGTAATTGCGCAACAATAATACAAATGTGTGAATATAGAAAAAACAGTGAATGCAATAGCATAAGACAAAATCATAAACAGTATTATTTTATATTATAAATAACATATTATGTAATATTATAGATCCATACACAATAGAGCATACACACAATAAGTGCACAAACACTAATACTAAAACCCAAAGAAAACATGAATTGAAAAATATATGAAGAGAAATATGAAACATACCAGTGCATAAAGGGTTAATAAATACACAAGCCAAAGAAAAATTTGTCTAAACACAAGAGACACGACTAAAAAAAACACAATACCAAAATGACTCAAAGTGACGCAGATAAAAATTACATGTAAAAGCAAGTAATATATCCAAAAAAAGGAAGACTTTCTATTTTTCATGCTTTTCAATCTTAATCTGGATCTTCATTATAAAAGCACATCAATGTCCAGATTCCCCACAAAACTCCCCAAGTTCAATACCACACAAAAACCTAAAATAATATAAATATACTGTGCAAGTTCAGTGTGCTATCCGGGTTTATCCGAATAGCACACTGACCCTCTCATTTCTGTCAGCCCATGTAAATGACCATGCATTACACAGACCAGTGTGCAGGCCGACAGTCCGGGCTGCAAAATTCAGGACAGCTCCTATTCCTGTCTGGTTTTGTGGCTGTGCTTCTTCGTCCCTCATTTGAATGAATGGGGCCACGGAAGCATTGCCAGTGCATGGATGGCACACAGATATCATGTGCCGCCCGTGTAACAACATGACCTGGACTCTAGACATCAAATCTGGATTTCACCTACAGCAGTTGCCTTACTAACAGTGTCTCCGGTTACTCAGGTATCCCCAGGATGAAATATATGAAGCACATACAGTATGAGCACAGCAGATATCAGGTAGTGCAAGAAAATGAGACCTCACCATTACATAAGGGAACCGCATGGGTGACGATAATGTATGTTTAAATGGATAATGGCCATGGCAATGGGTAATGGAGCAGGCGAATGATAAAAAATGAACCAACACAATATATCATGGACATTTGAACACAGGATCCAGGGATACTGCAAAGCAGAACTCACGTAAAAAGCAAGCCAAGTAGAGGCAAACAAACACAGGACTACACGTCTTACACTAAACAGAAATAAACACACAAAAAAGGCTAAACAAGGAGCAAGATACTAAAACTAGGGTAACTTGAGGAAGTCTACCCTATAGCCAACTGACAGTAGCCAAACTGCGAAAATTGTAAAGGAAAGGTCAGAGAAAATAAAGAACTCTGCCCTCCTCAAGATCAGCTGCCAGATAGTTAAATAACAAACTAGTATGTGGGAGGTGAAGAAACAACAGGGGCCTCCATCTATTATTTGTTCGGTTTTCTAAAAAAAAAAAACAATTTGTAATATTCGGGTCGAACCTAGCTAAGTACAAATCGATTCTCCCATCTCTAGTGCTTAAGTAACAATGCCACATATTGGTTAAACTATACTTTTATAGAACTGCCATCACCATGCACTGCAAGACCTAAGTAATACCACCATCAAGTGTCCAATTATTTGCAACATAAAGTACAACAACCAAATAATAGCTCAATACATAAAGTGATCTAATCTAATAAAAGACATGTGCAATGTCTAAAAAATACTGCTAATAATATGTAAATATTCAGATGGATGGTTGTTAAGACCCTTAAGTCAGGGGTGTAACTATGGGGGTGGGTGCAGCAGTAGCAGTTGTTATTGGACCCTGGACCCTGCGGGGAACACAAAGGTGCCTGTGCCACATAAAATATACCACTATTCTAAATGGCACATAGTAGATAAAGGCCCCATATAGATTTTGCATTTGGGCTCAGGAGTTTCAAGTTATGCCTCTGCTTAGGTGCTAGACCATCTGTAGCCATACAGATTGTGCACCCCAAAGGCCAGTCCTACATCCATTGATATACTGAAATAACATGTATGTTTGACTGAATCTACAGTTCATTTAATGTCAGTGATAGAAATGACTTTCTATTCCTCTGTGTTGCTTGACAGTGATGGTGTTACTTCTCTAGTGCCCCTCCTTCATAGAGATTATCTTCATAGTCCTTAAGGTCATGTTCAGTTTATTATTATCACACAAGCAGAATTATCGCCGTGTCCACAGTTTTGTTTTCCTGGGTTTCAGACACTTTGAAGTTTCGATTTTCCTGTATCAGCTGCACAGTCTTCAACACCATGTAAACATTGTTCTGAGCTAGAAGCCAAGAGGAACTTGGCAGGAAACCTGTCCTGTGATGGAAAACAAGAATGCAGACATCTCTATTTTGCATTATAAGACTGCCAGTAGTGTGGATTACAATAATTTCTCATTACAATGCATTGGATGGGGGGCTGGAGTCTGTAATTATTCATGGGATAAGGTCTCTAGGGTCTTTGTTTATTTAGGGGGTCTGACCTGGTCTAGAATCTGTATTTATATGTATTTGTTAAGGGGGTCCAATGTGGCTTCTGTATTACTTTACAGAGTATGTTCTGGGGTCTGTACTTGTTTAGGTGCTTGTACTTGTACTTGGGTCACTATTCATATAATTCTTGTCATTCAAATGCTATATAGTGCATATTTTACAATATATATATGAGTGGGGTATAAGGGTTTCCTTGACAGAACTGCACTGCTGTCTACAGTGTGTAAATAGTGTTAAGAACTAGAAACTTAGAATAATTTAGCAAAACAGCTGCATGAAAACAGACTCTTCCATTTCTCAGTATAAGATTAGCAATGTGTATGGATTCTAATTACTATACATTAGATGAAAGAAACAATAGAACCTATTTTTATCATAGTTATTTCTTTATTTTGCAATTCTCTTGTTTGTGTTGCTTGTGGGACCTTCTTTACTTTGGTCTTTTTTAGAAAAATATTAGGTGGGTTTCATCAGGGAACAATTAAATCATGATGAGGCTTCTAAAGTCCGTGCACCAAGGTGCAAATCCACACCAGCCCTTGCTGCCATAAATTTTGCTGTCATTTACAATACTTTTGTGGCATAAATGATGATGAATGTGACGCAGGTGATGGTCCCAACCACACACCCCATCCCTGCCTACTTTCTGAAAATGCAACTTGCATCTATTTTGCTACTATTTTATACCAACGGACCCAGCACTGAACCCTGGGGCACACCACTTATACCAACGGACCCAGCACTGAACACTGGGGTACACCACTTATACCAACGGACCCAGCACTGAACACTGGGGTACACTACTTATAGCAGAAGACCCAGCACTGACCCCCTGGGGTACACCACTTATAACAACAGACCCAGCACCGAACCCTGGGGTACACTACTTATAACAGTGGATCCAGCACTGAACCTTGGGGTACACCACTTATACCAATGGACCTAGCACTGAACCCTGGGGTACACCACTTATAACAGCGGATCCAGCACTGAACCTTGGGGTACACCACTTATACCAATGGACCTAGCACTGAACCCTGGGGTGCACCACTTATAACAGAGGACCAGTGTAAGCTGCAGTCATTGAACACAACTCTCTCGATACAATCCTTTAACCAGTTTTCAATCTAATTACAACCTATGTACAATGTACTTGTAAAACAGAAGTATTGCAGTACATGGTACAGGGAATCAGACATTTCCAGCTTAAAGTCATCTTGTAGGCAGTAAAGAAAAAGAAAAATGTGAAAAGTTTGAGAAAATGTATAAAAATTTTTTTGAAACATTTTTAAAAATCTTTACAATATAAAAAAATAAATAATGCAATCAAAAATAAACAAACATGTCAGGTATCGTCATGTGCATATAATATGGAAATATCTAAAAATAATGTCATTCATCCCCTATGGTGAACACTGTAGAAAAAAAAATGGGAACACTGTTCCTATGACAACAGTGACATCATCAAATGCAGGAGGCCATTGTTTCCTCAGCATGATGTCACAATGACTGTGGTTCTATGTAAACTGGTTTTCACAGGCAAATGCTCATTTCAAGAGATGAAGAGGAGAGGGATGATCTAGGATCAAGGATACAGGTAAATAAGGAACTTTTTAGGATGATGAAAGCTGAATGTGAGGTCACAAGATGAAATGTTGGAAGCAGAGAGAGCCTCATATACCAAACATGGGAACTTCCAAAAGCCTAAGGTGAACACTATTAGGGAGGCAGCACAAATGGGAGTTACTGTACATTGTGCGGAGATTCATGGAAACTTTCATTTCCTGATTGTTTTCATTTTTTTATTGCAGGAAGGACACCTGGACAATGGAAGGAGGCGAGGGCTGAAGAATCTGACAAGGGCTGTGAGCGTCTTTAGTGTTAACTAATACTATTTAAGATATATATATTTAGTCTTTAGATGTCATCATTCGCTGAGTATTCAGGACAATTTTTGGAATCAGTGCATTATGACATCAAATTGTACAGGTATCTATGTCTGACTTTCTGTAGAGCAGATTACTCTTCTCCTTCACTTCCATTTTCACCCATGCTACTATTTACTTTCCTGCAAAACTATGGACACTCCATGGCAAACAACTTTCTGTTTTCACCCCACCATTGACGGAAATCATCTGCATCTGTCAAATGGATCTGTTTTTAATGGATCTGTCCAAAACAGAAAGGTTGCCAGAAATGTGAACATAGTTTTATTTAGGCAAAAAAATTAGAGACCTGAAAGTTATTTACAAAATTCAATGAATCTCTCCTAAATATATATCTCCTTACACAGGCAGATATTCCGTCTCCAGTTTAACTCTTCCATGCCAGACATGCTAAGATCCTAAGAATGCTGATAGTTTAATCTGCATGTTATCCCATGGCTTCTTGCTTGTGTTGTGTAAGATCCTGGGCCTTGTTTAGTCTGCGTAGAGGCTGAACAGGCTGTAGTGGCCTGTACGGGCGTTGGTCTAATGTGGGGTAACAGGGAAAGATGGTTTCCCTGACATCCATGCTGAAAACTCCAGCGAGAAGAACCCCAGGTGGGAAGGACATAAATGCATGTTACATGTGGCCTAGAGGGAGGAGAAATAAACTGATAAGGAAGATGTCAACTGAGAGTCATTGAATTCCAATTTAACATGGCACATTTAGGATGTCTATTTCAAGCCTCTGGGTTTTGCTTGGTCTACATAGAGGCCAACAGGTTATCAGTGGCTCCTAAACAGGTAATGGGTTGAAGGGAAGTGAGGAGAGTGGCAATCCTAGAATGGAAGGTCAATGGATTATGTGCAATGTGCAATATAAAATTACATTATATTGTATTACATTGTAACTATATAGCTTCAGTAAAAGCTTCTGTTTTGTCAAAAGGAAATTCCATATTTGTGAAGCAAAAACTTTTGGTCTATAATTAACTTCCAGAGCCTATTTTCAAGCCATAAGTTTTACAAATGTCTACAGAGAACTGGCGGCCATTTCTTGGTATCTCTTTACAAGATCTGCAGAGCTATAGGCCTAATCCCGGTTCTTCTGTTGGCCAGTTGTTCTATGCCACATAAGTGACCTGGCATAATACAACTGGCCTGTCCTGGGGCCATAGTGGGTAGTGTTTGTTTTCTCTTTCAACAGTGGAAATGAACTCAGCTAACGGTGATATGAATGTAATCAACTGCGGAGATTAACACGGTCAATGGTGGAGAGAAATTTGTCAACCATGGAGGGGAACGCAGTTAATGGTAGAAATGAATATAATCGAGAAACAAGCTCCAGAGTTCAAACTGTAAAGGAAAGGCGCGGTGCATGCTGCCAGGACAGAGCGAAGAAAAGAAAACAACTGGCCTATACCTGTACTGAAGGAACCTGCCATAATACAACTGGCCGGTGCCTGTGCCATAGGGGATAGTGTTTGTTTTCTATTTCAACAGTTGAGATGAACGCCCTCAACAATGGAGATAAAGTCAGTCAACAAGGAAATGAAACATAGTCATTGGTGGAGAAAAAGAACGCAACGGAGAAGATGAATGCAATCGTGAAGCAAGCTCCAGAGTCCAGTCCGTGAAAGGGAGGTGCGGCTACCAGGATAAAATGAAGAATACAACTGTCATTCATATTTACTGTATTGTATATACATTAGTTAGTTATACTTGTAATAGCTTTGGTCCAGGGTTCTCGAACTGATCGCCTTTTCTTGGGGTCAAGAAGGAATTTTTTTCCCTGTGACACGAAATTGGCCCAAAGTGTCCAGGTTTTTTTCCCTTCTTCTGGACTAACAGCTTAGGTTTAGGAATAAATTTGCTTTTAATAAATCATGTTTATGAATGATTGATCTGTCTCCTTGACTATTTCTTCATATTATGTAACACTTCAGGAGTTGTATGTTTAAGTTCTCACTTTTACAAATTTACAAATCACGGCTACTAAAATATAAAGCCAAACACAAATATATGGGGGTAGTTTATGTGTCTGGAATTTTAATGGATCATAGAAAATCATTTCCAGTTAGACCCATGGTCAAAGTAACCAGGCCATGACTTTCTCTGGTGCTTGCTGTGGTCAGGAGAAGAAAGCACTCACATTCACCTGTAGGTATGGTTATTGCCAGTACTTGAGGTAGACGCTCGGCATAGTAGTGGTTAACAGCAATGGTCAGACACAGCAGGAGTTATTCGGGGAGATTTATAAAGACTGGAGTTATTGATGCCAGTCTTCAGAACCCTATGGCCATCGGAGGGCGCACCTCATTTTTAATAAGTCACACTCCTACTCATAAATGAGGGCCATGTTTACGGAGTGAAATCTACACAAGATTAGATTTCCTGCATTATTTATACAAGATTTCTGGTGTAAATGATAATATCTCTGGCGAGGCTGATGGCACTGTCCCCTTCACATCCTTTCCCATACCCCCTCTTTTGGAAAGTGGCGGGGGTGACACAAAAAGAAAAAAATTGTGCAATGTTTTTGTCCAAAAACCTGATTTACACACAAAAATTTTCCTTTTATGCCTTCTACACTAGAAAACTGGTATAATAAATTTGCCCAATTGAGAAGCAGCCTCATGGCTACTCCCACCAATCTCTTTGTTCACACAGGTGAAGCACTCAACTCACACAGGTTCCCCTTCTGTAGATGCACGCCAAGGAGGTTCGCGATGCTAGCTTTCAGGTAAAGCATGGATTGACACCAAACCTACAACGGTTGGAACAGAGATCTAGATGGAAGACCCGAAAGGAGCTGGAAAACTTCCTTTTATTGGAGATTTTCCTGTCTAGAATGACTACAAGGTGTCAGGCCATAGTGTTCAAAATCTGTACTCCGAGCGCCTTTATAACCAAACCACCTGTTACATCGCAACTGGATGCAATCGTGTTCCATCTAATCATTGTATATCATTGTGCCAGCCTATTTCTGGAAAATTCTAGATCGAAGAAGCCACAATGACTTAGCATCAAATACTTTGTGACAATAGCACAAAATACTCATCAGAGACATCACAGTTAAAGGAAGCATATCAATACACAGTATACATAGCACAATATCTCACAATTGTAATGTACAGAACACCCCACAAATATCCTAGTCAGAGTCTACCACCCAATCCTATACTTACAAGGACCACCATTTATCAGGAAAGCTGCTACAAAAAGCATCTCTGCCCCTGGAGAACCCAGCATGTACACACATTACACACACAGGCCTTTGATTTTAGTGTCATCTGTGTAAAATTAAATTTACCTTGTGGTGGCGCTGTAGGGAAACTGAATAGTCGCTTGCAAGGTTTAAACACAGGTTACAACTAGGGATGGGCGAATTAATTCACATAGAACAGAATTAAACCTGAAACCAAAACTTTTTGGGATCTTTCCCCCTTTAAACATTATTATACTCTGGGGTCTCCTCAGACCCCGGCGTCCTCTTCAGGCTTCTTACAGCCTTTGGCTGAGGTCACTCTGGGGTCCCAGCTGGGTCAAAGCGTCATATATCCATCTATGATAGAGCCTTCACATCACACTATTACATGGTATAACACATGTGATGTTTTTCTACACCAATGAAAATGACTAACACTGATCTAAAATGTAAAATGTATGTGTTAAAGAGGAACTATAACGTCCTCATCGATGTGCGGTATTACAGTCATGGCCAAAAGTTTTGAGAATGATACAAATATAAATTTTTACAAAGTCTACTGCTTCAGTTTTTCTAATGGCAATTTGCATATACTCCAGAATGTTATAAAGAGTGATCAGCTTAACAGCAATTACTTGCAAAGTCAATATTTGCCTAGAAAATGAACTTTATCCCCCAAAACACATTTCAACATCATTGCAGCCCTGCCTTAAAAGGACCACCTAACATCGTTTCAGTGATTGCTCCATTAACACAGGTGTGGGTGTTGATGAGGACAGGGCTGGAGATCAATCTGTCATGATTAAGTAAGAATGACACCACTGGACACTTTAAAAGGAGGCTGGTGCTTGCCATCATTCTTTCTCTTCTGTTAACCATGGTTATCTCTAAAGAAACACGTGCAGTCATCATTGCACTGCACAAAAATGGCCTAACTGGGAAGAGTATTGCAGCTAGAAAGATTGCACCTCAGTCAACAATCTATCGCATCATCAAGAACTTCAAGGAGAGAGGTTCCATTGGTGCCAAAAAGGCTCCAGGGCGCCCAAGAAAGACCAGCAAGCGGCAGGACCGTCTCTTAAAAGTGTTTCAGCTGCGGGATCGGGCTACCAGCAGTGCAGAGCTTGCTGAGGAATGGCAGGCAGGTGTGAGTGCATCTGCACGCACTGTGAGGCGGAGACTCTTGGAGCAAGGCCTGGTCTCAAGGAGGGCAGCAAAGAAGCCACTTCTCTCCAGAAAAAACATCAGGGACAGACTGATATTCTGCAAAAGGTACAGGGAGTGGACTGCTGAGGACTGGGGTAAAGTCATTTTCTCTGATGAATCCCCTTTTCCATTGTTTGGAACATCTGGAAAACAGCTTATTCGGAGAAGAAGAGGTGAGCGCTACCACCAGTCTTGTCTCATGCCAACTGTAAAGCATCCTGAAACCATTCATGTGTGGGGTTGCTTCTCAGCCAAGGGAATCGGCTCTCTCACAGTCTTGCCTAAAAACACAGCCATGAATAAAGAATGGTACCAGAATGTCCTCCAAGAGCAACTTCTCCCAACCGTCCAAGAGCAGTTTGGCGCTCAACAATGCCTTTTCCAGCATGATGGAGCACCTTGCCATAAAGCAAAGGTGATAACTAAATGGCTCAGGGAACAAAACATAGAGATTTTGGGTCCATGGCCTGGAAACTCCCCAGATCTTAATCCCATTGAGAACTTGTGGTCAATCATCAAGAGACGGGTGGACAAACAAAAACCAACAAATTCAGACAAAATTAAAGCATTGATTCTGCAAGAATGGACTGCTATCAGTCAGGATTTGGTCCAGAAGTTGATTGAGAGCATGCCAGGGAGAATTGCAGAGGTCCTGAAGAAGAAGGGTCAACACTGCAAATATTGACTTGCTGCATTAACTCATTCTAACAGTCAATATAAGCTTCTGTTACTCATAATATGAATGCAATTCTATTTCTGTATGTGATAAAAACATCTGACAAACACACATAAAAACCAGAGGGCAGCAGATCATGTGACAATAGAATATTTGTGTCATTCTCAAAACTTTTGGCCATGACTGTATATACCACTAGATAGCCAGCTTTCCCGGTATGTGGCCTGGTGCAGGAGATATCATTGCTGTTACTTTCAACAACAATATCTCCCCACGGTCAAAAGGGTGTGCCTTACAGCTCAGTGTCATCAGAAGGGGACGCTTTTCTGACAGTGGGGAGATATCATTGTTGAAATTAACGACACAGATATCTCCAGCACCCGGGCACTGTCGGCTTTCTAGAGGTACTGTATATAATACCGCACATCAATGAGGACGTGAAAGGTCCTCTTTAATGTGAGTGAAAAAGCAGATGTGTGCGGTCTGCAATTGTTGTCATTCTACTACTCCCAGCAGGCACCATCTCCGGGTTACCTTGGTTTCTCGCCATGCTGTCTGTGCTTCTCCATGTACTCGTCCTGCTGCTGATGCAGCTGGACCCGTTCACGGGCAGGCGCACCCACCAAAATGCTCTGATGGTCTATTTTAACCTGCTCACACCTCTACACTATGTCTGAGCAACACACATTCTTGGTTATTGAGTTTCTTTGAGGGCTTCAGATTTGTGTTCCTGCTCGGTCTTCTGTTTTGTGACCTTGGCCTGATTTCTAACTTTGTCTTTGATACTGTTCCTGATCTGCTGATTGTATGACCTTTTGGCTTTCCATGACTGCATCTCCGCTAACTGCTCTTTAGACACTGTCCCTACTCTACCTAAACGGATACACCACCTACCCAATGACTCTTAACTTATAGATGGGGCCTTCCCCTCCTTTACGGAATTCACACAACCCCCTCTTTCCATCCAGACACATTTCCTTACATACCAGTCTCTTAGGGCTGTGTACCTAGGAGTGCTGAGATCGGCGATGTCACCTCACGCCATCTCTTGGTTAGAGCAGCTACTCCTTCGGACCCAACCTCCAAAGAGACCTCTCTCTTGTCTTTATTCTAATCTTTAAGCGAAATGGAATGGGAACAACTCTTCTATAGCCTGGAAAACAGAACTCCAGTTGTCCCTTTCCCGGTAGACATTTCACCAATATTTAAACATTCCATGGGCCCCTCCCAGTGTGTGCGCCTACAGGAATTGAACTACAAATTATTGACCAGAAGGTATAAAACACCTGTAGTACTACACAAGTACTCCCCAGATGCCTCACCTCTGTGTTGGCACTGTCACAAGGTTACTGGCTCCTACCTTCATATCTGGTGGGAATGTGAAGAAATAGACCCTTACTGGTCATGGGTACAGCAGATTCTTGATCCCTTGGAATCAGTTGGAATATTATTGAATCTATGGCCCACCTCTGGCTACAACTAGTGTCCGCCGCTAAATCCCTGGTCCCTCTCTATTGGTCATAGGATTACCATCGCCCTATTTCCTCTTTGATTTCACATTACTTCAGGAAGGTGTCACAAATAGCCCGCACATACCTGAAATTTAGATCCATATGGGCACTGTGGTACTCCTTCACCAAAGACTCCAGCTGGGCCCATCTATAGAAACCCCCTAGTTGGTGGCCTCCTCCATTCTACTTGGTTGCCCTAGCTCTTCATTCCATGATCTATCGTTCATCATATTTTACGTCTTGTTGTTGTTTGTTAGTAATAGTTCCCCCTTATTATCCCTTATAACAGTGACCCTATAAAAATAATACTGCTCCCTTATAAATAGTTTCCCCTTATTAATAACAGCCCTCTCATAAATAATAGTTACCCTTATAAATAATAGTCCCCATTATCACTAATAGCCCCCTTAACAATTATACCCACCATATAAATAGTTCCTCTTATAAATAATAGCTCCCCCTTATAATAGATACCTTATATATAATAGTTTCCCCCTTTTTATAGGCCTCTTATAAATATTTCCTCCCTTATAAATAATAGCCCATCTTATAAATAACTATTCACCCTAATAATAGCCCCCTGTGTATATAATTTCACTTTATAATAGCCCCCCTTATATTTAACAGTTTCCCATATATTAGCCTATTTAGCCTTTTATATAATAGTTTCTTTCTTATAAATAAGAGCCCCCTTATATAATAGTTCTCCCTTCTCCCTTATACAGTATATAATTGTTCCCCCTTACACAGTGGCGGACTGAAGGACTTGGGGCCCATCAGAGAAACTTGTTCTGGGGCCCCACCCAACAGCTTCCTGCAAATAGCCTTCACCATGGCTCCTTCACTGAAATCTTACATATGTGCTGACTATCCAGCTCTACTGAGTATGTTCCCAGTATAGTCATCGACCTGTAGTACTGTGCATGCCCCAATATCTCCATGGACGATTCATGAACAGTACTATATGGGGAATGATACGGCCATGGAGCACTACACGTATGTGCAAGATTATAGTGAGGGAGCTGTGATGCAGACATAGCACACAGGGTCACCACAGTGTAATGCTGCACAGTGGCCCCCACACAGTATAATGTGCCTCCACACAGTAAAATATACTCCCCACAGTGCCCCCCGTATAATGCTCCACAGTGGCCCCACAGAGTATAATATGTTCCCGAGAAGCCCCACACAATATAATACGCTCCACAGTGGTCCCACACAGTATAAAAGGCTCCCCACACTGCCCCCCCAGTATAAATCTCTACAGTGGCCCCACACAGTATAATGCTCCACAGTGGCCCCACACAATATAATATGCTCCCCAGAGGACCCCCCTAGTATAATGCTCCACAGTTCCCCCTGTATAATGCTCCACAGTGGCCACACACAATATAATATGCTCCCCAGTGGCCTCCCCAGTATAATGCTCCACAGTAGCCCTTACACAATATAATATGCTCCCCAGTGGCCTCCCCATTATAATGCTCCACAGTGGCACCACAGACTCCCCAGAGCCTTGAGCCGCTTCAGGCGAACCCCTGAATATTCATGAAGGTGGTCCATTTGTTTCAATACTATTATTATACTCTGGGGTATCTTCAACCGGTCCCGCTGGCTTCCTCTTCAGGTCTGCGGCTGACGTCATGTGTTCCGGATGTCACCGCTGAGGCTTATGATTGGTCTTTAGCGGTCACGTGGGGCACTCTGATTTTATGACGCCAGCACAACCCACGTAACTGCTGAGGCCCAATCACAGGCCTTAGTGGTGATGTCCAGGTCGCGTGAAATCACCAGAATCAGCCAGAAGATGATGCAAGCTTGCCGGACGCCCAGGAGAGGTGAGTAAAAATGTTTGTTATTTTTACAGACCTCACCTGGGCAGGCTTCTATTGGAAAGGGGCCCTGTGGGCACATGATGACAGGCCCCTTTCTGTTATCGATATTTGGCCGGCCTGACTCTGGGATCATCAGGCTCCGGATCCCAGGGGACCCCTTTGGGGACGGGGACCCTGGGCAATTGCCCAGTGCCCACCAACACCGGGCCTGCAAGGTGTACTGACCTTGGCTTCACTGTATGAAATGCGCATGCCCTGGAGTCCCTCCTCGGACTCATCTCGGAGGACACCGGACAACTTCAAGTTTCGATTCCTGAGGATACCTCATTCAATTTTCCATATAATGTATTGCAAAATGGTAACAAAAATATGTGTAGTCCAGTATGGTCAAATAAAAACCCTACAATTCTGACATTATCAAATTGATATAGTGGTGATATAACTGGTGATATAACTGGAGCATGCATTCAGAGTGGATGTCTTAAATATCCCTGGCAATTCTTAGGATCACCATCATATTGAAGAGACAAAGACAGGAGCAATCCAGTTACCGCAGTTATGTGAACTTGCTGGTGACAAGAAGCAGCTTGAAGAGATGAAGCAGGAGCTACTAGCTCCAGCTGAGCATAGATAGTGCTCATATACTAGAAAGATTGATCATGCTGGCCTCGCAATATGTGGTGACTAAATACTGCGATAAATTCAGGGCTCAGAGTATAATAACCAGGGAAGCTGTGTAAAAAAACCCAAAACACTGTAGTGGTATGCTCACACACAATTTTTTGCAGGCTGAAAAAATCTGCTTCAAGAATTAGGAAACATTTATTTGGCATGTTTTTTACATGATGCGGTTTTTTGTTGCGTTTTTGTCACGGTTTTTGCTGCAGTGTTTTGCTCCAGCACACTGTATGGACCTGGAAGCCTCCCTTTAAAAAAAGCTTGCGGTTTTTGCAAAAACTGTATAAAAAAACACATCAAAAAAGCGTAAAAAAAACGCACTGCGTTTTTTCCACCTCCCATTGATTTCAATGGGTTTTTCAAGGTGGAATCCAACAACGTCATCACAGTTTGATGCTACAACGATATTATCTACGGTGCAGGATCAAAGAGTATTGTCCCAGAATGGCCATTATTTCTGTATACATTGGGCCTTCGTGTGGCACTGACCAATGTTCTGCATGGGGATATTAGTTAGTGCTGTCACCTTAAATAATAGCGTGAAATGGCTTCATATTGGCATTACATAACACTACATTATCTCACCTACATTGCTGCCACCTAATGAGTAAAATGACACATTGATCTGTCTGCATAAATATATGTTTATTCCTTGTTTGTAATGGTACGTGCCATAAGTCTGTCACATGATCCAGCCAGCCAATGGCATCTGCGGATGCCTCAGGAAGGTTCTAGAAACTTCTAGATTTCCACCCCTCCCTCCTAGGGAGAGTGTGTGGTTACTTCAGGAGTGAGTTGAGGCCTGTCCTAAGACAGGACAAGATGTCTTCATCATGTCTCCCCTCAGGGAATGAGCCCCTCAGACTTCTACTCTGATTTTACGTTCTACTCTGCACCTCCATTGCATTGTTCAGCTGCCAGGTCTTCTCCAGTGGTCCCGGCTGAGGTGTTTTATAAAGGTGTAGCCCTATTTGGGGGGGGGGGTATGAGTATTATCCCTCCCGCAACAGACTCTGGCGCTGACCTGTGTGTATAATGGGACCTGAAGCCTTCGCTGAAGGGAAGAGTGGGAACATATATGAAATATATCAGTGCCTCCACCCAGGATAGAGCCTCTGTATTACAGGGAGGATCTCTTCCTGGGACTTACCCATGAAGTACAGTTAGTAGCTTTAACAAGGATCACTGTACTAATCTCACAGTCTGAAGAATACATACAGATACCACATAAGGTTATAACAGTAGCTTTATAAGACTCAACAGGGTAATAATACATACATACAATATACTCAGAACACAGCAATACTACAACAACCAGCAAGTCCTCAACCGTCTTAGGTTATATACCCGGGTATATATATAAATATATAGCAAGAGTCCAGTGCACAATACCTCCAGGCAACAGAAGAGATGCAGGGGCCCCTGTGGATGACTGTGGATCCTCGGATTCTTCCAGGAGATGACAGACAGCCGATCAGGAGATGATGACGATGGTGAGATTCTTCACAGGCAGCAAACAGGGCGACGGTGACGGCAGTAGATGCAGGCCTGACTACCCTAACACTGAGTCCTTAACCTGCCAGCTAAACTACTAGTGCCACCGGGCCTCTAACTAGCTAGTTGGCCTTCGGAAGCCTAACCTATCACTGCCCTGAACTATATATATATATGGATCCCTAACTACAGTTACTAGCTAGGTCCTGTGAGTATATAGGGGGTAACACATACCTAACTATATACTGTGAAGTAAAGAGGAACAAGTGGCTCTTAGACTCCCCCAGACACAACATGTCTGTCCCAGCAGCTCTGCTCACACCTCTCCCCCCAGCAGCTCTACCTCACATGTGTCTGACTCACTGTATTTACAAAACAAAACTTGCACTGAATGCCTGGGGTCTCCGAAGCCAAACTGCAGGGGCAAAGAAGCCAGATACATTATATACTAGTAGAAATGGCAGTTCCCTACACTCTCCCTCTGGTGAAATCTTTACGTCACGTCAAAGACATACAAAGTCATAGTATACAGTCAACATTACCAATGACAATATCAATATGGTTGCTTTTGCATTTACAGAGTCACAACAGGTTAATAGGTATACATGCCAGCAGGAGCGAAAATTGGTAACATATTGACCAAAGTGGACACTGCACCCACCCAAGCATGGTATAAATGAGGCTGAGTAGTAAATCTGGGGTCCCCCAAACTATCATATGTCAGCACAGGTGGAGGGTGTCTAATTCTCTCTCCTCTCCGTACCTCTCTCTGAGGTAAACTAGCATGTCCAGGCCCTAAACTAGGGTTGTCTGCCATGGGAGGGGATGGTGCTGGTGGCGTAGGAGAGCTAGATCCCTGCTCATCTGTAGACACAGATCTAGGTACGAATTCTGGAGTTTGAGGGTTCATAGGTCTCCCTGAAGGAGAAGATACTGGTGATCTAGGAACTTCAGGAGCCACAGTCCAATCACTCTCAGGAGTTTCAGGAAGGTCAGGTGGAATATCGTCTAAGGACTGTGGAGAATCGCAGGCCGAGCCATCATTGGAGATATCCATACCATCAATCTGAGGTACAGGCAACAAATGATTTCTATGCCAAGTCCTGATCCTCCCGTCCCGTCCTTTTATCTTGTAGACTGGTATTCCAGGCAACCGATCTACCACTGTAAAGAGTTCACTCCGCCATCGATCAGCCAGCTTATGTTTTGCAGATGCTCCCAAATTCCGTAGCAGAACATGGTCCCCAGGGTTCAATTCTCGGTATCTTACTCGAAGATCAAATCTCCTTTTATTTCCTTCATTCACTTTGGCCGCATTTTCCTCAGCCAGCTGATAAGCACTCTTAAGCGTTTCTTTCAAACGTGCCACGTATCGGTAATGATCTCGATGACTGATACCATCGGTAGAGACTCCCAACAAGATGTCAATAGGTAGCCTAGGCTCTCTTCCAAACATCAGAAAGTATGGTGAATATCCTGTGCTCTCGTGCCTTGTACTATTATAGGCATGCACCATAGCCTCCACTTTTCTACTCCAGGATCGCTTATCCTCAATTCGTAAGGTACCAAGCATATCAAGTAAAGTCCTGTTAAATCTTTCAGGAAGGGCATCTCCCTCTGGATGGTAAGGCGTCGTCCGACTTTTGCGGATGTTCAACAACTGAAGTAACTCTTTGATCAGGTTACTCTCAAAATCCCGGCCTTGATCAGAATGCAACCGGTGTGGTAAGCCATAATGGATAAAATACTTTTCCCAAAGCACTCTTGCAACAGTGACTGCTTTTTGATCCTTAGTCGGAAAGGCTTGAGCATATCGTGTGAAGTGATCAGTCACCACCAATACATTTCCAAATCCTCTGGAGTCGTTGTCAATACAAAGGAAGTCTATGCAGACAAGATCCATGGGGCCCGAACTCTTCAAGTGTCCCATGAAGGCCACTCGAACCGGGACAGTCTTCCTCTGCAAACATCTGCGACAGCACCTACACAGACGAGTCACGGTATCTCTCATTTTGGGCCAGTAGAATCGGTCTTGTATTAGGCCATAAGTCTTCTCAG
Organism: Leptodactylus fallax; assembly: GCA_947044405.1. Lineage (NCBI taxonomy): Eukaryota > Metazoa > Chordata > Amphibia > Anura > Leptodactylidae > Leptodactylus > Leptodactylus fallax. Next base: position 5,615,027 of record CAMRHE010000005.1, on the reverse strand, counting down.
GTCCCAAATGACCATGATAATCATGCAGACTTCGGAAAATCATCTTCTGAAAGCAGCTTGGAATAACTAGTTGGCGCCTTCCAGGGTGATCATGATACAGCACCACACGATAAAGTAGGCCATTGTCTATTTTAAACTTCTCCCAATCTCGTAGAAGTTGACTGCATTCAGAGGGTAGGGATGTCTTTAACATTTCTCTGTCTTGAGAACTCACTGCTTGATAAAGAGGTCCAATTAAAGGATCAGTCTTTTGACTCCAGATCATTCGCTTTGAAGATATAGAACAACTCTCAAAGGATCCTAAAGCGGCAGGGTAGGCAAACATGTCTGGTACAGCTTCGGGACCTCCCCCAATAGAGTCAATAAGCCGAGTTTCAGAAAAGGCTACTCGGTCTTCAACTACAGCAGCCATGGCACACAAAGCTCCTACTCCAGGACTTGGCACTTCTTCCCATTCATCCACTACTTCCGGACTAGGTAATCCAGGCCGTCTTGATAGAGCATCTGCCCCAATGTTCTTAGGCCCCGATTTATACTTGAGTGTGAATTGGTAGTTGGATAAAGCTGCCAACCAGCGATGTCCTGTAGCATCGAGTTTAGCGGTTGACAAAACGTATGTCAGTGGATTGTTGTCTGTTCTTACTTCAAACGTGGCTCCGTATAAATAGTCATGTAATTTATCAACAATGGCCCACTTGAGTGCCAAAAACTCCAATTTATGTACTGGATAATTTTTCTCGCTGGGAGAAAGACTTCGACTTATGAAAGCTATGGGCCGTAACCCGGCCGGGTATTCTTGGTGCAGCACGCCACCTAATCCTTCAAAGCTGGCATCTACATGTAGCACATATGGCTTATGTGCATCAGCATAAGCCAGAACGGGAGCTTCTGTCAATTTCTTCTTCAACAACTTAAATGCTTCTTCACAATCCGCAGTCCACCTATCGCCAAAAAGGCTTTTGGAAGACCCTTTCTTCTTTCCCGGATCTCCTGCATCACTCTTCAACAGGTCGAGGAGGGCTCGAGCAATTTTTGAATATCCTTCCACAAATCGTCGATAGAATCCACAAAACCCCAAGAAAGATTGCAACTCCGTAATATTTTGCGGTCGGGGCCAATTCACCACAGCTTCAATCTTACCAGGATCGGTAGCAACTCCTTCAGCAGAAACAATATGACCTACATAAGTGACCGAAGATCTACAAAATTTGCATTTGTCAGCCGACAACTTCAGCCCCTCTTCTTTTAAGCGATGGAGTACTCTCATGAGTCGTTCTTCATGTTCTTCCAGCGTCTTTCCAAACACAATAATGTCATCAAGATATACAAGGCATTCCCGGGGCACTAAATCACCTAACACTCTTTCCATCAACCTTTGGAACGTTGCTGGCGCACCTTTTGTACCTTGCGGCATACGAGTGAACTGAAAGAAACCCAAGGGGCATATGAAGGCTGTCTTTTCCTGATCCTCAGGTGCCATTGGGACTTGATAGTATCCCGATCTTAGGTCCAGCACTGTGAACCAACAGTTTCCATTCAGAGCTTCCAGAGCTTCTTCAATTCTCGGCAGTGTATACTGATCAGGTAAGGTTCTCCGGTTCAGAGTTCTGTAATCCACACATAGGCGAATTGCTCCAGATTTTTTTCTTACCACCACAATAGGTGAGGCATAGGGGCTCTTACTGTCCACAATGATCCCCTGACCTTTCATTTGCTGTAGAGTCTGTCTTAACTCATCAACATCCTTTGGAGCAACTCTCCGTGGTCGCTCCCGGAAGGGAGTAGAATCGGTCAATCGGAAAGTGTGTTGAGCACTTTTAGCACAACCTACATCCATATCATCCATGGAGAACACTTCCGATAATTCAGACAACTTCTGTGTCAGTCGCTGATTCCAGGCCTCTGGTAAATGTGGATCACTCAAGTCAAGATTGAGATTAGGGATTGCATCTCGGATTTGAATCCTGCACACTTCAGCGTATGGATTTACTCCAAGCACAGGGTAGCAGTGGGCCACATTCTGGTATGGTCCAATTACAATCGGATGCGGTGAACAGTTCCTCACTGTCACACAGGTAGATAACTCCACTTTATTTCTCCAGTCCTTTCTCTCTGGGATCACCATCCAGCCATTCTGGTTAATCATTTCTTCAGGGGTTTCCATAAGGACATAACTCCCCCCTTCAAGCAAATCGGGAGCAATGCTGGAGGCTACTCTCAGAATTCTCTCCCCGCCGGCAGGAACTTCCACGGTTCTCTCACCGATATGATATACCATTCCATGTCGATAGCCAGTAGACAGGGCATCACAGAGTTCTCTAAGATCAGAAGATATATTCACCGGCTGAGCTGCAGGGTTCCAATCTCTTCCAAGAAACTTCTGAAAAGCATAATGCACTGCGGGACAATTAGTGCCAAGTATCACAGGAGCTGCACAAGAATCCCCTGTATCAGGACAGACAAGAGCCGTAATCTTCATGGGAGCGACACTCTGATCTTCTAATTCAGGGACAGCTATAACTACTTGTAGGCTGCCATCTACAGGATATGATCCTGAATTAAGCCCCCCACAATTTCATTTGTCCTGTAGACTGAAGAGGTATATCCCTCAGATACTTTTGGTAGAACGAGCGATAAATCAGGGTCACTTGAGATCCTGTATCAAACAGGGCAGGAGCGGCATGACCATTGACAGTGACTTTGACAACGGACCTGGAGCCCGCGATAGCGCCTCTGGTATTTACTCGGCCCGCCTTCCTTCGGTGTCTTTGATTCTGAATAGAGAAGACAGCACTGTGTCTCAATCCCTCACTGTCCTCCGTACACTGTCTGGCACTATGGCCCGTCTGACCACATTTATAACAGGTTTTAGCATCCTTCCTCCATTGAGTGGCAGTGGGTGGAGTGGCGGACTGTCTAAGTTCTGACCGCTCCGCTGGTTTGTCCTTGTTTGAATTAGGAACAACATCTTCTTTAGAGATGCTTTTCGCTTTCTTAGGGGTACTAAAACTAATGTCAGCTTCTTGTTTCTTCACTAACTTCATTAAGTCAGGAAATGGAAGGACTCTATCAGATAGTAAGACCTTGAGTACTTGAGCAAGAGGATGATGAGGTTGTAACCCTCTCACCAACTGACTGGTTCTCATAGCGTCTACCTCTGAAGTAGATATAGCTGCGTGGTACACCAGACGTGAAAGAAGTAGCTGTAAACGGTTAATAAAAGTAGAGACATTTTCCCCTTCTTTTTGACGAACCATTCGGTAATCAGCAACCATCTGGGCAAGGTCATAGTATGGCTCAAAGTGATCCGACAGTACTTGTATATAGTCCAATGCACTCACTCCTTCATGAGAGTCTCTGTACAAGCGGATCAATTCTGCAGCAGGAGACCTCAAACTTTCACTGATACGCTGCCGCTTGCCTTCTTCAGAGCAAGACCATTCCTTCAGGCATTGGAGAGTATGTTCTTTCCATATCTCAAAGTTTTCCTCCCCTTGTGGTACTGGGACATTACCAGAGAATACTTTTAGTTTCTTGTAGTGAGTGGCCTGCAGGCCCTGAGCTAACATCTCAGTCAGCCTGGCTAAAGTGCTAATAGCACTGTCACTAGAGGAACTGCTAGCGACGGCCATACTGGGGGGGTAACTGGCTGAGCGGGGGTTCTTCCTTTACCTGAACCAGGGGAGGAACAGGAGGTCGGTAATCCCATGTAGTAGCTAGTGGGAGGTTCCCCTCTGAGCTATATCGCTTCTCCATATCAATGACTATTCCCACTTCTAAATCTCAGCAGTGCCTCCAAATGTAGCCCTATTTGGGGGGGGGGTATGAGTATTATCCCTCCCGCAACAGACTCTGGCGCTGACCTGTGTGTATAATGGGACCTGAAGCCTTCGCTGAAGGGAAGAGTGGGAACATATATGAAATATATCAGTGCCTCCACCCAGGATAGAGCCTCTGTATTACAGGGAGGATCTCTTCCTGGGACTTACCCATGAAGTACAGTTAGTAGCTTTAACAAGGATCACTGTACTAATCTCACAGTCTGAAGAATACATACAGATACCACATAAGGTTATAACAGTAGCTTTATAAGACTCAACAGGGTAATAATACATACATACAATATACTCAGAACACAGCAATACTACAACAACCAGCAAGTCCTCAACCGTCTTAGGTTATATACCCGGGTATATATATAAATATATAGCAAGAGTCCAGTGCACAATACCTCCAGGCAACAGAAGAGATGCAGGGGCCCCTGTGGATGACTGTGGATCCTCGGATTCTTCCAGGAGATGACAGACAGCCGATCAGGAGATGATGACGATGGTGAGATTCTTCACAGGCAGCAAACAGGGCGACGGTGACGGCAGTAGATGCAGGCCTGACTACCCTAACACTGAGTCCTTAACCTGCCAGCTAAACTACTAGTGCCACCGGGCCTCTAACTAGCTAGTTGGCCTTCGGAAGCCTAACCTATCACTGCCCTGAACTATATATATATATGGATCCCTAACTACAGTTACTAGCTAGGTCCTGTGAGTATATAGGGGGTAACACATACCTAACTATATACTGTGAAGTAAAGAGGAACAAGTGGCTCTTAGACTCCCCCAGACACAACATGTCTGTCCCAGCAGCTCTGCTCACACCTCTCCCCCCAGCAGCTCTACCTCACATGTGTCTGACTCACTGTATTTACAAAACAAAACTTGCACTGAATGCCTGGGGTCTCCGAAGCCAAACTGCAGGGGCAAAGAAGCCAGATACATTATATACTAGTAGAAATGGCAGTTCCCTACAAAGGTCAAGCCTAGCCAAATCTGCTAAGCACTGATCCTGAGGACGACCTGTGCAGGATAGCTGCTGTGTTCAAGAGACCTTTGTAGTCCCTTGTAAGACTTGGGCAAGCTACTTAGCGGTATTTCTCAGTCAGAGGGGATAATTGTATGCCAAGGGCGCCTTTGCATGTTCCAGGCCTTTAATGGTTCCGCCAGCCCGGGCACTATACGGTCTACATCCATGTGAGTAGCCACATCTCCACGCTGAGCCAAGGCCTGAAGGCTCTTTCTAGGCAGAAGCCTTGTTAATTGGACTGAGTATTTCTTAATGGTCATCACCCCTAGCAACCGGGTATATTGCCTGCTCCAAGCAGAAGTTACCACAGGAGAGTGTGAACAGACTATTACACGCATCTTCCACTTTTGTACCGTTGACTGTGTCTACATCTGAAGTGACTTTTCCTTTGCACATCTATGTCTGGATTACAGTTGTTTTATGCACAATCCTTCAGTAAAGATCTGTTACCTGGTTTACTCTACGCTTGTGATCAGAAGTCATTCACCTGCATATCGCACACGTTGGGTATTCCAGAGGAATTTAGTTTTGTGGGACACCAGAAACACTAGGACTGCATATACTCTGCCACGTAACCCTACAAGGCCCAGCCAGCCTAAACTGTGTTACCCCTGGTTACCACAAATCAAGCATGATGACATTGTCACCCTTGCTACCCCCCTCCATATGAGGCTTCCAGGGGGCTGAATAAGATGGCCTGGGGAGAAGACCAGAGTGCCGGAGGATTGATGGTGGCGTCCAGAAAAGGTGAGTGAACATTTTTTTAAATTTTTATATAATTTTGCTGCTTCTTAACCACTTCCATACCAGATGCTTTACCCCCCCCCCCCCTTCCAGACCAGACTCATTTTCGGGTTTTTTTCTATGGTTTTGGAGGGCTATAACAATTTTATCACTTTGCGTTTTTCAACTCATTTCTGTCTTTTTTTTCTGTGACACATAGGGCTTTGTTTTTATGTTGTTTTTATTTTTGCATGTGTTTTAATTTTTTTTTTCTATCCAGGAAAATATAAACAAAAGAGGAGGGAAAACGTGTCTGGTTTTCACTTTTCATTTTTTTTTTTTTATTTAATAACACAAAGTGCTACCAAAAAAACTTTATAAAATAGTTTTTCCTCTCCGTTACAGTAATTTTTATTTTTTTATGGTGTAGTCGGAGGTGGGGCTATAACCTGTAATCAGGGCATTTTATTGGTGTATTTTTATTTTTTTAATTTTATGTACATTTTTTTTTTTTTTTTACATTGTGTCCCCATAAGGTCATAGTAGACTTTTGAGGACATCTGATTACTTTTTTTTTTTTTTTTGGGGGGAGGCTGATTTCCCCTGTAATTGGAGCTGGTACATTTAGCCCCAGTTGCAGGAGGAATACAGCCTCCTGTACTTTACTTGAACAATACTATAGAGCTGACCTGGGTCTTGTAGGACCCAGCAGCTCTTGCTGACGCTGCACCCCGTGGATTACGTGACCATCGGGTCAGAGGGCAGCCGCAAGATGGCGGCGCTCATAGCGCTGCATACAGCACTCATTCAGCACTAGATACACAGCGATCGGGAAGGTAATAAACCTTCCCTGTCTTCTCTCTGGGAGCTCCGGCTGTAGTTACAGCTGGCTCCCAGTTTCAGTAGCTGCACGATTTCATGCAGCTGTTGAGTTCTGCTTGGATGTACCGGTACGTCCTTGCAGAACTAGAAAACCACCCTTTGGACGTATATATAGTCTATGGGCGGTACCAGCTGGTCACAATTTTACTGGGTTACTGCAAGGTGAACCCCTAAAACCTGCCTTGTTATGACTCGCCCATCACTACTCTGGATATAGGACATTGAATGTGATTAAGTCAAAGGCTACGTATGAGGCCCCTATAAAATCCCCCATTACTGCTATAAACTAGTGTTTAATAACTCCAAGGAACACAACAGATTGGATAGAAAGCATATATTTTATATTTATTAATGCACTGGCAATACAAAGGAAGGAAACCCTAAAAACATGACCTGTTGGGAGAACTTAAATGATTCTCTATGTTATAAATGTGTAACGTGTTAATATTGTAACCTATAAAGTACTATGTAAGATGGAGTAACAGTATATTTATAACTAGAATAACAATGATGCATTCATTTTGCAGTGCCATGTATCTATATGTAAAAGTTACAATAAATGTGGCACAAAACGTTAACATTGAAGTTTTTCAATGGTGTTTCAATGGCTTTTGTTGTGGTGTTTGACACGCTGTAGCAAGTTCAGTGTCAGTTTCAGCTAAACTTTGATACATCTATATATTTATATTTGAAATATTATTTGCAATATTATAATATTGTGCAAATACTAGTGTTAAAGTGCTCTTATTATATATTAGGTATACTCTAATACTTCACTAACTTAATAATTTATACAGATGTAGCTGCAGCTGCATCCCCCTCTCTCCCCCGCTTCATATCTAGTTCGCAATAGATCAGTCTCTTGAAGACACATCACACGTTACATGTTATATCATCAGTTTCAGCTCAGATAGTTCGCTCACATATTCTTCATTGTATTTCAAGGCTTTTTCATAGCAATCAATTGCATCATTCCTTTCTCCATTAGTCTTATGGACAAAGCCAAGCAAAGCAAAACCCTCAGCATCATGAATATTGTTTCTAATCTTCTTTGAAGAAATTCTTTTTAGCGACTTTTCACTGCACTCTCTCTCTCTAAAGGGCAATGTAATCTGCATACATTTTTTATAGTAGTCGATGGCTTCAGATTCAGATTTCATGTGGTATTCCTTGAAACATCCATAATTGTAAAAGACTTGCTGCTTTTCAAACGTAGCTGACAGGTCACCCTTTTGAAATCATCCTTGAGGATTCTACGTAGGACTTATATGGCCCCAGGTAAGCTGTCTGGATAGCGGAGAGACTCTCCATATTTGGTGGACTTTTACACCGCTTCTGGCTGTCCATTCACTGGATAACTCAGTGGCTTTTGGTCCAATCAGTACCTCTAATGGTGCCTGTCTTTCAGCTAGGTCTTAAACCAGCGGACTCTGATTTGCTCCCTATAAATTACTCCAATATGTCCTGATGTCTGCCAGACTTCATATAGCATCCAAATGGTGGACACCAAGCTTCTTCATATCGAAAGTCATTAGACACTATCCTATCTGATACCTGTACACATTTCTATAAGGTGTGGTTTCCTTGGTCAATAGATCAAAGTCCCAGGCTTGTCATACTATAATCCTCGGGGGAGGCGATCTGATTTCCGCTCTGCCCCCTTAGGCAAAAGCTCAAACTGTAGGAAGCATTGCTCTTTTTTGGTTCATTTATTGCAAACATTATTAATTATACAGTTTACCCCCTTTGTTTAGTCAGCTTTGCCTGTATGTGCCAGAGATATTGGTGGGGTTAGTTTCAGCACTGCTATCCCTCCAATGTCAGAAGGGCAGGCCTTACAGCACAGCGTCATTGCCCATTTTGCCCCCCCCTAACGCCAACCCTGCTTGGGGTACACCACTTATAACAGAGGATCCAGCACTGAACCCTGGGGTACACCTTTTATAACAGCGGACCCAGCACTATCCCAGGGGATCAGTGCTGGGTCCTCTGTTATAAGTGGTGTACCCGGGGGGGGGGGGGGGCTAAGTGCTGGGTCCTCTGTTATATGGTGGTGTGCCCCAGGGTTCAGTGCTGAGTCTGCTGTTATAAGTGGTCTATCCCAGGGGGGTCAGTACTGGGTCCTCTGTTATAACAGCAGACCCAGCACTGAGCCCTAGGGTACACCACTATATAACAGAGGACCCAGCACTGATCCACGGGGTACAGGTAGAGTGGATCACACATTTACAGCTTTGTCATCTTGTAGGACAGTAAAGATAAAGAAAAGTATAAAAAGTTTGAGAAAATGTGGAGGAAAAAAAAAAAAATTTAAAATATAAATAATGTAAACAAAAATAAACAAATATGTCAAGTGTCATCACCCAAGAAATACAATAGATCATGAACCAATGATCCAAAAGTTAAGCAGGGTTCACACTACCGTTGGAGTCCGCTATGAAGGTGTCCGTTAAAAAAAAATAAACGGACACCTATCATAACGGACCCTAACTGATGAGCATCAGGTAGTGTCCGTTTTTTAATGTCACATACCGCTAGAAAGCCGACAGCGCGTTGAATTCAGCGCACTGCCGGCTTTCCTGGTATGTGCCCCCGGGCTGGAGATATCGGCGGTCTTAGTTTCACGGTTTACTATCAGAAAGGCATTCCTGACAGTCTACAGTAGCTGCGCTGTGAGGAACGCCCTCCCTGACAGTTCTCATTCATAGACTTGTACTGAGGGGGCGTTCCTCACAGCTCAGCGTCATCGCCGGGCAGTAAGGAACGCCCCCTCTGACAGTACAGGGCTATAGACCAGTACAGAGAGAGGGGGCGTTCCTTACAGCCCAGCGATGACGCTCAGCTGTGAGGAACGCCCCCTCATACAGCGCTATGAATGAACAGAAGTGTCAGGGAGGGAGTTCCTCTGACAGTACCCGGCTATAGAGGAGAACAGAGAGAGGCGTTCCTTACAGCCCAGCGATGACGCTCAAGCTGTGAGGAACGCCCCCTCAGTACAAGTCTCTGAACAAAGAGAAGTGTCGGGGAGGGAGTTCCTCGCAGCGCCCTTCTAACAGTAAAACATTACACCGCCGATATCTCCAGCCCCGGGGCACATACCGGGAAGCCGGCAGTGCGCTGAATTCAGCGCGCTGTCGGCTTTCTAGCGGTATGTAAAACCGCATTTGCCTGAGGACACGAAATGTCCTCTAACACTGCTAGTTTTTTTTTGTTTGTTTGTTTGTTTCTGCTTTCTGAGCATGCGCAGGGAAAGTAAACGGACATAAAATAACAGACAGTAACTGATGGCTTTCAGTTACTGTCCGTTATATGTCCGTTACCCATAGACTTCAATGTTAAAAAAGTAACGGACACTTGCTGTCCGTCAAGAATCCGTTTTTTTCAAACGGACAAAAAGTCCTGCATGTAGGATTTTTTGTCCGTGAAAAAATAACGGACTTCTGACGGATTTGGTGTAAACGGACACTAACGGATACTAACGGACACAATATAAAAACCCATTGAAATGAATGGAAATTTTAATGGATTTCTGACGGTTCAACTAGTGTCCGTAGCTAAAATCTTGTAACGGACAATAGCCACGGACACTACTGACGGACAACAACGGTAGTGTGAACGCTCCCTTATACATACCAGAAAATGGTACCGATAAAATGTAAAACGTGCCCTGCTGCAAAAAAAGAACCGCAGGCCCGTCACATAGCTCTGTCAGTGAAAAAGTTTAAAAGTTGTTGACTTCAGAATACAGTAACTCCTAGCAAAACATTTATGTTCAACATGACGTTTTATTTATTGATATAAATATGGTATAGAATGTTGTCTGTTTTTGTTACACAGAACATCCAAAACATTCATAAAAGCTAATAAAAACTGTGTATGGACCCTAAAATGGCGCCAAGTAAAAGTGGAACTCGCTGAGCAAAGAATAAACCCTCATACGGCTATGTCGACGGAAAAATAAAGAAGTTAAAGGGTTTTGCAGGAAATACAGTTCTCTTCCTGGGGACCGGGAAGGTGAAAAATAAAAAAACATATACATCTGTCCCCGGTGCTCTAGTGTCTCCCACCTCTATGTGGTCCCACAGAGCCCTGGGGCTTCTTCCAGCGGAAGTCCTCGCTGCACGTGACCGCTGAGGCCAATCAGTTTCTTCAGTGGCCTAATGTAAAGACCCAGGTGAGTGACTGACGTCCCGATAGGCGAGAACTTTGGCCGCAAGAAGCATCGGGGCGCTGCTGTACCGGACAGCAGTTGAAGACACTGGAGCCCCGGGGACAGGGGAGTATAGGGGTTTTTTTTGTTAGTTTTTCACCTTCTCCCGCCTGCAGGAATTGTAATTTGGACATTAATGTACTAAAAATGGATCCATTAATTTCTATTGGCTCTGTGTGTCCGTGAAAAATGTACAAAGATAGAGCATGTCAGTTATTTTGATGGCCATGAAAAAGGATCAGTCAAATAAATACATGTGAATAGACACATTGAAATCTCAAATGGGCATCTGACCAATGTCAGTCACACAGCCATGTAAAAAAAACTGCTGTCACATATTATAGACAGACATGCAATACCAATGTACCTTAACCTGTTTTATAATAAAATCCGCTGTGTGTCATGTATTTCATCACCCACATAACTATGGGGACATGGAGGGAGATTTATCAGTACTCAGGCTAAATACGTGATTTTATTGCATGACAAAAATTGCACAAATATCACCAAATTTCTCAAAATATATTCCATTGTTTGGGTGCAATTTGCTACAGAATTCTGGCACATTTTACATAATCCCCATATTGTGTGTATCCCAATGTCCACATCCTAACTGTCTTGAATAGCGGCAGAGAAGAAGTGGGACACGGATTTAGAAGAATATTCAGACGCACACAGTGGGTTGCAGACAGAGGTACAGTTTCCCATAGCAGCTAGTCAGACACTTTCATCATTTGATTGGTTGCTATGGACAACTACTATATTTTTAATAGGTTTGCAAATGAGAACACTGTTTCTATGACAACAGTGGCATCATCAGATGCAGGAGGCCATTGTTTCCTCATAGCATGATGTCACAATGACTGTGGTTCTATGTAAGCTGGTGATCGCAAGCAAATGATCATTTCAAGAGATGAAGACGAGGAGCGCAGAGGATCCAGGATCAAGGATACAGGTAAATGGGGAACTTTAATGGCTTTATACCAGGGTGTCATTTAAAATTTAGTTGCGATGTTGCAGGGCGACAAGATGGGTTTGTTACAAATTTACCAAAAATGTTGTGGTCAGCTGACCCTGAAATTTTTGGGATTCACCACACATGTATCGTTATTACACTCCAAGGTCTCTTTAGACCCCAGGATATAATAAGAAAAGGCCCAACAGGGGAAGGAGGGGGGGATAATAAACATCTCCTCTTCCCTCACATCACCTGAGCTCCCCAGTGTACGTGACCCACAACCTTTGGTCATCATCTGTGATGTCAGGACTTATACCTGTGACTAGGCCCCAGCAAACCAATGTCACCATGTTTGCTCCCGTGGTCCATGTCATCACAAAAGAGGTTGGAAGAGGCCTAAAGAGAACAAAGTTTGTATAGAACATACACTTGACCCTGCGAGGAACCCAGAAGAGGTGACGGAAGGTGAGAATGATTTATTCCCTTCCGTGGGCCTCAACTTCTTATACTATGGAGTCTGAAGAGACCACAAAGTATAATAACAGTTCTTGTGTGAAACAAAACTTGGGGGGTGAACCTTGCAAATATTCACAAAATAAATCCTGCAAGGTTCGTCCATCACTAGTTGCCTCCAAAGTCACCATGTAGCATAGATAAGTACAAACACAGATAACTAGCCTCCAAGTCTGTAGATTTGGAATAAAAGCTGAATGTAAGGTCACAAGATGGAACGTTGGAAGCAGAGAGAGCCTCATATACCAAACATAGGGACAAGGTGAACTCTTGTTGGGGGTATTAAGGAGGCAGCGCAAATGGGGGTTACAGTAAATTGTGGGGAGATTCATGGAAACTTTCATTTCCTGATTGTTTTTTTATTGCAGGAAGGATTTCTGGACAATGGAAGGAGGCGAGGGCTGAAGAATCTGACAAGGGCTGTGAGCGTCTTTAGTCTTAACTAATACTATATATATATATATATATATATATATATATATATATATATAGCGCCTTCTGATGTCATAATTTGCTGAGTATTATGGACAAGTTCCGGAATCAGTGCATTATGATATCAAATTGTACAGGTATCTATGTCTGACTTTCTGTAGAGCAGATTACTCTTCTCCATCACTTCCATTTTCACCCATGCTACTCTTTACTTTCTTGCAAAAATATGGACACCCCATGGAAAACACCTTTCTGTTTTCACCCCACCTTAATGGTATTGCACATGCATCTGCAACTCACAAATGGATCTGTTTTTAGGGATCTGACAAAAACAAAAAGTTTGCCAAAAATGTTAACATAGCCTTACTTAGGCAAAAAATTACAGACCGAAAAGTCATTTACAAAATTCAATGAATCTCTGGTAAATATATATCTCCTTACACAGGCATATATTCCGTCTCCAGTTTAACTCTTCCATGCCAGACATGCTAAGATCCTAAGAATGCTGAGAGTTTAATCTGCATGTTATCCCATGGCTTCTTGCTCGTGTTGTGTAAGATCCTGGGCCTTGTTTAGTCTGCGTAGAGGCTGAACAGGCTGTAGTGGTCTGTACGGGCGGTGGCCTAATGTGGGGTAACAGGGAAAGATGGTTTCCCTGACATCCATGCTGCAAACTCCAGCGAGAAGAGCCCCAGGTGGGAAGGACATAAATGCATGTTACATGTGGCCTAGAGGGAGGAGAAATAAACTGATAAGGAAGATGTCAACTGAGAGTCATTGAATTTCATTGACTATAATAAAAATAATTTGGTACAAGCCCCTGAGTCTTGCTTGGTCTACATAGAGACAACAAGTTATCAGTGGCTCCTAAACTGGGTAATGGGTTGAAGGGAAGTGAGGAGAAGGGCAATCCTAGAATGGAAGATCAATGGTGTTTATTTGCAATGTGCAATGTAAAATACCATTATATTGTACTACATTGTAACTATATAGCTTCAGTAGAAGTTTCTGTTTTGTCAAACAGAAACTCTATATTGTGGAGCAAAAACGTTTGGTCTATAAATAACTTCCAGAGCCTATTTACAAGCCAAATGTTTTACAAATGTTTACAGAGAACTGGTGGCCATTTTTTGGTGTCTCTTTACATAAGCTTGAGGTGCTATATCCTCAGTCCATGTCACCTGGCTCCAAGATCTGTAGAGCTATAGGCCTAATCCTGGTTCTTCTGTTGGCCAGTTGTTCTATGCCACATAAGTGACCTGGCATAATACAACTGGCCTGTGCCGGGGCCATAGTGGGTAGTGTTTGTTTTATCTTTCAACAGTGGAAATGTACGCAGCTAATGGTGAGATGAATGTAGTCAACGGCGGAGATTAACACGGTCGACGGTGGAGAAGAATTAGTCAACCATGGAGGGGAATGCAGTTAATGGTAGAAATGAATACAATCGAGAAACAAGCTCCAGAGTCCAGACTGTAAAGGAAAGGCGCGGTGCATGCTGCCAGGACAGAGCGAAGAAAACAACTGGCCTATACCTGTACTGAAGGAACCTGCCATAATACAACTGGCCGGTGCCTGTGCCATAGGGGATAGTGTTTGTTTTCTATTTCAACAGTTGAGATGAACGCCCTCAACAATGGAGATGAAGGCAGTCAATGAGGAGGTGAAACATAGTCAATGGTGGAGAAGAAGAACGCAACGGAGAAGATGAATGCAATGGTGAAGCAAGCTCCAGAGTCCAGTCCGTGAAAGGGAGGTGCGGCTACCAGGATAAAATGAAGAATACAACTGTCATTCATATTCACTGTATTGCATATACATTAGTTAGTTATACTTGTAATAGCTTTGGTCCAGGGTTCTCGAACTGATCGCCTTTTCTTGGGGTCAAGAAGGAATTTTTTCCCTGTGACACGAAATTGGCCCAAAGTGTCCAGGTTTTTTTTGCCTTCTTCTGGACTAACAGCTTAGGTTTAGGAATAAATTATTAATAAATCATGTTTATAAATGATAGCTCTGTCTTATTGTCTATTTCTCAATATTATATAACACTTCGGGAGTTGTATATTTAAGTTCTCACTTTTACAAATTACGGCTACTAAAATATAAAGCCAAACACAAATATATGGTGTAAATGATAAAAACTTTGGCCAGGCTGATGACACTGCCCCTTAACATCTTTTCCAATGCCCCCTTTTTTAAAAAGTGGCAAGGGCAACATAAAACTGAAAAAAATGCAATGTTTTTGCCCTTGTTTTTTACACACAAAAAAAATCTGTCTTTTTATGCCTTGTACAGGGTAGAAAACTGACATAATAAATTTGCTCCATTGTGAAGCAGCCTGATGGCAACTCCCAGCAGTCTCCTTGTTCACACAGGTTCTACTTCTGCAGTTGCATGCCAAGGAGGTTTGCGATGCTAGCTTTCAGGTATGAACTGGCACGAACCCTCCACACGGAAGGGTGGCCACAACAGATGGAAAAACCAAAATTTGCTGGAGAACGTCCTTTTATTGGAGAATTTCCTGCTCAGCATGACTACAAGGTGTTTAAAATCTGTACCCCGGGTGCCATGAAAACCGATGCAATGACGCAGTAGAAAAAACTTAGTGACAATAGCACAAAATACTCAGTGCAACAAAGAGACATCACAGTTAAAATAAGCATGTCAGTACACAATATACATAGCACAATATCTCACAGTTGCAATGTATACAACAGCACACAAATCCCCTAGTCAGAGTCTACCACTCAAGCCTATACACGTGGAGTACAAAGACCACCATTATCAGGTTAGTGTGGAAAGCAGCTACAAAAGGATATCTGCTTCTGGAGAACCCAGCATGTACACGCATTACACACACAGGCCTTTGATTTTAGTGTCAGCTGTGTAAAATTTTATTTACCTTGTGGTGGCGCTGTAGGGAAACTGAATAGTCGCTTGCAAGGTTTAAACACAGGTTACAACTAGGGATGGGCGAATTAATTCACATAGAACAGAATTAAACCCGACACCAAAACTTTTTGGGATTTGTCCCCCTTAAAGCACCATTATACTCTGGGGTCTCCTCAGACCCCGGTGTCCTCTTCAGGCTTCTTTCAGCCTTTGACTGAGGTCACCCTGGGGTCCCTGTTTGGTCAAAGCATCATGGAGTCGACTTATTATATCTGCCTATAATGGAGCTTTCACATCACACTATTACACGGTGTAACACATGTGATGTTTTTTCTACATGAGTGCAAATGACTAACACTGATAAAAATGTAAAATGTATCACAGAATGTATGTGCTAATGAAAATGCAGATGTGTAGTAGCTGTAACAATTGTTGTATACACTACTACTCCCAGCAGGCATCATCCTTGGGTTTCTCGCCATGCTGACTGTGCTTCTCCATGTACTCGTCCTGCTCTGATGCAGCTGGACCCTCTCACGGGGCAGGTGCACCCACCATAATGCTATGATGGTGTATTTAAACCTACTCAGATCTCTGCACTGTGTCTGAGCAACATAGGTTCTTGGTTATCCATTTCCTCTGAAAGCTTTAGGTTTGTGTTCCTGCTTGATCTTCCGTTTTGTGACCTTGGCCTGATTCCTGACTTTGCTTCTGATACTGTTCCTGATCTGCTGATACTCTGTGTATGACCTCTTGGCTTCTCATGACTCTGCTTCTCTGCTACCTGCTCCTGCTCAGACCAGTTTTGGAACTTAGAAGATCAGATCAGGGTTAATTCAGGGTTAAAGAGTGAAATGAAGGGAACCACTATCCTCACAGTATGATGTCCCCCACCAGTTGCCCCCATAGTATAAATTCCCTCTCCTGGTTTACCTACAGTATAATGCCCCCTTCTGGTTGCCCCCACAGTTTCATGTCCTCCTCCAGGTTGTCCCTACTGTTTTATGTCCCTCTCCAGGTTTCCCTCATACAGTATATTGTCTCATATCAGCCCTCCACATAGCATAAGGCCCCATAGTGGCCCCTCCGCGCAATTTAATGTCTCACAGTAGCAGCTCCACACAGTATCCCAGAGTGAACAAATTTTCTAAAAACTTTGGATTAAACCAAACCTGAAATTCTAGGGGTTGGCCACTCACAAGCTATTAGCATATTCTGGGGTCTCTCCATGAGCAGAGGCCCAGGGGAGGTGAGTAAACATAACAAACAGCGTTACACACCTGCCCTGGGTTCTGGCACAGGTCTTCTGGCCTAATAATAGCAGTTCCATTTCAGACTGTTCGGTCCAAATGAAACCGCTGGGTGAACCTTGAGAGACAAATCTCTGAGTAACAACGAATCTCTGGTGAGGAGGAGGATTGGACGTTTAGGCCCTAAAACTAGGGTACATGGGAGTGGGAACCGCTTACCGTCCTCATAGAGGCTGGTTAAGAAGGAAGTTGGTATCCCACCAAGTGTGCATGTGCCTGTGTGGTTAGCAAATTGGAAAAGAGTAGAGATCCTGTAGATGTGGCGGAGCTGGTGGACCAGATGAAGAGAGAGAAGGCTGCACGGTGAACCTGTACTCCAGGCAGAGCATAGGCATGATAATCTGTAGGGAAACATTATGGTGAGGATGAGAGAGAGGAATTGCAATATATTTTAATGTACCCTCCTTGGAAAGTCTTCAACTACAATGTTTATACCCGCTGAAGGAAAGTCTTTGTAATGGCTACACTTTGAGTAACAACCCCTGTAACCATTGTACTGGAAGCTTCTCCTATGTCAGAAGATGATTGTTGTACATCTGTTTGGGACTCTCTTGTGTACTGCAGACTTCTACATAGCTCAAAGAGTTAGCACTGAAGTGTCTAAGTCCCCATATTATGGAAAAGCGGCTTATACTACGGACAGTCCTGGGGTCCTTCCCTAGGCCCCAGGTGCCATGTAATCTCTACGGCATCCTGTGATCACATTCACAGGTGAGCCAATGCTTCATACAGGTGCATCCTCCCTCTGGAGCCATTTATATGCCCTGGTCACTGATGACGGCATCTAAGGAGTTAAATGCCCAGGATCAGAGATTTTCCCTATCCTAGGTATTAGGAACAGCTGCCCCAAGCGTGACACAACAGGGTAGCTTTCGCAATGTTCTGATGCACATGACGTAGAAAGTAATATGAATTAGAATAATGCCCGTTTGAGACTGACATAGAGTTTTGTCAGTCAGTAATGGGTTAAACATTTCTGTAAAATAAAGAGGAAGCCTATCAGATATATAACTACGGCCATACATGCTATGACACAGGAAACAATGGTTTGCATTTCACTATCGCTGTGAAAGTCTGGCAGTAGAGGGGATACAGAGGAACAGAGATCATTGAACTTGGTCTGGCAGTAAAAGCATCAGTGGCTGCCCAATGTCTTACATCACAGCTGGGAAGCGAAACCAGTGTTTTATATTCTGGATGCTGTATTGCCTTAGCTTTCCTTCTTTGCTAAGGTTCGGTTTCTATTCTGTCTTATGTGTTTCTTTGCAATCATCATTGTCACATCACATCCATATAAAGCAAACATCTGCTGTAAGCCTGGTCAGCGAGACACTGAGCAAGCAACATGAGGTAGATATACCTGCTCTACTTATCTTATCTCAGGACATATTGTGTATATCAGTAACATCCTCTTCTAGACATCTAATCACTACATGTGTTATTGTCTTCATATACAGCTTATACAGTAGACTTATGTAGTAGATGTACAGAATGAAACCTATTATGTAACTATTTATTTTGTGCATTGATAGCTTTCTGAGTTGCGGTATTGTAACTATAGTCTTATGACCGTGAATCATTGCATTGTTGTGTGCCAAATGACAAATTCATCTCTGCTACATCTCTGTGTTTGTATAGTGTATATATACAGAGAGCGGCAGAGCTTTGGGCTCTTAGACTGCAAGGTTGTCTGTTTATTCATTTTTCTTTTAGTTTGGTAATAGAGCTATCGGTCACAAGAAAATCACCTATATTTTAAACCACATTTCTTTGCTAAACATATTTTTGGAGAATTTTGGATGATTTTTTTTAAATTCTATGTTACTAGCTATAGTTAAACTTGCAATTTTTCACTCTGGCCACTAAGCCTAATAATGGACTGAGAATTGCCAATTCTGTAGTGGTTTTCTTTGCCTAGGTTGTCTCATTTACATAACAAACAATATGCACAAGGTTACAATAGAAGATAACACTTCTCTTGTATTCACTACTGACAACAGATGATGTGACAGCTTAAGTTGCTGTTTTCATTTAGCGTCCTGGCAGTTGTATGTGAAGTCGTTTTTGCCTACCTGACCTTGGCTTGGTATTACTATATTCCATAATTTTACATTATTTAACATTTTTCTATCGGAATTTTAACAAAACTGATTTTAAACCAATTTTGCTTGGAAGTCCTTTGACAGTTGTTTTGCTGTCCTCATGCCTCAGTAACCAGCAGATCAACAATCAGGTGAACAAGGTAGTTTAGTCTCCCATTCTGAATGGTGCGGAGGTTGAGCTGGCACATGGTGCTCCATTCATTTCAGTGGGAGTGATGGAGATAGCTGAGCACTGTACTTTGGGTAACCCGAACACTTCCATTGGAATGAATGAATGTGTGCACACACTAGCCTGATCACTTCTCCATTCAGACTGGAGGACTAAACTCTCCTGTTCTGATCTCAGGGGACACAGAGTGGTCAGACCGCCACTGATCTGCAGGTTATATCCTTGGATAGGGGATAACTTGTTAAGATGAGAATACCTTTAATGCAACCTGGATGAAATGCTTAAGGGACCCTCACCAGTCCAAAAAATGAAGGGTCCACACTCCACAGCATCGATTTAGTGATGTCTTTCTTAGTTTTCTTAGCCAGTCCTATTAACGCTAGGTTCACACCTGCGTTGGGTTTCCATTCGGGGGGTCCGCTTGGGATCCTGAATGGAAACTTAATCCGCTTAAAAAAGCAGTTACCCGCATACTATAATGGGGTCCGATGGGTTTCCACTCGGTTTCCACCCGAAATAGGTGAAAAATGTGGACAGAAAAGTGCTGCATGCCGCGCTTTTCTCTCCACATATTTGAAATGGTTTCATGGACGGAAACCCTGAACGTGTATCAGGCGCAGGTGTGAACCCAGCCTTACTTGAAGGGTGTAGTGCTGCAGTTTCCTGTACAGCAGGTGTGTGGGGCAGTGAAGGAGACACATCACTACTAACCTTCATTCTCAGGATTAGTGGGGTCCCATGGGGTCAGATCCACACAGATCATAATGTTAGGGCGTATCCTGGCAATGTGCCATTACTTTAAAGAGGACCTTTATAGTATTATATACTGCTAGAAAGCTGGCAATGCGCTGAATTCACAGCACTGTCGGCTTTCTAGCGGTATATAATACCACCTATGCCAGAGGAAGTGAAAGGTCCTCTTTAAAAGTTGGGGAAACCCCTGTAAAATTCAATAGATTATACGCATAGTCATATTGTCATTGACCGTACATTTTCAGTAATATCCAGTTTTTTTGTCTGCATTTTAGTGAAGTATTAAAGAATTCGCTGAAGAGTCGTTTACTTAAGATGAAATGTCATTTTACTTGGAATCTGTTTGATTCAGAAACGGACATTGATAAAGTTGAAGACCGACTTTACGACCAGATTCAGTTTTTACCAGCTGTACACAAATACCGGATGTACAATCTCCTGGCCTTCACAAATCATCTGAAAGAAAACTATGAGGAAGCTTTTCTGTATCTGAGGAAGGCAGAAGAGCAGATCAATGAAATGGAGTCCGATAACACAGACGCTAAAAAATCCATAATATATGCCAATTATTCCTGGATATTCTACCACAAAAACCAAGTTATTAATGGTTTACGGTATGCTAAGAAGGTGCAGGAAATATACAAGGCACTAGAATGCCGTGATAAACAGAATGTTCTGCTTTTTGAAACCTACAGCGAGCAAGGATTTTCTCTGTTAACTTTCCATGGAAGACATAGTGACAGAGCGAAGGAATCCTTTCAAAGAGCTTTAGAGCTAGAGCCAGAAAACGTAGAGCTGAACTCAAGCTATGCCATCTCTGTCTATAAACTTGAAGGCTATAACTGTCTTAAAAAACCACTGGATGAATCTTTTCTTCTCTTGCAACATGCTTCAAAATTAAACTCAAAAGACACCGTGGTAAAAGTCCTTCTTGGTTTAAAGTATCAAGATCTGAATGAATCCAAAAAAGGGCTTGTGCTCATAGAAGAGGCTCTACGAGAAACCCCAGAATTTCCGTATCTTCTTCGCTACGTTGCAAAGTTTTACAGGAGAGAAGGTATGACTGATGAAGCCATTATGGTCCTCAGCGCAGCCACTCGTACAAACCCTACCTCTAGTCATCTTCATCACCAACTTGGCATGTGTTACAAGAAAAAAATTATGGCACTAAAGGACTGTGCAAAAAGATCAAAGTTACATTTTCAGTCCACCAAGAATTACACAGAAGAAATTGCAGATGCAGTTGCCAGAGCAATATTTCACCTGGAAAAGGCTGTGGAGTATAAGAAAACCTTTGTGATTGCTTACATAGCTCTAGGGTGCATGTACGGGAGAGGAAAACAATACCTAAAGGCTGAGGAAATATTTCACAAAGTTCTGAACATGGACAATGTCACAGAAGAAGAGAAACAAGAGCTTCATTTGGTTTGGGGACAACATGAACTTTGTAGAAGAAATAGCGAAACCGAGGCAATCAGACACTTCAAGGAAGTCATCAGGATAAAATGTCTCACTGTCTTCAGGAGGTATGCCATGGAGCACTGCGAGAGTCTTGCCAAAGAAATTATCTCTAGGAACGCATTAGACAAAGCTGGTTTAGAATTGCTGGACTTTATCCATCAAGATGATCAGGAGAACATTAATGACTGGGACAACCCAAGACAGAACTGAGCATGAGGAATATCAGGGTGAAGCATAACTGACATTCTCTATAAAGTTCTCCTAAACCAACCGAGAAGTAGACAATATACTTTACAGGTCAATAAGATAACGTAGATGAGATCTGATGGCTAAGTATGATTATTAAGCAGCCACATGCCCTCTGACAACTTCGACCATAGATATCAAGTCACCTATTGGTATTACTGTATACCTGGCAAGCATTATAGCAGTTATACAATGCACCTCTATAATTTCATTGTTTGTAGTTCTCCACATATCATGCAATATATTATGTTATCACATTCCCATTGTGTTTTTTATTGTCTCTGCTGTAGCTTTTAATTATGCCCTATGGGACTTTATAATGTTATATTTTCTGCAAATAAAATTCTAGTAATATATAATGCAGTATGTGTTTACTGAGAATAATAACAAGTGTATATTCAGTACATTTCATGTAAGCTTACCTTTCACTTCAGTTCTGCTAAATACCTACACAGGCGGATGAAGTTCTTCCTATATAAGGAGACCCTATCTGTGGACCCAGTGTTTATGCTAGACTGTGGGCCGATGGGTGGCGGTGTTTATGCTAGACTGTGGGCCGATGGGTGGCGGTGTTTATGCTAGACTGTGGGCCGATGATGGGTGGCGGTGTTTATGCTAGACTGTGGGCCGATGGGTGGCGGTGTTTATGCTAGACTGTGGGCCGATGATGGGTGGCGGTGTTTATGCTAGACTGTGGGCCGATGATGGGTGGCGGTGTTTATGCTAGACTGTGGGCCGATGATGGGTGGCGGTGTTTATGCTAGACTGTGGGCCGATGGGTGGCGGTGTTTATGCTAGACTGTGGGCCGATGGGTGGCGGTGTATATGCTAGACTGTGGGCCGATGGGTGGCGGTGTTTATGCTAGACTGTGGGATGATGGGTGACGGTGTTTAGACCAGCAGCAGTGTTTATACTAGATTGTGCCTTGGTTACATTTACACTAGACTGTAGACTGACCAGTGGCAGGGTTTTCACCAGATTGTGGCCAGACCAGTGGTAGAATTTAGTAGTGTCAAGTCCACGAGTTCAAAGTAACCTGTTCAAAGTAAGCACGCCATGCACCTTGTTTCTAGTCTGACTCCCTGAGCATTGCATGTATTGTGAACATATAGTGAAGATATACACTATTTAATTAATAAATTATAGTAATAATAAAGCAATGATGATACATCAGCTTGAATTTATTATATACAATTGCAAGACAAGTAATTCAGCCATAATTTACATTAGGCAACACTCTGGGTGACAAAAAGGCACTGCGGGGTCCAAAAGGTGGTGTGGCTTTGTGTTAAAGGGTGTGGATTGAAAATTTCTCCATCCCTGTAGACACCTGTGAACATATATATATGCTGGTGGTGCTGAAAGCATCTGCCGTGAATTGAATTTCCTCATGGCTGCTATGATAGCAATTTAGGCAGCTGAATCTGCTCTTGGTAAATAGACAAGCGATTGTTTTGCCAAGTCTAATGTGAACAGGGCATTGTTCTAAAAACAATTGCAAACACTGTAGGTGGCCAATATTGCATAAGACATTGGAATGTAATACTGGCAAGACAGCAAAACAAGGTACAAAATAACAGTAATGTCACATTACGGGTGCTTTATTAACCACAACACATGGTCATTGGTCACCTCTGCTTCTTAGCCACCCAAACGTATTCATGCACTTTCTTGGAAGATGTATTTGCCAACCTCCATGCGTATGATCCTGCCATGTGCATAGTCTCATGCTTCTGTTTCAGGCACACAGCGTGACCTTGTCTACATCCTGTGGATAAGATGTTTTACGGGTGTTGCCGCGTCTTCATTACTTACATCAGTTCGTCAAACTACATGTCATGTACTTAGTAGTGGCAGTACAGGATATTGCAGCTTCAGCCTATTCAGGTGAATACGCTGTTCTATGAGGTAGATGATGGTGGGCCATTGTAAGCTGATTGGAGAATACTGATCTGATATTGGTGACCTATCCTAAGGATATGCCATCACTATTCTGCACCTGAGAATACACATGCATCTATATACAGTATGTATATACAGTATGTATACTGATAAAATCACAAGAAGGACAAAGAAACCTTTTTATCATTTAAATGTAATTTTTAATGAAAAAAAAATGGAAAAATCATGTCTTATTTCTCTTCTGTTGTGTTATTAAATGGGTAATGGTGAGATGACAGCCTGATAACAGCTTGTAAAATTAAGGCACTTTAGGTGACCAGTGGTAGTAACATGAAATATTTCAGAACCTTCATTTGCTTATTTACAAGCCCCTTTAGTAGCAAAGTGGCAATGGTGACACAGTGACAATGGTTACTATAGATTTCAGTTGTAGTTCCAAAAGTATGTACACATTTTAATAGTCAAAAATATCTAAAATATAAAATAGAGCAACTTTGCATATAGTCTTTATTAATAATATTCCGCTGTATCTATAGTATGTCTCCACCCTGACAAACTACAAACAAATCCTGTGTAGTCTGACCCTGCAGTCACATTCCCCTTCCATCTGTCCCTACATCTTGATAACAAGCAAAGGACACATGATTTCAGGGTCAGACTACACAAGATTTTTGTGTAGTCTGTATCCATGGAAACACATAGGTCTGCTTCTTCAGAGCTGTAGACACAAACAGTAACATTTTAAATCAAGACTTTGCAATAAGCATTTTATTGCTTCAATGTATGTCCTATACAAAGGTGTACATACCCTTCCAGCTGAATTCTACTAAAATCCTATACATTCAAGTGTATCTGAGGACAACAGCAAACATTGTCCTCCCTCCACCACATCTCTTCTCAGAGATCCAAATGACACAGTGTGGGTTTGTTTGACATGGTCCTCACACTGGTGATCACTGGTCTTGTTATTAGAGGTGATCTTATTTCACTAGAAAACAAAATCAAGGAAACCACCAGCTCTACAGTGAAGACCTGTGAACATCACAGCTTTATGGACCCCCCAAAAATTAAATTCAATTAACCTAAGGTCATAATTATTTATGAATACATATTATATCCATGTTTTTTATATAATATTGTATTCATGAATAAATAATATATATATATATATATATATATATATAGGGGAGTTACTATTTAAAATGAAGGTCTACTTCTGTTCTTATTACATTATTAATATATTTTTTATAGTACGGAGTTCTGTTTTTCTGATACAGAGCTGTCATACATATGAAACATTCTTTCTGCCTGAGACTGCCACTAGAGGGGGCTTAAATAAACACTACTTTTAACAAATGGTGCGTTAGTCAATAGTAAGCAACTATAATACATGTTGTAATATATCAAGAATACTTAGTAAGAGATCAGAATACATGCTGCCCATAGAAGTCTATGGAAAGGAGAGGGCAGGAAGAGAAGGGCTGCAGCTTCTAGTGAGTGTTGTACCTCACTACAGTGCTGGACTCTCAGTACTACTAATGTCCTCCTTGCTGTTGCTCCTTATGAGGGTGTGTTACAGTGAGATAGGAGAGCAGGATTTTCTCCTCTATATACTTTCTATGCATGGGAGAAACTGAATATTAGAGTTGCCCAGAGGAAAACTAAAAAATGTAATGGCTACTCCTTACACACAAGACAGTTTATCCTGAAATATCACGTGAAATGACAGGTACGCTTTGAGAGCTTACTATATACCGTTATCACATCCATGAAACACTATGCCCCTTTAGTTGGACTACAGGCAGTCAGCATGATATCTTTTAGGTCTATATTTGTGCAGGGAATTTGAGGCTCTGTACCAGAAAAACAAGGGTCTGGTCGCTGAACATATAGATCAAGAAATCAATCAGCACAGATGACTTGACATGGTGGGAAAAAGTTTAGATTCACTTTAAGGTATGACATCCTTGAACATGAACACGTATCAATATCCAGTTGATCGATCACAGTAGTACTATATGGCTGAGAGCGGTATATTGGCATACAGCATGTGCAGCTTTATTCATGGTGAAGGCAATCATGGATACTATTTGTCCTTACTGGCATAGCAAGTTCCACCATTTTTTTTGCTCTGGTGACATGTCATTGTGTCTTGCAAAAAGTAAAGCTTTACATTCTAGTTGAGAAGATATTCTTGATTCATTTTCTCTTATTGCATTGCATAGAAAAAAAATTGCATATCCACATAGGTCTATCTCACCACGGGACGTCAAGTTTAAAATATATTGTAATATTCTAAAAACTTCTCCCATTTCAGGAGTAAGTCAACGCAGTTTATCCAGATTTTCAAGAATATTCCTCATAAAGTGCAGGTTTTCTGTATTTGCTATGTAATAGGGATATTGACCAGCAGGTAAATTCTTTCAAATTGTTTGTGCAATTGGCAAAATATTCAAATATTAATTTTAAAGTAGCCGACGGGTACTGAGAATAGATGAATGTACTCCAATCCAGAATCCCGAACATATATTGTGGGTTTCTAATTTTCTTCCTTAAAAATCCAGGCATCCAAAATCATTGTCTGCACCTTGTCCGGGTTGATCTAAACCTCCCTGTGGTTACAGTCTTCAGTGGTTGGGGTGGTCAGATCTCCATTAGTCCAGATCTCTTGTTTGGTGTCAGATGTGGGCACGGTCATTGTCAGCTTTTTGGGTTTTAACTTTTTTATCAGTTTGGCAAATGCTAATAAAAGGGCACAAAATATCATAGAGAAGCCACTTAAAAGGAATGCTGCTGTATAGTTTCCAGTTGTGTCCACCAACCAGCCTGCAAAAGACAAAAGAGGACCATTAGAAAGTACAAAAAACATGCAAAAGTTCTCTTTGGATCAATCCATGTTATTAATATCATTAGAAGAGCGTTCTAGGCAAAACCAATATACTGTGTTAAGCCTATTGCAGAGGGTGAACAATGACACAGGCCTTCTCTCTTTGGTTTTCTATGAATGACCATGTCATGCAGTGACCCCCAAGTCACATTAGACTAAGGTGTTCCTTTAACTGTCCAATATCTAGCTTCCTGAACAGTTGGCAAACCCAGCAAAAAATTGACTCATCATTATTTATTTTATTTACTTATATAGCGCCAACATATTCTGCAGCGCAGACAGATATTATCACTCACTGTCCCCATAGGGCTCTCATCAGTATGTCTTTGGAATGTAGGAGGAAACCGGAGTACCCGGAGGAAACCCACACAAACACGGGGAGAACATACAAACTCCTTGCAGATGTTGTCCTTGGCTGGATTCCAATATAACATGCAAGGTTTACTCCAAACATTTCCATGGGTGTTCCGAAAACATCTGAGTACACTTTCCCCAACCTCCATTCTGAAGTTAGGTGCAAACATGGGATTACTCATTGGACTCCGTATGTACAGAGATATTCTCCCCTAGAAGATGACTCTAGAGGAACATACCTCCATATAGTGCATGCATACAGTGCTAGAGGTCTCATATACGTCTGTGGCAGTCATTTAATGGCCCCGTATAAACAGTACTGCCACGTGTATGAGCCACCAACCTATGATCAGTGGGGGCCATTTACCTCTAAATTCTTCCATATAATACTGTAATATCATGAACAGCTTTTCCTATAGGCCACATCTCACTAACTTTTACCAACAGTGCGAACAAAAGTCCAGCTTGGCCCCCAGCAATTTTCTCCCGTCCCCCACAGAACCCGTTTTTGACTATATTCTGACTAATTGCTCCATTTGGCATGAAAAGGTTAATTTTCTCTCTATTGACAGTGGAAGGCTAAGTGTCATAAAACATCTTACTCCCGTTCAACAGAGGGCAGGGGTAATACATTTATAATACACAAACTGCCAGCCATTAAAGGGATTCAGAAAGGTGATCAAAGACATTTAATCAGCCTTGGTGTGGTGAGGGTGACGTATGGCTTATGGACCCAATGACAGATGAGACCATTGTGAACCCTTTAAGTTATGCTAGTGCTTATGGGCCCTTTTAAGGCTCCTGGGTCCAGATATATAACCTGAACCTTAAGTTAAAGCCCTACAGGTCAGTCTGCCGATCAGCTGACCAGTCGGGGGACCCATTCTACAGCTGACTAAACTGTACAATGTGTCTGGTGAGTGGCTGCATTATTCACTACACCAATAACTATATAGGGCACTGACTCAACTGCTTCCTGCTCCGTGCAGTGTATAGTAGGGGCGTCGGAGGTGGCCTTCTCCAGCTGATCCACATGGGGGCCATCTGTCGGACCCCACCAATCAAATGTACTATGACCTATACTAATATAGGTCATCAATTAAATATTCCTGACCAACCCCTTTAAGGCTCAGCCCACAGTTGATATACATAATACTGTATATACAATGATGTATTTTTAAAAAGGAAATCCTTACAAAATATCTTATCTGAAAATGTATTAGAGCGAGGATGAGCTCTCTTAACTAGGATGCCATTTACTGCCAGTGCAGACATGGGCACAGTGACAATGACATTTTATGTGCAAACATGGTAAGTCAAAAACACCCCGGCAAAACCTGCTGAACCGCATTCTGAATACAAGAGGAGCTATCCACGCGTTCTTATAGTCAGTCCATACAGAGGGCAGTATGTAGGGTCAGCACAGATAGTGCTTCTGCTGACACCACTCCTATTGGAGCTTATGCCAATATTTTGGACTAAAGAAATGATATCCTGTCAAAAGCATTAAAGGGGTTATCCTTAGAATAGGCCACCAATACTAGATCTGTGGGGGTTTGACACTCGGGACCCCGCAGATAAGCTGTATCAAGGCAGCGCGCTTCCAGGCATTGTGTACATTATAGGAGCCATGCTGCTCATTCGCCATACATACTGTAATGGTAGATGTCGCATAGACTTCAGAATCTGTAAGATAGAATACTGTATTCCTTTCAGTTATATTTTTCTCCACAACCTCCATTATTTGTCTATATACTAACCTACGGCTATCTATTTCATTAAAGGGTTATTGATCAGGATTAATGGTAGTGGGCTCTACCAATCACAAGGATGGGAGTCCAGAAAAGAAGCCACATACAATGCTCAGCTATTTTAATCTGTCCCATAGACATGTATGGAGTGTCAACACGTATGTGCAACGGCCACTCCTTTCAAATAGAGGGGCTTCAGACCACCATTCTTATAATCGTTGGGGGGTCCCAATGGCAGAACCGCACCAATGAGATAGTTACACTCTATACAGTGTATAGGGGATCATTTTCATTCACGATACAACCCCTTTAATGCTGAAGCATACAGGTATTGGACAATTGTAGGCTTTCAGTTTTGATGAAGGCCTTTGCTGTTCCAGCATGACTCTGCGGTCCATAAAGATATAGGGTTGAGTTTACTGTAGAGGAACTCAATGTCCTGCACAAAGACCCAACCACAACCCTATCGAACACTGCTAGGATAAGTAAGAACACTGACTGAGAGCCAGATCTTCTCATCCAACATCTGACTCCACAAATTCTCTTATGGCTAAATGATCACAAAGTCCCACAAACAGATAGATGATGATAGATAGATAGATAGATAGATAGATAGATAGATAGCGTACCTGATATTGGTGGGCTGACCAGGTATGGCACTGCATGGAGAAAGAAGACCACACCAAGGGCAGATGATAAGCTGGATGTACCTACAACGTCTCCAGTCACAACAGGAATCAGGGCAACGTAAGCTCCATCAAAATAACCAAATGTAACAGAGAATGGCACAAGTAGCTCAAAGCACCTAAGAATCGGAAGGAAAAGGCAGCTCAGACCGTCCAGAGCCACGGCTATGAGGTAGCATGTGTATCGGTGCTTCTTCAGAAACCTGAAAGACAGTAAAATTCCAGTATAAAGTAAAATGTAACCATGGTAAAGGATTGACTAAAACTGTTTTTATACTAAAATCTCGCAGTACCATACACAACAATTATTTAGAGGGGAACTCCTCTTCATAAATTTGGTGCATCTTTTGGCTGTCTTTGCACCAGAAAAGCAAATCTATACCTGTTATAAGAAGATTTGCATCATAATTAACAACAATGATAAGTTAAAGTAAATCTGCCCCCCCCCCCTGTAACCCCTTTAATAATAAGAACACTATTATAGAAAAAGTCTCCTGACAAACTGTAGGACAAAAACTGGACAAAATATGTCATTTATTTAAAAAAAAAAAAAAAAAAAACTATGATTATATTTATAGTTCAAGAAGGGTGAAATAGTCATGTGTCATGCATACTACTAGACACTAGAGGGCACTGTCTTACTGTATATTTAAACATGGCTTGCTTGGCCACATGGAGAGAGGATATACTGCTGAAAAAACATAGCACGCACAAGACATCATGTTTTACATAATTACATGGGAAACTAGAAATTTTTGGGAAACTGTGAGGAGTTTTTGTCTGGGATTGATAGCTGACCTTTTTATGTAGCAGACACCTGACTTATGATACATGTTACATGTCAGCAGTGTTCAGTGGAATGATCTGAAAAGGAATTGAAGTTCAAGAAGCCTAATAACAGGTCTGCCCCTCTGTGGGGTTTGGCATTTTTAACTCTCTCATCTCCAGAGCTCAATGCTCAGAGGACACAGCACTTATCAGGTTAATTGATTTCATGACAATAAACTTTAATCCATCATCCTTTAAGAAAGCTAAAGGGGCTGTATCACAAAGACAACTACGTTTTATAAGATATGGAAGTGGTGTTCATCTGGTTGATCAGGGTCCGGCTTTTCCTATAGTTAAGAGCAGTCTCAATAGTTGATCGAAGGTTGACCCAAATCTTGGACCCCACTGATCCTTAACTGATGAATAGGTCATCCATTAATAAGCCCAGAAAACCCCTTTAGGCCAGGGCCCCACATTGCGAAAATGTATCGATTTGGCCTCGGCCAAATCCCATCCACACATTGCAGAAAAATATCCGCAGCGGAAATCCTGCGATTTCAAAAACGGTCGCATTTTTGTAAATCGCAGAATGTCAATTATACCAATGGAAACGATGGCGTTTTCCGTATAGGTATAGTAGGGGAAGAAAGTCCAGGAAAACTCTGCGGACTTTTTGTGAAAAGCGGTGCAGAAAAAAAAATGTGATGCGTTTCCGCCACGGTCTTTTCCACAGCGCTTTTTGGCTGCGGTTTGCTATGTGGGGCCTTAGCTTTAGGGAGAGCCAGAACGTCCCCATGGATCTTGTTCATCATGGAACAATTACAGCTATTATGGATGAATTCTCAAACAGATCCAATAAATCGTGATGTATTTAGTGCCTTAAAACGGGGACTTTCCTTATAGGGTTCCAGTAATTGTAAGAGCAAGAGTGGCAGACATGATGGAAAGCAAACGTTCTATTGTCTACAGCAAAGTCACGTGAATTACCTTCTGTCCGTCAACCATCCAAAGGTGATGTTGCCAACAATGTCTATGATGCCCAGTATGGACATCAGGAAAGCCGCTTGTTGGTGGCTCACCCCAACACTCAGGGAATAAGGCACAAGGTAGACAAATGGAGGACTGCACCCATAGGCTAGGAATAAGAAAGATATGGCAAGAATGATGAAGTTTGGTTTCAGCAGAAAGCTGTACTCCCTCTGAGAACAGTAGCAGAGACTCTTGTGGGTGCAGCCCAGGTTCAGAGGTGAACATTTGGAAGAAGGAATGGTGCCTTGGTTTGCAGCATTCGGGTTGTGTTCCGGCTTTAGTGAATAATGTGCAAAGTCCTCCTTTAGGTTTATAGGTCTCATTAAAGCACCACAGACGCAAAGATTAGCGACAAAGCCGCCAAGGATGAGCAACGCTCCACGCCAGGAAAACTGTTCAATGAGCAACTGTACCACGGGGGCCAATATAAAGGTGCCAATCCCACTCCCAGACATGGCAATTCCGTAAGCCAAGGCTTTCCTCTTGTCAAAGTACTTTCCCACCATGGCGATTGCAGGACTGTAACAAAGTGCAAATCCAACACCTGAAAAATAAGAGGCAATATTTAGCCAAAAAATTCATAAAGCGTAAAAGAAATTGCAGAACAAATTTAGCATCTTTGCTCTAATCTGTCTTGTCTTGATCTGCCCAATCGTCAGATTGATTTTGCCACCAAGATTTCTGAATATTAAAATAATGGGACCGATTAATTAAAACTGGAGTATGAATCAAGGGGCTCCGGGCTCTTAGAAAAATCAGGTGCATCAGAATGGAAATCTATACCAGTCAGGAAGTGACGTAGGTCTCTTGTATAATTCACAGCATAAAACTTACGTGACTTATAATAAATATGTTGTGCTCCTCCTACAGTGGCTCGCGACATGCAGAATGGGGATGTGTCACATCTTTGACACAAGGGAGGACATAGATGTGTTGATGAATTCCCCCCAATATTGTAGTACAGATGGCTATGTTTAAGGAGATGATACGCATACATGTATGTGTCCCAACTCCCTCCTCACTATGCTCCGCTCTGTCAGCATCACGGACATCACGCTCTCCTGGTTCTCTTATCTCTCTGACCGCACTTTCTGTGTATCATTTGCGGCCTCTGTTTCTTCCCCTCTTCCCCTTGCCGTTGGGGTTCCTCAGGGCTCGGTCCTAGGTCCCCTGGTCTTCTCCCTCTACACAGCACCCATTGGACAAACCATCACTAGATTTGGCTTCCGGTACCATCTTTATGCTGATGACACCCAATTATATACATCATCCTGTGACATCACCCCTGCACTAATACAGAACACCAGTGACTGTCTCTCTGCTGTCTCAAATATCATGT
Source organism: Leptodactylus fallax (assembly GCA_947044405.1). Lineage (NCBI taxonomy): Eukaryota > Metazoa > Chordata > Amphibia > Anura > Leptodactylidae > Leptodactylus > Leptodactylus fallax. The sequence goes on along the minus strand of CAMRHE010000005.1, from coordinate 5,582,799 downwards.
CTTCGCTCTATCTGGAAATGAATCTCTCAAAGACTGAACTGCTGTTTCCACCATCTAATAGATCGGTCCCTGATATCTCCATTGCAGTCTCCTGCCTTACCATAACTCCTAGGCAGTATGCCCGCTGCCTCTGGGTTTTTTTTGACTCAGACCTTTCCTCCCCCCCCCCCCCATATCCAATCACTCGCACGCTCTTGTCATCTCCACCTCAAAAACATCTCCAGAATCCGCCCCTTCCTTACCATAGATACACTAAAGACACTTATTGTTGCCCTGATTCACTCTTGCCTTGACTACTGTAACTCCTTACTAATCGGTCTTCCCCTTACTAAACTCTCCCCTCTACAATCTATTCTGAATGCGGCGGCGAGGCTCATCTATCAGTCTAGACGCTACAGCGATGCCTCCGGTCTGTGCCAGTCACTACATTGGCTGTCTATTCAATACAGAATACAATATAAACTTATCACCCTCATCCACAAGGCTCTCCATAATGCTGCACCTCCCTACATTTCCTCCCTCATCTCTGTCTATCGCCCAACCCGTACTCTCCGTTCACTCAATGACCTAAGACTAACATCCTCTATTATCAGAACCTCCTACGCTTGTATACAAGACTTCTCCCGAGTTGCACCACTTCTCTGGAATGCTATATCCCGGACTATCAGATTAACCCACAATTTCTACAGCTTCAAGCGCAAACTAAAGACATATCTTTTCAGAGAGGCCTATCACAACTCCTAATGTAAACCCTTTTGTAGTTAGAATCCCTAAAACGTACCCTCCTCTGTTCATGCTTCAACATTACCTCACAGGATATGATGCCGTATCAGACTAGCTTTATATGTCCAGGCACCATCTGCATATTAAAGGACATGACTACTGACGGCTCATACAGCTTATATATGTGTAATGACAGTAACCTCTATTACAAAATTGTCTGACCATTGTATAAACAATGCTACCTCCGATGCCGCCCCTGCTACCTCTTGTGTCACCCCCTCTACCTCATAGATTGTAAGCTCTTGCGAGCAGGGCCCTCAGTCCCAGTGTGTGAATTGACTATTTCTTTGTAATGTATCATTTTTGTCTGTACTTGAACCCTACAAATTGTACAGTGCTGTGGAATATGTTGGCGCTATATAAATAAAATGTATTATTATTATTATTATTATTATTATTATTATTATTATTGTCACATTCATAGCAGGCACCTGTAGCTGCCTCTAAAGGGAGCTCACAGCACACACATTGCAGCCTTCCATTGAGATGGATGCAGTTTGTGTAAAGTCATGTGCAGTTAGCTCCCCCTAGTGGAAGTAGTGTACTACATTACACAGAACTCTCTGGGGTGACATAGACCTATCTTTGCAGGGGCCTATAAATCCTATGTACCCTCCTGTGTAGTGCACATTTTAGGAAATTGCTCATTGTGTCACCAGGGCAAAAGTTTTTGCCCCTAGAGAGTTACATATTATTTCCATGAGTTGCTTAGTTTTTTTCCCATATGCCAAATGCATATTTACGTTAAGCGGGGTTCTCCGGGATTATCCTTAGGATAGTCCATTATTATAAGGGCCTGTTCACACTGTCGGAAAATGAAGAGGAATTTGGGGCTGACCTGAGACCATATTCCTCTCTATTTTCCGGCCCTGTGATTTCGCTTTCCACCACCGGTCAGCCCCAGATGAAAGGGACTAATCATCAGAGTCTTGCACCGCGGGGACTGCGGCTAATCAGTCTCAGAATCCATGGCGAAATCGAGCAGGATACTTATTTTTTTCAGAATCCTCCATCATTCTCTGTCTGCCATTGAATACAATGGGAGGTAGACTCAGGATGTAATTTGAAGCTGATTTTGAGGCAGAATCTGCTTAAAAATCAGCTCCAAATTCCACTGTGTGAACTTATGCTTATGCTGATGGGGGATCTGACTCTTGGCACCCTGCTGACTCTTGGCACCTCTACATCAGTCCATTGGCATGACATCTACCTGATAGCAGCCGTGCAGGTTATTGCAGCTTTGTCCCATTCACTTGAATGTGATAAAGCTGCAATACTCTGCACCACTTCACTACTATATGTACAGCCTATACAGATAGCCTGAGGCTAATAATAAAGAGGCTGCAGAGCTTGCAGGACTGCTACAGCCCCTTCATACAATTGCTGCGAGTCAGATCCCCAACAATAGGCCAGCGAGATCCTGTAAATAGGCATTTTATATAGAAATAAGAGGGACCATAGTGAGTCTCCATACAGTACTGAGGAATACACTCATTGTATGGTATATACTAATTAACCCCCCTCCTTCCCCCCCGGCCTGATAAATATTCTGACTCATTATGTAATAGCACAAGTAAAGCTCGGCATTCACATTATCTCATAAAAAAAAAAAAATCTTTTTAAAAATAGAGACAAAAGCCGTGACCAGTGTGTTGATGCAGGTGGCTTGTGATGCACATTTTTCCTTTGTAAATGTTTGGCAGTTTTCCATGCAAAAACAATAGTAATGCCAGATTATTAATACTATCCTCTAGGAGACCAAATACTAAGCTTTTAATACCGCGGCTACTCCAAGCTAATAATGGATGTTATTATTCTGGTTTCCATTTAGCTAGTGAAAAAGCTAATTTAAGCCAACGGTCATTTGGTTTAGAGAATTATGTGACATTCTGTCATTTTATGGCTGTCATTTATAAAAAAAAATATATATATATATAGGTCAGAAAAGTGCACGGCTTTCATGTTCAGATCATGTCAGGTGATCAGTTCCCAAATATAGTTCTCAGTTATTTCCATCCATATCACAGCGTAATATGGTGAGGAGGAACTGGGTACTCGGGCCCTTGTTCTAGGGGCCCCTAGCAATTCTGTCAGCCATCCTGTGGACAGGTGATAAAAGTCATTTACTCCTTAAAAAATGCAACACAGGTCATACAGGTTGTGTTTGGCACGGGTTTGCTAAATTTAGGTCTATGGGTAGTCTAGGCCCCAAAAACACCATACCACCAAAACCAGATCTAAGTATTACACTCCTGTTTCTATTACCACAATTCGGTCCTGCTGTTCTGGGGCCTTGTTTTGGCAGAAGTCCCCGCCGCACATGACTGCTGAGGCCAATCAGCGGCCTCAGTAAAGGAAACAGAATGTCACCAGTGACGTCCCATGTCCTTTCCTTAGGCTGCTGAGTCACGTGCGGCAGGGACTTACACCAAAACAAGACCCCAGAGCAGCAGGACCGGACTGCAGTGGGAGACACCAGAACACCGGGAACCAAGTTAGTATGTTTTTTTTTTTAACCTCCTGACCCTACATGCAAAAAAATCAGCTATCCTGGTCAACCCCTTTAAGTAGGGAACAGTGTGACTGCAGAATCAGACTACACATAATTTGTTGTCTGTTACCATGGAGACATTTGGTTTGCATAAGAGCTGCAGAAACAAAAAAAATAAGAAATTTAAAAAGATTTTTGCAAAGATGCTTCATTTTTTCTACTTTAGATGCATTTGGCCATTTTAAAAAATGGTTGAGAAGGTGGAAATAGCCATTAAATATATGAAGAGTTTTCAGAATTACTGACAAAATGCAATTTACAAGTCAGTCACTTCTATCCAATTTGTAAAGGAAATGCCACGGCATGCACATAGCCAGGTCTATAGAAAACTGTCCATTTCAGGAGGTCTCTCCGCAATGGAATCATAATGGGCACATATATATAAGATAAGATGAGATGTATCTGAGGTCTTTGACTGACTGTTCATATGTATAATGATCGAGGGTTCAGATAATGTAGCATGTGTCCTGTTAAACAGATGCTGCAAGATATGCAAGAGATAGATGACACTGACATCTGACACTGTTGCAATGTATGTAATCATTAATTTTGTGCCAAATCCATGGAGTCTGTACTATGTTCCAGTTTACGACACACAAGCAGCAGCAATGCCAATGTTGCTTGTGACTACGAGATTGAGAAACATATTACTTTTCCAACATTGTAGATTCAAACAGAGAAATCAACATGTACGCCACTTCTTAGCTTTATATTACCTGTGAGGACTCCTAGGGTGAGGTAGAGATACTCCAGGCTTGTTGCAAATGAACTTAGGACAAGTCCCGTAGAAGCAAGAAGACCACCAAGCATGATTCCCATTTGACAAGAGACATGGTTGCTCACATAACTTCCCAGAGGGGCTGTATAAGAAAGCAGAATTATTCAGGACTTTGTAAGGATGTTATAATAAGATTAACTTTCCTATAACTGCTCTGACTGGCCCATATTGCTTCCTCCTGAGCATTGAGACATTGTGACTTGATTTGTACCATTTTTCAATGGTTTACATAACACAGTGGTACCTACACTTTGCTTCACCCAAGATAAATATTCACCCATACCATAAATATCCTGGCCAAAGTGGCTTGATGCCCAACCCTCGGCACCCAGGACACCACCCACCAACCCCTAGCTATGCCACTGGCTCTGTACACCATTCCCTGCCGGAGAAGAATGGTGAGGTCATTAGACTAGAATTGGAATTACTGAATACCAATGCCGAAGGTAAGCCCATGTTCACACTGCCTACAAGGAAGGGAGTACGAATCACATCAATATAACCACTACACAAACTACCACAACATCCATGCAAAAAATGGGTCTCTACCCATCACAGACATAGTCAAATGTAGAAGTAATGAATGGAAGTAGATTGTTTTATAAGTATGCAAAATTTATTATATAGATGATCCAGCATCTGAAATACAGACACGTCGTATTTGGTAAAGCATTGTCACCTATATGCAATATTCCAAATCTATAAATGGTGGAATAAAAGTCCTGGGTATAGGTCATCAGCATGAAAAACCTGGAAGCCAGAAACCGCCGTTAGGCCGTGGCCCCACGTGACGTAAACTGCGGCGTTTTACAGTCCCTACAAAGTAGCGAAGCCCAACCACACATTACGGAAAAATACGCACAGCAGACATTATGTGAAAAGCGCTGCAGGAAAAACCACAATGCGTTGCCGCCATGGATTTTCCTGCAGCGCTTTTTTGCTGCGGCCCACCACATGGGGCCTTAGCCTTAAAGACTTTTCAGAAATCTTGACAAGTTCTATGCGTCAGGTGCTTTCTCTTCATCATTGCATGCTCTCTGCTAAGGCAAATCCTTCCCTTGGCTAATATGTGATTACAGATAAGATAATAAAAGTCTTTACATTTTTCAGATTTTTGACCCACAACATAACTCTGAGCACTATATAACTTATGATATAGGGACAGCTTCACATTACTTACCACATAGCATTGTAGCACAGTCAACAATGGAATGTATCCAAGCTGTTCTAGAATAATCTTGACCAAAATATAATTGGAACTCAACAAAGAATATTGAGATACATCTATACAATGGGAAGAAAAAATGGTTATTTATGTAAATGTCACAGGACTTCAGCAGTAATACATTTATAACATGTAAAACTGGCCATACACCTCAGATAGCTGTCTGCTGACTGCTCATCTAGCTGACAAACATTCATTCTCCATATACATGCACACTCAGCTTGGCAGAGCATGCACATGGGTTCATTGGGTAGAGGAGAGTAAGGCTCTACCTAACACATCTAGCAGCTTATCTCCAGGGAAAAGGAAAGAATTGGTCATGTTATATATATATATTATAAACATAATTCAACTTTTATTCCATATGCAAATGAGCTGTTTGGTGCACTTTGGGCGGGGTCACTCCTGTTGCAGCACTCATTTTCTTATGTGGCTGCTGCAAATTACTGTCCATTGGGTCATGTCTGTTTTGGGGGCAGCACTGGATGACGACATCAAGAAAATGAGTGCTCTGGCACTCCTTCGGCCACACGTTACAGAAAAGTGTTTTTTGTTTCAGATTTTGCTGTTTTTTTTGAGCAAAAGCTAAAATTTGAGTATAAAGAAAACACTTCTGCAATCAAAAAACTCAGTTTGTTCAGCAATGTGTGTCCGCCATTAAAGGGGTTGTCCAGGATAAACCGTTTTTGGCAAGGAGGCTGGGAAAGGTGAAGAAAAAAAAAAAAAAACACACTCACTTTTCCCCAATGCTCCAGTGTGTCTGGTGTGTCCGGCCCTGCTACTCCTGGGGTCTTGTTCCGGCCTAATGAAAGGAACCGGAACGTCACTCACATACATCACCTGTCCCAGGACCTCCACTAGAGCAAGACCCTGGGAGCAGCAGGATCAGAGCGCGTCGGGGGACACCGGAGCATCGGGGACAGGTGAGTATGTTTTGGGGTTTTTTTTCACCTTCCCCGGCCTCCTTGTCAAAAACCGTTTATCCTGGACAACCCCTTTAAGCTATAATTTGTGCCAGTTTCTGGTGTAAATTATAATACATCTTCTGGGCCATGGGAGAACCATGCCCCTCCCGATAAATCCTGCCCTGACACATCCACTTTTCGAATAAGTGCCTAAAAAGTCACAAAATCATCTGTACACCAAAATTGCATCTTTTTACTGCCAGAAAACTGGTGTAACTAATAAATTCCCCCCAGTTTTCCAGTATGGATATACTCGGTGACAGGGCAATACACCCATATTCATTGTGATCTATAAGTACTAAATTCTGCACGGCCTTGCCCCCTATATGACAAGATTTCTCCCTATATATAGACAATAACGATACATAAAGTAAATCCAATCCGACCCACCTTGTTACAGCTCGAGTGCAGACGGTAACCAGAAAGCAGCCAACCACAATCATCCACCCCCAGCCACCATCAGGTGGGGCTGTGTGCAGAATCGTCTTCTTTGTCATGGTTGACAACTGTAGGCGCCTCTTCAGCCCAAGTTTCCCACCTTAAGCAGGTATAATAAGTGGCTGAGCTTCCTTGTCCACATAAGATCACACCAAGATACAGAGAGATTTCGGGCGACATACGGAATACTCCAGGACAGAAATCTTTTTATGTACAATTTTATTCACCATCTGAAATGATATAATAACAGAGAAAAGCATTAAATTTAGTAGCACGGAAATGACTGATAAAAATTTACTCAATCACAATTTAGTAAATAATACTGTTTTGGGTGCAAAATTTTTTTAACCGATTAATGGGTGATAACTTTGGACTCTGAAGGGGTGCAAAGAGCACCAAACAGAATCACTTGCTCATACAACATCCCCTCAGTCTTTGGTCTACACTCAGTATACTTTTTGCCTGGAGTATTCCTTTAAGCAGAGACTAGAGATGAGCGAATCGAAGCTGAAGAAGTGGAATTCGATATGAATTTCAGGAAATATTCGATTCGCATCGAATCCGGATTTCCTCACACCTCGTGGTAATGAATCACATTTTTTTTTTAAATGGCTGCCTCACATGTTAGTACATGGGGCAAGGATCTCTGGGAACGCGGGATCACCCACAATGCCATTCGTGCAGCCCTGTGATGTCACATCCCTTTAACCCCTTCGCGAGCGCCCACGGCATGTTTGACCCTGGCATCCAAGGGGTTCCGCCATTTTGCCGCCCATCCACCCACCCCCATTCTCTGCAGCCAGGAACTAGCTGTTTTTTTTTTTAATGCGATTCGTCGCAATTTAATTCAGATCGAATAAAATCATATAGGAAAATTCGTCGAAGTTGCCGAATTGAATTTTTGAAAACTTCGCTCATCTCTATTTGAGACCATATGTTGTGAAAACTCAGCCTTTTTGGAAACTTTTTTTTTTTTTTTTTTTGGGAAAAAAGTGATGTGTTTTATATAATCTCATCCATACATTGCAAACAGTATTCCCCCCCATGTGCCTCCATTGCCGAGATATCGTCATTTTTGTCAATATGCAAATGAGATTCTTGGAGCAATGAGGGCGTTGCTATTGCTTCAAAGAAGAAAGGTAACACCCAGATGTCAATTTATATATACCGTACATTTTCAGGAAGAATAAGAGAGGGACAAAATGCCAATTTTAAGAAAAGATGTTCTAGAATTGCTATTTCATGATGACTACAAGAACTTCCTAAAGCAGACATGTCGGGAGAGATGACAGCCGTAGTAATGGCAGTGATGAGAGTATTCTGTCTCTACTGTTTAATTCTTTCTACATTGTGAAACAATTCAATGTGACGAATATGTAATAACTGAATACATCGGAACAGATGAAGATCAGCCCTATAACTGTTCTTACGGAAAATCTTGCAATAAAGTCATAGTAAAAGCTTCAGAAGGAGAAACCACAAGAAGAAGAAACAACAATCTTAATGACCAAGATACTTAATTAAAAAAGCCCAGAAAGAAGAAGACAAAAGCGGAAATTCTTGGCTACATGATGAGAACAGATCCAGTAAAATGAATGTTGCAAATACACATATTAAGACATGAAGGAGATAACATCTGCTGACAGCATGCAAAGCAGACAAGTAGTGCAATGGGCATTGTGTGCTTTCTGACAGTGGAGGCCGTAGACTGTCTGTCGCATTCAGTTTACAATATCAATACACTGCTTAAAGAGCAACTACATTGTATAAAAGGGGGTCACACAATTGTTACCAATAATAATAAGCAGGGGCATAACGTGATCTCCTGGTTCCTAATGCAGAATGTGATGGGGCCCCCACTTACTATGTGCTATCTACAATACTGGTATTATGTTGTAGAGAGGCCTTTGGGCCCCCTGAGACTCCAGGGGCCAATAGTGATTGCTACCTCTACACTCCCTATAACTACGCCCCTGATAACAGGCAGACTGCATGGACAATATACAAGCCTTTATCTCCCCTGCTGCTCTTCAGAAGATTACTAAGATTACAAAGACGTACATTGACATTGTAGATTGCATACAGGCATTGACAACCTGTGGATCGCAATTTACCGGTCAGTCATTGAATGGTTGCCAAGTAGATCTCAGAATGGGTTGCTTTTTAGTTCAGTGCCATGAACTATTCACTAACCTATGAACTAATAGAGGAGGGGGATCTGCGGAGGTGATGAAACTGACTAACGTCCAGCTCAGACGCTGCTGCCATGTACAGCCAGGGGTTTACACTCCTCAAAGAATTCTTACAGAAGGTGCCTGTTGCTGTCACTGTTATTGGTGGTTTGTGGCTGTCACTGTTATCCAACATCTGTAGCTGTCACCGTTATGAGGGTCTGTGGCTGTAACAGTTACTGGGGGTCCTGTGGGCATTACTGTTATTTACCATTGGCTGTCACTGTTATTGGGGGTCCATGACCTGAGCATATATTGAAGAATATGGGGAATATCTGTTCCCCAAATGCTATTTTGGCTGATAGCTGATTGTGGTTTGGCTCATCGCGTTTTTTTCCCGCAACATTTTTCATTGCATTTTCGCAGAGTTTTCCTCTCTTTTCCTTTCTGTCCCTATTATACCTATACGGAAAACGCCGTTGTTTCCGCAGGTATAATTGACATGCTGCGATTTTCAAAAACACGGGCATTTCTGAAAATGCCGATACCACTGCTGATTTTTTTCTGCAATGTGTGGATGGGATTAGCCAGAATCTCATTCACTTTGCAGGTAATGTAAAACGAGGCGTTTTTTGCTGCGGCCAAAACACTGCATTTTTGTGACGACGTGAAATGCAATTAAAAAACACTGCAGAAAAAAATGCAGCCGAAACACATCGCGTTTGTTTCTGCAGCGTTTTTCATTGCATTTTTGCTGCATTTTTCTCTGTGGTTTTCTTCTCTTATTAAATCTATAGGGGAAATGTGAGCGTTTCCAGAGGTACAACTGACATGCTGCATTTTTCATAAACTTTATGAAAACGCAGCTTTTCTGCAGCGATCTTTTTTCTGCAGTGTGTGGATGGGATTAGCCAGAATCTAATTCGCTTTGCTGGTACTGTAAAACACTGCGTTTTTTTCAACGTGGGGCATTAGCCTTAAAGATATCTAATCCTAGCCCAAACTATAGTACAGCGCTTTGGCTTTCATTACAGGTGACGCTGTTACACTTTGCTCCAATGGTGAATATTTATCAATCTAGTCATAAGATCCATCACCTTACCAGATGGCGACATTTCTCTCTAGGCATGTTAGACTTTTCTCCTTATGGCTATGCATAAATATGCAACAATACTTTGCACCACATTTGCCTATAAAAACTCCTCTTAGGCTTCATTCACACCTCACAGGATCAGAAAAATAAACATAACAGAGCTGGATTCATAATGTGATTAACATGGATGCCCCAGATGGACCCTATAAACATAAAGTGGGATCTGTCACAGTATCCGTCATCTTATAGGATAAAGTAGCGCTAGTGTTGTTTTTATCTGAAAGAACCTCCTGACAAAAACACTAGGTGTGAACAGAGCCTTAGAAATAATTCATGTTGTATACCAAATACCATATTAGCATATATGTCCATTTTTTGTTCTACGATGATACTGAGGGCAATAACTGGGGATTTATAGAAATAAAATATCAAAAATACTATTCTGCAACATAGCAGAGAATATAGAACTGGGTGCAGAAGACCTGACCATTCATTCATACAGCCATAGGACTATACTGTATGTCATTTTACCTTTATCATAACTATCCATAGTTCACTCTTCATTCACAATGTGCACATGAGTGTGATCACTTACAGAATTAACCAACACTGAAAAAAAAGCACTTACCATAGAGAAGCCTGTTTGCCCTCTCCATATAGTTAGAATTTTTTCTGAATCTCTCCTGGACAGTATCATAGTTTGTAGAACAAATGGCAGCTGATATACAATGTACCATCCCTTGCTTTCTACCTTCGACCTTCTATTATGTGGTGAGGGAGGGGGCGCTATCATATGTACTTCCTAAAGGTCTAAGGTTCTCAAACTCAGAGATCAGCGGCAGACATTGAGTGTAAACAATCTAGCCACAAAGACCACACTTACTGGAAGGTGTGCTCATTCTATCTGCAGCATGGGCCTGCATGTCGTATTGGGGATCACTGGCATGTCCAAAATTACTGGTAACTCACAAATCTATTGGGGTGCTGACCACGGCAATGAACGTTACAAATTACAGTATCTTGTATCCACATTTTGCATCTCAATTTTTCTAAATACCCCGTGCAATTGATATTAAAGTGAAGCTCCACATTGCAACTGCTTTAGCTTCATTAATAATACCCTTTTAGGGCCGGGGCCCCACGTAGAGTAAACGCTGTGATTTGGCTGCTGCGGAAACCGCCGTTTACAGTACCTGCAAAGTGGATGGTATTCTAGCTAATGCCATCCACACACACTACAGAAAAAAATCTGCAGCGGAAATGCTGCGATTTCATAAAAACTAGTGTTTTTGTAAATTACAGCATGTCAATTATATCAACGGAAACGCTGGCGGTTTCCGTATAGTTATAATACAAAAGTGCTGTGGGAAAAGACGCAATGCATTTCCGCTGTGGTTTTTCCCGAAGTGCTTTTTGGCTGCGGCTCGCAACGTGGGGCCTTAGCCTAGGGGAGGATCTTCTGAGTAAAGGGGTTTTACCATACAATACATAACCATATTCAGATTTATAGAAAATTACAAGATAAACATTTTTGTAAATATAAGTAGTTAAAAATTTTGCGGTTTTATAAAGATTTTCTCTAACCATCTTAGTGGTGAGAGTCTTTCATCTTGATCGGTTGCCAATGGATATGAAAATGAATCCAGGAACTATTAAAGGTCAGAAACCCAGCCATGATGTCCTTATTGTGTCCTGGTTATCTTCTCATACATGTAGTGTTCCTGCCTGATAACCTGCACACAATAAGGACAGCATGGCTGAGTTTCTGACAAGTCCCAGACCATCAAGACAAAAGACTGAAAACCACTAAGATGGTTAGAGAAAATCTTTAAAACTATGCAATTTTTTTTTATTATTTATACTTACAAATATGTTTAAATTGTCTACAAATTTATAAATGGTTATGTTCATGGAAAAACCCCTTTAGGCTGAAGCCCCACATTGCGAAAATGCTGCGTTTTACAGTACCTGCAAAGTGGATGGGATTCTGGCTAATCCCATTCACACATTGCAGAAAAATATCCGCAGCAGAAAAGCTGCGTTTTTAAAATTATACCTGCAGAAACGTTGGCGTTTTCCATATAGATATAATAGGAGCAGAAAGTCCAGAGGAAAACTGTCCACATTCACTATTAGTTGTGATGCAGGTAGTACGTTTGCAGGGTTTCCTCCAGGTACTCCAGTTTCCTCCCAAGACACAATTTATATTGTGAGCCCTACATGGGACAGTGACTGAATGTCTGTAAAGTGCTGGGGAATATGTTGGCGCTATACAAGTAAGAGGAATAATAAATCAATGAATACTGTGTCACTGAAGAAAGTCACCCCGTAGTCTTACCCTAATTCTGCTTTGTCAGTCTGCGGTCTGGAGCCCATCGGCATGCTATAGGTTGTTAGCAGCAGCCTGTATACCGCTGATGGGTCTGCAGTGAACTACAACTTGAAAAGCCTAAGGAACAGGAACTGGGGACAAAACTATTCTAACTAAAAAGAGAAACAAACAAAAACTGAAAGAAGGAATAATTCTGTCCAATGGGTTAATAATAAAATAAAGAAGGAATAATTCCAGGCACAAATCTGTAAAACCTCAAAGCATGGAGATTAGATACAGCTGCTGGCTTTGAGGATAAACTTCTACACTTTGATACATTCACTGTAACAGCAGCCCCTGCATTACATATAATATGATATTTCTGGTATCGCAGCTCCATCTTTTTCAATTGATACCAGATACAGTCCATGGACAAGAGTGGAGCAGTTTCTGGGAGAAAAACAGTTTTTTCTAAAACGTGGAAAACCCCTTAAGGCTAAGGCCCCACGTTGCGGAAAAAACGCGGTGGAAACGCATCACAGTGTTTTCCATTTCCCAGAAAGTCTGCATAGTTGTCCTCTGTGGACGTTCTGACCCTATTATACCTATACAGAAAACACCAGCGTTTCCGTAAGTATAATGGACATGCTGTGATTTGCAAAAATGCCTGTGATTTTGAAATTGCAGCTTTTCCGCTGCAGAATTTTTTCTACAATGTGTGTATGGATAAGCCAGAATCCCATCCACTTTGTAGGTGCTGTGAAATGTGGCATTTTTTGCTGCAGTGTTTCTGCCGCAGCCAAAACGCAGTGTTTTCGCAACATGGGGCCCTGGCCTAAGGCTGAAGCTCCACATCGCAAAAAGCAGATGACATGCTTTGTCTTTCAAAAACGTACATATTTTTGAAAAAGCAGCTTTCCGCAGTTCCTATTCTGCAATGTGTGGAAGAAATTAACCAAAATATCATAAACTTTTCTGGTACTGTAAAATCAGAATTTTTTCCACCTTGTTTACGCAGTAGGCTGAGATCACATGTTGCGGACAAGGTGCATTTTTTGTTGCGGATTTTGCCGCGTTTTATTGAGCTAAAACTAAGACTGGCTTCAAAGCAATGGGAAATACTGTATAGAGGAAGCCCTTACACGTCTCCCTTCTACTAAATCCACTCCCACAAACCGTTGAAGCCAGGGACACATAATGGGGGGAATTTATTAAGACTGGCCGTGGCGGAAACGCTGCCGAAAAAAACAGTCCCTGCAAAGTGAATGGTAGTCTAGCGAATCCCACCCACACATTGCAGAAAAATACACACAGCGGACATGCTTGTCAGATATACCTACAGAAACGCTGGCAGTTTCCCTATAATGGAAGCAGGTTTCCCCACAGATTTTGCTGCGGTTTTCTGAGCCAAAGCCAGGAGTGGATTGAGCAGATAGAAGTATAAGAACTTCCTATATATTTCCCATTCCTTTTGTAGCCATTCTTGGCTTTGGCTCAAAAAAACGCAGCAAAATCTGCAACAAAAAAAGCTGCGTTTCCGCAACGTGGAGCCTCAGCCTGAGAAGAGTTTTCCTGCTTTTCCATAATAGGGTGAATTTCCATTTGTGTAGGGCCAGAAGACGGAGGTAAAATGTATAGGTGGTGATTTAGGGTGCAACAGATGACTTTGCCTTTAATTTTCTTTTGTCTAGATAAGTGGATATTGTATTCAAGCAGATGTTAATGCTGTAGGTGCCAGAGTTCAATGAATGTCCCCTGGCAATGGGCATGAAGAAAGATGGTACCGACCTGTTTTCCCACCAAATATAGAGCTTACACACTGAGCTGAAATATCGCCATGTGAAGCAGGAATATGCCTACGACACAGTTAAAACAGCTGTGAGCAGATAGTTTTTGCTGAGTCTGCAGTTCCACCTGGCACAAGGCTTCACAGACCGGCTTACCTTGCAATTTTACAAACAAGTGCTTCAGAAGAAGCAACACATTGCATATATCAAACTGCAGAGAGTTTTATAGAATATTATAATATATAAAAGATTATACACAACAGGGCAGATTTACTAAAAGTGTCTATAGGGAGCTACGTTAGAAAAGGTGGCGGCAGGAGCAAATCCCTCTTTTCCACCAATGAGATCTTATTTGCATATCCCTTACCCAGAATTCTTAGCATGAATGGTCTTGTCTCTGTACCATCTCTCCCTGATGAGACACATTACCCCTTCTGACCTATGTTTCTAGACACTCTTAACCTGCACCAGATTTATCAAAGCATCTGTTGGTGTATTGTTAGTCTCATACAAAAAAAAGAAAACTCACCCAATCTATGGTAGTAGCATGTATTCAGCAGACCACACACGGGACGATGCTTAAGGTAAAGTATAGCAAAAATAGCGTCCAGTCTAATAATAGTTAAAAAATTGATTTTATTCAAAAATAGTTTTTTCTTGCCATATTTTTGGTGCAAGACCACACCCCTATCCCATGATGCCACACCCCTTTTCCAATAGGTCATACCTCATTTTTGTATTGGTAAGGCTGAGGCCCTACGTTGTGGAAAAAGCTGCTGTTTGTTGTTGCAGATTTTGTCAAAGCCAAGAGTGGTGTCAACAGGAATGGGAAATATATAGGAAGCTCTTATACTTCTCCCCTCTGCTAAACCCACTCCTGACTTTGGCTCAAAAAATGGCAGCAAAATCTGCAGCAAAAAAGCTGCTTTTCCGCAACGTGGGCCATAGCCTGAAGTTGGAGCAGTGTCTGAAACACCTGATAAATGTCACGCTTAGAGATATTAGAGATATGTAGGCATCAAAACTGCATCAAAATGTAAAGTTTGAATCAGACCTTGTTCTTCCCAAGTTAGAACAGAAACTGGATGAAAGCTAACCAAAAGACTTAGCAAATGTTTAACCAGGAGAGTGTAACAGCTGGCTCATATGTAGTATGAAGTATTTGCCTTGTCATGGTCTTCCTCGGTCTTGACTTAAAATTGAAATATGCATGTGAGGTTTAGGAACAGAAACCCTGGGAGAAGTGACTGCTTTATGGTGGGGCTACATTTTCTTGTTGGCACAGTAGTCCCATTCCTTAGGCTAAAGTCCCATGTTGCAAAAACGCAGGTTTTTACAGTACCTGGAAAGTGGATCGGATTTTGACTAATCCCAACCACACATTGCAGAAAAAAAAACTGGAGCCGAAACGCTGGCATTTTCCATATTGGTATAATAGGGGCAGAAAGTCCACAGAGGAAAACTCTGCAAAATTGCAATGAAAAACGCAGCGGAAAAATGCTATGCGTTTCCGCCACATTTTTTTCCACAGTGTTTTTTTGCTGTGCTTTGCTATGTGGAACCTTAGCCTTAAAGTGTCCATGTGAAGGGCTTATTCATATGTAAATGTACTCAGTTCCCACATCACTGTATCAATGAAAGGCGGACATAAAAACTGTCTTGAATTATAATAAATTGTGGACGCTTCGGACCATCCCACATTCGCACAATGTGGTGGGCAAGGCACGAATCAGGGTTTGAGGCACTCATCTGGGTCAAGAAAGGCCCGTGTGGCAAATGTGCTCCTCAATATCACCCCCTACGCCAGTTTTCTGTTGTAGAGAGAGTGATGAATTTGCAGTGTTTTTCAATGAGGTTTTGCGGCGTTTTTCTGTGCTGTTTTTCCTTCGCCTATTAAATCTATAGGGAAAACGCTTGCAATTCCGTAGCTAAAATTAACATGATACGTTTTCAAAAATGTGCTTGTTTCTGAAAAAGCCGCTTTTCCACAGCTCTTTTTTTTCCGTAATTTGATGAGATTATTTAAAATCTTATTCCCTTAATTCCCTTAACTGTAAAAGGCAGCAATTATTTCCAAGCGCTGCCAAAAATGCTGTGTTTCCACAATGTGGGGCCTTAGCCTTAGGCCACTTTCGCATGATCAGTATTTGGTCAGTATTTTCAGATAGTTTCGTCACTGATATCTCTGCAGTGTCAGAGGGGCGGGCCTTACAGCTCAGCATCATCGCTGGGCTATAAGAAACGCACCCCTGATACACTTCTATAGCCTTGTACTGTCGGGAGGGGGCACGTTCTATACTATCTAGTAATGACGCTGAGCTGTAAGGCCTCTGACGGTGCAGTGATATCGGTGCCAAAACTAACAGCACCAATATCTCTGCAACCAGGGCACGTACCAGCAAAGGTGACAGAGCTCTCAATTCAGTGGTCTGTCAGTTTTCTAGCGGTATATAACACCACCAATGTCCGAGGACATTAAAGGACCTCTTTAAATCAAAGGAGACAAGAGAAATAGCATATATATATATATATATATATATATATATATATATATATATATCCCACCTGCTTTTACTATTACTTTACATGTTAAAGTTGGAGGCTACTACCCAAAGCACAATCTATATGGACCTCATTGTAACACTATTAGTAACCCCTTACCATCTAGAAGTATAGGAGCCACTTGTAAATCATGAAACACAGAATGTCTGAAGATTGTAATTTCACAAATTGTGATCTTACCGCACAAGTGTCAGTCTATACTACACAGACGCAACATTATGATTTTTTCCTCTGTATTGCCAGTAGTTAAATGCATGTAAAGGCAAGAAGTAGAAATGTTTACCTGAAAATCATGTAGATTTGCTGTCGCTACATCCATCTCTGACTGGTTTCATAATAAAAGCACATAGCCTGGATATATATATATATATATGTGCGCTGTGAAACATTATATGTGTACAGTAGCCTAGGCAGTTATGTGTACATACAGCATTGTATACAGATATTAGCTGCAGAATATAATTAGATGATACTATTATTAGGCGACTTCTGCCCGTCAAAATAGCAACAAGAACACTTCATGTTTAGGCTCACCTTAATGAACCTACACCAATTTCACTAGTTTACAAATATATATATATATATATATATATATATATATTACTTATATTACATAATATAGATTTAGATATATACATTATATAATATACATAAATATATCTATATATATATATAGTGACAATTGGGGGTAGTTTAGCTTCAAAGGTAGCAGCTTTCTGGACTTAACAGAGGTGTTGGTGGCACTGGGTGCCAAATAAACAGCAGAGCAGGTAACGGCAATCCAAAAGAAATGGCTTTATTCAGATTGTAAGTAATAACATGAACAAAAATAACAAAACAGCCTAGCCCACATACAGGGCAATACCTCACTTCTTGAGGGCAACATTCTTTACTAAGGTTTCTCCTCAGCAGTCTGGCTCACAATGAGCTTAACCAAGTCCGTTGTGCAATCCAGTCCTCTTGAGACAGACCACCTGTCTGTCTCTAACTGGTCCACCATCCCCCTGCTCCCTGCAGGTCACCAGCAGCACTCTCCTGCTGTGTGTACTCCCTCTGGAGTGAAGCCCCCAGGTATCGGTGTAGTCGAGAACCTTTTCAATCCTGTTTTTGGGTTGCTCTCCAGCGCCTTCTAGGTTCACACTCTCACAGTATCTATAGATATACCCAAACACACATATACAGTATACACAGTCAAATCACTTTATTATGACCACCTCCTACTTTCGACTTTGATAGTCCATGTAGGAAGTGACGTGGATGGATGGTCACTGCGCCTATGCTAACAAAGGTGTATCGGAAAAAAAAAGGCTTCACTTTGCACAGCCATATTGGAATTGGACCACCGCTGATTGGTTTGCCTTTTCCAATGAGTCACATTTTCTGCTTCATCGAACGGATGGACATTAGTGTGTCAGGTGATAAACATCAGGGAACAAACACCCTGCAACCATTATTGGAAGATCACAAACTGGTGGTGGCCACTTTATGGTCTTGGCACTCTAAACCAGTATGGGTATGAATCCATCCTTGCAGATCACCTACATCCACGACAATGAGAAAAATTTGTAACTTTTCTTACAGAGACTTAAAGTGCAGGGAGCAATGTGGAATATGGAAACTAGGAACGTATCCCGAATGGTCAGTTGTTTGTACAGGGAGCCAATTTACCTATCGGTATATTTTTGGCAAGTGGGAGAAAACCAGAGTACCAAGAGAAAATCCACACAAACATGTGGGGAATATACAAATTACACGCTGATATTGCCAGTGGTTGGCTTCAAATCCAGGACCCCAGCCTTGCAAAGCAACAGTGCTAACCACCAAGCCACCATGATGCCATCCATACATGCTGTTTGTCTTCCCTGGGGCAGATTAAATCTTTCAGCAAGACAATGTGACATGTCACATGGCTATTAATGTCCTTGTGGTTGGAAGAGCATGAACAAGACTTCCAGACCACCTAATTCCCCAGACTTGAATCCAACTGAGCATCTATGGGAACACCTCAATCTCAATAGTCCTCACCCATGTACCCTCCAGCAAATGTGAGATGCGCTGCAGACAGCATGGATCCAGATAACTAAGACAACCGACCAGCACCTTATTAGTCACTCCCAGCCCGTCTAGCTGCTGTCCATGCTGCACACGGTGGTTAAGGTGGATATTAGCTGGTGGTCATGACAGTATGAATTAACTCTGTATATATTTATATATTTGCATGCTAAGTATCCTCAACATCTCAGAGCCATGACTGATGTAATTGATCTATTTTCTAACTAACTTATACAGGCAGAACCCAATAACTTTAGGTCTACAGTCATGCAATATAAAGATTTGTAAATGTGGCCATGTTAGTAAATGCAATATACTGCAACAGTGACAAATGATAAAAAAAATCTGAATTTGCTGGACCTTTGGTTGAAGATCAAGAATCGCAAGTGGCTTTTTCAGTACTTGCTGCTAAATCACCACCTGAAATAGTTGTCGCAACCACAAAGACAGAAATCTTCATGTTGTTTGATCAAAGTCGAAATGTTTAATGGGCATGTTTAATGTTTAATTCTGGTTATTTTTGAAGGCAAGACAAGAACTACGGACTAAGTTATGACTGCTTTCAAAAATCAAGTGCAAACAGAAAAAAAAGCTTTACAAATAGGGTTGTTTTTGTAAAATACATCCCACCGATATATAATGGGTCCATCAGGTTTTCCGACAGACCACAAAAAAGCAATGTCTATACAGTGGCTGGAGTTATTTATTGCTGAATCCACCTGGGACATACTTTCAGAGTGAAGTACTGTTAGCCCCAGGGCATTCCTAAAATAGCCGGGAGGGCCGCAGGAAATTCCATATTCCCAACAGCAAACACAGTGGCCGGCATCTAAAGACAGCTCTTCAAATGATCATAAATCATAGCAAATCTAGCTCTTATTACATGACATGAGGTGCAACTACTAAAGTGATGATTCTTACCTTATTAACCGGCGGGGACACTTTATTACATATAAAATACTGGGGAGGAAAGATAACCATTCACCAAATTATGCTCAGCGCTGGACTTGATATACACTAGGAGACTTATTTCATGCTCAAGAACATCAGTGTAATTCTCCATATTACACATTGCTGAAGGCCAGCGCCAATTATTAGCTAAATCAACAGACGTCTTTGCTGGAATGTTTATTTTTACTGACGATCAGTAACACATTGTGTACTCAGCACAATCTAAAAGGTTAAACTTACCACCTTGTAACCTGCTAAGCAAACCAAACGCATTAGCCATGTTCTATCTAGGAACATACATTTGCAAAGACACATATCCCATTTAACTACATTTTCAAGTGACATTTTATTTTTGGATTGATGTGTGATGCACTACAGATGTTGGGTACAAATGGAGAGGTGTTGAATTCGTCATTTGTTACAAGACATTGGGGCGGATACTAAATCTTGGTAGCCCCTCCGGGAGAGCGTGGATTATTTGTGCACACCTCATCATAAGTCAGGCACCTCCATCAGAAGGTCTATGACCCTGCACTAAAAGCTACACCAGTTCATAGCTGCCATAGATTTTGAGCATTTTTCCCCCTGTAAATGATCATAAATCTGACAAGGCCTGTGACCCCGACCACAGCACATCCGTCATCATGCACCCTTTCAAGAAAATGGAGATGGCAGCGTAAAAACGCCACTTTTGGCAATTTATCAGTGGCATATAGCATGGTGCCTAAATAATTTTACCATATGTTGGCTGCGACTACCACCATGCAGGGCTCAAATAATACCATCATACAATGATGAGCAAACAGTTCCATACAGAAAGCAATAAAATAACTGTGCTACACACACAAGCTGTGTGAAGTGCAAGGGTGTCAGCTGGGCCCCATCAACGGGGACAACCTATGTACTGTTCTACCAGAAAGGTTACACACCCTAAAAACCCTCAGACATGTGATGTCACTGTGCATTGATGGCTCAGTGTAGTCGTGTCAGAAAGGATCCAGATGATACTGGGAACTTTATTGAATTGAGTTGTAATAAAGGACACAGTAGGAATGTCATAGCAACTTCAAGTTTCCGGAGTTTGTACAAGGTGACGAGCAGCATTCCTGTCTCCATAGGAGTCACTCCCCATCGCGCTCCCAGACTCTGGCCCCCAGTATTTTGTGAAGCAGCAAGCTGCTTCCTGGGAGGATACGGACTGGACAGAAGCATCAAAAGGCCAGGTCACCAAATTAACACCCAAAAAGGCACAAAGGCTATTCTATATATAATGAGCCCTTGATCCAGCATAACCTAAAAGTGATGTTGCAGTCAGCATGGGGTCATACCATAAGATGTGCCAAATAACTCCCCCCCATGGTACAAAACCTAGTCAGAACCAAAGTTCTACCTCTTCATTTGTATCTTCAAGAAAAGCAGCACGCAACACATTACAGCACAAACATATCACAGCTTTACAAAGTATTGACACAACAATAACATATTAGTCATTGAAACAAGAATAACGTCAAATATTACTCACCACACAAAGAATGCTAACCTGTCTTGGGTAAGGACACTGATGGTCTCCACTTAAAGAGGGCCTTTCACCACGTCCACCTATTTCCATCATTTATATGTGTTGCTCCATTGATTCCAGCACCATTGGAATTTTTTCTCTAGTCCACATATAGTGCCTCATATGGGCTCTGTACTGTCAGGAGGGCGGTGTCAGGCAGGAGCAGACAAGGGGTGTGATTCTGATCTCTGACACTGGTTGCCTCTGATTGGGGCTCTGAATCACACTCCCTGCCTGACACTGCCCACCTGACAGTGCAGAGCCTGAATATCATATCAAGCATCAAAACTAACAGCAGGAATGATTGATTGCTCAAGAATGGTGGGGGCTAGAGAGAAAATTCCAACTGTGCCAGAACACATGCCAAGAACTGGAGTTGGTGGAGGTGGTGAAAGGTCCTCTTTATGGTTGTTAAATGGAGAGGTTGGTCTTCACCACTCTGCATGAAGATTACAGCAAAGTTGACTAAACCCGTTGATTTTGGGAAGACCAGGTGATATTCCTTTGACAGATGACAATGGACTAAAGAAGGATAGGGCATATTGAATTTCAACCCTTTAATTCTTATGGTAAAAAAGCTGCCTCCAGAGGTGCCTAGCCGCAGCTCACTCCAGTATCCTCATACAGAGCGCATTCATGCTCAACCAAGTGTGGTATACCTATGGACTTTTCTTATATAACTATCTGCAGGAAGTTCTATGTTTGAAGGACGTCTATGAGGTCCAGAATGCTTCCTAAGCCATTAACAGTTCAATAGTAAAGGTCTTTAATGGGAGCAAAAACACACTGTTATGGCCACAAACCGATGAAGCAAAGTAGAGAATAGTTTCTATGGATATGTAAATCATCTATATACATAGAGGCACGTGTTCCAAGGACAACAAGCTATTTGTTGTACAGTCAGCAGAAAGACAGAACCTTTATACATGAAATATTTCATCAGCCTGCTAATGGGCACACAAAGGTCCAGTATTCCACCAATGGTTACATAAAGTCAGTTCAACACTAATGTACAGTACATTAGAGAATCCAGGAAAGATCTATAACCAAATGCCACTCAAAAAAAATACTCACAGATGAGAGAGAGAGAGAGAGAGAGAGACTATAAAAAACACTGTGCTACATTTCAGACTGCAATCTTCATGACTTTATTCTCTTTTATACCCTATGATATGCAGTTTGCAACCTGCATTTAATTTCAGACATTTTGTCATGTGAATGTTTACAGGATGCTGATCTCATGTATCAGAGATCTAGTAAATGCCCCTCTCCCCCTCCTGCAGTTTCTGGCTGGGAAGCACTCTTTTCCCTCTACAAAGACACATCCTATGTGATATACTTCATTTGCTCCTGCAGATATCTGTGTGTCCAATCTCCTACCTGTCTACACTGTCATACAATATAACCTGTGTGATCTGCCCTCCCTGAAAACTTGGATGCTTTCCCCCCATTTCGAATTGTAAACTTCTGTGTAGATCCCCTCTACTGCTATCTCTAAAGGTAGACATACACCATAATTTTTTTTTTATTTATGGCCTATCCTTAGGATAGACTATAAGTATCTAATTGTGAAGGGTCAACAGCCAGCCCCAACTTACTATGTGGGGCAGCTCTGTCGCCTGTATAGTGGATCGGTGCCAGTAATGCAGCTCAGCTGTCAACCCCACACTGATGTGAAATGAAAAGTTGTACAATTTTCCAATATACTTTCTGTATCAATTCCTCAAGGTTTTCTAGAGCTCTGCTTCTTGTCATTCATTCTGCTTACTGCCAGTGGATAAAAATTAGGCCATGGTCATGTGATAGACACTCAGGTGCACAACTACAGTAGTTACAGGACAAATGTCTGATTACCATGATGTTATTGTAACAAGCTGTGCACCTGTGTGTCCATCACATGACCATGGACTGATTTTTATCCACCGTCAGTAAGGGCCAGTTCACATCTGTGTTCGCTTTCCGTACAGGGGAGTCTGCTTGGGGACCCCCCGAACGGAAGCCTATTCGCAGAGAGAAGCGGTTTACATCAGGAAACCTGCGGACCCCAATAGACTATAATGGGGTCCTTGTGGTTTCCGCTCGGTCTCGGCACGAAATATGCGGAAACATGCGGAGAGAAAAGTGCTGCAAGCAGGACTTTCCTCTCCACATGTTTCCGCAAGAAACATGCGGGAACCGAGCGGACCTCATTATAGTCTATGGGGTCCGCAGGTTTCCAGATGTAAACGGCTTCTCTCTGCGAATAGGCTTCCTTTCGGGGGGGTCCCCAAGGAGACTCCCCTGTACGGAAAGTGAACGCAGATGTGAACCGGCCCTAAGCAGAATGAATGACAGCAAGCCGAGATCTAGAAAACTGTAAGGAATTGATACAGAAAGTATATTGGAAAATTATATACATTTTCATTCTACAAACAATATGTATTTGCTGAAACTGGACAACCCCTTTAAAGCTGAAAAATTATGGAGTTCTTAAAGGGACCCTTCTGATGGATAAAAAGTCCTCTTTGTAGTTGTGGTCATGGTAACATTTATTTGCAGAAAAAGCCCCTTTAAGGCTTCATTCACTCAAATGTATGAGGAATCTGTGAAAACAGGTGCCCATTGAGTGCAATGGATGTTTTTCAAGGCCGTTTTGCACCTCGGTTGTCTAAATGTAGCCTTAGTTTGCAAATACATACACATCATGGAGATTACGGCAGTCAGCAGTTTGTTGACTATGAAACTGTATTTAGGAAGCAATTTCCTCACAGACCCAGCTTAATATGGTCCCACTGGCATCTAATAAGGGTTGGCTTCCTACTAATGGACTGCAAACATTAATTCCTGGAAAGTCATTTTCACGTAACCTTTGCTGATACATTTGGAAATTATAAAGCGTATGAACATGAAAGATGTCAATGATGAGAATAATGTCATTCAACAAAGCTAGATCCATCTAGACAATATGCAATCCAGCACGTAGACATTATTAGTCTGTTGCTTATGTAGCACTAACATAATCCATACACTGTACAGAGATTGTATCTAAGTACATCATGGGAAAAGAATCAGAACTACACAAAAAAGGAGAACATACAAATTCTATACAGATGCCACTGCCTCCAGGCTAATATGAATGGAGAGGTGGTTGCAGGTGTGTAGCCATAGGGGAGGGCAGAGGTAGCAATTGCTACTGGGCCCTGGAGCCTCGGGGGCACAAAGGCCTCTCTACAAAACTAGAAGACACCAGTATTATAGATAACACATGGTAAGTGGAGACTCTGTTACATATTTGGCAATGGGGCCCAGGAGCCTTAAGTTATTCCTCTAAGTGGCTACATATGTGAACCAGTCTCTCCATTTATTTCTATGAGCTTAACAGAAACAGCTGAGTGCTCTTGCTCAGCCAACCTCCATAGAAGTAAATAGAGAAAGCTGCACATATACAAGACCATCTCTCCACTAGATCTCCACCTGGATGCAGCAAACAGCAGCCACCTCACCAGACAGGGCATGGGTTGGAGTGCCTTCGTTCTATAGGTAGATGCTGATCCCAGTGGTGTGACCCACATTTATCATATTTTTATACTGTGTATATATAATAAAGGTTGAAAATGAGGATGCCTCTCTAATCCTAAACTCCATGTGTTGCCACATTCCTAAACATTGAGCCACCATGCTGCCACTCAGGAAGGCCTATACAAGGTCAAAACATCACACAACTGTATATTTAGATTGCAGTTTTTTATCATAAAAGTCATAGCTCTACATGGTAGTGCGAGCACCACAACTAAATAGGAGTGCCATGGATCTGTATTTGCCACCATATTGCCACACAGGCATCAATCAGATTACTGCCCAACTAATTTATTGGCGCTGCCATATGACAATCCTCTGCCCGTTCTTCATTGTTTACGCTGACCCATCACCAAAAAGTTGTAAACTAGCGGTAGTAGCAGCGGCTCTGGGTATTGCAGGGCTTGCTTCTTCAAACAGCTGATCATGGAGGTGTTGGATCCTGACTCAATATTGATGGCGTGTCCAAGGACAGACCAATGTTGTGGTTTCACCACCTCTACCAACTCCAGCTCTTTGCATCCTTTAATAGTCTCTGCTCCAGTGGAATTTCTTCAGTAGCCCCTGCCATTCCCAAGCAATAAGTGCTGTTATTACTGCTGGAATGGTGGGACTAGTGAAAAAAATTCCATCTGTGCTGGAATCAGTGGAGTAGTGCCTATTAAAGAGGACTTTTCACCACCTCCACCCATTCAAGTTCTTAGCCTCTGTTAATAGTAGCAGCTCCACTAATTCCAGCGCAACCCCAACAGTTTCTAAGCAACAAGCACAGTTAGTTTTGGTGCCTGATGTGCTATTTAAGTTCTTTAATGTCAGAAGGGCAGTGTCAGGCAGGGGGTGTGAGTCAGAGCTCCAATCAGAAGCAGCCAGTGTCAGAGCTCAGAATCACACCCCTTGTCTGCTCCTGCCTGACACCGCCCTCCTGACAGTACAGAGCCTGAATAGCATATCTGGCACCAAAACTATTAATCTGGAATGGTGGGGGCTAGAGAAAAAATTCCAACTGTGCCAGAATCAGCAAAGCAGTGCCTATTAAATGATGCAAAGAGTTAGACCTCTTTAACATTATAACATTTATAACATTAACATTTATATTGCCCTATCATATATATGTATTTAAAAAAAAATAAAAAATTATATATATATATATATATATATATATGATAAACAATTCACTTTTATTACTCTGTGTAGTTCGGCACCTCATTTCTTTGGGGGCTTCTTGCTTATGCTAGTGATTTCCATTGTAATTATCCACTATTGCAATGATTTTAGATATAGGAATATATTTTTGCAGGCTCAACTGATATGCTTTATTTTTCTCATAATGTAAAAATGTGCCACATCAGCTTTTCCTGTAAATTTCCATAGGTCCATTGCACAGCAGGCATTTTCTGAAAATTTGTTTAAATTTTAACTCTCATCTGTATCAGCACAAGGTCGGGTGGTTCTACTGTACAGAGTATAAAATCTTAGTATACTAAGAACTAAGTACAGACAGATAACAAATGTTTTTGGAAATTTGCATGCTCACTACAGACAGTATAATGTGTTCTACCATGTTCTATCATGGCGCAGTTCATGCTGCGCTTGCCGAGCTTCACCTGCCGCCAACAACAATGACTACTTGGGGGCTTCATTAAGGCACCGCGCTTACCCCGCCTCCGATGACATTGACTGCTTGCTGGCTTCATTAATGCGCCATTCGTGCCACGCTTGCCCCACCTTCGCGGCGCGAACGGTGCCATATGTTTTGAGGATACTCGTGTCATGGTGCATTTCGTGCTGCGCTTGCCGAGCTTGACCCGCCGCCAATAACAATGATTACTTGCCACGCTTGCCCCACCTTTGGATTTTGATGCGAACGGCGCCATATTACCTCACCTAAGTGAAGCCAGAGCAGCAGTCAGACAGTGTCAGCATCCAGAGGCGGGGCAAGCGCGGCGCAAGCGGTGCCATATTATCTCACTTAGTGAAGCCAGCAAGCAGACAGTGTACTTGTCTCTTAGTGAATTCCATTATTGAAGCTTGAAGTGTATGAAATACCAGCTGCCCCGGATTGAGCGGGACAATCCTACATTTCAGGTGCTGTACCGTTGTTCCAGGTTGCAGGCAGTGATTTCAACTCTGTGTCCTTAGGACACAGAGGTTGAATGCAATAGTGGAGCACAGAACTATCAGCTCTGTGCTCCATTATTCAGCCTTTGGATGGTGATGTCTGCGGCAGGGAAGCACAATGAGCGCTGAGCCGCAGACATTACAGCCGGAGCCTGCAGGTCTGTGGGAACGAGATACGGTGGGTATTCTATTTTTTTTTTTTAATGTAATGTAGCCCTATTTGGGTGGGGGGGGGTATGAGTATTATCCCTCCCGCAACAGACTCTGGCACTGACCTGTGTGTATAATGGGACCTGAAGCCTTCGCTGAAGGGAAGAGTGGGAACATATATGAAATATATCAGTGCCTCCACCCAGGATAGAGCCTCTGTATTACAGGGAGGATCTCTTCCTGGGACTTACCCATGAAGTACAGTTAGTAGCCTTAACAAGGATCACTGTACTAATCTCACAGTCTGAAGAATACATACAGATACCACATAAGGTTATAACAGTAGTTTTATAAGAATCAACAGGGTAATAGTACATACATACAATATACTCAGAACACAGCAGTACTACAACAACCAGCAAGTCCTCAACCGTCTTAGGTTATATACCCGGGTATATATATAGATATATAGCAAGAGTCCGGTGCACAATACCTCCAGGCAACAGAAGAGATGCAGGGGCCCCTGTGGATGACTGTGGATCCTCGGATTCTTCCAGGAGATGTCAGACAGCCGATCAGGAGATGATGATGATGATGGTGAGATTCTTCACAGGCAGCAAACAGGGCGACTGTGACGGCAGTAGATGCAGGCCTGACTACCCTAACACTGAGTCCTTAACCTGCCAGCTAAACTACTAGTGCCACCGGGCCTCTAACTAGCTAGTTGGCCTTCGGAAGCCTAACCTATCACTGCCCTGAACTATATATATATATATATGGATCCCTAACTACGGTTACTAGCTAGGTCCTGTGAGTATATAGGGGGTAACACATACCTAACTATATACTGTGAAGTAAAGAGGAACAAGTGGCTCTTAGACTCCCCCAGACATAACATGTCTGTCCCAGCAGCTCTGCTCACATCTCTCCCCCCAGCAGCTCTGCCTCACATGTGTCTGACTCACTGTATTTACAAAACAAAACTTGCACTGAATGCCTGGGGTCTCTGAAGCCAAACTGCAGGGGCAAAGAAGCCAGATACATTATATACTAGTAGAAATGGCAGTTCCCTACAGTTACATTGGTAGTTGAAGGGGCAGGGGAAATTAAATTATGGGGGAGGGGCATTGGGGGACCCACTTTCAAATAGTTTGCACAGGATCCCCCAATGTTTTAAAACGGCCCTGGGTGTACCCCATGATCTGCTTGCATTAAATTCAGCAATGTGGACAATGATCAGGAAAGAAAACTTCTAGGAACATCTATTCCAAAATATTACCTGCTGGGTTGGCCAGTGTAAAAGTGCCTTTAGGCTTTGTTGACACTATTGTCATGGCTTCTGTTTACAATGAAGCCATGGAAAATATTCTGGATTTTCCCACAGATAATGGATCCTGATAGACTCAGTAGACTTTAAATACACTGCCATATTATATGATCTGAATGTACATGCTGTTTACCTAACCATCGTGCAATGTGTATGGTTAGTCTCAAAGGGAAAAAAAGATATAACCTAGATAAGGCTATATTCACATGTGCGTTAAAGCCTCTATTCCAGATTTTGTAAAAAAATGCTGGAACCCATGATGAAAACCCAACAGACTCCATTACAATCAATGGGCTTTGTCGTACTGACAGTGAGTTACAACCTGCTTTACAGACCACAGTTGCATTTGTAAGGTAATGGAAGCCACCCCCTTCCACATAGCCTTAAAGAGGTATTCCAGTTAGAGCCAGTTACCTCCTATCCAAGGTGTATGGGGTAACTTGCTGATCAGTGGGTGCCATAATTTGGGTTGTGACAGTAAAATGTCAGGCTGCAGCATGTGTAGGCTGTAGTTTGTGAACATGCCTCCTCATATCAGACACAACCTCCACCAAGTCAAGCACCTGAACTAAAATCTACACTTACATTTCAAATGATAATAAGTTTGGCAGGGCAGATGACTCCACCCCCAGCACACCTTCCCCACACCCCAACTGGAGTTTAAAAAGTTGAAAAACCAAGGCTTACAACTTTTTTACACCACAAAAGTGGCATTGGAGATGAATAAATCTTCTCCAATCACTATTTCTCAATATTTTACGTAGATTAATTTTATATACGAATTTAAAGAGAACCTGTCACCATGAAAATGCTGTGTAATCCGCAGGTAGCATGTTATACAGCAGGAGGAGCTGAGTCTATAGATATATATATATATATATATATATATATATATATATGTATATATGGTTGGGGGAGAAGAATCAGTATAACTTGTCATTTATATATTTAGACCATTTTAACAAATTTGCCCCATTGAGTCCAGTGGGTGGTTCCAACAGTGATTGACAGCTATCTCTCTATGCACAGTGGGTAGGATGTCAGTCACTATTAGATCTGCCCTTTGGATTCAATTATTCCTTCAAAGCACAAAGAGAACAGAGAAATAAATGGTCTGTATCTTATTGTAGAGACCTCCAAAATGTGGTCTTAGCAAATGGCTACCGGGCAAGTAAAGTTTATCAGTTTCCCATGGTTGACATGTGTTGCTGTCCCAGCAGTTATATAACTGGCAGCTAGGGTGGGACAAGCTCAATAGGTTTGGACTTGCTGAGTAATGGTATTAGTCATAGACTTTAATCCACATTAAGCACATATCCATTATTTACAGAAGGGTTACTTGATGTAACTATGAGAATTCAGGTCATTACACTTAGTGAAAAGGAAAAGTTATTTGTTATCTGACCTGTTTTTCAGGCTTCATTAGATAATAACAGATAAATGTAGTGAATACAGAATATTAGCATACATGTTATGAAAATAATTCCATTCATTAAAGGGAGTCTATCATTAGAGAATCAGACCACTTTGGGTTCGGGCAGAGCTGACTGCGCATGTGCGGGATTTCAAATGTGAGATTGGATGCCTACGCAAGCCTGAGAAGAGGAGAAGATGCAGGGGGGAGTGAACAGGATCCACTAAGGGTCGGCGGGCAGGGGATGATGCTGCTGTGCTGGGCGCACAGGGGGAACGCCCCCTCTGCTCCCTGAGCATAATTTACATATCAGAAGAAACGGTTTTTCACAAAAACGGCAGGAGCACAAGAGAAGTAAAGGTATGAGTAGAATAGCCTTTATAAAGGCTATTCCAACGTGCCATTACTTAAAAACGTGATTTTCTAATGATAGACTCCCTTTAAAATATACTTTGCTACTTTTTATAGGAATTTATACATGTAAGCGTATTTAGGATCCATATGGAAAGGGACCTGAATGTGTTCACAGCTATGGGCTATAAACATAGCTATATGACAGTGTTCTACATAGCTCATGTATTAAATGCAGAGGTTTCCCCATAGAAGTCAATAGAAACCTAATAGCTTCTGAATATAAGGATCTGTATAAACTATCCATACAACTTCCACGTGACTGCTGTATCTTTCGCAGTGTAGCTTCTTCTTTGTAGTTGGAAGTAAATGGAAAACAAATCGATATGGAGCTCAATTTGTGCATTTTACTGATCAAAACAGCATCTAGAAGTTCATCTGTAAGTTGAGTTGGGCAAATATAGGCATATCTGAGCGTATATATGAGCATGTTTAGTACTCTACACAGCAGTGGTCACGTCCCTTACCCACATCATTACAAAGTAGTAAGGGGCAACGAAGCTCCGGGGCTTCCCAAAGACTTCAGAACCATACTGATGACATTTAGTAAACTTACCACCTATGTGCCTAGTTATAGAATTGCTGCCGCACTGAAAATTGGGCAGCCTCAAGTCAGGTGGCTAATTGCCCCATTGATGCAGATTTTCATCTAAAACCATTTTTCAGGGAAATTTACCCAAAATATCCCACAAATTTTTCAAGCATTTTGCTGCTGTGGTGGATGTGGTGGTGCTCTTGTACATACCAACGCCATAGGCATGGATCCTGTATGGAAGCACAGAGCCCTTATAGAACCATATTAGAGGTCCATATTTGATCCATTTGTGGTTGTATGCTGCCTTCATGAGGCAATGAATATCTTCATAATATGGCATGAGATAGAGGATGGCATATGGTTTTTACTCGAACATTCTCAAGGAATCTTTGAGAAAAGGAGACAACCATTTTTTGGGGTTCTTGCTCTTTTTCAGTAAATGAAGGATACTAGATGGTTGGAAACCTTTGACGTAACTCTCGAGGTCTGATTTGGCTGATATTTTAAGTCATGTTTCAAGGCTCTTTACTGGGTTGGACATTGACTTACTAGCTACCTATAGGAGCATTAGATACATAGTTCCTCTGGAGAGAAAGCTAATTTGCGTACCAGGAAGCACCATAAGATACCCTACGTCAGTTGGTGTCTCCACAAGGAGCTGCAGTTCGTCATATTCAAGTTTTTTGCTTGCCTTCAGTGAATGAGAACTCTCTTAAAAACTTGTACATGTCTAGCCCTGCTAGTTGATATTCCTAGTATTTAGAGAGTAAAGAAAGTCCTGTATTTTCCCATAAAGCGTCTCAAGTATATCAGTTTTGCCACAGCCATATAAACCTTGCATTATACACCTAAGTATATGATGACGTGTAGCCGACGAATCGACTATAACAATTTTTTCTATCAAGTTTGACATTTTTTGTGGAAGGAACACGTGGAGAAAGTACGAAGCAGACCTGCTCTGACATCAGTCTGCCCTGCTGACAGGAAAGTGAGATTAATTTCTTGCTGTTTGTGGGAACAAACCACATGTGCTTTGCCTTTGTACTGCCTGAGGTCTGGCTCAACTCCTTCCAAGGTAAATACTATGCTCTGCATCCATAGTGTTCCTTTGCTCAGAGTCCAACATGAGCGCGATCCCAGGAGATACTGTAAGTGCAGACCAGTGCTGGTGACCTGCTTCACCCTGATGTAACAATCTGCGCACACAGAGAGTCCACAAAAACCAATTGTGTAATCACAGATAAAACTTATTAAAATGGGTAAACCAATAATTAGGAGTTAATTTTACCTGGTTATCCACTTGTTGAAGACGGCTATAGAAGGATAACTAAGTAAGCACAATGATCGCTCAATAAGCATGCACACCATAGTGGGAGACAAGGCAGTTTCTGTGGGGTCACAATTCAGGTTAGATCCTTATTCTTCCTTGGGGTTCTGTTCCTGTGCAGGGCTTCATTTAGGCACAGAGACTGACAGTCTATTGACAGGCACACTAAGGCCCCTTGCAGACGACCGTAGGCGAGATCAGTGTGCTATCTGTGTTTTTCCCGGATAGCACACTGACCCATTCATTTCTATGGGCTCATGCACACGACCGTGATTTCCAGTGATCAGTGTGCGGGCCGAGAGTACGAGCCGCAAAATATAGAACAGGTCCTTTTCTATTCAGTGTTTGCAGAACGGATTCGTCCATAGAAACCTACGTGAGACTAAAAAGCAAGGACGGGACACCAATGTACTCCGTGTCATCAGTGCGCCGTCCATTTTTGCGGACAAGCTAGGGATATCATTAGATGTCTCCTGTTTTTTTTTTTTTTTTTTTGATGGATTTGCAAACTAGGATTACACACTGATGACACACTGTCTGTTTTTGGGGACATACAGCACTTATGCTGAAGACACTCTGTCCACAAAAAAGGACCGCAAAATACACATGCTCATCTGCAACCGGCCTTAAAGGGAGTCTGTCACTAGGAAAGTCAATATCAAACCAGTCAGAGTGCATTGTAGGGGACACTATGCTGAATACCATCATACCTTTAGAAAGTCCTATAGATCCACCATTTCCTTGAAAAATGTTGCAATGGGGGGGTCAAAGTCTGCAAGGGCTCTATCTTTTTCAAACAATGGTGCTTCTGTTGGACCATCTACAGGTATGATGGTGCACTATTATGCACTGGATATTTCAACTTACCACCTATTCACAAGATAGGGGAAAACTTGCTGATAGTTGGATCCAGCTGCTGGGACTGCTAATGGTCACAAGGATGGGATGCCCTTATTTATGGCTGGTTTAACATGTGTATGAATAGGGCCTTAGAAAATCAGTTTGAACCTAAATAGATCAAGGATGGGTATTCACTTTAATTGTTATTTTTTATTATTTTTTATTTTCTGACTGTAGATTTTTTTATTCTATTTTTTGTATATGATTATGGGGCTGCCATCTTGCCTGAGCTTCTCCTCTGCTCTGTTACCAGCCTTAGTGATATGCCTTACAGTATCATCATAGACACAATAATCTAGAGCTGACTCATTGAGGTCTATGGGAGAGTTTTCTGGACATGATCTGTACAGGGAGGGGATTAGATAAGTGTTGACATCATATATTACCAGTAGTGGATGCAATGATGGGTGAGTAGTGTTACCTATACAGGCATTATCTACTATTGTAATTATGTTTGTGATATGAATGAGGTGACTGTTGCAAAGAAAACCCCCTACAAAATTGGCAATTGTCAGTCTATTGTTAGTTTTAGTGGTCAAAGTGAAAATTGCAGAATATAGTATTTTTTTTAATATAGATAGTGACATGGAAAATTAATATAAAAATCTAAAATTCTTAAAAAATATGTTTTATATAATTTTACTTGTTCCCTTAAACATTGCTCTGTTCCCTGATTTGTGGACTGATTTCTTTACATTTCCTGTATGTAAGAAGCATATTTAAAGAGTGAGAACAAGTTCCAAAGTCGCCTCAGGCAGATAGGATGAACAGTCTGGATTGTTTCCAAATTTAAGTGTACCCTCACAAAAAGCTGCAACACATTACAGTAACTGACCACATCTCCTACCATAATTCATTAACGTCTAAATAAAGAACATGCGAGTAAACATGAAGCTGAGTCATGAGAGAAGACACCGCATGGAGACAGACATCACATGTCTGCTTTTAGGGCCTCACGGCGATCAATCGTTGTTAAACCTCTGAGCATTTATTCCATGCTAAATCCTTATACGCCACATGTACTTATTGCAGGAAAGTCAGCAATTAGGCAACAAAGATGAGCGGAAAAGTAACCATATATGTATGCAGTTCCATTTTAGATCAATATTTGATGAGGGATATTACCACTGGAAAGAAGAGTGTTTTACGGGAAACTATATGGAATATGAAATTCTTCATAGTAGTGTATAATCTGATAAAGACCAAGTATTTCATTTCTAAACTGCCATTCATATGGAGCGATTTTTGGTATGATCTTATATATCATTGTCAGTGTACATGGGGCTGCTTATCAGCATATTCGCATAGTATTTCATTTTACCAGATTATTACATAATATTAGGGTCACTATGTAGAAAGGTTTGCTCTTTGATCACGACTATTCACTCTGTGCGACTAATTTAAGCCACGTTTTTGTGCTGTGCCTCTTGCATGTATAAACCTGTGCCATATATTTATGATCCAAATGGCTCCTTAACCTTTAAGTAAATAGGCATCGTCTTTAGTTATTTATTTATGATTAAGTTGTAACATTGTTTTCAATGCAATTCCATCTATTTGTAACAATCCAGATCATGACACTTGGTTCACATCTGCGTATGCGTACCCCCCCCCCCCGAATGGAAACCTAATCTGCATAAAAAAGCGGTTACCTTAGGAAACCGGGGGACCCTATAGACTATAACTGGGTCTGCGTGGTTTCCGCACGAGAGAAAACTGCTGCTTGCAGGACTTTTCTCTCTGCATTTTTCATGCGGAGTGGGGAACGGAATGGCCCGAACGCAGATGTGAACTGGGCCTGACAGTAATCACTGGACTTCTATAAGGCTAAGGCCCCACGTAGCGAGCTGCAGCCAAAAAGCAGAGTTTTCCTCTGTGGACTTACTGTCCTTATTATACCTAGACGGTAAACGCCAGTGTTTCCGTAGATATAATTGACATCCTGCAATTTACAAAAAGGCAATGGTTTTTTAAATCACTGCTACGGATATTTTTCTGA
The DNA here is from genome assembly GCA_947044405.1 of Leptodactylus fallax. Lineage (NCBI taxonomy): Eukaryota > Metazoa > Chordata > Amphibia > Anura > Leptodactylidae > Leptodactylus > Leptodactylus fallax. The sequence goes on along the minus strand of CAMRHE010000005.1, from coordinate 5,547,838 downwards.
ATTGTGCGAATAGGATTAGCTAGAATCCCATCCACTTTGTGAAAACCGCAGCATTTTACAGTACCTGCAATGTGGGGCCCCGGACTAGAACTGTATATAAGGTATGGTAGTTTGATGTTGTAATTACAAGGGCCAAGAGTGGTTAGTACTAGTCCACTTATGGCTGCTACTGGCATCTATATAGTATAAGATGGCGTTTTCTGTATTGGCATAATAGAAACAATAAGTCAGCAGAGGAAAACTCAGCAGACTTTCTGTGAAGAACGCTAGAGAAAAAAAAATGCAATGCCTTTCCACCGCGGTCTTTTCCGCAGCATTTTTTGGCAGCGATTCACTGCATGGTCCCTTACCGTAAGGACACATAAAAAGGAACAACATCTAATGGAAATCTTAAAAGAGACAATCACTATTAGACACTATTTCTAGCTTACATATCCCTATGATACAATTTTCATGGATTATGAGTAATATCTGATATTATACTCTAGAGCTGTATTCACATTTCCTTCACAGCTGATATCGCCAACAATTCCTTGCTTGTCCAGTGTGTGGATATATTTATATCAGTCACTGTACTATATGAAAACTTGCAGGTGAATGAGAGAGAATGCTTGTAAAGTTTCCAAAATGCATCCTCCATCATAGCCAGTGTATCCCCAGCTTTACATTGTCAATAACCTTGGGGCACCATCTGCCCCGGTCTAGTATCATGATATACTTCCACAAATATCTGAGTAATCCTGAGTTCACCACCTGTACGACGCCAATATGAAATTCCATACTGACAGGTTGAACAATAGGTTCTACAAAAACATTCATCCCAATTCTCAACAAAGCTCAGCCTGTCATCACCCTATTCACACAATGAGCAAACGCTGGTCCATTATTATGTAGCAGTAGAACACAGGCCCAGCCAAGAGAGATGACCCTTGTCACAAGATCACATGCTACCTGGGATGACCTCTCTGACATGGAATATCTCTGATGACCAGTTCCCAGGCTTTATAGCGATAAATGAAAGCCAATAATAATATTCATTAACCCTTATTGATATCTGGTAGTATGAGTATTTTATCATTGTTTTTCAGTCTTGGTATCTCTCTGTTTATATATTGGGCATTAAACATTGGAGGCTACAAAAAAGTCTCACTTTCTTTCACTTTGGAGGACCCAGCACTGTGCGCATTACATTTATTGTAATGGACAGAATGTAATGCTTCATTTCCCCTCTGGGGGTGCTGCAAGGCAATTGAACACTGAGTTTAAGTTTCCTCACAGATCCCTTTGATCTTGTTATTTTAATCTACCCCTCGGAGAATAAGGGATTGCCAAAAGTGGAAAATCCCTTTCACAAGTAAAGACTTGTAATTTAACCCCTGATTTTCCTTATTGCATGTTTATTTACAATGTGTTTTCTAGATTTAGGGTTATCAGTAATCGTCACATGCTTATAAAATTAATGATTACTTCACTCATTACACGTATTTCAGCCACGGCTGTGAATTTTGCAACACTCTGTAAATGAAACACTGGCTGACTCGGTGAACATTTATGCCCTTTTTGTGAATGTTCTCTTTCCTGTTGAAAAAAAATGTTCCTTCCCTCCACCCCTCCTTCCTTTTTTGTCATATGTGGTGTTGAATAATTTGTATCTACTGATATGATATTGGCTAAATGTTCACAGCAGTACAGAGCCTTTCAGGAAATGTGTGTTGATGGAAGAAGTGACCTATTTTAAGAGTGCTGTAAAAACACATCTTTAGCCAGGCCTATGATATTTCATATATGGACGACTGTCCTTATATCACCCATATATCTTAGACCCTCCCTTCAGCTCTGTCCTCCATACACCTTGCCAACATAATGTACTATTGAGTTTGTTACTCCATCTTGTCTGATTCTGTGGGTATGTAAACCTAGGAATATGTTGGCTCTATACTAAGATTAGTAACATTTTATTAAAGTTATTAGTCAACATCATGTAAAATGAGATAATTCTTGATAGATATCATATTACTATAGAGGGACTATAGTAAGGTGTCATACACCAACACAGACTTTAATAGACAAATATAGTCCAAAATTGTCCCAACTCAGCTATATACTAAAAAAGAGCTTACATACAGTTGTACACCTCATGTGGTATGAATTTGGTGAAACTAGACAGATCTGCACTAAAAGCTGCTAGCACCTATTGAACACAACCCCTACCAATCTCCAGATCGGGGCTATAGCTAGCCATTCGGGGGAGATTCCAGCCAATCAAAAACCTGCTTTGTATTGATGAGGAGCAAAAACTCAGAGAAAGGAATATGCAAAGAATATACCTCCTTTTGAAAGGTAGATCCCTATAGATATATGCCTGGTTTTCCTGAAACCTAGGGTCCTAATCTGGGAATAAAGCCAAGCCCGAATATCTGCTCCAGGAAGAGGGACAAAGGAGACATAATACCCCTTCTGGCTGGAGCAAAAACTCAGTAACAGTCCTGTGTACAGATGACACGTCTGTCTATTACATGGCCCACTGATTTTAATGGGTGCAGATTGTAGTGGGTGCTGTGTACTGTAAACTGACTGCCAAGGTCTCCCATCTATAAAATCAAAGGTTAAAGGGGTTGTCCAGTTTCACCAAATAAATGTTATTGTTTGTGTAATGGAAAGTTGTACAATTCCCCAATATACTTTTTGTATCAATTCCTCACGGTTTTATAGATGTCTGCTTGCTGTCATTCATTCTGCTTACTGTGGATAAAAATCAGTCCACGGTCATGTGATACACAGTCCATGGTTATGTGATACACAGTCCATGGTCATGTGATGGACACACAGGTGCACAGCTCGTTATAGTCACAGCACATCTGCCTGGTAACGAGCTGTGCACCTGTGTGTCCATCGCATGACCATGGGCCGTGTATCACATGACCATGGACTGTATATCACATGACCATGGACTGATTTTTATCCACAGTAAGCAGAATGAATGACAGCAAGCAGAGATCTAAAAAACTGAATCATGAATTGATACAGGACTTATATTGGAAAATTGTATATATTTTCATTTTACAAACAATAACTCTTATTTGCTAAAGCTGGACAATCCCTTTAAAGCTGCCAAATAATGGGGTTATTGAAAAGGGACCCTTACAAAGGAAAGGATTTTCCAAACTACTGCTCAAGAATTGATATTTCATGGGAAATACAAGTAATAGCTATCTAGTCATAAAAGTTCTCTTTGTAGTTGTGGTCATGGTAACCCGGCTGGACACAATGGGTGTATTATGTTCGCAGAATAATGTTTAGGGTGTGCATCTTATGTATAAATGTAAGAAGACTTTACATGTGGTCATAGTCCACATTCAAAGTAAAAATGAATGAGTCTGTCCAAGTCATGTTTACCCTTTGAAGGGGTAAAGTACTGTATGAACTGTACAAAGCATGCAAAGGGTACTAATGGTAAAGTCCATACAATACACAGATGAAATGAACTGATAAATGGCATGCATAGATACGACTTCTGGAGTACAAGTCCAAATATGCTTTTGGAGCAAGAACTGGCCTGGAGTAAATTCATTTCCATTTCATCGTATCAACTATTTGGGGGGGAAAAAAGAAACAAAATGAGCAAAAAGGCACCAAAGTAAAGTATTATCTTATCACATAAGCGCAGTCCACTTCAGTACCAGCGCAGTCAATCCTGTTTACAGCTTTCTGTATGCCCAACATCTACCCCTATTCACACTTCTATTAGAAGAGATAAGGTAGTACTGAACCTTATAGGAAGATCTCATTCATTACACTAAACTAACCCATCTACAGCATGTACAGATGTGTGCACAGACCTGTAGGGCAGCACAAGGAGATCTAAGGATTATAGACTTCTATGAGTGCCGCCATATGGTTCTTTCAATAAAGGGATTGTCTCACCACAGGGAACCCCTTTCACAAGTCAGCTGGCCATAACTGGCTTCAATACAGTTGAAACAAAGATATGCTAGCCAAAAGTATGCCAAAAGGACACTTAGGTTAATGATAGGCTATGGGCATTGATAAAAATTTCACGGTATATATTCTGAATATGGTGCCAAATGTACAAATGCAAGACGTTGACAAAATATGAAGACTTCCTGACTCCGTCCCACCTGAGATAAGCCATTGCCAGATATGCCTCTTTCCATTGCAAGAAACATGCGCTAAGCCATCTTTATGGTTGGCATCTCATATATGGCTGACACATAAGCATCCTTTTCAGATATTTGTAATATACTATAATGAAAGAGAATAAGAAAGTAATTCTAAACCCTCTAAACTTTTAGCATGAGGGGGAGTCTCAGAAAAAAATTTTCCTTCCTGGAGATCCCCTCCAGCTAATCCATTTCTACTATAGAGCTGACAGCTCCATGTTGCTTTAAAGGGAATACGTAACCTGGTGTTAGGACACACCATGGTTCCATGGAAACACTTGGAGGCTTTTCACACTAAAATTCAGTAATTTGCCTGATCATTAATAAACTAAACAGGAAAAACTTGTTCCTTACTGGAGGATTAGGATTGTCTGGTGGAGCTGCCCACCGCCGTAGCGAGGCTTTGTTTCGCCTGGGGCAATGATTCAGTACTCTGTACTTAAATACACTGGCCCAGGCCAAGTGGCTTGCTCATACCACCTGGAAGCAAACACCTGGGGCACAAAATCTGCAATAAAAAAAGCAGCTTTTCTGCAACTTGGGGCCTCAGTCTAAGGCTGAAACTCCATGTTGCGAAAACGCAGCAGCTTTGCAGCTGTGGAAACGCAGTGGCAAAAAACGCTGCGTTTTACAGTACCTGCAAAGTGAATGAGATTCTGGATAATCTCATCCACACATTGCAGATAAAAATCTACAGCAGAAAAGCGCGTCACTTATACCTGCAGAAAACGCTGGCGTTTTACCTATAGGTATAAGGGCAGAAAGTCTGCAGAGAAAAACTCTGCAAAAACGCAATGAAAAACGCTACAGAAAGAAATGCGATGTGTTTCCGCTGCAGCTTTTTCTGCAATTTTTCTACATTTCACTACGTGGGGCCTTGGCCTAAAGGAGTTTCCAAGACTTACATATCTTTAGGATAGGTCACCAATATGTGATCAGTGGAGGGTTGACACTCAGGACCCCAACATATCAGCTGGTTGAAGAGGACGCTGTGACCTCTTCAGTGAATACCAAGCACAGTGCTATATACATAGTAGGAACTCTACTTGGTATTGCAGCTCAGCCCTATTAACTTGGATAGGACTGAGTTGCTGCTGCACCATGTGTTATCTTTATTTCCTTCCCTATAACCATCTGTTAATCTAGAACATGCCGATTAAAGCCTTGTATATACATACAGTATATGTGTGCAATAAACATGCCATCATCTGCATCTCATTATAGTGTACAGTGTATATAGTGTAAACTGTGTTCACATTTCTGTCTATATGATCTGTATATGGTATAAACTGTGGAGAATTAACATGAACATCACAGACAAGGCCTCAGTGAACAAACAGGCCCTGGCGTTGTTGTTACGTCAGGGCACATTCCATTATAGAACAGGCATGGCCACCAAATGTTTCTGCTGTATTTTTCCCAGCCGTGCTGCCACCTAGTGCATGTTCACGGCAGTTATTCCATATTGTTACAGAAGGAATATGTACCAGACATAGTCTAAGTCACTTGACATGAAACATGTACATCGGGCTTGGATCCACATCAGGCAGATAATGTGAGCTACTTCATTCTAACTATATTAACCTGCATTTTATTATTAACGGGTGAGGGTCTATAACAGTGTCAATAATATTTGTATCCATGTACCATAGATGTGAAAAAAGTGGATAAATATAGGTAAAATATACAACGTTCATATTCAGTTCGGTAATATTAAAATATTTATTAGTTAATACTATAATACATAGAACGCAATAGAAACTTGTACTTAGACTAAATTCACATTGCCGTTAGGCATTAGGTATACTGGGAAAAGTTTTACTAAACTTTTGGCCAAACCTATACCCACAGAAGAAAGACGTATACTGCGCATTATACTTTTCTCTGTATATAGTTATATTAGGCCGGGGCCCCACATGGCGTAAACGCTGCGGAAAAAATTGCGGTGTTTTACAGTCAGAGCAAAGAGGATTTGGAAATCGCAGCATGTCAATTATACCTACGGAAGCGCCGGCGGGTTCCCCATAGGTATAATTGAAACCGGAAACCTCTGCAAACTTTCTGTCTAAAGCTCTTTGGGAATAACCGCGATGCGTTCCCACTGCGGTTTTTCTCGCAGCTTTTTTTTTTCTGCGGGACGCAACGTGAGCCTTAAAAAGTATACATGCAGCAGTTAACATAACTTTCTGCAATATATTAAATTGCCACAGGCTAATATCCAATGGCCAAAAAAAGCCAATGAAACATCATTGAAAAAAATATTTTTAGTAGCTTTTTGTTGGCTTTTGTTGACTCCTGTGATAGTATATCACAAAGCAGCAATTTATCTTGCTGCAGAAAGTCGGGTTAACTCTGCTACATCTGTACAGTTGACTATGCTTTCCAATAAAGATCAGACAGGTAGACCAATATATACCAACCAAAGAGTTGATAAAAGGATATTTTTACGATATATGATATAGAAATGTATGGACACATTTGACGTATGCCAAGAGAATTCCCAATATACACTGAGGTCCAAATCTAATCTAAGGCATACATTTAACCCACTGCTTGTCAGATATTTCCTCTCACATGCCCGAGGACATTACCTGATCTGCCCTCTACTGCTGGAACATAAAGATCCGCATTGCAAACGTCTCTCCAGATGATGGCGAGATCATCTAAACTAACACATGGAAGAGTAAACAAGCCAAAGAGCAAAGGAAATGTGAAGATAATATAATAAAATGACTTCCATGTAGCATATTATTCATGATAATCGATACCTTTCAATGTGTCTTTATAAATCTAAGTGTAAAAAGTACTTGAATGTTCCAATATGATCAGATAGTTCCTTGCTCGATCTATATACAGCATATATATATATATATATATATATATATATATATATATATATAACACATACACACACACACATATAATAATAATAATAATAATAGTCCTTTAATAGTCCCACAGTGGGGAATACATATATATATATATATATACACACACATATATTACATATATATATATATATATATATATATACATACACACACACACACACATATATATATATATATATATATATATATATATATACACACACACACACACATATATATATATATATATATATATATATATATATACACACACACACACACACACATATATATATATATATATATATATATATATATATATATACACACACACACACACATATATATATATATATATATATATATATATATATATACACACACACATATATATACACATATACATATATACATATATAACACATTATGAGACGTTTACTGCACTAAATGACCCCCCAATTTGAGACATCATCCTTGTATGATTCAGACAAATAAGTTAGACCAACAAGTAACATCCCAAAGAATTGTTTTGTAACCAAAAGTATCAAAAAAGTAATAGCAATAAGAAACCATTATAATAAAAAACATCTCTAGATTGCAAGCTCATATGAGCAACCCATGGGTCTAATTCACACTGGCAGATTTGTTGCAAACATTTGTACTACTGAAGCATGAACCTTACATACGAATAGTGTTTCTGCTGCAAAGCACATGGATTTCTCCAGATGAATGGAACAGTCACATAAATGTTGCCAACAAATCTGCTTCATGTGAATATATTTGTAGTAAACTAAATAAAATGTTAACAATTCATAAAGAATGGTCAAAAGCCATAAAAAAAACATAAAATTAGAAATACTAAGTTCATTCAATACATTTTCTTACTGAAAACATATTAGATGCCCAGCTTGCATACTAAACTATACAGATTAAAGGAATTCCTGCCATAACTTTTCTAGATTATACTAAGATCTGCTTACCATAGACTGAGCTCCAGGGTAGACAGCCGCCGCCTCAGCTCTATATATCCCCTGTGTGTTATCTAAGCCTGCACAGATCCAAAGGAAGTTTGTCAATTCTCCACTTGTCAGCTCCACGTCTTTCATCTGATGCTGGGCTACATGTAGGTGCCTGTATTCTAATGCTAAGTACTTTCTCTCCACCCCCTGAACTACTCCTGCCAATGCAAAGCAATGGTGTCCCCGCTCATAAATCACTAGAATCAGGTTACAGAATTTTTTTGTTTGTTTTCTTCAGCTTCCTAACTCATCTCACTTTCCTCCTCTTCTTCCTCTTCCTCTTCCAGTTGCCTTGCTCAATGCAGTAAATGTGTCTGTTGGCAGAGGGGAAATCATAGACGGGACTTAGGCTGAATTATCATTGCAATTAGTTCATTTGCCATATGGGATGTATTTAATTATGTATATAAGTAGGGCATATCAGTGACTATTATGTATCCAAGAAGGGCGTATCAATGACACTAAGCTTGATATTTACAGCAAATAAATAGAATTTGATTCTCGTGAAATCAACAAAAGTTTTACATTTTTTTACTTGACCCATTGTCTAACACCTAACAATGTGCCATGTACTCAGCAGTGAAAAAAATCCTTTAGTTTACGGAAAAGCATACCCCTGAAGGTAACTGTCTCCATGGATCCCTCATAGACTTGAGTCTATTGAGGGATCCACAAAAACGGCCTGAGAAAAAGCAATCGTGTGAATAGATCCATTATTTTCTATAGGGTCGTGTGCTGGCTGTTAAAGAAACGGCTAGCGCAAGCCATCGAAGCCTGTCATGTGAATAAGCACCTTGTCAAAACCAGGAACGGGTCCAAAGTACAAAAGATATCCAAATCTTTTCATTAAAGTTTTTCTCTGTTTCATTTGAAATACTGATGCAAAATACTGACCAAAATACTGCCATGTGAACGTAGAGTAAAGCCCCTTGCAGACGACCGTGGGTGAGATCAGTGTGCTTTCCATGTTTTTCCTGAATAGCACACTGACCCATTCATTTCTATGGGCTCATGCACTCGACTGTGAATCCGCACCACAAAATATAGAGCAGGTCCTATTCTGTTCAGTGTTTGTGGCACGGACTCACCTATAGAAGCCTATGGGAGACTAAAAACCACGGACGATACACGGATGTACGCAGTGTGTCATCAGTGTGCCGTCTGTATTTGTGGACAAGCTAGGGATATCATTAGATGTCTCCTGTGGGTTTTTTTTTTCGCAGATCCACAAACTTGGATCACACACTGATGACGCTCTGTCCGTTTTTTGCGGACATACGGCACTGATGCGGAAGACACACTGATGACACATAGTCCGCAAAAAAGGAACACTGATTATTAGTTTGCGGACCGCAAAATACACACGATTGTCTGCAACTAGACTAAGGCCCCCTTGTTGCGGAAAAGCTACTTTTTTTTTTTGTTGCAGATTTTGCTGTGTTTTTTGAGCCAAACCCAAGAGTGGCTACGAAAAGAATGGAAAATATAAAGGGAGCTCTTAGGCTGAAGCCCCACATTGCGAAAATGCATTGTTTCTGGCTAATTCCATCCACCCATTGCAGAAAAAAGCAGGAAAGCTGTGTTTTTAAAAACGCTGCATTTTTGAAAACCGCAGCATGTCAATTATACCTGCAGAAATGCCGGCGTTTTCCATATAGGTATAATAAGGGCAGAAAGTCCCCACTGGAAAACTCTGCAAAATCGCAATGAAAAACACTGTGGAAAAAAAAAAACACCCAGTTGCGTTTCGTTACGTGGGGCCTTAGCCTTATACTTCTCCATTCTGGTCAATCTACACCTGGCTTTGGCACAAACAATGCATTCGATTCTGCACCAAAAAACAGGTTTTCTGTAATGTGGGGCCTTAGCCTAAACCTAGATTCAGATGACCGAGGAAGAAAATGTTTTGGGTCCCTGTATCTGTATAAATTAACAAAGAGAGTGCATGTCAGCTTTTTTAGCGGCCATTAAAAGCAGATCTGAATAGACACATTGGATTCAAAGGGACCTGTGATGGATAATGCAAAAACGTGTGATGCAGCGCTAAGGCACAATTACATCAATAGTATATTAGCATATACAATTAAAGTGTTAATTAATGCAAGCAAATGCAAACGAGGTGGGAGGGGGGGTTGGGGGAGTAAGTAGGATTATGATGGTAATGGCACTGTGAGCTTGCAAGGGAATTCTCTTAGAAAACTCTGGGCAGTTGCTTTAAAAGGTTTGGCCGGCTGTGACCCTATTTACCTTTTGCCAGTCACCTACTGTTCTATCCCCTGGGTCGTGGTGTCCCTGGGGTATTTTATCCCAGGAGCTATGTTGTCCCCTGGGCTGGGTTGTCCCTGGTCCCTGGGGCTGTGCTGTCTCTGCTGGTTTCAAACATGTCCTTAAATCACTCCCTTGTTGAAATATCAGTGATGCTAACTATGCTGAGCAATGTGTAATACCATGCCCTGTGTGAGCAGACAGACATTCACCACAACATAGTGAAGCATTCAGTAGACTTACTGAACATTAGGCATCTATATATCTATGTACTTGTAGCAAGGAGGACATTTCGAGGATATAAGGGTTAGAGTCTGCAGACATTGGACGGTAAATTTCCATATAGACAACTATACTCATTAAGAACAGCTTAGGAAAAGCGCTGCAAAATCTGGATTAGTTACTAAGAGTTATCCAGCTAAATAATTGATGGTGACCTATCCTTTAGATAGATCATCAATTGAAGATTGTCAGGGGTCTGACACCTGTGTCTCCAGCCTATCAACTGTCTCTAGAGACTGCAGGAGACGGGTGAGTGCTGCAGTCTCTTCAATACTTACCAAGCACAGTGCTGTACATTTGTAGCTTGTCTGTGCTTGGTATCGCAGCTCAGCCCATTCATTGACATGGGACTGAGCTGTGATTAGGCCATATGACCCATGACGTTACATGGTCTGTGAAGCAGAAATGTTGCTCAGGGAGTTCTGCAGCTTCAAAGTGCTGAGCCGCAGGGATCCCAGGTGTTGGACCTCCAAAGATCGGATCTTCAATTGAAGACCTATCCTAAGGATAGGAAAACCAATTTCAATATGTTTGGAATTAGCTAGTCCTGGATTTTGGGGATATCCATTCATTAATGCATTGAGGGTGCATCAGCAGGATCCCCCACTGACTACTATGTTGCATCTGCAATGCACCAGACTTACATGATGACCTATGGCCTCCACTCCATTTAGAAGGGGGTAACAAAGCACCCTCATGATCAGTGGTCATCCTAGAGGTTGATCCTCACTGATCAGACTCTTTTCATCTATGCTATAGATAGAGGATGTTGTAATTTTTGCACAAGCCCTTTAAGATCATTGAGTATATTTTAAATGTTTTAGCATGTTAGGAATTTTTTAAGAAATACATCACTTCCATGCTCCTATGGGTCAGAAAACTGTCCAAAAGAAAAACTCCAAATTTATTCTATGGCACCCAAACAAACAGCCAATATGTTTATGATCTATCTTCAGCGTAAAGAGGAATGAGTAGTCCTGGAAGTGATAATATGGCTACCACAGAGCCCCGATCTCAACATCATCCAGTCTGTCTGGGATTACATGAAGAGACAGAAGGATTGGAGCAAGCCTACATCTACAGAAGATCTGTGCTTAGTTCTCCAATATGGCAGGAACAACCTCCCTGCAGAGTTCCTTTAACAACAGTCTAAGTGTACCGATAAGAATTGATGGGCATTCACACCAAATAGTATTTTCTTCTCTCACTTTCATTTTCTGTCCTTTGTTAATTGACTTCTATTTTTTAAAACATTCAACGTTTTAGTATTATTTTACACCTACCTAAAACTTTTGCACAGTACTGATTATCTATAGCCATGTTATTTGAACAGGGCTCATATAATTCTCATGTTCACAAAGCAATCCTGACAACTAGCCTGTATACGATAATGAGAGTCACATCCCCAGCTTATTACCACAACAAGTATTCTGCTTCCATGTTTCATTCTGAAACGCGTTTGGTACAATATGTGACATCTATCTACTAGTAGTAGCTTCATAGTCATCTATTTCATAGATCCCATTATTTTTTTCTATTGCACCATATGTGTATTTGTGAACCTTTAGGACATTCAGTACCTTTCCATTGCACAATGCACAATATAAGATAAACACAAGGCTGCCATCTAACGCCACTATTTATGTGCTGTAGATAGGTCTGGCAGTAAATACAGCCATGTCACAGTGTGTCCAGTGCTCTTGTCTCATACCTTACAATAAGTCATGAACAAGTTAGATTGGAGAATATAAGAAATATGTGAATGGGAGAGAAGGGTGCATAGTCAATAGTCTGATGACAGAATTCCCTACATATAAAACTAGCTCGCATCACATGCTGCAAACTAGTCCTCAAGCGTTTAAACAATTTGCCCTCTTTCTAACTTTACCATTTTCGAGTTTTGCATTTTCAATCTTTACTCGCTGCCTTCCGAAAGCCATAAAGTTTTTTTGTTTTTTTTTTTTCCCCTTTAAGTAGCCATATGAGTGCTTTTTTTGCAGGACAACTTGGACTTTCTAATGGCACCATTTAAAGAGTAACTCACTTTTTTTGCTATTGTCGGGTGTGGGGTGTTGTGAACATTTTTTAATATACTTTATTAACCTGTCAAACTTCCTTTTAATAGAAAACAGGCTGTAAAGTTCCCTTTAGTAATGTTGTAACTATGCATTGCCAGGGAAAATCTGTACACCCATACTCAATGCTGAATGTATGTAGAGCTGAAACATTCACCAAAGAGGGAATGGTCATTTCAAATAGCTGTATCTCTGGATGTATACCATCTAGAAAAATGGTTCTTAGCTTTCATATGCTGCCAATAAGTAGCTAAGTGATGTTATATGCAGCATGAACTGCTGCATATTAAGTTCTAATTCCTAGTAATATCTCAGGTTCTTTTATAGCTTTTATGCTGCCAAGATTGAAGTACCAGCGTTAAAAGAACATGAGATATCACTAGACAGACATATGAAAGCTGAGAAACATTTTTCTATATGGTATACATCCGGAGATACAGCCATTTGAAGTGACCATCATCCCCTTTAGTAAATGCTTCAGCTCTGCATATTTACAATACAACTGTGTGCAGACTTTCCTTAGTAACAGCTCAGTTAGAGGATTGCTAAGGAGAATGTTACAGCCTGTTTTACAATAAAAAGTAGTTAGATAGGATAATAAAGTATATTACAAAAATGGTCACCAAACACCCCCCCAACACAATAGTGAAAAAAAGGGAGTTACGCTTTATACTTTATTATTCCATATGATGTAGAGAATATTACACAATTATTTTATAGATTTCTTTTCTGTGACATTCAATTTGCAGTAAAAATGACACATTAGTTAGTATGATTCCAAAGCTATGTACAGTATATAGCTTTGCTAACATCAACATATTCTGATCCTGTAACTTTTTTATATTTCAATATACAGAGGTGTATAATGGGTCTTTTTGTGTAGTAAGCTGTAGTTTTTATTTAGACCATTTTGCGGTATGCAAGACTTTTTTGATCACTTTTTGTGTTTTAGGGAGGCAAAGTGTCCAGATGATTCAAGTATTTAGACTTTTTTGTTTCCATTCACTGTATGGGATAAATACTTCTATATAGAATTTTACTAGTTCAGGCATTTTCAGACGTGGCAATGTCAGTATTTTTTTTGTCATGGTTAATTTAGTTTTATACGTAGAATGGGGAAAGATGGTGAATTGATTTGAAATAATTCTTTTCTTTAATGTTTTTAAATTCATAATTTTATTTTTACATGTGATTGTTTTGTCACTTATACTATACTGTAGTACATTATACTTGCAGTGTATTGTAAATCTGCTGTTCTTCTATCACATTGTTGATGGACGAATCCGTGAAAACAGGCAGCTGTAAGGGTCTTGCCAACCGTAGCAACACCCTGACACTACAGCAGCGGTCTGGGAGGAAGGACAGAGACAAGTGAGCCCTAATCTCACCCCAGCCACTGTCCCTTCCTATTGCCTCAGTTACCCTAAACGGTAAAAGGACAACTTGAAGACAAGCCCTATACTAGGTAAGTGACACAGAACAGGACAAGACAAAACACAGAAGCAGAGTGAGCAAGCCAAGGGGTCAGTAACAAACGAGCAAAGCCGTACAAAATCGAAATCCAAGAGAATAGTCAAAAAGGCAAGCCAAAGGGTCAGAGAAACAGGTAACAAAATAGCAAGGGATATAATAAGGAGAGCAGGCAAAGACAGAGCAATAACCGGCCACCATGTGAGGGCTGACAACCTCTTTATAGAAAGTCTGGGACCAGCCCCAGAGCTGATAGGTACACAGGCTGTCAATCACACAGGCCAGGAAGAGATTAACTCTATGCAGTCCAGAGAGAAATGTTCCTAATTACACGGGTGTGGCTTTACACAGCAAGGGAACTAGGACCATGTTCAGACTGAGCATCAAGAAACTTACACAAAACCAAACTGAAGACGCCTCCTTCGCCACAGCGTGCGAGCAGAGGGCGGCAACGAGACCCGAAACGGCAGAGACGTTACAGTACCCCCCCCCTTTATGAGGGGCCACCAGACCCTCACCAGATAAACCAGTTTTAGTAGGACCCAGTATTTTCTCTGCCTTCAATTCAGGGTCTTTTTGCACAACCACAGACACTGGTGGGCCAGGCAAACATTTTTTATTCACCTGGTGTTTCCCACCTTTTGCAGCCGAGACAGTCTCCTCAGTAACACAATTTAAGGTGTGCAAAACAATGCAGTGGGATGAGCACTGATCTCCCCATTTTACCAACTCCCTTTTACCCCAATCAAAAATAGGGTTATGGAGGTTCAACCAGGGGAGCCCCAAAATAATATCGGAAGACAGATGCTCCATAACAAAAAAGCTCATGACCTCTGAATGAGCTGAACCCACTTGCAACGTTATTAAGGGGGTCTTGAATCGGACCTTACCCCTGGCCAGTGGGGCAAAATCCGCTCCAGTAACCGCCAGAGGAGTGTCAAGTGGCAAAAGCTTAATGCCTAAAGCTGAGACAAACGAGAATGTGACAAAGTTTGCTGCAGACTCAGAGTCAACTAAGGCCTGGCCAGAAACAGATCTGTCCCCAGAGGACAGACACAGATAACATCTTATTGTTATTACTGGCAAATACCTGGTTGCCTGAGTGGTTCTTCTGATCACCACTCGGGCACTGAAGCTTTTCTGATGGTCTGCGAGGTCTGATCGAGCAGTCACTGATAAAATGACCGGAAGCACCACAGTACAGGCAGAGGTTGTTCCTGAGACGATGCTCTCGTCGCGTCTTGGCATCCATAATTCCCAGTTGCATAGGTTCCTCACCAGGAGTCATGGGAGAAATAACAGGTTTCTCAGGAGAGAGTGAGGGAGAGACAGAAAACTTGAAAGAAGCAGACCCTATTCTCTCTTTAACATTTTCCCGGATACTACGGTCAATACGGACAGCCAAAGTCATGGCCTGCTCAAGAGTGGGAGGATCTGGGTGACCAACCCAGAGCTCCTTAACACGGTCACACAGGCCTTGTTTAAAGTGGGCCTTTAGAGCTGACTCATGCGGTGACCAGATGGAAGGTAACGCTGCAGTTGGGATTGCGGGGTGCAAACAGCACAGACTTGTCACGGTCTCTGGGCACGAGGGCGCAGCGCTGGTGCTGTCCCACGTTACCACCACTGGTACCGGTGATGAGGGGGCTGCACAAATGTTGGTGGTGATTGTTCCCCCGGGGCGCTTCCCCTATACTGTGCCGACTGGTGGTGTTTGGGGCGCCCTGATGTTGTCGGTGCAGAGTCATACACAGAAACGGTTGTAAAGTTGAACTTTTACTTCCATGGGTGTGGAGGCACAAATGCTTAAACAGTTTCTTCAATACAAAACAACGGGGTACGCCTGGTGACACAGCAAAGTCCTGGGGTGCAGGGTAGACTTAGTGAATGGTGTTCCTAGCCCTTATACTTCAGTGTTACAGCCCTGAGGTGCGTCTGGGCTCCTATTTGGCTCATAGGAGGATGCCCACCATGATACTAGTACATAATATTCCCCACTCACGTTATGTGGTCCTGATAGCTCAGAGTTTCGGGGTGCAATAGTCAGGGTGGCAGGATATTCCACAGGTCTGGCCTTGGCCCCTGGATCCTGTGATACTTGCTATGGAGCACGTGTTCCAGAATGTTCTCTCCACAGTCTCATGCTGACAAGATAATGATGCTTGACTTCCTTCAGGGCGATGGCTAGGCAGACAGGGGACAGGATCTTCTGAATAGCTGGAGTATGTCAGCTCTCCAACCTTCCTGGGCCTGTCTAGGACTTGAGATTCCTGCACTAAACTTACTGCTTTCTTCACAGGACATCACACTTATCTCCTCACCTCCTCCTCCTAACACTCCACACTTCTAACTCCTCACACGCAGGACCTTCCTGCAGGGGTGTTACCATGGGGACCCAGTGATCATCTGACTCCTCCCCTTTTCCCAGGCGATGTCCTCCCATTGGACATTTGGTTACTATTCAATCCTATGGGAGGTGTAATGCATGTGTGAGGCTCACTAGGTGGCGCTGTGTTGTGTGAGACTCAGGACCCCCTGCTATGTGACACAGGCTATGAAGCAACAGGAAATAATACAATGCACAGAGATCACCCTCAGCCCAGCCATAGCCAGCTCTGGGATGCCACATACTCCCCCTCTCTTCACTGAGCCGACCTCGGCGACAGGCTGGGGTGAAGGTGAGAAATGTAACATAACGTTAATAAATACGAATAAAGTACAAATGTCACTAACAGTTTAGAAAAATATAATACTTAGAAACTTGAGGTAAGACCTCCCGGCATAGTCCTGGAATGTCCATGAGAAGTCTGAAGGGTAACGGAGAGATAATTAAACTCAGACTTATGGAACCTTTTGGCGGTACCATCAGACAGTCCATATAGAAACAACAGTAGTGCAAATGGGTCCAGAGGCTCTCTGGCACAAATTTCGTGAGTGTCCATTATCATGAGAGTCTCTCTGAGAAACAATAAACAGTCCTTTCTGTAAGGAAGAGTAGGCACTCTAGCACGAATGTCCATACCGCAATGGGGTAACAGAACTTCCTTGGCTCGGTGAGCCAGGCACTATGGCTTGAATTGTTGCATATAAGTGTAAATACTATATTACATGGCAAGATATTATATATATACTGTATATACACACAGGAAAAACATTAATGTAATCAGAGCAGGAATAACATATATACAGAAGCAGAGACAGTTAACCTCTTTTACCCAAGGACAGCCATGGCATCACTATAGCGTGTTGGAGGTATGCCTTTTGTGGTACGCTCAGAACGCCTAAGTGGAACGAGATTTGAATCAGGAACAGAGTCACTGAAATCAATTAAATCATCTGTCGAAGGATTCTCTTGCACTAGAGCAATTGGTGGATAACAGCTAAATGGTAGTAGTTTAGGCGCCCACATAAGCTCAGTTAACGTTGGGGGTCTCTCTTTCGCTTCAGAAGGTGACAAGATCTCTGTACTCGTTGTCTCAGCTGGGGGCACCTCTGTGGGTAGTCCTTCTTTAAGGCACAGCTTCAGACGGTTTCGGTGTACTACTTGGGGCTGTCTCCCAGGTTTAGAGATCTCATACACGTCGGATTCAGGATATGGTATGGAGATGACACTGTATGGTTCTTTCTCCCAGAATGGATCCAATTTCCCATTCCGATGGTTATTCCTTAACCATACACGGTCGCCAACTTTCAGGGGCGCTGCATGGGCGTGATGGTTGTAATCCTCCTGTTGTCTCCTACGAACCTCATCCATGCGCGTTTCAACTATCTCTTTAGCTTCCTCCATACGTCGGCGGTGTTCAACAACCCAGTCTGTTATGGGTAGTGGATTGATGGTGTCAGGGACCTTCACACCAAGGGTTAAGTCTGAAGGAAGTTGACCTTGTCTTCCAAACATTAGATAAAATGGTGCGTATCCCGTAGATGTTTGGGGTGTGTTGTTGTAAATATAGGACAAGTCCTTGATACGCTCAGGCCACTCAACACCAGGTGTAACTGCGGCTGTTCTTAGCATGCCGATGATCACTTGATTTGCCTTCTCGCACATACCATTCCCTTGAGGGTGATACGCTGTGGTTCGCAACTTCTTGCAGTCTTGGAACTGACACAGCTCACGGAACAATTGGGATTCAAACGCCGATCCACGGTCGGTGAGGATATGCTCAGGACAACCGTAATGGCGGACAAACTCTGCGTAGAAGGTCTCAGCCGTAGTTCTTGCTGTAAGATCTCTGACAGGCACGATGACAAGGAACTTGGAGTAATGATCCACCATTGTCAGAGCGTAGCTGTAGCCGGAACGTGTGGGACCCAACTTCACATGGTCCAGAGCAACAATTTCACACGGCTTTTGAGTCTTAATTGGATGTAGAGGGGCCTTCTGATCTCTTCGACCTTCCTTGGTGATACTACAGGCGGGACACTCTCGGCACCAACTCTCAATGTCACTCCTCATCCCAACCCAATAGAAGCGACGACGGATGGTAGCTTCGGTCTTTTGTACCCCGAAGTGACCGGATCTGTCATGATACGCCTCAAGTATCATCTGTGCGTCTCTTCTTGGTACGAGGTTCTGATGAAGCCTTTCACCTGTGACAGGATCAAGAGTGTTTCTATGTAGAAGGCCTCGTTGGACAAACAGGCGCTTCCTCTGTCGCCAAAGGCGTTTTAATTCCACGTCATGAAGACCTCTCTTTACACGGGTTGGTATTCTTCCTGTAAGCAGGAAATCTGACAATTCTCCTAAAACTCTGCTCTCTTCTTGGAACGTTTTCCACAGAGATGGCTCCTGGAGGGATTCGGCAGCTGTTTTCGCCAGAGATTCTCCTTCTACAGGGACACCAATAGCAACCTGTTGGGCAAACTTGTTGTAGAATGGTGGCATCTCCACCTCTTCCCAGATGTCTTCTCGGGGTGGTTCTTCTCCCACAGGCAACCTTGAGAGTGCATCAGCGTTAGCGTTGGACTTGCCACTGCGATACTTGACAGAGAACTTGTAATTCGCGAGTCTTGAGGCCCACCGTTGTTCAAGGGCTCCCAGTCGAGCAGTGTCCAGATGCGCCAACGGATTGTTATCTGTGTACACGGTAAAGGGTGTGGCAGCCAGGTAGTCTTTAAACTTCTCTGTCACGGCCCAGACAAGCGCCAGAAGTTCGAGTTTAAAAGAACTATAGTTCTGGTCGTTCTTCTCCGCGCCTCTCAGACTCCTGCTGGCGTAGGCGATGACTCGCTCTTTGTTGTCCTGAACCTGGGACAACACTGCACCCAATCCTTGGTGACTTGCATCTGTGTACAAGCGGAATGGCTGACTGTAGTCGGGATAGGCTAGAATTGGTGGTTGCGTCAGAAGTGCTTTAAGCGCTTGAAAGGCTTCCTCTTGACGCGCTGTCCAGTCTACCGGAAGCTTTCGGTTGTAGTTTTCTCTGGGACAACCGCGCACCAACTCATTCAGAGGCTCGGCTACTTGGGCGAAGTGTGGTATGAAACGCCGGTAGTAACCTGCGAATCCAAGGAAGCTTCGGACTTCTTTGACGGTAGTTGGTCTTCGCCAGTTCTGGACTGCAGTGATCTTTTCAGGATCAGGTTGGACGCCTTGTGCGCTCACGACATGCCCAAGGTAGTGAACTTGGGGTTTCAACAGGTAGCACTTGGAGGGCTTCAACTTTAGGCCGTGCTGTATAAGTACCTTGAATACCTCGGACAGGTGACGAAGGTGTTCTTGGTATGTCCGGGAGAATACAATAACATCGTCCAGGTACAGTAGCACACTCTGGAAATTCTCATGGCCGAGGCACCTCTCCATAAGCCGTTGGAATGTGGCTGGGGCATTACATAGCCCAAATGGCATACTATTAAATTCAAAGAGTCCCATCGGGGTCGTAAACGCAGTCTTTTCACGATCTTCAGGCGCCATAGGGACTTGCCAGTATCCACTGGTTAAGTCCAGGGTCGAGAAACAGGTAGCTGATCCCAAAGCCGTTAGAGATTCCTCAATCCGCGGCAATGGGTATGCGTCTTTGTGCGTGACGTTGTTGAGTTTACGATAGTCCACACAAAATCGTAGGGTTCCGTCTTTCTTCTTGACAAGGACTAGCGGGGCTGCCCAGGGGCTGTTACTCTCCCGGATGACATCAGCATCTCGCATCTCTTGGATCAACTTTTTCACCGGTTGGTACATCGCTGGTGGTATTGGACGGTGACGCTCCTTGATTGGATGGTGGTCGCCAGACAGAATGCGATGTTGTATGGTCGTGGTCTTACCAAAGTCCAATGGGTGTTTGCTGAATGCCTGTTGGTAACGCTTGGCCACATTGCGAACCCCATTGATGTGCTCTATAGGGGTATTGGCGTCTCCCACGTTCAATTCATCCCACCAGGACTTCGTGGCTCCATTCTGAATGTTCTCAGCAGCTTGGGTGGAACGCTGTGTGGCGGTAGAATCACCAGAGAGAATGTCTTCTGGTGCTAACCGGTGTAGCAGGGCCACAGAGTGGAACTTGTGGAGGTTCACGGGAGCATCGCCCAAGTTGACTAAGCGGACAGGAACACGTCCATTGGAAACTGTAACAAGGCTGCGGGCAGCCATGACAAGTGGTTGGCCATCTACCTGTATGGGTTGTAGCAAGGCCTCGTAGTCCTGATTTTCTATGCCCGGATGGGCACGGCACCACACCATAGTTTCTGTTCCAGGCTGTAGGGTTACTGGACGGGTATCTTGGATCCGGACTCGACCAATTTCACCTTGTTTGTTGGCGAACTTGTGCTGGGCATTGAGTACACGAATGGCCCGCTGAATGGTCTGCTGGTCACTGGGAGAAGCTGTAAGGAGAGAGGCATGCAAGGCATCCAACACTTCTGCAAAGCAATGGCGTAAAACATTCATGCCTAATATTACAACTGCAAACCTATCATCCTCTACATCAGTGACAATTACACCCTGTCTAGGCAGTTTCAAGTCCCCAATCTGGATAGTGGGTTCCCAATAACCCTGCTGTGGTATGGGCTGTCCATTGCTGGCACACAGATTTATCCATGTGTCAGGTGTTCTATTCAACACATCTAAGTCCCAATGTTCAAGGAACACCTGCTTGCGCAGGGTTGTTACCTGAGATCCAGTGTCCACCAACGCTGTCAGAGGGACGCCGTTCACCCGGATTGTGATGTGTGGGCAGGCTGAGACGAAGCGTGACAATGGCACTGAAGATTCACCTGGGCCCTTCTTCTTTCCTCCCGAGGGGCGGCCCGCTGCCTCGGGGGTGGCCCGTTTAACTGAAAACACTGAGGCCTGGTGTGTCCATATCTATGGCAATAGGTACAGTATGGCCTCTCACTCTGCGGAGGTTTCACTGAAGACGGACGTCTGGGTGGCGACTCAGGTGAGATGTTGAGACTTCGCAAAGGATCACTGGACGATGAAGACGGCTGGGTCAGACGATCTAGACGGACGGTGATCTGTTCCATGGCACGGGTCAGATGATCCACTCGGGCCAGAAGGTCATCTCTGGAGTCTGCTAGTGTAGTCTGCGCAGTTTGGGCAGCAGGTGAGGTACCCAGAGGTAGTGGCAGGACAACTGGAGCAATGCTTGTTGAGGGTCCAGGTGAGGGAGCACAGATGACTGGGCTCGGCTGAGGCTGCTCCTGTCCCAAGACCTGGATGGCAAGGGCTTTGAAGTCTGCAAACGTGATGCTGGGATGTTGTGCAGCAAGCATTCGCAACTGACTCTGGAGCAATGTGGTACCCGCCCCTTCTATGAAGCGGTCAAGCAAGATTTTATCAGAGTCCACATTTTCACGTGGATCCACTTGCACCACAGCTCTGAATGCCTCTTGGAGGGATAAAGCATAGTCCCGCAGGGTCTCACCAGGTAGTTGTCGTCTGGAAAAGAAGCGCATCTTTACCTCGGAGACAGATCGCACGTCAAAGTTCACCTGGAGTTTGTCCAGAATTTGCCCAGGGGTTTTTTTGTCAGAGGCAGGCCAGGATTTGACCTCCCTAGCTGCAGCACCCTCAAGCTGGCCCAGCAGGATCTGTATCTGCTGTTCTGTATTCAGAGGATAGAACTGGAAGAGAGACAGCATCTTCTCACGAAAGTCCCTGAGGGTATGCGCCTCCCCTTTGTAGCGCGGCAGCCATGGTGCGCCAGGGTAAAATGGCATGGAGAATGGTAGGCTGCTCGCCATGGGCACTGCTGGATCACTAGAAACAGATGGCACAATGTCACTTTGCTCAGTCATGTTGTTTGCAGGTATGACTGGAATTAGGTCGCCGTCTCTTTAAGAAACTCAACTGCTTGCTGGCAGGGAATGGAGACTACAACTTGGAATGCTGTCCCTTTAAGAATGCTGTAGCTATTAACAGAGTCACTGTGATGCAGGCTGACGGTGTGCTCCCCCTCTTTAATGGTGGCACTCCTCACGGACACTGTACACGGAAAACACTCGCTGGGGCCGTGGGAGGACTGAAGACAAGGACAGGGAGGCACAGTACTCACTGACAGCAACTGCAGCGTGGACCAGAGATCAGCGGTGCACAGCAGGGACGGTGATGTGGCACCGGAGAGTCAGAAATGGCGCCGGCACGTTCGCCTTTTATGGGTGCGCTGGAGCATTGCGCTCAGCATTCTGGGCTCTCCTAAGATGGCGGCAGATGGGTCTCCTGGCCTCATGGGCAGTGCTAAAAATCTCCCGCACTTTTGCAAGGTACAGTTAACCCTTTGTGGGCGTTCTTACACAGCGATGTGGCGCAGCAAACAAGTCCTGGGCGTTTTAACTCTTCCAGGGCTGTAACACACTGAGAGGGCAGTCTTTAGGGCTTACTTCAGGGGTATAGGGCTCCCCCTCTTTGTGGCAAGCACTCTCAGGGAATAAACTTGATCTTAGCAAAGTCCACAATAAAGACCGATGCTCTGGAGACAATTTGGCGCACTTTTCGTGGCGACTTTCTCAAAATGGCACACACCCGTATCCTGTTCGTGACGCCAGTTTTTCTTGCGGTGACCAGATGGAAGGTAACGCTGCAGTTGGGATTGCGGGGTGCAAACAGCACAGACTTGTCACGGTCTCTGGGCACGAGGGCGCAGCGCTGGTGCTGTCCCACGTTACCACCACTGGTACCGGTGATGAGGGGGCTGCACAAATGTTGGTGGTGATTGTTCCCCCGGGGCGCTTCCCCTATACTGTGCCGACTGGTGGTGTTTGGGGCGCCCTGATGTTGTCGGTGCAGAGTCAGACACAGAAACGGTTGTAAAGTTGAACTTTTACTTCCATGGGTGTGGAGGCACAAATGCTTAAACAGTTTCTTCAATACAAAACAACGGGGTACGCCTGGTGACACAGCAAAGTCCTGGGGTGCAGGGTAGACTTAGTGAATGGTGTTCCTAGCCCTTATACTTCAGTGTTACAGCCCTGAGGTGCGTCTGGGCTCCTATTTGGCTCATAGGAGGATGCCCACCATGATACTAGTACATAATATTCCCCACTCACGTTATGTGGTCCTGATAGCTCAGAGTTTCGGGGTGCAATAGTCAGGGTGGCAGGATATTCCACAGGTCTGGCCTTGGCCCCTGGATCCTGTGATACTTGCTATGGAGCACGTGTTCCAGAATGTTCTCTCCACAGTCTCATGCTGACAAGATAATGATGCTTGACTTCCTTCAGGGCGATGGCTAGGCAGACAGGGGACAGGATCTTCTGAATAGCTGGAGTATGTCAGCTCTCCAACCTTCCTGGGCCTGTCTAGGACTTGAGATTCCTGCACTAAACTTACTGCTTTCTTCACAGGACATCACACTTATCTCCTCACCTCCTCCTCCTAACACTCCACACTTCTAACTCCTCACACGCAGGACCTTCCTGCAGGGGTGTTACCATGGGGACCCAGTGATCATCTGACTCCTCCCCTTTTCCCAGGCGATGTCCTCCCATTGGACATTTGGTTACTATTCAATCCTATGGGAGGTGTAATGCATGTGTGAGGCTCACTAGGTGGCGCTGTGTTGTGTGAGACTCAGGACCCCCTGCTATGTGACACAGGCTATGAAGCAACAGGAAATAATACAATGCACAGAGATCACCCTCAGCCCAGCCATAGCCAGCTCTGGGATGCCACACTCACACCAACCTCCATCACGCTGCACTTGCGGAATTCTGCGCAATATTCCTCAGCAGAGCGTTTGCCCTGCCGCATGGTGAGGAGTTGCGATTCCGCAAGACCAATGTGGTCTGGCTCAGCATATATAGACCCCAAGGAAAAAAAAAAAATTTTTCAAAGTCAGTCCACTCCTCAGCCCCTGGAGGGAGTTTAAGGGCCCAAGCTTGTGGATCCCCCTGTAGGAGGGATATAACTACTCCCACCATTTGGGCCTGGGATGCATGTGGATTAATCCGGAAATACAAGCGACAAGACTCCCAGAAAATCTCAAACCTTTCACGATCCCCTGAAAAACGGTCGGGGAGTAGCATCTTAACTCTAAAAGGGGCAGAAACAACTGGGGATGCCGCAGTAGCATCAGTAAGGGTCTGCACCTGTTTAGCAAGCTCAGCTACCAGAGCTACCAAACCTTCCAACTTGGCTGCAAGGCCCTGAATAGGATCCATGCTGACCCTATAGGAAGCAATGGCAGAATGTATGGGCCGGTTATTCTGTAAGGGTCTTGCCAACCGTAGCAACACCCTGACACTACAGCAGCGGTCTGGGAGGAAGGCCAGAGACAAGTGAGCCCTAATCTCACCCCAGCCACTGTCCCTTCCTATTGCCTCAGTTACCCTAAACGGTAAAAGGACAACTCGAAGACAAGCCCTATACTGGGTAAGTGTGTAAGAGACAGCCAATGTTGTCCTAAGCTTCATTTGTCTGT
This sequence comes from Leptodactylus fallax, assembly GCA_947044405.1. Classification (NCBI taxonomy): domain Eukaryota; kingdom Metazoa; phylum Chordata; class Amphibia; order Anura; family Leptodactylidae; genus Leptodactylus; species Leptodactylus fallax. Next base: position 5,522,820 of record CAMRHE010000005.1, on the reverse strand, counting down.
ATAAATTGTTAATGTTGAATGTATTTCTGTGATTCTGTTCCTTTAAGACAGCAGCCATTGTAATTGTGACATGATGCTGGAGAGACACCCCCCTTTTATGTCAGCCTGCCTGTTCTGCAGACAGAGTGTGAGCAGAGAAGCAGGAAGTGACGAGACAGAGAGCAGCAGCCATCTTGGCAAGAGAGAAGACAGGTGTCTATGTTGTATTGAACTGGTGTGGAGATTTTTCTGTACAGCTAAGCTGTATCTTGGTCCAGAGACAAACAGAGTGTAAAGAGACAACAGGACTAGTGAGTCCACGTGAAAGGAACTGTGCTCAGTGGCTGATCAGTGAGACTGACATTGTGACTGTGTATATGGATACCACATATAGAGACTCGCAGTGCTGTTGACGTACTGGACAGTAACTGCTAAACCCCGGCTTACATCCCAGCTCAGTGTATGGATTCGGCAGGACTGTCAGTGTGCTGAGTGGAATCTGCTGTTGGATTACATTGCATTCATTTGGTTTCCCTGTTAAAGAGGACTTCATTTCTCCCAAGATCCTGATAACCGTGAGGGGAGGACGCTTCACTATAAAAGAAAGGACCGACTTTGGGCCCCACCGCGCGCTTCTACGGACTGTAAGCGGTCCACCTGGACCACTGGGGAAAAGGGGGTGCACCCAAATGTGAAGTCAGGGTCAGTTAGGGATAGATTTGAGTATATTGTTCATTCAGTGTCCATACTGCAGAAGTGGACAGAGTAAAAGTAGAAACCATTGCAGAATTTGCCTTGAAATTGTTCATGCTATATTGTATATTTTGCTTGTCTTTATCCACGTCATTTTACCTTTAACTAGCCTTTATTAACTTATAGTAAATATATTTTTTTTTTTCTTGAACTACCGCGTGTGCGTTCATTTCTGGTTGCGGAGTCCAAACCACCTGCCTTGCTCTCGGTTCACAAGTGACACACAGAACAGGACAAGACAAAACAACACAGAAGCAGAGTGAGCAAGCCAAGGGGTCAGTAACAAACGAGCAATGCAGTACAGAATCGAAATCCAAGAGAATAGTCAAAAAGGCAAGCCAAAGGGTCAGAGAAACAGGTAACAAAATAGCAAGGGATATAATAAGGAGAGCAGGCAAAGACAGAGCAATAACCGGCCACCATGTGAGTGCTGACAACTTGTTTATAGAAAGTCTGGGACCAGCCCCAGAGCTGATAGGTACACAGGCTGTCAATCACACAGGCCAGGAAGAGATTAACTCTATACTGTCCAGAGAGAAATGTTCCTAATTACACGGGTGTGGCTTTACACAGCAAGGGAACTAGGACCATGTTCAGACTGAGCATCAAGAAACTTACACAAAGAACCAAACTGAAGACGCCTCCTTCGCCACTGCGTGCGAGCGGAGGGCGGCGCCAAGACCCGAAACGGCAGAGACATTACAGCAGCCTTCAAAAAATTGCAAAAATTTATATTTTTCATGGCCGTTTTCAACGTTTCTTGTGTGAATATAGGTTAATAGTTCAGAGGAGTTTCCTGTCGGAATACCACTAAAATAAAACAAGTGCTTGGTGTTATCACCTGTGGCTTGTAAAGTTTTAACAACATACCATGAAGCTGGCATGTAAAGAGCATGAGGACATGACGGGATCTGCTATATCAGGACCACATTCACTATTTTTATGCCGAGACTATTCCTGTAAATGTTTTCCTCCAGTTCGGACGCTTATTTATAGACTTTACAGCAAATGTAACCCAAAATGTAAACACAAATATGGTCATTTACTGCCGTTTATAGCCAGAAATAGTATATTACCACAGAGTAACTCTAGAATTTAATGTACTCTAAAATATTGTGAATTGCCACAAAATACTGAACAAAATGAAGGCTTGTATGGGAGTATGTGGTATAATTATATATATATATATATATATATATATATATATATATATATATATGCCTTTTAAAGGTGCCTCAATTCATTTAGTTTTAAAAAAGGTCACTTATGTCACCCTATGGATCTGAAAACTTCTGCATATGTATGATTTTTGGTGGATGATCCTGTATCACATGTCTTCTAATGTGAAACTACCAAACTGTACTACGTTTGTACGTTTGCAGCAATACAACTACTAGTGTGCCGTGGTTTTGCTCTACGTGACAGCACAGTCTATGACATGGCAGATGGGGCAGTTGGATGGATGAATCTATATCATCTATCTCAGTTGATACCTATACTTCATGCTACTAAAAGTCTATATTTGGAATGATGTAGGGGCAGATATTGAGAATTTGGGATAACGTGGAGAATTCCTACCAAGGATATCCCAGCCACAGACACCAACATGGCAACACATCATGTCTAGCCCTCTTAACAGAGTCACATGAAAGGAAATGTTTCTCCATCCTACAAGATATAAACTCTCAATTAAAGGGATTTTCCAACAAAAACTATTGTTTTGAAACTAAAAATAATTCACAAATGTAGGGATAGGGGACAATATAGGGACATAAAGATATTTTGGGGGGTGCCCTTCTGTTTATGGTACCTGTATTGTGTCAAAGGCAATGGTAGAGATTTACTGTGATGTAGCTGTATTCTGCTGACAGCTATAGGTAAAGCACCATTTTTAGTATAAAATAGCTATCCCTGGCTCTACTTTGAGGTTTTCCCAGGTAAATGATTTTTTAGTAACAATAAACAGTCACAACTACTTGTTCGCAATTTCTCAATCATAATGTGTAACGAAAAATGTACATTCAGAAACGTACACTATGGAACGTGGCCCCAGTGCTGACAATTGTCAGGGCTCAAGGGAAGCCAATGACATACCCAATAAAACAATGATACATGTGTATAGTGGTAAACTAAAGCATATGGGGCAATTTCACACCTAGGGCTTACAGAGATGCAGTTGGTGTTATCTCTAAATTACTGTCATTTAGTAGGTTGTATTTACCAGTCAATACCGGTCCTTCCAGTTCTTCATTATGCCGTAACCAGAATAAAAGAATGGATCTCCCTCCAGGTGTTTAGTTCCGACTTCCTGTCTGCATTGATGTCTTTACCTCTAGAGACATAACAAGCTGTTCTTCGGGTATAGTAAGTGCTGTGTGACTTATTAGTAGGGAGGGCTTTTATATAGTTTTTTTGTCGTCCAGATGTTAGCCGTGAATGAATGGGAAAATACCAATTTTGCTGTATGTTTATGATGTTTTAGAAAATCTTGCATTTCTTGGAGACTATGTTCTACCTTTGGCATGACTACAAGCTCTGGGTGTGTGTTCCATAGAAAAAAACATATAATAAAAACCGCATGTGAAAACATATGTGCCTTGTTTACATGCAGATTATTTTATTGAACTAAATTTACGCCTCTACATAGGCCAAAAACTGACCACAAAGGGCAGATGACGTGTCATCAACCAGGAAGACCTGTCACCAGGAACGATTCTCAACAGAGAGTTTGGGAACCATGCAGATCAGCAGATTGTATTCACATGTGAGTGTGTGCAAAAGTTTACTTGTGACTTTTTTAAGTGCATACAGTCTAATTTCATGAACCCAAAAAACACTATTAGGCCGGGGCCCCACATGGCGTTAATGCTGCAGTTTGCCTGTGGTGGAAACACCGCAGAAAAAAATCACGGCGTTTTACAGTCATAACAGTGGATAGGATTCTAGCGAATCCTATCCCCACTTTGCAATAAAATACGCGCTACAGACGTGCTGCGATTTCCAAAACCATTGCGGTTTTGGAAATCACAGCATGTCAATTATACCTACGGCAATGCCGACGGTTTCCCTATAGGTATAATTGAAGCAGAAAGTCCGCAAAAGAAACCTCTGCAAACTTTCTGTACAAAGCGCTATGGGAAGAACGGCGATGTGTTGCCGCCATGGTTTTTCCCGCAGCACTTTATTGCTGCGGCACACCATGTGGGGCCTTAGCCTAAAAACTGCACCAGAACACCTCTACCACCACCAACATTTTTCTAAACCAGTTATATGCTCTGTAGGGGCTGTTAGCGACACTGTGAATGTTCTTAGTAAAATTAGCTGTTTTAACCCATATGCAAATGAGCTTTTCAGTGCACCCGGGGTGCTGCCATGTCTGCAAGAGCACCCATTGACTTGTGATCACCACCCAGCACCATCCCCTAACAAAACTATCAACAGCTGCCAATGTGCAGGGCCATAAGCCAAAATGTGCAGGACCATAAGCCATTATTTGCATATGGATTAAAACTTTATTTTCTTGGAAGCAAGTCATAAGTCACACAGACATTGGCGCCTGAAGAAAAAAGAAGTGACACAAGTTGAAATGCAATGTGCCTTGAGAACTCAATATTTCCTTCCGACTAACAGCGAACATCTGGCTGCAGGATTTTTGGAGAAAAATGCCAGAAAGCAGTCATGCTAACACCAAAGTTACAAACTGGTAAAGTGGCACTACTGGTCCAAGCAGGGACAATTCTGGCTTTTCTGCTGCCTAAAGCAAATGTGTGTCCCCCCCCCCCCACACACACACACACACAATAGTAATTTGTCCCCAGCACTCCAGTGTCTGCCACTAAAACCCATTTGGTCCCCAGAAGCCCTGCTCCCCAAGTGACACAGTGGCAGGCATCAGAACACCAGTAATAGGTGTTCCATAGTGGCCTCCATACAGAATAATGTCCCATAGTGGCCACTCCACACAATACAATGTTCCTAGTGTTAGCTCCTTCGCACAGTATAATGTCATATAGTGGCCTCCACACAGCATAATGATCCATAGTGGCCCCTTCACATTGTATAATGTCCCATATTGACCCCTCCACACAGTATAGTATCCCATAGTGGGTCTTATGAATTTTCCAAAAATTTTGGGTTCAGCCGAAACTGAAATTTTTAGTGTTGGCCACTCACAAGATATTATAATACTTTAGGGTCTCTTCAGACGCAGGAGAGGTGATCAATCATAAAAAACAATGTTACTCACCTTCCCTGGACTCCAGCGCAGCTTTCTGTTCTCTTCGGCGCTTCTACCTGTCATCAAAGACCGCTGATTGGGCATAAGGGTTTATATCGTCGTCATGTAATCTCAGAAGATGGCTGAAATTACAGTGCTCACAATCTCTGGCAGTCCTGTTGAAATGAATGTAGCAGTGCCCTAGGATTTAGACTGAAGTGCAAAGCATTCCCTTGCAGATCGGAGGTCAGTCTCTGATTTTGTGGGCAAAACCCTTTAGAGGAACAGATAGCACAAAAACTAGTGCATTCATATTGTTGAACTCAACATTCACTGACTGGAAGTGTCAAAACTGGAGTATTGGGGGTTTGGTTTGAGTAAGGGTTTGTTCAGACAGTGGAAGATGAAGACGAATTTAAGGCGGACATCCATGGGAGATTCTCCTTCATTTCCCTCCCCTGCCTCACCCCCGCGGCTCCCCGCCGCAGCTTTCCATTGCTTATTGGGCCCAAATAAATGGGTCTATTCATCAGGATGTCTTCATCTGGATTATGTGGCTAAATCACTCATAGAATCCTTGGTCAGATCGGGCAAGACACTTATTTTTTTAGCGTCCTGCTCCAATCTCTGCCTCCCTTTGAACACAATGGCTGGCAGAATCAGGGAGGAATCTGTTGCAGATTTTAAGTCGGAATCCTCCTCAAAATTAGTGGCAGATTCTGCCATGTGAACAGGCCCTAAGTATGCTTTTTTATTGACCCACAGCCTGCTGGGTCCTTTAAGTCATCATTGTTTTTTTTGCTGGACAACCCCTATAGGTAATGATCTGAGAATGATGATATAGAGAATATGGTGTTAACGTTGTAAGAAGTTGTGACCTACTCCAGCGAGCTCCAACACTGGGCTCGGCGTCTGTGAGATACATGTGGATTATTTTTGTTGGCTGGTTGCTGCTGAATTCTGAAGGCTTCAGATCTCTCCTGTTTTCACAGGTGCCGGATGTTGTCGCTCAAAAGTCTGAGTGCAAATGAGTTTCTATCTTTTCAAATTTTTGAAAATATATTGAAATATTTCAGATCCTACAAAGAAGTGAAAAGCCCAACCTAATGGATTATCCTATAAAGCAAATAGTGCAGAAATAATTACAAGCTAATGAACTGATAAAAAATGGATGGATTCATTAGGGATCTTGCAGTTTGACAGGACTTCAAAGGCTTCTGTGACCACGACTGTCTTGTCTCAGTGGATAGAGTGCCACCTGCTGGAGAGATGATGTGTCACATTTACAGCCATGGTTGCTTTGGTTGCATATTATTATTATTATTATTATCGTTCCATGTCTTGGCCTCCTGCTGGTGGTTTATAGGTGGGTGGTGCCCCGACCTTAGCCCAATACTTTTCTAAGGATGTGTAAGTTGCCATAAGTGAGATGTTCTGCACTTCTCAGGCATTGTGTTGTCCTGGAAGCTCTTGAAGATTCTTTTTATGTTGGTGCCGAGAGATCCGACCACCACAGGCTCGATTATTATTATTGTTATTATTATTATTATTAATTGTTAGATAGATAAAATATTATTTTTATAAAGACGAAATATTTCACATAATTTTAATTATGTAAAATTAGAAATATTCAGATAAGGGGTCACTAGCCATAGCAGCTTACACTCTAAAAAGAATTCTGTTAGTAACACAATAGCTATACAATGCTAGCTTTGTCCAGGGAACCAGCCCCATGTGTTAGCATGGGTAATATAAATAAAGCTACAATGAACCCATCAACAGCCAGCATTTGAGAAACAGGGATACAAAGTGTAGAGTTATGTATCAAGGTCAGTTAGCCGAGGACCACAAGGCATTGACATATCTTTGACCAGATCGGGTCATGTATGGAACATGGACTATTGTTATGTGACATACTGTAGGCCTCCTTGAAGATGTTTCAGTGCACATGGGAAACTGGGAATGTTTCAACCAAGTCTCAATATCTGGTGCAGAGAGTTCCACAGATTTGATGCAGCACAGGAGAAGTCTTATATAATACCCCCTGCCTGGAACCCTGTTGGTTCCCCAGCGAGTTTGGGTTTTTAAGAACAGAGCAGAAAGAGATGTCTTAGGAATGGCAAACTAATATGAGCCTGTCCAAAGATGCTTGGCTAAACACGCCTACAGCCAAAAGTGCTAGACAACAATTACCAAACACTTTACTTCTCCTCATGAGCTTCTTCAAGGTAGAACTGGGAGAAGGACATACTTGCCTACATTTGAGGAGCAGATCCCAGGAGAGTGGTGTGCACGGACGAGATCACACCCCTTATGGGCATCACCACAACAACAATGGGTATAACTATGCACCTTTTTCATGGCACAGGCACAAAATGTGCTGACCATACCCCATTTTCTGATGTGAGCGATACATAAAATATCCAAGTCACACATAAAATTACGGGTCTCGAGTGATATGTCAGCTTTTCTGAGAGGTCACCCCTTTTTCAGGAGCTTCAGGGACATTTAGAGAGAAGAAAGTATGGAGAAGACATTCCAAGGGAGTGGATAAATTGTTCAGGCGTTCCCCCATGCTAGGAATGTTGGGAATCAGTTTATTAGAGAGGAGTGATTTGGGTACTACTCGTACTGTCAGGAGAATAGTAGTCTATACTATGTGAAAAGAGAGAGCAGAGCAGCAGATGTCAGACCCATATAGGAGCTGTCCTGAGTTTTGCCCTGGGCTCATGGACCCATTATAATACACAGGCATATGTATGTGGCCATTACAATACAATGGGTCAGTGCGGTAACAGTGAAAAACACAACTAACACACTGATAGTGCAGACATTTGTGTGAATGGAGCCTATTTTGCACTGATATCAGAAAAGTTTTTAGGCTTCTGATTTAAACAATGGCAATAGGTTTTGTTTAGTCCCATGTTTCTCTCTGGATTCTTAAAGGGGTTGTCCCGGATCAGAAATTAGAAAGCAGCCAGCAGGGAAGGTATAGAAAATAAAAATGCACGGATACTTACCTGCATCCTCCCCCTGTTCCTTCGCTGGTCCTTCTGTCACCTCTGCAGCTCTGTTTGTATACAGAACGTTTGCAGCAAAGATGCCATGTTCATGGGACGACCAGTCTGTCTACAAAAAGAGCAGCGGAGGTGACAGGAGGCCCAGCAAAGAAACAGGGTGAGGATGCAGGTAAGTATCTGCGTTTTTATTTTCTATACCTTCCCTGCTGGCTGATTTCTAATTTCTGATCTGGGACAACCCCTTTAAGTGCAGTACCTCCTAGTAAAATAAACTACTTTATCCAAAGGTGGCCATACACATTGGACAAATATTGGTCAAACCTGTCGATTTCGTCAGGACCAGCAGATCATATAATGTGTATGGTGCTTTGAGTCCAGGTCCCACGACAGTGTTCAGAAATGCAGCCTACACACTTCAGTCCACATTTCACAGACAGAAAACTTTAAGGGTATGTCCATACAGGACAGAATCTGTAATGGAATATATATGTTGTAGATTCAGCAAGGAACTTGTGACATAATCTGTATATTTTACACAAGGACTTTGTTAGGGATTTGGCACCACAGGTCAACTTCTGCATGATTTTTTTTTTTTCTGTAGGGATCAGATTTGTTAATATTTCATCCACTTTGCTCACTACTACAAACACTGCAGATTTTCTTCCTGCAATTCCACAGCAGGAAATTTGCATTGTATCCTTTCCACATGTATTTACCCTAAAAGTGACAGGCGTTCCTACTGCTATCCGGGTTCTGGAGAACACCAGGAGAATTCCAGGGGTCCTTGGTGAGGAAATGCTACCTTAGAGACATGGTATGTACTTACAAGGATTCACGTACTAAAGGCTGAAAACCAAGAGTTTAGATAACCCACAAGGCTACCATGTCTCTTAATGTGAAATAGTGCTCATAACATGTAGAAAGTGATCCATTGCTAGATTAGTGCATTATGTCTTTATAGATAACATTATGAGAAGTCTGTCTGGACATCTGTGTTATACATACAGGAATACATCTGTCATTACACTGCATAACCTTCCTAATAACTGGTCTTATTTACTATGGCTTAAGACTTAATGAGAAAGACCCCTGGGAATGTCTTCTACAATGTCGGTGTTTATCCAGCTAAGGTGAACTGCAGGTTGTCCTTCACTGCCCATGATTATTAGTGGCGCCATCACTTCTCTTTTGTGACACTTAATCTGTTGTTCCAGTTCCTGTCGTATTGACTCCTCGGTGTGTAATGAAGTGTATCTGTGACCCTTGAACTGACACCAACCCTCTGTTAAAGTTCTTCAGAAATACTGCGTGAACTGCAGATTCCTCTAACCAATGACGTCTATGTAATTTGGAGAAAGTCAACGAATTAATAAAATAAGAGGAAATATTTCATCTGTTACGTAAATACATGGCAGAAAATAAATCAGTGTCCAGAAATGGCAAGTTTGTTGTGAAACTTGAGCAAAGGTGGCTGGCAGACCTCTCTGGTGGAGACGTTCTTAAAAAGTCTTCACATGTCCTGCTTAGAGATGAGAAAACCGGTTTCAAATTAACCAGAATCAACCCACGTTTTCCAAAAGTTTTTTTTTTTTTTTTTAGAACATGAAGATATTAAATCTAGCTAGAACAACAAGAAATTGAAATTCAAGAGACTGCTATCTTAGAGCAATATGGATGCATGTAGTTAGACAAATATGTTGTGGCAACCTAAAATAGAAATTTGTGATATCTCTGTCTATCATCTAATAGACTAATAGTCTGTGACCTCATGGGTTAAATTAATGATCCGGGTCCAAAAAGAGGCAACTACCAGACAGATCCACCAGGTAAAAAAAAAATGATATAAAAAAAGGCAGATCCACATGGGGAGTGCCGACATCCGCTGCTTTTTTTTTTGCAACTTGTGGAGCCTTAGCCTTAGGCCCCTTGCAGACGACCGTGGGCAAGAACAGTGTGCTATCCGTGTTTTTCCCAGATAGCACACTGACCCATTAATTTCTATGGGCCCATACATGTAAGCCGTGTAACGGGGGTGGGCTCCCCAGGATACAGCGAAGTCACGAACAAAGGAAGCGACTCCAAATCAATTTAGTAAAAAACAAGATTTCACTTAGTGTAGTAACACCTCTTTACCAAAAAAAAACTCTCCCAATTATTTACATACACTCAGCCAGAAAGCTGAGACCCTGGTGTTGTACAGCGCGGTGCCCTCTCATGTGCAGCTCCAAAACACTCCAAGCTTTTACCTATCTGCAGGCTGCAACTAACCAGCCGCTTGTTACCTTTTTATCACTCTAGTCACAGGAACAATTCAGTGAGTGTGATAGGGGCACCGGCGGTATAACACAAGAGCTTACAAACTTATCAAAATACCCCTATTCCCCACAAAGTACAACCAAGTAAATATAATAGTAGGTCAGCTTGCAAGCCAAAGAAATGTGACAATGTATAAGATGTCGCTTCTAGACTTCCTCAGACGCTCCTCTCTGGGAGTTACAAGTCTATAGAATTCTCTGAGTCTGAGTCCTTACTACCGAATAGGTAGATAATTCACCAGTAGTGTGGCCTGTGAAGATGAGTATGCCTAACTAGTCTAACTACAGGCCCTTACTCAGTCCCAAGCAAAACATTGTAATGCGGTGCGTGCACGATTACTTCTCTTACTGATCCAGCTTTGTTGGGTACCTTTTAGCCTTGATGTGGAACAGCTGGAAGCGTGGCTCATCCAGAAAACATGCGATCTCACTGACAGGGCCACTTCTCAGCTGGGTCCTTGATAGAAATCTTCAACTTAGGATACTGTCTGAACAAACCCTGGAACAGTCTCTACTTCATCACCCCCTTGTTATATCTCTGATCCCTTAGGAACCCTTTTTCTCTCACTTCAGTCCTTCTTTTTCTAAAAGCTCAAAAGCACACTCCTAAGATGGCTGCCACACACACTCTGCTTCTTCTTGAACCTCCTCTGCAGAACAAGGTCTCCGCATCACTACTCCAGGAAATTACAGAATTACAGTCCTTCCCATTTCTGAGGTAACAGTGGCCTCTTTGTGGTCAAACAAACAAATGTCAGTTTATAAAAAAAAATAAACTTATGTATAGAAACAGGTACATTCATAACATAAGGGCTGTTTCCCCATCTTACATACACATGACCATTATTTCCACTGATCAGTGTGCGGGCCGAGAGTCTGCGGCGCAAAATATAGAACATGTCCTATTCTGTTCAGTGTTTGCGGAACGGACTAGTCCATAGAAGCCTACGGGAGACTTCAGTGTGCCGTCCCTTTTTTGCAGCCAAGCTAGGGATATCATTAGATGTCTCCTGTGTTTTGTTTTGTTTTTTTTGTGGATCCGCAAACTCGGATAACACACTGATGACACGCTGAAGACACTCTGTCCATTTTTACAGACATACGGCACTGATGCTGAAGACACAATGATAACACTCTGTCCACAAAAAAGGAACACTGATTACTAGTTTGCGGACCACAAAATACACACGGTCGTCTGCAACTGGCCTTATACTGGAATTTTTTCAACAAAACTAAATATCATTCTGCTCAGCTGTTCCTGCTCTGTAACCTCTTGTCTGCACACTGGGCTGAATTTTCAATGTGAGAGATTATCTTTAAATTAAAAACATAGGTAAAACACAGTAAATGAGAAGAGAGCTTATTGTGTGAACATGACATTGCAGCATCCCAGAGTGCTACTGCTTTAATTGTCTGTCTTTTGTGCCTCTGGGTTGTGTTGGTACGTCCCATCTTCTGTGTTAAGTGTTAAATGTACATTGTTACGCAGCTTCCCTGTTATTATCCCTCTCTTTGTTCAAACCTTTGCCTTGGTTTAGCCCTAGCCAATCATAGGCCACTGGGCGGGGTTGTAGGAGACCTAGGTCTTCGGGGTGTCTGTTGAACCTCAGTCTAGTGGAAGCAGAGACCGTGTACAGTTCATGTTGGACTGTGCAGAGGTACTTATGCAGCACTGAGACTGGGCCTCAATGGTCGCCTACACAGCCTCCAGGAGGAATTGTTATCTGCCCCAGGCTCATCTAGAGACAGCCCTGTGAAGGGAGTACCACTGTCTGGACATTTGCATTCTGTGCCATTAGGAGCAGTGGAGGACACTGACAGGAGGAACTCACTCGGGCCTAACCAAAAGGTAACCATATCCCCGTCAGGACTCCCTGCACCACTATCCCCAGCATCCTCATCTGGGAGTGGCACAAGAGGAGTAGTAGTTGGAGAAGTCTGCCATAGAACCTGTATTATCCCTTGGCACCCTCCTAGAACCAAGGCTGGGATATAGGACATTGAGATACTACTACCCCCATTTGGAAGCTGCCGTTGTACCTGTTTCCAGTTGCTGCAATAAAGCTGTTCCCTGTTCAACTGTTACCACTGGCTGCCTGAGTTGTGCCTGCATTACCATCAGGGCCCTTCCGTCCACCATCACACCGGCTCAGAGAGGAGAGGTCCCCTCTCCAACTGGAAGCTCCCCGGGGGAAACTACTAGCACCACCATCCAGGTAGTGCTGCAGGACCCCCCTCAACGGTGTCCAGCCCAGGAGTGGGGTTGGGGGCTTAGTTGGGTGTGCTCGGCCTAGCAGGTGGCATATCATCCGCCATTACTACCCCCATCCTCCGGTTCCCTCCATCTGGGTTACAGCAACACAATAAGGCAATCGTACAATCCAATATTACAACCTTGCATTACTTCTGAGGCATCATACAGACGGAATCAGCAAGCTTCAGTAACCCAGCTTGTGAAGGATCTCGCCTTGCCAAGCCGTTTGGCACACCTGCGACCACCTTCTTTACCTTCTACTCACACACCGTGAGCGGACCGAGTCATAGGATAATACGAAACAAGTTTTTTAAATTTTATATATTTATTAACACAAGTGGGTCGGTACTAGGCATTAACATATACAGAAATATATATCAATTACCAAGCAGATTATGGATTAACTAAAATACAGCACACAAAATAAAAAGGGAAATAAAAGATAGAAAAAATACCGGCACAGGCTTGTAGTCCGTTTCTCTAGGCCGCAACAGGTTTTTGGGCCTAGGGCGCATTCTTAAGCGAGTTGCAAAAGCATGTCTTTTACATGCTGTCCAGAACAAAGGACAAGGCTTTAGGCCTCAATGCTAGGCTCATGCTGCATTCCACAGCTTGAAATGCCCTCACATCTTCTCCAAGATAAGAACTCCTTGCTGCCTCTTTGCTGAATGACCAAGAATCCAGGTCTCCCCCCAACATATGGCTACTGCCCCACCCACATCTCCTCCCCAGGCAGCCCCCCCTTTTCTCTCCTTTGCAGAACCTTCGAAGAGATGGATGCCTTCCTAGGTGCTGGGAGAGATGTGTGTCTGTGGGTGAACTTAAGGTCACTGGCCTTCTCTCCTAGTACACACATAAAACCACTGAAGCATATCGTCCAGCAGAGTAAACCCAACTTAAGCACAACATTCCAACAAGTAGGGGAAGGACTGATATGAGCAAGTAAAAATACATTCCTAAGAAAGATATACAACTGGGGTCGGTTCATCACACAGCTGTTGTGAAGCTACAACACCCAGTATGCATACATTCTCTGCTGTTCTTGGATCTTTCATAGAAGTGAAATGAGCATGCTGGGAGTAGTAGTTTCACAGCTGGTGACCCATGGTCTATGAATTCTTCGTACACACCTATCGAAACTATAACATGCATATGAATCCTAATAGTTTGGAGAGCTACTAACAACATACAGGGGGAATTTATCAATCCCTCTACACTGGTTTTCTGGCACAGAGGGATGATATAATAGAAATCTCCATTTTGGCACATGGGTGGTACAGTATGTAAAATGAACTTGGGTTCCAAAATTGCATTGTGATTTCTGAGAAAGCCTTGATAAAGGGCTCAAGTATGTCACGGCACAACGTTCTTTACCATGCAGTGTTCATATGCCAACAGTCGTACGTATTAAACATTAACATAAAACCTAAAACATAGATGTACAGTATTATGAAAACAGGAACAAGTATTTCAGGTTTAGGAGATCAGTGACCAAAATTTAAAAGAATTTACCTTAAAGGAAAAATTTTTCTAATTCTCTAGATAATTGACTTGTTAAAAAACAAACTGCATAATCTGCAGCCAAACAAATGTAAAATAGCTGAACGAAAATACAATGGCACAATGGGCTGTCCCCATCTTTGTTATGAGTAATTTACTGGGCTGTTTGGGATTTGGCTTCCCTATGGGGAACATCTATTCTTGTATAGGAAGTTCTTTCATGTACGGTGTTACTATTACAGTTAGAAAGCTTTTCCAAAATGCATCACACAGATTTTGCAGGGATCCATAGAAAAGTGAGTTTTGATCCACTATATGGCTTAGGCTATGTTCACATCTACTCCGGAGTCTTTGTTGGAGAATCTATGGCAGAGTTAGCCGAAAATTGGAGGAAATTCCTACCGCATTAAGTTTAAAAACAATGGACACCCAACGGACCCCATTATAGTCCATGGGATCTGCCAGGCTTCATATGTAAACACTGTTTTATCGTTCCGCATCTCCGTGGTCTGGATCCCCCAATGGACCTGAACAATGGAGATGCTACATTAGCGTAACAGATGATGTCTGCATATAAAGCAATACTGCTCATATCACAACTTGTTGGAGTGTCCAAGACTTGTACTGGGTGGAAGGGGGGCGTTCCTCAAAGCTCAGCGTCATCGCTGGGTGGTAAAGGAACGCCCCCTCGACATTACAAAGCTACGTTAGAGTACAGTCGGGGGTGGCGTTCCTCACAGCTCAACGGCACCGATATCTCCAGCCCCGGGGCACATATTGGGAAAATCGACAGGGAATTCAGCACACTGACTTTCTAGCGGTATATAAAACTGCATATGCATGAGGACATGAAAGGTCCTCTTTAAGCCCTCATAAGGGCTCTGTGAGTGGAAAAATAAAAAAGTTATGGGGTTTGGAAGGTGGGGAGTCAAAAATGAAAATTGAAAAATCCCTCCGGTGGGAAGGGGTTAAAACCTATCTATGGCACCACAAAAGGAGAAGATTTGGTTAAAACTTTTGTTGAACATTTTCAAAGTGTTGATATTTAAAAAAAACTTTGCAATCACCATCGATGGCGCTCCTGAAATGGTGGGAAAGCAAAAAGGATTCACCAGAATAGTTTAGCAACAAATTGGGCATCCTGTTCTTAAAGGGAGTCTATCATTCGCAAAACCACTTTTAAGCTAATGGCATGTTGGAATGGCCTTTCGGCGAGCACCCATCTCGTCATCGCTTCTCACCGCCCTTTCATCCGTTGCGGTGACTCCCCTCTTGGTCTTCTCTGTATCTTCTTTCTTCTAAGTCCTTGTACGCTGTGCGCATGCGCGATTGTCTCTTCTATGCTATTGTGACAGACCATCAGAAAATGGCGGCCCGATTGCGCATGCGCAGTTGTGAGAATTCGCTGCCGGCGAGAACTGAAAAGATAGAAGACAAAGAGGGGAGTCACTGCAACGGACGAGTGGACGGTGAGAAGCGATGACGAGATGTGTGCTCGCAGAAGAGGAGGAACGCCCCGGGTGCTCCGTGGTGCTCATTTACATACATGAAGAAACAAATTATCTTGGAATCGGCTGGGAGAAGAAAACAAGGAAAGGTAGGAGAAGAATGGCCTTTTTAAAGGCCACTCCAACGTGCCATTAGCTTAAAAGTGGTTTTGCGAATGATAGACTCCCTTTAAGTTCCACTGCATTACACATCAGGAAAATCTCTCTGCTAAGATGGCAAATTCTGATCTTAATAGTGTGATGACAACAGTTGTGAAAATTGTGAAGGCTCACTCTGCCTTGACCTACAAGCAGTTTCAAGCACTGCTTGAAGAAATGGAGTGTGCATACAAAGACATAGCACTTCACTCCAATGTCAGGGGGCTGAGTGCTGGAGAAGTGCTTGAAAGCTTCATACAGTAAGCTGCACTGATGCAATCACAACCTTTCTTCTTGAGAAGGGCCAGGATTATCCAGAGCTAGAGGATGTCCAATGGCTTGAAAAACGTAGGTTTTTGACAGATATTACATCACACTTGTAGGAGCTCAATAGCTGCATGCAGGGAGCTGGACAGTCATATAGCTGTATGAGATAAGGAAAGAATTCTCTTCCAAACTTTATATTTATGTGGAGGATACAGAGAAGGGGAGATTTCGCTATTTCACTTGAGAGAGTATTCCACTCAACATGAGGTCAGCACAGCTAATATTTGTATGTATATGAGAGCAGATGTGAACCTATGTGTGAACTATGTATTGGAGATACTATTATCTAGTGGGGGCATTATTATGGATTGGGGGCAATGATATGTAGTGGGGTATTATTATGTATTGGGGCATTATTAGGTAGTGGGAGTATTATAATGTAGTGGGGGCAATATTATGTAGTGGAGTATTATGTAGGGGGGCATTATTATGTAATGAGGGCATTATGTAGTGGTGACGATATTATGTAGTGAGAGCATTATTATGTGGTGGGGTATTATTATGTGGTGGGGGTGTTATGTAGTGGGGTATTATGTGGTGGGGGTGTCATGTAGTGGGGGTATTATTATGTAGTGAGCGGGAGCACAAAAGGAGCATTATTACTGAATGGGGACATTAGTACGAAGTAGAGACATAAAAGATGACATTAGTATTATAACATATACAGTATCATGATTATTAAATATACTGTCCGTATTATTTTATACAGTATCCTAATATATACTGTGTCCTGATTATTATATATACTGTCCTGATTATTATATACTGTGTCCTGATTATTATATATACTGTCCTGATTATTATATACTGTGTCCTGATTATTATATATACTGTCCTGATTATTATATACTGTGTCCTTATTATTATATATACTGTCCTGATTATTATATACTGTGTCCTGATTATTATATATACTGTCCTGATTATTATATACTGTGTCGTGATTATTATATATACTGTCCTGATTATTATCAGGAACCCCACAAGTAATGAGTGATTGGCACTCCTGTCCTACCCATAATTTTATTAAGGGAGCTGTCCATACCACCAATAAGTTATGCATGATATGGAAAGAGATCTTCATTAATAAAGTATAGGAAAATGTATAAATGTAATCATTAAACATACACTTCATTGTGATTTCTAATGAGCTGCCCAATTACCCCAAACCAGACTTTGTGGCTAAGTTTGCCATGGAATCTGTTGCAACATTGAGCAGGACACCTTCTTTTACAGCATGCTGGTCCAATATCTGTCTCCTGTTGTTTTCAATGGAAGGCAGAATTAAAGTGGAATGTGGTGCTAAATTTGAGACAAAATCCGCCTCAAAATCAGCACTAAATTCTGCCATCCTGTAAGAGTAATGGTGAAACTGGATTAATTGTAATTGGTACACATAGTCAGTTTCCTGCCACAACTGCCAGGGGATGGATAACTCTGATTCCCACCATTTTAACCCCTTAGATGCTGCATTCATTAGTTAGCAATACATCTAAGCTGTATTAAATCATATAAGTGTAGAATGAGTGTAGTGTTAATTCAAGCCACATTAGGTGTGTACAGAGTGCTCAGACACAAGAAATTGTGATTTAAACTGACTTTTATTTGAGAATACATCACAATTACATTGTAAGTCAATAACGATGAAGGTCTAACCCTTGTTGACACACATACAGAAAAAACATTATATATTTATTTATTTCACCAGCATATTCTGCAGCCCTCTACATTGTCATCAGTCACATCAATTCCTGTCCCCATTAGGGCTCACAATCTAAACTCCTAAATAGTTTGCCCATGAGGTACTAATGCACAGAGTCCACACCGTGTCTAGGGTCAGGGAAATCACCATCCCGCTAGACCTTCAAGTCGTGGCAGAGTCCAAACTGTGTCAGCACCGCAGGGGGTCCCATTCTAATGAAGACAATGTCCTCCGCCCGTTTCCAAAACATTGAGGGGCCTCTCAAAGAAAGGGGTAGTCGAGCCAAAGCCACAGACGGTTGTCTTCATCCTGTATTTTTAAATTTTTAATATTTCAAGAAATCTGGAAAAAAAAAAATGTTAATCCAAATTTGTTTGCAAGGGCTAACTGAAGTTAAAAATTATAGACTTAAATACAATGTGCTGTAAAGTGCTAGCACGCATAGCTCATTCTGCATCACTGTACACTGTTATGATTCACATCATTTCCTGTCCCTATTAGGGCTCACAGTCTAAATTCCTATATATAGTTTGCCCATGAGGTGCTAATGCATAGAGTCCACACCGGGTCAGGAAAATCACCATCCCGCTAGATCTTCAAGTCGTGGCAGAGTCCAAACTGCATCAGCACCGCAGGGGGGCCCATTCTAATGAAGACAATGTTCTCCACCCATTTCCAAAACATTGAGGGGCCTCTCAAAGAAAGGGGTAGTCAAACCGAAGCCTCAGACGGTTGTCATCATCCTGTATTTTTAAAAACTATTTTATAATTTTTAAGATATGCTGAAAAAAATGCAAATGTTAAAGAATCCTAACACTACTAAACATGAATGTACATTAATTGTTGTCTCTGGCGTGGTATCAGTGGCATTATATCACTTATATACGACTACCCTTGTGCAGTATAAACTTCCTGCAGTAACATTAATGGACATCGTCCTTAGAACTGTAGATGAAAGCTACATGACTGCACACGTCTATTAGTAAGACTGATACCCACATCTCTTAAAGGGAACCTGTCCCCTGTATTCTACGTAGTATCCCCTACCACTGAGCTAGACTGCTCTTTTGTAGCTTCCTAATCATGTCATTGTCTAAGTCAAGTAGTAAAGGATAAGCGTAAAAATGACTTTTATTCAATATGCTAAATACCCCATTGCGGCAAGTACACAGTATCAAACAGTCTTAGCGTCAGAGCTAGAGATGAGCGAATATTGTGAGATTAGTTTTGTAGGGAGTTGCTCGATTCAGGCGAAAAGTTTGTTTTGGACCTAATTAAATGTCTAAATTAAATGTGCCTTGCAAAGTTGTTTATTATACTCTAGGGTCTCCCCAGACCCCAAATTATAATATACTGAGGGCAGGGAAGGGGGTTATCACTAAAAAATAAAACATCACTCACCTGTCCCGGGCTGCACTTTAGCAGTCGCCAGTCCTCCGATCCCCTTCTGGGCTCCGTCCACCATCTTGATGACGTCACTCGGCCCCCATGTCTCTGCTGAGATCTGTGGTGATGTGAGGGGTGATGCACATCATTGTGCTCCAAAGCTCCAGCATCAACACATCAATGTCAGCCTGATGATGCTGGAGCGTTGCAATGCAATGATGGCCGCCATTTTTTAGAATATAAAATTTTGGGATAATTCATAGCAAATACAATTTGTTATGAATAGATACGCCATCTCTAGTCAGAGCTTTAACCACACCCATTGTGACATGGTAGAGAAGCGCAGCGTCTGAATTCTTGCCCATAAGCAGTCCTTCCTGATTCCCAGCCATACACAGTGAAGTCAGGTATACTAGCATAAGATTTCGGATGCTGTACCTCTGAAGTGAGACCTTCTGTGCCATGTCAGTCATACAGTAATGGGCGTGATTACAGCTGTGACGTCATCACTGTGTGATGCTGCAAACCCGCCCCAATGATTAGATGAGGAATTTGTATATTGAATAAAAGTGGGTAATGTAATAGCATTACTAAGAAGTTATTAAAGGGGATGTCAGCAAAAAAAAAAAATTATATGAAGTACAGATTATTACTTTTAGGAGTATTGGCATTTTTTATTTTTGCATATTTCTGGAAATTTTAAAAACTATAAAGTAACTGTTAATATTTCCCATTGTTGGCCACTAAAGGGAAGCATCACGCGTGTAATGTGTCAATGTACTCCACAGTACACAGATGATTTCTAGTTGGTTTAGGACCACTGATGACATCATGATTAGGGAGGAGCAAAAGTCCTGGTCTAGCAAATTGAACTGTATGTGCTTGTATCGGCTGCATACGCAACTCGACTACCCTCTTAGCTCCACTCTTTTCGCCTCTCCCCTTTTTTTTTATTTAGCCACCCTGAAGGAAACCTCCAGTGTCAGATCTGAGCTCACCTTCATGTTGTCAGGCTTTGTGCTCCATGTTTTGCTCCTCTTATCATACAGGTGGTGGTTAGAAGAGATGACAGCTGGAAATGATGTAATTATGCCTAGAGACCGTATGTGTCAGAGTTGGCCATAGCAACCAATCAGATCACTGCTTTTACCTGTAGTACAATAATGAAAGCTGCAATCTGATTGGCTAGAATGGACAGCACCAGTACTGTATATCTCCACTAGCTTTGTAGACAATGGCTAACATGCAGGGGTGGATTGGATATATTTGGGGGCCGTCCCTAATCCAAATGTTTAGGCCACGCCCCATGTTTATAGGATCTGCACCCTATTTGCTAAATGATCTGCCATCTTGTCCAGTAAAATACCTGGCTCCCTATGCTGCACCCCTTCAAATACGGCCCAATGATTTCCTTTCTTATATATCCAGACTAGCTGAATGTGAATGACATGGACTTGTCATGTCTTGAATGGATGACTATTAGGGCCTCGAACTGCAGCTTATTGACTGCTCATCGCTGTGGACAGTGACGTTTTGTGAGTTGCGTACTATGCTTGGAACAAAGAAAATGTACAGAGCCTTAAGTGTTGGGACTCACTTCTAAGAACATTTCACTGGTTGAAGAAAATTGCATTGGCAATGCTGTCAGTGTTTGGGTGTGGGCAGATTTTTTCACACCTGAATTGTATCCTGTGCCCCTCAAGGCTTACTGCAGGACATCCCGAAGCTTGGCTTCAGCTGAAAGTCACCTCATACTCACCACAGAGGGATCGTCTTTGCCATGAAAGTCTGGGACAAGGATCACACTGAAATGTGAGTTTAACTGATTTATTGGTTTCCATATGTTATGGTTTGTGTCGTATGACTTTCAAGTAAGGGTCGGCAACCTTACAATTATTGTCCGGCACACTGAGCACCTACACTTTTGTTTAAATCGGCACAACGTGCGAAAAAGGTTGCCGACCCCTGGTCTACAGCTTCAGTAGTGACCAGTCACTAACATGAGTTGATAGCTCTCTCTTGTGGTAGTACCAAGGCAAAACTCCCCAAATACCGTGGCTTATGACAGTCCGTACTATGTCTCCTTCTCGAGTCTTACAGGCCAGCCATGCTGACCTAGACATGAATATGCAAATATGTTTTCCATCATGGAAAAAGGAAAACTGTGCCTCTAGGGCCACCTATTGGAAGAAAACTCCCTATAAGTCAGTGCCCAACTTTCAAGAAACATTGGGACATGGCCTGGGCTATAAGACAAACTGGAAATTCTCTTCCAAAAGGAAATGTCCACACACAGCTTCATCAGTGCAGAGCGGGGTTCTGGTTGGCTAGGTGACAGGCCATTGATGTGGGTCAGAAGGGTTACTATGTCTCCTTGTGGAAACTGCCTTAGTTGACTACCTTTGCAGGTGTACGCAGAGAAAACTGTCAGATATAAAAAAATAATTAAAAAAAAAATGTATAAATAGGTATATATATATATATATATATAGCTACCAACTTCTATCCTTTTTTTGGTCCTTAACCCCTTCACGCATTCTCACGTACATGTACGTGGGAGAATGTGGTTAGTTACGGCATCCCCACGTACAGGTACGTGACGGTGATCGAGCGGGCTCAGAAGCAGAGCCCGTGCGATCACCGCGGGAGCCCGGCTGTATTTGACAGCCAGGTCCCGCTGTAACAGCGGGGACCAGTGATAACACCGATCCCCGCTGTTTAACCCTTAAGATGCCACAGTCAATAGCGACCGCGGCATTTTAGGTGTTTGCTAGCAGCACTGAGTGCCGCGGGCGGCATCGGGAGAGGGTGTTAGCTGTAACTGACAGCTAACACCCTGCTCCTTATCCTCCGATCGGGCTGAATTCCTGTATAGACTGCAATACACGTGTATTGCAGTCTATAGTGCTGAATCAGCGATTGACTAACGTTGGTTCAGGTGTCCTAGTGGGACATATAAAAAAAAGATAATATTTATTAACTTATTTGGGTGGTATGACTATCTGTTTGAAAAGCAGAGCATTTCACATTTTGAAAATTGCGATTTTTTTTTTTCAAAATTTCCATCAAATTTCCTATTTTTTTATAAATAAATACAAAAATATTGATCAATGTTTACCACTAACATGAAGTACAATGTCTCACGAAAAAACAGTCTCAAAATCACTTGTGCAAGTTAAAGCGTCTTAAAGTTATTGCCATATAAAGTGACATGTCAGTTTTGAAAAATGAGGCCTGGTCTTTAACGCATTTTTGGGCTCAGACCTGAAGGGGTTAAAGAGCACTTTTCATGTCCTCATGAATATGCGGTTTTATATACTGATAGAAAGCCCACAGTGCGCTGAATTCAGGGTTTTATTTTTATGTTTTTATTTTTCCATTGCTTTTATTTAATATCCTGGAAAATGTAAACAAAAAAAGAGGGGACACATGTCTGTTTTTCACAATTTTTTTTTTTTTACACATTGTGCCCCCTTCCCCCATAGGGTCATAATAGACCTTTAGGCTGGGGGACCCACTTGGCGTCAACACATTTTACAGTCCCTGCAAAGTGGTGTATCCCATCCACACATTGCAGAAAAATATGTGCAGGGAAAACCGTAGTGGTTTTGGAAATCTCAGCATTTAAATTATACATATGGAAACTCTGGTGGTTTCCATATAGGTATAATGGAAGCAGAAAGTCCGCAGAGGTTTTCCTGTGAAAAGCGCTGCGGAAAAAACCGCAATGCGTTGCCGCCGTGGTTTTTCCTGCACTTTTTTGCCCGCTATGTGAGGCCTTAGCCTTTAGGGGGCATTTTAACTTTCATCTCGTATAGCTGCTTAACACTGAAAGGGCGTAATGGGTTAACAGTGGATTGATGTAAATAGTCACCAACTCCACCAAATTTCATTCTTCAATAGGAGCTGCTCCACTGGTTCTAACATATTTGGAATTTTTTCTCTAGCCCCCACCATTCCCGACCGATCAATTTTGCTCTCTACTGTCAGGTGGGTGGTCATGGGCTGGAGCAGACATTCAGGGACGGCCCACCTGACAGTGAGGAGCATAATTGTGCTGAAAGTAACAGAAATTATTGTTCAGGAAAGGTGCGGGCTAGAGAAAAAATTCCAACTGTGCCAGAATCAGGGGAGTGGCACCTATTAGATGCAAAGAGTTGGGTGGTGAAAGGTCACCTTTAAGGCTAAGGCCCCAGATAGCAGAAAACAGCTAAAAAACACTGCGGAAACGCATCGTGTTTTTTTCACAGCGGTTTTTATTGCGTTTTTCCTTCCCCCTATTAAATCTATAGGGTAAATGCAAGGGTTTCCACAGATAAAATTGACATGCTGCTTTTCCGCAGCATTTTTTTCCCTCACAATATGACGATGGGATTAGCCAGAATCTTATTCATTTTGCTGATATTGTAAATTGCATTTTTTTCTGCTGCATTTCCCCAACAGGAAAAACACTGCGTTTCCGCAACATGGGGCCTTAGCCTTACTGTATGACCACATTCAGACATTGCAGATTTCACACTGAAAATCTGTCAAATTATAGTATAATACATATGGATTGGGTTTCCAAAATCCCGTCCACATATGGGGAAAAAAAAATCTACAAGGTATTTAGGGTATGCGGTGGATTTTTCAATCCGCCGCAGGCCTTTATGATAGGTTTTTGGTGCAAATTTTCACATCTGGCTTTACCCTTTAGAATAAAATGGGTCAAATCCTATTTCTTTTTGTGATTTTTTTCACTCACTTTATAATAAAAAGAAGACTATAAAGAAAGAAAAACGGCCTTAAAATGTTGCAAGTTTTATTTAAAGCGGACAAATAGTTGGCAAGTATTTATTACATGAAAGTGAAAACGATGAGAAATAAAATATACAAATTTATACAATGTTCCACATATTAACAGATTTCAAAATAGTTTGACACAAGGAAACATATTCAAAGAAATCGTAAGTGCCTGTATAGGAAGAGATGAACGCACTTAACCCTATGGAATCTTCAACATTGTTGTAGGCCACAGGAAAAGAAGAGAATATTTCACACACATTACGATAAAATAGTAAACTCCAGTTTTCTAATAAAAAATCAGTTTTAAATTTCTAAAAAAAAAAAAAAAATATGGCAAAATATTTGTGATTTGAAGACATGAACTATACAAAATTCTGCACCATTCATATGGAATAAAAATTATATAATCACACAAAAAAAATTTGTGTATTTGAAATAAAACATCCAAGTCAAACTAAAAACATTTTTCTACAGTTTTATAAAATAGATCTGATTGGACGTTACAGCAACCAAGCTTACAACAATGGGAATTTAATCTACATTTATCTCTCGCAATCTCTCATGAAAAAGCCCCAGTGATTTCTGAGCTACATTAGACCTCATGCAATTCGCAGAGCTGTGTGCACAAGCCCAGTAATGTGGAGCCACCGTACCACCACGCGTTCCATTCCATTGAAGCCTATAGGATCAGCGACTGATCCAGCATGCCCGCTCCTGCTTTTTTCTTAGATATATACAGTGTAAGATATGGAAACTTCTCAGATCAAAAGAAGTAAATTTTCCAAATGATTCCTATGTCAGGGGAATAAGCAGCTGTCAGGCACCTCTTCCATGAGAACCAAGGATTGAACATGTTGAAATACAACATGCCCAACACTACTTTTCCCCACCATCTGCCTAAGAGAGAGATTCGGGACACCACCATACATATTAGAATATTGGCCTTTCGGATCAAAGACATCAGGTTTGGCTGATGTTTATCTAATGTGTATGGGCACCTTTAAATATCATTGCAAAGTGTGCAATGTTTTCTATAGGGAAAGTGGAGAATTGTTCTCCGATATCTCTGTCCCCTCCATACTTCTCAGAACAAACAGATGGGGCATATTAAAATCCATCTGCCTGATCCCAAAATCTGTTGTTGAAGGAGAGATTAGATGGTTGGTTGTTCCCCCTGAAATTGATGGGTTTGGCTAACATTAGTCTAATGTGCAAAAATATTAGGTTTAAAGGGGTTATCCAGGGACTGTTCTTATGTACATATGTGTAAATGACAGTAGCAGCTCTTTCTATACACATTATGTATATTATATTGCTGACTAGATGCTGCTCCAGTAAGGATACACTTAGTCTGAGATACTGGACTATACAGAAGTTTCTTCTATTACAGAATATAAGGTAGTGTTAGTGACTCACAATGCCAGGTTTACAGCATCTGTATGTTATATAAAGGCATAGACAGTCGATGCTCGTGCCCAAAAACAAAAACATTATGCTGTCACCGATTCCTTTTCTCCAGCCTGTGACATCACGTTCATTGGTCACATGGCCAAACTGCACCTCAGTCCCAAGTGAATGGGATTAAGCTGCAATACCAAGTACAGCCACTATACAATGTACAGCACTGTGCTTGGTATTCAGTAGCAAGGCTGCAGCACTTGTCTGAACGCCATGGTCTCTTTAGACAGCCAATTGATGGGGGTGCCCACTGATCTGATCACCTATCCTAACCATAGGTCATCAATATTTCAATATTATAGTCCTGGAAACCCCTTTGAATCCTATGACATGCTGATAATCTGCCACTTATTTCTCAGAGAACTGTGCAAGATAATCTGGAATCTCACAGTAGAACTGACCAGTGATGAGACTCCCAAGTATAATCACAAAGTGATAGCAGCAGATTGTAGGTGTCTTCCTGGCTGTCCCTGTTTTCCTAGGGCATGTCCCTAGACGCTCTGCCCAATCAGTGTTGACAGTATCAGTGTATGCTAACACCCAGCTGTCAAATTATTCAAATATTTCCAGGAGGGATAACAGAGGAACAACAAACAAATGCCCCAGAATTGTTCTTCCATGAGAAATTAAAGCATTTACTAAAAACATGTCAGGACAGACCCTCATGTAGTAAATTTTTTATACTTTCCTATGTGTATTTGATAATATGTCACTTATCAGGTCCCATTGATACTGGACCAAATTAATGTTAAAGTGGACATTTTAGTAAATTGTCTAACATTATTCATTTGTCTTATTACACATGGAGAACATCTCTATGATGTCCTCCCCATATTATTACACATGTTTATTTCAGTCTATCTTACCAAGTGTAAAAGCATAAATCTGAGATCTCTAGGTTTAACAGCAGCGACCCTAAACAAAGGGCAGATTAAAAGGCTATATACATAAAATAAATACAAAGAATCACTCCATTAAAATTAATCCCGATCACTACAGTACATTTGGCCATGTTGCACAGTTGTTTTTTTTTACAGTAAAATATACAGATTTTATGTACAATCTTAACTATTTACAGGATATAGCATGAAGGTGTGAGATGGCTTTATGTGTCTCCTGGAAGCGTAGGAAGGATCCTCTCAGACAATGGCTTTCAGCAGCACAAACAATAGATGCAATGTCTTCCTTCAATGATCATCATTCATCTTAAAAAGCTCCAGCAGGGCACCGACTGCTCCAAAGTAACCCTAAAATACGCAAATATGCAATTTTTATAGCACAAAACTGGGTGCAGGCAGTTTCACTACATAATCTGGCCAAACACTTTACATGCTTTTTTATTTGCATTATAATTTTTTATTGGTTTTTCATAAACCATGTATAAAGAACCATAGGGGTGAGAAGGGGAAGATAGATGGAACATACAACATAAGGGTAAGAAGAGGACAAATCAACATGGAGTCCACCTAGAAAATTAATCATCCACATTAAGACAACGATATATCTCTGGGAGTTTTGGCGTAGGTGAGGCGGCGAGTCTCGTTCATCATAGAAGAACATATATGCGTCTCATCCAACATTGGGTAACACTATAGATACTTTTCAACAGCTTTCTTCCCATCCCCTGTACACGTGTAGGAAGATCATTGCCCTGCTTGTCGGCATAGCTTATCTCCTCAAAAACAATAGGCTCATGAAGTTGAAAACCAACTTTCCGATCCTAATCTCCCTGATATCAACCATCAGAACAGCCCCATGCATATTGAATGTTGTGTATGGCCAGCTTTACCACTCTATTAGCTATATACCCCAGCAGCAGCTGTATACATCTGTCTGATAGTTGGCAACAATGTAAGAGTTTGGAGTCCGCGTTGTTAAGATCACAGAGCATTGTCTAGACTAGATACAATTACACCCACTTAGAACAAGACTAGCTTTGTAGCCTTTGTGTAGACAAGAGTAGTCTCCACTAGTGTTGGGCGAACCTCATGAGATTCACCTGAAAAATATCGGCATGGCTCGCCTGGCAGTAATGCTGGAACTGGCGTCCCAGGGAAGATGAGTAAGCATAACAAAACAGTCTTGAGCTCCAGTTTGGGTCCCTATTCTCTTCGGGCCTTATAAATGACATCAGTGGTACTAGAGGACTGCTAAGGCCTGTGATTTGGCCTTAGACTTGAGCCTAAGCATCATGACGTTGGGCCTCGACCTATTATTCTCTGGGGTCTGAAGAGCTCTGAGAGTATAATAGTGGTGGTTCATGGGTGACAAACCCCACAAAATTGAAGGCCTGGCCTAACCCAAAATGTTTGAAAAAATTTGTAATGATCCCAGCTCAATATAAACTGGTTTGCTCATCCCTAATTATTAGCTTGGTAGCCTCTATGTAAACAAGAAGTCTTCACCTCTCTGATCACTGCCCCGAGGTGCCCCCGATATCGTGTCAGCTTTGATTTTAAGACAGAAACCCACTGATCAAACTCCTATGGATATGCCATATAGGTATATGGACAGAACCCCCCCCTCCAAAAACGTCTCTTCTTCTTACCTCATGTTCCAAAAATAGGGCCTTTAGTTGTCCTTTCGACCAGTAATCCATTGCATAAGATAGCAGCTTCATTGAAACCATGTTGATTCGCAGAAAGTTCCCAACAAACAGCACTCTGTCAATGTTCTACAAAGGGAGGGATAAAAAATATTAATTTATAAGGATTTTTCATGATTTTAATTGTAAGGAAGCAAACTTCTAACAAGTGATTTTCTGTGTGTGTGTGTGTATATATATATATATATATATATATATATATATATATATATATATATATATATATATATATACACACACACACGTACATGGGCCATGTTGGTTTTTATATGTCTAAAGACGTATCTATAAAAGCACAGTATCTCATCTATAGGAATGTCACCGAGACCACTGCTGAACTTCATCAGGCAGTACACTATACATTAAGGATCTTGCTGTTGAGGAGCTATATTCCTATAACATATTGCAGATTAGATGACGCTTAAAAAGTTTTCTTGTAATAATCTTACTTAGTTATGTTTTCCTCTCCTCTCACATCTAAAGTGATACCGGTCTCCCTAGATAATCCTCCATGTGACCTCTATTGGTGGTCTGCATTCTTCTTATAGTGTCTGTGGCAGTACAATGGCTCTGCTAAACTCTCATACAGGGTAAGCAGAGGCAGAGACAGGGTAAGCAGAGGCAGGAGTAAGCAGAGGCAGGAGTAAGCAGAGACAGGGTAAGCAGAGGCAGGAGTAAGCAGAGACAGGAGTAAGCAGAGACAGGGTAAGCAGAGACAGGAGTAAGCAGAGACAGTAGTAAGCAGAGGCAGGGTAAGCATAGACAGGAGTAAGCAGAGGCAGGGTAAGCATAGACAGGAGTAAGCAGAGGCAGGAGTAAGCAGAGACAGGGTAAGCAGAGACCGGTAAGCAGAGGCAGGAGTAAGCAGAGGCAGGGTAAGCAGAGGCAGGAGTAAGCAGAGGCAGGGTAAGCAGAGACCGGTAAGCAGAGGCAGGAGTAAGCAGAGGCAGGGTAAGCAGAGGCAGGAGTAAGCAGAGGCAGGGTAAGCAGAGGCAGGAGTAAGCAGAGGCAGGAGTAAGCAGAGACAGGGTAAGCAGAGACCGGTAAGCAGAGGCAGGAGTAAGCAGAGGCAGGGTAAGCAGAGGCAGGAGTAAGCAGAGACAGGGTAAGCAGAGACCGGTAAGCAGAGGCAGGAGTAAGCAGAGGCAGGGTAAGCAGAGGCAGGAGTAAGCAGAGGCAGGGTAAGCAGAGGCAGGAGTAAGCAGAGGCAGGAGTAAGCAGAGACAGGGTAAGCAGAGACAGGGTAAGCAGAGACCGGTAAGCAGAGGCAGGAGTAAGCAGAGGCAGGAGTAAGCAGAGGCAGGAGTAAGCAGAGGCAGGGTAAGCAGAGGCAGGAGTAAGCAGAGGCAGGGTAAGCAGAGACCGGTAAGCAGAGGCAGGAGTAAGCAGAGGCAGGGTAAGCAGAGGCAGGAGTAAGCAGAGGCAGGAGTAAGCAGAGACAGGGTAAGCAGAGACCGGTAAGCAGAGGCAGGAGTAAGCAGAGGCAGGGTAAGCAGAGGCAGGAGTAAGCAGAGACAGGGTAAGCAGAGACCGGTAAGCAGAGGCAGGAGTAAGCAGAGGCAGGGTAAGCAGAGGCAGGAGTAAGCAGAGGCAGGGTAAGCAGAGGCAGGAGTAAGCAGAGGCAGGAGTAAGCAGAGACAGGGTAAGCAGAGACAGGGTAAGCAGAGACCGGTAAGCAGAGGCAGGAGTAAGCAGAGGCAGGAGTAAGCAGAGGCAGGAGTAAGCAGAGGCAGGGTAAGCAGAGGCAGGAGTAAGCAGAGGCAGGGTAAGCAGAGACCGGTAAGCAGAGGCAGGAGTAAGCAGAGGCAGGGTAAGCAGAGGCAGGAGTAAGCAGAGGCAGGGTAAGCAGAGGCAGGAGTAAGCAGAGGCAGGGTAAGCAGAGGCAGGAGTAAGCAGAGGCAGGAGTAAGCAGAGGCAGGGTAAGCAGAGGCAGGAGTAAGCAGAGGCAGGAGTAAGCAGAGGCAGGGTAAGCAGAGGCAGCACACAGATAGCGTGCCAGTGCTAAATGTAGTGTCCTTTATGCTGAGTAGTTAAAGTGACACTAAGCCAAATACCCCCCTGATCACCTCCTCGTACCCCCAAAGCTATGATCATACATTATACTGCTTATTAAAAGCATGTCATGGGAAAAATATGAGAGAAGTGTGGTATGTACCCCTAGGGGTACATGTATGACAAGCTGAGAACCGAGGCCTAGGGCACTTCATGGCATTGCACAAAAAGGAGGAGAATGTTGGAGGCTCCAATAGAAGCCTATGTGGCATCAGATTATTCTTACATCTTTCTTACATTAGATTGGCACAGTAAGAAAAAAATGAAGGACACCATGATGACACCCCGCCAGACCCCATTAAAGTCAATGAAGTCTGTTGGTCACAATGCTTTTTATCGTGTGACAGGTCCAGCATTTCCATCATTTTATTTTTTTCCCTTCTATGATGGATGGAACAGCAAAACAGAAATGCAAATACAGATGTGTACATGGGACTGTTATTATAGGTAAGTGTATGCAATGCTAATGGACTCTTACTGTGTGGTACAGCAAACAACAAGTTCACCCCAGGACTCATCTGCATCCTATAGAGATACAACTGAGATGACGGAAATGATCTGGCCACCATACATGACACAGGTATAATACACATGGCATGGAACATAGGACGTATAGCTGGAATTCTGTAAGGTTCTGCCGAGGTTCTCAATGCTTTGATAGCCCTGTACAATGCTGCTTGAACTCCATGCCACAAGGCAACACTGTAAAGAAGCTGAAAGCAGAAAGAGGAGTCGAGTCGCTGTCATTCACCATGTGCTAGATAGGAAAGCAGGTCCCTGTCTGTGCAGAGTCTAATTTGCAGGGACATAAAAGCATATTCATAGACCTCAGTACTGGGTTATTATAGTTGCCCGAGGCTTAGTACTGAATCACTATATTTACTTATGATGTTTGCTATGCAAAGCACAAACCGAGATGACACCATATTGAAGAACACTTCATAGAAAAGAAGAAGAAAGATGGCTGCTGACCTCCAGTGGCAAAGACTTTCCCAAGAAATTTTCATATAGAATGCCCTTTTCATCCGCCAAAACTTATTTATACATAACATAGGTGTTAAATGATTAAAGCTGGGGGATCCAACACTGTAACCCACCACTGACCACTAAGGGTGGGTTCACACTTGCGCTTGGGTCCATCCGCAACCAATCCGAGTGAAACTCTCGGGAAACTGGATAGGCACCGGATAGCGACAGGTTAGCGACGCATTGCTTAAAAACTCATTCATTTGAATGGGTTTTTAAAGCAATGCGTGGGTGTCCGATTGCACCTTCTGCGCCGTTAAATCCGACTTTGCACAGAGGGTGCAATCGGACACCCGTGCATTGCTTTAAAAATCCATTCAAATGAATGGGTTTTTAAACAATGCGTCGCTAACCTGTCGCTATCCGGTGCCTATCGAGTTTCCCGAGAGTTTCACTTGATTGGCAGCGGACGGACTCAAACGCAGGTGTGAACCCACCCTAAGATGGGGTCCCCTGTTCCTCCTTACTGCATGAACACGCTGCAGAATAGTTAAAGGGGCTGCACCAACATATCCATTATCATATATCCACAGTGTAGGCAAGGAGTGCCAGATTGGTTTGGGTCTGTCCAATGGGATCCCACCGATCACGAGAACATAGGTGCTCTGCGCTCCATTCATCTCTATGGGATTGCCAGATATAACCAAGAGCTATACTTGTCTTCTCTCCAGCAGTCCTATAGCGCGGTATACAGCCACAGTGTACCTCCTCAACCTTCACTCCACCAGCAATCAGATATTTATCACACATTTTATGTGATCTTGTCAAAATCCCTTTAAATGGAATGACACACAAGCATTCGTGCTATTGCCCTAATCAGAGTCTTTGGGACTCTGTGTCTAGACCCAGCAACCACAGATTTATCTATTAGCTTATATTTTTAATGGCACCATTTTGGAGTACACAGACCTTCACATCAGGACAGGGTGTATCATACCACCCAGTTATGAACACATTCATACATTTCCAGGAGGAATAACAGAGGAACAACACAGCACATAATTCAAAGAAAAGATTCTCCAGAAAAATTCACTAAAATAGACATGTCAGCAGAGCAGACAGATCCTCTGTAAAATGAGATATTACAACTAACTGGGAAGGGCACAGAACCGGTGTGTAATATGAATCCAGTTTTCGTCAAACCAGTTTCTAAATCCCATCTGAACAGATAAGAAACTGCGATCATTACCTCATTGAGGGCGCACATGCGAGCTATAGATCCTATGTTGTTTGTAATGGTAACCAACGTCGCTCTCGCCAGGTCCTCCTTACTTATGGTGTCCCTTTTCTCTTTGCTCATCATGTGGCCAAAGCTTTTAAAAGGACAGAAATGGCAAAGTGTTATGTTATATACAGAGGTCATGGACACGATTCATTTCTGGTAAAGATTTGGCTTATAGTTGCTTTCACTTGGCCATTGTATATATTCATAAATGGGAGTCGCCTTTGGAAAATTAGTATTTAAAAATTTAGTATTGTCCTGATCGGTGCCAAATAATTGCACATATTCTGGATTACTGGACACTCAAAGATAAGTGTGTTAAAACTGTCCTGCAACCAGGACTGAGGAGGGATGAGCCGAGGCTTAAAGGGGCTGTGAATTGATTTTTTTTTCTATGATCGGTGCTGCTCAGCTCCCATTAACATCAATGAGAGCTGAGCTACCGAAATGGTGCCCAGTCACTATACAGGGCACAGAGCTATCTGCTTCCTGCTCCGCTATACAGTACAGGGACCGGATGCACCCCTGAACTGCCGACCCTTGTGGGGGTTGGCTTTGGCTCCCCACAATCAGATATTTATGACGTATCCTAAGCATAGGCCATAAACTGCTCCAGCCAGTTGTATTAGTCAGACATGGGTCAGGGACGAGGAGGGAGACATGGATGAGACACAAAAATATTATATAAATTTCTCAAGTTTTAATCCCATAAGGACACATGGAAGTTTGGAGGTTAATGCTCGGTGACTTTTTCATATTTTCCATCTCCGCCTTCCTGTTTATTTTATTTATTTATTTTTACACACTTTTTTTCAACTTTTCTTTAAATTTTTCTCCAATCCTACAAGGAAACTGAAACCTGGAATCCCTTGATCCCCATTGCTATCCCTATGTGCAATAGGGAAAGGCAACCCCTCAGACTCCGCAATCATGAAGGATCCGAGAGTTGGAAGGGGGCGAGTTTGACCCCGAACCACCCAGATGTTGTGATCGTCATTGATCATGGCATCTGACGGATTTTCCGACTCCGACCGCTAGTCCCGGCTTCGTAATCCAGCAGCGACCAAGAAGTCATGCTGCAGGCACAGCTTCTGAAAGTGCCGTACTATTATGGGGTCGAGTGTTAACTATAGTACGGCGCAGAGTGGCAAGGGGTTAACCTTGTGATATGAGATAATACAGGATGAAAGGAAGACATTGACAGAATGGCTGTTTTATAATTTTCAGTGTTTGGTTCCTTTAAGACAGCCATCTTTACAGCTGGTCGGGCTCCTAGGCCCCCACAACCCTCTCCTTTAGCCTGGGGAAGACTTTCAATAAGGAGCTATAAGGATATGATTTATTCCCTGAACTTCTCATTCCGTATGTCACATATCAGGATTTAGTAACCTAAATGTATTAAATTAGGAAAAAAAAAAAAAAATATATATATATAAAAAAAAAAAAAATTACCTAGAGGCAACAGCCGAGCCCTGCAGGCTGAACCGCTCGTAGTCCCCACCATAGATGTCTTTCACCAGCTTATCAACATTAGTGCTGTCTCCTTTGGCTGCCATTTCTAAAGCCTCTTCGAACGTTTCACAACCCGTCAGCAAACAACACAAGCCAAGGAATGTTCCTCCTCCCAAACTGGAAATATGACAGGAAAATGTGACAATAAGTGGTCACAAAAATTTCAAGTGTACATGCTTATATTTTTGTTGCAGCTTTTGTGGTGCATTAGTAGTATAGGTTTGTGTTCACAACTGCTATGTGTGAACGGAGACTAAAAGAACTGCAATTGATGCACAGAGGTCAATGTGGCTGCTTTAACCTCCCAAACATCAATAAGCTTCAGGAGGGTACCAGGAAACCTTTGGGATCTCGCTACAGCAGGAAAGTGAGGTAGTGGTAGCTGAATATATCTCCAGCCTCGATATGAGTATTAAACTTGTGCCCACCATCACCTACACTGTTTTCTTGCAGAATCATATTAAGTGCAATGTGTATATAGTATATATGCTGCCCTATGTAAGGGCGGTATACTACAGCTGCGATCATTGGTCTCTACTAAAATTAGCCAAAATGGCACTTAAATATTGTGCCATTTAGCTGGTACGAGTTCTGGGTAGTCCATTTTAATCACGAGGAGAGCGCTTATACATACAGTACATAAGACTAGGTACATTTTTGTGTGTTGTTTTTGCTACTAGTAGTTCAGACCTAAAGTTGAACCACATATTAAGCTGACAGATCAGCTTTAAAAGGGTATTCCCACAAACATAACCATTTTTATATTTGTAGATAATTAAAAGTTAAACATTTTTGCAAATATAAGTCATTAAACATTTTGCAGAGTTTTAAAGATTATCTCTAAATATCTTGACTTATTTAGTTGTTGTCTTGATCGGTTGCCAGTGGATACGACCATGAATGCAGGACCTTTCTAAGGTTAGAACATCAGCCATGATTTCCTTATCGTAGCCGGGATATCTTCTGATACATGTAGTGTCCCTGCCTGATAACCCAGCTACATTAAGAAAATCATGGCTGGGTTCCTGTGAATTTGTGGTCGTATCCACTGGCAACCGATCAAGACAACAAGACTATCACCACTAAGATGGTTAGAGAAAATCTTTAAACTCTGCAGAATTTTTAACTACTTATATTTGCAAAAATGTTTACCTTTTACTTATCTACAAATAGAGATATGATTATGTTCATGGGAATACCCCTTTAAGGCTAAGGCCCCACGTAGCCAAAAAGCACTGCAAAAAAAAAAAAAACACTGCAGAAACGCGTCATGGTTTTTTCCGCAACGCTTTTCACAGAAAGCCCACAGAGTTTTCCTCTGCAGATTTTCTGCCCTCATTATACCTATACAGAAAACGCCAGCGTTTCCGTAGGTATAATTGGCATGCGGCGATTTACAAAAACTGCATTTTTTTTTCTGTAATATGTGGATGGGATTAGCCAGAATCCCATCCACTTTGCAGGTAATGTAAAACGCAGTGTTTTTGCAGCGTGGGGCCCCAGCCTAAAGTTGAAGGAGGTCGTGCCTCTGACACCCTGATCATATCTGACCCCCTAGTATAGCCACATATGCACAAGTCTCTGTGATATACAGCAGTTATTAAGACAGAGACACCCGTCTATTAAAAAGAGAGTGACAGGAAGGCCTGGCCACCCCTCCGGCTCATCTGTCACCAGCTTATTAGCATTAGTGCTGGCTCCTTTGGCTGCCATTTCCAAAGCTTCCTCAAATGTTTCATAACCCCTTTGCAAACAGCATAGGCCAAGGAATGTTTTTGACTGGATAGTCAGTGATGGCCTTTAGGGCCAGTAAATGGTGGAGAACCCACATATATCCTGGAGGACTAAGAGGGTACAATGCCTCATACACCCCCACTATAATCTGGTCCTGGTATTATACATAATATATGTATTATATATATTACTCCTATAAATGTGAAAAACAAAAAAAGGACTATTCACCTGGTCCCAGTTACTCTTTTATAGTTGTCTTTCGAATATACTGCGAGAATGCTGACCCCTGAACCTATATTAACCAGCAACATAGGATAAGGATTATCAAGGCAATATGGCTTCTTCTGACATTGTTCTGGGTCCGTTGGGTTGTCAAAGTAGTAGCATTCTGGGCGGCCATTAAACCCAACAGAGTCTACGTAGAGCAGGCCCCGGATCAAACAATCTAGTTCATCCAGTTTATGGAGCTGGAGGTCGGCTATCTAGAGAGAAGACAGAAACATTAGGTTAATAAATAAGCGGGTATAAGTAGAGCAGAGGAGACGGTCTCCAAATACAAGGGCAAAGAGCGATCAGACGGCACTTTGCTCTCCTGTACATATTAGATATTGCATAAGAAAACACATATAAACAAGAACAGGTAAGTCACTCCTACAGTAGACTTTGACTGGGCCACTAGGCCAAATGCAACTAAAGGTTATTCCAACGAAGAGGTTCTTCAAGGCTAATAAACAGGGGTTGAGTATATTCAGCTTAAGTGTCGGACTGATCCACCTCCAGTGAACCCCGGCTCTAACACAATATTGGCCCAGCAGAGGACACCCAAATTGGGGTTATTGGAATCACTTAATCATGTGGGCCCGAGGAACGTCAGCCCGACATTGCTGATAGAAGATACCACCCAGTTTCCTCCGGAGGGTTCCTGGCCGGGAAAAACTGTACTGCAATAGTGAATAGAGAGATGCAGGGGGAAGTGCTAAACCCCTAAAAATGTAGTGTGGCATCTGTGCCGGACCCATCCATGGGAGACTAGAAGTATCTGCATGTATATAACCCCATAAAGCATGGTAATATACATTTCATGTACTTGACAAAATAGGTCATGTATTAACACAAAGTAATTTGTACAATATAAAATGCGACTGCAGCTGAAACATGGCGATACTTTATTATAGTAGAGACTGCGGCACTTGACAGGAGCCATCTACAAAGACTGTTATGCTCTTACTTTGCCACCAGGCTCTTAAAATCTGTGAGATACAAGAGCCCCAACATCCATGGGTGTCCTGGACATTTATCAATGACCCAACTGGAGGAGATCCAGAAGTCTTGCTCAGATTAAGTAACATTTTGCAATATGTCTAGCTGCGGGTGTGTATGATGACATATCCCATTCCAATACTGCAGGACTCATTGCGCACAGTATCTGATCGGTGCTGTATATGTGGCAGATATATCCATATATTTAGTCCCCTGTTCTGTTGTATGTGATGGGGCCTGCTCCAAATCGTTTCTTTGTTCCACTTGGTAATAATATAATCATCCGGCGAGGCCGGCTCTACCGTCTCTTCATGCTCATTTGGTTGCTATGCAACAAGCGGCGGCGAGATCGCCAGCTCTTCAGCTGCTCTCCCTATTTTATACAGAGACCAAGGGATTCTTCTATTCAGTGTACACAGAGCTCAGGATTATACTTGTGTGTTCTGCTTCCTGATAGAAATAAACAAGGGGAAAGAGTCCTGATCCAGGGCCGCCGCCTGCAAATGGTGCACTGTGGCCTAACATATGGTTTAGGTGACTCAAAAATATGGAGAACACAACCATCTGCAAATATGTAATGGAGGGTGCATTAAAACTGCAGGGACAGAGGCTTTTGTAATGCCTTTTCCTTTTTAAATGTTTTACCAATAGCTCAAATTCTGGGTTTTGTCGATTTAGAACTTCAATGAGTCGTAGAAACCAATCCCCTAGTACGCCATGTTGTTCTATGGTGAAAATTCAATTGCAGATACAGACAGATAAATGACCACAGTGTTTATACTGTACAAATACATTAGTATTCATTTGGAATTGTATGCAGACACCTCCTTAGGCTGTGTTCGCACTTGTATCAGAGGCTCTGCTGCAGCTTCCATTTTATAAAAGTCAATGAGATCTCATTTTAAAGCAAACCTGCCACACTGAAAATGCATTTTGGGTTTAGGAGTCCAGTGGGTGGTCCTAATCAGCAACATTCTATGAATGTGCATCAGGAAATAGCTGTCAATCACTGAATAGCGCCGCCCACTGGACTCCTACAACCAGAAGGACTCTAGGAAGTTTTTAACCCTATATAGTTAGCCCCTCAACATGTTGCAGTTAATGTGACAGGTTGTCTTTAAAAGCAAGAATTAGATAAGCGACTTTCAGAAAAATCGAAAGTCTATGACACATTCTAATCGCATGTTAGAGATAAGACTACAGGAAGATGGCAGAAGTTAAAGTGTCAGAAGAATTCTATATGTACTCATTGGAGGAGGATCTCACGTCATGACATGCGATTGTGGATGCAAATGATAAAACTATTGTTCTCATTGACATAAATATACCCTTATTATTTTACTGCTTGTTTGCCCGTACATAGGAATGCTAATAAATCCGGAGATCTTTTCACTTACTTTGCCCTTTGATTACCCTTTATTGTTGCTCATGTTATGAAAAGTCAAGGACTGTACAAGTAGTAAGAGTGTAAACTGGGTGTGACATTTATCTTGGACAAGAAAGTTATCGTCGGAGACATAATTGGAAGACTGCATAGTAAGTGGCATGATACAAGTGCGCTATAGCTATAACTATACCATTCTGTCACATACTGCATTATATCATTCATAGAAATACCTAATATTAAAGAGAAGTTAGGGAGCCATTCAGAATCCGTGCAAGCCTTAAAGGGATTCTATCATTGGGAAACCCATTTTTCACTAACACCACGTCGGAATAGCCTTTAGAAAGACTATTCTTTTCCTACCTTTATTTTTCTGTTACGCACCGCCGTTTCTGAGAAGTTTCGTTTTTCTTCTTTATGCAAATGCGTCTTCAGAAAGCACAGGGGAGTCCCCTGTGCTCAAAGTAGAGGCTCTTCCAAAGATATAGCGCCGCCTCTCTCTTCTTCTTCTGACGCCTCTCCGCCTCGTCATCAGACACTGAGTCTCTGTTCGAGATTCAAATCCCGCGCATGCTCAGTCAGCTCTGCCATTTTGCAAACAGAGACTCGGGGGTTGATGACGCGGCGGAGAGGCGTCAGCAGAAGAAGAGAGAGGTGGCGCTGGTTCTTCGGAAGAGTGTCTTCTTTGAGCAAAGGGGACGCACCCTGTGCTTTTTTAAAATTCATTTGCATAAAGAAGAAAAACGAAAATTCTCAAACGGTGGTGCGTAGCAGAAAAATAAAGGTAGGAGAAGAATAGCCTTTCTAAAGGCTATTCCGACGTGGTGTGAGTGAAAAATGAGTTTCCCAATGATAGAATCCCTTTAACCTTGCTAAATAAGATGGCTTTACATATTAGGTGTACACCAGCCAAACCCACCGATTTCAGCGGGACCAACTAATATCTATGGGGTCTCCCCACTCTTTCCCAATGGCAGATATCGGGGAATGAAAGGGTTGAACATGTTAAAATACAACATCCTTTTATCACAAGTCTATGGGACAGTACAATACCTAAGGCCACTGCTATACGCGTGAGCAGTGCGGCTCCCGGCATCTATATGTGATGATCTGAGGAGGCCCTGAGTGGTGGACCCTCAAAGATCTGATATTAAAAAATGGATAACCCTTTTAAAGACAAGACAACCCCTTTAAAGAACTGGAGCAACACTTTATTTTTCCCTCTCTTATCGTAATGTGTATGTTTTTTATTTTATGTTCCTATTGTGTTTTTTTATACTATATTTTTGTTGTAGGAAGCGAAGTTTTACATAACTACTTTTTATTTGAATGGTTCTTTATGTTACGATGTATGCTTTTAAAATTCATGTTTATTTGGATGGTTTTATTAAAATTAGACTTTGAGACCCCATTCTAGCCACTTGTGACACAGTGCCCTTTCCCCTACATACCGTCCTGAAGTCCTCTTCAAACTTGTAGGCCCCCCTCCGGTGGCACATAATGTAGTGTGCAGGCTGGAGAAGTTCTTCTCGCTCCCCATCTGGATAAACCTGTGCATAGCACACGTAGGGAAGCGGATGAAGTGCAAATTGCCTTTGCGGCCACACATGGTCAAGTTTTTCAGTTCCAGGTGGACATCACGGATACCGGTTTTACCGTACGCTGTATTCGAAGTCAAGTATTTTCTTATACTTTTCAGGTTTTCAACCTCCTCTTGTTCTTCTTCTGCCGTGATATCTTTAGGCTCAAAGTAAACTAGTTTTACCAGTGTTCCCCCAATGTCCATTCCAAACCATGGGAAGGCTGAAAAAAAAGTGAAAAATTCCAAATTAGATACAGAAGAATAAAGTTTACATTGTATTCATAGCCCAGGCTATGCCATGGCCGCCCTCTAGTTAACATGCCAACTGAAGTGTAATGGAAAAGTATTAGTAAGATTACTATTAGGTATATTATACACTGTAAAATATGATGAAGGATATATTGTCAGCACAGTGGTTTGCATCGTAGACTCGCAGCACTGGGGTCATGGACTGAAACCCTATAAGGTGCATGTGATTCCTTCCACACATCCAAAACATACCAAGGCCATGTTCATACGACGGGTTAAAATCCAATCTGTTCTTTCCACAGCTGAACCGCGGCTTTCTGCAGTGAACGTGCCGTAGATTTGCATTGTGCTTTTCTACAAGTTTGCACAAGGATAGCCTCTGGGCTAATTTCCTGTGTGTTTTCATGCAAAATCCACAGTAAATAAGTAGCAACTACTTACTGTACATATTTCCACAGCAGCCCAGAGTAAGTCTCCATGCACATAACTGCGTGCTTTGTTAGTGTGTTTTTAACACCACTGACCCATTATATTCTAATGGCCCAACGCACATGACCGT
The DNA here is from genome assembly GCA_947044405.1 of Leptodactylus fallax. Classification (NCBI taxonomy): domain Eukaryota; kingdom Metazoa; phylum Chordata; class Amphibia; order Anura; family Leptodactylidae; genus Leptodactylus; species Leptodactylus fallax. The sequence goes on along the minus strand of CAMRHE010000005.1, from coordinate 5,482,294 downwards.
GTATTATCACGGGTCTATGTATGGAGCTGCGAGCCCAGGTGCAAAATTCAGGACAGTTCCTATTCCTCACTGCAGGAAATCAATGGGTCTGAGAAGACACAAGCAGCACACGGATATCATCCATGTGCCGTCCGTGACGTTTTCACACGGACCCCGCACATGCACACATTCATGTGCATGTAGTCTAAAAAACACAGGCAAGACCTAACTAATATGTGCAAAGGGTACATACTGCATACAATTCACCAATTCATTGCACATATAACAGAAAGCACACAAACAAGTCTGTAGTACAATATACTCAGTAATCCAAGTCACAGAGGCATTAATGTACTGGAGAGGATTTTATTCTCCTATTGGCCTCTATACAAAAGTGGCAACATGAGAAAAGCCTTCAGTGTTGGGAAAGGCGAGAATAGGATCCTTATTACGGCTCCTATAACAGCCAACCAGGGCAAAGAGATGTCGGACAAGCCCACCCTGCTTCTGAATGCCCGGCTAACTTGGCAACTAAGACAAAACAGCCAAGTGTTTTGATCTGGCTCTAAATATAGCGGTGACGATATACTCACTACACGGAGCTGCGAACTGTTCTCACTCCTAAAATCACGGCCAAAATCTTCAGCACAATGCAGCGGGTTTTACAGACGCAGCCAAGCTGTTACGTGCAGGTTCTTCTTGATATACCCCCATATTATTATTAGCAGTAATTTCCACTGTGTCCAAAAGTTACCAGTAAAATTAACTTTCTATGAAGTCTTATACGGTATTCTATTACTGAGTCTGTATGTCACAGTGCTCATAGAGAATAGGGTTGGAAGAGTTGTGTTCCATATTTATTCTGCTCTGTCTCTTTAAGGCCGAGGTAAAGTACCTGCAAATTGGATAGGATTCTGGCTAATCCCATTCACACGTTACAGAAAAAAAATCCGCAGCAGAAACGCTTGCATTTTTGTAAATTACAGCATGTCAAATATACCTATAGAAACGCTGGCGTTTTCCGAATAGATATAATAAAAATAGAAAGTCCGCAGAGGAAAACTCTGCGGACTGTCTGTGAAAAGTGCTGTGGAAAAAAGTGCAATGCGGCCTAAAGGGGTATGCCCACCTAGGATATTTATAGTATGTCCACAGAATATGCCATTAATGTCCAATAGATGCGGTGTCCACCTCTGGGACCTGTACCTGTCTCAAAAAACAGGAGTCCCCTGACCTGCATCTGTGAGCAGAGAGGTGGCCGCGTATCTACAGCTCCCTCTCTTCACTTCTGCTTGAGTTTGGAAAATTGCCCAGGAGGTAACCCATTGAAGGCTGATCACACATACACTTGTCTGACAAAAACAGGAGTGAATACAAAAGAAAGAGGTATTACTTATTATTTTATACTACTGACTTTCTTTATGACCCATTCCTGGCTTTGGCTCCAAAAACCAGGGCTGTGGAGCTGGTAAATCAAATCACCGACTCTGACTCCTCTATTTTTGTACAGACTGACTTTGACTGCTGATCTCATCCCAACAAATGGTGGACAGCCATGATCAGTCAGAAACAGTAAAGATCCTCTAATTCATTAAAAAGCCAGTGACTGACTCTGACTCCACTATTTTTCCATACACCGACCCCGACTCCTAATCTCATCCCAATTGGCTGATACCTATGGTCAGTCAGAAACAGTAAATATAATCTAATTCATTTAAAAACAAGTGACTGACTCTGACTCCACAACCCTGCAAAAAAACTGCATCAAAAAGTACATGAATGATACCACCCTAAGGCTAAGGTCCCACGCAGCAATTGTTGCAAAAAACAAACAAACACTGTGGCGATAATGCATTGTGTTTTTTTTTCCGCAGCGTTTCTCACAAGTGGACTGTCTGCTTCTATTATACCTATATGGAAAACGCCAGCGTTTACGTAGGTATAATTGACATGCTGCGGTTGGCACAAACGCTTACGTTTTTTAAATCGCAGCAAATTTTTTTCTGCATAGTATCATACAGCATCATCATGTAGTGTTTCCTGTCTGTAATACTGGAGCAAGATGTGCCAGTAATATGCTACTGTATATTTGGCAAATTTGTTGCAGACATTACTGCATTTGGAATCCCTTATATGTGAATAGGAGGCTGTTTCTGCAGCATGTGCATGGATTTCTGCAAGTCCTATTCACATAAATGGGACCAATGCAGACACTTCTGCAAGAAATCTTCCAATACCCTTGGGGTGTACTGTATATCTTTGGAAGATTAGGGCAATTTGCAAAGATTGTACTGTATATATCAGATTAAGAGCAAAAACTGCGGCATTTTACAGTACCTGCAAAATGGATGGGATTCTGGCTAATCTCATCCACACATTGCAGAAAAATATCCGCTGTGGACATGCTGCGATTATAAACACCATTTGTAAATCTCAGCATGTCAATTATACCTATGGAAATGCTGGCGTTTTCTGTATAAGTATAATCAAAGCAGAAAGTCTGCAGAGGAAAACGCTGTGGATTTTCTATAAAAAGTTCTATAAATGGGTTTCCGACATGTTTTTTTCCCACAGTGCTTTTTCGCTGTGGCTCTCTACGTGGGGCCGTAGCCTCAGGCTAAAGCCCCACATTGCGGAAACGCAGCTCTTTTTGTTGCAGATTTTGCTGGGTTTTTTTTTATCCAAAGCCAAGAATGGCTACAAAAGGAATGGGAAATATATAGGAAATACTTTTACAACTATCTTCTGCTCAATCCACTCCTGGCTTTAGCTCAAAAACTCAGCAAAAACTGCAACAAAAAAAACTGCGTTTCCGCAATGTGGGGATTTAACCTTAAGATGATATTTTAGTTGGAGCTTGAAAATAAGGCAAAGCCCAAAGCATCAAGATAATGTTCTATGCACCTTACAGATCACCATCGATCACATGTCCAAGCAAGCAGGTGGCGACTGAAAGGGTGAAACGTGATCTGGGCTCTAGCTGATAGCTATCTGGGGGAAAGGTCTAAAGTGTATAACACAACTACTGGAGGCAACAGAAATAAGACTTCTACAAAAGCGCCTTCATAATATGTATGCACGAGCTTTCCACGAGTAGGTCAGGCTTCCATAGGAGTAGTCTTGTGGTTGCAAAACTAGTATGAAAAGTGCAAATATTTGTGTTAAACAGTTGTTTTGAACACTTTTTAGACTAGTTTTGCCGGTGTATCCACTGCATCTGAACATATCCGTAGGATATAGTTACACAAGTCAGAGTTCCTGACATTTGCCCAATACCTAGGAATTGCACGTGCTGCAGAAACCACCCTATTGAAATATACGGTATGGATTTTCAGGCATGGAAATTTGTGCAACAAATCTGCCTAGTTTTAACCCTTCAAATAAACAGGTGGTTACGTCATACCTGGTCAGCACCCCATTGAGAGCCAAGGAATCCCCTCTGTGATATCCATTTGCCATATTAGTATGTCCAAATTCTAAAATGACAGCCCATTTAAGACCATTTTCAAGATCTCTGCTTGCTCTTTGTCAATGGATGTTACTACGTTAATGTAATATCTTTTACACCTGGTGTTAGGGTATGTGCATCTATACCAATTTTTGGCTGCAGATGCAATAAATCTGCTGCAAACACCGCACTTGTTACACGCAGACGTGTCGATTTGCTTTGGAATTTTCCCAATGCATTGCAAAAGGTGAAAGCTATGTCAGAATAACTTGACATGTTGTGCGGGTCAATTTCAACTGCAGATTGTTATCTACAACCTGTGAATGACATCTCTTTCACTTTGCTGCTGCTGTAATATGCTGCAAATTTTCAGCTCACAAATCCAGAAGGAAAAGCCAAAACACATCAATCTAATCATTTGGGAATAAAATGGAAAAACCTAGGACGATTAATTCATGTTTTACTAACGTTAAAGCTAGGGCTGCGTAAAGAATGGCTGTGACAACCCTCACGAGATCAAAGATCGCTGGGTCACCCTGAAACTCCTTAACTATAGTAAGGGAATGGAGTTGCATCTCGGCCCATACGGAAATCCAATGGTGCTTGATTTTTTTTGCAGTTGCAGCGTCCCCGGGGGTTGCAATGTGACTCCAGTCACTTATGGTCGTGGATGTGGCCAAAAGTGCCGGATAGCCTTAGCCTAAGATGGTCAGGCATGCAAAGAGAAGTCAACCAACCAACAGTTGTAGATTTCTACTGGTTAATAGACCAAAATCTATTATACAAAATGGGAAGGATCAAAGAATTTTCATTGGAAGCTCAGGGCATATTTGATGGGTCATGTCTACATTGTATGGACATAACTCTGTTTTATGAGGTCAAGCACACAGCGCTGCTAACTAAAATTAACTTTCCTGAACTATTCAGATCACATTAGGTTGTCGGCAAGTTATGTAAAAGATACTGTGACCTGATGCCAGCCTGGAAAAACATGTGTATAATTAGGATGCCATCACTGTACACAGATGACATCACTAGTGACTGCTCGCACTTATACTGTCAGCACTCACTGAGATTAATAACAGTGTACTAAAACAACGCAAGCAGTCACATCATTTCCACTTACTGATGGTACATCGCACCAAACAGTGCCCGGCTTATATCTTTATCAGCGATTTTATTTTTGCTCTCTATTCCAGATCTAAATATTCAGGTGTGACTGCACCAATCCCACGCTGCTCCATGGTGATACAGCACCACATGTACGTTGCGTTAAAATCATGTGACTACTGTGACAGTGTTGTGACTTCAATGTTTCCCTATGGGAAAGAAAGCAGCAAGCAGTGTGACCTTTGCAAAAACTCCAACCACGTTGGCGAAGATTTGTCACCTGCACTTAGTAGCTGGGATATGGAGAACTCCAGTTTTGGGGACACACTGCAACAATCCTTTAGCTGTCCCTCTGCCTGCCACATTGAACATAAACTATTAACTAGAGATGACCTAAAAAATTATGGTTCAGCAGAGTTAAAGGTGTTTCTATCAGGGTGGGACACATGAACCTCGCACAGATCAGCTGTTGCAGCAGCCTCTGGGTGCCGGAAGCTGCTAGTGGATGGGGAGCACATGCAGCCCCGTCCTTATGCAAGTAATAGAAGTGGCGCTGCAGTTTCCCAGAAGCACTACTATTCAGTGGACAAGGCTGCTGCGTTGCTCCTATTACTTGTATAAGAGCAGTGCTGCACACGCTCCCCATCCATTAGCACCTTCTAGAACCTAGAGGCTGCTGCAAAAGCTGATCTGTGCGGGGTTCATTTGTCCGACCCCAATAGAAACACCTTCTGTTGCGGAGGCTGCCACAACAGCTAATCCATGCAGGGTCCAGGTGTCAGACCCCAACAGATCACATACTGATGACCGATCCTGTGGATCAGTCATCAGTATCAAAAAACTATTTGGGGCCAGAAACCCCTTTAAGGCCGGTGCCCCACGTGGCATAAAAGCTGCGATTTACCCGTGGTGGAAACGCCGTGGAAAAAATAGCGGCATTTTATAGTCAGAGCACAGTGGAATCCCATGCCCATGCGGTTTTGGAATTCGCAGCATGTCAATTATACCTACGGAAACGCCAGCGGTTTCCCCATAGGTATAATTGAAACAAAAAGTCAGCAGAGGAAACCTCTGCGAACTTTCTGTCTAAAGCACTGCAGGAAGAACCGCAATGCGTTTCCGCCGCGGTTTTTCCCGCAGTGCTTTTTTGCTGCTGGACGCCACGTGGGGCCTTAGCCTAAGACTCATGCACACTGCCCTATTACAGCTCCGTTACGTATAGATTCATACCAAAGGCACATGCCCTCCACTGTACTTGTGTCACTTATTTCATACAGACGTACATTCTTACATATCCCGTTGCGCTATCAGAGATTGTCATCACTCACATCCATTCCTGTTCCTCTTGGGGCTCACAATTCCAAATGAAACTATAAGTATGTTTTCAGAATGTAGAAGGAAACCCACCCCAATATGTACGTACAGAGATATTTCTTACAGGTATTACTAACAGAACTTTCAAGATACATGCTAGGTGTTTGATCCCTTAAAGGAGTTTTCCAAGGCTTATTAATTGATGACATTCTTAGGATGAAGATCAGAGGGTGTTCAACACCCTGGACCTCCGTGGACCACCTGTTTGAGGTGGGAGTAGCACTCCTTCAGCACCGCTTCTGCTTCACAAGTCATGTGATGTCACATTCATCGGTTACATGGCCTGAATGCAATTCAGTCCCATTCAAGTGAATGGGCTGAGCTGCAATACCAAATACAGTATACAAAAGTATGGTACTGTGCTTGGTTTTCTGTGGATAGAGAGCAGCGCTCATCCGAACAATGCAGAAACAGCTGATCGGAAAGGGAACGGGTGTAAGACCCCAGATGATTCTCAATTGATGACCTAAGGGTAGCCTGGAAAATCCCTTTAACAAACCAATAATCAAGATTATTCTTGTTTCTATTTATACAAAAGTATTAGAAGTTACAAGAAGTTACACAGGTCTAAGGCTCTTTCCAGTGTTGTCATCTTCATGCTGGGGATACAAAAATACCTTCTTGGCACTATAACGTGCCTTTCTTAGAAGCCATGTCAGTACTGCCAAAGCTTCTTGGAGAAAGTCAGTTCTGTCCACTATGTTTGGTTTACTAACATAAATTATATTGCATGGACTATTTTTACTATAATATGGTTTCTCTTGGTGACAACTTCCCTACAACACCGGTCTGAAGCCTCATGAATAAGGTCCTATTACGGCTGGAGCCACAATAGGGTATCCACAAAAGTTCATGGGGCCTTTACTCTATCTCTGTATGCCTCCAATTTCTAGATTATAAAATTCCACATTATATATTACTTATGTGTTTCATAATACGTCTGTATTACAGGAACCATAATACCGCTGCAAATCCTGCTCCGGTCATGGGACTAATGACCCGAACTAGCTGCAGCATCGTGATCTATAATACTATAAGTCTGGGTCATTAGAGAGAATTGGCAGCTGATATATGGTCCTTCTAATATGAACATATCGTGATTATGTAAATCCAGCCTTAATATAAATTTTTGGTAGTGTATTTTATACTTTACGTAGAGTTTTCTGTATATAAAATCAATGACAGCACAAGCATATGACTTACAGGACAACCCAGATACTCGGCTTCAAACTTGGCAAATGTCCACTTCTCTAAAAGACGTTGACAAAGGGTTGGGACTTATTTTATGAAGTGAATCAAAAACTAATAAAATCCAGGTAATTTTCACATACATCTGTGTGACACAACAGGAATACCCAATAAAAAGCATTTATGGCCTATCCAACGTACCAATGAAATCTCGGGTTGTGTGCAGTACTCTCTACGAGTTACAGAAGGAGCCGAGCGCTACTCTAGATCGGCAAACAGGTGACACACAAACCCCATTTTCCAAAGGTGAGGGTCCAAGACGTGGAACTGTATGGATCTCAGGGCTGTGGAGCTGGAGTCAGGGCATCGGAGTTAGTAGTTCTGGGCATCGGAGTTTCTCCTGGGACTCTGTTCCTACCACTCTCATACTCTGTTAAGATACTAACAGGGTTATTTGGTTGTAGATACCATCCATAGTGTATTCAGAATATCTGTCTGTCATAAGGAAGCTAAGCTGATCATATACATACTGCACATAGCTCTCCTGAGTCTTCCACTAGCATGCCTGAATACTGGATGAGTATGTGTGGGTGCTATATAAGTAAAGAGGATGCCACTTGTTATACCGCATGTGTCACAGTCACTGAATACTATAATTACTGACAAGATAAAAACATTAAAGTTGCACATAAATTATGAGGCGACCGAGGTCACTTAGTACTGCCTGAAAGAAACTACAGGCGTTTTCTCCTCACGTGTCAACACCCGACAACTGCGCATTCTTCAATGTTGTACCTGCTGGAACTATTGCGCCAATAGAGGGGAGTTGCTGCAACTACTGAGCTAGTCAAGGAGGGGGCTTGCTGCACCGACTCAGCCAGTAGATATAGTATAGATATAGTGATAAAGTAAAGGTAATATCAATCTCCTGTGCCTGCTGCTTCCTGGGTGGACATAGGCAGTGTGTACTGTATACTGTAGAAGGGTATAAACAGATTTTCCATACTATCTGCCCATATGGAGATTTTAATTCTATGGTACTCACTTCTGTGACTGCATTCAGTGGTTTGTCTCTGCTAAATGTACCTCTAAGATAAACTGTAAAGTGATATTTACATACAGACTTCTGCATAAGTCACTTTGTTAAAATTCCCTGCAGATATGTAAACTAGTTACTGAAAAGCTTTCACTAATACAAGGATTTTGCCATTTATGCTTTTCCCCCAACATATTAGTGGCCTAGTGCCTATACTACAGTTTTTTATATAATATTAGCTATGGACTTTTGCTCTTATCAGAGGTCAGACAAGGGGAACTGAATGTTGGGTTGTTGGGACTTACAGTACAATTATGTAATATGTACTATGCTCTAAGATGAATTAAAGTCCAAGGGTACGTGTGGAGTATACTTTATTGCATGAGTTGGAAGAAAATTATTAAAGAGGTGACAGTAGAGGAGTGTTAAATCCCCAAATGTGGAAAAGCTGTGGTTTTATTTACGGATTTTTCTGTGTTTTTGTAAACCAAAGCCAGGAGTGAATTTAGGAAGAAGTGCAGACAATGCATAATGCATATCCTCAGGCACATTGCTCTGTGCCCCAATGGTACAAAAAGATGTGGCTGGCAAGACACAAATGCATCTTTACAATCCCCCACCCAGCAAGCTTTAGGGACCGAAGTGGAATGGGAAGAATATGAAAAAGTATACCTCACTACAGTACAAGACCCCTCTAGATAGCAGCTCACTAATATGTTATTATTGGAGAAACTCCCTTATTTAATGCAGCTGTAAGCAGCAGCCTGCATTCTGCATATAAATTTATAGGGCAAAGGTAGAAATGTGAAATTCCCCACATGTGTTTTATCAGAATGGACCAATTCTAAGTATTATTAGGCAATAGCTTTTGAACCCTGTCTCATGGCCGCTGTGAATGGAAATATGGCAGCACATGTGTGGCTCCCTCTATTCAGCTCTGTAAGTGTTGTGAAAATAGGCAAGCAAACATCCCGTGGATGTGCCATAAATGTTCAAGATAGGAATATCCCTGTAAGGCTGAGGCTGCAAGTTGTGGCAAAGGTGTGTGTGTTGATGCAAATTTTGCTGTTTTTTTCTTTTTTTGAGGCAAAGCCAGGAGTGGAATTATCAGAAGGGAGAAGTATAAAAGCTTCCTTTATATTTCCCATTCTTTTTAAACCCTCTCTTAGCTTTGGGTCAAAAAACTACACCAAATCTGCAACAGCAACAAAAAAAATGCAGCTTTTCCACAATGTATGGTCTTAACCTTAATGTTTTATGCACCCTCTCCACCCTATCCACGTGATCAAGGCGAAGGCATGCGTGCCAACTGAGAGGACTCTGCGTGCCCTCTCTGGCACGAGTGCCATAGGTTCGCCATCACGGCGCTAGGTTCACGCTAGCGCTAGCTCTCCTTTGTTCGGGTTCATCGGGGGACCCAAACAACAGAGAGGCGGACTTCTAAAACAACAGTTACACATGGAGCCAATGACCTATTGACTATAATGGAGTCAGTCGGGTGCCCATTGTTTTGAAACTGAAAGCGGCAGAGAAGAAGGTCCTCCGTGCAGAACTTTTTTCTCTGATGATATTCGGTGGACTCTGCGACACAGACTCTGACATAGATGTGAACCCAGCCTTAGGATGATCCAACAGCAAATGTTTGATTCCTCTGCAGCGCCACCACAGAGGATGTGTGGAATTACACAGTGATACTTAATTTGAGTGAATTTACTAATCCAAACAACCCCTTTATTAACCATATAAAAGGGATGAGACAACATATACCACCTTACCTGAAGGTGATCACACGTATTTACCCTATAACCTACTGTCTTCACATCACCCCATACATATGTACATACCTTGTGAACTGTTTAGTTTTTGGGTACATTGTGCATTTGGAACAAAAACTCAGAAAATAATTGACTTTACTTGATAGTATTGAACATGATAAACAACCAAATGTGACGCGATGACCCCAGTCACACATACTCTTACTATCCCATCAAACCAGAAAAACAAGGTTCACTAGCGGACAGCTCACAAGTCTTATTTATGTGCCACTTATAATTAATAAGGCATACGTAAATACTTGAGCTCCTTATAATATCCCGACAATTCTCAAGAGAATCCAGTGTATCATTACATTATATTCAGTTCTCCAATTTACTATTATTTCCAAAAATTCACACTACCGTCAACACGGTACAGATCACCATTTTTTTGCAATCTACAGTCTGCATATGGGACACAAGCTACAGTATGGATACTGAATGGTTACAAAATATCTGGCTTCCACAAGACTTCCCTGCTTCACTTTTAGACTGCCTTATGATATATTAGAAAAATGCACAAAGTGCAATTCCCAAATTCCAATTCAGAGTCACACTTTAGGCTAAGGCTACACAGTGACTTTGGCCGCCCCTCCCCGTCAAGTGACCAAAGATCACTATATCAGCCTCTGACCAATGTATGTGAATGGAGTCGAACTGCAACCCCATAGGGTGCTGTGACTTCTAGATGCAGAGATCAAACAAAGGCGCATCTTTATAAGGCTAGATGAGGAGTCGTAGCACCTTTGGGGTCACTCTGCCACTCCATCCACATACCTTAGTGAAGGGGATGCAGCAATATATGGTGGTGCAATGGGAGTCACAGTCAAAGTTGCAGTGTGGCCCTAAACTTAAGAGTATATTCACACACAGGATTCTCTGTTGCAAAATTGCATATGCTCTATTAAAAGGAGGATACATATCTCATCCACACTCGGAAATTTAGGCTGCAGATTTCACCCTCTTCAACATCAAACCAAAAACTGCAACAAACCAATAGCAATTCTGCTATGAAATTCACAGCAAAGACAGCATGATTTGGTGTCATGTCGATACACTGAAGATTTTCTGTAGCAGAAAACATTTAGTGTATCAGTTCCATGTGTATATACTCTGAGAGAATTTCAAAAATTGGTAGATATACATCTGTGTGACCCAAAAATCTAAAATCTCTGGTCCAGATTTACTAATAGTTAGACAGTATAAATCTAGACTCTCTGTTGGAGCCAGATTTATCACTGTGGCGGGTTTTGGAAGATAAATCTGGTGTATCTTTACACTGTCTAGTCTACATTTATGTCACCTTTTAATTTTACAACAAAATTTTTGCACATTAAAGGGCTGACCCAGGCATATTCCACAGCCACCACAGTGATAAACAACCTTAACTTGGTTATATATGTCACTTTTGAAGACTTGTAGAAAGACAGCATTGAAATCTTACACAAATGAGACAGTTGGTGCAATGAGGGTGGGCCTTCTGCCATGGGTGCACTGCTCTCGCTGCTTAGGTGGGATGGGTGATGTCATAGCAGTGGGAAGATCAACTCTCACTGCACATTGTGGTGTCGCCAACAGGTGGTGGGGGTCCGAGTGCCAAGAGCCGTGCTTCAGGGAGCTAAAGGCCTGTCCCCAGTGCACCAATTGCCTCATTTGCATAAGAATTTAAAGTTGTTTTTCTCCACATCTACAAAAGTGACATACATAACTAAGGTATGATGATATCATTGTAATGTGTTCTATAACATGATGGCGACAGGTGGGTATGCTTGGGGGAGGTGATAGACTCCTTTTAAAGGGAGTCTGTCAGCAGGAAGATCAGTATCAAACTAATGACAGTACCTTGTAGGATGCCTTCTACACTTTCCAAAGATGCCTTTCTTATTCTGCACTGTAGCTCCATTTTCATGAAAATCAGAGTTTCATTCTTATCCAAATTAGCTGAAAAGGACTTTCTCCTGCTGGGGCTTCAATCACTGCGCTAGATAGTCCACCCTGCACCTCACCCCATTGTTTGAGTGACATCTCTGTCCGCAGTTAGGTCTGGGCCACTGTGAACTCTTTGCACATCTTATTTGGGAGATCTGCTTGCCTGGATTACAGGTAACATCCATCTCCTTAAGTAAATATTAGGAGACGTTTTTCCTAGGAGACATATGGAAGATATGCCCCTCCTCCTAAAGACAACCCTTCCACTATTGTGCTCCTAACCAGTACCAGTTTGAGTTATCATAAGGTCAACTTCACAATATACCTCGCTATCAATATCTTATCTAAATGGCCATGCGACAGATAGACAACAGCCTTCGACTTCTAAACCACTCCTATGTTTTCTATATTGTACTTTTGGAAATATTGAACACTAAACATAGAAGTAAACAAACAAACAAACATAAAGGTGATAAATAAATAGTAATAAACAATAAGCATAAAAGTAACAGACATAAAAGTAATAAATAAACAAATAAACATAAATCACACTAATTTAGGACCCCAAGTGCATTATTAAGACCCTTGAACAGATGTATGTACATAGTACGCTACTTTATATACACACAGCTCTTACTGTGCAATAATCTAAGCTATAGAGAAGTGCCGAGCTGTTAATATAGCACAATATGAGACATTTTACATGAGACTTGCACTTATTTCTTCCATATAGTTACTTATGTATATTATTTGACTTTTCCAGGTGTCAGATGTGGACCCAGGAATGATCTCATATGTTCCATATTATGAGACTTTTTTACACATATCGCACAGGTGTGTTAGTACATCAGGAGTTCCTATGGATCTAGCAGATATAACCCACATCAGGCTATTGCTGTCGCCCTCCAGCCTTACTTACAATGTTTCTTGTCGTCAATAAGCTTCATTATAAGGTAGATGCAGCCCCAGTGCTAGCTCTAGAAGCAGTCCCGTCACTACAGCACCCGCAGTACCGCATCCCAGTACAGTCTCGTCTGGATTACTAGGAACAAGGTCACAGATTTCTTTGCCGCACAGAAATTGCGAAATCTCATGTTGAAGTGAACTCCACGCACCCGGGATTTACCGTGCGGCCACAATAGCCATGCTTCCGGCCTCCTGATTGGCTGACCGCAGCCCGGCCCCTCATGGTGTCAGTGGGTGTGTTTGAGTCTCCACGCTCCTGATTGGCTGAGACGCGCAGGCATTTAACTCGGCATTGATTTGAAGCCGTCTACTGACTATCCTCGCACCAATCCATCCCCGGCCTGTGCTGTGGTGTCAGCCATGTGGAGGATGGGATGGCCGGCTCCACTGCCCAGCACCACTGCCCTCATCATCATCCTCATCACAATGGGACATGTGCACAGACCGCTCACCGGCATGGAAGCCTGAGGTCATCGGAATGTAAGATCCAGCTGCCAGAGACATGATGTGCCCCAACCAGTCATATCTGGGGCTAGGGTACCAAAATGATCCATGTAGTCAGATTTCATCTCTGGGAAGATTTATATGCTCAGATGTCATGTGATCAGAACTGACCCATATTAGGAAATTAGAGTCAGAAATAATATGTGAGGTATACATCAAAATTCCCTGTGTATAGTTACATACAGGACAGAATGGCGGCCACTAGGGTATGTTCACACTCGGCAGATTTGTTGTGGAAATTTTTGTGATCATCCAGTTCATGTTAAGGCAGAGGACACACATTGAGGAAACGCTGTGTTTTTTTAATGTAAAGATCAAGCTAGTCACATCTGCGCAGGAGACTCCATTGTAGTACACATTGAAAATTGACGGCGTTTCCGAAGCTATAATTGACATGCTGCAATTTCCAAAATCGCCACAGCGCCTATTTTACTGCAATGCGTGGATGGGATTCACTAGAATCCCATCCACTTTGCAGGAACTGTAAAACGCTGCGTTTTTTTTTTTTTACACCACGGGCAAACCGCTGCGTTTACGCCACATGGGGCTCTGGCCTAAGAGTGGAAGTAGCAGAATGGAGAAGTATAGTTGCTTCCTTTATATTTCCCATTCCTGTGCAGCTTTTCTACAATGTATGACCTCAACCTAAGTGGGATATCCCATGGAAAGCTTTATTACCCACACACAGGATAGGTGATAATTCTCATGATTGCTAGGGGTCCTAAAGTTCCCTGTGTGAATGAAGCAGTAGTGTGCATGGAGGATCATTGCTCTATTTATTTCAATGGGACTGATGGAGACAGAGCTGAGCATTATCTTCATCAGTCCCATAGAAGTAACTGTAGTGGTGGTCACACACGTGCACTGTTACTCCCAGCACTATCATGCAGCAAACTCAAGGACCCCTGTTGTCATGATCTCTGGCTGAACATTTATCACCTATGCTGTAGATAAGTGCTAAAATATTTTAAAGGAAACCCCTTGAGGCCAGGGCTAGATGTTGCAAGTTCACAATGGGTTAGCCGCTTGTGGAGTCGCTTTCAGCTAACCCATTGCAAATTACAGTAGCAATGAAGTGGATAGTATTTCAACAAATCCCATCCACACACAGCAGAAAAACCCATTGTACAAAGTGTTTTGCGCTGCAGCATGGCAATTATTTCTGCGGATTCTGCTGCGGTTTTCAGTCTATGCAATGCAAAAGTTAAATCTGTGGCAAAAACTAGTGGGCAAATCCGCTGTGGGTTATCCCACAGTGAACCACAACATGTGGCCGTAGCCTTAATGATGTTTGTACAGCTCCATGCACATGCTGGTTAATCAACCACATTGTCATGCATGGTATGGATATTTTCAGGGGCAGAAATTTCTGCAGCAAACCTGCCTTGTGTGAACATACCTTGAAGGCTTCCATTTGATGCATCAACTCTACTTCTTCACAAGGTCACATATTTGATTTCTTGCTGCCTTGACCTTATCTCAGGAACCAAAATTGTAACATAAATTGCACCCAAAAAGTAGTATATCGGGTGCAGCAATTTTTGCTTTTTGTTCTTGCAACTAGAAAAAAGGCAAGGAATGTGCAGAGTACCTTCACCATTTCCGTGAACAAAATACTGTATGGATGTATATATGCCGGTCATGGTAGTATAAAGCTGGCCATACCCATTAGATTATTGTGGGCTGAATCTAGTGAATTCCAATGATTATGGGGGTCTCACCACTCACCCTACAGCAGATGCCAGGGGAGAGAAGGATCGGGGAACTGGATTTTAACCAATCCTTCTGTTCTTGGATAAAATAAGCTGCCATCATAGGAGTCTGGCAGAGACGCCCTTTACCGATTACAGACAAGCATGTTCACTTTAGCATTTGTATTGGGGAATCAGGAGAGACATCTGTTCCCCATTTAGCATACAATGTGGTTATCTGCAGTGTATGTCCAGCCTTAGGGCTTTACACAGCTGTATTTTTGGGCCATCCATATCTACAACAGTCTGCATCTAGCGTTCCCATTCATCACATATACCCACGGCCCGTGAGGGAAAGATATTCCAGCATGAACTATTTCTGTCCTTATTGCGGGGAACATGGACTTGGAAAATTGTCTCCAATGTTCTCCAAATCAGACTCTTCTGTGGACAATCGGATCTACGGAACATATAACAAATGATCTGTACATTGCGATTTTTGTACATCCATGTGAATCCGGCCTTAGGAAGAGAAATATTTCCAACACCCCTAGTTAGATCTAAACTATTGGATCATTTTGGTACAGATGTGACAATGATCTCTGTAAGGGCTCATTATTGCTTGCATGGGGCTAAAATTCACAACCTCTTGGCCGTCTACTACAAGGGCTGAATTTTACATTCTGATGACTGCGGTTTAATGGATTTTGATTGATCGCATCCAATCGCCGTAACAATAAATGATCAATAATTCCTCGTATATACATGGTTAGATCTATGGGAGAATGAATGCATGCTCCATAATGCATTAGACCACCATGGCAGCCACTTACGGGGTCTGCTCCTCCTGCCCGAGTCCAGCCTTCTCCTGATCCTGCTCTTCTTGGCTGGGGAGCCCTGATGCAGTGGATCGGGGGGAGATCGCTGGTGCAAGGCTCCATGATCGCTGCTTTCTCCGTTACTGAGACATAACGGGGCGGCAGGAGTATGGAATCCGTTCTGTCTGTACGGAGCCGAGGCCGCTGCGGGCTGCGCATGATCTCCCATCACCGCAAGAAGAAGCCCGGGGAGGGGGCGTCACTGTGAGCGCTGGCGGCGGCCGCCCCCCCCCTCCTCTTGTCTCGGTTGCTCTTGCACTTCTCTGCTCCGTTGCCGCGGCGCTAATAACCGGGCGCTGAGGCTACGTGTCCGGTGACAGAAGCGAGGTCATGTCCCCTAGTTCCAGTGCCCGAATGTAACCGCCAGTGCGGCAGCGCCGGGTGACGTCACGTCCCGCCCCCTCATGACAGTGGGGAAGGCAGGAGCGGGACACTGGGACGAGGCAGGCCAGGCATAGGGATGACTGGAGAGTGCTGACAGCAATGGACTCAGCTGTGTACTGCACATACAGCACCAGCACTGTCTCCATACACTCCATTACTGTCTCCAGGAGCACGCCTAGGACATGTCCTTGAAATGTGTTGCCCCCAGAACAGCATGGTTGTCTCAGTCAAGGGGACAAATGTATTAAGATTGGCGTATCGTATGCCAGTCATAATAAACAGCTTGACTGGTGCAGCAAAAGGGAGACTTCTGAAGAGGCTGCGGCCTCTTCATAAATATGTCTGCAGTTTCTACGCTGAATGGAAATCTACACCAGGTACTAACTGGCGTAGATTTCCATTATAACACGTGCCACGCAGATCAGGGACCTTATGTCAGACATGCACCTCAATATCATCCCTCGATGCCAGTTTTCTGCAGTAGAGGTGTGAAGGATCTCGGCCTACCTGGACCTGCTTCCGGCACACCCGAGATCGATCCAATTACCTCACACCCACCACCAGTGAGTTTTTTGGGTCGAAAGGATAATACAAACGACGAGCCTTCTAAATTTTATATATTTATTAACCCCTAAACGGGTTGGCACTAGACACTCAACACATACAGAGAATACATGTAACAATTAGCAAGCAAATACAAGTGGAAAGCAACATGACACGGTGCACAAAATAAAAATGGGAGATAACAGAAAGAAAAGAACATATTACCAACACCAGATTGTGATGGTTTCTCTGGCTCCAGAGGATGAGGAGCTCAGGGCACATACTTCAAAAGTCCAAAACATGCGAATTTCAGCAGAACAACAGGCAGAAGACAATTTTAAGAACAAATAGTCCATTTCTCTGAGCCCATGTGGTAGGCTTCTGGGTTCGTTCTTAAGCAAAGCATGTGTTTCCTACATGTGGTTATACCTCTTCCAGGTTAACAAAGTGGTCTCAGGTCTCACTTCTTAGGCCGCATGGAGACCACATGGTGGGAGTCTCCAACTTGACCTCCCCCACACCTCTCCTTCTGGAACCGCACATCACAAAGGACAGAAGACAAAGAGACCTCCCCTGGTCTCCTCCCTAAGTGAGGTCACCAGGGGGAGGAGCCCTGCCCCCCTCTCTACATCTCTTAGAATAATTTTTCTTTATAATTCCTCGCCCGATCACTATAGAGTCGGGCTGGTGGTATGATAGGGTTCGTGATGAGATCCCCAACATGTAGACTCCCAGGTTGACACCCCAATTCCCTTTGGGTAAGGAGATTGGTGCCTGGACCTTTTCCGAGCTTTGAACTGGGACATGTGTGTATTCTGAGTGTGCGCCTTGACCTGACGCATCTGGGGATTTTATCGGAGCGACTGTAAGATGTCCCCCAGGCCAGATATGGTCTTGAAACCATAATTCCTTTGAAGTAGACCTGGCTCCGGTCGGTCTGCAGACGATATGCAGAGCGTTCACCCAGCACATTCTTTCTGCAGGACCCCCCGCCGGGTTAATGAGGGTAGCAGTCTTATGCCAATAAAGTCCTGTGTAAGTGAGTCTCTGGGGATCAAAGGGTTGTTGGTCACACATCCCTCAAGCCTATAACCAAATTGCTGATAACAGACAGGAACCATATTATATGAGAGAATACTAGTACGATAAATCTATATCTGGGTCTCGTATCATCACAAGAGGGAATGAGAAATTTGCACCAATGTGTGTAATGGGAGAGATTTATAAAGACTGGCGTTACTCACACCAGTCTTCATAGCCCTAGACCCGCCCCCTCATAAATGACACACACACCCAGATGTACATTTTCTCCATCACTTAAGGTGGTTTGCACACGACCGTGTATTAGCTGCCGGCCGTGCCTCCACCGCCCTACATGGCCGCAAAGTCGGATAGGAATAGGACCTGCTTATATTTTGCGGCCCGGAATGTCTGCCCATACACAGGACCATGTAATTCACTGTCATGTGCACGAGCCCACAGTAATGAATGGGTCAGTGTGCTACCCGAGAAAAACCTGGACAGAACACTGACCTAGCACACGGCCGTGTACAAGGGGCTTAAGCCAGATTTCTGTCGTAAATGATAATAAATGTGGCCCCTGCCTGCCTTCACTACACCCTTTTGATTTGCGCAAAAAATTGTGACCTTTTTATGCCTTGTATGCCAGAAAACCGGTTTACAAGGCCTAAAAAGTCGCAATTGTTTTATCGAATTGGTGCAGAAATATGGCGAACAAGACATAATATATCTGCCCCAATGTGTTAGTTCACTTTTAGTGGACCAAAATGGCATCAGCTAGGGCTACATGATGACTTTGGCTGTGATTCCTGTCTCACAACCAAAGATTGCCATGTTGCTCTGAAAGTCCTTCACCAATGTAAGTGAATGGAGTTGTATGGCGACCCCAAGTGTGCTACGACTTCTAGTTACAAAGGTGAAACCCTGCTGGATTTTATTTGCAACTAGAATTTCCTATCACAGCATCATGGAGTCGCAATGCAGCTCCATTCACTTGCATTAGTGAAGGGGTCTCAGAGCAACACATCAATTTTTGGACACACAACAGGAGTCTTGGCGAACGTTGCCACGCAGCCCTAGCCTTACTGAATTGGGCTCTGTTCACATTTTGGTTAATCTTTCTGTTATACTGTCGTGTCTGAAGAGCAGAAAGTGAAATAAACAGCTTGACAGATCCATAATAAGACAGACGTCAGCAGCACTCAAGTGTTGTGTTCCCATCATGTGTCTGTCATTGCGCCAGGAAGAATAGCATAGCGTGCTGTGCTCACTATCTCTCCCATCAATTATGACAGCATTCCCAACAGAGGTCAATGGAAATGTGAACAGAGTCTTATACATTCCATTACCCATAAATCACATTAGAATGATATGAGAGGGTCAGTGTATGGGTGGGCCCTGGTCCTAACTGGGGACCCCACTCAATGATGGTGCAGAAAAGAGGTAGACACCTAGAAGTCAACTTGAATTAAAGTTTACTCCAACGGGGGTGCAGTGACTGACAGTTACAGTACATGGTTCTAAGCTAAACAGTTGCATAGTCACAAGAGTATAAATTACGCCAGATTATATCGCAGGCAATACATAGCAGAAACCCCCTGGAAATGCCTGTGAACAGAGCCTGCTCTGTTTGGGGACCTCCAGGTACACAGAGTACTGACTACAGTCTCTAATGGGCCCACAGTATAATGGTTACAATCTCTTTGTGGGCACACAACACAATCATACATGGTTTGGTGACTAGACCCAACTCCTTCCCATGCCAGGCTGGTTTTCCGCTGCAGCTTTCGTCAGCACCTAACACACTCCTAGCATTGGCGCATCTTAGGTGCAGATTTCCATCTAAAATGCACCATAACAGCAGGTTTTTTTGCCCCACTCTCCATATTTGAAGACAGTGGGCAGGCCAGGAATCTAGGCAGTCTGAGGACACCTTTGGCATGTCAGATTTCTTATAGCTCATGCCAGGGAATTCTGTCAGTGTGTTAGCAGTAAATAGCTCTACATTTTACATACCATCCATTTAAATGACAAAGCTCCAGCACCTCCCAGGATTATTGGATTGCATGTAGTCATTGAATCTCAATAGGTGGGTTGAACCCATAGAACCAGTAGGAAGTCTGTTCCTGGGTCTACATTTATCTCATCCCTGTCACAATCTTTCTGGAAGTAATCGTTGATTGTAATGTCAATCTGTATTCCCTTAGTCCAGACAGCAGCACAATATGGGGTATCTCTGCCCCTGTGTGTTGTTTAGGACAGTGGAACCTTTAATTAGCACCAAATTTAAGGTGCCTCCTACTAGCCCTATAAGAGGGCACCTGAGACCTCCCTCCACTGTGTAAATTATAAAGTAACAGGAAACAAGCTTCTAGGGAGGGAAGCCTTGTGCTGCTGTCTGGACTAAGGGAATACAGATTGACATTACAATCAACGATTCCCCTTACGTCTGACAGCAGCACAATATGGGGAGATAGCAAGTAATTCCCCTAGGGAGGGTTTCCTCGCCTTACAACGTCAAGGACTGTCTGACCAAAGGCATTTGTCTGGGAACTGCGGACGTCTAAACGATAATGTTTGACAAAGGTCAACTGGGATGACCATGATGCAGCCGCACAAATCTGGTCCAAAGGTAAGGACCGGTACTCAGCCCAAGAAGTCGACACAGCCCTGGTCGAGTGGGCCGTAGAAAAAACTGGAGGGAGTAACTCCTGAATAAGGAAGGAAGACCTAATTGTCTCCTTGATCCATGTGGATAGAGTAGGCTTGGAAGCCTTGAGGCCTTTGTTTTTACCCTGCATATTAATTAGTAGGTTTTCGGCCTTCCTAAACGGTTGAGTGCGGGATAGGTAAATCCGCAGACACCTTACCACATCTAAGGTGTGGAGCTTTTCTTCCTCCTCAGAGGTTGGAGTGGGGAAAAACACTGGTAGCGAAATTAGCTGATTGCTATTATAGCATGAGGGGACCTTAGTGTTAAACCCAGGCAAAAATCTAAGGTGCACCCTATCTGCAAAAAACACAATGTACGGTTCTCTAGAAGAGAGAGCCTGGAGTTCCCCTACTCTTTTGGCAGATGTAATAGCCAACAAAAAAACGGTTTTGTAGGCCAAATATTTTAGCTCCGTAGTCTCCAAGGGTTCAAATGGAGGACCGCACAGGCCTGTAAGGACTACCGCAAGGTCCCATTGGGGAACTGGAGATGATACTGAGGGCTTTAGCCTCATTGCCCCTTTAAGGAACCTTGCAACCAGAGGATCCTGAGACAGACGTCTGTTCAAATGAGCGGAGAGGGCCGCAATCTGCACTTTCAAAGTGGCAGGGGCAAGGCCCTTATCCAAACCGTCCTGAAGAAAATTTAAAATATCAGCCGTTGAAGGTTGTAAATTATTAATACCCTTCTTGGAGCACCACTCCATGAAAATCTTGGCTGTCCTCTGGTAGTTCTTATTGGTAGAGTCTGCTCTTGCAGAAGAAAGGGTCTTCAGGACGGCCTCTGACAGTCCTCTATCCTGCTGTAGGGACTGCTCAACCTCCAGGCTGTCAGGTTGAATCTCCAGAGATCCTGGCACTTCAGAGATCCTTGGGAAACCAGGTTCTGGATGGGGGGAAGCCTCCAATATATCCCTCGACTCATCTCCATGAGTTGGGAAAACCAAGCTCTTTTTGGCCAGAATGGAATGATGGCTATCACAGAGACTTGGTCCTGTCTGATTTTCATCAATACCTTCGGTATTATTGGAATTGGAGGGAAGATGTATGCCAGCCTGGACCTCCAAGGGATGGACAGGGCATCCACTGCCAAGGGATTGTCCTCCTGGTAAAGGGAACAGAACGTCTCCACCTTGGCGTTGAGTCGGGTTGCCATGAGGTCTATTTCTGGAAGACCCCACTTCAGGGTAATCTGATGAAAGACTTCTGGATTGAGTGACCATTCTCCTGATACGGCATGACCCCGACTCAACCGATCCGCTACTATGTTCAGGGAGCCCTTGATGTGAACTGCGGATAAATGGGTTAGATTTTTCTCTGCCCATGTAAATATCAGATCTGCCTCCCTGAGGAGGGTTGGTGATCTGGTGCCTCCCTGTCTGTTCACGTACAGCACTGTGGTCATGTTGTCTGACCGGATTTTGACTGCTCTTCCCTTGAGAAGAGGCGAGAAATGGAGTAAGGCACGATATACAGCTCTGAGCTCCTTCCAGTTGGACGAGGTCCTTCTTTCTGGAGCGCTCCAGACTCCCTTTATGGAGTTTTCGTCCAAATGGGCTCCCCATCCCGAGAGGGATGCATCTGTAGTCAACAGGGTCCAAGAAGGTTGGACCGTGGACCTTCCGTCTTTCAGGTGCAACCACCACTTGAGGGAAAGACGGGTCCTGGGGGAGAGTCGAATCTTCTTGCTGAGTGTAAGAAGGGAGCGATCCCAAGCCTCTAGTAACTCCTTCTGGAGGGGACGTAAGTGCCACAAAGCCCATGGGACTGCCTCCACTGAGGAAGACATCAAGCCCAGGATTTTCATCAATGTTCTGATGGAGGCTATCGGCTTTTTGAAGAGGTGCTGGACTGCACCGACCAGTTTCTCCTTCCTTGCTGGTGTCAAGGAGACCTGCAGGTGGACTGAATCCAGGAAGTAGCCGAGGAACTTCCTTCGGGTTGAAGGGATCGTTACCGACTTCTCCCAGTTTATAAGCCATCCCAGACTCTGAAACAGGGACACGGCTGTCTGTAGATGCTGGAGCAGAACAGACTCTGACTGGGCTTTTATCAACCAGTCGTCTAGATAAGGCACCACGAATATCCCCTGAAGTCTGAGGGCGGCCGCTATAGGAGCCACTACCTTTGTAAAGGTGTGGGGAGCAGAGGAGATCCCGAAGGGTAGTGCTGTGAACTGAAAATGCTTCGTGTGGCCGGAAACTACTACGGCAATCCTTAGAAACCTTTTGTGTGGAGGATAAATAGGAATATGCAAATAGGCGTCTTTTAGATCCAAAGTCACGAAAACATCGCCTTGGAGGAGAAAAGTGGTGACAGACTTTATGGTTTCCATACGGAAGTGCTTCTTTTTGATGAAGCGGTTGAGGTACCTTAAGTCTATGACCATTCTCCACTTGTCTGCCGGTTTTGGTACCAGGAAGACGGGAGAATAGACACCGGATCCTTCTTCTAGAGAAGGGACTTCCTCCAGAGCTCCCTTGTGAATGTACTCTCGGATGGAGCATTCCAATGTAGTCTGCTGCATTATAGGCAGGCTGCGAGTTAACACAAACCGATCCTGAGGAGGATGGAGGAACTCGATTGCATATCCTTTTTGGATTACGTGCAGGACCCATGGGTCTTGAATTTTTTCCTGCCAGCAGTTGAAAAAATGGGGGAGACGACCCCCGACAGGAATCTCGGCCACAGGAAGACTGCTCCTGATGTCAAAAGCTAGGCTTCTCCTTTTTATCATCAGACTTCGGGAATCTCCGGACGGCGCCTCTAGAGGAATATCTAGAGCCTCTTTGGGACTGCCGTCCATGACGAGGCGGATAGCCTCTATCACGGCCAGAATTAGATCTACCTCTAAAGGCCTGGGGTAAAGTTTTACCCTTCCTATCAGCCAAGCCCTCCAGGATCTCGTCTAGGGCACTGCCAAAGACTCTACCTGGCTCAAAGGGTAATGCGCACAAATTATATTTTGAGGGGAAATCAGCTCTCCAGGGTTTTAACCATAGAGGTCTTCTTGCTGCAGTGGTAAGTGCCAGAGATTTGGCCGCCAGCCTTAATTGATGGTGGGAGGCCTCCGCTAAATATTCAGCTGCCAGGGAAACCGAGCCTAGAAACCCTAGCAGCTCATCTCTGGAGACTCCAGAATCGATGTCCCTCTCGAGATGAACCAGGTCAGTGCGTAATTTGGCTGACACTTCACAAGATGCAACCGCCACAGCGGTCTGGGCCGAGGCAGCTGAATACGCCTTCTTGAGGGTATTGTCGATGCGCCTGTCCATGGCGTCGTGCAAATTTGATCCATCATCTGATGGTACCATAGTGCGGCGGGACAGTTTGGCCACCGCCATATCCACCTTGGGAGGAGGACCCCATTGATCCCATTGAGCAACTGGGAATAAAGCCTTCAACCTCCTAGAAACCACAAGAGGTTTTTCAGGACATTTCCACTCTGAAGACATTAATTTTTGTAATATCTGGTCCACTTGGAAGACCCTAGGCCCTCTATAGGTGGACGCGGAGGCTTCCCCGTCAACATCACGATCCTTAGACCGGATGGACTTCAGCAGCCGGCTTAATTTTTCGAGTGGGAAGCACGGCCTGCTGGAATCTTCAGTGGAATCGTCAGATGAGAGTGTCTCGTCCACTATCTGATAATCTTCGTCAGCGATGCATAGGGAGGACTGTGTCTCAACCCGTGGTTTCTTGGCAATCTGGGCGATGGAAGAACGGATCTCCTTAAGAGACTCCTCCATATAGTCCTTTACCCAGGTGACAACCTCTCTTATAGAAGGTTCTTCTGACGGAGGTCCGCGGCATTGGCGACAGCGGGTAAAATCATAGCCGTCAGGTAAAGGGGTATTGCAATCCAAACACATTAGGTGTTTACGTTTAGAGGACTTTTTCCTCCTAAGCCCCTCGCCGTTACCTGATGCAGAAGATGACATCTGAAACATCAAAAGCCACATGACAAATGTAGAATAGAAGATTGCCAAGCATCGCTTACAAGAAGAAAAAAACCAAGGGGTACCTTACTTTTTTAAATCGGTCACTTGAAAAAAAGATCCCGTCAGGAAAAACCCAGACACCGCAAACCGCAGCAGAGGAGCTAGTAACCACGAGCTCACCCAGTAAAGGACTGAAGCCCTTTTAAATGTAATACAGCAGCGAGGGGAGGAGCCAAACAAAGAAAATATTCATACAGCGCCAAACAAGGTCAAATGCCATAATGGAACATAGAGGAGCATAAGCCTAAGCCAGAGGCTCCACATACAAGCAGCAAAAAACAAATCTATATTTTGCCATTAAAATTCCAATTTTCAAACTTACCGCACTTTTCCGAGAAAACCGGAAGTAGGCCGCGGTGGTGCGCAAAGGCTTCCTTCCCCGGGGAACACGGGACCGAAAAAAGGTTCCGGCCGAAGAGGTTCCCTGCTTACTTCCGGGATCGCGCTGCCTGCAGAGCGATGAGCCGGGTAACGCTGCGCTGCGGGGCGGAAAAAGGCCCGAAGGACCGGAGGATCTTAGGAACGTAGGAGAGGACCGAGGTACCCCCAAAAAGGTAAGCCAGGAGCTTTCTTAGGAAAAAAACCCCTAGCAACGGGAGGTCACCAGAGACCTCCGTCCACCTGTCCCACACAGGACAGAAAAAAACACAGTGGAGGGAGGTCTCAGGTGCCCTCTTATAGGGCTAGTAGGAGGCACCTTAAATTTGGTGCTAATTAAAGGTTCCACTGTCCTAAACAACACACAGGGGCAGAGATACCCCATATTGTGCTGCTGTCGGACGTAAGGGGAATCCTATTTTATAGCTTATGAATTGTATGGAGTCTGAGCATTGTGATTTGCCTTGACTTGTCTGGAATCCGGGTTACATGCATGCACATCCATATTTTTATGGACTGTTTTAATTGTTACCTACAAGTACCATATTTTTCCCCCAAATTTGGGCTGAAAATGAGGGAGCGTCTTATAGTCCGAATGTGGGTGTTGGGGGGGGCGGAGGAGCGGGATTGCAGCATCGCCCCACTCCTGCTGCTGCTGGCTTCCTGCAGCGGGGGCTTCCTCCAGCGGTAGGAGTGGGGCAATGTGCGGGCCCTGGGCTTAGGGGAGAGGATGTCTCAGTGAACCTATCCGGGTATGCTATTACAGTGGATGCCAGGTCTGTAAAGATGATGGCGGCTGCTCTGCTGCAGAGCGGTCACCATAACTACCGGGTCTCCCGCTGTAATGTACAACGCAGACCCGGACCTAATGCCCGCGATCACAGTCCACTCTGATCGCGGCCATTACTACTTTAAAGCCCCCCCCCCCCCCCAAGTGAAAAAGTAGGCCCGGGTCGGTCCCCACCGGCCCCGTAGCTTTGTAGTTGCAGGCCGACTCCCGCGCGGCAAGATACCGGGATCCAACCTGTTCCTGAGACAGCCGAGAGCCTAATGAAGGCTCCCAAGCTTGTCATAGTAATGTACAGAATCTCCCATAGACTGCAATACAGTTGTATTGGAGTCTATGGGACTTGCAATCAAATGATTGCAGGTTCAGGCCCCCTAAAGGGGGTGGTAGTAAAATAGTAAAAAAAAAAAAAAAATTTTTAAAAATAAAAGTTCTAAATCACCCCCTTTCCCTAGAATACATATAAAAGTAGGAAATTACTGTGAAACACACACACATTAGGTAGGTGTCCGAAAACGCCCGGTCTACAAACAAAAAAAATCAAAAGTGCCAAACCACTGTTTTTTTCGCTGTTTCGCCTCTGATTTGAATAAAAACTGATCTAAGCAATAGACATTCCCCAAAATGGAATAACTAAAAAGAATACCTGGCCCCGCAAAAAAAGATGCCCTATGCATCCCCGTACAGCTGCAGTGCCCCCTGTCAATGTGACCTTTCAGCTGTTGCAAAACTACAACTCCCATATATTAAATATTTTACCATTTTTTGCTTCAAAATTTTTTTCCCTAGTTTCCTCCTCTAAAACCTAGGTGCGTCTTATAGTCTGAAAAATACGGTAATTTACTTCCTGCTGGTTCCATACGTACAGTATATGGGCTGCAATATAGTTTTAGCTCAGCACCCAAAATATATGTAATTCCTCCAATTAGGCTAAAGGCTCCACATTGCAGAGAGGCAGAGGCCCCACGTTGCGGAAATACGACATGGGTTTTTTTTTTAACCAAAATCAGGAGTGGCTTGAAAAGTAATGGAAAATATAAAATAAGCTCTTAGACCTTTCCCTTCCGATAAATACACTCCTGACTTTGGCTCAAAAAAACGCAGCAAAATCTGCAACAAAAAACACTGCGTTTCTGCAACATGGTGCCTTAGGCTGAGGCCCCACGTTGTGGAAACGCAGCTTTTTTTTATTGCATATTGTGCTGCGTTTTTTGAGCCAAAGCCAAGAATGGCTACAAAAGGAATGGGAAATATATAGAAAGCTCTTATACGTCTCCCTTCTGCTCAATCCACTCCTGGCTTTGGCTCAAAAAAACGCAGCAAAATCTGCAACAAAAATAAGCAGCTTTTCCACAATGTGAGGTCTTTAGCCTTACATTTGTAATACATGTGGTGTGTCAATTGTATCAAATCCAGTTTTTTCCCAACCTGGAGATGATTTACAAAGCAGTAAAAATATGTGACATATTATAGCCCTGGACAAGAATTCTAGAAGTTTTACCTGACCCCACACTAAGATTGCATGAGGCAGGAATGGCATTAGGGGTTCACCTAAAGTGGAGACAATTTTCAGGGATTCTGCTTTGGTAATGTTGGGAATCACCGCAGACAGGTCCATTGTAAAGTGTATATACTGGTGGACATACATGTGGATTGTAAATGCTTGGTCAACCTGAGAAAGCATTTTCAGCACCTGATGATCCATTGGCAATTCAGGAGTTTAGAATCCACCTCTGATGATCTAGTGGTCTTCTTTGGTAATCCAGGAAATATCTACTCAGGTCTAGTGCTGGCCATTAACATGAGAGAACTCTTATGATTTCTCAACTAGCAGTCACATCCCCAGATTTTACCATTAACATTGCAGATTTATCACCTGAATGGATATGTAATTTGGAGCAGGGATAAGAGGCACAGACACTACCAAAATGCCCTCCTGCCACATCTCAAGACACCAATTATGATAAATGACACATCCACACTAAAATGTACTCTGAAAACTGGCAATAGTGTCCCACTCCAAACATATTTTGACTGGGCACGTCTTGACTGTCCCTGAATGTCTTTTGTTGGGAAAAACAGGGATCAGGTAGGTTGGATTTTAACCACAAGTCCTCCCTCTTTCTATAGAGATAACAACACTTTAGGGAAGACAGATAACCTTGGCATTGCACAAAGAAACGGTTGGCCATATTTAGCTGTACTCAAGTTCTAGTGACTTTTTGCACATATATTAAATGCAAACCTCTCAGGTGGTTTTTGTTGCCCTGAGATGAAGACATGATAGAGAGAGAAGTTGGGCTCTCTCTCTCTATAATATATATATATATATATATATATATATATGTACACATATATACATTATATGTATATGATTTTAGAGTCGGATTTTTTAGCTAGAGTTTGAATGAACGAGACCTAGCTATCTACTGTCTGCTATCAATGTAATGCCTCTCACCTTGGAACATTCCTGTTCATGTTGTATTTGTATGTGCTTATCTTTGCTGCTGTAACACACTGAATTTCCCTATTGTGGGACTATTAAAGGACTATTATTATTATTATAAATGGACAGTAACAGGACCTGCACTGAGTTTTGACATGTGGACCTGTGTGCATTGCACACTGACAAATAATCCATTTGCATGATGAGGCCTAATTCCTGACAAGACTCCTAGGAGAGACAGTGAGTCTTGCTTACCCAGCCCAGCTGGAGTGATTGATAGTCTCCTGTGTAGGCAGGACTCTCATTGTCTCTCCTAGGAGTCCTGTCAGAGTTTACTTTGTATTTTATTCTGAAAACCTGCTCCAAATGATATAAATCAATCATATGATACTCTGAAAGTATATAATGAAATAAAGCTCAAAGTCATATCCTAGAATATGATGTAACAATTTATTGAGGATACTTTGTGATTAGAGGTAATAAAACTATATTTCACATCCAGAAAAATCTGTTTACCAAGGCAGTTGAGATCCGTTCCATGCATAAAACTTTCCAGTCCGGTCCATGCTTAAGCTGTCAATGATGGTCATTAGGTAGGACACCGAGCGCTCAGGAGAAAACAGCTTCTCTTTGGGGACATTTTTGTGGTAAGGTCTAGATAAGTCTGTTGCCACCGTTCCAGGATGAAGAGAAACACAGACCACTTTGTTCTTCCCTCTTCCCAGTTCAATAGAAAGACATTTGGTCGCCATGTTTAGGGCAGACTTGGACATCCTGTAGCTATACCACCCTCCTAGACCTAAAGACATATAAAATAATAATCTCACATAATCCACAATGAGAACAAAGCATTTCCACAGATATCTTATTGAAACCTCCAATACAGCAATTCTTACATGTAACTTGTAATGAGGATCATGTTGTCTTCCATAATTCATAAAGGATTTACAGGATAAAAAGAAAATTTATTGAACACTTGGGATCCCATCGCTGGGAAACCCAAGATCATTCTCCTGTGTGAATGGCCACAACTCCATTCACTTTTGTGAGACTGACAAAGCGATGTACTTGGCTACCGCTGCCATTGAAGTGAAGGGAGTTGTGATCACAAATGCACACTACAGCTCCATTCAGACAGGGGATTCCTGGACCCCTATTCTTGTGATTGTTGGGCGTCCCACTTGTTGCTTCAGTGTAGGAGGTAGGTACATCAGGCACTGTTTGTCTCCAGAAGATACTTGCGCTACAACTTCTTTCTGAATTGGTTACTCTTGTTAGGTTCAACAGGATCCACCATCAATAATCTATTGTCTATGACCAAAGAGGTATTCCCATCTTAAGCATTTATGGCATATCCAAATGATATTCTATAAAAGCCTGTTAGGTGCATGTCCCACCTCTAGGACCCTCACCTATATTGAGAATGGGAGTCCATTGACCCTTGTTGCCCAGTTGTCAGCTATCACATTCTCCATATATTCCAATGGGGAGGTGACTATTTGTAACCCTCAATACTGAAGACAATGAATGGTATAGAAACAATGTTTTAGGCCAGGAAAATCCATTTAAAATTTTGTCACTTCTGATATGACTGTGGCAAATTGTTAAAAATTTTGCAAATTGCACACCTAGACCATTTTCTACCAACCATGCTTTTTACTCATGAGCTACATTTACTTCATGTCAAGAATTTCTGTACATCTTTAAGGTGGAAAATTTACAAGATGAGATATTTGGGATTTTAGCCACACCTAAACCATAACATACCTAAATTGAATTTGCTTTATGAGTAATGTAAATTGTTCCATCTGTAATGATAAGTGAGCGTCTCAGATCTTGTCCTCTGCCAGATGATAGTTTAATAGGTAATGCCATTTAGGTGTGTCACATATGTGCACAAAGTGGGCCAGATTTACTAATATTGTCTAAGGCCGGGGCCCCACGTAGCATAAACCGCAGCGTTTTACAGTCACTGCAAAGTGGATGGGGGAACCATTGCGGTCTTGGAAATCGCAGTATGTCAATTATATCCAAAGAAACACCAGCGGTTTCTCTATAGGTATAATGGAAGCAGAAAGTCCTCAGAGGAAACCTCTGAGGACTTTTTGTGAAAAGCACTGCAGGAAAACCCGCAATGCGTTGCAGCCACATTTTTTCCCGCAGTGTTTTTTTGCTGCGGCCTGCTACGTGGGGCCTTAGCCTAAAAGCTGGACAGTGCAAACTCAGACTAGAGAGTCTTAAACTGCACCAGATTTATAAAAGTGGTGAAATCTGGTGTATTCTTAGACTGTCTGTCTAGTCTAAGTTTATACCTCTATTAGTTGGCTTAAAAGGTGGATTTTTGGTGCACAAAGGCGCTAGTTAGGCCTTTTACCTTCCTGCAAGGCCAAGAAAAAGTGCCTAAAGTGTCTAAAACACTTGATAAATGTGGCACACAACAATTTTTCTCCCATTATACTCTATGGAAGCTAACCCTCTATAAGCAGACCACCCCATTATCCAACCAAAGACAATTTTTTAAGCAAATTTTTCAGTGGGAACCCCTTTGAAAGGATTGAACTTACATACTGTGAGAAGGTGACAGGTAGGGTGCTGGAGGGTCGCTACATGTTTCTAGGTTTCTCATGTGTGTAGAGTCTGGGCCTTAGCACAGCTGGGAGAGCTTGAGCTCATCACTGGCCCATAAGAGGCTGCAAAGTCTGCACTCTGGGCAGAACCTGGGAGAGAGTGAAGGCACCTGGATCTGTCTGGAGTACTATAGTCTGGTGACGCTAGGTTCACACTAGCATTCGGCTTAACGAAACCTAATCCGCTTAAAAAGCGGTTACCCATGGAAATGCACGGACCCCATAGACTATAATGGGGTCCACCCATTTTCCATCCGAAAAATCCAGAGAGAAAAGTCCTGCAGGACTTTTCTCTCTGCTTTTTTCAAGCAGATTCGGGGACGGAATTCCCAAACAGTGAGCAGGCGCAGGTGTGAACCTAGCCTTAGACATTGTTGTAGTTTTGCTGCTGGTTATTTTTTTGTTCATGTGGCTGGAAGTAAGCCACACGTATAGTTTTGTTTAGTTAGAGCTCGGACGAGCAGGATTTTGTTTTCCTTTTGTACTTGAAGTAAGGTTTATTTTAGTTTGTGTTTTTTTTTTTCTCTAATAAACGGAATAGGCCAAAACCTGTTTTCACCAGACTTTGAGTCCCCAACTGTTTGGGTCCGCACTACTGCTACTTCCAAGCTATTCTCCCACAATACATAGATTGTTCTTGCATGCAAGAGCAAAAGACTTGCAAGGGACATCAGGGGAGAAAAATCACCAGCATCACACTGGAGACGAGAGCCCATGTCATAGTTGATGCTGTCTGCCACTGAGGTGCCAAGCATGCATGCATGCCAACAGTCCCAATTTTTCCAGGACAATCCTGGGAACAGGGCTTTAAAAGGGACAGTTTTATATATACCCCACACCAAAATGGGCATTATTGAGGTGTTTCCATGTGGATTTTTAAATTCAGATTTTAGCCTATGAAATGTCAGCGAGTATCGTCAAGGGGAGGGGAAATGGGAAGGGTCAATGGAAATGTTGGGGTCGAGGAATGAGAAGGGAGCCATGTTAGGAACCAGGAGGGGGATCGTGCTGATGACCATGATTTAAAGGGGTATTTATCTTGAGATTAGAAATGACAGAAGAACCATGATGAGGACCATGATTTAAAGGGATATCATGCTAGGAAATAGAAGTTAAAAGAGGTGACTAGGAATAAGAGGAAAGCCATGATGGGTCCAGGAATGATGGGACCATCTTGACTAGGAAATGTGCAGGTCACTAAGGGACTTACAGGACTACTGCTGACACATATGCTCCCCTGCATTCAGGGTGGAGCGTACATCTGCACAGCCCTACAACTGGCAAGCTATGATAATACACGGTTGAGTAGCTTGAAGGGCTGTTACTCCCCACTGGGCTTATATTTTGAAATCCCCTGAGGATTGCCCCTCCATCTGGTTGGGACATGAAAAGCGTTGGAAAATGGATCTAATTTGATAGGGAGATACAGGGAGAGCTTTGGGACTGTCCTTGTTAGGACAGGAGTCATTGTGGGACATAGGTGAGAGATAGGGTATAATTATTCCAGCCCTTCATCTGTAAGTCCCGTTGAGTCCCCAACGTCTCTCAGTAGGTCCAGGTAAGACCGTTTGTGAAGAATATCGCCTCGCCCAGCCGCCTGGCACGCCTGCGATCAAACTTCTTTCTTAACCTCCCACTCACACACCGTGAGTAGACCGGGTCATAGGATAAAAACGAAACGAGCGATATAAATTTTATATATTTAATAACCCAAGTGGGTCGGTATGGATTAATAGCATATACAGAAATATACAATATTAATATGATCAAGCATAAACATACAAGCAAAAGAGCAATAATACAATACACCAAAATAAAAGGAAATAAAGATTAGAAAAAATACCTGAGCACACAGCCCTGTCCTAGCTGTCTCTCTTCCATGCTCAGCACAATAGACTCTTAGTCCGTTTCTCTAGGCCACAGCAGAGTTTTGGGCCTAGGGCGCAAGCTTAAGCAAGTTGCATAAAACAATCCTTCTACATGTTGTCCAGAACAAGTGAAAGGCTTCAGGCCTCACTGCTAGGCCCTCAATGCATTCCTCAGTAGGGCAAGCTCTCTCCTCTTCTCCCAGATCAGAGCTCCTTACTGCCTCTTTGCTGAATGACCCCAGAATCCAGGTCTGCCCACAGCATATGGCTAGTGCTCCACCCACCCCTTGCACCCAGGCAGCCCCCCTTCTCCCACCTTTGCAGAACCCTCAGAGAGATGGGTGAAGTTAAGGCTTGCTATCCCCCATCCCATCTGGCACAGGAATAATAAAAGTGCCTGGCTATAGCAAGCCATCTCCAATGAACACACATAAAACCATTGAAGCCTATCGTCCAGCAATGTGGACTCAACTAAAGCACCACATTCCAAGTGGGGGAAGGACTGACCTAAGCAAGTAAAACACACTTCCAAGAAAGATATAAAACTGAGGGTCGGTTCATCACACCTCCCCCTTTTAGAGCGTGTCGGGAGGAAGGACGATCCTAAGATCGCCTTCCGCGGACACCTTGGCGGCCTCACCCCTCCGGGACCTGCGCTGGTCCCTGGCCATATTCCTGGCGTACTGATACCCTCTTCCTCTCCTGTCTGAATGGAGACTCTTCTAAGGTTCAGGCTCTGAATTAAGTAGACCTGGCTACATCCTGCTTGCTCTGGGTCCCTCCCCCGAGTGCTGGCATCCCGCAGATCCACACTCGCAACCCCAGGCCCTTGTGATACCAGTTTAGAGACCCCTTCCCGGCAGTCTCTCAGGGTCTCTCCCACACTAGCCGCTAGTTGGGAGAGTTCTAGGGGATTCTGCACCTCCCCCTTTGCTTCCAAACCTAGGGGCACCTCTGGTTCTGGCACAGGTATGTTTGGACCCTGTCCTCCCTCCCAGACGCCTTGCCCCTTTGGGCCTACACCCTGTTCCTCCTGTACTTGGGTGGGTGATGGTGATACCTTGGGCAAATGACTAAGATTATGCTTCCCCAAACCATCCCTCCACAATACATTGACAGGTAATACATTTGACACACCCCCTTCTTGGGTCCCACCTCCAGCACCCCATGCCATCTGCACTTGGGCCATGGGCACGACTGGCACACCTTGGATGGCTGTTTCTCCTTCCCAGGACTCTTTCACAAGAGTTAGGGGCCCACGTACACGTCTCCCGTACAAGAGCTCAAAGGGGAAGAACCCCGTTGAGGCTTGCGGCACCTCCGGTAAGCGAACAGCAGGTGCGGGAGATAAGGCTCCCAGTCGCGCCCGTGGGACTCGACTAACATCCTGAGCATCTGCTCCAGGGTGCCATTGAACCGTTCACACAGGCCATTGGTCTGTGGGTGATACGGGCTGGACACCAGATGTTGCACCTCTGTTACCTTACACAGGCCTTGCATCAAGGCAGACATGAACTGGATACCTTGATCTGTGAGCATCTCTCTGGGAAATCCAACACGGGAGAAGATGCCTACCAGAGCCTTGGCCACTACATCAGCCCGGGTGGAAGACAGAGCGACAGCTTCCGGGTACCTAGTAGCATAGTCTACTACCGTTAATATGAAATGTTTCCCGGTGCGGCTGGGAATGGACAGGGGTCCAATGAGATCCACAGCCACCCGCTGGAAAGGTTCGGTTATGATGGGCATAGGGATCATTGGTGCTTTGGAGCCTTGCCCCGCCTTGCCCATCCTCTGACAAGTGTCACATGAACGGCAGTATTTAGCTACATCTGTCCCCATCTTAGGCCAGTAGAATAAGTGGCTGAGGCGAGCCTTGGTCTTAGCGATCCCCAGGTGGCCTGCCAGTGGAATACCACCAAATGTTTCTCCCTGAGCCGACTTTCTTTTCCCTTTGTGGGGATCGTTTCCCGGTACAACCTCCCTTGCTCCCAGTACACGCAGTCCTTGTCCGACTCCAAGGGAGGTTGATCAGCACACTCCTTCAATGCATCCAGACTGCGGTCAGCTTGGACAGCGTCCCTGAACTCCTGACTGGAACCAGACAGAAGAGATGTGCATGTCACATACCCGCCGGGCTCCTCCGACTCCAGTGTGGGGAGGTTAGTCACGGCGGCCTCAGTGCCATCTCCGGGTGACAGAGGGAACGGCTCGGGGGTCAGAGCGCCTTCCACCCCTCTAGCACTCTGGCTGCGGGTTACCACTGCAACACCAGCAGTCCGTTCCTCATCCGGATCGGCCCTGAGATCCCCGTGACCCACCTGACCACCTGGCACATTGTCCTCAGTTGGGGTTGCACCCAGCATCTCAGAAGAGCTACCCTGTAAACCTGCAAGGCAAGAATTAGCAATTACATTGACATTGCATTCATTCATTGATTCACAGTGAACTGCATGGGTGAATGGCTGAGCCAGGGTCACACTGAGGGGGCTCTCATCACCCGCAGATGTGGGCGGGGCTACAGCCAGGTCAGCATTCCACAATGTCTCATTCACATGCTCACTGATTACTTTAGCTGGACACACAGCAAGGGGAGACAAAAGGCTGAGACCCCTCCCTCTGCCTGTGTCTGTGCCTGTGTGGCAGGCTTCAACACTTCATTAAAATCATCCTTCAGTACAGACATTTTGTCACAGCGAGGTGGGGCTACTCCCACCCCATATTGGGACACCAAGGGCCCCAAATCTCTTCCCAATAGTACATTGGCAGGCAGATCAGACACTAGCCCCACATCACGCATCCCTTTTCCCGCACCCCAGTCCAAATGGACGCAAGCCATGGGCACAGTTACGCGTTCTTGTCCAATACCCTTCAGGGTCAGAGTTTTTCCAGGGATAATACTGTCCGCAGGGACCAAGTCAGGTTGCACCAGAGTAATCTGCGCCCCAGTGTCCCGAAATCCCATGACCACTTTACCCCCCACAATGACCTGTTGACTGTTGGCATCGGATTGCAACCCCTCCCTCCCCACCAAGTATACAGATGAGCCAGCTGCTGTGGCTGGGGAAACAGGGGGGTTCTTAGAGCGGTTGGGGCACTCCACCTTGAAATGTCCTGGCTGGTTACAGGCATGACACCGCCGGACCTCTCCTTGGGATTTAGAGGTGGTCCTCGGGGCGCCCAGAGTTCTTGGGACAGGGGAAGTAGAGGGGGCACCCGGGACAGAGTTTGTCTTACCCCACTTGGAGACCGCAGGCTGTGGTGAACTCCAACTTTGCCCCTCCTTCCCGCTTGGGGGTCTCTGCAGTGTGGCTCCTCTCTTGATCCCCTGCTCCCTGGTGGACACATAGTCGTCAGCAATCTCTGCAGCATTGTCTGCTGTTGTGGGTTTCCGATCACACACGAACTGGCGGACCTCCAGAGGGCACACCTGGAGAAATTGTTCCTTTATCATAAGATCCCCAATTCCCTCAAACGTGGTGACAGTAAGTCCTTTGATCCACTGCCAGAATGTAACCTGTAAGTGGTGCAGAACATCCGCATAGCTCTCTGTGGGACCCCGCTGGATATTCCGGAACTTTTTGCGGTACACCTCCGGCGTGAGCCGGTATCTCCGGATCAGCGCCGCTTTGATGGTCTCATAGTCCGCGTCCACTGGTAAGCTCGTGGAAACATCCAGGCCTTTTCCCTTCAGCCGGGGAGACAGGTAACGGGCCCATTCTGCCTGGGGAATATGATGCTGCTTACACACCCGCTCAAATCCCCGCAAGAACGAGTCCAAGTCCCCGTTATCTTCCAAGATTGGAAAGTCCTCGGATCGGATCTTTAGTGCTCGGGCTCCTGGAGTTGGTGCAGGGGAAGGTTGCGCCTGCTGGCAAAGTTCCAGCTTTTTTAGCTCAAGCTGATGCTCCAACTCCGCCCGACGCTCTGCAGCAGCGGCCTCTCTTTCCGCCCGGCGCTCTGCAGCAGCAGCAGCGGCCTCTCTCTCCACCCGGCGCTCTGCAGCTTCTCTCTCCGCCCGGCGCTCTGCAGCTTCTCGGTACTGGAGAATCACCTGCAGACGGGTGCTAGAGTCACTAGCGTCTATCTGCTGTAAGGCCATTTGCAAGTATAAGTCCGTTACCCCCACAGAACTGGGGTTACTGGTCCCTCCAGGCACAGTTACCTCTGGGGTCCGGGCACCTGCGGAACCGTCTGGCATGGTGATGTTGTCTGGTGCCAGCCTCTCAGGACCTTGCTCCGCCTCCTGCATGGCTATGGTAGCTTCCATATCTGCCATCTCCTGGAGTTCAGCAGCAACCAAGTCCTGCAGACGTTTGGTTATGCTTCTGGTCCCACCAGCCATCCACTGGAAGCCGTTGCCAAATAAAAGATAGGACAGAAAAAAGAAGAAGGAGGGAACAGTACTGTACCAAACCTTCACCGTATTTTAAGCTTGATCTCATACCGCGCTCGTTCCATAGGATTGCCGCAATCCCCAGTGTCTGCGTGATACCACACCCACACACTGTTACCCTAATATCCCACAACGCTGCCACCACTGTGAAGAATATCGCCTCGCCCAGCCGCCTGGCACGCCTGCGATCAAACTTCTTTCTTAACCTCCCACTCACACACCGTGAGTAGACCGGGTCATAGGATAAAAACGAAACGAGCGATATAAATTTTATATATTTAATAACCCAAGTGGGTCGGTATGGATTAATAGCATATACAGAAATATACAATATTAATATGATCAAGCATAAACATACAAGCAAAAGAGCAATAATACAATACACCAAAATAAAAGGAAATAAAGATTAGAAAAAATACCTGAGCACACAGCCCTGTCCTAGCTGTCTCTCTTCCATGCTCAGCACAATAGACTCTTAGTCCGTTTCTCTAGGCCACAGCAGAGTTTTGGGCCTAGGGCGCAAGCTTAAGCAAGTTGCATAAAACAATCCTTCTACATGTTGTCCAGAACAAGTGAAAGGCTTCAGGCCTCACTGCTAGGCCCTCAATGCATTCCTCAGTAGGGCAAGCTCTCTCCTCTTCTCCCAGATCAGAGCTCCTTCCTGCCTCTTTGCTGAATGACCCCAGAATCCAGGTCTGCCCACAGCATATGGCTAGTGCTCCACCCACCCCTTGCACCCAGGCAGCCCCCCTTCTCCCACCTTTGCAGAACCCTCGGCGAGAAGGGTGAAGTTAAGGCTTGCTATCCCCCATCCCATCTGGCACAGGGATAATAAAAGTGCCTGGCTATAGCAAGCCATCTCCAATGAACACACATAAAACCAGTGAAGCCTATCGTCCAGCAATGTGGACTCAACTAAAGCACCACATTCCAAGTGGGGGAAGGACTGACCTAAGCAAGTAAAACACACTTCCAAGAAAGATATAAAACTGAGGGTCGGTTCATCACCCCCCCCCCCCCCCCTACCACCCCCCCCCCACTAATAAAAAAACCCGCCCCCCCCTATAAAAAAAAAAAAAAAAAAATAAAATTAAAAAAAAAAAAAAAAAAAAAAAAAAAAAAAAGAATACACGACCATTATATAAATTTTTTGGGGCCGAAAAAAAACCCCCAAACACAAAAAAACCCACAACCCCCCCACCCCCCTCTTTTTTCCACACCCCCCCCCAAAAAAAAAAAAAAAAAGAAATTTTTTTTGGGGACAAACAAAAGTATTTTTTTTTTTTCTTTCATTATAAAATATTTTTTTTAAACCACCACAACATATATTAAAAAAAAAACGGGAGGGGTCGTTGTGGAAGATATTTTTTTGGTAATAAGAACCCCCAAAAAAAAATATTTTTGGCCCCCCTGCCCCCCGCCCCCTTGTGTGCCCCCATGTGGTGCATCAGTGAGATATTTCTTCTTTGGGAGAATATCACATAATAAGGCATGCATAGGAACATGTTACAATGCTTAAGAATCAATGCAAGAAAACCACCTTTGCATGGTTCTGTATAAAACCCAGAGATACATAAAGGTACAGTATGGGCCTATGGAATACTATAGGTGACAGACATGAATTCCACATATGGCTCTGTACATGCAGTAAAGCTGTCTGTCTCTGTTCTCTTTCCACTTGCAGACCTAGGCCTAGTTCCATGGACATGCACATTCAGCTTTTTTAAACACATATGTCCCAATACATGTCATAGTGATCTTGTAACAACCGGGTGCATTTTACCGTTATGTTACCTCCTAATAATAAGAATTTCCAGCAAGTAGAACACCATAAACACAATATTGTGCAAAGATCACTAGAGGCATGCTGAAAGTTGGGAGCATCACAAGCGCCTTAATTTTGCCAAGCTCATAAACCCTCTCCAATGACATTTTCACATACGTGATATAGGAAAAGTTGTGTATAATTGAACCTTTCCTTTAGTTGTGGAGATTTGTGCAGATTTTGTCCCTCTTTCAGTTCTTTAATAGTTGGGAGGTATGAGATAGATCTTGCTCCTAGTGGGGAGACCCACATCTATCAGACACTGATAGATCATATACTGTAGATATGCCATAAATACCTAACATAGAATACCCTTTTAACAATACAGTGTACTAAACATTACAGAAGACATAGATGTTCTGCTAATTCTTACCATTATCATTTATAGAACCCACTTTAGCGCTCATATTAACTAAAACTGCATTGTGCTGCTTGGACTTGTCAGATGACTGTGCTCCAAATGCTCCTCTTCCCTTTAAGAGCAGTGGTGAGAAGTATTTAGCCATAAGTAATGGGCCAATGGTGTTTGTAGCAAGTGCCAGAGAGAGACCCTAGAGACAAAATAATGGTGATATTAAACTTTCATTGTAAACATTAGGTTAAAAAATATGCTGTATATGTTTTAGACCATGCAAACTTATAGTAGACAGTCTTAAACTGCTCCAGATACTTAAAGTGTCTACTTCTGTTTGGTAAATCTGTGAACTTTTAGATTGGCTAAAAAACTCAACCTCATAGAATGAATTCCGGTGTGGTGCTGTAATAGTATGCCACCATTGGAATATTCCGCTCTCAAATGTGAGTGGTATTACTAAATCCTATTGAGCATCTTTGGAAGGAGCTGAAACATGCCGTCTGGAAAAGGCACCCTTCAAACCCGAGACAACTGGAGCAGTTTGCTCATGAGGAGTGGCCAAAATACCTGTTGAGAGGTGCAGAAGTCTCATTGACAGTTACAGGAATCGTTTGATTGCAGTGATTGCCTCAAAAGGTTGTGCAACAAAATATTAAGTTAAGGGAACCATCATTTCTGTCCAGGCCTGTTTCATGAGTTTCTTTTTTTTTTTAAATTCTGTTGAAGCATGGTTGAAAAGAAATGTCTGACTTTCATTTGTTCATTTTCATAGAATTTTTATATATTATTACTTTTGTCAGATTCAAGTTATTTCTGTGACCATTGTGAGTTTTTCTTTCATTAAACGAAGGGTACCAACAATTTTGTCCACGTGTGTATTTGTTTTGTTGTTAAGTTACTCCTAGCATAATGGCAGACAGTATCAGTAATGGATAGGGCAGGGGGCAGACTGCTCCTTATTGTACACGCACACAGCCTCAGAGACAAATGCAAAATGTGCTGCAGCTATAACAGGGATAAAAGCAGAAGAAAAACTGATAGGACACCATGTATGAAGGCTTATACCAGGGGTAGGCA
Source organism: Leptodactylus fallax (assembly GCA_947044405.1). NCBI lineage: Eukaryota > Metazoa > Chordata > Amphibia > Anura > Leptodactylidae > Leptodactylus > Leptodactylus fallax. Next base: position 5,441,958 of record CAMRHE010000005.1, on the reverse strand, counting down.
ACCTTCGGCACTCCAGTTGTTGTGAAACTACAACTCCCAGCATGTATACTTGCTCTGCTGTTCTTGGAACCTCCATGGAAGTGAATGGAGCATGTTGGGAGTTGTAGTTTCACAGCAGCTGAAGTACTGAAGGTTGCTGACCCTGGCTATTACAGTCATAGATTAGACTGCCCTAGACTCATGCCTGTTTTCTGTTGTGAGTTATAGTAAATTTTATGGGACAAGGAATCCACGACCTGGGCGACATTAATAACATTCTTCCCACTGTCTTAAAAAGCAGCAAGGGGTGTTGGAAAATCACAAAGTGGCACATTTTTGTTTTAAATCCAGGCTGTGTGCCAAAGATGCACCACTTCTACACCAATGTGTTGCATAGTAAATTCCCTTCTACATGTCCTACAAAAGGGATTGTCTTTATGAGACATTTAACTAGAACCAGTACTCAATGTCCTAAAACTTTATGAAAATATTTGCAGTGTTTATTTATATTTCCTCATCAGACTGTTATAAGGACATGACGCATGAAAGAGATCAATGTACATTCTGGAATAGAGCTATCAACAACGTTGCAAAGACCAGTGTAAATATAGCCAGTAATCTGCAATATTTTTAAAGGGGTTCTCTAGGATATTTTAGTACTGGGGCAGGTGAAAAATATGTATGGCGGGATCTTCTGCAGGAACAAGCCCTGGGGCGCTGTGGGACTGGACAGTCTGGGATGGTCTTGGACACCAGAGCACCAGGGACAGGTAAAAAACATTTTTTTCATGGACAATGGATATTTTTTTCTGTTCCATGCACTGAAATAAAATCTGCTGTTGAGGACTGGCATGTTAGGTTGTTTTCTAATGATGACAAAGAAGCAGTTCTAATACACATGGAAAACAAGAGGATTGGACTGAAGAAATCGAGAGTCTTCTGTAGGAAACAGGAATATCCCATAGGGCTTTTCCCAGGAACATAACCATATTTAATTTTGTATACAATTAAAAGATAAACATTTTTGCAAATGCAAGTAATTAAAATTTTTGCAATGTTTTAAAGATTATCTCTATCATCTTAGCAATGACAGTCTGTTGTCTTGATCGGGGCCACTGGATACAATCATGAATGCAAGAACTTTGTATGGTCTGGTACTTCTCGGAAGGCCAGCCATGATGTCCTTATAGTGGTCAGGTTATTTTCTCATACATCTAGTGTCCCTCCTAATAACCAGCCATGATGTCCTTATAGTGGTCGGGTTATTTTCCCATACATGTAGTGTCCTCCTAATAACCAGCCATGATGTCCTTATAGTGGCTGGGTTATTTTCTCATACATGTAGTGTCCCTACCTGATAACCTATCCGCAATAAGGAAATCATGGTTGGCCTTCTGAGAAGTACCAGATCATAGGATGTTCCTGCATTCATATCCATTGGTATCTGATTTAGTCAAAAGGCTGTGACCATTGAGCTGGTTAGAGAAAATCTTTACAACTCTGCAAAATTATTAGTTATATTTGCAAAAATGTTTACCTTCTAATTGTCTACAAATTTAAATATGGTTATATTCATAAGAAAATCCCTTTAAGGCTAGGGCTACACAGTGACTTTGGCTGTGATTCATGTGACAGTAAGGGTGGGTTCACACCTGCGCTTCAGTCCGTCCGTTGCCAATCTGAGTGAAAATCTCGGCGAACGGGATTGGCATCGGATACAGACCGGTCAGCAACGCATTGGTTAAAAACCCATTCATTTGAATGGGTTTTTAAAGCAATGCGAGGGTGTCCGATTGCACCCTCTGCGCTGCAAATCCTTTTTTTTCGTCGGAAACAAAGTCGGACAGGCAGGACTTCGTGTCCGACGAAAAAAAAACGGCATCGCAGCGCAGAGGGTGCAATCGGACACCCGCGCATTGCTTTAAAAACCCATTCAAATGAATGGGTTTTTTAACCAATGTTTCACTGACCGGTCTGTTTCCGATGCCAATCCCGTTCGCTGAGATTTTCACTCGGATTGGCAACGGACGGACTGGAACGCAGGTGTGAACCCACCCTGACACGGCAGGGGGTGCCTAGTGGATGAAGTAAATAAGAAGAAGCATATCTGGAAACTAAGGCTAGGGGTACTTTGCAACTTGGTCCACTATCAAAGGATCACCATGTCGCGTGTGTCTCCTTCACCAATGTAAGTGAATGGAGTTGTATTGCAACCTTGTACCTGCTATGACTGCAACTTCTTGTTGCAAAAAGATCGAGCATTGCTGGGTTTTTTGGGACTTGAATTCACAGTCAAATCACCCTCTGGGTCACAGTGTGGCTCCATTCACGTACATTGGTGAAGGAGTCGCAGGGCAATACTGTAATCTTTGGGAGCGTGACAAGAGTCGCTGTCCAAGTCTCCATGTAGCCCTAGGCTTAGTTTCCAGATATGCTTCTTCTCATTTAGTTCACCCATTAGACACCCCGTGCCGTGTTCCTGTATGTAGGGGCTACAGCTTTGAACACTTCAACATGTACGATACTCGGAGAGTACAACAGCCCATACATGAGACGTTAATATCCTTTTGTTCATATGCACTGCTTGGTGGAGCCAAGGGTGCAAGTGTGTGAGGAAGTCAGACAAAATGCCTACAGCTATCTCATGTGTATGGCTGGCTTTAGAATTGGGCCCATGCATGATACTCTGCAGGTGTTATACTGCTATCATAACTGTCCCGCCCAAACTGCTGGGGTCTTAATAGATATAAAGATTATCCCTGCAAATACTAAATCATTGTCAGATTGACTAAATAATTGTGAAATATATGGTGATCTTTAGGACTGACTTACCTCTGCAGAGACTTCCCTGAGACTGGTCTCTCCCTTCCCACTGAGGTGCAACATGGCAGAACAATTTATTAAAAGGTCCAAGCTCTCAAACTTTTGTTCTACCACCTGTGCAGTTTTCTGGATATCACTCTGGCTGGTTACATCTAGTCTCAGGATACTGAATAAATCTGGGTGTTGTTCTTTCAGCGCCTGCAAATCTGTGGCTGACTCTGGATCTCTGCACATTGCTATCACTTTGGTCCCATATCTAGACACTAGAAACTTGCAGAAATGGAGACCAATGCCCCGGCTGGCCCCTTGGATCAGTGCTATCCCCCCAGTCATGCTAACAAGGTGGATCTCTTTGCAAATAGGCCCTTACTGCTGCTTATGAAACTTCTACATTGCATAACATCAGCTGAACCACAGCACCACCTAGTGGCAGGCACTCAAAATGTCAACCCCTGCACATGTAAATTGACATGTCATTTTTATTGTTTTACTTTTGTACATTAAACGCATTTTTTAGAAACTGCGGCCCAGATTTACTATTATATAGACAGTGAAAACTTAGACAGGCAATCTGAAAACATGTCAGATTTATCACAGTGGCTGATTCTGGATGATGAATCTGGCATTTCTTTAGACTGTCTAGTCCAGTGTTTCTCAACTTTTTCAAGCAAAATATCCCCTAGTGAGAAAACACAGTCAAGTACTCACAATGTAATGATCACTTATAAAAAATAAAGGCAAAATAAGACTTTGCTTGGAGCCTCCATCAGTAGTTACGTGTAAAGGCCTCCTCAGTACCCCCACCTGTAGTAATGGCATCACATGCAATATAATGGCCCCCACATGTAGTTTAATTGCCCAGTCAGTGCCCTTGTTAGTAGTATAATTGCCCTTACACTCAGTAGAATGGCCCCTTCAGTGCCTCACATGTATTATAATGGACCCACAATGCCCCACATGTAATATAATAGACTCCACACTGCCCCCAGGCTCAGTATAAAGGCCCCCACAGTGCCACTACATGCAGCATAATGGCCCCCAAGCTGACCCACACTCAGTATAATGGCCCCCAAGCTGACCCACACATAGTAAAGTGGCCCCAACACCCAGAGCCAGTGGTGAGCTGTATTCCTGGCTCACCACTCTGTTCGATGCTTCCTCTCTGCTCCAGGACCTATTGTGACTTTAGCATCAGTGTCCAGAGTAGAGAGAAAGTGGGGAGCAGAGAGTAATGACCCTAGCTCACCACTAACTCCGAGGGGCGCCTGTAACTGCAATGAGTGCTTTGATCAGTAATGATAGAGTATGGATGGAACCTGAAGCTGTGTGTGGGCATCTATCTTGGGCAGGGGGCAGTACAGTGGATGTTATCTGTGGTGCGTGCCCCTAGGGGCCGTAGGACATACTCTATGGAATACGCGTTCTGCAGGTCTAGTCTATGTTTATACTACCTTTTAGTTGGCTTACTCTGAGCCAGTATTTTCCCAAAACTATTTTGTGGCGTATTTAGGCCATGTCTCCTTTTTCTGAGAATTCACACCCACATACAGTGGGGAAAAAAGTATTTAGTCAGCCACCAATTGTGCAAGTTCTCCCACTTAAAAAGATGAGGCCGGCCTGTAATTGACATCATAGGTAGACCTCAACTATGAGAGACAAAATGAGAAAACAAATCCAGAAAATGACATTTATTTGCAAATTATGGTGGAAAATCTCAGTACTTTGTTATATATCCTTTGTTGGCAATGACAGAGGTCAAACGTTTTCTGTAAGTCTTCACAAGGTTGGCACACACTGTTGCTGGTATGTTGGCCCATTCCTCCATGCAGATCTCCTCTAGAGCAGTGATGTTTTGGGGCTGTCGCTGGGCAACACGGACTTTCAACTCCCTCCAAAGGTTTTCTATGGGGTTGAGATCTGGAGACTGGCTAGTTCACTCCAGGACCTTGAAATGCTTCTTACGAAGCCACTCCTTCGTTGTCCTGGCGGTGTGCATGGGATCATTGTCACGTTTCATCTTCAATGCTCTTGCTGATGGAAGGAGGTTTGCACTCAAAATCTCACGATACATGGCTCCATTCATTCTTTCATGTACACGGATCAGACGTCCTGGTTCCTTTGCAGAGAAACAGCCCCAAAGCATGATGTTGCCACCCCCATGCTTCACAGTAGGTATGGTGTTCTTTAGATGCAACTCAGCATTCACTCTCCTCCAAACATGACGAGTTGTGTTTCTACCAAACAGTTCTACTTTGGTTTCATCTGACCATATGACATTCTCCCAATACTCTTCTGGAACATCCAAATGCTCTCTAGCAAACTTCAGACGGGCCCGGATGTGTACTGGCTTAAGCAGGGGGGACACGTCTGGCACTGCAGGATCTGAGTCCCTGGCGGCGTAGTGTGTTACTGACGGTAGCCTTTGTTACGTTAGTCCCAGCTTTCTGCAGGTCATTCACTAGGTCCCCCCCGTGTGGTTCTGGGATTTTTGCTCACCGTTCTTGTGATTATTTTGACCCCACGGGGTGAGATCTTGCGTGGAGCCCCTGATGGAGGGAGATTATCAGTGGTCTTGTATGTCTTCCATTTTCTAATTATTGCTCCCACAGGTGATTTCTTCACACCAAGCTGCTTGCCTATTGCAGATTCAGTCTTCCCAGCCTGGTGCAGGTCTACAATTTAGTTTCTGGTCCTTCCACAGCTCTTTGGTCTTCACCATAGTGGAGTTTGGAGTGTGACTGTTTGAGGTTGTGGACAGGTGTCTTTTATACTGATAACAATGTCAAACAGGAGCCATTACTACAGGTAATGAGTGGAGGACAGAGGAGCCTCTTAAAGATGAAGTTACAGGTCTGTGAGAGACAGAAATCTTGCTTGTTTGTAGGTGACCAAATACTTACTTTCCATCATAATTTGCAAATAAATTCTTAAAAAATCAGACAATGTGATTTTCTATATATGTTTTCTCATTTTGTCTCTCATAGTTGAGGTCTACCTATGATGACAATTACAGGCCGGCCTCATCTTTTTAAGTGGGAGAACTTGCACAATTGGTGGCTGACTAAATACTTTTTTTTCCCCACTGTATCTAGCAAACCTAAAAATTTTAGGCCAGACTAGATGCTCCAAGAATGCCACATTTACGCCAATGTCTAGCTGTAACTACAACAGTAAATCTGGGTCACAATGCTTTATTTGCTTATTACTAATACTGCACTAATACAGAACACCAGTGACTGTCTCTCTGCTGTCTCAAATATCATGTCTTCGCTCTATCTGAAACTGAATCTCTCAAAGACTGAACTACTGCTGTTTCCACCATCTAATAGATCTGTCCCTGATATCTCCATTGCAGTCTCCGGCTTTACCATAACTCCTAGGCAGTATGCCCAGACACCATCTGCACATTAAAGGACATGACTGGTGACAGCTCATACAGCTTTATATATGTGTAATGACAGTAACCTCTATTACAAAATTGTCTGACCATTGTATAAGCAATGCTACCTCCGATGCCGCCCCTGCTACCTCTTGTGTCACCCCCTCTACCTCATAGATTGTAAGCTCTTGCGAGCAGGGCCCTCAGTCCCAGTGTGTGAATCGACTATTTCTCTGTAATGTATCTTTTTGTCTGTACTTGAACCCTACAAATTGTACAGCTCTGCGGAATATGTTGGCGCTATATAAATAAAATGTATTATTATTATTATTACTAGATTGGTTTATTTTTAATATTACTGTATTTCAGTGAATCATGCCTGTCAGTCTTAGGGTTCATGAATGTGGCACACATATTTTTTTGGAGCTGTGTAATATGGCTTCCATAAACATTCTAGTGCTGTCCCGCTCTCCTGGGAAACAAGGAGCATGCCCCAATTTCAACTGTATCTTTGCCAACAGGATGCAGATACAGTTGAATCATGAAATGGTGGAGCAGGGAGTTGTCAGCTGTGATGCCATGATGTCATTCCGACTGATGCGTCAAGTTTCGGAAAGCACTAAATAGAGTAGACCTGAAGAGTGACCTGCTCCATTTTTGTGTATGAGCAGAACTATTCATTTTCTTTTTTTCTTTTTTTTTTCTTTTTTCTAAGGGCACTATTTCTGTGTGGGGAGACACTAAGTAGGCACGATACTGTGAGTAAGGAGCACTAATGGGTCATCATACTGTGTGGAAGGACATTATGGAGGCATTATACTGTGAGTGTAAGCAAGGGTTGTCCCTCTTTATGTTCTTTTATAATTGTGATGTAGATCGACACCTTCCACTTAACTGGCATACTCATAGCATCAGATACTAGCATGTGACACTAGCTAGTCAGTGTACTTATAATACAGCACACAAATTTGGAAACCGGAAGCTTACCCTAAAGTGATGTTCCATCACTACAAATTCATTGTAAACATAATGCCATGCAAAATATCTGAATATAGTAAATATGGTATATACCCCTAAATAATTAAAGGAGTTGTTCAGGTTAATTTTTTATTTTTTTTTAATTAGGTTGGGGGAGGTGAAAAAAAAAAAACATACTCACCTGTCCTTCCAGCGTGGTCTGGTCCTGCTGCTTGGCTGTCTTCTTTTGCTGGGAGTCCTCGCCAGCTGTGACATCCTTTGTCTCTTACACTGAGGCCTTATCGGTCACGTGCGGTGGGGACTTTCGCCGGAAGAAAACCACGCTGGGAGACACTGTAGCATCGGGGACAGGTGAGTACTTTTTTTTTTTTCACCTCCCCCAGCCTAATTAAAAGAAATTAAAAAATTAGTCTGGACAATCCCTTTAAGCTTAAAAACTGTTAATACCACACATTAAAGTGCATAATAACCATGTTGGCCAAATAACAAAAAATATTAGAGCATTGCACACCTCCACCACCACATGTTCTGGAAAAGGTTGGGCTTTATACCAAAGGGGGTTCTGCCCTGCATGTTATACTACACTTACCAGCAAGAGTAACAGAATTATTGGTAAAATGCTAAACAACACTGTGAACCATTTTTTTTACAGGGGAATTCCAGATTTTTTTTTAATGGCTAGTTCCAAAAATATCTGTGATTGAGAGAGGACCAGCTGTTCGAGGCTGCATCAAGATCCCCATACTATACAGGGCTGAGATGTAGTAACGCTGCCCGGCCACTATATAGTGTAGTAGCCATATGGTTCTGTACACTGTATAACATGGGGATCATATGTAGCCCCGAACAGCTGTCCGCCCCCACCAATTAGATATTTATGACCTATCCCAAGGATAGGTCATATGTGAGCGTATACATATGGATGTTATACAGACATTATACTGTGAGGAGCCACAAGGGGGCGTGATAGTGTATGGGGACTCTAAGAGGGCATTATACTATGTCAGGACCACTAACGGGGCATTATACTGGGTCAGATTGGGTGGAGCCAAGGAGGCATGCGTGCGGTTGGGGTTTGGCCTATTATATGTAAATTTGTAATGGCGAACAGTTTTTTACCTCTTCTGGTCCTCTAAAGTTTGGAGATATGGGAAACATAAGTTGAATAAAACTGCTTTTTTTACTTTTACACAATTCCTTGCTGTTGCCAAAATATTATTTTCCACAGAAAACTTGTGTTGAGCCACATTTGCTAACCTTTTTACCTTGGCTGGTATTTTTTTGGTGAAAAAGGTGGTAACCCTAGTTAATGCTTGGCTATAACCTCTCACCCATCGACTTCGAAATACAATAAATATAATATTGTTAATATATTAGTACAAAAAAAAAAAAAAAAAGAAACTTCAACAAAATGGCCGCTGTTCTGAAGCCATACTACTTTTGCACAGTTTTGCCTCTTGTGGTTGAACAGTCTTCGCTCCGTCAGGTTTCGTCACGCCTATTCCCATCATGCAGTTCGGTTGGCGGCTGCGGATTGGACAAATTTGAAACGAGACGGCGGCTCCGAAATCTGCAAGTTGTGTGTGTGGCCCGGAGAGCCCGGGGATGTGGAGTGGATGGTGACCCGAAACTGCGACACCTCACCCGTGAGTGTACACTCCTCATATGTGCAGGCTGTGGCGTCTCCTTAGTTCTCAGTGCGGTATTTATGTCGGTGTACAGGTCATAGCGTTTAACTTCTTCGTTGCTGGGTGCCTGTTAGGGGGCATATCCTATCATAGGGCTGGCCGATCTATCTATCTATCTATCTATCTATCTATCTATCTATCTATCTATCTATCTATCTATCTATCTATCTTCCATCCATCCATCCATCCATCCATCCATCCATCCATCCATCCATCCTCTGGCACCTGCAGCCTCTGCTGCTATATGTAGTCTGGATCTCTTGCAGTGCATTCCAGTACCAGTCACCACCAGGGTGTTACCTTGTACAAATAGCTGAGATTTTACTTCTGTTGTTCTAAGACCAGGTTCACACCTGCGTCCGGATTCCGTCTCCCATTCCGCTTAAAAAATGCAGAGAGAAAAGTCCTGCAAGCACCATTTTAATCTATGGGATCCACTGGTAACCATTTTTTAAGCAGATTGGGTTTCCGTTTTTTGGGTCCCCAAGTGGACCTGAAGAACAGAAACTGGGCGCAGGTGTGACCTAGAGTGAATTGGCAAAACAGAAGTAATTGTCCATGTAGGTTTAATAAACAATCCGATATCCGTGTGACAAGGGTGTGGGTTTATATTTAGGGCTTCTCACCACCACTACTGATTGCAGGTATAATAGTTGGAGTTTTTCCAGTAGCAGCAAATTCTTATCCGCACACTACGAAAATGTTAAAAGGGTTGTCCGGGATCATTAAAATAAATGTATGACCAGCTGAGGGCTCGAATATAATAATAACAATAAAAACACCCCGCCGTTCTGTTTGTATGCGGAGCAGTTCTAGCAGTGATGTCATGTCATGTAGACTGGACCACTGCAGGCAGCTCCAGTTCTCAGCTGAGAGTCCTGACTGTCCACAGCAGCCCCATCAATGTGACATCACTGCTGCAGTCACTCTGTATACACGCACAGCAGTGCTGGCCGGCCCAGTGCAGGAACAAGGGATGGATACAGGTAAATGTCAGCGCCTTTTTATTTTCTAGCCCTCCCATGTTGCATGATTTAAAGGGAGTCTGTCAGCGGAACCCAGTATATCAAGGTAAGGGTCACCTAAATCAAAGTGTTTTCCTCTTTTGAATTGGAGACTCCGTTACTGAGACATTGCTGGATATTTTATCAATATGCGAATGAGCTCTGTGGAGCAATGAGTGTGCTATCATTGCTCCAAAGAACTAATTTACATAGACTTTAAACAGCGATATTTCAGCAACAGAGGTGCCAATTTACAAGGAGAAAACACTGTTAGGATAGGGTCACCTAAATTAGTCTGTCGGGCTGGGATTCCATTAATTTTAATGAGTCTGTACAACCCCTTTAATTCCCCGGCTTGTTGCAGATTTCATTGCTTGAAATGCATAAGATGGTTTCTGCGGCAACTAGCACACAGTATTACATGAACTCTGAACAACACTGTAGACCTGGCATGTTCACACTGGACTGATCTGCAGCACATCACTCCCATGTGGATATACCCTAAAAGATGTTTGCATGGAGGGACATCTGTCAGGTGGTGTGAGGTCGGTAAAGTATGCTGTTATACATCTGGGATTTAGGGTACCAAATCTGTGTAAATTATTGGTGCCTATCCCTTGGACTAGGAGAAATGTAGTTATGGCTCACTGGTGGTCATCTCTGTAGACTCTGCTCCAGCCCTCCGATGCCAGTGAAGCTGAGGTTAGTACTTTGCTGTAAGTGCTCTACACATCGAGTGCATGCACTGTGAATTTACCAACTGCAAGGTGCATGTGCAGGAGGGCTGAAGCTGATCTCTGATGGGATCCTGTAATTTACACAGGCCGGGGACCCTAAACCCCAGATGCATACTGAAATACTGGTGGTTTACTAGACCCGAATCACCACACTGGCTCCCTATACAAAGGTAAGTCAACAGAGAACTGATAGGTTGCGGATTTATGTTCAGTGGCAGATGATGACTTTTTTGATGCAGAAATTATAGTGTAATTCTTATAGATTTACAGTAGACTTCATTATTAATAACGTTGAAAAGGGTGAAACAGTGAAAACCCTATCCTTATGATAGGTCATCAATATCCGATCAGTAGTGGTTGGACGCTCAGCACCCCCACTGATCAGCTATTCTCAGCAGGCCTCAGAAACTAGTAGAACAGAGAGGGAAACATGGCTCTGTTCACTGTGTAGTGGCCGGGCTGAGTTATTGGAGCTGAGATGCTATGGCTACGACACAGACAATGGAGCTCAGCTTCAGGTTCCATGTTAGTTACAGTGCAAGTGGCTAAGGATAGGCCACCAATTTCTGTTAACCCAGGGAACAAATCATTTAACTGTAGAGCAAAAATATGTTGTGAATGAAGTCTAAGGCGGTTATTGCCTTTAGGTCATCAGTTTGACATATTCATCAGAAACTCATCCAAATGATTGCTTCTATTGCATGCAACTGAATTCCACACCGAGACTTTTAGGCCGCGGCCCCACGTGGCGTAAACGCTGTGACAGAAATTCTGCAGGCGTTCTACAGTCCCCGCATAGTGGATGAGATTCTAGCGAATCCCATCCACACACTGCCGAAAAATACACGCAGCAGACTTGTTGTGGTTTTGGAAATACGTGCAGCATGGTATAATGGAAGCAGAAGGTCCACAGAGGAAACCTCTTCGACCTTTGTATGAAAGCGCTTGTGGAAAACCATGATGCAATGCCGCCGCGGTTTTTCCCGCAACGCTTTTTTGCTATGGCCCACTACGTGGGGCATTCGCCTTAAAGAGGACCTTTCATGTCCTCATGTATATGTGGTTTTACATACTGATAGAAAGCAGACAGTGCACTGAATTCTCCGTTATGTGCCCCCGGGCTGGAGCTATCGGTGGTCGTAGTTTCACCGTCCACCGTCAGAAAGGCGTTCCTGACTAGCTGGTCTGTGAGGAACGTCCCCTCTGACAGTGGGCTGAGATCGGTAACGACACCGATATCTCCAGCCCCGGGGCACATAACGGGAAAGCCGACAGTGCACTGAATTCAGCGCGCTGTCGGCTTTCTAGCGGTGTATAAAACCGCATGTGCCTGAGGACATGAAAGGTCCTCTTTAAGAAGAAAGGTATACCACATGGTATATCTGTTTTTTTTTTTTTTTTTTTTCACTGTTTTCCTGGATAGATAGGTGCTTTTGGATGTACTTTCCTATAAGGAAACTAAAGGGTAAAGGCCAGGGGATGCAAAAAGCTTCTGCCTTACTTTGGGCACAGTGGTCCGTGGATGCGTTCCCAGGGTGCGTACATGGAGCGAATAGGCCCTGGACTGTAAGGCCGGAACATGGTTTGAGCAGAGGCTTATAGATGTGACAGTAGCAGCCCAAAGAAGTTCTCTGAGATCTTCCTTTGGATTGTATATACTGTATATACAGCAGTTTGATGACATTGGAGGGTTGCACTACAAGGTCTCCATTTAGACACAGCTAATGGACGTGGCTGTATTGTAGGTCCATGTTGTGTGGATCTATGATGTGCCGCTCATAGCTTGACATGGACTCTTTCTGTACTTGTCATGTGTCCAATTTTATATAGCTCTATTTGCAATATGTATATAAAACCTTTTTTTTTTGTGGTCATTTTAGTAACAATGAACCCATCTGAAGATAGTCGCCCCGCTCCTAGACCCTCCTATCTTGGAGTGGGAATAACCTATCCAGAAAGAGATGAACCACAAGAGATCGATGACATCAGAACAAATCTATCAGAACAGTTTTTATTGCTGGAAGACACCATATTTGATTCTGCACGGGTAAGGCTGTGAGCCTAGATCTTTCACTGTCTACTCTGGGCCAGTGTTTCCCATAATCTCTAGTATACAGCAACATGGCTAGTCACTTACAATAGGGAAGGCAAACTGGTATTAGCTGTGCAAAGACACTTGTACAAATAAAAACACATCTGAGCCAAAATATAGCTCTGAATAATAAGTATAGAAGCTTTACCTGCCTGTATCTCAAGCAGGAATGGAAAGATCTTTCATATGTCCTCTGCAGTTTGGGAATAGTTTCTTGCACTCTGTTAAGGTTGAATCATTAAAGGGGTTCTCTGGGGATTGGGCAAAAAATAAAAAAGACCACTTTTTTAATGCAAAGCGGACGTTTCAAAGCGGTTTCACTGTAAATATATATGGCTGCCAGTTCTGTCCGCTGTTTACAATCCATCCTAGAATGTTTCGTCTTCTCAATAATACCCCAGTTACTCATCCCTTTAATTCCACCGACGATCCAGTGCATAAGTTCCTTTGGTCCCTCCAGCAGTTGTCTTGTGACTGCTGCATCCTGTAACTGACGACTTGCCATGCTTAAAATTAAAATCTGCTCCAAATTCCACCTGCGTCGCATTCATTTCAGTTTTTTTCCCAAACCCCCCCCCTCTGGCTGATTCAGCTATCAGAAAAAATAAGCATCTTGCTCGATCTTCAAACAGATTCCACTTGAGAACTCACTTTGGAGGCAGAAAAATTCTACCTGGCTGGTGCGGAATACTCAAATTCCTCGGTGGAATTTGGTCAAGTAGAAAAATTCCTGAAGCTGAATTTTTCAGCTTGTACAAAAGTTATTCCTTTTTGTTTTACAGCATTGTAAAATTTACAGCATTGTAAAATCATGATGATAGAAAACCCTTTTAACTTGGTCTCTGGGCTCATAGTAAAATCAAAGTTGTGCCTTGAGTTCAGCCTTTTCCCTGTGAGGAAAATATGACACTGGTGACCATCGTGACCAATTATGATTTAGTTGGGATAGAAGTATAGAGACCTTAACTCCATCAGTGTGCTATATGCCTGTATATGGTAATAAAGGTTTGTGACTTTTTGTATATTCTTTACTTCCAGACAAGCTCAGTGGATGCTAAAGAGCCCATGCAGGTTTACCTTCGTGTACGACCTTTTACTGGACCTGAGGTTGAGCAAAAAGAGTCACAGGTAAGTATCGCAGAGCTGTACGTACTTTGTCCTATTGTTGGATTGTCTCTGGATGGTTAATAATGTGATCTATTTTACAGGACTGTGTCAGTATTCCTGATCCATGCAGTGTGCTGGTCAAGGCTCCTCTTAGCTCGCAGTCTTCCCGGCAGAGTGACCGAGGCAGTAGTTCAGTGGCTCAGAAGTTCACCTTTACTCATGTAAGAACCTAACTCTGGACTGTTGGTCTAAAATGTAGGAATCTGTCATGGGCTATGGAAAATAATTCTTACCGTGTCCTTTTGAAACAGGTGTTTGGTCCTGAAACAACGCAAAGTCAGTTTTTTGAGGGCACTGTAAAGAAACAAGTGATCGATTTTATGAAAGGGCAGAATCGACTGATTTTTACATATGGTGTGACTAATGCTGGGAAAACTTTTACATTCCAAGGTAAGATCCATGGTACAGAATGCAAGTTATAGGTTAAGGTTTCAGATTAATAAGTTAAAGGGAACTTGTCATGCTCCCTGATCTGGGGGGTACAATAAAATCCTGACAGGCTCTTTAGTTACAGATGAGAATGTCTGTCATAAGGTACCCTCTTCATTTTTTGCCGCGTGAACATACCCTTACATTGAGAGACTGCAAATGCCCATACACCTGGTTCTGCTGTTACCTAAAAAGTGGATACAACTGTATCTTAGACAAGATAAACAGCCCAATCTTCCGCCTGATAAATTGTAACAAACTACCATAGACTTTTTTTGCTGCTGATCTACTTAGCTCCCTGAGTGTTTCTTGGATTGGATACACTTGTACCCTCTTCTTGGCTGAGGGCAGACTTTGGTATATAAGGGTTTGCTGCCCTGCTCTGCTTCTAATGTTTTCCTTCACCGACGACATATCTTGACAATGGTGAGAAAATGAAATACAAAGTCTATAAGAAAATCACAGGTTTTTGTCTATGTATTACATCTATTTTGCTCAAGAAAAGAAAATCCCGAAATTGTGACAATTTAATGAGCTATATGAGCAAAAAATAAAGTCGGCAGAGATATATCTGCTTGTATCGACTAGGTGTGTTTGTACATATGTGAGAGTGTCCATATTACTATTTGTGTGTTGTTCTCCATTATAAACTCATGGTGGCGCCCTGTCTCCACAGAAACCTTTTTATGTAGAATGCATTGACAAAGATGTGTAAATGACTGTATTTTGATCTCCAATTTAATGTATAACTAAACATGGAAAATGGTTTAGAAAATATTTAGCCTTTTCCTTATTTGTAGCTTGTAAGTTATTGTATCTTGTGTGTTATTGTTATTGCTTTGCTGTCACAAATTTAGCTGTGGCTACTAAAGAGCAACAGTATATTAAAGGAGTAGTCTCATCAGGACAGCCTCTCTTCCAGGTATCCTATCATGACATAGAGATATTACAAAATGGGTTAAAGTAGTCTTCCAATGTCCTGGAGGACCCAGAATTATCCTTTATCATTTGGTCCCTCGTTCTCCTCAATGGGTGATCTATTGGCTGTTTCTCCTGGCATCTGCAGCTTCCCTTATAACTGCTGAAAATCTATTCATTAAAATCATTATTCTCTATCCTTTTTTAGTTCTTCAGTGGGTGTGACCTCCTTTTAAGTCTTACCTGTCATTTTTGGTGACACTTCAGAAACTGCGCCACTCCTCGTGCACACAAGGCAGCTTTTTCTGACATTATAACTTGTGTATTCTGTGTTTATTACCAGTCCACCCCTCTTCAGCAGACTCTCTCTATAACTGTTAGTTGTCCCAGACCCAGGGGTGACTAGTTGTGGTGATGTCTCCCATAACCTGCGCACACAATCGGAGACCTTGCATGTAGCTAACTCTAAGAAGGGACAGCAGCATGGAGGACGTTATAGAAAAGTAATGGTCAGTTTAGGTGTAAACCCAGCACTTTGGTGAGTTAGGACCCTCGCTAGAAGCTGCAGCACAGTCTGTGTGTATTTGCCTCTGTCTCCCTCCAACAGATCTATCCTCCTTTCTCCCCCTTCCCAATCCATAGACTTCTAGGGGTAACATTTAAAGAGGACCTTTCACATCCTCATGTATATGCGGTTTTACATACCGCTAGAAAGCTGACAGCGCGCTGAATTCGGCGCACTGTCGGCTTTCCCATTATGTGCCCCGGGGCTGGAGATATCGAGGGTCTAAATTTCACCGTTCACTGTCAGAAGGGCATTCCTGACAGTCTAGCTGTGCTGTGCCCCCTCGGACAGTACTCTGCTGTGGACAGTACTCTGCTGTGGACAGTACCCTGCTGTGGACAGTACTCTGCTGTGGACAGTACTCTGCTGTGGACAGTACCCTGCTGTGGACAGTACTCTGCTGTGGACAGTACTCTGCTGTGGACAGTACTCTGCTGTGGACAGTACTCTGCTGTGGACAGTACTCTGCTGTGGACAGTACTCTGCTGTGGACAGTACTCGGCTGTGGACAGTACTCGGCTGTGGACAGTACTCGGCTGTGGACAGTACTCTGCTGTGGACAGTACTCTGCTGTGGACAGTACTCGGCTGTGGACAGTACTCGGCTTTCTAGCAGTATGTAAAACCGCATATACATGAGGACGTGAAAGGTCCTCTTTAACCTCATCCCTTACTGAGCTGAAAGTCCCTCTTTGTTGAGAATACAGTGCCAAATAAGTTTTTAGAATAAGCCAGTCATCCTCTTCTTTTGTCCATTAATACATCTCTACGAAAAGGGGAAACACCACAGTCATATAGTATGTGAAACTGAGTTTTTCAGCAGGGTTGAGGAGAGTTGTAAAAAGTTATTCAGACATTGATCAGGGGAATAGTGGTCAGCAATTGTCCCTGAGTGCGCCATGTGAATAGAGTGTCGATATGTAAGCTCTGCTACCTCTCCATTCCCGTCTGGGATGGCTATATCCTACAGTACCATAGAAGTAAATAGTGACTGAGCATGACATAGGTGACTCAGGGGACACTTGTGGGCCAGACTGTGGAGGTGCAGTCAGTCAGGCAGGGAGGGGGCAGGATACATGGCTTCTTATTTACATAGGATTTCAATCACTGCATTTTAATGACTTATGACTGATCCTGGCTGTTTATGAAGGAGTCTGTGTCCAGCTGTGTAAAATAGAGGGGTCAGTAGTCTGGCCTACCGACAGCCCTGCTTGTGGGCCCTGTTCTCATTATTTTTGGGGCTTCCAGTTATTGGACCATTACTGATCAGACTTTTATCCCTTAAGTTTCATTAGCTGGAAAGCCCTTCTAAGTAGAATACGTATCTATAGACATTTCTATGTTCAAGGAAAAACAAAAAAGCTGCAGCACTAAATCATAAAAGTGGCTCCATCGCTCGGCCGCACCGAATGTCCCTGGGTGAACCCGGCATTAGGATAAGGATCTCCCACCATAAAGCAGTTTTTAAGTATCGCTCTATTTTGATACTTTTCAAGCTTCCTGCGCTGTCAGTAAGCCAGTATATATGTATACTTCAGTGACAGAGCTTGGGTTGCTCTGTAAGCTGTTTCTTTCTTGCCTTGATTCCTTTAAGCCTGTTCTTTATCTCCGTACTTATATTTTGGAAGTAGATCTGGCAATTTTTTTTTTTATACTGTGGTGTAGCTTGTTAGTTCAAACAAGGTAATTCATCTTCAAGCCGAGCTGTAAAGTAAGACATCGCTCCTGAACTTATTTAAAAGCCGTCTTTGAGGAGCTCGACTACAAACCGTCCGATCAGCCTTCTAAATGATCCAACAGAGGGCTGTTAATGGGAGCCTTGAACTCTGCGTCTTCTGCCTCTGGCAGCGTTTCACTGAAAGTTGCTGTAGTTTTATATATTCCACCACGTCTTGCTTGTTATGTACTGTCAAAACTGCAACAACAATTATTTACTATGTGTGTCGGTGGAGAACTTTTTATTAACCCCCCGCTGTTAGAATCTGTGAACTTTACTGCCTTTGTCAGTGGTTTTGTGGTCAGTAATGAGGGGTATAGGGCACTGTTACTTTTCGATGTGTCATCTGGAGTCTTAACAGCGCATAAACATTAATGTTCACTTCCAAGGATGCTCTTCTACCTGAGATATCGCAGAGGCAGCCTTGGGTCACCCAGTCAGTATCATGTGGGGGTCATAATAATTAGACATTTCATGTCATCGGAAAGTGGATCGACCACCAGTATGGCTACTACATGCACTTATGCATCATCCATTTCATGTCTTGTTTCCCAAAAAGGAATTGTCCCAGTATGACCCCTATCTACAGAATAGGTGATAAGGGTCTGATCGGTGGGTTCTGACCACTAAAACCTCCACTGATAATGAAAACGGAGATCCCCTTGGCAGGGACAGAGGATGTAATGGCATATTCTATTTGCTTTGATTGAATTGAAATACCACTTTAGGTTAAGATCCCATGTTGCAGAAAAGCTGCCCCCTTTTTTTTGGACAGGAGTGGATTTAGCAGGAGGGAGACGTATAAGAGCTTCCTTCTATAGTTCAACAAAATCTAAACCGAATCTTTCACCCCCTATAGTCCTTTAATGGTTGCCCCGTCACTAATTCTGCCAAATTCAATTTTTTGCTCTAGCCCTCACTGTTCCTGAGCTGTCAGTGCAGTTAGTTTTGGAGCCAGTGTACTGTCAAGTGTGTGTGGTCTTTGGTCAGAGTAGGCAATAGGGCCTGATTGACCTCTGACACACTCCGGGCCGACACCCTCTTGCCTGCACCTGCCTGAAACCACCCACTTGACAGTAGGCAGGCACCGAAACCTTTGGATGTACGGACATTGTCCTTGCCATGTACAGTACTGTGGCTCTGTTTTTCATCCCTTAGACTTCAGTTTGTCATCTTTTATTTGTAGGCACAAAGGACGATGCCGGTATTTTACCAAGATCGATGGAGATGCTTTTTAATGCTATTGAAGGAAAAGTTTATTCACAGATGGATATTAAACCTCACCGATGTAGAGACTACATAAGACTGACAAAAGAGCAAGTGCGAGCAGAAAATACATTTAAAAATGGCGTCCTTCGTCACACAAAAGAGGTATACTGTATGTATGTTATGATGGCTGCAGCCACAATTGTCACCTAAGGTTAATGCGTCTATTTCTGTAGACTCTGACTTCTGTATCTGTAATGGTTGTTCTCTGGGGATTTGTCATCTTTGTCATCCTTCCTTTTTTTTTTTTATCACATCATTTTTGGAGCCAAAGCTGTGTGCATAGCTTCACTTCTTTGTCTATACACATTTGATAACCGTTGGGGGCAACATCCATATTCAGTTTGGGAACCAGCGCCATAGAGAGCCTGTAGTGCCAGAACCCACACTGAATATAGTTGCTAAGGGAGCAGAGCAGGTTCCTATTTAGTTACATATTGCCTGGAGCATGAACTATAGTTGATTTCTGAGGCATTTTAAAGGGGTATTCACATCTCAGGGTTTCACTTGCTCTCCTGTCTCCTCTCCCTTCCAGTTCCTGGTTTGTGACAAGTTGATGGATGGGTTTTCACTTTACATTACTATGCCCTGTACTATAGGGCTAAGGGCTGATCTGTCAGCGGGGCTGTAAACCATGAGTTGAGAAATGTAGCTGTATCTGGTAAACAGAGCAAGATAGATAAAGCAATGTATTGGGTAAAACACTTCAATAAGCTTCAGCTACAAGTCTGAATATGATCCTTGAGATAGGAATACCCCCTTTAGGTTAATGCACCACGTGGGGGCCACAGCCAAAAAGCACTGTGGAAAAACTGCAGTCCTCTGTGGACTTTCTGCTTCTATTATACATATAGAGAAACCGCCAGCGTTTTCGTAGGTATAATTGACATGCTGCGATTTGCAAAAAATTCAAGCGTTTTTGAAGTCGCAGCATTTCTGCTGCAGGTTATTTTCGGCAATGTGTGGACAGGTTTCACCAGAATCCCATCACTTTGCAGTTAGTGTTAAACGCTGCGGTTTTTGCTGTGGCAAAACCAAAGCGCTTATGCTATGTGGAGCCCTGGCCTTAAAGGGATTTTCTGGGCTAAAAATGTTAATCTGTTCTAAGGATAGATTTATCAAATTGGTGGGGTCCAACTCCCCAGAACCCCCACCAATGAGCTGTTCTCAAGGAGCAGAAAGCAGACAACTCTGTTCTCTGTGTAGTGGCCATATCAGGTACTGCAAATCATCTCCCATTCATTTGAATGGGAGCTAAGCTTCGGGACTTAGTCCAGTAGCTACACCCAGAACACAGCTGTCTGCTTCCTGCTCCAACCTCAGCTCCTGAGAACAGCTAATCCATGTGGGTGTCAGATTTTAGACTCACATGGATCTGATATTACTGACCAATCATTAGGATGGGTCATCATTAACTACTTTAACTACTAAATCCCGAAAAACTTGTATAATGGTAAAACCTGCACTATAATACATTTTTCTTTTGAAACTGGAGGTATGCTTAAACTGTATGTAAAATATGTTTCCTATTATATTCAAGACTTTCTGTATTTTAAATATATTTTATTTTTTTAGGCTGACCCTCAGTGTAGTATTCGGAGTAGCAACAGTAGGACCTCCGCAGATACAACAGACTTTCTAAATGATGATGGTAACGCATACAGTCTTATGATATTGGAGATTTTATGTGATTTATATGTATACTAAGGTGGTATACCATCTATTTCAGCCCTAGTCCGATCTGCTTTAAGGCTAAAGACCCACATTGCAGAAATGGATCGTTTTTTTTTTTTTTTTGTTTGAGCTAAAGTCAGGAGTGGCTTGAAAAAGAATGGAAAATATGGAGGAGGCTCTTAGATGTTTCCATTCTATTAAATCCACTCCTGGCTTTGGCTTAAAAAAAAAACTCAACAAAATCTGCAACAAAAAATGCTGCATTAGCTTAAAACGGTTTCTCCACAATTGACATTGATTTACCTTTTCCATGAGACCAGTGGTAAATGTATAATGCTGTGGGCCTAACCTCTCTCGGTCCACACACCTTTCCTCCTCTCTGTATGGCTGCATTTTGCAGTTACTATGTATAATATGTTTCACGTGCTATGTAAATATTATTAATGTAGATATGTTCTTCTGACAATTAATATAACCTTACTGAACTATTGTAGATACTTGCTGTAGTGATTCTGAAGCCTTTAATGGGTATTCCCATGATCAGAAGTGATAACACTCAAGAAATGGTGTCGCACTACAGGCTTCTTGAGTGAGGTCCGGGTCTGGTTGCTAACCACAATTCAGATATGAAGAAACACTACTGCACTCTTTTAATGCTTATGCAAATGTTTAATAGTAAATCACATCAAATGATTCATAGGAAATCAGATATTGCGATATATATATATATATATATATATATATATATATCTATACACACAAGGTGGCTGACCATTTCTTTGATTATTTGGCCTACCTGAGGCCTTTATCAGATTTACTATAGTGCATTAAATATTTGCATATAAGCATTACAAGAGTGCAGTAGTGGTTCTTCATACCATAAGTGATGACATTCATTTACTGTATGTGCAGGTCTGAGTGTTTCAGCCCCCTTGCCCCCCTGATTGCCTTAATCCATCTGAAAAATTTTCTTTTGAAAAATACACAGAATGGGTTGGAATAGTAAAAGCCATCCTTGCCGTACCAAACCCCAGATAATCCGATCTTTTGCCTTTCTCTGTTTTTCTTCTTGCATGTTGATGTCCTGACACAGACCACTTTGGCCAGTCACTGGACACAGCGTTGACCCACTATAGCCATGGGATATGCAAGAGCAGTATGAATTTTTAACCTTTTCTTGGCTGTTTCAAAAAATATTTCTTGGGTTGGACAACCTCTTCCTTTTTTTTTTTCTTAAAGGGATTGTCTAAAGTGTAATGGATAGTGATGAGCAATCCACAGGCCAGGTCCTCAGTATCAAATTGTTAAACCTTCAGTATGCTAGTGTGGCAAGAACCTTTATCTTCTGAATTGTGAAGAGCAATCTTCTTTCTTCCTTAGCTGGAGGATTCCCAAACTCTTCCCGAGTCCTCTCTGAATTTGAAGAACGTGTAAGAAAATCTGATGACTTTAAGTTAGATGCTGATGGTTCTACTAAATTTTCTGTCTGGATTTCCTTCTGTGAGATCTACAATGAGTGTATTTACGATCTTCTGGATCCCATATCGGGTGATAAGTGTTTTAAGAGAAAAACGTTAAAGCTTGCCCAGGATGTCAAAGGATTTTCTTTTGTTAAAGGTGAGCATGTGTTTTTTTTTTGTTTTGTTTTTTTCGTATTTTCCCTGTACCCGTGACTTGTTTTCTTCTACCTAGCCTCGCTCCATGTTTGCTCTTACACCTGCAATACAAAATTTATATGAAAAAAAGAAGAAAATTAATATTGACTCTTAGAATGTATCCAGAAGATGACCTTTAACTCTGGACATTCAGGCATCTGAAGGCCCTAAGGGAAAATGCTTTAACCCTTTTAAAAGTAGTGTGAGTCCTAGGTGGAGATCCTGGCTGGAGGAGAGATTCCTCCTAGTCTAAGCCTGTACAAGCCAGGATCTCCACCTAGGACTCTCACTACTTCAACTGCAGGTTTTGGGCTTGAGAAAGGCTGACTCCACGGCTGAAACGTTACCTCTATTTTGTGCATCATATTATTCTTCCATTTTCTTGCCATAAGTATTGGTGGATGATCACATGCCCATTTGTTAATAAAGCTACACTAAAGCAAAGATAAAATCGTGCTGTGGCATATACTGCATTGATCTGAAATATTGATGACCCAGCCTTAGGATAGGCTATTGTTTTCAGCCTAGCACACCCCTTTTTAGCTATATTTGGTAATATATGGTTGTTAATTCCCACTTACCCTCGATCTTTGCAGATCTCCAGTGGGTCCAGGTTTCCGATGCTAAAGAGGCATGCAGAATTCTTACTCTGGGAAAAAAGTTCCAAAGTATTGCATTCACAAAGTTAAATAGTTCCTCAAGTAGAAGGTAAGCAGAACTCAAGCCAAGGAGGAAAATACTAAATACCTGTTTCTACTTCAGTAGCTGTGAAGGTCTGTTAAATGTCAGACTTACAAGCTTCTAAGATTATCCATGGAAGAAGCATTTGGACTTTAAACTGATATGCTAAATGGACACGTGTTCTTTACAAGGAATAGATTTTAAGTCTAAAGACGCCTTTTTGTGCTGGAATTTTTCAAAATGTTCATTTCTTAACCACTTCTTACTCAGTGCCATACTATTAAGCTCAGCACCGTAGTAGAAAAAGGATTTCTACATGGGCTGGTTATACTCAGAGCCAGAAAGAAACAAATATGAAAAAGTAACCTTATGTTTCTCATTTCATGATTTCAATCTGTTTTCTTCCCCGCAGTCACAGTATATTTACTGTTCGCCTCTTAAAAATTGAAGATGCAGATGTTCCTCGTGTAGCGAAAGTCAGCGAGTAAGTAAAGGAATCCTCTCCGAGTTTGTTTGCTAATCTGTTTCTATTTTTCATGGTTCCTACCATATGGGCTTTATTACACTTGCGGTCATTT
This sequence comes from Leptodactylus fallax, assembly GCA_947044405.1. Classification (NCBI taxonomy): domain Eukaryota; kingdom Metazoa; phylum Chordata; class Amphibia; order Anura; family Leptodactylidae; genus Leptodactylus; species Leptodactylus fallax. The sequence goes on along the minus strand of CAMRHE010000005.1, from coordinate 5,418,629 downwards.
ACCCTCATGCTTACTTTCCCAATTGGAAGGTATAAGCATAAGCTGGTATACTTTACATGTATTTATTTACTCAGTTAACCCCTTTAAATATTATCATAAAGTCAACTGAGTTGTGCAAGCAATTTGGCTTATAACAGGGATTATGAATTATTTTGGATTCCCTAAAGTTGTAGACTGTGTCTATTGATAGGTGTGTACAGGTCTGTTCTATTATTCTTAATTATTTTATTGTATGTGTATTTTTACCATGTGTATTTATCGATTTTTAATTTTGTAATGCAATCCCTCTGAATTTTCCTTAAATTATGGATTGTCACTGTAAGTTGATACCATTTGAAGTAGGGAGTTTTCACTTGTCTTATGAAGTTCGGTCTAGGGGGGGGGGGGGAATTCACAATAACGTTAGTAATGTCCTTTACTAACATTCGTTACAATATGTTAACAAAGGACACTAACAGTTCCGTCATAAATCTGTTAAAAATCTAATTGATTTCAATGGGATTTGATCTCTTGTCCATTAGTGTGTGTTTTCACCAAATCCAAATCACATGTCCATTATTTTAGCGGACTTAATAACGCAGGGTGCAGAACTTGTGTCTGTACAAAATAACGGACTTATGACGGACATTAAGCATCCATTATTTTTTTTTATTATTAATTTCTATGGCTTACAGACGTCTGTTACACTGTCTACAGACCCTATCAGAACGGACATCCAACGGTAGTGTGAACGCCCCTTAAAGAGGACCTTTCATGTCCTCAGGCGCATGTGGTTTTATATACCGCTAGAAAGCCGACAGTGAGCTGAATTCAGCGCACTGTCAGCTTTCGCATTATGTGCCCCGGGGCTGGAGACATCGGTGCCGTTAGTTTCGGCACCGATCTCTGCCCATCGTCAGGGTGTTCCTGACAGTCTAGCTGGGCGGTAAGGGACACCCCCTCTGATTGTACTCGTCCATAGCCCTGTACTGTCAGGGGGGGCGTTCCTCACAGCCCAGCTAGACTGTCAGGAACGGCCTTCTGACGATGGGCAGAGATCGGTGCCGAAGCAAACTGCACCGATATCTCCAGCCTCGAGGCACATAACGCGAAAGCCGACAGTGTGCTGAATTAAGCGCACTGTCGGCTTTCTAGCGGTATATAAAACCACATGTGCCTTAGGACTGCATAAACTAATCATCGTACATTCAGTAATTTTATGTAATACTTTGAAAAGTTGGGCAAGACATTAGTCTAATTTTCCAAATAAAAATGATGCTTTGCTGACAGATTGACTCTGTGTGACTTGGCTGGTTCTGAAAGATGCACAAAAACTCAGAATGAAGGTGAGAGGCTGAAAGAAAGCGGGAACATAAATACATCGCTACTGATCCTTGGCAAATGCATCAATGCACTGAAGAACAGTCAGCAGTCCAAGTAAGTTTAGATCCCGAGTTTTGGCTTTTTATGCATGTTCTGTCTGACCTTATACAGTATAAATGTGCTAAGACAATCTTGTAGATCTAGATTTTTATTTTTTTAATATTTTTTTTTTTCATTGTGCATTTAATTGAGAGATGCTCTCCTCTGCTTCACATATGTGCTTTGCATGCACCAGGAGCTGCTGGAGAAGATTGATCACTTATCTGAAGATGATATATTTCAATATCTGCCAAACTAAGACACTGACAGCACTGATGTCACCAGGTTTGGGTTGATAAAACTCAGCAGCATAGTGACATGAAGCTTGTTAAGGGATTCCAGGAAGCAAACCTTGTTAGACTGTCTTTGGGTTTAACTATTGGGGGCAGAATCTGAGTCTTTCGCTGTTGACGACATAGTGGCTCGGCTGTATACACTGCTTTCTGTGGTGCTGCAGCTTGGACCCTTCACCTGGCTGTCATGAGCATTCATTCTGGTGATCAGAGCACCACAAATGAAGAATCTATGACCTATCCTTGTAGAACTAGAAATAGTGAACTGACTGACAAAGTTGCCTTTTATGTAATAGGATTGTCCTGGTGAGGCAGCTTCTTTCCATTGCCCCTTTAGGGCTTATAGATGTGCGAGAGAACTGTCTGGAACTATACCCCAGAGTGGACAAATACTACAAAAAGCACCTCCTGCTACTATCTCCCATCTCTAGAATAGGGGTTCTTAGTCTGGCTTGTTTAACATGGGGGATCGACCTTTATGCAACGTACTGTGCAATGAAGAAGTCATTCATAAGGAACTAATCTTACGTTTTTGTGGTTTTTTTTAACACCCTTTTTATTTGGATACCCTTTGTATCCTTAAAATGTAATATTGTCTTCATTTTTTTGCTCCAGGATGCAGCAGCATGTGCCATTTCGAGAAAGCAAGCTTACCCATTATCTGCAGAGCTTTTTCACTGGCAAGGGGAAAGTGTGCATGATCGTAAATATTAGTCAGGTTGCCTCTGCTTATGATGAGACAGTCAATGTGCTCAAGTTCTCAGCTGTAGCCCAAAAGGTATGTTAACCTGTAAGATTACCCCCGCTTTTCAGAAACTTCCTTGTCTTTTTATTGTTTTTGCTGTATGCAATACTCGGTATTAAGAACTGGGGTATGTGAACTTTTGAACAGGGTCATTTTGTATTTGGTTGTCATTATGATTTAAAAAGAGAAAACACAGAAGTTTGACAATAAATGGCTTCAACCAACCACTAACCATGAGTGGGGAAAAATTTTTTGTGTTATCATTCATATTCTTTGAAAAAAGGCCAAACCCCCCCCCCCAAAAAAAATCTACCGGGGTATGTAAACTTTTTAGCACAACTGTGTATATACAAACTTTGGGATTATTCACATGTTGCAGATTAAATTTGCAGCAACTTTCACAAAAATGGGGTAAACTTATTGATTTTGCAAACACTTGAATCTTTTTTCCTTACTTCCTGAATGTGTTTTTTTTTATTTTTAGGTTCTAATACTGGATTCTTGCCAGTCTGCGGACAACCTATCACATGGTCAAAGAAAGAGTGCCAGGGAAGTGTCCTTCTTAATAAACAATGCGGACAACAAGAGGTGGCTATCACGTAAGCGTGCCACCGTACAGTGGGAAAACCGCTTGGATGATGTTGTAGAAGATGCAGGTGATGAGGACTATGATGAACATTGTGATGATGAAGATCCTCTTGACTGCACCAATTTAGACGATCAAGAGGAGGAGGAGGAGGAAGTAGAGGTAGATGAAGATGAGATTGTCATTAAGAAAGAGGCTTATGAGGTAGGTTACTGTAACTTATAATGGACTCCAGTTATTTTGGATGTCAACTTGGGACTAAATTTGACACCATTTAATACATCTAGAAATTGCTGGAACTTGTGGAAGACTTGAAAACCAAGTTAGTTAATGAGAAAAAAGATAAACTACTTATGGAGCTGAAAATCAGAGAAGAGATAGCAAAAGAATTCACTGAACACTTCATGCAACGTGAACATGACTTCAGGTAAGTGCTGTTTTGTGATCTATAAGTACTATATGCTGCTGCCTCATCTAAAAACTGATATCACGGCCTATTTTGTCCCAAATTGAAGTAAATGGATATATTAATATTGTTGGCTTGCCAATATTAAAGGGGAAAAATATTAATACATTATTTTATTTGTCCTTCCTAGCATGCTAATATAAAAGGAAAAATATTAAATTAATAACCAATATTCGTAATATTGCCAACTCATGGCTACATTGCAAATTTAATATTGGGGTATAATGGTAATTAAAGGGTTTTTCCATCCCCTGATTCATGTTTCATATCCACAGGATAGGTCATCAGTATCTGATCTGTATGGGTCTGACTTCGACCCCATACAGATCAGCTCTTTCAGCAGCCTCCTGGTGCCAGAAGCCGCTGCAGTGGACAGGGAGCGTAAGCAGGCTGCTGCTACTCAAGTAATCGGAGTGTAACTGCGGATTCCTGGTGCCCATTACCATACAGTGGATGGGGCTGCAGCTCTGTTCCTATTACTTTTAATAGGAGCAGATTGCTTCTGATCCCTTTCAGATGCTGTAGGTCCTGGTGTACTGAGGCTGTCAAATCAGCTAATGTCAAACCCCACAGATCAGATACTGATGTTCTAATCTGTGAATTGATCAGTATGGAAAACGCATTAGGGGCTGGAAAACCCCTTTAAAACTTCCCTTTTAGCCTAGATCGTGAATCATTTTGTTTGTGCTCCAGCTACTGTGCAATATCTGACATACCACACTTGCAGATAATGTATAAAAGACACCATTACTTGGGCACAACACCATACATTAACTATTAGCTACAAATCCTTCCAGTCTTATCATCAGTACACAATATACCTGACTTATCTAGTCATATGGGCAAAGAGTATTTGGCCTTAGAACGTATGGTGGTCCTGCTTCTCTGCCTGGGACATCGTAGAAAGTAGTATTCCCCAGTAGCAAGGTATGTTGCTACTATATCCATATCTGCCTACCCAGAATTCATTGTACCTGTACTGTACGCACAGGCCGATACCCAGACTTGTGTCTAATTTACATATCAAAACAGGGCTGTAATGTAAATTTATGTACATACAATAAGTCAGTGGCCAATGCATGCCATATATGTCTATACAGTGGCAGACGCTGCATAGAAATGCACTGAACAAATATCTCCGCAAAAAGAGATCTGAACAAAGCCAAAGTATTTATGAAGTCCTAATTTTCATTGTTTTTTATCCTATTCTTTTAGTGAACGTTTGCAAAAAGAAAAAGAGCTGTTAGAAGAACGGTGTGATGAAAGAATGGAAATCTTTCAGGATTTAGTAAGAAAATGTTCTAATGAAGAGGAAGATATTGAAGAGGAAGGTCCCAAAGAACAATGCAGCGTCACTGCACCTGCTGTCCAGGTGTGCACACTTTGTACTTGGTGGCTTTTCTCATGTAAAGTGTAATGGTTATTTGGGGGGTTTTTTGTCACCAGGATATCAAACCAGCCACAGTGCATCGTAGGAGACATTACACTGATCACCACCCTACTTTTTACATAGTCCAATAGTTGCACTATTACAATGAAAAAAGCAGTTTTTAGAAATATGCGAATGAGACTGAAGTGCAGTGGCCCAGGTCTCTGTATTCAGGTGTGAAAACCAGAACCCCTTTTAAAGAATTATTCCCATTCTTACAAAGCTCTGCTGATATGGGAATACGTCCCAGCCCCAAGGATGGGATTTACAGGAACAAACGAGCAATTCTTGTCTGTTGTTCCTGTAATTCCCATAGAGAAAAATGGTAGCTATGGAAACAGCATAGCTCTCATTGTCTTCTATGGGACTTGCAGGAACTCCGTAAGGTTGGCAATAGTGGTTGTAATGGAGAGCAGTTGTTCCATCACTGCAGGAATTAGCCGAGATGGAAAGAACCCTTTAAAGAGGCTATGCCATAAAACACTTATCCTCTATTCATAGGATAGAGGATAAACTGCTGACCGTTAGAGGCTTGACTGCTAAGACCCCCATGGATCCTGAGAATGTGGGGTGTTTTACCCTGCTGTAAATGAAGACCTAGGAAAAGTGGCCAAACCCTCTGGATGCCGAAAATCCTATTCACTTAAAGGGGTTGTCCATGGACTGTTAAATTTACTTATCTGTCACGGGTTATTGCAGCTGATGGACCCGGGGGTCATGTGATCTGAAGCTGCCTTCGAGTCCATCGGCTCCAATAACCGGGGACAGGTAAGTAAATTTAACAGTCCCTGGAAACCCCCTTTAAGTTGAAGCGCCAGAGAGAAGAGTGCTGTACTTCAGTCATCTCCGGTGTGTGGGAGTGGGGGGGTATCATTCACAACGGGTGTAAAACACTTCTCAGGATTGGTGGGGTCTCAGCAGTCAGACCTCCCCTCCCCCACCATGCCCCCCTTCTGAAGAAAAAATAAGAAAAATCAGCAATTTATCTGCTTTTGTGGCATAGAAGTTCTTTTAAACATTTGTAATATAATTTATTAGATGATCTTGTCTACTTGATCTCCCAGGCTAGCTATTTAGTAAGCGTGTGAGGGAGACACAGGCTGTCATTATTAGCGTAGCAGTCAGGGAGACAGGAAGAACCATTATTTTCCAGTAAAGTAGTGTTGTGTCCTATATAATTATACACATATTTGTCGTCAGTGACAAGAGGCAGGCCTTCATGTAAAAGTCAGGCATGTACAGTATACGGTAAAGTTTCTCCTTCTAAATGCTAATTCAGATCATTAACAGAGAACTTCAGAGCGTGGTGGTTTTTTTTTTTTTTTTTTTTTTGTTTTTTTATATTATAAATCATTTCACAACACACAAAAAAAATAGCTAAAACGACAATCACACTTTCATATCTCCAAGGGATTGTGACTGGTCCCCTGTGTGATTTCAGCTTGCCAAATCCTATTTTCAATGATTTAAGCAGTGCCAGACATGTTGTGTTTTCACTTCCCTTTTGAAAGAACACTCACATTTGGCTGAGATTAGTTGTGTTTTTCTTAATGTAGTGATACTATGTTGCTGTTGAGCAGTTGATGGGGTTTAAATGGGTTTTCATGGACTAATAAGAATGGCCTATCCCAATATTGATAATTTATTACCAGACACATGTGTGTGTTGTGTATGTGTATATAATTATATATAATATATATGACACAGACACTATATAGATATGTATATATAATGTACATGTAAACACACCCACACCCCTCAGTAGGGTTATCTACAACTTTCTAATTCTTATGCAGGATGCCTGCTGTAAGATATGTATTACTGTTACGCATAGCACAAGGGTACACACCATTGCGCAGTCTGTCTTTGAATTTATGAGGTGCTGTCCTGTTTTAATCTTCTCACTGAGACATGTTATTAAATGTAGCTGTGGGAGATGAACATTGCTTTCTCCTTACCAGGCAGATGAGCTCAACATACCCCTTCAAGGACTCTTCTCTTCTATGCAGAGTGACCTGGCAGTGATCAAGAAGCAGGCGGTGGAGGCCCATCATCATATTGCAGCCATCCATGATGATCCAGAAGAAATGGCTGTCTTAGAAGAAAGATTAAAACAAGTTACCAGTGATCTTTCTGAAACTCAAGAGGAGCTTAAAAGAAAATCTGCTGGTAAGTTGTTTGTTATATATTACATGTTGAGGACTTGTATTGCTATACTGTATTTTACCAAGTCTGTCTGCGAGAGGGGATATACAGTATATCTATTGTGATATTGAAGTCTCTCTGTCTTGGAGTGCTTGTAGTTTGTTGTAAATGAAGTGGCAAGCATGGTGTTACGTGGAGTAGGGGGAGGTAAGCCACAGCTACTGGATACCTGGTGCAGCTTGTGTTGTGGGAGCAAAGAAGCAGCCATGATGAGATTTATCATGTCCATTCCTCCTTTTCTCTCAAAGATCTCTGGGGAGAGTCAGGAGTCCCCATACATATAAAATAAGTTAGCTCTTTGGAGTCACTGTATGCTAGTGAGACACAGACCTCCCCAAGCACTTTTGTTACAAGACCATTTTTTTTTTTTCCTAAATTTCTTTGAACTACTGTTAGATTCTGAAGTGTAAATAAACTTATTTCCTAAATTGACAGTGCAAGTGATGGGAACAAACATTACTATATACTTTACTAAAGAAAAGTGCCTCTGTCTTTAACTATTACTTCTGACTTCTTATCTGATTGATTTTTGTCCGTACTCTGTACACAACTGAAGTTTACAATGAACTCTATGGAGAGGGGACTGGTGGAGAAGGGGAGAGACAGATGTGACAGTATACAGAAGTCTGGATAGTAATTCCTTATAACGTAAGACCTATGAAGACCTCTTTATAGTGCAGACGTCTCTGTGCTTTGAGGAGCTCTCCTCTTCTTCCTCCAATCTTTTCCCCTCCATAGACTTCTATTGTACAGAATCAATGGAAGATAAAGGCAAATAAGTGAAGAAGCAGACACTTTATTAAGCATATCTTCACCTGCACTGTGTTTATTAATAAAGTTTCGCTTTAAAGGGGTGATGCCATTAAAATTATTTAAATTGATCAGTGGGAGGGTCTGCCTGTTGAGAACAGGGATGTTTTACCTCCATTGTACATGTAGCTACGTATGATACAGAATGCCGGTCAGTTCACTTCCGTGCCGGAGATAGAAAAACACTCTACTTTGGCTATTTTCTGGCACTCTGAAGTGAATGGAGCGGGAGACGCTTTCTCTGCCCACTGTTACATTCACCCCTGTTCTTGGTTAGGAGATCAGACCCCCACGATAATCCACTATAAGACTTTTTATTCTATGCTAATGACTGAACGCTTATACCATGAAATAAATGACCATTTGTGCCTTTCATCCATAAATGTGTTTCTGCAGATCTAGAGAGTAAAATTAACCAGCTTGAAGAGTCTGATAAGGTAAGCCTAGCCCAATAAACTTCTCTAAATGCATATCTCTATCTCCTACATGTATATGAATCAATGTTATTCTTTTTTCTTTTTTTTCCTTTTAAGACACTATTGGCACTGAAACAACAAAGTGATCAACTTATGGACATGATTCAGCAGAAGGACACAGCAATTGAGAAACTTAAAGACCTTATATCTCATTGGGAGGCTAAATGTGAAGATTATGTAAGTAAGCCTTGGCAGCATTAGATTTCCTAGGCAGAAGAGGGAAACGCATCTTACACATCTGCGCTTTTCTTCACATCAACTCTTTATTTTTATTTACTATTTCAACCACATTTTTTTTGCACATTTGATCAATCTGAGACGTTTTCATTGTTATGGGTGGAAAAAAAGCTTGTGTGTCAATAAGAGTATAAAGCTGCTGTGTAATAGCACTCTTATACTTCTAAAGGAGATTTATGGCATGATGTAACCGAAGACTAGGCCAGCAGTATGTGATTGGTGGGGGTCATACAATCAGCTGTCTGCAGGGTCTGCGGCACTTTGCGGAGTGCTGTAACCTCTTCAAATAGCTGATTGGGACAGACCCAAAAATCTCACCCCCATGGATGTGATACTGATGGACTGTCATTAAGACAGGCTAGTCTGTATTAGAATGATAGGCCAATAGTATCCTGATCCTGGAAACCCAAACAAAGCGACACTCTGAGGAGAAGTTGGATCTTCTCCTCTGGAGTGTAATGTATGCTGTACATACTTTTATGTAAAATAGTACCTCTGATCACTGCATTGTTTTATCACCAGTCTCCGTCCTCTGTTACTTCACATTATGTTGTGTTGTGACTGTCTGAATCACACAGTGTCTCCTGTGGGGCGGAATTCACTTTCTCTGTGCTAGTGTTTGAGAGTTACAATGTAAGTCTCATAGTTTTGGATAGAGAAAGTGAAAATCAACTTGGGCTCTATTCAGATCACATTTTTAACATCAATTTAGCAGATATGTTCCATTAACTGATCCGCTTCTGTCCATTTTTTTTGGAGGAAGACAAAAGTATCTTGGGTCTTCTAAATGGATGTAAAAAATGTGACCTGAATTTAGCCATGAAAGGGTTTTCCAAGATGACAATTAAAAACTTGTACATTGCCAACCCTATACTCCCCCATCTTATCCCTTTCTGCTCCCAACATTGCCACTTTGGTCCTTATTGGTTTCGGTGATGAGATAGCGTATACTCCATGTCATTGCTGCAGATGATTAAACAAAGCCTGGCAGGGGATAAAACTAGCCATTATATGAAATCCAATGTCACCAGTCTCTGAAGTCCACAGGAATCAGGTTGATGCTCTTGGGTACTTCTTCTAGTTTTGGTTTGGTGCACTGAGCCATAGTGACTGCTGTAACGTTTGTTCTATTCCCATTCAATAATCTTTTCTTCTGTTCCCAGGAGAAAACTCTAAATACCATCCGAGGAGAAATGGGTAAAGTTGGCAGCGACGCAAGTCGGAAGCGACCACCTGGTGACCATCACTCACCCGAGGAGCAGCCGCCATCAAAGAAAGGTATCTGTACAGATCAACTAAGTGCCAGAAACCCATTTTCTTATGTCTCAATGCAAAGGCAAAATGCTGCAAACCGCAAACTTTATCGCCTGAAAAGAAGAAAGTCTGGGCTTTCCAATGATGTAAAGTGGCGATGATCTTAAAGCATTTTATAAATATGCCGGACTTTCCGTTTTTTTGCTTTTGTATGTTTTTGTACAATAAAATGCTTACTTTTTCTACTTTTCTGCCGCTGCTTCTAATTTTTCTATACTCACAAACTAACTGCATGCCCCTTCTATCCTGAAGTACCTCCTTGTCTGCAGAATATTGGCTAAAAATGTCTGCCCAGCATAATATATTAGACTAAAGGGGAATTCTGAGATAAACCATCAATAGCAGATCGAAGGGGGTCTGACTCCCAGCACTACACAGTCAGCCTATTTAAAGCCATTGCACTCGGGTCGATGTAACAGGATGGTCAGAATTTCTAATGTGTCTATTTTAGTAAATACTTTTCATGAACTAACAATTCTGTAGCATTTTTGCTTAACTGTGTTGTGCTGTTCTTCTTATGCATCCTAGACACGTATGAATAGCACAATACCGTAGTTATACGCCAATACATGCTAACAGTGTCAGACTGTAGGATGACACCCCTTTGGCTACAGGAATTTTAACAGCCGCTTGTCACTTCAATACATTTTAGGGGGAATAACAGGAACGGCACAACCCTAGTTCACTAAAACAAACATGTTGGGACGGCCGGTTCTCTTTAATGTCCTTCTAATGAATAGTCTGCATATGTTCTATTTCAAATATTAGAAATATTCAAGATTAATTGTAAAAGGGACCCCAGGTGTTTGCCACAGTATATTTGGTTTTTGGTTTACTTTAGGCTAACTTGCTTGGTAGGTTTGTGGCATGGAGATTCATTTGTTTGATCATACCATGAGCTGGAGTGGGGGTTTCCTGCCCCTAGTCCATAGGGTAGGTCATCAATATCTGATCTGTGGGGGTCCCCATCCACGCATGCCGGAAGCTACAGCAGTGGATGGGGAACACAAGCAGTCTCCTAGTCAGCTGTTTCAGCTTCCGGCTCCTAGATACTGCAGGAACAGCAGACATGCATGGGGTCTGGGAGTTTGAAACTTGCATTAACATCCAGAAGTACGAAACCTGCCCCTGTAAAGTGTACCTAACCTTTACGAAATTAAGAAGGAAAAAAAGTGTGCATTCAGCTCACATTCCAGGTCCAAAATGTTTATACCCTGTTCAAGTCTCTAAAGATATCCAAAACCAATAGTACAGTGGGGAATAACACGATTTCTGGCCATGATATTACTTTTATGGCTTGCAGTTTTTAGCAGGTTTCACCTCTGTAGGCCGTATCTATAGATTGCATTTTTCTTTGAGCTGGTGGAGGGAGACTAGCTGCCAATATACTGCACACCGTGAGTACTGGAGGAGTCACCTCCAAAACTTTCACTCTCAGAAACAGCACCATGCAGTACACACACACACACACACACACACACACACACACACACACACACATATATGTATGTGTGTGTGTGTATATATATAATTTTGGTTAATTCTACAGCATCATTCAAATCCAATTCTGGTTCATCTCATTACACCTCCCCTTCCTCCCATCATCTTCATTGACTTCTATAGGTAACCAGCAGTAAGTAGACAGACAGCAGAATTCTAAGCCTGAAAATAAGTTTAACAGAAGAGAGCAAGGAAGCGGGTTAATACTATATCGTACTCTGAAACTCTGCGGCATTTTAGAAAAGCAGTCTTTAGACCGGGCCGAGCACAGAGAGATGAGTTTTCTGTGTAGTATCTCTGCTCGGCTTGAATGAAAAGTCTCTCCCTGTTTGCACATCAATGACGGTGATTCATTTTAATTGGTTACACTTTATTTTTGCTAAAAATGGATTTTCTTGTGTTCCTCCTGTTTGGTTGAGGTAAGGTTAATTGGAAAGGCATATGTTAATTGGACCTGTAAAGGCAACTCTAAAGCATTTCTTAAACGCTTCCTTTCACCATTTCTCGAGAGATTCTCACTCCTTAGCCATTTAAGGGGCTTTTTTTCAAAAATGCATTTGCATCATTTGTTCTCTTTTGATCTAAAAATAGTTGATACCATTTGTAGCATTTACATAAAAAAACAATTTCCATTTATGAATCCCTTTATGAAGTGTTCTGGATTCAAAAAATACCTCTAGTTACAAAATAATGCAAATAAATGCAAGTAAGGATTGTGACTACCAGCAGTTGCCATGTGTAACTTATAATTTAAAGGGAGTCTGGGAGTCACCCGGTGACGCATATTAGACCAGCAACACGGTTAGATGGGTCAGGCTCACCCAAATATACCCCCCCTTCCCTCCTCTCTTGTTTGAGTGACGGGGCCAGGGAGCTACGCTGAAATCTCTGGCCCTGTGCCGGTGTATTACAGCAGTTTGGAGTAACCGAGCTGCCCTCGGTGCTCCAGATTGATCACTTGCATATTGTGAAATAAATGAATTTCTCCATAGAGGAGGCACACGTTTTCATGGGGTAAAAGGTGTTGATTCAGGTGAGCCAGACTTTTCTGTTTTGCTGGTTTAATATGCTTCACCCTGGTGACAGACTCCCTTTAAATCATTATTCCCTTCTCTGTCAGTCATGGATGAGAGGGGAACATGGGACTCAGTTCAGACCACCAGCCCAGAACTTTTGTAAGCAGCTGAACACAGCTATTTAATGCTCTCTCTGTAACCCCACAGACATAAATAACTGTTGGGCAGCATTCCCATCTGTGTCCTTCTGTCCATTCTTCTGGTCCTTTATAGGACCAGAAAAATGGAAAAGCCATCCCACTGACGGACAACAGTGGATCCTGCGGAATCCCATTGACTATAATGGGGTCCATTGGGTGTCCCTTATTTTATCTTTTGATCTCTGACTCTGCGCAAGTGGGAACATAGCCTTATGGAAACAGATTTCAAAGCAAAAAAAATGTTGAATTACGGAAACAGCATAGCTTGCTCTGCTACGGTCATGATTTCTAAATTAACTTTGCTACTAGTTTAACAGTAAGCAAGTAAGCAATTAACTTATAGGTCATAGAATATTTGATAAAGGAATCCATTACTGGGATGGAGTTATATCCAGTAACCTGTTTTCACATCTAATATTACTGAACGATTATAGTGAGTAGACTTACACCAGGAGGTGGCTCAAATGGATTACATCAATACAGAAATATCATATCTGTTCTGGTTAACTGGGATTTTGATGTTTTTCCCCATAAATACAATTCTTTGTTTTCAGTCTGTAACTACATGACACATCTGCTTTGGAGTCTCCGTATGAGACTCCGCCACAAATTCCACTTAAAATCGTCGGAGAGAAGTCCTGCAAGGAGTAATTCTCTCTGTCAGTTTCAGTATGAAACTCGGCGGACCCCATTATAGTCTATGGGGTCTGCAGGTAACCGCTTTTTAAGAGAGCAGGGTCTCCGTCTTCCGGATCCCCATGTGCACCCAAACGATGGAGATCACAACCTAGTGTAAAAAGAAAGCATATCCTTCTCCTGCAAGAGAGAACTCCAGAATTCTTAAAGGGAAAATGTTAACAGATTTGGGTCCCATAAACTATCAGCATGTCTTTATGCTGCTGGAGTTTAGGGCCCCAAATCTTGTAATCGGAGTCCTGGCTCTCCTTTTGAAGGAGTGTATCAGATCTATAATTCCTCCAAAACCAATAATTGAACCTCTAATATGAGTAGAAATCTACTTTAGAGTAGAAATTCCACACCAGCTGTGACGTCCCAGATCCCTTCCACTGAAGCCGCCAAGTAGCCTCAATGGTCACATGCAAAGAAAAAAAAAAAATTTCTCCACCCCGTGGCCTATTTAGCGGACAACCCCTTTAAGTCCATTCAAGTGTAATCCTGGAAAACCCCTTTAAAGACATGATGTTGCTTTAGGGGCTCTGAACCTAGAAACAGGTTCCATTTACTCTTCTGGCTTTTAAACTCAGTTGGTGTCACAGAACCTTTTATAACTTATCTTACCAATATGCCAGGTCATGTATGATATACAGTGAAACCTCTCTGAAACACCACCTCCTGAGCCAGACCATATTTTCTGGGACAGATTTTGTTTTCCATACTAGCCACCATCTTTGAGAAGACCACATCTCTAGAAGACCAGTTTTCCATGGGATTTTGGGTGGTTGTCTCAAAGAGGTTTCATGGTAATTCTCTTGCACGTATTAGGACATATCGATACCGGATTGCAAGACTTTTATAGTATTGCTCCATGGTCTAATGTAGGCAAGCAGCAGGTCTATTGGTAGATCTGACTGTCCCCAAGTTGATCACCGATACTTTGGCTGAACAAGGACGCTTCAGTCCCCAGGTTTTAGATGCAGCATACATAGCCCACAGCCTTGTGTCTTGAACCATCCTCACTAACTCCCCTATCTGCTCTATTAAAATTATTCTGAGCTTATATGTAAATCTGTAAACTTGCTCCCATTTAGCGATAACCTAGCAGATTTATAATTTGTATGGAAAAAATGTAATCAAACCCATCATGCAAAAATATTACTTTTGTTACTTTGGGACCAGCGCTTGACAAACCAGTCATACAATAGTGAGTACATGTTGTGGAGGAAACTGGATTGTTTCTCTTCTGTGGCAGATACCCTGGGGCTGCCCAGACAACCCAGCAACACTGGAGTGACTCCCCAGATATCTCTGAGGCAAAGTTGCAAATTCTGTAGTGATCTATGATACTGCAATGGTCCAGAGAGTACTAAGACCCGGGAGATGATGTTTGTGTAAATTTCTGTAAGGATTAAAGGGGTTTTCCTGGCCCGTAGGTCATTCTTCATACTAATGACCGATCTACAGGGATAGGTCATCGATATCTGATCTATGGGGGTGCGACACCCAGACCCCACACAGATTGACGCACTCTGAGCACCGGAAGCTGGTGCAGTGGACAGGCAGTGAGTTCAAGTAATAGGAACCTTGTCCACTGCATAACGGTGTTTCGAGGGAACTACTCTGAAAAAGAGCTGGCTGTATCCGCTCCCAGTCTATCGCAGTAGCTTCTGGTGCCTAGAGGCTGCTGCGAAAGTTTACCTGTGTGGTCCAGGTGTTAGCTCCCTACAGATCAGATACTGATGACCTATCCTTTAAGGTTATCAGTATGAAAAATGCATTAGGGACCGGAAAACCCCTTTACTAGCCCTTCAGAGCAGACTGTACTGAATTATTAAACCTTAAAATCAGGCTAAGGCCCCACATAGTAAGCCGCAGCGGAAACGCATCACGTTTTTTCCCGCAGTGCTTTTAACAGAAAGTCCACAGAGTTTTCCTATGCGGACTTTCTGTCCCCATTACACCTATACGGAAAATGTCAGCGTTTCCATAGGTATAATTGACGTGCTGCGACTTACAAAAACTCAACTGTTTTTGAAATTGCCACATTTCCACTGCAGATATTTTTCTACAATGTGTGGATGGGACTAGCCAGGGATTTCGCAACGTGGGGCCACAGCCTTAAAGAGGACCTTGTACCACCTCCCTTAAAGGGGTTTTCCGGGCAAAAAATATTTTTTATAAAAAAGGTCTGTTAGTACTATTAATGGTTTAATAAGTGCAACCAAATACCTTTTAGCAGTGTTTTTGAGTGATTTCTTGGTTTCTCTGGGAGCTCCTGGCATCTTCTGCATTTGTTTACATGGTGTAGCTTCCTGCTGTCTTAGCTAATGCAATGCATCAGGTAGTTGTAGGCTTACTCACACTACCTCCCTCTCACTCCACCCCCTCCCTGTCTCCCTAGCTATCCCGCCCACTTATAGCCCTTCCCAACTAACTAACTCAGCCCACCAACCCCCACCCCATCATACTTAGGTGTCTTCTTCTCCAGGCTTCCCTTCTGGGACAGCTCCTCTTCTTCTTTGACTCTGCGGGCTCGTGCACAGGCCGGAGGTGCCTCTAACGCCTGCGCAGTAGAGATGGAGTGCCATCTCTGGCGGGGGGGGGAGAGTATAGGTGACATTCTGTTTCTGGAAATCAGAAATGTGCCTGGGGCGGTCACATGACCACCCCAGGGATATGGGAAACTATATATTTTTGCTAAAGTATGTCACTTAGAAAGTAGGCGGGGGGAGGGTGTTCCATTTTATCCCGGACATCCCCCTTTAACTCCAACTCATTGCATCCTTCAATAGACACAGCTCCACTTATTCCAGCACGGTTGGACTGTTTTCTCTAGCCCCCACCAGTCTTGTCCAATGATTTATATTAGTTTCAGCACATGTATGTGCTTTATTGCCAAATAGGTGGTCCTGAGCTGAAGCAGGCAGCCTGGCGCTACCCACCTGATAGCAGACCACATAACTGTGCTGAAACTGAGTGCTTGGGACCAATATGGGCCAGAATCAGTGTTGTAGCACCCATAGAAGGATGCAAAGAATTGGATTTGGTGAAGGGTCCTCTTTAAATTGTTTCTGTTCAGTCATAATTTTCCTTTTCTAGAATATGAAAACCCTGGGGGATGCAGTTGAAGATCGACTGGTCTACCCTGCATGTAGTGCAGTCAATCTTATAGTGTCCATTTTGTAAGAAATGCACAAAAATTTATCTCAATTTTGTTATACTTTATTATGATTCTTTAACCAAGCTCAAACTTACGCTTTTTAGATTTTATTGACCCTAATGACAGTCAGATGAAAAGTGATGAAAAGCACAAAGATGTCTGGCAGAACAGAGATGAAAGCGCCGTACTACGAGAATTGGAAGATGTTAAAGCAGAAAAGGAGAATTATAAAGTTCAAACAGTGAAACTCGCTCAGTCTGTTGCTGAACTGGAAGGAAAGCTTGCTGGATACGAGGAGAAGTTAAATGACTTGAAATCAAAAAATAAAAGCTTGGTCTCCGAGCTGCAAATGCAAAAAGATCTTGTGCTCAGCATGGAAGGAACTATTAATGTGTTGAAGCAGGAGGTAGATCAGAACCAATTAAACATTGCCAATAAGGTCGCTCAGATCAAAACTATTCAAAGTAAGTTAGATGACTTTGGCAAGACTGATCGTAGTCAGGACTCGGCCGGGGTGGACTTTTTTAATCTTACTGATATAATGGAAGAATCATCCAAGGGGAACCGTGGGCAAATTGAAAGTCAAGTGGGAAAAATGGCATCTGGGCGAGAGAGTGCATTTTATAATGCCATAGAAGGTCTCTGGAAAAAATGTCAAGACGTTCTTCGAGAATCCTCTCAAAAGAACAAGCAATTGCTGCAGTTCGAAAAACAACTCGATGACCTGAAACGCGAAATGGCCGTGCTTCAAAATTCAAAAGAGTCTGAGATGTCTTCCCAAGGCTCCATTCTCAAGGAAAAAGATGAACTTATTGTCCAGCTTAAAGAACAACTGTTAGAAGCATCCAAGCACTTGGAGAGCCTTAAAAAGCAAGAATTTGACTATAAGAATCAGTTATCATCAAATAGCCAGCGGATAATGGACCTTGGACTCCTTGTGGATTCTTACAAAGAGAAATCTGAAAAGCCTAGCAGTCTGGAAGAACAGTGCAAAAAAAAAATCTGTCGCTATTGAAACACTGGAGAAACGTTTGGCAGAACTCCAGGCAGAACACATGGATTGTGAAAAGAACCAGAAGAAATTAAATGAGGAGAAGAATGAATTGGAACAAAAGATTAGAGGAGTGCAGGAAGAACTTACAGCTGCTGAAACGGCTAAGAACGAGAGGGAGAAACAAGTCAAGGAGTCAATGGGAGACACTGAAGTGTAAGTGTAATGATGGCTAAACTCTGTCAAGGTTGTGGGAAAGCCATCCAAGGTTGAGGGGAGGGATTTAAAGGAACACTAAACCTAGAAATGAATGATATGGGTAAAAATGAAATGCATCACGAAGAAAGAACAGTATTGCAGCATTCACTATTTGTTGTTAAAATCAGTTGTTTCGCGGATGGTGCCGGAAGAAGTATAAGTCCGTGAAATCCCCGTTGTTCTGCACTGTGTACCCGCAAATGAGCCAAGTTTATCAATAAAGGAGGATTTTAACAACAAATCGTGAGTGCCGCAATACCGTTTTCTCTTTGGGATGGAATCTGTGAAAGGAATCTTTTTATGCTAAGAACCACAAGTGTGTTACATAGATTGTTGTAATGTGCCCCACACTTGTATAAAAATGGAACAATCCAGATTAGTGCCCTTCAGGTCTCACTTGTGTCAACTTGAAGGATTTTCTGAATGATCATGACGGAAATAGCCTTATATAAATCAAAGAATCTCCTGATGGAGAAGACCAAGGTTAATCTCCTGGTCTTCTCCATCTTTAGCTAGCACTGATTGAGGGGGTGCGACTTAGCCAAGTGGTTGAGCTTTTAAAGGGATCTCCTAGGAACTGTTTCTGGGCTGCTTCCGACTCTGGGTCACGTGGTTGGAGCCAGCACCCAAAGCCAATCTGCCTGCTTCCTTCTTTCCTTTGTTCTATTGGGTCTGGCTTTACTATTCCAATAATCTATACTGCCGGCCCCCATAGTACGGAAGAAGAGGCGGATCGACTCAGGTGCCGGTTCCAATCATGTGACCTGGGGTCTGAAAAGCCTGGAAACCTCAAATCCGACGCAAATAGAATTCAGCTTTAAGGGCAGCAGCACACGACCGTGTTTCACCCATGAAACACGGCCCATGTGCTAGCCAAATGTACCGGCTTGAACTTCATGCTGGGAGCAGGACTCCTAATTGATATGGGACAGTATGTTGCTGGCAGCCAGGGACTTCTAGCGTCCTCGATAACTAGGATGCTAGGAGTCCCGCTCCCAGCATGAAGTTCAAGCCGGTACATCTGGCTAGCACACGGGCCATGTTTCATTGGTGAAACATGGCCGTGTGCTGCTGCCCTTAGTCCATAGATAATCCTTTTAATCTGCTACACCCATGACATATGGGCGAGGCTCCTGCTCCAGACTTGTCAGCGAGGAAGAGGAGGGTGACACGGTCGAGTACTTGAGATACATATGGAATATTTCTCTATATATTTCTCAGTTTTGCCTGTAATAAGATAGAAAATAGGACACAGAGAAAGTAGGATATTTGAAACCGTTTTTTTTGTGCATTTTAGTGTTCCTTTAAACCCGAGCCAAAAATGAGTCTTCATTTCTTATAAATTAGGTATTGATTTTTTTTGTTAGCCAAATGGCGTCCTCCCATTCATAGCATTGTGCTTTTTAACAGAAGCTAGACTGTGACGGCCATAATAAGAAATACGTTTATGCAACCATGACGGCTTTTCTGCTGATGAAGTGTTCCACGCCACTTTCTATCTAACCTGTGCAGGATGTACTCAGGCTTTTTATCCTTTTGACTCTTTCTATTGTGATGTTAAGGTTAAAGAAAGACCTTTTACAAAAAGACAACCAGCTGAAAACAGTACAGCTAGACCTTCAGCGAAAAGAAGAGGACTTCATAGAGTTAAAGGAGAAATTGGCTGATGCGAAAAAGCAAATGCAACAAGTGGAAAAAGAGGTTGGTGACTTGAGATTGCATCATTACTTGCATACAGTTTCAGGAGATCTCACATTTGTGCAAAGTTTTTCAAGTATTTTTACAGTTTGGAAATACCTGTCATGTTGTATATTCAGTCCGATATTTGAGCAGCGGGTTATGGGCTTAGAAGTCCCGTGGGTGGTCTTATCAGAGATTGATAGCCTTTCTTGCATAAGCATGCATACAGATCTAGCGGTCAGCCAGTAATAGGACCGCCTCCTGGACTCCTGAGCTTAGAATTGTCAGGAATACAAATGAAAAATTGCATTATACTGGCGTTATACTGATTTTTTTTTTTTTTTTTTTTTTTTTCTTTTTTCACCTTACTAAACTGCTCAGCTCTTCATGCTCTTGCTTGCAGATTAAAAGGTTTTTTTTTTACCATTAAAAGCACCTATCCCATATCCAAAGGTGTCAGATTGCTAGAGTTTGACTGCTGGGACTCCCAGCCATCAGGTGAACGGGGCCATGACTTGTGCTGCATTCACTTTTATGACACTTCCAGACAGGACGGTACCCCCATTTATCTGACACTTATTCCCTATTCTGAGTGTCTAATGGCAAAGCCCTTTAAAAAGGATCTTTAATGTTCTCGGATTTCGTATTATATACCACTAGAAAGGTGACTATGTGCCGAATTGACACTAGGCTGTTAGGCCCGCCCTTCTGACAGTGGAGGGATATCTGTGCCAAAACTAATTCTAGCTTTCTAGCGGTATGTAATACCAATATAATATCACCAATCTCCAAGGACATGAAAGATCCTCTTTAAACTACATGTTCAATGTGACAGGTTCTCTTTAAATTGGACTTTTAAAGCGTACCTAAACTTTCAACTTTTTCCTAAATTAATACTACTTGTTAGAATAAGAAACTTTGTAATGTAGGTTTGTTATAGAAAAATATCCTCTTCTCAACTTATTTGCTTACCTTTATCCCTTCGATGCTCCCATCTCTACATACCTAAGAAGATCCATACAGCATTGAAGTCTATGAAAGGGAAGGGAGTGGAGGACACTGCTGCAGGGAGATGAGAGATAACAAACCCAGGTAGTAACGTCAACTAATATTCCAGTTCTGTGTGGAAATAAAACTCTAGATATCCGGATATCATTATCTCTCCTCTTCCTCCAGCAGTGTCCTCCTCCCATTCATAGACTTGAATGAGGTACGGATAAGAACAGTGAACAGGAAAGAAGGAGGCAAATAAGTTGGGATGGTGACATTTTTCTTTAATAAAATATTACAAAGTTCCTTATTTCAGCAAGTTCTATTAATTTTGAAAAATAAGTTGAATGTTTGGGGACACTTTAAGCGTAGCATAGTAGGTATTACTCTACAACCATATTCTTTTATTGCCCAATTGCATCTATATATCAAAAACGAAGCAAATCTGTAAATCGTAATTTCTTACCAATTCAGAGGTATGTGTCTACATATTAACCGACTACAAACAAACCCTATGTAGTTTGATCCTGAAATCATACACTTTAGGCCTCACTCACACATCCATTTTTCACCCCTACATACTGGATCAACCTTTTTTTTAATACTTTTGAAGGGTGAAAAGCGGACAGTACATGGATGACACAATGTGCTGCCTTGTACTTTCACAGACCCATAGGCTATTCCTGGGGTGATTGGGCCGCAAAACGGGCCAAAATAGGACACGTCTTCATTCTTTTCCACAGACATGTATTAAAAAATCATTAGTATGGTGTACTATCCATGGGGAACATGGACAAAACGGATGTGGCCTTAATCTGAATGAGGCCTTTAACCTATGTCCTAGGTTTCTTATATACTTGTGTTTCTCGTCTACTTCACTGGGGGACACAGCACCATGGGTATAGACCTGGTCACTAGAAGACAAGACACTAGGAAAAAGCAAAAGCTGTTGGCTCCGCCTCCAGGCTATACCCTGCCACAGCCACTGTGCATGAATCAGTTTGAAACCTAGTGTCATAGGAGGCAGACACGACCTAACTCAGGTCTTCTGTCTTGCATCGTTTTTATTTTTACCTTTCTTTCAGGTGCAGGGGGTAGTCAGCGTGTACGCCACACTAGTCATACCCTCCTGCGGGCGCAGCGCTCTGCAAAAGAGCAGCCTCGCTGGTCACCCAGTCCCCACTCACCATTCGCCGCACCCCGAAAGCGGCCGGAGTACCGGTGACCCCACTCCCACGTGCGAGGTCCTACCGAGGGGGTGACCCTGCGGCGCCTGAAGTTGCCAGACTGGTGAGTATGAGAAGATTAGAAGGCAGGTAAGTTACCTCAGCCCCCTTCTATCTCCCCTTCAGGCCCTCTCCACCTCCCCTCAGCCCCTTAGTGCCATTTCCCAGGGGGACAATGGTATGGGTCCTGTTTAGGGGGGGGCATCACAGGGTTCCCCTGAACTGGGCCTTAAATTTTAGTAAATAAGCCCCCTTTTTTCTGGAGCGTTTTTGGGTTTTCTGGACGCTCCTACAGAGCGGCCCCCGTCGGGGGGGGCACCCGGTTCCCCCCCCGCTCGTGTGGGGACCCCCTTTCCTGGCCCCCCGGTACCTTTTCCCAGGCCTCCGCGGAACTTCCGGAGTTCGCGGTCGCGCCGCGCCGCCGACGGTGCCTCGCGGTCGGCCGCGTTGTACGCGAGTCCGAGGCCTGGCCGGGAACTAGGCCGCAACGGGCCCGTCCCTTTCCCGGGCTTTTCTGGTACCCAGACTCCGCCTAGGGCCTTCCATTGGCCAGGGGGCTGTCCTGGCAAGCCATCCAGCCTGCCCAGTAGCTACTGAGCCTGTTTTTACCAGGGGAAGAGCTTTGCTCTCTTCATATTCTCAATTTATTTATTTATTGGCTTATTTATTTATTTTTTGGCTTGCTGGGACAGCAGGGATTCTTCCCAGTTCCCTGGGAGACATTGCACCTGCGGAACCCTTGCTGCAGCAGTTTGTGAGCGGCCATCTTTTGCAGTCTGGTAGGCTAACCCCCTGGGTTACCCTAATTTTCTTGGGCTCCCCCTCCGGCCCCTCTGGTTGCGTCACGTTTTTATACGTGCACCCGCTGTATCAAAAACAGTTGCCCTGCGGACAGCCTGAGCCCATGTAATCTCTCTGCCTTCCGCCTCAGCCAGTCAGTAACCTCCTGGCCCCTCTCCGGTTCTTCCATCCCCCGGATTGGGCGGCCTCCCTAACCTTGGCCATGGTGTCCTTACCAGACTTAACTAGTCAGTGCTGGAAACTTGGAATGGCTGCTTTCCCAGATCGCCGCTCAGTCGGCTGCTTCTAGGGATCTCCCTGGACACCCTCATAGTTCCCGTCGCAGCTCCAGGAGCCTCAAAAGGACCAGGAAGTCTTCCTACGGTTCACGGTCCGCCACCCCTTCCTCTGGGTACTCCCCAGATAGGAACTCAGCTCACGGCTCCACTCCGACAGGCGGATACCTCCCTCCCCCTGCTCGGTCTATTTAACTGGGGACGCCTCTGACTCCGACTCGGAGCTTCAGCTAGGCTCATCTATATCTGCTGCTACGCGGGAGTCATCTATGCGATAGAGACCCTACAGATCTCTGAGGACCCGGACTCATCCTCTCAAGTGGACATCTCTTTCTGCCACTGGATGTTTGATATCATCTTGAGGGCACAGGGACTTCTCCCTGGACCATCCTCTGTCTTCGACTAGGAAATCGGACATCCCTTCCCTTGACCTGTGTGTCTCTAAGTGGAAGGTGAGCTCGGGCAGTTTCTGCCAGGCTATGCTGTGACACACGTCTCTAGCTCTCCCTGGCTGGCAATGATGAACATCCGAGGTAAGGGAAGCAGGTTGCTCCAGTGGTGCAATCGGTTAGCGCTCGGTACTTAGATATCAGTAACTAGTGAGCGCAAGCTGGCCTGTCTTGACATTTTGTCAGCGAGCCGCCCCATGTGTCCCTTCCTATCACTAAGAGCCTCCCACGGTGGATCCCATGATAGCTAGGCTCTCCAAGGCTTCTAGTCTGCCTTCAGCGGACTTTGCCTACCTCAGTGATCCCTCGGAGTGAGATCGGATCGCATCTGTTGTATTGTTTGCAATGCAGAACTGATAAATTGCATTGCCCTAAATGCTGGCTATTGTATTGCTGCAAGAAGGTGGCTTCACTCACCAGGGTGGCCTTCGTAGTGGCTGGGTTCTCCCTGCGGCTCTCCTTCGCTGCCTCTTGGGTCATCAAGGCCTTCTTTTCCTGGGCCAAACAGCCTCAGTCAAACCTCCCTGATGCAGTTTCCCTCCAGCCACTTGTCTCTGGGATCCTGAACGCTTCCCAATAACTAGAGATGCCTCCCAAATTTGCTAAGGCGGCCGCCAATGCAGTGATTATCTGCCATACCGTTGGGATCCGTTGTGGAATACTGAGTCCGCCTCCAAGAAGGCGAACGCAGCCCTTCTCCCTTTCCAGGTCGTCCTGGGCCAAAATTTTTTGTTAAAGGCGTCGAGAAGCTTATCCCTGAGGCCACGGGGGAATAGATTCTTCCTCCCTCAGAGGCGTCCTATGTGTCAGCCGTTCTCCTGCTTCAGAAAGTTTTTTTTTCAAGTCCAGGCCTCCCTGGCGGTTCTGCACTAGGTCGTCCAGGTCTTCCTCTTCCTAGCCTCCTCGGCATGAAGCTTTTTCCCCTCTCTGGGCATCTCAAATGGCGGGACGTCTGGAGCCTGGGCCTGAGAGGCGGTGTCGTCCGGCTACTCCAGTTTTCGCTGGAGTCTTTTTGCCTTCGCTATGTCGGACAATCCAGGCTGTCTCCAATCTCCAGCGGCAGGGAGTCAGCGTCCCTGTTCCCGTTGCAGAGTGTATCTGGGGTTACTATTCCTACCTGTTCTCCATTCGCCTAGAAGAACGGCTTCCTCTGTCCCATCATGGACCTGAAAG
The DNA here is from genome assembly GCA_947044405.1 of Leptodactylus fallax. Taxonomy (NCBI): domain Eukaryota; kingdom Metazoa; phylum Chordata; class Amphibia; order Anura; family Leptodactylidae; genus Leptodactylus; species Leptodactylus fallax. The sequence continues at coordinate 5,394,270 of CAMRHE010000005.1, read as the reverse complement.
GGCTCCACAGGTTCTTCCATGCCTGCAGGCTCCGTTGTAGTCTATGCAGTCTGTGGTGGCATCCCTGGAGATGGGCGAATTCTTCGTCCATCTACATCATCTCGCTGTGCCGTCAGCGGTTTCTTCGTTTTGCTGTGGATCCTTGACCTTTCCAGTTGTCCTCCCCCCTTCAGGCTGGCCTCTGCCACCGGGGGTTTTTTCCCTCAGTGATGGCGTCTCTCATGGCCATCCTCTGCGCCAGAGGTGCTGCCGTGTTTTCAGACTTTGACGACCTCCTGGTGAAGCCCCTCCAGGTCAGACAATCTGACCAGCTTGTGGTTCACCTTGGATGTTCTTCGCCGGTTCTGCTGGCTCATCTATGAGGATGTCTCGTGTCCTCTAAGCACATGGAATCCGGGACATGATCCTCTGCTCGCTCCAGGGTGTGATTCTCCCTCCGGAGGCCAAGATCCTGAGTGTCCCACCTTTGGAGGTACTCTCCTTGCTGTCTTTGAATCGGCATGTGGGTCCTGCGCACGATCGCCTCAACCTTTTAGGCTGTACCTTTCATTCACTCTGTCGTTCTCTCCTCTCGAAGATTACGGCCTGCTGGGACAAATCTCCGGACAGCCTCATCTGCTTGGTTCTCTCTCCACCTTGGTTCACTGAGAGATTCTTTAGTGTATATTCCTCCCCAGGAATTTCTCAAGGGAAGTCCTTCTCCCCCTCTGTTGGTAAGTGATTCCCACTGCCACCAATTTCCCCGGCTGGGGAGTGGTCCTCGATGCTTTGATTGTTCAGGGCCTGTGGTCCAGGGCCGATTCCTCTATCTGGTTCAACCTGCTGGATCGCAGGGCTATCTTATTTGCCCTTACTCCTTGGACCTCTCTTCTCCAAGGACATCTGTCACAGTCCAGACTGACCTCTCCTCCATGGTCGCCTACTTGAACCCTCAGCGTGGCACCAGGAGCTGTGTGGCCTTACTAGAAGCCTCACAATTTCTTCCTTGGGTGGAGCGCCTTGTTCCAGCTCTTTCGGTGGTCAACCTTTTTCTGGGTGGCAGACTACTTGAGTCGAGAAAATATTGCTCCGGGCGAGGGTCGCTTTATCTGCAGATCTTCCATCCACTGTGCTCCCGCTGTGGTGTGACAAACGTCGACCTTTTTAGCCTCCGCCGGAACCACAGGTCCCCGGCTAAATTGCCAGGTCTCTGGATCCTCGAGCCATCACCGCTGGCGCTCTTGTAAGTTCGGTTTTTCACTTCCTCTTCTCCCTTGGGTCCTCCAGAATCTCAAGACCAAGGGGGTTCAAGCTATCCTGGTGGCACCAGATTGGCCCTGCCGGGTCTGGTATGTGGATCTCATTTTCCTGTTGGCGGATGCTCCTGGCCTCTTCTTCTGCTGGTCGACCTTCTGTCTCAAGGACTGCTGTTCCTCCTCACCTTGACTCAGCTGCGTTCACGGCGTGGCTGTTCAATCCGAGGTTTGAGGCATCGTGGTTTATTTTTTTGGAGTTTGTTATTCTAACATACTCAAGGCCCGGAAATTCCAGATAGCTTAGATCTGCCATCAAACGTGGAAGGCTTACGTCCACCATTGGAAGAGTAACGATTCTCATCGGATCTTCTCCAGGCTGGTCTGGATCTAGGTCTTAGTCTTCTTTCTTTTTAAAGGACTTTCCTACAGGAGTGCCACTCTGTGCTCCTTTGGAACCCTTGGATCCGTGGGATCTTAACCTCATCTTTAAGGTGCTTCAGGTTCTCCCCTTCGAGCCTATGATATCCCTTTTTTTTTGCCTTTTGTCCTGGTAGAATGAGTTTCTGGTGGCCATTACCTCCATCCGCAGGGGTCCCTAATTGGCTGCCCCTTTTTTTCGGCAGCCTCCCTTTCTGGTCCTCCACAAGGATAAGGTTTTCCTCTGTCTGACACAGTCTTTTTTTCTTAGGGTGTTTTTCCTGCTTCCACTTCGAGGACTTGGTCTTGCCCTCTTTCTGTTCGGTCCCCAGGCGTCCATGTGAGTGCTTGCTCTTCCCTGCCCGGTTGTTGCCTGGGCAATTTGCGTGTATACTGTCCCTCACGGATCCTTTCTCTTGTTCGGACGCTTTGCTCATTCTCCCTGAGTGCCCTTGCCAGGGCCTGCCTGCTTCCAGAGCTCCCATCTTCCGATGGCTTTGGTCTGAGATTAGGGAGACCTATCGGTTTAAGGGTAAGGCTCTGCCTTCCCGTGTGACGGCTCTCTCCTCTAGAGCTGTTGGAGTTCCCGGGGCCTCCGGCATCAGGCTTTTGCTTCCCAGGTCTGTAAGTATCGCACTGGGCCTCCATCCTCTTTCTCTAAGTTTCACCAGATCCATTCTGTGGCCTCTGCTGATGCCAATTTGGGTTGTAAGTTTCTGGAAGCGTTTGAGTATTACAGGTTTGCATGGCCGTGTTATTCCCACCCTCTGGGACTGCTTTAGGACATCCCATGGTGCTGTGTCCCCCAGTGAAGTAGACGAGAAAGTGGGATTTTTGTGTACTCACCGTAAAATCCTTTTCTCGTTGTATTCACTGGGGGACACAGATCCCTCCCTTGTTTTTTTCAGTGTTCCTGCCCGAACTGTGTTGGTTCCTTTTCGGGTTCAGGCATTGTTGGTGGTTGTTGGTTCCATGTTCCTTTGTGTCTCTCTCCTACTGCTACGGTACAAACTGATTCATGCACAGTGGCTGTGGCAGGGTATAGCCTGGAGGCGGAGCCAACAGCTTTTGCTTTTTCCTAGTGTCTTGTCTCCTAGTGACCAGGTCTATACCCATGGTGCTGTGTCCCCCAGTGAATACAACGAGAAAAGGATTTTACGGTGAGTACACAAAAATCCCACTTTTGATAGTATGGGACATATAGAGTATTACTGCAGGATGTTTGTAGTTTACAATCTTGGTTATTCACCAGTCGGCATCTGAGCTGTAGACACAGAAGTGATATTTTTGATCACGACTATCTGCTGAGAAGCTATTTTTTTATATTTTAGATACTGCATGGCATTGGGAATGCAGATGCAAAGGTTGCTCGTGTCCTTTAGCAGAATAAAGAGCGTTCTGAAAACTGTTCCATCACTCTTTACCCACATTAGATATACAGTATTTTCAATTGTTTGAGCCTGTGATATGTTTTTTTGTTTAGCTGAGCAAGTGGGCAAATTCAATGATGTCATCTTACCATATTTCATGGGGGAACCGAACATACAAATGTAATCCCCATAATACAAAGTGGGATGAAATGTGAATTTTTTGCCATTTTAGCTAAACATCAGTATGGTGTGGAACATTATGACTGCAAACAATATCTTTAATCTCAACTAAAACGCTTTTCAGATTTCTGCAATGCGTGAAGAGAAGAAGGCGCTAACCAGCAAAATGAATGAGTACGAGAAGTCGAAGAAACAAATGTCTTGTGAACTAGAATTGAAACAGAGGACAATTCAGCAACTAACCAAGGTTATTGTATAGATTTGTAGAATGTTTTTGTCCACATACACCATGTATTTGTCACTGAACTTATTTTGGTGATTCATCATAGTTTTACACAAGTTCTGCAGCACTGTATACTAGCCATACTACGGAAAAGGAGAATGTGGCCCTGACTCTGCACCTCAGGCCCTGCCCCTGTGGGGAGTCAGACACCCAAACATCAATAGCCATCTTACAAGGACGGCTTTAGTCTTCCTGTACAGGAGTTGCCCTCTATGTTTGTCAATGTGTGTGGTCCATGAAAAAAGTAGAGCCTACTCTATTCTTTGTCATGGTCCGATTTACCCATTGAGATGATTAGGTCTGTGAAAAAGAATGATCCTGCACGGATCCATAAAGCACACAGACCAATCTCTGCTCAGTGGGGTGAATAGAATATTAATATATTTAGTCCTTCCAATGGTTATTTCTGTAGACCCGTGTCACTGTGACTTCTGACTACCATTTCACTGCAATAGTAATGTGGGTGGAAGAGGAAGAGTCTGGTCCCTATACTGGGCTTATTCTTATCAGTGTCTGCCCAAGCGCTCACTTCTGAAGTTGAGACGTGGGAACTGAGGAGAGAGTGTGGATTTATTTTTGCCCCCCACCATTGTATTGTTTAGCCCATGGGCACTAGACATTTACTTTAAATTATGGTGCGATCCCAATGAAAGCTCTGACAGATTAAAGGGGTTTTCCAGGCAATTTATTTTTTTTTTTTAAAAAAGGTCTGTTAGTGCTATTAATGGGTTAATAAGTGCACCCAAATACCATTAGCAGTGTTTTGAGTGATTTCTGGTTTTCTCTGGGAGCGCCTAGCATCTTCTGCATTTGTTTACATGGTGTAACTTCCTGCTGCTTTAGCTGATACAATGCATTCTGGTAGTTGTAGGCTCTCACACTATCTACCTCTCCCCCCTCCCTCTCTAACACCTCCTCCCTGTTTCCCTAGCTATTCCTCCCACTGCTAGCCCTTCCCAACTCACTCGGCCCACCCCCGTACCCTATTATACTTTACCTGTCTTCTTCCTGTCTTCCTTCTTCGGGGAACGGCTCCTCCTCTTTTTTGTCCGCAAGCGCGCAGCACTGTGCCGTAGCCTTCAATACATCTCTATTGCGCAGGCTCCCAGCTTGCACAATAGAGATGGAGTGTCGGCTTCAGAACTAAGCCAGGACTCTGGCTCTGTTGTGCATACGCGTGCTGACGTCAAGGAAGGAGGAGGAGCCGTTCCCCCGCAGAAGGAAGCCTAGACAGGAAGAAGATAGGTAATGATGATGGAGTGAATGGGGGGAGGGAGTAGTAGTGACGATCCGTTTCCGGAAATGGGGAAACGGATCGTCACCGGATAATCTGAAAATGTCCCTGGGGTGGTCACATGAGCACCCCAAGGATATGGGTAGCTATACATTTTTGATTAATTAAGTAATTTAGAAAGTAGGCGGGAGGAGGGTGTTTAGTGTAGGGTTTTATAGTTATCCCGGACAACCCCTTTAAGGCTAGGTTCACATCTGTGTTGGAGTCTCAGTTTGGAAACTCAGTTGCAGTGTCTGGCTAAAATTGCTGGAAGAAAGTCCTGTGCACACAAGTTTTGTCAGTTAAAACCAAAGGACAACCAATGGACCCCGTTAAAATCAATGGAGTCTGTTGGGCTCTGTATGTGTCTGCTATTTTAGCAGTCCATTGTTCTGGCCCTCCAATGGACCACAACAATGGACACCCTGACGCAGGAACATCCAAACTACTTCTTTCTGTAAAGTTAGGGGATATTTATGAAGAGTCATGTCAGTCGTCTTATCCCCTGCACCAGTTGTAGAGCCACTTCATTTACACTTTCATGAAAGCGACGTGGGATGTGCAAAAACATGGTCCTCACAACTGGCTTTGAAAAGTTATTTGGTATAATATTAATAATAGATCTGCCCCACAGACTGCTCGTGCACACAAAACATCATCTGACAACAAAAGGTGACTTTTTTTATATGTTTGTGTGAACGCAGCCTTAGAACAGTCACACTATGCATATAGCTACTTGTCAAGATGTAGGAGTCATTAAAGCAGACACCTCTACTTAGCGCTCCTTGTACAAGCTGTTGTTTTCTCATGTTCAGCTATACTTGGTTCAATCACTTTTAAGCATTCATGGTTTAGTTGACTTACATCCCATGAATAGGACAAACAAGCGAGGTGCCAGTTGTCTTTCATATAAAGCAATAGCACTGGAAGTCTCGGCGTTGCAGGGTATAATAGCATTTTCACACATCCCACTCTTGTTTACCTGGTGTTAGTTCATATCTAGGGCACCCACGGAAACAAGGTTGGTTAATCATTCTGACAAGGCATCGCATGTGCCTACTGATCAGTCTGTGATTTATGTTCTCCTAAAGGTTACTGTACAATAGCGGATATTAACAAACTATTTTTTGTTTTTTATAGGAACAGCGTGATGAGAAAACTGAAAACACTATGCAGCTTTACCAGAAGGCTTGTGAAGGTAATGAGCGTCATATATTACCTATACATCTAATGACCTGTGCGATATAATATTTACATGTAGGAATATTAAGCAGACCTGTGTATGTTCTCAAATGGTAAGTTTCAGGGAAAAAAAATTGTTGGCGGAGAAGAACATTTACTTAGTAATCATTAAAATAGTGTGGAATATTTTTTATCTTAAGGTAGTCTGGCAGTTTTGACTCCTCAGAATTGCTGAAAGCGCTATACAGAGAGGACAGAGAGCATAAACATAGTAGGGATGATGTCATGCAGGTTGCATGACTTAGGAAGATCCATCATTAGCTAAGGCCCCGCGTAATGAAAAAGCACTGTGGGAAAATCCGCGGCAGAAACTCATTGCTTTTCACAGAAAGTCCGCAGAATTTTTCTTCATCCAGATTTAATTAATAAAATTGTTGTGTGAACCCAGTCTAATTGCTGTCTAATGGTGAATTTTATTCACCTGTAGCAAAGGGACTGAATGGAACAACTGATTTCAGTGATTAAAGGGGTCGTGTCATTTCATTCTTGCCCCCCTATCCACAGGATTGGGAATAAATAACACATCACTGGGGGTCTGACCACTGGGTCCTGCAGCGATAATGGGGGCCTGAAAGTCCCCCTGCAGCCTCTTTTTGAATCAGACACCAGTGCCCTTGTGTGACTGGTGCTCCATTCACTTCTAAGGGGCTGCCTGAGATTGTGGTCCCAGCAGCCCCATAGCAATGAACGCTCCGCTGGCGCTTCATTCACATGGAGGATGCAAGGGACTGTCCCCTGTTCTCCTGGAGGGACCCAGCAGTCGGACCCCAGCAGTGTGACACTTACTACTATATAGGGGATAAGTATGTAATGACGCAACCCCTTTAAGAGGCGTATACCAATACCTTTGTCCATATGGTGTATATTATGAAATAGAACAACTTGGTGCATATTAATGTGTACAGCGAACTATAGTAAAATCACCAAAAGTAGATGAGAAAGCTAAAAATAAAGAAGTATTGTCTTCATACTAAATATGTATGCCTAATAATCTCATCTGTGCAGAGCTATAGAGTATTGTGGCTAGAAATCTGCGACATAGCGCATAAAGTATAGAGTTGAATGATGGTGACTGAAACTTCTTGTGTCTGTGGGTCTCAGATGTTAAAGTGAAAGAAAGGATAATTGAAGACATGAAGCTGACACTTATTGAGCAGGAACAGACTCAGGAAGAACAAGAGCAAGCACTTGAAGCCAAAACAGAAGAAGCCGAGAAATTGGCTGAAGGTAAGTGTGCTGTACAGAGAAATAGTGGTTTATGTTCAGGAGTGTCTTTTGTTCATGTAGTGTGTATTATCTCGCTATGGGTATGGCAACACAAAGCCTTCCCTTTTCCACTGCAAAAAAACACCTAAAATGGGCTGTTTTTCACATGCGGCTCACCTTTTAGATTTCTCTGCAGTCCCACACGGCTTTCAACCTTTGCATTGCGATGGTTGAAATCTCTGGGTAAAATCTGCAGCAATGATCGATGTGACAGAAATGGCCTATATCACAAACATGATTATTTATTTATTATGCTTACTTGTATAGCGCCATCATATTCCGCAGCACTTTACAGACATTGACAGTCACTGTCCCATATAGGGCTCACAATCTATATTGCCTATCAGTATGTCTTTGGAGAGTGCGAGGAAACCCACGCAAACACGGGGAGAACATACAAACTCCTTGCAGATGTTGTCCTTGGCTGAATTTGAACCCAGGACTCCAGCGCTAACATTTAGGCTTCGACTACACTGTGTGTGCAGTGTATGTTTGGTGTATTTGCTGAGAAACCATTCTTATGATGGATGCAGAAAAACCCTTATCAGGCTGTATGTCACCTGAAGTGTGAATAGAGTCCTAGTGCTTTTTAATATTCAGGGTTAAAGCGTACCTAAACATTCAAACTCATCTTAATTTTCTTGCAGCATTTGTGACATTAAAGGGTAATTTTCATGAAACATTGACATATCTGTGCAGGGTCTTGCTGAGCAGTCTGTTCTGACTGTATAAGCCTTCATACATGAAGTCCTATCAGATTTTCTGCTGCTGATGTCCTCATTTTGGCAGAAGGACATTTTGCATTTTACTTTGAGGCTGCGGGCATGTACAATAAGGAGCAGTCTGCCACCCTCAGCTCTCCATTATAACTAGCATGGTTTGTTTACATGCTCTTTTGCCAGGAGTAACTCTTTGCAAAAACTGAGTCAAAAATACTGCAGCACTGTCCCATAGACTTCAATGAGGCCATGCTGCAGAACCTAAATCCACCGCTACAAATCATATGGCGAGTGAGCAGCACAGCTCCCAACAAGTAAACATTACCGGGAGCTAAAGAGTCCCAGAACAGCAGATCTGCATGGATGTCAACTATTGGACCCTTACAGATCTAATATTGATGACGTATCCTAAGGATAAGCCATCAGTATAAGAAACTGGATAACCCCTTTAATATACATATCTAAAAAAGGCTTGTGTGATGTCCTTTGAGTTATTTATCTATCTAGGAAAGCTAATATGGCTGCCGCAAAATTTGGCCAGGTTGCACACAGCTATTTTGAACCCCTGTGAATATTGCTCACATAATAGTAATATACTACTGTAAACGTAAACCCCTGTAAACACAGAGGATGGAGCAGGAAGCAGACAACGCTGTTCCATGGGTTGTGGCCAGACCAGGTACTACAGATCAGCTCCCGTACACTTGAATGAAACCTAAGCTGCAGTAACTCAGTACAGCCACTACATGGAGCAGCGCTGTCTGCTTCCTGCTCCATCCTCTGTGTATCAGTTACCGACACCAGCTGATTGGTGGGGGCTTAAGCATCTGACAGCTACTGATCTCATGTTAGTGACCTATCTTTAGGGATAGGTCATCAACATTTTTAGCCTTTCAAACCCCTTTAAAAGGAGATATTGCAGATGTCACAGTTGTGCACGTATACCCATGTATTTATCTTCTATACAGAGCTGGAGCTGTGGAAACAAAAGTATACAGAGAAGACATCTGGCAAGGAAAATGTTATGGAGCTAAGCAGAGAAACAAATAATAACACAGAAACCAGCAAGACTGAAGTAATAAAGCTACAGACCCAGCTGAAGGTAAGGCTGTAAAGATAATGCTACCTGGCTCTGTTACCGCTTTAATGTGGCTGTTACACAATGATCCTTTCAGATGTTTTAATGCAGATTGTAGAATTTTCTGCTGTTTTATCTATCACTTACTAATTATATATAATTTGACGATATAATTTTTTTTTTCTATGTAATTCTGTTGTCTAGGAGCTTGAAGAGAAATTCAACAATGACAAAAAGAAATGGTTTGAGGATAAAAAGACTCTTATCGCTCAGGCAAAAGAATCTGAAAATCAAAGGAACAGGGAGATGAGGAAATTTGCCGATGACCGAGAACGTTATGGAAAGCAGCAGGCAGAAATGGTAAATTGAGTCCTGTTTATATGTATGTTGCAGAAGATTTATTATTTTCTCTTGGATTTAGACAGCTTAGATCTAGACTTGATGCTCCAGATTTATCACAGTGACTTATGTTGGATGATGAATTTGGCGTATCTTTAGACAGCACTGCTGGAGTTAGCTTACTTTTAGACCATCTTTACAATCATTTTTTTTTTTTTAGTACAGTTTAGTGTATCCAGGTTTATGAATTGGTGACCTATCCTTAGTATAGGATATTAATTGAAGATCTGCTGGGTCCGACATCCAGTATCCATGCAGATCAACGTTTTGTAGAGACACAAGCATTTGCGTGAGCGCTCTGGCCTTTTCTTTGCTTACCAAGCACAATCCATGCATTTGTATAGGCACTGTGCTTGGTATTGCAGCTGAGTCCACTCACTTTAATGGGACTCAGTTGCGAAAGGCCTTGTCACATGGTATGTGAAGGGGCAACAGACCCCAGGGAGTGCCTTCTGCTGAGAGTTGAGATCCATTAGTGTTGGTCTCCCCTTGATCTTCAATTGATGACTTATTGTAAGAATAGGTATTCAATTAAAAAAGCCTGGAGAACTCCTTAAAGAGGACCTTTCATGTCCTCTGGCACATGCGGTTTTATAAACCTCTAGAAAGCCGACAGTGTGCTGAATTCAGTGCACTGTCGGCTGTCCTGTTATGTGCCCCGGGGCTGGAGATATCGGTGCCGTTAGTTTCGGCACCGATCTCTGCCCACTGTCAGAAGGGCATTCCTGACAGTCTAGCTGGGCTGTGAGGAACGTCTCCCTGACTGTACTCGTCCATAGCCCTGTACTGTCAGAGGGGGCGTTCCTTACCGCCCAGTGATGACACTGGGTTGTGAGGCACGCCCCCCAGTACAAGTCTATGAACGAGTAAGAATCGCCCTTCTGACAGTGGGCAGAGATCGTTGCCGAAACTAACGGCACCAATATGTCCAGCCCCAGGGCACATAACGGGAAAGCCGACAGTGCGCTGAATTCAGTGCACTCTCAGCTTTCTAGCTGTATATAAAAGTGCATGTGCATGACGACATGAAAGGTCCTCTTTAAGACCGTGGCCCCATGTGAAGTAAAATCTGTGGTTTGGCCGCGGCGGAAAAACCATGGCAAAAACCGCAGCGTTTTACGATCCCTACATAGTGATGGGATTCTAGCGAATCCCATCCACACTTAGCGGAAAAATACACGCAGTGGACACACTACAATTTCCAAAACCATTGCAGTTTTAGAAAGCACAGAATGTCAATTATAACTACGGAAACGCCAGTGGTTCACGCTATAGGTATAACTGAAGCAGAAAGTCTGCCACGTTTTTTCCCACAGCGCTTTTTTTTTGCTGCAGCCTGCTACGTGGGGCCTTAGCCTTAAGCCACCCCTGTTTCAAATAAGCTATGTCCCTTCAAGAGAGACAGAAAAGGTGTCTAAAACACAAAAAAAATTTAATTAAATAAAAAAAAAAATTTGGGACATAGCATGTGCAAGTTTGGCATATTTTGATTAGTAATCCCCTATTATTCCTTACCCAGTGTCAGATATAAAAAGATATATATATATATATATTTTTTTTATAAAGTAAAAGCCTAAACCAGTGTGTTTCAGTGCATGCTTATTTGTCAGTCGATATTATATATCATTTTGAGGGGATTACTATGCCTTATCCATTTTATTGAAGGGATTATGTGAGTTTTGCCACTCTTGATTCCCACCAGTTCACTGTTATGTCTGAAGCAGACACTTCAACTTACGGTGATCCATGTGAATCACTGCCTTTCAATGAGTTGGAAAACCGTCTGTTGCTGGGAAAAGCATCTTTTTTTTTTTTTTTTCTGTCATGTTTTACTCATTCATATTTTTTTCTGTTCACTCATTTTAAAGGAACTACAAATGTAGAATATTTAATAGAATACTCAAAGCACCAGCAATTTCACCACTTCCATCAACTCCAACTCTTTGCATCCTACAATAGGTGCTGCTCCACAGGTTTCGACACAGTTGTTTTTTTGTTTTTTTCTCTTGCCCCTAGTGTTCTTGAGCAGTTGGTACTGTTAGTTTTAGCGCCCAGTATACATAGACTTTCTACTGTCAGGTCGTGGGTTGTGGCTTGAAGAACACAGGGACACCCACCTGACAACCTAGTTAGCATATTGGGTGCTGAAACTAACAACATTGATTGCTAAGGAATGGCGGGGGCTATTCCATCTGAGCCAGAAATGTCGACTATTGAAGGATGCAAAAAGCTTGTTGATGGCATTTGTGAATGGTCTACCTTAAAAGGGGTTGTGCGCAGGCAAAAAGAAAAACCTGACCATTGCTGTTTATAATATAATAATACAGAACTTAGTTTGCATTAGCTAAGATGCCCTTATCAGCTGAATGAAGGAGCTGTCACATGATCCCATAAGTTTCGTAGTTCAGAAAGCTGCCCCCTCCCTATCCCATATCAGTCAATGCATCATTAGGCACATGGGGACAATCTGGCATGTCAGTGCATCAATGGTCATGTAGGTGGATGGAAAAGCAAGGAAAACCGCTGGAAGGGAAAGACCGTGCTGTGACCAATGACACCCTGGTTGCTGCTGTCTTCTTTTATTGACCTCAGACAGAACATGACATTTTTCAGAGTGATTTAAAGTGAATGTTCACTTTTTAACACTATGAAAGATGTTCTCTCTCTTCTGGAGGATTGCTTTCTCTTGCGGTCTGTGGTTTGACTGATGTGCATAGTCCTGGGTCAAGGCTCTATAATGGGTGGAATATTGGCTTACAGGGAGGTACCTATAGGGGGCACTAGAGACAGTTTTTGCCCTTCTTGAGTAGCAGTTTTATTTCACTAATTATTACCAACAAAGGGGGGTAAAATAGCATGAAATAAAAATGACTTGCCTGTTGAATCCCCCTTTATGCCTTTGCTATGTTTTCTGTATTCCGTGCTGCATTAATAATCTGGTGTCTAAACATGTGACACTACAGTGAATCACTGACCTTAGAGATCTCTAGGAAGCAAGCTGAAACTTTAGTGAGTATAATTTTCTTCTCCAATTCTTTCTTTTTTCACTTTGTCCTCTAGGAACAACTGCACGCTCAGCTGGCGGAGAAAGATGATACACTACAGAAGTGGCGGGAAGAACAGAGCTCTATTGTCTCAGAAATAGAAGTGCAATTGAAAAGCCTACTCTCCAGCATTGCAGAGAAAGAGAAAGAAATTGAAATCCTAAAAAGCTCTAAAAGAGAAGAAACTCTTACCCCTCCAGTATGTGCACTATATTATCTAAGCCAGGTCTCTATGATGCCCTGCTATGTCCCTGTATGCTAACACTTACTCTACATGCCTCATACATAGCTATACATGTGTGAGAGTTCTTGTCTATGAGCTAATGTATCATTGGTTTATTAAAAGGATTTTCCAGGCCCCTGGGCAATTTTTATACTGATGATCTAACCCTGGGATAGGCCATCGGTATTTTATTGGTGTGGTCTAACGTATGGAACCTGCACCGATCGGCTGTTCTGACCACTTATGGACTGTATAGCAGCTCTGCCTGCATCGATTCAATTCAATAGGTTCCCCTTCTAACCCCTTTAAAGGGTTTTTTTTGGGACTTACTATTTGATGACCTATCATAGGATAGGTCATCAATTAAACAATTAGCAGGGATCCAATACCTAGGACCCTGGCTGATCAGCTATTTGAAGAGACTATACTCAGCACATAGCTGTACATTTGTGCAACGGCTGTGCTTGGTATTGCAGCTCATCCCATTCACTTGAATGGTTTCAGAAAAGAAAAAAAAAGAAACAACGCCAAGCGGCACATAGTGTAATATTGTTTGTATAGTTGATGAACAGAAGAAACAGTGCGGTGGAAAAAGTAGAGTACACCCTATACGAGTGCCTGTATAGACACCGTGATTGAGGTGGATCCACAACAAACAGGTAGAGAGTTTGCACACCAAAAGATGAATTAGCTTGGTGGACAATGTTCGTTTTTTACTCTCACCTGGGTTAGTTGTGATGAGCCACAACTACTATGATACTGCATATCAATCCTATGTATGGAGGCAGCAGAATCTCTCTGCGTCGGGATCACAGGAATCCGGGCGACAATGGTATCTGTTGATGTGGATGGAGTGGTGGCTCCAGAAAAAAGAGAGAGAGAGTACAACCGCGCTTTCCAGATGAAAAGACTTTATTGGGGCTCAAAGCACACAACGCGTTTCGGAGACTTAGAATCTCCTTTTTCAAATGTAGAATGAGACAGGATATCTCATTCTACACTTGAAAAAGGAGATTCTAAGTCTCCGAAACGCGTTGTGTGCTTTGAACCCCAATAAAGTCTTTTCATCTGGAAAGTGTGGATGTACTCTCTCTCTTTTTTCTGGAGCCTCCACTCCATCCACATCAACGGATTCACTTGAATGGGACTGAGCTGCGATCAGACCATTTGACCAATGAATGTGACGTCATATAATATTATATAAAAATTATATTAAACGTGAAGCTGATTCACAGCGTGGAGGTGTTGAGTGTCGAACCCCCATGGATCTTTAATTGATGATCTATCCTAAAGATAGGTCATCAATTAAAACGTTCCAAAAAACTCCTTTACTGGTAATCACTGTCCATTTTTTCTCATATCACATTTTTATGCCATTTCTTCATTTCTAAACTCTTCTCAGACTGCCTTTACTTCAAAGCTGACAATATTATTACTTTTATATAACTTAGGAATCTTCTGCTGTGGAAGAACTGAAGAGGCAATTGGCTTCAAGTGAGGCCACAATCAAGGAGTATCAGGACAAGCTAACAAAGCTGGAAAATGCGCAGGCTTCAACCTCTACCGCAGCAGAGAAGGAAAACATTGGGATTGAAAAAAACGGTAAGACTGTTTATATTTGCTCTGATTTTTTTTTTTTTTTGATCTTTCATAAAGGGCGACTGTCTACCCTTGAACACAATTTTCTTTAACTGAACACACAAAATTTCAGCGTGATTTGTGTATAGTTGTTGGATCTTGACACTTTAATCCCGGAAACCCATGTAGGAGTCGGCAATGGTTTAAAATAAAAATGCAGAGTTTTAAATTCCCTGCATTGACATATATATACATTTCCAGTACATATCTCTATTAGATCCTAAATTTTAAACAGTGGCAGACAGAATTATATCATTCAATGTATGTCTGTGCAGGGGATACATTAAAATATTGCATATTCTTGTGTGGATTGTCACATTATTTTAATACATCCCACAAAAGCAAGTTATCCCCTGTTTATAGGATAAGGGGATAACTTGAACATCAGTGGGGGCCCGACCGCTCAGACCCCCCACCAATCATGAAATCAGGGGATGAATGGATTGGTAGCAGGCAGTACCCTCTCAATTTATTTCAATGTGATATAGCCAAAAGTACCAGACATAGTCATAATTCCCCCATTCCTCCTGATCAGTGGGATTTGAGCAATCGGACCCCCCTAATTTGCCTGTTATTCCCTATTCTGTGGTTAGGGTATAATTTGCTTTTGTGGGAAAACCCCTTTAATAAAGAGATTGAAAAAGCCATTGTCAAATCTTCAAGCTTTGACATTATATATATATATATATATATATATATATATATATATATATAATACACACACACACACACACACACACACATATATATATATATATATATATATATATATATATACATATATAAAATCTACATAAAAATGAGGACATTTGTAACTACAGAGCATTACTTATGGTGGTGTGATCCTGTTATGACCTGTATAAACTTTATTAAATGTTTTATGCATATTTGCTTCTGGGAAACAGTAGTAATACTGATAACGTCCCTGTACGTCCATGTTTATTGTTCTCTCTTGGTGGTGCAGGTGACGAAGACACAAAGTGAGACTCCTTTGCCTCGCCAAGAAAAGAAATCTTCCACCTCTAGTACTGAGGATTTGGCATCTGAAACTAAGGTGAGAACTTTTAGGGAGTGCACACTATTTTTTTTTTTTTATGATAAATACAGAAAATATTTATCCTCTATTCATAGGATGATCCTAAAAACGATGGTCCTCCTTCCCCCCAACCCCGGTTGTGAACTCAGTCTGACTGCTGCCAGGCTGAATGCAGCCATGCCAGTGCAGGATAGGAGACATCTGCTCTCCCACAGTACTTGGCTATCTCTAGTGCATTGAAAACTATGGGGGCACAAATATGTCTCCTTCTACATGGACATACTTACATTCAGCCTGGCTGTGGTCAAACTGAATTCACAACAGGGAGGGGGGGACACCCCCTATTCTCAGGATCAGTGGGGGTCTCATATAGAGGATAAATAGTTTTTGTGGCATAACCCATTTAAAAAGAGCCTCCTCCTAAATTAAAATACTGTCAAAAAATAATACAATATTTCCTTGTAGCCATGTCAGCAGGATTATCTGGTATAAACTATACACAAAGTCCCACATTTACTAGTAGTTAGACAGTTAGTCTGAAAATGTGCCAGATTTATCACAGTGACTGAAGCTGGATGATAAATTTGGAGTATCATACGCTAGGTTCACACTAGCATTGGGTCTCTGTTGTTCGAGTCAGCATGGGGACCCGAAAGATGTAGACCCTGTCCCCTTAAAAAGTGTTTACCTACGAACCCCAAAGACTATAATGGGGTCCACTGGGTTTCCGCAAGCTTTTCCGCGAGTTTTATAAAGTCCTCCTTGCAGGACTTTTCTCTCTGCTGATTTTAAGCGGAATCTGTGGCGGCATCTCATACGGAGACTCCAAGGCTCATGCGAACCTAGCCTGTGACTAGTCTTAGTTTATATTACCTTTGGCTGAAGCCACACGTTTGGGAAAAAGCTGCATTTCTTTGTTGCAGATTTTGTTGTGTTTTTTTTTTTTTTTTTAAGCCAAATTCAGCAGTGGATTTGTCAGAAGTATATGTGCTTTCTTTATATTTCCTATTCCTTATGAAGCCACTCTTTTGCTTTGGCTCAAAAAAAAACAAAAAAAACGCAGCTTTTCAGCAACATGTGGCAACATCAGTCTTAAGTTGTTTTATTTTGAGCCCAAATTTTATGACATTATTTTGGCGCATTTAAGCCACAGCCTCATTTCAGAGAAGCTACGCCTACATGCCTAGCATGTCATAAAATTTAATTTCAAATGAGATTTGCCACATGTACATGAGGGTCTATTTGTAACCACAGTATCAAATCTGGGTCATAGTACTGTAAGCCATTTCACTCTGCTACGTGGGACATTCCTTCAAAAACCAAGTGCTTCGGCTCTCCTGGTTAATCCAGGAAGGAGCTGTGTGCTAAACACATTTTGGGAATTGGGGTCCCTTCTCTCGTCTGGTCTGTACACACTTGTTTGCACTTTTACCATTTTGATACTATTTTTTCTATTTTTCATTTTGTGATGGTGGGGGGCATAGAAAGACAGCTATCTGGAGACCCCTTTATCATTTGTAACGAAAAAAAAAAAATGTGAGTTAGAATGGGGAAAAAAACACTATTGCACCATTATTTTTTCGGTTCTGAGCCCAATTCTCATTGTCGCAGAATCAGTTATGTTGCTTTCTGAAAATATTTCCTCTGCAGAAAAATTAAATGCATGACAGTCAGGTATCTTATGTCATATGGTAATGAATACTGACAATGTCTTCTTTTACAGTCACAGGATGGATCGGATGTAGTGTTAGACTCCTCTATGATTTCTACAGAGAATGGGAAAACCAGCAGATTTCCAAAACCTCAGATGGAAATCAGTTTTAGCCCAGTGAAGCCTAACAAAATGGAAGTGAAGCATCATGGAGACGACTCACCTGTAACCGTGAAAATATCAAGACCCACACGAAAGAGGAAGAGCACGGACATGGAGCAGGTAGTGTTGGCTCAGTTATATATTAGTTTGCAGTAGTCAAGAGTTTTGTTCCTGTATTTTTATTTTAGTTCATGGGTCATTGATGCTATTCATGTAGAATGAAAATATATTGGCTGTACATTAACCCCTAAACTATACCCCCTACCCCTGCTTAACTTCTAATTTACTTGTATTAAAAAAAAAGTATAATTACCCATATGTGACCGCCCCAGGGACACTTTCTGATAATCTGGTGACATTCCGTTTCACCGCTTCTGAAACGGAACGTCATCAGTACTCTCCCCCCAAACTATCAATACTTATGTGCCTTCCTGTCCAGGAACGGCTTCTCCCCTCTTCCTCTCTTCAAGTGCTTGCGCAGTCTGGAGGTGGCTGCGAGACATGCGCAGTAGAGATGGCACTCCATCTCTACTGCGCAGGTCTCACAGGTACTTCCGGTCTGTGCGCAGCGACTCCAGCCTGCACACAGTGAAGGAGAAAGGAGGAGCCATCTCCCAGAGTAGAAGATAGGTAAGTATGATGCGATGGGGGGGAGATGGGGGTCATAGTGGGTGGGATAGCTTACCTAAGGAGATGGGGGGCGGGGCGGACGCTAGTAGAGGGCGGGATAGCTTAGCTAGGGAGAAAGGGAGGGGGGGTGTAATGGAGTGAGAGAGGAGGGGGGCAGTGAGAGGGAGGTAGTGTGAAAGGTACATAGGAAGTTACATAGCAGGAAGCTAACACCATGTAAACAAATGCAGAAGATGCCAGGAGCTCCCAGAGAAACCCAGAAGTCACTCAAAACACTGCTAATAGTATATGGGTGTACTTTTAACCCATTAATAGCACTAACAGACCTTTAAAAAAATTTGCCCGGAAAACCCCTTTAATGACTACCATGTGGGGATATGGTACGCATGTAAAGTAGAAGCTGGTAGTAATCCCGGGAAATTGAAGTTCTGTTCCTATTACTTGAATAGGAGCAGTGCTGCACGTGCTCTGTGTACATTGCTGTAATTTCTGGGACCCAGAGGCTGCTGCAACAGCTGATCCGGGTATCAGACACCCCCAGATTCAATGATGATCTATTCTGTGGTTAGGTCATCAGTATAAAAACTTGATTTAGAGCTTGAAAACCCCTTTAAGGATAAGGCCCCATGTTGCGGAGATGCAGAGTTTTTGGTTGCTGCAGAAACGCAGTGGGAAAAAACACATTGCGTTTTACTGTACCAGCATGGTGAATGAGATTCTAGCTAATCCCATCCACACATTACAGGAAAAAAAAAAGCTGCTTTTTCAAAAACATGGCATGCTAAAGTGGTTGTCCAGGAATTATAAGTTTCTTCGAGGAGGCCAGGGAAAGTGAAAGAACCATACTCACAAGTTCCTGGAGCTCCTGTGTGCCCCACTGCGTCTAGTCCAGTGGCACCTGGGGCTTGTTCTGGAGGATGTCCTCACCACACGTGACCGCTGAGACCAATCAGCGGTTTAAGGAAAGGAACTGGGACGTCACAGGTGACATATGTGAGTGACGTCCCAGTTACTATACTTAGGACGCTGACTGGCCTCAGCAGCCATGTATGGCGAGGACTTCAGCTGGAAAAAGCTCCAGGGTGCTGTTGAACTGGACCACAGTGGGGCACACCGAAGCATCAATGACAAGTGAATATGGGTTTCCTTTTTATTTTTCACCTTCCCCAGCCTCCTTGCAAAAACCTGTAATTCCTGGACAATCGCTTTCATTTTAGCTGCGGAATTGCGAGCGTTTTCCCTATATAGTTACTAGGGGAATTAAAAATGCAGAGATACACGCAGCAAAAACTCAATGAAAACACACTGCGGGGAAAAAATGCAAAGTGTGTATATTGTGTTTCACTACACGGGGCCTTAGCCTAAGGGTGGATTCTAAATCCTAAATTGAAAAGGAAATTTTAGACTGAAGTGACACTCTGCAAAATGTGTAACATTACAGAGGAAAAATCTGTCATTTATGCTAAACATTGTGACTCATAATTGTCTGTTTCTCTAATTGATTTTCTTCAAGACAAAAATGCTTTCGAGCTGCTGGAAAATTAGATGTAAAGAGACAGAGGGGTCTGGGAGCATTTGTCAGGTATTGAATTTCCTTCATGATGTGGGCGAATTCATTACCTATAAATCATAATTCACGTAGACGCCTGTTATTTTATTTTTTTTTATGTTGAGTTTGTTTATTAAAGGATCAATGGTCAATAACTAAAGAAAAGATTAATGTAAGAAAAGTGTATGCACCATTTATGTCCATTTGATCATAAATAAAAACCTCAGTGACATTAGCAACTGTGCTGTGAAGAGAGAGTGTTAACTAGGGGACAACCCCTTTAAGGAAAATCCTTTCTTAACGCCGGGGCCTCACATGTTGGAAACGCCGCGGAAAAAAAAGCGGTGCGTTATCCAGTCACAGCAAAGTGTATGGGATTCTAGCGAATCCCATCCCCACTTTGTGGTAAAATACGGCTTTAGTAATAGCTGCATGTCAATTATACGTACAGAAACGCCGGCGGTTTCCCTATAGGTATAGTTGAAGCAGAAAGCCCGCAGAGGAAACCTCTGCATACTTTCTGTGCAAAGTGCTGCAGGAAGAATCACAATGCGTTGCCGCCACGGTTTTTCCTGCAGCGCTTTTTTGCTGCGGGAAGCTTAATGGGGCCTTAGCCTTAAAGGGGTTTTCCTATGAACCTAACCATAATTAAATCAACTGTTGTCAATGGAGACGACAATGAGTGCAGGGACTTTCTATGGTCTGGCTGTTATCAGAAACCCAGCCATGATTTCCTTACTATGGACAGGTTATCATGTATGAGGAGATAATCCGGCCACAATAACAAATCATGGCTTGTTTCCCAGATCCTAGAAAGTTCCTTAATTCATGGTCATATCCATTGACCACCGATCAAGACAAAAGACTGTCCCCGCTGAGATGGTTAGAGAGAATCTTTAAAACTCTGCAGAATGTTAAATTATTTATTTTTAATTTTGTTTTCCTACAAATTAAAAAATTTTGTTTGTGGGGAAAATCCCTTTAAATCTGATTATAGAAAAATAAAATTAATATCACAAACCTTGTTATAGCCATAGGAAACCGACTGCACTTGTGTGACACAGCAGAGAAGGAGAAGTATCTTGTCACCTGGCAAGATACATATTTTCTCCTTGAGGTTGCATTATTAATCAGATTTTTGGAAAGCGGTGTGAATAGGGCCAGACTTTTTCAGTTGACATCCAGGTTACCATTAGTCCTTTAATAAATATCCCATAAATGTGTCCGCACCTCATTGCCTGTACACCATAATATGGACTGCTGTATTTTTTCTCTTACAACTAACTGTCTCGTAAGCTTCATCCTCTTCATTTACCATATGCAAACTGTTCTCTAACAAACAGCGACATGATCTCTCCTTTAATGAGCTATATAAAAGGAATATTTGGCTGTTAGGAGAGTTTGCAGCTAATCCGGGATGTATCTATTATGAATTGCCTACAGTTTTCCATAAAGCTTCGTTTTAATAATGAAGGTTAATTAAGAGAAACACTTGCCGAGATTAAGAAGCCTGGACTCTTTGTAGCTGTGCCCCCAAATCTCATATGGATTAATATCTTGTTCTTATGCAATTCTGCCCAGCAGCGGGTTCAGTTAAACAAGCAGTAAAACTTTGTATAGGTCCTCCTCCTGCCATACAAAGTTCTGCTGGAGTGATCCTTCTATAGAAATGCTAATCACATGTATAACATAAGGGAATGTTCACACTGCTTACTCTCAGATTTGTGATGCAGATTTGCAGTTTGCACGGGAGCGGATCCGCAAAATGTTATTATTATTATGTATTTATATAGCACCATTAATTCCATGGTGCTGTACATTATTATATTAATTCCATGGTGCTTTGCATTATTATATTAATTCCATGGTGCTTTACATTTGAGGGTTTACATACGGTACACAAAACATACAAGACAAGTATAATACTGACCAACTGGCACAGTGGGATAGAGGGCCCTGCCCACAAGAGCTTACAATCTATAAGGGAAGAGGGATAGAGACAGAAGGTGGGGGTAGGGGCTGTACAGATGGTGGTGTGGTGACAGTAGCGTTATTGGAGGTTGTAGGCTTTCCTGAATAGGTGAGTCTTCAGGGCCTTCTTGAAGCTTGTGATTGTGGGGGTCAGTCTTATGTGTCTTGGTAATGAGTTCCAGAGTATGGGGGATGCCCGGGAGAAGTCTTGGACACGGTTGTGTGAAGAGCGGATAAGAGCTGAGCGGAGTAGGAGGTCTTTGGAGGATCGAAGGTTACGTGCGGGCAGGTAGCGGGAGATTAGGTCGGAGATATATGGAGGGGACAGGATGTGGATGGCTTTGTATGTCAGCGTTAGTAATTTGAACTCTATTCGCTGGGCAACGGGTAGCCAGTGAAGGGATTGGCAGAAGGGAGCGGCCGATGAAGAACGGGGGGAGAGGTGTATTAAGCGAACAGCACAGTTTCATGTAGACTGTTTAGCTCTATTGTAGTTCAATAGAGCTAACCCTGACATTTTCTGCCTACAGGCCACTTATTTCTGCAGCACTTCTGAAAATCATTGTGGAAATTTTCTTATGGTTGTGAAAACTCAGTTCACTTGTATAGGATACAAATTTCACTTGGATTTGGGCACAAAATCCTTGTTGGGAAAAACTGATAGTAATGGAAGTGTGCTCCAGTAGGTCTTCACTTGCAGTCAAGCATTTTATCTTCAAAACCCTCTATGAATTTGTTGGGGTTAGGGTCATCTGAATCCTTCAGCGTTTTCCCCATGTGAGTCAGGGCCTTCAATGCTGTTTCTTGGTTCCATTGAAGGACCAGAACAACAGAGAGGTGGAACGCTAATATAGCGGTTACAAGCGGAGTACAGCGCACCCCATTGACTATAATGGGCTCCGTCATTTTAAAACAGAAACTGACATGCAGGATTTTGTAGTAGATTTTTTTTTCAATATGCAAATGAGCTTTTTGGAGCAATGAGGCTGTTGTAGTTGCTCCAAAGAGGTAAGTGGCAATACTATCATCCAAAGAGTACATTTACATATTGGCAAAAAGGCAATATATCGGCAATGGAGGCAGCGATTCACAAGGAGATATCATTGTTTGATGCAGGTGACCCTAACCTATCTACCTGTAGGGCTGGGTTCTGCTGAAAGACTCCATTAAACATGTTGTAGAAGAGTATGTGACTAAACACATATCTGCCAACGTTTCCAGACCACCGCTCAGGAGGTAGATGATTACGGAATAGCCGTACCCCTTTTCATCCTACTACTTCACCCCCCAGAATGTGTTTGGGTGCATGGGCAACTACCAATATAATAAACACATTTTCCCACTCAGAAGATCTGCCAAGTATTTCAGGAGATCTCCCCTTTACCAAAAGCCTTCTGAAGCTTCGCAGAGGCTATCCTGACCTTTCATTTTGGCCACCACTGATCTAAATAGTAAATCTGGTTTAGGCCTTATTCACATGTACGTGTTATGGATCGGTGTTTGTAAGTCAAAACAAGGAGTGGAGACCACACAATATGTTGTAATGGAAAGATTTGCACTTGTTCTGTATTTTTAACCAGTTGCTGGTTATATCCTACAAACACTGATGTGTGAATAGGGCCTTGGAGAACCTTATATCTCATTCTATGTATTTCCCAGAAATAAGCCTTTTAGCTAAACAATATTGGATATACAAGTTAGTTGTATAGGAGAGACTGGCTATTAAGCTATGCTTTATCATGTGTATTCATAAACCCATTTGTCCAAGTGCATTCCATTGGCCGTCTCTAGAAAGATTTTCATGCCGCAATCTTTCAATCAGGTTGTGTACATCTTGTCCTGACATATGTTCAATATCCATTTGGCCCATTATCTCCCATATGCCGCGCTCCTGTGGTGTTCGCTTTTATTCATCCCACAATCACACGTTGCATCACCATCATAGATGTATGTGGAATGGAGGCACTCGACATGAAGTGTTGTATACTAAGTGATATCTTCCTGGAAATGCTAGTAATATATCATAGAATTTAGTTTCTTCAGTTTTTATCAAAGAGGACCTGCCACTCTCCTGACCTATCTACGTAAGTAAATACTTGTATTCTTCATCTGAAGTCAATACTTGAAATCATTGAGACTTCCATCAACATACACATGTAGACAAAATGCTGTTGAACTGTGTTCAGTTTGTAATAACACTGTTTCCTCCTTCTATTCATAAGGATGTTGTGAAAAATGAAAACAAGAAGAATACAAGAAGTAATAAAATGACGCCATCATCCTTGGCAAGTCCTGCAACAAGCATCTATAGCTCAAAGGTCTGTATGTCTGAATGTTACAGTAGAAGATGAGCGTGATATCTCTGACATTTTGATATCGTTTGACATGTTATTATGAGGCTGTCACAAATTTCTTCTCAGGATCAATAACTGCGCAGACTCATCCGCATTGACATATAGCTGGCTCATTCATTGATTTGTTCTGTGTTTGTAGTATAGTCTCTGAATTGTGTAATGGAGAGATTTTAGGAAAAAAAAATTTATATATTTTTATTGCATAAATGTATTTAAAGGGGGATGTCCAGGATTTAGATATTGTTAACCTATCCAGTATCAGATTGCAGAGTCCAATACACTGTACCCCCACTGATCAGCTGATACTAGCACAGTGTATAGAAATGGAATGAGACGGCTCCATACACTATGAAGTGGTTGTTCTGGGTTACTGCAGATCAGCTCCCCTTCACGTGTATGGGAACTGAGGTGCAGTAATCTGGAACTATCCACTACGCAGTGTACAGAGCTGTATGTTTCCCAAGACGTAACTTTCCGATAATCAAATGGTCATGCAGTGCCCGGAGATGGACTTCCGCTAATCTGATATTGATCACCTATTCTAAGGATTGGTTATCAACATCTAAATCCCAGAAAACTACTGTCGGGGGGGGGCTTTCTTCACAGCCCAGCGATGACTCTGAGCAGTAAGGCCCACCTTTCTGAGAGTGAAGGGATATTGGTGTCGGTACTAACAGCACCTGGGTGTGTACTGTGAAAGCAGACAATGCACAGAATTCAGCTTTCTAGCGGTATTTAATACCGACTGCGCCAGAGGACGTGAAAGTTCCTCTTTTAAGTGCTCACTAGCTGTTCAACAAACCTTGCATAAATGAAGTATAGATAGTTCTAAGAAATGTTATAATATATCTTATTGGAGAAAAAAAAAAAGATAATTTCTCCTTTTATTATGCTGTTTCCCTGCTCCTCTGTCTCTGCTAAACTGACCTTCACTCTCTGCTGTACCTGTCTCAAGACGGACTGCAGATCACATGACTCACATGAGATTACATATAGATCCATTGTCTATGGAAAGGTGGGAGGAATGAGCACAAAGAGAGAGATAGAAAGCTCCTTTTTAGCTCCAGCTGGAGACTAAGCCTCTTCTTCTTCTGTCACAACAGAGTACCTAGCTGAGATCAGAACATGTCAATGCTTCTCTGTAAATGCCCTGCATGATCCTTGAACTGTTTCTTAGAGCAAGTTGTAGAGAAGATTCTCCTCTTTCTTTGATAAGTGTATGGCAACTAGTCATCACCCACCAGTGCCAAGAGAGGGAGGAAACTGCAAAATCTTAGACATACAGGTGCATCTCAATAAATTAGAATATCTTTGAAACGTTCATTCATTTCAGTAATTCAGTAATACAATTCATAATCGGCGTCTTCCATGATTGTGTGTCCTACTGAACCAGACTGAGGGACCATTTAAAGGCTTAGGAAACCTTGGAAGGTGACACACTGAATTTACAATACTGAACTTTTTTACAATATTCTAATTTTCTTAGATTTCGATTTTCATTAGCTGTAATCCATAATCAACATTTACAGAAATAAAACACTTGAAATAGAACACTCTGTGTGTAAAGAATCTAGAAAATATAGGAGGTCACTTTTTTAATTTAATTACTGAAAGAAATAAACGTTTCAAAGATATTCTAATTTATTGAGATGCCCCTGTATAATGGATAGAGTGTGTTACACCCACCCACATATCAGCTTATCATGAAAAGTAAAATGATAATTTCTCGTCTACTTCACTGGGGGACACAGCACCATGGGTATAGACCTGGTCACTAGGAGACAAGACACTAGGGAAAAGAAAGCTGTTGGCTCCGCCTCCAGGCTATACCCTGCCACAGCCACTGTGCATGAATCAGTTTGAAACCTAGTGTCATAGGAGGCAGACACGACCTGACTCAGGTCTTCTGTCTTGCATCGTTTTTATTTTTACCTTTCTTTCAGGTGCAGGGGGTCGTCAGTGTGTACGCCACACTAGTCATACCCTCCTGCGGGCGCAGCGCTCTGCAAAAGAGCAGCCTCGCCGGTCACCCAGTCCCTACTCACCATTCGCCGCACCCCGAAAGCGGCCGGAGTACCGGTGACCCCACTCCCACGTGCGAGGTCCTACCGAGGGGGTGTCCCTGCGGCGCCTGAAGACGCCAGACTGGTGAGTATGAGAAGAATAGAAGGCAGGTGAGTATGAAAGTTACCTCAGCCCCTCTCCATCTCCCCTTCAGGCCCTCTCCACCTCCCCTCAGCCCCTCTCAGCCCCTCAGTGCCAACAATAGCATGGGTCCTGTTTAGGGGGGGCATCACAGGGTTCCCCAGAACTGGGCCTTAAGTTTTAGTAAATAAGCCCCTTTTTTCTGGGGCGTTGTTGGGCTTTCTGGTCGCTCCTACCGAGCGGCCCCCTTCGGGGGGGGGCACCTGTTTCCCCCCCCCCCCCGCTCGTGTGGGGACCCCCTTTCCTGGCCCCCCGGTACCTTTTCCCAGGCCTCCGCGGAACCTCCGGAGTTCGCGGCCGCGCCGCCGACGGTGCCTCGCGGTCAGCCGCGTTCTACGCGAGTCCGAGGCCTGGCCGGGAACTAGGCCGCAACGGGCCCGTCCCTTTCCCGGGCTTTTCTGGTACCCAGACTCCGCCTAGGGCCTTCCATTGGCCAGGGGGCTGTCCTGGCAAGCCATCCAACCTGCCCAGTAGCTACTGAGCCTGTATTTACCAGGGGATGAGCTCTGCTCTCCTCATATTCTCTTTTATTTATTTATTGGCTTATTTATTTATTGGCTTGCTGGGACAGCAGGGATTCTTACTCTCCTCCCAGTTCCCTGGAAGACATTGCTCCTGCGGAACCCTTGTTGCAACAGTTTGTGAGCGGCCATCTTTTGCAGTCTGGTAGGCTAACCCCCTGGGTTACCCCTAATTTCCTTGGGCTCCCTCTCTCACCCTCCGGCCCCTCTGGTTGCATCACGTTTTTATACGTGCCCCCGCTGTATCAAAAACAGCCATGCGGACAGCCCGAGCCCATGTGCTCTCTCTGCCTTCCGCCTCAGCCAGTCAGGAACCTCCTGGCCCCTCTCCGGTTCTTCCATCCCCTGGATTGGGCGGCCTCCCTAACCTTGGCCATGGTGTCCTTACCAGACTTAACTAGTCAGTGCTGGAAACTTGGAATGGCTGCTTTCCCAGATCGCCGCTCTGTCGGCTGCTTCTAGGGATCTCCCTGGACACCCTCATAGTTCCCGTCGCAGCTCCAGAAGCCTCAAAAGGACCAGGAAGTCTTCCTACGGGTCACGGTCCGCCACCCCTTCCTCTGGGTACTCCCCAGATAGGGACTCAGCTCACGGCTCCACTCCGACAGGTGGATACCTCCCTCCCTCTGCTCGGTCTACTTAACTGGGGACGCCTCTGACTCCGACTCTCCGACATCTATGCGATAGAGACCCTACAGATCTCTGAGGACCCGGACTCATCCTCTCAAGTGGACATCTCTTTCTGCCACTGGATGTTTGATATCATCTTGAGGGCACAGTGTCTTCTCCCTGGACCATCCTCTGTCTTCGACTAGGAAATCGGACATCCCGTCCCTTGTGTGAAAGACCCTCAGTGCGCCAACACCGCTGTGGCCCCACCTGAGTCTTCTTTCATATAAAGCCACACTCACCGCCAGTGAATGTCGGGTTCACCAGATAAATACAAGACAAGCTTTCTAAATTTTAGATATTTATTAACCCCTAAATGGGTCGGTATTAACATCTAACATATACAGTTCAGAACAGATATGCAGATATATGCAAGCATTAACAGTTACTAGTTACAAGATACAGTACAAATAAAATAAAAGGGATAAAGGTGAAATAGTTACTTTACCACGCATCTCCTTGATGTGGTTCTGTAGTCCAACACTCACACATGCTCTGGTATGTGTGAGATCACCAGTGGAGGCTTCTTGGCATGTGGCATGAACTCCTAGCATATGGCATCACAGTATATTCCAGCCTGCATGCTCTCATCACAGTCTCTCAGCATTAGTCCAGTAGTCTCATCACAAAAAATCTCCTCATGGTGTTCTCTTGTAGTCCCAACACAAAATCTCCATAGCATAATATTCTCCTTGTAGTCTCAGCCCAATCTCCATAGCATAATCTCCTTGTAGTCTCAGCCCAATCTCTCCTCATGGTCTGTCTGTAACAACTCTGTAATAACTCTGTAGTCTGTGATGGTCTCAGCCCAAAATCTCCTCCCATTGCCTCTTACCTCATCTTTTATACCCTTTATGCCACCTCCCAGAATGAGGTCACCGGCAGCAGCAAGTCTGATTGAATAATGCAATCAAGTCCAGATTCTTTGTATATGGCCGATCCAAGTGAAAGGATACAATGTTATCAGCCATATCTGATCTCCCTGCACAATGCATGTTTCTTTGATCACTCAGGGCTGTGTATGAATACAATGGAGCCCTGCTGGGATGGATACAAAGCCCTATTGTTCCAGCCTGGCCACTATTGCCAATATACACCTAGGATTATGGCTGCGCACCTTATGAGTAAATGGAACTAGAGAGAAATACGCTACCCAAAGACCAAAATACAGCTCTGAATTATAGCCATATTTAAGCAGAATCATCACACCTTGACCTGTGTGTCTCCAAGTGGAAGGTGAGCTCGGGCAGTTCTGCCAGGCTATGCTGTGACACATGTCTCTAGCTCTCCCTGGCTGGCAATGATGAACATCCGAGGTAAAGGAAGCAGGTTGCTCCAGTGGTGCAATCGGTTAGGGCATGGTACTTATATATCAGTAACTAGTGAGCGCAAGCTGGCCTGTCTTGACATCTTGTCAGCGAGCCGCCCCATGTGTCCCTTCCTATCACTAAGAGCCTCCCACGGTGGATCCCATGATAGCTAGGCTCTCCAAGGCTTCTAGTCTGCCTTCAGCGGACTGTGCCTACCTCAGTGATCCCTCGGAGTGAGATCGGATCGCTTCTGTTGTATTGTTTGCAATGCAGAACTGAAACATTGCATTGTCTTAAATGCTGGCTATTGTATTGCTGCAAGAAGGTGGCTTCCCTCACCAGGGTGGCCTTCGTAGTGGATGGTTTCTCCCTGCGGCTCTCCTTCGCTGCCTCTTGGGTCATCAAGGCCTTCTTTTCCTGGGCCAAACAGCTTGTCAAACCTCCCTGATGCAGTTTCCCTCCAGCCGCTCGTCTCTGAGATTCTGAACGCTTCCCAATAACTAGAGATGCCTCCCAAATCTGCTAAGGCGGCCGCCAATGCAGTGATTATCCGCCATACCGTTTGGATTCGTTGTGGAATACTGGGTCCGCCTCCAAGAAGGCGAACGCAGCCCTTCTCCCTTTCCAGGTCGTCCTGGGCCAAATTTTTTGTTAAGGGCGTCGAGAAGCTTATCCCTGAGGCCACGGGGGAATAGATTCTTCCTCCCTCAGAGGCGTCCTATGTGTCAGCCATTCTCCTGCTCCAGAAAACTTCTTTCAAGTCCAGGCCTCCCTGGCGGTTCTGCACCAGGTCGTCCAGGTCTTCCTCTTCCTAGCCTCCTCGGCATGAAGTTTTTTCCCCTCTCTGGGCATCTCAAATGGCGGGACGTCTGGGTCCTGGGCCTGAGAGGCGGTGTCGTCCGGCTACTCCAGTTTTCGCTGGAGTCTCTTTGCCTTCCCTATGTCGGACAATCCAGGCTGTCTCCAATCTCCAGCGGCAGGGAGTCAGCGTGCCTGTTCCAGCTTCAGAGTGTATCCTGGGTTACTATTCCTACCTGTTCTCCATTCCCTTAGAAGGACGGCTTCCTCTGTCCCATCATGGACCTGAAAGGGCTCCACAGGTTCTTCCATGCCTGCAGGCTCCGTTGTAGTCTATGCAGTCTGTGGTGGCATCCCTGGAGATGGGTGAATTCTTCGTCCATCTACATCATCGCGCTGTGCCATCAGCGGTTTCTTCGTTTTGTGGTGGATCCTTGACCTTTCCAGTTGTCTCTCTCCCCTTCAGGCTGGCCTCTGCCACCGGGGGTTTTTTTTCCTGGCGTCTCTCATGGCCATCCTCTGCGTCAGAGGTGTTGCTGTGTTTCCAGACTTGGACGACCTCCTGGTGAAGCCCCTCCAGGTCAGACAATCTGACCAGCTTGTGGTTCACCTTGGTTGTTCTTCGCCGGTTCTGCTGGCTCATCAATGAGGATGTCTCGTGTCCTCTAAGCACATGGAATCCGGGACATGATCCTCTGCTCGCTCCAGGGTGTGATTCTCCCTCCGGAGGCCAAGATCCTGAGTGTCCCACCTTCGGAGGTACTCTCCTCGCTCTCTTTGAATCGGCATGTGGGTCTTGCGCACGATCGCCTCAACCTTCTAGGCTGTACCTTTCATTCACTCTGTCGTTCTCTCCTCTTGAAGATTACGGCCTGCTGGGACAAATCTCTAGACAGCCTCATCTGCTTGGTTCTCTTTCCACCTTGGTTCACTGAGAGATTCTTTAGTGTATCTCCTCCCCAGGAATTTCTCAAGGGAAGTCCTTCTTCCCCTCTGTTGGTAGGTGATTCCCACTGCCGCCAATTTCCCCGGCTGGGGAGTGGTCCTCGATGCTTTGATTGTTCAGGGCCTGTGGTCCAGGGCCGATTCCTCCTTCTGGTTCAACCTGCTGGATCCCAGGGCTATCTTATTTGCCCTTACTCCTTGGACCTCTCTTCTCCAAGGACATCTGTCACAGTCCAGACTGACCTCTCCTCCATGGTCGCCTACTTGAACTCTCAGCGGGGCACCAGGAGCCGTGCGGCCTTACTAGAAGCCTCACAATTTCTTCCTTGGGTGGAGCGCCTTGTTCCAGCTCTTTCGGTGGTCAACCTTTTTTCTGGCGTGGACCATTGGGTGGCAGACTACTTGAGTCGAGAAAATATTGCTCCGGGCGAGGGTCGCTTTATCTGCAGATCTTCCATCCACTGTGCTCCCACTGTGGCGTGACAAACGTCGACCTTTTTAGCCTCCGCCGGAACCACAAGGTCCCCGGCTAAATTGCCAGGCCTCTGGATCCTCGAACCATCACTTCTGGCGCTCTTGTAAGTTCGGTTTTTCACTTCCTCTTCTCCCTTGGGTCCTCCAGAATCTCAAGACCAAGGGGGTTCAAGCTATCCTGGTGGCACCAGATTGGCCCTGCCGGGTCTGGTATGTGGATCTCATGTTCCTGTTGGCGGATGCTCCTGGCCTCTTCCTCTGCTGGTCGACCTTCTGTCTCAAGGACTGCTGTTCCACCCCACCTTGACTCAGCTGCGTTCACGGCGTGGCTGTTGAATCCGAGGTTTGAGGCGTCATAGTTTTTTCGGAGTTTGTTATTCTAACATTCTCAAGGCCTGGAAATTCCAGATAGCTTAGATCTGCCATCAAACGTGGAAGGCTTACGTCCACCGTTGGAAGAATAACGATTCTCATCGGATCTTCTCCAGTCTGGTCTGGATCAAGGTCTTAGTCTTCTTTCTTTTTAAAAGACTTTCCTACAGGAGTGCCACTCTGTGCTCCTTTGGAACCCTTGGATCTGTGGGATCTTAACCTCGTCTTTAAGCTGCTTCAGGTTCTCCCCTTCGAGCCTATGATATCCCTTTTTTTGCCTTCCTTCCTGGTAGAATGAGTTTCTGGTGGCCATTACCTCCATCCGCAGGGGTCCCGAATTGGCTGCCCTTTTTTTCGGCAGCCTCCCTTTCTGGTCCTCCACAAGGATAAGGTTTTCCTCTGTCTGCCACAGTCTTTTTTTCTTAAGGTGTTTTTCCTGCTTCCACATCGAGGACTTGGTCTTGCCCTCTTTCTGCTCGGTCCCCAGGCGTCCATGTGAGTGCTTGCTCTTCCCTGCCCGGTTGTTGCCCTGGCGATTTGCGTGTATACTGTCCCTCACGGATCCTTTCTCTTGTTCGGACGCTTTGCTCATTCTCCCTGAGTGCCCTCGCCAGGGCCTGCCTGCTTCCAGAGCTCCCATCTTCCGATGGCTTTGGTCTGAGATTAGGGAGACCTATCGGTTTAAGAGTAAGGCTCTGCCTTCCCGTGTGACGGCTCTCTCCTCTAGAGCTGTGGAGTTCCCGGGGCCTCCGGCATCAGGCTTTTGCTTCCCAGGTCTGTAAGTATCCCACTGGGCCTCCATCCTCTTTCTCTAAGTTTCACCAGATCCATTCTGTGGCCTCTGCTGATGCCAATTTGGGTTGTAAGTTTCTGGAAGCGGTTGAGTATTACAGGTTTGCATGGCCGTGTTATTCCCACCCTCTGGGACTGCTTTAGGACATCCCATGGTGCTGTGTCCCCCAGTGAAGTAGACGAGAAAGTGGGATTTTTGTGTACTCACCGTAAAATCCTTTTCTCGTTGTATTCACTGGGGGACACAGATCCCTCCCTTGTTTTTTTTTCAGTGTTCCTACCCGAACTGTGTTGGTTCCTTTTCGGGTTCAGGCATTGTTGGTGGTTGTTGGTGCCATGTTCCTTTGTGTCTCTCTCTCCTACTGCTACGGTACAAACTGACTCATGCACAGTGGCTGTGGCAGGGTATAGGCTGGAGGCAGAGCCAACAGCTTTCTTTTCCCTAGTGTCTTGTCTCCTAGTGACCAGGTCTTTACCCATGGTGCTGTGTCCCCCAGTGAATACAACGAGAAAAGGATTTTACGGTGAGTACACAAAAATCCCACTTTCTACAAAATGTAGTGCATAGGTTTAGAAGCGCTTCCTTGTAACATTGCATAGAAATGACATTACATCAGTATATGCAGGATTTAACATGAATTTCTATTTCCAGAGACAAACACTGAAAAAGCAGCCGTCTTCTTCAAGTACCGCATCCACTCAGAAAAAAGATGGCACGTTACAAAAGCTTGGAGAATTTCTACAAAGTTCTCCTTCCATCTTTCAGACTAAAGGTATAGTAAGCATTCAGGTTTTCTCCTTTGTTTTTAACAATCCAATTAATTCTGAATTAAGTTTCAGTCGAGTCTTCTGGGATGAGGAGATTAAAACCATGTTGTCTTGTTTTTAAGCAAAAAAATTCCTTGAGACTATTGGGGCACCAAAGAGCACAGATCTTAACAGTGGCAGAAATGCTGATGAAAATAAGCCGAAAAAAATCCCGGAGAAAATTGTATTCTACTGAAATCTCGGCTCCGCTAGACATCCCTGCTCATGCGGTGAGTAGACAATTATCTGCCTTTCAAGAATCCAGGTTCTGTATTAGTGTTGTATGGGGCTGAATAATAGGTTAAAATGTAAGTTTGAGCAGTATCATTTTTAAAGGATTAACCCACACACAAACTAAATATTAAAAAATACAAGACTATTTGTAAAAAGGGTATTCCAGTAGTAGTTGGTTATCCCTTATTCACAGGATACCAGCTGCTAGATCGGAGGGGGTCTGACTGTTGGGACCCACTGTGGTTGCACATGTGCACTGCTGGCCCTTTATTGCATATGGAATTGCTGAAGAGAAATAACATATAGTGCCAGAGAGTCATGTAAAACCACAGCTTGCATACACAACTACTGATTTAATTTGTACGGCGAGTTAGCAGCGCAGCTCGTGGTCTATAAACAATACAGAGAGCCGTGTAGTGTGGGTACCAATAATCTGTAGGGTCCTGGGTGTCTGACCTGCACAGATCTAATATTGATGGCCTATCCTAAGGATAGGCCATCAATGTTAGAAACCAGATAACACCTTTAATAATACCCTGTATCTATGCCAACGAAGATCAAGGGATCAAAACTCCCACCTAGCACAACACTTGGCAGTAGTTAACCCCTTCTTGGGGTGCACCAATCCCCAATATATTATATATTCATCTGTTCATATATTCAGGTCCTGTTGGTAGTATATAAAAGGAAAAAGAAAGAAAATACCGACTGGAGGCAATCCACGTGTATAGCAAAGCCAAAACCAAAATGGCTGCTGTTGTGACATCACTTAAAGGGGTTGTCCATTGTAGGAACTATGGAGGGTCCTGGGGCAGGTGTAACATAAAAACTGCTCCATTGTCTGCGGGCACTGTCCATTCAGTCACACACCACTGTGCCTCATATGTGAGAGATGTCACCGGTCCTTCTCCAGTGACCATTGAGGCTACTCATTGGTCTCAGCAGTCACATGAACCACAGGGCTTCCAGGGACTGAGGCACAGCATTGTGAATGAACGGACTGCAGCAGTTGACAATGGAGTAACGGGGACAGGTTGTTTTTTTGTTTTGTTTTTGTTTTTCTTTTTAATGTTACACCTGTCCCTCCGTAGTTTGTCCAGTTCCTGGACAACCCTTTAACTCAAAGAGTAAGACTGGAGACTTGTGGTTTTCTTCCCTCCCCTTGACAACCTCTACATGAAAAGAAATAGACATTTCACACACACACACACAGGTATCCCATGACTGAAAACTGTAAAATCATGTTGTTTTGAAAAGCCAGTCATTTCAAGACAAACATTATCTGGACATTTCCAGCCAAGAGTAAACATCTTGTATATTGGAAGCAGCAGAAATAGCTGTTTGTGATCAGATTTCTAAACTATATGATGGTCTCCAAGAAGCTTTTTATTTTGCTATGTTGTGACTAATTCCAGAATACTTACACAGTTACTATTACACTATGTTTGCTCATAGTACATGCAATGCCAAGTTAATCCTATGAAGTGAATATTTAGCTCCACACTTAGTAGTACCTGAGTAGGTAGCAGTACCTGACTGGGTAAGTGTTGCAGCCAGTCCAGGCACCTGCAGTATTCATCCAGAGAATGAGATGGTGAATTCTATAGATGAAAGTATCATGAAGTGCTGACAGCGTTCTTTACTGTCTCACTAACAAGGCCAAGGTTGGCAGCTGTGGAGTGTATTCCTATATACAGACCAAGCACTTCTAGCTTGTATATCTTTCTATTATCTTGCTTATAATGCAAACACTCTTGATCCTCATCACCTTATGTCTCATTGTTTATCTCGCCGCCTGCTGACATCGGATGATTGTTATTGGAATAGCAGCACGATTCTGCTGTTAGGAGTGATAAGACGTGCCGTAAAGGAATGAATTTGTGAACCAAGACATTGATGATAAAATTATTTTCTTTGTTAAAGGAGCTCCAGATGGCGGCCTACGGTCACAAATGCAGATATGAATTTGCAAATGTTGCCATTTGCGACTAGTCCCACCGTCTCACTGCGTCTTAAAGACAAAAGCTGGCAGAAGCCAGCCGCACACACAGTTACATGTGTGTGTTACATCGCAGATGGAGTGAGTAGTTAGTGAGTGGTGAAGCAGGAAGATTTTAGCATCTTGCTCCACCATTCAGGCAACAGCTAGTGATGTCTGTGGGCCACTGGGGAGCATTAGTTATATACCGGGGCTCCTAAGTTTTTCAATGAAGCAGGTAGCGCATTCGCTTATTACCTGTGCCACTTCCTGCCGCATAGCTCTCTGACAGACTCTCTTCTCAGCTGCAAGATTGTGCTTTGACACAAGAAAGCTACGTTCACGATGTCACTAATGGATCCAACAACAAAAGTGGCTTAGAAGAGATTTTCCTGGTAGATTCACTATAGAGGATCTCTAAACCCAGATTACAACAAAACAGCAATATCTGAATAACTACATTATCTTATTTTTCCTGCTGTTTTGTCACAGACCTGGCTGGCTTTAGTATAGGGAAAAAAAAGGGGTTGTCATGTGAACTAGCTAAGAATGCTAGGAGATTTCAGGTCTAAGGCCTTTATAATGGAGCTCTGAATTCTAATAAAGGCATCATTCTTTAAAGGGAACCTGTTATGGACCAAGGGTTTAGTATCCCATATTGCCCTAAATACCTGTGGGTGGTGTAATGTCCCAAATAGCCCTTTTTTAAAGCCTCGCCCTGCAATAAAAATAAACATTTTTTACTTGCCCGACTCCTGTACTCTCGGCAGAATTCTTTAGTGAAGCTGGAAGAGGTTTGGCACGTGCAGTAAATTCTTCGCTGAGGTACTGGTTGTGCTAAAAAGAAGTCTGATACGACTCATCTCTAGGTAAGTATAAAGAAGGTCCCAGAATTTCCTGTGTGAATGGTGTACATGTGTGACCACAGCTACATTCACTTCTATGGAACAGATGATGAGTGCAGAATACAGTGTTCTGTCATTCCCCTACAAGTGAATGGATCAGAGGTCAGACATGGACACTAGCAATCCATTCACACCTAGGCTAGGTTCACATCTGCGTTGGAGTCTCAGTAGGAGAGCAGAGAGAGGTCCTGCAAGGAGGATTTTTTTCTCAGTCTGTTTCAGTATAAAACCGGCGGACCTCATTATAGTCTATGGGGTTCCACGGGTGTCCACAGGTAACCACTTTTTAAGCGGACAGGCTCTCCGTCTTTCGGGTCCTCATGCAGACCCGAACCATGGACACCCAAACGCTAGTGTGAACCTAGTGTAAGGACTCTGGGGGTCCCCTGTGATTGTGGGAGTTTTATAAGCCAGTGATTATAGATTTATTCAACTTCCTATGTACTTTAATGCAATGAATGAGCTGTAATGTGGTGGCCATAACATTTCGGTGTATAGTCCAAATACAATGGGGCACGTTAATGAAGACTGGCATTATTAACACCAGTCTTCATAACCCCATAGTCGAAAGAGGCCCTGCCCTCGCCACACCTCTTTTCAGGGAAGTGGCAAAAGGTGGCACAGAAGTAAAAGGCTGCAACAACATAATAAATCATAATACATTACAGGTATTTAGATAGCTTTACCTTTGTCAAATTGTTCTAGTATGTTATTTTAAGCATCCTGAGTTTTCTCTGTGTAGCAACCTGCTTAACTGTGATTATATCGATAAGGAAATTTTGAAGAATATGAGAATGTTTAAACATTAATGTTACTTTATTAACTCTATTGTCTAATTGTATATAGGCTTTCCCTTCCCCTGTATATAGCTCTTGCTCCCTTCATCAACTCTACCTGTCTGATTTATGCAGGCAGTAACCCCAACCTTCCATATGTTGACTATCTGCTCACAGTGAATAATAGCCAAAGTTCTCTGAGCCGGAGGACGTGACACATAAGCAATAAGCTAATGTCTTCACATCCAATCAGATTTGCATACAATGTATGATGTCACCTAGTTTGAATTGTAAGGTGGAAACTATAAATAAATGGGACTGCCGGAGTCACTGTATCATGTGTCTGTCATTCTTGGTCTGGCCAGACATATCCTTAGCCCCAAAGGGTATTTAAAAATTGAGGCGTTACAGACAACCATGGGAGATCCCTGTTTGGGATCAAAATGAAATATTACTACAACAATATGACAGATGGCATCATGAACACTGTACCATTATTTTTTTTAGATCATCATGGACACTATCGGCAAGGAAAGTGATCATCATATAATGAAGAGACGCCTGAGAACAAGAACTGGCAAATAAGCTCTCTTTCTTTGTGGTCATGTATCCTGTGGTATATAGAGAATTATGTATATAGGTGTAATCCTGTTCATTTGTCCTGAACAAATTTGATTATTTCACATTAAGTATAGCCATGTATGTAAATGTATATCTTCAGCCTTGTATATTTAGAAGTGCACAATGCTTTAATGTACTTTTTGGTACATCCTCCTTAAATAAACTACAGCCTGTTAGCCAATGTTTTTCTGAAATCTTTTCTTCAGGTCTAGGAGCAAGTAATGAAGTATCTAAAATATGAGGCTAAATATTACAAAGCAGTACTGTGGCAGGGGAGGAAGAATTTGTCTGTCTCCTGGCTTTCCTTATGAGGTGGCTTCCAGGCCTCATATACTGCACGTCTGTCTCTTTTCCACAAAAGAAAATCATCAAGGCCACACTTACTTGATAAGTATCTGTTTTGATGCATTGTAAAATATAGTTAACGGCCCAGTTTTACGCACTGTCACCCACATGAGGCCCAGATCTCACCCACAACTCCCTGGACAACCTCCTATAGCATGTGGGTGTGATTATGTGGCTGAGGCAGTGTGAATACCCCATCCAATATATAATATGTTGCAATTGTCTATTTAAAGGGGTTATCCAGTTTTTAAAAAAAAATATAGGCCAAACAACAGGATGCATAAATACAAAACACTTCCTGAGATACACACACACATATATATATGTATACTAGCAGAAGGACCCGGCTTCGCACAGGTATATTTCATTTTTTGTTTGTGTAGTGGCCCCATAAGAATTGGCCAGTTTTGCACTTGACATCCAGTATGGTACACATCATATGACTGAATATTTAAGGACTTGCGAACTGCTATTGACTCATAAAGGTCATAAATAGTTTGGTTGCTATGGAAACCTGGTGTAAAGTTGTGTGTATGTCAAGACTGAAGAACCTGCGATTTTCCATTGGTACATAAGTGTCGTGTGATCATATGTATCTCAGTTTGGATATCAGCGAAAAACCTGCGATCAGTTGTTATGGAAAACCTGGAGTAAAGCTGTGTGTATGTGACCTTGTGTAACCATTTCATCCACAGCGCCCTGCCCCTTTAAAGCTGACCTACAGCAGTGAAGAAAAATGGCTGGGTTGTTATGGAAACATAGAGTGCAGCTTTGTGCATGTGGCTGACAATACCTTGTCAGATTGGAGACGGGCTTGGGTCTCCTGAGAGTTTTCATTAGCTCAATCAGCAACCATGTGTTTTGCTGCAGGAGGCATGAGTAGTTTAAAAACGTTTGAACTTATAATAATGCTGTCATCCAGTATGGCAGTCCAGTCAGCGGTGTATATACCAGGGTAGCGGCGGTAGCGGCTGCCACAGGGCCTGGGTCATTAGTGGGCCCGGCGAGCCCCTGATGTTTCTCTTTTTTTAATAGGCCATTACCTGCTAGTGTAACACCAGCAGGTTACTTACCGATCCCCACTCCTGATCACGGCCGCCTGCGCTTCACCTTCTGCAGAGGCGGCTGTGAGCAGGAGCGGGGATCGGTAAGTAAGGTCGCAGCCCGCGATCCCCACAAACACTGCTATCATTATACTCTGGGGTCTTTGTTCTGTACCTTCATGTATTTGTACATTGTTATTAGATCTCCCCGTAGACGTCTTTTCTCTAAACTGAATAACCCCAAGTTTGTTAATCTATCGTTGTACTCCAATCCACCCATTCCCCTAATAATTTTGGTTGCCCTTCTTTGCACTCTTTCTAGTTCAATTTTGTCTTTCTTGTATACTGGGGCCCAGAATTGTGCACAATAGTCTAAGTGTGGCCGTACCAGTGATTTGTATAGAGGCATAACTATGTTCTTGTCATGAGAATCTATACCTTTTTTGATGCATTCCATAATTTTATTTGCCTTGGCAGCCGCTGCCTGGCACTGGTCACTAAAGGTAAGCTTATTGTCCACCACAATCCCCAAGTCTTTTTCATTGGCAGTTTTACCCAGTAGTTTACTTTTAACTACATAATCATACATTTTATTTCGTCGTCCAAAATGCATAACCTTACATTTGTCAATATTAAACTTCATTTGCCAAGTCTCGGCCCATGCTTCCAGCTTCCTTAGATCCCCTTGTAATATTCTACTATCCTCCTCATTTTTGATTCTTACAAAGTTTAGTATCATCTGCAAATATGGACACCCTGCTTTGCAAACCGTCTAACAGGTCATTAACTACTGATCTGTGTACATGAAAGAATGAATGGGGCCATGTATCGTGAGATATTGAGTGCAAACCTCCTTCCATCAGCAAGGGCATTGAAGATGAAACGTGGCTGGGTCTTTCAGCATGACAATGATCCCAAGCACACCGCCAGGGCAACGAAGGAGCGGCTTCGTAAGAAGCATTTCAAGGTCCTGGAGTGGCCTAGCCAGTCTCCAGATCTCAACCCCATAGAAAACCTTTGAAGGGAGTTCAAAGTCCATGTTGCCCAGCGACAGCCCCAAAACATCACTGCTCTAGAGGAGATCTGCATGGAGGAATGGGCCAACATACCAGCAACAGTGTGTGCCAACCTTGTGAAGACTTACAGAAAACGTTTCACCTCTGTCATTGCCAACAAAGGATATATAACAAAGTATTGAGATGAACTTTTGTTATTGACCAAATACTTATTTTCCACCATAATTTGCAAATAAATTCTTTAAAAATCAGACAATGTGATTTTCTGGATTTGTTTTCTCATTTTGTCTCTCATAGTTGAGGTCTACCTATGATGACAATTACAGGCCGGCCTCATCTTTTTAAGTGGGAGAACTTGCACAATTGGTGGCAGACTAAATATTTTTTTCCCCACTGTATAAGAGATATATACATATACTGTAATTCTTTTGTCCTGTCTACCAGTGGTGCAAAATGTCCAAAAGCCTTAAGAAGGTTAATGTGCCCAGTAATCACTTTAAGGCTGTGGTCACCCAGTGGCCCCTGGCGGCCATGTTGCTATAGTTTACAAAATGACAGCTCTGTGGATTGGAAAATAAAACGGATCTCTGTATAAACTTTAACCCCTTCCTGCTCTGCGCTGTACTATCACATCGAGCTGATGGTATAGTTAACACTCAGCACCATAATATTACAGCGCTTTCACACCGTGGCCACAGGAGAGGTCTGCGGCATGATTGCCAGGTCTCAGCTACATTACATAGCCTGGACTAGCTGCTGGAGTCAGAAAATACTCCAACTCATCAGCTTAAAGAGGACCTTTCACGTCCTCATGTATATGCTGTTTTACATACCGCTAGAAAGCCGACAGCACGCTGTATTCAGCACACTGCCGGCTTTCCCGGTATGTGCCCCCGGACTGGAGATATCAGGGGTCGTAGTTTCACGGTTCAGCGTAAGAAGGGAGTTCCTGACAGTCTAGCTGGGTTCCTCACAGCTGAGCGTCATCGCTGGACTGTAAGGAACGCCCCCTCTGACAGTACTCAGCTATGGACGAGGACAGAGAGAGGGGGCGTTCCTTACAGCCCAGTGATGACGCTGAGCTGTGAGGAACACCCCCCCCCCCCCAGAACAGTGCTATGGGACGCGTACTGTCAGGGAGAGCGTTCCTCACAGCGCAACTAGACTGTCAAGAATTCCCTTCTGACGGTGAACCGTGAAACTACGACCCCCAATATCACCAGCCCCGGGGCACAGACCGGGAAAGCCGGCAGTGCGCTGAATTCAGCGTGCGGTCGACTTTCTAGCGGTATGTAAAACAGCATATACATGAGGACGTGAAAGGTCCTCTTTAAACCCTCAAATGCCATGATCAATAGTGAACAGGGCAACTGACTGGTTTGGAGGCAAAATCGCTACCCCTTGAATCCATGGGATTGCCTTGACAGCCAGGAGGACGAGCAATGGCAGCTCTGCAGCACATCTTCGTGAATACAGCGCAGGGTAATTTAGTTGTGAACAATTAGTCAAATGTCACCTGTAAGCATTTCCCATCTCTTCCATCTGGACCGCCATCACCACTTCCAGCTGTGACTTGTCTCTGTACAGTTTTGCAGCACAGATATCTTTGGCTCCTCACTTTTCCAGGCACCTGAACCTCATTGTCCTCACCTGCATATCCATCTTGCTGCTACCCTTAATTATATAATATGTTTCTGTCTGTTCTTTATGCATGACCAAACGACTGGACCGATCTTCACCAAATTTGGCACACAGGTACATCAGATGTCCTGGAAGGTTTTAGTTACAGTATTCCCAAAAAATGACCTGCATTAGCCAATACAAGCCTGCAAGTCTTTCACTCATATTCCAACTGCCATACACACGGTCACATGTCCCTTATCAGCCAATAGAAACTCGCAGGTGCGCAGTCTCCACATGCACACAGCTTGACTCCAGGTTTCCATAACAACCCAGCCATTTAGGTCAGCTTTAAAGGGGCAGGGCGCTGTGGATGACACGGTTACACAAGGTCACCTACACACAGCTTTACTCCAGGTTTCCATAACAACCGATCGCAGGTTTTTCACTGTTATCCAAACTGAGATACACATGATCACATGACATTTATGGACCAATGGAAACTCGCAGGTTATTCAGTCTTGACATACACACAGCTTTACACCAGGTTTCCATAGCAACCAAACTATTTATGACCTGTATTAGTCAATAGCAGTTCGCAGGTCCTTAAATATTGAGACGTTTGACTTGTATCAGCCAATATAACTTCATATTTAATTTACCAGGTTTGCATAACAACATAACCATAAATAGACTGTACCTATACTGGACTGCCATACTGGATGTCAGCATACTTATAAATTGAAACGTATTTAAACTACACACAAATGACATACAAAATAGACCAGTGCCAATTCTTATTCTCATCAACACTCATCGTGTTGATGTCACCGATGCAGCCACTCTGTATACAAATAGAGCAGCGGAGGAGGCGGCTGGCCCAGTACAGGAGGGGGAGGGTACAGGGAAGTATAAATGCAGGGGGTATCTTTTCACTACCCTACTGCCTGCAGACTTTTTTTTTTTTTTTTTTAATTCTGGACATCCGCTTTAAAGAGGATTTTTCATGTCTTCAATTCACCAGTCAGTTTTGCCGGTATCTGCCTTAGTTGCAGAGATATCCCTTCACTGTCAGAGGGACTGGCCTTACA
The DNA here is from genome assembly GCA_947044405.1 of Leptodactylus fallax. NCBI lineage: Eukaryota > Metazoa > Chordata > Amphibia > Anura > Leptodactylidae > Leptodactylus > Leptodactylus fallax. Next base: position 5,352,028 of record CAMRHE010000005.1, on the reverse strand, counting down.
GCTCAGAGTCATTGCTCAGCACCCCCTTGCCTGTACACTTCTATAGCCTTGTAGTGTCAGGGGGGTGTTCCTTACCATCTAGTGACGACACTGAGCTGTAATGCAGAGGGTAGCTATTACCTATGTGGGAGAGGACTGTTACCTGGAGGGGGATGGCACTATTACAGTAATTGTGCCCCCCACAGGTAATAGGCTCGTCCTGGTCCCCCACAGGTGGTAATAGTCATCCTCACATAATGCGGAGGGTAGTTATTGCCTAGGGGCACCATTACTTGTGTGGGAGGGGAATTTTACCTAGGGGGCACAATTACAGTAACATTGCCTCCCCACACACAGGTAATCCCCACAAGTAATTAAGTAATATTACTTATTGAGGGGGCACTATTACTGTAATAGTGCACCCCAGGTAATCCTCCCCTACAAGTAATACTATTACTTATGTGTGGGGGCTTAATACCTGTAGGGGGCACTGTTACTGTAATAGTACCCTCCCCCACATACCTTTTGGTACCATGTCCCCTGCACTACTGTATCCTTCCTGTACCATGTGGTGCCCGGAATCTGCTCTTGTACACAGCCTGTGTGCACTTCCTATTCTCCTCCCGGGTCCCCTGTCTACTTCTCTATAGTACTGGAGGAGCTGGGAATAGAATAGGAGGCGTGCACAGGCTGTGCATAAGAGCAGCTTCTGGGCACCGCATTGGTCATTAGAAAGCCTACAAGTTTAAGCGTAGCATTGGTTTGGTACAGTTGTTGCTTATCTCTTTTATTTTCTCTGATTTCGACCACTTTCCGGCTTTCTTCATGATGATAGTAGTGGTGTGGTTGCATGGCGTGAGAAATTCCGCTGCTATCGAGCGAGCAGGGTGCCTTTTGAATATAAAGGTGTCCCGGCATGTGAGGTTGTGGAGAGGGATTGTGGCTCTCCACAGGCAGTCTGAAGTGGACAATCGTGCCTTTCTCCAACAGGATGGTATCTTAATGAGCTTGGTTTGGATATTTTCCTTTTGGCCTTGCAAGACACTATCGAAAGGACCCTATTCCTGCTGTCGTGTGGGGGTCGGACTTTGGTGTAGGGTTACACCGAGGACCTGCCCTACTGGTAGTCTCCACCTCTTACAGTCCTCCAGATGTATATAAAGTAAGCTTAAAAAAAAACAAATCCTCCTGCCTTAGTAATCTTCCATGGGGGTCTTGATCCTAGTGATCGGCTCTTCCACCCTCCACTACAACCTTATTCTTGTAGCCACCCGATCAGCAATGTCCTGATTACATTGCTGAGGTTCTTCTTGGGTCAGATTTTATAACAACATCATCATATCTCAGGGCACTTGTACTCTTGTTGAATTGCTTTAGCTCACTGGGTAAGTAAAAGTGATCTAAGGAACTCTTCAGTTTGTAGGTTCAATCCCTGGGATAGGTAGCAGTGCTGTTTAGTGGCTGCTATATAGAAGATTCTGCCCTATAACATTTTCTAAGGCTCTCTTTTCCTTTAAAGACTCCGCACCCCCTGATTCTCGGGAGTCATGGAGCTTCTTGCTGAGGCCTCCAGTCGACTTAGACTGAAACTAAGCTACATAAATTCATCCTTTTACCTCATTAATCCTCCGTGGGGGTCTTGATCCTTGTGATCAGCTCCCACCTTTTTCTTGTAGCTACCAGGTTGGACATGCTCAGCTTATATTGTAGAGGTTCTTCTTGGGTCAGAGGTTACACGGGGTTTGTAGCATCTTATATGAGAACACTTGTGTATATGTTGTATTGAGGAGATGGCTCACTGGATAAGTGCTCTGGCTGTATCTGGAGAACTCCTCAGGTTGCAAGTTCAATCCCTGGTGTTGGCTCCTGATGACCTTGGACAGGTCCCTGCATGTTTCCCCGTTGTGCAGAGGGCTCTGGACAGGTCTGTGTTATGAATTAATTATGGAATCTGCTTCTTAAATTAAGGGGGGGGCGGTCTTGCGGAAGTGCCACAAAATACCCCCTCAATGGGTAGCAAGACCCTTTGGTATGTCCACTGACCTGCTCCACCTCCTTTGTGGTCACTGATCTGTTGAACCTCCTCTTTGGTCTCTCTTCATTCTTATGGTCTATCCGCAACCATCTGGGGATTTGAACCGGCATCTTACCTGGGGCGTCTCTGTAGCTTCTGTATCCTCTGCCCCCTGCTCGACATGATATAATACCCCATTATCAGCATTATAAAGCTAATAAGTGGGGGATCTCTGGTCTATTCATCATTGAAGCGACACATTATCTCCAGGATCAAATAATGACATGTAGTCAGGAGGGAGGGCCTATAAAACAAATCTGCATTCACACTGACCTGCATCCTGACCCTGCGCTAGGCCAGCTGTATGAGAGTGGTGTTAGGCTGCATCAGTCCTGTCAATGTGACACTTATACAAACAAACAGAGCAGCAGAGCTGATGGCCGGCTCAGTAGAGGAGCAGAGGGGAGGATGCAAGACAGTGTGAATACAGATATGTCTTATAGCCCCTCCCTCCTGACTACATATCAAATATGATCATGGACAACTCCTTTAATGCTCATTCACACAAAGCAACTGTGACTAAGAAACCTAAATCTAATAATTCCCTGGTTTGAGAAGGGCCTGCAAATGCTACAAGAAACAAAGGAGGTCACTATCCTGTAAGCTATTGTCCTCTGTTATAAGCCAACTGTAGGAAGGTGAATATAATCTATTACTCTCTGCTATCAGCCACGTCAGAAGAGGAGAGGCCGACTGTAGGACAGGTGAATACAATCTTATCAGGACACTGGGTCTGGTGTGCTAATGGTGATTTCTGCCAGTTTTGTTCTGCTTTGTTTGCACTTGTACAGACTGGGATGCAGATTTGCTGCCTTTTCCTGCTGGGCATCCATTACCTGTAGATGGTGTAGGCAGTGGATACATCTGAGCTGTTGTGGAGGGAGAGGCTGATGCAGCCATCGGTGGTGGGGCTGGCCGTCAGGTCAATGGTCACTTGGCTTCTTCACACTCCCCTAGGATCAGGTATTGCCCATTATATAGGACTGTATACATTACTCATGCTTACGTATATAGGCGCCATCATATTCCTCAGTGCTTTACAGACATTGACAGTCACTGTCCAATATAGGGCTCACAATCTACATTACCTATCAGTATGTCTTTGGAGTGTGGGAGGAAACCGGAGAACCCGGAGGAAACCCAGGCAAACATACAAACTCCTTGCAGATGTTGTCCTTGGCAGGATTCAAACCCAGGACTCCAGCGCTGCAAGGCTGCATTGCTAACCACTTAGCCACCGTGCTGCCATTGGGCATGTGACACCAGTGACATCACAGATTTATCCCATTTTGCCTATATCTGTGAGATATCATCATGGAACATTGATAGAGCCCCAAAATATTCATCTTACACTAAATACCCATCAGATGTAGGAGCGCAGATGTAAGGGGTGCAAGTGAATGGCGACAAACTCACTCAGACAACTGAGTAAAACAGGAACAGCTTTACTGATTATGATTCTGGAGCACAGCAACAAACTCTTGAACTATTGCAACAGGTAGATCAAATACAGTAGGGATGTTGTCTCTATAAGAACTTGGGTAAGTAACAGGAGGGATATAACTACAGCCTTTGTGGCTCTGTATCACTTTTTACAATCTCTCAGTGGGCCTCGCTTACTGATCCTTCTGGCGGGCAATAGACTCCCTTGGGGCTCATGCTCCTTATTGCAGTGGAAAAGCTGGCTGAACACTCCAGTGTCCTTGCTTTTCTGTCCCAGATGCTTTGCACTTCACTTACTTGCACTGGTCTGTGCTGCTCTCCTCCTTCAGGGCAGTCCTGTGCTCTGATTGCTGCAGCACTTCTGGACCTGGCTGGGCTGCTTTGCTTGGGTCACTATGTCACACCACCCTTGAGCTCTAACAGACGCTGCTTCTGGTTTTCAACACAGACACCCCCAGTCATGGGAGCGCAGACACCCACCACATGTGGTGGCACTTTTTGATCATGGTGTCTACAAGCACCGGAGTGGCTATGAACCAGCCGCCCTGTTTAACCTCTCAGGAACACCAGCATTATGAGCGTTACACAAGCTTTGAAACCTAAGGTCTCCATGTTAATGTGGTGCCTCCACCTGGTCTTATATGTGCATACCTCTCAACTTTCAAAGGATAGAAAGAGGGATTGTATGTGCGGCGCACTATGGGGGCCATGGCAAATTTAGCTTCACCCATTAAACTGGGGCAGCTGAGGGGGGACATTAAACCGTGGGGGTAGCTGAGGGGGGACATTAAACCGTGGGGGTAGCTGCTCCAGTTTAATGTCACAATCCAGCGACCCCCACTGTTTAATGTCCCCCCCTCCATCTGCCCCCCGCCGGTTTAATGTCCCCCTTCCATCTGCCCCCCCCTGGTTTAATGTCCCCCCTCCATCTGCCCCCATTTTAATACCCCCTCAATCTTCCCCCAGTTTAATGTGTCCCCTCCATTTGCCCCCACAGTTTAACATAATAAAAACACTGATACCTCTCCTCACTCCCCTGCTGCTCTGTAGAAGTCTCTTCTCTCAGAGTGTTCAGGGAGCTGCAGGTGTGAAGTGAGTGATGTCATCACATCGCACCTACAGCTCCCGGTGAGTGGAGCACACAAGGATGCGCTTCACACACAATGGTTAAGCAGGAGCTGTCTGCAGCCGGCTCTTGCTTCATCATTGTATTTAACTCATCTGCATCCGGAGGGGTTGCAAATGAGTTGATACCTGGATATACCTCCTGCCGACCGGGACAGCAGGACAGGACGCTGAATCCGGGACATTTGGGAGGTATGCAATGTGTATGGTGGCACTCCTCTGGTAGTTAAATAAAATGTGGTATTGCTGTAGATGTCCAAATCTGCATAATATCCCATCCGAATACACTGGGGGCTGAAACATGGTAACCCAGCTCCCTGGAAACAAAAAGCACATGCCTGGCTCTCTTCTGTACGCTTATCTCTTCTATCTGTCCTGTATATCTCTAGCTCTCTTCTGTACGCTTATCTCTTGTATGTAACCTGTATATCTCTGGCACTTTGCTGTACGCTCAACTCTTGAATCTAGCTTGTATATCTCTGGTACTCTGCTGCACGCTCATCTCTTGTATATCTCTGGCGCTCTACTGTATGCTCATTTCTGGTATTACCCATTGCTATAGCAGATGATAATATCTATGGTATGTCAGAGGTTGGTGCTCTAGCTGGTACATATCAGGCAGCCAGGAGTCTTCTCCATAACCAGTGAATCCATTGCTTATGATTGTCAGGTTCTTTTGTGGATTAAAGTTAGTCCTCAGGACCTCGGAGACAATTGCATTTATAACCATTGAACCAGTGTTATGCCAAGGGAAAAAGATTCTTTGGATTCCGTGTTATAGAACAAAGTTATAGAATAAAACACTAGACTGTCAACAATAGCTTAACATTTTATTAAGAAAAGTATAAAAAGATATCAAAAAGGTCTTACAACAACGAAAAGTATATCAAAAGGTATATCAAATCAATGCTTATAACCAAGTAATCAAATCAATACTTACAACGCTGCCAAGCTTCATTGATTAATTCCGATTAAGGTATCTGCAGGAAGTATCACCAAGCCATTGTGACAGGTATCACCACACAGCATCAGGCTTCCCCAATTACTGCTATCAGGATTGCAACACCGGCTGGGAGACATTAACCTATCTTATATACCCTTTGTGTGCGTCATAAGAGTGGGTAGTTACAGAAGTGTATACACCTCTGTAAGGCTTTACTCGTCTCCAGGATCACATTCCCATGAAAGGGGCCAACTTTCACTGGAATGTCTTCCTAGGACATGTACGCATCCCAGAACATGTCAAACTTGATAGAGTGCGTTCTTGATTACAACCATATAGACATTACCTCATACAGAGTTGAAATTAATGTCTTCTGGGATATGTAGGCATCCCAGAACATGTCAAACTTGATAGAGTGTGTAGACATTACATCATTACAACCATATAGACATTACTTCATACAGAGTTGAAATTAAGGTTACTATGAGCTGGCTTTATGTCCATCTTGTCAGAGGCAGCCATTTTATCAAGGGCAGCTATTTTGGTTTTTTGCATTACAACCAGACAATCAGATTTGTCCTCATCATCCTAACTGGATACAAAGTATCTGTCATCATGTCCTGTATCTCACAGATTATTGTATACATAGATAAGAACCACAGAGAGTAGAAGTAGATGTTACTACCAGACAGAAGCGACCAGCCGAGAGTCACATCACAGGGGCCCGCTGAGGATTCAATACTCGGGGCCCATATAAATCAATTACAGAGCCAATGTGGCAGGTTTCCAAGCAGAGGACGTTCATGGGACCAAAATGATAAAAAGATGAGATTAATAAAAGTAATATCCAGGACCACGGCCCATCAGAGCTACGAGGGGGACAAGTACCACCAGGAGGAGGCCCACTAACGTGACCGTTAACTATACTCTGGGGTCTGAAGAAACCTCAGAGTATAATAATATCAATTCCAGTTTGGATGTCAATCTCGCAAAGTCCACCCAAAAAATACTTACTTCCTGTAGGCGCCCGTGCCCCACAATAGTAACAACTTGATTACGAGGTTGGATTATAATGAGGCAATTACTTGCAGTCTCTGGCTCTGGGCAACCACACAATCTGCCTAAGATTACACATTATGAACCTTATAGAGAACGCAAAGATGCCCAGTCTGTGGGTTCATCTGTGGGATTTTTTGCAGCTCTCTGTGTGTGTGAACAGTGGACAGTGGACAATGAGAGGAATCTTCAGTCCTCGGACATCGAGTAGGTAAAATCTCGACTGTAAAAAAAAGTGGACAAATTGCCTATATAGCGGAGAAATGGGTCACAGAAAGAAGGTGACTCTATGTATACCACTGGGTGGGCAGGATGATGTCCAAAAGACTAATGGAGACATGAAGAATGGAGAGTCACTGAGAAGCCTGAGAACTCCAGAGACCAGGGGACTGTTCTCTAATCGTCCACCAATGACATTGGACATTGATGGAGAAAATCAGGTGATGGACAGGTTGGTGACACTCGTGTGTGGACTCACGGCAAGAAACAGAAGACATTGTGAAGACCCACAACATAGACAGACGTTACCTACAGACCCACCTGGAAGGTCCCAGCACTGGCCGGGGTGTAGAGTAGGAAGTGATTATTCATCTGGTCTGGAGACGTTGGAGGTGGTAGAGGAAACAATTTTAGTAGCCAGGGAATAAACGTAGAAGTGGAGAAGCATGCCAGCTTACCGAAGCAGATCTCAGCTAAACCTACAACATGACAACCGTTACAGGTGCTATTACATGGTCAGAACCTTGGATCATAGAGCAGAGCAGTGGGCTACAAATATTACAAAACTACAACTCCCAATGTAAGCGGAGACAGGGGTGGACTCCCCAGAATACAGCGAAGTCACAGACGAGAAGGACGACAGAATACCAGTTCAGCCAAAAACTAAGACCACGGTAAAAGAGCCCAACAGAATTTCACACACACTCGACTGATAGCCAAGACTCCTTTGCTGCATAACCTCGTAGACTCTATTTGTCCAAACTACCTCATTATAGTTTGCTTTCCCACGGGCCCGTCTAGGACGGCCTCCCCAATTGCCTATTAATACCACTTACTGGTGATACAGCACAGGGACTAACAAATTTACAGAAAACTAAATCCAGACCTCCCTGTTCCCCCTAGCGAATATCAGTATCCAGTCCTGAGCAAATGGAAACAGGCAATTTGAAGGGCTTAGTAATATCCCAGAAATGCACAGGATCCCCTGAGGTTAGGTTGCAACAGGAAATGGTGAAGAATCCAGAGTCCTTAATAATGCAAATAGTAACTAACTGAAGATGTCTTTAACTGATAGCAACAGGCCAAACTGAGTGTCAATAGAAGGTGTTATCACCCTAATCCTACACTTTGGCAACAATGTTAACTATAGTTGCGTGCAAGTTGTAGACCACCGCTGCAAGGTGGACCTGAGCTCAGGCTTACCTGCCCGGGTCGTGGACCTTTCCGACTGAAATAGATGCTGTTGATGCGGGGTCCCCTCAACTGCGAGCGGCACTGCGTCTGGACTGTCATACGTTCAGTCACAGCTCCCAAAGCGGCTCCTCATGAGGCCCGGTTTCGGCGCTCTCCTGCGCGATCTTCTCCCATCTAAGGTGAGGAGTGTAGAAGAGGTAGTCTCTGTGCACCTAGCATTACTCTCGGCTCCAGCAGAAAGTTCCCCACCATGGATGGCGACAGATCTGATTCTAGCATCTCTGCCTTTCACCGATCCTAGGAGACTAACTAACATGGCCACATCAGAGCTTCCTGTGAAAAACTTCCTCCTACAGTCAAGTCTCTAACAAAGTCTGTGGAGGAACAGCAGAGGGGAAACAGTGGCATCTTGTGGACAAAGGGCAATACTGCGAGCATTAGTCCATACAATATAATGTAATCAGCATACATTGTGCAACTATATACAATGGTACTCATTCAGAATATACAGGTTGCCAAACATGGGCAAGTGTGGTGTATTTGCCTGCCTCTCACACCAACATGCCCTAAGTAATTAGAGATGTAGTCCATCAACAGCTGGAGATCTACAATCTGTCAGGGCATGCTGGGAGTTGTAGTGGTTGACTCCACTATTCAGGACTTAAATAAGATTGTCCTCCAACAACCCTCTGGGGTGTCCTCATTCCCGATACCAGGTGACGACATCTTCCAGGGCACTGCTGTAGTATATACACCCGTCCTCACCTGCAGGAGCAGCTCTAGAAAAGTCCTGCATGACTGAGGCATAAGAAGTCCTGTGGAGGCACTGTTTGTATGTTTGCAGGCACCCTTGTGTTGTGTTACCTTACCTGGTATGACTCTAGTGAAGGAGGGGGGGAAGAGAAAGAAGATGGCGGCGATCATCCTGGAATAGATACAGTACGCCATGACACATATACAAATATACATAGGGTATCACAAATCTGTGGCCGGACTAAACCATTATATTATATTAGAGGAGGAGCTGTACTCACAGTGATCTGAGATGTGCACCCCTATCTGGGAGAGGTCTCTGGAATCGGAAATCGGCATCAACAGCCGTTATAAATTCAGCACTATACACTTCAGCAGGGCGTCCTCTGCTGGTCTCTACTGATGGAGAATGGATACACCTCAGCCCATGTCAGGCCCTGCAGTCCCATCCTGTGTGGTCATCTCTTCATAGCTGAGCTGATGTTGCTCCAGGATCTCTCCACTGCACGCTATCAGCTCTTACAGGTGACCAGAGTGCCTCCAAGAGGACAAAAGGACATCCCCATCTCGGCACCCCTACAGGTGACATCCTCCCCTCCGCCTCGGGACCCCTACAGGTGACATCCTCCTCCTCAGAACCCCTACCCCCAGGTACCCCTAGTCCTGGGTTCGAATCCTGCCAAGGACAACATCTGCAAGGCGTTTGTATGTTCTCTCTGTGTTCTATCCTCTGGGTTTCCTCCCACACTCCAAAGACATACTGAAAGGTAATGTAGATTGTTAGCCCTATATAATAATAATAATAATAATAATAGTCCTTTAATAGTCCCACAATGGGGAAATTCAGTGTGTTACAGCAGCAAAGATAAGCAGATACAAATACAAATACAACATGTACAGGAATATTCCAAGGTGAGAGGCATTACATTGATAGCAGACAGACAGATAGGGCGTAGCAGGGGGGGGGGGGGATTTAACAGGCAGAGAGATATTTTCAGTTCTCTGTGTGTAATGATCTCCGCTTAGGTCGGTGTTGGTTGTACAGCCTAACCGCGGTGGGGAGGAAAGACTTCCGATAGCGCTCCTTCTCACACCTAGGGTGGAGCAGTCGGTCACTGACAGTACTGCTCAGCGCGATCACAGTCTCATGCATGGGATGGGACTTCTTCTTCTGCATGGAGCTCACCACGGACAGTATCCTTCTGTCACCCACCACCTGCACTGGGTCCACTGGGCTCCCCAGGACAGAGCTGGCCCTTCTAATCAGCTTGTCAAGTTTATTTCTGTCCCTGGTTGATATACTGCTCCCCCAGCAGGCCACTCCAAAGAAGATGGCTGATGCCACTACCGAGTTGAAGAAAGTTCTAAGAAGTGCCCCCCGGATTCCAAAGGCTCTCAGCTTCCTAAGCAGGTAGAGCCTGCTGTGGCCCTTCCTGTACAGGACCTCCATATGATCTGCCCAGTCCAGCTTATTATTAAGGAGCAAACCCAGGTACTTATAGGTGTTCACAATCTCGATGCCCGTCCCCAGGATGTCCACTGGTTTAGGAGGGCTTCTGCCTTTGCGGAAGTCCACCACCATCTCCTTGGTCTTCCCCGCGTTAATCTTCAGGTGGTTCCGGTGGCACCAGTCCACAAAATCCCGGTTCAGTTCTCTGTACTCCCTGTCATCATCATCTGTGATGAGACCCACTATTGCAGAGTCGTCAGAATACTTCTGTAGGTAGCAGCTGGATGAGTTGCACCTAAAATCTGCAGTGTACAGTGTGAAGAGGAAAGGGGCGAGAACCGTACCCTGAGGTGCCCCCGTATTACAGATCACGGTACCTGACACACAGTCTCGGGCTCTCACATATTGAGGTCGATTTGTGAGGTAGTCTAGGATCCAGTTGGAGAGGTGGTGGTCCACTCCAGCAAGGCCCAGCTTGTCCCTCAATAACCTGGGCTGTATGGTGTTAAAAGCACTGGAGAAGTCAAAGAACATTATTCAACATATGGGACAGTGACTGACAATGTCTGTAAAGTGCTGCGGATATTATGTGTGTATATATATTTCTTGCTTATTGCAGCGCCTGAAGATGCCTAGCCAGGTGAGTATTAAGAAGAAAAGCTGAGTGAGTATCTCTCCCCCCTCCCTCCGGGGCTCTTCCCTGCTGGCCAAAAGAGTATACCTCCAGGTCCCCTCTGTCCCCCCCACCATTAACTTTGAAGGAGTTAATTTTAATTAGTATACCCACTATGTGGATGAGCCCCTTTTCTATGGAGCTCTGGGGCTGTTTTTCCTCCACTCCCCAAGCGGCTGCCGGTGGGGGGTGTGATGATTCTGCTTAAGTGTGGCTATAACTCAGATGTATTTTGATCTCTGGGTATAGGATCTCCCTTCTTGCTTGCACTCATTCATACTATGCGCAGCTATAAGCCTAGGTGCATATTGGCAGTAGTGGCCAGGCTGGAACAATAGGGCTCCATTGTATTCCTATACAGCCCTGGCTGATCAAACAATAGTGCATTGTTCAAGCGTGGACTGTTGATCAGATATGACTGATAACAGGGTATCAATTCACTTTGTCTCAGCTCTATACAAAAGATCTGGATTTGATTGAATTAACTCATCAGACGTACTGTCGCCGGTGACCTCATTCTGGGAGGTGGCATAAAGGGTATAAAAGATGAGGTAAGAGGTCTGTGGGAGGAGATTACACTATGGAGATCATGCTATGAAGACTGTGCTGGGATTATGCTACAGAGTTGTTACAGACAGACCATGAGGAGAGGCTGCTGTGATGAGATTCTATTGAGACTACTGGACTAATGCTGAGAGACTGTTATGAGAGCATGCAGGCTGGATTATCGTATTAATGCCACATGCTGAAAAGCTTCCACTGGTTATTCTCACATACCAGAGCATGTGTGAGTGTTGGACTACAAAACCACAGCAAGGACATGTGTGGTAAAGTAATCATTTCACCTTTAATCCCTTTTATTTTATTTGTACTGTATCTTGCAACTAGTAACTGTTAATGCTTGCATATATCTGCATATCTGTTCTGAACTGTATATGTTAGATTTTAATACCGACCCATTTAGGGGTTAATAAATATATAAAATTTAGAAGGCTTGTCTTGTATTTATCTGGTGAACCCGGCACTCACTGGTGGTGAGTGTGGTTTTTATATGAAAGAGGACTCAGGGTGTGGCCACAGCGGTGTTGGTGCACGGAGGATCTTTCACAGGGGGGCTTCCTTTTTTCGGGTGGTATCCTTTAACCCCCCTTTTCTGACCCCCGATAACTTCCGCAACTCCCACGGACCCTCTGGAGGTGTCAGTTTTCCGGCGGTGTGACAACATATTCTACTTTAGTCCCCGAATTCTCTGGGAAATAGTCGAACATAGGCCCGCCTCTTCCTCGGCCCACAAACTCCTCCTAGCCCCTTCCATTGGCCAAAGGGGGTGTCCTGGAAGGTCTGCTAGCCCTCCCTCTAGCCCCTCAGCGAGGGAACTTCAGGGGGAGGGCACTGATCTCAGAAAATATTTTTCTTTTTTTTTTTTTTTTTTTTTTTTTTTACTTCCTGCATTCCGGTTTTCTCCTGTTCTGGGACCTCTTCTCTCACTCTGTGAGACACAGTACCTGGGATCCCTTTTGTGCAGCCTCTCTGCAGCAGTCAGTAAGCGGACATCTTCTCAGTGGTCTGGTAGGCTACCCTCCTGGGTTCCCCTTGTTTCCCTTTCCCTCGCTGCCATGTGCTACCGTGAAGAGTCATCTCACCCTTCGGACCCTTTTGGTGCCACCACATTTTATACTTACGCCTGCTGTAACAAAGTTACCATGCAGACAGCCTGAGTCTATCTGCTCTCTCTGCCATCAATCTCAGCCAGTAAAGGAGCCTCCTGGCCCCTCTCAGGCTCATCCTTCCCTGGATTGGGCAGTCACTCTCACCCAAGCCATTGGTAACCTTGCCAGATTTAACCAGTCTGTGGTGGAGATGCTCTGTCGGCTGCTTCTAGGGATCTCCCCGGGTGCCCTGATTGTTCCCGTTCCAGGTCCAGGAGCCGACCCCGCAAGAGGACCAGAAAGTCCTACAGATCACGGTCCTCATCCCCTTCTCCTGGGCACTCTTCAGATAGGGCCTCAACTCATGGCTCCAACCCGACAAGCGGAACTCTTTCTCCCCCGCTTGCTCTGTTTCTCCAGGGGACTCCGACTTGGAGCATCAGCAAGGCACTTCTATATCCGCTGCTATGCGGGAGCTCATCCGTGCAGTCAGAGATACCCTGCAAATCTCAGAGGACACGGATCCTGCCTCTCAGGAGGACATCTCCTTCCACCACAGCCATCGCCCTCCTCTAGTCTTTCCCAATCACGGGGCTTTTGACCACATCTTGAAGGAACAATGTCTTCACCCAGACCGTCCTCTGTCTTCTACTAAAAAGTCGGACGTTCTCTTTCCCTTCCGAGACCAGTGTGTCTGTGTCTCCAAGTGGTCAGAGCCTCCTGCGGTGGACCCCGTGATTGCTAGGCTTTCCAAAGTTACTATTCTGCCTTTGGCGGACTCTGCCTCTCTCAGTGATCCCTCTAACAAGAAGATGGACTCCCTCACCAAAGCAGCCTTCACTGTGGCTGTCTCTTCTCTGCGGCCTTCCTTCGCTGCCACTTGGGTCAGCAAGGCCTGCATATCCTGGGCCAAACAGCTCCAGGCCTCTGATGTAGCTTTCCTTCAAGACAACCAGCTGCTGATCGCACAGGTACTGCAGGAATTGAGTGATGCTTCCCTGGAAGCAGCTTGCCGTTCGGCCAAGGCGGACGCTAATGCTGTGGATATCTGCCGTACAGTTTGGAATTGTTTGTGGAACACGGAGGCCGCCTCCAAGAAGGTGGTTGTGGCCTTTCCTTTTTCTCGGGATGAACAGGGACGGCTTTTTGGCAAGGGCGTAGAGAAGCTTATCTCTGAGGCCACGGGAGGTAAAAGTTCTCTCCTCCCACAGAGGCGTTCTATATGCCAGTCATCATTTTCTAGCCATTCTCAGCGCTTTTGCTCCTTTCGTGGGTCCTCCTCTCGCTCCAGAGGTCGGTCTCCTCGAGACTCCTGCTCCAAGAAGCCCTCTTGCAATCCCAGGCCTTTCTGGCAGCCCCGTGCCAAGCCCTCCAAGCCTTCTGCCCCCAAGTCCTCCTCAGCATGAAGGTTTTCCCCCACTCAGGGTCCCTCAGGTGGGGGGATGTCTGCTCTCTTTCCAGGAGATCGAGTTTGCCAACGTCGATAACGCCTGGATTCGAGAGGTGGTGTTAACCGGCTACTCCATCGAGTTCTCCTCCCTTCCAGACAGAAGATTTTTTCCGTCCACTTTGCCTTCTTCCCCCGCTTGAGCGTCCGCATTTCTCCAAGCTATCTCCACTTTCCAGTGGCAATGAGACATCGTCCCCGTGCCCACTTCAGAGCGTTTCCAGGGTTACTACTCCAGCCTGTTCACCGTCCCTAAGAAGGACGGCTCTCTTCGCCCTATACTGGATCTCAAGGGGCTCACCAGGTTCATCCTTGTCCACAGGTTCTGCATGGAGTCCCTGAGATCAGTGGTGGCTTCCCTGGAGACGGACAAATTTCTTTCGTCCATAGACATCTGCAATGCTTATCTCCACATTCCCATTGCGATAGGCCATCAGCGTTTTATTCGTTTTGCGGTGGGTTCTCAAATTTCCAGTTTGCCACTCTCACCTTCAGGCTGGCCTCGGTCCCCCTGGTCTTCTGCAAGGCGGCTCTCATGGCCATCCTTTGTTCCAGAGGATTTGCTGTGATTCCATACTTGGATGACCTCCTAGTCAAAGCCCCCTCCAGGGTGGACAGTCTCTCCAGATTGTGGATCATCTTGGACCTCCTTCGCCGATTCCGCTGGCTCATCAATGAGGAAAAGTCCTGTATCGTGGAATTCCTGGGTATGATCCTCGAAACACACCAGAGCAGGATTCTTCTTCCTCGCCTGATTCTCCTGCCTCTTTGAGTTTGTCAAGAGCTTCTTTGGTGGCTCTCCTCCCCAGGAATATCCTAGGGGAAGTCCTTCCTTCCCCTCCGTTGGCAGGTGATCTCCACCGATGCAAGTCTTTCCGGCTGGGAAGCGGTTTTCGGTGCCTTGACCGTTCAGGGCATGTGATGCAGGGAGGAGTCCTCTCTCCAGATCAACCTGCTGGAACTGAGGGCCATCTTCCCAAACCTGTCTCATTGGACCTCTCTTCTCCAAGGTCTGTGCCCAGGCCGACAACTGTGCCGCAGTCACCTACCTGAAGCATCAGGGGGGCATCAGGAGGGCATCAGTAGCCGTACAGCCCTTCTAGAAGCTTCCGGCACTCTCCTGTGGGCAGAGCGTCACATTCCGGCTCTTTCAGCGGTCCACATTCCGGGCGTGGATAATTGGACAGCAGACTACCTAAGCTGAGAAAAACTTGACCCGAGCGAGTGGTCTCTTCATCTGGAAATTTTCCTCCAGCTGTGTTCCCAGTGGGACACACCCGACGTTGACCTCTTCGCCTCCTGCCTGAACCACAAGATTCCCAGGTACATGGCCAGGTCCCTAGACCCTCGAGACAACGCAGCCGACGCTCTCGTAATTCCCTGGTTGGATTTCCGTCTTCTGTATCTGTTTCCTCCTCTTCTTCTCCTCCCTCTGGTTCTCAAGAAGCTCAATTCCGAGGGGGTTCCCTCTGTCTTGGTGGCTCCGGATTGGACCCACCGGGCCTGGTACGTGGATCTCATGTTCCTGTTGGCAGATGCTCCTTGGCCTCTTCCCCTGCAGATGGACCTCATGTCTCAATGGCCACTGTTCCACCCCACCTCTACCTTACATCAGCTGCATTTAACGGCGTGGATGTTGAAGCCGAGGTTCTGAGGCGTTGTGGGTTTTCAGAACCCATTAACCAGACCATGCCTAAGGCCCTGGAAACCCCAGTTGGCCAAGATCTACCACCACATTTGGAAGGCCTACGTCCGCTGGTGTGAGAGTAACAACTATCATGCACTCTCCTTCTCTCTTCCCAGGATCATAGCCTTTCTCCAGTCCAGTCTGGATCAAGGTCTTGGTCTTCCCTTCCTTAAGGGACAGATTTCTGCCCTGTCTATCCTTTTTCAGAAGATCTTGGCCTTCTGCCCTCAGGTGAAGACCTTCCTACAGGGTGTGGCGCACTGTGCTCCGCCTTATTGTCCACCCATGGGATCTTAATCTCATCCTCGAGGTGCTTCAGGATCCTCCCTTTGAGCCCTTGCACGATATTCTGCTTCATCTTCTGTTTTGGAAGGTCGCTTTCCTGGTGGCCATTACGTCCATTCGCAGGGTCTCCTAGCTTGCTGCCCTTTACCGGCAGTCTCCCTTTCTGGTTCTCCACAGGGACAAGGTTGCTCTTGGTCTGCCACCATCCTTTCTGCCTAAGGTGGTTTCCTCTTTTCACATCAACGAGGACATTGTCTTGCCATCCTTCTGTCCGGACCCCAAGCACCTTGGGGCGGTTTCCTTCACTAACTGGATGTTGTCCGGGCAGTTCGGGTCTACTTGTCACTCACTGACCCTTTCCGTCATTCAAACGCCTTGTTCATCCTCCCAGAGGGCTCTCGCAAGGGCCTGCCTGCTTCCAATCCATCTCCAGATGGATTCGGTCTGTGATCAAGGAAGCCTATCAGCTTAAGGGTAAGGACCTGCCCTAGGACCATCGGAGCCTCCTGGGCTGATCGAAATCAGGCCTCTTCCGCCCAGGTCTGCAAGGCTGCCACCTGGGCTTCTATCCACACTTTCATAAGGTTTACCAGTTCCATTCTGTGGCCTCTGCCGATGCCAGCTTGGGTCACAAAGTTATGCAAGCAGCTGTGTAAATATACAGTACAGACCAAAAGTTTGGACACACCTTCTCATTCCAAGAGTTTTCTGTATTTTCATGACTATAAAAATTGTAGATTCACACTGAAGGCATCAAAACTATGAATTAACACATGTGGAATTATATACTTAACAAAAAAGTGTGAAACAACTGAAAATATGTCTTATATTCTAGGTTCTTCAAAGTAGCCACCTTTTGCTTTGATTACTGCTTTGCACACTCTTGGCATTCTCTTGATGAGCTTCAAGAGGTAGTCACCTGAAATGGTCTTCCAACAGTCTTGAAGGAGTTCCCAGAGATGCTTAGCACTTGTTGGCCCTCTTGCCTTCACTCTGCTGTCCAGCTCACCCCAAACCATCTCGATTGGGTTCAGGTCTGGTGACTGTGGAGGCCAGGTCATCTGGCGTAGCACCCCATCACTCTCCTTCTTGGTCAAATAGCCCTTACACAGTCTGGAGGTGTGTTTGGGGTCATTGTCCTGTTGAAAAATAAATGATGGTCCAACTAAACGCAAACCGGATGGAATAGCATGCCGCTGCAAGATGCTGTGATAACCATGCTGGTTCAGTATTCCTTCAATTTTGAATAAATCCCCAACAGTGTCACCAGCAAAGCACTCCCACGCCATCACACCTCCTCCTCCATGCTTCACGGTGGGAACCAGGCATGTAGAGTCCATTCGTTCACCTTTTCTGCGTCGCACAAAGACACGGTGATTGGAACCAAAGATCTCAAATTTGGACTCATCAGACCAAAGCACAGATTTCCACAGGTCTAATGTCCATTCCTTGTGTTCTTTAACCCAAACAAGTCTCTTCTGCTTGTTGCCTGTCCTTAGCAGTGGTTTCCTAGCAGCTATTTTACCATGAAGGCCTGCTGCACACAGTCTCCTCTTAACAGTTGTAGAGATGTGTCTGCTGCTAGAATTCTGTGTGGCATTGACCTGGTCTATAATCTGAGCTGCTGTTAACCTGCGATTTCTGAGGCTAGTGACTCGGATGAACTTATCCTCCGCAGCAGAGGTGACTCTTGGTCTTCCTTTCCTGGGGCGGTCCTCATGTGAGCCAGTTTCTTTGTAGCGCTTGATGGTTTTGGCCACTGCACTTGGGGACACTTTCAAAGTTTTCCCAATTTTTCGGACTGACTGACCTTCATTTCTTAAGGAAGCTAAAGCATAAGAGGGCTGATGGAGTCACTGGGCCTTGCTCTGTGGTGGACCATACAGGAACATCTCAATAAATTAGAATATCTTTGAAACGTTTATTTATTTCAATAATTACATTTAAAAAGTGACCTCCTATATTTTATAGATTCTTTACACCCAGAGTGTTCTAGTTCAAGTGTTTTATTTCTGTAAATGTTGAGTATGGATTACAGGTAATGAAAACCAAAATCTAAGAAAATTAGAATATTGTAAAAAAGTTCAGTATTGTAAATTCAGTGTGTCACCTGCCAAGGTTCCATAAGCCTTTAAATGGTCCCTCAGTCTGGTTCAGTAGGACACACAATCATGGAAGACGACGATTATGGATTGTATTATTGAATTACTGAAATGAATGAACGTTTCAAAAATATTCTAATTTACTGAGATGCCCCTGTAAGTAGTGAGATGACCTGGGAGGACTTATGTGAGGCTCCTCCTCAGTAATAAGATTATAATTGAAATACCTTCAAATTTACATAAATTCCCATAATGCACTGCCTGAGTATCTCCTTAAGTTCAATGAGTGTTGCACTGAGGTTGTCCCTGTGAGGATGCTGCGCATTACGTGTAGAGTGTGTTCTGCACTCCTGATGTTAATGTGGGCTGGTCCGGAGCCGCTGCTAAGTGTGCCTGCTGGCGGAGGCTCGGAGCGGCTGCTAAGTGTGCTTACTGGCGGAGACCTGGAGCCGCCTGCTATAAGTGGTGACTGAGGCTGGGCAGTAGTACCTGCCATTCTTTATAGTCTCTGCTGTTTCCCTGAAGCTTACTCTATAAAATTTTTATAAATTACGAAGAAAATGAACCATGAAGAAAAAGAGCTCAGAATTTTCCAAACCTGTAAATTTTTTTTTTTTTTTTTAAATTCTACAAAATTTCAGCTGCCGGACCCCTGTCCTAGCGATCCCACAGCCATCCCAGGCTAGGATCAGCAAGCTCCGCCCACAGCAGCATAAAATCCATTTTCTAAGAAATTTTGCTTCATTTGATTTATTGTTTTCACTGTTCAGTAAGCTTAGGGAGAGTTCCTGCAAAGGATTCTGGGAAATTATGCTAATTTTTCAGTTTCTATCGGTCACAGAAATAAATTATTCAAAATGGCTGCCAGGTAGGCGGTCCATGTCAGAAGGCAATACAGATCAGCACCAGAAGCATGGTCTTTCTGAGATATCCAGGCTGCCCCCTTGCTGGTCAGCATCTGGTTCTTGGCTGGTAATGATAGCAAAGATCACTGATCGCTGGGATCACTTAAAGGGACACCTTTGTCAGATTAGTCTGAGCATCTATAGAATCTTTAAAGGGGGTTGTTTAAGTTTAGAGAAACATGGCTCCATTTTTCACAGTCAAGAGACGGACATGGTCATGTGAATAAGGTCCTACTGAATGGTGGGTTGCGACAACGGCTCAGTAATCCTAATCCCCCTGGTAAAGAGGCTGCTAATAGCTGTGGTATAAGGCGAGGGTCACAGGACGACTTTGCCCACTTTTCATACGACCAAAGATTGCCAGGGTGCCTTGTGACCCACATTGTAACCCGAAGGGTACAGCGACTCCTAATCACAAAAAGAGGGAACACTGACAGATATTTTTTGAGATTAGTAGTTGTAGCACCCTTTGGGTCACAATATGACTCGATTTACTTACATTAGTGAAGAATTCGCAGAGCACTACGTCACTTTATGGTCACGCAACAGGAGTTGCGGCAAAAGTTGCCATGCTTCCTTCACCTAATGTGCCGCACTACTCCTCCCCAATCTCTAGAATGGAAATGAGATCTGCCCAGACTTTTGGAACATGAATGTAACAGACAGACCATCACCCCCCCATCACACTACATTTGCATACTTTCCCATGGTGCATTGCCTTTAACTCTCCTTTGGTTAAATAGATGTCCCACTGAAGTTACCCATGTATGAGGGTTGTTGTAGTGTTCTTTAGAGACTGCTGCGCGAGCAGGAGGGGGACACAGTGATAGGCAACTGGGTGTTCCCATAGACTGAGTTAGTCAGTTGTGACAATGCTTGAGCTTTGTCTGAGCATAGATAGAAGTAAAGTTAAGGAAGCTAAAGCATAAGAGGGCTGATGGAGTCATTGGGCCTTGCTCTGTGGTGGACCATACAGGAACATCTCAATAAATTAGAATATCTTTGAAACGTTTATTTATTTCAATAATTACATTTAAAAAGTGACCTCCTATATTTTATAGATTCTTTACACCCAGAGTGTTCTAGTTCAAGTGTTTTATTTCTGTAAATGTTGATTATGGATTACAGGTAATGAAAACCAAAATCTAAGAAAATTAGAATATTGTAAAAAAGTTCAGTATTGTAAATTCAGTGTGTCACCTGCCAAGGTTCCCTAAGCCTTTAAATGGTCCCTCAGTCTGGTTCAGTAGGACACACAATCATGGAAGACGCCGATTATGGATTGTATTACTGAATTACTGAAATGAATGAACGTTTCAAAAATATTCTAATTTACTGAGATGCGCCTGTAAGTAGTGAGATGACCTGGGAGGGCTTATGTGAGGCTCCTCCTCAGTAATAAGATTATAATTGAAATACCTTCAAATTTACATAAATTCCCATAATGCACTGCCGGAGTATCTCCTTAAGTTCAATGAATGTTGCACTGAGGTTGTCCCTGTGAGGATGCTGCGCATTACGTGTAGAGTGTGTTCTGCACTCCTGATGTTAATGTGGGCTGGTCCGGAGCCGCTGCTAAGTGTGCCTGCTGGCGGAGGCTCGGAGCGGCTGCTAAGTGTGCTTACTGGAGGAGACCTGGAGCCGCTGCTAAGTGTGCCTGCTGGTGGACGCCTTGAGCTGCTGCTATAAGTGGTGACTGAGGCTGAGCAGTAGTACCTTCCATTCGTTATAGTCTCTGCTATTTCCCTGAAGTTTACTCTATAAAATATTTATAAATTACGAAGAAAATGAACCATGAAGAAAAAAAAGCTCAGAATTTTCCAAACCTGTAAATTTTTTTTTTTTTTTTTAATTTTACAAAATTTCAGCTGCCGGACCCCTGTCCTAGCGATCCCACAGCCATCCCAGGCTAGGATCAGCAAGCTCCGCCCACAGCAGCATAAAATCCATTTTCTAAGAAATTTTGCTTCATTTGATTTATTGTTTTCACCGTTCAGTAAGCTTAGGGAGAGTTCCTGCAAAGGATTCTGGGAAATTATGCAAATTCTTCAGTTTCTATTGGTCACAGAAATAAATTATTCAAAATGGCTGCCAGGTAGGCGGTCCATGTCAGAAGGCAATACAGATCAGCACCAGAAGCATGGTCTTTCTGAGATATCCAGGCTGCCCCCTTGCTGGTCATCATCTGGTTCTTGGCTGGTAATGGTAGCAAAGATCACTGATCGCTGGGATCACTTAAAGGGACACCTTTCTCAGATTAGTCTGAGCATCTATAGATCTTTAAAGGGGGTTGTTTAGGTTTAGAGAAACATGCGGCGGCCAAGGCCTGTGAAAATCTGCTGAAGTCGGGCACCTCCACATGCTCCAACTCATGATCCACGTCTACTGTGGGGGTCTGGGCGGTTACCCTAGAAAGTCCGTCAGCATTCTGGTTCTCTGTCTTGACCGATACTTAATGCGGTAATTGAACTTAGACATTCGGGCTATCCACCTCTGCTCTAACGCCCCGAGCTTGGCATTTTCCAGGTGAGCTAGTGGGTTGTTGTCAGTCAGTACTAAAACTTCAGCACCGGTCAAATATTCAGAGAATTTCTCGGTCATGGCCCATACCAGTGCCAACAGCTCCAACTTAAATGAACTATAATTCTCGGGGTTTCTTTCAGAATCTCTCAAAGACCGGCTGCCGTATGCTATGACCCTCTCCTGGCCATCCTGAAGCTGGGAAAGCACTGCTCCAAGACCATACAGGCTTGCATCTGTATACAGCTGGAACGGCAAGTGGTAATCAGCATATGCCAAGATTGGGGCTGTTGTCAGTGCATCCTTCAATGCCTGGAAGGCTTGTTCCTGTTCAGGTCCCCACTTCACGGACCGGTTCTTTGGACCACCGGATGTGCCTCGTAGGAGAGCATTAAGTGGTGCTGCTACCTTGGCGAAATCCTTAATAAACCGTCGATAGTAACCGGCTACTCCAAGGAACGCCCTCACTTCTCGCAGGGTAGTCGGTATTGGCCAATCTTGAACAGCCGCTATCTTGTCTCTTGATGGCCTCACCCCTTCTCCTGATACGCGGTGACCCAAGTAATCAATTTCAGATTGGAACAACCGACATTTACTGGGTTTCAATTTGAGCCCATGTTCCCGCAATCTTCGAAATACTTGCCCCAACTGGTGGAGATGGTCTTCAAAGGTTGCAGAATACACTATAATGTCATCCAAGTAGATGAGAGTGAACTCAAAGTTGAAGTCACCGAGACATTTCTCCATCAACCGCTGAAACGTTCCGGGTGCATTTGTCAACCCGAAGGGCATCTGGTTAACTTCGTATAGTCCCATGGGCAAGATGAATGCCGTCTTCTCCTTGTCTTTTGTGGCCATCGGCACCTGCCAATACCCACTAGCCAGATCTAGTGAGGAGAAGTACCGGGCTCTCCCCAGCGCTGAGAGAGACTCCTCAATCCGTGGCAAGGGGTAGGAATCTCGTACGGTGCAAGCGTTTAACTTCCGATAGTCTACGCAAAATCGGATGGACCCATCTTTCTTTCTTACTAACACCACAGGAGCTGCCCAGGGACTTTGGCTTTCTTGGATGATCCCACCCTGTAGCATCTTAGCTAACAGTTCTTTCACTTCCTGATACAACTGTGGAGGAATTTGTCGGTAGCGCTCTCTAATTGGAGGGGTGTCTCCTGTGGGAATCTCATGGTAGATCCCTGTGGTACATCCAAAATCTTCAGCATACCGTGCAAAGGCGGCTCGGTTCTCCCATAACAGCTCATCTACCTTCTGCACCCTTTCCAGAGAACATGAACTTGCATCCATCTTCATCTGTTCTCGAATTGCACGGCCATTCCATTCAGAGGTGGGTTCCTCATCTTCTCCCATGGACACAATTACGGTCCACTCATCCCTTTCAGTCGGCTTCAGCTGCATTGGAGTTACTTTCCTTACTTCCTCCGGAGTCACATAGATGTTAGCCAGCTGCCTCCCTGGGGTCAGGTCCACACTCTGGTCCTGAGTGTTTACACATCGAAGTGGTACTCTTCCATTGCGAACTATTGCCAAGGAACGGGCCACTAGTGGATCAACACCTCCTTCGGCTGCCTGCAGTGGTTCTACCAACACAGCTATGCCCTCTAGTTTCCGACAGGTGCCTACGGGCATGGACACTATTGTCTCCCGACTGGGTGGCAGTGTAACTTTTGTATGCAAAGGAACTGAAATTCGAGCCAGAGGACGTTGTGCATCCGAACTTTTCTGTAAGCCACATGTCCGGATCAGCCGCTGGAAAGCTGTTTGAGTAGGCCGATGGGTGGTGGTTTCTTTCCAATAACCGTGACCTTTCTTTTCAAAGAGGATCTGATCTAATTCTTTTAACACATTCATCCCCAAAATGACAGGGACCTTTACTTCATGTGACTCCTGTACCACCACAATGCCTTTCCTACCTAGATCTTGGCCACATACCCGGACATTCATCCAGGCCACTCCCACGACTGGAACTGGTAACTGGTTAGCTGCGACCACTCGTATGAATGTATGGGGATCATATTTCACATGTTGCTGGAAGTACCGTTCATAACAGTCTCTACTCAAGGTCGTTACTTGGGAACCCGTGTCAATCATCCCGGTAACCGGAATACCCTCCATTTCCACCTGTATAACAGGACTTGCAGCGATCAGGTCATCATTAGGGCATTCTCCCCACATAGTCTTCTTGTCAGTCTCCCCTACTACACGCCCTACAGCAGCAGGGGACTTCAGTTTAACGGCGGTCTCTCATAAGTTTGTCGCTGCTCTGGACATCTAGCAGCAACGTGGCCCATCCGTCCACACTCCCAGCAGCGTATCTCCCGTCGTTCTGGCCATCTGTTTGGGCCCCTTCGGTAAGCCCCTTCGATTTCTCCTGAGCACTGCACTAAATGATTTGGACCCCTTCGGTAGGTCCTATCCTCATCCCTCCAGCGGGGTGGTGGGTGATTCTGATTTTCTGGGTATGGACGGCTCACCCTTTCACCTCCAGTTTTCTGGAAGTCTGCAATTTTCATAGAATGTTCATCACAACGGGTGTGCAAGTGTTCCATTTGTTCTTGCAGTTTCTGCATTACTGTGAGAATTTCTTTAACCGTCCCTTTTTCTACTGTCTCTGAGCCAGAACTAGCCCCCTGTGACAAAGTAACTCCAACTGCAGTCTGGGGCCTCGGGACCATACTATTGGCACGGGAGATGGCCTCTACCTGTACATCATGGAATTTAGCATCAGTCTCTCGTCGTATAAAATCCTGCATAGTCACAGTTAAACTGCCGTCACGTATCCCCAGGACAAACTGGTCACGGAGAGTCCGATCAGGGTTACAGAAGGCTGGCGAGCCCCCTCTTTCCTTCCCTTGAATATCTCGGAGCAGTTCTTGTAGGGCATTTGCATATTGGGGAAGGCTTTCATTCTCCTGTTGTACCCTCTGGAAGAACCGAGCCTGCAGAGACCCCAGCAATGCAGTTTCTCCATAGATGGTTTCTAGAATCTGGACTACTTGCTCAAATGTCTGCCTTTGTTCAAATGGCCTCAGTATCACCGTGGTCTTAGCATCCCCTTGTAATGTCAATATTGCTAGCTCTACTTGTACTTCTGGTGCGGTCTGGTACATTCGCTGTATCATTTGTATCTGTTCCACCCACATACTCACTGACATATTATTGCCATCAAATTTAGCTAACTGACTCATTATAGCCCCTGCTGGCATTCTTCCTCCAGCATCATTCTCTCTAACGGGTGCGTCACCGTCCATTCTGGTAAGCGGATCCTGCCGACTACGCCAATTTGTGAACCGAGAGCAAGGCAGGTGGTTTGGACTCCGCAACCAGAAATGAACACACACGCGGTAGTTCAAGAAAAGAATATATATTTACTATAAGTTAATAAAGGCTATTTGAAGGTAAAATGACAGGGATAAAGACAAGCAAAATATACAATATAGCATGAACAATTTCAAGGCAAATTCTGCAATGGTTTCCACTTTTACTCTGTCCACTTCTGCAGTATGGACACTGAATGAACAATATACTCAAAACTATCCCTAACTGACCCTGACATCACATTTGGGTGCACCCCCTTTTCCCCAGTGGTCCAGGTGGACCGCTTACAGTCCGTAGAAGCGCGCGGTGGGGCCCAAAGTCGTTCCTTTCTTTTATAGTGAAGCGTCCTCTCCTCACTGTTATCAGGATCTCAGGAGAAATGAAGTTCTCTTTAACAGGGAAACCCAATGAATGCAATGTAATCCAACAGCAGATTCCACTCAGCACACTGACAGTCCTGCCGAATCCATACACTGAGCTGGGATGTAAGCCGGGATTTAGCAGGTGCTGTCCAGTACATCAACAGCACTGCGAGTCTCTATCTGTGGTATCCAAATACACAGTCAATGTCAGTCTCACTGATCAGCCACTGAGCACAGTTCCTTTCACGTGGACTCACTAGTCCTGTTGTCTCTTTACACTCTGTTTGTCTCTGGACCAAGATACAGCTTAGCTGTACAGAAAAATATCCACACCAGTTCCATACAACACTTGCCAAGATGGCTGCTGCTCTCTCTCTCGTCACTTCCTGCTTCTCTGCTCACACTCTGTCTGCAGAACAGACAGGCTGATATAAAAGGGGGGGGGGGTCTCACTCCAGCATCATGTCACAATTACAATGGCTGCTGTCTTAAAGGAACAGAATCACAGAAATACATTCAACATTAACAATTTATACACAAAAAAAAAAAAGTTTTGGACAAAATTGGGCGTCTCTTACACTTTTTTTCCTCTTTTTTATTGCTCTGCCAGGCCTTCACCGCAGCAGTTTTCAGTTGCTGTTTGTTTGTGGGCCTTTCTGTCTGAAGTTTAGTTTTTAACAAGTGAAATGCTGCTCAATTGGTTTGAGATCAGGTGACTGATTTGGCCATTCAAAAATATTCCACTTCTTTGCTTTAATAAACTCCTGGATTGCTTTGGCTTTATGTTTTGGGTCATTGTCCATCTGTCTTTTCAGACCTCATAGTATAATCATCGGAGACCCAGGGGAGGATACAAACAAAAAAAAAAAAGCTACTTACCTCTCCCTGGATCCGATGCACTTCGGTGCGCTACTTCGGCCATCTTGAATGCTGGACCAGATCTCGCATGATCCAGGCCGGCGTCGCAACGCATAATGACGTCGGCTGACGTCTGGGATGTCACCAAACAGGCCCGAAACCTGTCGGAGCGCAGGAAAGGTAAGTAACGTTTTTAATGTTCGTTCACCTCCCCTGGGCTTCCAATCGTTATACTCAGCGGTCTGAAAAGCCCCCCAAGTATAATGATAGCAGTGTTTGTGGGGTTCGCCGTAGCGGCTGCCACAGGGCTCCGGGCCCCATAATGTCCCGGGCCCTGTG
This sequence comes from Leptodactylus fallax, assembly GCA_947044405.1. NCBI lineage: Eukaryota > Metazoa > Chordata > Amphibia > Anura > Leptodactylidae > Leptodactylus > Leptodactylus fallax. Next base: position 5,325,632 of record CAMRHE010000005.1, on the reverse strand, counting down.
GCAGCTGCTACCCCGGTATTTACGCCCCTGCACACACACATACACAGCATGTAAATAACAGTGATTCAAGGAGTAGCAAGTAAAATAAAGCCAAGAAAATGGTACATAAGAGGTACACTGAGTATTTAGCAATTCTATGGATGTATTTGCAGATCATTTTTGGAAGCTAGATAACCTCTTTAAGTATTTGCATAATTCAGACAATCAGAGTCTTCCAAACAGTCCACTGAGAAAGTCAGTGGAATATATGAAATGCTTCACTACCTCCATGCTTACCCTGGAGATAGCAGGATTGTAGGAGATTCTGGTGTCTCCACCATGATCAGCACTGATACTCAAAAGCAGAAATTTTGTACCAAAGTTGCCATATCTTATGGTTGTCAATGGGCTAAAGGTGATAATCCACCTGTCTAAGGCTTTATTCACATCACATTTTTTTTGAATCCGTTCAGCTTATCCATTTAACAGATACAAAAAAAAAAACAAGGACACAAAAACATAGTATGTATACACTTCTCTCTATGAAAACAGATGGCCATCCATTTTCAATACTTTTTTGCATTAAAAAGATGTAAAAAACATGACGTGAATAGACCCCAATAGTGCTGGACGAGTGTTTGCTCATTTATCAGGTGACTGAAAGCAGCCACTGTTTGGTGGCAACATATCACCCTGTGTAATAAGGGCTGTGCTGCCGACAAACAATGATAGTATATGCTTGGGGAATGATCACTTTACTAATTTCTCCTCCTGCATGTGGTCTGCAGGTTGTTGCTCATTCAGATACAGTATATGCTTAGGGAGGTACTACACCTAAGATTTATTACATCAGTATTTGGAGCATGCCTTACAAAAGATGTAGTAACTACTTAGTATGAATGAGATCTTCCATATAAATGCCAGTCAGTTATATAAAATACATATATACACCATATTATTACCGGACTCAATCTGGATATCATTTTTCATTATGATTATAACTTCCATTGTCTTTAGCTTTGGTTACACTGCAGAAAATGACCTATTATTTAGTGACCTAATAGTTGTCACCTTTCATTGTGATATGATCATTTCTTGTATTGTGCTATTAGTTGATGGCCATTGTATTTGAATATCCTAGAAATAATTGAGAATGTGGGCGCAGGTAGTTGTTAGCACCGGAAGTGCTGTATAATAATAGCCTACATTAGTGTAATAGAGGTAACTTATCATATCAAGTGCTTTTCATGATTCCTACAATGTAAAGACATGTTCTTTACATTTTATTTTCTTGCTGCTGCTGTAGCTGATCATTTGTTCCACTTTAAAAGATTTACATATACATACGTATTCATCGTAAGACATGACTATAAAGACAGATGGGCACCGCCAATACATTAACAAAGTACAAATCAATATGTTAAACACTGAATTGGAACCGAACAAAGACAATGCAACAAGTGCACTTAACGATTGCACTTCCAAAAGTATCCTGTGTTAAATCACAAATAAAAAAAAAAATCCATAAAAACATACTTAGGCTGAGGCCCCATGTTGTGGAAACGCTTTTTTTTTTTTTTTTTGCTGTTTTTTTTTTGAGCCAAAGTCAGGAGTAGATTAAGCAGAAGGCAGAAATATAAGTAGTTCCTATTCCTTCCGTAGCCATTCTTGGCTTTGGCTAAAAAAAAAAGCTGCCTTTCCGCAACGTGGGGCCTCAGCTTTAAAGATTTAAAGAACTTTTCACCAATTCTTACCATCTGTTAATAGACGCTGCTCTACTGATTCCAGCACAGATGGAATTTTCTCTCTAGCCCCCACCGTTTCTGAGCAACAAGTGCAGGTGGTTTTGTTACCTTATCTAAATTCTGTAATATCAGGTGGGTGATGTCAGGCAGGGAGCATGATTCAGAGCTCCAATCAGAGCCAGCAAGTGTCAGAGCTCAGAATCACAGCCTTTGTCTGCCCCTGCCAGACACCGCCCTCCTGACAGTACAGAGACTATATCAGGCATATCAGGAACCAAAATTAAAGCATTGATTGCTCAGGAATGGTGGGGGCTAGAGAAATAATTTCAACTATGCCAGAATCAGTGGAGCTGTGCCTAATAAATTATGTAAAGAGCTGGACTAGTTGGAAGTGGTGAAAGGTCTTCTTTAAAGCGAGTCTGTCAGCAGGAGAATAAGTATCAAACTAATGACAGTAATTTGTAGGCGGCTTCTACACTTGCCAAACATGCCTTTCTTATTCTGCATTGCAGTTCCAATTTCATTAAAGGGGTTATCTGGTTTCTAAGATTGATGGCCTATCCTTAGATCTGTGGGGGTCTGACTCCCGAAATCACCAGTACCAAGGCAGTGCTCACTCTTTTAGAGACATTTCTTCTCCTGCTGGGGCTTCACTTTCCACTCTGGATAACTGCCCCTAATTGCAGACAGTGTGACAAAGTGGAAGATGTCACTCAATCAATGAGGGGGGCAGCACTTAGGGGCGATCTAAAAGCAGAGAGTGAAGCCCTCTTTAATGTTCTGCTCCATGTCCATTTACCTCTCCTCACTGCACACAGTACATAATAAAATTAAATGTGGCCAAAGTGGCCACTAAATGGTTCAGTATTTGCAATAAAGAAAGGAGTTATCTATTGCCTTTCTCTTATGTCCAAAATTACATCAGGTGTGGCAAGACTCTGCCAATTAATAGAACATATGTCTGATGCTTGTTGAATGGTTGCATTGTCAACTGTTGCACCAACATGCCTCAAATTGGGCCTAGAGGATTCTGAACAAACCCTTTTAAATTTTAATATATAGACATTGTCCTTCCCTGTTTTATACAGATTATATACCGGTAGCTTCTTTGGTCTCTTTACATAGAATGTAAATTGAATTGAATTCCTATACCACTTGTTTAAAACTGTTAATGTCCATGCTGGTGGTTATGGACATCTTTTTGCTGAAATCTTTTGGTTGTAACATTTACTTCCTAGATTCAAAATTAAGCAAGTTTTCAAATTGTATTCATTCTGTGTAACTGCTTTACATAGCTGGCTATTCTGCTGTTTGTGAACAGCACATTGCCGCTAGTTGTGTCAGCTCTAATCCTCCTATCAGTTTTAGAGATGGCAGATGGGAAGAAGGGTGTAGATTTTGCTGCCCGATTTTGAGCCTGCTATTTTTGAGATAAAACAACGTAGCTGTTCCACATTAGCTCCCTCTCCTTCTCTCAGTATTAGGGTCTGTTTCAACACAGCAGCTGCTGCACGTGTCCACATGATTATATAAGTAAACACCTGTATAATTACGTGATCATTGGTGGCTGCATGTGGATAGTGTTTGGTTGAAATTGACTCTAAAGATGACAAGTGCTGTGATATGGATGTAAAACACATTCAAGTAAAGCTTTGTGACGAATGAAAGTCACAACCGACTTTTGACTATAGACTTCATCAGGTTTGGATTTTCTGCGACTGTCGTGTCGCAATCTCATGTCGTCACATGTTGCAATGCAATACATTGATACTATGTCTGAGGCTAGGACTACACGGCAACAAAAATTTCAGAGAGGCAGAGGAGGAAGTACATGGCAGATCAAACAGTGGAAAGAGGGAAAACATCCAAGTCCTCAGGGAGGGCAGATCATACAGCCTGTACTGTACAAACAATAGAGAGGGCGGTAATAACATTTCTGTAGAAGTGTGCCACTCAGGAAACAAAATTCATTCATCTCTGACAAAAGAGGTTAGTTTCATTAGGGCTAGAAGATTTTCTGAAATTAACATAGCTTGTATAAGCACTGAGCAGTACAATGGGTGACTCCATGTGAAATTATACTTTTTCGGCTTGTATTTAAGTGTATGTAATGGAATACTAGAGACTTCACTAAACCATGCATGTGTAATGAACGAGTGAATGAAAGGAAGGTTTTACTTTGGATTCCAACAGAGTCATATTTTTAATTTGCAATAAAAAAGACATAATTGATGAGTTAACCAGCATGGGAAACGGCATTCTTTTTCCAAAGCCTTGAAAGGGCAGCTCTGCCCTCTCCTTTGTGAAAACTGTTAATGTTCTCCATCTGCAGCAGACGCCTCACATTGAAATAAATTTTAAAAGTGATGAAAATTACATCTGATACTTTCTTATTACTTTCTGTGTGAAATGTAAGCTATATATCCAGAATCCATGATTATGTAGATCAAGTAGCCAAAAAAATCACTAACTAGACAGCCCCGACTGAATAAGTCAAAGGCTGAAGATTTAATTATATAGTCTGTCAACTGAAAGATGAACGATCACATTTCTGTAAATCACATATGTAGCACCGCACTGTGTTCTGATTAAAATGTCCTCTGTTTCTGGGAAATAGTACATTGGCTTTATCAAATTATATTGAATTACAGATTTTTTTCTGCAGTTCTAACTTCTCGTCTTGACTGCAGTTATTGCTACAATTTTCAGCCAGCGACTATCTCAGACCAAAGCCATGTCTAGGCACGCAAAAGAATTGTTTGTAATTGAACCAGAATCCCTGGGATTGTTTCTTATAGCGTCTCCACAATGTCATCCACCATCTAAATTGCTGAATATTCAGAAGTGGACGTCGTCCTTGCTGAAACCATGTCTCATAAGCCTGAACTGCACATCCATAAGAATTCTCTGCCATGGCTCTCTTCTTAAAGGATATGGACACTTTTGCACTGAATTTGTTTTTGTTTTTTTATTGTTCATTTGTTTCCTAAATGCAAAATTAATCCAGTCTTTATTAAAGCCAGCTACCATTTTGCTGGTGTAGAATCTGAGACTCCTTCACATAGATAGCTGTCTTGCTACTGTAACCTAGATCCAACAACAGCCTCTCACTGCTCTCCCCCTCAATTCCGTTAGTATCAGACATAAGAGGGCAAGAGGGTTGTACATGGCAGGTCAGAGGGAGGACACATCACACAGACTGCACTGGTATTCAGTGTTGGACTGGGATGTCTAGGGCCCACCAGTGGAATTGTTTCTAGGGGCCCACCACCAGGACCCCTGCAGATCAGCTGTACCGAGACAGCGCTACAGGTAATAACATGTCAGGAGCCATGCTGCTCACCCGCCATATGTTGTACACCACTGCACTACCTAAACCCACCGCTACACTCTGTATGGCAAGCGAGCAGCGTGGCTTCTAAAATTGTTACCATTACTTGTAGCCACACTGTCCTGGAAAAGCTGATCTGCAGAGGTCCTGGCTGTCGGACCCCTGCAGGTGTAATATTGATGGCCTATCCTAAGAACAGGCCCTCAATATTGGAAAGATGGATAAACCCTTCAAAGCGGTTGTCCATGAATTGGAGCAATCTATGTGACGGGCATAAGGTGTAAAATAAATATAAAAAAAATAAAAATGGATACTCACCTGTCCCTGGTGTTCTGTTGTCTGCTGCCAGTACGGTATCCATTTAGTGTCATGCCGGTGTCTTCTTCCTGGAGTCCTGCACCTCATGTAACCGCTAAGATGAATTAGGTACTGGATTTCCAGAAATGAGGCGCCGCCATGAGACCAAACAGACACAGGTGGGGGACAGGTGAGTATACTTTATTATTTTTTTTTTTAATTTTACGCTTCCTGGCTGCCACAGGGGTCGCTCCAATTTATGGACAACCTCTTTAAAGGGTTGTCTGGGACTAATTTTTTTGTGGCCACTTCACTGGTCCCCCTTATAGCAGTGTTGGGTCATTACTTACCTGTCTGCTCCCTGGTCTCGTCTTCCTGCTCCAGGCGCACTGTTGTGATGTCATGAGCAGGAAGAAACAGGAGGCAAAGGAAAACAGACAGGGGTAAGTATTGGTAGTTAGCTTGTAGGCCACAGGCTCAATGTGGCCTATGGCCTACAAGTCAGGGAGTGGTAGATCAGGAAGCCTGTAGCTTCCTCCTCTACCAGTAGCAGATCTGGGAGAAACATCTCGCGCATGCCCAGTTCATCCTCCAACTGATAAGGGATAGACAAGGAATATAAAACAGATTAAGAACTCTAGGAGAAAAGGTCCATGTAGGTTATAAATTAGAAGGCACGGGGCCCACCAGGGGATTCACCGGTACCCCGGTGGGCCAGTCCGACCCTGCTGGTATTACAATATAGATTGGGAGAAGAGAACACACACAGACAGGGCAACTCTTTTTGGATCTGCATCCATCAGCTAGGGCATTGCAGACATCTTGTGGATTTAGAGATGGAAAACACACTGTTAAAGATAAAGACTGTGCCAGCAAGGGAGCCAGACTACTACTGGAAAGTATCATCTTAAAGGGGTTTCCTCATTTACATATTTAGATTTGTAGATAATTAAAAGTTATACATTATATCAAATATAAATTATTTAAAATCTTGCAGAATTTTAAAGATTTTCTCTAACCATTTTAGTGGTGACAGTCTTTTGTCTTGATCAATTGCTAATGGATGGGACCATGAATGCAGGAACTTTCTATGGTCTGGCACTTGTCAGAAACCCAACCATGATTTCCTTATTGTGGCTGGGTTATCAGACAGGGACAATTGTGCAAGAAAATATGCAAGAGAAGATAATCCAGCCACAACAAGGAAAACATGCCTGGGTTTCAGAGTGTAGTTCCTGCATTCACTATAGTATCCATTAGCAACCAGACTGTCACCATCAAAATGGTTAGAGAAAAGGCTCTGCAAAATTTTTAATAATTTATATTTGCAAAAATTTGCCATTTTAAATTATCTACAATTTTAAAGTATGGTTTTGTTTGTGGAAAAACCCCTTTAAAACTCGGAGTGTCCACTGAGGCTCAAGCTAAGGCCTGTACCACCAGTATTTTATTATTCCCAGTTCTTCATCAGTAAACAGTGAGTTTCTTTGGAGACAGGACATCCAAAAAGAGTCTTATTCCTGCACCTACCATCACGGCACTCCAACCACCATCAGACTCAGAGAGACTTTACTACAAGAATGTGCCCCCGGGGAACACTGCTACCACCATCAGATATCCTGCAGGTCCTCTCAGACTGCAGCAGCCATTGAGGAGTGCTGGAGGATCTGGTAGAGATCTTTTCCACTGTGAGAACAGCGACTACTACTCCCAATCTCCTGACTGGCTAGCAAAATCCTGTCTAGATGCATAAATTATCTATTAGTCTGACAGTAGGTTATAAGAAAGAAGGACTACATTTACATCCACAAGGGGTTGTGTAGGGGCGTAAGTACCAGGGTAGCAGCGGTAGCAGCTGTCACAGGGCCCAGGACTTTAGGTAACAGGCCCTATTTATGTACCGATCTCCACTCCTGCTCACAGCCACCTGCACTTCCCATTCTTTGGAAGCAGAGGTGGCTGTGAGCAGGAGCAGGGATCGGTAAGTAAGGGCCGCCGGCCGCGAAGCCCACAAACACTGCTATCATTACACTCTTGGGTCTTTTCAGACCCCGGAGTATAATGATTGGAGGCCCAGTGGAGGTGAGGGAACATAAAAAACAATGTTACTTACGTCTCCTGTGCTCCGGCAGGCTTCGGGCCTGTTTGGTGATGTCCCAGCCGAAAAAGACCCCAGAGTATAATAATTGTTCATGGGTGGTCCACAATCGGGCACAATACTGTGTGCAGGGGCCACTATGAGGCATAATAGTGTGTAGGGGCCACTATGGGTCATAATACTGTGTGCAGGGGCCACTATGGGGCATAATAGTGTGTAGGGGCCACTATGGCGCATAATAGTGTGTGAAGGAATGCGGTTTGTGCGGGCGGGTTTGGGGGCTATGGTTCGGGGGGGAGGGGGCATGTCAAATGTGCGCCTTCCTAGTTATGCCACTGGGGTGGTGCTTGATAGAAAGGAATCTGCGCTTTCCCAGAAGTAGTAGTAAAAAAAAACTTCACTTTATTGTTCCATATGAATAAACTAAGCATACATCACACGACACATTTCGGGGTACCGTACCCCTTTTTCAAGTGTATGACACTGACCATTTATACATGACCAAACCACAAACAGACCTAAAATAACCACCCACTAGTGGGAGGGATTTCACATAGCCAAAGATCACTCTAGTAGTAAACTGATAGAGTAAATGCATAAGATAAAAATTCACTGTAGTCAACAAAAATACAAAATTACATATATGACATGTAAATAGTAATAAAATAATGCCATGACTGCAATTAGATACAATATAAAACAGAAATAAGCTCATAAGATAATCAAGAATATAAAAGTACCTGATATAATACAGGCTAATGTGTTTTGGACACAAATAGACGTCTTGTAGTTAGAACAAATTAAAAGGAAAACTTGGTCCATATCTTGGTCACGCTACTAGTTCTCAGCGTCTGATGGTATAAACTGGCAATGCATGGGAGTACATACCCACGCATTTCAAGTGTAAAGTCTCTACAACCATATCAGATGCCAAGCAGGGCACCCGTATGTATTAGGCACGCATGAGAGATCCAACCCACCGCATACCCAGAGTGGAACATCTTCGGGCATGTGAAGTCCCGACATGAACCAGTGTAAATTGGCGAGAACTGAGCAGACACGGGAGAAACATCCCGCGCATGTCCAGTTCAACTGCCAACTGATATAAGGGATAGACAAGGAATATAGAGCGGATTAAGAACGCTAGGAGAAAAGGTCCAAATAAGTTATAAATTCGAAGTTACAGAACTGGTTTTAGATCATTTTATTTTCCTCTGTGACAAGAAGCTTGTGTGTTTCTGATTTCTATATAACCAGCTTAAAATGAGATTCTTGCTTACTAAAGGATATTTTCACCCACAGATTAATACATACAAATACTGGAATATTCTATAGTTTACATAACACCATGTCTGACCTCTTTATAGCTGCCATTTTATAGAGTACATTCATCTCAATTGTGAGGTCTGTGTACAGTGCCATTTCCTCAAAGGAGGCATAAGTGTAAATACAATAGTTGATACCAGTGACCTCATTTATCATGTGCAGCCTTGTGTCAGACTCATTCGTCAACATGCTTGTTTTAAAAATAAAAGAGTCTGCTGGTTACTTGCAGGTAAGCAAGATTTCTCCTGCCCTGCAACGTCTTGCTGATGCTTCTACATAATGGTGACCCACCTAGGAACACATTTTTTCCTACACAAATTAACAGCAAAATGTCAGCAGTATTATTAGTCTGAACATGTGAGCACCAGAAGGAAGGATTTTTCAAGAAGGGGGCGTTTATTTCAGGAGACAGAGGATAACGCCCCCTGTGCTCCGTGGAGCTCATTTGCATATCGCTAATAATGGGATTTTTGCAAAAACCACTTTGAGGATCAAGAAAGTAAAGGTATAACTGCTTAGCTTAAAATTGATTTTGCCAATGATAGACTCCCTTTAAAGAGGTTGTCCGGGATAAAATGGAATTCCTACACTAATCTAAACACTCTCCCCCCGCCTACTTTCTAAATTACATACTTTAGCAAAAATGTATAGTTGCCCATATCCCTGGGACAGTCATGCAACAGCCCCAGGCACATTTTCTGATTATCCAGTGACGTTCCTTTTCCCCATTTCCGGAAACAGAACGTCACCAATACTCCCCCCCATCATACTTACGTGTCTTCGTCTGCAGATTTCCCTTCTGGGATGGCTCCTCCTCCTCTTTGACTCTGCCGCCACATGCACAGGCCGGAGGTCCCTGCAGAAGGGAAGTCTGGGTAAGAAGACACAAGTATGATGGGGTAGATGGGGAGACTGAGTTAGGGCCAGTTCACATCTGTGTTTGGCTTTCCATCCGGGAATCCGCTTGGGGACCCCCCCGAATGGAAACCTATACTCATAGAAAAGTGGTTACCTAAGGAAACCCGTGGACCCCATAGACTATAATGGGGTCCATGTGGTTTCCGCTCAATTACTGCACGAAATATGCGGAAACATGAGGAGAGAAAAGTGCTGCTGCACACGGACCCCATTATAGTCTATGGAGTCCGCAGGTTTCCTTAGGTAACTGCTTTTCTATGTGTATAGGTTTCCGTTCGGGGGGTCCCCAAGCGGACTCCCCAAACGGAAAGCCGAACGCAGATGTGAACCGGCCCTTAGTTAGCTAGGAAGGGCTTGTAGTAGGCAGGATAGCTATGGAGGGGGTGTGAGAGAGGAAGGGGGCGGAGTGAGAGGGAGGTAGTGTGAGTCAGCCTACAACTACCATGTTGCATTGCATTAGCTAAGACAGCAGGAAGCTACACCATGTAAACAAATGCAGAGGATACCAGGAGCTTCCAAAGAAACCCAGAAATCACTCAATATACTGCTAAAGGTATTTGGGTGCACTTATTAACCCATTAATAGCACTAGCAGGCAGACCTTTTTTAAAAAAAATATTTTTTGCCTGGAAAACCCCTTTAATCAAATTCAAGGTAAGGGTGGACACATATACAAATGTACTTTATCAGGAGTATATTGTAATAATCAATAGGCTTCTAAAGTGGTTTTGTCTGAAGTATACCCAAAGACATGGGGTGAACAGAGCCTTACCTGACCTAATATTTACAAGTAAACAGATAATAGCATATGTTGTTAAATGTAGATTTCTCCTCATCTTGTTGCTCTAATTATGCAAAACCATAGAGCCCCTTTAAGTGGACAGGAGCCAGCGTGCGCCATTAATAAATGGATATTTTGCATGTCTATAATACTAATTATTTATTTCATGATGTTTAAGTTCTTTGCTTAATCTGATTTAGTGAGCTGAAAATGTCAGGCTCCATGTAGCGTAGTAGGATAAAAAAAAAATAAAAATAAAATCACATTATTGATAACCAGTGATGCTTGTGGCACTGAGGGGAACTTTTCTAACTGCTTTAAAAAAGAGAGAAAAAAAAAAATCACTTCACATGGTGATTGAAGGGAATTTTTTTTTTTTTTTTTTTGCGGCAGCGGAAGATGACATTTTTAAAACTGTATCATTTTATAAACTTGAACATGATCACAGTTAGAGTCTTTTCAGGATGGTAATTGCAAACACAGCGTGTGATAAACATTGCTAAGGGCCGGGAACATTTCATTACTGAAGAATGGAAAACTTTTTAATTATTTAAAAATATATTTTATTCTGATGTATAGCTGCATTATTTTAAAGTGACAAAGCTGTCCTCAATTAAAATAAAATCTCATTTACTATGAAACTCCGAGCAAACAGGTCACTACCAGATCGGAACGGTTCATTGTCTTTGGCTACTTAGAAGACTTGTCAATGGTGCAGAGTAAGGCGTTATAAATATGTAGTGGGCGTGCGATATTTGCATTATACATGGGTGCTATCAAGTGTTGTCTGACATTTTTTGATTTTCAATTTTTATTTTATTCTCCTCCTTCCAAAAGCCATAACTTTTTTTATTTTTCCACTCATAGAGACTTATGAGGGCTCATTTTTTGCAGGGCAAAAAACATTATTTTGTAATGATACCAATTTAATATTCCATACAATGTACTGGGAAGCTAGAAAAAAAAAATCATAATGGGGTGAAATTAGAGAAAAACTGCATTTACGTCACTTTCTTTTGGGTTTTGTTTTTACAGCATTCACTGTGAAGCCAAAATGATGTTTCCTATATTCTGCTGATCGGAAACATTACGGCAATACCAAAGTTATATTAGTTTTGTTTTGACAGCCATCTTTTTTATATATATCTCCATATGCATAAGGTGTCTTTTTTTTTTTTGCAGGGCCAGATGTACTTTCTATTTATACCATTTTGGGGAATATCTGACATTTTGAACACTTTTTATTCAAGTTTTTATGGGAGGCAAAAAAACAAAAATGGCAGTTTGGCTCTTTTGATTCTTTTTCTGCTACGGCATTCACCATATATTTTGATAAGTTTGTAGTTTAGGTATCCCTGTGTCCAAAAATACCTAATGTGTTTATTTTTATATATGTTCGAGAAAAAGAGGGGGGTGATCTGTAGTTTTAGTTCTTTTTAATTTTTTTATAATTTTATTATTATTATTTTTAGATTCCCTAGGAATCTGATCATTAATACAATACATTGCAATGTTAATGCCTTGCAATGTATTCAGTCACATTTTTTTCTTTTAAATATTACACCTCCCCAGCCTCATCCATGGTTTGTCCAATTTCTTGACAACCTTTTAATGGCACTAGTTCGTTCCATGAAAATCACAGACAGCACACAGATTTTTCACAGACCCTGAGACAAGTTCAGAAATTTAAAAACTTTTGATCCATCTGTCACTGACTTTTTTTTCTCCTATCTAAACCCTAATGTCTTAGGGTAATTTTTTATTTTTAATTGCTGAACTTTTTAAAATCTCCCGGTAATGTTTTTTTAATTTATCGGAAGACGTTTCTGACTTACTGTGAAGATAAGGCTGTTCTTTCATCCGGCAGTACGTGGCAGGAAAGTTAAAGTGGATTTCCAGTAATGTAAAAATTTGTTTTTTTTTAGGGGGGGGGGGGTTTCCAGCATTAGAAAAATGAACCTCCTTTTTTCGAGAAACAGCACCACTTCTGTCTATAGACGGTGTATGATATTGCAATTAAGTTCAATCCCAAGCCTTATTCACATGATGTGAAAAAATGGCCATTTAGAAAAAAAAAAAAAAAGTCATATTTCACAGCTGTTTTTAATGCAGTAGACACTGTGGATTCAGAAGCGCCTATACTGAATTAATTATTGCACTTGAAAAAGGGATACTTTTTTCCCAAAACGCGTTATTCTTTTAATGAATAAAGTGAGAACTACAGTGCAATCATACGTGACTATAAGCCCTGATTGTCCAAGTCTTGTTCGTCCAAAACTGTAGGGTGTTAAAGAGGACCTTTTACCAGCTCTTTACATCAATTAAAAGTCAATGCCCACTGATTCTGGCACAGGATTTTTCTCTGGTCTCCACCATTCCAGAGCTATAAGTGCAGTTAGTTGTGTGGCGTGATATACTATTAAGGCTCTGTACTGTCAGGAGGGTGTTGTCAGGCAGGAGCAGCCTAGGGCTGTGATTCTGAAAAGTGCTGCAAGCAGGACTTATCTCTCCGCATTTTTCTACCCTTTTCAGGCAAAAAACGAGCGGAAACCACACGGACCCCATTATAGTTTATGGGGTCCGCGGGTTCCCTAAGATAACCGCTTTTTATGTGGACCCCCCCCCCCCCGAACAGAAACCCGAACGCAGATGTGAACCTAGCCGGAGTCCGTTCACCATAGAAGCATGGTAGTTGTGCTATACAAACCTGTGTAATGTAATATACATTTACTGTTTATATTATTTAATAATAATAATAATACATTTTATTTATATAGCGCCAACATATTCCGCAGCACTGTACAATTTGCAGGGTTCAAGTACTGACTAAAAAGATACATTACAAAGAAATAGTCAATTCACACACTGGGACTGAGGGCCCTGCTTTCAAGAGCTTACAGTCTATGAGGTAGAGGGGGTGACACAGGAGGTAGCAGGGGCGGCAACAGACGTAGAATTGCTTGTACAATGGTCAGACAATTTTGTAATAGAGGTTACTGTCATTACACATATATAAAGCTGTATGAGCTATCACCAATCGTGTCCTTTAACGTGCAGATGGTGCCTGGACATATAAAGTTAGTCTGATACGGCATCATATCCTGTGGGGTAATGTGGGAGCATCAACAGAGGAGGGTATGTTTTAGGGATTCTAACTATGGAAGGGTTTACATTAGGAGTTGTGATAGGCCTGTCTGAAAAGATATGTCTTTATTTTACGCTTGAAGCTGTGGAAATTGGGGGTTAATCTAATAGTCCGGGATAGAGCATTCCAGAGAAGTGGTGCAACTCGGGAGAAGTCTTGTATACAAGCGTAGGAGGTTCTGATAATAGAGGATGTTAGTCTTAGATCATTGAGTGAACGGAGAGTACGCGTTGGGCGATAGACAGAGATGAGGGAGGAAATGTAGGGAGGTGCAGCATTATGGAGAGCCTTGTAAATGAGGGTGATAAGTTTATATTGTATTCTGTATTAAATAGGCAGCCAATGTAGTGATCGGCACAGACCGGAGGCATCGCTGTAGCGTCTAGACTGATAGATGAGCCTCGCCGCCGCATTCAGAATAGATTGTAGAGGGTAGAGTTTAGTAAGGGGAAGACCGATTAGTAAGGAGTTACAGTAGTCAAGGCAAGAGTGAATCAGGGCAACAATAAGTGTCTTTAGTGTATCTGTGGTAAGGAAGGGGCGGATTCTGGAGATGTTTTTGAGGTGGAGATGACATGAGCTTGCAAGTGATTGGATATGAGGGGTGAAGGAAAGATCTGAGTCAAACATAACCCCGAGGCAGCGGGCATACTGCCTGGGAGTTATGGTAAGGCCAGAGACTGCAATGGAGATATCAGGGACATATCTATTAGATGGTGGAAACAGCAGTAGTTTAGTCTTTGAGAGATTCAGTTTCAGATAGAGCGAAGACGTGATATTTGAGATGTTGAGAGGCAGTCACTGGTGTTCTGTATTCGTGAAGGGGTGATGTCACGGGATGACGTATATAATTGCGTGTCATCAGCAAAACGATGGTACCGGAAGTCAAATCTAGTGATGGTTTGTCCAATGGGGTCTGTGTAGAGGGAGAAGAGCAGGGGACCTAGGACCGAGCCCTGAGGAACCCCAATGGAAAGGGGAAGAGGGGAAGAAACAGAACCCGCAAATGATACACAGAAAGTGCGGTCAGAGAGATAAGAGGAGAACCAGGAGAGAGCAGTGTCTGTGAGGCCGACAGAACGGAGCATAGTGAGGAGGAGTTGATGGTCAACAGTGTCAAATGCTGCCGAGAGATCCAGAAGAATGAGAAGAGAGTAGTCACCTTTGGATTTAGCCGTCAGGAGATCATTGGAGACTTTTGTGAGGGCCGTTTCAGTAGAGTGCAGAAGCCAGATTGTAAGGGGTCAAGAAGAGAGTTAGCAGAAAGATAGCGGATTAAACGAGAATAATAGACTAAGCGTTCCAAGATTTTTGAGATAAAAGGGAGGTTAGAGACAGGTGGATAGTTAGCAGCACAGGACGGGTCAAGGGAGGATTTCTTCAGTAGTCTGCATTTATGTTCGATTTCTAGTAATCATAATAAATAGTCTCTCATGGTAAAGACAAAGTCTATATTGTGATACTTCATGGTGTCCTGTTCATCAAACAGTCAAAGTCGCTTATTGAAAAATACAGAAAGTGAGAAGAAGAGACAGCAGGCAAAGCTGCTGAGACAGGGAGATGGGAAACCCCCTTTAAGAGCCAAAGTAGTCTCAAAACGTGTAAGCATATTACAGGGAATTTATTAAGACTTGTTTTTCCTCGGACAGTTGTATTTATTCTTACACCCACTGGGAAATTGAATAAGAGGCTCTGGCCTCTTGCTAATTTTGGTGTGAGCTATAGTAAGTCTGATGCCCAATGGTATCCCAGCTCCGGCCGCTTTGATCCCCACCCTACTCATGCTCTTAAAATGCGGTGAGCAGCCAAAGACAAAATAGCGCATCTTTGTGGGACTGTGCCACTTCCACACCAGTTTTCTGGTGTACTTATAATGAGTAAATTCCCCTATTGTATTGACGTTAAATTTAAAGGGAACCCGTCACATGGAAATGCTGTTCAATCTGCATTTATGCCAGCGGCAGCGTGCTGAGCTTGACATTACCAGAGATTAGCACTCACTTTAGAAAAACAACCAGCTGTGCGATCAACATATTCCACTCTTTTAGCTCCCCATGATAATGTAGCAGATCAAGAGGAAAACACATCTACGGCCACTAATGCATTTATTTACTGCAGTGCGTAACATGGATGATAAATAATTGGTAGGAACGACATTCTAAAATACATGAACAGAGCAGAGAATTGCCTGTACACATGTACTGTATATACATGCTCCTGTCTTGTTTGTAAAATGACATACACAGATGTTACTTGTACACTTGCTGTGCAGGATAAGCATGTTTGACTTGCTGGCGTTCTGAGCCATATCCAGAAGTGCCTTGTACTTTGTAGTAAGGTACATTGAGTCATGTATGAATGCATCCTTTGTACAGAATGTGAGATACATAAATGCTATTTTCATGATGCAGCATTTCTTCCTAAAATTATTTAAAAGACAATTAAAAAAACAACAACACCTTTTTAGTACTATGCGTGCACTAAAGCACTAAAAATATTTACTTGCTCAGTGTCAGAGATGAAAAAGGGTTTTTGGGAAGGTGGAGGTGTTAAAGAGACTGGCCAGGAATTTTTATTTCCAACCTATCCTTAGAATAGATCACAAATATTTTATCCGTGGGAGGCAGACAGACAGCCCCTGCACAGATCAGCTGTACGACTGGCCCCTGTGCGGTGCTGATACTGCAGCTCAGTTCCCACTGAAGTCAAAGGAAGCTGAGCCGCAGTATGGGTGCCCCACCACTATACAGGGACCAGAGCCAACTGCTTCCAACTCCATGCTGTGTATAGTACAGACAACAGAAGTAGCAGCTGATGTGGGGGCCGCCTAAGGATAGGTAATAAATAAATAAATTCCTGGTCTAAACCCTTTTTTTTCCCCTTTAGAGATATTCTTTTGTCCTTTATTCTGATTTATGATTTATGGTTTATGTCACTAGCTGCCTCTACAACATCAGGTTTAGAAGGTTTTTTGTGGTGGTAGACCCCCTGTAACCCTTTTCTGTTCACAGAGCCATATATTGGTTTACGCTAGGTTTACACCTGTATTCGGGTTTCTATTCTTCGGCTCTGCTTGGGGTCCTGAAAAATGGAAACCCAATCCACTTAAAAATCGGTTACCCGCGGACCCCATAGACTATAATGGGGTCTGCCGGGTTTCTACCCGAAAAATGCGGAGAGAGAAGTCCTGCTTGCAGGACTTTTCTCTCCACATTTTTCAAGCAGATTCGGGGTGGAAGCCCTAAATGGAATCCAGGCGCAGGTGTGAACCCAGCCTTAGTTTTTTTTTTTTTATTTATACCATTTTAGAGAATTTAAATTTTTATGGGCAGTGAACTTGATACAGAATGAATTAATGGCCACGACCAGAGAGAACTAGTCGCAGGCTTTACTGCTGGATCTCAGCTGTGTCAGGAAAAAGGTCAGTAAGTTCCTGCCAGTTCTCTACATTAGCACCACCAAATGCAGTAAAAAGCTTACCAAATGTCCCATCAACATTATTTACATAACAGAACAAAAAATATATAGGAATTACGTCATTTCTATCAGACACATACCGACCATAATATATTCAAAATAGTGGCACTAAATAAATTCACGATACACAAATACATACGGATTTATGAAGAAAACACCTCTTCCATTGTTATAACCATGCTTTTAAAGTTTCTGACCAGCGTCTGCTTCTATAAAAAAAACAAACAAACAAAACAGTCACGAAGATCCATGAAGATTCCATAGGACAGCCCTGGATTTTAGGAGCCCTCCCATTGTTTTGGGAGTAGGCTCGGACTGGCCAGTTACTGGAACATCCGCAGCTATGGGACCTGTACCCTTTGGGAGCTTGGCTGGTTCCTCACTACTGAGGACCCCTTACGGAGTATGTATGTCTCCTTACACTTACAACTCTCATCCAGGTACATACGTGCACCGAGCCCTGCATTGTCCCATTAGCATCCATTAGAAGCTAAGTGCAATGCCATTCAGTATTTACACTACAGTTTTATTATGTGACGCTTTTAGCCTATTTTAGCCCATTTATTACTCAAACTTAAGTTTACATTTTAGAGGTAAATATAACATGACAATGCTCTCCAAACTAGACCATTCCTAATGTCCATTTTTAGAAAACTTTGGCACAGACTATGGGAACCTTCACTGCTATACAGTTCTCAAACTACCACTTATACACATGAACATTAATAAAAATAGTCTATAAAAGAACCTCAAGTTAAGCACGTATAGTAGTAGTAACCTATAACAGATGTAACAAAAGGCATAAAACCACACTGTTCAGCCATAAAACAAACTTCATAGCACATAACATGAAGATAGAAACTTGGAGAAAAGACGAAGGCTTTGTGTGCCGAAACGTGCATTGGGCTTTGTCAGCAGGCAGCGGCATTTGTGTCATGGGTATGTTTGGACCTTATACCATGTAGCTTACTCTGCAGGATGCACGTATAGTGTGATACATTGGGCATTTATATAGGGGTTTTATATATGCACTTGCTTTGTATTAACCATCAGTGCCCTCTGTATTTATACACTGCTATATACTTTATGCATGGGTGCATGTTGTCTCCCTCATATTTGTTTGTATTGCTTGGCCTCTGCCTCTCTCATGGGTTTTGTCGGCAGGCAGCGGCATTTATGTCATGGGTAGGTTTGGATCTTATACCATGTAGTTTACTTTGCAAAATACATGTATAGTGTGATACATTGGGTATTTATATAGGGATTTTATATATGCACTTGCTCTTTACTAACCATTAGTACCCCTTGCATCTATATACTGCTATATATTTTATGCATGGTTGTATGTTATCTCCCTTATATATATTTATACTATTCAGCCTCTGCCTCTTTCGTGTTACATATGCTGACATAGGTATTTGTACTGTTGTTTCTGTCTTGTATTTTTATACTGTTTTTGTACTTCAATAAAATTCCTTTTGTATTTTTTATTATTTTGAGTGCTTTCTTACTTTTCTTTCTTGGCTTATTACTGTTCAGCCATAACATTAAAACCTAATATTGTGCACTACTTGCCTATTGCAGCAACTTGCAATACTATGTGTATTCTGACGCCTTCCTATAATTTCCAGGACACCGTTATTGATGGCTTATCCTTAGTCTGACACCTTGGCCTCGACCAATCAGTTGGAGCTTGGGTAAGCTCCAGCACTTCTACTCAGGCCTGTGTCATCATGTCCATTGGTCACATGGCTATACCAAGCACAGCTACTATACAATGGACTATACAATGCTGCGGCCCCTTCAACTAGCTGATTTGTGGGTATTCCAGCTGTCAGACCCCACAGAGCTTATATTTGTGACTAGAGATGAGCAAATCGAAGCTGCAGAAGTGGAATTCGATCTGAATTTCAGGATATATTCGATTCGCATCAAATCCGAATTTCCTCAGACTTCGTGGTGACGATTCACATTTAGTTCAAAACGGCTCCTCTACATGGGGCAAGGAACTCCGGGAACACAGGATCACCCACAATTCCATGCATGCAGCCAATCAGCAGCCAGCCCTGTGATGTCACATCCCTTTAATCCCTTCACGAGCGCACACGGCATGTTTGACCGCTGCATCCAAGGTGTTAAATCCCCCCGATCGATTATGGAGCAGGGTGTTAGCTGTAACTGACAGCTAACACCCTGCTCCATAACCGATCTGGGGTTTTAACAACTTGGATGCTGGGGTCAAACATGACCCCAGCGTCCAAGGGGTTCCGCCATTTTGCCGCCCACACCAGCTCTCTGCAGCCAATAAATAGCTGTTTTTGGTAAGCGATTCGCCGCGATTTAATTCGGATCGAATGGAATCATATCGCAAAATTCAGCGAAGTTGCCGATTCGAATTTTTGAATACTTCGCTCATCTCTATTTGTGACCCATCCTAAGAACAGGTCATCAATATCATAATCCCAGAGAACCCCTTTAACATTTTTAGCAATGGCTGATTCACGAGCTTCTTGGAAAAACTAGGCTTTATTGGCTTGCCTTCATTCCCCACATTCACCATCAACCTTTGCATACCCATGACCCTGTCGACTGTGTATGAAATGCCCATTAGCCACTGCACAATGGGAACAACCCACAACTCCTGTCACTTGGGAAATACTCAGACCCACTTGTCGAGCCAGGGATTAACCTGGTCTATCTGCTGTGTGATGCGAACTCAAGAAAGGTGCCG
This sequence comes from Leptodactylus fallax, assembly GCA_947044405.1. NCBI lineage: Eukaryota > Metazoa > Chordata > Amphibia > Anura > Leptodactylidae > Leptodactylus > Leptodactylus fallax. The sequence continues at coordinate 5,305,805 of CAMRHE010000005.1, read as the reverse complement.
CCCCCCTTCCCCTCAAAAAGGATACCTTTGGTTTCATGATGGGGCCCCCCCCAATTAAAATTGTAGGACCTGCCCCTCAATTTTCAAATCCCCTTACGATGGCCACATCGTATAAACCCCCCTTCTTTTTTGGCCCCCACAAAGTATATGACCTCCTTTTTGGGCACATCCACAGTATATGATCCCCCTTTTTTATGGCCCCCACACAGTATATGACCTCCCTTTTTTCTTGGGCCCCACACAGTGATATGTTAGGCTGCTACCTATTGTATTATTCCAAGCAGCAGCAATTTATAATCATCCATGCTCCTGTCCAGACTGGTCTTTACTGCCACCTCCAGGGCGCGCTGTACCTGATGCTGAAGAATGCCAGAATGCTGGACGTAGTGCCCTGACTTTCTTCAGTGTTGTGATGTAAGGGCAAGACCACCTAGAGGCGGCACTGGTGTCCAGTATGGACATGAGCGTGGATGAGTGAGTATCAGACCCTACATAATGGAATAATTAAATAAGTAGCGGCCGATTAAAAAAAAGAATGATGCCCACATTTTATGCCAGGAGGGGCCGCCTAAGGCCATCTCCTAAGGTTGCCCCCTGTGTCTAGCCATTTGGACCTAGAAAAAGTCATTCAGATCTTTATGCTTGACCATTTTCCCTTCTTCCAACACAGCAGATTTAAAGAGCTGCCTAATATATTCCATCTCTTTACAGGTGCCATTGTCATATTGTATATTACTTTACCTGTCAGTGGTTTTAGTGCCTCCATAACAGACACAGGGGCCCCATAACATAACTATTGCCTCTCTTTCCTACACTGGTCTAGGAGCTTTGCTGACATGAACACAGAATATGGTAACCTAATAAAATTTCATTCTCCATGGGCATCTTTGCTTAGGGGAAAGGTTATATATCATTTTATTAGGGAATTGATGAAAGCCACATGAAAATATAAAAAGTGAATGTAAAAAAAAAAAAAAAAAAATAAAATATATATATATATATATATATATATATATATATATGTATATAAAGATCAAATTAGTTCAGTTCTAGAATATAAGTGTGAACAAGTCGCAACAGATTTATGAAGGAGTTAGTGTGAATGGAATACAATTCTTACCTTCAGTAAATACTGCTATTTTTATCTGGAAATTGAGATGTCGGACATTCTTCCCTTTCAGCTAGTGGCTGGTAATATTATATAGTAGATACAGATGGAATCATTTTTAACTGTGAGAAATGATAGGATTCAGAAAGCTGTGGTGTGAGATACACTGGATTCCTGCAGTATTTCATTCTGGTAGTTGGGTGTTATACTTACACCATGATGTCTATATATTCACCCAAATAAATAATGATCACATAACTGCACTCTATCCTCATATACAGTATATGAAGCACACTTCGGGATAATGCACACTGGATAGACTCTATGTAGGCATCAACATTTTTGGTAGCCTTGGGAAGTAAAGGAGTTAAAGGTTTTTCCCAGTTTCAGCAAATTCTGCACCTCCTGTACAAGTGCTCTGGTCATCCTCACTGGCATCTTGGCACAAAAGAGGGTGTAAAAGCGCTTCCCTGGCTACCCTATTTAAAGGCTCTCAGAGACTACTTTTGGGTAGTGTACCTCTTGGTGAGAGATTGCTGACTGCTAAATAGTCCTCTACGATTCACTAGAATACATTTTGCCAGTTGAAAAACTTTGAGAGGGGACATCATTGGACTGAGAGAAGCAGTATGGTAATTTCAGTGAATTGCCTGTTATCTAGTCCACTCTGACCTAGCTGTTAAGAGGTGTTGGGAGCAGTGGTTACATGAGAGCATAACACATGGCAAACAGACTCCGGATGGTCAGACCAACCACAAGTTGATTCACCAACAAGCCTCAAGCAGCTTCCACAGTTTGTCCACCATCCCAATACAGGTGACACCTTCATTACTGACCCTGTCTCTGTCCAAACCATTTCCAGGCACTCAGCAGAAGGATCACACATTACATGTACTGCCATTGACAGCCAGCCACAGTCACCTTTGTTTGCAGTGGTGTCATGAATAAGAAACCTGGACTGGAACCATGTTGTATTTAGTGATGAACCCAACCCTCATCAGATCCCAAACAGAACCTGGATTCAAGTATGGAGGCCTCATGGTGAGAGTTTTTTATCCTACCTTTGCTGTAGAAGTACACTCTGCCCCAATTGTAGGTGTGATAATCTGTTAATCCATCACATACAAGGGTCGGTTGTTGCTCACACCTAGTAGTTATATATTGGATACTAACAGATCAGTCATAAGTGCAGGACATCATGGCAGAGCTTCCAACTGGCAACTGGCATTCTTTGGCAGGATAATGCTTGGTTTCCCAGTAATATCTTCCCTAGATTGTAGCACTTCCTTGGCCCGCCCAGTCACCAGATTCACCACTAATGGAGCTAATTCACCACTAATTTATGGGACAAGCTGGGATGTCAGCTTCAGCAACCTAAGATTGTACAGGATCTACAAGCCCACGTGCAACATCTGTGAGCGAGTGTGCCACAGGATACCATACAGAACCCAAATGCCTCCAGGGTATAATGATCAGAGGCCCAGGGGAGGTGAGGGAACATAAAACACACTCTTACTTATCTCTCCTGTCCTCCAACAAGCTTCGTGCCTCCTTGGTGACGTCCAGGCCAACGTCATTATGCGTCGTGACACTAGCCGTGACGTCTGGTCCAACATTGAAGAAGCGGGGAGTGCCCCGAAGCCAGGGACAGGTAAGTAACAAGTTTTTTTATGTTTGTATCCTCCCCTGGGTCTCCGATCATTATACTCTGGGGTCTAAAAAGACCCCAGAGTATAACTGTTCATGAATGGTCCACAATGGGGCATAATACTGTGTGCAGAGGCCGCTATGGGGCATAATACTGTGTGCAGGGGCCACTATGAGACATAATACTGTGTGCAGGAATGAGGGGAATGCGGTTTGTGTGGGGGGGGGGGGGGCCATGTCAAATATTCACCTTGGGGCCCAGCCATTCTTAGTTACGCCACTGCTTTCAATTGTACATTAATCCCCAACAAACATTTCCTTTTTGCTCTAATATTGTATTCACTTACATATATCATCAGTACATTCACACATAGAAAGTTTCATTCTAACTGCTCCTTCTTGGTGCGGTATTTTTGTTCTCATTGACTGTACATAATAGAATTCATCATCAGCAAAGAATCTTTAAACTTACAACAACATGACATAAAAGATACCGCAACTTCAATCCTATTTTATGTATTGTATTAAAACACTGAAGACAGAGATAGATAATGTTATATTAAGGTCTTGAATTTAAAGAAGAAGCTGCAAAGCCATCACATTACTGATATCAATGGCGGAGGAAGTCAGTGCAAATATTTGACAGTTCTCTTTAATCCTACATAATTTTACACGTGTGTGTGTGTGTCCCTAGCTACAGATGTCAACCGGCTCTTTCATGTTCAGCCCTGCATTGTGTTATATCTCTCAGACAAGCCAAATCAGAAATATTACGTTCTGCAGGAGACCAGAAGAACAGGGGATTATTTGGCTCAAGGTCAATTCTAAGGCTTTGAGTTTATCATAGGTCTATGTCACTTCATTACATACCCAGCTGGAACTTGAAAGTTCAGTTTTGTGAATGCGGACGCTTTTAAACAGTTTTTTTTAACCTCCTACCAATGTGGCACTTTGTTTTTTTTCTGTGTGGCGTGAAAATATGTTGTTTTTATTCCTGACAGGTTGACAAGATAATTTCTGGAAGTTATAAGGATCCAGCTGCTATCTGAAAGCGATTACATCAAGTCCATTAAAATATATCACAGAACTCAATGTAATAGGTTCATTAATGGCGCTGCTAAATATTTGCTTATTCTGAATATCCCTAAGGGATTAAACAAGGTATTTAGCCATTTAAAAAGATAGTCTACTACTTCCCCCCAGCATAGTCACGTGTCACCACCACATTACACAGAACATTACAGTGATAAACAATATTCCTCTGTCATTTTTATAGATCTGGAGAAAAACATTTACAGACAATCAATTTTTATTTTTCCATAGCCACATCCCAAGAACCAATACCTCTTTGTATTTTAATTTTACTGTCAACACAACCACATGAGGCCTTATACAGTCATATGAAAAAGTTTGGGCACCCCTATTAATCTTAATCATTTTTAGTTCTAAATATTTGGGTGTTTGCAACAGCCATTTCAATTTGATATATCTAATAACTGATGGACACAGTAATATTTCAGGATTGAAATGAGGTTTATTGTACTAACAGAAAATGTGCAATATGCATTAAACCAAAATTTGACCGATGCAAAAATTTGGGTACCCTTATCATTTTATTCATTTGAATACTCCTAACTACTTTTTACTGACTTACTGAAGCACAAAATTGGTTTTGTAACCTCACTGAGCTTTGAACTTCATAGCCAGGTGTATCCAATCATGAGAAAAGGTATTTAAGGTGGCCAATTGCAAGTTGTTCTCCTATTTGAATCTCCTCTGAAGAGTGGCATCATGGGCTCCTCAAAACAACTCTCAAATGATCTGAAAACAAAGATTATTCAACATAGTTGTTCAGGGGAAGGATACAAAAAGTTGTCTCAGAGATTTAACCTGTCAGTTTCCACTGTGAGGAACATAGTAAGGAAATGGAAGACCACAGGGACAGTTCTTGTTAAGCCCAGAAGTGGCAGGCCAAGAAAAATATCAGAAAGGCAGAGAAGAAGAATGGTGAGAACAGTCAAGGACAATCCACAGACCACCTCCAAAGAGCTGCAGCATCATCTTGCTGCAGATGGTGTCACTGTGCATCGGTCAACAATACAGCACACTTTGCACAAGGAGAAGCTGTATGGGAGAGTGATGCGAAAGAAGCCGTTTCTGAAAGCACGCCACAAACAGAGTCGCCTGAGGTATGCAAAAGCACATTTGGACAAGCCAGCTTCATTTTGGAAAAAGGTCCTGTGGACTGATGAAACAAAGATTGAGTTGTTTGGTCATACAAAAAGGCGTTATACATGGCGTCCAAAAAACACAGCATTCCAAGAAAAACACTTGCTACCCACTGTAACATTTGGTGGAGGTTCCATCATGCTTTGGGGCTGTGTGGCCAATGCCAGCACCAGGAATCTTGTTAAAGTTGAGGGTCGCATGGATTCAACTCAGTATCAGCAGATTCTTGAGAATAATGTACAAGAATCGTGACGAATTTGAAGTTACGCCGGGGATGGATATTTCAGCAAGACAATGATCCAAAACACAGCTCCAAATCTACTCAGGCATTCATGCAGAGGAACAATTACAATGTTCTGGAATGGCCATCCCAGTCCCCAGACCTGAATATCATTGAACATCTGTGGGATAATTTGAAGCGGGCTGTCCATGCTCGGCGACCATCAAACTTAACTGAACTGGAATTGTTTTGTAAAGAGGAATGGTCAAAAATACCTTCATCCAGGATCCAGGAACTGATTAAAAGCTACAGGAAGCGACTAGAGGCTGTTATTTTTGCAAAAGGAGGATCTACTAAATATTAATGTCACTTTTCTGTTGAGGTGCCCATACTTTTGCACCGGTCAAATTTTGGTTTAATGCATATTGCACATTTTCTGTTAGTACAATAAACCTCATTTCAATCCTGAAATATTACTGTGTCCATCAGTTATTAGATATATCAAATTGAAATGGCTGTTGCAAACACCCAAATATTTAGAACTAAAAATGATTAAGATTAATAGGGGTGCCCAAACTTTTTCATATGACTGTATTTGTGGACCACAATCAAGGGCAAATTAAATGAGGGGTCATATACCGTGGGGGGCCAGAAAAAGGGGATCATATACCATTTGATGGTCCAGAAAAAGGGGTCATATACCATTTGATGTGCCAGAAAAAGGGGGTCATATACTGTTTGATGGGCCAAAAAAAGGGGGCCTTATATCGTGTTGTGGGCCAAAAAAAAAACGGGGGTTGTATATAGTGTGGGGGCAAAAAAAAAAAAACGGGGGTTGTATATAGTGTGGGGGCAAAAAAAAAAAAAAAAAAGGGTGCTATACTATGTGGGGGCCAAATAACTTTTTATTTGCCAATGGGGGTGTGTCCTAATTACGGGGACCCTATTGTGCAACCAAAGATAGCGGGGGGGGGGGGGTTTTGTTTTTTTTTCCCGGAGGAGGTGCCTTTCTATAGTTCTCCTCAAGCAGCAGAGAGGCTAAGTACACCTCTGGACACAATCAACAAATCATATGTACCCCATCCCACCCCACTTTTATACCTTTTTGGGGTGGGATGGAAAATAAACAGCAACTCAAATTTTTTTTGTGTGCTTCTTGCACAATTTTTTCAGGTGCCTCTTGGCTTGTTAATTTGCCTTGAAATTCCTTATTTTTTTCACAAGCATTTATGTTGACTTTTTTGTTTTAGCAACAAATCCATGTTGGGACAGGATTTGCTTGACTTGTGAGATCGGGACCACCTTTATATAGGTAGGGACTTTACAGGGTCCAGTGCATTAGGGTCAGGTTTCTGTTGGGGCTTCAGCTGTTTAGAGCTTGGGTGGAAGCTAGGTTCTTAAGGCTGAGGCAGAAACACAGCTTGCAGAAGGTAGAAGTATAAGAACTTCCTATATAGCTCCTATTCTTTTTGTAGCCATTCTTGACTTTGGCTTAAAAAAAAACAAAAAAAAACCCCACAATCTGCAAGAAAAAAAAAAGCTGCGTTTCCACAACGTGGGGCCTTAACCTTAGGCTGAAATAATCCTCAGGTAGAGTGTAATAGGGACAGGAACGGTCCATAATTATTCCTGAAAGGCTGTTTTTTGACCCTCCTCGTCTGAACCATGACGAGCTGGGATGCTGCCTGGGAACCCAGTTTATTTTCTGTTCTTACCATTCTTATAGCTGGTTATTTAAGGGCTGGTTTGTGCAATTTACCATTTGTATGATACTTTGTGCCTGGTATTTATACTTTTAACATAAGATAGTTTCTGATTATACATTTTTAATACTCTATTAAAAGTTTAACTTCATAATACAATCTTTTATCATTTTGACTATAATAAAGGTTACGTTTTAGTTTATTCATTCTTTGAATTGTGTTTAAAAATAGTCTGGCATACATTTTTCTGCCTTTTTTTTAATATATATATGGAAGTCTACAAACAAAAAAAACAAACAAAAAAAAACCTGAGAAAAGACACACCTGGGGCATTGCAAGAATGGAAGCAGCGCTCCAAAATCAAAAGCTGTGACCCGCGGTGAGTAAATGACACTTTTTGATTATTTTTGCAGTGCAACTTCTTCTCTTCGCAAACTGGCTAATACATCAGTGATACATGATGCATATGATAGAAGATGCACCTACTGCAAGAAGTGAAGAGATATCAACTGAAATCCCGAAGCTCCTGTCCTCACAGAAATACTGGGTGACAAATTTAAAACCGAAATATTTATCAGCAAATACTTGAACCTTATTTCTTGTTTTTATACATTTGCCATATCTTGTCATAACTTACAAGGTAAATATCATTTTGGAGCAAGTTTATTACGGCTTACTAGGTACAAAATGTACAAAGATACAAAGCTCCCGAGCACCTGTGCAGGCACCATCACTATTGTGGAATGATCTCTACTATCTTTTCTCTCCTATCTTCCAATCTAAAAATTCTAACTAGCGGTGTAGCTATAATGGGTGCAGAGGTAGCAATTGCTACAGGGCCCTGGAGCCTCAGGAGGCCCAAAGACCTCTCTACAACATAAGAACATATCCCTATTTTATATAGCACTTGGCAAGTAGGCACCCTATTATATACTTTTCTCCAAGTTATGCCCCTGATTCTAGTCCATTCTTAAAGCAAAAGCAGGAGACGAGTTATTCCTCACCACCTTCTCTCTTCCACTTCCACCTGCAATTTTTGAGTAACCCATCAGGTCAGCCCCTTGCTTTAGGAACGTAAACATATATTTCTAAACACCACCCTCAACTATCTTCAGCAATCCCCTAGTTAAATGGAGTGATAGCGAAGAGGTGCAACTTCCAAACAGGGGAACATGGGATGCCCTTTCCTCTGACTGATGGGGGTCTCAGTGGGACCAGATACTTATCCCTTATCCTATGGATCGGAGAGAAGTATTTTTGGCCAACCGTTTAAAAATCTTAAAATTGTTTTGAGAGAGTCTCATAGCCGTCCAGACACATGGCAATACAACCAGACCTGGGTTTATAAGATAAATCACACACAGTAATGGGATAGCTCTGTCCCATCAGAGTTACAATGAGAAATAATAGAAAATAGTAAAAAAAAAAAAAAAAAATGTTCATTTTATACCCAAAAATGACATGAGAGCCTCAGCTAATGAGGTCACAACCTGAATCCCCAGAGACCTGCTCTGGGAAAATGTGTTAAACTTTTACTCTTCTTTAGAACTGGCTTTGATATGACAAGTTTAAAGTGCTTTGAAGCAAATTGACCACCATGAAGCCCCATAGATAATAGTTATGGATCTATCATGGCTGGATGTCACTATATAAGATAATGTGCTTATTTTACCACTTACCATTACCTTATTATTTTTTCACATTTTCGGCTCTCATGTGTGCCAATAATCTGTGTTTTGCCTTAGTAATAACAGCACCATGATGAAGTTACCCTCGAGCTGATGGGCAGGATGATTATAGTCAAGGCTGCTCCCATTACTTACTGTATTTGATATACTGCAGATGCACTCGACCACTCTATAGAATTATTAATGTACATTTTGTCCACAAAATCCTGCAGAGTTCTTATTAGTAATAAATAAAGGAATATTTATAGGTTTTAATGGGCTCTGAAAATTATTTGTCCTCTGCTTAAATAGAGTAGGAATTCATTACGGCGAGCTGAACGCATTTATACAGACACAGTCTTATTAGCTTCATTTATAGGACTGCTGCAATAGCCCTTCAGTATGCGCTGTACTAAAACTACCATCATTTCACTGATTTCAGTACAGCTGAAGAATCTCTTTAAAGTAATAGTAAAAACATTCATATCATCAAATACAGAAATACAAAGTTGCAAGAGAAGTAAGTGAACCCTTTGAAATGACCCAGATGTCTGGCCCCACAGGATAGATTATCAGTATGTGATTGTGGGGGTCTGACACCCGGACTCCGCACATGATCAGCTGTTCTGGCAAGATTTGGGCACTGGAAGTAACAGCAGTGGACGGGGAGCACATGCAGGCTGTTCCCATTCAAGTAATAGGAACAGTGCTGAAATTCCTGGAACCACCACTAAACAGTATTTTAGACACTTTCTACACCCTTTCTAACCAAATCAATTCGCTAATCGTGGCGCATGGTGTTACATTTTTAAACCCCTCCCTTTTCCAATAAGCCTCACCCACTTGTCATAACATTTGGGGTATTTTTAATGCCAATCGTTGGCCAAGATAGCAGAGCTTGACCATATTAGATCACCAAAATCTAATTTAGGACTGTCTTGTCTTAGTCTGAACTGCCTAAAAGTTAGACAATATTAGTAAATAAATGTCACTATATTAACTAACCTTATATCACACAGTTGTACTGTTTAGGTCTTAGAGTAGAAAGCTATTCTACTCCTACCTTCCATTCTCTTCTTCTCCCCGCTGTTTCTCTAAAAATCCATTTATTGCGATATGCAACTTACGCTCACGGGGCGTTCCCCCTGTGCTCTGAGCACCCCCCCTCCATCATAACCTCTCACCGCCCCTTAGTTCTCCTGAACTTCTGGCTTCTGACAGAAGATCGAGCGTGTAACAGACCACCGCAAAATGGTGGCGGTGCATGCGCAGTCGGCATATAGTGTAGGCCTCCAACGCTGCGCATGTGATATCCTTGTGGTCTCAGCTTGAAAAAAAGTGAGAGCAGACTTAAATATGTGCCTCACTTCCTGGGCAATTAAAGAGATTCTCCACCCAAGGCTATAAAATGGGTACTTTGCTGGCACTTGACTCTTCAAGATAACTCCCCAGAAAGCTAAGCTTTTTACTCCATACAGTGCAGCATCCCAGTGACACTCCAAAACACATGATGTGCTGTATTATGTGTCATCTGTACATAGTTTATACGTAACTGTAATTATACCCCTTTAAAAGACTATTCCATGGGTATGGGTGGATTTTAGGAGCTGATGGTTTAGCTCAGCCAGCAGATGGCTGGGGAGTGGGAGGCTTAAAGTCATCATCCAGCTTCCAAAGAGGAGAGAGATGTTCCAGCTCTGAAAGTGAGGATAGAGAGTGTGAGGGAAAATGGAGCCCAGTTATTGACTGCTGCAGCTGGACAAGGAAATTTCAGAGATAAGTGTTATTTTGAGGAGAGTCTGAGCTCGAACAAAGCCCGTGAGAAAAGACTCTTCTTTGCCACAGGACAGATAGTGCCATCCTCATAGTATACAGAACAGAAATTTTGAGAAGCTGGAGTCATTGGCACTATAATAGACAATACTGGGCTTATACTACTGGAAACCATCACATGGCCCAACCCTTGTTCAAAGTGAAACTACTAATAAGATCTGAACCGCCATATTACATTGCGAGCCGTTTTGACTGCGTTATACCAGAAATTTTTGAACCTGTTTTCACCTGCAATCGGTGTCGTCTGAGGCTATACCTCCGCCATCAAGAGTCCTTTCAACTTCAGCCTTTTTGAGACAGATGGAAGACTGTAAGAAAACTACTACAGTGACAGTCACATACACCGCAGCGTGTACAAGCAGCAGTGGGAATTTGAACTCGGTCCCAATATTACTTATTGTGTTTTGGATGAATCACTGCAATAAACATGACCCTCCTGTACTGCCACTTATATCTATTTTGCACCATTTCGCTGAGATATACATGTAACCCGATGTACAGAAGCACCCTGTTTACAAACTTACCCTCTTTGTGACTGCCATAGAGGCATCCATTGAAGGTAAGACATGTACTACCAATTGGATGAGTTGATAAACCTCCCTTGAAAATTGGGAGGCCACCAGTAAGTTCCAAAACATGTGAAGTAAGAAGCCTTCACTTCCACACTGTCTGAAGCAAAATAGGTCAGCAGTAGGTTCTATACGAGAAAATTGAATTGGGACACATACCATCTTTGGAGTACCTTTATAGCCTGCTTCTACCAAAGAGGTGTTAATGGTCATTTTCGGAATCAGGGATGTCAACTCCTGCCACTGTATTAATTCCAGTTCAAAACCTAAGTCTATTTCCCATCGGGACATGTAGGGAAGTCTCCCTACGTCTCAGAGGGTAACCAAGTTGGACTACATGAGGAGATATGTCCTCCAGAAATAGGAAGCCAACAGATGCATTCAAAGGTTTATATTGTAGTAATAGCATTGGAATTTTTCCTCCTTGTGGTAGGGAAATGGTATATCTGAGAACATCCGAGATTCCTTAAAGAAGTCCAGAGTTCTGATAGAACTCTGGACAGGGGAGAGGATCAGAGGTCAATTGGCAGGGGTCAACCATATCAGCTATTCTAAAGGTACACTAAAATAAGCAGCCCCCACCAGACATACCCATTGCTGGAAAATATGTCTCGCAAAGATATCTGTTAATTGCGTTAATCATGACGTGTTAGAATAGTGGGTTATGTTAGTGCGATCATTGGCCTTGACGATCACGAAGATCTCATTGATTATGGAGAATGATCATTTGTCCCACATGATGTAGGACACATTAAATTCAAGACCTGAATGGAGCTGGAACTCTCGCCATTCCCTACTTCTGCCCCTATGTTCTCCCCATCTTTGTCCCTTCTCCATTTACATTCTTTCTTCTCTTCTCCTTTCTACTTATTTTCTCTAGATTTTTTTTTTTAATTTCAACTCAAGTGCTTTTCATAATTGCACGATGCTTCCTGTACTTAATGATAATAGGTCTGACTCATATCTCATGTGACTAGTACACATATACTGTATTGAGCATCATTTGTCTTTGCTTTGCTACACTCTTTCATGTACACTTACTTGTTGCCTACAAAACTCTAATAAATGTCTATTGAAAATAAAAATAAAATCGTGGAAATGTAGATCTCTTCATTAAATTTCATTATATCTAAAAACGTTATTTTGTAGAGTTGTATATAATCATGTAGATGGTGTGTTAAAGAGGACCCTTCATCACCTCCAGTTCTTTACAACCTTCAATAGATGCTGTTCCAATGATTCCGGTGCAGTTGGAATTTTTACTCAAGCCTCACCATTCCTGAGCAATCAGTGCGGTTAGTACAGAGCCTAAATAGCATATTGGCTACTGACACTGTCAGATGGGCAGTTTCTGGATATCTGCTCTAGCCAAGGACAAGCAACCTGCCTGAAGAAAGCTTAATACCATATTGGGTGCTGAAAGCAACAAATTATTCCTTATTGAATGGTGGTGGCTAGAGAAACATTTCCAACTGAGCTGGAATCCGCAATGCAACATCACTTTAAAGGACACAGGGTTGGAGTTGGTGGAAAAGGTGAAATGTCCTCTAAGTAATTCAAGGAAATAAAAATAAACTAGAAGAGTATAAAATAAAAATGCATGCTGCTATTTCAGCACAGATTTATACTTTTGCACAAGTGTGTAATAAAATTTCACTAGCTTCCAAAACTTGCAAGTAAAAATAATTCTCTTGACTCTTTACACATAGGTCAGGACTGAACTGTGATCAGCTGACAAGTTGCAGTGAGTCCCTGGGGTTTACAGCAGGAGAGGGCAAAGTTCCTATTGTGACATTTAAAGAGCACCTTGTTCTAGCGCTCTATTATTAGACAGGTGCTGCAGGTCACTGCCTTCATTCAAGCCTCACACATACAGAGTACTAACCACACAGCACTTCACGTCTGTGCTATGGACTTATCAAGCAAACCTCGCTTTTTGCTTTATTTACTGTGTGTCCTGAAAGTGCACTATAACATTGACAAGCCATCCTCATGCCTTGTAGAACAACATTACAGATGGGGCATTTTCACTAATATTTGGTTAATGTGTTGTTCAGGGAAAGGTGACCTTCCAGAATGTCTATTACTTGCAGTATTGCACATGTGTGATGCCACGAATAATAGAAGTGTAATTTTACTGTACATCTGTCTGACATTTACATCACACATACATTAGTTATATCATTTTTCTTAAAAAATACCTCTTTGCACTTTTGAAATCGGTATACGGTAATTTCTTTGCATTTTCTGCTGCATTTTGGGAAAGGAAGCCACCCTTTAAAGGAAAAAAAAAAAATATATATATATATATATATATATATATATATATATATATATATATAAATAAAAAGTATGTAAAGGGTTTTTAGATTTTCCTGTAATATATGGTTGCACTTTTGAGGGTAAAAAAATTAAAAGTGGTCCAACCCAAAAGTTAAAAAAAAAAAAAAAAAAAAATTTACTCTCCTAGATTCTCAGTTTCCAGCAATGGCTGCTTCTTCTCTTCTGTTTACAGGTCCTTGTGGACTTCAGCACCAGGTACACATGAGTGACTGTAGCCATGACCTGTAAGCAGAAGTGAAGGAGCAGCTATTGCTGAAAACAGAGGGCACAGGAGAGGCAAGTAAACTTTTTTATTATTATTACACTGAATTTCCCCATTGTGGGACTATTAAAGGACTATTATTATTATTATTATTATTATTCCCCGATTTGTAGCACATAGGAAACTTTTAAAAGGAATTGGACAATGTTTTAAGGGGGCGTTCACACTACCGTTGGTGACCGTCAGTAGTGTCCATTGCTATTGTCCGTTACAAGATTTTAGCATCGGACACTAGCTGAACCGTCAGAAATCCATTAAAATTTCCATTCATTTCAATGGGTTTTTATATTGTGTCCATTTACACCAAATCCGTCAGAAGTCCATTTTTTTTTCGGGGACAAAAAAATCCTACATGCAGGACTTTTTTGTCCGTTTGAAAAAAAGGGATTCTTGACGGACAGCAAGTGTCCGTTATTTTTTTAACATTGAAGTCTATGGGTAACGGACTTATAACGGACAGTAACTGATAGCCATCAGTTACTGTCCATTATTTTATGTCCGTTTTTTTTCCTGCACATGCTTAGAAAGGAGAAACAACAAAAAAAAAAACGGACATTAACTGATGCTAATGTGTTCGTTTTTTAACTGAACCATTAATTGGATCAGTTAAAAAAAAGGACACATTAACATGAGTTAGTGTCCATTATGATAGGTGTCCATTTTTTTTTGTTTTTTTTAACGGAAACCTTCATAACGGACTCCAACGGTAGTGTGAACCCTGCCTTACTGTCTTATTTTATGTCCGTTTTTTTTTCTGCGCATGCTCAGAAACCAGAAACAAACAAAAAAAAAACAAAAAAACGGACAGTGTTAAAAAACGGACACTAACTGATGCTAATGTGTCAGTTTTTTTAACTGATCCATTAATTGGATCAGTTAAAAAAACGGAGACATTAACATCAGTTAGTGTCCGTTAATGTCTGTTATGATAGGTGTCCGTTTTTTTTTTTTGTTAATGGACACCTTCATAACGGAATCCAACGGTAGTGTGAACCCTGCCTAAACCAACGCACACACGAAGGCTAGATTCACACGTAGGAATCGGTCATGGATTTTGAAGCAAATTCCACCCCCAAATCTGTGGCAGATTCCAACCCAAATATGCCTCCCATTATTCTCAAGAGATAGTAGCAGGATGCAGGAAAAAAAAAAAAAAAAACAACACCATACTGTGTGAACTTAGCCTAACAGCTATAATACTCATTTGTCCAGAGAAGATATAGGTGGAACATGGATCTGATGTCTGCCCATACTGCTCCACCACTGTTTATGGCCAACTAATTGGTCCTGCCAAACCAGAAGGCAAATAGTAATAGTAATAGTAATAGTAAGGGAAACTATAACGTCTTGTGTTATGATGGATCAGAACCAATGTGAACTGGTAATAGGAACACAGCCTAATAGATGCTAAACATGTATAAGTATTATTGAGTGTATTTAAAAAAAATATATATATATTATATATATTTAAACCAAAAACTGTTTTGGTATTCTTTTATAGTAATTTTGCCCATTTGTGCAATTCTGTAAGGTGTACTATCCTGAAGAGACTAGTACGGTCTTGCAACACACAGATGCCATTACATGAAATAAAATCTGGAATAATCAATATTCTGAAATCACTGGAGCATTTCGTTAAAGCAACCTAAAGCAATCCAACGTAAATCCCTTTTTCCTGATTTTTCTATTCTCTAAGGACACTCTCACAGCCTTGGATTAAACTGAATATTTTACTGATATCCACTGGTGCTGGACTACTCGATTCTGAACCACTGATCTCAGCGATTCCTGACCCAGGCACAGAGAATTCAGTTCCTGTGGTGAGCTGCTTTCTACATGTGGATTCCTTTACTGTGCCAGTCAGGGATGGCATCAGCACCTAGCAAACTTGGGCAGATGTTCTGACCCGCTGGACTCCAGGAGGTCCACTGCTCAGCTAAGAACAAGAGTTTTATTAACAAACTGCCTTAGATGGAGGCCCCATGTTTTTGAAAACTCCGCTTTATTCTGCAGCACTTTTCACAGAAAGCTGCAGAGTTTTCCTCTGCGGACTTTCTGCTTCAATTATACCTATAGGGAAACCGCAAGAGTTTTCTTAGGTATAATTGACATGCAGCTATTTCCAAAACCACAATGTTTTTGAAAATCGCAGCATTTCCACTGCGGATTTTTTTCTGCAATGTGTGGATGGGATTCACTAGAATCCCATCCACTTTGCAGGTACTGTAAAATGTCATGTGGGGTCCCGGTCTAAAAGGTAATGGATCTGTAGAGCATACAGGGACTACCATTTAAGTGAACACTTTAATGCAAAAGGGATAAGTGCTTACAAAAAAAAAAAAAATTAAACAAAAAGTGAACAGAAAAAGCTATTTTTTTTTTATGGTACCGTTCCACTGCCTAATGCTGGTTAGATATAGATATGCTTAGGTAATAGGAGGTTCGGTGGTCCCTTAGCATGATTGTTTGCAGTGCAGGGGTCAGAGGTTGACAGTGACCATGCATAGTCATGTATTGCTGACCTAAACATCCTAGTGAAGCAATATAATAAGTATTATGCTGTCATCATTTCTTAATGATTATATATTATTTTTTAATCATTAATGTTCATTACCTATATATGCATTATATATATATATATATATATATATATATATAAAAATTATTATGGCACTGTTTTCTACATCATTATTTTCTAATGATCATCTTCCTGTTATTCTTATACCGCACATTAGTATAAGATGGAGTGTGTATTTTCTCTATTTTCATATTAGCAGTGTTCTGTATGGTATTCCTGGTTTGCACCGTTAGCTCAGTAACGCCACTGATCAGTCTTTTCTTACCGTTGTGTACTTGGTCTGTTTCTGTTGTTGGCGGGATGTCCTCATGACATGGCGCAACGTGATTGACCCCTACGCTACGGCTTCTCCTCTATTTAAGCTCTTCTCTTGGCTGTACAGTTTGCTGCTGACTTCAGTTGCGGCCACACGGCTCTATGGAGGGGATGCACTGAATTGAAGTTTTAGTACTGAAAAAAATTGAAAAAGTCCTCAAAACTGCATTCTGTAAACCTTGTATTGAACCATGATAAGAACATCTAATTGATCAATTTCATAAGTATATTTTCTGCTTTGAAACATACTATAAGGACATCTGTATTGGGATACTGCATGGCAGTTTTCTTTCTATGTGTGGTAATAGGGAGAAAGCTGTCATTGACAGCGGTTGGTAGGGGGAGTGCACGGCTCATGATGAATACTCTGGGCTTGCAGCGTGCTGAAACTAATAAGTTGGAAGTTCAGCCAAACTAAACTATACTTACAAGAAAATCAGACTGGTTGTCACCACTTCATATTTTCTCAGAAGACAATATGACATGTGTTACATATTTGCTTCAAGTAACTGGTTTAATGAAATATCCATCCATTATGTTAAAGGGAGTCTGTTAGCAGTAAAATCGGGAACAATCTAGTGGCAATACCTTGTAGAGCGGCCTCTACACTTTCCAAAGATGCCTTCTTATTCAATTGCAGCCTTTTTTCATGAAAATCTGAGTTTTATTCTTATGCAAATTAGCTGAAAAATGCTTTACGGACGTTTCTTCTTCTACAAGGCACGGTCATTAGTTTGATACAGATTTTCCTACCGACAGACTCCCTTTAAGTTGTCCACATATCAAAAGTTAAAAGCTAAAACCAGAGTTTGGCACACAGATACATCTGTTATGCCAACTCTAATTTAAGTGACAACCAAAAAAACTAAATTTCCTATTGTCATTTTTGGCCACCACAAATAAATAATAAAAAAAAAAGTATAATATATATATATATATATATATATATATATATATATATATATCAGTAGCCCTATAAGTTTAAGAAGGACTACACACAATAGTGCACACATCAAAACAATGTGTAAAAAAAAAAAAAAAGTATAAGTCAAATATGGCTCTTTTTCAAAGATTTCAAAGAGAACAAAGCATATACTACTGTCATTGAGAGGAAAAAAAAAAATTCAAAAAAATTGAAAAAGAAGAAATTGAGCAAAAGCCATCAAAACGGTGATGGAGAGACAACGGGAGATCTTAAAGATAGAACTGGGTACTAGTGAATCACAGGGTCCACCGATGGTGGTTGTGCGATACATTGCCATGCATAATTCTGTCCTCATGTATGATGACACTGGACGCATGCTACATGTCATGTGACAAGCAGGACCATTGCTCAATCTTCTGTGCTTTAATGAATCCATTATTTCTTTCCTAAACACAAGACTTTCCAATACATTGATGTCCGTGTTCTGTGTATTACACATTTTAAAGTGCTTTATAAACATATCCTGCTGCGTAACAATGCGTTCTATGGATTTCACTTCACCTATATAATGTAGTAAATCAAAAGGAAACACATTTATGACCATTACTGCATCTATTTACGGGAGTGCAGAGCGTTAACCCATTTTCATGCTGTAGCGACACATCAAAGATCCAACTTTTAAATATATGGATTTTTAAACCACTCGCGATACACATCACCATGGGAAATGTTAATCTGCAAATGCAGAAATAAAATAAATAAATTGCATTTTAAATTTTCTCTGCGGAGGGATTTACTGCTCATTCATTGCCGATAGTTTAATCAATGCCGTATCTTACTTTAAAGACGTTTTTCTAAAGCTTTATAAATAATTTATTAAGTCTAACAGCTTGACAAGCATAAATATGGGCAATGGGTGACATAAATAATAGATTCATTAATAGGGAAACTGTTGATTTAAGCATAGTACATAAAAAAATTACAGCAAGTATGCATTACAAAAATCAACTTCATGATATTGGATTTAAAGGGGTTTTCCAATGAAGAAATTTTATTCCCTATTCTCAACCCATCTAAAGAACAGGGGTCATGGGTACTCCCATTTAAATGGATTAAAGGTTCAGGTGTACTACTATTACCATTTATCTCTACGGGGCTGCCAAAGGGAAGGACATTTTTGGTGTATTATATTCTAAGTGGATGATGGAAGTTGATGGAAGCGGGATTGTGGAGTCAGAGCTGGGATGATTTAGGGTGGAGTTAGAGTCTTAAAAAAGTTATTGACTCCAGCTTCAAAATACAATTACTATTCATTTTATGTAATTAATAATATTGTATAATTAGTTAGATGTATAGTTAGTCATATACTTACTTTCATAGGAATGCAATCACTAGTTTTTTTCCTGAATTCGAGGAGCTTTATTGTTTCCGACTGACCATGGTTGTCAGCCATTTATGAAGATGTTGGAGTCATATTTAGGCTGTGGAAAAATAGAAGAGTTGGGGATTTAGTCTACTGATTCCACAGCTCTGGCTACAAGGGGGCCCATTGTAACTCTAGCTTCCAAGGACCCATGTAAACCTGAAGCCAGTCCCGAATAAGGTAAAACATGCCCTTGAAGTTCCCTACATATATAAAGAGAGGTCCAGGGTTGAGAACAGAGGAAGTGAGGGATAATATACATCCGACAAAACTAAAAAATTTATAATCCAGATATTTAGCACAAGATAGCTGTGAGAATGTGTCTACCTGTTAATTTAGAGCCCACTGAAGCAATGCATACTATAAGAAAGGCTAAGAAGCATTTCAAGGTCCTGGAGTGGCCTAGCCAGTCTCCAGATCTCAACCCCATAGAAAACCTTTGGTGGGAGTTGAAAGTCCGTGTTGCCCAGCGACAGCCCCAAAACATCACTGCTCTAGAGGAGATCTGCATGGAGGAATTGGTCAACATACCAGCAACAGTGTGTGCCAACCTTGTGAAGACTTACAGAAAACATTTGACCTCTGTCATTGCCAACAAAGGATATATAACAAAGTATTGAGATGAACTTTTGTTATTGACCAAATACTTATTTTCCACCATAATTTGCAAATAAATTCTTAAAAAAATCAGAAAATGTGATTTTCTGGATTTGTTTTCTCATTTTGTCTCTCATAGTTGAGGTCTACCTATGATGACAATTACAGGCCTCTCTCATCTTTTTAAGTGGGAGAACTTGCACAATTGGTGGCTGACTAAATCCTTTTTTTTCCCCTCTGTAGTTTTGGAGGCTTTTATAGTTTTCAATATGTGTTTTATAAGTTTTCAAAAGCAACAAAAGTTGTTAGAAAAAGCACAGAAAACGTTTTGAATGTTACATGTTGCCTAGTTTAAAGCTTACTTTTAGACAACTTGAACACAGTAACTTAAAGGGCACCTGAGTTTTCATGAAAAAGTTGAAATCTGCAGGGTCTTTCTGGGCAGTTTGATCTATGAATGTATAAGCCTTTATACATGTTGTCCTATCAGTTTTTCTGCTGCTAATTATCACATTAAGGCTGCAGCACATTTTACATTTCTTGCTCAGGCTGTGAGCATGTACAGTAAGAATCAACCCCTCTGATCCGTATTCACTGTGCTTGAAGAGGTCTTGTTTATCTAATGTATCTGTAGACAGACTTCCCTAGTAACAAGGAGAGAACTGCAAAGCAGCTAGAGGGGAGACACCTAGTGACATGAACTTTAGAGATTTTTTTTTTTTCAGACAGAAAGCAGCAACATTTCTTATTAGAGTACATTTTTGTCCAGAATCACTTACTCTATTAAATGAGACTAAGTAGCAAGTTAGTGATCATTTAAAACTATAACATCATAGCTTAGATAATAATGCCTTCTTACATAAAAGGAACCTTAAAAAAATAAACAAAATAAATAACACAAATAAGGTTAGGGACAATGCTGAAATCTGAACCAAAAAAGCTTCACAAGTACCAGGCAGACTAAGCAGGAGTGGCTAGTCAAGGACAAGGTTAAGAACAGAGCCAAGGTTAGAAGACAATAGAAGTATAGCACAAGTTTCTGGCTTCACCAGGCAATGAGTGAGACCCAAGAGTGTAAATAACAAGACATGGTTGATATTTTAGAACTTGCTCAGGGAAAAAAAAATGCTGCATAGTAACAAAGCACTAACCAAAGAGTCAACACTGTTCTGCTAAAGCAGTAGGCTATAGTCAAGCAAGAGAGAATTACTGTACACAGGAACCTAAAGACATAAGTAAATACACACCCCACACAGTATAAGTAAAATACACATTTTCCATTCTCCTGCACTCACTTGTAGTCTGCCGTAGCCATGGCTTACATCCTTAGGCTTCTCTTGCAATTTTATTACTTTTATGAGACAGCAGCTCTGTGCTCCCTGCCCATGCTGAGCTTTATGCACAGTGACAAGAAACATTTAGCAGTTCCCTGTTACATGGAAATCACCAGTAGCAGAGCTGCTAGACGCCAGCTGATAGCCTCCAGCCGCAAACTGCTTGCCTTTTCTGCCTGCCTTTTCTGCCAGCAGCCACTCTCACGCAGGTAAATAGATTGAGGAGTCCTGATGTGGGAAATTCTGCTCTTTAGCTGAAGCTTACTCAGCAGTAGCTAGAAACATTGGGTGACAAAAGTACATATGACACAACAACAGCTACAGAGGAAGAGAAGGGAGATCAAAGTGGGTATCCTAAGTTCTAGCTGACATGTAATAAAGCAGCACATTTACTTTTTGAGAGGATCTATCACCAGATCTGAAAAGTCCAATGACATAAATTATCTGGTAGGTGCTGTCACCCTGAGCATTTTGATCTTTTCTTTATCCAAATCTGTTGAGCCATTCCAAAGTTATAAGTCCTTTTAGTTTTGCAATTTAGGGTATACTAGCCAAGTGGGCATGACGTACAGCATGCACAGACCCTGCTCCCAGAGAAACCACAATGTTTCTGCTCACTTGGCTAGTATACTGTAATTTGTATCATTGCTAAAAGGGCTTATATCTTTGGAATGGTCAAATGGTTTTGGATAAACAAAAAATACCATCATGCTCAGGGAAACAGCGCCTATCAGATGAGGTATGTCATAGGGCTTTTGCAGACCTGGTGAATAGTCCTCTTTAAAGGGGTTGTCCAGTTTCAGATCAATATTGAGAGACAATTGTTATTGTTTGTATAATGACAAGTTATACAATTTTCCAGTATACTTTTGTATAAATTCCTCACAGTTTTTTAGATCTCTGCTTGCTGTCATTCATTCTGCTTTCTTCCAGTGGATAAAAATCAGTCCATGGTCATGTGACATACAGTCCACAGTTATGTGATATACAGTCCACAGTCATGTGATATACACACAGGTTTCATCTCGTTTTAGTCACAAGACCGTAATCAGACACCCGCATGGTAACGAGCCGTGCACCTGTGTGTCCATCACGTGACCATGGACTGTATGTCACATGACCATTGTCTGAATGATGTAAAAACAAATGTAATGCATCCTGTACAGTCATACAGGTGACACCCAAATGCCAGCCCTGGTTGCATCAATGTGGAACATAATTATCCTATACAACAGAAGCAACCTACTATGATAAGGAGAGCATATAGCGTGGACCACTGAAGTGGATTGCCTAGTAGGGCTCTAATTTTTTTTGCATGAGCAATGCTGATAAGTTTAACCAGTCAGAGCACAAAAATAAATAAATATTAAATTAATTAAAGATTTAAAAAGAGTATCTATTACATTCCAGGTGCTCTATAATGTATCCAAAACTAAGGGCTCATGCACATAACCATTATTCTCTTCAATGCACTCTCCATTTTTCAATAGAAAAATGCTCGTTTTTTTCATATATCCATTTTTCCACTCCATGAACCTCAATGTGTGTCCACTTGTCTATTTTTCATAGGTTAATCATTCATTTTCAATCCGTAACAAATGGAATGCGCATGGAAGCCATCTGGTTTACACTGATCCAATTTTCACAGAAGAAAAAAAGGAGCCTGGTTGTGTACATAAGCCCTAAAATGAAATGTAACATTAAACTTAACAATATACACATAGGATTTGTGGATTTCATAATGTTATGAAAAGTTTCATATTTGAACATTGCAAATTTTTACCATTTATTGATAATTTTAGATAAACAAACATATCAAATAGCCGTGTACTGTATTTGACATAGTCTTTTCCTTTTGGTTGGTTTTATAGTTGTATTATCTACGAGAAAACGTTAGAAACAAAGTATGATTTCATATTTTCTTGTCGGTAAGGCCCCATGCACACATGCATAACTTGCAGCCCTATATTATGCGTAATTAAGGGTAATTGTGGATAACACATGGACCCATTCATTTTGTATGGCCCTATACACACACCCCTAGTTTTTATGCATTTGGGTCCAGGCCATAGAAGAGAGCTACAATTATTGAGCAGGTCCTATTCCTGTCTGTTTTACGGATCTGTCCATTCATCATTCAAGTATAGTCAGTGAAAATCAGGGACAGCAAGTGGATGCACATCCTTGTGCCATGTGTTCCGTTTTCACTGGCCCATACAATGCACACGGGCACTCAACATTGTTATATTTATTTGTGTATCTATCTATCTATCTATCTATCTATCTATCTATCTATCTATTTATCTATCTAATATGGCAGTATAGATTTTGGTATGAAGGATCAGTTATCTAGACACTATTGTGTCTAGATAACTGATGTTATTGCTATAGCTATTTCTATAGCAATTGCTATAGCATAGCAATAACTATGTTATTGCTATCCAAAATTATTGGCCAATATATGAAGACAAATGGCCAAGACCTAGTTCATACTTTACATTTTAATGCAGTTTATAGCCAAAAATTGAAAAACAATAAAAAAAACAAAAACAAACTACTTTTAATGCAACACTGTCCTGGTTCACAGAACCTATGGTCACTCTGAGGCTTTTACCAGAGCCCACCAAAAGGCAAGATGGACTTGGTTGCTTTGGGACTCAGGTTGCAACCTCAGGACAGTGTGCCACAAAATAGGTACACTTACAGACTTAGGACCAAACCAGAAAAACCTATAACAGGCAGAGAGAGTAAACACAAGTCAAGGTCAAAACCAGGAAAGTATGACATATCCAAAACAGAAGGGGGTCAAGGATCAAGTCCAAGAGGTTATGTATAAAGCCAAATCAGCAAGAGACAGAATAACTAGGAAAGTAGGCCAAAATCAGCAGAAAATAGGATACATGCTGAGAACACAAAAAAGCTTTGGATTGAAGAGTGAGACAACACTCAGATTGGCTTTGCTTCTCGAATCTCTGGCTGAGCAGACCCAGCCAGAGTTTGACTAGTAGACATGGCAACCTTAAAGCAATGGATGTAAGCAGTCCTGCACTGAAAGGAACAATGGATGCAAAAAAGAGAGGGAGAAGCACAGATATTGAGATTTATAATAAAAACATAATTTTTTAATGCACCTTTAGTGTCAGTCCTGCTTTTGGTTTAATTAAAAATAAAACTAAGCAAGTGTGTTTAACAAGTTTAACCAAAACCTGGTCTGTGCATAAATTGTGTAGGTGAGATAATTAAAAATATGCAAATATCATCAGCTGCATTTGTATTAAACTTGCAATTGCAAAATATATCCCAGTAAAGTAGGTCTATGGATGTCCATGGTGGGGGAGGTCTCTTTTTTTGTGTTTGTTTTTTTGGGGGGAGGAGAATTAAAATCTTGCATGTTTCATATAATACATTTTATATGTGCTGGAAGAAAAAAAAAATATAATGCAAATCAATTTAAAAATGATAAAGAAAAAAAAAAAGGCCTAACAACAAAAAAATTACAGTTTGACAGCAAACAAATCACACTGTTATCTAGTAACTGTCTCTTGTTTTTGGTCACAAATTAGTACTCATTATAGAGAACACAATCAAATTTACTGATGTTAAATTCCCTTGCAAAGCAAATTATTTTAAATAATCAATACTAATTATTTATCTAGGAAATAATTAACAATTTCATTTTGTCACTATAAAATAACAGCTCCAGGCTATAGATTTCCAGGCTGTGTAGATTTTTCTAATAGGGTAATTAACACATAAAGCAAAAAAAAAAAAAAAAAAGGTTTTGATTTTAATTAGGTAAATTGTTCACATATATGACCTTTGAAGTATTCCCATTAGCTGGGTTAATTAGTCGTCTTCAGAGAACCTTTTAGATCTGTGCAGATGTGTAATAGAATGGTGTCTTAAAGAGCATTACTTCAATGGGATGTCTAATTATTTTCTGATATAATTGATATAACCACATGCTACTTGTAGATTCGCTCAATTATCCACCTTTTTCCACAAGGCTACACACATATTGGTATTATGTGTAAAGTTGCTGTTGCTGGCTGGGCTTCCTCCTAATATTGGCCCAGAGGCAAGTAGAAGCCACAGCAGTGGTCTCCAACATGGAGCATGCATGCCATTCTGGTTCAGAAAAATCTGACAAGACAGTTAAATCCTTCTGATAGAAAAGAAAGCGATCATAAACCGGGCGACTTTCTTGTTTTCTTTATACACTAATCAGATATATGGGTAAAATTTGATAAGATTTTAGCGCCCTCTGTGGTTGCATATCAGAGAAGAGTAGTGAGGAGCATGCTAGAGCAGAGGCAGGTATTTACTAATGCTGTACTGTATGACTGGGACTGTTAAAGGGAGTCTGTCACCAGAACCCAGCATGTCAATCTAGCCTGGCAGATAGATAGGTTAGGGTTCTATGAATTAAATTGCTGCCTCCATTGCCAAGATATCCTTGAAGCAATGAAGACTTTGTCACTCAAGTCTTTGGAGCAAAGGCAATACCCTCGTTGCTCCAAAGAGTTCATTTGCCCATTGACAAAAACAGTGATCCTTCTGCAACAGAGGGACTGATTTACAAAGAGAAAATATAAATTTATTCAGGTGACCCTAATCTAGCCATCTGAAGGGC
This sequence comes from Leptodactylus fallax, assembly GCA_947044405.1. Classification (NCBI taxonomy): domain Eukaryota; kingdom Metazoa; phylum Chordata; class Amphibia; order Anura; family Leptodactylidae; genus Leptodactylus; species Leptodactylus fallax. Next base: position 5,280,419 of record CAMRHE010000005.1, on the reverse strand, counting down.
AGGGTTGATATGCTGGTTTCTGGTGACAGACTCTCTAAGAAGGAAACTGTGGTTGGCATGGTTACGGAAGGGAACTGTATGACTAGCAGTATTATGGGGTCACCATGTATCTGTATAAATACTAATAAATTCAGAGCTATTCTTTTAAAATATGACACAATCTTAGGCTTATCTTACAACAAGTGGTTACATACCTATATAGATGCAATTATACTTAATATAGTCCTGTACATTCCAACAGTTCTGATGAAGGATTAGAAAGCCTCCGCTCCTCATCCACTAAAAAAATCCAAGGACTCTTGGTATATACAGAGATTTGTTTATGCCTCAAAATCTATAGGCCGGAAGAATGAAAGAGGGGTACCACTTCAGGATCGGATACATTTTCTTTTATTTAGTTTTTGGGGGCTATAACTTTTTTTTGCTTGGGTTATTCAAATATTTATAATTTGTGTCTTTTCTCAGTAGTAGTATAATGATGTACCGTGTTAGCCATTGAAAGTAGTGGAAGAGTGAAGAAATCAGGCGATACCTTTTAGAGGCTGAGTATATTTGATGGTAAGCTTTCGGAAGTACTAGCTTCCTTCATCAGACAAGGTGTTATACAAGAACTGAAAATTCACCGATTTTTTTTATACCCTATAGACATGGGCCTTCAAAGGATTTTAGAGTCCTTAAAAAAAAAAACAAAATGCAATCTAAGTAGAGAAGTTATTTACAACCGGTCAAAAAATAAACAATCTGGAAAGTTGTATGCATGACAGAGGGATCTGTTATCTGTTTGCAATGAGCTGGTGATTTGTGACCCTCACAGGTCATACATAGTGTGACATGAAGCTGGCATGAATATTAAGTCCAAATTGCAGAGTTTGAAATTTGTGCATAAACTTGTATTCCCATTCTTTCCTTTCCTTCTGCGTCTTAAAATGTCCCATTAAAACCACAACCCGCAAATCTTCAATAGAGTGGTTTTCACCGGAGAAATGTGCGGCCACTGGGAGATCTGTTCTGCTGTTATTAATGTTGAATCTGTGTGAGTTCATGCGTTGGCTAAGTCTCTGCCCTGTTTCCCCCACATAGAGGCCTGTGGTGGGACATTGCACACACATTATGAGATACACCACATTGGAAGACCTTCAGGAAAATGTCCCCCTAATTCTGTGCACCTGTTGTGATTGTGGGATAGGTACACTGTCAGCGGTGTGGATGTGCTTGCAGGTCATGCACCTTTTTTGCAGGCAAGGTGAGGTGCCATTTTCAGTTGGGGCCTTCAGGGCACTCCGGACAATAATACGCCTCAGGTTTGGTGGTTGTCGAAAGGAAAGGAGAGGGGGGCAATGGAAATATGTCCTTGAGTCTGTTGTCCCTATGTAGCACAGATTGGAGCTCCTTGGCAATCCTTCGTAGGATCTCCAGTTGTGGGTTGTAGGTGACAACTAGGGGCACTCGGGCATCTTTCTGAGTCTCTTTATATGTGAGCAGACTGTCTCTGGCCTACCTGAGAAACGACAGCTTCCACCCCAAGCACACAAGATTTACAGCCAGGCTATACGATACAATTGTATTTGCTCCAACAAAGCAGACCTGGACAAGCACCTCCTGGATCTGAGGATGAAATTTCTCCGATTGGGATACAAACCAAAAGTGACGGACAACTAATTAAACAAAGCAGCAGCCATTAACAGAGACATAATATGTGTGCAATGTCCCACCACAGGCCTCTATGTGGGGGAAACAGGGCAGAGACTTAGCCAACGCATGAACTCACACAGATTCAACATTAATAACAGCAGAACAGATCTCCCAGTGGCCGCACATTTCTCCGGTGAAAACCACTCTATTGAAGATTTGCGGGTTGTGGTTTTAATGGGACATTTTAAGACGCAGAAGGAAAGGAAAGAATGGGAGTACAAGTTTATGCAAAAATTTCAAACTCTGCAATTTGGACTTAATATTCATGCCAGCTTCATGTCACACTATGTATGAACTGTGAGGGTCACAAATCACCAGCTCATTGCAAACAGATAACAGATCCCTCTGTCACACACCACAACTTTCCAGATTGTTTATTTTTTGACCGGTTGTAATAACGTCTCTACTTAGATTGCATTTTGTTTTTTTAAGGACTCTAAAATCCTTTGAAGGCCCATGCCTATAGGGTATAAAAAATCTGTGAATTTTCAGTTCTTGTATAACATCATGTCTTTTCTCAGTGATACATACGGCTTTATTTTTATCATTTTTTTTTTCCATATCCAGGAAAAATGTAAACAAAAAATGGTGAGCTTTCCACATTTTTTTTTAGTATCACAATCTCCTAAAAATTTTTAAAATGGTTTTGCCCCCTCTACATTTCAGTAATTTTTATGGCGGTGACACACAGTGTTGTGTTATCAGAGGCAAGGCTAAAACCAGTGAAAGGCCGGGACACCAAGTTGCATAAACACCACAGCTTGGCTGCAGTGGAAACGTTGTGGAAAAAAAAAATGCGGTGTTTTACAGTCACTGTGTAGTGTATGGGATTCTAGTGAATCCCATCCCAACACTGCGGGAAAATAAGCGCTGCAGACACGCTTGATTTCCAAAAACCATGCGGTTTTGGAAATCACAGTATGTCAATCATACCTACGGAAACGCCGGCGCTACATGGGAACTTAGCCATTTGTGCATGCTATTGGCTATTTTTAAAATTTTACTTCACTTTACTACTAATTTTTCATTTTTTTTTGTCTTTTTTTTATACATTGTTTGAACATGTATATATAGTAGGCCTTTGGGGGCATTTTAACATTATTATATTTTTTTTTTTTGTCGATTTTCCCTGTATCTGGGGATAATCCCTGCCTTCTCTCTAGAATGTCTGGCTGCCTGTGTCTGCAGCTGCACAATTTCACGTCCTTGCAGAGATAGATGTCGACTGTCCAGATGTACACACATGGACAAAATTGTTGGTACCCCTCTTTTAATGAAAGAAAAACCCACAATGGTCACAGAAATAACTTGAATCTGACAAAAGTAATATATAAAAATTGTCATGTTGACAAGCCACAAAGCTTCTGGGAGAATGTCCTATGGATGGATCCAATCTAAATTTTTGGCAAGACACATCAGCTCTATGTTCACAGACAGAAAAATGAAGCACATCTTGAAAAGAACACTATCCTTACTGTGAAACATGGAGGAGGCTCTGTTATGTTGCGGGGCTGCTTTGCTGCATCTGCCACAGGGTGTTTTGAATCTGTGCAGGGTACAATGAAATCTCAAGATTATCAAGGGATTCTAGAGAGAAATGTGCTGCCCAGTGTCAGAAAGCTTGGTCTCAGTTGCAGGTCATGGGTCTTGCAACAGGATAATGACCCAAAACACACAGCTAAAAACACCCAAGAATTGCTAAGAGGAAAACAATGGACTATTCTGAAGTGGCCTTCTATGAGCCCTGACCTAAATCCTATAGAGCATCTTTGGAAGGAGCTGGAACATGCCGTCTGGAAAAGGCACCCTTCAAACCCGAGACAACTAGAGCAGTTTGCTCATGAGGAGTGACCAAAATACCTGTTGAGAGGTGCAGAAGTCTCATTGACAGTTACAGGAATCATTTGATTGCAGTGATTGCCTCAAAAGGTTGTGCAACAAAATATTAAGTTAAGGGAGCCATCATTTCTGTCCAGGCCTGTTTCATGAGTTTTCTTTTTTAAAAAGTTCTGTTGAAGCATGGTTGAAAAGCAATGTCTGACTTTCATTTGTTCATTTTCATAGAATTTTTATATATTATTACTTTTGTCAGATTCAAGTTATTTCTGTGACCAATGTGAGTTTTTCTTTCATTAAATGAGGGGTACCAACAATTTTGTCCACGTGTGTATATAGTCAATGGGGGGGTCAGCATTTGTTTAAGAACACTTGTTTGCAATTCAGCTGAGAGTTTTGGGCATCCACACAGCGAATAAGGTTCAATGTGGATAAGTGTAAAAGATATATGGTTGGGTGCTAATTATCTGCATGCACCATACTGAGAAAGGCATTTGTAGAGAAGGATCTGAGTGTACTTGTAGATTATAACCTATATATAACCTCATGCATTGTCAGTCAGCTGCTTCTAAAGCCAGCGGGATACTGTCATATATTAATAGAGAAGAGATATGGACTTTTACAAAGCATTACTGTAGGCTCATCTAGAATATGCAGTTCAGTTCTAAGCTTTGGATTATTAAAAATGATTCCATGGAGTTAGAAAAGGTACAGAAATAGCAGAAAAATGTCTAAAAGGGACATATAAATGAAACAGTGCCATATCCAGCCATGGGTTTTGTTTTGTATTGCAGCTCATCTCCCTTGATGTGAATTAGACTGAGATTCAATACCACACATAACCTGTTGACGGGTGTGATGTTCAAATCTTGGACAACCCCACATTGCAGGAATACACTTGTTTTGTTGCAGATTTTGCTGCGGTTTTTTCAGCCAAAGCCAGGAATGGATGGAGCAAAACGTAGAAGTATAAGAACTTCCTATATATTTCCCATTCCTTTTGTAGCCATTCTTGGCTTTGGCTAAAAAAAAACAGCAACGTGGGGCCTTAGCCTTAAAGTATGTCTGAAGTCATTGGACATCACTCATGAGAGTGAATTTTCAGGGGATTAAAGTTTAACTTCTTACTTCCACAATTGTTAGAAGGCTCTTCTTATAAGCCATTATCATTTATGGTGAATGTTATACAGTTGCCATATGGTAGTGTGCTCTGTGTGCCACTATGTGGTGCCTTTTGATTCTAGGGAAATACCTCCATTGTACAGTATGGTTTTCCTATGAGCAAAAAAAATCCCCTGCCTTTCTCCGTGTGCAATACATTCTTTTATTGCCAAACAGCATTATATATAGGGTCCAATTTAGGATCTGGTGACATATGGTTCCCATATACAACTCTGTGCATAAATATCCAAACATTTTATAGAAGACTATGATTTTCTACTTTGACGTACACATGTACATTGCAAAGAAACTCTCTGTAGCTCCCAATTTTGGCTGCCATTCTAAAAAATAAAAAAAAATAAAAAATAAAAAGCAAATAACCATAAAAGCATTTAGATCCCCCCCATATATAAAAAAGGAAAGGAATTATTGCTATTTGTCCCAGGAGGTAATTCGACTGATTGAAGACTGTTGGAGAATATTGGGAATGAAAATTAATTGGCAAAAGTCAAGCCTGATGCCATTGGACGTGGAGATTGGTCATGAGAGACGTGGTTTTGCTTAAGAGTAAATCTTTTAAGTAATTAGGAATAATGGTCACACAGAATAATATATGATATATTGAATTAAATCTAGCCCCATTCATACACAGGCATTGAGTGTTGGAGTTAAAAGGATAGCCTTATTTCAAATCCAACACAAAATGTGTTTCGGGTTGGCATCACCTCTTTATCAAGTGTAAAACTGGAGGACTGGGATGACTTGATAAAGGGGTGATGCCACCCTGAAACACGTTGTGTGTTGGATCTGAAATAAAGTTTATTATTTGGAGGGACAATTCTTGTTTGTAACTAGATAGGAAATAATTGTCACATTAACTCTTTCTTGTTGCAGCCATTTTTGTGTCCACAGACCTGCATGAGGGCTTATTTTTTTGCAGGACAAATTTTACTTTATAGTGCTGCCATTTAATATTCCATACTATGTACTGGGAAACTATACAATGAACTGAAAAAAAAAATTTAGATGGGGGGGGATTTAGAAAAAACTGCATTTGTGCCTTTTTCTTATAGGTTTTATTTTTACAACATTCAGTGTCAAAACGACATGTTGCCCAGATTCTGTGGATTGTTACGACTATGGCAATACCAAATATATACAGTTTTTGTTATGTTTTAAAGTGTACCTAAACTTTTGGACAACTTTTGATTTTCTGGCAGTATTTGTATAATCAATAAATTTTGTAATATACTTTATTTACAAATTTTGGCTCCTTGCTGTGAAATCCTGTACCTCTTTATTCTTTCGCTTGCTGTATTGAGAGCTGTTCCTGCTTCTCACTGAATCAATATAGAAACAAGGGAAAGAATAAAGAGATGCAGGATTTCACAGAAAGGGGTCGAAATTTGTTAATAAAGTATATTACGAAATTTATTAATGATGCAATTACTGTCAGAAAATCAAAAGTTGTCCGAAAGTTTAGTTACGCTTTAATACCTTTACAAAAATCCCTAACTTTGGGAAAAAAAAATTTCTTTGAGACGCCATATTCTGATGCCTGTAACTTTTTTTTTTTTAATATTTCCATATAGGGAGGTGAGTAAGGTGTATTTTTTGCGGGGCCAGATGTATTTTTTTTTTTATTTATAGCATTTTGTGGAAAGTGACGTTTTGATTGCTTTTTCTTAAAATTTTTTGGAACACAAAACTGTGAAAAAATGCTGCTTTGGTCATTTTGACTTTTTTATCCCCTCTACAGTATTCACCATATGGGAAAATTATTTTTCTGTTTGTAATTCATGGATTTTAGGATGTGGGAATACCTTATTTATGTGTGGTTTTGTTTATTTGTATGATCTAGGGAAAAGGGGGATGATTCCAAATGGTATATTTTTTTTAGTTTTCAAATTATTTTAAAAGGTATAAAAGTATAATTAGCAACTGCAGAAGGGGTTAATGCCCATGATAGTGGTTGTGGTGACTGTGCCATATTTACAGACCTGACATCCGCCTTAATAGTATGACGGATGTCAGGAAGGGGTTATGGATGTTAATGGACTAAATAATTATTTCACTAATATATGTGAGGTTTCGGAGATGTTAAAGAACATGATATCAAACATAGACATGAGGGGTTTGTTAAAGGAATGCAATTATTAAAAGGGATTGTGTAGAGGTTGGGAAAAACACATAAGGTGAGCAAAATTAAAGGTTTGCAGAGTTTCACCCAATTTTTCAATAATAGAAATTTTGCAAAAAAAAAAAAAAAAAAAAAATACTGGGGCATGGCTATTTTTGGTATAGCATTGGTTTATTTTATGTTAATCAATTTTTCTCTGACTTTAGACATATAAACTAGATATTAGAGAAGAGTGGAGAAGTTAGGGGTGGAGATTTTAAATACATGCCATTACAGTATACGGTTAAAGTCACAAGAGGTCATGGAATTTTTGAGATACAAAAAGTACCCACTTCTTGAATGCATTTTCTGAAATAGCATTGGTAAAGGGTTCATTTCTAAGGTTTGGTGCATTTGGTGCTAAAAGATAAAGTTAAGCACACGGGTCAGTAGGATTAAACGAGAAAAGGAGTTTGTCCCAATTTTAAGGATCGAATTGGATCAGATAATCATGAGATGATGCCTGAGATGTAAGTAGAGGTTGAATTTATACATCTATACCATTAGTATCCGCTGAAAATTTTTTATTTTCAGGTGATCCACTACACCAAGTTTGCATGAGTGCTAAATATTTCAAACTCTCCTTCCATATGGTTGTGGGGCATATATTATTGAATACATGTTCTATTAAAAGATATGGATTTATTGGCAAAAATCTTTTCCTTGACTCGTCTGGTTATAGAAAGGAAATGGATGGCAAAGAGTGGTCCTGAGTTTTCTTTAGGTAAAGCTGATCTAAACAGATTTGGGAACCCTGATTATGAATGCTTCCCTGAATGTGAGTTTTTGTTACAGAGAGAGAGAGAATGATATCAATATGATTACTGTTAAATATATTTTTATTTTATTTATTTTTGATTTTCCATTCATTTACTCATTTTTTTTTCTTCTTTTCTATGACCCTTATTTTTTATCCTTGGGTGGGATGGGTGGTGGTTGGAGTTATATGGTGGAACTATTCTATAAGGATAAAACTTTTTTATGCAATTTTTCATAATAAAAAAGATACAGTTCTAAGACTTTAGAATTTGTTTTTGAAAAACATTGTAAAAATGAACATAAAAGAGTGATAATATATAGTAAGTCAATACAAAGGATTAGTTTAGGGAGAGTAAGTTACTAGGGTGAATAATTACTAATTCTAGAATCCTAGCGCAAATTCAAGGACACTCAATCGATAAATATATGAAATTATATTTCTATTTTGTGTAAAAGCAGTACTTATTGTGTACTGGAATAAACACTGAAGCTACTGCTTTCATGCCATATACAAGACCACTTATTTTTTCGCAAATTGTCCTTGAAATTTCTCTTGTTGGGCCAGAAGTGGTAATAGCTGCATTCACAATCCTGGCTAGATTTTTCTTAATGCTAGCAGACAAAATACTTTTTTTTTTTTTTTTTTTTTTTTAACTAAAACAGTGCTTTGGATTACAAATAAAATATATAGGACATCTGTCTATTGTTAATAATAGTATTAGGATTGTATGCCTCTAACATTTTGGGAACAGTTTGGTTAAGGCCCTTTTCTAGTCCAGCATAACTGTGCCCCAGTGCACAAAGCAAGGTCCATAAAGACATGGTTAGCAAGTTTGGTGTGGAAGAACCTAACTGGCCCACACAGAGCCTTGCCCTCAATTGCACTGAGTGGGTTGCTTCAGAATTCAGGACATGTCCCAAATGTGTGGGGACTTCACTCTGTCAGTGGGATTCAAATTATGGTTAGCATATTTCCCTCCCACTGGAATAAGGGGAGTCACCGACTGAGAAGAAAGGAAGACATTGATGCACGAGTGTGGTAAATGAAGATACTCTCTCAGGGTATGGTCCCTTAACATGCTTTATTTATTTCGAGACCTTGCCCCTTATAGGCTATAGCTTTTGATTAGCCATTCATATTCTTACTTAAAAGGGTTGTGCCATTATGGACACTTATCCCATATCCACACAACAGGGGATAAGAGTCTGACTGCTGGGGACTTGATTTCCAGGTCCTCCAGTAATAAGAGGAATGGGGGACTGAAAGTTCCCCTAAAGCCTCCTTTAGAATGTACTTGAATTACCTGCATTCCATTCACTTCTATGGGACCGCAGGCACTGCTGGAGATTACAGTCCCAGCAGCCACATAGCAGTGAACGGAGTGCTGGTCACACATGAGCACTGGATCTTCATTCTCAAGGAGACTTTAGGGGGACTTTCATCCTCCTGATCCCTGGGAAACCTAGCTATTAAGTCCCCAGCAATTGGACATTTATCTCCTGTCCTGTGGATAGGGGATGTGTGTCCATAATGGCACAACCCCTTTAAATGGAAATCACTTATATGGTCATATTAGTGCATATGACCTTTAGATCATTAACTAAACTTATTAATTTCAATCAGTCATCCTGCTTATTCAGCGAGTTCCTCACTTGGTTTCTTCTAAACAATATAATGTATTCCATAACTGATCCTTTTAAAGGAACTTCAACCAGCACACTTCAGCAGTCTTTAAATCAAAGTACAGCAATAGCTATTTTTACATTATTCTGCATTAATAGTCTGCAACAGGTAGTACTAGCAAAGTACAAATGCAACATTATATCAATTAATCCAAAACTTAAATTTCTTTCACAAACACCTTTGGGATGAAGTAGAACAGAGATTGGAAACCAGGCCCTCTCTTCCAACATCAGAGTCTGACGTCATGTTATGAGATGTGTCTATTTATGATTTAACTTGTGTGTTTATAGCTGTAGCGGGAGCGCATTGCAATGTGTCAGTAGGTATGTGCCAAGACGGAGGGTTTCCTCTGTACTGTAATTCTAAATTCTATGATCATTTCAATCCACAAGCCAGTATACAGATGGTCAAATAATTCAATACAGAGGGTCTCTAACAAATCTGGGTCTGAGAGCAATGATGCCCAAAGCTCTGATACCCAACAAAGGAAAATTATGATATTCCATTCATAGGTGGGAGGTTTCAGGAAGTAGGTTGGGGTGAGGGATCCATAAATGTGATAAGGTACATGAACTTTTTGTCAAATATTGGAGCTACAAACTTCTCCTAGGAGCCTAGGGGTAAAACATGCAAGAAAGACATTTTTCACCTTCTCCAGGGTCATACTACCACAGATGGCTCCATTTTTCTTTACTTTCCAGATGTGGCAAGGAGATAAATACTGATGCTACTGTACATTGTGCTCAAAATATCAACTTGCCTGACAAACTGCATCAAGTGTAGCATCACAAACGTGCAATCTTTCTATGTGGTACAGCTCTGTAATATAATGCTATTGTTATCATATGAATATGGTTATGAATTTCTCTTAGTATTTTTAAGCAATTGTATTGTATTTAAGAAAATTTGTAATGAACCCGACTTGTTACAAATCTATTTTCTCATTCCTACCAGGGCCACATCTGCCATGAGGCGAGATGAGCATCTTTCCTCAGGAAGCTGCGGCACTGCGCCTCCACTTTCTCTTGCTGCTATTAGCAGCAGAACTAGAAGAAATAGCTGCCACTTGTGCCTCTTGTTCCCAGCCACCTGTACCTGCAGTCCAAAGCCATCATGGGGGGGGGGGGGGGCTGCTTCTGCACTGCTGTTCAGCTGCCCATCTGTAAAAGCAAGCAGGTGAGCACCTGAAAAACAGTGTTAGCATAAAAAGACCATAAACCGCTATAGAGGACTCCAGGAGGCATTGTTCTGATACACTCCAGGAAATCCTGCCGCCTATTTTATGGTCTCTGCTACCTGGGCTATGCAGTGCTTTAAAGTGCCAGCATCAGGAAGTAGTGCAGACAGCATCCTTATGGGGAGCATGAGGATCCTAAGTTATATGGGGAGGGGGCGCCATTTCAATTTTTCACCTCAGGCAGCAGAAAACCTAGAATCAGCCCTGATCCCTACTGTGTACCTTCATAAAAGCTCTTTGCACACAGCTCTACCATTTACAGTCATATGAAAAAGTTTGGGCACCCCTATTAATCTTAATCATTTTTAGTTCTAAATATTTGGGTGTTTGCAACAGCCATTTCAATTTGATATATCTAATAACTGATGGACACAGTAATATTTCAGGATTGAAATGAGGTTTATTGTACTAACAGAAAATGTGCAATATGCATTAAACCAAAATTTGACCGGTGCAAAAGTATGGGCACCTCAACAGAAAAGTGACATTAATATTTAGTAGATCCTCCTTTTGCAAAAATAACAGCCTCTAGTCGCTTCCTGTAGCTTTTAATCAGTTCCTGGATCCTGGATGAAGGTATTTTTGACCATTCCTCTTTACAAAACAATTCCAGTTCAGTTAAGTTTGATGGTCGCCGAGCATGGACAGCCCGCTTCAAATGATCCCACAGATGTTCAATGATATTCAGGTCTGGGGACTGGGATGGCCATTCCAGAACATTGTAATTGTTCCTCTGCATGAATGCCTGAGTAGATTTGGAGCTGTGTTTTGGATCATTGTCTTGCTGAAATATCCATCCCCGGCGTAACTTCAAATTCGTCACTGATTCTTGTACATTATTCTCAAGAATCTGCTGATACTGAGTTGAATCCATGCGATTCTCAACTTTAACAAGATTCCAGGTGCCGGCATTGGCCACACAGCCCCAAAGCATGATGGAACCTCCACCAAATTTTACAGTGGGTAGCAAGTGTTTTTCTTGGAATGCTGTGTTTTTTTGACGCCATGCATAATGCCTTTTTGTATGACCAAACAACTCAATCTTTGTTTCATCAGTCCACAGGACCTTCTTCCAAAATGAAGCTGGCTTGTCCAAATGTGCTTTTGCATACCTCAGGCGACTCTGTTTGTGGCGTGCTTTCAGAAACGGCTTCTTTCGCATCACTCTCCCATACAGCTTCTCCTTGTGCAAAGTGTGCTGTATTGTTGACCGATGCACAGTGACACCATCTGCAGCAAGATGATGCTGCAGCTCTTTGGAGGTGGTCTGTGGATTGTCCTTGACTGTTCTCACCATTCTTCTTCTCTGCCTTTCTGATATTTTTCTTGGCCTGCCACTTCTGGGCTTAACAAGAACTGTCCCTGTGGTCTTCCATTTCCTTACTATGTTCCTCACAGTGGAAACTGACAGGTTAAATCTCTGAGACAACTTTTTGTATCCTTCCCCTGAACAACTATGTTGAACAATCTTTGTTTTCAGATCATTTGAGAGTTGTTTTGAGGAGCCCATGATGCCACTCTTCAGAGGAGATTCAAATAGGAGAACAACTTGCAATTGGCCACCTTAAATACCTTTTCTCATGATTGGATACACCTGGCTATGAAGTTCAAAGCTCAGTGAGGTTACAAAACCAATTTTGTGCTTCAGTAAGTCAGTAAAAAGTAGTTAGGAGTATTCAAATCAATAAAATGATAAGGGTACCCAAATTTTTGCACCGGTCAAATTTTGGTTTAATGCATATTGCACATTTTCTGTTAGTACAATAAACCTCATTTCAATCCTGAAATATTACTGTGTCCATCAGTTATTAGATATATCAAATTGAAATGGCTGTTGCAAACACCCAAATATTTAGAACTAAAAATGATTAAGATTAATAGGGGTGCCCAAACTTTTTCATATGACTGTACATGCTGTCCAGTTTACCTTCAGATTATATAACATGGTTTTTAAAATAGCTGGATATACTTTTTTGTGGAACAAGCCAAAATGAAAAGTGCTACAAATACTGTGACCATAAATGCACCAAATTTTTTATGTAGAACTAAATTGTACTAATATAAAAAGCGATAAGCAATCACCTAAAATTGGAGAAGCAGTAATACAGAGTGTGTTTGCATATAATGTATGAAAACTGATATAAAAGCAGCTAAGTGGTGTGGAAAATTGTGTTGACGAATGAGCAAATTTCTTCTCGGGCTCAACACAGTCGAGCGGTGAGCAAGTTATAAATATAAGGAAAGAAAGTTCATTAAATAAATAGGAGCGTGGAAAGAGTGGGGTGGTAAAAGGAAAAGGAACTCAAGTGTACTTAAAGGGCTATGCCATGAACAAGATTTATCCACTGTCTATAGCATAGAGCATAAAATGCTGATCAGTGGAGGTCTCTCTGCTGACAAATCCACAAATCCTGAGAACGGGGGGTTGTTTTACCCCCACTGTGAAAGCAGTCGCACCCCTGGTGGCCACAGATGCACCCCCACTCCCATTCACTACAATACTAGAGCCAAAGCTAGCCGAAGTACAGCATTCAGTTATCTCCAGTGCTCACATGTAAGTGAATGGGAGCTGGGGTGCGTCTGTGTTCATCTTAGCAGCACTCATAACAGAGGTAAAACACCCCGTTTTCAGGATTGGTGGGGATGCCACCATATTAAGTAAATTAGGTGCATGCAAATACATCTCTAAAAAAGGCACATGCAGCTAAAAAGACAAAAATAAAAAAACAAATTCAATGTGATAATTTGCGTTCAGTGTATATGATGCACAGTAGAGGGCCAGTTTGTTGTTCCATGAATCACTGTGTCATGCTACATCAGGTTCTGCATTAGGTACAACAAGATGTTCCTTTTATAAAATGTTCTGAAACAGAATATTAAGTAGACTGGAACTACAGGATAGCAGCATTGGTCAGATTTTATTTTAATTTATTGTAGGTTTCTGAGCCACACCTTGGATTTTGCACCAAATATCTGCAAATAGTATATCTAGCCTTTTATGAATGACTCATTAGAATAGTCCCATAAAGCGAGCAGCTTTTCCCATCTCTCAGACCGTTAGTTAATAATACGTTTTTCACATTGCATTTGGCCTTGAATACAAGCAATTAGAACAGCCGCTGCCTAGATGACTGTGTGGAAGTATCAAACACGATGCTTGTTGCTCTGAGATTAGCTGCGATGTGCCATTATATTTCATGTCCATTTAGATAACACATCTCACTAGAATTATATACCCAGAAATGATCAGGCTTAAGTCAATTAAAAACACGTAATGGATAATAAAATAAAAATTAAGCAGTTTACAGCGTGTTAAATAGATTACGATCATTTCATTGTGGAAACAAATGACTCTTTGCCTTAGCTCACACCAGGGCCGCCATGATAACCATGATATGAATTTATCTTCAGCAGAGAAGGTCTGTGCTAGAACAATACGAGCGCTTAAAAAGAATCATTTCTTGGAAAGAACAATAGATTTCAAGGTACTGTCATGAGAAAACGAAGGATACTCTCCTTGAATTCTATGGCTTTACATAATAAGAGAAACATCTGGTCCTTAAAATGTCTTGAAATTAAGGAAGTGCAACAATAACAAACAACAGGTTCCAACCTTTAAAGGGGTTATCCGGTTTCCAAGACTGATAGTCCATCCATATCAGACTCCCGCAGATTGCTGGTATACCCAGTTTTGGCCAAGCGGCTGGGTCGATGGCCTCATATTTGACTCTAAAATAATTTGATATACAAAAGAGTTCATGGTCAACTCAATGACTACAAGGTGCCCCTGGTCCTGTGGCTGTAAAACTAGCCCCAATTACCTCCCCTCCGCTACCATGTTTGACAGTTGGTACGAGGTGTTTCTGCTGATACCCTGCATTTAGATTTCACAAAATGTGTCACTGTGCAAAAATGTCCACTTTGCTTTCATCTGTCCAAAAGACATTGTTCAAGAACTCTTGTGGTTTGTTCAGATGCAATTTTGCAAACTTAAAAAAATTTTAAAAAGGTATTTTTGTGCTATTAATGGGTTAATAATTGCACCAAAATAACTTTTGCAGTGTTTTGAGTGATTTCTGGCTTTCTCTGGGAGCTCCTGGCATCCTCTGCATTTCTTTACATGCTTCCCTAGCTTCCTGCTGTCTTAGCCTACAACTCCCATGATCCCCATCTTACACCCCCTCCCTGTTTCCCTAGCTAGCCCGCAGACTACTAGCTCTATCTATCTACCTAACTAACTCAGCCCATCCACCCCCACCCCCATCATATTTACCTGTCTTCTGTGCCCTGGAGATCAGTTTCTTCGGTCCCGCCGGCATCTTCTTCTGTGGACTTCTTGCGCATACGTGGTATGCGCTCTTCACTTCTGCTGGTGAGTGTACAATAAAGCTCTATTGCACAGGTGCCAGCAGAAGTGGAAGAAGTGACACTTCATGCCAGAAGACTAAAGACTGGTAAGTATAATGGGTTCGGGAGGGGGAGTATTGGTGACGCTTCATTTACGGAAACGTAACTTCACTGGATCATCAGATAATGTGCCTGGGGTGGTCACATGACCGCCCCAGGTATATAGGTGAATATAGATTTTGTTTTAAGTCATTTAGAAGTTAGGCAGGGGGAGGGGGTTTAGTTTAGGGAATAATTTTCATTTTATCCCGGACAACCCCTTTAAGCTTTTTCCTGGCAACTTTTTCCAACAAGCCTAAAAACCATTCCAAAGATTGTCCTCTCAGTCTCAGTCATGCAAATAAGTCTCAAAAAAATGAGCAGATACTGACACTGGTGTGACTTGTAGCTGACAGGCCTAGGTCAACCTAAACAGCTCATTCCAACCTCCACTCTCCTGAGGAGAGAGAGAGGGATTGACTCACCTCTTCCCCCTCCTTAGAATGAATTAAGATTGAGGTAAATGGTATATGCCCTTCTCCAGACACATTGGTATAACTGGTAGAATTAGGAAGAAGAAAAAGCACAGATTAGAATGTAATAATTCCCCTCTGATAGATTATATGCTGCTTGTAATGATTTTTGGATATTCTAGCGGTAATGATGTACAAACCTGACACCAGACATCAATCTTACAATATATTTTCTAGCACATTACTTGCATATTAGCACTCCTCTGGTACACAGCTTATCTGCACGTCTCAGGAAGAATGATATCATAATTTTCTTGCTATAAATGATAAGTATCATACCCCTTAGTGAGAATGTTATTACTGTACAAAGTGTTTTTTTACCTCTGACAATTGGTACATAAGTGAAAAAGCATTTGAGCTATACATTTGAAGAATGGTGATAAACCCCGGGGAACACTATTACATCCTATATCATTATCTAAAAATCACACGACAAACCATAAAATTACAGATGGATTTTTGCCTGACTGCAGTTTGGATTTGCTAGGCGTGGTTGCAAGTAGATGGAGAGAGTAAAGGAAAGGAGAGGTAGGATGGATGACAAAGGTCTCTATAGTGTCCAAAATGGTTGAATACGGTTTTTTGTCTACATTAAAGGGGCATTCCCATCTCCAGGATCATTATTAAAGTTGTAGCTTAAGCTACCTGAAGTGTTTTACACTGCCTTGTAGGAAGATTTACATATCTATAAAAAGATGATTATCTGTGTATCGTTTGTGGCCCCTATGGTAGGTTAATACCCCTATTAAAAGTCCCACTCAGTACCATCATTGGTTTGGGAGGTACTTTGGACCTGACACACTCCGATATGGGATCTTTTAAAATACAGGGATTAAAAATTAATTTTGTGAGATTATTCTTAAATTCGTATACATTTTAGATTTCCTTGTTTTTTTATGCTTTCTACCCCAATAATGAAATCTATTCCAAGACCCCAAAGATAAAAGCGCAACGTATATAAGGTTGTTCATAAATTTCTATTAAAGAACCCTGTAACACATGGCTATAGCATTTTAATGGATAAAAAAATGGTGAATAGCAAAAACTCTGAAAAGTGTCCAAAATATTCAGAGAGATGCACAACCAAGAGCAAAGACAACTGTGAAACTAAACAAAAAACAAAAAAACCACACGCGTTTTCACAGCATTTCTGCTGCCTTTGGCATTTTTTGCCTTCCCAATCTAGGCCTATGTGGAAATGGAAGGAAAATTAACATGCTTTTTTTTAAAACATTTTTTTCTAGGAGTATGAGATTAAATAAAACTTCATTCACTTTGATGGCACTGTAGAACACAGGGGGGCATATTCATAAAGACTAGCGTATCGAACACCAGTCTTCACAACCCTGGCGCCAGCAGAACAGCCACCTGATTTATGAGGAGGAGCATGCCTTTTCACAAATGGGGCGGCTCCTCTGCTGGAATGTATGCCAGCACCAGGAAACTGGTGTAAATGATCTTAAATGTAAATGTAGCGTAACTCACACAGCACTTCTGCATTCATGAGAATGGCATGGGAGCGCAAAAACGCCATTCGACAATTACAAATGGTATTTAGAAGTTGTAAACATGAGATTTGTGATTTTTTTTTTTTTTTGTTTCCACAACATGGGACCTTAGCCAAAGTGGACCTCTTTCTATCTCTATTACAATACCCTAATAGTGGCTTTATAAACTAGACAACCCTAACTTCATCTTTTTATTTTATCATTTGGAGATTTCACGCCTTTAGTTCCCCATTCTCGCAACATTTGGCACTATGAAATGTGAGAAGACACAACTTCCTCCGTCAATTAAACTTATATTGACATGATAATTCCAGCTTGTATCTTACTACCACACTGACAGGCGTTTGCGAATGCCAAGACTGAAAGCGCTTAATAAATAAGAACTATCTCACTTCTGCAGAAAGTCCCTGGAGATACATTCAAGAATATTATAGGTTATTGAGGAGAACAAGAACTACCTCGGTCTGCACAGTACATTTGAGAGGGTACAAAGAATATCCAATTAAAATGTAAATTTAGATAATTCCAAATACTAGTTTTGTGTCCTTTTCCAACTATAAGCCTTGAGGTATTACTTGGTGAATGTAATTTGCATACAATTAAAACTTAATGTGCCCTTTACTTTTAATAGAAAAACAAAACATCAAAGAGGTCCCGTCTGCTCTTCTGACATGTCTGAGTAAATACTTATATCCCCCATAAAGTCTGCATTGTGCTGTTCCTCCATTACTCTTCCTGGAAATATATGATTAAATTCACAACTATGTATTACTATTCTTTTTCTTAGGGCTGTCATAACTTATTGGCTTCGTATTTGAGTATCTGTATTGTGGCTCTGCATTCTGGCAGGACCAAGAGTCTACTGATCCAAACTTCATAATTCAGTATGATTGCTTGGGCCAATAGACCCACATCTGGGCTGGGAAGTAGAGCCGAACTACAGATGCCCAAAATAATTTAGTCAGTACTTTCATCTGTGATAGCTCTGAGGGTGCAAACCCCACCTGCATGGGGCCGCCCAGGATCACATAGTTATACAGTATAATGGTATGATCATTGGTGGCCACATGCTGGCTGGGCTTCAACTATGTGCGGCTACTGCTACATGAGTATGCGCCCTAAAAGTGTGTGCCCATACACTATCCAATCTGTGCTGACTGTATATTTGGGAATGAGCATATCTACTATAAATGTTAGACTGGAGACGCACGCATCCTTTTTGTTGTTTTTCTTGCTGTGTTTTTTTTTTTTTTTTTTTTTACTATTGTATAGGGAGGAGATTGTCGAACATTTCTGTAATATACTTTATTAAAGGGGTTGTCCAGGAATTACAGATTTTTGCCAGGAGGCCAGGGAAGGTGAGAAATAATAATAATTAAAAAAAAAAAAAAAAAAGAAACCCACGTTCACGTGTCCCCGGCGCTCTGGTGTCCTCCACTGAAATCTGGAAGTCCTTGCCACATGTGACCGCTGAGGACAATCAGTAGCCTCAGTAAAGGAACAGAGACGTCACAGGTGACGTATGTGAGTGACATCCCAGGTCCCTTCTTTAGGCCACATGTGCGGTGAGGACTTCCATTGGAACAAGCATAGGTGACTATGGGTTTATTTTTTTTACCTTCTCCAGCCTTCTGGCAAAAATCTGTAATTCCTGGAAACCCCTTTAATTTATTGTATTTCCTTTTAGCAGAAAACAGGTTGTAACATTCTCCCTAGCAATGCTCTGCACAGTGTTAGGGAGATATAGCAAAGTAGAAGGGGGGGGGGGGGGTGTCATTTCAAATAGGTGGCGGGGTCCGCAGGTCTCCGTGTATAACCGCTGTTGTAGTGCTCTAGCTCTCACCTGAACGGCAGAGAGCCCAGTGCTAATGTGACCCAGCGTCAGAAAACTGCTTCTATATATCATATCATCCAGGCAGCTCTAGCTATAAGAGGAACTGAGAAATGACTAGTTAAAACACAGCTAGGAATGGGATTATTAGGTTATATATGCAGCTTATAAAACACAGTTGTTGGCAACAAAACTCTACAATAAAAATTCCAAAAAAACAAACAAATAATGTAATTGGAGCAGCAATGATCCGCCTATTAGGCAGGAGATAAATTTAATATTATATATTAGGATAGGCCTACATTGTGACTTTGGTCACACAACATGAATATCGTAATGTCACATTGCAATATGGCATCTAGTGAGTGTCATTGTAGTCGTGTTGTGACACACGCGACAATAGCAAAAAATCTAAGCCTGATGAATTTTTGGTTGCACGCTGCGGACAAATTGCACACATTTTTTCATCCCACAGCCTAAATTGACCCATAAACTGGTTGCAGATGACTATGTGCTAACCAGCTGCCGTGAATGAACGGCACGGGGTTCACGCGGATGTCACTTGTGTGCCTCCCGTGCACCCGCGGCCCCTTTCATTAAATGAATAGGAGCCACGGAAGAAGGGCCGCAAAATTGGACAGGAATAGGATCTGTTCCATATATTGAAGCCCGGACTGTCGGAACGCACTTGCACGGTGAATGACACCGGTCTTGTGTACGGGCCCATAGAAATGAATGGCTCAGTGTGCTATCCAGGAAAAACCCAGATAGCACACTGACCAGACATACGGTCGTCTGCAAGGGGCCTTAGGCTGAGACCACACGTTGTGTAAAAGATACTTTTTTTTGTTGCAGATTTTGCTGAGTTTTTTTGAACCAAAGCCATGAATGGATTCAGCAGAAGGTAGAAGTATAAGAACTTCCTAGATATTTCCCATTCCTTTCAAAGCCAAGGCTTTGACTAAAAAAAACGCAGCAAAATCTTCAACAAAAAAAGCTGTTTTCCATAACGTGGGGCCTCAGCCTTAAATGGGTTTTCCCATGCACAAAAACAATATTTAGATTTGTAGACAGTTAAAAATGAAACATTTTTGCATATATAAATAACTACAAATTTTGCAGACGTTTAAAGATTTTCTCTAACCATCTTAGCAGTGACAGTCTGTAGTCTTGATAGGTTTCCAATGGATGTAGGAAATTTCTATGGTCTTGGACTTGGACAGAAGCTTAGTTGTCAGTTTGTTATTGTAACCAGGTTATCAGACAGGTACACTACATGTATGAGAAGATAACCCGATCACAATAAGGAGATCATAGAAAGTTCCTGGATTCATGGTCACATCCACTGGCAACTGATCAAGACAAAAGACTCTCACCACTAAAATGGTTAGAGAAAATCTTTATAAGGCTAAAGCCCCACGTTACGGAAACGCAGCTTTTTTTGTTGCAGACTTTGCTGCGGTTTTTTGAGCCAAAGCCAAGAGTGGATTGAGCAAAAGGTAGGAGTATAAGAGCTTCCTATATATTCCCCATTTCTTCTGTAGCCATTCTTGGCTTTGGCTAAAAAAAAAACCGCAACAAAATCTGCAACAAAAAAAACGGCATTTCAGCAACGTGGGGCCTCAGCCTTACTTTGCAAAATTTTAAAGTATTTATATTTTCAAAAATATTAAATTTTTATGGTCTTCAAATTTACGTACGGTTATGTTCATGGGAAAATCCTTAACCTGTTTCGGGGCCCGCACAGTAGGAAAACAAATCACATCACAATATCGTATATAATATACCTTCTAGCATACGTTGTGTATAGCACAGTCCGATACGCCATGATCAGTTAGTTCACTATACACTTGCAACCTGTCAGGATCGATTCTAACAGGCTGCATAGTTCTGATCAGTATCTAAATTATAATCTTCTCTAACCAATATTGCCGGTGTTTAGTTCATACACAGATATTTCAATAGGTCATGTGTTATACAGAGTAGTTCATATACTGCCAAGTTATCGGTTTTGTAGTATATAATGTCTTAAATCCACAATTATCGGGGTATTATATTCACAGATTTACATACTCTATGAGCATGGGTTGTTCTTATATGTCAAATGCTCAAACCGATTCCTATACTGTCAATTGATATGGATTTGAGTTCATATATTGTTCATTTCTCTGCTATATGCACAGATTCATAGCTAAGTATAGGCTGTTCACAAGGTTTTCCTATATACTGCAACTATAATTATTAGCTGCTTATAACAATAGCCATAAATAAATGTATAATATTGTATCTCACCCATCCCAGGACTCTGGGTATGGTAGTGTTGTAAGTGTGGTAACTTCTCAGGGCTTTGTACAGCTGTCAGCATTCAGCTTCCCTGCAGGAGCTTTAGATTGCTGCTGATAGTCTCCATGTTGTGGCTGGCTGAGACCTGTTGTGCCACAATCTAATATTAATTAAATAGTGGATGTCTGTTATGTAAACCTTTTCCTGGTAGTGCAAATGTTTGGATTTTGATCTAAAGTAGTAGTTTTAGGGTACATTTACATGTTCAGGTCTTCAGATGCAGTTTTTGGTGCCAAAATCAGGAGTGGATCAGGAAGGGAAAAAAAGGGTAGCTCTAGCCCCTGTCCTCTATACTGTCGCTCCATTTATAATCCACACCTGGTTGTAGCTTCAGAGACTGCATCTGAAAGGTGCTATAGTGAGGTTTCCACATTTAGGTACATTTATTAAGCTACCTGCACCTTTTTGTGGACTTTTTCTGCCCTGCACTTTATTTATGAAGAATTAGCGCCTATTTTCCCAGATGCCCTCAACACTTTTGCCTTTTGTTGCAAAAAAGGGTGTGTGGCCTAAATGGAGATGCTTTTCACGCTATATTAATGTACATTTTTTTTTTTTTTTTTTTTTTAAAGGGGCGTAAAAAGACTCAAATGTATTCCAGTACATGGGCAGTGTAAAAAAAACCCCTGTCAATGGGGCAATTTTGCCATTTTTTTTTTAAATTAGGAGCAAAGTTCACACAGCGTGTAAAGGCGCAACTAAACTAACACATGTGCACAACATTTAACAAGGACGTACGCCTACATCATAAATAGACACCACAGTAAAACTAGTCGAAAAAAAAAGATGCAAAAAAATATGGCCAAAAAAGGGGCAGTCTTTTTGTTGCTGTTTTTTTTAAAACCAAAACCAGGTGTAGATCATAGAGGGAATAGTGTTAGCAAAGAAAATGAGCTATGGTAACAAGAAAAGATACTCAACATTGTGTTTTTATGAGGATTGTAAGCATTTACATCAGGATTTACATTTTCATTACCACTGGAATAAAAAAAAAAGGGTCTTTCTTAACTATGAAATGATAGGTTTGACCAGCATGTTTTGTGGCATCCTTTGCACCACAGGGGACCTTCAGTAAAAGTTGGTAGTCGTGGTCCAGTCCACTAAACCTGATTATTAGTTGGGTGAACAATGCTATTAGTCGGCCACTTTTATGTTGCCCCTTCTATATCGATGCCAGCAAATAGGCTGGGCTCTTTTTTATCTTTTATAGTTTAATTGGGTTGTCTGATAAAGAATTCTTGTCCACATGTCCTATTTGACACATACTTCATATAGGGGCTCATGGACATCATAAAGAGGAGTCTCTAGTGTGAATGAAGTGGGATACCACTTATTCCATTTATACTCTTGATAAAGGGGTTAATCCCCAAAATACATAGTGTGCTTTTGGATACAAATAAAATGATCATTTCTGGTAAGTGCAGATGCCCCTTCTTTTGCTGGATTTCTCCATCCTATACTTCTTTCTGATGCAGTTTCTGTAGCTCCCTTACACCTCTGTGGGAGCTATGGTAAAAGCATAGAGTAGCTTAAATGGGTTGTCCAGGATAACAGTTTTGTGATAGGAGGCCAGGGAAGGTGGGAAAAAAAAAGGTTATCCTGGAAACCCCTTTAACAGTTTCTGAAAGTCCTGGTATTGTGGCCAGGATTTGCAGCCTGCTAATTCTCACTTTGGGGATGATGTGCCAATAGGAATAACCCTTTAAGCTCTACATTTTAAATGGAAGACCATTAATACAAATGGCTGACATGTAATTCTATATTTTCCATGCAGTGGTAATTGCTTTCACTAGTAAAATTGCACTAGCGGCATCAGACTGAAAGGGGTTGTCTCTAATGGAAGCTTTATGCACAGGGAATGGTTAAATCCCTGATCAAACTGTGCCTAGGTGCGTAGTGTTAGTAGAGTTAGTGTGCCACAACTTGGTTTATTGGTTCTGTTAGATCATGTCTTATGATACCTGCGCTCAGTGGCGTAACTAGGAATGGCTGGGCCCCAAGGCGAACATTTGACATGGGGCCCCCCCCCCCCGAACCGCCGCCCCCCGACCCCTCCCCCCGGACCGCCCCCTCCAACCCCACCCCAAAAAAAAAAAAACACATTCCTGCGCACACTATTATGTGCCATAGTGGCCCCTGCACACAGTATCATGTCCCATAGTGGCCCCTGCACACAGTATCATGTCCCATAGTGGCCCCTGCACACAGTATCATGTCCCATAGTGGCCCCTGCACACAGTATCATGTCCCATAGTGGCCCCTGCACACAGTATCATGTCCCATAGTGGCCCCTGCACACAGTATCATGTCCCATAGTGGCCCCTGCACACAGTATCATGTCCCATAGTGGCCCCTGCACACAGTAGTACGCCCCATAGTGGCCCCTGCACACACTATTATTCCCCATAGTGGCCCTTGCACTGAGTATTTTGCCCCATAGTGGCCCCTGCACTGAGTATTTTGCCCCATAGTGGCCCCTGCACACACTATTATTCCCCATAGTGGCCCCTGCACTGAGTATTTTGCCCCATAGTGGCCCCTGCACACACTATTATATGCCCCATTGTGGACCACCCATGAACAATTATTATACTCTGGGGTCTTTTCAGACCCCAGAGTATAATGATCAGAGACCCAGGGGAGGATAGAAACATAAAAAAACGTGTCTTACCTGTTCCTCGCTCCGGTGCATGCCCGTGCGCTACTCCGGCCTTGTTCAATGTTGGACCCGGCCGGCGTCACGTGACGCGGGCCTGCGTCGCGACGCAAAATGACGTCGGCTGACTTCTGGGACGTCACCAAACAGGCCTGAAGCCTGGAGAAGCACAGGACAGGTAAGTACATTATTTTTTATGTTCCCTCACCAACTCTGGGCCTCCAATTATTATACTCCGGGGTCTGAAAAGACCCCGGAGTATAATGATAGCAGAGATTGTGGTGTTCGGGCCGCGGCCTCACATACCGATCCCCGCTCCTGCTCACAGCCGCCTCCGCAGAATCGGAAGCGCAGGCGGCCGTGAGCGGGACCTCGGGGAACGGTAAGTATATAGGGCCCGTTACCTGCTGGGGTTACTCCAGCAGATAACGGACTATAAAAAAAAAAAAAAAAAAAAAAAAAAACGCATCGGGGGTCCGCGGGGCCCCGTAATGTCCCGGGCCCTGTGGCAGCTGCTACCACTGCTACCCCGGTAGTTACGCCCCTGCCTGCTCTATGTTGTATGATGTGTTATACATATGCTCATTTTGCTTTAACTGGTGCAGGTATTCATTGCGCAGTCAGTGTTCTGATACTATTTGGAAACTATTGTGTGATTATCCCGTAAAAGGCAGGACAAGTTGGTCCTAGGAGTTACACCGTGTAAGATGTTTGCGACTTTCCTGTGGTCTGACCTACTGAGGTCAGATGTTACCCAGGCTACCCAAGGCAGGAAGTGACTTGGTATTTAAGGTCCCATTCCGATGCTTCAGTGTGGAAAAGAGACGACTTGGGAAGAGGAAGGCATGGCTTGCAGGAGCAGGTGGGAGGAGAACATATATCGAGGCTAGGTGATCTTAGAGTACCATGTGGAAGAGAGAGGGGCACATCTGTCAGGACCTCAGCTGGTAGAGTGTACACTTGCCGAGTGGGAGCCTGGGCCCTGTAATGATAGACAGCATATCTCCCACAACAGTGAAATGGTTCATTCAGCGCTGCATCTTGGAGGTCTAAATGGGTACTCTAGCAACCTACTGTGTATTATCCCTGTTAAAGAGAACCTTTCACCACCTCCACCAATTCAAGTTCTTAGCATCTTTTCATAGGCATCGCTCCACTGATTCCAGCACAGTTGGAATTTTCTCTCTAGCCCCCACTGATCATGAGCAATCAGTGCTGATAGTTTTGGTGCCTGATGTTCTATTTAAGCTCTTTAATGTCAGAAGGGTGGAGTCAGGCAGGGGGAATGATTCAGAGCTCCAATCAGAGGCAGCCAGTGTCAGGCAGAAGCAGACAAGGGGTGTGATTCTGAGCTCTGACAACGCCCTCCTGACAGTACAGAGCCTATATAGTATATCAGACACCAAAACTGACAGAAATGGTTGCTCGGGAATGGTGGGGGATAGAAAAAAAAATCCAACTGTGCCAGGATCAGTGGATCTTTAAGATCTGCTCGACATCATCTGCTGCAGTAAGAAACGAAGCCACAGTGGGTAGCCCGGTGTCACTTGTCCTTTTTTCATCAGTGGAAGACTCCAAGTCATATGCAAGGTGTGGTGTTTGAGCAGCGGCTCCATGAGGGTCGGAAAGTGAGGCAGCATGTTACTTTCAGCAGGAGTATGATCCCGACTGCGTTGAGCACCATATTGCCACTGTCCCAGACTTGGCGATTCCCCTCCTGGCGCCTGCTTATAATATTACTATTCAGAGTAAAATGGCCTCCAGGCTCTGTGCATACAGCTTTAAAAATCTAAGCCAGGCTGAAATACTATAATCCCTGTGCAGTATAATAAGCTTATAATAGAAAATGTTCACATTTGTCAGGGAACTGAAGTAATTAAATACTTGATTGATTTCCTCCTGAAACTCTCTTTCCTTTGTACTAGCTGGCAATGAGGACGCCTTGCAGTACGGCAGCATAGAAGGATTTTGTATGATAAAGCTGGTGTTTTAAAATAGATACGTTGATAGCAATTTTGTCTTTTTTAAATGATTATTGCCGGTTTCCTTGAATGTAATATCCAGTGTATTATGGATGGCTGACAAAGCGCTATTGTTAATATTACGCCCCCTCAGTATAATGAATTTGTACAGTCAGCAGTTGCGGGACTTATCTTCTCATTGTGAACATGCTGATAAATGTTACAGTGAATGAAACTTCTTAAGAATAGCAATGTGTTACTTTGTTCTTGTTACATTACTACATCTCACAGACCTCAGCTTCCAGCACACTATCCTGTTAAACATCAGGGATGCTGGAGCGTGTTAGTCATTCCTGTACAGTCACCTAATAGCAGTCATTCTATCCTTGTACTACTGTATGTGAGCAGGCGGTATACTATCATGAATTACCCTGACATGACTAATACAGACTAATGCTTTCTATAATGCGGGCATGTCACTTCTGACCTATTTTAATAAGTACTTGTATATTTAATGAAATTGACAACTGGATGGCACCATTCCCCTTGTCTATTTAATAACAGAGGAATAACAGTGCAGAATTTCATGGTGTAGTTATTACGGCTCTATTCACACCCTGTTGTGTGATGGATTTTTTTTTTTTTTTTTTTTAATGGCAGCCACATCAAATCAAATCAATTGATTTTAATGGGGTAATTCACATTGATGGTCCATTTTAACAATCAGTCAAAAAAAAAAGATAGGTCCTATTTTTGACTGTCTATGAGGAATCTGTGAAAACAGAGGTCCCACAGATGCAAAACTGCAGTCACTGCTTGTTTTTCACAGCTATTTTGTATCACAGTCATATAAATGGAGCCTAAAACAAACATGTCCAGTGTAGTACTAGGTCATCTTTAATAAATTGAACAAGGCCTAGCCATGATATAAGCTCTGAAGGCAAAAGTCCTGGGAATTACTCAAATTGATGTTCAGTCCTATCTTAAAGAAGCTCTCTAGAAAAAATATATATATATTTTGGCCCTCCCATGTGAAAATGAGCCTGTGTGTAGTCATGTTACTGAACTTAATGACAGCTTTATTCAGTAGCGTAATTAGGAATGGCTGGGCCCCAAGGTGAACATTTGTCATGGGGCCCCCCCCCCAAAAAACGGATTTCTGTGCACACTATTATGCCCCATAGTGGCCCCTGCACACAGTATTATGCCCCATAGTGGACCACCCATGAACAATTATTATACTCTGGGGTCTTTTCAGACCCCAAAGTATAATGATCAGAGACCCAGGGGAGGATAGAAACATAAAAAAACAATGCTACTTACCTGTTCCTCGCTCCGGTCTACTTACTGCTACTTCGGCCTTCTTCAATGTTGGACCAGGCCGGCGTCACAACGCAAAATGACGTTGGCTGACGTCTGGAACCTCACCAAACAGGCCTGAAGCCTGGAGAAGCGTAGGAGAGGTAAGTACATTTTTTTTTTTATGTTCCCTCACCTCCCCTGGGCCTCCAATTATTATACACCGGGGTCTAAAAAGACCTCGGAGTATAATGATAGCAGTGATTGTAGGGTTCGGCCTGCGGCCTTACCTACCGATTCCTGCTACTGCTCACAGCCATCTCTGCAGAATGGGAAGTGCAGGCGGCCGTGAGCAGGACCCCGGGGATCAGTAAGTATATAGGGCCCGTTACCTGCTGGGGTTACTCCTGTAGGTAACGGCCTATTAAAAAAAAAAAAAGCATCGGGGGCCCACGGGGCCCCGTAATGTCCCGGGCCCTATGGCAGCCACTACCACTGCTACCCTGGTAGTTATGCCCCTGGCTTTATTGTAAGTTATATGCTCCCTTCTGATGCACACAGTATTTTCTGTATGAACAGGAAGTCAAACTTATAATGCAAGTCTATTAGAGCTTTGATCTGTCTCCCATAGACCTGCTTTATGTGTTTGATCTCCTGTTCATGCTGAAAACACTGTGTGAAGAGTAGCTGAGAGGTGGTCAGTAATCTGAAGGGGAGCAAATAACTCCACAATAAAGCTGTCAGTAAAGGATGTCTTACAGAGCTAGATCCTGGTCAGGACAAGTGTCAGCCAACAAAAAAGTCATTTGGATACAACTAATTTCATGGGCAGATGTAAATTGAATGGGGGAGGAACGATAGCTGCAGCACTATTAGACAGGAGAGGCGCAGAGAGGAGGTCAGTGCTCTGGAGAGGAGCACATACCTTACAAAATAGCTATCAATAACAAACGGACAGGCTCATTTTCACTTTCTTATTTTTATTAGAGTGCTTTTTTGACAAAGCTTTGAGATTGTTTGTAGTGCAGAGGGCTCAACCCTGGTTCAATAGTGGACAGTGGTCCCACAGGTCATAATAACTAGGCAGGTTCTGGGGTGTACGACAGACAGGCAGCCATCTTGGAAACTGGTGAGTAGAGGCAGCATACAGAGCTACAGTTGTACATTATACTTGGAGGACAGAGCTGTCAGTTTCATCATTATGCCCTGTGGGATGGAGAAGGAGACTCCTCGTATACAGGCCACAGGGCTAAAGATGGAGGAAACAATACGGGTTTGGTCTTGCTCCTACTTGTTAAACTGTTCCATCACATCATAGACTTTGGTAAAATTCATTAAATCAATAATCTCGTTGTTGTCCCTTTGTCCAACCTTGTGCACGTTACATGTTCACACAGCAATAATACATGTTGGAAAATCCAATTTCTATTTTTGTCATGTAGTCCACAGCAGAAATCCAAGGCTGAGACTTAGGCTTCTGCCATGCTTTGCAGTTCTGTACTTCCACAAGGCAGCAAACAGATACTCTTCATTTATATATTTCAGATCTTTTACTTTGCCGGAAATGAGTACAGTTACTGTGATTCCTGGCGCATGCGCAGTGCACTGTTAAAGCCAAGGACAATACATCCTCACTTCACAAGTCCTAAGGACACGTTGGTGGTTTAGCGTTCCCAAACCTGGGGACAGTTTCCCTTTAAAGCTTTTTATGACTTTTACAAAAATGGCTCAACTAACACTAATATCTAACAATTGACTTCAACAACAAATGTGCATACTGACCTATAAAACATTGTCCCTTTAAAACTGTACAAAAGTGTGAACATGGAAAATAAAAATAACCAATTCTAATAAAGTCATATATCATATATACAGCCCCAAGAGTGGTTCACAAGTTCAAGTGAATGGATGAATTAATCTTCAAAGGAGCCTCTTACTTACCATCTTACAGGAATGCAGCGTACTGAAGCTTTTCCCTCTTGAGAAGAATTCTCTTTTGCCAACCAAAATCAGTTTTATGTGCAGTTCTTGTCTGGATATCACAACTTTCAATAAATTGACCAATCCTTGTTTTGTAGTTTTGTAGACCGAGGGGTGGGTGTTTTCATGGATCCCTCATACATTACTTTTGTCTGTTTTTATGGATACATACACTGTAGAGTATGACCAATATTTTGATGGTCCATGAAAATGATCCATCAAAATGTCGGCCACAAGTCCGTTTGATTCGGTTGACCCTGATCTATCTATCTGGGTTGATATGCTGGGTTATGGTGACAGGCTCCCTTTAACACAGTCCTGCACATGCAATATAGTAGATATTTGTATAACAGACCTCTTTGACCAAAGACATTGAAGCTCCTGGGCCCCAACTGGTACCTCTGCACCCCCTATAGTTACACCCCTTTTACTAAAGGGCCCCTATGTACAGTCATGGCCAAAAGTTTTGAGAATGACACAAATATTATATTTTCACATGATCTGCTGCCCTCTGGTTTTTATGTGTGTTTGTCAGATGTTTTTATCACATACAGAAATAGAATTGCATTCATATTATGAGTAACAGAAGCTTATATTGACAGTTAGAATGAGTTAATGCAGCAAGTCAATATTTGCAGTGTTGACCCTTCTTCTTCAGGACCTCTGCAATTCTCCCTGGCATGCTCTCAATCAACTTCTGGACCAAATCCTGACTGATAGCAGTCCATTCTTGCAGAATCAATTTTTTTTTTTTTTTTGTATTTTTTTTTTTTTTTTTTTTCCCCCCTTTTTTTTTGTTTGGCCCCCAGGTCTCCATGGGGTTTAGATCTGGGGGGTTTCCAGGCCATGGACCCAAAATCTCTGTTTTGTTCCCTGAGCCATTTAGTTATCACCTTTGCTTTATGGCAAGGTGCTCCATCATGCTGGAAAAGGCATTGTTGAGCGCCAAACTGCTCTTGGACGGTTGGGAGAAGTTGCTCTTGGAGGACATTCTGGTACCATTCTTTATTCATGGCTGTGTTTTTAGGCAAGACTGTGAGAGAGCCGATTCCCTTGGCTGAGAAGCAACCCCACACATGAATGGTTTCAGGATGCTTTACAGTTGGCCTGAGACAAGACTGGTGGTAGCGCTCACCTCTTCTTCTCCGAATAAGTTGTTTTCCAGATGTTCCAAACAATCGAAAAGGGGATTCATCAGAGAAAATGACTTTACCCCAGTCCTCAGCAGTCCACTCCCTGTACCTTTTGCAGAATATCAGTCTGTCCCTGATGTTTTTTCTGGAGAGAAGTGGCTTCTTTGCTGCTCTCCTTGAGACCCCCCCCGAGCCAAAAGTCTAGGCCTAACACCACAGAGAGCGGAGAAAAAAACACACACCTATCCTCACTCACTTCAAAAAACAATACAGGCCGGGGGGGGCGGCAAACCAAAAAAAAAAAAAAAAAAAAGAGGGTGGCGCCGCTTGCGCTTTTTTTGGGGGCCGGGGGGCGTTTTTTAGGAAAAAAAAAACTCTCTCTTAAAAAATTTATAAAAAAAGAAAAAATTTAAAGAGAAGGGGATTTTTTTTATAGATAATATTTTTCCCCCAGTGGGCTTTTTTTTGGGGGGGGATAGAGGGGGGGGGTTTTTTTTTAGGGTTAAACTGGGTTAAAGGGGGGGGAAAATGGGGGGGGGGCCCCCGCCTTCTTTTTAAGTGTCCAGTGGTGTCATTCTTACTTAATCATGACAGATTGATCTCCAGCCCTGTCCTCATCAACACCCACACCTGTGTTAATGGAGCAATCACTGAAACGAAGTTAGGTGATCCTTTTAAGGCAGGGCTGCAATGATGCTGAAATGTGTTTTGGGGGATAAAGTTCATTTTCTAGGCAAATATTGACTTTGCAAGTAATTGCTGTTAATCTGATCACTCTTTATAACATTCTGGAGTATATGCAAATTGCCATTAGAAAAACTGAAGCAGTAGACTTTGTAAAAATTAATATTTGTATCATTCTCAAAACTTTTGGCCATGACTGTAGCTTTATAGGCTGCACATGTTATTTGTTATAAAAGACTTGTATTAATAAACATGCTACATATCTGCTACTGCCACTTGACCCCACGGCACAGTAATGCAGTGCCCCTATTTAAATTCATGTGCCTTTAAAGGTGTTCCATAACTTAAGGTGGTTTCCTTTATTCCCTGAAATACTGCCACTAATGTATGAATATTATAAAATTTGTGGATTTACACTGGAGACAAATGGATCGTGCTTACAAACGATTTTGGAACTTTATTCTTAACAAAAATTAGGGCAACACATTGGAAACGCACATGCCCCTTCATGAAGTCTGTATCTATATGGCAATTTGGGGTAAGTATAAAAAACAATGAATAAGATACTGAAACCAATGTCATAACATGAATTGTATTTAAAGGGAAAATATATTCCAGTATTGATATTGGCAATAATGAGGACTAGTGTTGAGCGAACTCGAACTGCACAGTTCGGGTTCGTGCCGAACTTTGTACGTTTGGCTCATCCCTAAAGTTGGCTGATTGACTGCTGCGCAGCCACATCAACCAGCTTTAACCCCTTCATGCATTGTCATGTACATGTACATGGGAGAATGTGGGTAGTTACCGCATCCTCACGTACACATACGTAATGTTGACCGAGCGGGCTCAGAAGCAGAGCCCATGTGATCACTGTGGGAGCCCAGCTGTATCTGATAGCCAGGCTCCCGCTGCAACAGTGAAAACACTGATCCCTGCTGTTTAACCCTTAAGATGCCGTGGTCAATAGCGACCGTAGCATCTTAGGTGTTTGTCATTGAAACTGAATACCACAGGCGGTATCAGGAGTGGGTATTAGCTATAACTCACAAGATCGGGTGGCACCCATCTGTATCTTCTGCAGCCTGTAAACCCAGGCTGCTAGGAGCCCCCAGTACCTGGTTGATCCTGCCAAGAAGAGTGGAAGTCAGCCTATGCGTCTGCATAGACTGACTTCCTCTATAGACTGCAATACACGTGTATTGCAGTCTATAGTGCTAAACCAGCGATCAGTGAAGCACTGGTTCAGGTCCTATAGTGGGACATCACTAAAAAGTAAAAAAAAAAAGGAAAGTTTTACAGCCATTTTTGGGTCACAAAGTTCGGATCCCCATTGATTTCAATGGGGTTCGGGTACCCAAACTGAACTTTTGGGCAAAGTTCGGCGGAACACATCGAACCCGAACTTCAACAGGTTCACTCAACACTAATGAGAACCTTTCACCACCTCCACCAATTCATGTTCTTAGCATCGGGTAATAGACTCTGCTCCACTGATTTCAGGGCAAGTGGAATTTTCTCTCTGGTCCCCACCATTCCTGAGTAACAAGTGCAGTTAGTTTTGATGCCTGATGTGCTATTTCAGCTGTGTAATGTCAGAAGGGCGGTGTCAGGCAGGGGGTGTGAGTCAGATCTGCAATCAGAGGCAGCCAGTGTCAGAGCTCAGAATCACACCCCTTGTATGCTCCTGCCTGACACCTCCCCTCTGACAGTCCAGAGCCTAAATAACACCAAACAGCATTGATTGCTCGGGAACGGTGGGGGCTAGAGAAAAAATTCCAACTGTGCCAGAAACAGTAGAGAGCCCCTATTAATTGATGTAGCTGGACTTGTTGAAGGTGGTGAAAGGTCCTCTTTAAGCCACTTTAAAAGACTGGCATAAAAGGTTGGTGAACTGCAACTACCTAAGCTGCAGCTGGAGAAAGAGTCACATCTGGGAATACCTTGTTAATATGTGAAGTTCCCTGATATGACAGTTCTTTAATATTCTGCTTCCCTGGCTGTTGATGTTGCATACAGCGTGATGTTACACTGCTGAGAAACATCACGCTCAGTAGGAGACACTAATTATAGTCTCAACCTATATTTTAACAACAGGGTTTTGCACACTATGGAATAATTAATATTCTGAAAGTCTGAAATTTTAGTATGTGATGTGATTGTTAGATTTTGTAAAAGTGTAATAAATTCCAAGCCTAAAATCTACTTCTTATGCAGCGTGCATGGGGATACATAAAAATACAATTTAGTTAGGCAGAAGTCAAAGGTAAATGCCATTTTATTTAAAAAGTCAGAAATGGCCTTTGCATAAGAAAAAAAAAATGTTTATTTATGTTGATATTATTGTGGCTAAATTATATATTTTTTATTATGTTTGCTTATCTAACAATGTATATATTTTGGAAGATAAATTTTAACAATGACGAACAATACGAGGATTACAAAATAAACACAAATAAATATATATATATATAAAGACTATTTGGAAATATTTAAAAGGAAATGAAACCGCAAATATTGAACCACCTCCAACAAGCTCAGCTTTTGGAATCAGTGGGGCAGCACCTATCAACAGATAACAAACACAGTTGGAATTTTTTCTGTAGCCCCACCATTCCTGAGCAGATGTTATTTAGTCTCTGTACTGTCAGGCAGGAGCAGGCAAGGGGTGTGATTCTGAGCTCTGAGACTATCCACCCCTGATTGGAGATCTGTATCACGCCCCTTGTCTGCTCCTGCCTGACACTGCCCACTTGACGAGAGACTAAATAGCAGATCAAACAGTAAAACTAACTGCATTGATTGCTCAGGAACGGTGGGGACTGGAGAAAAAAAATTTAATCTGTGCTGGAATAAATTGAACAGCAGTTAAGAACTAAGTATAAAATACTTCCTTTATACTTCCAATTCAAGTTTTTATAAAAATAAATAAATAACCTAAAAAGAATAAAATCTGTATCAGCTAGATTTATCATCTGTTATGCCAGTTTTCTGTTGTAAATGATGACTGAAATCTATGACAACTATGGGCTGGTGTAAATTTCAGTATCGGCGCACAGACATTATGCACTGGTGCAGAGGTTATCTGCTATGAAATTCGACTGTCTTAACTTATCTCCCATTGTGTCTCTTAGGCTAAGGCCTCACCTAGTGGGCCGCAGCCATAAAAGCGCTCTGGGAAAAACCGCGGTGGAAATGCATCATGGTTTTTCCTGCAGCACTTTTCACAGAAAGTCTGCTAGAATCCCATCCACTTTGCAGGGACTGTAAAATGCCATGGTTTTCCTCCATGACGTTTGCGCCACGTAGGGGCCCGGCCTTAAAATATGTTGTTGTTTTTTATTTAAAAAAAAATCTTTGTGGTATATTTTTTATGTTATTTAATATTACAATATTATATACATATTAAATAATATATTACACTATATATTTACAATACAGTAATACCTCGTACACTCGCGTTTCCGAATTTGCGAATTCACAGATTCGCGATATTTTTTTGGCAACTAACATATATAGATTTTGCTCTTTTTTCTCAGATCTGTGAAATTTAATAAAAATAACACCTTCGCTATTGGGTAGTAGCGTCCTGTTCGTTACGTACCCGGTAATTAGTTTCATTTTACTGTGAGTGTATAAGAAAAATGAATGAATGTATTAATATACAGTACTGTACAGTATACTTTAGTATACTTTAGTATTCTGTACAGTACTGTAGGGTAAAGTTTATTGATATTTAGGGGTTAAACATTAGAAATCGGCATTGTAAGCGCTTCTAAGCGCTTGTACCAAACATTCGCGATTCCTCGCGATCCGCGACCCGCTCTGTAACCTAACCTCGCGAATGTACGAGGTATTACTGTATATAAAAAAATATTTCTCCACATTTATGCTGAATTTTGGCAAAATTTGAGCACTAAAATATGACCAGTGAAGATATGCCACATTGTAGGAGGTCAGATTTTCCGATTTTCATGGCAACTAATGGAAAAATTGGGCATGGGGGACATAGCTAATTCCACATTTACTGTATGAAGTTTAATTTTCTTACTAAAAATATTCGGATGTATACAGTATGGATAGGTGAAATATCGTCTGCATGATTTTGTCTGTGCTCACCTCAGTGTCAGCACACTCTCCATAGATTAGTGAATATATAGCCGTGATAGAATTGAGGTATCTTTGACAACGGTTTCCTTAAGCCGTTTATTTCTGTTTAACATTGTATGGGAGAAATCACATTTTAGCTGTCATAGCAATGAACTCATTGTAGGTTTTGAGGACAAAAGGTAAAGCTAAATGTATTTTAGATTTCACTCCATAATTTACTAAAGGTCGTTCCTGTGATATTTTTAAGTCTCTAATGGGCGCTTTGATTGAGCGGTTCTAAGGTTACACATGGGAATGTGTCGTATTGTTAATATACAATATTATTCTGTAGAAAATGACAAGCGAGAACAGAACATTCTTGAGTCACCCAATCATTCTAATAGAACAGTGTTGAAAAGTCTAGCTATAATGTTCTGCTTGGATAAAATTATCACAAATATATGTTTTAAACAATGTACAATCCTGATATACTACAGCAAAATTACAGAGGAAGGCATGCCTTTAAAGCAAAATGACTAAATCATATACTGAATGGGAATATTTAACATGCTGTATAATATGCACCTTAATATTGGAGTAGATTGGGTATAAGCTAAGCTCCTTCCAAAAAAGCGGCTTAGAGCTTAAGGGCTATGGACGTCTTTGACATGAAAAAGTTTAAATATTTGTGCCTTGAGTAAAAAAGTAAACTATGTTTCTGGCTGTAGTCTTCATTCCTTCATAAGACTTCTTTTCATACCTTTTGTAATTAGATCCTAGTTGCAGACTTCTTACGCTAAGTTCACACCTGCGTTCGGTTTCCCGCTTGGGGACCCGAAAAACAGAAACCCAATCCGCTTAAAAAGCAGTTACCCGTGGAAACCCACGGACCCCATAGTCTGTAATGGCGTCTGCCATGTTTCCGCCCCCCAAATTTTTTTAAGCTGAATGGAGGGGGGGACGGAATCCCTGAACGGAAATAGATCGCAGATGTGAATCCAGCCTTATATTGCTGTATCCCTCAATACATGCTAAATATGAGCTATGTGCACCCAGAATGTTGATGTCTTTACTAACTATTGGTTATCTGCGCAGCTTCCATCTTAGGCTAAGGGGCCGTTCACAAGTAGGAATTTGATGCGGATTTGGGGGCAGATTCTGTCCCCAAACCAGCAGAAGATTCAGCACAGATTCTGCCTCCCATTGTTTTCAATGGAAGACAAAGATTGCAGCAGGACACTGAAAAAATATGCATCCTGCTCGATCTTGCCACAGAGTCCACGGCTCAAGACTTCCTGCTGATTAAACCCATTCATCTGGGCCTAATCAGTAGTGGAAAGCCGTGACTGAATACCGATGCCCTGCATTAGCATCCAGTCGCGGGTAGTCAGTGGCCGGAATTCCTCTTAATTTTCCACCGTTTAAACAGCCCCTTAGGCCCACATTGCAGAAAAGCTGCTTTTTATTGTTGCAGATTTTGCTGCAGTTTTTTGAGCCAAAGTCAAGAGTGGCTTGAAAACAAATGGAAATTATAAAAGGAATCACTTATACCCCCCTTCTGTCAAATCCACTCCTGGTTTTGGCTCAAAAAAGCACAGTTAAGTTAAATCTGAAAAAGAAGCAGCTCTTCCGCAACGAGGGCCTTTGTCTAATGCTAGGTTCACACCTGCGTTCAGCTTTTCGTTCAGGGGTTCCACTTGGGGACCTCCCGAATGGAAACTTAATCCACTTAAAAAAGCGGTTACCCGCGAACCCCATAGGCTATAAGCGCTTCCATCGCTTTTCTCTCTGCATTTTTAAAACGGGTTCGGGGATGCAATCCCCGAATGTAGTACAAGCGCTGGTGTGAACCCAGCCATAAATGGATTTCTTCTTCTGCCCATGAACATTTTCAGATTTGTTGTGTAGACACTGATGCTAAGGAGTGCCTGATTTCTCCCTTCATTCTTCTACAGTTTATTTATACAGATATACAGCTCGTCCGATTCACCTTTCTTTGGACCATCATACAATATGTGCTTTCTTCACCAACCACAAGTTGATACAGTGCAGGCTATGTGATCTGCCCTCCCTGAAGACTTGAGTGTTTTCCTGCCTTACCAAAGTTTGCCACAATTATACTGCTGTTCTTAATGGGAAATAAGCTGCCATTGGAAGTGTTGACTTACTCCCCTCCTTCCATTTGGAAAAGACAAATAAGCATGTGTATGGGGGTCTGGGGAAATAGAGTTCAGCTGACAGCAATCTCCATTTTAGGGCCAGCTTAAATGGATTTTTCATACTGATGAATTATCCGCTGCAAGCTGCTGTGGTGTACTGGGAGTGCATGCAGGCGGCATCCACTGTATAGCAGTGGGTCCAAGGAATTGTAGCGCAGCTCCTACTACTTGATTGGGCACAGCTTGCATGTGCTCCCCATCCACTGCTTTAACTTCCAGCACCTGAAGGCTGCTGGATCTGTGTGGAGTCAGGATGCCCGACCCCCATGGATCACATAATGATGACTTATCCTGTAGATAGGTCAAAAGAATAAAAAAAATCAATACGGACTAGACAACCTCTTTAAGTTACTTTACTGGCAAGCTAAAATCTCTTAAATATGGTCATTTACGGAAGCACAGTAATGCTTATTTATAAAGGAGAATAACATCAAAGATGTATCATGAAGACTCAATTTCTTAAGCAAACATTGCAAAGGTTTACTTTGCAGAATAATAAGTCATAGCCAACAGAAATTACCCGCAGGACCACTTTGTTTTTTAGCCAATGATATTCCAAGGACTTCCGCAGAACAGTGATTATACTCATTTATTTTATCTTACCTTTTGCGCAGATACTTAATACAGTCTTAGGCCACCAAGGATAAAAGCAAGATATTTGTGCAACTGCAACCTACTGTAACACCTAATAGGCTTTTTATTATCTGAGAAAACTGTACCGCTGGTAATGTGACATTCAAGTCTAATAAGATCTTTGTAATATGTAGAAGATGGAACTGTGAAAACACAGTCTCTGGAATATTGATGCCATTCAGAAGAAACATAATAATAATGAAAAGGAAGAAAATTGTATTATAAACTCTCGACCTTTATAGTTTTATGACATAACAGATACTGGAAACATTACACTGAAAATTAACTTACCACTTACATGTAAAGAACTAGTTGTAACTTTGAAGACGGAACTCAGGATATCAAACATTAATTTGTTCTGCTTTTATATGCCACAAAAGAGATACTTAGTTTTCTGCTTTCCTAAAAAAGCTAAAGCGCAGATTATAATATTGTAACTACAAATGTAAAGCAATATGTACTGGAGACCATCTATAGAACCACAGCATTTATTCTAACTATTGCCCTAAAACAGTCATCTCCAACCTGTAGGTTGCAAATCCCCCCCCCCCCTACAAATTATAAAGCTGCCCAGGAATTAACATATAATTGGTAACCCAGGCTAACACTTCTTTTTTTGTTGGTTTGGGATGGTATAAGCGGTAAAGGTGGTCGTGGTCAAATATTAAAAAAAAAAAAAATCATGAGCTTGTTGTCTACATGCTACTCATTGCATTCATGGATATTTCTAGAAATGAGGAAACCAATTCGTAATAAGCTGGGTTTATTTTCCAAAAATTTTAGGTTCGTCAGAATCATTATTACACTTTGGGGTCTCTTTAGACTCCAGAATATAATAATAATAGTCCTTTAATAGGACTATTATTATAATATAATATAATATAATATAATATAATATAATATAATATAATAAGCAGAGGCCTAGAAGAGGTGTGACAAAAAAAAAAACCTGATAACCAACTTTCCAGAATGTCTGGTCTTCTCTCCAAGCATCCAGGCTTCACCCGCTGGCTCTTGTAGCCTCTTCTGGTGTCCTCTCCAAAATCACATGCCCCATGGTCATCACTGAGGTCCATGATTAGGCATTAGCAGGGTGCGTTGATCCAAGTGTCATGTCATTGGCGCACCCCTTGATACCACTAAATCCCAATTATAGGCCTCAGTGGTAAACTCAGGCGTATGATTTTGTGGAAAATGCCAGAAGAGGCAGCAAGAGCCTGCAGGTGATGATGCTGGGAAAGCAGACCAGATGCCCAGGAGAAGGGAAGAAAGGAGAGTGTTGGGATTTTTTTTTTTTTAATTTTGTCAACACTTCCCTTGCACCTCTGCTTATTATACTCTGGGGTCTAAAGAACATGAAAAGTCTGGATAGCTTGTGGGAAAAGGCACCTCTACACCAAGACATCAAGCAGTTCCTAAAACTGGTGCACCAACAACCACCTATGTAGCAATGACATAGGTTTTCAGGGGGCAGGTGCCACATTCCCCATGCTAGCAAAAGTACTGTGTCTCTTGCCAAGCCCCGGCGATTCACTCACTGGTTACACTGCTACCAAATTCCAAAGTTCTGTTATTTGAGACATCCTGTGTGCTGAACATCTCAACATGGTAAACAACTCTGTAGTGAAGTCTCTGGTGTTAAGAGTTTCAAGTTCCTTCTTTCGCCAGTGGGTAGCTATGGTAGCCAACCTGGGTGGCTGTTCCACCCAGGGCTAACTGGAGAAGATGGGAATCAGCCGCTATGGAGACAGGTGAGTGCAACCTTTCCAGATGCTCTTGGTGGACAGTAGTACCTGTTATTTACACTTTCTCTCCCTTATAATCCACACCTGGTTTTAGCTTCAAAAACTGCAAGCAAAAAACTGAATGTGTAAATGTGCACTAAAATCAAACTTTTTAAAATGCAAGGTGACCTTAGTTATTTCCTTGTTGTTTATGAGGAACCTAGAATCTTTTTACATTTTGTGATCCTTGGACCTGTACCCCAACTATAATTTTTTGGGGTCTCTTTTTGTTTAATTTTTTTATTTAAGTTTTGTAAAGAGGCGAGGCAAAAAAAGTACAAAAGCAAGGCACCATTACATTGTTAAACAGCTTTAACATCAAATGTATACATTCAAAAGAATAAAGTAGTCAAACATTGGGTGTTGATGCATAGGTATATATAGTAAAGTTCCTGAAGGGAATGCATTGTGTGCTCAACAATGACGGCCACA
The DNA here is from genome assembly GCA_947044405.1 of Leptodactylus fallax. NCBI lineage: Eukaryota > Metazoa > Chordata > Amphibia > Anura > Leptodactylidae > Leptodactylus > Leptodactylus fallax. The sequence goes on along the minus strand of CAMRHE010000005.1, from coordinate 5,240,400 downwards.
CAATGCATTCTAGTAAAGAAAGGAGACAGGAGAAGAAACTACCTGGGAGAAAGCTTGCTATGTCTTGAATGAGGAAATCCAGTAGGAAAGGAGAAAATACATAACAAAAGGAAAAGTTAAAAAGGGATAATAGGAACTTTTATATATTAACCCAGTCCACAATATGAGAACCAGTCCCAAGAGGGGTATGACCACACAAAGGAAAGAGAGTTTTAATGTTAGCATGAGGTCAGAGGAAAGTTGAAAATCCAGCCATGCTCTCAGCCACCAGTTCCTCCATACACTGAATATGGAGAACCTCATGGAACCATTGAACAATTGACATTGGGTGCCCTAGTGGGTTTCCAGAGACAAGGGATCACTGAAAAAGCCAATACATGTTTTAACAAGGCCTTTAATGGGCCCACTAGGATGAAGAGCAAAAGGGCAGATGAGCGATTAGTGATGGTCCACACATAGATTTACTCTATTAGGTCCAGGACCTTTAGATGGAATTATATAATGTGTAAATCATTGTCAGCACTACACTACTATATGAACAGGTTAAAATTTTGTGTTTAGTTTCCTGCTCCTTATACGAAACGGTAAACTTAAGGCAGAGGCTGAAACCCCTTGATCATTCTTCGACAAAAAAACTGCAAGCTAGTTCTATTTAACAGCTAGTAGAGAAGGTAAGAGGGGTGTTGCCTCTAGTTTCTAGCATAAAACCATAAGATTGTAGAGATAGTCCTCACAGGAAGAAGTACGAAGAAGACACAACATTTCAAAAGGGCAGAAAGTCTCTGTGTAAGTTATGATGGATTTTCTAGACCTGGTAAAAGTGTTGTAGCTGGGTGTATGTGTATCCCATTCCTTCCCAACCAACCTGACTTCTGCTGGAGCTAGCATTAGTAAGGCCTCAACCCATTGTTGGACAAGGCCTAATGGAAGATAAGGCGTAATGTTGCATGTGGTCAGGATAAAAAAGCAGGGCTGGGTGAAAGAGTGCATAGTGAGTAATCGGTTTGTGGCCCATCTCCAGAGAACAATTTTACCTTACTCATGCTTAGCTTACATAAATCACAGAAGGTTCCTGGAAAGCCTGCTTATGACGGGCTTCAAGGGAATTTAGTTCCAATAAGAGCCAGAGCATGCTAAGCCTCAGACCTGCCACTTTCTTTAATTGTGAGCCATTCTTAATGAGGATACCTCTTAGATCACATTTTAATGCATACCCCCAAGTCAGTTATTTAGTCTTTACCCTTCTCAGTCAGAAAGGGGAATGTGAATCGGGTTTTGGTTATGTTCCCTTCTTCGGCTACAAATCAGTCCTAGTGTTGTTCTGCAATGAGGAGATGGGATATATCTCTGCTCACTTTTCAGACGTGAAAACAAGAGACTGTGAGGGAAATTGAAAATATGCGATTTACATGGACAGGGAAACCCCATAGGGGTGACTCCATGGTTCTTTGTACATGTAGTCACATCTGCGCTCCCTAGAATACACACATAAAAAAGATTAAGGATTTATATGGTTTATTTTTGTGTTTTATTGTGTGATTATTTTGTGCCGTGATGTCATTTTATGCTCTTCTGTTTCATATACAGCATTTCAGTGGCATTTTATACAACTTTTTTTTTTTTTTAAATCAATTTCCTATGCCTAATAAGGCTACCTGCACATGAACATGTGCAGCAACAGGTCCATGGAAAAAAACGGCAAAGACGGCACATGAATGATATCTGTGTGCCACCTGTGCCTTCGCGGATCCATTGATTTCCTTCAGTGTGCTCAAATGTATGGACTCATGATAAAATACGGGAGTGTGTATGGGGCCATAGAAAATAAGGGCTCAGTGTGCTAGCCATTAAAAACATGCTAGCACACTTATAAAGCACCTATTCGTGTGCATGGAGCCCAATACTACTGTCGCATGTTGGTTTAAGGTTTGTAGAGAAATATGACAATATCTTCATACAAGGAGTTTTGTTATTTGCATTTTTGTATACCTTTTTTTTGCGGTCAGTGGCATTCCGATCGCCATATACCTGACCTGAGAAAAAAAAACAAACAAATACTTATTTCTCAGGGGGTATTTTTTGGTTCGACATAGCAAGCTTTTATATTAAGTTGAACATGAAGGACTTATTTCAACCATGCTTGCTATGTAATCATCTGGGCAAACCATCTACAATTGTGGGGGCAATAAGAAAAATTACCAGACAAGGACTGACAGAAGGCAGAGGCTGCTGCTTCATTTATAGGATATGAGTGATATTCACCTACTGTAAAAAATATTCTTGTGTTGATGATGTAATTCATACCCACATGTGACCCATAGGATATTTCAGAGGACTTACAGCTTCTTAAACACAACTGGAAATTTATTTAAGTCTTCATGAAAAGTAGATGCAGGGAAAATGTACAGAATAAGAGACATATAAGTTAATGTTGTAACTGAAGATGTAGATGGTTAGCTTTTCTTCATAGAGGTATAAAGGTTAGATGTCTGGAACACCATTCAGCCCTCTGTCTTCATCTGTCTTCTGTGCCTTCTTCCTCCATCCCACAACGACATGGCTAGCAGCAAGATCCTCACATGTGTGTATGTCAATCATTTGTATCAATAGGGAAGAGGTGTCTTAGGAGCTTAGATATTCTTTTTTCCCTCTATGTGGATAACACCAATATTAATCACTCATAGCATAGTTTTACACTAGGGCATGTTATCAGCAGTGTATAGAATTAACCCCTTATATTCTATGAAAACTGTAATCCATGATATTTAACACCTACCTTTGATAGACCTCCAGAAGGTAGAGTCTTGCAACTTCTCCTACCAGCCATGGAATAGAATAAGGTAGCATCTTGTTCTTTCACCTGCTGGTCATGGACTGCCAGAAGTTAGCATCTTGTGCCTTCTCCTACTAGCCAAGGATCCCTCAGAAGGTAGTGTCTTGTGCCTTCGCCTACTGCCCATGGACGGCCAGATTGTAGCATCTCATGCTTTCACCTACTGGCCATGGACCACCAGAATGTAGCATCTGGCGGCTTCTCCTACTGACCATAGACTGCCTTAGGTAGCATCTTGCACCTTCTTCCAATCATGGACTGCCAGAAGGTAGTGTCTCGCGCCTTCTCCTACTAGTCATGTAATGTCAGAAGGTAGCATCTTGTGCCTTTACCTAAATAAAAAAAAAAAATATAAAAATCTGTAGTGGCTTTGGCTAAATTGTTTGCATATATAGAATTTATTAATTATTACAACAAACAAATATAAATGGGGATGGAGCAAGTAACATGTAAAATAACTAAGTTATGAACAGAAATGTAAAAGGGCTGATCAACGACTCATATTAATAATAAAATATTAAAACATTATTGAAATGTTACATTTCAGGCAAAGGCCCCACATAGTGGGCCACAGCCAAGGAGCGTTGTAGGAAAAACTGCGGCAGAAATGCATCGTGGTTTTTCCCGCAACATTTTTCACAGAAAGTGTGCAGAGTTTTCCTCTGCAGACTTTCTGGTTCCATTATACCTATAGGGAAACCACCAGTACTTCTGTAGGTATAATTGACATGCTGTGATTTCCAAAAATGTGGCCATTTTGGAAATCACAGTATTTCCACTGCGCATATTTTTCTGCAATGTGTGGATGGGATTCACTGTAAGACGTTGCGCTTTTTGCCATGGCATTTTAGCCGCAGCCAAACTGCAATCAAAGGGTTAATAGCAGGATCATTTATTTAAAGCTGTAGAGCAACAGACCGTTCTAAGAGCCAGACATAATTTTGGACAAAATTACTAATTTCTGGAAGACTCGCTTGCAGGGGAGTAAGTTAAAGCTACTTAACTCCAATGTGAAATCATTAACTTGCCTTGTACTATTTATAACACTGGTATGTGTGTAAAGTAATTTTGCACAGAGCTGCTTTACATGGAGGGAGAGGCAGCAGTCCTATGTAGTTACCATGTCAGACTGAAACAGGACTGATGCCTATCGCTCCATGTAAAGCAGACGTTTCTGTTACACAGGGCTGCCTGCTTTATTTTAAAGGCAGTGGGGTCAGGGTGACAACCAAACTGTAGGTGCAGCAGCCACCGCCATTAACCTCACAGTCCACTAACTCTTTAGAGGCTCTCAGGATTTGGCCAAACTCCGGAGGGGCCCAGGGCAGGTGTAAAAGACAAAACAAACAAACTCCCTGTTGCCCGCTGCTGCAGTTTATTAGGTTGCACACCGTGCTTCGGAAACCCATGAACCCCACATGGCTGCTGAGGCCAATCTGCAGCCTCAGCGGTTGCTGGAAAGGCAATAGTGACATATGTGACCGTATGGGCTGCAGAGTCAGACACTGGAATGCTGCAGACAACTTAGTGTTTTTTTTGTTCGTTTGTTTTTTTTAACGTCACACCATTTTAAGAATAATGTCCTATAGTGCACACAGTATAATGTCCCATAGTGGCCCCCCCACACACTATACTGCCGTATAGCGGCCCTTTCACACAATATAATGTCTCACAGAGGCCCTCCACACATTATAATGTCCTATAGTGGCCACATGTGGTTTCCTTTATGAATGTTCCAAAAATTTCAGATCCACACCCCAAATTTTTGGCGGTTCACCAACCATGAACCATGAGTTGATTTTAGAAGGGCTATAAAAATAGGTCTGGATAAGTACTGCATAAAAAGTAATGTAATGTTAAACTCTGAGTCAGCATTTAACAGTGATATTCTCTATGGTGTATTGTGAAAACAACCATGTTCTGAGGTCTGTGGAAAGTCAACATTGACCTCATTATCAAGGCGAGGAAAGCCGCAGGGCCAGATGACATCAGTGCAAGGCTAATTAAGACTTGCGGGGACCAGCTGTGTGGTATAATTACAAATATGTATAATATGAGCCTGAGGCAGGAAATAGTCCCTGAATTATGGAAATCTTCTTGTGTGGTACCAGTTCCAAAGAAACCCCACCCTATGGACCTCAACGACTACAGACCTGTAGCACTGACATTCCACCTGATGAAGATCTTGGAGAGATTGGTTCTCACACATCTCCGCCCTCTAGTGAGCCCCGCTATGGACCCCCTCCAGTTTGCTTATCGGCCGGGCATTGGGGGTAGATGTTGCCATCATCCATCTTCTGCACAGGGCTCTGTCTCACCTGGAGAAACCAGGGAACACAGTAAGAATAATGTTCTTTGACTTCTCCAGTGCTTTTAACACCATACAGCCCAGGCTATTGAGGGACAAGCTGGGCCTTGCTGGAGTGGACCACCACCTCTCCAACTGGATCCTAGACTACCTCACAAATCGACCTCAATACGTGAGAGCCCAAGACTGTGTGTCAGGTACCGTGATCTGTAATACGGGGGCACCTCAGGGTACGGTTCTCGCCCCTTTCCTCTTCACACTGTACACTGCAGATTTTAGGTGCAACTCATCCAGCTGCTACCTACAGAAGTATTCTGACGACTCTGCAATAGTGGGTCTCATCACAGATGATGATGACAGGGAGTACAGAGAACTGAACCGGGATTTTGTGGACTGGTGCCACCGGAACCACCTGAAGATTAACGCGGGGAAGACCAAGGAGATGGTGGTGGACTTCCGCAAAGGCAGAAGCCCTCCTAAACCAGTGGACATCCTGGGGACGGGCATCGAGATTGTGAACACCTATAAGTACCTGGGTTTGCTCCTTAATAATAAGCTGGACTGGGCAGATCATATGGAGGCCCTGTACAGGAAGGGCCACAGCAGGCTCTACCTGCTTAGGAAACTGAGAGCCTTTGGAATCCGGGGGGCACTTCTTAGAACTTTCTTCAACTCGGTAGTGGCATCAGCCATCTTCTTTGGAGTGGCCTGCTGGGGGAGCAGTATATCAACCAGGGACAGAAATAAACTTGACAAGCTGATTAGAAAGGCCAGCTCTGTCCTGGGGAGCCCACTGGACCCAGTGCAGGTGGTGGGTGACAGAAGGATACTGTCCGTGGTGAGCTCCATGCAGAAGAAGAAGTCCCATCCCATGCATGAGACTGTGATCGCGCTGAGCAGTACTGTCAGTGACCGACTGCTCCACCCTAGGTGTGAGAAGGAGCGCTATCGGAAGTCTTTCCTCCCCACCGCGGTTAGGCTGTACAACCAACACCGACCTAAGCGGAGATCATTACACACAGAGAACTGAAATATCTCTCTGCCTGTTAAATCCCCCCCCCCCCTCCTCTGCTACGTCCTGTCTGTCTGCTATCAAAGTAATGCCTCTTACCTTGGAACATTCCTGTACATGTTGTATTTGTATTTGTATCTGCTTATCTTATCTTATCTTTGCTGCTGTAACCCACTGAATTTCCCCTTTGTGGGACTATTAAAGGACTATTATTATTATTATTATTATTATTATTATAACCTGATTGTTTCCAGTTGATGCTCTGCATCACTCATCACTAGGATTGAATAGCAACCCACAAGAATTTATGTGACTTTAGCCCAGATTAGGGTATTGCTTATATAGCAATTCCTTAACTGATGCAAAGATGGACATACCCTTTAATGAAAGCTGCTTTCTGGCACCAAACATCTTGGTGCATGCTTGAGGAGGGTGAGAACAATGAAGGATGTCTCCCTTAATCTAAGGGGTCAATAGTACTTGGTACTGTCTTACCCAAGTAGTAGTATCTAGGTAGATTCAGTAAGGTGGTTTATAAAGGGGTGTAACTATAGGGGGAGCAGAGGTAGGGAATCACTACAAGGCCCTGGAACCTGAGGGGACCCAGAGGCCCCTCTACAACATAAAAAGGCACCAGCATTTTAGATAGCACATGGTAAGTGGGGGCCCCATTACAGATTTTGCACTGGGCCTCTGAGTTTATCTATGGCAAAGTAAAACTAATTTTGTATATTATAGAGCGTATACCATTTTCAAGGATTTTTAATCATTCTTGCAAAATAGTCAAAATTTCTGAAATGAAGATAATTGTCTTTTGACAAGCCTTTTGCAAAATGAAAACACAAGTGAAAAAAATTAAAACTGGAGATTTTAATTTTCTTTTCATGGAAGAGATGTAATAAAGTAGGTTGAATTTCTGCAATATCATTATTCTCCATCTGTTATATTAGAATCCCTCCAAGTGCTTGCAAATATATATAAAAACATATACAATCTATCCATTCTCCCTCAAAAATGGCACATAACAAAATGGATTCATACTTATGTTGTTTATTGCAGCTCACTTGGAGCCTTGACGTTAAATATAGTACAGATATTTCTATTAGACAGGAAATTATTAGATAAATATTCAGGATTTTGCGTAATATATAGTCTGTGTCTGCCCGCTAACAAACATAAAAGATTAAACCAAATAAAACCATGAATTACAGAGTTATGTACTGTATATTTTCCATATTCCACAGAGATATTATTAGAAAAACAATGTAATTATCAAGGTTTCATTTATTTTCCTACTTTGAGTCATTGAATCATATTCAGACAAGTAGATTTCTAAATTACCTAGAACATACAATAAAGTACAAAGATGATATATTTGATGGAGTTCCAGTATTTTTCACAGCAAAAATAATACTGAAGAATGCATTATAGTTTTTTAGTTAAAATTGCTATAAAGAAAACTAGAGGGTAGATTCACCAGGTAGGACTGAAGTAAACCAAACCTTAAAGAGGACCTTTCACCACCTCCACCAATTCCAGTTCTTAGCATCTGCTAATAGGTGCCACTCCACTGATTCCAACAGAGTTAGATTTTTCTCTCTAGCCCCCAGCGTTCCCGAGCAATCAATGCTGTTAGTTTTGGTGACTGATGTGGTATGTAAAGTCTGTAATGTCAGAAGGGTGGTGTCAGACAGGTGGTGTGATTTGGAGCTCCAATCAGAGGCAGCCAATGTCAGAGCTCAGAGTCACACCCCTTACATCCTCCTGCCTGACACCGCCCTCCTGACAGTACAGAGCCTGAATAGTATATCAGGAACCAAAGCTAACAGCATTGATTGCTCAGGAATAGTGGGGGCTAGAGAAAAAATTCCAACCGTGCCAGAATCCATGGAGATGTGCCTATTAAATGATGTAAAGAACTGGTCTTGATGGAGGTGGAGAGAAGTCCTCTTTAAAGGATGTTACTGGAGGATCACCATTTAGCTGTACAGATAAGGTTTCTGCTCTATGCTGAGCCTCACAAAGATTATGACTGGGGTTCATATTTATGCCATTACCTGAGTCTAACAAAGGGGTCCTTGTTTTCTCTGGTGAATCAGCCAGATTTAGAAGTTAAGAAGTGAATTAATATAAAAGTCTGTATGGATAAAGATCACAGATGTCTGAGAAAAATGTATAATAGGAGGTACACTTAGGCTGAGGCCACATGAAGCTAAGAAATGCTGCGGGGAAAAAAAACGCAGCATAAATGCATTGCATTTTTTCTGTAGCATTTGTCATTGAGTTTTTTTCTATACTTTCCTTTGCATTTTCTTCCCCCTAATAAAGTAAAGTCTATAGGGAAAATGTTTGTGATTTCACAGCTAAAATTAACATGCTTGCGTTTTTAAAAAATGCACGTGTTTTTGAAAGTGCAGTTTTTCTGCAGCCTTTTTTTCCCTGCAATGTGCAGATTTACCAAAAATTACTTCATGCTGCTGGTATTTTAAAAACAGTGTTTTTTCAGCTGTGTTTCTGCAACACCCAAAAATGCTGCTTTTCTGCAATGTGGGGCCTTAGCCTTAAGCAGAGGCTCCACATTGCAGAAACAGCTTTTTTTGTTGCAGATTTTGCTCAGTTTTTTATGCCAAAGCCAGAAGTGGATTGAACAGAACGTATAAGTAAGAGCTTTCTATATATTTACCATTCCTTTTGTAGCCATTCTTGGCTTTGGCTCAAAAAAATGCAGCAAAAAAAAAAAAAAAAAAAATTGTGTTATCTCAATGTGGGGCCTCAACCTTAAGGCTACGGCCCCACGTTGAGGAAACAAAGCTTTTTTTGTTGCAGATTTTGCTGCGGTTTTTTTGAGCCAAAGCCAAGAATGGCTACAATAGGAATGGGAAATATATAGGAAGTTCTTATACTTCTACCTGCTGCTAAATCCACTCCTGGCTTTGGCTCAAAAAACCGCAGCAAAATCTGCAACAAAAAAGCTGCATTTCCGCAACGTAAAGTAGTTTTCCAGGAGTTTAAACGTAACCTGCCAGGCGAATTTTCCACCCTTAACAGGCCCCAGCAGCTGCTGTAGCAAGCTAACCCCTTTCTAATAGTTGCGCTCACCACCATTATTAGTAAGTATGCATTTTCTGTTTCTTTTATTCACATGAATTACCAAGGGGCAGTAGAAGGGGGTGTTAACCCATCAGATCACTATCAATGTGTTTACTGTATTTAGAAGAGATAGCATAGCTGCTTGTTCTATTTTCAGCCTCACAAAACTGATCTTAGATTGGACAGCACATAGTGTATCATTAGATGAAATATAAGACACCTATCAGATGCTATACTGTGTGTTTCATATGTACAATTAGCCATATCCTTACATTGAACCTTTTACCTCCAACAACTCCAACCTTTTGTATCCTATAATCAGTGCAGCTCTGCTGATTCCGGTACAGTTGGAATTTTTTCTCTAGCCCCCACCATTCCTGAGCAATTATTTCTGTTAGTTTTAGCACAAATAGGCTCTCTACAGCCTACTGCCAGAAAATATGATTGTGCTGAAAGTAAGAATACTCTGTTAATATAGGGGGGGGGGGGGGGTAGAGAAAAAAATATAGCTGCACCAGAAATAGTGGTATAGCATTTATTGAGGGATTCAAAGAGTTGGGGTTGGTGAATTGTCTTTTTAATTTTTCCCCATCTTTTGCTAAAACGTGATTTATTCTTTGTGATTTGGGACTGAATCGAGAATTTGTGCATGAAATAAACATTCAAATGCAACTTATGTAAGACAGACAGATTCTTTTTGCTATCTATAACTAAGGTGAGTCACCTGCGCGATACTTAAAATAAGTCAAAGTTGCTTTTTAGTAAGTGAATGGACATGACAGCAATTACTCTTGTAATGACCATAATTTACATTGGTTCTCCATTTATTCCTTTAAATGGGCTTTTTAATAGCTGTCAAAATAAGTTATCGAAACTAATTGCACTTTACTTACAGAAATGTGACACAGGCAGCCTAAAAGTCGTTGCTGGGCAACAAACACCTTATTTATTACTAATTGAAATATGTGCCTGGAAATAGGAAATATTCATAATGTGGAGCTATGGAGAAGGAATGCGAGTAGCTTTTCTATAGTTCATAACTGGATGTTCATGAATATTTTCGTCATTGTCATATCTTAAAAGGGGACTTGTTAGCTACTTGTATACCCCATAAAATAACAATTCCGGGGCACCTTTTCTTATAACTCTGTGTAGTGCTGTTCCTCTGTTATTCCTTCTAGAAATAGACAACTTGGCATTACCATTGCCTTGTCTAGGGATGTGTTCCTTCACCGTCTGCCAGGTTAACACTGACAGACTCTGTATAGATCCCCTCCCAACTTGAAACGGTCAGTTGTCAATTTATTTATATATTTCTACAGTAGTAGAAATAATTGAGCAATGACAACACAGTTATAAGAAAAGATGCTCCGGAATTGTTATTTCATTGAGGAAGATAAGTATGAAATTAGACAGGCAATTGAACATGACTAGAGATAGGCAAACCTCATGAGATTCATTTCGACATCCGGTTCATTTCAGGCCGAACTTGTTTGGCCCAAACTGGAAGTGCTATTATACCCTGAGGTCACCGCTTAGGCCTGTGATTGGGCCTCACCGGTCATGTGGGATGCACTGATGTCACGACACTGGGTCAAAATATCTTGACTGCTGAGGCCCAATCACAGGCCTGAGTGGTGACTACAGGGCATACGACATCAGCCAGAGTCTGGAATGAGATGACTGAGGCCGCTGAACGCTTAGGAGAGGTAAGTCAAGGTGAGTTTGGGGTCTTTTCAGGAAAGGTGAATAAAAATTATAGTGTTATAATAGTGTTTTGTGAGTGGTGAACCCCAATAGTTTTAGATTTGGGACAAGCCCAAACTTTTGGAAAATTTGGGTCAAATCCGGTTCTATCCGATTCAGGTTCCTGATCTCTACACATTACAAGCAACTTCTTGATATAGCATTAAAACATTCTTGCTAATAACTCTCTTGTGAGCAACTCCAAAAGCATGCCAGACAAAGGAAACCACATGTTTATGTGAAGATCTGTGTAGCAAGGAGACAGCAAAATTGATGTTTGGAAGTTATAAAGTAACTGGTCACTTTTACGTCATATTCAGCTCATTTCAGGACTAAGACTTTCTAAGCTCACAAAGGATTAAGGAGACATCCCAGGCCAGCTCCACACTGGTCATATACCTTCATACCTTCTGTATCCTTAGAGGTTGGGGGTTGTGGCTAATGGCTATGTGTGAGAGTTGTGAAGTGGTTAGTTTTCTGGAGATAATTAACTCCTTGCTGCCTGTGCCATTAAACTTTAGTGCCTTGCAAAACACTTCCAATGTACCAAAGAGACACGCAACTCATTTCGTAGAATATCTTCATGATTTAACAGATACCACTTCTCGAGTTATACATAACTTAAGACATACTGTATATGCCAACACGCTAGACTATCATACAGAATATAAGATAGGTACAACTCAAGTGAACAGGAGAAACTAATAGATTTTACTATTTGAGTCTCTCCTGTTCACCTATTTAATAGTTTGTAAGTTTACAGTGGAGGTTTGAGTCTTTAGAGCGGACCACAGCCATATACAGTATTCCATCCTCTGCCCTGCTCCTGATCACCTGAGCAGGGTACTCATGATGATACTCAATATGACTATTCTTTTCATGCAGCCTCCACGTGTTAACTTATTTCAGCTCCTGACATATAAAAACTGGTAAAACAACATTATTTGTACTTCTGGCGGGATGATAAGAGGGTTCTCAAGAGACTTTGATGAAGTTTCAACTAGATTTTGTATAGGAAAAATGATTCTATTGTGAGAAAAGCAATGACTGTCCCAGATTCTGTACCTTAAAGAATGGTGTGCCAAAATAACAGTAATTGGCTTCATTTACAAAGCAAGGGGAAAATATATTTGCCTTTCAAGCTGCAAAAATCTGGAATAATGTGTTAGAGCATTGATAGACAAATGTTCTGAATCCGAACAATATGACTCATTTCACTGACATTAGCAAATCATTGAGAAAACAATAGACGTCTTCTGTGTTCAACATATTAGTGTTGCGTGCAGATGGATAGATAAAGAAAGAGAGAGAGAGATATGGAAAGAGATTAAGGTTTGGGGCACATGTAGTGTAATCCCCATGGATTAACTGCTTGAATTCACCAGAAGCTAGACCATGATTTACATTTGCAGCATGGTGGATGGGATTTACTTACAATTCAAAGTATCATAGTAAATATTAAAGACGCATCTGCCATCTACAACCTCTACTCCTCTGATAAAGATGACCCTTTACCGACTTTTGTAGCGAGTTGGGAAAGGGAAATTGGGTCTACCTTTCCACCTGAGGTGTGGCTCTCTGCCTTCCACTTTTGCCATAGTTTCCTGTATAACTCTATGGATAACTTTTTTAGTATGCGAAAAAATAATGAGAAATCAATATAGATACAACAAAACCTTACATATAAAAGTCAAAAAGAGCCGTTAGAAGCTGTCAGTTTTCTATGGTGATAGGTGCTTTTTCAGGAATCTGAAAAGTATATACAGTCTATCCCACCTGAAGGAGCAGCTCATCCTGGCACAGGCAAAGAGAAGTACAGAACATGTAGTACTGCACTGTACTGTAGAGAGGCGCTAATAGTCAGTTTATACACTTCACTATTACAGGGGTTACACAGTGAGATGACCAGAATGATTTGTTAGAAACTCCAGCCAAGCATTGCATGTTGAGACTAGTTCCAAGTTCCAATGGTTCATTTTATGCTGAAAATGCTGCATCCTGAGGACATTGTAACTCGAGGGAGCACAGTACTTTTTCCAGACTCGCATCAGGACCAGTGGAAACAAATAATCTGTGTATAAAGTTCTAGTATAACGCCTTTTTCTGTAGAAGTCCTAAGGTGGTCCATACATTTTTACTGCTTTGGCTGAAGTCACATTCAAATTCAAGATGGATGGCAGCATATCTGGACACACCACAGGGGACAACGGTTTGCATTACCTGCAAAGTGGAAGGGATTCTGGCTAATCCTATCCACACATTGCAGAAAGAAATCGCAGCATGTCAATTATACCTACTGAAACTCTAGCATTTTCTGTACAGGTATAATAGAAACAAAGTCCGCAGTGGAAAACTGCATACTTTTTCTTGCAACAATGTCCTTACTGTGACCGGATTATCTCCTCATACATGTAGTGTCCCTGTCTGATAACCTGCCCACAATAAGAAAATCATGGCTGGGTTTTTAACAAGTTCCAGACCATAGAAAGTTTCTGCATTCGTGGTCATAACCGATCAAGACAACAGATAGTGTCACCACGAACATAGTTAGATAAAATCTTTAAAATTCTGCAGAATTTTTAACTACTTATATTTGCAAAAATGTTTAACTTTTAATTATCTACAAATATAGATATAGTTATGTTCATGGGAATACCCCTTTAATGGGGCACTGTGCACACGTGGTATTCTTCCCAAGACTATCCCTGTTTATCTTTGAGGATTAAAAGTCAGCATCGCACACCACTCCCTGCCTGATCAAAGGTTTAGTTGGACCCTTGGTTTATTTCTGGCCATGCTTCTGTCTGCTCTTGATGTCCAGTCTGATACCAGGGCTCTGACCCTTGTATTGTACCTGACTGCTGATTTCTTGCTGCCTGCCTCGACCACCTGCTTTGACTTGACCACTGAACTGTAACCTCCTGCCATGGCCATCTACCTGGACCTAACTTTTCTCTTGCATCATCCCTGATTCTTTGCACCAGCATCTATTGGCTCACTGGGACAGCAGCTACAGTGGGGAAAAAAAGTATTTAGTCAGCTACCAATTGTGCAAGTTCTCCCACTTAAAAAGATGAGGCCGGCCTGTAATTGTCATCATAGGTAGACCTCAACTATGAGAGACAAAATGAGAAAACAAATCCAGAAAATCACATTGTCTGATTTTTAAAGAATTTATTTGCAAATTATGGTGGAAAATAAATATTTGGTCACCTACAAACAAGCAAGATTTCTGGCTCTCACAGACCTGTAACTTCTTCTTTAAGAGGCTCCTCTGTCTTCCACTCATTACCTGTAGTAATGGCTCCTGTTTGACATTGTTATCAGTATAAAAGACACCTGTTCACAACCTCAAACAGTCACACTCCAAACTCCACTATGGTGAAGACCAAAGAGCTGTGGAAGGACACCAGAAACAAAAATTGTAGACCTGCACCAGGCTGGGAAGACTGAATCTGCAATAGGCAAGCAGCTTGGTGTGAAGAAATCAACTGTGGGAGCAATAATTAGAAAATGGAAGACATACAAGACCACTGATAATCTCCCTCCATCAGGGGCTCCACGCAAGATCTCACCCCGTGGGGTCAAAATGATCACAAGAACGGTGAGCAAAAATCGCAGAACCACATGGGGGGGACCTAGTGAATGACCTGCAGAAAGCTGGGACTAACGTAACAAAGGCTACCGTCAGTAACACACTACACCGCCAGGGACTCAGATCCTACAGTGCCAGACGTGTCCCCCTGCTTAAGCCAGTACATATCCGGGCCCGTCAGAAGTTTGCTAGAGAGCATTTGGATGTTCCAGAAGAGTATTGGGAGAATGTCATATGTTCAGATGAAACCAAAGTAGAACTGTTTGGTAGAAACACAACTCGTCGTGTTTGGAGGAGAGTGAATGCTGAGTTGCATCCAAAGAACACCATACCTACTGTGAAGCATAGGGGTGGCAACATCATGCTTTGGGGCTGTTTCTCTGCAAAGGAACCAGGACGACTGATCCGTGTACATGAAAAAATGAATGGGGCCGTGTATTGTGAGATTTTGAGTTCAAACCTCCTTCCATTAGCAAGAGCATTGAAGATGAAACGTGGCTGGTTCTTTCAGCATGACAATGATCCCAAGCACACCGCCAAGGCAACAAAGAAGTGGCTTCGTAAGAAGCATTTCAAGGTCCTGGAGTGGCCTAGCCAGTCTCCAGATCTCAACCCCATAGAAAACCTATGGAGGGAGTTGAAAGTCTGTGTTGCCCAGAGACAGCCCCAAAACATCACTGCTCTAGAGGAGATCTGCATGGAGGAATGGGCCAACATACCAGCAACAGTGTGTGCCAACCTTGTGAAGACTTACAGAAAACATTTGACCTCTGTCATTGCCAACAAAGGATATATAACAAAGTATTGAGATGAACTTTTGTTATTGACCAAATACTTATTTTCCACCATAATTTGCAAATAAATTCTTTAAAAATCAGAAAATGTGATTTTCTGGATTTGCTTTCTCATTTTGTCTCTCATAGTTGAGGTCTACCTATGATGACAATTACAGGCCTCTCATCTTTTTAAGTGGGAGAACTTGCACAATTGGTGGCTTACTAAATACTTTTTTTCAGTACTTTTTGTACAAACACCAGGACTGCTGCAGGAGGTAGTGCCCTAGCAGACTCCTTGCTGTGAACTTCAGATCTATGTACTTTGGTTAAAGAGTACTGGAGTAGTCTGGGCCACCACTGGTTTGTTAGCACAATGGGTCTACAACCTGCTTATTGAGAGATTTTTTTTATCCCATACCCTGGATGTCCCTATCCCACACTCTATTTCCCATTTGTTTTGGCAATGCTAATGTGTATTTGGCTCTGCCAATAAAGCTTTTTGTGAATTTGATAAATATGGAATGGATAGTCATGACACAGATAGTTGGGTAGATAAAAAGAAAAACTATCCAAACCATCATATAGAAAAGGGTGCACATCCAAAGATCCAAGCCATGGAACTATCCTCAGTAATATCCAAACAATGGCAGCAATCCATAGGATGAAAAAAAGTGGGGGAAATTGTAAGGGTCTTGCCAACCGTAGCAACCCTGACACTAGTGCAGCAGTCTGGAAGAAGGACAGAGACAAGTGAGCCCTAATCTCACTCCAGCCACTGTCCCTTCCTATTGCCTCAGTTACCCTAAATGGTAAAAGGACAACCAGAAGACAAGCCCTATACTGGGTAAGTGACACAGAGAACAGGACAAGACAAAAACAACACAGAAGCAGAGTGAGCAAGCCAAGGGGTCAGTAACAAACGAGCAAAGCAGTACAAAATTGAAATCCAAGAGAATAGTCAAAAGGCAAGCCAGAGGTCAGAGAAATAGTACAGTCAATATCAAGGGCACAAAGAGAGCAGGCAAAGTCAGAGCAATAACTGGCGACAATGTGAGGGCTGACAACCTGTTTATAGAAAGTCTGGGACCAGCCCCCAGACCTGATAGGTACACAGGCTGTCAATCACACAAGCCAGGAAGAGATTAACTCTATACCGTCCAGAGAGAAATGTTCAGAACACGGATGGGGCTGGAAATCCATTACACTGATTAGGACCATGTTCAGACTGAGCAGTAAGAAACTTACACAAAGAACCAAACTGAACACACCTCCTTTGCCACAGCGTGCGAGCAGAGGGCGGCGCCGAGATCCGAAATGGCAGAGACATTACAGAAATACTTTATTCTCCCATCCGTGGAGTGCGGCCATTTTTTTTTTATTATTATTTTTTAGATTTACTATTTAAATGCTTTCTGTTATTTCTAACCTTTTTGGCTCAACAATAAACCTGGTCTCATTTGTACAGGCTCCATTATCCTTCCAGCATCCTTGGTTAATCCATTTTGTAAAAATACTTAGCTACAATGGTCTTTTGAACTTTTTTTTTTCTCTAAATTTGTTTTTATTCAAAATTAGGTTACATACATAAACTTCATATACCGCATATTATGTACTTCTACATATGCACTTTTGTTAATCATCTATAGTTTTGTATTTTCTGTTTTTGTAGGAATGCATTGAGATACAGTGTATACCATTTACTGCAACTATTGAACAGTCCAAAACAAAGTGTTATTCAACACTTAGATACAAGTCAATAAAAACTGTAAAAAGTATGACATTCCCATTGACATCCACAGAGAAAAGTGTGCATTTGGCCCACATTTGTACAGAATCTGGGGCAGTCATTATTTCTTTCACAATAGAACAAGGTTTGTCATACAAAATCAGCTCAAAACTTCATTGCAGATTCCTATTGTGCAGCCATAACTGCAGACAATGCTGTTTGTTACACCTGCTTCATATAATCATGTAATAGTAGAGTATAAACCAACTTTATTATAACCATTGTAGAATAAAGGAGCGA
This sequence comes from Leptodactylus fallax, assembly GCA_947044405.1. NCBI lineage: Eukaryota > Metazoa > Chordata > Amphibia > Anura > Leptodactylidae > Leptodactylus > Leptodactylus fallax. The sequence continues at coordinate 5,223,014 of CAMRHE010000005.1, read as the reverse complement.
CATAAAAATGCACCAAAGAGGCAAATCCAAAACATTATCCCCTTAAGGACCAGAGAAATTGTTAATTTTTATCTCCCAAAATTCCATTGGCTATAATACTTAAAATTTTTAGAATTACTGTATTTCATGACAAACTGCATTAAAAAGCAAATCCATTCTGCCATTTTTTTATATTGCTCACCATATTATCCACCTACGCTAGAAAGCTGACATACTTTTTTTTGTGCAAAGGCATTATTGTGTCGCCACTTTTCAAAAGTGAGCGTGGTGGAGCAGTGACATGGACAGGGCTCTAAAAAAAATCTATCATTATCTATCAACAATTTTCTAGTGTAAGTGATAAAATAAAAAGTTACACCAGCTAAGAGCTGATATAGATTTCATTCTAGGTGCCTGCTAGGTGTCAGTCTTGATAAAACTCCATTAGCTTTATAGTACAGGTTGTTCATATTGCAGAATACAATATGTGTATCATATGCTGTAGGTTTTATTTTTTCATCTTTTTTTTTTTTTTTTTTTTTACAATGTTCAATAATTTATTCTAAAAATACAGGGACTTTAGTTTTAATTTGTGCAATATTTGTTTAACTGTATATAATATTTTTTAGCATGTAAAAAGCACGGCCATATGTTATGGTATGCACCAACAGGTATACTATTTCACACTAGCAGTGCTTGTAAGCCTGTATTTCACTTTCTGCTGGCATAGCAGGTTTTTGACATCATATACAGGCAACTGTGCTTTTTTACTCACAAAACCTAGTTCTAAGACCTTCCATGTCAGACATTATACTGCTAAGGAACCTGCTCTCTGCCACTAAGGCTAGGTTCACATCTGTGCTGGGCTCTCTGTCATTCATTGAAAGTTTAGGCACACTTCAGCAAGATACGCCTGTCTCTGGTACACCATTACCTCCTGCTGGTTCTAGCACTGAGAGTCAGGGTTTTTTTTTGCATTTCTTATCAAAAATATTACAGAAGGTGCCATCTCAGCAAACACACATGTCACAGGATATGCGATAACAGGAAGAGATAAAAGAACATATCTTCAATATCTCAATACCAGAGAAAGAGGGCTAGAACATAATGCCATGCAGTGCATCAAGAACATACAAGACAAAAACATTATCTGGGAGGTATTATCAGTTCATGTAAATATCAACAAGGTATAGGATTTATTTCAATGTGACCCTTTTTGGGGTTAGATGTATGATGTTTCACAGTATACAATTAAGATAGCCAGTTCATGCACTGACCCTGTATGTAAAAGACTCTAGGCAGTTTTGAGGAGTCCTACTCTCTTCTTTCCTGAGTTCTCTTTTCTAGGGCTGTTACTTTGTGGTCATCTACTCAAGGATGAGTTAAAGGGGTTTTCCAAGGAATTTTTTTATGGTCTATCCTTAGGATCAGATTTTCGGCACAGTCAAAAGCAGTTGGCTCCATACTCTGTATGGAGGCCGGGGGATCATTATTGATGTCAGTGAGAGCTGAGCTGCTGTAACATCCATGGGGCTCCAGCCCCAAACAGCTGATCCATGTGGGAGACAGCCGTTGGGCCCACACTGATCCTGGACAACCCCTTTAGGCTGAAGCCTCACGTTGTGAAAACCGCCGCGGCAAAAACAGTGTTTTACAGTACCTGAAAAGTGGATGGGATTTTAGCTAATCCCATCTACACATTGCAGAAAAAATTCTGCAGCGAAAAATCAGCGGTTTCAAAAACATTTGTGTTTTTGAATATCGCAGCATGTCAATTATACCTATGGACGTGCTGGATTTTTCCATATAGGTATAATAGGGGCAGAAAGTCCACAGAGGAAAACTCTACGAACTATCTGAAAAACACTGCAGAAAAAAAAAAGCAATGCGTTTCCGCGTCGTCTATTTTGCTGAGCTTTGCTATGTGGGGCCTTAGCCTTAAAGTGTCTTTTTGCCTCATATAATACATGTATAAATATATTAATACTGATACTTCTTAAGCTGTTGGGGGGGTTTTGAAAATATTCTTCAATAACGGTGTTGAGTCAGTATAAGGATTCCATACATTTCATATATATTATAAGAAATATCAGCACATTTACTAAGTAGTTACTAAGAAAATGTCTCATGTCCTTGCCAGTAAAGCACATCAGTTGGAAGATCTAAAGCAAGTTTCATGTAAAGCTGTAACAGTGGCAAAATAAACCCACCAAAAAAAAAAAATATAAAAAAAAATTTGCATCTCTGTGGCGTTTCTGTATGCACAAGTTTTGTGGTGTAAAGTTTTAATGGTAATTGACATCCTCGAAATATTTCCCATGCTTGTCCTTGTATATCCCCGTGAACAGGGACATACATGGTCACATTGCCTGTGCCCTTCTGCAGAATAGGTATGAATAATAAGGTTTTCTGTTTTTGTTCTTAAGAATAACACAGAATAAAGCAGATAAAAATAGCAGCGATGTGCTGCAGGTAGCCAAGACTGTGAGTATTAGGCAACATGACAGTGTTTTGTATAAAGGAAGAAAAGAAGAATTATTTTCTAAAAATAAATTCCCTCTAAGCTGATTTATCATTGCAATTCTTGTTTTGACTGTTGCTAGACTGTGCATTGCTAATACAGATATAGCAGATACTATTATTACATTGTGGATAAGCACAAATCACACTGTCTGTAGAAATGTACATCTTATTCAAAGCTTTTATTAAACCAGAACACTAACACTCTACGTAACGCTCATAAACCAGATACAGGAAATGACTGATATATATTCTGCTTACAAAAAACACTAACCTATTTCTTATGCAGTTTCATCAGATTATGAGTTTATTTTTAGAAAAAGTTACACAAACCTGGCAGAAAATGACAAGTAAATCCTCCACGAAAGAACCCAAGAAACAGATTAACAATTTACTGTGGCCCGAATGTTCTTATCATAAAGATTATGACATGTCTTTGTGCAGGAGGATTTACAGTGTTTAATTAAAATCTAATTAATAACAACCCATTATCCAGCCCAGGTTTCCGGTGACAGATTATATTATACATGCTGGACATCTCATTTAAGATGAAGACCCCCAGAAGACCACTTTTCAGTGCAATTATTGGTCGTATGAAGAAATTTCACTGTATATATTTTAAAAGGGGTTTCCCACAATCACATTTATTGGGTGAGTGAGGTGGTACAGGTGACCCAGGAACTCTCTACTAGTGATCGGTGGGGGTCCCAAAGGTGGAGCTCCTAGCAATCAAATATTTATCTGGGCCCGAATTATAGGGTGCTTATGTGCGTTACATCACCTGGGAACTTTACCAACTTGGGAACCAAAATGACATCACCTGATGACCATCTTTGTGTAGCTTTTTTCTTTAAAGTTTTGAGGAATAAAAGTCTTGGCTGTCTCCCACAGACTTTAGCGGAGAGAGCCATGTGACCTCCCGTCTATGTGGCTCCAGTAATGGTCAGGTGGGGTCCAAATAGCAGAAGTAAGATGGTGGCTCATTGATCAAAATTTCACCAATGGTGAGTACAGTACAAATTTTTCCTGGCTCCAGTATGCTTGTTGTCTGTAGTGAGTGCTTGTTCTTGACTTTGGCTCATCTTTGACCACTCTCTGTCAAGTCCTCTGCTTAGATATTTATCAATTGTAGTATCTTTTTTTTTTTTTAATTTTTGCACGTCAAATTCACAAAAATGGGATAGTCACAAGAAGTTCTGCAACCAATCTGCCATGTTTGATAATATGCATAATGGGACAAAGGGGATCTTGTAACTTCAGTGACTAAAACAGTAAACAAGGACTAACCAAAATTGATCTTATATTTCTCCTGCATAATTGTCAACAGTCCCTATTTTAGCTGGACAATTTCATGAACTGGACCACTAAAAGGTGGGGTTTATGCAATTCTCCTGTCCAAAAAGGAGTGTTCCTGAGCATTTTAGAGTTTCTCCATGCATTCCCCTAGTTGACATGTAAGACCGGGCCCCACATTGAGAATATGTGGTGGAAACACTGCATATTACAGTACCTGCAAAGTCTTTTTCGGAAACTCAAAAATCAGTCGCACCATGTCAGTTATACCTACAGAAATTCTGGCGGTTTCTGTATAATAGGTAGAAAGTCTGAAGAGGAAAACTGAGGACTTTCTGTGAAAAACACTGTGGAAAAAAATGCAAGGCGTTTCTGAAGCATTTTTCGGCAGTGGCTCACTACGTGTGGCCTAAAAAGGTTTTCCAAGAAAATGGTATTCATAACCTATATTTAAGACAGGTGATCAATATCAGATTGGTGGGAGTCATACCTGGGACCCCTGTCAGTCATCTGTTCTCTCCAACTACTATATGGAGAAAAGAGCCAAAAGCAGATAGCTTTGTGCTCGGTGTGCTTCAGTAACTCTCAGCCCAGCCACAGCACAGAAAACTGAGTTATTTGCTTACAGCTGATCAACCACAGTGCTGGGTGTCAGACTCTCACCAATTTGATATTGATGGCCTGTCCTAAGGATACGTCATTAATATAATTTGCTCAATGGGCCGGGGCTCCACGTGGTGTAAACGTCACAGTTTGGCCGTGACGGAATTGTTGAGGAAAAAAAAAAAAAAAGCACCATTTTACAGTCCCTGCAAATCCCATCCACACATTTTGGGAAAATTTGCTCAGCAGGGTTTTGGAAACTGCAGCATGTCAAATATACCTGCGGAAACGCCGTCGGTTTCCCTATAGGTATAATTGAATCCAAAAGTCCGCAGAGGAAAAACTATGGAGTTTCTGTAAAAAGCGCAGCGGGAAAAACCACAATGTGTTTACGCCATGTTTTTTCCAGCAGCGCTTTTTGCTGTGGCTCGCTACATGGGGCCTTAGCCTAAATGTCCCATTTTGACTATTTAAATGTTGGCAAGTATACTCCACTCTGATCCATCCATTTACAACCCCTACAACCTGGAGGGAAGTCTTCCTCTCCCTATAGAGGTTTAACAGTGAATACCAGGGGACCCCTTAGCCAGGATCAATTGGGCTTCATGGGAGCACTAGCTGGAACTTAAAACAACTTTAATTAATAATGACCAAAAAGTAAGGCTATGTTCACACCATGTTCAATGATTACATTCAGCAAGACCGTCTAATAATCCATGAATGTATGACTCAGATGTTCACTGGCATATACACACGTGGACAAAATTGTTGGTACCCCTCGTTTAATGAAAGAAAAACCCACAATGGTCACAGAAATAACTTGAATCTGACAAAAGTAATAATATATAAAAATTATATGAAAATGAACAAATGAAAGTCAGACATTGCTTTTCAACCATGCTTCAACAGAATTTTTAAAAAAAGAAAACTCATGAAACAGGCCTGGACAGAAATGATGGTTCCCTTAACTTAATATTTTGTTGCACAACCTTTTGAGGCAATCACTGCAATCAAACGATTCCTGTAACTGTCAATGAGACTTCTGCACCTCTCAACAAGTATTTTGGCCACTCCTCATGAGCAAACTGCTCCAGTGTGTAGGGCGCCTTTTCCAGACGACATGTTTCAGCTCCTTCCAAAGATGCTCAATAGGATTTAGGTCAGGGCTCATAGAAGGCCACTTCAGAATAGTCCAATGTTTTCCTCTTAGCCATTCTTGGGTGTTTTTAGCTGTGTGTTTTGGGACATTATCCTGTTGCAAGACCCATGACCTGCAACTGAGACCAAGCTTTCTGACACTGGGCAGCACATTTCTCTCTAGAATTCCTTGATAGTCTTGAGATTTCATTGTACCCTGCACAGATTCAAGACACCCTGTGCCAGATGCAGCAAAGCAGCTCCAGAACATAACAGAGCCTCCTCCATGTCTCACAGTAGGGACAGTGTTCTTTTCAAGATATGCTTCATTATTCTGTCTGTGAACATAGAGCTGATGTGCCTTGCTAAAAATTTCGATTTTTGTCTCATCTGTCCATAGCACATTCTCCCAGAAGCTTTGTGGCTTGTCAACATGTAGATTGGCAAATTACTTTTGTCAGATTCATATTAATTCTGTGACCATTGTGGGTTTTTCTTTCATTAAACGAGGGGTACCAACAATTTTGTCCATGTGTACCTAGCATTGGCTCCCACTGAAGAATCACGTTTGCTATACATTTGAGTAATGATAGTCTAGTCTTTTCCAGTTTATACACAAATCATTTACCATATATAAATTTAGAAGCTTAAGAAAATACCATAAAAAGTGTGCTGACATGGAAGATATCATACTTCACTTCTTGTGATAAACCTAAGATAACCTTAAATTCTAAAATTAGAAATTTGGCAAGGAGTTGCCCTTTACTTGGAACTTGTGATATCTTAAAGACTTAGAATAATTTTCTCATTTTCCATAAGTTGTACTTAGAAGGAGTTGTAGTCTGGTGAGCAATCAGCTTTGTCTATTGTGTTGCAGTAATTTAATGTATCAAGGCATTCGTATATTAGGCCTTTAATCCATTAACAATATCAATGACTAATTAAATTTAATCCTTGTGGAAAAAGTTTTTTTTAATGGCAAATGGAATTATTCTTACAAAGAAGTCTCTACGGACAACATTGAAAATCCATAGGTTAATAATATACGGACTCTAAAAATATCACTGCACACATTATATATTTAGCCCATTTATAGGGATGCTAACAAGGGTGAAAGAGATGGAGAAGTGATCAGAATGTAATTCATTTACTGGGTGCCAGATGGCTTTTTATTCTACATAACAACATTTATAAACCCTTCCAAATGTTCCAAAAGAAGAATATTTCAGCAGGCTTTGAATTATGAAAATAGCTTTCTTTATAAAATAATACACAACATATTTCTATCATTCCCTTGTCAAATAAAAACATCATACTTTACCGATCTTATTTTCTTATCATGTCGTGTATCTATAGGCAGCAGTTCTTGTAAGACTGTAAATTCTATAATGCAAACATGCTTGTGGCAAGAAACTGTTTTCACCCTCTTCTGAAATTTAGAGAACAATTGGGAAGAATTTCCTACACCATTATGTAGTATGACACTACAGAGGCTTAAAGGGGTTTCCGGGATAAATTGATATTTCTAATATAAGCTAAAGGTCTAGACCGGAAGACTGATAAGTATAATGAGGTGTTGGTGGTGAGGGGGGGTTGAGTTAGTTAGGAAGGGCTAGTAGTGGGCGGTCTAGCTAGGGAAACAGGGAGGGGGTGTGAGTGAAAAAAAGGGAGGGGGAGGGAGTGAGAGAGGGAGGTGGTGTAAGTCAGCTCTGAGTGAAGCCCAAGGCATCATGGTATTTGTAGGAAAACACAGAACAGGAAGATGTCCATGTAAACAAATGCAGAAGATGCCAGGAACTCCCAGAGAAACCCAGAAATCACTCAAAACACTGCTAAAAAGGTATTTGGGTGCACTTATTAATCTAGCAATAGAACTAACAGACCTTTTTTGAAAAATGTTTTTTCGCCCGGAAATCCCCTTTATCATGTAGCTTCTCTGCCCCAGTGCAGAATCTGTACCAGGCCCCTCAACTATAATGTATTGTTTATGGTATTGGTCTCCTCATATTGTGAATAGACACCTTATGGGCTCCCTAAAGCTACTGGTGACTCCGTTAAAGATATACCTTGGCCATCATTGTGGGAGTCAGTCGTAACCAATAGCTGGCATGTTGTGGTAATGGCATGAGCATTAACAATAGCAAATGTGGCACCTAAGGGTGTTGTCATTCTGTGGGCACCCCACACAACATGGTTATGCTGTGCTATTGGCTAGCTATGGGGTAGTGGGCCAAACAAAGACCTCCAAGATTGCCAATGCAAAGATCATATTAGGCCCTCTCTTAGGTTCACACAACCTAGGCAATTCAGCTGTGTGAGTGCAAGATCTGCGTGGCACCCAGTTTTTTTCTTTTTTTTTTTTTATTGCAAAGCTATTCACCTCAATGGGTGAAGCAGGTCCTTCAGAACAGTACCAATAGGATATGTAATGAAGACCCCCACAGATTATCTGTTTGGGGACATAGTGGCTCCCGGTATTGTTTACATGTTGGGAGCTATGCTACTCACTTGCTGTACAATTTGTATGGTTGGTTCTGGTACTGCAGCTCTTTTTCATTAAAATCTATGGGGCAGTGCTGTAGTACCAAAACCCGCCGCTACAAATCATATGTCAATTAAGCAGCATGTCTCACCAACATATAAACATTACACTGTCCCAGGGCAGCCGATCTGTGGAGGTCTCAGCTGTCGGGCCCTTGGCCATCTAATATTGATGACCTATGCTATGAACCACCAGATCTTATATAGTGTGAAAATATAGACCTATTCCAACACACTATACAAATACAACCCCATAAGCATTGTTAGAGTAGATTTACATGTGGCAAAGTTTTTGCAGAAAATTTCTGCAACTGAAGAATCCATTCAATACATCTAAAAGGGGTTGTTTCTGTAGATGAATTTTTGCAAGTCATAAATGGGATAGTCACAAGAAGTACTGCAACAAATCTGCCATGGTTGAAAATATGCATAATAGGACAAAGGGGATCTTGTGATTTAAACCAAAGATTTTGCCTGAGCCAATTAATTTAAATTTTTTTTTTCAACATTTTTATTTTGACGGGCATGTTCTATTTCAATGTTTGATCCTTTAGATCCCACTGGACATACACTACAGAGGTCTCGGGTAGTTGCTTACACCACTTTCCCTATTGAAAACACACGCACTCTCACACTTTGTAGGCACCTTAAGGGTTTACATTTGCCAAGGGTATATAATAGCTACCATCAGAGTTGGAGACTTTGTAGTGCTATATATGATAATGGTGTGTTTTATTCCAGTCATGTAGAACTAATATATCCATTCATATGAAAGCCATTGAAGTTGAAAACAAAGAAAGTAGTCATTTATTTTACAAATCAAGCTATAGACAAAAAAAATAAAAAATATCGGAAGTAAATGCCATATTAAATTATGGTAAAATATCAGCTACATTTATCTTCAGAATGTGTGTCACGGCAAATGTTATGCTTTGAAATATAAGTACAAGTTAAAATAATTATTAAAAGTTCACTTCAAATTTTCTTTGATATCCAAATCCCCTGCAACTGTAGAAACCTGCAAAAATATTTGGTAAGAATACAAGTATGACATGTTTTGACCAGCTATAAATAGGGTAATGAGTTTTACATGTATATAGTAATATAGACTAGAGCTGACCATTGAAGGTGAATGCTGGTCTTAAACTTTATTAGAATTTATTTAGCATTTATTAACTTTCAGCATTTTTCTGCTTGAATGTTAAGCTAGCCATACACTTTACTGTAGATAGTAGTTTGTTGACCTTCGACTAATACTTATTCCTTCCAACACCTACCCGCTTTGGGTGAGCATGTACAGTATATGTAATGAATGTGAGAATAAGTCACTGGTTGGTCTTCCCTGAGGAGGAGGATTAGGCATGTTGTAATTTAAAGGCCCACTGTCGTTGGGAGAGATTTGGAAGTTCTCAATACACATTAGATGATCAGTGGGTCTAACCGAAATTGGTTTCAGCCGACATTAATCTTATAAGTATGGTCAACTTTAAAGAGGACCTTTCACCACCTCCACCAATTCCAGTTCTTAGCATCTGTTAATATTTGCCACTCCACTGATTTCAGCACAGTTGAAATTTTTTCTTTTTCTCCCACCATTCCTGAGCAATAAATACAGCAGTGTCAGGCAGGGGGTGCAATTCAGAGCTCCAATCAGAGGCAGCCAGCATCAGAGCTCAGAATCACGCACCTTGCCTCCTCCTGCCAAAACTAACAGCATTGATTTCTCAGGAATGGTGGGGGCACGAGAAAAGATTCCAACTGTGCCAGAATAAGTGGAGCAACAGCTATTAATTGATGTGAAGAACTGGACTTGTTGGAGGTGGTGAAAGATCCTCTTTACAAGCTCATTTAAGTTGAATTCTTATCAGATTATATGACAGATTTCTCTCTGAAAATAGCTAATTTACTGTAATACATAAGAAATGCAGTATATTTTATGAGCTATCAGTCGGAAAGCCATCTGCCCTGAGGCCCCTTACCCTAACTATTACTGCAGAGTGCAGCTCGTTGGCAGTCGCTCTATATCTTTATGGTCCCTAGTACAAGGTGACATTGAGCGTATTTGTTGGGAAAAACTCATGAGATAAGCCTCGCGAGGTTCACGCAGAAATTTTGATTCAGATCGAATATGTTCCAAACGGAACTGCTATTTTTATACTCTGGGGTCTCCAACGCAGGTCTTTCGACCTCTCGAATTACTTCAGAGCGGTTTACACAAGCATAAATGTGTGTCATGACACTAGTGTAAGCCATGTGACTGCTAAGGCCCAATAACAGGCTTCAGCGGTCTCTGAGGTCATTCATGAGGCTGGAGGACCCATGCTGGAGCCCAGGAGAGAGAGGTGAGTAACACCTCCCGTGGACCTCCACTCATTATACTGTGGATTCTCTTCAGACTCCACAGTATAATAGTTTATGGGTGGCAAAACCCAGAAAACCAAAGAGGTCACTATAGGGCATTTTTCAGTATGGAGAGGCCACTATGGGATACTATACTATGGGGGGGGGGACTACTGTGGGACATTATATTGTGTTGAAGAGTCACTATGGAACATTATGCTATGTGAGGCATACTCAAATGTCTTCAGCGCTCTTTTGTCAGTCACCGCAGCCCATTCGGTAATGCACCATGTCTCGTTCCCTAGAAGCCCTGTACCCCACATGACCCCTGTGGCCAATTAGCGGCCTCAGCAGTTGCTGGAGTAGTATCGGTAATGTTACTCACATATGTCACTGGGTCCTTTCCAGTGACTGCTGAGGTTGATGATTGGCCACAGTGGTCATGTGGGGTGCAGGGTTTTCGGGGCTTTTTGAGGCACGATGCATGACAAAATGGGTCATTTTTGTTTTTTTTAATGTTACAACTTCCCTAGGCCCCTCTGGAGTTGGTCCAATTCCTGAGATCCTCTGGATTGTAGAGTCAGTGGATTGTGAGTGTGATGGCGGCGGCGGATGCTGCACCTACAGTTTGGTTATCACCCTGACCCCATTGTCTTTAACCTTACTTACATAGGACTACGGCCTTTACATATAAAAACAGGCAGCCCTGTGTAACAAAAGTCTGCACTACGTGGAGGGAGAGGCAGCAGTCTTGTACAAGTTACAGTTTCAGTCTGACATGTTAACTTACATAGGACTGCTGCCTTTCCCTCCATGTAAAGCATTCCTGTGCAAAATTACTTTACACAGGGCTGCTTTACATGGAGGAGCTACCTGTGCTGGCCTTGCCTACTTGTACTGAGCCAGCCTATAAAATGGGGCCACTTTATACATTTTTTTTTCCAGGGGTAATTTCAGTTCCCAATCTGCTCCTGCATACTGTAGAAATTGCACATTAGAAAATGGTCTAGAAGTATGCTGTAATTTCTTGGAGTACATGCTATGTAGCTCTATGGATAATACATTTATATTCAAAAAATAAGGTTATCTATACACGTTTACTTTAGTCTTCGACATCATTATATGGAGAAGAGAAGTTCCTATCATTTCATTCATTATTTATGATACTTAATCATTATTATAAACCTTTAATGATTTATTAGTCACCTGTTATGCCTTTATACTCATTATTTATCACTTGTCACTTTTTACCATCTGTCATCATTTTGCTCATCTTTTAGCACTGACCTAGTATTATTCATCACCTGTTCTACATAATAATCAACAAATCATCTCGCAAACTAAACAAGCCAGGATACGCGCACGTCCAGCAAAGACACCGCGGTATGTGGTTTAACTAGAAACAACTCATTTATTAAATGTCTAAGATAGCGAGTTTTGGGATATATAATATATACACATATATACACAAACACCTTCTTCAGATCATTTGACGTAATTTGATTTAGTGTGAGTCTATGAGCTGAATTGTTGAAGCTGTTGCCAGTGAATGCTGCCACCGCCTTGGAGTTTCTGATGCTGATATAGTTGTTGTGTCATGCACAGGTGAGCACCCAATTGTAGGGATCTGATTTTAATTGGGGCCACATTTATGTTTCTTTAAAGGTCCCACACAGGGAGTGACCTCTTATTTTTTTGTAGACTTGATATTAGACACTTCTATATATTGGACCCCAAAACTGCTTATACAGTAAGAAATGAAAAATGCTTCAAATACTTTGTGTTTTAACAAGTCTTTTTTTAATAGAAAAAAATGTTATATTGCTTTAAATCAGCTTTTTATGTTAACCATAAATTATAAAAATTATGCAGGTAGCTATAACTAATGTGCTAAAGGAGATAGCATTTCATCAAATTGGCTTAACTAATGTGTTTTAGCAGAACTCAAGTTCTGAGCAGCAGGAAGGTTTAGGTATAGTGTGTAAGACTGCCTTGAGTTTGGAGAAAAAAAAAAAAACACCTCACAACACACACCACATCTACTTTGTGTTTTCTGTCTTGCTTCTCTGTAAGAGTCCCTACACACGAATCCACATAACGTGAGTGTGGCTGTCACGGGTCAATTCACTTCATTCACTCTTCATTCAGGCTGCAAATTGAGTGTACATTGCACCCCAACACAGTCCATGCACTCCAAACACATGCCACCACCACTACTGACTTGCCAGTCTCAGCAGAAACTTCACTCACATATGCACAAATCTTTCCAAAAGTCAGACAAACATTTTCTGGCCGGGGCGTAAACGCCGCAGAAATAAATGCTGTGTTTTAAAGTCACTGTATAAAGGATGGGATTCCAGCGAATCCCATCTCCACAGTGTGGGAAAATACGTGCTGCAGACATGCTGCGATTTCCAAAACCGTTGTGTTTTTGGAAATCGCAGCAGGTCAATTATACCTACGGCGCCTGCGGTTTTCCTATAGGTATAATGGAAGCAGAAAGTTCGAAATGGAAGCAAAATATCTAATAAATAAATAGGGAGAAAAGAGATTAAACCTGGTAACTTAGAGTTCTTCTATTTCCAGGAGGCTTGGAGGAGAAGTATGGCCGACACCCAGCTTGTTCGGTGGCTTCCATAGTGCGACCAAGTTTTCATGGAATTTAGTCTTTTGTAATGTGAAGCTCCTGGCTTGTACTTGCTTCATGCCCCATGCCAGGGTTCCCCCCTTCCCCCATCTTGAAGAATTAGAAAACTACAGGTTTCATCCACACCTTGGAAAGATGAATATCCTACAGAAGGCCAAGTGGTCACTTTCTGGTCACAACCTCCCCTCTCGTATGCCTGACTGGGTTGGTTAAAGACAACCAGTCGTATAGCAACAAACCTACTTAGCTGGACATTTGGTTTTGCTCTGCAGGAAGTTAATACTCTCATCTATGTTCCCCTACCTGACATTACTTGTATATACACATACCAATGTAATATACTGATGACATGTATAAACTTTATCCTGAGACCTGTACTCACAGTATCATAGTTATCAATAATGCCATCAGTCCAGTACTGTAATCATTACTGATCAGTAGTCCTGCAATGAGGCAGTGACTGACAACAACAAAATTAACTATGATACTGTGAGTATACAGTAGGTATCCGCACACAGTGCAGTCTGTTGAATTTGGGTTACACACAGTCTGTATTTATGGACTATATAACCCATATGGACTGTACCTGCCTGCCAAGGCCCTAATTTGAGAGGGATGAAAACATTCAACAGTCAGTGGAGAGCAAGTTGCAGAGAAGTGAGACTTAATGGCCATTAGTTTAGATTAATTTTTCTCAGATTAAACCATAATTTTGCTAAATAAATGAAGTGAGAATTCAGCACTCCTGGGATAGTCACAAAATGAGTTCTTTATAAGAGCCTTTTAAAACATAGCTGTGCACATAGACGCATTTTGGGCAGACACTAAATAATGTACAGTATATCTCAGCTTTGCTAGGGATTACAGTAACTAAATGAGCACAAATTGTTCCAAATGATAGTGAACATTTAAAGTTTTCTGGGATTAGCAAAAGAAAGTCCATACAGAAATATATAATTTCCTGCTGCTCAAGTGCCACTAGTCCTTAGCCCATGCTGATCTGTTTTTATATTGGCTGATGCTTATGGTTACTCTAGATGATCAAATGCTTTACCTGCTGAAATACAACCAGGGCAACCAGTAATTGGTGGATAGGTCATGTGTCAACATGGCATGTCATAGCTTGGGGCACAATGAACCAAAAATACAGGAAAAACATGATATTAAAATGTTAGTAAGAATTTTTTTATGGCATATTAAGCTTATTTTTCTTATAAACCCTTTCAATATCTTGTACAGCACAGTGCAGCTAGGCAGCAGGGAAAGCAAGTTGAATGCTCAGCTGTATAACTAGTAGAAAAAGATATGGCCAGTAGGGAGAGACTGTGATCCCACTGTATAATGCGCTGGTGAGACCACATCTGAAATATTGTGTCCAGTTCTGGCCCCACCTACAAAAATATCTAGATAAAATAGCATGGGTGCAAAGGAGGGCTACAAAATGGTGGAGGATCTGAAGCATAAAACATCAGGAGAGGCTTAAAACGGTCACTAAGTTTTTACACACCTTCGTCTCATTTAATAGAGCATGTGGTTCTGGACCAAAATGTAATGCACATTTAAAAATATTGCTCTTTTCTGCCTGAAAAACCTCTCTAAAGTTCCTGCCACTAGGTTTCTCCTTTCTAGCTAGTTTGCTGTCCACTCCCTGTTACTAGAGAAGTGCTGTACTTAGTTACTGCAGTCTAAGACAAATCAGAAGTATTATTGGGAAATATTATTTCACTGAAAGAGTAGTTGAGGTTTGGAACAAATTTCCATAAGATGTGGTTGGGAAATCTACAGTAAATGGATTTAAGTATTTCTGAGATAAACACGTCTATCTTAGGATAAAATGGTAACAATATAAGGACAGACTAGATGGACCTTGTGGTCCTTTTCTGCTGTCCATTTTCTATGTCTCTATGATTTTGCAGATTATTATATTCAACCTGATTTGATTTTTGTCATCACAAAAACTGTATTTATGGCCCAACCCAAACATTTCCATTTTCTGATATCTTTTGGAGACAATTTACTTTGAAAGTAATAAGGTTTGTTTAACATGTGGATTTAATACATTGCAAGCAGCTCTATTTACTTTGTCCCCTGAAGTGTAACATTGAAAATCTGTTCTCTCCATCGGCTGGTGTTTTCACTTAGTTACCAACTCAGCAGTACGGCATCAATTACCTAATCCCAATCTTTCTAATGCCTGGTTTCTAGAAAGCTTACTGTAATTGCAATCAACTAGTACATTCAGTGCATCGCAACAGTAGACAATGTGGGGCTCAGTTCCTACATGGGAAATCTACACGTACTGCACAGCCTGCAAATCATTGACTATGTTATACTGTATGCAATGGGAGAATATTGAAAACATGTTATAATAATATCATGTGATCCTCACATATTGAAATATAAAACTTACTGTGTTTCAAGGCATTTTAGTATTGGGTGTCAGTACTTGGAGTATGGAAGCTCAGAATCACAATATTATTTTCCATAACACGTCTAATACAGACATGAATCCCATCTATAGTTATCGGTTGCTTCTTAGGCTAGTTTTACCAAAATCACACCATTAAAATATAATATTGTGCAAATGTTTTAGGCAGGTGTAGAAAGGTGCTGCAAAGTAAAAATGCTTTCAGAAATGGAAGTGTTAATAGTTTATTTTTGCCAACTAATGAAATTAAGTGAATGAACAAGAGAGAAATGAGAATGAGTATTTGGTGTGACCACCCTTTGGAGGACGAGCCCTGGAAGTGATGATATAGCCCCCATAGAGCCCTGATCTTAACATTGGGTCCTGTCTGGGATTACATGACGAGACAGAAGGACTGGAGCAAACCTACATCCACAGAAGATCTGTGCTTAGTTCGCCAAGATGTTTGGAACAACCTCCAACTACCAGGTTCCTTCAAAAACTGTCTGCGGCTAAGGCCCCACGTTGCGGAAAAGCATTTTTTTTTGTTGCAGATTTTGTTGCATTTTTTTTGAGCCAAAGCCAGGAGTGGATTGAGAAGAAGGTAGAAGTATAAGAGCTTCTTTTATAGTTCCCATTCTTTTTGTAGTCATTGTTGGCTTTGGCTCAAAAAACCGCAGCAAAATCTGCAACAAAACAAAAGCTGCGTTTCCGCAACGTGGGGCCTTAGCCTGCAAGTGTACCTAGAAGAATTGATTGAAGACAAAGGTTAAAACATCACATCAAATATTGATGGGATTTAGAATTCTTTCTTTTTTCATTCATTTCATTTTGTTAAATGATAAAAAAACAAACAATTAATGGGAAGTTCACACTACCATTACTAATGTCCTTTGCTGTCTTCGTCATGATGTTTACATTAGTGTCAATGGGAACGGACACAGAATCAGTCTGTGACCATTCTCTGTGACGGCTAATGTCTGTCGCTGTCGTCTATGACGGAAGACAGCAAAGGACATTAGTAATGGTAGTGTGAACTCCCCCTAATACTTCTATTTGAATTCTTATTTCTTACTGCTTTCTTACTTTGCTGCATTTTTCTACACCTACCTAAAACTTTTGCTTAGTATTATACATGAACGGTTTGCCAATTATTTTTGCTCATTAACTTTTGAGGGAGGTCGAGCAGGCACAAAGGAAAAAAAAAAATCTTGTCACTCTTCTGTTCTCTGAACAAAAGATTGTCCATAAGGCTTCTTGCATGCTAGTGTACAGCTTTGTACTACCTCAGATTTATAGAGCATAACATGGCAAACTTGTAAGTTTATGGGAACCTTACTCTGCTGTTTGTCTCCAATTTCATTCTCTATTGAGAAAAATTCTCTCAGAAGTATTGCATCTAGGGCTGAATTCATTGTTGTATGGAGGCTCAATACAGTGGCACATAGGAGAAGATATATTAAGACTGGCATTCTGAATGGCAGTCTTAATAAAGGCTTTAACAGCTACAAGGTGCAACTGATTACCAAGAGGCTCTGGATTCTTACTAATTGAGCCACACACCCGTGGCCAGATTTGAGATCTATGGCAGTTAGATATTGGTGTAAATTTCACTCACACCACAAAACTGGTATGAGTTTTTATTAGAGATGAGCGAATCGAAGCTGACGAAGTAGAATTCTATCCGAATTCTGGAAAAACTTCGATTCACATCGAATCCGGACTTCCTCACGCTTCGTGGTACCGAATCGCATTTTAAACTAAGGACACGTCGGAATAGGCTTTAGAAAGACTATTCTACTCCTACCTTTGCCGTTGCATCATGCCCCCTGCGATTTCCTGATCCTCCTAGCTTGTGTAGTAAAAGAATCAAAATGGCTGCCAGGCATGCGCAGAGCCACTCAGAATAGAATCAAGATGGCCATTGGACATGCGCAGAGCTGCTGTGGTGGCCATCTTTATCCTATTCCTTCACGAGTAGCTCTGTGCATGTACGGCAGCCATCTTGATTCTATTCCGAGCGGCTCTGCACATGACCAGCAGAACAGGACATCGCAGGGGGTGTGATGCAACAGCAAAGGTAGTAGTAGAATAGCCTTTCTAAAGGCTATTCCGACGTGTCCTTAGTTTTAAATGCATATCCCCAAATACCCAGGCTCTCTGCAGCCAGGAAAATAGCCGTTTTTAATGTGATTCGCCACAAACTAATTCGGATCGAAGAGAATTGTTTTGGAAAATTCAGCGAAGCTGCAAATTCGAATTTTTGAGAAATTCGCCCATCTCTAGTTATAATAAATGTCCTGCCCATATTCATGGTAAGTGTCAAGCAAAGTGCAAAATGAGCACAAAAAAGGTTCTTGAGCAATTATCACCCATCTATGCCAGAAAACTGGCATACAAGAGATGGACACTATTTTTGGAAAATGTATGTAGACCAGGGTCTCAAGGACTATGTGTTCCTCCATACATTATCTATGCACATCTACTGAGCCAGATTTACCTGTACAGTTTATTAACCCCTTTCCAACATCCACCATAATAGTGTGGCAGATGTCGGGTATTTAAATATGGCGGTATTTAAATAACCCCCCCGGGTGCCTTGGTCAGAGCTGACCAAGGCACCATTTTGCCCAGAGATCACTAGCACTCGGAGCAAGATTCGGGGACGGCATCCCATTGGCATGACAGCCGGGAGCCTATTGAAGGTTCCCAGACTTGTTTGCCATTTACTTCTATTGCAGGCTGCTCTATGCAGATGTGTGGGGAAAAGAATAAAAAAAAATTAGAAATGAGTGAACGCCGTAAAAACAAAGCCCGTAAAAAAGTCGTACAAATGCACTTTTTCTCCATTTCCACACAATGCTGAATTTTTTTCCAGCTTCCCAGTACATTGTACAGAATAATATGGTACCATTTGTCCTGTAAACTTAAATCCCTTATATGGCTGAACGAAAAAAAAAAAAAAGTTATGGGGTTTGGGAGGCGGGGAGTCAAAACAAAAATCAAAAAATGTCACTGGCGGGAAGGGGTTAAAGGTTATTTACACATTAGACCGAAGAGGTTGATGACTGAACAACTGTTGAATGCCCTGAAAGATCTTTCTGGGAATTTCATTTCCATGTACTAAAATATCTTTCATCCAATTATTGGATGAAAATTTCAGAAATGGCCAGATTCTTCCTAGACAATGACAGGTGTAATTTGAAGTTTTTGGCCTCAGTACAAAATCTGTAATGGGGCCTCTAACTACCTAGGGCCATTTAGAATAGTGCTATATTTTATCTTACAGAGGGACCTTTGGGGCCCCCTGAAGGTCTAGGCCCAGTAGCAACTGCTACCTCTGCACCCCCTAAAGCTACCCCCCTGACAGTGTTCTTTTGATCATTAATTTATCACCAGATGTAAAGAGGGGTAAACCCCAGAAGATTTGTTTTGTCCTATGTTTGGACGAAGAAAACCTCTGCTTTAGTACGAACTTGTCTGAATAGGACTGGAAGGGAAATTATTATACTCTGGGGTCTCTTCAGACCCCAGAATATAATAGCTGGAGACCTAGGGGAGGTGACAAAAATAAAAAAAACACATTTATATTCATCTTCTGCTACCTCTTCTAATACACCTGGAGGTGCCTGTTGCTCTTTTCTGACGTCATGCAACCAGGGTCAAAGCTTAGACCTGTAATTGGGCCTCAGTGGTAACATGGGCACGCCAATTGTCATGATGTCATCCGCCTGGTGGAGGAAGACATGGATTGCTGGAAGCTGCTAGGAGACCCAGAAGAGGCATTGGAAGGAGAGTATAAAGTTTTTTTTTTTTTTTTTTGTCACCTTCCCTGGGCCACTGGGTCTGAAGAGACTCCAGAGTATAATAATTTACTGGCGGTGGCCATTTTAGTTTGTCTGAGACAAATTCCAAATCATTCGGTTTCGTTAAAAACAGAACAATTTAGTATATTCAGGTCGAACCCGGCTTGATACGAGTCGATTCATCCATCTCTAACCAGATGAAATGATGTGTCTGCAACTTCCAAGCTGCAGACTTATTTCTCAATCTTAGTTTTGATAATCCAGACCATACTGAAAAAGTATATCCTACACGATTCCTACTAAGCTCGGTAATGGTTGATATGAGGTAAACAACTAGCCATGGTCCTAGAAACCTTGCAGAAGACAAGAGAACTTCATGAGGCATTACTTGTGAATGTAGCTGAAAATAAGTTGTGGTGTGACAGATTCTTACCCTGGGATGTTGTGCTGTGTGCACAACAATGTAAAAGATGGTTTGCAGTAGTTTACAAAGCTGCAGCCATTAATTCTTTCTCAAAATAAATCTGTCACTGAAAATGCAGCCCAATTTTTAAGGCCTTACGGCCAGTCTATTGTACTCTCCGATATATGTAGAAAAATGATTATTTGCAGAGAAGGCATAGCTGCCAAGAGAAGATAAATCTCTAAAATCTCAATGTTTTCAGAAGATGCTGAAGCCCTGTAGGCCACTATTAGATTGCAGGGGTAAGCATAGAATCAAACAGAAAATACTTCATGAAAAATCAGTATAGCATGTGGACACACTGGCACCATTGTACACCTCTTTTGATAATTTGCTAATCCAACCACTATGGCGCACAGTAAACTCTCTGATATACTAACTAATAACATCCCACCTGAGTTGGGATTGTTAGGTTTAGGTTACATAATGTCCGAAGACCCTATAGAACAGGCCCTATTTTAATCCTGTCAACCTTAATCGGCCTTAGTATCCAACTGGATCACTGCGAATATATACAGGCTTGTAGCCAACACAGACATCAAAAATTTCTGGAAAACTGGCATTGTCGGAGAATATCAAAATTTTGCATCTTCTCTCCCATCTTCTCTTACACATTAAGACACCATTAACCCTTTATTCATAAACAATATACAACGCTCTTATGATCCCTTTAGAGGTTTTAGGCTATGGCCCCACGTTGCGGAAAAGCAGCTTTTTTTGTTGCAGATTTTGTTGTGGTTTTTTGAGCCAAAGCCAACAATGGCTACAAAAGGAATGAGAAATATGTAGGAAGTTCTTATACTTCTACCTTCTGCTCAATCCACTCCTGTCTTTGGCTCAAAAAACCGCAACAAAATCTGCAACAAAAAAAAGCTGCTTTTCCGCAACGTGGGGCCGTAGCCTAAATCTGGATTTTATTAGGTGGTTTAATAATTACCAGATGTATCCTATTGTCAGATACTTGAATATTATCCCATCACTTCAACCAGTACTATTGTAAATTGAATGAAAATGACAAACCGTACAATCCAATGTTATGTGATGGAAATATGTGCTCAACCAATGTGGATATACAACGACTACCACTTATTGTATCTATTTATAGAAAAATAAAAACTATTGAAATAGAAAAATATCTATCCTGGATAAAAGGTCAACCATAGGACTTCAGAGGACAGAGTTTTCTTTAGAGACAACTTAGAAAGCAGAATTTCACTCGCCTGTCAGGTGGTTTGGGACTATTAAAGCTCCAGCACTCAGTTATGCGGAGGTGTTTAGGATCCTAAACCTGTATAAATTGCTGCTGTATAACTCACTGGTGGATGAAGCGAGGTGTTTTGACCTTGACTTCACCTGGTGCAATGTGCAGGTGCCCATAGGGATTCCCAGACGCATCTGCGGGTGAGTTCCAGTTTAATTTTCTCCACATCCATGGTCCAGGTGGCAGTCATTTACACAGGGAGTCCAGTTGCATGATGGCATGCTAGGGGTTCAGTGATTTCTAATTACCTGACAGGATCCCTTTAAATCAGCTATGAAACCATGTGTCATTTGTGTACAGCTACAGCCAAGAACTAAGGGGCCTGAAGCAGTGGCCAAAGAGCGATATGTGGCGAACTAGCTGTGAATGAGGAACACTGGGATATGGTATTACAATTATACTTGGTAGAAGTGATAAATCAGGTTTTATACCCTCAAGCAACAAGCATTTAGGGAAAGAAAATATATATTTTTATTATACTTATAATATATATTTACATATATATTTATATTTAAATTATATATTTTTATTTATATTTATAATATTTCAAGACTTCTTTACGTTTTCTTTATTGCTCTGCAACATAGCTACATCTATTGTTACTTGTTTCTATGGCACAAAACTGAAGGATAAGCCCAGGTTTTTCAACTTCCAAAAGTGGGGCAGATTTTTTATTTTTTTTTACTGTTTTTATTAACTTGTACAAAACATAGGAAAGAAAAGAAAGCAGGAGGGGGTGGAGATAAGGTAAATAGGGAGGGGGATAGGGAAAGCAAAAAATCAGTTCTAACATGTTGCTCCTCATAATCAGAAATGATGGCGCAGGAAATTAGATAAAAGAGAACAAGCTCCTGCTTCACCGGGGGTCAGCAACCTTCGGCACTTCAGCTGCTGTGAAACTACAACTCCCAACATGCTCCATTCACTTCCATGGGAGTTCCAAGAACAGCAGAGCAAGTATGAATGTTGGAAGTTGTAGTTTTACAACAGCTGGAGTGCCGAAGGTTGTCTATCCCTGTGCTACACTATCCAAGACATACCCCACTCCCAGAGGAACACATCCGCTCCCAACTCATCACCTGGGCCTTGCTAACTACCCCTCCAGGTACCACAATAGGAGAGAGAGAGCAGATGAGAACTCTAATAGGGCACTCACTACAATGGTGCATCACACATTAGTACTCTCTCCCGATACCACATCATATGATGAATGAATACACTAACATCAGTCTGTATATGCAGGGGAAGGGTGGTGATAAAACGGTCCCAGGTGACAAAGAGTGGGGCAGATTTATTAATATTGTCTAATGCTTAGACAGTATATACTTAGACAAACCTGTATTTCTTAAAGGGATTGTCCAGTTTCAGACCATTATTAAGAGAAAAATATTGTTTCATGGCAAGTTGTACAATTTTCCAATATACTTTCTGTATCAATTCCTCATGGTTTTCTAGATCTCTTCTTGCTGATGCTTACATCCAGTGGATAACAATCAGTCCATGGTTATGTGATGGACACACAGATGCACAGCTCAGAGATCTAGAAAACCATGAGGAATTCATACAGAAATTGTATAACTTCTGTATACAAACAAGAATATTTGTTTCTCAACATTGGTCTGAAACTGGACAACCCCTTTAAAGTTGCTCATGCGGATTATAAACTTGGTGTATTTTTAGACACTTTTGTCTAACTCATTGATTGGCTTAATTGCACCAAAATTGGCACATCTTAGACCACACTTCCTTTATAGTTAAGGCAAGCCCCCTTGTTAAGTGAGGAAAAAAGGTGTCTAAAAAAACAAAAAACAAAACAAAACATAGTAAAATGTGGTCCACAGCATGTACTATAAGACAGTTGTTTGGTGCACTTTAAAGCATGCGTAAACTTTCTAATAACTTTTGATTTTCTGGCAGTATGTGTGTCATTAATAAATTTTGTAAGATACTTTATACTATAATATCTTTAATATTGACTCCTTTCTGTGAAATCCTGCATTTCTTTATTCTTTCTCTTGGTTCTGTAATGAGAGCTGACATTTCTACAGTGCTTCCACTGGGTATACAGTATATAGGGGGGGGATGTGCTCTTTTATAATGCAGAGAAGCTGATGCTCAGGGGTCACTTCCAACAGTTATAGCTCAAGCATTTTAACCCCTTAAAGACGCAGGGTAGTTTGTATGTTAATGCTCAATGACTTTTTTCATATTTTCCTTCCCCGTCTTCCAAAATTCCTAACTTTTTACTTTCCTGTCAACATAGCCCTAAGTGAGGGCTTATTCTTTGCATGACAAGATCTACATTCATTTTGCACCATATTGGGGTACATAAAATGTTTTGATTAGCTTTTATTAAAAGGTTTTTTTGGGGGTTTGTGTGAAAAAACGCTCCAAATTCTACCACCATTTTTACCTTTTGTCTTTACAGCGTTCACTCTGCATTTAAAATAACATGGCAACTTTGTCTGGTGGGTCATTACGATTATGTCGATACCATACTTATATTGATTTTATTAGGTTTTACAGCTTTTACAAATAAAACTTCACTTTTTGAAAAGGAACAATTTTCCTGGGTTCACCATATTCTGAAGCCTATAATTCTTTTACTGTTTTGTTGACAGAGAGATGTCAGGACTCTATTTGTGGGGCAAGTTGTATTTTTGATGATTTTTTATTGCTATTTTTGAGGAAAACGAAGTGACCAAAATAAGTTAATTTGCGGTAAATTTTTTACTGCCTTCACCATATGGGATAAATAATGCTTTTTTTTTTTGACAGTTGGGACTTAACATGTTTGTTCATGTTGTGTTTTTTTTTTTTTTTTTTTTAACCCCTTTCCGACATATGCCATAATTGTATGGCGGATTTCGGGTGTTTAAATATGTTGGCCGCTCGTGTTTTAGACAGCAGAGACCTGGCGCTAATGCCCGCGATCAGTATCTCGTCTTCACTATTATAATTCTCTTCTAATTGGGCTTCCTCTTACTAAACTCTCCCCACTACAATCTGTCCTGAATGCAGCGGCCACACTCATCTCTGTCAAACCAGTACACAGACGCATCTACCTTGTGTCAGTCGCTGTATTGGTTGCCCATCCATCACAGAATACAATATAAAATTATCAGACTCATCCACAAATCCATCCATAGCGCTGCGCCCCCTATATCTTCTCTCTCATCACTGCCTACCACCCTAATCGTCCTCTCTGTTCTGCCAGTGACCTTAGACTTGCATCCCCTCTTATCCGAACATCCCACTCCCATCTCCAATACTTTTCTTGAGCTGCACCAATGTCCTGGAAAGCTTTACCCCAGACAATCAGATTAATCCCCAACTACAGCAGCTTCAAAACTGCCCTAAAATCAGGCTTATCACATGACCTGATCACCGTGTAGTGTGCGGAGTTGTAGAACAATAACATCTTTTATCTTTCCTCCTCTGTTCCTCAGATCCTGGCCCCTCCATCTAGAAGTTACCCTGCACTCCTTGCACTTAGTATCTGTTTATTCTCAGATACAGACTGGTGACGGGTTCATACAGCTTCAGTTACACAATCTCTTCTATTAAAAGATGGCTGGACCATGGTAGCAAACAAGCCCTCTGACCTCTTGTGTCCCCCTATCTCCTCATAGAATGTAAGCTCTTGTGAGCAGGGCCCTCACTCCTATTGTTTGATATGTTTATTTCTTTGTCACATTGTAATGTCTCATGTTGTCTGTTCATGTGTCCTCCGATTTGTTATGTGCTACGGAATATGTTGGCGCTATATAAATAAAGTTTATTATTATTATTATTATTATTATTATTAGAGTTGCTGAAAAGCTTAGTTACTCTTAACCAGAATTCTGGCACATTTAGGTAAGTAAATCCTTAAAAAAAAAAATTAAAAAAATCCATAAATGCTTGAGAGCAAAGCCGCTATGTACACCTGATGTATGAAATTGCAATGATACAATGTAATGTCTCTACATCCCTAAAATGTAATTCAATAAAGTCTTGAGCGTGGTAACAATGAGAATAATTCCATGGAAATAATTAAACTAAATAAAAATATTCCATCTTAAAAAGATAACTGCAAATTAAAAATGAGAAAAGCTGATTTCACCATCTCTGCTGCATTATGTGGTGTGATGCTTTGATTATACATTGTCTCAGCCGTTATTCTCATTTATTGGTGGAAGAAATTTTCCTTGAAGGCTGAAAGGAAACACTGCTTTTTTCCCAATGAGAATGACTGATGCAGATCTTTATTTGCATCTGCTGACATCCTGTTTCTGCATCCTGATTATCACTTCCAAGGCCAGATAGAGCGTAATAATCACGCTTAATCACTTTAGACGCCAACAGCTTTATAAACAGATTACTTTGCTGCAGCATTTAATACAGTGATGGGCATTTATTTCATGGTTTGGCGTGGCTCCATTTAATTAACCTACAATATAGGGAGTTGTGATCTATGGATTGTGGGTTTATTTATATAATGGGTTACGGATGGGAGAATTGTTATTGTTTGACAAAATATAGAGTGGCATTATTTAGAACAAATGTGTTTTCTTCTGAATAATTTTGCAAATTTACATCTAATTATGGGATCATTAAAAGAATGCCTATGACCCAATATCTGAGTCATTATTTGACAGGTTTTTAAAATTTCGATTGATGTAGATGTAAAAAGCTAGTTTCCCCCCAACTAGTAGATTTCTTTATAGTGTTTAATAAAAAGTGCAACCCCCCCCCCAAAAAAAACAACAACACTCTATCACTATCTCTATCTCGAGCTTTAAAGGGGTATTCCCATGAACATAACCATTTTTAAATTTGTAGATAATTAAAAAAGTTAAACATTTTTGCAAATATAAGTAATTAAACATTTTGCAGAGTTTTAAAGATTTTCTCTAACCATCTTAGCGGTGACAGTCTGTCTTGATTGGTTGTCAATGGATACGACCATGAATGCAGGACCTTTCTAAGGTCAGAAAATCAGCCATGATTTCCTTATTGTGGCCGGGATATCTTCTGATACATGTAGTGTCCCTGACTGATAACCCAGCTACAGTAAGAAATTATGGCTGGGTACCTGACAAGTCCCAGACCATAGAAAGTTTTTGCATTTGTGGTTGTATCCATTGGCAACCGATCAAGACAACAGACTGTCACCACTAAGATGGTTAGAGAAAATCATTTAAATGCTGCAGAATTTTTAACTAGTTATATTTGCAAAAATGTTTAACTTTTAATTATCTACAAATATAGATATGGTCATGTTTATGGGAATACCCCTTTAAGGCCCCACTTTGCGAAAACATTGCATTTTACAGTGCCTGCAATGTGTGGATGGAATTCTGGCTAACCCCATTCAAACATTGCAGAAAAAAAAATCTGCAGAGGAAAAACTGAGTTTTCAAAAACACTCGAGTTTTTGAAAATCATAGTATGTCAATTATACCAACATAAATGTTGGTATTTTCCATATAAGTATAATAGGGGCAGAAAGTCCGCAGAGGAAAACTCTGCGGACTTTCTGTGAAAAACGCTGAAGCATTTTTTTTTTTCCGCAGCATTTTTTGCTGCGTCCTGTTATGTGGGACCTTAGCCTAAGGGTTTATTTTGCATTTTTAACATGTTTATTTAAATTATTTATTTTGCTTACTAATATTTTTGTTTATTTTTTTAAATTTTATTCTATGATATTTTCCCCACATCATCACGCTATTCTACATTATAAATTCTGTGTTGTAAAATATGTATATTTTGTTAAGTTTTATTACTTTTTTTAAATTAAAAAATATTTTTGCATACTGATTAAAAATACAGAGGTGTGAAGGAGGCCTCGGGCAACTGTATTACATCCATATTCAGTGCACAGCATGAAGCCAATGCTAATCAATGTGACTTTTTACATGAGCATATACAATTTTAAACAGCACTCTATCAGTTTTCAGGATGAAAAACATTAATTGAAGTCTACCAAGACTATTCAAAATACAGCTGTATCCAGGGCCGCTTTAACCATAGGGTCAACGGTGCACTTCCTCCAGGAGTGATGTAACGATGTCACTTACATTGCGCCTGTAGCTCCCTGGAAGACTCCGGATCAGAGACAGCAGGGGAGCGAGGAGAGGTGAGTATTTGACTAGGAGGGAGACATTATACTGTGGGTGCACTTGAAGGGGGACACTATTCTGTGGGGGCAGATGGACGGGGACATACACACGTGGACAAAATTGTTGGTACCCCTCGTTTAATGAAATAACTTGTCACAGAAATAACTTGAATCTGACAAAAGTAATAATATATAAAAATTCTATGACAAGCCACAAAGCTTCTGGGAGAATGTCCTATGGACAGATGAGACAAAAATCAAAATTTTTGGCAAGGCACATCAGCTCTATGTTCACAGACGGAAAAATGAAGCATATCTTGAAAAGAACACTGTTCCTACTGTGAAACATGGAGGAAGCTCTGTTATGTTCTGGGGCTGTTTGCTGCATCTGGCACAGGGTGTCTTGAATCTGTGCAGGGTACAATGAAATCTCAAGACTATCAAGGGATTCTAGAGAGAAATGTGTTGCCCAGTGTCAGAAAGCTTGGTCTCAGTTGCAGGTCATGGGTCTTGCAACAGGATAATGACCCAAAACACACAGCTAAAAACACCCAAGAATGGCTAAAGAGGAAAACATTGGACTATTCTGAAGTGGCCTTCTATGAGCCCTGACCTAAATCCTATTGAGCATCTTTGGAAGGACCTGAAACATGCCGTCTGGAAAAGGCACTCTTCAAACCCGAGACAACTGGAGCAGTTTGCTCATGAGGAGTGGGCCAAAATACCTGTTGAGAGGTGCAGAAGTCTCATTGACAGTTACAGGAATCGTTTGATTGCAGTGATTGCCTCAAAAGGTTGTGCAATAAAATATTAAGTTAAGGGAACCATCATTTCTGTCCAGGCCTGTTTCATGAGTTTTCTTTCTAAAAAGATTCTGTTGAAGCATGGTTGAAAAGAAATGTCTGACTTTCATTTGTTCATGTTCATAGAATTTTTATATATTATTACTTTTGATAGATTCAAGTTATTTCTGTGATTATTGTGGGTTTTTCTTTCATTAAATGAGGGTTACCAACAATTTTGTACACATATATTGTATGGGGCCACAAGGAAGGCATTATAATTTGTGCAGTTCAGATATTTCTAAGTGGTGGTGATGGTGGGGGGCCCACTTATGAAACTTTTGCACCGGGTTGACCAATGTGTTAAAACGGCACTGGATGCATCCATAGGTCATCTGTATAGTATCACATCCAAAAGGGGCTGTCTTCTGTAACTCAATTTCCTTCTCTAAAGACCATATGAAACCATAAAAGACAGTTGTAATTCTGATGCAATATGATCTGTAATATAATCATATTGCTGATCTGTTTTACAGACACATTTTCAAATTATCCTGTGAAATGGATCTAAAGCTGGAAGCACAAAGTTTTTGATGCAGCTTTTTGTCCCAAACCAAGTGTGCATCGGAAAAGTTAAAGTATAAAGGAAAGACTGATAAGTCTTCTTTACATTGCATCTAATGCAATGTTTTGGTCCAAAAACTGCCACAAAAACGGCTTGTGTCTTGGTGTTGCTAAGAGTTTAATCACTTATAGGACCAATATGGGTCCTAGCGTTAATCCTTTGGTGACATCTGTTGAACATGCATGACTGATGCACTGGGGCAATGTGGCCAACTGTGTTGTACAGAAGCCTCCACTAACAACTGCGATTGGTGATCGTACCAGTTGTGGGTGTTTGGCCATTCAGATTGTCAGTTGAATACATCTAAGCCATTCCATTGTAATAGGGCTACCATCCTTAAATTGTTCAGCACCTCAGTGACATACAGTGGCACTTATCAGTTGTCATGACAGTTAGAAAGCTTATTGAAGACTCCTATACCTATCATCACAGAAGTTATATTACACCCAGAAACATGACCATAGCCACAAATGCGGTGTAATAGAAGTGTGGTATATAGACAATATACTGCAGCACAAAAAAGTATTGCAGTATATTGTATGAGCGATCAAACTCCTGTTATCGAATTGCTAGTATGTGAAATTCAGGTAACTGGTTGGAACAATAGCATACAAGCTACCTTTAATCAGAAACCACAGCAGTTACTCTGCCAACACTGTGGGAATAACTTGCTTCCCTTGCTAGTAGGGGTGGAGCCTCTTTTTGGCTGAACCGCTCTCTGTAGGATATAAGCACCTTACAGAAAGCCCCTGATGAGAACCATCTGGCTGTTGAGATACATATAGGGACTATAATAGGGACAATTTGGTACTGCCCTTGTGAGGTCGGAGTTATTGGAATCTGGGTTTACAGTCACAGTGAGGGCTGATATATCATTTTACCCCACGTGAACAACCCATGGATGTTATAATACTCTTAATGTGAACCCAAGCTATTGTGATTGATAAGACAGTTCTATTTTTTGTGAGCATTTGTATTGGACCCAGATATTCATTTTAAGTGAATTCATTAAAAGTTATATTTTATAAGACTTCTATTCGAGTCACAGGATACAAGCTTTGTTGGTTATATTTCCTAATGGTCCTAAGATGACACACATAGTGCTCTGTTAGATTTATCTTGTGCTGGTTTTCATAGAAACTACAGCAGGTAGCATAGTCTAAGGCTTTATAATTATCATATGAAATTTCAAAATGTAATTTAAAATTAAAAAAAAAACCAAAAAAACATCTAGAGAATTAAAAATTTTACACACCGCTTTTCCAATTTTACATATAAAATAAGGAGATAATTGGTATCGCCACCTCTGAAAATACTCATGTAAGGCCGGGAAAAAAATGCGGCGTTTTACAGTCACTGCTAGCGAATCTCATCCACACACTGGAAAAATATGCGCAGCATACACGTTTTGGAGATCGCAGCATGTCAATTATACATACGGAAAAGCCGACGGTTTCCCTATAAGTATAATTGAAGCAGAAAGTCCGCAGAGGTTATGAAAAGCATTTGTTGCTGCTGCGATTTTTCCCGCCATGCTTTTTTGCTTCGGCCCCATACGTGCCTAAAAGTATTTATCCCATATGTTGAAATACTCAAAAAAAAAAAAAAAAAAAAAAACACGAAAATCACAATGTACAAATTAATGTTTTTGGTTACCTCTGCAAAAAAGTTGCATGTACCCCATTCCACCTTATAAATATATTTTACTATTTCATAATACACTATATGGGAAATTGAATGGTACCATTATGAATATACCTTTTCCTTCAAAAAAACCTCATATGGATATATTGATGAAAAATATTACAGTTCTTGGAAAAAACTGAACATTTCTCTGTCCCCAAGGTAATACTGGAGTACTTTATGCAAGTCACATCTCGGTCACATACTTAAAGCTAAGAAATTATGTTTTGTCACGTATTAAAAGGAAAATTATACACAATTTTGCATCATTGGTTTTGGTTTCAACTCAAAGTAAACCTGGTATATTTACATTTTCCTACGACAGATATTAGGGATAGATATGCATTAGATTTATAAGTATCATTGTTGGCGTATCAACTACTGTATCTTAATACATTCCAGCAAAATAAGATTTTTTTTGCTTGCAATTATATTCATTTAGAAAACCATAAAATGTGTCTGAGATATATGACTATCATTTATAATCTAGGAGCATTTGTTTTGGCAGGATGTGATTCTAATTGGAAATAATAGGAAATATTGCACTGCCAAGAATAAAATTACATCTGTTTGTGCTACTAAGAGGCTGTGAGAAATATTCACTGGCAAAGGTCTTGCCCAGACGAAGTACAAGGTGTCCTTGTTTTGTGAGGTTTCCATTGCATCCATACAATGACCCTGCAGACTGTGGCCTTTAGAAATGTTGAATTGTTCCATTGAGAATTTAATACTACAGTATGGACCATCGACAACATGTGACCTGCTCTTGATCGTGAGTGTATCAGCATGGTCCAGGACACTAAACATACAGTATACTGAGCACTCTGATATATATATAGGTATTCTACTTTTTGGATTCTGCTTACCAGTCGGATATTATTTGCATTTTATTGATCTGTCTTGCTCATATTTTCTCAGCTATAGTGTAAACTGTTAGGCAGGGTTCACACTACCATTGGAGTCCGTTATGAAGGTGTCCGTTAAAAAAAAAAAAAAAACGGACACCTATCACTAACTGATGTTAGCATTAGGTAGTGTCCGTTTTTTAAAGAGGACCTTTCATGTCACATACCGCTAGAAAGCCGACAGCGCGCGTAATTCAGCGCACTGCCGGCTTTCCCGGTATGTGCCCCGGGGCTGGAGATATCGGCGGTGTAAGTTAACATGTTTTACTGTTTGAAGGGCGCTGCGAGGAACTCCCTCCCTGACACTTCTCTTCGTTCAGAGACTTGTACTGAGGGGGCATTCCTCATAGCTCAGCGTCATCGCCGGGCAGTAAGGAACGCCCCCTCTGACAGTACAGGGCTATAGACCAGTACAGAGAGAGGGGGCGTTCCTTACAGCCCAGCGATGATGCTCAGCTGTGAGGAACGCCCCCTCAGTACAGCACTATGGACGAATGAGAAGTGTCAGGGAGGGAGTTCCTCTGACAGTACAGCACTATAGACGAGAACAGAGAGGGGGGCGTTCCTCACAGCCCAGCGATGACGCTCAAGCTGTGAGGAACGCCCCCTCAGTACAAGTCTCTGAACAAAGAGAAGTGTCAGGGAAGGAGTTCCTCGCAGAGCCCTTCAAACAGTAAAACATGTAACTTACACCGCCGATATCTTCAGCCCCAGGGCACATACCGGGAAAGCCGGCAGTGCGCTGAATTCAGCGCGCGGTCGGCTTTCTAGCGGTATGTAAAACCGCATGTGCCTGAGGACACGAAATGTCCTCTTTAACACTGTTAGTTTTTTTTTTTTTTGTTTCTCCTTTCTGAGCATGCGCAGGGAAAGTAAACGGACATAAAATAACGGACAGTAACTGATGGCTATCAGTTACTGTCCGTTATAAGTCCGTTACCCATAGACTTCAATGTTAAAAAAATAACGGACACTTGCTGTCCGTCAAGAATCCGTTTTTTTTCAAACGGACAAAAAGTCCTGCATGTAGGATTTTTTGTCCGCGAAATAATAACGGACTTCTGACGGATTGGGTGTAAACGGACACTAACAGACACAATATAAAAACCCATTGAAATGAATGGAAATTTTAACGGATTTCTGACGGTTCAACTAGTGTCCGTTGCTAAAATCTTGTAACGGACACTACTGACGGACACCAACGGTAGTGTGAACGCTCCCTTACCTATATTACAAATCTGTGCCTATAAACATGTGATGAGAATTTCAGACCAAATAATATGTAATGGAAATAGCACAGGTGCAAAATGCTGATGGTACAACAACCTACGCACCTACAATGCATTGGGGAGGGTGGATGCCAGCATATAAAGTAAAGTTTGTGTAGGTACCAGCCACATGATAGCCAGGAGTATGCACTTTGTACTAACAGCCTTTTAGTGATGTCCATACTTTTAGATCAGACGAGCTGTCCAGGACTTATACAAGTGCGTTTACCCCACTAGTACCAGCACCCTCACAATATAACAGGGCCTGGCTGCATCCTGCAACAAATGAGTTAATAACCATGAGGTATTAGTTAATACTCAAGCCTGCAACCCACAATGAAGTTGCTTATGTCTTGCAAGTCCCTATGCTAAAATCAAAGATGACGCCAAGGTTCTATGCAGGATGCAGACAGGTTAATAATAGGTTTTTTGCACCTGTGCTTTTTCCATAACATATTCTTTAGGCCTCTGTTTTCATGTTTTCATCTGACATCAGCTATAAATAGCAGGGTGGCAAAGATGGTGACCAGCCAATACTAAGGGCATAAATAACGCATGAAACACATAAGCGGTCCTTATTTTGCTTTCCCTTATGCTCTGTAACTTATTAAGAGGAGACCAAGACATTTAGCACGTTTGAAAGCACTGGATGACTCTATTCCCTATTTTACCTGTACATATCCTATGTAGAGAATGAGCAAACCTCACAAGATTCGTTTCGACAAATTTTTGTGAGTTTTGGCGTTCATGTTCTTTATGCATTGAACTTGTTCAGATAGAATCAGAAATATAAGGCCCATTGCACATAACCATGTGCTAGTTTAGTGCGCTATCAGGGTTTAACGCTGTATATTACAATTCTTGCAAAGTGGATAGGATTCTGGCTAATCCCATCCACACATTGCAGAAAAAAAAAAATGCAGCGGAAATTCTGCTATTTCAAAAACTGTTAAGTTAAATTGCAGCATGTCAATTATAACATATGGAAATGCTGGAGTTTTCCGTATAGGTATAATAGAGACAGAAAATCCACATAGGAAAACTCTGTGGACTTTGTGAAAAATGCTGCAGAAAAAACTGATGTGTTTCCGCCGTGGTCTTTTCAGCAGCATTTTTTGGCTATGTCTTGCTACGTGGGGCCTTAGCCTAATTCACATTCTTTCCCAGTGAGACTTTTTTTTTTTTTTTTTTTTACTAAATCCAAAAATTTGTTGCAAGACTAAAACCCTTTGCAGACGACGGTATGAATGTTTAGTGTGATATCCGGCTTTTTCCCGGATGGCACACTAACCTATTCATCTCTATGGGCCCGTACACATGACCGTGAATTACATGTTCCCGTCTGCAGGCCAACAGTCCGGGCCCCAAAATATGGAACAGGTCCTTTTCCTGTCTGATTTTGTGGCCCTGCTTCCGTGGCTCCTATTCATTGAATGAAAGGGGCCGTGGAAGCACGGGAGGTGCACGGGTGGCACAAGGATGACGTCTGTGTGTTGCCTGTGCCGTTCATTCACGACCACCGGTTAGCACACGGTCGTGTGCAATCAACTTAAGGCTACGGCCCCACGTTGCGGAAACGCACCTTTTTTGTTGCAGATTTTGTTGCAGTTTTTTGAGCCAAAGCCAACAATGGCTACAAAAGGAATGGGAAATATATAAGAAGTTCTTATACTTCTATCTTCTGCTCAACCCACTCCTTGCTTTGGCTCAAAAAACCGCAACAAAAGAAGCTGCGTTTCCGCAACGTGGGGCCTCAGCCTAAATGTGAAAAAATGCCATTTGTAACAGTTTTTGGTGCATTTTATACCAACTTACACACTGGGGCAAATTTACTATTGTGGTTGCAGGTGGGAGGGCAGAAAGTGTGTGTGTATTTTTAGGATAAGACAGCTTTTCCAGCTTGATGTAACATATAGTAAGAGCGATTTCTGTTTGTTCTATTACTGTCTACTTGAACTTTGTTTTTGTTTAATCAAATGGCATATAACATATGCAAATGATTCCACCGAGCTGATGAAAACGCAATCAGAAGCTGAAAGTCTGTGTGATTCTGAATAACAGCTGAAAGTAGGACATGTGCTGGAATTCACAAGTGTCATGCAACAAAACTGCCATTTAAAAACAAATTAGCTTGAGAAAATGCATAATGACAATTTTAGCGGAAGATTACAGAAAAATTACTTTGTGATGAGAACATTAAAATCATTAATTTTGTCTAGAAGTAGCAAATGACTGCATTACATTGATAAAGGTTACTGTTCTGAATTGGGGCAGATTCATATATTAAAAGGACCTTCAACCAAAAAAAACTGCATTAGTCAAATTTGCATTTTAGTAGACTAAAAACTTAGTAATTCTTAGTCGAATATTTTTTCGATTTTACATGCTTTACGAGTACTATTTTTTTCTAATTGAAAACATGCCTTGGATATCGGGTTTTATATGCAACTGGAACCCGTACACAGCAAGCTATGCTATCTCCTATTTTTTCAGAAACAACACCATATCTGTCCATGAGCTGTGTTGGGCATCACAGGTGAAGCTGTAGCGGGCTCCTGCAGAAAAGCGCTGCGGAAAAAACCGTGGCGGCAACGCATCACAATTTTTCCCACAGCGCTCTTCAGGTTCCTCTGTGGACTTTCTGCTTCCATTATACCTAGAGGGAAACCACTGTCGTTTCCATAACTGCAATGGTTTTGGAAATCACAGCATGTCCGCTCCACATATTTTTCCCACAGTGTGTGGATAGGAATCACTAGAATCCCATCCAATATACAGGGACTGTAAAACACCGCTAATTTTTCTGCAGCATTTACGCCATGTGGGGCCCCTGCCATGGGATAAAACTGCTGAGATGTAATATCCGATGTACAGTAGCTCAGAGATGGATGTGGCGCTATTTGTGGGACATATAGGCACTGTTCACACAATGCAATTTTTATCATATATATGTATTTTTAGATCAATAAAACTCAAAAATTCTAATTCAAGTGTGCAATAAATTAGCAAAGATCTTTTGCACACTGTTGGTTTATATGCCACGAAAATCTCTAGACATATACAGTGACATGACCACAAACGTTAGTGACCAAAATACAGTATGGCAAAGTGTCTTTTGACCTGGATACATAGTGGAAAATTTATCAAGACAAGGATTTTATATGCCAATTGTAATCCCTGTGTGTCACGTTGCCCTAATTTACTAAGAAGCACATGCCTCGTAATAAGGCTAAGGACCCACGTAATGGGCTTCAGCCACAAAAGTGTTGTGGGAAAAACTGTGCAGTATGAAGGGGTGGTATCACACATTCAGTATGTGTGTCAATTTTTGGTTAGGTTCTTGAGACAAACACTGGAGAGGAAATGGAAGTCTTTTTTGATCCACTACTGGCTTTGGCTGAAAAATCTGCACAAGAACTGCATGTTTGTTTGCAGTCTAACATGCTTAATTATACCCTGGCCAACGTGTGTTATAAGGGGACTATAACAGCGCCAGGCACGTTTTTAGCTCCTCCCATTATGCCAGCCTATCCAGTGAGAAGATCAGGGTTGCTTACTCTCTTTTACACCAGTGCATCTAGAAGTTACAGCCAAAAAAAGCACACTAAGGCTAAGGCCTCGTGTTGCAGAAACGTTGCGGTTTTTGTTGCACAAAAAAAATGCAGCAAAAAGTATAAGAGCTTCCTATATATTTCCCATTCATATTGTAGCCACTCTGATCTTTGGCTGAAAGAAACGCAAAATAAAAAAAAACGTAGAGCCTCAGCCTAATACTCGCAAGTCACAGTTTCTTCGCAGAAACACAAAAACACAGGTTTGCTCTCTGCAGAAACACAGGAAGAGTTCCTGTTCACACAGTGGACGCACACACGCTCACATGGACCCTGCTACTCAAGGCCACCATTCAGTTTGCTCTGCAGAATCTTTCACAGTCACTCCACAGAGACCAATAACTGCACTTGTAGCATCCTGGACCGGAGGTGACTTTGCAACTCCCAAAAGGCACAGGAAAACTCCTATTATAGGTAGCTTTTCTGCCACTCTCGGACAGAGTGTGTAGCCACAGCATATGTAGTCTGTAACATGCGAAGTGTGAAAAGATACGGTATAGCCAAACGGTGCAATAGAGTTCCACTTTTAGGGGAATCATCCAGAATGTACCACAACAAAAAGTGGCGCAATGGTTCAGCAGTACCAGTGACATGTAGCATGAAAATACACAGTATAGTCATGAGTTACCAATATTAGCATCAGTGACTCACTATGGAAAGGACACAGGACATCACGGGGGGCGCCCAGGTTCCTTTACTCAGGCTGCAGATTGGCCTAAGGATTGACCCAAGGTGCAGCAGGACCAGACTGTGGTTGGAGACATTGGAGCACCAGGGACAGGAGAGTTTTTTTTTTTCCCTCACCTTCCTTGGCCTCGTTGCCAAGAACAGGTTATCCTAGACAACCCCTTTAAGATCTTGCACTCCACAGCTTGTACCATTACAGATATGTTTTTATTGAAGAGAAAGACAAAAGGGCTAAACTTTTAAGAACCAGAATAATACTGAATGACGTAAAGAAAACCATCTTCGGCTAAGGCTCCATGTAGCGAGCTGCATCTAAAAAATTCTGCGTGTGTTTGGCCAAAACACCAAGTTTTCACAATGTGGGGCCCCGGCCTTAAAGTCGGTGTTCCAGCCCAGTGGTGTCCAAGGTTGTGCCTCCATTTTTGTTGAAAATTGTGAGTTGTTTGCTCCATTCTCAGTTATCTCAAGAGTCCTCAATTCTGCACAACCATCAAAGAAAACCATTTTTCACGATCAGGCAGGGGTTTTATCACAGGGTATGTCCTGATGGAAACTATTGCCACCAACATCCAGGCCCACTCATCCTCATTGCACCAGCCCCTGAGAAATACCAGAGTCTCTACTGACTACTATTCACATTCTCCCTACACTACTCAATTAGGTTGCTGCAGTTTTACAGCAAAATGGATGAGATTTTAGGTGAAGATGCTTCAGAAAAGCTATTAAGGTGCATTTGTTCAGATGGCAGCATATTAAATTTTAGCCCAAAATTTGCGAGAGTTTTCCCCATAGATTTAATAGGGAGGGAAAATCAAAAGACGCATATGCGGTGAGTTTCGCAGCATTTTTTTTTCCTGTGCTTTGTCCCATGTGGCTTAGCTTTAGGATGGCTCTATCAGAAATAATCTAATATGGATATGCAGTATTAATAAATATGTATCTCACTTCTTTAGAGTGCTGCTCTGTAAATTGCAATTTGTTAGCGGCAGCCAATGTTTTGCTTTGTATGTCTTTTTATCTTGTTTTCTGATAAAACCCATTTTAACTTCATGTGTTGCTATAGAGACAACTAATTTAAATGTTTATTTATGTCCTTCCTTAACTCGCCCATGAAAAAAAAAAAGAAAAAAAAAATATGCTGTACTATCTGTACTTGAATTATTATAGTCATTTTCTGTCCTTGAAAAGTCCAGGCATAGGTAGAAATTATAACTCATTTAGTTATTTTTCTATTATTTGACTGTATTAGACTCTTAATGACCCCAATAAGCTTTTTTTACAGGATTCACTAAGGAGCCTTAGGCTAGGCCAACACCTTTTACTGGCAGACTAGTCTTTAACTACTCCACAGGTCTCCTGTGTTGAGAAGAGTGGGTGCTTGGCAGTGTTATGACAGCCACACTCCTACTATAACCGCCTGGATGGGAAAGCTCTAATCTAGGCTGTTTAACCTTTTAGATGCCATGGTCGATAGGAACTGTGTAATCTAAGTGGTTAGAGACGGTGTGGGCTTGTTCTCGCGGAATGCAATTGAATGCTGCCAGTGGTTCCTATGGCAGGGGGAGATCTTTCTTAAATAGTCTTCCTACTGTGCGAAAGTAGTAAATCAAACACTATATAAATTTGGTATTGCCATAATTGTACTGATCCAAAAAAATAAAATATTATTGTAATTTCTTTCTTCATTTTGTTTCCCCATCCCTCAAAAAAAAAAAAGAAAAAAAAAAAGTATTAAATGTGATATAATAAAGTATATGCAAATCAAAATCATGCCATTGATACAACACATCCCAAAAAAATACAATGTGGCAAGACTATTGAAAAAAATATGACTTGTATATGGCATTTTTCAGCAGTTTTCCCCATGTGGAGACAAGTTGCTTTGATGCCTCCCATATACAAAGAGGATCTCTCTGCAGCTGCTACAGCCAGTTGTCTCATAACCAAACACAGTATTTTGAGAAGGATTGGTGCCATGGCTGATCTACTGGAGCACATAGAGGGTTTCTCAGTTTTAATTGTAAAATGAAATAAAAAAAAAAAAAAAAAAAGTAATTAATTGCTGGTATATTTTTTATATTTTAAATATATTACTTTTATAGAATATATTCCGAACATTCAATTATTATACATAAAATGAAAATAGTTGTAATTTTTCAAAACTATACATGGCAGGGAAGACCATAAAATATAAGTCTTTAATTTCTTATGCACAAATATAACTAACTGCCTTGCATTTGTTATGTCACTGGTTTACACAAGATAAATTGAAACACAATTTACTCCCAAGACAATGTTCTTCAATGCTTGAGAAGACATAAAACATTGCTTTCCCAGTAAGCATCTGTTAAGTACAGTAACATCAATACCATTAGGGAATTTCACTTTACTACTCCTTCTCTTAAAAGGTTACACTTCAGCTACAGTAATTCATCCCCCGTCTTCATGATCAATACAATGTGTAAAACATGGATCAATTGGTTACAGATTTACTGTAATAAACACATTTGTCTCCATAGATTTGAAGAAAATGTGATTTCAAAAAAATGCAAGCTATAAAATTTCCAACTATCTAAAAATATTGCGGATTGTATATTGTCTTCTAGAACTAGAAGATCCTCAGAATTGCATCGGAGATATAAACTAAAGTGTAACTAGGAATGACGGGGCCCCAAGATGAACATTTGACATGCCCCCACCCCCGGCAACGCCCGCCCGCACAAACCACATTCCTGCACACACTATTATGCCCCATAGTGGTCCCTACACACAGTATTATGCCCCATAGTAGCCCCTGCACACAGAATTATGCACCATAGCGGCCCCTGCACACAGTATTATGCCCCATAGTGGCCCCTGCACACAGTATTATGCCCCATTGTGGACCACCCATGAACAATTATTATACTCTGGGGTCTACTGCAGTGCAATAGAGTTCAATAGAGCAGCAGCTGAACTGCAACTCTATTGAAATGGAGGGACACAAGACCATGGGTAGCCTTAGCTATGTGCAACCTTTGTGGTTGTAGAGGGCATCAGACTGTAAGGGAGCACCTCCAAGCTCATTCCCCTTCTTTGAATTCAATTGTATTTGTGTCCTTAAGATGCAGAATCTAATTTCCGGCACCATGGCTAGTATTTGTAATTGAATATGACTAGGTTCTGTGTCACCTTCTTTATGATGAAGGCAACACTATGCTGTAACCAAGCTGTACAGTCTGAAACATAGTTTTAGTCAAGGGGCACAGTGGGGCATTGCTTTTGTAAGCAGTGTAAGAGTTTTCTTAAAGGGGTTTTCCGGGCAAAAAAATTAGTTTTAAAAAAGGTTTGTTAGTGCTATCAATGGGTTAATAAGTGCACCCAAATACCTTTAGCAGTGTTTTGAGTGATTTCTGACTTTCTATGGGAGCTCCATTTAAGAGGAGTACTGGTGACCTCCTGTCTCCGGAAACAGCGAAACAGAACTTCACCAGGAAATGTGACTGGACCGCCCCAGGCATATGGGTAAATATACTTTTTTTTTTTTTAAAGGGAGTAAGTTAGAAGCTAGGTGGGGAGAGTGGGGTTTAGCTTAGTGTTAAAGTTTTAGTTTATGCCAGACAAACCCTTTAAGCGGGGGCACAGATTAAGACATCTATTTATTCAGGAAGACACCTTAGGATACATTACGGACATTTTCCTAAGTTAAAGGCACAATGTGGGCATTTTTATTCAGTTAAAGGGAATCTGTCAGGACAATCTGGGACACTAAACCACCCACAGGTCCTTATAGACCTGGGGTTTAGTATCCCAGATCGCCCTGTTGTAATGCAATCCGCAGGCGCATTAAAAATAAAAAACCTTTAAACTCAACTAGAGAAGGGTCTGATGTACGCTTTTCATTCGAGAACAGTCTGGCTTATTAATGAGATTTTTCGTTGGCACACCTCCCGGCGCCTGCGCTGTTCTTTAGTGAAGCCAAAGATGGACACCCCAACATGCGCACTGAAGCCGAGGTGTACGCCTCTGGCTTCATTGAAGAACTGCACAGGCAAGGGGAGTACAGCGGCCGGGTGAGTATAAAGCTTTTTTATTTTTAATGCGGCCATGGATTGCGTTATAACAGGGTGATTTGGGACACTAAACCCCAGGTCCATATGGATGTGTGGGTGGTTTAGTGTACCAAATTGCCCTGACAGATTCCCTTTAACACTTTGAAAGCATTTTTTTTTTTTTTTAATAAATGACACCCTGCAGATATTTTCTTTAATTAGATGAACAATAGGGGGACTTTTCTAATGAGGGTCACAGTTTGAATTGGGGCACAATATGATTTTTATTCAGTGGCACAATATGTGGTGGTGGTAGGGCACCAATTTTAGGGACACAATATGGGATAAGCAGCCTCTTATTGTGAGTAGCATGGGTGATTGTGCTGTTACCCAAAGAATAAAGTTAATTATTTATATTGTGTGGCTTAATACTTCAGAAAATGAAGGCAGAGTTTTTACTCATTCCTCATCCAAAATTTAAAAAAAAAAAAAAAAATAATAATATACACATGATCAATAAATTACATGGATCCCAAAAGGGAAAAACTAGAACTCATCTCACAAAAAAAAAAGTCCCGTACTGGATAAATGGAAAAAAAAAAAAAAAAAGTTATGACTTTGGGAATTCAGTTATGAAAGAATGATTAGACCTTAAGACCTACTATTTGTACATTTATTTATAACTGTTTTTGTTCTTGGGTGTTTATGTGACATTTTTTATGTCAGTGGCATACTCCGGGTATGGTGTTTAGTTAGCAAGCAGCTTGCTAAGAATATATATGTGTAACAATTAGATGCAATATTTCTTGACGTTTTATTAGATGACTTATGAGTCATTTGTTTACAAGCATAAAGTAACTGTAATAACCTGGTACTTGGCCTATATGTGAAGCTATGCACCTGTGATCACTATGACAACCATTTTGCTAGAGATATATCTAATTATATTTTAAAACATTTATGCAAAGCGGCATCTTAGCTTTATGCAGATGACTGTTGTCCTAGAATTTTATTTCATTACTGGAATATTTCTCACATCTGATATTTATTATAGTTTTAGTAGGTAATTTTAGCTATACATACATATGTTATGTTTTTGTTGCTTCATTTCAGCAGTTGCTGTGTTCTAAAGATTTGACTGATGGTTATATATTGTAATTAAAATATGCTAAATGTACTAATACTGTTCCATAATACAGTTTCTTATGACATTTCTTCATATTTACTGCTGTTACTTTCCATCAGAATGAAGAAAACTGTTTCTGTAATGCCATCTAAAAGCTATCTATCCCATAAATCAATATCTGGAGATTTGTGCAGCCTGAAAAAAAATGCAGTATAATTGAAACCCAAAACACAGCAGCAGAATAGTAATATTTTTACAATTTTACCCCACAAATAATTAATTCAATGTATTATTTGGACAAATAAATTATGCCATTAGAAAATATAACTTGCCTCACAAAAAACAAGCCCTCATTTGCTACATTGGAAGAATAAAAAAAAAAAAAAAAAAGTTACTCTTGAAATGCTGGGAGTAAGAAAAATGGAAATAGAAAACCCATTTGACCCAGTCCTTAAGGAGATAAAAGTTCATTTTAGGCTAAGGCCCCAAGTAGCGAGCCACACTCGAAAAGCGCTGCGGAAAAGACAGTGGCGGAAACGCTATAGTCTCCAGTTATGATAAAGGTAATTAATTCTCATTGATTAGGTGGTTTGGGAAATGTAGACTATAGAACTTTACAGACAACTGCACTTTCTGTTGTCAGTTTTGCAACATTGGCCACCAAACCAGGCTTATAGCCTTGCAAGCGAAACAAACATAATTACTGAAAAATTGCTACTGCTCCAACTCCTGATTTACTAATATATGTCTCTTTTCAGATAAGGATGGAAAACCACTTAAAAGAAGAACTTGGCTCAGAACCATTAGACATTTTTCTTTCTGTTTCTCCTATTAACGCTAATGTAGTTTACTGACATAGCAAGCAGCAACTCATGGCTGTAAGCAGAGGAGCATGACTTTGATTTGTAATTGCCGAATATTGATGACTATTTCTTGTACTATGCATAAAACTAAATGAATCAGAATGGATTACAAAACGTTTTGTCTCACCGGAAACAGAATTTTAAAATAATCCATAGTACTTTTCTAAATGAATACTTAAATAAACACCATTTTATAGAATTTAAAATTGACTTGTTCCATTGAAAATGTCCTTGTGGAGGTTCTCCAAGTGTTCCTGAGAGATTAGATAAGTATATAGATCATCATTCATGACACACACCATTACATGTGCTGCATACACTGTGTACTTAAAGGGAGTTTCTCAGGTCCAAAATGCCTACCAAATCAATAACTGTGCTATGTAAGAACCTTTAATAGGAGTAGACTTGCCTACAGATAACCATGATGGAGACAGAGGCTGAGAATCTCAATCACAGCTAAAGGGGAGATATTAGGAACTAATTCTGAGGGGAGACGGATATCTGTCTGTAGTCAAAAATAGTAAATAAGTTTCACTAATAGGTCCGGCGTCTGGAAGCATAATGAGCCGCAACACAACACAAACAAGGCCTCCAACGCAGCACTCTTAATGCCCTGACTGGAACGCGTCATGAGGTGAAGCTACTCCTTGAGCACAAGCAACAGTGACTCCGACACTTAGGTCAATGAGCCCTTTACGAATGGGTTAAAAAGGCAGGCCCCTTATTAGTGTGTGCAGTAAATTATCTGCTTAATACATAATGTCTGTTAAGCAACTCTCGGGCCAAATCTTCCACTTCACCGTGTATATAGCTCAGACTTTCCATGATGATTCCCTCTATAACTTACCCTTCCTCATACATCTAATCCAAAACCAGGACCCTCCGGTCTCTCTCTCTATACATGAGTGACACTGCTCTACCCTACATCTGAAGACACTTTGCAGCTTGACTTTCCATTCTCTGTGCAAGAACTGGAACATGTATATCTGTCCTCCCACCAGGTAAGAGCCTGGACCTAAATGGCTTCACGTCACACTTTTACAAAACACTCTAAACATAACTTAGTCCCCTTCTGTTAACAGCCTTCAACACAGTCTCCGATGATACTCCCTTCCTCCTTTCTTCATGCCAACATCACAGTTATAACCAAAAGACGACAAAGACCCACAACTCTACCCAATTTATCGGCCTGTTTGCCAAATTGATCACGATCAGACTTGGGAGACATATGGGGGATCTGGTGCACCCAGACCAGGTGGGTGTCACCCCCCCCCCCATAGGGAGGCACAGGACAACACTTTGAAGGCCTTCTACGCCATCCATCATTCTTGCCATTCCCACGATGCATGCTACTCTAGTTGGATTCAGAGAAGACCTCATCCAGCTGGGACTTGGCTCCATCAAATCCAGACCCTCTATAACTCCCCACAGGCCCAAATTAAACTCAATGGCCCTCTCTCCCACTTACTGACCATTCATAATGACAATCATCAGGATTGTCCCCTCTCTGAGCCTATATGGCTTGGTGATGGAACACCTCTTGGCTGCCATTGGGTGTAACCTGGACATTGTGGGACTGCACATGGGAGACCTGTACTTTCGGCATTTGCAGATGACATTCTGTTATTTAAAACCCAGCCCATGACGATGCTTCCCTCCCTCTTGTGTGAAATTGCCACCTATAGTTACTTAAAAAATAACTATAAATTGAACCTAACGAAGACCACCTCGCTTAATATCTTTCTCGACGACCCTGCGGCTCGTTTGCTACAAAGCACCTTCTCATTCTCCTGGTCACCCAAAGCCATTAAATACTTGGGAATCTCTCTCCGTAGGTATTTTAAGGAGACTTAATACCTGAACTTTCTCCTTTTGCTGCGCACACTCCAGTCTGACCTCTCCCATTGGAACACGAGAGGTTTCTCATGGCTGGGCTACATTAATCTGCTAAAACTGATCATTCTGAAACTCTTGTACCTCTTTCAAAAGATCCCCATCGTTCACCCTACTGACATTCTCATCCATTCAGAGAACACTCACCAAGTTCATATGGGCATCAGAATCTCTAAGCACACCTTCTCTAGGTCTAAACAGAGAGGTGGCTTGGCTGTTCCTGACTGCTTACGGTGCTCTTTGGCTGCAGTCACTGCGCACATACTAGACTGGCATCACTCTCTACAT
Organism: Leptodactylus fallax; assembly: GCA_947044405.1. Taxonomy (NCBI): domain Eukaryota; kingdom Metazoa; phylum Chordata; class Amphibia; order Anura; family Leptodactylidae; genus Leptodactylus; species Leptodactylus fallax. The sequence continues at coordinate 5,178,152 of CAMRHE010000005.1, read as the reverse complement.
GCCAAACTCTGGATTGTACTGGAATGGTCTCTCTGTCCATCTCCATTAATGAGTCTCCCATAGCTGCATAGATGCCATTGGTTGAAGAAAGCCACATCTTGCCTACCTTAGATTTTTTACATTTTTTGTTGTACCATATGTAAGATATGTTCTTCGTGTTTGTGTCCTGTTCCTTTTTGTTATTGTATTTATTACTGCATTAGCAACTGTGATATGTTGCTACAGCGTGTGGTCCGAGAAAACATGATTCATAGAAAAATGTTACATGTGTGGGAGGCTGCATATTTCTCCCAGCAGGATTCATTAGGCAATGAAAATAAAATTTACTGTTATCCATTAGGAAGCTAAAAGCAGCATTGTGCTATAGGGTACGTGACTGTGTGCTAGGTGTGCATTTATATTTAAGGACAAGGTAGAGCCATTGATCGCACTATTTTTTGAAGACTAAAAATGAGTTTGGCATACCTATCAAACTGAACTCCAAAATGGCATGTAATGATATTTGGCAGTCAGAGGCAAAGGATACTGGTAGCCATCTCTGTGTACACAAGATAAGGCTCCCTTTGATTGTTCTGAAGATTTTCTAAAAGGCTTTAGATGTTTCTATTTCTTTTATATTGTGACTTATTGCTTCATTTTCAGCAAGTTTAACCGTACAATTTAAGATATTGCTTGTGTGGACAAAACTGTACTCATGGCTTTAAAATACATTTTGGCTGCAGCGTAGCACAGATATGTCTTTCTTTATTTCATTACACAATTTTCTCAAATATACCAGCTTCAAAGTTATAAAGGTTCAAAAATACTTAAAAAAAAAAAAAAAAAAAGAATTTAAAGAACAACTATCTTTTTATAAAGAAGAAGCAAAAGTTTTCAGCCGAGTGATAACCCTTTGTTTTTGATTGGCTCCACTTGGCTGTTCTTAGATTGCGTGCAAGTAGTGTGCCGTCTTATGACTACCTATGAGCCCATCTATAACGACAACCCCTTATATAATGAAGCCGATGCAATGCTCAGCTGAATGCTATGGGGCTGGCAGTTGTGAAACTAGCATCTCTGCTGCCTGATGCGAACTATAGAAAAGCAGCCCCCCCCCCCCAAAAAAAATAAAATAAAGATACCCACCTGGCTATCTTTGGTTGCGTGATGGTGGCCCCCCTAATTATGACATCCCCCCTTCCCCCGTCATTGGCAGATCAGAAAAGAAAATCCCCTTATTTTGCTCCCACATGGTATATGACCCTCTTTTTTTTTCTGGCCTCCCCCACAGTATATGACCCCACTTTTTTATGGCCCTCCACAGTATATGATCCCCCTATTTATGGACCCCACACAGTTTATGACCCTATTTTATACCTTCCCCCCCACAAAGTATATGACCCCTTTTTTAAAGCCCACCTACAGTATATGACCCCCTTTTTTACCCCGACACAGAACATCAGCCAAAATTTTTTACTCACCTGTCCACGCTGGCTCTGCTGCAGCCTACAGTGTGCACTGTAGCTGATGCTGAAGAATGCCAGGACGCTGTATGTAGCTTTGTGATGCAAGTGTAGCACTGCCTAGAGGTGGCAGTGGAGTGCGGCCAGGACCAGAGCGTGGACAGGTGAGTACACATTAGCTGCTTATTTCAAAAACACAATAAGTATTTGGGGGCACAGGATTAGGGGTTTGCTGGAAACTGCCATTATAGATCCCATGAATTTCAATGGGTCTATTCACATGGCACCATCAATGTCCATTTTGACAGACAAAGATAGTGCATGTCAGTCAATCTGTCAAAAAAAAAAAAAAAGTTAATAGACACACTGACTCCTCAAAACGGATGGGTGATGGCTGTCACACATCTGTTTCTCACTGTCCTGTGAATAACGCTTTGTGCACATGAAAGAGTGTGAAATCCAAGCATCTTATGGTTTTCCATTCCATTCCAATAGTTTTAGAGCAGGTCCTAATCAGGAATGGACACATGGACTCACCAAAATGGTCGTGTACATGAAGCCATAATCTGCCATTGCGCTTAAGTCTTATCTGGTCACTAGAAAGGGAAAGGAAGAGTAGGCAGCTATGTCACTAAGACATCCATATTGCTGTCCTTACATCTGTTTAGGATTTACATTCACGTCTAGTCAGCCCACAGTAGGTTATAGTATCAAATAATGTGAGTAAACTTTACTGGGGTGAACAAGCAGTTGAATTAGAAGCTTACTTACAATAAATATAGTAGATGTGTATATTTCTGCAGTTCACGTGTATGTTATATTGGCATTGTAAGACAACACATTAAAGCTCTGAACAATCAGAGCATAAAATCATTATAGCTGGAAGGTTAATTGTATAAAGCAGAAAGCCGCATATTCAGAAAGCGTATTATATACCTAGTGTAAATTCTATACATCACTATTATAGTATTTATTCTGAATAGCATGCTCGTAATGCAGTACATTTGTTGTGTCCTCGGTTTTGTATAGTATTATGTTGGACTAAAGCATTTTGATAAAGAACATGTGAGCAATATTCTTTGCTTTAAATACTGGGTTATTTATTCTCTTTTTAAATAAACTTTTATATACATTTTTAGAATACAAAAAGAATAATGGAAAGCGTAGTGACAGTATTGTCAACAGAATATACAGTATATTACAAGTGGGTGACCCGCTTCGCATGAACGTTAAAAAAAAAAAAAAAAAAAAAAAACAATTAGGGATTTGTTTTCGACGCGCTAATGTGGTACGTCATGTATTGTGGTAAATTATTATATTCTGGGGGTTTTTTCACGACCTAATATTAATGGCTTATAATAAAGCCATTAAAGAACTGGTAGCCCATTTACCAGTTTGGCTACTGTCGTCAAAATTGCTGGACTGTCTTAGAGGGACTTGTTCCATATATGACCTGTTCCCTACACTATGTGGAGTTGGGTAAATGCAGCATTCTATAATTCTTGCCAAGCTCTGTATTCTTTGACTAGATTTGACAGATTTACCTGCCCAAATTCCATCCATGTAGGAGCAGAGCAAAATTCATTTTCCACCTTTTCTATATTCTAGGGAAGATAATGTTAACTTGGCTCAGCTTCTGTCCATCAGCTCCATAATATTGGGTGCCAGTATTTCTATAGGTAATGGTTCCCAAAGTTTTGGTATCTTTTGTTCTCCAGATTACAATGTTTTATTGCTATAAGTGAAAAGTCACTGAATGAGATCCTAACCCAACCATTAAAGGGGTTGTGCAGGACTTCAAAAACATGGCTGCTTTCCTCTTCTTAGGAAACAACATCATATCCATAGGTCACATCGCCATACTGCAGCCAGATGTGAAGTCACTTCCAGAGGAACAGAAAACAGCCATGTTTTCTAATCCTGCACAACCCCATTAATATCAGCGGTACTCTGAGGTCATGCTAAGTCAGCCATGGGGGTTAAAATAACAAAAATGTGCAAACAGTGAATATTATTTTATCTGTATTTGTGTATCATATTTTGTGTGTTGGCAACACTTTTATTGACTGTATACGTCCAACGGCGCTGAAACATTTTGGTTGGCAAGCAAAGAACACATCAATTAGCGGCTGCATTTCAAAACATTACATGTAATGATCATCATCTCAGATACAAGATATATTCAGCCAAAAATTAGGGGAAAAAAATTAAATAAATAAATTTGAAAAAGTCCCTTTTTTATTATTGATATACATTACAATAGTTAAGGTCATTGTACACTCCCATAAGATAACTTTCCATTCTTAATGTCTTATTAATATGCTTAATATAGCAATCTTTGACAGAGAGAGCTCTTATGGATTGCTACTTGATATTGCTCACTATATACACTGCCTATAAACCTGAATGTTATGCTGGCCACTGCATTGATTTGCTGCTTGGTGGAGTTTCAATTCTGCCAAGTGAATAATCAGTATAAATATTCCTCTAGCCAAGGACACAAAGGAGAGCGGAGAAGCTGCATAAAGGCAGATACATAATCTCACATGAAAATAGATCTAATGATTTGTTTCAGTTTTCAGGACAGCAGGCTCCAGTATTTCAAAGCACCGCCAGAGCTTTATTGTCTTCAAAAGATCTTTGTGCTAAATACTGTATTTTGTTACCAGTTTGCTACATATGATTTCATTTATCTTAAGCAATTTCCAAATTGGTGGTTTTAAAGGAAATATATTGTTTTTATAGAATTACTTATGAATAACCTGTAAAAGTGCCAAGCCTGTTGGGCAACAACTGAATAAATTTAGGCATCTGCTCAGCAACAAGCCTGCTGGGAGATGTGACTACTTTCGATCTTCTCTCTCTGTAGGATGCCTCATGTATACAGGTGAATCAATCCAACTTCTGAGTTGTACGGAGATATAATATGGCACCCTTAAAAGTCTATGGGAGTATATAAAACCTATGTTTTTGATTTTTAAAGTGTAACTGTTTTCACTTTTTTTTACTATTGTATAGGGAGGGTTTTGCTGAACATTTTTGTAATATACTTTATTAATCTATTTTACTTCTTGTTAGTAGAAAAAAGACTCTAGTTCTCTCTTGCAATGTTCCAGCTAACTGTTGCCAGTGAGTCCATCTGATACACACCATGCATTGCCTGTATGTACAGATGTAGCAGTTGCCAAACCGAGTCATTTCCAATAGCTGTATCTCTGGATGTATACCACCTAGAACAATGGTTCTTGTGTCATAGGAGAACTCAGACTGTATCTGCAAAAAAAAAAAGTCAAGAATGTAAATTTTTGCAGCATAAACTGCTCACAAACCTTCACATGGCGTATATGAAACCAACACTCTGTTTTCTATTAACAGGAAGTAAAATAGGTTAATAAAGTATATTACAAAAATGTTCAAACACCTCCTACACAATAGTTAAAAAAAAAAAAAAAAAAAAATATATATATATATATATATATATATATATATATAAAATATATATATATATATATATATACAGTCATATGAAAAAGTTTGGGCACCCCTATTAATCTTAATAATTTTTAGTTCTAAATATTTGGGTGTTTGCAACAGCCATTTCAATTTGATATATCTAATAACTGATGGACGCAGTAATATTTCAGGATTGAAATGAGGTTTATTGTACTAACAGAAAATGTGCAATCTGCATTAAACCAAAATTTGACCGGTGCAAAAATTTGGGTACCCTTATCATTTTATTGATTTGAATACTCCTAACTACTTTTTACTGACTTACTGAAGCACAAAATTGGTTTTGTAACCTCACTGAGCTTTGAACTTCATAGCCAGGTGTATCCAATCATGAGAAAAGGTATTTAAGGTGGCCAATTGCAAGTTGTTCTCCTATTTGAATCTCCTCTGAAGAGTGGCATCATGGGCTCCTTAAAACAACTCTCAAATGATCTGAAAACAAAGATTGTTCAACATAGTTGTTCAGGGGAAGGATACAAAAAGTTGTCTCAGAGATTTAACCTGTCAGTTTCCACTGTGAGGAACATAGTAAGGAAATGGAAGACCACAGGGACAGTTCTTGTTAAGCCCAGAAGTGGCAGGCCAAGAAAAATATCAGAAAGGCAGAGAAGAATGGTCAGAACAGTCAAGGACAATCCACAGACCACCTCCAAAGAGCTGCAGCATCATCTTGCCGCAGATGGTGTCACTGTGCATCGGTCAACAATACAGCACACTTTGCACAAGGAGAAGCTGTATGGGAGAGTGATGCGAAAGAAGCCGTTTCTGAAAGCACGCCACAAACAGAGTCGCCTGAGGTATGCAAAAGCACATTTGGACAAGCCAGCTTCATTTTGGAAGAAGGTCCTGTGGACTGATGAAACAAAGATTGAGTTGTTTGGTCATACAAAAAGGCGTTATACATGGCGTCAAAAAAAACACAGCATTCCAAGAAAAACACTTGCTATCCACTGTAAAATTTGGTGGAGGTTCCATCATGCTTTGGGGCTGTGTGGCCAATGCTGGCACCGGGAATCTTGTTAAAGTTGAGGGTCGCATGGATTCAACTCAGTATCAGCAGATTCTTGAGAATAATGTACAAGAATCAGTGACAAATTTGAAGTTACGCCGGGGATGGATATTTCAGCAAGACAATGATCCAAAACACAGCTCCAAATCTACTCAGGCATTCGTGCAGAGGAACAATTACAATGTTCTGGAATGGCCATCCCAGTCCCCAGACCTGAATATCATTGAACATCTGTGGGATAATTTGAAGCGGGCTGTCCATGCTCGGCGACCATCAAACTTAACTGAACTGGAATTGTTTTGTAAAGAGGAATGGTCAAAAATACCTTCATCCAGGATCCAGGAACTGATTAAAAGCTACAGGAAGCGACTAGAGGCTGTTATTTTTGCAAAAGGAGGATCTACTAAATATTAATGTCACTTTTCTGTTGAGGTGCCCATACTTTTGCACCGGTCAAATTTTGGTTTAATGCATATTGCACATTTTCTGTTAGTACAATAAACCTCATTTCAGTCCTGAAATATTACTGTGTCCATCAGTTATTAGATATATCAAATTGAAATGGCTGTTGCAAACACCCAAATATTTAGAACTAAAAATGATTAAGATTAATAGGGGTGCCCAAACTTTTTCATATGACTGTATATATATCTATATATATATATAATTTGAAATGACACTTACATACAATATTGTGCCATGTAATTTTAGACAGCATATTACAAAGTTCTTTTCTTGCTTCTTGGGGAAAATATCTCCAGAATACTGGATAGCTCAATAGTATTTTTCTTTTTTTAAGCTGTGTTAAGTTGGCCTCACCCACAAGTAACTGAGATTTAATTTAATTTAATTTAAAGAGGACTTTCCACCACCTCCACCAATTCAAATTCTTACTTAATAGGCGTCATTCCACTGATTCTAACACAGTTGGAATTTTCTCTCTAGCCCCACTGTCCTGAGCAACAGTTCAGAGCTCCAGTACAATGCAGTCAGTGTCAGAGCTCAGAATCAAACCCCTTGCCTGCTCCTGCCGGACACCGCCCTCCTGACAGTACAGAGCCAAAATAGCATATTAAGAACCAAACACTAACAGCACTGATTACTCAGAAAAGGTGGGGGGTTAAAGAAAAAAAAATTACAACTGCTCAAAAATCAGTGGAATAGTACTGATTAATTGATGTAAAGCGCTGGACTTGTTGGAGATGGCGAAAGGTAGGTCTTTTTTTAAGTTCATCCACACAATGTGGATGAACCCTTGCCACCTTCCTGAAAGGGGGCATGACGAGGGGTGCCACCTGATCTATGATGAAGAGTGCCCCTTGTCATGAACAAGGTGCACCCTCCATCGGAGTAGGAGATATGAAGACTGAAGTTGAAAATGCCAATCTTCATAAATCTGCCCCTGTGAGTGTTATGAAATTACAGTTACTAGACCAGTCATGTTGGTGGAAAGCAGTAGGACACTGGGAACCCTAAACAATTGATAGTGGAGGTTCCAATGATGGAGGCCCAAGCAGTGTAACATTTATCACTGATTAAAATATAGCCTTTAAAATGATATATCTGGTTGTAAGATTATTATGTTTCATGTATAGATATATTTATAAGATACACACGTGGACAAAATTGTTGGTACCCCTCATTTAATGAAAGAAAGACCCACAATGGTCACAGAAATAACTTGAATCTGACAAAAGTAATAATATACAACTACATGTTGACAAGCCACAAAGCTTCTAGGAGAATGTCCTATGGACAGATGAGACAAAAAACAAAATTTTTGGCAAGGCACATCAGCTCTATGTTCACAGACGGAAAAATGAATCATATCTTGAAAAGAACACTGTCCCTACTGTGAAACATGGAGCAGGCTCTGTTATGTTCTGGGGCTGCTTTGCTGCATCTGGCACAGTGTGTCTTGAATCTGTGCAGGGTACAATGAAATCTCAAGACTATCAAGGGATTCTAGAGAGAAATTGCTGCCCAGTGTTAGAAAGCTTGGTTTCAGTCGTAGGTCATGGGTCTTGCAACAGGATAATGACCCAAAACACACAGATAAAAACACCCAAGAATGGCTAAGAGGAAAACATTGGACTATTCTGAAGTGGCCTTCTATGAGCCCTGACCTAAATCCTATTGAGCATCTTTGGAAGGAGCTGAAACATGCCATCTGGAAAAGGCACCCTTCAAACCCGAGACAACTGGAGCAGTTTGCTCATGAGGAGTGGCCAAAATACCTGTTGAGAGGTGCAGAAGTCTCATTGACAGTTACAGGAATCGTTTGATTGCAGTGATTGCCTCAAAAGGTTGTGCAACAAAATATTAAGTTAAGGGAACCATCATTTCTGTCCAGGCCTGTTTCATGAGTTTTCTTTAAAAATTCTATTGAAGCATGGTTGAAAAGCAATGTCTGTTTTTCATTTGCTCATTTTCATAGAATTTTTATATATTACTTTTGTCAGATTCAAGTTATTTCTGTGACCAATGTGGGTTTTTCCTTTCATTAAACGAGGGGTACCAACAATTTTATCCACGTGTGTATACCCCTGATTGTTAGAGAATGTCACCCTTTCCCATTTACTAAAACAGAAGCGCCAATAGTTGAGCGAAAGTCTGCACAGGTTTACTGCACACTTTGGTTATGATCTAAAGTCATCCAGAGCAGATAGTATTAAACGTAACATTAATACAGAAATTGTATTTTTTCACTGTCAAGATCTTCAATAAATGTATCCCATCCTTGTAACATTATAGGCATGTATTAAATGGGCCGATTTATTGAGTGCTCAAATTTATAGTCAGTTTCAATTCAAACTCTATTACTTTATTGTGACTTGAGACCAATCAAACAGAGTGATAGGGTCCAAGAACCATTTAGAAGTCATTTAGCTCATTTATAACCACGGAAAATATATTTTACCATTTCTGATGCTGTTAATGGATTCCCCTGTGGAGCCATTTTGAGACACTTTTTTTGTTCTGCTCTTCTGTTTGATATGTAATTGCTATCTTTGCATAAGTTGACCTGCAGTTTGAGACCATAGATCCTTTTATGCATAATGAAAGAAGTGCCTCATTATTATTATTATAACACATTTAGAGTTTGTATTATTTTCAGAGAAAAGGGACTTCAGAAAGTTGAACAGTAGAGTTTACCTTTTGTCTCCTAGCTTACAGTGCCTTGCGAAAGTATTCGGCCCCTTTGAACTTTTCAACCTATTGCCACATTTCAGGCTTCAAACATAAGGATATAAAATGTAAATTTTTTTGGTGAAGAATCAACAAGTGGGACTCAATTGTGAAGTGGAACAAAATTTATTGGTTATTTTAAACTTTTGTAAAAAATAAAAAACTGAAAAGTGGGGCGTGCAATATTATTCGGCCCCTTTACTTTCAGAGCAAACTCACTCCAGAAGTTCAGTGAGGATCTCTGAATGATCCAATGTTGTCCTAAATGACTGATGATGATAAATATAATCCACCTGTGTGTAATCAAGTCTCCGTATAAATGCACCTGCTCTGTGATAGTCTCAGGGTTCTGTTTAAAGTGAAGAGAGCATCATGAAGACCAAGGAACACACCAGGCAGGTCCGTGATACTGTTGTGGAGAAGTTTAAAGACGGATTTGGATATAAAAAGATTTCCCAAACTTTAAACATCCCAAGGAGCACTGTGCAAGCGATCATATTGAAATGGAAGGAGTATCAGACCGCTGCAAATCTACCAAGACCCGGCCGTCCCTCTAAACTTTCATCTCAAACAAGGAGAAGACTGATCAGAGATGCAGCTAAGAAGCCCATGATCACTCTGGATGAACTGCAGAGATCTACAGCTGAGGTGGGAGAGTCTATCCATAGGACAACAATCAGTCGTACACTGCACAAATCTGGCCTTTATGGAAGAATGTCAAAAAGAAAGCCATTTCTCAAAGATATCCATAAAAAGTCTTGTTTAAAGTTTGCCACAAGCCACCTGGGAGACACACCAAACATGTGGAAGAAGGTGCTCTGGTCAGATGAAACCAAAATCGAACTTTTTGGCCACAATGCAAAACGATATGTTTGGCGTAAAAGCAACACAGCTCATCACCCTAAACACACCATCCCCACTGTCAAACATGGTGGTGGCAGCATCATGGTTTGGGCCTGCTTTTCTTCAGCAGGGACAGGGAAGATGGTTAAAATTGATGGGAAGATGGATGGAGCCAAATACAGGACCATTCTGAAAGAAAACCTGTTGGAGTCTGCAAAAGACCTGAGACTGGGACGGAGATTTATCTTCCAACAAGACAATGATCTCAAACATAAAGCAAAATCTACAATGGAATGGTTCACAAATAAACGTATCCAGGTGTTAGAATGGCCAAGTCAAAGTCCAGACCTGAATCCAATCGAGAATCTGTGGAAAGAGCTGAAAACTGCTGTTCAGAAACGCTCTCCATCCAACCTCACTGAGCTCCAGCTGTTTTCCAAGGAAGAATGGGCAAGAATTTCAGTCTCTCGATGTGCAAAACTGATAGAGACATACCCCAAGCGACTTGCAGCTGTAATCGCAGCAAAAGGTGGCGCTACAAAGTATTAACTTAAGGGGCCGAATAATTTGGCACGACCCACTTTTCAGTTTTTTATTTTTTACAAAAGTTTAAAATATCCAATAAATTTCGTTCAACTTCACGATTGTGTCCCACTTGTTGTTGATTCTTCACCAAAAAATTAAAATTTTATATCCTTATGTTTGAAGCCTGAAATGTGGCAAAAGGTTGAAAAGTTCAAGGGGGCCGAATACTTTCGCAAGGCACTGTATATGGAATAAAGGAGACGTATTAGCCTTTATTTTATAGGTTTACCAAACTGCCAACCGGTTTAATACTTTAATATCTCATCCCCGAATAAATCGCATATGGCCTCATTTTAGTAACCACGATCACCTGAACTGTACCTGCCACAAGCAACTATCAGGAGGGTACTGCAGTGCACCTGATGGTGGTGGTAATTCCTCCAGGGCACTTCCATTTGAAGAGGGGTATTCTCCTCTTCTGAACCAGATGATAGTAGTGAGAAGGGCTCTGATGGTAAGAGCAGGAACAACCCAGGAGGTAACAGTGCAGTTGAACCAATGATGTAACTTTACTGAGGTAACAAAGAACCAATGCAGCTTCTTGGCTGGGAGTTTGAATATGGGTACTGGTACTAGACTTGATAAAAAGTAATAAATGTCAAATTAATGCCTTTTATCTCCACGCCAATATGACTATGTTCTGCCTCTCCTACTATGTATGGGAGCTGTATGTGAATAAGTCCCTCTGGTATCCTGTCTACTTTACGGTCTTGGCAGGAAGGTTCTGGAAAACCTCCACTTCTCCAATCTAGGCACTTCTCCTTTCTGGGGGCTTGACAGCAATTCTTCCATGTCTCAGGGCTGTAGCGATGGTACATGAGCACTAGTTCTGAAATGAGCCCAAAACTCTTCCCTCAGAGGCTGTACAGTCTCTCAGTATAAGTCTGCTCTGCTAGACTCAAGTGAACTAACTGACTCTGAAGAAATCCTGTCTCCTCCCTTAGCCCCGGCCAGCAATTGGCCAAGTAAACCAAGTCTTCCTGCAAAGGATGGGTGTACCAATTCCACAGTGGATTGCTCCTAAAATGGGGGAAACAACACAGCTGCGAAGCATTACAGTAGAAAGCAGAGGAAGCTCATTAATTTGCAGATTTATTTTATTTCGCTGTTATTTGTATAGCGCCAGCATATTCCGCAGTACAGACATTGAAAGTCATTGTCCATATATGATTTGCAGTATAAAATGGAAAGGCGGGCTACAAAAACAATGCAAAAAGTATTTTACCGTTTTTTTATCCACTTATGTAGCACCCAACATATACCGCAGCGCTTTTCAGATATTGTAATCACTTCCTCTCCCTATAGGGCTCACAGTATAACTTTCCTAACAATATGTTTTTGGAGTGTAGGAGAAAACTGGTGTACCAAGAACAAAACCTACAACTGCATGAAGTTGGTCAGATTTGAACCCAGGACTCCAGCTGGCAGTTATTTTAAAATAGGGTGGTGTCTCTCTGAGGCACTGCCTAGTTCTAATTCTAAGTGGTCAGCTATGTCTTCTATGTTATCTTGAGCAATGGTTTTGTTTGTTCATTAACCATTGGATTATTATTGGACTTTTGAAGTTTCTCTACAAGCTTTGTTGGATCATTTAATCTTTGGATTACTGCTTAATTCTGCTCAGTGAGCATTCAAGCCAAGTATTTTTTTTTTTTTTAGATTGACTTAATTCTGCTCATCAGCCTAAACTCTACTGTGCATCTGACTCATCTAGACTCACCTAAACCCTATAGCAAACTCTTCTCTGCTGTATTCATTCAACTGTGGATAAAAATGGTCGTGAAAAATAGATGAAAGTCTTTTTTTCATGGCAGTTTTGCATCCGTGGGGCAGACATTTTCACAGATCACTTATAGATAAAGAAGGACAAGAAGGTTTAAAACACACCATTTAACAAGAAATCTTATTTAATCAATAGCTACTTTTCTGCCAGTACATTGCTGATAACATATTTTTGAATTTTATACTGTCGTGTGGGTAAAACACATTCAAAAATTTATTAATTTTTCTTAGAATCTGTTAATTAAACTCAGTTTTCACACAATATGGGTTATTGCTCATTATATACACGTTTGCTCAGAAGTGTCTACAAGTCTGAACAGATGGTATTAACCAAGTTTGTTGATAATGTCAACAATGGGAATTAAATCATTTTCTATTTCTAAAGAAAACCATTTGATGCAATGTTGATGCTCTAAGCTGGGAAGCTGCTTGGCGTGAATAGCATAATAATCTCTAACAAGTTAACGGGTTTCATTTTGTTGCTATCCAGTATTTTAATTTGCTTTTTTTGTTGCTTTTGCATTCTCATTATTGTAATTTTTTTGTTTAGAGAAGAAAAAAAAAAAGGAAAATTCAATCTATAATAGCTCATTTTAGTTTCTGTTGAAAATATACTTATTCTGAGAGGCTAAACCGATACCAATAAGAATTCCAGAGATGTAAAAGTGACCAAGAAAAAAATATTCATGAAATTGGTTAAATAAAAATAAATGAGAAATTTAAATAAAAATTTTGTGATGAAAAATAAATAGTAAAATATTAATGTGAAACTATAATTTTAAATAATGGCAGATTTTCCAGGTTTTCACCAGATTTGTACATTAAATGAATCTGGCACCACAGCTGTTTCTCAAACTATCCAATTACCAATACTACTATTATTTGTGAATCTTTTACCTGTAACCCCTGATGCTCAGCCAATCCAGGGATCTGCCTTATTGTCATAGATACTGTGTCCACTCCTGGTTTTGGCTTATAAAACTACACCACAAACCGCCAAATAAAGATTATGGCACAGGTATGTTTAGACAATTTCGTCTAAGTTTATGTCACCTTTTGTTGGCTAACTTTGAGCCAGAATTTTATGACCCATTTTTAGTGCACTTTTGGAACATGTAAGCCATGCCACCTCTCTCAGAATCCAATTTGGAGTGTGGGAGGAAACTGGAGTATCAAGGGGAAGCCCACGCAAACACGAGAACATACAAACTCCTTGAAGATGTTGTCCTTGGCTAGATTCAAACCCAGGACTCCAGCGCTGCAAAGCATCAATGCTAACCACTTACATGCTTACCCTGAAACTCAACTCAGTTCACATTCATGTTACGAGAGAGTTGTTTCCACCCATGCTGCGCCACTTATACCAATGATCATATGAACTCTGCATGTTTGTATCTGCATATTAGTGATTTATGGAGGAGGGGAATAGGGTTAGCTGTGCATAAATTTCCATGTACAAGAATGGTATTTATTTTTTATTTTTTTACCTTTTTCTGATATAATAGACACACGACAACATCATCCACACGCTGCCATGCTTTTAAGGCGCCAGCGTGCAGGCTGCAGTACAATTTAATTACATCTAATTGAATTTTCTCTACTGCTAAAGAGAATGCATTTATATTGTGCTTATTCAAGGTATATATCACAATGTGGAGGACTCGCATGATTTTCAAGCAGCTTGAAAGTTTTTTTTTATGTTTTTCATTCCATAAAAACTGTATAATTTTGCCAATTTTCAGTGCATATAGCAACAACAATTGCTTGGTCAATAGTGAATGATAACAATAGCAGTATTCACATGAGGTTTGGAAATAATGAGTGCTTGCTGAATTTGTATTTCACTCTCACATTCCTGGCAAAGGTCCTGTGTTATTAGAATAATTACTGTTCCATTTGACATCAGTAAGTAATAACACCCATGCAAAAGGGCATACAAATTTCAGCTTCTATGATTTCTATGTTTTAGCTCTATTTCATAATGTATCGGTAATAAAAATAATTCTATATAAATCATAACCTGTGTCAAAATGTATCGGTCTATGTATAGCTGCATTGTGTGATGTGTGAAAGAGATATAACTTGAAGTGTATGGGCCCCACACCTATCATATGCCATTTATAACACTGGTGTCAAACCACATGACGTAGGGTCCTTTGGCATCTCCAGTCTTTAAGGTCCAATTGAAATTGCAATCTTTATAGCTACACCCCTGGTATAGGATTTTTACTAATGATCTAATGAACTAATGATCATGGATAATCAGAATAATAAGAGCTAATAAAACTAAATAATAAAACAATCATTTGCTTATAAAATACTACAAGTAAAAGTTTAAAGTTATATCAAGACACTAACTCCATTCATGAGTCTCCTAATTCACAGGAAACCGGTCTGGACTGCATACTGAAAGATACCATTTGTCCTACTTGATACATACAGTACAAACTAGAGATGGGCAAACCGCTTCGGTACGATCTGGGTTTGACCTGAATTGTTCGGTTTTCATCAAAACTTCGGATGAACTAAAATGGGTCTTCAGACCCAAGAGTATAATAGGTGGAGGCCCAAAGGAGGTGAAGAAAAAAAAAAATTAGTCTCACCTTCCCTCACTTCTTTAGGGCCTCCTCAAGGCGTCCAGCGCTCTCCTGATGATGGTGTCGTTATGCACACAGGGTCACTTCTGAGGCCCAATCACAGGCCTCAGCAGTAACCTTGGGCATATGACGTCACCGAGGACACTGCCAGATGATGCATGGAGTGCCAAAATAGGTGTGGGAAGGTAAATATAAATGTTATATATAGTATAGGTCCTTCACCTATTATATTCTCGGATCTGAAAATACCCCAGAGTATAATAATTTCACTTCCAGTTTGTACCAAACTTGTTTGACCCAGAACAAATTAGGAAACCCAAGCAACCCGAAACGAATCAACCACTTACCAGCATTCAAAAGTTATATAAAATTTATAAGCAACCCGGAATGCCCCTTAACTGACAAATGTCACTTTTGATGCCCTTATTCTGGACCGTTAAAAAATATACTGAGTGAGCTTCTGGCCTAAGGCGGCACTCTTCCAGGACTGCATCGGGATTCTTGTACAGCCCTGCACACATCTATGAATGGGGGGGGGAAACACTACATATGTGTGAAAACTATACACACTTGTGATTTATAGCAATCTCCTCATACACTGATGTGTTCAGGAACTTCCTTTCCTTTATTTTCATTTGACTGCAAGACCTTTGCAGAGAACATCATGTGATAACCAAGAAATCCTTGAGTAAAGGGAACAAGAAGTCTTATACAGGAACAGAAGAAGGGTCTGTGTAAGGTTAGGTTCACACCTGCACCTGATCTACATTCGGGTTTCTGTCCCCAAATCCGCTTAAAAAAAAATGAGGAGAGAAAAGTCCTGCTTGCATTTTTCCGCCTTTTTCGGGCGGAAACCCGGTGGACCCCATTATGGTCTATGGACTTTAAGCAGATATCCCCAAGCAAACCCGACGAACAGAAACCTGAACACAGTCATGAACCTAGTGTAAAGTATTTGTGTGCTAAGTGAGTAAGGTGTCTGTGTGTGTGTTTTGTGTGTGTGTGTGTGTGTGTGTGTGTGTGTAAAACATTCCCAGTAGCTTTATTTTCCTCAGGCATTGAGTTCACAAACAGAAAGAGGCTTTTCTTTTCAGCAGGACAACAACAGATCAGGCTGCACCAACAAAAGTCCAAAATCCATTAACTTAAAGTCCATTTAGCTCAAATTCATGTGCAGTCCAATATAACACAGTATTTTCTCTCACCCAACTGTATGATCCAGAGTTCTCCTGGTACAATCCTCCAGATCCAGCAGCAGAGCAGTCTCCACACAAACTGCTGCTCCAGACACTTCTCTCTTCCAACAGGTGAGGTCTTTAATCACCCTGCACATGTGGGCAGAGCAGTCTATAGGTTAACCCATTAAGAGCCAGTTAGGGATGTACCTTCCTTGCCAGACAAACCCCTTAACCGCTACATATACTGTACATATATATATATATATATATATATTTATTTGTAAGGAACAATGCACAGTACCACTTCTCTTATAATGTATGCTGTGTGTAATTCACAGTATTGGCTCTTATTCCATATTTTTCCATATTTAAGGGCCCTGCACTTTACCATGTCTGTTATCAAGTATGCTGGGTGTAATTCTCAGTATCGGCTCTTATTCTGTATATACATATAGCCCACAGTACCGCTTCTCTAGTCCTGTATGCTGGGTGTAAATCTCAGGATCTGCTCTTATTTCAGGGGATATTATGTAGGGAGCCCCTTTTCACTTTTCGCCTCACGCAGCATAAAGGTAAGGTGCAACCCTGTGCATGAGCAAAGAAACACTATATGAAGGGCAGGTAGAATTTCTTGTAGGCAGTGAAGGCAGCTACTGTATAAAACCAGTGTTTCTCATCTCTAGTCTTTACGTCCCCCAATTTCCAATACAAATAAAACCCTTACGGCAATTTGTGAGGCACTGACAATAATTATATCAGCAGAGCAATCTTAACCTGTAACTAACCCTTAACCTGACTATTCACAATACACAAGGTGCTTTTGAGACTGCTTAGATCTCGTCATCAGACATGGTACAGCAAAGCATCTAAATGAACACAAATATACAGACCGAAGAACCAAGGAGTGGCGTCATATCTGAACTAGATAAAATGGAATGAGCTGAGAAAGTAAGATAAGGCAGTATGAAAGTTTTATTGTCTCTAAATTGATGTAAGCTCAGAGAGCTGATGACCCCACTAACTATGATGAGCCCATTATCTCTGATGACCCCACTATCTATGATGACCCCACTAACTATGATGACCCCACTATCTCTGGAATAGATTTCTTAGATGTTGTAGCAAGACATATAGTAAACCCCTATAACAGATTCAGTCTTGTGTGAAGTGTGTCAAAGACAGCTATAAACTTATATTACCAGACTCTTCTGTCTCTTTGGGTTTTTAAATTACTCTTTTAATATCAAACCCATAATATTATGGTTGGGTCACAAAAATGTTTAGCCACAGATAATTATGTCTTTTTGTGTATTAGATGGTAATGAGCATAGCAAGGGATGATCTGGAAATATTGCGACAGATTTATTATGCCTTGTATGTCAGTTATGAGGCATAGAAAGATGGGCCTCCACCTATTATACTCTGGGGTCTGAATAAACCCCACAGTATAATATTCTTACATTCATATTTGACATAACCTTGGCTTTGCTTGACTTAGAGAACTAGACATTGGATTGAGAGGCTCCCAGTAGCCCCGAGAGTGTGCTATACTAAGTTTTAAGCCATTTTAAGGTGTGGTCCATACGAAACTTGTTCGACCCAAAAAAAAAATCTTGGACCCAAGCCACCCAAACCCAAAACTAAAAGAATCCTGAGGGGTTTGCCAACCTCTTCTCCCCTGCTATGCTACAGACAAATTTGCAACAGCACTCGGCTAGTGCTAAGATCACTACAGCTATGCCTGCTGTATATACTGCCTACAGGGTCTTAGCATACATTTTGATCAAATTGTGACCCCATCTGCCAATGACAAGGCAACCTCTTTAGCTGGGACCCTACACTATAAAGACTCATGTCTCTCTGGGCCTAGGCTGCCAAATGAAATCAGGGAAATTGTAGTTCAGCCATATAATTGTATTTCTCCTGAATTCATTTGGAAGGAGAACAATGATTCTTTTCCTGCCAAAATCAGCAGATCACCCAATGAGCAAGCATTTTCTCTTGCATCAGATGATTGTTGGCACTATAAAACAGGGCAATTGGCAGGAACAAGCACTCCTCAAAATTTAGTTCTTCCGGATCAACACTGTAGGATTATATGTTGGACTTGACGGCCCTCTCTCTTTTTTTTTCAACCCTATCAACTATGTAACTATTGTTTGATTCCAGTATATACAAATATTTCCTGGTGTTGGACACCCTGATGCACGGCTCATTACTGTTATGAGTAGTAGGGGTCTTCCTGCTGCTTCCTTTATTATTGTAAGTTCTTATACAGTGCCTTGCTTTTAAATCAGGGTTTGGTTATCACCTAGCATTGCCTGGTTATTTAGGGTGGAGTTGCTGATGGTTGAGCCTTTTGCTCCGCTGTTGTATTGCCTTGCCTGTACCGCTGGGTTGCATTCAGCTACAGTCACACCAGTATTGCTTAATGTCTGTTTGCTGTATTCATCCTCTCTCTCCTGTATGCCTATGCCATACATCTGTTATCCACTCCATTGTTGGATCATCTCCTTTTGTGACCTTGTGGCATTCAATTCCTCTCACCCTGCAATGATTTTATTCACATAGAGGAATTTGTAGAGAAATTTTAGGTGGCTTTCCACTTCAAATGTCTCTCCTAATTCTGGCTTTGTGGAACCCTTTGGCTTTCCGCCATGGGTGTCCTTGCTGAATAGCCTCAGACACAATTTGGGGCAGATAAATTAAATCTGTCTAAATTTTAGACAGTGCAAACTTAGGCTAGACAGTCTTAAATAGCACCAGATTTTCCAAAGTGTCTAATACTGGTTGAAAATCAAAACAGTATGGCTGCTTGAAAACAACAGGAGGAAGATTTAGCTGGAATTGGGAGCTGATTTTGTGGAAGAGTTGCCTAAAAATCGGCTCCAGATTACACTGTGTGAATGGCTTCTAAGTGTCTTGTTTTCTGCCAGCATTGATGCATGCTTCACTTTGTTTCTTCCAACCATCCGGTTGCTGTGCATTTCTGTCTTACTGTTAAGTCCTGCGGGTATTTCAGTATCATGAACCACAGTTAGGATTTGGGAAAGGTTACTTCAGTTTTATGTATAACCAGTATCACTTGCAAGATACAGCTCTGATATGTCTATTGTAGCTGTATCACATGTCTATCACATGAACATGGACAGATTTTTGTACACTGGAAGTAAACAGTAAATATTTCAATGGAATTATAGCAAACATAGATCCTTAAAAATATGAAGAATTGATACATACAATATATTGAAAAAGTGTATACATTTTATTATACAAAGAGTAACAATTATTTACTGAAACCGGAATACCTCTTTAAGGTCTAAGGTTTAGAAGAACTGTCTTCGAGCCATCAGAGGAAAGCCCCAAGGAAGCTTCTAGGTATATCATAAAACACTTCAAAGGGAACCTGTCATATTGATCTGCACAAGGCATCTATAGTATGTAATAGAGCATATTGTTATATAGTTTGTGGGAAAAGATTCAATATAACTTGTCATTTGTTGACCTAAATATCTGCTCATTCTGATCTTAGAAGTCCAATGGACAGTATCACCCATTGTTTCATAATTATCCTTCTATGCACATTATACCGAAATAGCTGTCATTCAGAGCGAAGAACCACACACTGGACTCCTAAGCCCAGAATGAGCAGATATTTGGATCAATAATTGACAAGATAAGCTGAATTTCTTCTCTAAAACTATATAAAAATTCCACTCAATGCGTTTTGCTTTATAACATGGTCCCTGTAACTATACATAATTCTTCAACTAAAGCTGCTTTAACATCACGTTCTTCATTTCAGGCAGGAAATATTTATCTTTTTTTATAAATCCATCAAAAAAAATCTGATCCAATGTATTTATTTGCATTAATTTTTCGTTTAAAAAAAAATCCAATTTTTTTTTCCTGGGTGGAATAGCGTACTTCTTCTATCCAGTTAAAAAACAGACTAGGAAACAAAATATAAAAATAAATTATACAAATTATTGCCACACTTTTTATTTCTAGAAGTATATATGACCATTAAACACATCTGTTTTATAATGTTTCTGTGTAAAAAACAGATGTGTTTATCGGAAAAAAAAAAATATGGTGTGAAAGCTGCCTTAGACTATAAAAACCTTTTTATGTAACATGTGAAAAAATAACATTTTGCATTTGAATATAATTTTGAAGCCAGGCCACAGATCATAATCAGGTATTCTTAGAAAAACCTATCTTCTTGAGCTCTTCTGCCTTTGGAGAATTTTACAACCATCTCGGATTGGATTTGGAATATAACAATTGCTGCTTAGCTCTTGGAGATCTAAATATAGAAGACTGTGATAATTCCCTTTGCATGTGAGGAACTGAAAATCAATTGCATTGTCCTTAAACAATTCAGAGATTCCTCAAATCCTAAACTCAAATTGCCTGTAAAGCAGTAATGGATTGGAGAACAAAAAGCCAAAGGCAATAGCAATGGATATCTTAACTACTTTCCACTACATTAACTTGCTATAGGAATAACATTTCTTTTCACATTGATGTTCAAATCACATAACTCTGAGGTGACAAAGAAAACAAAATTTCTATGCCCAAAGCTGTTAACTTAAAGGGAAAATACTGTATATTCCAGTAAGCTAGGTGTAGTTGAGGGAAAGAATATAGTTTGATTATTTGGATCACTCCTTTTATCCCCTTTTTAAGGGGACTGACACTAGAGTAAGGAAATCTAATTCCCTGAGGCCTTCTTCTTAGCTAGTCAGAAGATTGAGACTGTTTTATGCTAAGTTCACCTGTGGTAGAAGTTTTCAAAATCTGCTTTTGCGTTGTATTTTTACTCTTCGACATAAAGGGTTAATCTGCTGTGAAATTCTAATACATGTTTTATGTAACTATAAAAACACCTATTTTTGTGTCTGCCCCTGGAGCAGATATAGTAGGCTAATAGTTTTCAGCAGCTTGTGTGTCAGCTTTGCTGTGTAGATTGAGACAGAGTTAAAGGAGGATGGGGGATTTAATGACAACTCTAGTGCCCTGCTGAAGATCAAAAATAAAGCTGGATAGTAACACTATACACACATAAGACTCTGTATACATCTCCACTGTCATTCTCTGGTTTTTGTGCGCTACTCCACACTTCCTGGTTACAGAAACTGTGGAATTCCTCAATTAATTTGATCCCATTTATTGCAGTTGCCATAAAGCACATACAACCTGCTGTACTGTCAAGTGATTCCAGATTTAGGCCTGGGCCCTACGTGGCGTAAATGTCTCAGTTTTGCCACGGTGGAAACGCAGGAGAAAAAAAACGCTGCATTTTACAGTCACAGCAAGGTGGATGGGATTCTAGCGAATCCCATCCATACTTAGCAGAAAAATACGAGCAGCGGACATGCTGCGATTTCCAAAACTGTTGTGGTTTTGGAAATCGCAGCATGTCAATTATACCTACATAAATGCTGGTGGTATAATGGAAGCAGAAAGCACTGCAGGAAAAACCGCAATGTGTTTCCGCCACGGTTTTTCTCGCAGCACTTTTTTGCTGCGGCCCGCTACGTGGGGCCTTAGCCTTAAAGGAACATGTCATGTACATTTGGGATGCCAAACCACCAAGAGATCCTTATGAACTAGTTATTTGGTATGCCAAATCTCTTGCTAAAAAGTCCTTATATGGATTCATCTTTGGTAGTCCTGGATGCAAGTGCAGTTATTCACATTGGGCACATGCATAGTGATCCCGGTCAGTGAGTATAATTTTTTTAAACCCTGATACAGACAGTTTTAGTATAGGGATAATTGGAACACTGGAGCTGGTTACGGTTTAGTGCCCAAATGTATATGACAGGTTCCCTTTAACTGCCTTATCTAAATATCTCCTCACTGGTGTCCTGGAAACTTGGATATGAATGGAAAGTCACAGTCAGGGAATAGGAAATCAATTTCACACTCTTATGATGCATTTGAGTTTTGATACATTTTTTTTTTTGTATCTGCCACTAATCACATGTACAGTTTGACAGTAGCCCAATCTTTTCCTGACAGCAGATATTGGGAAAAATATGAAACAGCATGTTGAATTGCTGAGGGTGATAAATTACTGCTAGAGGAATCTCCCAATAACTTTCTGTTCCCCAAAAAATTTACTTCACTGTTTCTAAATATTGACTCACTGTAGAAATATAGAGTAATTTATTTTTTTAGTAAAATGTTAAAGATTAAATTAATAAATTCTGGCATAGTAACTTCTAGTCTTTTGACTAATATTGATGTGATAATTTTTTAGGTGATAAATTACTGCCAAATAAATCTCCCAATAACTTTCCTTGTTCCCCAAAAAATGAACTTCACTGTATTGTATATATTCATTCAATGTAGACATCTAATGTAGATTATTTTTTAGTAAAATGTTATAGAATTAAATTATTACATTCTGGCTTAATAACTTTATAGTCATGTGACTATAAATAATATTTCAGAAGACAAAAAAGCAGTTTGATTCCGATTTCTTCCATTTCATGTCGGTTCTCACACAAACATTAAACTGAGATTATAGTCCTTTGAGAAAAGAGAATGACTGAAGTACAGAGTAAAAAGATACAAGAAAACCCAATTCTATCTACCATCACATAGCTGCAGCCTGTAACAATTCTATTTCTTTCAGATAAGATGATGGTTTTAAAGTGCAAAGTAGAAAATAAAAAAGGCAATTTAAAACTCTGATATTTTAAGTGGGTATCGGTAAAGCAATATACACTTGTCTATAGTCCCATTTACTGTAGATCTAAATTACTGACATTATTTGGAAGTGTAAAAAACATAAGAGCCATAAAGTCACTTGAAATGTTAATTTTGTGTTTGAGAAAAATATTGCTATTGTAAAACAAAAAATAATATTTATTATGTATGACTTCCAATTTGAGAGCGTAACTCCAAAAAAATAAAAATCAAATACATTTATTGTTTTACCTACTTTTGTTTCTTTTAACCCCTTCCTGACATCCGCTGTACTATTACAGCAGATGCGGTGTCTTTAAAGATGACAGCCGCTCTGCTGCAAAGCAGCCACCATAGCTATTGGGTCTCCTCTGTAATGGACCCAGAGCTAATGGCCGTGATTACAGTTCACTTTGATCACAGGCATTGCACTGCAGTGTGATACCCCAAAGTAAAAAAAAAATGCCCCGGTTCTGTACCTTTAACATTGCAGGTCCGCTCCCATGCAGCAAGATCGCAGGAGTCGACCTGTTCCTATGACAGCCGAGAGCCTTATGAAAGCTCCCAGGCTTGTTATAGGAATATTACTATATAATACATTTTATTTATATAGCGCCAACATATTCCGCAGCACTGTACAATTTGTAGGGTTCAAGTACACACAAAAAAGATACATTACAAAGAAATAGTCAATTCACACAATGGGACTGAGAGCTTAAAATCTATGAGGTAGAGGGGGTGACACAAGAGGTAGCAGGGGCGGCATCAGAGGTAGCATTGCTTATACAATGGTCAGACAATTTTGTAATAGAGGTTACTGTCATTACACATATATGAAGCTGTATGAGCCGTCACCAGTCATGTCCTTTAACGTGCAGATGGTGCCTGGACATATAAAGTTAGTCTGAAACAGCATCATATCCTGTGAGGTAATGTGGAAGCGCGAACAGAGCAGGTTTCGTTTTAGGGATTCTAACTACGGAAGGGTTTACATTAGGAATTGTGATAGGCCTGTCTGAAAAGATGTGTCTTTAGTTTGCGCTTGAAGCTGTAGAAATTAGGAGTTAATTTGATTGTCAGGGAAAGAGCATTCCAGAGAAGTGGTGCAACTTAGGAGAAGTCTTGTATACGAGCGTGGGAGGTTCTGATAATAGAAGATGTTAGTCTTAGGTCATTGAGTGAATGGAGAGCACGGAGGTTGGTATATGACCAGCCTCAATAATAATGTAGCAAATCTCCCATAGACTGCAATACAGTTGTATTGCAGTCTATGGGACTTGCAATCAAACAGATTTTCCCGTATGGTGAATGCCGTTGCAGGAAAAATAAAAATAAAAAAGTGCCAAACCGCCGATTTTGTTTGCTTTTTCACCTCTGATAAAAATTGTAATAAAAAGTAGTCAAAGCAATAGACATTCCCCAGAATGATATAACTAAAAAGTACACCTGACCCCACAAAACATGATGCCCTATGCATTCCTAAAATATAAAAAAGTTACTGGTTATCGTGACTTTAAGAAAAATAATTTTTTTTTGCAAAGATTTGGATTTTGTTAAGGGGTTAAAAATGTAAATAGAACAATATAAATTTTGTATCCCTGGAATCGTACCGAAACCTAGAATACAGGTGACATGTCATTTTGGCTGCACAGTGAATGCCATAAAAATGAAGCCCGTAAGAAAGTTGCACAAATGCACTTTTTCTCCAATTCCACCCCATTCTAAATGTTTTTCCACCTTCCCAGTAAATTGTACAGAATAATAAATAGTAGCATGAAGAACAATTTGTCCCGCAAACATTAAACCCTCATATGGTTCTGTGAACGGAAAAATAAAAAAAAAGTTATGGGGTTTGGAAGGCTGGGAGTCAAAAATGAAATGCACAAAGAATTTTTATTTTCCTCTATTTTCATTTTTGGATTGTTTTATAATTTATTACCATGATTATGGGGGCAATCATCTTGTCTGGGCTGTGGCTTTAGGAACAAAAGTTTCAGAAATTTGCTTTTGAGCAGGCAACTGGGCATAACCAAGCCGAGAGAATAATAACAAACCACTTATTTGTATAGGAGAGTGTTGTGAGCATGCTCTGTGGCAGGATATGTTCTTCACCTGTTGTCAATAGTATACTCCTGTGTGCCTCAAATTTTGAGTTGTTATTCTAGTGTTAAAATATTACTAATGGACAGTTAGGTAAGCTGTATGTCACATTTCTGTGTGCATGTTTTTCATAAACATCTACTGTATTTTACACAGGTGAATAAACTGTGGGACAGATGTCATAGGATATTAAAAGAAAAATGTACCACTTATTCCCCTGTTCTTCCAATTATCTGTTTACTAGTATTTAGAGCTGTATACTCATATGACTCCCTGGGTCATCGATTATAATTTATTATACTCTGAGGTCTGAAGAGATCCCAGAGAACGATAATGATTCTTGGGTGGCATAACCTCCAAGATTTAGATTTGGCCAAACCCCAAGTTTTTCAAAAGTTGGAACAAATCTAGCTTGTTACAAAGTTGTTCTCTTTTCTTTAGCCATAATCAGTGCTGGTAGTAGTAGTGGCATGCCTGTGATCAGCTTTATTTTTGGGGGATTTTGTGAAGACTAAAGACTGAAGGAAGTCTTGAGTCTTTAATTAGATATTTCCATACAACAGTCTCTGCAGATAAGCTGTTGTATTACAGTGATTCCCAAAGTGGTCCAGGTGGACCCCCAAGGGTCTACGGGAGACTCGACGGGGGTCTACGTTAGATCTAATCTTCACATTTTTTGATGAGTTTTGGGAATTTGGTAGAAATGTAGCAGCAGGGGGTCCACCGAAACCAGTAAAATTTTGAAAGTGGTCTACGAAAAATAAAAGTTTGGGAACCTCTGTATTACATGAACATTTAGACAATTGTTAGGGGATCTCCATTCTAACTCCTCTAGATCCGGGGATCACTTTCTTTGATGCAACTTGTCTTCACGAGACAACTCGAGTTGCCTTCATGAGACGAGTTGGTTATAACTATTGAAGATTCAACTGATAATAAACTGTAAGCACAAGATGCATAAGCAGCTTTCATTCAATATACAATATGTTGGCTATTTCCATGTGTGACATTTCTTCCAGAATATTCATAGATGATGGATTATTGTGCATTTGCTATTATCAGTTTGTGTTTCTTAAATGGACTTTGATTAGTTATAGAAACATTCCCGTTGCATCTTCATATTTCATCCTCGCAGCTTCCTGTGTCATTTCTTCTTTTCAGGCATCACATATTGGCATAAATGTAGTAACAAAAGAATAATAATGAATTTTCTTCTACAAACCAATTTAGCATGAAATGTGCTAACAGCTTAGAAAACATGAATTAATCATGACAAAGAGCATGTCAACATTTATAACACTTGTACTTTTTCTCCGGAGGACAAGAATTGGATCCTGTGTACAGACTTTTCCTATATGAGATACTAAGGATGTCATTCCATGTACAGTATTTAATTATTCATTGGTACAAGTGGGAAAATTCATCTCAATTTACAAGCAGATTATCATTTGCTCCTTTATTACTTTATCATTCTCTCCTTTGTTACTTTATCTTTGCTTATTGTGTTGTTGTTATCAAACAGCCTTAATGGGAGCCAAAACTGTAGAAGCAAATTGATAACATTTGTCATTCCTATCACAGCAGTAGTGAAATCACTCTAAGACTTAGAAAATGAGTTTATTGTCAAGAGTATGCAAAGGATTTGCGAGTCATCAAGTTTTCCTTGTGATTCTATTGTTAACATATTGTTATTAAAGATCATGCACATTTCAATGCACAGAAAATGTACAGCAACACATGAAGTCGCTTCAGTCCTGCTTATAGACCGATAGGCACCATATGTGCTGCCATAAGGTGCCTTTGTAAAGTGCTTTCATAATTCAGAATGCAATGGGGCATGCCACAGTTTTTCATATGGATTATGCTTCCTGTTATGTAGCTTATATCTCGGTTGTGGATCCACATGGCTGCAGCCTGTGTCTATTACCTAGTGGTAACAGACACTGATGTGCAAAAAGGATTGGCATGGTCAAATAGACCATAAGGTGTAGTCTGAGCCAGTTGTCAAAGCCAGAAGCTGAACTACAACTCCCAGATGAGGTACCTGAAGGCAAGACAGAAGAATAGTCATGAGTAGACTGAGGTCAGGAACAAAAATTAGCAGACAAATTCAAGGCACTAGGTAATAGGCAGTTCAGGAGCAGAGTTATGGTACAGGCTGTCAATGTAGAGATATACTGTAAGAGGATAGAGGCAAAGCAGGACAGAACCCATGGTTATTGATTAAACAGACGCTCATTGGGCGACAGACATGCATACTTACCCTCTCTGCCTACTTAACTCTTTACACTGTAACTCATATCCGCTCTCTATTTGTGCCCAGATTCTCAACTTCACACCCCCCACAAACATCCCCCCCCCTGCTTGGTTGCTCTGTTATCTCTGGCCATGTCCCCTTCATCCCCAAATCTCCCCCTCTGCCTCTCCATGTTCTCTCCCTTCCCCATTTATAAATAAAATCCGAGAAATGAGAACGATGGAATATATAGTATGACCAAAATGCAGCCAGTGGGAGATCTAGCTTCAAGACAATAGAGCACACCACAGAAGGAGTTAATAAATACAGGCTAAGGCTGAAGCCCCACATTGCAAAAATGCAGCATTTGGACATGACATACGTTACATGTATGGATATTTACTGGACTAGAATTACTATGTAAAGCTGTATTTACCCCACAGTAGTCACTGCAGAGGAGTTGTATACCTAGACATGGCTCCTGCTAACAGCTGTCCATCAGGGGAATGTCAAATTTGCAGCCATCATCTGTTCTCTTTTTGAAAAAGGTTTGTCTTTCTAATACACCCCCCTTAGGGGTCTGTTCACACTATGCTTGTGGTGACGTTTGATATGTGGTCATTGTAAAGGGAAACAAAGAGTGGTATAGCAAACACATACAACTGGCATGCAGCTGCTCTATGATCGTTGTGCCTATGTTCTGAAGTAATATGTCATCAGTAAGTAATGTAATGTGTTGTAATGTAATGTAATGTAATGGCTGTCTTCTTTTAGGTGTTGTACCATGGAGGCAGTTATTTGGTGTGCCCTGTGGTATGACCCTGTGCTGGATGCAGTGCGACGTTTAGGTTATGTCAGAGCAAGGACTTGCTATATAAGACGAGTTCTTGTAACTTTAAGGGAATTTGCCCATTTGGCCACATTTCGTTCCTGTTCTGTGCATGTTAACTCAGAAAGCAGCCTACCACGTCACGAAGCACCAGAAGACTGTCTGTGAGTGCGAGTGGGAACAGCCTGTGGGACTAAAAGTATCACTCGCAACCTTGTGTGAACTGGACGTAACTGAAGTGGTTGCTTTGGAGTACTTTAAAGTTTTTTATTTCATAATCAAGGCCAGCATAATACGGTCTTGGTATACGAGTTGTTCTGCATGGCTACACTGCAACACCAACCTATGTGGATATGACTTATACACACTGTGCTATTGATCCATGCAAAGTTTATTTAAAGGTTAGGCATGCTTTATATCCTTTTACATGATGTCATGGATGTATTGAAATAGCTAGAAAAGATTAGTGCTATTATCTGAATGATCGTTATTATATGTTAATTAGAAAAGCCATGGCCAGCGGTCATAAACAGGAAATTCCCTGAGGAAAAGAACAGTCTTCTGATGTTAGTAATGATATGATAGAAAACCAAATCTGTAAAAAAAAAAAAAAAAAAAAAAAGGGGTACGGGAAGTTATAACCTCCTATTTACATGGACATATATCTTGGTATAAAAAAACTGCTCAATGCCAGTTGTCTGAATGCAGTAGATTAACTGCTTCCCTTATGTCGAAAAATAGAAAAATAAACAGCATAAGGTTCAATAGCAATTTCGGTATGTTACCTGAACAGTCCAGTTTACCTCCAGACCCTAAGATATAAACAAATAATGAAATGCACATATAGTTTGCAAGGAAAAGTATGTGAAATACCTGGATTTCTGCATTGATTACTAATAAAATGTCTCAATTATAGACAAATACAATCTAATAACACACAAACAGTTGTATCATTCACGTGTATTTTATTGAGCAATTCCCACTCTGAGTAAACAGGGAGAAAAGGTAATTGAATTTCTGAGGTAATGATTTATACAATGACTTCTAATTGGCAAAGGTGTTTCAGCTAAGGGCATGAGATTAAAAGTAGTTCTTTACCCATTCAATAAAGGAACAAAATCTGGTTACTAACAAATCTTCTCAAGAGCAGATTTTATTGATAACCAATGCAGAAAATCAGATGATTGAAAGAGTTCTCTTACTTTTTCTTGCAACTACAGGTATATTCCAATAAAGTATTGGATCACATATACAATTTGATACAGTGGTATATAAACATTAAAAATAGTTGTTAACTAATTATATAATTAAATTAACTTATACAAGTTAATGGCTACACATTCAGTTCCATTTGATGGAATTTGATGGTGCAGAAACTCTAACAATTCAGAATAAGACTCATACCAAACTATTTTGACAATTTATTGTTCTGAGGTGGTCTAAGTACTTTCAATGTCTCCCATTCTGCACCTCTGGTCATGCTGCCATGCCACATACTGGGCTTTTCATTCACCCACAGCCCCTGATGAATCTAATGAGAGGAAATGTGTTTGAGTAGGGGCACTTAGGGCCTCAACCACTATTGTTGGATTGTCCTTTTGAGGGCAATTAGGGTGAGAGCAGTGAAATTTTTACTTTACCCATACAGGCAGATCCTTCCTGTATCCAATTACTACTTTGGGTGAGGGACATTCAGAGTTTCAGCAGACCATTGAGTTGAGGACAGCTGGGGTAAGAGTAGGGTCTGTCACTTATCCCTGATGAGGAACACTTAGCACTGTTGAGCTGATTGTCGAGCTATCTTTTGATGACAGTTAGAGCTAGAGAAGGGTGTAACATCTCTGCCTGTTCAGGTCTCTGCACCACCCTCCGCCCGCACGCGGCAGCGCAGGAGGCGTGCTCAGTTTGATTCCTTGTTTAAGATTCTTGTTGCTCAGTCTGAACACTGTTCTAGACTATAATTGATTTTCTACCACACCCGTCTCAGCACCTTGATTTTCCTCTGCTCCACTAATAGTTAATCTCAGCCTTGCCTGTGTGATTGACAGCCTGTCTACCAATCCAGTCTGGGGCAGGTCCTGACTTTCTATAAACAGGTTGTCAGCCCTCACATGCTTGCTGGCTATTGATTCTGTTTTGTGACTTGTCCCTGCTAACTCCTTTTCTGCTATTCCCTGAATTCCTATTTCTGACCTCTGGCTTTGTTTTTTGACTATTCTCTTGGATTGTGATTTTGTACTGCATTGCTCGACTGTTACCGACCCCTTGGCTTGCTCACTCTGCTTCTGTGTTGTTTTGTCTTGTCCTGTTCTGTGTGACACTTATATTAGGAAGGGACTGATCAACCAGTTGCTGGCTGTCACCTAGGACAGATCGGGCAAGTTAGCCAGGGACTGTGGGGGGTTCAGCTTTAGGGCTCACTATCTTGTTGTGCCCCTTCCCCCAGGGTTCTGCAGCGGCATTGGGGAATTGCTCAACTGGCAATTCCCTTGCAAAGGGTTTTCCTTATAAGGATCTGGTTCTACCTCAGCAAACCTCTCTTAAGTGTCGCTAGCTACCTGGGAGGGCAAGAAGACCATCGAATGGTCCTTATCAGGACAATTAGGGCTAGAGCAGGGACTTTGTCCTACAGGGATTTGTTTACACCTGAGCACAAACCCATGACTATAACCAATAGCCCTGAGACTCTAGAAGCCCTGCCAACTGGCGTCATAATCCCTGCCCTAGTTTTTCCATCACCACATCATGTTACGTACTCTCCTTCAAACCTCCCAAGAACAAAATATAAGGTTGGGGAGGGGGGATATGTGGAATCAAGCTGAGGGCAATTTATGAGAAAACAATTTGTTTTGCTTGCTTGTCTACAATAATAAGTTAATTGGTTTAATAAAGGTTATGTTTTACATACCACTTATCTTTCTGTGAAGATATACTAGATAAATTAAACAATTACCTAATAAACTGACTCATCCTAAAATAATAAATGACCTGCTTAAAATTAATTGAACCATCTTTTTCACCCCATTTAGGGGCTTACATTACAGAACCCCTATGGTGCTCATAAATGTCAGGCTATTAGTGCAGACAGAAACTGATTACAGTGGTTGACTATCTGTTGGAAAGTCCTATAGAGATAAATGGAGAAGCAGTGCATATGCTTGTCTTTCCACTGCATATACAGGGCCCCCTCTCTCACAATTGGTGTTGGTCCCAGCAGTTGAACCCCCACTAATCAAACACTTGATAAGTTGAAAACTTGGATCAATCACTTTAATAATTGTTTTTTTTGTTTCTATATTCCATGCTCTAACTTCTAAGTAGCTGGGTAAAATTTACTATTCTGTTTTAGTTACTGTAAGCCCCTGAATGGGGTGTACATAAATAAATTGATTGCAGAATAGGTGAATATCTTATTTTAATATTATTACAACTTGCAGGACAACCAATAACCCAATATATTTGATAAGCCATCTATGTCTCTTACATTTTTTAAAAGGGAAGTTTAATTTATTTGCTATGTTTACTTAATTTATTTGCTGCGTTTACTTGATTATCGTTTTTGCTTTTTTTTTTTTTACCTCACATGATTAGTTTTTGCTTTGAAAATAATATTCAAAAATGCAGTTTATGATACGACTAAATGCAACATTTTTGGTAATATTTTTACTTAACCACTTCAGTACCAGGCTATTTTTCCTGGTTCAGGACTGGACACATTTTTGGGTTTTGAGGACTATTTTTTTCCTTTGGGTTATTAAAATAATTTTTGGGTTTTTTTTGGTGATCAACAGGGCTTTATTTTTATGTTGGTTTTATTTTTTTCTTTATTTTAATATCTGAGAAAATGTAAATAAAAAAAGGAGTGTAAGTCTGAGGCCACACATTGCCAAAACACAGCTTTTTTTTGTTGCAGATTTTTTTTGTGGTTTTCTGCGTTTTTTTGAGTGAAATCCAGGAGAGCTTCCTATATATTTCCTATTCCTTTTGTAGTCATTGATCGCTTTGGCTCAAAAAACTGCAGCAAAATCTGCAACACAGGGCGGGGCTAGAACCTGTGACAGGTGGGTGGTTGTGGTGGGGGTGGATTCTTTTTTGTGTTAATAATAATAATAATAATAATAATATATAATATATATATATATTTTTTTAGACATTGTCCTCCCACCCCATAAGTTCACAATGGGGGGGGGGGCATTTTAACTTTTTTTTTTTATTTTTGATGATTTCCCCTGTAACTGGGACTGATACATACATCCCCAGTTATAGGAGGAATACAGCCTCGTATACTGCACTCCATAACTGATCTGACCCAGCAGCTCTCGGAGTTCCTGTCTCCATAGTGGTCATGTGACCGCCAGGTCAGAAGGGAGCCACATAATCTAATCCCACAGCTGCACAATTTCATTCAGCAGGTTAACCTTGCATACAGGTACATCCTTGTATAAAATCTATGTGTGGTCCGAAAGTGGTTCAAGTGTACTGCCCATTATAGAACAACTTCTCATAAATGAAGAGCTCAGGTGAATATAAGAAACTTTGTAATATATTTTGCTAAAGAAATATATTTCGTTTTTTATTTATCAGGTTGAGGTACTTTTTACATAGAAGTCTATACAGATATACAGACTGAATAAAGATAAGGAGGAGGAAATCAGCCTAATAAGTAGAGAATGAAACATATTTCTGTAATAAAGATATATTACAAAGTTTCTTATATTCACCTGTACTATTCTTTTATGATAAACTGTTTTATAAAGTGGAGGTACACTTTAAGTCATGCAAACAAATCAGTCTAACCATATGCAGCATAATAACTGTAGACATTCACTAAAGCAATGGAGAAATAATGTACTCAGTGGAAGCCTATGGATATGCCACGAAGGAGCCACTCTGCTCTTTGTAAATGTCACTTATTATCTACAATGAATAATTTATTCTCAACACGCTGCCATTACTTTTGTGTAAATGAAATGTCAACCACATTTTATAACTTGTAAAGGGATTAAAAAAGATATTTCTGGCACAATAAAAATTCCTCCCATGCTTTTATTACGAGATTCCCCCCAAAATTAATTATATCATTGCAATGAGGCTCCTCGACAATATGAAACCAGTAAATGTCCTAGGAATTCTCCACAGATTTCATTAACTAGAATAAAACGGGGCATATCTGACAGCCTGGATCTGGAAATTCCAATTTAATGGAACATTAAGCAGTCATGTCTAGTGAACCATCATACAATTATTATCACTGCTACTTTTATTGGTTGGGAAGAGAATAGATTCAATTTTACATAAAATGTTAGTTCAAAGTCTTCTATGTTTTAAAATTGAAATACTCACAAAGTGACCAGGAGCAATGGAAGCAATGGAACTCAACCCATTTATTGTTTCAGATGAATAATGTTATGATCAGAATAACAATCAACATTTTGTAAGCGTTTTGGTTTTATGTTCTGAAAAGAATTACAAATAATACTAAACATACTAGGGAAGATTTATTAAGACTAGCATTTGGTATGCTAGTCTTAATAAAGACCCCGACTGGAGAAAGGTGCATCTGAATCATCAAGAGGCTCCAGACTATAAATGTCGTAGAATTGCGGTATAACATAAGCTAGAAAACTGGCGTGAGTTATAATAAATATGGTGGCCCAAGGTGTCCTCACCCTAACTCGCTCCTCTCTCCACTCAACCTATATTTGAGTAAAATGGCGGGCAAGGCACAGGGCTGGGGATGTAATGCATGTTTGGTGCAAGAAAGGGACATGTGCCAAAGATGCCCCATATCACACATGTACCCCAGAAAACCGGCATAGATGCATTGGTAAATCCCCTCCACTGTATCAATATATTGAAAATACCACAGCACATATAATTTGAAAGCAACCATTGAGATTTCATCCAGCAGTGGCAGGTAGCTGCTAGCCCATGTCACTGACCATCCTAGGTAGGACTTGATGAATGTCTATACACATTTAGAAAAATAATATCCTTCGTTATTTTAAAATTATAAAATTTAAATTTGGTAATGTAATGTAATTTCTCTTTTGTCTGCTATGGACATCTGGATATTACATTACTATACTTTTGTGGCCAACACATTATCCTAATTTGTCTGAAATCAATTAGAAATCAATTAGAAAAATTGCCAATTGTGGACATCTTAAACCAGTTGTATATTAAAATAACCGTCTAAATAAATTTACCATCATTTTTAATGATCTCACTACAGATACACAAGACATTATAAGCCTTTAAGATCAATATGTCACAACTTGATAAACTACCATCACAAGCAGCAACAGCAAATTGAGTTTTGACCTACTTACAAAGTTACATTGAAAGGGATGTGATTTTATGTGGATTGAAAAAGTGTAAAGTGTCAACAACTATTTACTTACAGTAGATCAGTTTTGGAATTGGAAAGAATTCTATTAAATTGATCTATTAAACTCATGCACTTGATAGTCTCTTATAAAGAAGAAGCATTGTTGGATATATGTACCAAATCAAACAAGCCCTGGAATTTGTACTTACATTTGTGGATTGCAACCTTTTACAGATCTTGATGTAAAATTGAAAAAAATTGCCAAATTGAATTAACCATTACAGAACTAAAGTGATGAAGTGTGCATGTTTTTTTTTTCATAACTATAAAATTAATATGGTATATACCTGGAATGGACAGGAAATAAAAGTCTTGACTTTGCGATCTATTTTACTAAAGAAAAATAACAGACACAATACATAAGAAAATCTGATGACTTTGTGGCTCAAACCAATACCAATATGAACTTGAAATTTACTGTTACTCCTAACAAATTGGAAAAAAAAAAATCCTGGACATTATGCTGAAAGGACAGAACAATAAAATCAAGTTCTTGCCTTATAAGAAGCCTACATCTACAATTTTTTTTTTTTTTACTTTGATCTCATGACACCTATCTCATGTCTTCAAAAAAAAGAGTTGAAGAATTCCTATGCACTAAAAGCAATTGCTCTGACAACATTTTTGGGGTTATCCACACAAATCTTTATTATAATCTGGGGTTTCTTCAGACCCAACAGTATAATAATCGGAGGCCTAGGGAAGGTGTGGAAAAAAAAAAAAAATTGTCATACTCACTTTTCCTCATTTTTCCAGGCCTCCATCATGGTGTCCTGTCTTTTTTCCCGGGTATCCTTTGGCTTCTTCTTTGACATCAGCGATCCTGGATCACCACTGAGGTATGTGATTGAGTTGTCATGTGGGGGCATCGGCGTCATGATGTAGAGCGTCAAATCATTATGACTTCAATGTACTCCATGTGATTGCAGAGGCCCAATCAGAGGCTTCAGTGGTGAACAGGGGTTGCTAATATTAAGCTGGAAGATGCCATGGGCACCTGGGTAAAGAGATGCTGCAGCCGAGCCAAGCCATGGAAAAGTGAGGAAAGGTGAGTATTTTGTTTTATTTTTACACCTTTTCTGGGCCTCTTTGAAGAGACCTGAGAGTATAATAACAGCACTTCCTGTTAAACGCAGCTTGTGGGCGAATCTCATGAATATTTGCGATATAAATCTCGGTAGGTTTGTCTATCAATAATGGTAAACAATTGTATTATATCAGCAGTTCACAGATTCCAAATGTGATCTCACTGTAGCTCACCTGACTAAAAACCCCTAGAGGGTTTTTGCTACATCTTATGCAAGTTTCCAATATGGGACTGTTACAGTATATCTATACTCAAAAACATCAAGGAAATGAAAGATCAACTCCAGTCTTGTACATGGCCTAGCGTAGTATTGTAGCTCAGCCTCATTCAAGCAAAGAGTAGAGCTGTTTCTGGAAATAGTCTATACTGTATGGTTTTATTCATTTTAGTGCATTTATAAGTGGAATGGTAAATTTGGATGGAAGATTTAACATATATAATGAGAAATGTCACAGGAAGCTCAGAGCATAGCTTAGAAGTCAGAATCTGAAGCAATAACTGGAGGTGTGATGTGGCCATCTAATAAAGAGATGTCTTTAAGGCTAAGGCCCCACGTTGCGGAAATGCAGCTTTTTTTTGTTGCAGATTTTGTTGCCTTTTTTTGAGCCAAAGCCAACAATGGCTACAAAAGAAATGGGAAATATAAAGGTCGCTCTTATACTTCTGCCTTCTTCAATCCACTCCTGGCTTTGGCTAAAAAAAAAAAAAACGCAACAAAATCTGCAACATAAAAAGCTGCATTTCCGCAATGTGGGGCCTTAGCTTAAACAGGCATTCCCATTTAGGACATTTGTGGCATAGCCACATGATACATCATTAATGTTCCATAGATATGGGTCCCAACTCTGGAATTGGGAGTCACCAATCCTCATTTGTGGCTGCAGTGAATGGAGAATAAACTACTCATGCACGGCTCTACCCATTTATTTCTATGGTAGTTCCAAGAATAGCCGAGCAATTCTAACATATTCTCCAATGATTGAGTCAAATAAATTTGGAAAGTCAAGTGATATTAAAAAGAAATTTAATTTAAAAAAAATTACTTTATACCCATTGCAAACAAATTTCATGTGATCAAATATAACACACTTTTACAAGCTATTTAGCTAGTTGACCTTTTAGTCTACCTTTACAATATTTGACCTTACTAAGGTCTTTCCAAGATGTCAGGTTTTTCAATTTCCTTCTAACTGGTGCCCCCTTTATAATATAATTCATCCACTGGCAATACAAAAGTAATGACTATACAAAGATCAATACTTATTCTTCAGACAAATGTGATTGTAGCACAAGCAACCTGAAAATATAATTTAATAAGTCTTTGAAGGAATCATTGCTACAGGGATTCTTTTGCAATTGTCATTATATTTCTTTTGAAACAAGTGCTCTTACTAAGTCATCCATTTAACCTTAAAATTATATTTTAACAGATCAGTAAATTAAATATTTTAGCAAAAATATAGAACAATAAAACTAGATGAAATTCAAAAACTATCTGCTGTAAACCTACACAACACAGCTATACATTACATTTTGTAAGGTATTATGTTTTTACTATTCTACTGTTCTTTTCTGGGTGATCTTCAGACCCCGTAGTACAATAAGCAGAGGCCCAGAAGATACTCACCTTCCTTCACCACTCTTGGGTTCCCTAACAGTCCTCTTCCAGACCTTCCTGGTCTTATGCCTTTTAAATTTTTTAAAAAAAAATTTCCCACTCCTGCCCATGGTCATCTCCGTTCCCCTTCAGCCTTCAGGAGGTCCTGTGCACTGTATTGAATAGCGTCAGTAATGTCCTGATGTTGATCAGTGTCAGCACCATTATGTATGACCCCCCTAGAGAGTTGAAGGCGGAGGAAAAGTGGAGGTGACTGTGGGCAGGGATCGATAAGTGAAAAGGAGTAATTTAGCAGGTAGCAGCCTAAAGTCACTATAGGAGGCACATACTGTATGAGGGCCTGTAAAGGGAGCACATACTG
Organism: Leptodactylus fallax; assembly: GCA_947044405.1. Taxonomy (NCBI): domain Eukaryota; kingdom Metazoa; phylum Chordata; class Amphibia; order Anura; family Leptodactylidae; genus Leptodactylus; species Leptodactylus fallax. The sequence goes on along the minus strand of CAMRHE010000005.1, from coordinate 5,140,690 downwards.
CATGGAGACCAATAAAAGGGACAGTATACTTTGTGGGGGGCCAGTAAAGGGGGCATTTACTGCGTGGAGGCCAGTAAAAGAGGTGGTATAATGTATGGGGGCCAACATAAGGGCAATCTACCATGTGAGGGTAAATAAGGGGGGGCTTTATACTGTGTGGGATCAGTAAAGGGGCTGTATATTATGTGGGGGCAGTAAAGGAGGCTTTATACCATCTGGGGACCGGTAAATGGGCATTATACCATGTGGGGCCCTGGAAAGGGAGTATTATACTGGGTGGACATTGGTAAAGTAGGCTTTATACCTTGTGGGTGCATGTAAAGGAGGCATTATACCATATTGTGGCTAGTAAAGGGGGTTTTATACCATGTGGGGGCAAGTCAAAGGGGTTCTATACCGCGTGGGGGGCCCCAGTCAAAACTTTGACATGGGGCCTGCCTTTGCTAGTCATGATCCTGCTCCAGAGCATATTAATAGCTTTGGCTCAAAGCAAGCAAGTTCAGTCCAAAACAATCACATGATGTCTGTCCATTTGTGTCATCACCCAGTCGTTGTGTTATGAATTGTAGCATTTTTTTGGTTTTGCTAGCATTTCATTATATTGCATTGAATTTGCATAGTAAAAAACTGAAGTTCTAAACCAAATTCAAGTTAAGGTAAGGGTGGGCACATCTGAAATGTACCCTTGATCTATATGGAGCATAAAAATTTTTAAATGAGTAAGGCAATTCCTTTATTCCCTAATCACATTCTTAGCGTATCCCTTATTGTTATTAAGGATAATGTTAATTTGTGAGTTTATGATAGTATATTGATCTGTTATCAATACAATACTTGTGGAGAATCTGACTCCTTCATGATACATGATCCCATTTCCTGTCCTTTTGACATCACTTGATACCTCCTCTTAATTTCATGAGATGTTATTGGTAATAGAGGTCAAAAATCTGACATGTCTAAGTTATATAGGTCAAAAGTGATAAATACAAATTTATGGGAAAGATGTAATATGACCTTACATTTTAGATCATATAAATGTAGGCTTCCTATGGCAGCATATATGTATGAAATTAGAAATAAAACATAATTGAGGATTGTAGGCAGTATCCAAAGTTCACCATAAGCAAGATATCAACCCTCGCCAGAGGATAACCCTTTGGAAGGTCGGAAAAAGACAAATCAAGTCAAGTTGTGAAGACATGAAAGCTTCTCTGACTGCTACGAAGATTCTTGATGTTCATCTGAATCATCCTGAATAAAAAGTAGGTGTGTAAACAAGATTTGTGGAAATGAATAAGCCAAATAGAATACATTCAGAATATAAATGGTGCTAAATATTTCATGTCCTCCAAGGGCAAATATTATCAGCTTGCATCCATTTTATATTATTCCTCTTGTAGCTTATCTGTGCTTTTCCTTGAACATTTCTCGGTGTTAAAGTGGCCATAAACATTGAGCTGAGGTTGGTCAAACCTGCCAATTTCAGCAGTACCAGTAAACCATCAAATGTGTATTGGGTATTGGACCAGTATTCACTGGATGCCCCCTGGGAAGCAAAGTACCAACATTCAAAGTGCCTTGCACTGCAGGTTTACAATACTCAGCATGCCTATGGTTACTGCAGACTTTACTAGGGGCTTTCAAAAATTGCAAAACAAAGGTTAAAAGCAGAGAAAAATTTGTAGTAATTCCTGCAGGTGTGCCAATTTTGGGTGTTTTTTAGAGGGTTCAGCTTTCAGAAAAACACTCCATGATGGAAATTTCAGCAGCATGCCTATTGTGTGTGACCCCAGCCCCAGTTACAGTTTTATGACTGCCCATAAGGAGCAATAAAAAATGGTTGCATAAAATTTCTTAAAATGTATCTTGGATGAGTTCCAGAATTTTGAAGAATAAGAACTAGATCTTTAATTTGATGCAAAATATTATAATAATTATAAACACAAACAATGTAAGTTTTTCTTAGGCTAGGTTTACATTCACGCTAGGCTCTCCATCATTCGGGTCCACTTGGGGACCTGAACGATGGAGAGCCTGATCACTAAAACAGCAGTTACCCGTGGACACCTGCAGACCCCATAGACAATAATGTAATTTTATACTGAAACTGGCCGAGAGAAAAGTTCTCCATGCAGGGCTGTTATTATTATTATTGTTTATTTATATAGCACCATTAATATCATGGTGCTTTACATTTGAGGGTTTACATACAGTACACCAAATATACAAAACATACATAATACTGGCAGTGACAGAGGGATAGAGAGCCCTGCCCACAAGGGCTTACAATGGCTGTTCTCTTCGCCAATTTCTGGCAGTCTTCAACTATGGCGCAGATGTGAACCTAACCTTAGGTAATTACTTAACTTAGGTTATTATTTGTAAAAAGTATTTTGTATGAGATGAAGTCTTGGACATTCACCGGGTAGTAGTTGTACAAGGAGGCACAACTCTCAGATCAGTGTTTTAGCATCCCCTAGCGGCACAAAAACACAGATGTTGAAGAATCTCCCCCTATGTATTTTTCTATTCATTTTTGGATCCTTGGGTCTCCCAATACGAGGACTACAACATGCCATATCCGATATCTTTTGGCACTTCACTACACTATTTTTTTTTTTCAAACTACTTCTATCTTATAGTCTATTTTACATCCATATTCCATTTTATGCACAGAAGATCAAATAATGTCATTGTAATCATTCTGTTTTCACTATGAGTGCCCTACATTCATGTAACTTGCAACACATAACATTTATTTATGTGAACTTTGACCTGCCCCAGGCAGGAGTTCTGGCATCTTTAACTCCTGTCATCAGTTAATTTGTTATGTTATTCTGCTCTGCATACACTAACTTGATGAAGTGTTTTACATTCTGAACACGAAACTCAAAACTGTAACATTTTATGCTCTCCTTTTACTGTATTTACAGTGCCTTGTGAAAGTATTCGGCCCCCCTTGAATTTTTCAACCTTTTGCCACATTTCAGGCTTCAAACATAAGGATATAAAATTTTAATTTTTTGGTGAAGAATCAACAACAAGTGGGACACAATTGTGAAGTGGAATGAAATTTATTGGTTATTTTAAACTTTTGTAAAAATTAAAAAACTGAAAAGTGGGGCGTGCAATATTATTCGGCCCCTTTACTTTCAGTGCAGCAAACTCACTCCAGAAGTTCAGTGAGGATTTCTGACTGATCCAATGTTGTCCTAAATGACTGATGATGATAAATATAATCCACCTGTGTGTAATCAAGTCTCCATATAAATGCACCTGCTCTGTGATAGTCTCTGGGTTCTGTTTAAAGCGCAGAGAGCATCATGAAGACCAAGGAACACACCAAGCAGGTCCATGATACTGTTGTGGAGAAGTTTAAAGCTGGATTTGGATACAAAAAGATTTCCCAAACTTTAAACATCCCAAGGAGCACTGTGCAAGCGATCATATTGAAATGGAAGGAGTATCAGACCACTGCAAATCTACCAAGACCCGGCCGTCCCTCTAAACTTTCATCTCAAACAAGGGAAGACTGATCAGAGATGCAGCCAAGAGGCCCATGATCACTCTGGATGAACTGCAGAGATCTACAGCTGAGGTGGGAGAGTCTGTCCATAGGACAACAATCAGTCGTACACTGCACAAATCTGGCCTTTATGGAAGAGTGGCAAGAAGAAAGCCATTTCTCAAAGATATCCATAAAAAGTCTCGTTTAAAGTTTGCCACAAGCCACCTGGGAGACACACCAAACATGTGGAAGAAGGTGCTCTGGTCAGATGAAACCAAAATCGAACTTTTTGGCCACAATGCAAAACGATATGTTTGGCGTAAAAGCAACACAGCTCATCACCCTGAACACACCATCCCCACTGTCAAACATGGTGGTGGCAGCATCATGGTTTGGGCCTGCTTTTCTTCAGCAGGGACAGGGAAGATGGTTAAAATTGATTGGAAGATGGATGGAGCCAAATACAGGACCATTCTGGAAGAAAACCTGTTGGAGTCTGCAAAAGACCTGAGACTGGGACGGAGATCTATCTTCCAACAAGACAATGATCTCAAACATAAAGCAAAATCTACAATGGAATGGTTCACAAATAAACATATCCAGGTGTTAGAATGGCCAAGTCAAAGTCCAGACCTGAATCCAATTGAGAATCTGTGGAAAGAGCTGAAAACTGCTGTTCACAAACACTCTCCATCCAACCTCACTGAGCTTGAACTGTTTTCCAAGGATGAATGGGCAAGAATTTCAGTCCTCGATTTCAGAGACATACCCTACCCCAAGCAACTTGTAGCTGTAATTGCAGCAAAAGGTGGCGCTACAAAGTATTATCTTAAGGGGGCCAAATAATTGGCACGCCCCACTTTTCAGTTTTTTATTTTTTACAAAAGTTTAAAATATCCAATAAATTTCGTTCCACTTCACGATTGTGTCCCACTTGTTGTTGATTCTTCACCAAAAAATTTAAATTTTATATACTTATGTTTGAAGCCTGAAATGTGGCAAAAGGTTGAAAAGTTCAAGGGGGCTGAATACTTTCGCAAGGCACTGTATCTACAGTTTCTCTTACAGTATATAGATTGTTTGCTGAAAATCTTTTGTTTTTGTACCATTTCTTTGTTCGATAAATCACCTGCAAAAAGCTAATTTCTTTTTACGTACAATACAATTCTACCGGTATTATAAAGAGCACATTGTAGATGTACAGCCATGTAAGAGATTTTCATGGGGTCCAGTTACACCTGTGAAGCTACTTGATGTTGCCATATTGAAAAAATTGTATTGTCCTACATGTCAATGAAAACATCATATTGTTTGTGATATTTTATATAAATGAGATATATAATATATATATATATATATATTCATATTATTACTACTGGGTCATTCATTTATTTTGTTTGCTTTCTGGGTATTCGATGCATGCAAACTCATATGTCCATTATAGCAGCGGTCCCCAACCTTTTGTTCACCATGGCCTGGCAAAGGGGGCAGAGAAGGGAGCGTAGCGGGCTGTTTAGGGGCAGGGCTTTGGTCATATGTGGGCGTGGTTATACACTAAACAGTGCTGTAGACCAGGGCATGCTTGCGGGACCTCGGTGTACAGTGCTGTAGACCAGGTCCCCGCCATTAGCTATGCTAGGAGCCACAACACCGTAGCCAGATCACTGACCCGCCCCACATAATGTGCCAGGAGCCGCGTTTACCGAGGCCAGCCCGCCGCCCCACAGACCAGCAAAAGACCCCCAATGGCCCTATCCCGGTCCACAGACCGGTGGTTGGGGACCCCTATATTATAGTAACAGTTATTTTATATTTCTTTATGAGAATATGAAAAGAACTAAGAAGAAGGAAATCTAAAAAAAAAAAACTAAACACTATTGTGCAGCATGTATTTCATGTTGCTTTTGAGGAGTTCTCCATTAGAAAAGAGTGGTGAAGTATTTATACAGAAGAAATTATTTTATGAGTGTTGAATGATGACCTAACCTGCAAAAATATTGTAATATAATTTCTTTTCTTTGCTGTAGTACAATAGGTGGGAAAACATTGATCCAAAGAAATACACTAGCCTTCTATGAAAATGTATTCTGCATATATTACAAAAGGTCAAAGAAAAGAGCTGGAGAGAGACTGAAAAAGCAATTTGAAGAGAAAACAAATGTGGTTTCCCCATTGTGAACATAAAATGAAAATGCACAATAAAAGCTTGCTCTGCCGCTCTATGTATATGGTAACTTTTAAAACGCCAAAAAAAAATAAAAAATTCAAACATTCAAATTCATATGGAAAGGTTTTCATTGAAAGATTTATCTTCAGTGGAATAATATGTAATACATTTTCTAGCTTTGTACATTTTCCTTTGTGAAAACATATAACCAGCTACATATTACAATACTAAGTGTAGATTTTGATCCTGTATGCTTCAAAAAGTGCTTTTTGACATTATGTAGGAGGTGCAAATATGAAGCAATTTCTATATATTTCAAATAATGGAACATGGTTTAACCATTTAAGCTAAGGCCCCATGTAGCAGGCCACAGCAAAAAAGCACTGCGGGAAAAACCATGACGGCAACGCATTGTGGTTTTTCCCACAGAGCTTTTCACAGAAAGTCCGCAGAGGTTTGATGTGTTTTTTTCCACAGCGTTTCCACCACGGTTTACGCCATGTGCGGCCCTGGCCTTAAACAGCATTTTTGTTTTTATATTCAATGAATATTTATTTATGCTGAATAATTTAATATTTGAACAGCTTAAAAATAAATTTCACTTAGAAACAACTTTCCGGTCATATCAATGAAATACCGTGTCCCCTACATTTGAAGTGTAACTTTTTTTTTTTCTATTGGGTCACAGGCTGTGTGGTGAACATTTTAGTAACATACTTAATGAACCTATCTAACTAAATTGTAATATAAAACAGGCTGTGGATTTCCCACTGACAATGCTCTAACTAAGCACTGCCAGGGAAACTGTCTGTACATCTGTACTTAATGCAACATGTAGAGCTGTATGTATCACTTGCCAAAGGGGATGGTCACTTCAAATATCTATCTCCAGTTTTATACATCATATAAAATGTTTCTGGTATCACTTGAAATCTGGTGCCAAGATTGCAGCTCTAGCTACAATAACAATGAGGAAATCACTAGTTAAAAACGTGGTCGGAAATGTGATTTTTAGATGCAGTATGAACTGCTGCATATAAAGCTAAAATTCCCAACTGTGTTTTTAACTAGTGATATCTCAGGTTATTTTATAGCTCATACTGCCGTCTTGGCAGAGTGTGAAAGCTGATACCAGAACCATTTTAGGCTTCATAAAATCGGATATTTCATCCCCCTTTTGGCAAATGAAACAGCGCTACATAGTGGCAATACAAATGTGTATGGATTTCCCTGGTAACAGCTCAGTTAGAGGATTGCTAGGGGAAAGTCTGTTTTCAATGTTAGGTTAATAAAGTAAATTACAAAAATGTTCACGAAACAACCCCTGACAATAGCAAAAAAATAAATAAAATGAGGATTAAACGCTAATGAGCATATATGGGTCCATGGGAAAACAGCATGAACACCATAGGCAGTGGTGTAACAATCGCGGTCAAAGGGGGTCCGACTGTGACTGGGCCTGGAGGGGGCCCACTGGCAGCTGGAGATGGCTGAAGCCCCATAGCACCATTTTAGTGATCAGTGAAAACCTGGTTCCGCTATACTGTACATCTCATTCATGGAAAGGGGCCCGGCATGATGTAATGTACGTACATGCTGCCAGACCCATTTCCAATAGAAGCCTGCCCAGGAGAGGTGATTAAAAATAGCAAATACTTATACTTACCTCTCCTGGGTTTCTGATGGTCCTCAATATCCTCTTGACATCACATGCCCCGGGGGTCTCATCTGTCCCGTGCTATGTGCTGAACTCATTACATGACCCCTGGGGCGCGTGACGTCAGTCGCAGGTTATAGTGAACCGAAGAGGATGTTGTAGAGAGACGGATGCAGTGAGGATGCCCAGGAAAGGTGAGTAAGAACCTCACAAGTTTTGTGGGGTTCGCCTGAAGCGGCTCGAAGGGGGAACTTGGGAGAATTTTTTACTGTGTGGGGCCACTGTGGAGCATTGTACTATGTGGGACCATTGTTGAGCATATTATACTGTGTGGGGCCATTGTTGAGCACATTATACTGTGTGGGTCCACTGTGACGCATTATACTATGAGGGGCCACTGTGGAACATTAAATGAGGGGCCACTGTGGAGCATTATACAGTAAGGGGGGCTCTGGGGAGCATATTATACTGTGTGGGGCCCCTTCACTATAAACATCACATGCCATTTATTTTTAAAGCAGTGCGTCATTGCTACCAATAAAGGATTCTCTTGATGGGAGCAGCGCTGTCTGCCATTTTTTATTAGGAGTCTTCTTCTCCTATACATTGATGGGATGATTACTAGCGTATGGTATTTTCCATTATGGTTCCTGGCGTCAAGCTGCTCCTTGGGTCCATCATTTTGCCCTTCAAACAAATACAAGGCATTTACAGCAGTTGTGGGCTCTCCACAACTACTGTAGGTGAGCAATCTACCACCCTTATTATCGACTATCATTGGGTAATTTACTATACTACACTATTGGCGCTATGTTTTTTTGTCTTCTATGGTTTATTGATTTTCTTTTCTGACTTTCCAGTACATGATTCAGGGCTCCTTTATAAATATATAAAAATGAATAAAACTATATTCATAAGGGTGTATATGCCTTAAATTGTGCCCTTTTGGTCTTCAGTTTGTCAAAAGGATAATATAGGACAACAACTGGTACCCAATGTTTCTGCACATCTCATACAATACCAAAGTCGTTCACCTAGAGGTTTATTTTTTTAGATAATTAACATGATGATATATTCATGGATTGAGCCAACACCATAACCTAATGAAATTAGATCAGTACTATATATAAGACAGGGAAAATGAAACTTGGTGATTGACATATTTAATTGATTTATATTAAAACAATATATTCTAGTTGAATATTATAGATGATAAATTATGCTCTGGATTAAAGTAATTTATTATATTAAGCTGTTGATTAATTTTTGTGCTAATATATATATGGGTCCGATGCAGCACTTTATCAGTAGCATGTAGAAAATGTAAATGTAAATGTAGCATGTTATTGTTGTCTAGAGCTATGTGGTATATTGCATGTACAATTTACTTGTTTACGCTAGGTTCACACTAGCATTTGCCTTTCTGTTCTTTGGGTCCTAATTCGCTTAAAAAGGACCCCGTAGACCAGGGGTGTCAAACTCATTTTCTCCGGGGGCCACTTCAGCCTCACGGGGTACCTTGAAGGGCCAAGATTATTTTACACATGTATAAAAGTAACTTCTCCTTAACAGATAAGCGTGCTATTAAGCAGTAGTTACATTTGTACATTACTACTGTTACAATCAGCCCTTTGAGGGCAACCAGGAAGAACATAATGTATTGTTAAAACCTAAGACATTGGCATGTTACATACTATCCTCATCCTTTTCTGAATATATAAAAAATTAAGCACTATACAAATACGGTTTACCCCTGCAAACGGTATTATGCTCTATAGTTGCCTCTGCACACGGTATTACGCCCCACAGTGGCCCCTGCACACGGTATTATGCTCAATAGTTGCCCCTGCACACGGTATTATGCTCCATAGTGGCCACTGCACACGTTATTATGCTACATAGTGGCCCCTGCAATCGGTATTATGCTCCTTAGTGGCCCCTGCATTGGTATTATGCCCCATAGTGGCCCCTGCAAACGGTATTATAGTCCATAGTGGCCCCTGCACATGGTATTATGCCCCATAGTGACCCCCCCACCCATGAACTATTATTATACTCTGGGGTCTTTTCAGACCCCAGAGTATAATGATTGGAGACCCAGGTGGTGACAAACATAAAAATCAGTGTTACTTACCTGGGCCCCGGTGCTCTCCCTGCGTTCGGCCTTCTTCAATGTCGCACAGACCGGCGTCGCGACATATTGACGTCGGCCTGGCTCACGTGACGCCTGGGACGTCACCAAAGAAGGCCGAAGCCGGCTGGGAGCAGCATCGGATCGCCGGAGAGGTAACTCTGGTTTTTGTGTTTATCACCTCCCTGGGGTCTCCGATTATTATACTCCGGGGTCTGAACTTATCTTCACTTACCTGCGATGCCTTGATGCAGCCGCGGCCTCCTCTTGTCTGCGTGTCAGCGTAGGCGGTGTGATGACATCATTGTATCGCCGCCTGCGCTGACATGCCGAGGTCTTGTAAACCAGCCCAGGACAGGTATCACGCAGCTTTGTTTTTTTTTTTTTTTTAAGCGGCCTGTCCTGGGCTGGTTTACATTACATAATGTACATAGACAATAAAAAAATGCAGCGGCCCTACGGGCCAGATAAGTGCCGGGCCGGATAACAGAAGGCAGCGGGCCGGATTCGGCCCACGGGCCTTGTGTTTGACACCTGTGCCGTAGACTATAATGGGATCCGCAGGGTTTCCACCTGAAAAATGCGGAGAGAAAAGTCCTGACGGAAACCCCGAGCGTAGTTTGAACGCTGGTGTGAATTCAGCCTCTGTCATATAACTATAAATACAACCTAGCATAGTCTGATTATATGTAAGGAGTATCATTGCTTCTGTGTGACTATGTGGATCACCCATGTTGTTCAGTGGGAATATCTTACATTGGTTTTTGGTAATGTGCATATCAATTGACTTCCACATACGAAGAGTAGATAGTAGATTGGTTTTAGTTTCTTTTATATTGAATTACTTTGGAGGGCAGTTCCAACTTGTTTTGTTATACTCTGGAGAGGCTTAAAATAATAATCACTATATACTTACTTCTCCTTTTAGCCAGGGTTCCAGTGAAGAGTCTACCATTTGGGTCCCCAGTCTTTGTATACATTCTGAACAGAAGATCACTGGTCAGCCACTGGGATCCAAACAAACTCTCCACTGGATCCCTGGCCAAACACAGTGGTAAGTATATAGTGATTGTTATTTTAAGCTTCTCCGTGGTGTAAAAAATGAGTTGGAACACCCCTTTAATATGTGAAACACTAATATTGAAACTAGATAAATAAAATTCATATTGATGACATAAAGGGTCCTGCCCCAAAAAGAAGTCGAAAGCTCAAGTCTAGCATTCTAAATGTCTAAGGATGATTTAACTGAGAGCACAAACCAAGAGATAAAACATTATTTGCATTATGTTCTCCTGATAGTAGTTAATAGTTTGAGGACATTTTGCGTGTAGCAATTTTCCTTCTACATTTTAGGACACCAGTATAACACGCCACGTGCTAATATTTAGAGCACAGGACATTTCTGTTTGGTTGCTGCATCTGGTTCCAGAGCATTTATTGAACAGAAGAGCTGACATTTTGCTTTTAGTGAAATTTTCAACAAAACTAAAAGTAATTGACTTAATAAGTATTAATAAAGCAGCTCTTCACTGAAATGAGCAGTTCTAACATGTTATTTCTAACTTAAATAATAAATGTATAAAAGCTAATGGTTTCTGAAGTACTATACTTTGGAATGTAATTTCTGTAAAGTAGAAAAACCTTAAAATAATGGTGTGGAAATAATTTTGCAGAGCTGTAAGACATAAAAAAAATGGCATTTATATTAAAAATTTAAGGATACCTTAAACATTAGAACAGTAATATAAATTGTGCTTTTGTGAATTATCGTGCACCAAAATAAATCTTAGTATAATGTATCATCAGAAAATAAACTATTGTTTAAACCAAGTTTTTATGTTATATTTTAATATTTTAAATTGTTTTGTTTCTTATTTTCCATGCGTCTATTTATTAAAAAAATATATCTGAAATATTGCAGATTTCACACTAGCCGCTGCTCTTTGCAATAGCCTGTTAATTTCTGCTCTATTCTGAATACTTCTCGGTGATGCCATTTTCATCACAAGCAGATTTACAATAAAAAGTAACACCACCATTATAGAATCACACCACTTACAATGCCTATACTGTGGTCTTTGCATAGGCTGCACACAAAACTCTTCTATAAAAGTCAATGGGAAAAATTTCTTAAGCTACTTGCACCTTTTTGGGGTCTTTTACTGCCTTACGGTTCATTTATAAAGCATTTGTGCCTTTCTTTTACGCTGTAATGCTGCTCCTGCCACTTTTGCTTTTTGGCGAGAAAAGAGAGCATGGTCTACGAAGATCCTTTTCACACTGTATTACAAAAAAAAAAAAAGTGCAAATGCCCTCCAGTCCATGTGCAGCATAAGAGAGCCCGTCAGGTTAGAAAGCATCAAAGAGGGGCAATTGGACAATTTTTAGCTATTTTTGGAACAAAAAACGGGGCAAACTGCACATTGTCAAAAAAGGTGCATCATTTAACAAGGAGGTGCAAACTAGTCTAAAAAAAGGCACACTGGCGAAGAGTATGGCCAAAAAAGGGACAGATGATAAATAACCCCCAATGAATCATCACATGTAGCTGCTTTAAAGCATATCTCTAAACTACACTGTGTTCCAAATTATTATGCAAAAAGTGTTTAGGAGTGATAAGGTAAGAATTTTTTTTTGTTTGTCAGTTAAACTCATTGATGGTGATGTGTGTCAGGGCTCTTTATATCACCGAAAGCAATTGCAGACACCTGTGCTAATTAGTTTGGCAGGTGTGTCCAATTAAAAGCAAGACTACTGAAGAAGGCTGTCCCACATTATTAAGAAGCCTACATTTTCAGCCAAAATGGGAAAGAAAAAGGATGTGTCGGCTGCTGAGAAGCAACAAATTGTGGAGTGTTTAGGTCAAGGCATGACTACAATCAATATTGCCAAGACACTTCATCGTGATCATCGCACAATCAAGTAGTATGTAGCTGATTCACAGCACACACATGTGCGTGCTGATAAGGGAAAATTGAGGACTCTTTCCAACAGGCAATTACGTCAGGTTAAAAGAGCAGCTTCAAAAATGCCTTGTCATAGCAGCAGACAAGTTTTTGAAGCTGCTGGTGCCTCCAACGTCCCCCCGAACAACAAGATGCAGGGTCCTTCAGAGGTTTGCAGCTGTGCGTAAGCCATCCTGTCGACCTCCTCTATCCACTGCACACAAGCAGAAATGGCTCCAGTGGGCCAAACAATACATGAAGACTGACTTCAAAACTGTTTTGTTCACCGATGAGTGCCGTGCAACGCTTGATGGTCCAGATGGATGGAGTGGAGGATGGCTTGTTCATGGACACCCCATACAAACACGGCTACGGCGCCAACAAGGAGGAGGTGGAGTAATATTTTGGGCTGGAATCATGGGGAGAGAGATTGTTGGCCCCTTTAGGATCCCTGAAGGGGTAAAGATGAACTCCATAATGTATGTGGAGTTTCTCAAACAGCACTTCCTGCCATGGTTCAAGAAGAAGAACCATGCATTCCGCAGAAAGATCATTTTCATGCATGATAATGCACCGTCTCATGCTGCAAATAACACATCTGCATCTCTGGCTGCTATGGGCCTAAAAGGGGACAAACTTATGGTGTGGCCCCCATGCTCCCCTGACCTCAACCCCATTGAGAACCTCTGGAGCATCATCAAAAGGAGTGTCTATGATGGCAGGAGGCAGTTCACATCTAAGCAACAGCTCTGGGAGGGGATTCTGTCCTCATGCAAAACAATTGAAGCAGAAACCATCCAAAAACTGACAAATTCAATGGACGAGAGAGTTCAGAAGCTTCTTTCGAACAAGGGGTCCTATGTGCAAATGTAACATCACCTAGAATAAAGTTTTGGTTTGAAAACTGTTTGATTTCAGTTTGTAATAACCTGCTAATGCTTAGAATTTCACAATGACCATTTTTTTGTTCTTAATAAAAATGAAAAGGTTGCAAATTCTACTGTGCATAATAATTTAAAACATGCATTTTGAGTGCATTTTGAGTGTTTATTTTTTTAAAAAATATACTGTTATCATAGGCAGTTTGTTCAAAAACCTTTCAATTATACTTGAATAGTTGATGACTGGAAAATTACAATGACTGCAATTCATATAGGTAATTTTGGAAAATATGAGAAAATATTATTTGCATAATAATTGGGAACACAGTGTACTGCTCACAGAGCAAAGGAGCATCTTAGGCGAGACAGCCACCTCCATAATCATGTACTAAAAAAGTACAATATAAAAAAAATCGAAAATCAAAGAACAACAATTATATAATTTTCACTTATTTTAGGAGATACATTTATTTTAGAAGCAGTTTAATTTACACACTATATTGACTGTGATAATTCATAGAATATTTTACTACAATAATGTTTCCTTTATTTTATCCTCAATAGAAAAATAAAGCACATTTATGAAAATGTCAATTTAATAAAAGAAAAAAAAAAATGCTCAAACAAGTAAAATTAATCAATGCTCGAAAAACATATTTTCCTCATCAGGAATCCCTCTATGATACATAATAAAAAATCGCAAGCATTTTGCAGTCATTGTAAGTTAAAAAGGTCATGCATATCATGTCAATTAAAAACACAAAGGTAGTATAATTACACAACAATATAAATTACAATTTCAGAACTTGCCAAAAAAGCATATATTAAATTAACCAACAAAATAACGTATTATTTTTTTTTTTATTACTGTTTTTATACTTTGATCACATTGCTTCCCATTTGACAAAATAAATATATTTACGTGTAATTATAATTTACTTTGGAGTCATAGCTTAGTTTAGACGTTAGTATAAAGCTAGTATATAGACTTATTATAGGGTGTCAATAAAGTGAATAGAAGACAATTATAGTCTTAAGTCTTTAAAGCCTATTGTCAGTGGCGTAACGATCGTGGTCACACCCCCTGCGACCAGGTCCGAAAGGTTTCGGGGCTCGGTGCACGTGGCCAGATGGAAATGGCCGGGACCTCGCCTACATGATAGCGGTCGTGGAAAGCCGGACACCTTTCTAATTGATGCCTTTGTGGAGCATATAATACTGTGTGGGGCCACTGTGGAGGAGATTATACTTTCCCAGTTTTGCTTACATGCCAGGTGCTGTGCTACTCACTCACCATATTCTTGATAACTGCAGTTGTGGATACTATAGTTGTGTCCCTTTCAAGTATTTGAGATATTGCTGCAGCACTCGTAACCGTCACTATCAAGAAGGGGTAGGGGGCCCCGGACAAAAGTTTGCACTGGGGCCCACAAGACTTTAGTTATGCCACTGCCTATTGTGTTTATTTATATCCAACCCATCTGAGTTTATTTTAAAAATTCTAAAAGTGAACTGTGATTGGTTGCCCACTGCAGCACTGGATTGGCTACAGTAATCACATGGCCATGTTGGAAGCAGGAAATACACAGACCAGTGGGGAACTTTGTAACACTGAATTAGAGGTGGTAGGAGATTGGTAAGTTAATGTTTTCAATTTTCCTTTATTGCTGTTCTTTAACGAAGACTATGCATTGCTTTTTGACAATAATAAATATGCCACAGGATTCATCACACATTTCTTCTTTGGTGTTCTTTTTTTGCAGGCATGGTCTACCTGGTTCAACCTTTGGTAAAAGTTTGAGACCCTTCCATAATTTCTGAGGCTTTGATTAATAAAACAGTGAATAAACATGCTGAAGAATCAAAATGACTTAAATGAGAGATCAATGTAGCTGGTGACCGTCAATAGCGTCCGTTGCTATTGTCCGTTTCAAGATTTTAGCAATGGACACTAGCAGAACCGCCATAAATCCGTTAAAATTTCCATTCATTTCAATGGTATTTTATCCTGTGTCCGTTAATGACCGTTTTCCACCAAATCTGTCACTTATTCTTTTTTTTCACGGACATAAAATCCTACATGCAGGACTTTTGTGTCCGTTAAAAAAATGTTTTCATGACGGACGTCAAGCGTCCGTTATTTTTTAACATTAAAGTTTATGGGTAACAGACAGTAATGGACAGGTGTCCGTTATTACTGTCCGTTTTTTTCTGCGCATGCTCAGAGAGCAGAAACAAAAAAAAAAAAAAAGGACAGGTAAGTAAATAGACACTAACCGATGATAATGTGTCCATTAAATCAGTTAATAATACGGACACATTAACATCATTTAGTGTCCGTTAATGTCTGTTATGATAGGTGTCCATTTTTTTTTTTTTTTTTTTACGGACACTATCATAACCCATATCCAACGGTAGTGTGAACCCACCCTAAGAATATTTGTCTAGTGCACATCTATTATACAAAAAGACCAATAATTTCAGACTAACGTTGCACCACAGGGGATAGAAAATCATTATCCTTAGCACAGTCACGGTGGGTTTCGTGAAAAAGTCAGTAAGATTATTGAATTGTAGAAAAAAAAAATGCCTGTTTATTTATATAAATATATGGATGGATCTGTAATTTATAAAAGGAGAGATCGCGCTTGTGAAATTTAGATTTTACTTCTACCAAGAATGAATTAAATTGTGGTCAAGAAAGTTCAGTATATCCATTTACTCTCATTATCTTCTTGAGTGGAACGTATTAAATAGGTCTTGTTATGCCTACAAGCTCTGTTATGCATGATTGAAGCCATGCTGGCATCTTGAAAACATGAAATAAACGTTTGCCTGCAACTGTATACTGTAAACATTCATGACTTTTCTTTTATTGGACAATATAGTTAGTTATATTTGACATTCATAAGGCTTATGTTTCAAGCACTGACACTATTCAGAACATTTAGACTAGGGCACCACAGTGACTTTGCTTACATAAAAGTAGGATTTTGTTTTGGGTTCGGATGAGTCGACCCTTCAATTTGTTGCAGTCCAAACATGTTTGTATGTTTTTTTCACACCTCCCCTGGGTCTGATGAGACCCCAAAGTATAATAATTTCACTTCCAGTTCTGGGTTGACAAACCTCCAAAGTTTTGTGTTTGCGAAACTCAAAACTTTTGGAAAATTTGGGTCAAATTTGGTTGGATATGAATGAATTCACTCATCTGTAGTAGCAAGGTAGCATGTGACTTTTTTTTCATTAGGAAAAGGCCCCACGTAGCACCCTGCAGCAAAAAAGCAATGTGGGAAAAAATGCAGCGGAAAAGCTTCGCGTTTTTTCCCACAGTGCTTTTTAGAGAAAGTTTGCAGGGTTTCCTCTACAGACTTTCTGCTTCAATTATACCTATAGGGAAACCGGCATTTCCATAAATATAATTGACATGCTGCGATTTCCAAAACCGTGACGGTTTTGGAAATTGCAGCGTGTCTGCTGCATGTATTTTTCGTGTTTTCGTGAGAAAGAGGCATAGCTTCAGGGACCATGTGTGTGGCTTGTGAAACCATGCCCCCCAAAAAATGCGCATTTTTCTGGCATTAACTTTGCAACTCCTATTAGTTGACTTAGTTAAACTATAAAGTCTAATAATTTGACAGATTTATCAAACAGGATTAGACACTTTCATACTATATATAATAAATTTTAGACATTGACCTCCTCTTTGCATAAACTATGATCAAAAGTGATCAAAAATGGGATGGAGATGTGTTGCTGTGACCAATGGGCATGAGGTAACTTCCTGAGAACAAAAAAACAGCCATGTTTTCAAGTCCTGCACAACCCCTTTAAGTCTGAAGCCCCAAGTTGCGCAAACGCAGCATTTTACAGTACCTGAAAAGGGAAAGGAATTCTGGCTAATCCCATCCACACATTGTAGAAAAAAAATCCGTAGTGGAAAAACTGCATAGCGTCAATTATACCTGCGGAAACGCTGGTGTTTTCCATGTAGGTACAATAAGGTGGAAAGTACGTAGAGAAAAAAATCTGCAAAAACACAATGAAAAACGCTGCAGAAAAAAAAAAAAACGAATGCTTTCCGTCGCATTTTCTTCTTACGTGGGGCCTTAGCCTAAGGCAGTTTATGTGTAATTATGGCAATTACAGTGTACATAGTGGGTTATAAAAGATCAAAAACAGTTAAAAATGCAACTTTAATTTAAAGACCAATATAAAACCATTCTGCTAATAAAAACTGCACGTTTATTGAGATCAGTCATACAGAAAATCAAAGATGTGTGCAAAACTAAATAGCTTTAATAAAACCCATTATTAATGTTCCAAAGTCTGGAATGTTCATCTTTTGGAAATGTCAATTTTTCAGTTTACGCAAAAGAAGGAAGGAGGTAATAACATAGAGGCAACTGGCATCATAATTACTTCCAGTTCTTAATAAAGGAAAACAATATTCCACTGGGTGATTTAATAGGAACTATATATTGCAATGTGTGTTAATAAGCAGATGGAGAATTATAGATGGGTTGTATTATTATCATTATCATCCCTTGTTTAGAAAATGATCAAAAATGTACTAAAAATAATACAGAAAAATATGCTGAAAAAAAGTATTCAAATAAGTTTGCACCATTATATTAAATTCCCAAAAAACATTTTCTGTTGTCTTCTAATATTGTCATTCTTTTATTCAACCTCTTAAAGGCACGGCACTGATGGCAATTAAATGTCATGCCACAAAAGGTGGATGATAAAGGATGTACTAAAATATACCAAATGACTGCTGTAGGTCCCCTTGATAGAAGGGCCCTTGCCATGGTTAGTCTTATCCTATTTGCTACTGAATATCTTCTCAGTACTGCATGTAATGGAATTGCTAGAGGTGCGATTCCCCAGTAGCTGCTGGTGAACCCTGGGGGAAGGGGCACGACATGACAGTAAGCCCTAAACTGCAGCCCCCCACTGGCGCTGCCTACTTGTCTGAAATGTCCTAGGCGACAGTTGGCAACTGGTTGTCAATCCCTTCTTGATATAAGTGATAACACAGAAGGCAGACAGGACAAACAACAACAAAGGTAGGTCAGCTAGCCAAGGGGTCGGTAACAGTCAAGCAACGCAGTACAGAATGGAAATCCAAGAGAATAGTCAAAGGTAAGCCAGAGGTCAGGAATAAGAATACAGGTAACCAAACAGCAAGGAGTAACAGCCAGTATGTACAAGGCAATAGCAAGTGCCAATGTGAATATGAGCAAACAATAAATAGGAAGGAAGGACAATAGGCTGTCAGTCACACAAGTAAGGCTAAAATTAACTATTAGTAGAGCAGAGGGAAATGAAGGTAAAGGAGATGTGTGTGGTGGAAAAACAATTAAGGAGGTGAGGGAATAGGACAGTGTTCAAACAATACAAGAAAAGCCCAATAGAAATAATCACAGCCAGACCCACCTCCTGCACGGCAGCATGTGGCCGGATGGCGCAGAAGTTCGAACGGGTGTGGACGTAACACTGCAACTGCATTACTAGCAAGCAAAGCACCTGTTCTTTACACTTCCTCTGCTTTTTTGATCCATATCTAGTTTTGGCTTAAAAAACAGCATGCATAAACTTGAATGTGGAAACGTAGCCTTACAGTCATGAAAAAGGCTACACAGCCGAAAATCATTAGAAGCCAAATAATAGTCTGTAGACCTAAAACAAGTGTAATAAATCTAGGCTCATTTAGGGATCTGGATAAGACAAACGGTGAAGCTGTGCCAGTACCTATAAAGTTACCAGCTGTTAAGCTTCAAAAAAAAAAAAAAAAAAACTCCTTGGATATCTCACAATGATGTAAGTGTACACAAAAGCATGACATATGGTCATCAGAGGTTGTGCCCATGTGATTAACAGCAGGAGTCTGGTAGTGATTGACAGGCTCCTGCTGTAAAAAGCTCACTTCTGTGAAAACCTCTTATATTCATCAGCCAATGGTAACATTCTCAACTTAAAAAGCTTGATAGAGGAAGGAGTTTCCTCTATCTGCCCAGAAAATGACCATATATAGAGCCTTGCTATTTCTATATTGTATCAAAGTTTCCTAGATTTTTATGCAGTTTTTGAAGCCAAAAAGTTATGTGTGGATTGTAAAGGGTGAAATTCTAGTAATGACAGATGGTAAGAGAACGGGAGGTTAAACTAGCCAAGGGGTCGGAACCAGATGGGCAACTAGGTACAAAATTGGAATCCAAAAGAATAGTCAAGAGGGTAAAGCGAAGGTCAGAATATAGATTATCAGAGAAACAGTAATACGCTAGCAAGCTCTAAGAGGCTAATAGCAAGCACCCATGTGTGGACTAATTGGCTGTATATGAAAAGCCCGGAATCTGCCCCAGATGTGATTGGAAGGTAAGATGTCAATCATTGAGCAACTAACGTTAACTCTTCGCAAACCATAGGGAACTCAGTACTGGCTGGACTGATACACTGAAACAAACTCTCAGCTGTGCTAAAACAGAATACAACAAGAGGCCCAGGAGCAGGGGATCATAAGTGGACACGCCTCTCCCCCGTATCATGTGGCCGGAAGATGGCGCAGAAGTCTGAACGGACAAGGATGTTACATAGTGATCATGGAATCACTACAACTTCTGTGCAATAAGATTTATTGCTTTTGAAGGGGGGTCAGGGGGCTTATCAAAGTATGTTAGACAATGGTAGAAACAGAACATATCTGCAGTAAAATATTATATACTTCAATATAGAAGGGCACTAAGCAATCCCTGTTCAATTCCCCTTGTGGGAGAATAAAAGTAAAACAAAAAGTGTAAAAACAATCTACAAAATAAATAAAAGCTTACAGGAAAAACATTTCCTAATAAAGATAATTATTTTTCCAATAAAATAAACAGATATATTTGCATGCATAAGTCCAAACTATCAAAATATAATGTTTTTTCTTCTGTGTAATGAAGGTTGGAAAAAAAAAATGCACAAATTGTTGTTTTTTTGGCTAACCAAAGATTTTACATACCAGAAAATGGTTCCAATAAAAACTTCAGGTCACCAGGCAAAAAAATAAAAAAGTTATGGGTGTCAAAAAATTGTGCCCCAAGCTAACTCATCATTTCACAAAAAGGTATTTATTCTGCAAAAGTGGTAAACAAAACCGATATAAATATTGAATTGCTGTAATGATCTGCTAGAAAAGTTACCATGTCATTTTTATCACAGAATGCCATAAAATGAAACAAAAACTAATGACAGAATTGCAGTTTTTTCTGAAGGTAACCCAAAAACAGTAATAAAGATTAAGCAAAAAAGTAAATGTACCCCAAAATGGTGCCATCTAAAAATAAAATTTGTCAGACTAGCTAGTAATCTTAAAGGGGTTGTCTGGGATAAAATGACACTTTAACACTAAAGTAAACACCCTCTCCCCACCTAACTTACTTACTTTATAAAAAATGTATATTTACCCAGAATCCCAGGGCGGTCATATGACCACCCCAGGCACATTTTCTGATTTTCCGGTGATGTTCTGTTTCCGGAAACGGAACGTCACCAATACTCCCCCCCCCCACCCCATCATACTTACCCATCTTCATGTCCGGATCTTCTGGGCATGAAACGACACTTCCTTCAGGAGGGCCAACTCCTACTCTTCTTAATGTTTGCTGGACTCCCACATCTGCACAATAGAGCCGGAGTGCCAGCACTCTGGCTCTATTGTGCAGGGAGATGTGAAGAGGCACAGAAAGAAGTGCCCAGAGGATCCAGACAGGAAGACAGGTAAGTATGATGGGGTGAGGGTGGGGTGGGATGAGTTAGTTAGGTAGGGCTAGTAGTCCGCGGGCTAGCTAGGGAAACAGGGAGGGGGTGTGAGAGGGATGGGGAGGGAGTGAGAAGGGGATCTGAGTGAAAAGCAATGCATCATGGTAGTTGTAGGACAAAAGAAAATGTGAACAAATGCAGAAGATTCCACTGGCTCCCAGAGAAATCCAGAAATTACTCAAAACACTGCTAAAGGTATTTGGGGGCACTTATTAACTCATTAATAGCACTAAAAGACATTTTTAAAAAAATGTATTTTTTGCCTGGAAAACCCCTTGGAGGGGTTAAGCTGTGGCAAATAGTTCCTGTTTGTGTAGCTCAAAACACAGGAATAGTAGAAGAGTCTTGGCTTCAAAGTCGTAAATGTTCATCTCAGATAAAAAGCACATCTTAAGTTCATCTTAATTTAATGCTGTGCATCTTTGCATGCCTGCTAATGATACAAAGACAAAATATCTGCATCATAAAATGCCTGAGCCCTCCAAGAACAAAACAGTAAATTGTTGTAGTGTTTGGCATGGACTGGGAATAAGAAAGCTATTATAATTGATCTTAAAAACTTTCTTCTGAAGAGAAATTTTTTTTTAAAAATTCTGTCTTTCTGCTGTGTTATACAATCTCATTACAAGCAGTAATAGTACCTAGTAGAGAAAAATAAAGCATGTGTTCATTTCTAAACGTAATTTTCCTGCACATGTTATTTTATTGTTGCACTTATACATTTTTCATTTTAGATTGCAGCCTAATAAAGTTTATGTCTGATAAATCTTACTTTTGTTGCAGTAAACCTTTGGATGTCTTTTTGTCTCCTTTTTTATTATACTCCACTTTCAGCCCCTTCCTAGCATGAACTTTACTAAAACCAATTCCAGGAACTGAATTTTAGGAAGAGATAAAATGGATCAAGCATATTCCTTGGTGAGTTTAGGTGTAAAAGGACAAAGTAATTAAATTAAATACATTTAATATAATTAAAAACAAACAGCAAACACATCACAATTCCACATTGTATCCGCTACAGCAAATGGCGCAGACGTATAAATAA
The DNA here is from genome assembly GCA_947044405.1 of Leptodactylus fallax. NCBI lineage: Eukaryota > Metazoa > Chordata > Amphibia > Anura > Leptodactylidae > Leptodactylus > Leptodactylus fallax. The sequence goes on along the minus strand of CAMRHE010000005.1, from coordinate 5,118,550 downwards.
TGGTCAATATTCAGTCTGATTAAAAGGTTTATTGTTTTATTTGCATGGCATTTCCATTATGAATAACATTTATCTAGAATTATAGAGGAAACACAGGTCTTTTTGAGATCCCAAATGAATTGTCTAGTATAACAAGAAGAACAGAGCAGAAAATTTCCTGAAAGTCAGTAACAAATGTAAAGGTTATGAACACCTTTGTAGTTGAATATGTTAGTACTTAACAACATTTTAAAAAATTGATTAAAAAAAAAAAAGTTTCAGGTTGATATACAATTTGCAACCTGCTCCTAGTTCTAATTTTGGCATTTTTCTCCCAGTAGTACATGACATATATGAGTCCTGTGTGTCCAGGATGCTGCTGCCTTTAATAGCTATAATGTATCAGCACAGCTTCATTCCAGTACGGTTTCCTCTTTTGTAGCCCATGAGCGTCTTCCTCTCCCTTGTGCTGTCAGACACTGATTCTGATGAATGGATGATTTAGCCCTCCATTCCCCTGCAGAGCTTGTTGTGCTTTTCCTTCCTATACACATTCTTACACCTCCTGTACAGTACTGTAGTTTTTATTTTCAAATGTGGATACAAATACGAACCCATTAATTTGTATGGGCCCATATACGTGGCTGTAGTTTTTGCATCAATGTGTCTATGCCGTATACAAGGACGGTATATTATGAAGCATGTCCTATTTTTGCATGTCCTAAGTCTTTTTGCGGATCTGCAATTGTGGATGACTTGAAGACATGTCTTTTGCAGATTGCGGATCAATATTTGCGGACAGTAAAAACCACTATGGTCATGTGCAGGTGTAATGGTGCTAGTTATCTGATCTGGAGTCCAACTGGTGAGGCAATGGCACAGAACTTAAACAGTAGTAGATGAAGAGATAAATATCAGGAATAGTACCTCAGTAGTAAGAAGCGACCATGGTCAGACATATGCAGGATTCGGTACACAGGAGCAGTGGACAATCCATAGTCAGACGTATGCAGAAATCGGTACACAGGAGTAGTAGAGTAGTGGTGAGGAGCAGGGCAAACAGGAAGCAGACATAAAGAATAATCAGGCACAGGATGGAGTAAGCTGTGGGTTTATATAGGGACAGCTACCCTGTGATTGGCCACAGAGCAGGTGAGATCCATACGCTAATCATTCCAATAGAAAAGTCCAGGCTAAGCAAGGCAAAGAATAAACAGGCTTCTTCAATGGCATAATGGTCAAGGCTGCAGAACATGGCCAGGAAGTCAAGGGTTCAAGACCCAGTGAGCTCAGTTCCTAACAGCAGGAGGCCTTATACTGTACAGTCTAGGTATTGTGCCAACCCTGAATACTTGAATGTTTTCCCTGTCCCTATTGTTTGATCTGCCACATACATCTTCCTCCTACTCCCTTTTAATATTTCTAACACCAAGAGATGTGAGGTTTTCAGTAGAGAAGGCCCACCAAGTTAGGAGCAGTGTGTTGCTGGATCTATGTCAAAAACCACAGGAAAGCTAGCTACATGAAAGCAGGTGCACAGACTCTACAGCAGCAAAATGGAAGTTTATTTTATATGAAGACTATTTTGAAATTGCTTATTTATGCATTTAGGAGCAAAATTATAATTACAAAGTGCAAAGTTATCCATATAAATTGGAAATATTTGACCAGCTTGTGGCATAGGATATATACTTTTTCCAAACAGCAGTACTCTTGTTCATGGACTGTTCATGTTATTGCAGTTCAGCCCAATTTACTTGAATGGGATAGAACAAAACACCTCAATATATACCAGATAATAACTATCCGCAGTCTTTTGATGGTCGCTGGTTCAGGTGCTGAGTCTACAGCAATGTTACTTGGCAATAATGCAGTTCATTCTCCTGTTTTTGAAATCCAGCAAGACCATATCAGATCTCCAGCCATTATTACTTACCGCTTCTATCTTCTTTGTTAAATGAGCGCCATGTTGTACATAGAGGAAGTAGCAGAACTGCTGCCTCTATTGGACCCGGCGGTTATGTGATGGCTGGGTGCCTACCGATGTGGTAGAGCCGCAGGGTCTTAACAGATGCAGATGAACTCTGCCATGGATTATTGTCACTAAGAAGTGTGGTATTTAGCATATTTTGACCTGTAATAGTTTTTTTTTATATATAATAATAAAATGATGAGAAAATTACAAATTGCTCACATTATACAGTATGTGATCTACAAAACCATGCAATAATATCAGGTGCACAGTAGAATTTCATTGTTATACAGTTTCCAGATAATCTGTACATAAATCTATATATGTTAATTGGTATTAAAGACTGTGCTAGAAAAGACAGGGCTAGGGTCATCTCATTTGGAAACAATTAATAAAACAGTACAGTGGTCATAACCTCATAACCAAGAACATGCTAAATCTTCATATGCATAATGAATCTCATGTTTGATAACCGTGCTCATGTTGGTTCCAAGGGTCAAGTCATTCTCAGTAATTCACTATGCTCATGTTCATTTTTGTTCATCCACGTACAGTGTGCAGTATATTCCAAGCATCCTACATAGTATTGGCTGTAACTAGAAACAAATGGTTGCAACATTCTTCAGATTTCTGGGGTAAAATTCTGCATATTTATAATTTAAAATAGTTTTACTTGTGGGTGGGGAACCATTTGCGGCTTTCAGGTCCCCTGCATGTGGCTCCTCACCTGATGGAAGGTGACTACATGCTGGATATTTTACACCTGTGACAATGGGACTGAATGAAACACCTAGATTCATTGTTGAAGAGTTGGGGCCCAATACCTTTGTCCATATACACAGGTGGACAAAATAGTTGGTACCTCTCGTTTAATGAAAGAAAAACCCACAATGGTCACAGAAATAACTTGAATCAGACAAAAGTAATAATATATAAAAATTCTATTAAAATGAACAAATGAAAGTCAGACATTGCTTTTCAACCATGCTTCAACAGAATTTTTTTTAAAAAGAAAACTCATGAAACAGGCCTGGACAGAAATGATGGTTCCCTTAACTTAATACTTTGTTGCACAACCTTTTGAGGCAATCACTGCAATCAAACGATTCCTGTAACTGTCAATGAGACTTCTGCACCTCTCAACAGGTATTGTGGCCACTCCTCATGAGCAAACTGCTCCAGTTGTCTCGGGTTTGAAGGGTGCCTTTTCCAGATGGCATGTTTCAGCTCCTTCCAAAGATGCTCAATAGGATTTAGGTCAGGGCTCATAGGTCACTTCAGAATAGTCCAATGTTTTCCTCTTAGCCATTCTTGGGTGTTTTTAGCTGTGTGTTTTGGGTCATTATCCTGTTGCAAGACCCATGACCTGTGACTGAGCCCAAGCTTTCTGACACTGGGCAGCACATTTCTCTCTAGAATCCCTTGATAGTCTTGAGATTTCATTGTACCCTGCACAGATTCAAGACACCCTGTGCCAGATGCAGGCAAGCAGCCCCAGAACATGACAGAGCCTCCTCCATGTTTCACAGTAGGGACAGTGTTCTTTTCAAGATATGCTTCATTTTTCCGTCTGTGAACATAGAGCTGATGTGCCTTGCCAAAAATTTCGATTTTTGTCTCATCTGTCCATAGGATATTGTCCCAGAAGCTTTGTGGCTTGTCAACATGTAGTTTGGCAAATTCCAGTTTTGTCAGATTTAAGTTATTTCTGTGACCATTGTGGGTTTTTCTTTCATTAAATGAGGGGTACAGACAATTTTGTCCACGTGTGTATTGTAGTTGTTTGCAGTAAGGAAGCTTGTTGGGATTTCTAAAACTTATATAAACTTTGAAATATAAATTTTTGCATGATATAATTCTATACTTTTTTGCAACAAAAAATAAACTTATGCAGATATGTAATAATATTGGTTTTTACTGCATGGAAACTGCATTGAACTATAGAAATTTTTAAAGTAGAGCCAAATGTTTAATGACTTAATATAGAAAAATACATATTGGATGGCAGTGAATGGAGATAACTAAAGGCTCTTTGCTTTAAAAAGTAATTTTGTTCCTATTTTAAAATGCCTTGAAACCATCTTATTGCCTAGAACGCTGAATAGCACAAACATTTCCGTATAATACAGAAGTGAATTTACTGCAGGTACTCGTAATAAAAATAACAAAATACAATTGGACTACAAGACTTTTAGTTGTGTTTGGACTTTCAAGGCCATCTTAAACCTATAGGTTGGCAATTCAAGCCATTGTATATTTTCTCAAAGCAATTTTTTTTTCTTTTCAATTCATCCTGAAACAAATCTATTACCACAGGCAAAAGTTGTATGTCGGTTTCTTCTTTTTCTTTAGATACAAAAAGTTCTATTGATTTCCTTTTTTTGGCACATTCATCACTTGGCTAGCACAAATCCAAACATCTCTGAACCTCCGATGATTGAAATTTTGACCTGCTAAAAGAATTGCTACCTGCTGAAACACTTTGCTGTCTGCTTTACCCTTCATTGATTCTACTGACAGTTCTCTGTTCTTTAAAATGACATACTGCAAATAGGTTACTGAAAACAGCAAATTCAGAAAATGCGGATGATAAGCGTTCATGTCATCTTTTACCCTATAGTCTTCGGGACAATTGCAATAAATTTTTTGGATTTTATGTCAAGCCATAAGTAACACCATACCTCTCTTAACTTCTGACCTCTTACACCACAATGTCTTACTGTAAGACAGCTGGTGGGAACCCACTGTATCACTAAGGCTAAGGACCCACGTTGTGGAAACGCAGCTTTTTTTGTTGCAGATTTTGTAGCGCTTTTTTGAGCCAAAGCCAGGAGTGGATTCAGTAAAACGTAGAAGTATAAGAACTTCCTATATATTTCCCATTCCTTTTGTAGACATTCTTGGCTTTGGCTCAAAAAACCGCAGCAAAATCTGCAACAAAAAAAGCTTCATTTCCGCAACGTGGGGCCTTAGCCTTACTCCAGAAGGTGTTGTCCTAGGACTTGGCTGCAGGAACCACCTGGCCGCTACGCTTAGGTGTAGTCCGGTGTAAGTGACAGCTGTCCATGGCAGGACAGGAGGCACAGGTGCATGGTACTGAAGGGACATGCTAGAGGCGAAGTCAGAAAGCAGGCTGAGATTGGGACTGGCAAGACACAGAGCAGGACAGACAGCACAGGTACAGTGTAAGGTAAGGTCAGAGCAGGTGGCATAGGCTTAGAGTACTGTAACCAGATGCAGGTCATGGCAGGTGGCACAGACTCAGAGTCATGCTGAGGTCAAAACACAGGAGAATAAGCACACTATAGAGGAACTAGAAAGCTATGAACCTCTGCAAAGGTTGTTTGGGAGAAGACAACAAGGTGACAGGTTCTTAAAGCGAAAGCATACCCCATCAACAAGGCCTGGATCTACCATCCATGGCCAGTGTGGCAAAAAATTAGAGAATTCCAACAATGGCAGCCAGGTGCCACTATATTTCATCACAACTGTTTTATACCAAGGTTAAACTATGCAGCTCCATTGGGTTCTTCTACAGTATATTTCCAGTCTTCTTACATCTCTGCTTAATATCACTACTAAGTTTTAGTTTTATGTCAAGATTTTTGTATCCTTTCTTAATTTTCCAGATAACCTGTAAGTTATGCTGCCCTTATAAGTTTGTGTACTAGAAATAGAACCAAAAAATATGTAATTGCTTTCTGCTAAGATGATGAGAATCTCACTGATGGCTTTTCGATAAAACTACCAGAATGCGTTTAAGTAGCATACTAATATATTATGCTAATAACACTTCTAAGTGCATTTTATGGATTCTGAATTTATTAACTCAGATATCTGAGCACTTGCAAGACAGAAAATAAATACTGATAATATTATGGTGTGGATGTCTGCTACTCTAGTGAAGGATCAGTTCACGCTGAAATGTTGGAGCAGGTGTGCATGGATTTAGCATTTGTTTATGCATATGATTAAAACTAATGCAACTAAACAAATAATATGTCAACAAAATGCAAAGTTAATTACGCAACGTTATCAGAGTCGCTTGGAAATTTTATTCATGTTAATTTTTTGTTATTTCCAGTTGTACAAATACAGTCTATCATTTCAATTCCCCAAATAATACTTTTATTAGAGAAAAATCAAGTAATTTCCTAATTGAGAAGTTGTTCTTAGAATTCTTTCCTCTAGTATTAGAAATAGTATAAAGCACCATATACTTGAGCTACAGGGATGCAAACTTTTGACAGAAAGAACAGTACTGCTGCATCAAAAATACCAGAACCCCCATGACTACATTAAAGTCAATAAGATCCATTAGAATCCATTTGTATCTTCAGAAAATAAATCCATCACAGGGGTCATGGCTCCATCAGAACTAAAGCTATGATGTTAGTGTGAACAGAGCCTTACTCAGCAGGGCAGCCTGTATTCTGTGTCCATTACATGTAAAATAGCCATCCATAATCACAACATGCAGTCTTCCAACAGATTCACAACACAAGGATAGGGAGCTTAAGCAATTTCCACATCCATGCATATATATTATCATATTGATAAAATATTTAAAGGGAATGATTCTGAGACAAGATATACTGTTGCCAAGAGGCCAACTGATAATGGAGGATCTGCTGCTAGGACTCAGCTGCTATAGCAGAATACAGGATGTCTAGAATTAGATTTCCAGGTTCTTTATTATAACTAATATCAGAGGTTTCTGGGGGCTAAAAATATTGATGACCTGTCCTAAGGATAGGTCATCAATATCAGATCTGTGGAGGTCCGATACTAGCCACCCTCAATGATCAGATGTTTTCAGCAGCGGATACATGGAGAATAGAGAAGGAAAAAGACAACTCTGTGATCTGTATAATGTTCAGTCTAGGGCACTTAAATAGGAGCTAAACTGCACAGAGAATGGAGCTGTCTGCTTCCTGCTCTTTTCTCTGCGTATCAGCTGCTGAGAATATCTGATCAGCGAGGGTCCCAAGTGCTGGACCCCTAACCTTCTGATATTGATGACCTATACCTTAGTATAGGTCATTGATATTGTTATCCTGGTAATATTTAACGAATTGCACCTGACATGCATGCTATATGTAAGAGCAAAGCTGTGATCTGTGACTATAGTTTAGCTACATTGCCTACAGGAAATCTGAAGCCATCTGGGACACAGACTGTCTCTTCATTTACTTGGTCTGCTGCTATGTCACTCCCTAGGCAGCTATAACTCTAAGGATTGGCTGCAGTGTATAATATATGTCTATCCTAGGCTTACCAGCAAATCTGGAGACAGAGAGCTGAGGTAGTCTGACCAATAATTTGTGCTCAAGGATGTAAACGGGTTGTCCTATTAAAGTGAAAAAGACAATATGGGCAGGACATGGCATAAAGTAAAAATAAACCCTTGTTGCAGCCAATTACTCACTTTAGCGTTGACCTGTACCAAAAACAGCATATGACCGACTGGTCTCAAAAGCCATGTGACATTTGTATCTAGGTCATCATTGAGGTCAGTGATTGGCTACATTGGACCACAAAATAGATGTCACCTCCTGATCCACAATGGAGTGAAAATGGTGGGGGATGCGTCCGCCAGCGCTGTAAAGGGGGACTTTTACAGGGTAAGTTACTGCATGGTTTTCTTGGTTAATACAGTGCTTTGCCCATATTCTATTTTTTGGTTTTTAGGCTATGTTTACATCTGCGTCGGCGTTTGTGCTGCACAGATCCTGTATAAAATTGTGGATGAAAAACTCGTGTGGGCAAGACTTTTTTGTCTGGAGATGTGACTTCGAAAATAACAGATGAATCTTTATTGTTTAATCCGTTCTTCTCATCCTACAGCGGATGAGAAGAATGGATTAAACCACACAGGCACTCTTAGACAACCCTTTAATGGGAATTTTATTCTATTTGGAGTCAGAAACATGTGCACTATCCCATAATGTAACTGAATATTGCATGTAAGTTTATAGGGTTAACAGGGTACAAGTGATTTTTCTCTGTCCATATGCTGCAAATATAATGATTGGATTACCTGACATATACAGCAAATGGTCAGTAATAACATGAATGGTATGATAGTTGACAACAGAATTGCGATAACCCCTGTCTTGTGCACTATAATGTAATTATAGAGGTTTTTACCTACAATAATTCTTATCTATATGTCAACCCAATAAAATGTTATTTTTGTTGCCAAATTGATCCTGAAAAAAAATTTCCATATGTCCATTACATTATTAAGGAAAACTATTATCCTTGGTGTCATTCCCAAAGGTGAATCATCGTCATTGAAAGCTTTCAGTCCCGTCCAACATACAATCTGTCTTCTTATGAAATTATACCACCTTTGAGACATACAAAGCAGATATTCAGAAGAAGAGCTTAAATGAAAACGGTTTGATAAAATGACTCAATGTGATCGGCTTCATACTTCAATTTAAGTTGTCACCACTTCATTACGAATGCTGTGCCTAGTTATGTAGACTGATGAATAAATTAATCTGAATATCTCACAAAGGCATTCATTCTGGAGCAAAATCAATTCACTTAAAAGGATCCCTCCAAGAAAAATCCTGGCAGCATGAAAAGATATCTCCTACCAGTCATGAAAAGAGAAAAGCATGACTTTCCTGTCTCCAGCATTACATTCCGGTGACAATATTTACACGATTAATGTCTTTTCAGTCAATCAAAAAAAAATATTTGTGATACATGAATTACTTTGTGTCACACTGAATATTGCAAAAATGTATGTGTGCATGACTGCATAGGGGTGGCAACCATACCTCACTTCTACAGAGCCAATACTTAGAATACATTTTTTAAAAAAAGCAAGGAACATCTAGACGTGTACATCATGGCTGTCTGTAGGCAAATCTGGCAAACTGGGCCAGCCCCCGATGTACTTGCAGGATAATTTGCACATATATATATTTATCTCTCTATTGTTTCATTGGTTTTTGGCCACAACAGTATATTTTAGCGTCTATAAAGGCCACTAGGCAGCACTATTACTGATTTGGGAGGCATTTTGGAACGTGCTAAGGCCCCACATGGTAGAAAAACTGCTTTTTTTGTTACAGATTTTGCTACAGTTTTTTTTAGCCAAAGTCAGGTGTGGATTGAGCAGAAATGAGAAATATAAGGCTAGGTTCATACCTAGTAATCTGCTACGGATTTTGGAGTGGTTTAAAATATATGTTCTGAAGGAAACCCAGGGTATAAGGCTATGAGCAGCAATCTCATGTTGGGGATACACATATGGCTCCTAACTCACTGCTTGGGGTGTAAGGAGGTGAAAGGTTTATCCTCCTTAAGCACTGGAGCCATACGCAGATTCCCTGGCCAAGATAAATTGATATTTTGTAAGGATTGATCTTTGGTCTGTTTTTTAACATTTCACTGTCATATTTCTCAGATATTTTTGACTTGTGCTTTCTTCCAGGTGCTTTGTGCTAAGGTGGAACTTTTGTGCTCGGGAAGAATTCTAGAGGGAAGTCCTGGGTTATGACAATGCGCTGACGGAGTAGAGACGTTGGGTTATAATGAGAAAAGGACCACCATAGAAGAGCGCGCTTTGTGCTTTTTCAGGGAATTTGTGCACAGAGTCTGACTAGGATTGTCATTTCCCTGTGTCCCAGGGAAGAAGCCACCATGACACAGGAGTTTGAGGTTGAGTGCATGAGTAGTGATGTTGCCTGTGAGAATGGATGGACACCTACTGGATCATGCGAGTGAGACCCATATGTTTTCCTGAGGCTGATAAATGAGCCATATTATGCACGTTTCTACCTCTGCTTGTTAAAAGAGTAACTAGAGTGTCTTATGGTTTCTTGGGTTTCACTATACAACGCATCACAAAGTTGTCAGTTCTGCCTAGAGGGATCTTCTAGGGCCGTGATGGCGAACCTATGGCACGCATACTAGAGGTAGCATTCAGAGCCCTTTCTGTGGGCACCCAACTGTGGAGCAAATTGTACTGTGTGGGGGCCACTTTGCAGCAGATTGTACTGTGTGTGGGGCCACTGTGGAGCAGATTGTACTGTGTGGGGGCCACTGTGGAGCAGATTGTACTGTGTGGGGAACACTGGAGCAGATTGGACTGTATGGGGGCCACTGTGGAGCAGATTGGACTGTATGGGGACCACTGTGTAGCAGATTGGACTGTATGGGGGCCACTGTGGAGCAGATTGGACTGTGTGGGGACCACTGTGGAGCAGATTGGACTGTGTGGGGGCCCTTCACTATTTATATCACACATTATCTGTTTTATAGCAGACGTGATATTATTACATGCCGTAATAACATTGCACGGTCTCTATAAAACAGATTTGTGCGACGTAAATAGTGAACATTAATTGTTCAAAACTATGCCAAATGTAGTACAAAGTTGTTTGTATTATTGAATGCTCTGTAAAGCCCCATTCACACAACCGTATTTTGCAGGTCCATAACTATCTGCAATTGCTGTTTTGGCACTTTGCGATAAATTAGTGGGTTTTGGGTTGCAGTTTGGGCACTCAGTCTCTAAAAGGTTCGTCATCACTGTTCTAGGGTGTAGTGGTAATGACAGTGATACTGCGCAGAGATAACAATGTCTTATATCAGTGTTCTCCAACCTGTGCTCTCCACTTGTAAAACTGCAACTTCCACCTTGCTCACCAATCGAAAAAACCTTCTGCTGACCATCAACAACTTTGTCCCTTGCCCTTGTGAGCAATTATAATATTGCAGAAGAGTGATATTCTGAATATCTTGAAGTAGATAGAAGGTTCCTGCTGCATTTTCTTTGGAGCACAACACGTATATAGAAATTCTTCCAGGAGACAGTTTTATTGTCAAAACAAATGCATTTTTTAGTCTATAAATTTGTTTTGTGTTTTAGCTGCAAGTCATCCTGATGATAAAAAAATTCACAGTACAATTCCCAATTTGGAAATCCTACCATATCAGATGTCTTTAAATAACATGCACCTGCTGGGTTCATTTCAATATTTTATTGCACTGTGACACATTCTATTGCTGGAAGGAATAAATCTGTTTGTCATGTTTTAATGAAACTGCTATTACAGGATATTATTTTTCATTGTAGCACTCTACCTTTCTGGCACTGTATTCTATTGGAATATTGACTTGGCGGCTATATCTTATTTTTATTTTTCAGTGCTGGTACATTGTGTCTTTCAGGTAGTGGAAAGAGTGGACTGAAGGAGAGCGTTGGTTGCTATGGAGACCAAGGAACTGCCAATCACTTTGGCAAAAATGAAAGACATTCAGATCGTAATTATACTTTTTACTCCTGAGGAAATGCCATGTATGTATTCTACCTGGATGAACGAGTTGGCAATAGAATGGCAGTCTCAGGCTTATGAAAATATAGCGGCCCCCCCGCAGAGCATTTGTGCAGCTGTACAGCTCATTTCATGTCTTGTTTGTCGTCTTGCGGTGATCATAGTAGTCACATCATAAGAGGTGCACAATTGTAGCGCTAAATAGCATCTCTCTCTCTTCATGACAGAAAGGTCAGTGCTGTACCCAATGACATGCACTCAGCAAGGACCAAATGAATGCTGTCATCCTTCTCTTCAGAAATAAAAATACTCATTTTATCCCAAATATTCTTCATAGATGAGTCAAAGATACCACACTGTGAACAGTAGCTAGAGTATTATGTTATGAGTGTGCACATTGCCACATTGTTCACTGTGAGCCATCCATGAAATGTCTAATGTCCTTGTTCTCCAGACTTTATCAGGATTAGGTATATAATCTATGTCTATAGTTAGTCATATACATTACCTCGCTCCTCATTTAATACGTTATACATGCTGAGGGACTTTTGCATATTGTGGCAGCCCTAGGGCTAGCAGTGTTGAGATGGTGTAGGCCCAAGATGGCGGCCTTGCTGGTCACAGTGGCTTTTGGCGCCAAACCAGGTCCTGAGCCAGCACAGAGATGAGGGAGTCACACTGAGGTGATGGCATTGGGTCACTCCCTGCTACTTGTCTCTCGATTGGGCTGCAAATAAAGGCACAGGAGACAGGAACATGGAAGTAGAAACAGGCACACCTTGTGACTCAGCAAGACTTAGAAAGAATCATGCAGTTACGGAGAAACATGGAGGCACAGTTCATTTACAGCAGCTAGTTTCACATGTATGACATTTTACATACATGTACAGGAGTAGCTATACCTTTCTCTGCTTCCTCAGTCCTCTGACCCGCTCCACTGTGGCAAATGGCAATTTTTCTATCAGTATCTGACCTGTGTTGGTGTGTTCCAGTGTTCGAGATACTATGCCACTTATCCAGTGGGCAAGCTTGGTGATTCAGCTCAGTGAAATTCAACTTTTATTTAGCTTCTTTAGCTACTGATGCCTTAGTAGTTGACTCTGGAGCTGAGTTTGCTTGGAAAATGCTTAAGGCTCCATGTACAGCAACATGTGCTATGTCGTTGTGTTAGCCATGTTTTAAAAGTCTTGCACACTGACCCATTACTTACTTATGTCCCCATCATACACACAACCGTGTATTATTATGGGTCCGTAGAGAGTCGTGAGCTCAGGGCAAATCTCGGGACAGGTACTATTCCTTTATATTTTATGGCCTGCACTCACTAATGAAATGAATAGTTCCATGGAGGCCACAGACAGTATACGGATTTTATCCATATGCAGCCCATTCTATTTTCTCACGAACCTTTACATGTGCACACATACATGCCTAATGGTAAAAGGCAAATTATCCACAGATTATGGATTTGTCCTATTTATCCTACCATAGCCCAATGGGTTGGGTGTTTATGTTTAATCAGTTTTTATTGAGGTTTGCAAATAAGAACAAAAGAAAGCAAAGCCAAGGCAAAGGCATCAAATAAGGCAGTAGGAGGCACGTAGGCCACCCAATCGTGGAAAAGTCGCTGAGGAACAGTTAGGGTAGAGGGCTGTCGACGCCCGCAACAGAGAAACCAGTAACGGGTGGCACAATAAAAACATGGGGAAATGCATCATTGGGGGGTGATGGCAGGGAACACTATAGGACAGAAGGAAAAGTCCAGTTGTGGAGGGCCACTACAGTGCCTCCCGCGCACCAGAAGAAAAAGACAAATGCTGGAGGGAAAGGGGAACATTGGGAAGACACAGGTGAACAGAAACACATAAGACCACATACAAGACCGGGATGGGATAGGGCACACTGAGGGGTTGGGTGTTTAAATCACATCATAAGAATTGAGAAATTGGTGATGTTGGACAATTTGGTCAGCCAAGACTCATTTGATCTTCTTTGGTTGATTTGGTCAACTTTTAGTAGGTCCCTTCAGTTTAGTTTATGGGTAAAAGGGCTTTACCCTGATGATTCTTTAGGCTATTGTGGATATTTCAAGCTTTGGATTAAATCTTTTCTATACAGTCATATGAAAAAGTTTGGGCACCCCTATTAATCTTAATCATTTTTAGTTCTAAATATTTGGGTGTTTGCAACAGCCATTTCAATTTGATATATCTAATAACTGATGGACACAGTAATATTTCAGGATTGAAATGAGGTTTATTGTACTAACAGAAAATGTGCAATATGCATTAAACCAAAATTTGACCGGTGCAAAAATTTGGGTACCCTTATCATTTTATTGATTTGAATACTCCTAACTACTTTTTACTGACTTACTGAAGCACAAAATTGGTTTTGTAACCTCACTGAGCTTTGAACTTCATAGCCAGGTGTATCCAATCATGAGAAAAGGTATTTAAGGTGGCCAATTGCAAGTTGTTCTCCTATTTGAATCTCCTCTGAAGAGTGGCATCATGGGCTCCTCAAAACAACTCTCAAATGATCTGAAAACAAAGATTGTTCAACATAGTTGTTCAGGGGAAGGATACAAAAAGTTGTCTCAGAGATTTAACCTGTCAGTTTCCACTGTGAGGAACATAGTAAGGAAATGGAAGACCACAGGGACAGTTCTTGTTAAGCCCAGAAGTGGCAGGCCAAGAAAAATATCAGAAAGGCAGAGAAGAAGAATGGTGAGAACAGTCAAGGACAATCCACAGACCACCTCCAAAGAGCTGCAGCATCATCTTGCTGCAGATGGTGTCACTGTGCATCGGTCAACAATACAGCACACTTTGCACAAGGAGAAGCTGTATGGGAGAGTGATGCGAAAGAAGCCGTTTCTGAAAGCACGCCACAAACAGAGTGGCCTGAGGTATGCAAAAGCACATTTGGACAAGCCAGCTTCATTTTGGAAGAAGGTCCTGTGGACTGATGAAACAAAGATTGAGTTGTTTGGTCATACAAAAAGGCGTTATGCATGGCGTCCAAAAAACACAGCATTCCAAGAAAAACACTTGCTACCCACTGTAAAATTTGGTGGAGGTTCCATCATGCTTTGGGGCTGTGTGGCCAATGCCGGCACCGGGAATCTTGTTAAAGTTGAGGGTCGCATGGATTCAACTCAGTATCAGCAGATTCTTGAGAATAATGTACAAGAATCAGTGACGAATTTGAAGTTACGCCGGGGATGGATATTTCAGCAAGACAATGATCCAAAACACAGCTCCAAATCTACTCAGGCATTCATGCAGAGGAACAATTACAATGTTCTGGAATGGCCATCCCAGTCCCCAGACCTGAATATCATTGAACATCTGTGGGATAATTTGAAGCGGGCTGTCCATGCTCGGCGACCATCAAACTTAACTGAACTGGAATTGTTTTGTAAAGAGGAATGGTCAAAAATACCTTCATCCAGGATCCAGGAACTGATTAAAAGCTACAGGAAGAGACTAGAGGCTGTTATTTTTGCAAAAGGAGGATCTACTAAATATTAATGTCACTTTTCTGTTGAGGTGCCCATATTTTTCCACCGGTCATATTTTGGTTTAATGCATATTGCACATTTTCTGTTAGTACAATAAACCTCATTTCAATCCTGAAATATTACTGTGTCCATCAGTTATTAGATATATCAAATTGAAATGGCTGTTGCAAACACCCAAATATTTAGAACTAAAAATGATTAAGATTAATAGGGGTGCCCAAACTTTTTCATATGACTGTATGTAATAAGAAGTGTCGGCAGAATCTAAATGTCCAGCTGTTCCTCAAAGACCATAAGTGGAAATAAAGATTGTGAATTTTTTACATTGGGAAGTTCAAAATTCATTGTTTACCTCGGAAAAAAGCTACTGTGGAAGGTGTCTGCCAATGGCTTGTCACCCTGCTGTTATCACTCAACTGGTAAAAGCATGCATGCTTATTAGGACGCCAAGAGAGAACAAGCGTTTGTTTAGCCAACACCTATTATATGTACGAATAGCGTAAATCCTGGAGCCAGCTCTCTGTCAGCAGAATGAGTTCAGAAATGGCATGTAAAACAATCCCATCATCATGATCAACTACATTAACAATACATAATGTAACATTCCTATATTTTCATATGTATTATATAGCATTACATACAGTACATGTTATATACTGTAGCTTATACAGAGCAACAGGGCCACCTTCAGGAAATTCATCCCCATACAGGCAATTTTCTGAACCCCCATTCCCATTTTTTTCTTAAGGGATCTTAAGAAAGGAAATCCCCCCATGTCCTTGTCTTAAAGATGACCTACCCTGCTGCAGTTATCAACTGTACCAACTTTTGTGCCTGACATGGTAATAATCAAGCCCAGTTTAAGTCCCACAGAGTGATAAATGCCCCTTTTTTGTAACTCTACACAGTAAATGTTTGCCCAAAACATTAATAGTACCCAGTAATGCCTCCCCTGGGAACCCCATACAGTAATAATAATAATAATAATACATTTTATTTATATAGCGCCAACATATTCCGCAGCACTGTACAATTTGTAGGGTTCAAGTACTGACAAAAAAGATACATTACAAAGAAATATTCAATTCACACACTGGGACTGAGGGCCCTGCTCGCAAGAGCTTACAATCTATGAGGTAGAGGAGGTGACACAAGAGGTAGCAGGGGCGGCATCAGAGGTAGCATTGCTTATACAGTGGTCCAGACAATTCTGTAATAGGGGTTACTGTCATTACACATACATACTGTCATTACAAAGTAGTAATGCTGTCCTTTAAGCACTTGTAAAATAGCAATTAAAAACACAGTCATCACCCCTGATGCATCATATATTATCAGTAGTTATCACCCGGCAGCTTTAAACTCTCAAAACATAAAAATGACTAAAACCTAAATCTTGTCTTGCCCACAAACACACAGACACATAGTTTATGTTGGAGTCAAGTAAAGACAGCACTTCTATACTGGTACTGCTTCTGCTGCTTGTGTTTCCAATGGATGTGCCTCACTGACCCCTGATGAAAGATCCCAGTAATATGTTACGTCTTTTGTATGGCTGCTTGATATGCTTTCCACTCCAGTGCAGTACTGAGTCTGTGAATGCAAGAAAGGAGACAACGGACTCCATAATACTGTTGCTAATATACAGATGACCATGCGGGCCCCCTAACTCTCTGGGCCCAGTCACGGACCCAGTCACTCTCTTGCAACTGTGATCTATACACCTCTAGGGTATATATATATATATATATATACAGTATGAAGTATTTGATGGACATATAGAAATAGGATATTCATTAGAAAATTGGTCACATACCATGCAAACACATCATACTCTATGGCACTTCTAAATAGGCACTGTATGATATGTTCCCTTGTACACAGTTTACCATATATATCAACAGTATGTACTGCACATCTTGGCTTTAATTCCATGATGACCTCCAGACTATAGGATGCCATAAAACAAGTTTTTGTCTATAGATGGAATTGTAAGGCATTATGGGAGAATTTGAAGTTATTATGGGAAGATTATGATAATTATCTGTTATTACAGGAACATTCCTATAATGAGAAGCTTCAATAATTATCTTATTTTAAAGGATTAATACTTGGGTAATTTCATCTTCAATGTAACTCTTTGTCTCTCTCTTTACAGCAAAATGGAGATGTTTTACAGTCAAGACAACAGAATATGAAACTTCAACAAAGACATCAATTGGCCTTGAGCAGATAACCTACCCTTTCATTTACTGTTCTTTTTGTGTCACTAATCTCATGTCTACAACTGATACATACAGATCTACAGAGTTAACCTGAATTTCTACAATCAGTTAAACTGCTGCAACGTGATATCTTATCACCGGCAATAAAAAAACAATGAAAAATCATTGTAAAATGCCTTTTCATTGGTTTTTGTTGCCTTTTGTGATAATAAGATATCATGCTACAGCAATTTAACAAATTGCAGAATTTCGGGTTAACTTTGCTACATCAGTACTTAGCATTGACCATCCTAACTAGTGTGACAGCCCCTTGAATTTGTAGTGTACGGGCCATGCTATCTAAATAGTGTAGAGATATTCATTGAACTATGCAATTATAATAACATGCTGAAGATTTGATACATCTGTAGTTATCTGAACACATTCAGTTTAACTGCAGGCTGTAAAGTGAGATGCCTCTCTAGTGCAATGTAGCCTAATTGGCCAATATACAACAAGAACCTGTAAAAACAGAGAAATCGTATTGATTTTTTATATAAACAGACATGACAAAATAAAAAATGAGTTCTGTTAAGAAAAAATAATGAAAGAATATTTTTTGCCAAACAGTTTATAAATACTGTATAACATTTTGTAATGAAAGCATCCCTTTAAGTCCTCGACATAAGAACATTTTAAATTACATTCTTAGAGGAATACGTAACATGTAGCATTATTTATTTGGATTTAGAACCAAGTTCTATTTTTTTTTATCACAATTTCATTTACCATCATTTAGGCTAAGAGAAGAAAAAAGAAATCCTATGAAAAGGGAACTTTCTCTGTAAATATTTAAGAGCTGTGCATGAAAGGAAGATGGTTACAGGGAACATTGTGCATTGAAAATATGACAGTGAATGTTCCAGCAATGTCATATTCTTGTTGAATCCATTAGCTTCTTTTATTTCCTGTCTCCCTGTGTATCCCACAGTATTTGTTTTACAAAATGAATACTGAAAAAAATGTAGTTTGTCTTTCAATATGATATTCTTGCTATTTTATTTAGCAGGCACCCCTTTATCTAGATTAGACAATGTATTCCATCAACAACTGCTCGATTTACATTCGGTATCCATAGCCTTCTCAGAACATAAACAACACGCGGATTTTCTTTCTTTCTACTACATGGGTTATGTGTTGTACATTTCAATACAGTCTTTCTTAAAAATCATCTATTGTGATTTTGAGAGATAGTGGAAGCCACCCACGCGGGGGATACCACTGCTGAAGCACCTGTAAAGAAAGAGAGCGGCAGACAACGCTCAGTCTGTTACCGGTCCCTGAGTACTGCAATTGCATGCAACTTGAGAGGATCATCTCCACATTATGGATTTCCTACACCAGGACCTAACCATCCGCAATATTTGACTATTATCCTTGAATCTTACTGCACATATCTGTAATTGTTCTTACTATAGACCATAGAGTCTGATGAAGGCTTTATAGCCGAAAATGTTAACTACTGTCTATGGATTTCTTATGCACTTGAGAATTTACAATTAAATTATTACTTCAACTCAACATGACCTGCGAGTTATATGTCTGTGCGAGTTGTATGGTTTTCTGCCTAACTTACAGAAGCACCAAAAAAATTGGGAATTTGGCTGCCCTGTGGATCCCTTTGGGTAGGCTGGTGTAATGGCCAGCGCACATACGGTGTCCCATTACAATTTGACCCATCATAAATTCATGGATTTGAATGACAATAGGGAATTCATTGAAAATCCCTGAAATTTATTATGACACGATCACAACTTTTGAAGAAAGCAGATACTTTGGTTGAATAAATTCCCCAAATTAACGCAAATCCCTGAGTTTTCCAACTACCTACATTTGTAAACAATGGATGTGAACTAGTTTGGCTATTATTACCTCCACAGTGGTAGTTGCTTTGTTTTCCAAGACACTTTATTGTTTATGCAGTGATATTGGATTGGAAAAAATATATAAGTGGACAATGAAATAGGACTGGACAATTTTCCAGTAGGGCATGTGGAAAACCTATAGTAAGTGACAACTACTGTTTCCAAGAAGCTGAACAATGATGTAGCCAGATCAAAGCAGTACAAACCTTAAATTCAGGATTACTGAACAGTTTTACTGTTGCTATGTAAAATAGGAGGCAAGGGTGGAACTAGGAAGGAATACAGACAAGGACCATTTGGCACTACACATAGGAGCTTTCCTCACTACACCTCCTACTCTAGTAGGGCCTCAATAAATATAAGAAAATGTGCCTCATGTCTGCTCTCAAACATAAACATAGGGATACGGGTTCCCTAATTGGTGTTGACATACAATTCTAACAACCTTTAATGTCAGCTTCTGATTGCATTTCATATAAGAAGTGCTAATGTATATCTCACTTATATACCTCACTTTGGAACTGCTGACTTATATCTCACTTATATATCTCACATTGGAATTGCTGATTTGAAGCTTAATGCAGTTGAGCGTGGCTGAAAAGAAGTATATCACTAGAAAATTACATATTGGAATCAAGTCTCTAATGTGAATATGTTTTTTAAAACTCTACTCAATATTGTGGGTGCTCTGAGATGGCTTATGGATTTATAATATCCGTGATGATATTCCATATTGACCCTCAGTATAGCTATATATATATATTTTTTAACTTTTGGCAAGTGACTGTGCAGGGAACTGCAAACAGTGTTGGGCAAACCAGTTTGGAATAAGCCAGGTTAATTGCAAATTTGTTTAGGGTGCAGATATGTTAAAAAAACAAAACAAAACATTTGCTTACCTTTTCTAAGCTTTGCAGTGGCATCCTCCAGAATTCTGGTCTTGTTCCCGGGCCATCTGCTATCTTCTCCAGCCCCTAGATCACTGTTTAGACCTGTGATTGGGCCTCAGTGGTCACAAGGGGAATGGTGACATCATTATCCCCCTGGGAGAGAGGCCAGACAACCTAGGAAGAGGGTTGGAACAATGAAGAATACCAAATGGAGCCCAGGAAAGGTGGGTAAATGTTTTTAATTTTACATATCTTTCTTGGCTTCTGGTTATTATATTCTGGGTCCTGAAGAAACCTCAGAGTATAATAATAATATATTTTATTTATATAGCGCCAACATATTCCGCAGCACTGTACAATTTGTAGGGTTCAAAAAAGATACATTACAAAGAAATAGTCAATTCACACAATGGGACTGAGGGCCCTGCTCACAAGAGCTTACAATCTATGAGGTAGAAGGGGTGACACAAGAGGTAGCAGGGGCGGCATCGGAGGTAGCATTGCTTATACAATGGTCAGACAATTTTGTAATAGAGGTTATTGTCATTACACATATATAAGCTGTATGAGCCGTCACCAGTCATGTTCTTTAACATGCAGATGGTGCCTGGACATATAAAGTTAGTCTGAAATGGTATCATATCCTGTGAGGTAATGAGGGAGTGTGAACAGAGGAGGGTACGTTTTATGGATTCTAACTACGGAAGGGTTTACATTAGGAGTTGTGATAGGCCTATCTGAAAAGATATGTCTTTAGTTTGCGCTTAATGAGTATAAAAATGTACTTTACTCCATACTTTTGGCTCACACATAACATGTTCGGTCTGAAATAAAATATCCCAGAAATCCTTGTAAACATTGAAACAAATAAAACCAGTCTATTGAGGTTCACCCATCACTAACTGCAATACAGTCCCTTTCATTTAGAGGAAAACTAAGCATAGAAATAAATAAATAATAAAAGCAAATAAGAAATATAGTTGCTTTGTACGGTTTTTAGCATATTATTCATGGTTTTTGAACGATCCTAAAATAAATAGAGAACACATCAAGTAATCTCCTCATGACCTGTTCTGTTTAGTCTGGTGAGCAACTGAAGGGTAGACATTGCAGGTCACATATAACCTTTGTAATTTTACAAATTTTGCAACTCTTGACTAACTGCCACTACATCAGGATAGGAGTGGCTTGAAGTGATTTCGGTGGTGGTGGTAGACTTTCTTTAATCTCCATCTGATGTGATGGAAAATGCATTTTATTGCAGGAAGTCATTTCTTTGAATACTCCAAAAAGATTTTCTAAACATAAAAACACATTATGACAATTTTCTCTACTCACATTAGATTGAGCATTTTGAATGCTTTAGCTCACTAGGTGGTCCTTGAAACAAACCATAGAAGGTGGTGTTCCATTGTGATGACTATCATTTGTATATGTTACCCAAAGCATCCTTTTTGTTTCTCTAGGTTGGGTCTTTTCCCATGTGGCCATTTCCCACAACCCCAACTGCTGTCAGTTCTGTTGTTGGCTTGCACTTGCTTCAGGTTCTCTGCTCAGGTATTGACAATCACCTAGCTTAAACTATACTTGTTTATGGAGTTTTCTTCACGTTGTACATCTCTGATACTTGAATGAAACAAATATGGACATGCCACCCACCTACTTTATGATACACCGCCACCACATATATCTAACCTGACTCATATGGTGAAGGCTTTGCTCTAAGTTACTTATTCATGCTCTCAACCTCCTTCACTTCTTGTTATATTACAAAACAAAATCTGAGCATGAGTCAGTGCAAGACCGCTGTTGCTTGTCTTATGCTTCACGTCTCTCTGTTGATGTTTTTATGCGAAAATATGCCAATATAAAGTCTAGAAACATGAGTGCCGCAGGTTATCCTCATCTTTGAAATGCAAGCACATTTCGTTTTCTCTATCCTTCAACCATTCTACATATAAGACATGATCTATAATATCTAAGCCCAAGTACCCTGGACTAGAAATGCAGGTTGTGCTCAGTGTTTGCCAATTTCCAGCACTATTTGCAGACACAAGGTTAATTTTAGACAGAGCATCTGCTGAAATATTTGTTTTCCAATGCATATCAACTGTGTATTACCGTGAGTTCATTTCTCAAGGTTGTTCTTTGGAAATACTACTTGCATACGGATCTCTCATTGTGACAATACAATGCAGTGTTTTATAAAGCTATGAAAACATATTAGCAACAATGCCGAAAATATTGATAGATAGGATAACATAAGAGCAATAGTACTATTATGTAATACTTCCATTCATATACTTGACTTGGTATGCGTCCATTATGCATATCGTCCTCTGGTCCTTCTGTTAACCTGCACAGCTGATAAAGAATGACTTTCACACAAAGAGTTTTTCTTTCTATTATCATGGAATTAGCTTTTCAGTGAAATAACTTTTTTAATCAGGGAATTTCTCTGTGAATTATTAATTTACTAAATGTTTCAATAAATCTGCCTTTATCATGTAAGTGATAAAAATGACCTGTGAGATGAGTAATGAAAAGTTTAATAAAATATTAAAGGAACTTGTCCCACTTCTATGAATGTGCATGCATTCAGACTATTGTGATGAGTTACTGTGTATCTGACTAAAAGATGAGAACATAACAAGGGGAATCATTTACAGGGAGACCACTACCTCTCCAGTAGTAGTGCTCCCAAAGCTGAAAGCCCGCCCCCAGTGTAAAAACTTCTTTACTTGCCTAAAACTTCAAAGTTGGTTTTATCCAAACCTACAAAAGTAGCATACATAACAAAGGTATGATGTGTATCACTGTAATGTGCTCTGTAATGGGTTGATAGTAGTTGTATATGCTTGGGGGACATGGTAAACTCCCTTCAAGCTTAGTAGCAGAATAAGACTGACTTCATTTTATAATTTATATAGTTACTTTGCCCAAAAATGGGGGTTTCACTTCAAACAGTGATATCTCAGACAGTGTAAAACATAGCACTTTGTGTCCAGAGTCATATGAAAGATTGCAGTTCTACCTGTAAAATTTCCAGAGGAATCATCAGTTAAAAATGTAAATGGGATTGGCATATTTATATGCACCTGTAGCTGCTCCCAATCCCAACTAGTGATACCTCTGAAAATAATACAGCGAGAATTGCTGTAACTTGGTGTCATATGAATGTAAAGAATCTCACCTTTCATATAATACCAGGAGTACTGTTCTAGGTTTTATGCCTAAGATATAAATGTTTAAAGCTACTTCCCCCAGCCTCACCTTCTCTGCATTATACAAGAGTCTGCCCCTCTATACACCTAGTGAAAACAATATACAGAGTTCAGCTCTTAATAGAGGAACAAGGAAAGCATTAAAGAAATGCAGGATTTCACAGAAAGAATCTAAAATTTGTTATAAAATTACAAAATGTATCAAAGACACAAATACAGCCAGAAAATCTAAAGTTGTCTGAAAGGTTAGTTACACTTTATAGGGATTCTATCATTGGGAAACCCTATTTTCACTAACAGCATGTCGGTATAGCCTTTAGAAAGACTATTCGTCTCCTACCTTTATTTTTCTACTCCACGCCGCCATTTTGGAGAATTTTCTTCTTTCTTCTTTATGCAAATTAGTCTTCAGAAAGCACAGGGGGTGTCCCCTGTGCTCATGTCACACACACTTCTGAAGATCCAGCGCCACCTCTCTCTTCTTGTGCTGATGCCTCTCCGCAGCATCAGCACCCGCCGATCGTGTCTGTTCAGGATTCAAATTCCATGCATGCTCAGTTGGTTCTGCCACGTTGGACATCGACCGTGACGATTTTGGAAATCGCAGTGTGTCCACTGCATGTATTTTTTGGCAAGGTGTGGATGGGATTCGCCATGTGGGGCCCCGGACTCAAAGATACAGCCACGCTGGTATTTAGGGCTGCAAAGTTAGCGTTTCGCCCAAGTAAAGAAAAGCCTAGTTAACGTATACACAAAAATAATCCAGCTACCATTTAGTGTTTCAAGTTACAGTATGCTAAGATAGAGGCAGAAAGAGCTGGTTCTTTCAATATCTGAGCATTTACATTTTACTGTAAAATATTTGCACAAAAAAAAAAAAAAAAAAAAATATTCTTTGAAATGTAACAGAGACATAGTTGTGATGAACATACCATAACATATCTAATAATATTTTAATCTGACCTTGTTTAATACATGCCAACATAACCCCAATAACAAGGCAAAGCCAGGTAGGTACGAGTTTAGGCGCGGTGCACCATCATGCAGCTTAATTTCTCTGCAGACAACCTTAAATATTGGATGTTTCTTTTAGCTTTCTAGTGATACTGCTGCAATGATGATTTTAAGCAGACATAAAAGTAACTAAAACTGGTTTTCATGAATGAGTCAGCCGTAGAAATCTTAAAAATAGAAACCAAGAATGATTGTAAATGGTGTACAAAATAAAAGTGACAATAATATATCTAAAAACTTTATTTGGTACATGGACATTATAGTTATAGATCCACAAATGAAAAACATTTTTTTATTAAATAATAACATTAAACATATTAAACACAACATAGTCCTGCTTCTTCAGGCGGCTCTATGAAAAGATGTGCCAGGCCCCAGAATATCATTAAATAATGGAAAATATAATTTAAAGATTAAAAAGATTATGCTGCCATCAAAGTAAGGGCATGGGATATATGAAGAGATTAGGAGCGTAGCCTGCTGATAAATTGCTCTTGTAGGAGATCTTCTTGTGAACAGTTTTTTCTGAAAAACAAAAATATGACCAGTCAAAAGTATTCAGAGCGTCTTCTTTTTATAGCAGGTGATATTGTAACATTGTAGACATTCAAATAAAGTAATTCAAGAAAAGAAAAACTACTACTGCTGGTGGATTCAATGCGCAAGTTCAAGAAGACTCTGCATTTCTTAAAAGGAAAAATATTACACGTTAAAAGTTTAAGACTTTTGGTCAAGACAAGTTGATCCTGGATTTTATACTGATTGCCAAATTTGGAATCAGGAAGCAAATTTTTCCCCTGACATGGGAAAATGGTCATAAAATAAAATCCTCATGATAAATTAGCTTCAATGTATCCAAATTAGTCTCTTGGTGTCACTAAGGTGGAGCCAACAGTCACAATAGCCATTCCTTAATAACATCCATTCGGGCTCGATTGATATCCCTTCCACAAGGACATGTAATCCCAAGCCATTTTAAATCCTCATTTGACAATCCGGTGGCTTTTGGCATACATACATGGCACTGATGAAGCCAGGACGGTTAATTTAGCTTTACAGCGCATGCGCCAGGACTAGAATCCAGCTGTGCATGCTTGGGATTTAGAACGTCTTGTGAAGGGGCGTCAATCAAGCCAAAATGGGAACTATTAGGGAATGGCCAAAGTGATGGTTGACTAAAGTGGCTCCATCTCCATGAATTAAAGAAATGAATTTGTATATACCAGGTGCAGTATATAAAGAACAACGTCTCAAAAATACAGGTACATGCCTAGATTGATATTTATACACACCATAGCAGTGATGGTGGGCTAAATCATCCTGACACTGTCGCTTTCATTGTTTTTCCAATGACTTCTGAAGCAGTTTAACCAATTGCAGAACTTTGGGTTAACTCTGCTATATCTGTGTATATGTAGATATAATGAAACAGACTGGCCTACAAATCAGGCAGAAATTAGGATGCCAGTAACCACCCGTGTATTTGCTAGCTAATATTCAATCATTATCATTGGCATCACTTCAGATGAATAAATCTGGTGCCAATCAAATTCAGAACATCGGGCATTCACATCACATAATCCTTTTCTTTATTAATGGGTCTAACATTTCCCCTGGAGTATTAATCATTATATTTCCCCTGCATTTACTTGGGGTTATTGGAACGTCCTACAAAGTTTTACTATGATAAATGAATGCCTGTGAAAAGCAAGCCAAGAAAATTGACGTTTTAGAAAATATGACCATTAATAAAGTAAGTTTGATAGAAGATTGAATGCCATTGCAAATTCAGGGTCGCATACTTCTCAATTTACAATCAGCCATGTTAGTCAATTATCTAAGTCTATTCGTAAAGCTTAAAAGATAGGTTTCAAATAACATGATTAGCCGTCAAGATCCCGTGGGTCTTTGGTGGGTGTTGTGACATGAGAAGTAAATTACATTTTTAATGCATATTCAGCTGTGCTTGATTCATAGTTAAGTACATTTAGTCTGTGCTGAAATATGTCTATTGTGCATAAAAAGCAATAAATAATATGTGGGTGGATGCAATGCTAAGAAAGTGCTGTAATTATAAGATTAGATGCTAAAAGGCTGGGTCTAAGCGAGGAAACGCTTAGGTGCAACTATCAAAAGGTATTGCTACTCTCGACTAGACAATACATTTTACAGATTGGTAAAAAAAAATGTTGTTACTCATCAAAGTCGTATCACAGTCTCTGTAACTTTATTCACTGTGGCCTCCATGAAATATGAATAGTAGCTGAAGGTGCTATCTAAGGACTCTTCCTGACCGGGTCCTTTATGTGCCGAATCCTGAGTTTTCAGGGATGGTCATGAGATCTGAACCAACACATGAAAGTCCCTCCTCTTCCTGCCGCTCCATGGTCAATGGTATTACATATACCATGGCTTTAATATTACAGTGAATTAGTCTGGCATTTTAAAAAGTGTAAGTATACTTTTATCTATTTTCATAACTTAATAGTGCAGATGAATATAAGCTTTGTAATATAACTTATTAAAGAAAAGTGACTGTTTCTTCACTTATTTGCCTCCTATCACTGATCAAATCTGTACAATATAAGTCTATGGAAAGAGGAGGGCGAAGAAAAGGAGAGCTCCTCAAAGCAGAGAGACAGCTGCACTGTAGAGAGACAGATTTCTTTCACAACACAGCTGGGTTATCAGGAATTACTATCCGACCTTCCCCTGACTGTAATGACTGAGTTAATGCTGTAGAAAGCCTCATATCTCTGTCTCTCTTCTTCTCTCCTTCCACTGCACTCTCCATAGACTTAATTGTAATCGTATCTGCTTCTATACAGAGTATGGACTGAATTCACTCAGATAAGTAAAGCAGGAGTAATAGTAGTTAAATTCACAGGCACTTTTCTATAGTGAAGTATATTACAAAGTTTGTTCCCTTCAGTCTATGGTCACACTAGTGTTCAGTGACCGTTCTGGCACTCCGTCCCCCAATCCACTTCAAATGTGTTGAGAGAAAAGTCCTGGAAGCAGGACTTTTCTCTCTGTCAATTTCGGGCAGAAACCCAGCGGATCGGAAGCGGTGGGTAACTGCTTTTGAAGCGGATAGGGTTTCTCTTTTTGGGTCCCCAAGCAGATCCAAAGAACGGAAACCTGAACGCAGGTGTGAACCTAGCGATACTTGCACTATTGATTTATGAAAAAACTAAAAAAAAAAGTTTACTTATGCTTTAAGATTTAACATCTTTTGCCAGATGTGATTTATGAACTTCTACAACTATGTTCACAATATCAATTGAACTATGTTCAATTCTACAGCTATGTTCACATTAATAGGATTTGCAGAAGAAAATTTGCTGTGGACTTCTGAGGACTGTGGTCAGGAAAAAGCATGTCTAAGCTGAGCTATTCCATAGTTTTTCAAAGCAGAATTCATGGGTTGACGTATAAAATTATTATTATTCAGCGAGAATTTTTTACAAACCATTTGAATGAAGAAAATAAACCCATATTACTGCATTGTTAATAGAATTGTAGCACACATTATCCAGGTTTAAGAGCGCAGAGAGTAAACATAACCTAATTTAGACACATTTTTATACATCCTGATTATTATGTAATGTAAAAATATATTTTTTTATAGTATTTTTTATGAGCTTTTCAGATTAAATCATACACTATATGACCATAAGTAAGTGTCCTGGTCAACTGTACATGTAAAAAAAAAGTAGACCAGTGGGAAAATGGCGTCTGAGTCAGCTTTGACTGAGGCACTGGGTGGGATAATGCCAACGATCAGTGCAGGCACTGACTGCGGGCATTACTGCAAGGTCCAAGCTGTATAATACAGTGGAGACCCAGCAGCTATGGATGTCGAGAAAGGGTTGAAACTCCTGGTTTCTTGCAGTCCATTGCTGGTTATATCATGCGCTATGTGTGTTTAAGTCAGTAGTTCCCTATTCCTATTCCCTGCTCCAGTCCAGTAGTGTTTCTAGTGCAGTGTTATTTTCTTCTGATGGTTTGTTCGAGTCTCATTTCCTTGTGCTCTGTATCTTTGCTTCTAGTATACCTGTTGGAATCTCTTCCTTGTCTACTTACTGATGTTCAGGTCTGCTGAGTTTGACTTTCTTGTCTCAGGGTCCTAGTGCTCTGCTTTTGCTGGTGTTAGGCTCAGTATTCCAGATTAGTAATATCTTTAGGGACAGCGAGGGTCAGAAGTGTCTGGTGTTAGGATCAGTGTTTAGGGATAGATATAGGGAAATATTGAGGCACAGCTGGAGTCAGGGTCACTTATTGGCTGTTTGGTTAATCCCTTTTACCATATCACCCCCTTTCATCCTTTTCATCAATTGATCTTATGGGCTTTGAATGGGCAGAAATTCCCACAAATCAACTGTAGAACTTTGTGGAAAGCTTTCTTAGAGGAGTGCAGGGAGTATTATGACCTCAAAAGTGGGCACAACACCCATGGTTTAAGAATGGGATGTCCAATAACACAAGTCTACAAATTTTCAAAAGTTGTTTGGTTCAGAAATAAAATGAGCCATTTCTTAATGATTTTCTTGTGCTGAATTCAAATATCACAAGGAAAACTGTCAATTGGCTCTAGTTTATATGATATCGAAGAATTCTCATTTTAATGTTATGTAGATTGTATAGATTATAATATATAATAGGTGCAAATTTATTGTTCATAAAATTTTGAAATATATTTTGAAGAAACTTAGCTGTATTTAAAATCAACTATAATTTACAGACATGTCTAAGTAAATTTACAAATTAGAATTATATTTAGGCTAATATGTTATTGGGTCCTCATTCATTGGCTACTCGGCTCTTTTTCACACGTCTCTAGTATTCAGGCATCGGATTGTCTCTGGTAACTGTCCAGCAGTAGTCTGCAAGCATTTATGGGTTCCATTTACCCTGATATCTTTTTCCATAGTCGTAATTTCCTGGTGAAATCGCTCACCATGTTCATCGCTCACATTTTGGTGCAAAGAAGTCTAGATGAGAGTGCAAGAAATTAATCTTTAAAGACATGTTACATCCCAGGTTTTTATATGCCTTGCGGAGATTTTCCACCAACTTTTTATAGTTATCTGCCTTGGTGTTTCCCAGGAAATTTGTTACTACTAACCGGAATGCTTCCCATGCAGCCTTTTCCTTTCACACAGCAGAGTGTAACTCATCATCTTGAAGAAGCGCACAAATCTGAGGACCAATAAAGACTCCTTCCTTTATCTTTGCTTCACTCAACCTTGGAAACGTACATAGGAGATACTTGAATGCCTCTTCATTTTTATCCATCGCCTTTACGAAATTCTTCATAAGACCCAGCTTGATATGCAAATGGAGGTAGCAGAATCTTTGTTGGTTCAACGAGCGCTGGATGCATAACATTTTTTAGTCCCTGGCTGCAGGTCGGCCAATCCCTTTTCTTGTAGTGGTCCGATCTTGCACGACTGACCCATTCACATAGGAAGCAGCAGTACTTTGTGTATCCACCCTGGAGACCAACCACCTTCAAGTCACCACAGAGGCACCACAGATGTTGATCATAGTTCATGTATCTCAAAAGCTGTTTCATGTTGTTATATGTTTCCTTCATGTGAACTGCATAACCAATTGGAACTGATGGTAGTGTATTGCCATTGTGCAGTAAAACAGCTTTAAGACTCAGCTTGGATGAATCAATAAATAGCCTCCACTCATCTGGGTTATAGCTGATGTTGTGAGCTTCTATTAAACTGCAGAGGTTATTTTATGCAACAAGATCACCCTCTTTGAAGAATTGGACAAGATGCTTTTGACGGTACCGGAACAAAGAAATTCAAACATCATCTACTAGCAGATTCCACTGTTGAAGTCTGGAACCTAAGAGCTCTGCCTTACTCTTGGGTAGATCTAGATCTCTAACAAGATCGTTCAGTTCACTTTGCGATATAAGGTGTGGTTCGGTGGAGATTGATGAAAAAAAAATCTTGACCGTGCGAGGTAGATGGTTCATGACTACATGCTTCTTCTTTTTCTTCCTCAATGGAATCAAGTGAGATTGTTTCTGGTGCTTTTGGAACTGGCAATTCTTCTGAATGAGCTACTGGACGTATCGCAGATGGAATATTTGGATACTGTAAAGTCCACTTCTTTTTATTCGAAATTCCTTCCCCAATTGGAGGCACCATGCAGAAGTAGCAATTGGCAGTATGGTCAGTTGGCTCTCTCCAGACCATTGGCACTGCAAAAGGCATAGATTGTCTTTTCCCGTTCAACCACTGTGTGAGGTTTGATGAATATCTATTACGGCATGTGTGTGAAGCCCAACTCTTGTCCTGATCTCCTATTTTGCAGCCGAAATACAGGTGGTAGGCTTTCCTAACCATGGGAGTCAAACTTCGCTTTTGTGACACAAAAGTCACTTCGCCACATATATAGCAGAAATTATCTGCTTTATCAATGCAAGTCCGAAGCATCGCTGAACGTATATAGATCGAACAATGTAAGCCGAACTGTAACAAGTGCTGGATGGCATCTTTCTAGTGGTCATTCTGAGATGATGCAATACTGATGATGCAAACTTTTCCCAGTATTGTATTAAAGGCTGTGAGAAATATCAAAAGTACCTCTGTATCATGAAAATTAGAGCCAATTTCAAAATTTGAGCATCATTTTCGATCTCAGCACCCCAAAATTAGTTAAGATCAACTGTTTTCATGTCTGAACCAATTTGGCTGTAGACCAAACTGTTATAGGTGTAATGATCAGATGTCCACTTACGTTTGGCCATATAGTGAATCTTCATAAGATCTAAAATGCTACAACTAGATAAAATAGACAGAGTGCAGTGCTGCATTGAATATAATGAATGGAAATTTAATATTTCTAAAAATTATTTTATAATAAACATGTATTATCATAGAGCTGTAAATGCACTGTAAAATACTTTAAGTACTGCCTAAGAACAGATTGTCGGCCCATTATGGAAAACAGGAGATGTGCTGTAATTACCTTCTTGAACAATTCAGACAGAGCTCACACTACCATACCAGAATAGGAAGTAATAGATGGAAGTGCTCTGGTCATGGGTGAACTCTTACAAAATGCTGTGACATTCAGAAATGTGAAAAGATCGGGTAGCTGTCAATCTCACATATTTAAGTATGTCAGGTCAAATGCATTATTCAGTAAAAGTTAACCATTTACCCATGACATTGTCATTTATTACTTGCTAAACTGGCCTTTCAGCAGGAAAAGTTGTCTTTTATGACAGTTTCCAGGGGATGCATCTATCTCATCAGCAGTAAATGCTATGGTCTTTCTCATGTATTGCTTCATTCATTTATTTTATTGACTACTTTACTGATTCAGCCATGTATTCATCTATGTATTTCATATACACATTGGGAATCTATACGGTTTCTTGGCAATGCATTATGGGCGGGGGGATATGGTAAGCCTTGGATTCTAATCAAAGAAACGTCTTCATGAAACCTTGTTTCTTTGGGGTCTCTTTGACGGTCTGATTTCTTCACTCATTCTTAAAGCATTCGTAAATGGGTTTTCCCAGCACTTGAATGGACCTGTATTGCAGTGTCAGCTAAAACCAGCTTTATAGTCCATACATTTTCAGAATCAATAGAGATCCCACGCAGTCAGTTCCCCATCAATCAGAAAGCGATGACATATTTTAGTTACATGCCATCTCTATCTGTGATGAGAAAATATCTATGGCTATAGCTCGACATATTGCATTGAGAAGGTGGAAATGTCTGCACAACAAGGTCACATTTTACTTACATAAAATTTTACTTGCTGAAAGGTAAATTCAGATTTTTGCGGGATTTCTGTGACCAGAGAGAGATGCACTATGGGAGTTCAAATCACAGTTATTATACAGAGGTAAAACTATGTTATTAAATCACATTTCTACAAATGAACGAATTAGTTACAAGCCGGATTCATCATGAATTTTCTAAAAATGTCAGGTTTTGCCAAATAAAAGAGGAGACCCGGGGAGGTGCATAAACATAACAAGCATTATGACATCAGTGCTCCCCACATGACTCCTGAGACCCAATCACAGGCCACAATGGTCCTTGGGGCCACTGATGTCATTTGGAAGAGGACTGAAGAAGACAGGGACCAGCACCAGATTCTTCTTTGAGTCCAGTAGAGGAATGACTGTTATGTTTACGCACCTTCCCTTGGGCCTCCACTTATTATACTCTGTGGACTTAAGAGACCCCAGAGTATAGTTACAGCAGTTCATGTTTGGACCGAAACAAAATTGCTGAGCGAACCTTGCAAATATTCACAAGACAAACCTTGCAATATCTGCCCAACATTAAACATTTCTGGAGCTTAAAGGTGTTGCTCACAAAGACAACTACCAATTTACAGGATCTTCCTTGAAAGTAGATGCTTGCTTTAGGGCTTATTCAGACATCCATTTTTTTTCAATTACTTGTGTGGATGATACAATACCATGTTTTGTTAGTGTATAGTTGGTTGAAATATTGGACTATACATTGACATGGGCTACTTTAATCCACAAACTAGACCAGAATAGTGCATGTTGGGTCTGCATGAAATAACAGAAGTGATTATAACCCTATTTACTACAATGGGTCCAAATCTAGTTTGTGTCGAATGGGCAAGTTCACGCACTATAGAAGTGGTCTGAATGAGTCCTTAGTATTTTTTTAGCCTTTAGGAGTTGCACAAACGTTCCCAACCATCAACCCAACTCTTCTCATCTGCTCCTTTAGTTTAGCTCTTTTCACTAATAGTTTATAGTAGAAATGATTAAATATGTAAGGAAGATTTACTAATACGGTCTGCTGTAACAGATTTGGCACAGGCTGAATAATAAATCCATCACATCTTCACACCATCTATTGTAGTTGATTTAGTTCCAACAAAAATGTGCCAAAATTTTGAAGCATTTTTGAACTTCTCATCTTAAGTCTTGTATACTTTACAGGAAGTCTTCCCCTTTCCTATAAGTCCAGCTCTGGTGTGAGACAAAACACAGAAAGTGTCTAAGGCTAGCATTCCCGTAGGTATAAAACGTGAGCGTTTTTGAAAATGCAGCTTTTCCACTGGGGATTTTTTTCTGCAATGTGTGGATGAGATTAGCCAGAAACCCATCCACTTTACAGGTAGTATAAAATGTTGTGTTTTCACAGTGTGGGGCCCCTGCCTAAAACTGTTAATAAATGTGGTGTAAGGCATGAACACCGCATGGTACGTTTTCATTAGAAATTTTGCCCCAATTTGTATGAAAGGATCTAATTTAAAAATATATAAAAACACGTATAAAACCAGATGAAAACAAATTTATATCCTTCAATTGATTTTTGTTGGACACAAAGGTGTTGTGTAACACCTACCTTAAATCTAAAGGGACTCTGTCACCAGGAAACTCAATAATAAAACCAGCCACAGTGCAATGCAGGTGACATTATATCAAACACCATCCTACCTACATCATTCCCTTAAAAAAAAAAAAAAAAATCATTTTTTGAACTATGCACATGAGACTCAAGTGCAGTGGGAGCGTGCCAAAGCCTCCAAGACTCCTTTTCCAAATTTGAATCCCCACCCCTGAACACTTGACAGCCTCTTCCTATTCTACAGCAATGTTATTGCTTCATAAATTCCTGCACGCTAGCTACTGGCATTTCCGGGCTGGAACCCTTGGAGGCTCTCACATGCTCCATTGCACTTGCACATTGCACTGCTTTTTCAAGCAAATGTTCTGGGTCTTCCAAAGTACAAGACATACTTTGTAACCATTCACTCCTCGAGGCAATAGGATTACCTTTCAGGACTGTCATCTACCTAAGAAGAATGTTTTTGAAAATGGGTTTGGTAAAAATCCCCCCCCCCATTTTTTTAAAGTCACTTTTTGGCTGGAGATTGGGTTTAAATGGTATTGCCTTTTTCTATTGAGAAGAGGGAACTAGGGGAACTTGCCTACTCACTCAGTTTTTGTGGAACTGGAATACGCTACAAATTTTGATCCTTCATAAATTTTCATGTATCGTACACGTCACAAGAAAAAGTAATATAGAAGGTTATCTGTTGTGTTCTTACAAGGTATGATCAGGCCTTTCTGCAAGCTTCAAAGCCTCATGCATCCCTGCAGCTGACAGCTTCCTGTTGATATTTCGGTACCTGCATTGTAACAGATTTCGATAGGTTGTCCTCAAGTCTCTGTTAAAAAAGGCATAAATGAAAGGATTTATCAGAGAGTTTGCATATCCCAGCCATAAAAATGTCCTTTCCATCCACAGAGGAATACAGCTGCACTCTGTTCCACAGATGAACGGTCTTGCAGTTGAAAGTATAAAAAAAGGGAGCCAGCATACAGTGAAAGCCCCTACAATAATCCCAAGAGTAGTAGCCGCTTTCTGTTCTCTTTTAAAGATTGAAATGTTTTTCCTGTCATTTTTCAGTAATTTTGACAGATTTGTACATTCTTCTGATTCTTTGTGTATTTTTACCACTCCATTGGCTGCAATCATTCCTTCGCTTTCTTCTGATCGCGGGAATCCGGCAAACTTGTGTTTGGCCGCGCTCCTCTTAGCAGCTTTGAATATTCTGTAGTACATGAACAGCATCACTGACATAGGGATGTAAAAGGCAACAGCTGTAGAATAAATGGTGTAGCCAAAATCTTGACTAATTAAGCAAACTTTATCATCATTTACATTCTGAGCCCAGCCGAAGAGAGGAGGTAATGTGATCGAGGCGGAAAGGAGCCAGACACACAGGATCATTTTGGCCATACATTTCCCATTTTGCCTCACCGGGTAGGTCAAGGGACGGGTGATTCCAAGATACCTGAAAATAAGCACAATAGTGTTAAATTATTGAAAACTACTCATGTGCTGTATCTGTTGCACTGTGCCTAAGATGCAGCGTTCACTTTTTCTCCCACAGTGAGCCATGGGGTACCATAGTGGTCAATAGTAGGCCTTCTTATTAATTTATCTTATTAATTTTTAGTATATTTTTTAATTAACTTGTGGATGGCTTAACCACTTAAGGACACAGCCCAAAAGTGCGTTAAGGACCAGGGCTCGTTTTTCAAAACTGACATGTGTCACTTTATATGGCAATAACTTTGAGACGCTTTAACTTACTGTACACAAGTGATTTTGAAACTTTTTTTTTTCGTGACACATTGTACTTCATGTTAGTGGTAAACACTAATCAATAGTTTTGTATTTATTTATAAAAAAAATTCGAAATTTGATGGAAATTTTGAAAAAAAAAAAATCACAATTTTCAAAATGTGAAATGGTCTCATATCACACAAATACATGAATAAATATTATATACCATATCTCTTCTTTATATTGGCATCATCTTTTAATCGTCCTTTAATGTATTTTGGACATTATAAAGCTTACAAGTGTAACAGCGATTTTCCAAACTAATTTTTTAGAGACCACTTCAGTTCTGAAGGGGATTATAAAGGCCTACAAATTAGAAACCCCCATGAATCACCCCATTTTAAAAACTGCACCCCTCAAATAATTCAAAACAGCATTTGGGAAGTTTGTTAACCCTTTAAGCATTTCACGGAAATCAAAATAATATGAAGGTGAAATTTAGACATTTAATTTTTTTTTAATAATACATTCATTTAACCACTGTGTCCCTGTGTCCCCTTGGGTCTATGGGAGGACACAGCCATTCTTGGGTCTATTATGCTGCATAAGATGTCATGCAGATGAAGGTCATTGGAGACTGAAACATCTGATTATTGACATCAGAAATCATGTGAAAGATTTTTAATTTTTATATTATAGCTGTTTGGAAAATTTTGTGATGGAATAAAGTTTATTGACATTCAAAACATTTAGAGTCCCGAAGTACTATATCATCACATGCAGACGCACAGGCCGACTTCCTCTCTTCCCGGCAGGATCAAACATGTAGTGGGAGCTCCAGGTAGCCTGGAGTCACTGGCCAGACCCTGGGCTGCAGAAAATACATATGTGGACCCCTCAATCTCACCGCGGGGGGAGGTGCCGGGGGGGGACATTTGGAATGGTGGAACCCCTTGGATGCCGCAGTCATGTTTGACCGCTGTTGCAGCAGGAGCCTGGCTGTCAGATACAGCTGGGCTCCTGTGGTGATTGCATGGGCTCTGCTTCTGAGCCTGCTCGATCACGTCACGTACCTGTACGTGGGCATGCAGTAACTAACCACATTCCCAGACATACATGTACGTGAAAGGGGTTAAACAGTATAATTTCAATATTTGCAGAGGATAGTAAGTTCTTTAAAATGTTCAACACGAAGAAGCATAGTGTAATATTACAAAGTATTTGGGGAGGCTGGAGGTAGATTCTTGTTAGGTTCTCCACCTGGGCCAAGGAAACAAATTAATACATAGTATTCACTGGGTAAAATCTACACTGAATAAGATTTGGAGGCTTTAATGGACAGTAAATCTTAGCAACCACTACAATGGAAAGTATCAAAACTCATAGGTGCAAGAGCATAGTTTTGCCTTTAAATAAATCACTAGTCAGACTAGGGTGTCGTAGTACTAAGACAACAAAAAAACAAACGGTAAGCTGCACATAGTGTAATTCTCTTTGGTAACCAAGCACAGAAAAAAGAGAAGTATATATGTGAACTGGTGTTGAAACCAAGCTGAAATAGAATATTAAGGTCCTGATGGACTCTCACCTGATGTGGTTGTGTTGGACCACAATAACAAAAACAGCATATAAACCACAATGGGTAATAGGTATTTGCATCAGAATCATATACATCCAACACAGTAGTCTAGATGAGGTAAACAGAGAGTAGGAAAAAAAGGGATTCTGCACTCACCAAAGTTGTTCAAAGAAGTGTTCTTTATTTAAATCTATATACACTACGCGTTTCAGGAAGAAAGTACCTCTTTTTCAAGTGTAAACAATGGAGGATAAAGGAATGACCCTATACACCTCTTTTTACATACATAGTGAGGGCACCTCCCATTGGTGAGGAACTCACAGGGCAATTGCAAATACATAATATGAAACAAACAATAAAGAAGTGGCAGACATGTGAGAAATACCCAAACAGATACAACTATTTAATCTAGAACTCAAATTAAAATCTCTGTTGGTTCTCCATTCCTCCAGTTGTGCAGCATTTTGGCAACTCGCAGTGTGCACGCGCCACTGAGGGTCACTATGCCTGCACACTGGCCAGCTCCCCTGTGATCATAAGGTGCATACATCACCATACAGCTCACCTGCACACTGCCATAGAGATCGTTGAGGAATAGACTAAGGCTACAGCGCACGCATTGCCCACACTTGGACGGCGCATGCGCAGTGCAAATCCCACTCACATATTCTCACATCTGCCACTTCAGTATTCTTTATTGTTTGTCTTTTGTAATTGTAATCACAATTTCCTTTTGAGTCTCTCCCCAATGTATGTGCATGTAAAAAGCGGTGTATACAGTCATTCCTGTATCCTCCATTGTTTACACTTGAAAAGCGCCTACTGTGCTGTTTTGCAGAAAAGGATGAGAATATTTCATATTAATCAATTAATAAATGTTGAATAGGACTCCCACGCTTTTCACTTCAAAAAAAGGTTCTGCAACAGTTAAGAGATATGGAGAATATAAGGAGCCCCTGCAGAGTTTCATGACCTGAGAATTTCGAAGTGGCTCCTAGTTATCCTATAACTTACACTACAGTAAATTATGTCATTATGTATTATTCATTAACTTTAGATATGCTTTTGTTGTATCCACATATCTCCAATAACAATATAAAGATCTGGCCCATTAAGTTTTTATTTCAATAGCTGTACAATGGACTAAGAAATCATCTCTATATGTGGGAGACATTGTTATAACCAGTATAGGAAAGTAACGGTTAGCTTAAGTATGGTGAAATGTGCAAGGAAATATCAAACACAAACAAGTAATTGTATAAGCTGCCATAAGGCTACGGCCTCTCGTAGTGGGCTGCAGCAAAAAAGCGCTGCTTCCATTATACCTGTAGGAAAACTGCCGGCTTTTCCGTAGGTATAATTGACATGCTGCGATTTCCAAAACTGCGACGGTCCGCTGCACGTATTGTTCTGCAAATGTGTGGATGGGATTCTCTGTGTAGGGACTGTAAAACACTGTGGCTTTTACACCATGTGGGGCTCCGGACTTAAACAGAAAGACAATTTGATCCAAAGAATTTTTGCTTTTGTCCCATGAAGGTTATTTTACCCCCCTATAACGTTAAATTGCCCAATAATTGTTGAGGTTTTCCTCTAGACAAAATAGCTGGAAATAAGAGAGGCTGAATTTGTTTGTCACATAGAAAAAATTACCATAATGCCCAATGCAATCAATCTGAGCCCCATTTACTTTTTTCTAGTGCAGTTACAGGGTGTGTCTTATGAAAGACATGCATAGCATATGACTACGATATGCTACCAAATGTCCAGTCTGGGGGGGGGTGACAATATCAATGGACATTTGTGTGGCCATCTGGAAGAAATCGAGCAGATCTTACAGTAATGCAGTCACTTCATCTTAGCAAACAGTAAGGGTCACTTTGGTCAGACCCAGATTGGCTGCACATCAGAGTCAATTTCTGTGAACAAAATGATGCACTTCTCATCTGTACATAATTTGCATTTCAGGCTTATAAAAGAATGTAAATGATCTTTATGGAGCATTTATTAAATACTTAAATCATCTAATAAATATTCATTTTCAATGTGACTACAATGTCTATTCTACCAGATATCTTTGATTGCTAATATTACCTATTGTGTTATATAGCCATTTCCCCAGTGACTTAACGGGTTGATATACACAATAAAAGTGGGAACATGCTAACATTTGCTCATTTCCTCGCAACTGACAAGAATAACATTGGCTAATTCATCAAAGTCATGTCTGAATAAAATGCTCATTACCATGCACGTTCTCTCTTCTGTTTCTACCTGGCATGATGACAGTGGGGAGCCAGGGGAACACGGAAAACATTACTGGATACTGAATATGTAGGAATAAGACCAACAAATTAGGGCATGGAAGACTAGTTATATGACTTTCATGAAGCTAACATTCAATATGTAGTGTGCAGTGCTGAATGTATTGCTGAAATGCTGAATTTCTCCACATAGATTTTCTTTAAGTTGCGGAAAAGCAGCTTTTTTTGTTGCAGATTTTGCTGCATTTTTT
Organism: Leptodactylus fallax; assembly: GCA_947044405.1. Classification (NCBI taxonomy): domain Eukaryota; kingdom Metazoa; phylum Chordata; class Amphibia; order Anura; family Leptodactylidae; genus Leptodactylus; species Leptodactylus fallax. The sequence continues at coordinate 5,079,312 of CAMRHE010000005.1, read as the reverse complement.
GAGCCAAAAATGAGAGTGGCTACAAAAGGAATGGGAAATATATAGGAAGTTCTTCTACTTCTACTTTCTGCTCAATCCCATCGTGGTGTAGGCTCAAAAAAACGCAGCAAAATTTGCAACAAAAAAAAGCAGCTTTTCACCAACATGGGGCCTCAGCCTTAAACCTCTTACTCTAAGGCCCCACATAAAATTCGTTGTGGAAAAAAACACAGTGGAAACGCATGCGTTTTTTCTTCCCATATTTAGGCTAAGACCCCACGTAGCGGGTCACAGCAAAAAGTGCTGCGAATAAAACCATGATGGCAATGCATTGCGCTTTTCACAGAAAGTCCATAGAGGAAAGTCCTCTGCGGACTTTATGCCTCCATTATATTTATAGGGAAACCACCAGCGTTTCCGTAGGTATAATTGACATGATGCGATTTCCAAAACCGCGACGGGGTCCCATGTAGCACAAACACCGCAATTTTACAGTATCGTTTTACAGTACGTGTAAAGTGGATGGGATTCTGGCTAATCCCATCCACACATTGCAGAAAAATATCCACTGCGGACATGCTGCGATTTCAGAAAATGTTGCGTTTTTGTAAATCTCAGCATGTCAATTACACCTACAGAAATGCTGGCGTTTTCCCTATAGGTATAACTGAAGCAGAAAATCTGTAGCCGTAAACTCTGCAGACTTTCTGTGAAAAGTGCTGTGGGGAAAACCGTGATGCATCTCCATCCCAATTTTTCACGCAGTGCTTTCTGGCAGCGCCCACTATGGGGCCTTAGTCTAAAGTTCTTTTCTGGGACACTTGTAAAACTTGTATTTCACTTATCCTGGAAATCCCCTTTAGGCTAAGACCCCACATAGCGGAATGCAGCCAAAATACGATGTGGGAAAAACGCGGCAGAATTGTATTGCGATTTCACCACAGCGCTTTTCACAGAAAGTCCGCAGCCTTACCATGTAATAAATTCAGTTACTAAGAAAAACACCACACTATCTACAATGCAGCCTAAAGACGGCCATACACATTGGGGAAAAAGTACTGTTAGATGTGCCAGAATTCTGGCTTACATTACACTAAAAACTGTACTGCTTGCTGTGCAACACATTTATTATGTGATTAAGGCTGGGGCTCCACGTTGAGAAAATGCAGTATTTTGGCCACAATGGAAATGCAGCGGCAAAAAACTCTGCGTTTTACAGTACCTGCAAAAATGGATGGGATTCTGGCTAATTCAGTTATTGCAATGTGCCATCTGAGTATGTGTATCTCCTGACTCTTCCCTGATGGCAGATATCACAGGAGAGAAGGATCAGACTGCTGTGTTTCAACATGTCTGATCTTTTTGTTCCCATCTGTCACCGGAGGTGTCTGGCAGAAGCTTACTCCCCATTTTTCCATGCAGAACACATGTATGTTCAGCTCATTGTGTAGGGGAGGGGACAGGAGGGATTTTTGTGGTCCAAACTAGTTTGCAGGCTGGGTTCATTTTTTCTTAATGTGGGTACAAACTAGTGTTCAACTGAAGTATGCGGCCAACTTTAGTTCTTTGTAGAATAGACATCCCATATTGTTTACTTCATGATCATAATCACATGATAGCATTACATAGTGATAAATCTCTTTCTATCCTAAAGTTGTACTGTTGGATTCATATTTGGTGTGTGTAGAGCACATTGAATGACTTGATCTCACATCAGATTTTTGACATGACATTTTAGCCTACTAGAAGTAGTTAATATCTGTCAGCAACAACGCTGATGTATTATTTGACAGATAAATGATGTGCTATCTTTAGCTGTCTGATTTTTGTGAGTCTGTATTCCCTGTAGTCCTGTTCTGTGTTCTTAACAGGGGTTGAACAAGTGTGGTCTTCAGCTGCTATGGCTCATCTGCTTCAAGGTCCAACATCTAGTCGATTTAGAGATATTCTTCTACATTCTACTTTAATACATACAGTAGTTATTTCAGTTGCTAATATCTTTCTGTCATCTTTATTCATTGCAGTCTCATCTGACCTTTCTCTATAAGAAGAAATTTCACCTACAGAGCTGACCCTTATCGGGTCATTGGGATTGTCTTCTGGATCTACAGTTAATTTCTCCGTCATGCAACACTGATCTAACAACACATCATTCCACCATTTTATTGAAAAATTAACCTTTAGACCTTTAATAATTTGATTTTCTTCCTAATGATTGGTTTTTTAGATATTTACATCACTGAGTAAGTCTATAGGTCTGTCTAACAAAAAGATTACTGAGTATGTCATTACATATAAAGTAGATATTGCTACACCACAATGCAACTGAATATCAATAAAATAACCAAGGATACATCCAGGGAGCTATGTTTGCATCTCTTCCATATGGATAAATACATTTTACTAAACATGTACCGTGGTTGAATATTCTGAAAGCCAAAATTTTAACATATATCTTAAAGAAAAAAATTCCAAATATTCCAAAATTTCAAATATAAACCTTAGTATATTAGACGCAGAGATCCCACTACGTTAGAGACATAGCCTTCACCAAATGAACATTGTTGTGCTAAACAAATTTTCATTTCACACTATTGCGTTCAACTTTAATACATAGTGAATGGGCAGTCACGCTACACAAATAGTGATAGTCCGAAGCGAACTTTAGTGAAGTACAAACATTTTTTGGCAAGGCTACACTTGTACTTGGGGCCATTTTAACACGTTGGTTGACCCAGTGCAAAGGTTTCATAAGTGTACCACTGGTCCTATGAATAAAGCTGGATTGACCCAGTGCAAAGGTTTCATAAGTATACCACTGACCCTATGGATAAAGCTAGATTGACCCAGTGCAAAGGTTTCATAAGTATACCACTGGCCCTGTGCATAAAGCGGCCCTGTATGTATTATAATTTGTATATATAGTATAAAGCCTTCAGTTTCCATGGTGCACTACATAGCACAAGATTGGGGTAAAATAACTTAACAATTGTAAGTATTTCTTTATTTCCACCTCGCTTACTATCTTAGATTCCACATACAATGAGACAACTACGTAACGAATCAATTAACTCCCAAATGAAAAAGTTGGTATGGAAGCAGTACCAGTTGGGACCATTTAGGCTCTGGTAGCATTGAAGCTTCAGGAAATTTAATAAGTAATGATTTTTTTTATTTTTTTTATACCATTACCTGGCGATAAACAATTTTCTTAAAATCTCAGAGAACCCCTTTAGGCTATGTGCCCTCATTTTTTAATGGTCAGTTGGTGTTTTTTATGCCTGCTGATCCATTTTTAACATAAGTGAAATGAATATATTCGCTGAAAAATTTTAATTAAAAATGGACCTATAGAGTTGTATTGGGTCCATCAGGATAGAAACGTGGAACAAATGTAAAAAAAAAGGCTGTTGTTCACTGTTGTGTGCATGGGGCCTTAGGGTCATTGACAATGTTTTTTTTAAGAAAGCAGAAAGTATATCATCTCTGAGTTACCACCTGTGATTTAGGGATCTGAACAACCGTGAACATTTTCCATGGTGTGTGTTACTCTTCCATATCAAGTAGTAGTATAACCTCTTATATAATCATGTAGCCAATAACCACAATCTACAATTAATTCACAAATTAGTTTCCTGTTGTTAATAGCAGTTTTTCTGTACATTCTTTTGTGTTGTACATTGTTTCTATTCTAAGTTGTTTCCATGACAATGCACAGTTAAAAGAATCTCTATTATGTGGACTTCATGATATTTTAAGCACGGAAATATTGCAGGATATGTACAGGGCACATTAACCTTTTAATAACAAAGCTGATTTGGCTATAGTGATCAGACGTTTATTGTAATGTATGGTGATCATAAGTTTTTTTTTTTTTTTTCAAGTAGATGTTGAAATAGCAGTATAAGCCCTTGTTTTGGTGGAACAGTTCTTAGACATTCTCTTTTTTTATACCATACTTAAAAGGTTATTCAGCAAATATATCAGCAAATAACTACTGAGATGGGAATAAATGCTTCAACTGTTCTCCTAACCCCCATAGAGGAAAATGAGACCTATGGAAAAAGTAGCACATCTAGCTACACTGTTTCTATAACTATGGAAACAGAGTAGCTCAGCTGTGCTACACTGCTTTCTGTAACTCCCCTTCTCCTCTGTAGGAGTTACACACATGGACAAAATTGTTGGTACCCCTCGTTTAATGAAAGAAAAACCCACAATGGTCACAGAAATAACTTGAATCTGACAAAAGTAATAATATATATAAATTCTATGAAAATGAACAAATGAAAGTCAGACATTGCTTTTCAACCAGGCTTCAACAGAATTAAAAAAAACAAAAACTCATGAAACAGGCCTGGACAGAAATGATGGTTCCCTTAACTTATATTTTGTTGCACAACCTTTTGAGGCAATCACTGCAATCAAACGATTCCTGTAACTGTCAATGAGACTTCTGCACCTCTCAGCAGGTATTTTGGCCACTCCTCATGAGCAAACTGCTCCAGTTGTCTTGGGTTTGAAGGGTGCCTTTTCCAGACAGCATGTTTCAGCTCCTTCCAAAGATGCTCAATAGGATTTAGGTCAGGACTCATAGAAGGCCACTTCAGAATAGTCCAATGTTTTCCTCTTAGCCATTCTTGGGTGTTTTTAGCTGTGTGTTTTGGGTCATTATCCTGTTGCAAGACCCATGACCTACGACTGAAACCAAGCTTTCTGACACTGGGCAGCACATTTCTCTCTAGAATCCCTTGATAGTCTTGAGATTTCATTGTACCCTGCACAGATTCAAGACACCCTGTGCCAGATGCAGCAAAGCAGCCCCAGAACGTAATTCCATGTTTCACAGTAGGGACAGTGTTCTTTTCAAGATATGCTTCATTTTTCCATCTGTGAACATAGAGCTGATGTGCCTTGCCAAAAATTTAGATTTTTGTCTCATCTGTCCATAGGACATTCTCCCAGAAGCTTTGTGGCTTGTCAACATGTACTTTGGCAAATTCCAGTCTGTCATATTCAAGTTATTTCTGTGACCATTGTGTGTTTTTCTTTCATTAAAGGACGGGTACCAACAATTTTGTCCACATGTGTACATGAACAGTATAGAGCAGCACTGCCCAGCTGTAGGTGTACTGAATGTAGAATGTACTAAAATGAATGCAAATGACTATGTTAAAAGGAATATATATAGTCAGAAAATTACCTATTGTTCCTCTAAATAGCCTCACAATATTCTTGTCATTTCCTGTTTTGAAGAAATCACCTTTCAGCATTCATTTTATTATCATTAAGAAGGAACTACAATGATAGCTAACACTATAATAGATAACACAGAACCCACCCCTGATAACAGATTAAGAAGACAGCTTATCTCATCCCTCTTCCTGCACAGTGACATTTGCACAGGTCACAGACCATACACATAATACAATTGTCATATAATTCAATAGGAATGAATAATAAGAAAATGATAATAGAATAAAATGTACAATAAAACAAAAATATTGTATAAGAAAACTATAGTTTTAATTAGTAGGTGATATATTTCCTTTAAGACTATATATAATAATATATAAAGGCATCTGCAAGGGCACACCTTATCCACTTTTATAAAAACTGATGTATAATCATATGTATCCTACAAGAAATAGGCATGCAAAATATGTTGGGGCAGAATTACTAGTCTTGTCAATAGTTGAACAGAGTAGACTTAGGCTAGTTGCAGACGACCGTGGGTATTTTGCGGTCCGAAAACTAGTAATTAGTCTTCAGTTTTTGTCGACAGAGTGTCTTCTGCGTGTCTTCAGTGTTTCTTCAGCATCAGTGATTTATGTCCACAAAAACTGACAGAGTGTCTTCATTGTGCCATCAGTGTGTGATCCTAGTTTGCGGATCCACCATAAAAAACACAGGTGATATCTAATTATATCTCTAGCTTGTGCATGAAAACGGATGGCACACTGATGACACACGGAGTACATAAGTGTGCTGTCCTAGGTTTTTAGTCTCCCATAGGCTTCTGTGGGCTAGTCTTTTCTGCAAAAACTGAGCAGAATACATGTTCTATCTGACGCGGTGCGGAATCACAGCTTGCATACTGATCAGTGAAAAATATGGTCATTTGCATGTACCCATAGAAATAGATCAGTGTGCAAACCGCGAAAAACAAGGATAGCACACGGATCTCGCCCATGGTCGTCTGCAACTGGCCTTAGTCAAGACAATCTTGAAATGTGCCAGATTTATCATAGTGGCTGATGCTAGATCATAAATCTGACTGTATAATCTAAATTTATACCACAAATAGTTTGGCAAAGCTTTGGTGCATTCCTAGGTGCATTTTAAGCCCTTGTTAGGGTCTTGCCAGACGTAGCAATACCCTATACTACTGCAGAGGTCTGGGAGAAAGGACAGAGACAAGTGAGCCCTAATCTCACCCCAGCCACTGTCCCTTCCTATTGCCTCAGTTACCCTAAACAGTAAAAGGACAACCTGAAGACGAGCCCTATACTGAGTAAGTGACACACAGAACAGGACAAGACAAAACAACACAGAAGCAGAGTGAGCAAGCCAAGGGGTCAGTAACAAACGAGCAATGCAGTACAAAATCAAAATCCAAGAGAATAGTAAAAGTCAAGGCCAGGGATCAGGAATACGAATACCAGGAACAAGACAGCAAGAAATACTAGCCAGAACGCAAAAGCAATAACCAGCAACCATGTGAGGGTTGACAACCTATTTATAGAAAGTCTGGGCAAGCCCCAGACTGGATTAGTAGACAGGCTGTCAATCACACAGGCAAGATTGAGATTAACTATTAGTGGAACAGAGAAAACCAAGAAGGAAGTAAACGGGTGTGACAGAAAATCAATTACATAGTCTAGGACCATGTTCAGACTGAGCAACAAGAAACCTACGCAAGGAACCAAACTGAACACGCCTCCTTCGCCGCAGCGTGCGAGCGGAGGGTGGCGCAGAGACCCGAACAAGCAGAGACGTTACAACCCTGTTCCTTTTTGGAAAGCATTGTCCCTTTTCCTTTTAGGGCAAGATGCAGAAAGTGGATAAAACAGGTAATAAATGTTGTGTAAGGCAGAAAATTCTTCTACATTTTCATTAGCACATCTGTCTTATAGCGTTTGGATTTCCATGAAACTCACTAAAACTAAGTACAGAGTCAAAATAAATAATAGAAAAGTAGTTTGTAGTAGTTACTGCAGTCTTTCCAGGCTTATGGTTCCTGCTTGTCATGGCCATTACATTAGGTGAAACAGTCTTTTCTACATGAATGTGAAATAACATATTTGGAAGGTTGAACAAATTCAGTAGAAAAGATAAATATCTTCCAGGAAAGCTGGAATGAATTTGAATGAATAGTTGGAAAATTCTGTTCAGAACATGATCTTGACAGATTTGGAGAATCAGACTAATGAAAGCCGTGCCTTATAAAAATCCTTGGAATGTGTACAGTACATGATCTAAGAAAAAGTTAGATATGTGGAATTTTACTGCCAGGTAGATAAGAAAAATATAAATGTGGATTTGACACACAGTAAATATACTATGATCTGTATTTTGACATGCAAATCTATGATGAGGTTATAATATAAAAAGAAGAAATACTGAAACTATGTGAGACTGTGAACAGTCAATTTATAAAAAAGGTTGGAAGTCACTAAAACATTTTTCTGAGACAATAAGAAGTGCATTACTGCTTAAAACAACAAGTACTGTATGTGAACTGAGTTACCAGTTCCATCACAATTACTCTACTGACGGGTCTATTACGTGTAAATCAGAATTGTGCACTGAGACCTTACAAATAATTTCCTTTCAACCCTGTGGTATCTAAAACCACTTACAGTCATATGAAAAAGTTTGGGCACCCCTATTAATCTTAATCATTTTTAGTTCTAAATATTTGGGTGTTTGCAACAGCCATTTCAATTTGATATATCTAATAACTGATGGACACAGTAATATTTCAGGATTGAAATGAGGTTTATTGTACTAACAGAAAATGTGCAATATGCATTAAACCAAAATTTGACCGGTGCAAAAGTATGGGCACCTCAACAGAAAAGTGACATTAATATTTAGTAGATCCTCCTTTTGCAAAAATAACAGCCTCTAGTCGCTTCCTGTAGCTTTTAATCAGTTCCTGGATCCTGGATGAAGGTATTTTTGACCATTCCTCGTTACAAAACAATTCCAGTTCAGTTAAGTTTGATGGTCGCCGAGCATGGACAGCCCGATTCAAATTATCCCACAGATGTTCAATGATATTCAGGTCTGGGGACTGGGATGGCCATTCCAGAACATTGTAATTGTTCCTCTGCATGAATGCCTGAGTAGATTTGGAGCTGTGTTTTGGATCATTGTCTTGCTGAAATATCCATCCCCGGCGTAACTTCAAATTCGTCACTGATTCTTGTACATTATTCTCAAGAATCTGCTGATACTGAGTTGAATCCATGCGACCCTCAACTTTAACAAGATTCCCGGTGCCGGCATTGGCCACACAGCCCCAAAGCATGATGGAACCTCCACCAAATTTTACAGTGGGTAGCAAGTGTTTTTCTTGGAATGCTGTGTTTTTTGGACGCCATGCATAACGCCTTTTTGTATGACCAAACAACTCAATCTTTGTTTCATCAGTCCACAGGACCTTCTTCCAAAATGAAGCTGGCTTGTCCAAATGTGCTTTTGCATACCTCAGGCGACTCTGTTTGTGGCGTGCTTTCAGAAACGGCTTCTTTCGCATCACTCTCCCATACAGCTTCTCCTTGTGCAAAGTGTGCTGTATTGTTGACAGATGCACAGTGACACCATCTGCAGCAAGATGATGCTGCAGCTCTTTGGAGGTGGTCTGTGGATTGTCCTTGACTGTTCTCACCATTCTTCTTCTCTGCCTTTCTGATATTTTTCTTGGCCTGCCACTTCTGGGCTTAACAAGAACTGTCCCTGTGGTCTTCCATTTCCTTACTATGTTCCTCACAGTGGAAACTGACAGGTTAAATCTCTGAGACAACTTTTTGTATCCTTCCCCTGAACAACTATGTTGAACAATCTTTGTTTTCAGATCATTTGAGAGTTGTTTTGAGGAGCCCATGATGCCACTCTTCAGAGGAGATTCAAATAGGAGAACAACTTGCAATTGGCCACCTTAAATACCTTTTCTCATGATTGGATACACCTGGCTATGAAGTTCAAAGCTCAGTGAGGTTACAAAACCAATTTTGTGCTTCAGTAAGTCAGTAAAAAGTAGTTAGGAGTATTCAAATCAATAAAATGATAAGGGTACCCAAATTTTTGCACCGGTCAAATTTTGGTTTAATGCATATTGCACATTTTCTGTTAGTACAATAAACCTCATTTCAATCCTGAAATATTACTGTGTCCATCAGTTATTAGATATATCAAATTGAAATGGCTGTTGCAAACACCCAAATATTTAGAACTAAAAATGATTAAGATTAATAGGGGTGCCCAAACTTTTTCATATAACTGTATGTAGAGCCCAGATTCAGCTGAAAATTATAGAGCCATATATTGTATCTTTCTTAGGCCTGGTTCACATCTGCGTTTAGGTTTCCGTTCGGGGAGTCCACTTGGTAACCACCGAACGGAAACCTATACACATAAAAAAGCGATTTACCTGGGAAACCCGCGGACCCCATAGACTATACTGAAACATGCGGAGAAGAAATATGAAAAACATGTGTCTATGCAATAGAGAGGACATTTAATATGCATTTTATACATTTTTTCCAACATGCACACTAGACTGATAAATGGGGAGAAGGGATGAAGCAACTGCCAGACACCTCAAGGGTAGGTACACACAAAGGAATTCGGAGAAGAATTGCTCAATTATTAGCCTCAGACATGGTTGGTTCTGCAGCTGAATTAGCCATGGAATCTTGCTGCAAGATCAAGTAGTATGCCTCTTTTTTAGTGTGCCTCCCATTGAAAACAGGTAACTACCCACAATTTGGACCTGATTTTGAAATGGAATATGCTCAAAATAATCTCCAAATTCCTCCATGAGAACCAATCATAAAGTTGAAATCTAACTATCTGATCTTGAGCTCCCTGACATCAGCCATCAATGGACAGACAGGAGGACTCTATATACTTTATATGTTTGGATATCATCAAAATTGATGGGCACGGGGGGCGTGGCTAGCGCTGAACATGGAGGGTCGCGTGTGAGCGGAGCTCCGGTTAGAGCCGCTCATCTATCCTGAGTTACATCCTGACTTACCGGTGCCCGGGGTAGCCGTCCGCAGGAACGCACATTTGGGGCCCTCCTCTTGGTCCCGGGACTCCCGTTCTGCCGGTATCCTCCGCTGGGTGGTAGTCGGTGGCCGCTACACGTGGCCGGCGGCTGGACACTTTCACCTGCGCCGCCGGAGCCGCTCTGTCCCGTGCCGCGGGGGCTTGGAGCTGCCGTTGTGGGGCTGCGCTAGTGGACCGGCCTGGAGCTGTGCGGGCACTGCTGAGGCCGCTGAGCCTGCTGTCGCCCGGGTGGCGGTTTCCCCTCTCTCCACGTGGTGGGCGGCCATCTTCATCCTGATCGGGTCGGCCATCTGCTGATGGGGGGAGCGCTGAGTCTGGAGTTCCTGTTTGTCACCCCGCTGACTGCTCTTCTGGGAGGCTTTTCTTATAATCCGGTGAAGGTTGCGGTATGTACTACTGGACTGTTGAGTTACCATATGTCCTCCTATAGTTCCTCCTGGCAGCCTATGTACTTCATCACTCCGCTACTGGCCTTCTTGGAGGCTTTACTTATAATCCAGTGACTGATGCTACCGGCACTATTGGATCGTTGAGTTACCATCCGTCCCTTCTTAGTTCCTCCTGGCAATTTGTCTATTTCACTGCTCATCTGACGGCTCTCTCGTGGTGATATCGCTCATAATCCAGAGTCTGTTGCCATCGATACTATTGGACTGTTGAGTTACCGTCTGTCCTCGGCTGGCTGATTGGCCCTGGTGGCCCGACATAGAGGCTCCTACTGTGCAACTGCTATTAGCCAGAGACCTCGTTTATAATCCTCTGGGACCGGCCCGGTCTTGCTACCATCACACCTCCTCCTCTGCCAACATATCCACCCGTACGGAGCGCAGGAAGAACGGCCGCCGACTCTCTAAAATGAGTCGCCCGCAATCAACCTCTGTCTCTGATCGCCTGAGGGGGTTCTCCAGGGCAGCATCCTCTTCTACATCATCATCGCTTGAGGCAGCCTCTCCTGCCCTTCCAGAGGAGGACCCCGAACCCACTTTAAAGCAAGTTACTGGGCAGCTACTGGAGGCAATCCATGCCGGCACTTCCTCGCTGACCGGGAAAATTGAGGAGGTCAAAATCGACCTGGGCCTGCTCCGCCAGGACTTTCAGACCTTGCAAGGCAGGGTGCGTGAGGTGGAGGATCGGGTCTCTCAGGTAGAAGACACTGTTAACCCACTTCCTGCCAAGTTTCAGGAGCTGGAGAGAGCTGCAAGTTTGTGGACACAGCGTGCGGATGACCTGGAGAATAGATTGCGACGAAACAACCTCCGTATCCTGGGCCTGCCGGAGTGGGCGGAGGGTGAAGATCCTCGGGCCTTTGTGAAGGGGTGGCTGAAAAATGTCTTACCGGAGGCTCACTTCTCGCCAATCTTTGCAGTGGAACGGGCCCATCGGGTTCCGGCTAAGCCGCCACCCCAGGGCGCACCTCCTCGACCCTTGTTGGCCCGTCTCATAAACAGCACGGATCGAGATATGGCGCTGCAGGCTGCACGCCAGGCCGGCGAGCTTAAGTACAACGGAGCTGCAGTAGCCATGTTTCCAGATTTCTCGGCGGCGCTCCAGAAGACCCGGGTATCCTTTGTGGCCGTTAAGAGGCGACTGAGAGAAAAGGCTATACAATACTCCATGATTTACCCAGCGCGTCTTCGGGTCGTCCATGACGGCAGGTCCCTATTCTTTACTTCGCCAAAGGATGTGGAGGACTGGCTATCTCTTCTACCTCGATCTCCGAGACAATGATCCTGACGGCGTGTGGTGAGAGGTCCGATCGGACCATACATAGGGACTTATGTATTACGGGATGTCCTTGTTTATTGTATAAGTAGTTTTATGAAAAGTACGGTTCTGTTATTATAGTATCCTGTAGCCTTATAGTTACCTGGGCTGGCGACCCCCAGGGTGCCGGTGTATGCTACTTACTCATGTGAACCTGGCTCTGTTGAATAGTATATCCCCTAGCCTATTGATCATCTATACCTTTAAGACAGTGCCCCGTATACCAACCACTTTGGGTGCACTTCTTCCCCCGTAAATTGTAGCCACGGTTAATTTAATGCATATTGTTTGTTTATGCCAGCAAGATGTTTCACACCCTTTAGGGGTGTAATGGTTCATTTCGTTTGTATATTGTTCTTAGGTTGCTGCACACCACTCTGTGTCTCACTCAGCCACGCACTACACACTCATAGCCGGGTCACTTTTGGGGTCCTGAACTGCCATGATTACATTACATTCTTAGACGACCATGGCGTCCTTTAGTGTACTATCTTGGAATGTGAGGGGCCTGGGCAGCCCACGAAAGAGGTCGTTGGTTTTTTCTCAGATTAGGAGGGCTGACCCACACCTCATATGCCTTCAGGAAACTCATTTGGTTCCAGACAATTCCAGACGACTTCAGAAGCCATGGGTTCAGTGGGCGGCTCACTCTACACATACTTCCTATTCCAGGGGGGTGTCCATTTTGGTGCATCGTAGACTCAGGTGGGAGCCAGGCCTCATTGTAAAGGACCCCGAGGGACGATACGTTTTTGTCCAAGCCTGGGTTGACTCTGTCCTGTATGTTATCCTGGGTGTGTATTTGCCACCGGCGTCTGATCTCGCTGTGCTCCAGCAGGCTGCACAGTTTGCGACCCGATTCCCTGGGGCTATTGCATTATGTCTGGGTGACTTTAACAAAGTTATGGATATTGCCTTGGATCGGTTCTCTGCGGAACCGGGTTCCCCCTCTCTGCCTCGCCCTACTACAATGGCCGGAGTGATCCGTGAATTGGGGTGGTTGGATTTGTGGCGGGTCCGGTTTCCGGAGGCCAGCACCTTTTCCTGTCACTCTGCCAACAGACATACTCTGTCCAGGATTGACCATGCTATTGGAAATACTAAAGCATATTCTTGGTTGCAGACCATATCCTATTTACCCAGGGCAGTGTCTGATCATTCCCCGTTGTTGGTCCAATTAAACAGTAGTACGGCTGCTAAGCCACGACAGGGTTGGCGAGTCCACCCATTTTGGTTGAAACTATTTGTACCACATGATCGAATACCTGATCAACTTCAGACGTTTTTGACCATTAATTCCCCAAACACTTCTCCACTCCTCTTATGGGAGACTATGAAGGCATATCTTAGGGGTTGTATTAAGTCCTCCATTTCCTTTGTAAAGAGGGTATCCTCGCTGTTGGAGACCACCTTAGCGACCCAGTGTGCATCGCTCGAAGCCGCCTACGTGGCTAATCCAACTGATGAGGCTAGATCCCAATGGTTGCAGATGGGTAGACAATATCTGCATATACTGCATGACAAGGCACGTAGGTCTATGTTTTTTAGCAAACAGAAGTTTTACGAACTCGGTAACCAGTCAAGCAGCTTTCTAGCTCAACTGATACATCAAAACACAGCCTCACCTGCAATACTACGAGTACATTCAGAGACGGGGGAGGTACTGTCCAATAGCTTGGCCATTAGTGACAGATTTTATAGCTATTACAGTGAGTTATACCTCTCCAAGCTTAGAGTCACTGATGGAGAGCTTGCTACCTATTTGGGTTTGATCCCCCTTCCTACATTGTCAGAAGACCAACGTGAATCTTTAGATTCCCCTTTTACGCTAGAGGAGCTATCGGGAGCCCTGGCAGATATGGCAAAGGGCAAATCACCGGGTCCGGACGGTATCCCGGTGGAGGTTTACGCCCAGTATGGGGGCCTGCTTCTCCCGGTGTTGCTTGAATGTTATAATGCTGCCTTTGTGGGCCGCAGTCTCCCGGAGTCCTTTTATGACGCCACCATTATCCTGTTACTTAAGCCTGACAAGGATCCGCTGGACTGTGGCTCATATAGGCCTATATCACTGCTTAATATAGATTATAAACTCCTTACTAAAATGTTGACGAAAAGGCTAAATTCTGTTGTTCTTGACCTTGTCCATCCGGATCAGACAGGCTTTATGCCTGGAAAATCCACATCAGATAATCTTAGAAGGGCTCAGGTGATAACTCAGATTGGGGCATCATCCTCACATGACTGGGCGGTGGCTTCTTTAGATGCAACAAAGGCGTTCGACTCTGTCGAATGGCCTTTCCTATTGCAGGTGTTGCGGGGATACGGATTTGGAGAGGGGTTTATTACCTGGATTTCCCTTCTATACTGTTCCCCTAGAGCGGCGCTGTCAATTAATGGCACGTTGTCTTCCTACTTTCCTTTGGGTAGGGGTACAAGACAAGGATGTCCATTGTCACCGCTATTGTTTGCTTTGGCGGTGGAACCCTTGGCGATACTGCTTCGGAATGACCCCATATATAAAGGCATATTGATAGGCACCCGGGAGGAGAGAACAGCACTCTATGCCGATGACTTACTCCTGTTTATGAGCGACCCCTCCCGGTCCCTGCCCAGAGCCATGGCTATAATTGACGAATTTGGTAATTATTCTGGCCTGCGAACCAATTGGACTAAGTCCTCATACATGCATATTGGCCGCGCATCAAGTGTAGCTGAGGGAAATGTGGTATGTGGATTGACTACAGTCTCAACTTGCAAATATCTGGGCATCTTTATATCTAGGGACCATAGGTGTTTTTTGGAACAGAACATTTTTCCACTCATCTCGCACTTTAGGGTTAAGTTTAATCTTTGGGCTACACTGCCTTTGTCGGTGGCTGGTAGAATCAACCTTGTTAAAATGATAGTACTACCCAAATGTCTATATGCTATAAGCCATTCTGCTGTGTCCGTGCCCCTTAGATTTTTTAAACAAATGGACTCCCTCATTATCTCCTTTATATGGGGAAACTCTAGATCTAAGCTTAGGTTGTCATCTCTACAACGACCGAAGCAGATCGGGGGCACATCACTCCCTGATCTGTTTCTTTACTACCTAGCAGGACAGCTCCGTTTTATTAGGAAGTGGCTCTCATCTGATTCCCTACCGGGGTCCGAGGCACATCTGGCTCACCACCTGGGTTTGCGTAATTTGTGGCCGGTGTTGGAACACCCGGCCATGTTCAGGGGGAGATTGTTGCCCATCCATACCCTGGCTGGACAGGTCTGGCGTCAGGCGAAAAAGGTGTCCGCCTATTCTGATATACCTGCGGAGACCCCGCTTTGGCACAACCCTGGTCTGCCGACGTTATTTGCCCTGCCTGGCGCCCGGGCCTGGTCGCAGTATGGCGTGTCCTCTCTCAGTGACCTGTATATACAAGGTGTTTTTAAAACATTTGACTCGCTGAGCTCCTCCTATGGCATCCCTAGAACACAGTTCTTTAGATATCTACAGATTAGACATGCACTCTCTTCTCAGTTCCCGGATCGATTGGACAATATATCTGAGTATCCGCTTATCGGCATACTTCGCTCACAGGGCCCTGGGGGTTTGATATCTACTTTATATGCACATCTGATACAGGCCAAGATATCCACATTGGACGCCCCGGCCCTGACGCGGTGGTGCATCAATATCCCAACTCTCACAAATGAGATGTTTCAAAACATCCTTGAATCTCCTCAACATGTGTCACCTTCAGCTAACTGATTCAAACATATATTCTACACCAATGTTACTTGACACCTTCCCGTCTCTACAAAATGGGACGTCTGCCCAACCCAGGATGCCTTAGGTGCCCTTGTCTACAGTCAGACTTTTGGCATATGATTTGGGAATGTCCGATCATACAATGTTTTTGGAAAGGGGTCGTGGATCTCCTGGTGGAAGTTCTGGCTAAACCTATACCATTAACCCCAGAGATATGCCTTTTCGGTGTATTAGATGAAGAATTATGGCAACACCATGTTAGAATCCTTTTGAGGGAGTCTTTATTTTATGCTAGGAAAGCTATCGCACTGCGATGGATGGCTCCGAAACCCCCATCAGTATCTCAGTGGAAGAAACTTGTTAATACTGTTCTTCCTTATAACCAGATTGTGTATAAAGGGAGAGGGTGCCCTCAGAAATTCCATAAGGTGTGGGGAGCATGGTGCAATTCTCCGGTAACCCAATATACGGCTCCCTCATTGCGTTCTGCCATTCATTTACTCATGCCGTGAGGGGTGCGAGACACCGGGAGTATCCACGACCTCTCATTTTGGAGAGTATCCTTGTTGTTACCTTTGACTTATTGACTGCATGTTTTGTACATGATAACTGATGTATACTGTATTGTGCATGTCCTGATTATATCCTCTCTGTACCAAGTCTGAGTTGTGGGGTCCGGTGGGACGAGGGCCTGGCGAGGTGGGATGTGGTGTGTTGAGTGAATTTACATTTAAATTCTCGTTTTCTGGTGCGCAACATGTTATGTATATGTTTTGATTCCTTTTCTTGTGTCTGATACGCAATTTTCAATAAAACGAGTTTAAAAAAAAAAATTGATGGGCACAGCCAGCTTAAAGTTTACCTCCAGTTATAAACAATGTTTCATAAATGAATAGTTTATTTAAATATAATAAACTTTGTAATATATCTTATTAAGGAGCTCTGTTTCCTTCGTCAGTTTTTAAGCTATTCTCCTGCTCCTTATCTTCAATCTGACTGCTTTGTTTACATCATATCTGTCTCCATATTCAGCCTCACACATGCAACTCTATGGAGCGGAGAGGGGCTGGTTAATTGATTTATTGTCTCATTCCATGCAATAATAACTTCTTATCTACAACTTAGCAGTGTTAAAAAAGCAAGGAACAGTAGACTGTAACAGCAGCAATTATTTGAGTGTCTTTTCTAATCACCCTCCTCTCTTCATAGACTAATATAGAAAGGGAAAAGTGGAGACAAAGGCATATTTCTTTAATAAGATATATTACAAAGTTTCATATATTAACCTGTACTATTCCTTTATGAAAAGTTTTTTATAACTGGAGGTTCACTTTAAGTTTACACTGTCTAAGACATGATTAGTAAATCTGCCCCAAATATATTCAATAAAGAAAGTTATGTCTTCTGCAGGCAACAATCATGCCAATTATCCTTTAGCCATTCCATCTGGAAGGTATTCGATAAACAGAAGTGTTGACCCACGATGATAGGTTTGAATAACATGCTGGTGTCAAACCTGAGACAGAAAAAAATAGGATTTCTGCAACACAGCTAACTTTGAAATTGACATTGAGGGCATAGATGTAGGAGACAACAGAAGAGAAAAACAAATTGGCATTAAGTATATCGTGTATGAAAGATAAGATCCTCAAATATAATAATAATTTACTGCGCTGGATTGAGGTGCCTTGGGTTGAGATGATTCATTTTAAAAAAAATTATAATAATTTCAGCTTTTATCATTTATTTTTTTCTACCGGACAACCACTTTAACACTCTAAGAAAATGTAATGCAACAACTGTTATGTAGTCAGTAAATTACCATCAGACATGATAATTGTTTTAATTGTTGTCAAACTAAGCTCTATTTTAGGAGAAACACTAGAAATAACAAATGAGTAATTTATACCAGTAAAAATGTAATATATTTTAATGCAAAAAAATAAAATAAATTATATATACATATATATGTTTAATTATTGATGTTTAAGTTCTACTTTCTGATTTTAGTTTCATAGAATAAATCACTGTAGAAATCAGAAGTTCTATGACTTTCTAATATATTTTGTGCTTCAGTCCCTCTACTTTTTATACAAAGATAAACAAAGATATTTGTTTGCTGTCAGTAAATGAGAATATTCGTTTATCCTTTATTTGGCTACAATAAACATAGAATTTGATGCAGATCTTGTTTCATGTTTATTACTAAAAATCCACATGAAATCCATATATTATGCATGGTGAAAACTCCACTGCAAAACAAATCCACAGCATAAATCATTGGTCAGTAACCCTTTTTGGGCAAAAATTAAAAAATGATCTCTTATTAGCGGTAGCCCCTTTGTAATACTAGAGATATAAATAGGACTTGCAATGCAAGTGGTGATTAGAGAGGCCAGTACACCAGTTGCAAGTTAACCCTAACATCACTGCTTTGAGTCTTCTGGCCATGGTGTTGTATGAATACAAAAACAGACTATCTGTTAACTAAGCATTTAATTAAGAGACTCTTACTGCACATGTTAACTACAAAGAAGTTCCAAGGTTGCCCTGGGAGTCAGCATGTAGGAGGAGATGGAGACTCCTTCCCCACAGGTGTGCCACTGAAGACAGAGGGCAGTAAAATAGTTAACAAGTTTATGATTGCTGTTATGTGTGTTACAAAATACTTTCTAGTAAAACGCTATAAACTTCATTTAAGTATCTCTATCATATAGACACTGGAGGCCATAAATAAAAATTCTTGGCCAACTCTTTTAAGAAATAATAAATAATAAAACAAGTCTCCAACTACAACATCAATAGAAAAATAAATAAGTTGCAGCTCTTTAAACACAGCAACATGAAAACCATATGCGCTATTATTTTGAAAACTTTGGAAGTAAACTACATATATACAATAAAACCTATGCAGAAGATCATCACCACCCTCTTACCCAGACCACACTTTCTGTTCCAAACGAACAAAGATAACATGTTATTTATGCTTCCCCACAAAAAAATAAAAGCTAATAAAAGTTCATCAGTAGAATTTTCTGTACCCCAAAAGCTTCTAGCAGTCTGTAAGCACCGAAATAGGCGTGGTCCTCAAAGGGTTAAAGCTTATTCATTACGGTCTTGAGTTGATTGTCACATCCTATGCTAATCTATTGTATTAATTACTGCCAGGGACCAGAAATGGTATTTGAGGTTACATTAGTGACAACTGCTTCCTCTATAGGGTGATGTTTAGACTAAGCAGTAATGAGGTCATGATTCTCATTACGCCCCCTTCATGTCCTGTCATTGATTGACATAAAACCTGATTACATCGTCTTGCAAACAACCCTTAAACCTCAACTGTCAATAGAACTGGGAATAAATTCTTCAGCTTAACCAATTTTACTGCACAATCCCTTTTATACTTATTAAGGAAAATGTATTTTCTAGACATCAAGACATGTCACCTTGTCAAGTGCTCAGTTTATAACATAAAATAATCAGTTCCAAAATCTCTGCTGAATTTTCCTGGCACATTACACAGTTGTCCTGTTGAATTCAAAAATTGGTGCCCAAGGCAATAAAAGAACTTCTAATAGTATGGCCATCAAAGAGTCAAGATGCCCGAAGGGTCTCCTGCAGAGAAGCTCCCTTATCTCTTTCTCAAGCATACTGTACATTTAGCACTATAAGTGTAAAGTTGCTATTAGTTCACAATATTTACACTATAATCTATTAGTGTTCATGAAATATCATTAAAGGGGTTGTTGCAAGTTTTGAAGATACCCCCTATTGATAGGATAGGGAATAAAGTCATGATAGGTGAAGGTCCTGAGAACAGAGTCCAGAGGCCAAGCATACTCAAGCACTGGATATAGCAGAGCTCTGTTAACAATATCTCCAGCGCACCCATAGAGAATATATAGAGCTGCAGGACCTATATTTGGCCTGCCGTTCCATCAGGATAGGAGAGCCATACACACCTTGGGAGTTGCAGCCTTCACACTATCGATGAGGAATAACTTCAAAACTTGGTACAACACCCCCCTTTCCTTAAATTGTTCAGTGCATCCTACATAATCTCAAAGGCAGTTTTATTATAAATATTAAGGAATAATGGACTAATCATCACCTTCCATTGTGTAAAGAAAAGGCTGTCAATCACTGTGTGTAGTTGTGCTAACCAGGACTCTCACTGTCTCTCATAGGAGTCCTTTCAAAATTTACTTTTCTTCTCAGAAATCCTCCTCCAAATCACATAAAAATATATATCTCAAAACTAAGCTTCTCTCCCTCTGTCATATCCTGCTCTCAGATAGCCCCATCTGCACAACCCCTTTCCATATTCTATATGGATATATATAAGGATTTCATAGGGGGAAGATACCCTGCTGTGAGTCAGGAGAGTTGCATAGAATGACTCAGGCTCTGGTGCTATCAAAGCCATTATGTGTTACAATCATATGAAAGGCACTGGAAGAAAGGTCAGCAACCATAAGGAGCTTTCCTTTGGCAATAGCATCTAATCATTGAGGCTTAGAGAAGCCAGACACTTGGTGATCAGTTGATTTATGTATATGCTCCAACACTGTAGAAACAGGACATAGACTGCATATTCCATTGTTATACATTGATCTATGCTTCTCAGCAAATTCTACAAAAATGAGCATGAGGTTCTTTGATAAAGGTGCATCTGCTAGCCACATCACGGGTCCTTACTCTGTTGGGTGCTGCACTGCATGACAGCTGCCACCACCACAGCTTGGTGCCCACAAGGGGACAACTCAACACCAACCCTGATGCCCTGATTTACATATATATTAATAGAACATGATTGCAAATATGTTCAATCACTGACAATGGGGTATTTCTGCCTATTGGGTGCAGCGCTGCATGGCAATTAGCACCATCGCAGATCAGCACCCACAGAGGGAACAACTCAGCAGTCAACAGCACCCCTGATGCTTTGATTTATATATACAGTATACAGTTAAGTCCATATATATTTGGACACTGACACAAATTTTGTTTTTTTACCTGTTTACTAAAACATATTCAAGTTATAGTTATATAATGGTCATGGACATAAAGTCCAGACTTTCAGCTTTCATTTGAGGGTATCCACATCAAAATTGGATGAAGGGTTTAGGAGTATCAGCTCCTTAACTTTTGCCACCCTGTTTTTAAAGGGACCAAAAGTAATTGAACAATTGACTCAAAGAAGGAGCTCTCCATGCAGGTGAAACAAGCTATACTTAAGCTGCAAAAACAGAAAAAACCCATCCGAGAAATTTCTACAATATTAGGAGCGGCAAAATCTAAGAAAGAAAGAGAGAAAGAAAGAAACACTGGTGAACTCATCAATGCAAAAAGACCTGGACGCCCATGGAAGACAACAGTGGTGGATGATCACAGAATAATTCCAATGGTGAAGAGAAACCCCTTCACAACACCCAACCAAGTGAACAACACCCTCCAGGATGTAGGCGTATCTATATCCAAATCTACCATTAAGAGAAGACTGCATTAAAGTACATACATAGGGTTCACTGCATGGTGCAAGACACTCATAAGCCTCAAGAATAGTAAGACTAGATTGGACTTTGCTAAAAAAAACATATAAAAAAGCCAGCACAGTTCTGGAAGAACATTCTTTGGACAAATGAAACCACGATCAACCTCTACCAGAATGATAGAAAGTAAAAGTATGGCGAAGGCGTGGTACAGCTCATGATCCAAAGCATAGCACATCATCTATAAAACACGGCGGAGGTAGTGTGATGGCTTGGGCATGCATGGCTGCCAGTGGCACTGGGTCACTAGTGTTTATTGATGATGTGACACAGGACAGAAGCAGCCAGATGAATTCTGTGGTATCCAGAGACATACTGTGTGCTCAGATCCAGCCAAATGCAGCCAAACTGATTGGTCGGCATTTCATAATACAGATGGAAAATGACCCAAAACATAAAGCCAAAGCAACCCAGGAGTTTATTAAAGCAAAGAAGTGGAATATTCTTGAATGGCCAAGTCAGTCACCTGATCTCAACTCAATTTGAGCAGCATTTCTCTTATTAAAGACTAAACTTCAAACAGAAAGGCCACAAACAGCCAGCAACTGAAAACTGCTGCAGTAAAGGCCTGGCAGAGCATTAAAAAGGAGGAAACGCAGCAGCGTCTGGTGATGTTCAAGACTTCAGGCAGTCATTGCCAACAAAGGGTGAACAACCAAGTATTAGAAATTAACATTTTATTTACAATTATTTCATTTGTCCAATTACTTTTGAGCCCCTGAAATGAAGGGATTGTGTATAATAAAAGCTTTAGTTCCTCACATTTTTATGCAATCATTTTGTTCAACCCACTGAATTAAAGCTGAAAGTCTGAACTTCAACTGCATCTGAATTGTTTTGTACAAAATTCATTGTGGTAATGTACAGAACCAAAATTAGAAAAACATTGTATCTGTCCAAATATTTATGGACCTAACTGTATATATATAAGATGTCCTGCCTTCCAATAAGTGCTGCCTTCAGAAGAGCATTGCATGGACCTTAAGACTCCTTACATTTTCATGGCACTCTCCTTAAGGAGAAACTCCCAGAATATTTCATTACTTGTATTACATGTTTTATCTAATGCTCTCTTATTTATATAAGTGCACACATATCTTGTAATCTAATAACCACCTGCATGCACAGACTGCAGAGAACAATGCTGCACTTAGGCAAAGTCATATCTGTGTTTGTCAGACTGGATTAAATATTGTCTTGGGAATATTATAATGTACAGTATATGTTTGCAATATTTGAATTTATGGGATAACATAAAATTGAATTTATTAGAAAACGTTCTTGACAGCTACAGCTTATGCCTGCTGTCATATAAGATACTATATATTAATATTTGATATTCTGACATACTTTATATATAAAACGCTTGAAGAAAAAAAACTATTATCAGCATAAGATGTGGCCACGTGAGACAAATACACTGCAGAAGTTCTGTTAGGGAAATTCTGCGTATTTTGCTTCAAGCTGCCATGGCAATAAACAAAAATTGCTGCGAGCCAGACTCAGCAGGTAAAACCCATAGCAATAATTGATATGCTGCAGTCTTGAAGCCAACAGCACAAGTCACTTTGTCCCACTGCAGGTTTTAGTGGCAGTAAATGGATGAGATTTTATCTACAATGTTGCTACAGTAGATTGCAGCAGAATAGCCCCTGGCAAATTTGTGACTGCTTTTCTGCTTTGGGTGGTCCCAGTTTTAGCATTTTAGATACACGGGGGCAGATAAACTGATAAATATGCACCCGAATTCCTACGTAATGCGTAAGAAAGCTGGTATACATGCTTTTTATCTCATTTTCTATGTGGTATGGACACTTTCTAACAGTTTGTGCACCTCGATGGCATGTGGGTGGATCTTTTTTTAAAAAGAGGCATGACTTAACCGTGTGGCTGAAATTGTGCCAAAAAACTAAGCCAACTAATAATTGATGTAAACTTAGTCTAGTAAAGTTAGTCAAACAGAATTAGACACTTTGGAACATCTGGTACAATATAAGATTGTCTAGTCTAACTTTGCATGCTCTAAAAATGAAACAGTTTTTGTTTATATTGCCCTAAAAAGTTTTGAAAAAATTTACATCCAGGACAAGAGCATCTATTAATTTTTTAGTGGGTCAATATTTATCATATATATTAAAGTAAGTCTGTGACCAGAACTCAGAATAGTAACCCCAATCCAACACATAGATAGACTCAAACTGTGTTTTCCCTTCTGAATCGATACCTCCATGGCCAAGATATTGACTTTTTTGCAAATTAGCTCTTTGGAGCAAGGAGGGCATTGTCGCTTACCTCGTTGAAGCAAGCATAATATAAGTAAATAATGGAGGTGACTAGATGTCTCATGACGTTGAAGGGTTTTGTAACACAGGCTAGATGTCTTGTCATATTTGGATAGCCTCTCTGCCCCAATCAAGGCATATGGTAGTGAAAGTGCCTTGTAATTTATGTATGTATTGCCCTCTTTAAAGGGTTTCTGTCATCTCCCAAATGTCTATAAAAAACGTTATGTGGCCATTTAGGGGGCTGTAGTAGAAGCATACCTTGATGGCTAGAAACTGATCAGTAGATGCTATGAAATTAATCTTTTTATATCTTTTCTCATTGTGCAAATTAGCTGTAAGTGCACAGTGGGCAGTGTGGAGAGGACAATAGTACCAACTCTTCTCATAAACCACCACCAAGTGCCAGGCCCTTCAGTTGTGATTGATAGTCTGAGTGTCTGGCTGCATCATGACTGGCTGAATGGAAATATGGAAAGGCTGTACCATGCATGTGCTGGCCATGACATACAGTATACAAATTACTCTACAGTGCCTAATTATAAGCACTATACAATTTGCTACCTATTAGTGCCATACATTAGCCAAAAACACTTCCATACAGTTGTATAGATAACAATTAAATATTAGATATTTTACTGTTTCTGCCTGTGCCAACTAGATTCCTGGGTGTGATAGTCTGTTATAAATTCCCAGTGTTTTTGTCATGAAAAATTATAAATAAAATCTCTCAAACCGCATGTACAGTGCATAAATAACACTGCCATAAAATCTCTGTATACTGCTATACAGTACTAAAATAATCCCAACATAGGGGAGCAGATTTAACAATCCCTCTATGCCAGAAAACTGGTGTAGAGAGATGATAGAGGGATGATATTGTAGCACACATTTGGAGCAAGGTCCTTTCATGAATCAAATGTGTGCCACGACCCACAAATGTGGGTGGAGTTGGATGGGGAAGTCTCAGCCCGATATATTCATTATAACTCATACCGATTTTCTGGCATTTTTAACTGGTGTAGATTTCCATTCTGGCGCTGGGCTAATTTATGAAGAGGCCATATAATATGCCAGTCTTAATAAATCTTCCCCACTATGTCTAAATAACAGCTTCATATGTGCTTCAGGTGCCAGGTTACCTTGGTGCTTCCTTTGGCAGAGGAGGTTGATGTGCCCTGTGTGAATGCACATATTGCAAAAAAAAACTCTATGACAGGCTTACCAACAAACATTACACTCATTTTTGCATGCACTGAATGGGTTCATAGTAAAACACACGTGACATTTCCCATATGTAATTTTTGCAGACTGGAATTCTCCCTTATTAATGCATCTCTAACACAGCCTAACAGCACTTAGAGAAGGCCTGTGTCCCAAGTGCTGATGCTAATATTTTGGCTGCTTCTGGCCCTGGAACAACCATATGATAAATGCCGCTGATATTGTCACTAATTGCCATGAATGAGAATATCACACAGTAGAGAATTTATATGAGCTATTAAAGGGATTGTACTAAGTTATCCCTGATCTATAGGAGGGTCTTACATCAGGATCTCCACTGTTCCTGAGAGCTGGTGTCCTGTTCCCCCATCCTGATGTAGTGCCAGGGCAAGCATGTACAATGCAACTCCATTCAATTTCTATGGGAGCCCCAGAGATAGCCAATTAAATCCTCAGCTATCTCTGGTGCATACATGGACAATGAATGGTCAGGCGCCCACCAATCATAAGGTTATCCTCTATCCTATCGATAGAGGATAACTTCAAAACTTGGTACATCCTCTTTAAGTGATTTATTCATTTGTATAGTAAGAATGTGCTTTGTAAGGTCTCTGCACATTTATTACGGTATATCATTGTACCTCTGCACTATTTATAACTACAGTATGCTGTTCTCTTTTTTCTCAACGGTCCTGTGGGCATTGAAAATGAGTTTCAGGTGCGCACAATGAAACCCAATCATTTGTCACGGGTTAGTTTTTCTATTTTTTTTTCCAAATTCATTTGTATTAAGAAATGCCCCAACATTTAAAACTAAATTTGCAAGTCACGACTCGGTATTCGACTGTCTTGCTGCAGATAGCTTCTCAAATCCTAATACCTTAGAGATCATGTCATTCCATTAGAAGATCTAACGTGTGATGATTCTATAACATTTCATTTTAAGGCTGACGGCTCATCTGGGAGAAGCACAATCCCATCTGTACTGAATAGCATCCAACAATACATGCAGATGATGTCAGCGGGTCCTCCCGATAGACATCCACAGGACAGATGATATTTCATCTCATGTCTGACATGGAAAACTGCCAGCTTTAGATGGCAGCAAATTTATTTAAAAGACTTAAGAAAAAAAAATATGTAACAGTCAGTCATAAAAATCTAGAGTTTAGATGTCATTATTGATAAATCACATTCATTTTTCAGGAAGAAGTACTTTTGAAAGTCATCATTATAGTTGAGAGCTTCATTTCTTGATAGCACTTTTTATTACTGTATAAGTATATTTAAAGGGGGTCAATGGTTCAATATAAATAGGACTAAATTAAAATAAGGTATGCGGTGCTCTAGGGTTGGTATAGTTTCCATTAAAGTTGGATTTCTGTGTATTAACCTTAGGGATCATTGCATCAAGAAAAAAATGGATAAGTGTATAGCCTACCACAGAGGTGAGCAAATAACTATATTATGGGAGTCGCCTTTGCAGAACTTGGATAAATTATATTTAAAGTCTCTATTACATGCCACCCAGAAATGTCATTGCCACATGCCCCCTGAAGAACAGCACAGCCACCTGGTTGTCAGAAATAGCTCAGCCACAAGCCCCTCTCCTCCAGCATATTGTCCTCAGCACATGGTATATTCCTCCTACTGCTGAGTCTTGACATGAGCATGAAGCAACATCACTGTGTGCTACAGCCACCTACTGGCTGCATTAGACCCTATTCACTTCGAGTAAAAGCTCCCATCATAGAAACTATGCATACCCAAAGGATTACATTCACCCAATGGAGGCCAAAAGAAAACTCATCAGTAAAAAAAAAAAAAAAAAAAATAAGAAAAAGTATGGAACAGCATAATAGTAGATGACGTTATGCAAAGTACTATATATGTTAAAAAGAAAAAAACTGTTGTATCCGCACTTAAATGATCTCCGGTTTGATGAAAAATTCCAATTTGTCTTGAAACAAATTCAACACAATATCATGACATGCTAACAAAAACCCTGAAAGGCTGCAATTCACCTCCAACCCCAAACCAGATGATCACACATAGACAAAAATAAGACAGCCTATCCCTTTGTGATAAAGTGTCACAAAATCATGTTGTGTTTATAAAAGCTGCTTAAAGGGAGTCAGGTTCAAAATACCTCTGAAATCAATAATTGTGGCACATAGGGGACTTTAATAGAGCTGAAACCTGCCATTGGGGCCACAAACCAATGAAGAGATAATTTTTTTATGGATACGCTAATCAGTCAGTAAGTGCATCAGATGTGGACCTGATTTGCCAGATTTGCCTACAGACAGCTACAAATACTCCAATTCTCCATTGGAATTGGTTCCAATGTCTCCCTTTTACCCGTGATTGACATTTTAAGCCTCTGTGTGTGGCAATAACTATATGTTTCTGCTTCCCTACATGGCACTGTTATTGGTTTGAGACCTGATCTCGCCAAGCTCAAATCTGATGATAGTTTTCATCAACAGGTGTGGCTCCTATGGAATACTTTTTATTACTCCACCACCTTCGAGACATCCTTCACTAACCCTCTTTAGTGAATCAGCCTCCTCACCTTCTCCAGAAAGCCATTTAGATTCCCTCCCTATCGTTTCTCACCCTCTCACTATACTTTCTTCTCTCTACCCCTCACGCGTTACTTCCTCCCCTCCAACTATCAAGGGATGCACAGTCATATGACTCCTTTTTGTTTGCAATGTTAATGTACTGGTTGATATTGATATTGACTCTGCTGTGACAAAGCATTATGTTCTTGTCCCTTCCCTTTCCTCTCTCTCCTTCTTGTTTTCTCCCCCTTATTACTAGCTCCCTTGTACTTCCTTCATCTATCCTCCCTCCGTTTCCCCTTCGTCTCCTACTCCGGGTTCTCATTTTATGTCATGGATGTTTGTTATTTTGTTGAAAACTCACTTAAACTGTAATGAAGAAAAATGTCATCGTGGAATCATTTACTTTTTTATTTGATTTTATAATAACAAATATTGGGTCTTAATGATTGTGATAAAGTAATCTGATCATATCTAAACCTTAAATGTTGTTACAGTAAGAGTGGGATTTTAATAAAGAAAGGAATCTGTTGAAACAATGTATCTGATCATATTTCAATTATATTGGTATCCGTTAAAGAGATTTTCCAATAAAAGCAAGTTATCCCCCCATATTCCTTCTCAATCTTAAGCATTTACTTTAAAAAAAAAAAAAAAAAACTCCCAATTTAAGCTTCTTCAGTATATTTTATTGGCCGCCCGGCTCCACATTGCCTCTAGCTGGAGAAAACCCTTTCTCTCTTGTGACTGAGGTTATGAAGCAGGTGGATACCATTATTCTTCATGAGAAGGTTAATTCCACTGTTTCTGATACCCGCCCAATCTTTAAGGTCTGGGTACCTTGGGTCCACAGGTCTCGCATCCTGGGACTTCTCTAATCCCTCCAGCTTTAGTCATGTGACTGGATTGAGTTCCCATTTACATCCCCCCCCTCAGGTGACTCACTAGACATCAACTCTCATTGCCCATGTACACTGTAGCACTACTTTCGCCTCTTCTTCCCTATGATTTAGGTTGATTTTATGTTTTTATTTTCTCCTTATTGTTCCCTTTTATTTTATGTATATTTTCATTGGTTCCATTGTGCCATCCATGGCATTTTTTTTGTCATCCTGTTACTGCTTTGTACCTATATCTTGGTTTTTAGATTGTTTTTATTGTTTTCTACTGTTTACAAATTAATAAATATCTTTGAAACTAAAAGCTAGTTATCCCCTCTTCATAGTACATCGTTCTGCTGTCTCCAACACTCCCATTGACACTCCCATTGAAATGAATGGATCGGTGCATGCGCTACTACAGATGAAATTCCCCCATTCTCGTGATCAGTGGGGATTTGAGCAGTTGGGATAACTTGCTTTAATGGGAAAACCCCTTTAAAGATGTTTTTCCACAATCTTAAGTGTTTAATCACTATGGCTCTCAGTTCTGGAACCCTCACTGAAAGGGGCAATGGACTGAATGAAGTTGATGGAGAGAAAGTTGCACATGGCAGCCGCAACTCCATTCCTTAACTAAGAGAATGATGGAGATAGCAGAGTACAGCTATTTTTATTAGTCCCATAGAGATCAAAAGGAGCAGCAGTGCACATGGGTGACCATAGTTATGAGTCACCTATTCACAGGTATGGTTCCAATGGTGAGATCCACAACAAGCAGACACTTATCGCCCATACTGCTTATACTCCTTTAACTGCTATTAAAGAACTGTCATTTTTACCAATGAGCTGAGATATGGGGCTAAGAAGAAAGCCACCTGACGGGGAGCTTACCGTATATCAAAGAAAGTACAATCAGAAGGTAATTTATGTTGCTCTGGGAATAAAAAGGCACAAAATGAAAGCTTTTGTTTATGTGTGTAATCCTATATAGGTACACTATGCACTCAGGATCAATATGTTCAGCAATTTCAATGCAGGCTTGACTCTGAAGTGTTCTATTTTCAAGCTGAAGACTTTCTAGTTACGTCACATCTTAACACTGTTATTTCCACATCCATCCACCTAAAAAACACAATGTTTTGCTTGTAGCTAAGTGTAATAAAATTATTAATGCAGAAATACAAATGTGTGTGTATATATATATATATACATATACATATATGATTCTGCTTGAATAAGGTGTGTACCCAAGGTATTTTTCTCCAGAACATCCTATTACATACAAGTAGATTCCATGGAAAGTTATGGTAAACAAATCTTGGCAATGGGACTGGAGATACACTGATGAAAAGATTAGGAGGTCCCCAAACCACTTAACACATCCTGTTTTGCAGCTGCTGCTCCAGTCAACTGTATCCGCAACTTAGATATAAAGGGTAAACTGACTGATCACCTTGGTCTTATATGATAACAAATCTCAGTAAATCTGTGTCCGGCTGGGAACACGCAGGGACTACTTCTAGCAGATTAGCTGGATGAAGTATATTTTTCTTCTCTGCTGCTGATTCCTCTGCTGACAATTTCTCAAGTGATTTTTCCTTATGGTAGTGTAAAACCAAACAAATAGAATCATCCGTGTGAACATACCCGTTGGTGTCATATACCAAACATATACCAAATGGACAACTTTATGGACTTCGCTTGCCCATTAGATCTTTAGACACATCAGCACTTATATTACGTAAATGAGATTTTTCCTATGTATATACTGACCATGCACCTATGTATTTAGGTAAAGTAAGCAAAAATAAACTATACTTTATTTACAAAAATATCTAAAAACAAATATGAAAAAGTAAGAGTCACAGAATGCAGGGTGTATCACAGATGGAGAGTAATATATGATATACAAATATAAAGCCAAAAAGGTGTTATAGGTAGATGTCTACGGCAACAGCTTCCGGTGCCAGGTTAAAGCTGATCTGTGCAGGTTCCGGATGTCAGACCTCCACAGACCATATACTGTGGATAGATCATCTGAATGAAACATGAATTAGAGTCCAGGAATTCCCTTTAAATATAGGTACTTTAATGGTAGTTGATTTATATTAGTGTCCTTGGAGTGCTTCCTTTCTTCATTATCTCTATTTTTTTTGATAAATTAACCCTAAGCTCAGCAGGAGTTTATGAAGTATGAAGACAGCACATTCTTCGAGCACTTCAATCTGCAGGATGAAATACAGAAGCAACTCGTACTGGACTTCTACATTATCTGTCTCCACTAAATCAATAACCACTAAAATCTCTGCGATAGCATTTCGCTATACAAGCATATCGCTCACAAGATATAACATCTCAAATAAAGATGTTTTTCTAGTGGGGGTCTTACTGAATATTTCATCAAACTAGTCATCGGAATACCCTTTTTAAGTAAACAAATTTGCACAAATTAAATGTGTTGCACTTTCCATTATGTTTTGATTTGTAAACAATGTGTCAATCTTCTACAGTCAGCTCTATGAGTCACGTCATCTAATCAGAAACAATCCGGCTGGCTTCTATCATTGTCTAGCCCATGGAGAGGCTGTCAAAGACTGAAGTGTATTGACTGTCTAAATAACCAGATCTCTGAGTCATTATTGTGATTCTACACAATTAACAGGTTTCTTCTTAACGGACTGACTTATTGAAATGTGCCTATAAAATATTAGTGTCAAGCACTGACTATCACAATGCTGCCTCTTCACGTTATAACATAGTCAATTTCCATTAAGATGTGAATAGGTGTCTGTTCCCCTTGTCCTCACCCACTCACTCTCAACCATTGTGTCTACAACTGTCCTGAAGAGTATACCTGATTTTTTAACCCCTTAGATACAGGTGCATCTCAATCAATTAGAATATCTTTGAAACGTTTATTTCTTTCAGTAATTTAATTTAAAAAGTGACCTCCTATATTTTATAGATTCGTTACATACAGACTGTTCTATTTCAAGTGTTTTATTTCTGTAAATATTGATTATGGATTACACCTAGTGGTAAGTACAAACTGCCCTTTCCACCTGTAGCTCATTGTCAGAATTATTCTCAAAAATAAAACCTTGCAAACTTGTAGCAAATTATTCCCCAATTCCAGGGAGGAGATAAGAGAAGAGCCTCTTATGATGCCTCTGCCTCCCAATTTTAGAAACACTGGTGCGCCAAAAAAATGTAAAAATAAAGTCAAGGAAATGTAATACAACAACATTAAAAAGCAAGCATTTTTTTTAAATTTAAGAATGTCTTTTTAAAAAATTGTAAAAAAAATATATTTATGGTACCAATGCAATCATAAATGTGCCTAGAAAAATATAACACATCATTTAACCCTGCTGTTCTGCTCGGGTCTATATGACCCGAAATGAAATTTGAGACCCTGCAGATTATTTTTCATGCGGGTCTGAAACTTGTGATTAAGTGTCTTTTCCTCATTTGAGGGGTTCTTACTATGAGTGTTTTTTTTTGTTTACTTTTTGCTACACGCTGATTGTTACACTTGTACTGTTCGGGTCAATATGAACAGTTTTACAGATCACTAATTATTTCTTCCTGCAAAATGTATTTGTTTTCCTGTGTACTTCATCTCATTATTCAAAAGAGTGCATATTGTAAAGTCATTTTTGATTACTGTGCCATGAAGCAAGCTAATGTGTGCCATTGTGACAAAGCAGAGTGAATGTTTGTTTAGGTGGGGGTGTATTCTCACTGCTGTGATATATTCATTGCATGGATGAGCATTGAGTACAGATTTGAAAAGGGGCTGTTTCAGGGCCCCATCACACACATACAGATGCACCCTGCGATTGTGATGCTGCTACATCACAAACGTGAGGCTCCAGCATCGCAAGCGTAGCGGTCACACTGCACTTTCTTCATCCCTGGGAGAGCGGTGGAGCCCTTGCTATAATGTATAAGCTCTTTTTGTTTTGAAACTGGTTATAGATCTTTTTCTCTTTTATTGTTATTTATTTATACAGTTAGTTTTTTTTTTTTTTTTATTTCATAGTGTTGACTCAAGTTGTGACTGTGTATAATTTCAAAATTTGGATAAAAATGTCTCGAAGACGTCTATTGACTGATGCTGAATTGGAAGAGTTTGTCAACGCCTCTGATTCAGAAGATGATATCCCACAGGAAAATATGTCTGAAGAGGAGGACCACATGAGTGATGGGGAAAGCAATGCTGAAAATTATAATTGTGAAGTGGAATATGAAGAACAACATGATACCCAGACAACTAGTCAGATGCAAGAAATCCATTCTAAAAACAAGGACTAAGTATACTGGAAAATTACTGAATCATAGATGGCGGAGGGTATTTATAGGGCTGTGACATCACAGGGCTGGCTGGCTGCTGATTGGCTGCACGCATGGCATTGTGGGTGATCCTGCATTCCCAGAGTTCCTTGCCCCATGTCCTAACATGTGCAGCAGCCATTTTAGGAAAAAATGTGATTTGTTACCACAAAGCGTGAGGAAATCCGGATTCAATGCGAATCGAATATTTCCTGAAATTCGGATCGAATTCCACTTTGTCAGCTTCAATTCGCTCATCTCTAATGGGCATCTTGCATATACAGTCATATGAAAAAGTTTGGGCACCCCTATTAATCTTAATCATTTTTAGTTCTAAATATTTGGGTGTTTGCAACAGACATTTCAATTTGATATATCTAATAACTGATGGACACAGTAATATTTCAGGATTGAAATGAGGTTTATTGTACTAACAGAAAATGTGCAATATGCATTAAACCAAATTTTGACCGGTGCAAAAGTATGGGCACCTCAACAGAAAAGTGACATTAATATTTAGTAGATCCTCCTTTTGCAAAAATAACAGCCTCTAGTCGCTTTCTGTAGCTTTTAATCAGTTCCTGGATCCTGGATGAAGGTATTTTTGACCATTCCTCTTTACAAAACAATTCCAGTTCAGTTAAGTTTGATGGTCGCCGAGCATGGACAGCCCGCTTCAAATTATCCCACAGATGTTCAATGATATTCAGGTCTGGGGACTGGGATGGCCATTCCAGAACATTGTAATTGTTCCTCTGCATGAATGCCTGAGTAGATTTGGAGCTGTGTTTTGGATCATTGTCTTGCTGAAATATCCATCCCCGGCGTAACTTCAAATTCGTCAGTGATTCTTGTACATTATTCTCAAGAATCTGCTGATACTGAGTTGAATCCATGCGACCCTCAACTTTAACAAGATTCCCGGTGCCGGCATTGGCCACACAGCCCCAAAGCATGATGGAACCTCCACCAAATTTTACAGTGGGTAGCAAGTGTTTTTCTTGGAATGCTGTGTTTTTTGGACGCCATGCATAACGCCTTTTTGTATGACCAAACAACTCAATCTTTGTTTCATCAGTCCACAGGACCTTCTTCCAAAATGAAGCTGGCTTGTCCAAATGTGCTTTTGCATACCTCAGGCGACTCTGTTTGTGGCGTGCTTTCAGAAACGGCTTCTTTCGCATCACTCTCCCATACAGCTTCTCCTTGTGCAAAGTGTGCTGTATTGTTGACCGATGCACAGTGACACCATCTGCAGCAAGATGATGCTGCAGCTCTTTGGAGGTGGTCTGTGGATTGTCCTTGACTGTTCTCACCATTCTTCTTCTCTGCCTTTCTGATATTTTTCTTGGCCTGCCACTTCTGGGCTTAACAAGAACTGTCCCTGTGGTCTTCCATTTCCTTACTATGTTCCTCACAGTGGAAACTGACAGGTTAAATCTCTGAGACAACTTTTTGTATCCTTCCCCTGAACAACTATGTTGAACAATCTTTGTTTTCAGATCATTTGAGAGTTGTTTTGAGGAGCCCATGATGCCACTCTTCAGAGGAGATTCAAATAGGAGAACAACTTGCAATTGGCCACCTTAAATACCTTTTCTCATGATTGGATACACCTGGCTATGAAGTTCAAAGCTCAGTGAGGTTACAAAACCAATTTTGTGCTTCAGTAAGTCAGTAAAAAGTAGTTAGGAGTATTCAAATCAATAAAATGATAAGGGTACCCAAATTTTTGCACCGGTCAAATTTTGGTTTAATGCATATTGCACATTTTCTGTTAGTACAATAAACCTCATTTCAATCCTGAAATATTACTGTGTCCATCAGTTATTAGATATATCAAATTGAAATGGCTGTTGCAAACACCCAAATATTTAGAACTAAAAATGATTAAGATTAATAGGGGTGCCCAAACTTTTTCATATGACTGTATATACTTTTTGTATGATTTTTTAAAATTAATTTTAGGTTTTTCACAAATTTTACAATATAATAATATATTTGCGTGTGCAATGTAAATATATCTCTTTTTTATTTTTTCATACATGGTAAAGTTTGAGACCTCTTTTAGTCCTCCTCTACCTCTATATGGTAGAGTATGCCTCTTTGTGCTCTACTGGTAAAATATTCAAAATTAGAGAAATAACAGTGTGTTTGCCAGAAATAATATACTGCAAGTTCTTGTATCATAATGGAATACTGTAGTTACAGATAACATTTAATATACTTAATAGAACTGATTCTTCAAAAATTGGGCAAATGCAAGTAAAAATATGAAACAATTAAAAAAAGTATCTAGCTTTGTTGGAAACAGGCCTTTATTACAGACTTTCCCTCTCCCAGAAAAATTGGTGGCAGCTGACAACAGAGAATTATGGTGGAGATGCTACACATACAAAGCTGTCTGGGTGATTTATATAAAATACTGACTAAGCAGAACATTTCAAATAAAGCAATTACTTTCTTTTTAACTTTCTTTATGCCGAGGATGGTTGCCATGGAAAATTTGCAGAATAGGTTTTATCTACTATAAATCATAGAGAGGCAGAGACAAACAATTTACTATATACTGTACATTTGGGGTCATGTATAAAGAGGTTTTTTATGCTTGTTTGTTTTTCATGTTAAGCAAAAACAGAAAACAAGATATTTGTTTCAACCGTGCAAGATGTATACACAAATGTCATCTTACATTACATGCCAG
Source organism: Leptodactylus fallax (assembly GCA_947044405.1). Taxonomy (NCBI): domain Eukaryota; kingdom Metazoa; phylum Chordata; class Amphibia; order Anura; family Leptodactylidae; genus Leptodactylus; species Leptodactylus fallax. The sequence goes on along the minus strand of CAMRHE010000005.1, from coordinate 5,043,974 downwards.
CTAGTATTCTTACAGTCATACATTGCTATGTAGATTGTATATTGTATAGTATTGAAAATATTTCAGGAGTACAAATCTATTAGTCTTTAATTTGTGTCTGTTAACTTTCTGGTGTGTGATATCATGTCACAAAAAGCTTTGAAAGCCATTCAACAAGTCAAGTGAAAGTTTCTCATAACTGTTTTCTTAACTCCTTAGCTGTCCTGTTAAAGACACATCACGTAAAGTTATTGTTAATGTGTTATTCTTACTGTGCTAGGAGACGGTATGGTTACACACACAGTTATTGTTACTGTGCTAGGACACGGTATGGGTACACACACAGTTACTGTTACTGCACTAGGACACGGTATGGGTACACACGCAGTTATTGTTACTGTGCTAGGACACGGTATGGGTACATACACAGTTATTGTTACTGCGCTAGGAGACAGTATGGGTACACACGCAGTTATTGTTACTGTGCTAGGAGACGGTATGGTTACACACACAGTTATTGTTGCTGTGCTAGGACACGGTATGGGTACACACACAGTTACTGTTACTGCACTAGGACACGGTATGGGTACACACGCAGTTATTGTTACTGTGCTAGGACACGGTATGGGTACACACACAGTTATTGTTACTGCGCTAGGAGACGGTATGGGTACACACAGTTATTGTTACTGCGCTAGGAGACAGTATGGGTACACACGCAGTTATTGTTACTGTGCTAGGACACGGTATGGGTACACACGCAGTTATTGTTACTGCGCTAGGAGACGGTATGGGTACACACGCAGTTACTGTTACTGTGCTAGGAGACGGTATGGGTACACACAGTTATTGTTACTGCGCTAGGAGACAGTATGGGTACACACACAGTTATTGTTACTACGCTAGGAGACGGTATGGGTACACACGCAGTTATTGTTACTGTGCTAGGAGACGGTATGGGTACACACACAGTTATTGTTACTGTGCTAGGAGACAGTATGGGTACACACGCAGTTATTGTTACTGTGCTAGGAGACGGTATGGGTACACACGCAGTTATTGTTACTGCTCTAGGAGACAGTATGGGTACACACAGTTATTGTAACTGCACTAGGAGACGGTATGGGTACACACAGTTATTGTTACTGCGCTAGGAGACAGTATGGGTACACACGCAGTTATTGTTACTGCGCTAGGAGATGGTATGGGTACACACGCAGTTATTGTTACTGCGCTAGGAGACAGTATGGGTACACACAGTTATTGTTACTGCGCTTGAAGACGGTATGGGTACAGACACAGTTATTATTACTGCGCTAGGAGACGGTATGCGTATGCACATACAGTTTACTTTCACTGCCCTGAAAAGGGCAATCATCATTTATAGGGTAATTTCCCCTCACAGTGTCCAGCTCCTCTCCCTACCTCGCTGCACTGCCCTGAAAAGGACAAATATTACATTTAGCTCAGGCCCTGACTGTCCCTATCTTCAGCTGCAGCTTGTACCTGCCTAGCCTAACTAGCTGGAATGGTGACGGGACCTGTGACCCTGCCTCTTATACAGAATGGTCACATGTCCCGCCTGGCCAATCACAGCCATGTCCATACTGGGCATGTCTGTGATTTCTGTGGTTTAAAGCTGGTTGATTGACTGCTCAGCAGTAGTGATGAGTGAACCCAAGCCGCAAAGTTTGGGTCTGTGCCTAACCGTCAGGGCCTTAGCTAAATGTAATAATTGTCCTTTTCAGGGCAGTGCAGCGAGGTAGGGAGAGGAGCCGGATACTGTGAGGAGCAGTTACCCTATAAATAATAATTGCCCTTTTCAGGACAGTGACAGTAAACTTTGTCTGTGTGCCCATGCCGTCTCCTAGCGCAGTAAAATTAACTGTGTGTGTACCCATACCGTCTCCTAGCGCAGTAACAATAACTGTGTGTGTGTACCCATACCGTCTCCTAGCGCAGTAACAATAACTGTGTGTGTACCCATACCGTCCCCTAGCGCAGTAACAATAACTGTGTGTGTACCCATACCGTCTCCTAGCACAGTAACAATAACTGTGTGTGTACCCATACCGTCTCCTAGCGCAGTAACAATAACTGTGTGTGTACCCATACTGTCTCCTAGCACAGTAACAATAACTGTGTGTGTGTACCCATACCGTCTCCTAGCGCAGTAACGATAACTGTGTGTGTACCCATACCGTCTCCTAGCGCAGTAACAATAACTGTGTGTGTACCCATACCGTCTCCTAGCGCGTACAATACTGTGTGTGTACCCATACCGTCTCCTAGCGCAGTAACAATAACTGTGTGTGTACCCATACCGTCTCCTAGCGCAGTAACAATAACTGTGTGTGTACCCATACTGTCTCCTAGCGCAGTAACAATAACTGTGTGTGTACCCATACCGTCTCCTAGCGCAGTAACAATAACTGTGTGTGTACCCATACCGTCTCCTAGCGCAGTAACAATAACTGTGTGTGTACCCATACTGTCTCCTAGCACAGTAACAATAACTGCGTGTGTACCCATACTGTCTCCTAGCACAGTAACAATAACTGCGTGTGTACCCATACCGTCTCCTAGCACAGTAACAATAACTGTGTGTACCCATACTGTCTCCTAGCGCAGTAACAATAACTGTGTGTGTACCCATACCGTCTCCTAGCACAGTAACAATAACTGCGTGTGTACCCATACCGTCTCCTAGCACAGTAACAATAACTGTGTGTACCCATACTGTCTCCTAGCGCAGTAACAATAACTGTGTGTGTACCCATACCGTCTCCTAGCACAGTAACAATAACTGCGTGTGTACCCATACCGTCTCCTAGCACAGTAACAATAACTGTGTGTACCCATACTGTCTCCTAGCGCAGTAACAATAACTGTGTGTGTACCCATACCATCTCCTAGCACAGTAACAATAACTGTGTGTACCCATACCGTCTTCTAGCGCAGTAAAATTAACTGCGTGTGTACCCATACCATCTCCTAGCGCAGTAAAATTAATTGTGTTTGTACCCATACCGTCTCCTAGCACAGTAACAATAACTGTGTGTACCCATACTGTCTCCTAGCGCAGTAACAATAACTGTGTGTGTACCCATACCGTCTCCTAGCACAGTAACAATAACTGCGTGTGTACCCATACCGTCTCCTAGCACAGTAACAATAACTGTGTGTACCCATACTGTCTCCTAGCGCAGTAACAATAACTGTGTGTGTACCCATACCGTCTCCTAGCACAGTAACAATAACTGTGTGTACCCATACCGTCTTCTAGCGCAGTAAAATTAACTGCGTGTGTACCCATACCATCTCCTAGCGCAGTAAAATTAATTGTGTTTGTACCCATACCGTCTCCTAGCGCAGTAACAATAACTGTGTGTGTGTACCCATACTGTCTCCTAGCGCAGTAACAATAACTGTGTGTGTGTACCCATACTGTCTCCTAGCACAGTAACAATAACTGTGTGTGTACCCATACCATCTCCTAGCACAGTAACAATAACTGTGTGTACCCATACTGTCTCCTAGCGCAGTAACAATAACTGTGTGTGTACCCATACCGTCTCCTAGCACAGTAACAATAACTGTGTGTACCCATACCGTCTTCTAGCGCAGTAAAATTAACTGCGTGTGTACCCATACCATCTCCTAGCGCAGTAAAATTAATTGTGTTTGTACCCATATCGTCTCCTAGCGCAGTAACAATAACTGCGTGTGTACCCATACTGTCTCCTAGCGCAGTAACAATAACTGTGTGTGTGTACCCATACTGTCTCCTAGCACAGTAACAATAACTGTGTGTGTACCCATACTGTCTCCTAGCGCAGTAACAATAACTGCGTGTGTTCAGTGCTGAAGTTCGGGTTCGGCTCATCCCTAAGGTTGGTTGATTGACTGTATAAGAGGCAGGGTCACAGGTCCCTTCACCATTCCAGCTAGTTAGGTTAAGTAGGGAGAGGCTGCAGCTGGAGATAGGGACAGTCAGGGCCTAAGATAAATGTAATAATTGTCATTTTTAGGGCAGTACAGCGAGGTAGGGAGAGGAGCCAGATACTGTGAGGGACAGTTAGCCTAGAAATAATAATTGCTCTTTTCCGTGCAATGACAGTAAACTGTGTGTGTATATGCATAACATCTCCTAGCGTAGTAAAATTAACTGCGTGTGTACCCATACTGTCTTCTAGTGTAGACAAATTAACTGCGTGTCCCAAGTTCGGGTACCCAAACCGAACTTTTAGACAAAGTTCGGCCGAACTTGTCGAACCTGAACTTCGACGGGTTCTCTCAGCACTACTCCCTGCCTTCCAAAAGCCATATCTTTTTTCTTTTTCTTTTCATGAGCCATATGAGTGCTTAATTTTTGTGGGAGAAAGTGTACTTTGTAATAGTACCATTTAATAATCTGTATGATGTACTGGAAAGCTGGAAAAAAATTCAGAATGGTGTGGAATTGGAGAAAAACTGCATTTGTGTTACTTTTTTAAGGGCTTTACTTTTATGGCGTTCACTGTGCAGCCAAAATAACACGTCACCTGTATTCTATGGTTCAGATTTCTGGCACTGGGAGGGCTCCAGAGGACTTTGGGAAGGATGCATAAAGTAAAACAATGACCATGTTCAGAGTGTGCCTATGATTGTTCTCAAAAATAACACATCCTGTGTAGTCTAAAATTCATCTTTATTTAACCATAAATTATATTCCAGAATGTTGCAAGCTATTTAAAAGCAATTAAAAACAATTAAAAGAAAATCTGGAACAGTGTGGTACATAGGAGTAATATCACAAAGTTATACACATAGTCAATCAATATAGTATATAACAGTCCCAACCCATATATAACCTATTCAAATTCATAATATATAAATATAATCAATAACAAGAAAAAGCTAAACTATATATAAATACTACATACTATAGCTCAGTAGAACTACAAGTAGCAGCATCGAATTAGTATAAGTGCACCAATGCAAAGTACATAAATAGACTCCCCAAACAGACTTAATTATTAGAAAGAGTATAGTAAGTACCCACCAGCCATAAGGCAAGCTCCTGTGACCACACTGACCAGCACCCCAATATTTTAGGGGAGTGTATGATGTTTCTCTCTTCCTATTGGAAAACTAAGTGGCAAGAAAAATTGCTTCCAAATGGGTTGCCAGTAACTGCCCCTGGTCCATTGTACTATGTCATCTGGTTTATTTTCTATGATCTGAGTTGTCTCTGATCATACACATTGCCTGCAGGTCATGGCTTTGTAAAGCCACACATACACACTGGCTGTTCTTTAAGCTTGACATCCACTGAACATGCATGGCAGATGCCAGGAAGGAGTTAAACATACATGTAATTTCACAAATTGCCTGTAGACAATGTCCGCCATAAAAAAAAAAAAGAAGACATATCCGTGATTATTTTTGAAGTTTGCAACGCAGGTAATGGTAAAGCACTGTATATATTAGTGTCATACCAGGACTTTCAGCCACTGAGCCATTACATTTTTGAAAGATGAGAAACAGATCCTAATGATTTCTGTGGGATTCCATGTAATTATTATTGACCTGTCATATTTCCATTCTGTTTCCATTTTTTACAGAAAAAGACTATTCTATACTTGCAAAAAAAAGTGACAGAATGAAGACTATTGCTGATGTAAAGGGACCCCTCTGTTTAACCCTTTAAAGGCGTATTCCCACAACAACAACCATACATCATATAAAAGTAGTTCGCAAAATATCACTGTCATCCATTGAAAGTAAATTGTCACCAGAAGAAGCCCAATGAAGACTGAAGCCCCACGTTGCGAACAAGTAGCGTTAACATTCTATATATTGGAGATTAGAAATCTTTTTTTTTTCCATAGATGTAGATATATGAAGACTTGGGTTTTTTTTAAGATAAGAATAATTTTTAGCAATTTTTTTGTTAGCGGTTTATGTAAAAAAAACAAAAAAAAACTCCAATTTGAAGTCAATTTGATGAAAGCAAAGATATTTCTCAGTAGATATGGTTGTATAATGAAAATCCTATCAAATCAATACAAATGTAAATTTCAGAAGCAAAAATAGAATAAATAAAGACAAAAACCATCTCTACTGGGCAAAGTCAATACCTAAAGCTGATTTCAAGATAAGTATTCATTAAGCTGTCAAGTCTCCTGGATATCTGTTGTGTAGACTGTGATAGCAGTAAAGCTATATTCAGCCAATAATTGGATGTTTATAAGCTAAGCTATATTGAGTGCCTAAATGAATAGTGGAAACGTCAACTCCTGGTTATATGACATGAATGAAGATAACCTATATTATAGGTAAAAAGAAAGCTTACATGTCACTTATGCTTACATATAAAATAGGGGACGGGCATATTTAAATTATGTATTAGTCACAGGGGTTCAAACCATTATTTTTAAAATGCTTAAAAGTGTTGTCTTATAAAGATAATACCTTTCAATATATCTTATTAAGTCCTATTGGTATTATAGAGCAAGTCTCATGCTCAGTATCCATGGCTGACATATACTTAAAGGGAGTCTACCATGTATCCCAAGCATATTCAACTGCCACCACTGTGTTTCAGAGCACATTACAGTGATAAACATTGCACCATGTTTAACTATTTCTTAAATGATCACTAACTTTTTAGACATCTTAAGAGCATGTAATTCTGGACCAAAATGTAATGTACTATAATTAAAAATGTTGCTTCTTTTTGCCTGAACATCCTCTCTAAAGTTCCTGCCACTAGGTGTCTCCTTTCTAGCAAATTTTCAGTTCACTCAATGTTCATAGGCTAGATTTTTCTCCATAATTGTGTAAGGGAATCTCTGCTGGAGAACCCTGGGGGAGGGGCACAACAAGACAGTGAGCCCTAAAGCTGAAACCCCCCACTGGCCCTGCTTCTTGCTTGACTGTCCTAAGTGACAGCCGACAACTCGGAGCCGGTCCCTACACTGAATAAGTGACAACACAGAACGCAGACAGAACAAACGACAAAAAGGGAGGTCAGCAAGCCAAGGGTTCGGTAACAGACGAGCAATGCAGTATAGAATCAAAATCCAAGAGAACAGTCAAAAGTCAAGGCCAGAGGTCAGGAATAGGAATACAGGTAACAAAAACAGCAAGGAATAATAGCCAGAACGCAAGAAGCAATAACCAGCGCCAATGTGAATGTGAGCAAAGAATAAATACGAAGAAAGAATACGGACCAGACTTGATAGGAGGAAAGTCTGTCAATCACACAGGCAAGGCCAAAATTAACTATTAGTGGAACAGAGGAAAACCAAGGTGGAATAGACGAGTGTGGCAGAAAATCAATTACATAGTCTAGGACACTGTTCAGACTGAGCAACAAGAATCTTAAACAAGGAATCAAACTGAACATGCCTCCTGTGCCGCCACGTGCGGGCGGAGGGTGGTGCAGAGACCCGAACAGGCAGAGACGTTACAAATTGCAAGACAGATCAGAGTGAATGGAAGGGAAAGGGGTTGGTCTCTTCACACAGTGAATGCAGTTAGGAGGCGTTAATTCTCCTCATAGCATGTCTGCAAACTGCATAAACCTTACATTCTGCAGCATGTCACAGTTTATAATGTAAGAATAGTCTTCTATGTACTTCTATGTAATTTTGGCTGTGGTTACAAGCAGCTTTACTGACTTTGCTCATAGATTGCTCTTTTCCTGTGTCATGCCTACATGGTATGTGCTAGAATGGAGTGGGTATATGCATATATCTATCCTATATTTGCAGTTCAGTGTTCCTTAATCTCCTAAAGTATTTTCACTTGGGCTTTTTTCAACTATTTGTTTGCTGTTGTGCAGTTACTCCTGGCAGAATAATCCGCAAACAAACCAAATTATTTTGAATGGATAGGGGAGGGGGCAGATTGCTCCTTATTGTACATGCCTTTACAGCCTCAAAGACAAATGCAAAATGATGTCACAGTAGGTAGTAACTAAAACTTAACTTTTATTATAATGTAACTATAAAATAAAACAAACTGGCTAAAAGGTGAACTGTTCATATATCAACTCAGGTAATCTCCTGGGGTGATATAGCAGCGGGAATAGTCACCCTTAGCAATCAGTGTTCACACCACTTTCCCAGGATATGATTAGTTAAATGTCCAAAAAAGATAGGCAAAAGGTGCTGTGATAATTATACAGGTATGACCTACACTGGATTACTATTTGTGGTGTTCCCTGATATTGTATCCACAGTCACCTAAATATTAAGGAAAAAATGGAAAAGCAAATGGAAAGAAAAGACATAAGGGGGGGTCTGGGAGGGGCTTAAGTCAATTTCGGGTCATAAACAGTCGGTCTGCCAGATTGAGGCAGATGTTAACTGGCTTAATGAACTAAACCTATTCTTCAACAGATTTGATCACACACCAGCTCCTCCCACCCCAGAATGTCCTTCAGCTCCCCTCACCACAATGACTTCACCCCATTCACCCCATGTGGCTACTTCCCAACAGACCAGTAAATCCAGAAATCTGTCTTTATCTGACCACAGTCTGACCTTCACACGGGCCCAGGTGAGGAAGGAGATGAAAAAGATCAAGGCGAGGAAAGCCGCAGGGCCAGATGACATCAGTGCAAGGCTAATTAAGACTTGTGGGGACCAGCTGTGTGGTATAATTACATATATGTATAATATGAGCCTGAGGCAGGAAATAGTCCCTGAATTATGGAAATCTTCTTGTGTGGTACCAGTTCCAAAGAAACCTCACCCTATGGACCTCAACGACTACAGACCTGTAGCATTGACATCCCACTTGATGAAGATCTTAGAGAGATTGGTTCTCACACATCTTCTCCCTCTAGTGAGCCCCGCTATGGACCCTCTCCAGTTTGCTTATCGACCGGGCATTGGGGTAGATGATGCCATCATCCACCTTCTGCACAGGGCTCTGTCTCACCTGGAGAAACCAGGGAACACAGTGAGAATAATGTTCTTTGATTTCTCCAGTGCTTTTAACACCATACAGCCCAGGTTACTGAGAGACAAGCTGGGCCTTGCTGGAGTGGACCACCACCTCTCCAACTGGATCCTAGACTACCTCACAAATCGACCTCAATACGTGAGAGCCCAAGACTGTGTGTCAGGTACCGTGATCTGTAATACGGGGGCACCTCAGGGTACGGTTCTCGCCCCTTTCCTCTTCACACTGTACACTGCTGATTTTAGGTGCAACTCATCCAGCTGCTACCTACAGAAGTATTCTGACGACTCTGCAATAGTAGGCCTCATCACAGACGATGATGACAAGGAGTACAGAGAACTGAACCGGTTTTTTGTGGACTGGTGCCACCGGAACCACCTGAAGATTAACGCGGGGAAGACCAAGGAGATGGTGGTGGACTTCCGTAAAGGCAGATGCCCTCCAAAACCAGTGGACATCCTGGGGACGGGCATCGAGATTGTGAACACCTATAAATACCTGGGTCTGCTCCTTAATAATAAGCTGGACTGGGCAGATCATATGGAGGCCCTGTACAGGAAGGGCCACAGCAGGCTCTACCTGCTTAGGAAGCTGAGAGCCTTTGGAATCCGGGGGGCACTTCTTAGGACTTTCTTCAACTCGGTAGTGGCATCAGCCATCTTCTTTGGAGTGGCCTGCTGGGGGAGCAGTATATCAACCAGGGACAGAAATAAACTTGACAAGCTGATTAGAAGGGCCAGCTCTGTCCTGGGGGGCCCACTGGACCCAGTGCAGGTGGTGGGTGACAGAAGGATACTGTCCGTGGTGAGCTCCATGCAGAAGAAGAAGTCCCATCCCATGCATGAGACTGTGATCGCGCTGAGCAGTACTGTCAGTGACCGACTGCTCCACCCTAGGTGTGAGAAGGAGCGCTATCGGAAGTCTTTCCTCCCCACCGCGGTTAGGCTGTACAACCAACACCGACCTAAGCGGAGATCATTACATACAGAGAACTGAAATATCTCTCTGCCTGTTAAATCCCCCCCCCCCCCCCCCCTCTGCTACGTCCTATCTGTCTGTCTGCTATTAATGTAATGCCTCTCACCTTGGAACATTCCTGTACATGTTGTATTTGTATTTGTATCTGCTTATCTTATCTTTGCTGCTGTAACACACTGAATTTCCCCACTGTGGGACTATTAAAGGACTATTATTATTATTATTATTATTATTATTATTAGCCCGCATACTACTATCAGGGAATGAAGGGGTTGGATACTTTGTAGCAACAATCCTCCCTTTATTTTGCTGTAGTACATACAGTATCATAGAAGATACAAATTAACAAATATATTTCAATACTTCTCAAATATTTGCTGGTGGTGTCAAAAAGAAGTAGGCAAGTTATTGCATATTTGGTGAGAGGGCTCAGATAATATTAAACAGAACTGTCTCTGTGAAAAACTATTAGCCTCAAGTCAAGACAAAGAGGTATTGAAAAACAACTGGGAAATATAGTTGAAATGTCCATATAGATTATTGTCATAACAACTAGATCGAATGACCGGAGTTTATATTTTCTGTTTTATTTTGTTTTATAACAACATATTTAATATATGTATATTGGATTGTTTATGAGTATGACTGATATAAACATAACACTGATTGCAATCTAATATCTACAATGACATGGAATTGTAGCAATGATTCTGCTTCAATAAAATTCAATGTTTACAAAAAAAGGAAGAGGGGAGGAGGAGAGGAGCCTGATAAGTGGAGAAAGGTATTTATCCCAATAAGATACATTACAGTTTCTTCTATTAGCTTGTACTATTGCTTTATGCAAAGTTTGTTGAAACAAGTGTCTATTTAACATCTGGATACTGTTTCTTGAGTATGCAATTCAACACTGCAAATGTATAAGTTAATGTATCCCATTTTTTTCAGTAGACGTCAATGGCATAAACACATCAATAATGGCATTCAGCTGTAGATTTTTTTTTGCATTCAGTTGAGAATTCATTTTTAGAAAGAAAAGGGGGAAAGTTAAACTTCAATTCTGCCCTAAATGTTTGAATAGAGCCTTACAACTTTTTAACCAGATCCAATATTTTCCAGTAGAAACCATTGTTATCATCGCCACTCTTGTTACAGGGATAGTGGAATAATCCTTTTTATATGCTTTGCAAGACCTAATCTTAGTCTTAAACTTATCTCAGGAAGTTGATTGTATTGTTTACCCAGTAGCCAATATATTATATACTTCCGAAAATGAAGCTGGCACACAAGGTTAAACATCTCACTTGTTGGATAAGACACTTGTAAGTCTATATTGCATTGCAATAAAAAGCTTGTTTGGGCCAGTAGTTGACCAAGGGGGCTTTGCCTGTGTAACAAAATTGGACCAAGAGACAGAAACCAACAGAGACCCGATAAGAGAAAAAAATGGGAGTGGCAAAGATTTGGAGAAGAGAGTACTTTTTTTTTGTACCCATTTTAGTCCAAGGGGTCTCAATGAGAGCATCTCATTTGCATGTTTTATTTAAATACTGCCAGGAGGTCTATTTTCTGTGACATTATATCATTCTATTGATAATTTATTGACAACAAGGATTAATGTCCTTGTGTCTATTAAGTTATTTTTTGGGATAAATACCCTCTTTTACTTCCCCCTACAAGTTGGCTCATCATGACCCAGATATGGAGACTGAACCTATACATGGCCCATTCAATTCATCTATGGGCGTTTGTTACCCTACTTGGACCCGCAGTGTCCAATTCCATCATCTCTATTTATATTTTTACCATGGGCATTTTATTTTTACCCTTGGTTGTTGTATTGCCTTTTTACATCGGCATGTGGATTAATACCTTTTTCGGTCCTGTGTAATCCCATGGCAGCTAACAATAGTTTTGGGCATCCTAGGTGCTAGTCCTATCATACTGGTGAAATAGTGTCCAACATAGAGTACTTATATTCCAATCCATTAACAACTTTGTAAGGGCTCTGTATATATCATTTATTCTCCTCTATGGGACTCAATTATGTAGAAGTTCAACCACAATGTTTTTCTCTACAATGGTTACCAAGATACCAGGATGCTGATCGCGTCATGAGAGGCAGGCCACCATGTAGTCTCGTGTAGGGGGCATGATGCTGCGTGTCACCACAGTGGTGGCACTTTACTATTGGGCACACCCACTGATGACGTCCCAGACATAGGTGGGGCTTAGGTTTATATACCTGGCATCGGCGCTTGCATACTGCTGCCACACATTACCGTCAGGGGGTTATGCGGGAGCACATGCTAATAATCTAGACCATGCATAATTCATCTTTATCTATAACTCTGAGCTAGTTAGGTTCTAGCAGAAACGCGCCAGGTGTTCATATTAGATAGGGGAAGCGTGCTTCATGGGAGAGCTAGTATGAAATGGTTCTTGGTGCCTTCCTTTAGAATGATCCTCTCTGTATAATCATGAAGTTTCTATTGATAGTAAAAGGGATTCTTCCAGATTAGACACTGCTGGTGCCCTAGGGATCTTGAGTGAGGCTATAGGGAAATTGGCTCCCCAGTTATGAGAAAGCAGTTGAGACACAGATACATTAAACTAATATAGGGTTTTCTCAACTTTGCTTTAGGGGGCCCCCTATTGATAAAGGTGATTGGCTTATTTAGCATTTGTGCAAATTTTCATTTTATTTAATTTTCCAATTACGGCGGAATGGCCAATTTATATGGAGAACTATTAAAAGTAAAATATTAAGTGTAGTTTTTTCTTTATACAATTTATGTTACCATGGGTTAGTATACATACTTACCTCTGAATCATCCCTGAAGGGACAAGTTGTTTCATTCCAAGAATGCTTGAAATCTTTTTCCCATTTATTACAACTGTGAAAATAGAACTTGGATGGATCAGAGAAAATATAGCTACACACAAACAGAACAGAGCAAATAAGGTTACACACTGCTTTGTTCAGTCTATGTGGCATTAGTATTATGGCCTAGCTGAAAGAGATACTATATTATACTATATTATATTGCAAAGTCCTAGAATAAGGTATTTACAATGGGAAAATGAAGAGAACGTCGTATCTGTCAATTGAGAACTGTCTATGCTGGTACAAATACACCACAGACGCTGTCACTATTAAAAGTATAGATAAAACATCATTAATCATTTCATTACATTTCTATTCATTGGTGCTTGGAAATGCTCAAACTACTACCTTTCATTGTAGCAACTATGAGGTTTAGTGTGAACTGCAGAACAGAACATCCCAAGTATAATTAATATCAATTCAGAAATCTCTTAGGATTGAAGATGAAAAGCTCCATTGTTGCTACATTAAAGCCATAATTTGCCGCTAAAACTCTCTAGGGATTATTTTAATTGATAGCGAACACTTGTTTGAAAATAACTTATTGTACCTTCAGACAGAATTTATAAGACATTCAATTGCTACTTAATTGCATTTATATTAATATAATAGGAAAAAAATAAGCAATATTTATGCATTTTAAAGTTGGGAAGTAGGAAAAGTGATCTTCTGATATAATACAAGGCTTCACAGCCAAAGTCCAGTGCCCAGATCTCCACCTATATTCTAAATTATGGAGCAACAAAATCTATTCGGTACATTATAGGGAATTTCAGACAACTGAAAAAAGGTAAATTAAGTTAATGGTGCTTTCTTTAGCGTTTTGTGTCAGAGATTTCTATTAAAGGGAAAGTGTAATTAAAAAAAAAAAATCACATTTTTATATTAAACATATTTTAAAATAATTTTTGGTGATGTTGCATTTAATTTTCTGTTATTATCTATATTTTAAAAAATACCTACAATGCTGCAATTCCCACTCTTGGGCAGCATGGTGGCTCATTGCTTAGCACTGATACTTTGTATTGATGCCTGGGTTAGAATCCAGCCAAGGACAACATCTGCAAGGAGTTTGTATGTTCTCCCCGTTTTTGCATAGGTTTTCTCCGGGTACTCGGGTTTCCTCCCACACTCCAAAGACTTACTGATAGGGAATTTAGATTGTGAGCCCTACTTGGGATAGTGTTGACAATATCTCTATAAAGCACTGCGGAATATGATAGCGCTATATAAGTAAGCAAATTTATAAATAACTATGAGGTGGTTGCTGCAAAGAAATCTCCTTCAGAAAACAGTAAATGACAACATATTATTTGACTTAGTGGCCAGAGTTAAAACTGCAGGATTTTTACGATTGTTTAAAATATAGATAATGAATGTCATGGAAATTTTTTTAGTTTAGTTTAAAAAACTCACCAAAATTCTTAAAAATATAAAACCTTTATTTAAAAATAATTATTATATTATAAATTACTTTAAATTAAAGGGTCTATCTCATTGAGGTAACCATTTCTCTAAAAATACAGAATGAGCAGATCATCACAGGTCCAGCCCCTTTAAATCCCTGGAGATCTCTTGTTATCACTGGAAGACGTTTTGTCTATTTTAGGGGGAAATTACATGAAAAAAACAAAAAAACAGAAAATCCAAATAAAGCTAAAATGCCAGCATTTCCTCCCTTGACAGTTTAATTTTATTTTTTGCCTTTTTTTTTTGTCTCATATTACAATTTAAACTGGGAAATATAGGAAGAAATTGTCTCTATAAGTTCCAGGAGCACAACCATGTTTCTTCTCCTCCTCCGGTGTTTGGCTGAAAGACAGCTGGCTGGAGCAAGAGCCTCTCTAATCTGCCTCTGCAGTCATACAGAATCTAAGCTTTATCTAAATCCAATCCCCTCCCTCTGTCTCTAGGCAAAGGAAAATGTCTTATCAGTGTGTAAATGTCCTCTAAATGTAGCAATAATGATCTTTATACAATACAATATATTATTCAGCACTTCACAATGGGGGAAATAGCAAAGTAGCAAATGAATCAAAATACATGAAGAAGCAATAAGACAGGATACAGGAGACAGAAAAGCTTAAAGGGATGGTAACAGTGACAACTAGCCCAAAGTGCTAATTTTATCTAGGGGACAAGCCCTTGTGTTGGCAAGGGGAATAGAAATAAAGTGGAAGAAACAACCAACTAGACAATACTTAAGGCAACATTGATGTTAACATTATAGGGTTAATTTTTCATTTATTTTCTATTGCATTATAATTTCTACATGGTAGGTTGGTGGTGCAAATTGCATAGGGCATTAATATATATTTTGTAAGTTTATTTTCCTTCGAGGGTTGACAATAGTGTCAGAAGTAAATTATACTGACTACATTAGATAATCCAATTGCTCTGAATTGCATCCTATGCTCTTTTTACTAACTAGTAATTAAAAAAACAAATAAACTTATCTATTGGAATAAATCTTCAAGACACCACCATTCTTAAGGTTCTGTTTTCAGCACGACCAGGCAACTATCCTACAGATGATGTCAGGTAAAATAAAAACGAGGCATATTGAATTTTAACAGACCCAATCCTTTGTTATTATGGGAGATACACCATTGCTCATTGAAAATTCATGCATAATCAGCTGAACTGGGCATGCATGTGTATAAAAGAGTTGAGAGGGATAGCTGTTGGCCAACAACTTTCAAAGGTTTACAGACAAATAGTTAAAGTGTTAATTCTGTTTCACTTTTTCTTATACTACTGTGTATAAGGGGGTTTGGTGAACATTTTGCTAATTTACTTAATTATCCTATTTTGGTTTCTTTTAATAGAAAACAGGCTCTATTTTTTTCCATATCAACCCTCCAAGTAAGTGTTTCCATGGAGATTCTGTACATACTATTGTCAGTATGCACATTAGAAGTAGTCAAAGGGGTGGTATCACTTCAAATAGCTGTATATCTGACTTTATACCACTTAGAACAGAAGATTCGCAGCTTTCATGTGCCATCAAGACCACAGTTCATACTGCAAATAAAATTCACATTTCTGACTTTTGTCTGTGTCTTTAACAAGTAATATCTTTATCTTTCTTATAACTAGAACTGTGATACAGCTATTTGAAGTGCTTCCTCCCTACTTGGCAATTGCTACATCCATGCATGCTGGCAATACACATTGTATAAGGACTCTCCCTGTCAATGCTTAGTTAGAGCATTGCTAGGGAGAACATTTGAGCTTTTTTGCTATTAAATGGGAGTAAAATATGGAAAAAAAAATTGTATTACAAAAATATTCCCCAAACACCCCCTACACAATAGTAAAAAAATGCAAATGATATACGTGATAAAGTCCCCATAGAGGCACAGAGAGTCACGGTGGCTCCATACCCCATTGCCATGGGTACTCTGTGAGGTTTAATGGAGTAAGTCACACAGAAATAACACTTGTATGCTGACGCAGGTTCACACTAGCGTTCAGGTTTCCGTTCTTTGGGTCCCCTTGGGGACCTGAAAAACGGAAACCCAATCCACTGAAAAAGCAATTACCTGCGGAAACCCGCGGACCCCATAGACTATAATGGGGTCTGACGGGTTTGCGCACGAAATCGGCAGAGAGAAGGACTTTTCTCTCTGCATATTCTAAGCGGAAATGGGGATGGAGTCCCTGAACAATCACCCAACGCAGGTGTGACCAAAGCCTGAGTATGAAATCTGAGGTTTATAGTGATATGATACAGAACCATAATACATAAATATGCCATTTACATCTTCACAGGGTTCCAATTTTCTATGATTTCTGCACACTTTGCCAACAAACAAAAAATTCAGACCATTTAAGTAAGTTTTAGACATAGTAATATAATGTTCTGTATCATTCTCTGGAGAGATTAGTTGAGCTTTTCTTTTCATCCTTTATTTTTCTTCTTTTTTTTAATCAAAACTGGTATTTTGTGTTAAGGGAGATGGTGTATATGTTGGCTAGCTCTGCACAGTCTGCTGGGAGTTATCACTTAATAAATATTATCACAACATTTTGCTTTGTGAGCCATGACAGTCTGATTCAGCTTATTCCCTAAGTATATTCTAATGTATTCAAGGTTGTTGGGGTTATAGTACATCAGAAAAGAAAACCATTAACAAATATGAAAAAGGGAATAAAATGTTCTACCTGTCTCTTACATATCATGGAGGAGCTAATTTGTCAGGTGAACAAACTCTTAGCTTATAAACTCATGATGCAAAGTTCATGAAGTGTTTTCATCCCCACAACTAAATATGATATATTGCATAAAGGCTTATGTATATAATTTGGCACACATCAGTCATCTTGGTTAAGGGCAAATCCTAGGATAACACAGCAGCCTCCAGTGGAGAGGACTGGAAGTGCAACACAATAGTTCAGAGTGAGAGAAACAGCGGCCACTGGTGGTAGATTAGAAAAATACACAGGTATTCTGACAGTATTGACCCTTAAGTACTCCAAGCATTGCAGTAAGGTCTATATTCTCCATTTTTAGTGCAAAATATCTCTGTGAACACACCGCACCTGTGTGCCTCTATATAAGGCCATATTCACACAAACAATTTTTATCTGGGAAACGTGGTCTGCGGTTTCCTAGACTGAACAAGGCTGTGTGAATAGAAGTCACAACATCATACATATGATGTAGTGAGCCCCTGAATGGCTAGATTGCTAATGTACTGAACTAACACAAAGCTGTGAATTCAGTACAATAGAAATGCAGCCATTCGAGGGATGACTGGATCATAATCGAAGATGCAATGAGTTCCATTCACACAGTCATGTGCAATCCAGGCAATAAGGTCCGCCCATGGACCCTGTTCCTTGGATAGAACTTGATTGTGTGAATACGTCTTAAATTGGAGGCAGAAAGAAGAACAGTATAGACTCATAACAGTTTATGTATCTGATATAAGCTACAACATCACAAAAACTCTAAAATGCAGGATTTTACAATAGCAAATACAAGCAACTAAAATTCTTTATATAAAGGTGTTAGCTGTGTAAAATTCACCATAAGGGATAATAGGAAAGAGGTGTTTTCCAAAAGGATCCATATGTCCAGCCTTGGATTGCCCATTTATCACTGAATTAAGTGACAGTAAATGATGTCAATTAACATTAATGAAACCAATGAATCATCTTTGGCCAATTTAGTAAAAAGTCAATGAACAGTACAGAAGTAAGCTGTTACCTCTATGGTAAAATAAATCAACCTTCACCATGCCTGGTCAAGAACATAGTATGTTTGCTCAGTTTTATAGCGAAATCCCATCATGTGCTCTTATAAATCCGGGAGAAGGACTGACTGACACATTGCTTCTTCTGATACATCTTACATCTGCTGATACATCCACAGCAGTGCTAAGTACTCACTATTCCCTTGTGCAGCCTTTCCTTAGCTTTATTTTACTCATTGCTCCCTGTATCACTGTTATTTATATGCAGTGAACCTGTGGACAAACTACATTTCCCATGATTCATCTGTCTGTCCTCACTCTCTGTGTGCCCCTCCCTTCTCTTGCAATGCAATCACAGGATATACATCACTCCAACATCCTAGGTGCTGCTGTGACATTTCGTTTGCTGGCTGCACTGCTCAACGGGATGGATAATGAGCTTGCAAAATGTCACAGCTTTGGTCAATTACCTGAAAATAAATCAGATAAATGTTGCTGAATTTAAACAGAATATATATTAGGAAGTTTTTTGTATTGCTGCGTCCTGTTATTTGGTCCATATTTTTTAATAACTGGATAACCCAATCGCCAAAGCATACAATTACGTTATCAAACAAAGTTGATGATCCGATGATCAATTGTCACAACCACAGGATCCAAGAAATCATAAAACTTAACCTTTAATGTAAATTATAATAATAAATATTTAATGTGCACAAAACAAACCAAGCTCTAGATAAAAAAAAGGGAACGGTCTTACCCAGACCTACTGAGAGACGTTGGGGACTCAACGGGACTTACAGATGAAGGGCTGGTATAATTATACCCTATCTCTCACCTATGTCCCACAATGACTCCTGTCCTAACAAGGACAGTCCCAAAACTCTCCCTGTATCTCCCTATCAAATTAGATCCATTTTCCCTTTTTTTATCTAGAGCACGGTTTGTTTTATGCACATTAATTGGTGATATTCTCTGACCGTCTTAAATATTTATTATTATAATTTACATTAAAGGTTAAGTTTTATGATTTCTTGGATCCTGTGCTTGTGACAACTGGATAACCCCTTTTACTTGGCTGCCTTCTAGAGATTTTTTTTTATATTTTTTTAATTTTGCAATTAAAAAAAAAAATGACAGTAAATCTTAAAACAGAGTTTAGTCAAAAGCCCTTGTTTGTGGGTCTCCCTTCTTCCTCACCCTACCATCCCTGATCACAGGGTTAGAGCTCTAGAAGGTCTTTGATTTCTTTCAAATTGTATAATCTATGCATGATAATGATAATAAGATGCCTTTGCTCGTATGTCCCCATCTATACAGTAAAGCTGTCAAGTGAGATACAGGAAGCATAAGCCGATATGCTCTAATGATCATTGTGTAAACTGAAATATTTGTGAAAAAAAAAACCAAAACATATGTTTAAAATAAACACATTCCCTGTAACCATTTTTTTTAGTTCATGTACTTTGGAAAGCTATAACATTTTTTTGTTTCATTTCAAATATTTTTTGCATCTTATTTCAGTGCTACAAAAGGCTTTCCTGCCATTTTTGTTTTTTATTTTTTTTTCTGTTTTTTTTTTTTTTTAGTATCGGAGATGTATAAAAAGGATTTAATTTTTTTCTTTTAAATTGCACAAAATACTACTAATTTCTTAATTAATTAAAATATATTAAAATTATATATTAATTAAATTATATATTAATTAATTTAAACGGATGCAGCAATTTTTCTGTTGGTGACACATTGTTTTGTGCTGCTAGAACCTGTGATGTGGGTGTGGTAGTGGCGTTCTTTTTCATTTTATTTTTTATTGATTTTTCACACATTGTACCCCCGAAGGTCATAGTGGATCGGGGGGGGATTTCAACATTACATTATCATTACATTGCTGATTTTATCTATAACCATCCCTGTCTTCTCTTTGGGGATGCTGAATGTCACTGTCTCATGCTGTTGCAAACTCTGCAAGAATGTGCCAGTAAGTCCTTGCAGAGTTAATTGCTGACCACGTTTTGTGTCAAAGTGCAAACTTTCTGCTGAGAAAATCTGAATGCAAATTTGCAACTCGGTGTCCTCGTTTGGCCTGTACTTGCTGGATATCAGCATCTGTCAATCTTTATGTTAGTTGACAGCACTAGGTGGTGATCAAAGGCAAGAACTGCTGCTCCAGGAGGTGTGGCCAGGACCAGGTTGCATCAAACAGTTAATTTGTATATGTATTGAAAAGTGATTTTCTTAGCAAGTTTGCACTGCTACACAAAGCATCTATGTTCACTATATGTCACTAACCGCCCCTACGACTGCATATAACTGGTTTAGAAGATAATTTTTGGTGGAGGACTAGGAAAAGGCTTCATTTTTTGTTAGGAAATCTGGCATTACAAAATTTGCTGCCCAGACTACAGGGCAGATTTCAACTAATCATTAGTGGTCCCAACAATAGTAAATTTGATCATATTATTTTTAGGGGATACTTCTAGTAAAAAGGGAGTGAAAATAAATGGTCACTCCCTTTAATAACAGTTTTAGGCTAAGGCTAAGGCAACTTTTTTGTTTCAGACTTTGCTGCATTTTTTTTAGCCAAAGTCAGGAGTGGATTTCACATAAGGGAAAGGTCTAAGAGCTTCCTATATATTTCCATTCCATTTCAATCCACTCTTGACTTTGGCTCAAAAAACACAAAATCTGAAACGTGGGTTCTCAGCCTTAATATAGATTTAGAACTTTGAATCTTACAACACTATTGGGCAAGTGTGCAGTGACAATGGCTAAACGTGGAGTGTTATACCATATCTCACATTTCACTATCATCACTATTAAAATTCCTACCATCCTAAGGCTAAGGCCCCCCAACACAACATTTTTTGCTTCAGATTTTGCTGCGTTTTTTTGGGCCAAAGTCAAGAGTGATGCTACACCATTTCCATAACTCTTATTTCCTTGTATGTAAGTAACAGTGTAGAACAGTCACCGATGGTCATATCCCTTTAATAAGCAATGATCACTGATGGATGTTGGCGAAAAATAAACATATAGTAAAAAACATACTTATACATTGCCTTGATATGAGATTGGCTCTTAGTGGGAGTGTGCATGTATCGGAATTGAATTGGGGGCAGGGACTGATGTGAATGATGACAATATCTCTACCGTATCCACCAGCACTCCAGCTCATATTCGAGGTGCCACATACATTTATGGACTCTTGATATCTGTATGTAGAAACGGTTATTGTATCTTTGGCTTAACTGCTGTCACTATTGGTTGCACCTTAGAAAATATGTAATATATGATCATGGGACTGCTTTGCTTACATTTCTAGGGGACCACATTTTACAGTCACTTTCCATTTTAATTAAACAGAGCTCTGCCCAGGAACAAGCGACATGGCCGGAATCTGTAAGCCTTTATAGGACTGTGAGAAATCTCTCCCAGCCTTGCCTTTCAGGGGCAGAATGTTCCTGTTAAGCCTTTCAGCAGAATATGAAGAAATAGAGCAGATCACATACAATTAAACACAATGTCAGTCAATGTTAGTCTGGGATTTAAAAGGTTAAAAAAATAAACTTAAACCAAAGTCAATGCAATATAAAGCTTTCACATGTAAGGCATTGATTCTCATTTCTCCCAGAAGAACTTTAGATCTGATTGAAATGCTGAAGCAATATGTCTATAAACATTGCTGAATTGGTAAAATGATAAGAATTGACACTGGAGGTTAATATGCAGAGTAAAGGCTAATGCACAGAATCATATTATGGCTCCATGCATATAGAACTGAGGTAGGGGATCAAAAATCCTGTCTTTTAAGATCAGGAATTATGCTCCATAAATGAAGCTTTCCCGTATCCTGTCCTATCCTTGATGCTACTGTATATGGCCCTATAGTGCCCACACTAAGTATTCCCGCTAATTCTTTCCACAGCATTAATGCCCTTTAGTGCTCTGACACAGTATTATGCCCCCCTTCCCTGCAGCACCATCACAGGAGAAATGTAAATGGTACATATTCAAATAAACATAGAAAACTGGTGAAAAAATGTAACTATAATTTAAAAATGTATCAAATGGAAAGTATGAAAAGGATATAAATGCAGACTGTCTGGTGGACGCCCGGCAGTCTAATATCATATGATGGGTATGCAGCATTATTTATATATCTAATTGTGGCATACATATCGGAGCAGGTTAGTATATGCGCTGCACTGAGCACTTTACTTTCACCTCTGGGTCTGCTCTTTCCTGTATTATTATCCTTCATACCATTATTTACTTTCTTAACATGTCAATGATATCTGGTTGTTGCTGGGGCCATTTCATCCACCGTCTGACTTACAAAGTGATTTCAAAGGAATGGAGCAAAATTATAGCCTCGGTATTCATAACCAAGAGAATATAACACATTTATTAACATGATAAGTCACACTATCTACTCAAGGTTTATCTATACACTACAAATGTTCAATGTGATTTCCATTGGTGACATGGCTGACGTCTAGGTGGTAAACCAGTTCTATCCAGATGCGTGCCAGCATATCCTTGGATAAGGACTCATCTCAGGCCGTTCATCTTGTGGTTGGGAAAGATACACTTAGTCCTTGACATAGCCTCACAGAAAGAAGTTGCAGGGTGTTAGGTCTGGTGATCGTGTAGGCATCATTGGTGAATTGTTGTTTCTGGCATGGCAAATCCAATTTTCTGGTAGAATTTTGTTCAGATAAATGGAAATGTGGAGGTGCACCATCTTGCTGATAGACTACGTTTGCAGAATTCGTCTATCTGTGGCATAAGCCATTTCTTTAACGTGTCCAAGTAGAAGTGAACAGTGACGGTATCCTTCGCAAAAAAGAAGGGACTGTAAACTTTTTGCCTGCTCATGACACAGAATATGTTTACTTTGGGTGCGTTCCTCATGTGTTCAATAAAGACACGTGGGTTTTTCTAATCCACAAATTCTAACGTGGCGATTAACCTTCCCATTGAGGTGAAAGGTAGCCTCATGGCTGAACACCTCTTCCAATCGGCTACAAATTAATGCAGAAGTCACAGAATTTGGCTTGTTTTCCGCCTTCATTTCCTGAATAATAATCTTTATTGCTTACAGTGCAGATGTTCCTTTAAATATACCATACTGTGGTTTGTGGCACGTGTAGTTACATACTAGCCAGCCTGGTTAACTTTCTAGGGCCACGTTCATACACCACTCAAACCCTATTCACTGTCACTTCCAAAATCTTTGGAAGGCCCAAACGTTTGCCATTACATACCCAGTGGTTTTTGAAAGTGTAACGCCAGGATTAGAGTAAGCAAGGATTTGTAGACTGTCTGCTACCATGAAGATATATAAGAACTATATATATATGAACTAGACCTAGTTCATATTTTAGGAATTACATAAGTTTTTATTATCAAATTAATAAGTTTTATTTGTTGAATGTTTGAAGTGATCATTGAGCCCCATAGTAAATCCTGGAAGAGGACATTTAGGGCTTCAGATAAGCAGCAATGTATTACAAGGGAATTGGAAGCCTAAGATTATTATAGTTGATGGGGTTTTCCGGCCCCAAAAAATTGATATCAGTGAAATGACCCTTCATGGCATGGCTAATAACATTGCAAAGCCATTTGTATAGACAGGATAGGTCATAAGCATTTGATATGTGGGAGTCCCTCACCCAGACCCTCCACAGTTCAGCTGTTCCGGCAACCTCTAGGCACAAGAAGCTGCTGCAGTTGACGGGAACTAATGTAATAGGAGGGGTGTGACATCCCCACATTAATTCCTATTACTTGAATAGGAGCAGCCTCGCTGCACTATATCCCATCCAAAAAAGATTTTGCGAGCCTTAGCCTTAAAGTGTCACATCAGGGTCAATCGTGGACATTCTAATGATCATTGAAAGAGTAGGCTTTATTATAGGTAAAAAGGTTTTCACCTTTGTTCTTTACTAAGACTCCAGATCCTGCCAAACACACTTTTATGGCATGTCAAATTGGTGGAAGATTAGGTGCCAAATATGAAAAGAAATGAGAAAAAATATACATTATAAGAATTATGTACACTATATTATTGTAACGTCTGTTCGGGTCTCTGCGCCACCCTCCATTCGATTGCTGCGGTGCAGGAGGCGTGTTCAGTTTGATTCCTTGCATAAGGTTCTTGTTGCTTTGTCAGAACACTGATCTATTACCTCTTCTCTGTAATTGAATTTCCGTCACACCCATCTCCTGCACCTTTGTTTCCCTCCGCTCCTCTAACAGTTAATCTTAGCCTTGCCTGTGTGATTGACAGCCTGTCTACCAATCAAGTCTGGGACAGCTTCTGGACTTCCTATAAACAGGTCATCTGCTCACACATGTTTGCTGGCTATTGAGACTTTGTCCTTGCTAAGCGCTTCTCTTGCTATATTGTATTACTGACTTCTGACCTCTGCTTACCCTTTTTACTATTCTCTCGGATTTCGATTTGGTACTGTTCATCTCTCTGGTTTGACCTCAGCTTGCTGACTCTGCGCCTGTGTCATTTGTCTTGTCCTGTTCTGTGTGACACTTATTCAGAGAAGGGACTGCCACCCAGTTGTCCCTGTCATTAAGACAATTGTGACAATTAGGTAGGGACAGGGTCTGGGTCGAGCTTAGGACTCACTGTCTCTGTCTTTCCCTTCTACCCTTGTTTCAGCAGCAGTACTAGGGAATTGCACAACTAGCAATTGCCTTACAATTACATTTATTTTAAATTAAATCTTGTAGAATTCTTGTGGAATTTATACTATCTATCCTGTGCATACTAACCTGGCAACACACAAAAAGTACATTTTATATTATGTATTTATTATTACTATCACCAATTATTGCTGCTATTGCCATTTGTTATTACTATTAGTAGTAGTAGTAGTAGTAGTAGTAGTAGTAGTAGTTTTAGTAGCATTATGACTACTATAAAAGTTATTATTACTATCATTGATCTTTGTTATTTTTACTAGATTTTTTAACCATAATTTTATTCAATTAATAACCTTATCAAAACAGAAAAGAAATGAGACATTTCTTTCTTAAAAAGGCACAACAAAGTCCCACCCCCATTTGTCAAAATACTCAGAGACCAAAATAAAAGCATTCTTTGAGTCTTCAAGGCCATTATTTATTTTACTATGGTGCCCCAATGCAAGTTTCCATGGTGCTCTGTGCAATATAGGTGCATGACCCCATATACAATATCAACGAGAAACGACTGTGTGTATAGAAGCGATTGTCAAATCCACACTCCCCTTTTGACACCAGTCAGTAACCTGCAGCTATTCTGTCATCACGCTCCACCACTCCTGCTACCTTTCTACTGCTTCCTCTTGGGTGAAACAGCTAAAGGATGAGTTTGAGGAGCTAAAAATGTGACATTCACCTTACCTATAGAGGTGGCTTTCAAAAAAGCAACCAATCCATAGATTATTGGAAATGGTTTTCTGGCTATGGGTTATGGTACATTTGTAGATAATTAAAATAGTTGTTTAAAATGGCTGAAACACTTACCAAAAATTAAGTCTACATACTGTACATCTGTTCATCGGTTCCTTCTGGAACCTGTATAAGTGTATCACCCTTGTTTTTTCTCCTTACATTTTTGTTTCTTGGATACGATATGTAGTTATCTAACTTAAATGATCAGAACTTCTTGTGTAATACACCATTAGCATGTCGTAGATCATTTTAGTGTAATCTCTTTCCGATATGATTTATGCTCCTTTGCTTTGACAAGTAACTATAATTACTCTGTACAAACATTCTTTATGAAATGTTTGTCCTTGATGCAATGCTTCAATGGTAATCTTTATGCAATGTCATTCTTTTTTTCAAGAAAAAAATTAGATTTGAAAAAACAGTTTGGCAAGGCATGATATGGCAGTGGGAAAAGTGGCAAAGTAAACAGAAACACATTCCACCATATATGCCTGTCCCCTATCCCCTCTTAAATCTTTGTGAAAAAAAAATAAAATTAATTTTGGCCAGTATATATTCTAAAAAGGATAATTTAGCTAATTGAGTTCAAATTATAAAATACACAATTAAACTGGGTTCACTTCTGCATTAAGTACCTGCTAGAACCCCTTTTGGATTTCAGTAACATTATAAACACCATGATAGAAACCTGATGAACCCATTATAGTCAATGGCATCTGTCAAGTTCTGTTAGTATCTGTTGCGTGACAAATCCAGCACTGCTGTGAACCTAGCCATTTCCAAATCAAAGAGGAGTGATCAGCAAAAACATAATTTTTTTTTTTTTTGCAGATTTTGCTGCAATTATTTGAGCCAAAGCCAAGAGTGGATTTAGCATAAGGGCAGATATAAGAGCTTCCTTTATATTTCCTATATCTTTTGAAGCCTCATGGCTTTGACACAAAAAACAACTGCAGCAAAATTTGCAACAAAAAAAGGTTTTCCACAATGTGTGGCTTTTGCCTAACTCTTTTTTTTTCACATTTTCTTCCATGAGGCTGGAGCCCTTCGCTGTGAAAACGCAGCATTTTGGCCGTGGCAAAAAATGTTGTGTTTTACAGTACCTGCAAAGTGGATGGAATTCTGCCTAATCCCATCCACACATCGCAGAAAAAAAATGGAATGGAAAATCTGCATTTTTAAAAACGCCCGCGCTTTTGAAAATCGCCGCACGTCAATTATACCTGCTGAAAAGCTGGTATTTTCTGTATAGGTACAATAGGGGCAGAAAGTCCGCGGAGGAAAACTCTGCAAAGATGCAATGGAAAAAAAAATGTGATGTGTTTCCTCCGCGTTATTTCCACATAGTTTTTTTGCTGACCTGATTGCCCAGACTGCAGAGCAGTAAGTACTACAGAGAACTCAGCCCCCCTCCCCTACAGAGAGCAATGAGTCACGTCATCCATCCTGGAACAGATACCAGGCCGGGTGCCTTGACAAGGATATGTAAACAATGGGAAAAATAATTTCACATAGCAGGCAAATGAAGTAGCATTGCTAAAGCAATGTATTTAGGAAAACTCTTTACATAAGCTAGCAGTATAGATAGGATATTTGTGATGGGAATACCCCATTTAATGGTAATAAAGGGATTATCCAGGGACTTTAATTTACCTTATCTCCGTGTGTTGAACCTGGACCTAGGGGGTTCCGGACTGGTTCCTACGCCAGGTTATGTGAATGGAACCAGCCCATCCCCTGGGTTGCTCTCCCTCCTATCCTGTTTGATAGATACCTTTGCCATGGGGGCTGGCTTTACTATCATGTGATCCACAGTCAAAACCACCCTGGAGTCCCCAGGTCCAGCATCAACAAACACAGGTAAATTAAAGTCCCTGGATAACCACTACGACTCCTTCACTAATGTTTTTAAATGGAGTCACATTGTTTTCCCTAGTGTGCCCTGGCTGCAAAAAAGTTGAGCAGAGTCAAGAAACTCCTAAAGGGATTGTTCAGAAATAAACAAAATCTAGCCATTTTGGGAAGGGGAATGCTATAAACAACAAAAAAGATCCTTTTTAACCTGGTAAATCCCCTGCCACTGCAGCTTGCCCCTACCAATATGGCCCTGCATATACTATATTATGAATATATCTGTATATATATATATATATATATATATATATATATATATTTGTACTGTACTTTTACTCCAATTTATACATTTTTAATTCAGGAACTTTAGATAAACTTCCAATTAAGCAACTTTACTGCAAGAACACTTTATCAGTCATTTTACAGCTATTTTATGTCCTGTAGTATAAATAATTAATGGGATTCTGTAAGTAAATAATAATAAGACAGACAACTAAAGGTCACTGAATTGAAGAAATTTTCTGATTTATCTATTATGTTAATATGTACAGATGTAGGGTCCATAATTGTCTCCTCCAGTGCATAATAATCATTATTGAGGAATGTAAGATGGACATGGGGCTTAGGTGGGCCATTCTTTTATGCCTTATTATTGCGATGTTTACAAAAATTCAGCATGAAATTTCACCCCTTGATATTCAATAATTATCTGTGAGTGGTATTATTGAGCAATGGAAGTATTTAGAAACCACAGCAACTCAGCTACAAAGTGACAGACCACATAAAGTTACAGAACAAGGTCACTGAGTGCTGAGGCACATAGTGCATAACAGTCTCAAACTCTCTGCTCACTCAGCAACCGCAGAGGTCTGCACCTCCTCTGGTATTAACATCAGCAGAAAAAGTATGCACCAGCAATGTTTCAGTATACCAAGACATTTAAGACAATTGTATTTCTCCAATTTTGTGGGAAGGCCCATCTCTGATAATGGCATAAGTCAGTAAATGGATGAACAATGGACAATGGATGGACCATCTCTGATTACGGTGTATGTATGTATGTATGTATTACGGTGTAAAGCAAATGATATACAATCTTCTGATAATGGCTGATAACAGAGACCAACAGTGAGTGAGTGCTGCAATCCTCTGATAATGGTGTATGTCAGTAAAGCTAAGCATACACAATACTCTGATAAAGGCTGATAACAGAGAACAACAGTGAGTGAGTTCAGCAATCCTCCAATAATGGTGTATGAGGCTAAGAATGAAAACCCTGCGAGCTTCTATAAAGCTAATATAGGTCACATAATGTAATAAGGGGGAAGGTCTTTGATGTGGAAACCAGTGGTGCTATATTTGCTTTTGTGAATATGTCAAGAACAGTAGGTAATAGAGAGCTGAAATTTTCAGAAGCACCTGATTTATATATTTGCCAAATTTGGTGTGGATTGATCCAGGCCATATATAAAGAAGAGACAACAGAAAAGTGTTTTTGTCCTGATGACGAGCCCTGTCCAGTGTCGAAACACTTAAGACTTCAGACGCCAAATAAAACAAAAAACAAGCTTTGAAAAGTCGATTGTCTTCCAGCAACATGGCTTATGCAATCTCTGATTTTTATTACCCCCACAACATGGTTGCTTAGAATAATATCATCAAGGTATTGGCTGTCATATTGGGTCACCTGACTGATCTAACTCATTCCTCTCTTTCTTTTTTTCTGAAGCAGATTACCTCTAGGCCACAGTGACAATGGCGTCCGCACCAGAGCAATGCACTACAGTGATGCAACACTTAGTCCACACCTGTATGGGTTGCCAGGCGGGGAATGTATTTCTTATATTGTTAAATTCCTGCCCCACTCAGTAAAAGCAAGAGGTAGCAAGCAGCTGGTCTGTCCATCTGGAAGGTAGTTGGCTGCAACTGGTTGATCATTGTTTGCAGTTTACGTCTTATCCACTCACTTATCCAGTTCTTCTGGATTTAACCAACTACAACCTCTTTCCCTGTGTCACTAGGCTGTGCTGTCCAGTCTCCTTTGGCCCTGTTTAAGAATATATATTGCAACAAGACCACCAGTTAAGTGAGCAAGAATATAGTCCATACTTGTCAATTCTCCCAAAATGTCCAGGAGGTTCCTGAGGAAAGAGATGACCTCCTTATGTCCTGAAAGTAAGGAAATCTCTTGGGCCTGGCAGAATCCTTCTGCATTTGCCGGGCTCTGTGCCATCTGCTAACTTGAAGCTCTTGGGCCCCAATGAATGGGGCACCTACCTATCTTGTGCCCTTTAGAATAGTAATATATTTTATGTGTCAGCGGTACTTTTGGGCCTTCTTACCATCCAGGGCCCAGTAGCGTCTGCTACCTCTGCATTCCCTATAGCTACACCCCTGTGGGCATGTTATGTAAAAAAAAAAAAAGTGTACTAATTGGTATGTTGACTACCCACATTAGAAAGCAGGGCATTGACAACCCCAAGGGGGCGTAACATCACTACAAGGGGTGTGGTCTCACCAAAAGGGACGTGACCACTCACTAAAATTTGTCCTGAGTACAAAGCACTCCATTCTCGTGGGCATCCATTGTCACTGTTTGTAAGAACAAATTCAATTTCTGAATGCAAACAAGGACTTAATTCACTAATGGAGTTTTTGAAGTATACTGGTATATTACTATCATTATAAGAATTAAATGGAAATCTCTTCTTATTTTCTGATATATCAAAGGAGATCTGTGAGTTCAAAATGGAGGGGCTGTGCTATTCAACCCAGTGCCACGCCCGTTTGACAATTTTTCTATGATTGCTGGTGTTGAATGAATAAAGCATTGTTGCTCATGTAAATTACAGCCTTCCTGATTTCGATACAAGTGTCATAATCTGAGCTCAGGGACTTGGGATGTTGTGAGCTAAAGGAAAATCACACTTTGCATATCTCTGAAACCTATTTATTTAATGATACATCTTTTTTCACTCCAAAGGTAAATGACATTGTCGTCTTCAGCTTACAAAATTCACAGCACATAAAACATTCCAATACATACAGTACAAATAAATAAAATAATTGGAGGATACTCAGTTTATAGATCCCCACCAATGCTATATGTGACAAGTCTATCCATGATGGATAAAGTTATATACAAATGACACTACAGAATCTTCCATCTTCGTCTTTCATATAATGTCTTGTCTAAAATGCTGTAATACTTGATTGTTAAAATTGGTCTAATAAAGTTCTGGTCTAATCCAGAATGAATTACGTTATGTACATGAATAATTCATTCTCCTAATGCTCTTATCCTAACTAGAACACCTGCAGAGATGAGTAATATTCTGCTGATTTTTATTAGACGTTGAGCTGCAAAGATGTTGTGGCTGAAAAAGTTATTAAAACTGTTCATTATCATTAAGAAGAGCAGTCAGTGACTCTGGAAGGAGCAGTCAGTCTTCAGCTCTGGATGTGTAATGTCTGTAACTTACCGATGATGGAAAGTTCTCACCTTGACATTTATACAAGGTATAGGCAGACACATTGTTACTGATAAGGTACAACATAAAATACCATTTACATCTGACACCTTGTTGGGTCTTACCTGTCGATGCTAATGACACATAACGTCATTATAGAAGCTGTGCAGCACATCACATCCATTGCTATGAAGACATTACAAAAGACGTGCCCA
Organism: Leptodactylus fallax; assembly: GCA_947044405.1. Classification (NCBI taxonomy): domain Eukaryota; kingdom Metazoa; phylum Chordata; class Amphibia; order Anura; family Leptodactylidae; genus Leptodactylus; species Leptodactylus fallax. The sequence continues at coordinate 5,012,974 of CAMRHE010000005.1, read as the reverse complement.
AAAATCCATTTTCCACCAATGAGGTCGGTGACGCTGACAAAAGGCATGACAGCTATGGCCACAGATAAGTCAGCCAAAGCCAGAGATACAATCAGATAGTTGGAGGGCTGCCGAAGTTTCTTTACAAAACAAACTGAAATGACTACCAGGCAATTCCCTGCAATGGTCAGTAAGGTGATGAGGGACAGGATGGCTCCTATGATCAGTTTTTCTATGTGCCCATAATTAAGGATCTGCTCTCCACACTGGGTGTCATTTTCACTCGCAAAGCTAGAAGTGGGAAATGGAGTGCTGGTGGTGGCATCTTGGATGATTTTCAGAAGAGGGGGGTTGAAAGAACCAGAAATCATTATAGAGGTGCTGAGATCCTCCAGATCTTCTATAACGTAGGACCTGATGTCACTGTATATGTGGCTGCTGTTGATAATGATGACCATCGTGATTTGTGTAGCCCATGTGTAGAGCCCCAAATACTTTGGGTCCAGCAGTTACCTTACAGTTACAGAGATGAAATCACAAGACATTGCTTAGCCCCATCTGCTACTTCAGTAGATAAGGGATGTAGATATTCATTCTGGTCTTCTCTCATAGTCATTCTTGGTGGTCCTAAATTCCTTCAAATCCCCAGCCATTGGTTCTCCACCACCATTCTTCAGCAGTCCACTTAGCAGCAATTCGGAGAATCTTAGATGGTCATTTAAATGCTGAATTTATTTATAATGTCCTCATCCAATAATCCAAGCAAAATGTACTTGTCTTAGTCAAGTTCCCGGAAAAAGAAGTAGTTGCCCTGAGAGCTCTATTTACCAGTGATGCTTCTTCTTCTTTTGATGCTAAGTCTTAAGGCTGGCAAAAAATAACATTCACTTCTGACTGCCCTGTGATTTTAGTGGTTTCCAGAGTCTTTCATGTCTTAGCAGCAACTCAAAGGCAGCGTGTGTAGTTTCTGTACTGAAGCTAAAAGCATCCAATCTATCCTCTCCATCATATAGCAATGTATCGCAGACACTAGAATGTTTCATCATAATGGTGACATCTAGTGGACATCCGGGGCACTGTTTATTCTTTGAACTTTGAAAACACAAATGAACGAATCTTTAAAAATTTTCTATGCTGCCATGAACCCAACTAGCACATTTTCTCTTGCAGAGAAACACATAAATCAATGGAGGCTGAAATTGGAATATGGATTAGTAATTCATCCTCCATGGTCCTTTATACAGCAAATACAGGTCCTTAATAGAAGATTCGCTCATCTATATTTAAGACATTAAAGCAATAAAGCTATGCTTCAGAACAGAAATCCTGCAGCATGCCCTGCTATCTTGTTATCTAAACTTGCTTGGGTGATTTTCATTAGAGAAAATGTAGTCTTTACAGCAGGCGCTGTGCAGTACGCTAATGTTGCTAACACATGCATTATACTGTTAGGGATGCATCTGGAAATAATTCTGTAAAAAAGGCCCTTCACTAAAAGCTGTAGGACCCCATTATAAGTCAATGGAGTCCATCTTGTACCTTGGCATGCTTTGTGCAACAGATTGGAAAGAGCTATGTGAACAGAGCCTGAGTGAGAGTCCCAGCGCCCACGTAAGAGCGGAAATGTCATGTAATTACAGACTGTAATTGCACAATGTGGGGGCAGTGATGGACACGTTGCTTCCGGGTCTGCAGATATATTATCATAGTGTCATCTAACATTTTATGATGTCCATTTATTCTATTGTTACAATCATCAGAAACATAGCTAAAAGGATTGCAATTTCCTTAGTCAGTCCACTGTAAAAATGCTGAAATAATAGAACTGAGAGCATAAATCATATCATTGATGCTACAATAGGTTCAGCAGAGATCTCTATCCATAGATATATAACAGAAAAGACTACTCTAACGTTTGATATCACCTTTACTGACTGGTGCTTTCCATCGGTAGGCTGGGGCAGACATATCACATGTGCAACCTAGGCAGCAGCAAAGGTCCCTGCAGGCTCATCATGAGTGGCAAGCTAAGACCCTGTGCACATGGATACTATCTGTATAGCACATTTGCCCATTTTATTCTATGGCCTCAAACACACAACCATGTTTTTCTTGAGTGAGAACATAAGACCGTAAACCACAAATTATATACTGACAGTGCTCAAGAGAAGGGGTGATCTAAAGAAACAGAAGCAGAGAGTGCACTCGCATATAGAATTGTGGTCAGGATGTACTCTCACCTGGCTTGGTTGTGTCAAGCCCCAACCACTATTAAAGGCATGTACAAGATATCAGGCAGCAGCAGGACTTCTACTTGTCAAGACGTCCAGGTTCCAGACAGGGTATATGACTCAGGAGAAAGAGTAGTTGGAGATTCCCCCAAAAAGTAGAAGGCTGTTCGCGTTTACCAATTAATGATCCTTTTATTAGTGCACAATCACAAAACGCGTTTCGGGTGGTCCCCTTTATCAAGTGTATATATGGTGTTTGTGCACTAATAAAAGGATCATTAATTGGTAAGCACGGACAGCCTTCTACTTTTTTGGGGGATCTTCAGCTCCTTTCTCCTGAATAATATTCTGCAGTGCTTTACAGATATTCTCAACTGTCCCAGACTAAATTCCCTATCAGTATGTCTTTTGAGTGTAGAAGGAAACCGGAGTACCCAGAGATAACTCATGCAACAATGGGGAGAACATACAAACTCCTTGCAGAAGTTGTCTTTGGCTGGATTCGAACATACGACTCCAGCGTTGCAAGGGCTAACTACTGAGCCATTGTCAGGTAGGGGGACATGAGCCTGGGAGCATAACTCAGGATAGGCTAAATTCCTGTCCATTTTGCAGCTGGGGCTCAATAATATAATCAATGGCTCCATGGAGGGCATTAAAAGGATATCATTCATGGACTGTTAGTACCATTTTTTTCAAGAACCCACATACACATGGACAATATTGTTGGTACCCCTCGTTTAATGAAAGAAAAACCCACAATGGTCACAGAAATAACTTGAATCTGACAAAAGTAATAATATACATAAATTCTATGAAAATGAACAAATGAAAGTCAGACATTGCTTTTCAACCATGCTTCAACAGAATTTCTAAAAAAAGAAAACTCATGAAACAGGCCTGGACAGAAATGATGGTTCCCTTAACTTAATATTTTGTTGCACAACCTTTTGAGGCAATCACTGCAATCAAACGATTCCTGTAACTGTCAATGAGACTTCTGCACCTCTCAACAGGTATTTTGGACACTCCTCATGAGCAAACTACTCCAGTTGTCTCGGGTTTGAAGGGTGCCTTTTCCAGACAGCATGTTTCAGCTCCTTCCAAAGATGCTCAATAGGATTTAGGTCAGGGCTCATAGAAGGCCACTTCAGAATAGTCCAATGTTTTCCTCTTAGCCATTCTTGGGTGTTTTTAGCTGTGTGTTTTGGGTCATTATCCTGTTGCAAGACCCATGACCTGCGTCTGAGACCAAGCTTTCTGACACTGGGCAGCACATTTCTCTCTAGAATCCCTTGATAGTCTTGAGATTTCATTGTACCCTGCACAGATTTAAGACACCCTGTGCCAGATGCAGCAAAGCAGCCCCAGAACATAACAGAGCCTCCTCCATGTCTCACAGTAGGGACAGTGTTCTTTTCAAGATATGCTTCATTTTTTCGTCTGTGAACATAGAGCTGATGTGCCTTGCCAAAAATTTAGATTTTTGTCTTATCTGTCCATAGGACATTCTCTCAGAAGCTTTGTGGCTTGTCAACATGTTTTTATATATTATTACTTTTGTCAGATTCAAGTTATTTCTGTGACCATTGTGGGTTTTTTTTTAATTAAACGAAGGGTACCAACAATTTTGTCCATATGTGTATGCACTCATTCGTATGCAGTGTAGTCTTACTGTAATTTATTCCAAAAGATGGAGTCAATTATAGAGCAAATCTATACCAGCTGGGATTGAATGTATTGGTTCGATGAGAAAATTGTGAATCTAGGTCTGTGACTCTTCATAAATTTGTTACATCTTACTCCAGTGCATTGTATTTACATGCTCCTTACCTACATATTGTAGCGACTTTGTGCCTAGTATTATTTGCAGTTACTGCATAGCTTCTATATTACAGCTAGAGATGAGCAAATTTTTCAAAAACTTCGATTCGGCAGCTTCGTCGAATTTTCCGATATGATTCGATCCGAATTAATTCACAGCGAATCGCATTAAAAAAACAGCTAATTCCTGTCTGCAGAGAGCCTGTATAGTGGTTTAGAATTGCTGGTTCAACACTATAGACTGCAATACATGTGTATTCCTCACTTCTGGGCAGGATCAACCAGGTACTGGGGGCTACTAGCAGCCCAGAGTCACTGGCCAGACCCTGGGCTGCAGAAGATGCTTATTGGCACCCCCTGATCTCGCCGCGGGGGGGTGCTGAGGGGGACATGTATCCAGGGGTTATGGAGCAGGGTGTTAGCTGTCAGTTACAGCTAACACCCACTCCCGGTGCCGTGGGCGGTCGTGAAGGGGGTTAAAGGGCTGTGACATCACAGGGCTGGCTGACTGCTGATTGGCTGCACACATAGCATTGTGGGTGATCCTGCGTTCCCAGAGTTCCTTGCCCCATGTCCTAACATGCAGCAGCCATTTTATGAAAAAATGCGATTCGTTATCACGAAGCGTGAGGAAATCCGGATTCGATGCGAATCGAATATTTCCTGAAATTCGGATCGAATTCCACTTCGTCAGCTTCGATTCGCTCATCTCTAATTACAGCATCAAGCTATTTACATAATAAATATTTTTAAGGCCAGGAGTTTGTCAATCAGTTGTCTACTAACCTGCAAATGGGATGTCTTTCCTTACTTCTTTCTTGTCTGGAAATTTGATATGTGTTACAAGGTGATAAGCTTTTCAAGGCTTCACAATATTGTGTCACAATGTTATATGCTATCTGTGTCTATGTGTGAAACCCTGTAGTTGTCTAAATTGCAGCCTTACAATGGGTTTTGTTAGCATGTTGCAATATTGTATAGAATTGGTTTTATGAGAAATTACAGCCCTAAAGGGAATCTACCACCAGATTTGATCATATGCAGCTCTTAGCAGTGGTGTGTAAGGTGATGCATAAACTTTCCTGTACATCAGCCATATGTCAGTTTGCAGAAATAAATCAGCTAATTGGTGCACCGGGGGGTTTATACTTAGCAATCCAAAATCCCGGAAGAAGCCAAAAGTTCTTATTGTTATTGGCAGAGACCCTATAGGAAAAAAATTCCTTCTTGACCCCTGCTGTCAATCAGACAGATCCCGGGATCAACAATCTACATTTTATGACTTATTGATGTCCATATAGTCAGACATATCTTATGCTGTTTTAATCTGTCTTTAAACCTTGTAAGTCTTTCATCGACTCAAAAGAAAAGAACTTCTAGTGACACAAGAAATTTACCATAGATGCACTGCCAGGAACAGGATGTTAACACTGAACTAAGATATACATTGCTCGGAAGCTCCTCATGCAGAACAGATGTCATTAAAATGGATCTGAGTTGTGGGTTAGATGGTGCTTAATGTCTTAATGTCTTTCTAAAGATCAGTCCATAATCACTCAAGACGTTAATGATATATTCCAAAGAAGCCACACAAAAGAGAAGATCACATGCAAAGAACTTCCTTTAAAATATCATCATTATAAAAGTCATAGGAGACAGTAAATCTTGTAGACGTTCTTAAAGGGGTATTCACATGAACATAACCATATTTAAATTTGTAGACTATTAAAAGTTAAAGGGGTTTTCTGTCCCCATATAAATATTTCATTCTGATGACTTATCCACAAGATGGGTGATCAGTATGTGATCTGTGGGGGTTTGACACCTGCACATCAGTTGTTTCAGGTGCTGGAAGCTACTAGAGGATGGAAAACGCGTGCAACAAGACTCCTATCCAAATAACTGGAGCGGCGTTGCAATTCTGCTGAACCACCGCTATGCAGTAGCTGATCTGTGCAGGGTCCGGGTTTCAGACCTCCACAGGTCACATGCTGATGACCTATCTATAATTTGGCACTTGTCAGAAACCCAGCCATGAGGTTTCTGACAAGGAGGTTTTGGCTCAAAAACTGTAGCAAAATCTGCAACAAAAAGCAACTTTTCTGCTCAGCTTTAAAGAGGACCTTTCACCAACTTTTCCAATTCAAGTTCTTAGTATCTGTTAATAGTTACCACTCCACTTTTTCCAGTATAGTTGGAATTTTTTCTCTAACCTTTACCATTCCAAGCAACAAGCGCAGTTATTTTTGGTGTCTGATGTGCTATTTAGGCTCTGTAATATCAGGTGGGCGGTGTCAGGCAGGGGGTGTGATTCAGAGCTCCAATCAGAGGCAGCCAGTGTCAGAGCTCAGAATCACACCCCTTGTCTGCTCCTTCCTAACCCCGCCCACTTGACAGTACAGAGACTAAATAGTATATCAGACACCAAAACTAACAGCATTGATTACTCAGGAATGGAGGGGGTTAGAGAAAAAAATTCCAACTGTGGCGAAACCAGAGGCGCAACTAATAAATGTTGTAAAGAGCTGGACTTGTTGGAGGTGATAAAAGGTCCTCTTTAACAACCAAAAAAAATATTTCTTTATAAGGTCTTCATTTTAATTTTTGATGACTATATAATAATAATAATAATAAAAGCTCAGATAGAAGTTTTGCAATGTGAGATTGACTACTTGGGAATACTATTGGACTTAGTAAAGTAGACAACCACTTTATTCAATTCTCTCCAGGAACTGGGGGCTCAGTACCCCTGTTCTGGTGATCAGTGAGGCCCCCAGCAGTTGGGCTCCCAACAATAATTCATTTATCCCCTATCCTGCGGATATGTTTGTGAAGTGTTTGTTTTAGGATAAGCCTTACAATGTTGTGCGTATACAGTACCATGTGTCCAGTATACCATTACATGCAGAGGCATCCAGTAACATAGGGCACCACTAATTCACCTATGCAGAAAAATAAAATCTGTACAGCTTTGTTCACATCACAGCAGAGTCTCTTGTTAGCAGTAATAGTAATATATTGTAATGTATTATCACCTCTGATATAAGAGGTATATGTCAGGAAATACGTCTAATACAATGATGTGCAGTAAATATGGCCTTACAGGTAATTTTTTTCTGTGCATTATATAATACAATTATTTCATTAAAGTCTGCTTTATTAACATTACATAACACTGGCGGAGAAGGTACATTCAGCCTAAATAAAGTCCATTACTGGTACTGCATATAGTCAGTAATTCTAATAAAGCAGCCATTGGCCTGTGTTTTGTGCCTGTGCATTTTATAACATTGTTATCTCTTATTATTTCATGTAAAGTTGAAGCCTTATGGAGCTTGTGTATAATCTGTCATTCTAGCTGCATATTTGAAGGAGATTGGATTTAGCCCATATCCTAGATAACAATTATTTTTATATACGGAGATTTAAGTAAAAGCCTGGATGCCGATGCACAATGTTGTAACTGCTTAACTACATTTACCTGTAATGTCCCTTTCATTTAACCTGCCATACCAAATGAGTACTTTTACTCTTGAAATTAGTTTACAAATTGTCAAATTTTACAAATTTTTTATTGTGTCATTCGTATATTTTGTGTTAAGTTAACAATTACCTTTTATTTCAGGTTTTGGGAGCTCAGCTGACCAAAAACCAGCAATTTTCTGGTATTGTGTTTTAGCTTTTTTTTTTGTTTTTTATTTACCGCAAAGGATACATAATGTAATATTTGTGTACGCTGGGTTTTTCATATTCCTACCACTAATATATGCAGAATTTTAATGAAAAAAAACCTTTTTAAAGGGAGTCTGTCACCAGAACCTAGCATGTCAACCCAGCCTTGCAGATAGCTTGGGGTCATCTGAATCATTCATTATTTTTTTTGCTTTGTGGATTGGTATCTACGCAGAACAAAAATGGAGATAGGAGTATGATTTGCTATGAGATAGAGTGTATGGAGGTAGTCCCTAATAGTAACCTAATAGTCCTCAGGTATAGATATATATGTGTATATATTAGCCCTGATATACTAACTGGCCAATTGGTGCTGATATTTAATACAATTCTGCAAAGTTTCTGCACCACATTAACTTGTAAGACTTTAGAAAGGATGTTCTTGCCACTGGTTATTTCTAGAACACTCTCAATCGCGTTTCTGTTCTGATCCAAGATGTTTTGATTCTGAGTCAAGATATCTTTTATTACTGCTAAAATCTCTGCTATAATGCTGACCCTTCTCCTCAGTAGATGCTCCCCCATTACAGCTGGCTGTACATCTATATCACCAATCTGGTGTATATAGCCAGTGACCATCTCCTCCACTGTGACACTACTCCAAGCACTACTCCTAAAATACTGCAGGGGATAGTCGGTGGCCGGGTTGCATACTGTTTCAAAACTGTGCAATTTAGACACTAGGTGGCGGCATAGCAATGGACATAACACATACATCAAAATCACACAGTGACACACACTTATGATAGACTACAGCAGATAATGTCTGATGATTTAAAGGCACAGTAATATATAAACCAATTATACACCTTTGTAGATAGAGGGTTCTCTCTGCACCTTACAACAGTACGGTACTGAATTTGTAGGTCATCTCTGTACTGAGTTTAGAACTGCTAATGTATGTGTGATATGAGTTATTTCTAGTATATTAAGCTTGAGTCTGATACTGTTGTGAATACTGACAAGTACACAACCTGCAGCAAACTATAAAGCATATATATATTTGGCTAGACTATGTCACCTTTGTTTATCTTTTTTTATACGCACTGAACCTTTTGGTATTAAAGCATTCACTTTAATAGTGGTCTGGGTATGCTCTATGGATCCATTGCCTTTTAAAGTGTGTTTGCCATCTGATTGTTACTCTAGAATCACACTTGCGCTAGCTTTCTGTTCTTTGGGTCCACTTGGAGACCTGAAAAACGGAAACCCAATCCGCTTACAAAGCGGTTATCCATGGAAACTATAGACTATAAGTGCTTGTAGGACTTTCACTCTGCATTTTTCAAGCGGAGTGGGACATGGAATCCCCGAGATGTGAACCTAGTCTTAGGAAAACGTGTGCATATGTGAGTGGGATTCCTACTATCCACCAAAATCAGTAGGTGGTGGCATCATGTATCTGAGGGGCGTGGACTGTGTTGGGGTATAATTTATGCTAAATTTGCAGACTGAGTGAAGGGTGAGTGTAAGATTGAGTGAGTGGAGTGAATTAACCACTGACAGACGCACCTCCGTAACATGCTAGGGCGATCTGTATGTAATATGTAGTAATAGTGGGTTGGTATATATGTAGTCACTGCGTGGCAAACCAATTTCAAATTCTAACCTGGATGGGAAAGAAATTGGAAACTTCTTCTCCATAAAATATTCAGTTTTTGCATTAATATATAGTATATTTTATTTAGAATATTGTAATGATTTTATTTTGGTAAAATACCTATGAATAATTTTCCACTGCTCACAAAACAGCAGGCATGGTGCATGTATGTTTGTCGTTCAAGTAAGGAACCTGTTGTATATGATTTCCACCCCTGCTGTTATACATCAAAAGAGAGCAAACCCCCCTCCAAAGACTAATATAACATAGAAAGGGTTTAATAGTGTAGATCAGCCATTGTGTTAGCAGTAGCCATACAGCAGCAGTGCCCACACGATCAGCATGAATAAGGTACTTGTCTCTTCAGCAACAATACTAAAACCAGATGAAAAGATCAGTCCAATGAATATGATTATAGGGTAGAGTTGGGAAAATAGCAATTGGGCTAAGCGGCAAAAAGTTAGAAACAACATTAATTGATTATTTGATAAACAGTAACAGCAATAAATTGTTCTTTCTGCAGGTTATTATGCATGTTCTGCAGAATATTACAGGAAACAATACAGTTTCAGTGAGGCTATGCAAGACCTACTAACAGGATCTAGGAGACGTAGAGAAAACCCTATACTTCTCAGCTAGAGGTGAGCAATTCAACTCGTAATGAGCCAGGTTTGTTGCAAATTTTCCCAAACTTTTGGAGCTTAACTGTTATTAAACTCAGTGGTCCATTCAGACCCCAGAATATAACAAGTGGAGACCCAGGAGAGCCGTGAACAAAATAAAAACAAAAAAAAAAAAAAAACATTGATAGTCACCTCTCCTATAGCTGTCATGTTAGGGAGTCTGTCAGCAGTAAACTGGTTGTAAATCTAATCCCAGTACCTTGTAGAGGTGATTCTATAGTTCTGCCTCTGTTAAATCAGCTTTGTTACTCAACTCTTGAGCCTTTGGGTGTAGTAGTTGTTGTCAACGGTAGCCAAAACTCTCAACCATCTCCTCCCGTCTACCTCATGGGTTGGTGCAGTGCTGAAGTGGCGCTCCTCTGACGGAGGTGGTAGTTTCCTTTGTGGCTCTTCCTATGGTTTTCTTCAGCTGACTGAGCCCGGAGGTGGTAGTTGGAAGGGCTCTTGGTGGTAAGTGCAGGAATGGATTTAGGAGACACAGCTCCAGGTGAACAACAGATTGAACTTTGCTGTAGATGAAGCAAGAGCAGACAGTGCAGCTTCCCATACAGTGCAGCAATAATAATACTGCATTGGAAGCTGCACTGGTTGCTGTTGCAATAATGTTGTAATAATATACAAGTATAGCCTGATAATTCCAGCCTCACGTCTACTGTCTCTTTTTATATAGAGCCATATTAGCTATTCCCAGGGAGGCCTTGTCTATTCTGAGGGAAGCAAGGTTAAGGTTGTTATTCTAGATAAACTCAGATTCTCCCCTATAATCGCACTTTTAGTTCTTCACTCATCTCTCAAGGCTTACAGCAATATCTTCCCTGTCTGCAGCAACCAATCACAGCACAGCTTTAATTTTTTAGGAGCAGAATGCAAAATTAAAACTGTGATGTGATTGGTTGCTGTGGAAAAGTAAGACAGTTGTTTTTAGATCATTTTAATAAACCTTCCCCACTGAGTCTCCTCCCCTTATCCCAGCCATGCATGACTCAGACTAGACCATGGCTTTCTCCCAGTGAAATAGACCTTACACAAGGGAATACATACATGAAACATACAAATTATTTACATGTGGCATATACACAATGGAAAACAGCACAAAATAAAGCAACATGTTTATATGGAAGGGGCAGGAGCTGGTGAGGGTTTGGATGTGAGGCAGGAAGGACAGGACAGAATCAAAGGTTACTCCAAGACAACAGGCTTACAGAACTGGGGTAAGACTGGCACCATTAACATCCATAGATGGGTCAGGCAGGGGGCTATGTGAGGTGGGAGGGAAGATGAACTCTGTTTCCTCCACATTAACTTTCAGAAAGCAGGAGAAGAAGGAGGTTTTGCTGCTAGATACTCTGGAACTCTGGATAGCAGAGGGATGATGCCTGGTCCAGAAAGATATATTTGAGTGTTGTTGCCAAACAAGTGGTATTGAAATCCATGGGACTATATGAGTTGTTCTTGGCCAAGGATATAGATGGAACACAGTAGGGGTCCCGAGACAGAGCCATGAGGGACACCTACAGAAAGACAGCGAGGTGAGGAGTTGGCGCATGAGAAACGCTAAATGTGCGGTTAGTAAGGTATGAAGATCCTGGAGAGGGCCAAGTCTGTGATGCCAAGGGATGACCCAGCTTGTATTGCATTGGGAGGTTTCTGGAATCCAGATCACACAATAGCTCTGAGTGTACCGCTACCACCAAGAGGAGAGTCATTGGCTTGCACGACAGGGTGCCCTGGGACGTTCTCCATGCAGTCCAGGTTAAATTTGGTTCTCGGGTTAATATTATACAAACTGTATAAAAATCTAAACCTATAGTATGTTTTGGTAATTGCTTCAGTTTGCTGTAATGACCTCACATCAAATCCATTCCTGATTTCAAATAGAATCAAACAAGGACATCTTCCCTCTGTCATCTACCATTTTCAATCAATAAATCAAATCTTTGACACATATTTCAATCTAAAACCCAGATTATATATGTAGATGATATATTAATCTCTTGTACTAATAGCTACCTGAGGGAGGGGGGAATGGGAGTCCCAGACATATTGCTCTACTGGATACCTACCATACTAAAGTGGAGAAGACTAAGGTCTGGTGGTTGGAGGAAAGTAATAATCCATTGGTCCATGTCAATACACAAGTACACATTCTGTCTAGATCGCCCCTCAATTATAAACAAAATCACATATGCCTATATCTATCTCCACTAAAGATGTGTAAAGGTAACTCATTGGGAGCAATTCATTAACATATCTACAACAGTTTTCTGGCATAGATTTGTGAAAATGTGTTGCATCTTTTGGACAAGGCTACCTTGTGGCACATCCTCTGTTCTGCGCCTCACTTGCCACTTTTTGAAAAAATGGGCGGAACAGGTCGGGCCAGCACAGGGACGCCTCATCCTGACATATTTATTACAACTCAGTCATACCAGTTTTCTGGCATGAGTAATACTGTAAATCTATGCCAGTTCCTACCTGGCCTAGATCTTCATTCTGGTACACAGGTATGTGGATGATTTATGAAGCCTGGAGCCTCTTCAGAAACCAGCTGTGCCTTACACCAGTAGAGCCAGCCATTATAAATCTGCTCCATTATGTTCTCCACTACGTTGAATAGACTGCAGATTCCCTGGGAGTCTGCTCCATCCGTCATGGAAATATCCAAACATTAAAGAATTCTAGGAGGATATTATTATGTTGATCACAAAAGTGGGAAACGTCACCCCAGAGTTGTCCTATTAAATTAGAGAATGATTTCGGAGGAGCCAAATGACTGGTGGATCAAATTGTAGAAGCAGCTTGCAGACATTTTGGAGATTTGACACAAAGTTTATACTTATTTTCAATATGAATATTGGCAGAGTACAAGTCATCTATGACACCTGTATGAAAAAAGATGGAACTTATAGGTTTAGGAACCTTCAATAGTGGAGAAGATATGCAGACATGAGTATTTGTCCATTTGTGTGAATATGATTGAAATATGATTATTTTAATATAGATTTTCTGTGTAAAATGCGTAGTGCTGAACTTCCGATAGATACCTGGGAACAGTAAACCTTACTGTGGATTATACATGAAATATACAAATGTGGCCGGGCTGGAGAGGAAGACATTTATAATTTCCTTATGACTGCAGCCTGATCTTGTTTGACATCAATCTCTTCTATGTATTACATCTCCAAATCCTATATGACAATTCTTCTGCTGGTTTTGTTGGAATACCCGGACTTCCTTCCTCTGTACTTTAAATATTAAGATTGCCAGATGTCAAATATTTCCCAGTGTCAGAGAAATAATTCTTAACTATTACCTATCATTTTCACAAATACGGTTCTTGTAGTATTTCCGTCATTTCGCCCATTCATTCACCTCAGATTTCTTGTCATTCCATTGTTAATATCTAAACACTGAAATTATTATTTTATCACAGGGGGTTTCAGTTCTGGAGACAGATGTGACTCCCAGGGGGTCCATTTAATGATAGCTTTTTGCTATCATCACATCCAAAAGTTCTTTACTGTATAGCTAAGTCCATACCTGTGCATAAAATGCAAAAATTGTCATTGTCTCAGATATAAAACATCTAACATGTGAAATATGTTAATCTATCTTTAGCTTTTTAAAATGACTGCGGCAGTCTAGATGCCGGAATGTTACGGCTAAAGCCCCACATTGCAAAAACGCTGCGTTTTCCACCACTGCAGAAAAAAATTCACTGCGGAGAAGCTGCATTTTTAAAAATCGCAGCATGTCAATTATACCAGTGGAAACGCTGGAGTTTTCCCTATAGATTTAATAAAGGAAGAAAATCTGCTGAGAAAAACTCAGCAAAAATGCAATGAAAAACTCTGCAGAAAAAAATGCAATGAGTTTTTTCCATAGCATTTTTTTTAGCTGCATTTTCACTACTTGGGGTCTTAGTCTAAAGGGGTTATGTTTATTAAAATCTGTTCATAGATGATAAATAGCTGATCAGTGAGGATCTGACCGCCGAGACGCCACCGATCCTAAGAACAGGTGGCTGTTTTATCCCTGCTGGGAATGCAATCAGGGTGAATGTAGGAGTGCCCCTGCTGGACACGACCCATCCCTGCTCCCATATCTCTTGGAACTAGCCAAGTGATGTGCTATGTCTATCTCTGAAATTCCCATAGAAGGGAAAGGGTCCTGGGATGCATGTTGTCTAGCAGTGGCTTAGTTCTCAGGATCGGTGGGAATCTGATCGCTGACGCTAGGCTCACACCTGTGCTTGGGTTTCTGTTCTTTGGGTCCGCTTGGGGACCTTAAAAAATGGAAATCCAATCCGTTTAAGAAGTGGTTACCCGCAGAAACCCATAGGCTATAATGTGGTCAGCCGGGTTTCTGCCCAAAAATGCATAAATGCTTGCAGGACTTTTCTCTCTACATTTTTCAAGCGGAATGGGGGACAGAATCCCAGAACGGAAATTGATCACAGATATGAACCCAGCCTTAGATGGACTGAGGATAAATATGCTTTGTGGCATAACCTCTTTAATGTGAATACTAAAATGTGGCCATAATATTTCTGTGCAGTTCTAAGCAGGCTCTGTCATGGAAAATATGCATTAAGATATTCTCCCATGTAAACAATGCAGCGAGAAGAGAATACCTCTGTGAATAAGGTAGTAGTATATAAGTAGTCTGATGGAGAATGCCAACATTCTTATAAAAATTCCTGCAATCTCCAATCCGGTGAATTGATTTTACCATTTCTAGTCATATATAAAATCTAGTATAAAAACATTTATAAAACTTGAGCTGTGAAAAAAATGAACATTTTGGTGATAATAATTGTTGGAAAAAATTCAGGAGAGTTTCATGTAGTGCTGCCAATCTACCACAAGGTGGAGACAACTATACTATTAATCTATTTACTCACCATCTCAGGAACTGATTCTGAAAATAGATTATCGGCAACGATAAGACTATACCATATTGAAAAATATTCACATCCACCATAACTTTTATATCAGCTTGTACAGCGATTTCCTTCTGCAACATATACAGAATTAAATGATTTATATCTATAGTTTATTTTCTTCCTTCTTTTTCATCTTTAAGTATTTGTGTATTCACAAGGTCGAATCATTATGTAATCTGTAGTCTGCTTCAAGACGGATATAGCAGAGATATTCAGAGTGAAAGTCAGTTTAGCAGATTGTGGGGGAGCAGCCTAATAAGTGTAGTAAAAAGCATTTTCCTCTGTTAAGATACATTACAAATTTTCTTATAATTGCTTATTCTATTAATTTATGCAAAATCTGCTAAAAGAAAACCCACTGCCGGTAGAGTCGCAATATCTTTTTCAATAAGCAGTCCTTCCCCCTTTTACTGCTTATTCATCTTTTTACAGCAGCCTTACGGTTATTAGCGTATGACATTTCCAGGGTTAATCCAAGTAGGCAACTAGCTCCATAGTTCCTATGGCTCAGAAAGTGTTCAATATTAATGATGAACATTATATGGTATTCCGCCAGACAATCTATATACTTTGTCAGCTGGAGATGTGCAAAATTCACCAAAGATGTACAAGTATTGGTGCACTATTCTTAAATACAGAGTGATCAGTAACAGATTAGTATAGAGCAATACAGAGTGATCAGTAACACAATTGTATATAGAAATACAGAGTGATCAGTAACAGAATAGTATACAGAAATACAGAGTGATCAGTAAAAGAATAGTATACAGAAATACAGAGTGATCAGTAAAAGAATAGTATAGAGCAATACAGAGTGATCAGTAACAGAATAGTATACAGAAATACAGAGTGATCAGTAAAAGAATAGTATACAGAAATACAGAGTGATCAGTAAAAGAATAGTATACAGAAATAGAGTGATCAGTAACAGATTAGTATATAGAAATACAGTGATCAGTAACATACTATAGATGTACAAAAAGAAATATATATGGACTGATCAACAAGACATTAACCCTGTCATACCACATCATTAAGACACTATGATTTAGTGGAAAAAACATTACACTCTACCTAATACACTTGTCCTATTACACTCTACCCCTACAGAAACTACAGTGTTATCGCCTACTTGTCTAGTACAAACTAATCTGCATAAATATTTAAAGGGCTTACAGTGGGTACGGAAAGTATTCAGACCCCTTTAAATTTTTCAATCTTTGTTTCATTGCAGCCATTTGCTAAAAGCAAAAAAGTTCATTTTATTTCTCATTACTTCCCAACAGACCAGTAAATCCAGAAATCCGTCTTTATCTGGCCACAGTCTGACCTTCACACGGGCCCAGGTGAGGAAGGAGATGAAAAAGATCAAGGCGAGGAAAGCCGCAGGGCCAGATGACATCAGTGCAAGGCTAATTAAGACTTGCGGGGACCAGCTGTGTGGTATAATTACATATATGTATAATATGAGCCTGAGGCAGGAAATAGTCCCTGAATTATGGAAATCTTCTTGTGTGGTACCAGTTCCAAAGAAACCCCACCCTATGGACCTCAACGACTACAGACCTGTAGCACTGACATCCCACCTGATGAAGATCTTGGAGAGATTGGTTCTCACACATGTCCGCCCTCTAGTGAGCCCCGCTATGGACCCCCTCCAGTTTGCTTATCGGCCGGGCATTGGGGTAGATGATGCCATCATCCATCTTCTGCACAGGGCTCTGTCTCACCTGGAGAAACCAGGGAACACAGTGAGAATAATGTTCTTTGACTTCTCCAGTGCTTTTAACACCATACAGCCCAGGTTATTGAGGGACAAGCTGGGCCTTGCTGGAGTGGACCACCACCTCTCCAACTGGATCCTAGACTACCTCACAAATCGACCTCAATACGTGAGAGCCCGAGACTGTGTGTCAGGTACCGTGATCTGTAATACGGGGGGCACCTCAGGGTACGGTTCTCGCCCCTTTCCTCTTCACACTGTACACTGCAGATTTTAGGTGCAACTCATCCAGCTGCTACCTACAGAAGTATTCTGACGACTCTGCAATAGTGGGTCTCATCACAGATGATGAGGACAGGGAGTACAGAGAACTGAACCAGGATTTTGTGGACTGGTGCCACCGGAACCACCTGAAGATTAACGCAGGGAAGACCAAGGAGATGGTGGTGGACTTCCGCAAAGGCAGATGCCCTCCAAATCCAGTGGACATCCTGGGGACGGGCATCGAGATTGTGAACACCTATAAGTACCTGGGTTTGCTCCTTAATAATAAGCTGGACTGGGCAGATCATATGGAGGCCCTGTACAGGAAGGGCCACAGCAGGCTCTACCTGCTTAGGAAACTGAGAGCCTTTGGAATCCGGGGGCACTTCTTAGAACTTTCTTCAACTCGGTAGTGGCATCAGCCATCTTCTTTGGAGTGGCCTGCTGGGGGAGTAGTATATCAACCAGGGACAGAAATAAACTTGACAAGCTGATTAGAAGGGCCAGCTCTGTCCTGGGGAGCCCACTGGACCCAGTGCAGGTGGTGGGTGACAGAAGGATACTGTCCGTGGTGAGCTCCATGCTAAAGAAGAAGTCCCATCCCATGCATGAGACTGTGATCGCGCTGAGCAGTACTGTCAGTGACCAACTGCTCCACCCTAGGTGTGGGAAGGAGCGCTATCGGAAGTCTTTCCTCCCCACCGCGGTTAGGCTGTACAACCAACACCGACCTAAGCGGAGATCATTACACACAGAGAACTGAAATATCTCTCTGCCTGTTAAATCCCCCCCCCCCCCTCTGCTACGTCCTATCTGTCTGTCTGCTATTAATGTAATGCCTCTCACCTTGGAACATTCCTGTACATGTTGTATTTGTATTTGTATCTGCTTATCTTTGCTGCTGTAACACACTGAATTTCCCCATTGTGGGACTATTAAAGGACTATTATTATTATTATTATTAATGTACACTCAGCACCCCATCTTGACAGGAAAAAAAACAGAAAACCCACTGCCGGTAGAGTCGCAATATCTTTTTCAATAAGCAGTTATCCTTCCCCCTTTTACTGCTTATTCATCTTTTTACAGCAGCCTTACGGTTATTAGCGTATGACATTTCCAGTCAAACTCTATCAGCCTCCTATACATTACTGTACTGGGGGTTGAGTGAAGAAATCAGGCAATACCTTTTAGAGGCTAACTGAGTATATTTATAAGTAAGCTTTCAGGAGTACTCGCTCCCTTCATCAGACATGGTGTGATACAAGAACTGAAAATTAGCAGATTTTTATACACATGGTTTTCAAAGCATTTTAGAGTCCTTAAAAAAAATTGCAATCTAAGTAGAGAAGTTATTTACAACAGGTCAAAAAAAACAGTCTGGAAACTTGTGGTGCGTGACGGAGGGATCAGTAATTCTTGCTGTTATCTGTTTGCTATCAGGAGGTGATTTGTAAATAACTTCTCTACTTAGATTGCAATTTTTTTTTAAGGACTCTAAAATGTTTTGAAAACCATGTGTATAAAAATCTGTTAATTTTCAGTTCTTGTATCACACCATGTCTGATGAAGGGAGCGAGTACTCCTGAAAGCTTACTTATAAATATACTCAGTTAGCCTCTAAAAGGTATCGCCTGATTTCTTCACTCTTCCACTACTTTCAATGGCTAACACGGTACAACATTATACTACTATGTACTGGGGGTTGTTAGTCTGAGCTACTGGACTGGCCATTTGTGATTTTTAGTGTGTTTAGATGGGGATCTGTTGTTATTTATGAAGTCTAGTGTGGGGTCAGTAGTTGTTTTTGGGGTTTATAATTATTTTGGGTTCTCATCTGGGATTCGTATGTATTCTGGCATGTGTACTGTATTGTTCATTAATCTATATTTTGTGATCTGCTCTGAGGCATTTATTTTTTCGTGAGTCTGTATTTATAGGGGAGACTGGTCTCGGGTCTGTAACTATTTTGGACTGTAGTCTGTGGTCTGTATTTATTTCAGTGTCTAAATCTGGGTGATGTATATTCTAAAATTTTTCCATTCTACTTGCATACAACAACAATCTTGTCTCCTAGCAGAGAAGAATCAAGATAAGACATAGCCAAATGTGGTCTTATTCTTTGAGTGAAAGCTGTATTTTTAGAATTTTTAGAATTGTATTTTTATTTTGTATTTTGTATTTTTTTCCGCATCATTTGGAATACCTAAAATGTTTTTTTTAGCTTTCAATAATTTTTGGGATGACTGTATGAAACAAATGCAATTCTCTCAATATATTTTGTGTTTTTTATGAGATTCACTATACATACTACTATTATGCAAAGGTTTATTTCCGTTATTGACACCAGAAAGCCCCACGGATATAATAAAGGCATCAAAAAATAGCCAAGAGGAGCAAGATCAACTGGCTAAGACTGCAAGATCCTGCAAGATGAGATTCATTGCTAATCCTCTGTCATGAGATGTCATTACTGCACTGGTATAACAAAGTCCCAAGGTAAAGAAAAAAATGTCTTTTAGTAGGTGAACTACAGACAAAGTTTTTGCATGTTGAAAACCTGGGTCTGAAATATGACAAAAATGGCATATGTGAACTTACCTTAAACCTGTTTTTCCCAAACCTGTTCTTAAGGAACCTGAACAGGCGATATGTTGAAGACTTCCTTAAAGTAAATTTTCAGGAATAAAATATTGATGGCATTTTCTTAGAATAGGTCATCACTGTTTGACCAGTGAGAGCCTGAACTCTGGGATTGAGGCAGGTCAGGACCCCTTCAATGTTTATCCAGCCAAAGTAGCTCATGTCACTGTGCCTAGTGCAACTCAGTCCCATTCGCTTAGTGCATCTCAGTCCTATACTCTGATGATCAATAGAGGTCCCAAAGGTTGGACCCCCAGTAATTAAACATTGATTGGCATGAGATATTGTGGTAAAATGCCACTGCTTTTGTAAAATCATGCTGTATTTCTGGCAAAAAAAAAAAACCCAATCTGTCTAACGTGTGAAGTACACTTGGGGCCCTATTACAAATAAATCATCTCATTCTGGTACTCTCACCATTTTTGAGCAATTGTTGCTGTTTGTTTCAGCACCCAATATGCTAATTAGTCTCTGTATTCTCTAATCACTGTCAGGTGGCCGGTCGGTCCTGGGCAGACATCTTAGGACCAACCTCCTGACGTTAGACAACCTAATTAGCATATTGGGTGCTGAAATTAACAGAAATGATTGCTTGAGAACAGTGGGAGCTAGAGAACAAATCTCAAAGTGCCAGAATCAGTGGAGCAGCACCTATTGAAGGATGTAAGTAGTTGGAGCTGGTGGAGGTGGTGAAAGGTCCTCTTTAATCAATATCAGTGATGTAAAATGCAAATTATAATTTTAAAAAAAGCATGCGTTTTTCAAAATACCCATTTGATGTGGTTTTTAAGCAAAAACAAAAATGTAGAGAATACTCTAACTAGACAGTATCACTTTAATTTCTGACATACAGCCCACAATTCACAATAAAATCATATGCAGAATACACTTCAAAAAAATTCATAAATAATGGACGGTAACAAAAACCCTAATGCACTAGAATATTAAAGATAAGCCTACACCAGCATGCTAATACAGTAATACATAGAGTATCACAAACTTGCACCACAGTAACTTTGTAGCAGGACCACATACCATATGTAGTAAAATGTACAACTAAAACAATTAACCCCTTAAAGATCGAGCCAATTTTCATTTTTGCGTATCTGTTTTTTCCTCCCCACCTTCCAAGAGCCATAATTTTTTTTTTTTCGATCCACAAAGTCACATGATGGACAAATTACACTTTGTAATGGCAACATTCAATATCCTGTACAATGTACTGGGAAGCTGGAAAAAAAATTCAGAGTTTCATGTGGGCTTAATTTTTACAACATTTACCACTGTGTGGTAAAAATGACATGTTTCCTGTATTCTGTGGATCAGTACAAACACGGCGATACCAAATTTATATAGTATTTGTAATGTTTTGCTACATTTTAAAAAATGAAAAAAAAAATTGTGTTGCCATGTTCTGACACCTGTAACTTTTTCATATTTACAAGAATGGAGCTGGGTATAGCGTCTTTTTATGTGGGACAAGATGACATTTTTATTGATACCATTTAGGGGAAGTTCTGATGATTTGATTACTTTTATTACATTTTTTTTAAAAGGTAAAGCGTTGAAAAAATCTCCATGTGGCTAGTTTGATCGCCTTCCTTGCCTATGGCAGCGTGTAATAGAACTGATATAATGACAAGCCTGGGAGCCTTCTATAGGCTCTCGGCTGTCATGGCAACTGATTGCTGCCGTTCGATTACGTTCCGGAGTGCGGCAATCGGTAAAAGATGGCATTGCCCATGGCGCCTGTGCACTTTAGATGCTGCAGTCACGTCTAACCGCGGCATCTAAAGTGTTAACAGCTGCGATTGGTGCCGGCACCAGTGCACAGCTGTTGTGTTGATACAAATACAGCAGAGCATTGCCAACTTTTATGCACTATGCAAACCCACAAGAATGGCTAACTGCCTGTGATTCCTAAACGCTTTACTTTTGTCCATATGGTATTATATATACATATGACTAGTTTAAACCACCTTGGTAAAATAAACACAGCTAAGTGCCCTACTACTGATTTATCCACCACAACCAGCACAAGCCAATCAAATGGATATGGTGCTATTGATAGATGTTCTTTTCTACATACTGCCCACCATGCTACAAGCTTTGGATTTAGTATTTTCTGTGGATATACCATACAAAAATAAGTATAGCATATTCCCATCGCAATTTGGAGGTGCTCGCAAATATTTCTGCACAATTCTTTAAAAAACTGAAATCAAATATCATGACAAAGGAAGAATACTGTAAGAAATACAATCAAATGTTTTATCTTCTATTGTATTCTGTAAAATATAAGGTTTCTGTTTTCTTTCCTTACATTGAAAAATGGGTTATTGTCATCTTGGCTAAAAAATACATAAATAAAGCTTTCCCAATATAAAAGCAGTCTTTATGACTTTATATGCTGAGAGAGTTATCACGAGCAATATACGCAGGAACATTTCTTTAGATGTGGTCTAACATGAAATTCCCCTTCCAGTTGGATGTTTAACAAATAGATAAGTTTGTTAGATACAAAATCTCAACAACTATACAAGATCTCCACCTTAGATATATAAAGATTTTGTGGTCCTCAATGCAGGCTGCACTTATTTGCACACTTATCTACTGTATGTCCACACAGTTTTTCATCACAGCGGCATTAGTTATACATGTAGCGTGCCATACAAAGGTTTAGGTTGTGGAAAAAATGTTGCAAAGTAAGAATACTTTCAAAAATAGAAGTGTTAATAGTTTATTCTCATCAATTAACAAATTAGAAAACAAATGAACAAAAGAGAAATCTAAATCACCACAATATTTGGTGTGACTGTCCTTTGCCTTCAAAACAGCATCAATTCTTATAGGTACAGTTTTTGAAGGAACTTGGCAGAGAGGTTGTTCCAATCATTTTGGAAAACTAAGCATGGCTCTTCTGTGGACATCAGCTTGCTAAAATCCTTCTTTGTGTAATCCCAGTAGTATAATGTTGTACCGTGTTAGCCATAGAAAGTAGTGGAAGGGTGAAGAAATCAGGTGATACCTTTTAGCGGCTAACTGAGTATATTTGATGGTAAGCTTTTGAGAGTGCTAGTTCTCTTCTTCAGACATGGTGTAATACAAGAAACTGAAAATTCACAGACTTTTTATACACAAAAAACATGGACCTTCAAAAGATCTTAGAATCTTTAAAAATAACAAAATGCAATATACCGTATTTTTTGGACTATAAGACGCACCGGACCATAAGACGCACCTAGGTTTTAGAGGATGAAAATAGGGGAAAAAATTTTGAAGCAAAAAAATGTGATAAAATATTTAATATATGGGAGTTGTAGTTTTGCAACAGCTGCAAGGCTGCATTGACAAGTGGCCCTGCAGCTGTATGGGGATGCATAAGGCGTCTTTTCTTTTGCGGGGCCAGATGTACTTATTTAGTTATACCATTTTGGGGAACGTCTATTGCTTTGATCCCTTTTATTCAAATCAGAGGCAAAACAGGAAAAAAACGGTGGTCCAGCACTATTGATTTTTTTTTCCCGCTATGACATTCACCCGGGCATTTTTAGGACACAGGGATACCTAATGTGTGTGTTTCACAGTAATTTTCTACAGTTATATGTATTCTAGGGAAAGGGGGTGTTTTAGAACTTTAAATTTTTTTTTTT
This sequence comes from Leptodactylus fallax, assembly GCA_947044405.1. Taxonomy (NCBI): domain Eukaryota; kingdom Metazoa; phylum Chordata; class Amphibia; order Anura; family Leptodactylidae; genus Leptodactylus; species Leptodactylus fallax. The sequence goes on along the minus strand of CAMRHE010000005.1, from coordinate 4,989,697 downwards.
TTTTTTTTTTTTAACTTTTTTTTTTAACTATTATATTAGCCCCCCCCCCCAGGGGGGCTTGAATTTGCAATCATTTGACTGCAAGTCCCATAGACTGCAATATAAGTACATTATTATTGTACCAGCCACAATAGCAATTTTCCTATGACAGGCCTGGGAGCCTTCATAAGGCTCCTGGCTGTCATAGGAACAGTACGGCTCCCACGATCGTGCCGCGCGGGAGCCATCCTTCAACAAGAAAGGTACGGGGGCAGTGGGGAACGGACCCAGGGCAGCTTTAATACCTTTAGGGGGGCTAACATGTAGTAATGCCCACGATCAGAGTGATCGCAGGCATTAGCTCTGGGTCTCCACATTACAGCGGAGGCCCGGTTGCTATGGTGACCGCTCTGCAGCAGAGCAGACGCCATCATCTTCACAGATCTTGCATCCGCCGTAACAGCACGGCAGATGCCAGGAGGTTCACACTGCCAGGACACCTTCTCATTGCAAGGCCCGCAGTATCGCCCCACTCCTCCCGCTGCATGAAGCCAGCGGCGGCAGGAGTGGGATCGATGCTGCGACACCGCTCCTCTGCCCTCATGCCTAAACACCACACATTCAGACCATAAGACGCACCCCCATTTTCCTCCCAAATTTGGGGGAAAAAAAGTGCGTCTTATAGTCCGAAAAATATGGTACGTAGAGAAGTTCTATACAACAGGTCAAGAAATAAACAATCTGGAAACTTGTGGGGCGTGACAGATGGATCAGTAATTCTTGCTGCTATCTGTTTGCTATCAGGTGGTGATTTGTGACCCTCACAGTTCATACATAGTGTGACATGAAACTGGCATGAATATTAAGTCCAAATTGCAGAGTTTATACCCTGTTTATACTCAGTTAGCCTCTAAAAGGTATCGCCTGATTTCTTCACCCTTCTACTACTTTGTGTAATCCTAGACAGACTAGATGATGTTGAGGTCAGGGCTCTATGGGGACCTTATCATTACTCTGATCACTCTTTGTTCTTCTTCATGCTGAGTATAGTTCTTAATGATTGGCATTTCACCCTGCAGATGCCATGCTCTTATGTCACCGCAGCATCTAAAGGGTTTCATTTAATTTCACTTTTATGTACCAAGTTTCTCCTATATGGTAACAAGGAGCTATTCAGTTGCTAGGGCAGCTGGGAGCCTTCTGAAGGCTCTGAAGACTGCCATAGCAGTATTACTATTAAGCCCTGAAAATGCTCATACTATTAAAGTATGGCTGCAAAATCTCCACACTGTCATGGGAATCCTTCGGGGATTTCAATGCAATGCTGTAAGCAGGGCCGCTTTAACCATAGGGACAACAGTGCAGACCTATGATTGTGGGGCCCCTTCGGCCGCCCCGGATCGAGTGGGACAGTCCCACATTTCAAGTACTATCCCGCTGTTTCGGGTGGCAGGCAGTGATTTCAAACAGAGTCCTTAAAACAGAGATAGAGGTTGAATACAATAGTGGAGCACAGAGCTATCAACTCTGGGCTCCATTATTCAGCCTTCAGCTGATGATATTTGTTGCAGGGAAACGCAATTTCGCTAAGCTGCAGACATTACAGCCAGAGCCTGCAGGTCCGTGGGAGCAAGGCTCAATGAGTAGTCTTTTTTTTAATGGAACATTGGTGGTTGAGGGGGCAGGGGAAACTAAATTATGGGGGGCCATTGGGGGTCCAACTTTCAAAAAGTTTGCACAGGGCCCCCCAATGCATTAAAACAGCCCTGGCTATAAGTATATAAAGAACATTATAACTGCCATTTTTTAGGTACACACTACAAATTATATTAATATAATTAGAGTCTAAAAATCTACATGACACAGCAACAGATGATGATGTAATATGTATCAATAGAAAATACTCAGTTCTCATATTTACATACTCTGCATTACATTCTGTCACGTTCACAACTGAACATAGAGACAGGGATGATTTTTTTCCCTTCATATTTCCTTCATATTGCCAGTTTTTTGAAAATCTGAACAGAAGTTCAAATGTCAGAAGTTGATTGATAGATAGATAGATAGATAGATAGATAGATAGATAGATAGATTCAAGAAAAACTAGGTGAAGCCTTTGGAATTACCAGGATTTATTTATTGACTACTAACAAAATTTGATTGTTATCTAAGTCCAAATTATAGACAACTACAATAGGGAAGATGATTTATTAAGACCAGTGTTTAGTACATCGGTCTTGATAATTTCTGTGCCGCCTATTTATTTAAAGGTGCACGCCTCATCATAAACCAAGCACATCCTCAGGCGGGGCTGTGTACCTGCACTGATCTATCTATCTATGCCAGCTCATAGCATTGATCTACATATACTGCATATCAGGTTGTATGGACTGCTTTGTTTGTATATGGTGCTGGCATAAAGCACCAGCTAGGTCAGTTAGGATACTTTTTTTTTTTTGTAGTTAGAGCCTTTTGTAGCCTCTTATCCCCAAGACTATAGAGCCCAGTCTGACCAAAATACAGTCCATCAGATATGATGCCTCATTAATTCAGTATGAGAGTCCAGGACCGATACTGTCTGGGCAGAGTCAGGCCCACCCTCCTCTTCCCCACTCCAGCAACTCAGGCCCACCCTCCTTTTACCCACTTTGAGTAGGCTTTAACCAAAAAACTACAACAGAGAAAAAAAAAAGCAATCTCTGTTAAATTAACTCGATAGCTTTACATAGAGTAAGTGATAAATAACTGTTATGCTGAGGATCCCAGAGGTTGGCTAATTTTCAGGGCCCTATTCATAGATCCTTAAAGTTTTCCTTTCATTTGGCTAGTGAACCACACCAAGAAAAGAAAAGGTTTAATAATTTATAAGGTCGAACATTTTTAACTTTAACCATAGGGAAATGGTGCATCAGTATCGGGTCCTGTATATAAAGTATAACTTTTTATGTTTAATTTGTATGTAATATAGTGACTAAATAGTCATTGAGGGGAAAGACAGCATTATATGAGGCTACTTGAGGGAACTATGTGGTGGGTCGCCGCTTATGAAATCTTGGAATGATTCCACTAGTGTATTAAAATTGCCCCTGGAATTCATAGCTTACAAGTTCGTGTAGTGCACAACTAGTTTTGTGGTCAGATGGCACAATTTATCAAGTACTCTATATTAGAAATGTTTTATTGTTATATTGCTAGCCGCATTGTTTAGTCTTTGGCGCTGTTCATGATCTTATTGTCCACATTTGCTTAGACTATTGCACATCAGAATCTAACAACATACGTATACATTTTCTTTGCTAAAATCATAATTTAAAATAAAACACGACAATCTAATTTTCTTATGTGCTACTTTTTTATTGCCATTGATAACAGAACAGGTAGTAAGCACAGATTAGCGATAGAACAGGAGGACGGCTGCTTCAGTTATTTCCTTGCTGGAACTCCATGCAGTACGTGTTCCATAACCATTCCAGTCAAAGGCAGCAAAGTCTCCACACTGTTTTGGGTTTCCTTCTGGGATGTAGCCTCCTCCTCCAATGCAGTGCTAGAAGGATATAAAGAAGATTAGAACTGCTGTTTTTGGGACATACCACAACTTTATCAGTATTATTAGAGCCTCAAAATCTATAGAATTTAACAAAAGATAATAATTTACAAAGAAATCTATAGACTAGCCAGTTCTAATACTTACATGTTCTACATTACATCCCGTCACCTTCACACCTGGACATAGAGCCAAAGTCGCTCTTTCATTATTAATGGCCCGGAACTGCACATAGCCAGCGGTGAACTCATCTGCAGAGGTATGCGGAAATAATTATCGGTATGAAGGACATCTTTGTGTGTTATATCACTGTGCATTATTTTACTATATATTTATAGAAGATCTTACTTGCACCGGATGGTGAATAATATAATGTTGTCTTCTCAGCACTTCCATAGTCATAGACTACAGGAATTGCAGGTCCATTGTGTGCAAGGCAGGCTCCAACATCATATGATACTGGATATTTCTGAGCAATAATCAAAAAGAATATGTTTATATGCAACCTAAAGGCTCACAATCTGCTCCAAACAACCATGTTGCTTTGTAGCCTTAAAGGGATCGCCCCATTACCAACACTTATGCCCTTGCATGACCAATTCTCCGCTCACTGCTATGGGGCTGCCGGAGATGTTTCATTCACAAGAAGAAAACATGAGGGACTTTCAGTCCTCCATTCTTATGTTTACTGGTGTAAATGATAATTAATCTGGCATTAATGATAATAAATCCCTGTATGCCCTCGCCAAGCCTCCTTTTTGAGTAAGTGGTAAGGGTGGGGTAAAAAAGAAAAAATTGCAATATTTGTGCAAAGATTTAGCATATTTGTATTCCTTGTACAACAGAAAACTGGTGTACAAGTCATTATAAATCTTTACCTAAGAGACAATGTAAAGTTTCCTACTACGACAACTGATTACATGTGGTCATGTGGTGTTACTTGGTCCATGCACCATTTCCTGTGGCTACAAATATATTTCAAACCATAGACTTCCGTGAGGAAAGTAACTTTTTGCATTTGATGGAGTACTCACTTTGTACAGTTGTAAGAGGTTACCGCCTTCATGAGTAAAGAAGCCATTGTCTGTGCGGTATCTCAGGAGAGAATTATTCCTCCAGTTTGACAAGGGTGTATTATTGGGAACATGCCACAAGCTCAGATCTTTAGCAACAATATCATAATAACCAGGATTCTATAAAGACAGAGTAAACATGTTACATGTACATAATATGACAATGGATTGCATAAATTTAGATTACAGGATTACTTAATCTGCTTCATCCTGATAATGATATAACCCTGGACAGGCAGCAGGTATTTTCTGCCACTGAAAATTTTCTAATTTTCAAAAGGAATTGTTAGTTGAGCAATTCCCCAGTGCTGCTGCAGAAAAGGGAAGAAGGGAATGACAGAGACAGACCAGCCCCTGTCCCTGCCTACTTGTCTCACTGTCCTAATGACAGAAACAACTTGGCACCGATCCCTATTCTGAGTAAGTGACACACAGAACAGGACAAGACAAAACAACACAGAAGCAGAGTCAGCAAGCCAAGGGTCAAAACCAGAGAGACAAGCAGTACCAAATCAAAATCCAAAGGAGTAGTCAAGGGAAGACAAAGGTCAGTGGTCAGAATAATACAGTAGAGCAAGTAAGAAGCTAGCAAGGACAAAGTCACAGGACAGAGTACAATAGCCAGCGATCATGTGTGGGCTGATGACCTGTATATAGGAAGTCTAGGAGCTACCCTAGATTTGATGGTAGACAGGCTGTAAATCATACAGGCAAGGCTAAGCTTAACTATTTGAGGAGCAGAGAGAACAAGGCGCAGGAGACGGGTGTGGCTGAAATTCAGTTACATAGTAGTAGTACTAGGACAGTGTTCAGACTGAGCAACAAGAACCTTAAGCAAGGAATCAAGCTGAACACGCCTCCTGCGCCGCAGTGACTAATACGAGTTAGACAATATTAAAATGGTGCTAAAATTGAATATTAAAATATCTCCTATCTCACCTTATAATCATCGCTGGTAGCTCCAATAGGTAGACCAAATGTAGCGTAGTTGGCCCAGTTACCATCTCCTTTTGGGTTGTTGATGTTATTTCCCTCCTGGCTGGACCAACGATCTCCTACTGTACATTTTCCATTCAGGTTATTTTCATGGACACTGGCCACCAAGGTCCAACCTCCACCATTGGTTGTCATGTCACAGTAGGTCTGATACAACAATCCATCTTCTGTGGTCAGCGTATATATTCCATCTACAAGAACAACATATTAGATGGAGCCGGACCATTCATTGGAGTACATAATGGTAATGGGTACATATATCTATGTTTTATAGAGCTATACATTTATACTTTTGTATTAAAAATGGTTAGGTTCAGATGACTTTGTGCTTATGTGTATTGGTACATTTAAAATAAACTTCAATATTCACAAACTGTACCTTTTATACATATCCTCACCTTTTGCATTTTTATCAAAACGTTTGATATCCTTGCAGCTCCTGTACTCATAGTCCTCGCCACCAGTAGGACTACCAGAAAAAGACCCACGGTCATTTTCAGAGCTCTCATCCCAGCACGCCAACAGGTTCAGAATTTTTTGCTTCTTCTCAAAAAGAGGATCATCGTCTAAACAAAATTAGTCAGTTTTTGGTGTACATTTTTCTTTATACAACATTGAATACATAGTATACAAATTTTGTGTTATTCTTTGACCATTGACTTGACAGACTTTGCTCTCACCAAAAGGATAGGTAAGCAGTTACATCAGTTCCTAAAAAATCCTTATCGTAAAGGAACAATGGATTGATATGGTCCTCTTGTAACTTTCTATGCCAGGAAAAATAAAACATCTCTCCTGTATGCAGACCAGCTTGTGGATCTATAGAAATGTGATCTCAAGTATAATGTGTACTGAACCCTTCTATTATCTATGTTCAGTGATGTGTGATCACTCTTCTCTACCTCTCCTGCTCTATAGCAGCCTGCAGTTCAGACAGCATACTCTAAATGACAGATTGTACACGAATGGCAGAGAATAAAACCAAAACCATAAATAATATGGTTAATAATGCAGATTTCCGTTGGTTAGAACCAATTATTCTTAGTAGGTAAAAATAGACAAAACAATCATAATTTAGAACTGTAAAGAAATATGGATTATTAAAAAAAAAGTAACATTACATCTATAAAAAGATTTATGTAAGGACCATAGTAGGGACGCCTCCATAATTTTTAACAAAATAACATTGTCCATAGTCTTCTACATGCTGTCCATATACAATCAATTTAACAATTTTATGACCGGTTGGTCCATGAAGAAAGTGGTAGAAGTCATTTTTAATTTTAATTTCTAATATAAAAAAGTACTTACAACATTTGTCGGAATATACTCCAGAAAGTGCCACAGTAAGGACTACCAGTTTGTGGACCCACATTTTCGACTGAAGAAAAAGAGTAAAATAAGTTCATCTAACAGTAATGTATGAACTATAATAACATGGCTGTTATAAAATAGCTTTTGCAAGTAAGGCTACATTCACATGACTGAGTTTGATTCGTGTAACTCAGTCTGTGTGGGTCAGACTTACTGGCCTGAACACATGCTAGGTGAGGACCCCTATACTGCTAGGTGTCCCTATCTCTCAGTGATGCACTGTTCAGTAGTGATGACAGTATGGGACTCCTAGCAGCATAGATAACTATAATGCTAGAAGTTCCTCTCCCGGGATACTGTTGATGGTGGTAAATCCGACTCAAACACGGATTAAGCTTCATGGTTGAAACTCAATCATGTGAATGTACCTTATGCTAGAAGACAAAAATGGTCTTACCAACTCAGAGGCACTTCCAATGTGGCAATGAAGGTGTCTGAATCTCAGCTTTTATAGGGTTTTTGTAGCTAAACTAACTCAACTACATTCTTTACTTGGCTTACAGAACATGGTTGGATTGTTTTATACAATACATTATGTAAAAACTAGAAGAATGTGTCAATAAAGTTTCAATAAAGACTTTATCGGTACTGGAATAACTAGTCAATTAAAGCTTAGAAAAATAACAATTGACAATAGTAACTAGTCTGACATATTTGTTTAGCTCCATCTGTCTCACAAACAGGTTATTTTATGCTACTTCTAAGATGTGAGAAAGTTTTTACAACTTAAAAACAATGATTCAAGGTGTGACTACTTCTGTAATACGAGTATCTCATGCAATTCTTCCTGTGCCTTTGTAGGTAGTCAAAACACATGGATACAGTACAGCCTTGTCAACTTTTTTGCTTTCTCATGGCTATTTGAAATTTAGCATTTATTGATCCATAGCATAAAGGGACTTTCTCCAAATACAGGTTTCATACTGTTTACCTATCCACTTGGTCACCTGGATCCCATACAGATCAGCTGTTCCAGCAGCCTCCGGGTGATAGACACATTTCTGTTTCTATTCAAGTAACAGGAGCAGAGCTGTAGTACCTTGGTGCCACCACTATACCCTGAACAGGGCTACAGGTCTGCTCCTATATCTTAAATAGGAGCAGACTGCTTGTACTCCTCATCCACTTCAGTAGCTTCTGGCACCTGGAGACTGCCAGAGTAGCTAATTTGTGTAAGTTCCAGGTGTTGGACCCCAAGATCAGATATTAACCCCTTCCCATCGGAGGCATTTTTTGATTTTCGTTTTTGACTTTAACATTAACTTTTTTATTTTTTCTGTTCACAGAGCCATATGAGAGCTTAATGTTTGCAGGACAAATTGTTATTCATAATGGTAGCATTTATTATTCTGTACAATGAATTGGGAAGTTGGAAAAAAAAATTCAGAATGGGAATTGGAGAAAAAGAGCATTTGTCTGACCTTCTTACAGGCTTAGTTTTTACGGCGTTCACTGTGCAGCCAAAATGACATGTCACCTGTATTCTATGTTTCGGTACGATTCTGGGGATAACAAGTCTATATAGTTTTATTTGCAGTCATGTTCTGACACCCATAACTTTTTTTACATTTCCATGTACAGGATGCATAGGGCATCTTTTTTGCAGAGCCAGGTGTACTTTTTAGTTATATAATATTGAGGAATGTTTATTGCTATGATCTTTTTTTTTTTTTTATTCAAAGTTTTCTTTATTATTTTCCAATAGGACAAAGACACAATTGGAGTGCAATGTAAGTACAGCGTAACAGGGTATATACAGTACAAAGAGACGATATTCCCGTGGTGGAGAATGCGGCCCAACAGCATTCACCGTATGGGATAAATAACCCTATTTTTGAATAGTGGGGGCTTATACGCACATGGGGATATCTATTATATTTATTTATTTATTTATTTATTTGTTTATTAAATGTAAAGGTGTTTTTTTTTTATTATTTTTTATTGCTTGTTTATTTTTTATTCGTCATTGAACCTGGGATCTCAGATCCACAGTGTAATGTACTGCAATACATAGTATTGCAGTACATTGCACATAGATTTCTTATGTGTAACAGGCAACTGCAGTCTGGAGGCCATTGCTCAGCCTTCTGGCTGCCATGGCAATCCCTCGGATCCGAGGGGTGGCGGGGGGATGATCTTGCCCCTGGATCCCCTGAATGCCATGATTGCTATTCATCACGGCACCCAGGGGGTTAATCCACCAGAATCGAAGTAACTTACGACTCCAGCGGATAGTTTCAGGTCTCGAATGTGTCTTTTGATTTTTATTACTACAATGACCCCCTCCCATGGGTTATCTGAAGTCACAGGGACAGGAGAAGAGAAATTTTTCTCCTCTCCCTGCACTTTGTCAGCTGCATATGTTGCCCTGCAAACTGGCTGAAATAAGAGCTGCAAGTAAATGTATTTCCACTACAACCTGTAATAACTCAGAATATATTCTAAAATGCTGCAGCGCTTCAGAATTCAGCATATACTATATGTATAAAAGAATTGGGCCCCAGCTCTTAAGCACTGAATTCAGAGCCACACAGTTGCCTTTACAAACATTAGTGATAGAATAACTCATTCTAAACAGCGTGGTACTATTGTAGGATGCCACTGTTGCAGCAATTTAGTTCATGAAGTTTCTTCCCTCCTAGATATTCTATAACAGGGGCAGCAACCTTCGGCACTCCAGCTGCTGTAAAACTACAACTCCCAACATGCTCCACTCACTTCCATGGGAGTTGCAAGTCCAGCAGAGCAAGTATGCATGCTGGGATGTAGTTTTACAACAGCTGGAGTGCCAAAGGTTGCCTACTCCTGTTCTATAATAACTGTGAGTAGTATTGTTGAAAAGTCGAAGTGTTTAGGAACCACAACAAGTCATGAAGCTGCACACCACGTACATGATGGCGTCTATACCACCCATGTGATTGACCTTCAGTGGCCTTTGATTAGGCCTCAGTGTAGACCTGGGATCCAGAAGACATGGTGGAAGGCCCAGAAAAAAGACCAGAACAACAAAGGATGCAGCAGCAGACCCTGGGAAAGGAGTGTTTTTTTCTTTTTATACAGCTTCCCTGGCTTCCAATTATCATACACTGGTTTGCTAAACTGGTGTTTATTTTTGTTCTGGTGTGCATTTAGGATAATGGAGCATAACTTGGGATAGTCAGGCACATTTTTTCCGTGGCTTGCTCCTTTCCTAATAGTGATACCCCACCGCCACCAAGTCTACATACCTACACTCTTGTATGAGGAGTTTTTTTTACTGTTTGATACCCTTGCTTTATTGAGCTCATATGTTTGTTGTTTTATCATATATTTAATAAAGTTTATTATTTTTAATAGCCCAGATTATAATCAGTGACTCTCCTATCTTATATTTGATCCAAACAGAACCCTGACCTTAACCCTATCAAAAGCCTTTGGGATGAACTGGAATGGAGACTGCAACACAGGCCCTTTCATCCAACATCAGTGTCTCACCTCACAAATGCTCTTGTAGATGATTGGGCAAAATCCTCACTTACATACTCCAAAGTCTTGCAAAAAGCCTTCCCGGAAGCCATTTTGGAGGGGACAACTCCATAATAAAGCCTATGGATTTAGAAGGGATATTGTAAAAGCTCTTTGTAAAGGAATATCCAAATAACTTTTCCATGCTGGAAAAAGAAAAAACTTGCTACTTTTTAGAATGTACAGTGGGTACGGAGAGTATTCAGACCCTTTTAAATTGTTCACTCTTTGTTTCATTGCATCCATTTGCTAAAAGCAAAAAAGTTCATTTTAATTTCTCATTAATGTACACTCAGCACCCCATCTTGACAAAAAAAACAGAAATGTAGATATTTTTGCTAATTTATTAAAAAAGAAAAACTGAAATATCACATGGTCATAAGTATTCAGACCCTTTGCTGTGACACTCATATTTAACTCACATGCTGTCCATTTCCTTCTGATCCTCCTTGAGATGGTTCTACTCCTTCATTGGAGTTCAGCTGTGTTTAATTAAACTGATTGGATTTGATTAGGAAAGGCACACACCTGTCTATATAAGACCTCACAGCTCACAGTGCATGTCAGAGCAAATGAGAATCATGAGGTCAAAGGAACTGCCCAAGGAGCTCAGAGACAGATTTGTGGTAAGGCACAGATCTGGCCATGGTTACAAAAGAATTTCTGCAGCACTCAAGGTTCCTAAGTGCACAGTGGCCTCCATAATCCTTAAATGGAAGAAGTTTGGGACGATCAGAACTCTTCCTAGATCTGGCTGTCCAGCCAAACTGAGCAATTGTGGAAGAAGAGCCTTGGTGAGAGAGGTAAAGAAGAACCCAAAGATCACTTTGGCTGAGCTCCAGAGATGCAGTAGGGAAATGGGAGAAAGCTTCATAAAGTCAACTATCACTGCAGCCCTCCACCAATCGGGGCTTCGTGGCAGAGTGGCCCGAAGGAAGCCTCTCCTCAGTGCAAGACATATGAAAGCCCACATAGAGTTTGCCAAAAAACACATGAAGGACTCCCAGACTATAAGAAATAAGATTCTCTGGTCTGATGAGACGAAGATTGAACTTTTTGGTGTTAATTCTAAGCGGTATGTGTGGAGAAAACCAGGCACTGCTCATCACCTACCAATACAATTCCAACAGTGAAACATGGTGGTGGCAGCATCATGCTATGGTGGTGTTTTTCAGCTGCAGGGACAGGGTTGCGGCCAAGTACAGAGATATCCTGGAAGAAAATCTCTTCCAGAGTGCTCTGGACCTCAGACTGGGCCGAAGGCTTCCAACAAGACAATGACCCTAAGCACACAACTAAAATAACAAAGGAGTGGCTTCGGAACAACTCTGTGACCATTCTTGACTGGCCCAGCCAGAGCCCTGACCTCAACCCAATTGAGCATCTCTGGAGAGACCTGGAAATGGCTGTCCACCAACGTTCACCATCCAACCTGACGGAACTGGAGAGGATCTGCAAGGCAGAATGGAAGAGGATCCCCAAATCCAGATGTGAAAAACTTGTTGCATCATTCCCAAGAAGACTCATGGCTGTACTAGCTCAAAAGGAAGGGGCTTCTGCTCAATACTGAGCAAAGGGTCTGAATACTTATGACCATGTGATATTTCAGTTTTTCCTTTTTAATAAATTAGCAAAAATATCTACATTTCTGTTTTTTTTCCTGTGAAGATGGGGTGAACTTTTTTGCTTTTAGCAAATGGCTGCAATGAAACAAAGAGTGAAAAATTTAAAAGGGTCTGAATACTTTCCGTACCCACTGCTCCCTATAGATCAATGCCTGATTTTATAAGAAACCTAGAGACATTGACTGGGATTAAAGCCAAACCAGAACATCCCTTCCAAAAAAAGCTACCTTCCAAATGTAGGCGCTAGAGCAAAATTTCCTGTTTCCATGAAGGTCTCCTCAGATCCCAGAATGTGTCCAGCAGTCCTTCAGCATCCTCTTCAGGCCTTTTCTGCCTCCAGGTGACGTCATGCACCAGAGTCACCACTGAGGTCTGTGATTGTGCCTCAGCAGTCACATGGGACGCATCAACATCACAGTGCTGGATCTTAGTGTTGTAAGGCCGACATGCCCCATATAGCTACTGAGGCCCAATCTCAGGCTTCTACAGTGACCGCTGGGCGCATGATGTAAGCCAGAGGCCTAAAGAGGATGCTGAGAGTCCACTGGACACTGCAAAGATGCCCAGGAGAGGTGAGGCAAGATGACTATAGGTTTTCGTTATTTTTTCTTACCTGCCGTGGCCCTCCACTTATTATACTATGGGGTCTGAGGAGATCTCAGAGTATAATAATAGCACTTCCGATTCTATCCGCATAAGTTCAGCCCGAAACCAACCTCACAAATATCAGTTAAAGCAAATCTCATGAAGTTCATCCATCTCTAGATAACTCTCAGGTGAGAGCATTACTATTTTCCAGGCAATTATTGTCTTACAGTATATGGGCCCTAGTGCACTATGAGGTACACCTGTTGTCACTACATATACAGTAGATCTACTGTGCAAAACATCATTTTTTGTTAATATTTGTTAGTACAATGTCAGAAATACTACAGTATAGTTAATGAAGACTAACATCTGAAGGAGGCAAATGTTCACTAAAATTAATGTTGTATTATGTTTTTGTAAATTATATTTTTATTATAATTATTACAGATATATATAATTATTCAGTATTATAAATTATTTAAATCAGAAAGGCGCATTTTTCCCCATTTCCAGAGAACCCTTTTAAGAACTAAATTAAACATTCTGACACTTACAATGCTTATAGAAGACTATCAATTGCAATTAATATTATTTATTACTTTACAGTTTACATTCTAGCAATTTACAATTATGTAATAATTTCACTTTTTGCTGTAGCTTATATTGGTAGTATTAACATTTCTCACAATGTTAGAATACATAAAGGTGAAGTGTATTTAAAATTTTTCCTCTCTTGTAATTCTTGTTATTCACTATAATAATGGATATTATATTAGCGATAGAAGAGGAGAACGGCGGATTCAATTATTTCCTTGCTGGAGCTCCATTTATAATGTGTTCCATAGCCATCTGCGTCAAGGGCAGCAAAGTCTCCGCACTGGTAGGGGTTTGCTTCTGGGATGTAGCCTCCTCCTCCAATGCACTGCTGCAAATATAACAAGTACAAATAAAGAAGTAGTTATTTCATTTATTACCTGTGTAGTAGCATTAACTGTATAATGATGATTGTTTCTAACTTCTAAAAACTAACCTCACTGAAATGAAGGTGGCACAAGTCATGTTCACAAATGCTTGCCTTTAAATTGTACCCATATTATTAGAGTTTTAAGTGAATGTGGTATACAGTATTTGGGTTATTATTAGAGATCAACTGGTACTGAGCTGGGTTCAATCTGAATATTCCAAATTATTTGTCTTTTTACTAAACTGAACAAATGGAGATTTGTCTCAGGCAAATTAGAATAGCCGCTGCACTATACCGTGGGGTCTCTTCAGACCCCAGAGTATAATAGGTGGAGGCCCAGGGGAGGTGACAAAATTAAACATTCATACTCACCTTCTGGCACCTCTTTTGGGCCTCCTCACGGCATTCAGCTCTCTCCTGGTGAATTCATGTACCCTAGCGTCACTGTTGAGGCATGTGATGTGGGCACAGTGAGCGTCATGGCACTCAGCGTGCACATGTCAATGCAGATGACCCAATCACAAACCTCAGCCGTGACCCCTGTGAAATGAATTCACCAGGAGAAAGCTGAATACTGTGAGGATGCCCAGAAGAGGTAACGGAAAGGTGAGTATGAATGTTTTTTTATTTTTGTCACCTCCTCTGGGCCTCCACCTATTATACTCATGGGATCTGAAGAGCCCCTAGAGTATAATAATTTAATGCAATGCATGTCACAGTGGCCATTTTAGTTCATCCGAGACTAATTTCAAATTGTTTGGTTTAATTAAAAATCTAACAATCTGGGATATTTCAGTCAAATTTGGGTTGAACTTGGCTCATGATGAGGTGGTTCGCCCATCTCTACTTGTAACCTATATTTAGCTTGGTGTCATCTTCAAAAATGACAGACAGTGCTATTAATCTCATCTTCTATATCATTAATAGATAAGTTAAATAACAGAGGACACAGCATTGAACCCAGGGGTACACCTGAGAAGCAATAATAATCATGAAAGAGTTGATGTCTCTGCACCTAATGATCGGAATACTAAAATTAACATCTAATTCTGCCTAAATAAACAAATCAATTTCTATGGATAAAACCAATTCCATAGCTAAAATTGATATGGAATCAATTCCATATGGACTGTCCACTCTTTGAGCGTGTCCAATTATAGTAACATATCTGAAGACACGCTCATAGAGCATAAAGCTCTCCCTACCCCAAAGGAACAAAAGGGAATTATTAAACATGTCACATATGCTGAAGAGACCCAAGCGAATAATAATCTCACTTTCACTTTGACATAGCTTCATCTGTGTTTGCCTTAGCGAGCCAGAAATTGGATAAATATGTTTCTAGCAGCCCTGACAGTGATCTACAATAAGTTAAGCAATTTTAAGGTGTGGATTGAACCAAACTTGTTCGATTGGAAATGAATCTGGGACCCGAGCCACCTGAACCCGAAATGAAACAAATCTTGAGAGGTTCTCCCATCTCTAGTTGTTATACTTACATGTTCTGCCTGACATCCTGTCACCTTCACTCCTGGACACAGACCCAAAGAAGCTCTTTCATAATTAATAGCCCGGAACTGGACAAAACCAGCAACAGACTCTTCTGAGGACAGAATAAAAATTGTTAGCCTTGTACCCATCTTTGTGCAGACCATTGTCAGCTTACTTCACAGTTAAAGAGGTTGTCCAGGCTAAAAATAAATTTCTAACCAGGCCGGGGGAGGTGAAAAAAAAAAAAAAAAAAAAAAACATACTCTCCTGTGCTCCGATGTTCTCCCAGCTCGGCTGCCTTCTTGCTGTGGAATTTCTTGCCGGCTGTGACATCCCGGTTCCCTTTTGCTGAGGCGACTGGTTGGCCTCAGCAGTCACATGAGGCAGGTACTTTTGCCAACAGACAACAATGGAGCTGGAAAACCAAACTGTGCAGGGAGGCATGGAGCACCAGGGACAGGTGAGTGGTTTTTTTTTTGTTTTTTTCTTTCACTGCCCCCCGGCCATTTAAAAAAATTATATTTGAGTCCATTTTTGCCTGGACAACCCCTTTAAAAATGACCTTACTTTGTCCATTTGGTGAATAATATGACTTTGTCCTCTCAGCACTTCCATAGTCATACACAACCGGAATAGCAGGTCCATTGTCTTTGGGGCAGGATCCAGCTTTGTACTCCACTGGGTATTTCTGAGAATTATACAGACACTCAGAGATAAAACAAAGTTTAATAGCTACGGATGAATTATTAAACTGATTTTTCCATGGTTTACATTTTTCTCCCTACCATAGATGAAGGTCCTTAACTTGACCATTGATAGTTGTTTCTATGTGCTGAAAAGCGATCATCTATATTTGCAGAAATTATGACTTTACCTTTTCCAAGAATAGTAGACATGTCAAATCACTTTCACCCAGACTGAATACTCACTTTGTATAGATGGAACAGGTTTCCTCCCTCCTGAGAAAAGAAGCCATTGTCTGTGCGATATCTTAGTATAGCGGTATCTCTCCATTTAGATAAGGGTGTTTTGTTGGGAACATGCCACAACTCCAAGTCTTTAGCATCAATATCATAATATCCTGGATTCTAGAAGAAAATTAAAAAAACACCTATAATGGCTTTATCCAAGATTCTCTAAGCAGGATTTACAATAATAGGTGTTTGACAATGTATTAAGCATGTAATTGTAATAATGCATCTATGGGATAAGCAATCTATTGAGTTTTTATTCAAGCCCCATAGGGGGGCTAAAAAAGATGAAAAAAATATATATAAAACACAAAATATATAAAAAATTATATCATCCCATTTTCTCAGTTAATATACACAAATGAGTAAAAAAAATATTCACAGGTTCATCTCCCCCAAAAATGTAATAAAATTGAAAAAAATTAAAAGGTTATCAAAACTATCATATAGAATATTTTAATTTCAAAGTTTAATATTTTTAACATTTAAAACCTAGCGACAACTACATAAATGTTATATCACTGTGAACATATTGACCTACTGACCTACAGAATGAAGGCAGCATGTAATTTCTACAGTAGAATAAGTGGCCATAAAAATAAAAAAAAAACTTGTAAGACAATGGCACAACTGCTTTTTTTTTCCAATTCCACCCCATTTTGATTTTTACAGCTTCCAGAACATTGCAGAGAATAGCACATAATGCAAAAAAAAAAAAGCCCTCATGTGAATGGAAAAAATAAAAATTGGGATGGCTTTTGGAAGGCAGCAAGTGAAAAACGGGTATCTGCATAGGCTTTTAAAGGGAATGGCAGGAATAATAACATATTTTAGAAGAAAGAAAAATTTGCAGGGGCCAGTGAAGTGTCAGAACAGGGGATCTGTCGGTAAAGTTTTATTTTTTCTTCCTGCTTTTTTTATCTTAAGGCTGGGGCCCCACGTTGCGAAAATGCCACAGCAAAAACCGTTGCATTTTACATTACCTGCACATTGCAGAAAAGAATCTGCAGCAGCATGTCATATATACCTATGGAAACATTGGCATTTTACGTATATTAGAGGCAGAAAGTATACAGAGAAAAACTCTGTAGACTTTGTGAAAAATGCTGCAGAAAAAAACACAATGTGGTTCAACTGTGGTCTTTTCCGCAGTGTTTTTATGGTAAACTTTCAAAGAAGAAAAAAATTAAACTGTCGCAAAAAAATTAAATGAAAAACAAAAAAATCAAACATATCCCAAATTTTTATCAAAGGTTTATATTTTTTAAAAATGTAATAATACATAAGAACAACAATATATATTTGGTATCCCTCTGATCACTAAATACCCTGGAATATAATGGTAATATGTCATTTTTACAGCACATTGAATGATGTAAAAACAAAAGCCATAAAAAATGGAGTAATTGTGTTTTTTTTTTTTGATACGACCCAATATATTTTTTTCCAGCTTCCCAATACATTGTATGGAATATTCAATAATGCCATTAGAACAACCTGTCCCACAAAAAAATAAGCTCACATATGGCTATTTGAAAGGAAAAAAAAAAGTTATAGCTTTATGACTTTTAGAAGGCAGGGAGTGAAAAATAAAAACTAAAAATTGTGGTAAAAAACCTTATAATCATCACTGGTAGCGCCATCAGGTCGTCCAAACGTGGCATAGTTAGCCCAGTTGTCATCTCCCTTTGGATTGTTGGCATTGTTTCCTGTCTGGCTGCTCCAGCGATCTCCTACTGTACATTTTCCATTCATGTTATTTTCATGGATACTGGCCACCAACGTCCAACCTCCACCATTTGTTGTCATGTCACAGTAGGTCTGATAAAGCACCCCATCTTTGGTGGTGAGTGAGTATATTCCATCTAGATGACAGTATAACTGGGTCACATACTGTTTGGCTTATAAGTATAGCATATACAAAACAACATGTCTTGTTGGGTGATCGTGATTTGCAGTGGTTAGTACCTACTAAATGTGGTTCAAGAGTAAACAGATTTTTGGCATCATACTAACTGAACTGGGTTGTTAATAAAACAGTGTATACAATGTACATGTGCGTATTTGTGTGAATGCTTGCACATTTATCTCACCATCAGAATAAGCATATGTGCTCTTGATTTCCTTGCAGCTCCTGTATTCATTGTTTGGTCCACCAGTAGGATACCAAGAATATAATGGGTTGTCATATTCATTTTCCTTCTCCCAGCATGCCAACAGATTCTGAATGTTTTGTTTCATCTCAGCTAGAGAAGACTTCCCTAACAACAGAGAAACATAAGGTTAAGGATTCTAAATTTCATTAAATCAGTTCAATACAATATTGAGACATACTAGCAAAATGCTCGACAGGTTGCAGTTCACAATAAAATTACTGGGTGGCTGCACATATAGCATATGACATTGTGGGACAATATCACAAATTGATGTTGTATTGAAAAGCTAGTTCCTATATATCATAACACATATATCAGGGTATATCCAGCTAATAGCATAGGTAAGGAAGGGCACATCTGTATGTATGCTACATCACGCAAAAGTAATGATTTTTCATAATTATACCATTTTGCCCAGTAAACATATTGTAGATTTCAGTGTTGGTGCAGTAGGTGGTAGCTGGTGAGAAAGGCAGTAGTTCGTCTGACGAAACGCGTTGCGATGTTATCTTTTTATGTCAATAAAAAGATTCCATTGATATCAATGGAAATCTGAGAGTCTCAGCTTTCATACAATACCAATATTGCAACTGTAGCTATAAATGAAATAGAAATTACTAGGTATAAACAAGTCGGGAATGGGATATCTATATGCTGCAGCATATACCAGTCACATCCCTGACCGTGTGCTATAGCAAACGACACTAGAAGTACTTTTCTATATAGTATAAAATCGGAGATATGGCTACACTCCTTTGGTATATGCTATAACTGTATTCTGGCAATAGAGGATAAATACAAGGCAAATCCCTCTACCAATGCTTAGTTAGAGCATCACTAGGCATTGCTTTAGAACTTTTTCTGCTAAAAGAAAGTACAATTGGCTAAAAAAGTATATTGTACAAAAATGTTTCGCAAAACCCTCCCTACACAATAGCAAAAATATGTGAAACCACAGTTACACTTTAAATAGCAATAAACAAATGCTAAACTACCATTGAACTGTTAAAATATATTCATTGTGGCACATTAAAGGGGTATTCCCATCTCAAGAATCCTTTCTATACTATTAGCTTATGTAAATTGAAGAGTTTTCCTAAATATATTGCTTTAGCAATGCTGCTTTGTTTTCCTGCTATTTGAAATTATTTCTCCCATTGTTTACACATTGTTTCCATAGTGCTGGACCTGTGTGATAAGCAGGACAAGTGACATCTCTCACTGCTCTCCATCTACAGCTCTGCTGTTCAGCTAATTGCAGTTTGATGATAAAGCTGTGTCTGTTATCTCTCTATGTGCACACAAATAACACTGAGCCCATTCTCTAGAAGCATGTGCATATTATTTCAACTGCATTTATATTAGATTTATAGTAATCATAATAAGTATTGTGACACTTAATAGTGTCCTGTTCAGCAAGCTTGGGGGAGGTGGCTTTGACTGTTTGATAAGGAATACAGGAATTGAGAAAAAGAGACAGCAGGCAAACCTGCTGAAACAGGAAGATGGAAAAAACCCTTTAATAAAGTAGTATATAATCAATAACATAGTCATTTGATATACAGTCCATGGCCATGAGATATACAGTCCATGGTCATCTGATGAACACACAGGTGTGTATCCACATAACCACTGACTGTATAACACATGGCCACAAACTGATTTTTTTATCCATTGGGAGTAAGCAGAATGAATGAAAGCAAGCAGAGATCTAGAAAACCGCTAAGAATTGATACAGAAACTATATTGGAAAATTGTACAACATTTTACTATACAAACAATAACATTGATCTTTCAATATTGGTCTGAAAGTTGCCAACCCCTTTAATCTTATATTTGATTGTTTTTTGTTTTTTTTTGTTATTTCACCACGCACACTATATAGCCGATATTATGTTTTCATTTTATTGGACTTATTATTTATATATATATATATATATATATATATAACTTACCACATTTGTCACTGGTCACTGCAAGTGCAAAAGAAATGAACAAGAGGATGTACCCCATATTTTCTCCAATGAGTGATGCTGAAACTAAAATAATTAATAGATATTAGAAAACAATATATTATACTACACACTGATTTATTTCAATGATTATGTAAACTATCAGTATTTGTATGATGAACATATTGTGATCCCAGATTGTAGATAAGAAACAAAAGCTGCCCCAATACTGTTGCACAGGATCCTGTATGGTCAGTGTTTGCACCTGAGCAGTGAAACTACAAAACCTCTGCATCATGGGTATTCAAGTATACTTGAAAAATCTCCCAAAAGTAAAAATCAGAAATGCCCCCCCAAAAAACAGAAGGACCCTAATTAGGCAAATTATCATAAGGATGTGCTTCCACTAAAGATACTTATTCTCTACTAACTGGAGAAAGTATAAGTATCATACCATTGGGGTTCAATCAGTGGGACCCCCATGGCTCTTGAGACTGTGGGGGTCTCAGAGTCAGACACGCACCATTCAGACACTGTAGAAATTTATGTCTTAAGTTGGAGAATCCCTTAAGGCAAAAGCCCCACGTTGTGAAAATGCAATGTTTTTGGAAATGCCGCAAGAAAAAATGCTGCTGTTTACAGTACCTGCAAAGTGACTGAGATTCTGACTAATCCCATCCACACATTGCAGAATAAAATCAGCTGTGGAAAAGCTCAGACATGTCAATACCTGCAGAAACGCTGGTGTTTTCCCTATAGGTGTAATAAGGGAAGAAAATCCGCAGAGAAAAACTCAAAAACAATGAAAAATGCTGCGGAAAAAAACAGGATGCATTTCCACTGCGTTTTTAGCTGTGTTTCGCTAAATGGGCTAAGGCCAAATCTTGCAGAGGACTTTTCCGTAAAAAAGTGAAAGCACTCCATGTAATAGGTCCAACTTACCAGCTCATACGTTCTTGCAGTATAGCAGGTTTTCTTTCCATATGCCAATGTGCCAGAATTTATAGTACCACTTACCTCCAGCAAAGTGCTCTCCAATGCAAATTCTCCATGGAAAATTTCTGTATAGGCTATGGCACTAATTTTGTGGTTACCATCAATGAGAGAAAGGTAATATTTTCCTTTCAGTTGTGTACTTGTCAGGAATGTAATGTACACAGTGATTTAATATTACATTATTGAATTTGTGTTAAATTGTATCTACAATGCTTAATACTATGATACCTTATAATGGGAGTGTTTGTCTCTATCTAAGGTGTTAGTGCTTTCAGATATCTCACACTGGATATACAATACAATCTTTATAATGATTGACTAGCCTTGTTATCCAGATAATTGGGTTCGGGTGGTGAGGCGCCTACCACTTTATCCTGAGCCTGGTACTTTTAAAACTATGGGGTAGAGTTACTTAGTTCTAAAATTTAGGCTAAAGAGTTTAAAAATGTGACACTTATTATAGTAGCTAAACCTGGGTGATAAATATGGTACATCTGGTGCTAGGTTCACAAAAGCATGGAGTGTCCATTTTTCTGGTCAGTCAGAAAACCAGAGTAATGGACAAATAGACCACTAAAAACAGCCAACGACACTGTACAAATAGACCCCTTTGACTATAATGGGGATCACCGAGTGTTCTTTTTAAATGAAAGGTCGTTCTTGCAAGACTTTTTATTTTACTCCAAATGGACACATAATGTAATGTCAACTCCAATGCAGGTTTGTCTAGTCTAAGTTTACAACATCTACAGTATTTGTTGGCTTCCTTTGTGCCAAAATATTGGTACAGTTCTGTTACATGGGCACATTTGAAGCCACATCCTGTTTCTGCAAGCCAATTCTCTTTCCTGTTAAGCCATGCCTCCTTGTTGATTGAGGAGTAAAAAGTATCTAAAAACACACAATAAATGTGGTACAAGGCATATGTGCCAATATGTGGTGCACGTTACACCTGTCACATTTAGCCAAAGGGATAGACAGACATGCAGATAGTGAACAAGCTAACATCAGAGCAGACAGAGTTTGTGTGTAACAGAAAGGTAGCACAGAGTCAATACTATAGTCAGGCTGATAATCAATGCAACCAAATGGCGGAGGAAAGATCATGGTAGCTGATTTTAGCCACTCGACGTTAATTGTTTAGAAAATTATTGCAAACTCCTTTAGCAATGGCAGATTCTGTCTACCAAAACTCTGATCCATTGGCCAGAATTATCAGTGTATGGCACCATTGATCTAAGGCCCCTTTTACACAGGTTGATCTGGCAAACAAGCTTTCACAAGAATGTCTGATCACTGTCTGCATATAAAGGGAAGCAATTGTCAGCTGATCGAATTTTTATGCCATCCTAAAAATTTTTGTTTGCCAGTAGCACATCTAAAACTGGATTCAAATCTGTTTTGGAGTCTCTGTAGGAGACTTCACCAGAGATTCTGCTTAAAATTCAGAGAGAAAAGTCCTGCAAGGAAGACTGTTCTCTCCACTGGTTTAAGTATAAAAGAGTTGGAAACTGGGCGGAAACCTGGCGGACCTCAATACAGTCTACACACGTGAACAAAATTGTTGGTACCGCTCGTTTAATGAAAGAAAAACCCACAATGGTCACAGAAATAACTTGAATCTGACAAAACTGGAATTTGCCAAACTACATGTTGACCAGCAACAAAGCTTCTGCGAGAACAGATGAGACAAAAATTGAAATTTTTGGCAAGGTACATCAGCTCTATGTTCACAGATGGAAAAATGAATCATATCTTGAAAAGAACACTGTCCCTACTGTGAAACATGGAGGAGGCTCTGTTATGTTCTGGGGCTGCTTTGCTGCATCTGGCACAGGGTGTCTTGAATCTGTGCAGGGTACAATGAAATCTCAAGACTATCAAGGGATTCTAGAGGGAAATGTGCTGCGGTGTGTCAAAGCTTGGTCTCAGACACAGGTCATGGGTCTTGCAACAGGATAATGACCCAAAACAAACAGCTAAAAACACCCAAGAATGGCTAAGAGGAAAACATTGGACTATTCTGAAGTGGCCTTCTATGAGCCCTGACCTAAATCCTATTGAGCATCTTTGGAAGGAGCTGAAACATGCCATCTGAGACAAACCCGAGACAACTGGAGCAGTTTACTCATGAGGAGTGGGACAAAATACCTGTTGAGAGGTGCAGAAGTCACAGGAATCGTTTGATTGCAGTGATTGCCTCAAAAGGTTGTGTAACAAAATATTAAGTTAAGGGTACCATCATTTCTGTCCAGGCCTTTTTCATGAGTTTTCTTTTTAAAAAAATTCTGTTGAAGCATGGTTGAAAAGCAATGTCTGACTTTCATTCGTTCATTTTCATAGAATTTTTATATATTATTACTTTTGTCTGATTCAAGTTATTTCTGTGATCATTGTTTGTTTTTCTTTCATTAAACGAGGGGTACCAACAATTTTGTCTACGTGTGTATGGGGTCTACGGGTTTCCGTGGGTAACTGCTTTTCAAGTGGACAGAGTCTCCGTCTATCGGGATCCGAACGATGGAGACCCAAATGCTATTGTGTACCTATTGTAAATAAGGGGTGTGCTGAAGACAAATGTAAACTGAATGGGGATGATCGACCATATTATTGATTCATCAAATCAGAAATCTTACAACTGGAATTCTCTACGCTATTTGATTCCCCCTTCTCCCCCATCCAGTCACTAGACATAAGGGCCTCTGGAAACTCATGTCTAATGGACTACTTTTTCCTTGTTTTCCTCCGTGGAATTTCTGTAGATTTTTTTTTCTGAAATGTGTGAAATTCTGACTAATCCCATCCACTTTGCAGGTACGGTTAAACGCGGCATTTCCACAGAGGCAAAAATGTTGTGTTTTCACAACGTGGGGCTTCAACCTAAAGCTAATAAGGGAAAAACAGCTTTTTTGTTACAGATTTTTTTGGCCACCCCTAAACCTACTATTTGGCTAAGCAGAAACGCTTGCAGTGGGCCCAGACATTGTTTACTGATGATTGCCATGCAACACTTGATGGTCCAGATGGATGGAGTAGTGGATGTTTGGTGGATGGCCACCAAGTCCTAAAAAGGCTGCAACATCAGTAAGGGAGGTGTCGGAGTCATGGTTTGGACCGGAATCATGGGGAGAGAGCTGATAGGCCCCTTTAGGGTCCCTGAAGGTGTGAAAATGACCTCTAAAAAGTATATAGAGTTTCTGACTGATCCTTCTCTTCCATTGTACAAAACGGAGAACTGTGCCTTCCGTGGCAAAATCATCTTCATGCATGACAATGCACCATCTCATGCAGCAAAGAATACCTTTGATTCATTGGCTGCCAAGGGAAGAAACTCATGGTGTGGCCACCATCCTCCCCTGACCTCAACCCTATTGAGAACCTTTGGAGTATCCTCAAGCAAAAGATCTATGAGGGTGGGAGTCAGTTCACATAAGAACAGCAGCTCTGGAAGGCTATTCTGACATCCTGAAAAGAAATAGAAGCAGAAACTATACAGGTAAAGAGTTAAAAAAAAAATTACACTTAAAATAGTATGGTGTCTACTAAAGAAATAGAACTCCAACACTAGGTTCACACCTGTGTTCGGGTTTCCGTTCGTTGGGTCCGCTTGGGGACCCCCCCAAACGGAAACCTAATCCACTTAAAAAAGGGGTTACCTTAGGAAATTTGCCGACCCCAGAGACTATAATGGGGTCCGTCGGGTTTCCACCCGAAAAGGGCAGAAAATTCGGAGAGAAAAGCGCTGCTTGCAGGACTTCTCTCTGCATTTTTAAAGCAGAATGGGGAACGGAATTCCCAGGCAGAGACCGGGTGCAGGTGTGAACCTAGCCTAAGTCCAGTTTCAGATGATCGTATTCAGTCTGTGATATATGGACCATATGTCAACTGTATCTCTTAGTCTGAACACTGTGTTATGCATTCAGTACTGGACAGTAGCCCCGCAGCGAGACTGTGACTAACAGCATCATTGATAAATATGATGCTTTGAGAGACCAGGTCCCAGAAATACAGCTAAAATACAGTCCGTATAGTCACAAACTGAATACGCCAGACTCAAACTGGCCTAAGGAAAATGACACATTCCAGGTTTTCTTGAAGTTCCATTTGGTCTTTATAGATTCTTACCCTGTATAAGCCACATCTGGTTTGGGCTTCAAAAACAGCATCAACAAAACCCAAGTTTTTTTTTTTTTTTAAGTCAGAGAAAGTATAGAGGTCAGACATTACTTCTTGTTTTTTTATCCAATCCCAGTTTTAACTTCCAAAACTGCATCTAAAAACCCATGCATGTATAACGGAAACCTCAAAGTCTAGAATGAAAGTGAAGCCTCTGACTATAAATTCATGTGATATACAAAACTTACCCATTCATACGTTCTTCCAGCCTTGGATGTAACTGGTCTAAATGCCAAGGTTTCAACTTTTATAGCAAATTTCAGGACAATTCCATATCACACATTAAAAGTCAATTGTGTTATCTAACCATGTAACAACTGGTAAGCTAAAATAAACACCCCACCTTTCATGTGAATTCTTACCAAGAGTTAGAATTAAAAAAGGCTTCTAATAAGGGTGAAATGGAAAGTAATCAATATGGGTGCCAGGTGTCAGACCTTCACTGATCTGATACTGATGACAAATCCTTATGATTGGTCATCATTTTTTTAGCCTGGAAAACCCCTTTATTGATTCACCAAATCTGATATCTTACAACTCAGATTTTATTTGATTCCTCTGTCCCTTCAGACACTAGACATAAGTGCATCTGGACAATTATGTTTAGTGACACGAATGAGCTCTTTAGGGGGCCATGGGTCTATTCTCTATATCAAAATTCCAATAGATATATTTTTTTCCTGTGGACCCTAACATATCCTGATAGACCCCACTAAATTGAATATGATCTGCCAGGGTTCTGATATATTTAACTGGCAAACTAAGCATCTGTACAGAACATAGTATATGCAATAAGATGGAATGATGATCATTAATCTCACCTGAAGTATCTGTTACCAATATATTTATCCTAGAAACCAAACAAACCACCCCATTATATACTCTTCTATTACTATGCTGTATATCATACTGGTATAAATGTGCATATAAAATGATTCAATTATGTACAAGAGAAAGATAGGTAATAAGGTAGGGAAATCAAATTAGAGAGTTAATGGCTCAGGGTATGATGAATACATACAAAGACAATATCATTACCAAGAAATCTGACAATCTAATATAAGCAGTGGTAACTTATCCAAAGAAGTACAGTTATCAATAAACATGACTAAAGTCAGTAACTTGTCTAGATCAGATAATATGCACTGACATACAGTCATATGAAAAAGTTTGGGCACCCCTATTAATCTTAATCATTTTTAGTTCTAAATATTTGGGTGTTTGCAACAGCCATTTCAATTTGATATATCTAATAACTGATGGACACAGTAATATTTCAGGATTGAAATGAGGTTTATTGTACTAACAGAAAATGTGCAATATGCATTAAACCAAAATTTGACCGGTGCAAAAATTTGGGTACCCTTATCATTTTATTGATTTGAATACTCCTAACTACTTTTTACTGACTTACTGAAGCACAAAATTGGTTTTGTAACCTCACTGAGCTTTGAACTTCATAGCCAGGTGTATCCAATCATGAGAAAAGGTATTTAAGGTGGCCAATTGCAAGTTGTTCTCCTATTTGAATCTCCTCTGAAGAGTGGCATCATGGGCTCCTCAAAACAACTCTCAAATGATCTGAAAACAAAGATTGTTCAACATAGTTGTTCAGGGGAAGGATACAAAAAGTTGTCTCAGAGATTTAACCTGTCAGTTTCCACTGTGAGGAACATAGTAAGGAAATGGAAGACCACAGGGACAGTTCTTGTTAAGCCCAGAAGTGGCAGGCCAAGAAAAATATCAGAAAGGCAGAGAAGAAGAATGGTGAGAACAGTCAAGGACAATCCACAGACCACCTCCAAAGAGCTGCAGCATCATCTTGCTGCAGATGGTGTCACTGTGCATCGGTCAACAATACAGCACACTTTGCACAAGGAGAAGCTGTATGGGAGAGTGATGCGAAAGAAGCCGTTTCTGAAAGCACGCCACAAACAGAGTCGCCTGAGGTATGCAAAAGCACATTTGGACAAGCCAGCTTCATTTTGGAAGAAGGTCCTGTGGACTGATGAAACAAAGATGGAGTTGTTTGGTCATACAAAAAGGCGTTATGCATGGCGTCCAAAAAACACAGCATTCCAAGAAAAACACTTGCTACCCACTGTAAAATTTGGTGGAGGTTCCATCATGCTTTGGGGCTGTGTGGCCAATGCCGGCACCGGGAATCTTGTTAAAGTTGAGGGTCGCATGGATTCAACTCAGTATCAGCAGATTCTTGAGAATAATGTACAAGAATCAGTGACGAATTTGAAGTTACGCCGGGGATGGATATTTCAGCAAGACAATGATCCAAAACACAGCTCCAAATCTACCTCAGGCATTCATGCAGAGGAACAATTACAATGTTCTGGAATGGCCATCCCAGTCCCCAGACCTGAATATCATTGAACATCTGTGGGATAATTTGAAGCGGGCTGTCCATGCTTGGCGACCATCAAACTTAACTGAACTGGAATTGTTTTGTAAAGAGGAATGGTCAAAAATACCTTCATCCAGGATCCAGGAACTGATTAAAAGCTACAGGAAACGACTAGAGGCTGTTATTTTTGCAAAAGGAGGATCTACTAAATATTAATGTCACTTTTCTGTTGAGGTGCCCATACTTTTGCACCGGTCAAATTTTGGTTTAATGCATATTGCACATTTTCTGTTAGTACAATAAACCTCATTTCAATCCTGAAATATTACTGTGTCCATCAGTTATTAGATATATCAAATTGAAATGGCTGTTGCAAACACCCAAATATTTAGAACTAAAAATGATTAAGATTAATAGGGGTGCCCAAACTTTTTCATATGACTGTATATTGAGAAACAGGGTCAGAGTTCTCCTCTTGCTACATGCAGAGGCTCTGGTCTTGCAGCCATTAAATGTAAGTGTAGCAAGGGGTGAAGTACAGGAATAATGTGGCTCCTAGAGATTCCCTATGTCCTATGTGAATGGAGAAGTAGCACACATGGACAGCCACTGCTCATGTGTATTATTAGTGGGAAAACCCATTAAGTAGGAAACGGAGACAAACATATGACAGACATTTCTCATTAAGGATTTCTGGCACAGCGTAAAGTGATGAAATCAAGTAGGAGTTCTTGCCCAGGCACTTTAGCAAAGCATCCCCCCAACATGATAGTATTGCCATACCTTGCAACTTTCAGAGAGCAGAAAAAGGTGACAAATTTACATATTAATTTATTGTTAGCCTAATATAAGACAGTAAGGTACAGAATTTAAATGGGTTGTCCTGAATAAACCATTTTTGGCAAAGAGGTTGTGGAAGGTTAAAAAAAAACAAAAACATTCACCTGTGCCCATTGTCCCGGTGTCTTCCACCGTGGTCCAGTCCTAGTGCTAGGTACAATTATCTAACTGGAACAGAAAAGGACCTTCCTCAATCTGTTCCCACAAAGTTGAAAGCATACAACTGACCAAAATGTCTTGGTATGCTGTAACATTAAGATTTCCCTCCATTGGAACTAAGGGACCTAGGCCAACCTCTTAGAAAAAAAACAACCCCATAGCATTATCCCTTTTCCACCAAAGTTTACAATTGGTGCAGTGCTGTTAGACAAGCAGCATTCTCCTTGTATTCACGAAACTCAGACCCGTCTATCAGACTCCAAGGTAGAGAAGCGCGACTTATCCCCCCCACAGAACATGTTTCCATTGCTCTAGAGTCCCGTGTTGGCATGCTTTACATCACTACCTCTGAAACTTAGCATTGTGCTGGGTGATGTAAGACTTGCGTGTAGTTGCTCAGCTTTGGACACCCATGACATGAAGCTCCCAGTGCACAGTTGTGTTGATGCTAATATGAGGGAAGGGTTACTGAGACAGCACAGCATTGGCAACTTTTATGCATTATGCATCACCACAATAACTGCCTGTCTATACACATACAAATATACACGTGGACAAAATTGTTGGTAGCCCTGGTTTAATGAAAGAAAAACTGACAATGGTCACAGAAATAACTTAAAGCCAGACTGGCATTTGCCAAACTACATGTTGACACGCCACAAATCTTCTGGGAGAATATCCTATGGACAGATGAGACAAAAATCAAAATTTTTGGCAAGGCACATCAGCTCTATGTTCACAAATGGAAAAATGAAGCATATCTTGAAAAGAACACTGTCCCTACTGTGAAACATGGAGGAGGCTCTGTTATGTTCTGGGGCTGCTTTGCTGCATCTGGCACAGGGTGTCTTGAATCTGTGCAGGGTTCAATGAAATCTCAAGACTATCAAGGGATTCTAGAGAGAAATGTGCTGCTCAGTGTCAGAAAGCTTGGTCTCAGACGCAGGTCATGGGTCTTGCAACAGGATAATGACCCAAAACACACAGCTAAAAACACCCAAGAATGGCTAAGAGGAAAACATTGGACTATTCTGAAGTGGCCTTCTATGAGCCCTGACCTAAATCCTATTGAGCATCTTTGGAAGGAGATGAAACATGCCGTCTGGAAAAGGCACCCTTCAAACACGAGACAACTGGAGCAGTTTGCTCATGAGGAGTGGCCAAAATACCTGTTGAGAGGTGCAGAAGTCTCATTGACAATTACAGGAATCGTTTGATTGCAGTGTTTGCCTCAAAAGGTTGTGCAACAAAATATTAAAGTTAAGGGAACCATCATTTCTGTCCAGGCCTGTTTCATGAGTTTTCTTTTTTAAAAAATTCTGTTGAAGCATGGTTGAAAAGCAATGTCTGGCTTTCATTTGTTCATTTTCATAGAATTTTTATATATTATTACTTTTGTCAGATTCAAGTTATTTCTGTGACCATTGTGGGTTTTTCTTTCATTAAACGAGGGGTACCAATTTTGTCCATATATATATATATATATATATATATATATATATATATATATGACCAGTTTAACCCACCTTGATAAACTAAATCAACAACCAAATGGATATGGTGCTTCCTTTCTACATTGTGCAAACCATGCTATAAGCTTTGGTAGCAATTTAGTATTTTCTGTGGATATACCATACATTGATATATATTAGTATAGCATATACCATTTAATGTTGGAATTTGGAGGTGCTCGCAAGAGTCATAGACAAATATTCTTGCACATTTCTTTAAAAAACTGAAATCAAATATCATGACAAAGGAAGAAAGAAACAATCAAATGTTTCATCTTCTATTGTATTTCTTTAAAATATAAGGTTTCTGCTTTCTTACCTAACACTGAAAAATGGATTATTGTCATTTTGGCTGAAAAATACATAAATAAAGCTTTCACAATATAAAAGCAGTCTTTGTGACTTTATATGCTGAGAGAGTTATCACAAGCAATATACGCAGGAACATTTCTTTAGATGTGGTCTAACATGAAATTCCCCTTCCAGTTGAATGTTTAACAAATAGATAAGTTTGTTTGATAAAAAAGCTCAACAATCTATACTATATCCACCCTAGATACATAAAGACTTTGTGGTCAACAATGCAGGCTGCACTTATTTGCACACTTATCTACTGTATGTCCACACAGTTTTTCATCATAGCGGCATTAGTTATACATGTATTTTGCCATACAAAGGTTTAGGTTGTGGAAAAGTAAGAATACTTTCAGAAATAGAAGTGTTAATAGTTTATCCTCATCAATTAACAAAATACAAAGCGAATAAGCAAAAGAGAAATCTAAGTCACATCAATCTTTGGTGTGACCGCCCTTTGCCTGCAAAACAGATTCAATTCTTCTCGGTACACTTGTATACTCATATACAGTTTTGAAGGAACTCGGCAGGGAGGTTGTTCCAAGCATCTTGGAGAACTAAGCACAGATCTTCTGTGGACTTCTTGCTAAATACCTTCTGTCTCTTTGTGTAATCCCAGAAAGACTGGATGATGTTGAGGTCAGGGCTCTATAGGGACCATATCATCACTCTGATCACTTCTTGTTCTTCTTTATACTGAAGATAGTTCTTAATGATTGGCATTATGCCCTGCAGATGCCATGGTCATATGTCACCACAGGATCTAAAGGGCTCCATTTAATTTCACTTTCACCTTTATGTACCAAGTGGCTCCTGCATGGTAAGATCTTGGGAGCTGTTCAGTTGCTATGGCAGCTGCAACCCTTCTGAAGGCTCTGAAGACTGCCATAGCAATATTACTATTGAGCCCTGTCACAGACTGTGACAGGGCTCAATAGTAAGATAAGGATTCTACCATAGACTGTAATAAAGTAGTATTGAATCTAATTATTGCAGATTCAAGCCCCCAAGGGGATGCTACTTTTTTTAGGTTTATACAGTATATATGTATATAAAATTAAAAAAATATGAAAATTCAAATCACGCTCCCATCCCTATATTACATATAAGAATAAACAAACTAAAACAATATAGGCATTCACAAGTATGAAAATGCTCATACTATTAAAGGATAATATTGAAACCGTATGGTGAACAAACGTAAGGGAAAAAAAAATCTAAATGGTTGAATCACCATTAACCATTTTTTCTCCCAAAAATTTTTTTAATACAAAGTATTAATAAAGAGTAAAAATTGCCACAGAAAAAAGTGACCCCTTACACAACACTGTATGTAAAAAATACAATTCAACTGTGTCTTTAACTGCTAATAGCTCCACTCCTATAGCACATAAAACTACAAGCCTGAGGTTGAGATTGTCAGCTTTAAAACAACACCAGAACCATGGTTCTAGGGGCTACAGAACCCAATAGTGAAGTGATCGCCCTCTTCAGTACAAGGGCCAGTGTGATTCTTGTTGGCGAATCTGCATACAGACTTCTGAGATGATTTTTATTGGTAAACGTTCGAGAGGGAAAGCTAAAAAGGATATTTGTTACCCTACCTAAAAGTTCTGTGGGTTTAGTGGTGAAAATCCTTGTGACAGGTTCACCTTAATTCAATAGGAACAATCCATAAAATTGAACATTATTATCTACTTATGGTACAGCATTTATCTCTTAGTCACAATGGACATGGAGGACAGTAAATAAATAACACTTCATACTTGTTCTTTATGGTAAATTATTTGCCATAAAGCAGTTTAACATAAAGAGAGACAATAGAAAACTCTCATTGGATGGAAATATAATCATCTTCTGACTGAATCCTATGTTCGCTAATATGCAGAATGCTTGTACTACAAATTTTCCTAAAAAATTTTTTTCTCTCAAAAAAATTGTTGTAAATTTTGGATTTTGTCAAGTATTTGCCGATGATTTCAACCTATGTATTGCATTGCACTGAAATATAATGTTTTCCTTTGTTTTTGGTCTGGATGTTCAGGAAATCTAAATATCTTGTAATTTGTCCCTTCTAAAAACATTCATAATCCAACATATTCTCAGGCCACAGGTTGGATGCCACAATTTATAAAATACTGTATATTAGAAATGTTTTATAGTTATATTGCTAGCTGCATTGTTTAGTCTTTAGCGCCGTTCATGATCTTATTGTCCACTTTTGCTTAGACTATTGCACATTCATCAGAATCTGACAACAGACATATACATTTTCTTTGTTAAAATCATAACTTTAAATAAAGCAAGACAGGTCAGAAAGATTTTAACATTTTTTTATCAAGAAATGTTTCATGATTTGATGGAAATCTAATTTTTTTATGTGCTACATTTTTAATGATTGATTGATAACAGAACAGGTAGTAAGCACAGATTTAGCGATAGAAGAGGAGGACGGCTGCTTCAGTTATTTCCTTGCTGGAACTCCATGCAGTACGTGTTCCATAACCATTCCAGTCAAAGGCTGCAAAGTCTCCGCACTGTTTTGGGTTTCCTTCTGGGATGTAGCCTCCTCCTCCAATGCAGTGCTAGAAGTATATAAAGAAGATTAGAACTGCTGTTTTGGGGACATACCACAACTTTATCAGTATTATTAGAGCCTCAAAATATGTAGAACATAACAAAAGATGATAATTCACAAAGGAATCTATAGACTAGTCAGTTCTAATACTTACATGTTCTACATTACATCCCGTCACCTTCACACCTGGACATAGAGCCAAAGTCGCTCTTTCATTATTAATGACCCGGAACTGTACATAGCCAACGGTGAACTCATCTACAGAGGTATGCGGAAATAATTATTGGTATGAAGGACATCTTTGTGTGTTATATCACTGTGCATTATTTTACTATATATTTATAGAAGATCTTACTTGCACCGGATGGCGAATAATATAATGTTGTCTTCTCAGCACTTCCATAGTCAGACTACAGGAATAGCAGGTCCATTGTTTGCAAGGCAGGCTCCAATCTGCTTCATCCTGATAATGATATAACCCTGGACAGGCAGCAGGTATTTTCTGCCACTGAAAATTTACTCACAATTTGAGCACTTTTTCTCTGCAATATTCTATGAAAAGATGTTTTTTATTGACAAAATTTGATATTCGGTGTCATTAGATCAAGGAAAAAGTATTGGTGTCTAATATGAGTTAGACAATATTAAAATGGTGGTAAAATTGATTAAAATATCTCCTATCTCACCTTATAATCATCGCTGGTAGCTCCAATAGGTAGACCAAATGTAGCATAGTTGGCCCAGTTACCATCTCCTTTTGGGTTGTTGATGTTATTTCCCTCCTGGCTGGACCAATGATCTCCTACTGTATATTTTCCATTCATGTTATTTTCATGGAAACTGGCCACCAAGGTCCAACCTCCACCATTAGTTGTCATGTCACAGTAGGTCTGATACAACAATCCATCTTCTGTGGTCAGCGTATATATTCCATCTACAACAACATCATATTAGATGGAGCTGGACCATTGTTTGGAGTACATAATGGTAATGGGTACATATATCTATGTTTTATTGAGCTATACATTTATACTTTTTGCCACTCATCTTAATTTTCCCATACACAATTAACTGTTGGGCAAAATAAAAGCTACTGTATTGTTCCTGACTTTCTCACATACACGCATACTTAGCTGGACCAAGCATGCATGTGTTTTCAATGGGGAGAGTAATAAAAGTACCTGCTGGAACAGTGGCTTATCATCTGTAAGAACAAAGTATTGTGCATGTGGAAAGCCAACATGCCCAATCCTTGTTTTCCCCACCTGCCAGCTGTGGACAACAATACACAACAGACAATCTACTGGTTCTGTCAAAATGGTTAGGTTCAGATGACTTTGTGCTTATGTGTATTGGTACATTTAAAATAAACTTCACAAACTGTACCTATTTATACTATACATTTATACATATCCTCACCCTTTGCATTTTTATCAAAACGTTTGATATCCTTGCAGCTCCGGTACTCGTAGTCCTCATCACCGATAGGCCTACCAGAAAAAGATCCATGGTTGCTTTCAGAGCTCTCATCCCAGCACACCAACAGGTTCAGAATGTTTTGCTTCTTCTGAGAAAGAGGACCATCGTCTAAACAAAATTAGAGTTGTTTTTTGGTGTAGGTTTTTCCTTTCACAACACAGAATACATGGTATGCAAATTTTGTGTTAGTCTTTGACCATTGACTTGACAGACTTTGCTCTCACCAAAAGGATAAGCAGTTACATCAGTTTCTAAAAAATCCTTACAAAATCATAATTTAAAACCGTAAAAATATGGATTATTAAAAAAAGCAATATTACATCTGTAATAAGTTTTCTGTTAGGACCATAGTAGGGACGCCTCCATAATTTTTTACAAAATACGATTGTCCATAGTCTTCTACATGCTGTCCATATACAATCAATTTAACAATTTTATGACCGGTTGGTCTATGAAGAAACTGGTAGAAGTCATTTTTAATTTTATTTTCTAATATAAAGTCAAAGTACTTACAGCATTTGTTGGAATATACTCCCGAAAGTGCCACAGTAAGGACTACCAGTTTGTGTACCCACATTTTCCACTGCAGAAAAATATTAAAATAAGTTGATATAACAGTAATGTATAGTAAGTAGTGATGACAGTATGAGCAGCATAGATAACTATAATGCTAGGAGTCCCTCTCCCGGTATACTGTTGATGGTGGTAAATCCGGCTCAAACACAGATCAAGTTTCATGGGTTAAACTCGGTTATGTGAAAGTACCGTATGCTAAGAGACAAAAATGGTCTTACCAACTCAGAGGCACTTCCAATGTTGGAACTGAAGGAGTCTGAATCTTTCAGAAAATTGTCAGCTTTTATAGTGTTTTTGTGGCTAAACTAACTCAACTACATTCTTTAGTTGGCTTACAGAACAGGCTTGGGTTGTGTTATACAATACATTAAGGAAAAATTAGAAGAATGTGCCAATAAAATTTCAATAAAGACTGGATCGGTACTTGAGTGACTAGTCAATTGAAGCATAAGTAAACTTTCGGACAACTTTTGATTTTCTGGTTATATTTGTTTCATTAATAAATTTTTTAATATACTTAAATTTTGGATCATTTCTGTGAAATCCTGTATTTTTCCACTCTTTCCTTTGCGTCTGTATTATAAAACTTCTGACATTATAAAACTTACAAATTTGCTTTTTGTGTCTTGAAAGAGGAAAGCTGCAGTGATATCTAAATTATTTTCAGAGCTCACTGGTTCAAAACACAGTCGGGTTCAGGATTTTTATATCATATATATCATACAGGTGCATATAAAGATCCTGATCCCCAAGTTTGTACATTTATTCACCTATTACACTAGTGGTCAATTAAAGGGGTTTTCCAGCCCCAAATGCATGTTTCATAGTAATTATGTATCCACAGGATAGATCATTAATATCTGATCTGGGGTCCAGCACCTGGAACTTGCACAAATTAGCTGTTTTGGTAGTCTCCAGGTGCCAGAAGCTACTGCAGTGGACAGGAAGTGGAAGCAGTTTGCTCCTCTTCAACTAACTTTAAAGTGAGGGTCTCAATCTCATGGCCCCTTTCAGGAACCTCTTAATTAGGATTTCCTGAGATAAACCCCTACCTAGACAGATGGAAAGGGCTGCTACCTGCACCTTCAGAGTAGCAGGGCTAAGACCTTTGTCTAAGCCATCCTGAAGAAAGTTAAGTAAAACGCAAGTAGAAGGATTAGCACTATTGTCTCCTTGCTTGGGGCACCAATGCATGAAGATGTTTCTTATCCTGGCGTAACTCCTGTTGGTGGATCCAGCTCTCGAGAATGAGAGGGTGTTCAGGACGGCATCTGACAGTCCTCTAGATCTCCATAGGGTCTGGTCAACCTCCAAGCTGTCAGGTTGAATCACCTCGGATCCTGGCAACCCTGAGTTCCTTGAGAAACTAAGTTCTGGATTAGGGGACACCGCCAATAAATTCCTTCACTTAGAATAATATGATGGCTTTTATCATGGCTTGGTCCTGCCTGACTTTCAGCAATACCTTCAGTATCATGAAAAGTGGAGGGAATATATATGTCAGCCTGAACCTCCAAGGGAAGGACAGGGCATCCACTGCGAAGGGATTGTCCTTCTGATACAGGGAACAGAACTTCTCCACCTTGACTTTGAGTCTGGTCACCATGAGATTTACTTTCGGGGGACCCCACTTCAGAGTAATTTGATGGAAGATCTCCTGAATGAGAGACCATTAACCAGAAACAGTGAAACCCTTAGTCAGATATTCTCAGATATCTCCTGTGAGGAGGGTACACAGGAACATACAGGTAAGCATCCTGTTGAAGGAAGATCTTATGGTCACCAAACAAAACCGCTTTTTGCGATTGAGGTACCTTAGGTCTATAATCATCCTCCAGTCTCCTGATGGTTTGGGCACTAGGAAATCTGGAGAGTAAACCCCCAATCCTTATTCGATAGGAGGTACCTCCTTCAAAGAACTTTTTGCAGGTACTGTAAGATGGACTCTTCGAAGGACTGCCTGCTTTTTTTCAGAAAGCAAATGGGTCTGAGGAGGAGGACAGAAATCGACTGCGTACCCATGTTGTATTATGTATAAGACCCAGGGGTCTTGTATGTGTTCCTG
Organism: Leptodactylus fallax; assembly: GCA_947044405.1. Taxonomy (NCBI): domain Eukaryota; kingdom Metazoa; phylum Chordata; class Amphibia; order Anura; family Leptodactylidae; genus Leptodactylus; species Leptodactylus fallax. The sequence continues at coordinate 4,952,384 of CAMRHE010000005.1, read as the reverse complement.
CCAGGCTGCCAGATAATGGGATAGACGTCTTCCAACAGAAACGTCATCCAGGAGGAAGGAGGAAGACAGATGGAGGAAGACATATGGTGTCAAAAATACGTTTTTCTCTTATCTGCATCTTTAGAAAACTTGCGTCCTGAACCTCTGCATTGGAACCTGGAACACCTCTGAAAATGAGGCCTAGGTTGCTGAGGCTGTTGAGACCCTCTGACTCTGCCCCGAAAGGACTGTGGAAGACTTTTACCTTTCTTGTCTGCCAGACCCTCCATAAAGTCATCTAGCACTTTGCCAAAGAGCTTACTAGGCTCAAAGGGTAGGGAACAAATATTATATTTAGAAGCAGTCTGCCTGCCAGAGTTTCAACCACAGAGGTCTTCTTGCCGCAGTAGTGAGTGCCATTGGACCAGTGGCCAGCTTGACCTGCTGAAGAGGAGATTCAGCCAAAAAATTCTGTTGCAAAGGAGATAGATCTCATGAAGGATAACATGTCATCCTTGGAGACCCCGGAGTCAATTTCTTTCTCCAACTGATCTAAGTCTGCACAAAGCTTGTTCGCCACCTCGCTGGCGGCAATACCCACAGAAGCTTGGGCAGAGGTGGCTGAATAGGCCCTTCTGAGGGTACATTCTGCATGCCTATCCATTGGTTCCTGGAGATTGGAGCCATCCTCAGCCGGCACCATAGTGCGTCGAGAAAGCTTGACTACAGCTATGTCCATTTTAGGAGGAGGACCCCAGCGGTCATGTTGGACTTCCGAGATCGGGAAGAGGGTCTTGAACCATCTTGAAAGAGTATAAGCCTTTTCAGGTTGTTTCCATTCGGCCATCATAGCTCTATCGAGCGTACTGTCCACTTGGAAGGCCCTAGGCCCTCTAGAGGTGATACCCGAGGCTTCCCCTGCATTAACATCATGATTGCCTGACCGGATGAACCTAAGCAGTTTTTTAATTTTTTCCAGAAGAAAAAGAAACCTGCCAAATCCCTCAGATCGATCCTCTTCAGACAAGGAATGGGTCTCATCCACTATGTGAAATTTCTCTTCGGAAAGCACAATCGATCTTGATTGCCTAACTTCGATCCCAGGTTAAGCATTCTGTGAAATTGAATCCTGGATCTCCTTCATGGAGTCTTCATTGACCCACACAACCATGTCCCAAATACATGGTTACTCAGATGGAATGCCATGTCATTGGCGACAACAGTTATATTTAGAGATGAGCGAATCGAAGCTGACGAAGTGAAATTCGATCCGAATTTCAGGAAATCTTCGATTCACCTTGATTCCGGATTTCCTCACACCTCGATGTATCGAATTGCATTTTTTAATAAAATGGCTGCTGCACATGTTAGGACAAGGGGCAAGGAACTCTGGGAATGTGGGATCACCCACAATGCCATGCGTGCAGCTAATCAGCAGCCAGCTGGAACTGTGATGTCACAGACCTATAAAAACACTCGGCCATTTTGGGTTCAGTCATTTCACATCGTACTTAGTGCAGGGAGAGACGTCAGCAGGCGCTAGGGAGAGTGGTAGAAAACAATTCAAAACTGCTAGAAGTTCAGGGAAAGGATAGGAAGGAATTTACAGAAGAGTATTTATGCAAAACAGGGTTCATTTGGGGTGGTTGCAGCGTCAGTAATAGCAACAATTGTACTACATATTGAAGAACTCACTGCCATTATACTGCTGCTCATTGTAGGTTTGCAATAGATCATACCTTTGTGTTCAAGGTAGAACATTACAAGTCTTTTTCAGTACAGTAGTGGAAAAAACCTGAATTATCATCCAGTAATCTCTGCAGTAATCTGATATAACGCCTTTTTAAAGGCGTTTATTAGTGGGGAAATAAATAAGGGGCTTATTCGCCGTTCTCTTAAAAGTAGAAAATTACAGGCCTTATTGCCCTGTATTAATTTCCTTTTCAATTACTTTTTTGATCTAACAGTATGTCAGACAGAGAAGCGACAGGCCATGCACAGGGGAGGGGCACAGGTCTAAATGTTTCAGGCACAGGTCGCAGCAGAGTAAGGGGACATGGCAGCAGGGGTCACTTACAGAGGCATGAACTCCCAGTGTCAGCTAGCGGTCGTGTCTTCACCAGCAACCCAACGGTTGTAGAACGGTTGACTCGGTCATCCACTTCATCCCAAGTCACATCAGATACCCCCAGCCAAGAGTCGGTGGTTTCGTCAGAGACAACCCTTGGTTGGCATGGCCCGGGAGCAGGGTCTGTGCCCTCACTTTTTCTCAACCTGCCTCTGTACTTTTCTGTTCCCTCAGCCAGAGAAGTACCCCATGCTGTGGGCTCAGATCAACTATACAGTAAGGAGGAGCTACTAGAGGTCAGCAGCTACTGCCCGGCCAAGATCTGGAGGAGACATCCGCCACTTCCTCCGGTAGGCGGGCAAGTAGTGAAGAGGAGAGTGGCGTGGGAGCTGATGTTGCGACCGGTCAGGCTCCTGGCTCAGAGACCATTGAGGAGGACATCAGTGATCTGCAGACAGTAGTGGACGACGATGTAGCCGATCGCAATTGGGAGCTGGGTGACAAAGGGGCTTCATCATCATCCGGAGAAGAGAGTGGCAGCTTGCGCATGAGGCAGCGACAGAGTCAGCAGGGTGGCAGCAGTGGGAGGTCGGGAGCCAAACGTGCCTGGAGTAGAACACCCGCTTCGCAGGAGCCTACCTGCCTGGATAGAAGTGGTGCAGGGGTTCATGGAGGCAGTGGCAGTAGCAGTCAGTGTGGAGTGCTGGGGGTAAAATCACCTACTCGGCAGTGTGGCAGTTTTTTGTTAAGCTGCCGGGGAAGGTGAACATGGCCATATGTGGAATCTGTGGGTAGAAGGTGAAGCGTGGCCAGGGTGCCAATGTTGGCACCACAGCCCTGCATCAACATATACAATGTCACCATAAAGTGGGCTGGGAGAACCGTGGTTCCAATGTAGTCTAGCCTGCCGCAGCAACCACTACATCAACCAGTGGCACGCACCCCATTTCAGGCAGTCAAGGCTCCACCACCTCAGCCGAAGGAAGCTGTGTGTCCTTCCCATAATCTGCTGGTCATGATGCTCCTGCTCCATCAACAATCGATCACCAAAACGATTTTGAAGAGACAACAGTATACGTGCACTCATCCAACAGTGCAGAAGCTGAATGTGCTCCTGTCCAAGTTGCTGGTGCTGAGGTCCCACCTGTGATGATTCCGCTTAAATATGGCTATAACTCAAAGATGTATTTTGATCTCTGGGTATCGTATCTCCCTCTTACCTCCCTTTATTCATAATGTATGCAGCCCTAATCCTAGATGTATGTTATCAGTAGAGGCAACACTGTAACAATAGGGCTTTGTATCCATCCCAGAATGGCTCAATTGAATTCCTACACAGCTCTGGGTGATCAAATAAACATGCATTGTTCAGCCTGGGCTGTTGATCAGATATGGCTGATAACATATAGAAGGCATTGTGTCCTTCCACTTGGTCACATTTCCTTACAAAGAATCGTGACTTGAGTGCGTTAATCAGACTTGCCGTCGCCGGTGACCTCATTCTGGGTGGTGTCATCAAGGGTATAAAAGATGAGGTAAGAGGTCAGTGAGGGAGTTTTCAGACAGACTACAGGAGATTACAGACAGACTACCACAGGAGAGACTATGATGAGACCATTGTGAGAGACTATTGGAATACTGTGATGAGCATGCAGGCTGGATTGTTGTGTTGATGCCACATGCTAGGAGCCTCCACTGGGTAACTCCACATGCCATGTGTGAGTGTTGGATTATAGAGCTGTATCTTGTAACTAGTAACTGTTAATGCTTGCATACATCTGCATATCTGTTCTGAACTGCATGTGTTAGATGTTAATACCAACCCATCTAAGGGTTAATAAATATATAAAATTTAGAAAGCTTGTCTTGTATTTATCTTGTGAACCCGGCACTCACTGGCGGTGAGTGTGGTTTTTTTTATGAAAGAGGTCTCAGGTGTGGGCCAACGCGGTGTTGGCGCGCTGAGGATCTTTCACACCACCCTTTCCAATTGGTGGACTCCGCACCTTTCAGAGAACTGATGGCTTGTGCCGAGCCGAGGTGGAGAGTCCCAAGCCATCATTTCTTTGCCAAAAAGGCAGTACCAGCCCTGCACAAATATGTAGAAGAGAAGGTGGGCCAGTCCTTGAGTCTGTCAGGGTCTGCCAAAGTGCACAGGAGCGCCAACGTGTGGAGCTGTAACTATGGTTGTCAAGCGTTTCCATAAGTGTTCCACCCATCTGCAAGACATCCTAAAAATGGCAAGGAAGCTTTGCATGCACTTCAGCCACTCGTACACCGCCAAGCACACCCTCCTTGAGTTTCAGTGACAGAACAGCCACATGAGTCCTGTGGGTGCTGAACTGGAGGAGGAGGACGGAGCACAAGCAATGTGTAGTGAAATGGATGGTTTTTCTACACGGGTGACAGGAGAGGAGGAGCAGGAGCTGTCGGAAGAGCAAGAGGGAGATAAGGAAGACGAGGCAGATGACCCAGACACACCGTGGTAGTATGCAGTGGAGATGGATGCAGGGAGTCCATCCGAGTCACTTGCACAAATGTCCCAATGCGTGCTCACTTGCTTGTGTAGTGACAGCCGAATTGTCACCATTTAGCAGATGGATGACTACTGGCTGTCTACCCTGTTAGACCCTCGCTACTGGTCAAAAATGGGGGCCTTTTTTTTTTTTTTTTTTTTTTACACCAGCTGAGAGGGAGGACAAACTGAACTACTATAGAGACATCCTATGTAGCATGTTGGCCGCTGCCTATCTGCACCATCGTCCATCCTTTCACAGGTCCGACCGGGGGGTCCCTGAGCGCTCACCTTGCACTGTCATGGCTGCTGTGGGGGGAGGGGGAGTGGCAGGAGCAATATCAGGTTATCAGCAGCAGCCTGAGCCTAGAGTCACTGATGAGCAGCTTTCTTCACCCGCATAGTGAAGAAACTGCTCATCAGCAGCTAGACAAAGAGCAGAACATGAACCAGCAGGTGGTGGCATACTTAGAGTGCACCCTACCACCCGTCATCGAAGATCTGCTGGACTATTGGGCAGCCAAACTGGATTTATGGCCGCAACAGGCAGAGTATGCCCTGGAAAAGCTGTCCTGCCCGGCCAGTAGTGTGGCATCAGAGCGGGTCATAGTTACCCCAAGCAGAACTCACCTGTCCACCCAAAATGTGGAGAGACTGTCCTTTGTCAAGATGAAACAGGCATGGATCAGTCAGGATTTCCAACCACCAATGCCTGATGCATCAGATTAAATCATCCGTGCTGTCTCACCCAAACCTTGACAAAAGAGACCGGTTTCTTCTGGCTACCTGCTTCAGCTACTATTCTGGTTCTGCCACCCGCCTGATGCCACACATCTGATGCCAAGTGCTCCTTCTTACAGCCACCTTCAGCGGGTACTGTTTCTGCCACCCACCACCCCACTCTGTGACCAGGTCACTGTATGACCTCCTCATGCTGCAGCCACTGGGTCACTGTATGTCCTCCTCATGTTGCTGCCACTGTGTGGCCGCCTCATGCTACTGCCACTGGGTCACTGTATGGCCTCCTCATGCTTCTGCAACCTCCACATTATGTCACCTTGCCACTCTGTGGCCTCCTCATGCTACTGCTAACTCCACATTATGTTGCCTTGCCACTCTGTGGCCTCCTCATCCTGCTGCAAACTCCACATTATGTCGCCTTTCCACTCTGTGGCCTCCTCATGCTACTGCCAACTCCACATTATGTCGCCTTGCCACTCTGTAGACATCTATGTGGAATCAGCAGACGACGGTGTAAAAGGAGTGCGCTCTTTCACGCTACAGTAGGATGTTGGGCCTCTGCACAGTTCTTTATACCTGGCACTAACATGGACCTGTAAGGCTGAGTTCCCACTTCGGTTAGCTGGTCGGTTTTGGCCCCGTAACTGGCCAAATAACCGAAGTATGCAGTGGTTCTAAGAGTGACGCCTGACATGTGCATGTCATACAGACTCACAGTATTGTTTAACTACCACAGCAGGTTCCCTATGCATGTTACTGCAAGGCACAGTGTTCTACACCACTATACAGACTCTGTAGCCAGGAAATAGTTGTTTTTTAACGATATTCGCAGCAAATTAATTCGGATCAAAGCAAATCTTTTTGGAAACTTAGGAGAATCAGTCTAATCAAATTTTTGATAACTTTGCTCATCTCTAGTTATATTCATAACTGTCCGGAAGAGGAATGTCATAAAAACGTCAAGATAAATGTTTCCGTTTGGAGGAACTCTTCCTTCGAGTAGAGTCGTCACTGCCAGAAGTAGATGATGACATCTACAAAATAAAAACTCCCCCCCATGTCACTTCCACCAGAAGTGACCGTTAACAGAGAATCTTCCAGGAGGCGGTGGGGGGGGGGGACTGAAAAACGGTACAAAAAGTATATAAATATATATATCCTGCTGGAAGATAAGAAAAACCACCAGCAGGTTATCTTAAAATAAAAATAACTTAGGTAAAAGTCTACGGATGTGATGTCACAGAGACAAATTTGTGGTGCTGTACTTCTTTTCACTGTGGCAGATAGCAACTTTATCCGCATCATGCTTCACCATTCAGGCTGCGGCTGATGATCTCTGTAGCAGGGAGGCAAAATGAGCTGGAGACATCACTGTCAGGGAGCAATTGGGCAAGATGGGTAAAACTTTATTTTTAATGTGTATGTAATATGGTGATTGAATAGTCACTGAGGGGAGAGACAGCACTATATGAGGCAACTTGAGGGAACTATGCGGGGAGGTGCCTGCTTATGCATTAAAATGTCCTCCTGGACATCATAGTTTACACAGTAAAGTAGTAGTGCACAGATAGTTTTGTGGTTGGATGTCACAATTTATAAAGTACTATATATTAGAAAAATAAATCGTAGGATGATATTGGATAAGTATATCTGAAACCAAAATAAAATATAACCTTTATTAATACAATTAAAACCTATAGATCAGAGCTAGGTGTCAAGGAAAGTGTAATACTTGATGTAGGGATAATATGATAGATGCGATCAAATCCCTATATTATACATTGGTTCAAATGATAGATTTTTACGAACCATGTAATGTCCAAACATCGGCTAATCATTCATTAGTCAATACATAGACCTTAAACTGAGTGATATAAAGAGATAAGGGATAGACAGCAGCAGTAATAGGTATATAGAGGGAGTAAAACGTTGGATAAGGCAGGAATGGCCTAGACCCTGACTACACACAGGTGTGATGTTCTGATATATGCACCCTGTGTATATGTCACTAGTCAGAGAGGGTAAGTAATACTCTCCTCCCTGACATTTAAACCACTTACCAGGTATTGCTCTCAGTGGGATGTCATAAGGTCTAATAAAAGTGAATAACTCTGTGTTCATGGCAAAGGAAAAATTATTCCCATATCACGGGATACCTATGTCATTTAAATGCCCCTATAGACAAAGACAGAGCCCTTTCGGATACAATAACCCCTGAGATAGAGAAAATCCTGGATAGATGGCTATAGTGCTATTGGTCTCTGGTGTCAGTCAGTCGTATCAAACAGTTGGTGATTAAGTTGTTTTGTAAAACACCAGTGATATCCGCTGTTTGAAAGTAGACTTAAAACTGTACACAGGATCCAGAACTAAGTATAGCTGCAGCCCTGTTTAAGTCTGCCATATAGCTAAACTCCCAAACCAAGTAGCAGCCCTGAGTCTGATAGAAGACCACTTTATGCAACACAAAGACAGCTTGTTATATCACTGTCTCAATATTATCCAATGTCAGACTCACAAGGCAGATTATATGCCATACAAAGTGCTGCTGCAAAGCCCAAATGCCATAGCTCCTGTATCAGAGCGTCCACAAATAGATGTTGTATAAGTGGATCATGAGAAATGGTCCACTGTAAACTCTCTATGTGTTTCCCCCAACTACTTTAGTAGTTACTGCAGATCCTGGTGCCCTAATGGTGGACACCAGTACTAAACAGCTGACACTGAGCGCTCGCAATGCTCGGGTTTATATAGAGCAGCCCTGGCCCTCTGCCCCACCCTTATGATGTCACAACCCAAGGCCAACATGATTGGCCAGGGGCATATCCCTCAGTAGGAGGTGTGTCAGGAGGGTGGGGCCCATTGTCTAGGAGATTGGGATACTTACCAAGCATTTCTCTATGCTGGAGGAGGCAATGCAAAGCTACATAGTAGCGTAAATGTGCTAATCAAGATATCTGTTTGTATTGCTCATAGTAAATGTGATAGACAAGCAGTACCCTTTACAGTCACATGTATACAGGACTTTCATCCCACCGGACACAAGTCCTGGAATAATAAAGATATAAATAAAGAATTCTTCTGTGAGTGTCTTGTCTAAAAAGGGAAACTCCGCTGGTATGGGCTGACTGATGGGACTGAATTTATTAATTTAGATGAATCCTAGATATGTCCCTTGATAACCTGTTAGGAGTTTGCATTACAGAGTACACAAAGTACTGCTTATGAACAGAGACACCAATTCCAATTGTGACGAGTAACTTCCATTTTTCCAGATACTGGTCTATAGAGGAAATGGAGAATGTTAATAGTGAATGTACCCCCATCCATGGAAACTCGTAACAGATATAATATATAATATAGATATAATTTGATGCTGGCTCAATGTTATCACATTTAACCCCTTAACGACCAATGACAAACCTGTACGTCATTGATCACATAGGGGATGTATGGAGAGGGCTCAGGAGCTGAGCTCTCTCCATACAGGACGGATTTCGGCTGTGTAATACAGCCAGGACCCAGTGCTAACAGCATCGATCGGTGCCTGCACTGATTGCGGCTGTTAACCCTTTAGATACCGCGGTCAAATGGGACCACAGCGTCTAAACTGTGCAGGCGCCGCCATTTTTCACCGATCGCCGCCCTCCTGAACGTCATCGGAGGGCAACAATCGGTTGCCATGACAGCCGGGAGTCTATTGAAGACTCCCAGGCTTGTCATTGCATTAGATCTATTGCACGCTGTCAGAGGTAATACAGAGGTATGCATTTTGCTATTCACTGCAATACTACTGTATAATAGCATGATCGATCAGAGCCCCTAGGTTTCAAGGTCCTTAGGGGGTCTGATCATAAAAGTAAAAGAAGAAAAAAAAAAGTTTTTAAAAGTATAAAAAAACATAAACGTTCAAATCACCCCCCTTTCCCTAGATTAGATATAAAAGTAAATAAACAAAAGTAAGCATAAACACATTAGGTATCACCGCGCTCCAAAATGCCCGAACTATTAAAATATTTATCCCATACGGTGAATGGCATAGCGGCGAAAAAAAATCAAAATAACCAAGTAGCGTTTTTTTCAACACTTTGCCTCCTATAAAAAATTGAATAAAAGTGATAAAACCATCATAGCTTTCCCCAAATGGTATCAGTAAAAAGTCATCTTGTCCCGCATAAAAAGACGCCTTACCCAGCTCCATACATGTAAATATGAAGAAGTTACAGGTGTCACAATATCGCGACACAAATTTTTTTTTTCTATTTTGCAAAGTTTTTCATTTTTAAAATGGTATCGAAACATTGCAAATACTATATAAATTTGGTATTGCCGTGATTGTACTGACCCGCAGTATACAGGTAACATGTCATTTTTACCATACAGCGAACGCTGTAAAAATTAAACACATATGAAATTGGCGCAAATTTTTTCTCCAATTGTACCTCATTCTGAATTTTTTTTCCAGCTTCCCAGTACATGGCACAGCATATTGAATAGTGCCATTACAAAGTACAATTTGTTTCGCAAACAATAAGCCATCATGTGAGTCTGTGAACTGAAAAATGAAAAAGTTATGGCTCTTGGAATGTGGGGAGGGAAAAACGAAAATGCAAAAACGAAAAATGGCCCGGTCCTTAAGGGGTTAATATAGCTCCCTCATATGATATCGCAAATATGAATAAGAGATCCAACAATCCGAAAAAAAAAAAATCATCATATAAATGGTGTGAAGGAAATTGAGTCGTTGAGACCCAGTGGTTTCATACTATCATTCAGTTTAAGGTCTATGGATTGACTAATGAATCATTAGCCGATGTTTGGACATTACATGGTTCATAAAAATCTATCATTTGAACCAATATACAGTACAGACCAAAAGTTTGGACACACCTTCTCATTCCAAGAGTTTTCTGCATTTTCATGACTATAAAAATTGTAGATTCACACTGAAGGCATCAAAACTATGAATTAACACATGTGGAATTATATACTTAACAAAAAAGTGTGAAACAACTCCAAGAAGGAGAGTGATGGGGTGCTACGCCAGATGACCTGGCCTCCACAGTCACCAGACCTGAACCCAATCGAGATGGTTTGGAGTGAGCTGGACCGCAGAGTGAAGGCAAAAGGGCCAACAAGTGCTAAGCATCTCTGGGAACTCCTTCAAGACTGTTGGAAGACCATTTCAGGTGACTACCTCTTGAAGCTCATCAAGAGAATGCCAAGAGTGTGCAAAGCAGTAATCAAAGCAAAAGGTGGCTACTTTGAAGAACCTAGAATATAAGACATATTTTCAGTTGTTTCACACTTTTTTGTTACGTATATAATTCCACATGTGTTAATTCATAGTTTTGATGCCTTCAGTGTGAATCTACAATTTTTATAGTCATGAAAATACAGAAAACTCTTGGAATGAGAAGGTGTGTCCAAACTTTTGGTCTGTACTGTATAGATATATATATATATATATATATTACGCCTATGGCTGTTCCACATTACTCTGATACTGCAGACTCAGTCAGAGTTTCAGAAATCTTGTCAGGCAGCTAGTCATTTTAACCCTTGTCCCCAACTCATCTCTGCCCCTGCCCCGACTCCACCGCCACTTAGGTCTTGAGCAGTATGTAACCCATTCGACTTACATTCTGGCATTCTAGAATTTTTTATTTGCAAGGCAAAAACCACAATAATAAAAGACTTCCATCAGAAATATAACCCCATACTGTCCATAGCTCACCCCCAGCCTTAAGGCAGAGAAGGAAAAAAAAAAAAATGTGATGCCCCCGCCAGGCAAATAGAGCTCTTACTGTTAAAGGGGTTGTCCGGGGAGTTAAAATTACCTTAATTACCCCGGGGGATTCTTGATGATGGACTCTGGGATTCTGGCCTAGGTCATATGACTAGAACCAGCTTCGACCCTGGGTTGTTCTGCCCCCTTCCTCCTCTCTTGATCTCACAGGTAATTTACCTGTGCTATGGGGGCTGATTTTACTATAGTCAGACAGTTTCCATAGTGGAGGTAAATTGCTTGTGAGATCAGGAGAGGAGCGACCCAGGGGTCAGGAGCTAGTTCTGATCTTGTGACCCATGGGTTGGAACCAGACCAGAATCCACGGTTCCATCATCAAGAATCCTCCAGATCAATTAAGGTAATTTTAGCTGCCCGGGCAACCCCTGTAAGTAAAGTCAAACTTTCCCCCAATTCCAAGAGAACCCATTTAAGAACAAATTTAAACATTGTAAAACTTTCAATGCGAATAAAAGATTGTCAATTGCATTGAATATTTTTTATTACTTAGCAGATTTTTATTATTATTCCAAATCTTAATATGCACAACAATCATGTACTGTATATTATATTTCCTGCAAAATACAATCATATATATTATATTTACTGCAATCAACAATTAAGTATATTATAATTACTTTCATTTTTGCTGACAATGCTTAAACATGACTGTTAAGTGTATTTAATATATTTTTTTTTCTTTTTTTGTAAGCCCGGCTATTCACTATAATAATGTATATGTATATATATATATATATATATATATATATATTATTAATCATATTAGCGATAGAAGAGGAGAACAGCTGACTCAGTTATTTCCTTGCTGGCACTCCATTTAACATGTGTTCCATAACCATTCCAGTCGAAGGCAGCAAAGTCTCCACACTGGATGGGGTTTGATTCTGGGATGTAGCCTCCTCCTCCAATACAGTGCTGCAAATATAACAAGTACAAATCAAGAAGAAGTTATTTCATGTATCATCTATGTTATCTGTGTAGTTGTATTAACTGTATAATGATGTTACTACTAAAAGGTAACCTCATGGCAAGTCAAGTGGCATAAGCCGTGTTGACAGATGCTTGCCTCCAAATTGTTGGATTTTTATGTCTTAGTTTGTATTTTGGACATTTATTTGTATTTTGTATTTAATTATTCTACAATCCACATTAGTATCAACTCCATATCATGTCTTATTTTGTATTGTGGGATCATGTGACGTAAATGGCTTGTAGTATCTGGAATTTATACATGTCCATTTGTCTATTATGTGTTGTTCCTTGATTACGGGGGCTATACCCGAAATGCATCAGATTTTTAGTTGCTTGGAACTCACATTCAGGGTTCTTTTCTATGTCACAATAAAGAATTTTTGGTTTCATTATTGGATTGCCAGACCTTTCTACTGCTATTGCCACATAGTGAAAGTTTATAGTGACTGTGGTATACAGTATATAGGTTATTATACTTACATGTTCTACATTACACCCTGTCACCTTCACTCCTGCACACAGAGCCAAAGCAGATTTTTCATTATTAATAGCCCGGAACTGGACAAAACCAGGAACAAACTCTCCTTCAGACAGAGAAAATATTGTTAGTCTTGTACCATCTTCCTGCAGATCATTGTCAGCTTACTATACCATTAGAAATGACCTTACTTTGTCCATTTGGAGAATAATATGATTTTGTCCTCTCAGCACTTCCATAGTCATACACAACCGGAATTGCAGGTCCATTATCTGTGAGGCAGGCTCCAGCATTGTACATCACTGGGTATTTCTGAGAATTATACAAACATACACGAAGAGCAAACATAGTTAAACATCAGTTGTTAAACTGGTTTTTCTGCTGTCCAATGCAGGGCCCAGTTTGCAGCGCAATTTATTTATTATTTATTATGCTTACTTATATAGCGCCATCATATTCCACAGTGCTTTACAGACATTGTCAGTCACTGTCCCATATAGGGCTCACAATCTACATTACCTATCAGTATGTCTTTGGAGTGTGGGAGGAAACCAGAGCACCCGGAGGAAACCCACCCAAACACGAGGAGAACAGCGGAATGCACTCGGATGACACCCGGAATGATATCTTGGTGGCATTCGAGTACTTACCTCTATGGGGGATTCTGATGCATTCTGTTCGATGATACGGAGCAGAATAGGACCTGGTCTATGTGTATCAGAACGGAATGGACCATCGGATGTCCCCTCGGAGAAGCATCGGCCTGCAAACTATGTCGTCTGCCTTAGGCCTTAACCACACCTATACATCAGTAGATGCATCATAAATGTCTAAGGTAAGAAATCAGTGTTTTTCCTCTGTGTTTGTAATTCAAAAGCAGGAGTGAATGCCACACAAAATAAGGTATAATGGAAAGATATTCACTTATTCTGTGTTTTCTACCTGCTGCTGATTTTGCATAAAAACATTGATGCAAAACACCGACCTGTGGATAAGACCTTACTGTAAATTATTACAAATAGCTACCAGACTGAATACTCACATTGTATAGATAGAAGAGATTTCCACCTTCCTTGGAAAAGAAGCCTTTGTCTGTGCGGTATCTTAGTATAGCGGTATTCCTCCACTTAGTTAAAGGTGTCTTGTTGGGAACATGCCATAACCCCAAGTCTTTAGCAACAATATCATAATATCCTGGGTTCTAAAAGCAAATTTAAAAAGTACATATATAATGGTTTCATCAAGGATTTTTAAAATGGAATTTATATACAGAATAAATTATTTGCCAATACATTAAACATAAAATACTGTAATTATGCAATCCATGAGATAAACAATCTATCGATTGCTTGCTCAAGCCCTCTAGGGGTGTTAAAAGATGAAAAAAAGTATTCTTGAAAAACATCAAAAACGCAAAATATAAAAAATTCCAATCATCTCGTTTTCCCAATTTACATATAAAAATAAATAAAAATTAACAAACAAGGATCCAGACATCTGAAAATGAACAAACAATTAAATATAAAATACAAAAAATAAAAACCATTTATCCCAACACTGTAGCAAAAAAAAAAATTGAAATGCCTGAATCACTTTTCATCACAGCTTCATCTCTCCCAAAATTTAAGAAAATGTGATGAAAACGTCACACATTCCTAAAAATAATGCCAATAAAAACTACAACTTGTCCTACAAAAAGTTTAATATTTCTTTAAGGTATTAAAAGATAGTAAAAATTATATAAATTTGATATATTTTTTACTGCTGAGTGAGAACTGTAAAAAATACTTATAAATACTTAATAATAAGTACAAATAAGTAATTCATATTTATATAATACTTTAAAGGGATTGTCAGCACTAATAAAATTTTAGAATAGAGACAAAATGAGTTTAAAAAAAAAAAATCACCACACCAGTAATTAGAGAGCGTTAGTTATTTTCTTTACTCAATAAAAACCATTGAAAGTAAATTGTCTTACAAACTACAGACCAAACTGTAAATTGGGTAAAATTATTATGGATGGTAAAAACCTTATAATCATCACTGGTAGCTCCATCAGGTTGTCCAAATGTGGCATAGTTAGCCCAATTGTCATCTCCCTTTGGGTTGTTGATGTTGTTTCCTGTTTGGCTGCTCCAGCGATCTCCCACTGTACATTTACTATTCATGTTATTTTCATGGATACTGGCCACCAACGTCCAACCTCCACCATTTGTTGTCATGTCACAGTAGGTCTGATACAACAATCCATCTTTGGTGGTGAGTGTGTATATTCCATCTAGATGACAGTATAACTGGGTCACATACTGTTTGGCTTATATATAAGTATAGCATATACAAAACAACAGGTTTTGTTAGGTGATCGTGATTTACAGTGATTAGTACCAACTAAAAATGGTCCAAGAGTAGACAGATTATTGGCATCAAACTAACTGAGGTGGATTGTTAATAAAACAGTCAATACAATGTACACGTGGGTATTTTTGTGAGTGTTTGCACGTTTTTCTCACCATCAGCATATTCATATGTGCTCTTGATTTCCATACAGCTCCTGTATTCATTGTTTGGTCCACCATTAGGATGACTGTAATTTAATGGATTGATAATTTCATTTTCCTTATCCCAGCATGCCAACAGGTTCTGGATGTTTTGTTTTATTTCAGCTACAGAAAACTTCCCTAAGAACACAGAAACATAGATGTGTCCACCCTTAAATGAGCTTGAACTGGTTAAGGATTCCACATTTCATTAAATCAGTTCAATACAATATTGAGACATGCTACAACACCCTTGACAGGTTGCAGTTCACAACAAAATTACTCGATGACTGCACAAAGACACATATAGCATATCTCTTTGGAACACAATATCACAAAATAATGTAATTGTAAGGGTCTTGCCAATCGTAGCAACCCTGACACTAGTGCAGCGGTCTGGGAGGAAGGACAGAGACAAGTGAGCCCTAATCTCATCCCAGCCACTGTCCCTTCCTATTGCCTCAGTTACCCTAAACGGTAAAAGGACAACCAGAAGACAAGCCCTATACTGGGTAAGTGACACAGAGAACAGGACAAGACAAAAACAACACAGAAGCAGAGTGAGCAAGCCAAGGGGTCAGTAACAAACGAGCAAAGCAGTACAAAATCGAAATCCAAGAGAATAGTCAAAAGGCAAGCCAGAGGTCAGAGAAATAGTACAGTCAATATCAAGGGCACAAAGAGAGCAGGCAAAGTCAGAGCAATAACCAGCCCCTGTGTGAGACCTGACAACCTGTTTATAGAAAGTCTGGGACCAGCCCCCAGACCTGATAGGTACACAGGCTGTCAATCACACAGGCCAGGAAGAGATTAACTCTATACTGTCCAGAGAGAAATTTTCAGACCACGGGTGGGGCCGGAAATCCATTACACTGACTAGGACCATGTTCAGACTGAGCAGAAAGAAACTTACACAAAGAACTAAACTGAACACGCCTCCTTCGCCACAGCGTGCGAGCGGAGGGCGGCGCCGAGACCCGAAACGGCAGAGACGTTACAGTAATATTGAAAAGCTAGTTATCTCATAACACATGTATCGCAGTATATCCAGCCTAGAGGAGAAGGAAGGATACATCTGTATGTATGCTACATCATGCACAAGTAATGACTTTTCATAATTATACATTTGTTCTCAAGTAAACATCAGTATAGTAGATTTGCATAGGCTCCACAGTGGATGTGCCTGGGGCAGTGCAGGGATTATTAATACTGGCGAAGTGGTCTTGATAAATCCCCCTGTGACTTTTGGTAATCCTAGCACATCCATGTATTACTTGGACAGTCCATTCATATTAACAACTTCCTATAACTCTATAACTCTCAAAGCAGTTATATGTGTGTACATGAGGAGTAACACTATTTCTGGCCATTATATCTCTTATATATATAAAAATGAGTTCCTGTCTGTCTGTCTGTCTGTCTGTCTGTTCTTTATGCACGACCAAACGACTGGACCGATCCTCACCAAATTTGGCACACATGTACATCAGGTGTCCAGGAATATTATAGACTGGGTCTCAGCTCTCTTGGACGTACCGTTCCTGAGGTACAGTATTCCCAAAAAATGACCAGCATTAGTCTATACAAGCCTGCAAGTCTTTCACTCATATTCCAACTGCCATACACACGGTCACATGTCCCTTATCAGCCAATAACAGCTCGCAGGCGCTTACTCTCCTCAGGCACACAGGTTTCCATAGCAACCAAGCTATGTATGACCTGTATTAGTGAATAGCAGTTCACAGGACCTTAAATATTCAGTCATATCACGTGTATCAGCCAATATAAGTTCACATTTAATTTACCAGGTTTCCATAACAACACAGCCATAAATAGACTGTACCTATACTGGACTCTGTGGCGTAACTAGCAATGGCAGGGCCCCAAGGCGAACATTTGACATGGGACCCCCCCCCCCCCCGGCAACCCCCCCCACGCACAAACTGCATTTCTGCACACACTATTATGCCCCATAGTGGCCCCTGCATACACTATTAGGCCCCATAGTGACCCCTGCACACACTATTATGCCCCATAGTGGCCCCTGCATACACTATTAGGCCCCATAGTGGCCCTTGCACACAGTATTCTGCCCCATAGTGGCCCCTGCACACAGTATCATAGTGGCTCCTTCATATAGTATTATGCGCGCTTCCAGCTACTTCTTCAATGTTGGACCAGAAGTCACGTGAGCCAGGCATGTATCGCAACGCATAATGACGTCGGACTGGCCCACCGACATCTGGGACGCCCGAAGCCTGCTGAAAAGACACCAGAGTATAATGATAGCAGTGTTTGTGGGGTTCACGGCCCGCAGGCCTTACTTACCAATCCCCGCTCCTGCACACAGCCGCCTCTGCAGAAGGTGAAGTGCAGGCGGCCGTGAGTAGGAGTGGGGATAGGTAAGTAAATAGGCCCCGTTACCTGCTGGTGTTAAAAAAAAAAAAACATCAGAGGCCCGCCGGGTCCCCTAATGTCCCGGGCCCTGTGGCAGCTGCTACCACTGCTAAACCGGTATTTATGCCACTGACTGGACTGCCATACTGGATTTCAGCATTCTTATAAATTGAAACGTTTTTTAAACTACTCATGTCCCCTGCAGCAAAACGCATGGCTGCTGCTCGAGCTAATGAAAACTCTCAGCAGACCCAAGCCTGTCTCCAATCTGATAAGGTATGTTACAGACAACAGCGAGCTGCTGAAACTCCCCAGCAGACCCAAGCCCGTCTCCAATCTGACAAAGCATTGTCAGCCACATGCACACAGCTGCACTCCAGGTTTCAATAACAACCCAGCCATTTTTCTTCACTGCTGTAGGTCAGCTTTAAAGGGGCAGGGCGCTGTGGATGACACTGTTACACAAGGTCACATACACACAGCTTTACTCCAGGTTTTCCATAACAACCGATCGCAGATTTTTCACTGATATCCAAACTGAGATGCACATGATCACATGACACTTATGGACCAATGGAAAATCGCAGGTTCAGTCTTGACATACACACAGCTTTACACCAGGTTTCCATAGCAACCAAGCTATTTATGTCCTGCATGAGTCAATAGCAGTTTGCAGGTTCTTAAATATTCAGTCATATGACGTGTATTAGCCAATATAAGTTCACATTTCATTTACCAGGTTTCCATAGCAACACAGCCATAAATAGACTATACCTATACTAGACTGCCATACTGGATGTCAAGTGCAAAACTGGCCAATTCTTATGGAGTCACTACACAAACAAAAAATGAAATATACCCGTGCGAAGCCGGGTCCTTCCTCTAGTCACTTATATTTTGCATTATTAAGCAGTATCCCCCTCTTTATGATATATCTGTTGTTTTAATTCCTCTCTAAACTGGTGGGTGAAGACTAGTTGCTATAAACTGCACACACTAGATAGAAGAGAAGCTGCTCTATAACTGTCCCTTTCTCACAGAAATAGCCCCAGGATCATGCAGGACATATAGAAAACTACTGGCCTGTAATGATGTGACTAAAGTACTTTGGTTGTGATAGAATGTTTCTATTCATCTGTAGCATCTCCTGCTTTTCTTACTCACTCCTCCCCCTCCCCTCTTCATAGACTGCTATATATTTCAACGGGGCAGTGCTGCAGTAACTACATACGCCCCTACATTTTGTATGGGGAGTAAGGAGTGCGGCAATCCCATGTTCCCTCATACCTGTGATCTGCGGGGGTCCCGGCTGTCGAACCCCTGAAGATGTAATATGGCCACTAGAGATGAGCGAATTTTGCAAAAATTCGATTCGACCGATTCTCCGAAGTTTCCAAAACAATTCGATTCGATCTGAATTAATTTGCAGCGAATCGTGTTAACCCCTTCCTTACATCCTCCCTAATAGTAAGGCGCTTCCGGGAAGGACTTCCCGAAAACCACGGCAGAAGCATGGTGTGCACACAGAAGAAGGTACACCTGTATGTACAGTGGGAAAAAAAAGTATTTACTCAGCCACCAATTGTGCAAGTTCTCCCACTTAAAAACATGAGAGAGGCCTGTAATTGACATCATAGGTAGACCTCAACTATGAGAGACAATATGAGAAAACAAATCCAGAAGATCACATTGTCTGATTTTTAAAGAATTTATTTGCAAATTATGGTGGAAAATAAGTATTTGGTCAATAACAAAAGTTCATCTCAATACTTTGTTATATATCCTTTGGTGGCAATGACAGAGGTCAAAGGTTTTCTGTAGGTCTTCACAAGGTTGGCACACACTGTTGCTGGTATGTTGGCCCATTCCTCCATGCAGATCTCCTCTAGAGCAGGGATGTTTTGGGGCTGTCGCTGGGCAACACGGACTTTCAACTCCCTCCAAAGGTTTTCTATGGGGTATCTGGAGACTGGCTAGGCCACTCCAGGACCTTGAAATGCTTCTTACGAAGCCACTCCTTCGTTGCCCTGGTGGTGTGCTTGGGATCATTGTCATGCTGAAAGACCCAGCCATGTTTCTTCTTCAATGCCCTTGCTGATGGAAGGAGGTTTGCACTCAAAATCTCATGATACATGGCCCCATTCATTCTTTCATGCCACCCCCATGCTTCACAATAGGTATGGTGTTCTTTGGATGCAACTCAGCATTCACTCTCCTCCAAACACCACGAGTTGTATTTCTACCAAACAGTTCTACTTTGGTTTCATCTGACCATATGACATTCTCCCAATACTCTTCTGGAACATCCAAATGCTCTCTAGCAAACGTCAGACAGGCCCGGATATGTACTGGCTTAAGCAGGGGGACACGTCTGGCACTGCAGGATCTGAGTCCCTGGCGGTGTAGTGTGTTACTGACGGTAGCCTTTGTTATGTTAGTCCCAGCTTTCTGCAGGTCATTCACTAGGTCCCCCCCGTGTGGTTCTGAGATTTTTGCTCACCGTTTTTGTGATCATTTTGACCCCACGGGGTGAGATCTTGCGTGGAGCCCCTGATGGAGGGAGATTATCAGTGGTCTTGTATGTCTTCCATTTTCTAATTATTGCTCCCACAGTTGATTTCTTCACACCAAGCTGCTTGCCTATTGCAGATTCAGTCTTCCCAGCCTGGTGCAGGTCTACAATTTTGTTTCTGGTGTCCTTCCACAGCTCTTTGGTCTTCACCATAGTGGAGTTTGGAGTGTGACTGTTTGAGGTTATGGACAGGTATCTTTTATACTGATATCAATGTCAAACAGGAGCCATTACTATAGGTAATGAGTGGAGGACAGAGGAGCCTCTTAAAGAAGAAGTTACAGGTCTGTGAGAGCCAGAAATCTTGCTTGTTTGTTATTATTGACCTAATACTTATTTTCCACCATAATTTGCAAATAAATTCTTAAAAAAATCAGACAGTGTGATTTTCTAGATATGTTTTCTCATTTTGTCTCTCATAGTTGAGGTCTACCTATGATGACAATTACAGGCCGGCCTCATCTTTTTAAGTGGGAAAACTTGCACAATTGGTGGCTGACTAAATACTTTTTTTTCCCACTGTAGGTTACAGTCAGATTTGGACAGACTGAGTGTTTGGGCATCCACATGGCAAATTAGGTTCAATGTGGATAAATGTAAAGTTATGCATCTGGGTAAAAATAATCCACAAACAATGTATGTCCTAGGAGGAGTAAAGCTGAGTCACTGGTGGAGAAGGACCTGGGTGTACTTGTAGATCATAGATTAAATAACAGCATGCAATGTCAGTCATCTGCTTCTAAGGCCAGCAGGATATTGTCATGTATTAAAAGAGGTATGAACTCGTGGGACAGGGATGTAATATTACCACTTTAAAAGTCATCTGCCCCATCTGGAATATGCTGTTCAGTTCAGGGCACCAGTACATAGGATGTCCTAGAGTTGGAAAAGGTTCAATGGTGGGACACAAAACTGATAAGGAGCCCAGAGGACCTCAGTTATGAGGAGAGACTAAAGAGGTTAAATCTGTTTAGTCTGGAGAAGAGGCGTTTAAGGGGAGATATGGTAAACCTGTATAAATATATAAATGGCTCATACAAGAAATATGGGGAAAAGCTGTTCCATGTAAAATCTCTTCAAAAGACAAGGGGACAATCCATCCTTCTGGAGAAAAAAAGGTTTAATCTCAAGAGCCGACAAGGCTTCTTCCCTGTAAGGACTGTGAATCTTTGGAATAACCTTCCCCAGGAGCTGGTCACAGCAGCAGTAGCTGGCAGCTCCAAAAAAGAATTAGATGCCTTTATACAGCAAAAAAGCATTGATGCTTATGGAAATGTACTGTATAGACTTTCAGGACATTTCCCATCCCCTGGTTGAACTTGAAGGAAATATGTAACTATGTTACTATGTAACTATATAACTACCACTATATAACCTCCACAAGCTTAACTTCAAAAACGTATATTCTTAAAAAAAACCCCTATTTTTATAGACAATCAAAGAATTTACAGGAGATTTTACAATAGAATACCCTGTGATCTGCTTATTTGTTGGACCTTTCTTAAAAGGATGAGTCACTACATACTCTGAGACTGTGGTTGTAGATACCCTGTTTAATGACACACTCTAGTGACAAGGGAAATGGTAAATCTGTCCATACATTTCCAGGAGGAATAACAGAGGCTACATGCATGCAAGTAAAAAGTGTATACTGTGCATTTTCTGTACCAAAGCCCATGACAATTCTGCCTCATATCTACATGCAGATTTTACCATGGAATTGCTAATTTCATCTGATAAAGAAAATCTTATCCTCTTAATTGCTACTATATTACTCTGCAGATTTTAGGCATGAAAATCCAGGTCAGAAATGTGTCCACAATCCACAATATGAGTATGTAGCCTTAAGTAGCAATAACACAATTTTATTGTTGATTATCCTGCTAAACTATTAATCTGTATTATGGTGTATTAATTCGTATATAATGAATTGCATTTAATTTTGTTTGATTTTTGTAATTTCACCATAAAAACTATATAGCTGACATTTTATGCTCTATATAGGTTACATTGTTTTATTTCAATTTATTTGACTTATTTTAATATGTAAAAGTACTCACCACATTTGTCACAGGTCACTCCAAGTGCAAGCGCAAAAGAGAAGATTACGAGGGTGTGCGCCAACATTTTCTCGGATGAGTTTATACTGAAACTAACATAAATAATAAAATAAATAAAATAATAATATAATATATAATATAATAATAAAATAAATAATAAGTAATATATATTATTCTACACACTGATTAGGTAAACTATCAGTATTTGTATAACTAACGCATTGTGATCCCAGGCTCTTGTGATGGTACGTAGATTAAGAAAGACAAGTTGCACAGGATACTCTATGGTCAGCGTCTGCCCCTGAGTTGTGCAACTGCAGAATCTCTGTTTCAAGAGGATGAAGGATTGTCAGCATAAGTATACTTGATACACATAAAAAAACCTTCCAACATTAAAAGCAAATGGTGGCATATTTTAAGTTCTGCCTTATTTTCTCAGAAATGCCACAAACATCCAGATAGACAAAATTTATACAAATTATCATAGGGTTGTCTTCCCACTATAGACACTTATCCGCTGTTGATAGGATAAGGTGTAAGTGTCTGTCTTAGCAGTGGTGGTTCAGTTGGTGGGGTCCCATGGATCTTGATAAAGTGGATCCAGTGTCTCCCCTGATGAATGGAGCAACAGTCAGTTGTGCATTCTCTTGATCACTGGGGGTCCCAGAGTCACATACTATAGACAGGGTATGCAGGATTGAGTAGAAGGGAGAAGTATAAAGACCTTACTATATATTTCCCATTCCTTTTGTAGCCACTCCTGGGACTGGGTCAAAAAAATTCAACAAAATCTGCAACAAAAAAAATCAGCTTTTCCGCACTGTGGGGCCTTAGCCTTAAGGTGTAGTAAAGTAGACATGGAGCCTTGGTTTGCTGAAGCTGTATGTGCAAATATAGCAAAACCAAGTTATGTCTGAAATGTTAATATTTTGTAAATGTTAAGCTTTAGAATAAATATTGTACTTCAAAAAAGTATTCATTTATAATTGCAGTGCTTTACATTTACTTTTAGGAAAATTCACTATTTACCTATCTTATTTATTTAGTTGCAAGATCTCTAAAAGCATAAAATAATAGATCATGAAACATAAAATGTCTTTGCACAAATTTTTCTGCAGCTAAGATATGATGCATTCCAGGGTTGAAACCTAACCTATGTCACAAAACAGTTACAAGAGTCATAGCACTGCAAATAAAGGCTAATGCAGCTATACATGGAAACATTGCCAACATTTCCAAATTTACAAGTATAACCCAATTACAAAGTGAAAGCACTGAATGAGCACCCCATGCAAAAGGTCCATCTTACCAGCTAATATGTTATTGCAGTATAGCAGGTTTCCTTTCCATTTGTGAATGTGCCGATATTTATAGTACCACTTACTTCCAGCGAAGTGCTCTACCATGCAAATTCTCCATGGGAAATTTCCGTGTAGGCCGAGGCACAAATTTTGTGGTTGCCGTCAATACAAGGAAGATAATATTTACCTTTTAGTTGTCTATTTGTCAGGAATGTAATGTACACAGCAATTTAATATTACATTATTGAAATTGTGTTATATTGTATCTACCATGCTTTAATATTATAGCATGTTGGGAATCTGTTAATGATTTTATACATCTAACACTGGCTATACAATACGATCTTACCCTGAGCCTGGTACTTTGAAAACTATGGGGCAGATTTATTAATCTTGTCTACGATTTAGACTACGCAGTCTAAAAATGTGTCTAATGTGGTTAATTCTGGATGATAACTCTGGTTCATCTCTACCAGTTCTGTCTAGTCTGAGTTTAATTTGCACCAAAATATTGGTGCAATTCTGGTACATGGGCACATTTAAAGTCATATCCCTTTCCAGATAAGTCACGCTCCCTACTTGTATCTAAAAACACATAATATGTGGTGCAAGGCATGTCTATCAATTTCTGCTGTGAGTTAAACCTGGCACAATTAGCTAGGTAAATGTGTTCCTATATGTTTGCTGTAGGACTTTAGAATACAACTTAGTTTTGTGGAATCGGGGAGCCTATCACTATTTCATTCTGCCTGGGTTAGGGGTTTTTGGATCTTAAAAAATTTAGTCTAAATTATTTAAATGCAGTATGATTTATCACATATTAATATAAGTGGTGACTCTACAAGCAAGCCTCACATGCAGTCACATTTCACTCCTGGTGTGTATTTCCTTCTCGTGTGACATCTCACACTCTTAACAAGCGTGTTAATTCTACAAATCCCTGTTACGCAGTCACACATACAAGTCACACATCATATGTCTGTCTGTTTCTGGAGAGGACACTTTCACATACTAGGCAGAAGATCATGCAGTGCCAATTAATAGCAAAGGTGTAAGAAACCTAAAGAAAAATAGGAGAAGAAAAAGCGCCTCATGTGCAGTTACATTACATGAGGTAGGTCATTTATTAGAAGTTTCAGTTTGGACTGCTCTCACCTGGCAGTCATAGCTCTTGTATATGCATGTAAGGGATGAACATTCAGGGAACCGCTGGCCGCATCCCTTCCTGGTTGGTGTAACTGTCTCTCAGTGTAGAAAACCCAAAGTTAGAGAAAGAAATTGGATGTTCTTTTTGGTTCTGGGAGATTGAAGGGATCTTCAGGAATATATGACCATAAAGGTAAAGTAATATTCACATCAAGTCATGGCAACTGGGTGTAAGGGGTGAGGCTAGTTTCTTCTCTCTAGCTGTTCCTACTATGCTGTTCGTACTATACTAGCTGTTCCTACTATAGAGTTCCTGGCAGGCGGGTTGTGGCGGGACCCACGGAATGAAAACTGGGTAAATCATGGAATTGAATCCTTTGCCCCTTAAAAGTATTAAAATAGAATAAAAAATTAATTGTGCAACACTGGTGCCCACTATATAGTTTTTGTGAATAACAAAAGGAAAAAAATATATATGTCTCCAATATGGCAGCCTTCATTGTGGATTCAATATAAATAGCTTTAACTTAAATACATAAAAAAACACTTGGCTTTCTCTTCTAGAGATTTACATATACAGTGGGGAAAAAAGTATTTAGTCAGCCACCAATTGTGCAAGTTCTCCCACTTAAAAAGATGAGGCCAGCCTGTAGTTGTCATCATAGGTAGACCTCAACTATGAGAGACAAAATGAGAAAACAAATCCAGAAAATCACATTGATTTTTTAAAAATTTATTTGCAAATTATGGTGGAAAATAAGTATTTGGTCACCTACAAACAAGCAAGATTTCTGGCTCTCACAGACCTGTAACTTCTTCTTTAAGAGGCTCCTCTGTCCTCCACTCATTACCTGTAGTAATGGCTCCTGTTTGACATTGTTATCAGTATAAAAGACACCTGTCCACAACCTCAAACAGTCACACTCCAAACTCCACTATGGTGAAGACCAAAGAGCTGTGGAAGGACACCAGAAACAAAATTGTAGACCTGCACCAGGCTGGGAAGACTGAATCTGCAATAGGCAAGCAGCTTGGTGTGAAGAAATCAACTGTGGGAGCAATAATTCTCCCTAGTTCCCCGTATTGACTCCCCGCCCTAACAAAGGCAGTACCAAACTGTACCTTTAACTGTCCCTATTAGTCCCTACGCATTTCATGGCACGTCCTGCGCCAATCCTCAGTAGACTTTAGCTATCACACTATCTAAAAAAGTGCTTCACGGGTACAAAATAATAAACCAGAGAACCCACAGTGGTGGGACTATTCCTCACTAGTTTAAACATAGAATGGCAGTGGCCAGCGAATGTGCATCTTAGGGTAATTTAAATACACATGCCGCCCTCCTAATCAGGTCCAAATCACTACAGCTGCTTGAAACAACGCTGTCAGAGGGGAGACATGTGTATACAGTCCCCTGTGCTATTTGATTCAGGTGACCCTAATCTATTTATCTGGAGGCTAGGTTGATGTACTGGGCTCTTTTGACAGATTCCCATTAAATGGTCATGAGTCTATTTGGCTATAATAAAATTTAATTTAATAAAATTTTTATTTTCCATTGGACCCCAACATATCCTAGACAGACACTCACAACATACACATGTGGACAAAATTGTTGGTACCCCTCGTTTAATGAAAGAAAAACCCACAATGGTCACAGAAATAACTTGAATCTGATAAAAGTAATAATATATAAAAATTCTATGAAAATTAACAAATGAAAGCCAGACATTGCTTTTCAACCATGCTTCAACAGAATTTTTAAAAAAAGAAAACTCATGAAACAGGCCTGGACAGAAATGATGGTTCCCTTAACTTAATATTTTGTTGCACAACCTTTTGAGGCAATCACTGCAATCAAACGTTTCTTGTAACTGTCAATGAGACTTTTGTACCTCTCCACAGGTATTTTGGCCCCCTCCTCATGAGCAAACTGCTCCAGTTGTCTCAGGTTTGAAGGGTGCCTTTTCCAGACGGCATGTTTCAGCTCCTTCCAAAGATGCTCTATAGGATTTAGGTCAGGGCTCATAGAAGGCCACTTCAGAATAGTCCAATGTTTTCCTCTTAGCTATTCTTGGGTGTTTTTAGCTGTGTGTTTTGGGTCATTATCCTGTTGCAAGACCCATGACCTGTGACTGAGACCAAGCCTTCTGACACTGGGCTGCACATTTCTCTCTAGAATCCCTTGATAGTCTTGAGATTTCATTGTACCCTGCACAGATTCAAGGCACCCTGTGCCAGAAGCAGCAAAGCAGCCCCAGAACATAACAGAGCCTCCTCCATGTTTCACAGTAGGGACAGTGTTCTTTTCAAGATATGCTTCATTTTTCCATCTGTTAACATAGATCTGATGTGCCTTGCCAAAAATCTCGATTTTTGTCTCATCTGTCCATAGGACATTCTCCCAGAAGCTTTGTGGCTTGTCAACATGTAGTTTGGCAAATTACTTTTGTTAAATTCAAGTTATTTTTGTGACCATTGTGGGTTTTTCTTTCATTAAACGAGGGGTACCAACAATTTTGTCTACGTGTGTATATCATAAGATGCAATGGTAAACATTTATCACATTATAAATATCTGGTACCAACATATTTTTCCTAAAAAATTGACAAATTGCCCCTACTCTTTTATTACTATGCTGTATATAATATTTCTGTACATGTAAAACTATTAAATTATGTACAAGATTAAGGCTACGTTCACAATGCCATTGTTCTGTCCTTGTCCTGATCTGTCATAGGATCAGAACAATGGACTGAAACACTGACAGAATGATGGATGCAGACCATGAATTTTCCCTTTGCATCCGTGATTATTCACTTTAATGTTAAAACAAAGATGGAGCGTTCTACCGTTGTGTTAGTGTATTTTTCAGCCTGCAGGGCATTATCTTCCGTTTAAAACAATAACAAACAAGACGTCTTTGTTTTAGCGTGATGAAGATGGATGCAAATGGAAGTAGTGCCATCAACACCCATAATTCTGTTAACGTTTCAGTTTGTTGTTCTGATCCCATGATGAATTAGTACACTTGACAGAACAACATCAGTGTGAATGTAGCATTAGATAGCTTTCAATAAATAAGGTAGAGAAATTGTATTAAAGAGTTAATAAAGGGTATGATGAATACCCCTTTTTTTGTATCTGTATTTAGAAAGGAAACATCATTCGCAAGAAATCTGAATATCTAATACAAGCAGACAATGTTGATTTTTCCCAAAGTACAGTTAATGTCAAACATGAGGAAATTTAGTTCCTAGACCAGGTAACAGGCACTTATGAGTCTGAAGTGTTTAACTAAAGAAAGCAATGCTGCATTCTGAGAAATAGAGTGGGAGTTCTCCCCTCTCTAAACTCACAGACTCTGATCTTGCCGTAGTAAGGGATGGAAATCATAAGAATGGGGATCCTGGAGTGCCCTATGTGAATAGAGAGGTAGCGCACTTGCACAGATACTGTTCCATTGACTTGTTTGGGACTTTGCATATGCGTTATTAGTGAAAAAAGCTTTAAGGAGTCTACCACCACCAATACTGCTTTCAAAAAACTTATACAGAGTTGTAGGGCTGGTTCATGACATAGTTAACAAACCTTTCTTGTGTCAAAGTACAATCCTGATGCTGAGAAACTCAACTTATTCCTAACACAACTGAGCTGTTTGGTGCTCGGGATGGGAACACAACTGCTGGAGTACCTGGAGACTTGTGGGTCTCGGTTTTGAGGGCTGCAGAAAGGAATACACATGGCACTCCTACTAATCTGGTGCCAGGATAGGATCCCACACTTTATCAATGCAAAAAACAAAAACCGGTACTCAGAAATACATGCAATGTGGTTAAAATGTCAAACAAAAATTTGAAAAAATATAGGGAAATTACATATATGCTCAAACAACGATCCCTTTCCCTGCCAGAGTTTCCACAAAATTATGAGGAGGTGAATGTCTTGTCAAAATTAGGCACATCCTCTGCGTCCATGCACCTAAATAGAAATCTATGCCAGAATCCACCAGACAACCTTGCCACTCGCCATGCACACAGGACTTTTTCAGCTGCCGATTTCAGGTGCACACTGCAACAGAGTCTCCAACACAGATGTGAGTGTATACTTTATTTATTTAGCTTACTTACATAGTGCCAACATGTTCCACAGCATTTTACATATATTGCCATCATTCAGTATCCCAAGTAGGGCTCACAATCTAAATTTCTAATCAGTACGTATTTGGAATGTGGTTAGAAATCCATACAAATATGGGCAGAACATACAAGCACTTTGCAGATGTCGTCCTTGGCTGGATTTGAACCAAGGACTCCAATGCTGCAAGGCAATAGTGCTAACCATTGAGTACTGGATCGCCCTGGATAGACCATTGCTAAAAAGCCAATTCTTCTCTTCCTCCCAAAGGGAGGCAAAATTGGCATATTATCAGGATAGCCTGTATACCCAGCTTGCCAAAGCTTTAGGGAGGTCACTTTGTAACTTCATACTTCTCAATAAGGGTTTTTTTTCCCCCCTAGGATTAGTCTGACTGCCATTGAACAGCCTTGAAAATATCCTTCTGGGGGTCGGCTTTCCTATATTGAGCAAATTTAATTTACTATCATGCACTTCTGAGAAAGGGGAGGGGTTGGTTTATGACTAGGGGTGATATATTACATGTGTAACACACGTTTAAGTCCATTGGCCATGCACACCTTTACTTGCTGTTAAGTTTTCTAGTATGAGAGATTATTGAACTCATTATCTTTTAGATTATATTAATAAATATAATATTTTAGACATACTCTTTTGAGAAGTGACACTTTCTACAGGTTTTCCATTATATTTATGAGTATTGGGATAGCATATGATATATTGTTTATTACTATATAAATTTGGTATCACTGTGTTCGTACTGACCCGAAGAATACAGATAACATGTCATTTTTACCACACAGTGAACGCTGTAAAAATTAAACCCATATGAAATTGGTGCAAATGCAGTTTTTCTCCAATTGCACCTCATTCTGAATTCTTTTCCAGCTTGCCAGTACATATTGAATGGTACTATTACAAAGTACAATTTGTTTCGCAAACAATAAGCCATCATGTGACTCTCTGAACTGAAAAATGAAAAAGTTATGGCTCTTGGAATGGGGAGAGGGAAAAACGAAAATGCAAAAACTAAAAATGGCTGGGTCCTTAAGGCGTTAATGAAGATTAATATCTTAAGGAGGTACATGCGCACTAAAATTAAAGTTGTGTTATGTTTCTGAAACTGATAATATTCTTATTTGAATTATTAGATGTATTATAACAGAATGGCACATTGTACTCCATTCCCAGAGAACCCCTTTAAGAACAAATTCAAACATTCTGACACTTATAATGCTTATAGAAGACTGTTAATTGCAATGAATATTTTTATTAATAATATTTTATTAATATTTAATATTTTTTATTACTTTACAGATTACGTTCCTGCAATCTACAATCATGTATATCATATTTATTTCACTTTTTGCTGTAGCTTCTATTGGTAGTATTAACATTTCTGACAATGTTAGAATATTTAAAGATGACTTTTAAATGTAGTTAATATTTTTCTTCTTTATGTAAGTCTTGTTATTCACTACAATAATGTATATTATATTATTATATTCACGATAGAAGAGGAGAACGGCGAATTCCATTATTTCCTTGCTGGAGCTCCATCTATGTGTTCCATAGCCATCTGCGTCAAAGGCAGCAAAGTCTCCGCACTGGTAGGGGTTTGCTTCTGGGATGTAGCCTCCTCCTCCAATGCACTGCTGCAAATATAACAAGTACAAATAAAGAAGTAGTTATTTCATTTATTGTCCGTGTTACCTGTGTAGTAGCATTAACTGTATAATGATGATTGTTTCTAACTTCTAAAAACTAAATTCAGTGAAATTAAAGTGGCACAAGCCTTCAAATTGTACCCACATTATTAAAGTTTTTAGTGAATGTGGTATACAGTATTTGGGTTATTATTAGAGATGGGCAAAATAACTCAAACCGAGCTGATTCAACCCATACAGTATGTGAGTCCAGATGGTTCCACCACACAATGAACTATGAATAATGGACTGTTAGTAGATGTCCAAAGACAGTAACACAGTGTTACTGCAATTGCATTTCCTCAGCCTTTTCTTTTGACAACCAGAGAAGACACTGCAGCCGGCTCAGCGTACCAGGAATCTCTCGTATGCCCAAAGGAACAAAAGGAGGGAGGCAAGACTGAGCACACATGTCCACTTTGGCACATTCACTGAGGTTGATACAGAAAAGTAACTCAACAGAGACAGAAGGTGGTGCTATAAGGTGGGGTTATAAGCTTCTTTTAATAAGTGTAAATCTAAAAATAATTTTGGACTGGAATAACTAAATATTCTTAGTGGACAATCCCTAAGAACTTCAGGAATTCTACAGTCGATTTTCTACAGAAGATGTTTTTATGAAAATGATAAAATTCTTACTATAATTATTAGTTGTAGTATAAATTGTTTATATCAGAAAAACACACATTCTATTATCAATACTGTAATATAATTGCCAGTAATTTCCAAGTGGTGGAAATGCTGTTTAAGCAATTTCCAAATATGCTGCAGGAAACTGGCACATCAAAGACAGCAACAAAACAAGCTACCTACAACCCAACATCACTCATCAGCCTTTGCAGATCAGGACCCAGATTACAACCCAAAACTGGTAATAATGCCCTCCTGTGGCCCCCAGGGCAAGTAAATGATGCCCCTCAAGTAGCCTCCAGACTAATAATAATGTCATCTAGTAGCCCCCAGATAAGTTATATTAATGTCCTCCTAGTGGCCCCCAGACAATTAGTAATGTTCTCCAGTAACCTCCAAACAAGTAATAATAATGTCCCCCAGTGGCGCCCAGGCAAGTCATAATGTCCCCCAGTATTTTTTTTTTTTAATTCATTTTTTTTTTTTTTTTTAATTATTTTTCTTTTACATAGATATTACTTTGTGGTTTGTCTCACTTAACCGCCTTGGACTTTACAGTGCTTTAGACACCATTGGTGTCGGCTACCTCTGGTCGGATATGACCCTATGAACAAGCTTTATCCAGCCTTATCCTTGGGATTGCAAACAACAGGTCGATTGAAAACAGCTTTTCTCTGGGACAAGGACTCCTCTTTCAAGGAGATGAAATTCAGATCCCCTCTTTCTCTGTTGCATAATTTCCGTTTTTTGTTAACCAGGTTCATTATAATTATAATAAGAATGAGTCACTTACCTGTTGTTATCGGTTAGACATGAGTTTAGGCTGTGATTTCTTTACTGTATGGATTTGAATGTCTTATAGATAGATTTAGTCAGCGAACCATGCCATATATAGAATATTGGTACATACAAACCTCTAGAGAGATAATAGGACATACTGATTAGGAGAGAGAGGGTGTTTTTTTTTCCTTTTCTTTCTTTGCTGTAATTCTTTTATAGGACGTTTTTTGTTTATTGTCATTCTGATTTCCGTTTATGGCTAAATTATGTATTTGTATCCATTATGCTTGGAAGAAAATCAGAGTAACCATTATTATTTTGTATCTTGAAATCTTTGTCTTTATTGTGACGTTGTTTGGATTCAGTCCACAGTGCAGCATATGTTAGGCAGGTTTTAACAAACTGCGTGCTAATCAGCTTTTTCATTGGTATTACACTAATTTTAAGGACTTCATATTATTAAATGTACATTTTTCATTGTAAGTGGCCATAATACAGCGCAACATAGAGCTACTACGGAGGGTATGCACACCCCCGAGATCTCGCGAGGTCCTAGAACTAACGCGTATGCTCATTATGACATACAATGGCAATGGATAGCGAAAATAATAGCACATGCACAATTAACTTGTTAGAACGCCGCTATGGCCAATATAAATGGGCTGCACTGTGGCTGGACTAATCCACGATCTTGCGAGGAAGCCCGTTTGGCGGGCGATATGCGTGGGGCTATGTCTGTGGAAACTGGATGAGGGTAGAAATAATTGTCAGTCAGGTCTTTTCTATTGTTACTAACATCAATTGTCTATATTGTCTATACTTTAATATATATATTTTATAGATGGCACTTGTATAAATAGATTGAGGGGTGAGAATTGTAGGGTCAGCATATTATAGTATACACTTCACACACAGTATACACACTGCTTTATGGAAAGACGTTACCTATTATCATTATTTATACCTACCCTTTTCTCAGATTCCATTGTTCAGGTTTTTTCTTTTAATTGTTTTTAATGAATTTTGCCCAATAAACATTTGTTATATTTTTTGATAAATATTTGTGTTGAGTGTCTTTATATGTACCATGATATAGCTTTCTTCCTTTTTTTTTTTTGTTATATTAATAATTTAATTATCATGGCTAAGATGCACCCCACCGTTACATCAGTGGTGCCCATTGCTTGATTTATTACTATAATGTCCCCCAGTGACACCACACTGAAGTTGTACTATATAAATAAAAAACAAATAACACTTACCCAGCCTCATTCCCCGGGACCTGTTCTGCTTTTATCTGCACCTTGATTCAGCAGGTCTTCACCACACATCACTAGCCCCGGCCTTGTACCTTTCCCATTGCAGGCCGACTCCTACAATCTCCACCTTTTCCCATGGCAGCCTGGAGCCTTATGAAGGCTTCCAGGCCTGTCATAGTTATATTACTATTGAGGCTGGTTGTAGAACAGCCTCAATAGTAATGTAGCGAATCTTCCATAGACTGCATTACAGGTTCAAGACCCCTGGGGGGGGGCTAATAAAATATTTTAAAAAAAAATGAAAAATATAAAAAAAATTTCAAGTTCAAATCACCCCCCTTTCCCTAGAATACATTTAAAACAAAAAAATTACTGTGAAACACACACACATTAGGTATCCCTGTGTCTGAGAATGCCTGCTCTACAAACTTATAAAAATATTTTTCCTGTACAGTGAACGCTGTAACGGGAAAATAAAATTAATAAAATTTAATTACATAGTCTAGGACAATGTTCAGACTGAGCAACAAGAATCTTAAGCAGGGCTTTCCTAGACTCCCCTCTTACTATGGAGGAACTATCTGATGCCCTGGCTGATATGGCCAGGGGTAAATACCTGGCCCTGATGGTATACCAGTGGAGGTCTATGCGCAATATCAGGACCTGTTACTCTCTGTATTGTTGAAATGCTATCAGGATGCCTACTCAGCCCATGCACTGCCGGAGTCCTTTTATGATGCTACAATTATCCTTCTCCTCAAACCAGATAAGGACCCGCTGGAGTGTGGGTCATACAGACCCATCTCTTTTCTTAACATTGATTATAAACTGCTTGCAAAAATCCTAGTGAATAGACTGAACACTATTATTTTGGACTTGATTCATCCCGACCAAACAGGTTTTATGCCCGGCAAGTCCACTTCAGACAACCTTAGGAGGGTCCATGTGGTATCCCAAATTGTGGCTGCTCTCCATGAGGATTGGGCAATTGCCTCTTGAGATGCCACTAAGGCATTTGATGTCCCAAGGATGTGGGCGGGATGGCCCTGCCGGACATCTTTTTATACTACATTGCAGGGCAACTCTGCTATTTGAAGTCTTGGCTGTTAACTGGCCCCTACCTGGCCCGGAGGCCCACTTGGTGCATTATTTAGATATACCCACCTTATGGTCAGTATTGGAAAGTCCACATTTATATAAAGGCAAGCTACTGCCTCTCCACAAACTGGCAGGTCAGGTTTGGCAGCAGACCAAGCGGGTAGCATCTTACTCTGCTATTCCTACTAAGACTCCGCTCTGGGATAACCCTGGGCTGACGGAGCTTTTGGCTCTCCCAGAGGTGAAGTGCTGAGAGCGGTTTGGAGTTGTATCTCTGGGTGATTTATACGAATAGGTTGTATTTCGTTCTTTTGATTCCCTAAGTGTACTGTTTAACATTCCCCGCACACAGTTTTTCAGGTTTTTGCAATTTAGACATGCCATGACTACACAGTTTCCCCCCTCTGATGTGCTCATTTCTACTTATCCTCTAATAGGTGTACTACGGTCCCAGGGTCCTCGGGATCTCATCTCGAGCCTATATGTCCACCTCATACAGGCTAAAACATCTCATCTGGCTGCTCCCTCTTTGTTGAAATGGCGCACTCTGATTCCTGCCCTTACCGATGAGTCCTATTTAGAACTACAGGAATCAGCACAATTTATATCCCCATCAGTCAGCAATAGGTTGATTCAAGTATATATCATACACCAAAGTTATCTGACACCTGCACGGTTACATAAGATGGGACGACTACAACATCCGGGCTGCCTACGTTGTCCTGCAAAGTATTCAGATTTTTGGCATATGATATGGGAATGCCCTGTTATTAAAAGTTTCTGGACAGAGGTGGTAGATATACTATCAGAGGTCCTAGGTGTCCCTGTTCCACTCGCCCCAGAAGTTTTCCTGTTTGGTATCCTGGACGAGGAGCTATGGATACATCATACTCGTTTTATGCTAAGAGAATCTTTATTCTTAGCTAGAAAGGCCATAGCTCTAAGATGGACGGTTCCTCGCGCACCCCCTCACTCACAGTGGAGAAAGTTGGTGAACTTAGTTTTACCATATAACCAGCTGGTATACAAGGGTAGAGGATGGCCCACTAAATTTTAAAAGGTTTGGGGTCCCTGGTGTAACTCACCGCTAACCTTATACACAACCCCATCTTTTCGTACAGCCCTTGATGCATTTATGACTTGATTTGGTGCTCCTACGGTGCGTTCCCCTAAGGGATTTTCCTGTCTCCTGACCCTTGTGGTACCCTGGAATTCATTTTGGCCGCATAGGTTGGATTGAGTTGCTATACTTTCTGTCTGTTTCCTTTGTTCTCCTACAGGTTGGTTCAACTGGTCCTTCTGCCCACCTACTTCATGATTTTGGGACTATTCGTGCTTTTTATTTTCAGGTTTCACATGTTATGGACTCTGCAGCAACTGTTTTAATTGTTTCCTTTGTTAATTTTGTTAAATTTCTGTTATCTTTTTTACAGAATTTTATTGTACTTATCCTGCTACTTCCTTTGTACCTTTTCCTTGTGTTGTATGCCTTGTTGTACAAAGTTCAATAAAATGAGTTTAAAAAAGGTAAAAACATTTTTCCAATTTGTAAAGAACCTCTTAAATAGAAATCTGTCATTAGGAAAACCAATATCTACACAATCCACAGTATATTGTA
The DNA here is from genome assembly GCA_947044405.1 of Leptodactylus fallax. Taxonomy (NCBI): domain Eukaryota; kingdom Metazoa; phylum Chordata; class Amphibia; order Anura; family Leptodactylidae; genus Leptodactylus; species Leptodactylus fallax. The sequence continues at coordinate 4,916,578 of CAMRHE010000005.1, read as the reverse complement.
GAGAACATTATGCTGCGCACTATCATACCTTTAAATAGCCCAATAGATGCCCCATTCCTTTGAAAAAGCTGTTTTTAGAAATATGCAAATGAGGCACAAGTTCAATGGGGTGTGCCAGAGGTCCTGTGTTTCAAAACTGAATCCAGAGCCCTTGGAGGTTTTTGTACACCCATTTGCACTTGAGCCTTATTTGCATATTTCTAAAACTGACTGTTTTAAGGAAAACATGAATGTACTAAACTATCTAAAGGTATGATGGTACACAAAATAATGTCCCCTACAATGCACTGTGGCTGGTTTGATATTGCGTTTCCTGGTGACAGACTCCCATTCAGGACAATTTATGGTACTTACAATGCTATAGTTAACACTTTTATTGTAGCACTTTGAGGAATTTATTATTCCAAATCTTATTATGCACTACAATCATGTATATTATATTTCCTGCTATCTACAACCATTCATATTACATTTATTTCACTTTTTACTGTAGCTTCTATCTTTAGCTTTCTTTCATAAAGATGGCTATTAAGTTTATTTCATAGTTTTCTTTTGTTGTAAGTCTTGTTATGCACAAAAATAATGTATATTATATTAGCGATAGAAGAGGAGGATGGCTGACTCTGTTATTTCTTTGCTGGTACTCCATCCAGCATGTGTTCCATAACCATCCCAGTCAAAGGCAGCAAAATCTCCGCACTGTCTGGGGCTTGCTTCTGGGATGTAGCCTCCTCCAATGCAGTGCTGGAAATAAAGAAATTTCATTTATCGTGAGTGTTATCTGTGTGGTGGTAGTAACTGTATAATGATGCAGGGTATTGTTTATAAAAACTAACCTCATGGCAAGCAAAATGTTAGGAGTCAAGGTGGCAGATGCTTGCCTTCAAGTTTTTCCCACATTATCAAAGGTTATAGTGACTGTGGTATACAGTATATAGGTTATTATACTTACATGTTCTACATTACACCCTGTCACCTTCACTCCTGGACACAGAGCCAAAGAAGCTCTTTCATGATTAATAGCCCGGAACTGAACAAAACCAGGAACAAATTCTCCTGCAGACAGAGAAAATATTGTTAGCCTTGTACATATATTCCTGCAGATTGTCGTCAGATTACTATATAATCAGAAATGACCTACCTCGCCCATTTGGTGAATAATATGATGCTGTCTTCTCAGCACTTCCAAAGTCATACACAACCGGAATAGCTGGTCCATTATTTGAGAGACAGGCTCCAACATTGAACACCGCTGGGTATTTCTGAGAATATACAGACGCTTAGAAAGATCAAAGTTTAATAGTTACAGATCTTTTGTTAAACTGTTTTCCCCATCTTATACATTTACGGCATATCCACAGATGAGGGTTCTCACCTTGTCCGGTGATAGTTGTTTCTATGTGCTGAAATGTGATCATCTCTACTTCAATGATTCCAAAAATGGTAAACTGTTAACCACACCTGACTACTAGTAGATACGCCATAATGTTTAAGGTGTAAAACCCCGGGTAAGTCTTATTCACACATCAAAGTTTTTCATTAGTGTTTTTAAGTCAAAACCAGGAGAGGACACCACACAAAGAAGAGATAAAATGGAAAGATTTGCACTTTTTCTGTTTTTGACCTGCTGCTGTTTTGCCATATAAACATTGATGCAAAATACCGACATGTGGATAAGACCTTACTCTATTTTATTGCAGGTAGCTACCAGACTGAATACTCACATTGTATAGATAGAAGAGATTTCCACCTTCCTGGGACAAAAAGCCATTGTGTGTACGGTATCTTAATATAGCGTTTTCTCTCCACTTAGATAAGGGTGTCTTGTTTGGAACATGCCACAACCCCAAGTCTTTAGCTTCAATTTCATAATATCCTGGATTCTAGAAAAAAATTTAAAAAGTTCACATATAATGGTTGCTATGGCAGCAAGGAACCTTATGAAGGTTATAGAAGGTCTTAACAGTAACATAATAATTTCATAAACTGCAATATTAAAGTAAATCGAACCCCCAAGTGGGTGCCTAAAAAAAAAAAAAAATGAAATAAAAAATAAATAAAAGAATTAAAAATTCAAATTGCCCCTTCCACATTTTACGAAAAAACAATCTGCCTTCCAAAAAATTTTAATAAGTGATGAAAAAGTCATACATACCCTACTTTTTTATCAATTAAATTACAGCTTTGTAGATGAAAATATAAAAAAGTTGTGTGTGCCAGAAAATGGCAATGAAAAAAAATTAAATAAAAAAAACTATTAAAACATGAAGAAAAAAATATAAATTTGGTGTCACTGTATCATACAAAATAATGTGACATTTTCACAGCACAGTGACTATCGGAAAACCTATAAAAAAATAGTGTGATTGCTTTTACATTCCAATTCCAACCAATTCCAATTCCAACCATCATATGAAATACTCAATGGTTCCGTTAGAAAGGACATGTCCCACAACTCATATGGCCATGTGAAAGGAAAAGTAATAAAACATGACTTTTAGAAGGCAGAGAATGAAAAATAAAAACTCAAAAACACAAAATGACTGTTTCAGAAAGGGGTAAACTGCTATATTTTGGGAAGAGGAACATACTGAATCCCTGACATTGGCTTACAAAATGCAGACCACACTGTATATTTGTAAAATAAGTATTGTCCCAAATGAATAGTATAAACCTTATAATCATCACTGGTAGCTCCATCAGGTCGTCCAAACGTGGCATAGTTAGCCCAATTGTCATCTCCCTTTGGGTTGTCGGCATGGTTTCCTGTCTGGCTGCTCCAGCGATCTCCCACTGTGCATTTCCCATTCATGTTATTTTCATGGATACTGGCCACCAAGGTCCAACCTCCACCATTTGTTGTCATGTCACAGTAGGCCTGATACAGCAACCCTTCTCTGGTGGTCAGCATGTATACTCCATCTAGAGGATATAATAACTGGGTCACTGACTTGTAGATGCAAGTATAGCTATACAAAACAGGAATTTTTGTGGGTTTTTTCGGGATATGCAGTAGTTGCTACCTACTAAAAGTGAAAAACAACTGATATACAAACAGATATTTGGCATCATACTAATTAAACTGGGTTAAGATAATAATGATGTCAATATCATGCGTATGTCTATTTGTATGTGTGAATTCTTGCACAATTATCTCACCCTCAGCATATGTATATGAGCCTTTGATTTCCTTGCAGCTCCTATATCCATTGTTTGGTCCACCAGTAGGAATAAAGGGATTGCCATTTCCATTTTCCTTATCCCAGCATGTCAACAGGTTCTTTATGTTTTGTTTCATCTCAGCTACAGAAGAACACAGACATACTTTATGGATGTGCCAACCTTTAACTTATATTGAATAGGTTAAAGACTCCAAATTTCATTAAATCAGTTTGAAACTATATTTAAACATGCTAGCAAATCCCTTGAGAAGTTGCAAGTCACATCAAAAAAAGTAGCGACCACACAGGGATACATACAGCATATCACTTTGTGACACAATATCACAATATGATGTAGTTTTGAAAAGACAGTCATCTCATAACACAAATAACGGGACATATCCAGCCAAGAAGATAGGTAAGGAAGGGCACATCTGTATGAATGCTACATCATGCACAAGTAACGATTTTTCATAATTATACAATTTTTTTCCCAATAATGTGAATGATGATGATAATCTAAAGGTAATATTGGAATGGTATTACGTGCATAGAACATTCTTTGTTTTTTTAAATCTTACCCAGTGCATATATAGTAATGATAAACTGTGCCCAAAAATGAAAACTAAACTATATTCACATAATATTTTTTACACCTTGCCCATATTATTCTTGTTATTGTTTTGTCCCATGTGTGTGTGTAGGGGGGAGGGTTATACCAAGAACTGAAGCAGTTTTACAGCCTTTGACAAAAGCCCTTGAATACATGAAATTAAACTGGGTGGTACAAAATAATATACAATTGGAAAACTGTGTAAACACTCCAGGAGGCAGATTGATTTTTTAGTGGGCAATCAGACCACCAGAAAACCACCAAACCAATTAGGGGTCAGCCGAAATCTCTAGATGTCTTGGTTACCTGACTCTTGGGATTTGTCAAACCCTGGATAAATCATGAAAACACTTTGAGACCGGGGCCCCACGTGGCAGAAACACCGCAGCAAAAACCGCAGAGTTTTACAGTCCCTGCAAAGTGGATGGGATTCTAGCGAATCCCATCTACAAAATGCAGAAAAATACGTGCAGAGGAAATGCTGCTATTTCCAAAACTGTTGTGTTTTTGGAAATCGCAGCATGTCAATTATACCATCGGAAACGCCGGTGGCTTTCCTATAGGTATAATTAAAGCAGAAAGTCCACAGAGGAATCCTCTGTAGACTTTCTGTGAAAAGAACTGCGGCCTGCTACGTGGGGCCTTAGCCTAAGTCAGATGTTTCTACAGTATATTTACAGTGTTGACCCTTATTTTTCAAGACTTCTTCATCTTGCCCTGGCGTGCTGGATATCAGCTTCTGGGCTAAATCCTGACTGATGGCAACCCATTCTTACCTAATCACTGCTTGGAGTTTAATTTATTCTTCTATGTAAAAGTACTCACCACATTTCTCACAGGTCACTCCAGCAAATGCAAAAGAGAAGATTACGAGTCTGAGCACCAACATTATTCCTGATGAGTTATGCTGAAACTAAAATAAATAATAAAAGCATAGAAAACAACATATTTTATACTACGTACTGATTTTTGTCACTATCAGTATTTGTATAGTGAACACAATGTGATCCCAGAATCTTGTAGGATTGATTGTATATAGATATGAAAAACAAGTGGCCCATATATTGTTTTTGGACAGGACCCTCTATGGTCAGCATCTGCTCCTGAGCAGTGCTACTAGAGAACCTTAAGAGGATGAAGGATCCTCAGTATAAGTATATCCGAAACACTTAAAAAATTTCTCAAAAGTTAAAAATGGTGGGACATTCTAAGCCCTACCTTGTTTTACTCAGTAGTGCCCCCAAACAACCAGGAAGCCTCTATTCAGGCTAATTATCATAAGGGTGTGTTTTTTTAATGCAGTTTTGAAGCCAAAGGTTTGATATTTGAGTCTTTTGAGGGATCTGTGAAAACAATCTGTTAAAAAAAATGTCATATGAATAGATCTTTACATGTTCTAATTCAATTATATTAAATATATATTAACTTGTACAATTCACGGCTTACTTACCTTATTTACTTAGTCACAAAATATGTAAAAGCATAATGTAAATGATCAGGAAACAAAGATTTTCTGCAGATAAGGTACATTGTATCAAGTATTCAAGGATTAAAGCTTGAATCCAATCTACAGTCTATGTCACAAAACAGTTACAAAAGTCATAGCACTGCAAATAAAGACTAATGTGCCTCTGTACATGGAAAGATTGCCAACATTTACAAGATTACAAGTGAAAAAGATTTATAATCTGAAAGCACTGAATGAGCGCCCCACGTAGGGTTCATCTTACCAGCGCATATGTTCTTGAAGTCTAGTAGATTTTCTGCCCATATGCCAATGTGTTGATACTTATAGTACCACTTACAGTAATGCAAATTCTTCATTACATTTTCACATAGACCATGGCCCTAAGTGTGTGGTTACAATCAATGCAAGAAAGATAATATTTACCATTCTGTTGTCTCACTGTCATGAATGTGATATATACAGCAATTTAACATTATATTATTGAATTTATGTTATACTTTATCGACTGTGCCTTTAAACTAAGATAAAATATAATGGAAGTGTTTGTGTCTTTGTCTACTGTGTTAGTGCTTCCAGACATTGACCCCTGGATATACAATGCAAGCTTTATAATGTATACATGAGTTTCTTAGACAAGATGTTAATAATTACTTTTATTTAGCTTTAGTAGTCAGGTAATCGGTTAAGTGTGCTAAGGCGGCACCAAACACTTTACCCTGAGCTTGGTGCTTTTAAAAACTATAAGGCAGATTTATTAATATTTGCAGTCTAAAAAAGTGTCACATTGATCATAGTGGTTGATGTTGGATGAAAAGTCTGGTGCATCTTTAGACCAATTTTAGAAAAATAAATAAAATAAAAAGCCAATAAAATGCCCTTATTACAGGTTATAGCCCCATCCCCGACCACACCATAAAAAATAAAAATTACTATAACGGAGAGGAAAAACTATTTTATAAAGTTTTTTAGTAGCACTTTGTGTTATTAAATAAAAAAAAATTAAAAGTGAAAAACAGACAAGTTTATTCTGCTCTTTTGTTTATATTTTCCCAGATATAAAAAAAATGAAAACACATGCAAAAATAAAAACATAAAAATAAAGCCTCATGTGTCACCGAAAAAAGATGTAGAAATTAGTTGAATAACGCATATGATAAAAATATTACAGCCCTCAAAACCGCACATGCAAAAAAAACCGAAAATGTGTCTGGTCCTGGACCAGAAATTGGCCCGGTACAGAAGGGATTAAAGAAATAATTACAGAAAGTGTAACAGTTAAAACATAACCTACAATACTGGCCATGCATGTCCACATTGGTACATTCACTGAGGCGGGCACAGAAAAGTTTCTCAATAGCAGGTGGTGCTATGCTAAGATTACTCCTGGAATATCTGGGGATATAAACCTTATTAATAAGTGTAAATACAAAAACAACTTTGGGCTAGATTTAACTATAACAATATTTTTAGTGGGACAACCCCTTTAATATATGCAAGTACAACTTCAGTAATACTACAGTCGACTATCTGAAGATGACTTCCATCTGAAGACTCAAGGAGACAAATATACACTAATATGAAGGTAGAGTTGTGTTTCTGAAGATTACATTATAAAATTCTTCCTATAATTACTAGTTGTAGTAAAAATAGTTTATTTCTATCAGAAAGGCTCACATTCTATTAATCATTTATTAATATACAAGTCAATGTTCTTTTTCAGTTGCCAAAAATCATAATAAAAATCACTTTATTTCACTTTATTATATCTTCTTTACATTTTTCTGTAGCTTATTTAGACATTTTCCAAATTAACAAATCATTTCTTCAAGCCTTAAAGATGACCTATCACTACTTCCACCAACTGTAACACTTTGGATCCTTCAATGGGAACATATTCCAGAGCACTTGGAATATTTTTTCTAGCCCCCATCTTTCCTTAGCAATCAATGGTGTTAGTTAGAGCACTCACTATACCTAGGCTCTCTACTGTCAGTTGGAAGGCTCTGGACCCACCTGACAGTAGAGAGCCTAATTAGCATATTGGGTGCTGAAACTAACAGAAACTATTACTCAGGAATGGTGGGGGTTAAAGAAAAAATTCCAATTGTTCCGGAATCAGAGGAAAGCCAGTTACTGAAGGATATAAAGAGTTGGAGTTTGTGGAGGTGGTGAAAGGTCCTCTTTGAGGGCAATTTCAACATTTCTGAGACATTTCTAAATTATTTGACGATGGTAACTTTATTTAATATTTATTGTACCACTTTGCAGAATTTTGGTATCATACCAAACCTTACTATGAACTAAAATCATGTATATTTACTACAAACCTACAATCCTTGTGTTTTATATTATAGCACTTTCATTTTTGGTGTAGCTTATCTTAGAAGTTTCCAATTCTTCAAGCCTTAATGGAGTATTCCAGAATTTTTAAATTGCTGGTCTATCCTTAGAATATATCATCAATATCAGAATAGAGGTGGGTCCAGCACCGAGCATCGCCATCATTCTCCTGATAGACCTGCAGCCTCTTCAGTATACACATAGTATAGTGGCTGTGCCTGGTATTGCAGCTTAGTCCGATTTGATTTAAAATGTTTGACACTTAAAAAGCTTGAAGATGACTTTCAAGTGTAATGTTAGCTCTTTTATTGGAAGGATAGCCTGAGACACCAGATAATGATCCCACCATCAACATAAACAACTATAATGCCTGATCAGGTGTGTGTGTGTGAGGAGGGGGTTTAGAAAAAATAAATTGTATTAAGAGAGTACAAAATGACAAATTCAGCCAATCATGCCATATGCTATATTTTTTGTCATACAAATGTCTGCTGACTGCTATCACAAATGATTGTTTGCAATATTTTTTAAAACGATTGTTGGCCGAATTGCCAAATTCAGCCTTTTTGGGCAATTATAGTCTATAGCGTATGGCCAGCCTTTATTACACTAGACCTAACCCTGTACTACAATCAGGTTTATTATATTAGCGATAGAAGAGGAGAACGGCTGACTCAGTTATTTCCTTGCTGGAACTCCATCCAGCATGTTTTCCATGACCATCCCAGTCAAAGGAAGCAAAGTCTCCACACTGTCTGGGATTTCCTTCAGCGATGAAACCTCCTCCTCCAATGCAGTGCTGCAAATATAACATGTATATATGATGAAAAAGTATGTTTCTTTTATCAACTGTTTTATTTTCTGGCTAGCATCAACTACATGTTAGGGTATTATTTGTAACTTCTAAAAATTAACCTTATGGCAACCATGGTGGCAGCCTGGCAGGGGAAGTGTTGACAGATGCTTGCCTTCAACTTGTACCCACATTAGCAAGATTACTATTAAATTCATTATTCCGTATTTGGCATTTTATACTTACATGTTCTACATTACACCCTGTCACCTTCATTCCTGCACACAGAGCCAAAGCAGCTCTTTCAGTATTAATAACCCGGAACTGGACAAAACCAGGAACAAACTCTCCTGCAGACAGAGAAAGGATTTTCAGTCTTGTACCATCTTCTTGCCGAACATTGCCAACTTACTATACCATTAGAAATGACCTTACTTTGTCCATTTGGAGAATAATATGATTTTGTCCTCTCAGCACTTCCATAGTCATACACAACCGGATTAGCAGGTCCATTATTTGTGAGGCAGGCTCCAGCATTGTACATCACTGGGTATTTCTGAGAGATATATACCAACATTTGTGAAAATAAAGTATAGTTTAATAGTTACAAATCTATTGCTAAAATTACATTATCCATTTTAGACATTTAAAACATATCCACGTATGAGGGTCCTCACGTTGTTCACTGATAGCTGTCTCTACATGCTGTGATGCAATTATCTGTACTTGCTGTAATACAGTCCCCACCTATTGCAAGGAAGTCCCTTAAAGGGAATGTCCTATTTTTTTTTAAATCACATTTTTATGTTAAACATTTTTTTTTTGTATTTTTGGTGATGTTTTTGATTTTCCATGTTAGTATGTATATTTAAAATATTTAGAAAAAATACTAAAAATCTTGCAATTCCAACTCTTGTCACTAAGCCTAAAATAGCCTGTGACTTCCTGTCTACTGGAGATGGATGGTGAGCCATAGACTCAATGCAAACCCTACTCACTTTTACGGGAGAATTTCCTAGGCATGCGCTGTGACCGGTCCAGAGGTCATTGGTCAGAGAGTGGATTAGAAAAACTATGAAATTACCCATTGACACTGGTGTATTCTTTGTTTTATCCACATATACAGTACAGACCAAAAGTTTGGACACACCTTCTCATTCCAAGAGTTTTCTGTATTTTCATGACTATAAAAATTGTAGATTCACACTGAATGCATCAAAACTATGAATTAACACATGTGGAATTATATACGTAACAAAAAAGTGTGAAAACAACTGAAAATATGTCTTATATTCTAGGTTCTTCAAAGTAGCCACCTTTTGCTTTGATTACTGCTTTGCACACTCTTGGCATTCTCTTGATGAGCTTCAAGAGGTAGTCACCTGAAATGGTCTCCCAACAGTCTTGAAGGAGTTCCCAGAGATGCTTAGCACTTGTTGGCCCTTTTGCCTTCACTCTGCGGTCTAGCTCACCCCAAACCATCTCGATTGGGTTCAGGTCTGGTGACTGTGGAGGCCAGGTCATCTGGCGTAGCACCCCATCACTCTCCTTCTTGGTCAAATAGCCCTTACTCAGTCTGGAGGTGTGTTTGGGGTCATTGTCCTGTTGAAAAATAAATGATGGTCCAACTAAACGCAAACCGGATGGAATAGCATGCCGCTGCAAGATGCTGTGGTAACCATGCTGGTTCAGTATTCCTTCAATTTTGAATAAATCCCCAACAGTGTCACCAGCAAAGCACCCCCACACCATCACACCTCCTCCTCCATGCTTCACGGTGGGAACCAGGCATGTAGAGTCCATTCGTTCACCTTTTCTGCGTCGCACAAAAACACTGTGGTTGGAACCAAAGATCTCAAATTTGGACTCATCAGACCAAAGCACAGATTTCCACAGGTCTAATGTACATTCCTTGTGTTCTTTAGCCCAAACAAGTCTCTTCTGCTTGTTGCCTGTCCTTAGCAGTGGTTTCCTAGCAGCTATTTTACCATGAAGGTCTGCTGCACACAGTCTCCTCTTAACAGTTGTTGTAGAGATGTGTCTGCTGCTAGAACTCTGTGTGGCATTGACCTGGTCTCTAATCTGAGCTGCTGTTAACCTGCGATTTCTGAGGCAGGTGACTCGGATGAACTTATCCTCTGCAGCAGAGGTGACTCTTGGTCTTCCTTTCCTGGGGCGGTCCTCATGTGAGCCAGTTTCTTTATGGCGCTTGATGGTTTTGGCCACTGCACTTGGGGACACTTTCAAAGTTTTCCCAATTTTTCGGACTGACTGACCTTCATTTCTTAAAGTAATGATGGCCACTCGTTTTTCTTTACGTAGCTGCTTTTTTCTTGCCATAATACAAATTCTAACACTCCATTCAGTAGGACTATCAGCTGTGTATCCACCTGACTTCTGAACAACACAACTGATGGTCCCAACCCCATTTATAAGGCAAGAAATCCCACTTATTAAAACTGACAGGGCACACCTGTGAAGTGAAAACCATTTCAGGTGACTACCTCTTGAAGCTCATCAAGAGAATGCCAAGAGTGTGCAAAGCAGTAATCAAAGCAAAAGGTGGCTACTTTGAAGAACTTAGAATATAAGACATATTTTCAGTTGTTTCACACTTTTTTGTTAAGTATATAATTCCACATGTGTTAATTCATAGTTTTGATGCCTTCAGTGTGAATCTACAATTTTTATAGTCATGAAAATACAGAAAACACTTGGAATGAGAAGGTGTGTCCAAACTTTTGGTCTGTACTGTACATAATAGTAATGATCATCCTTATGCTGATAAGTGAGGTGGCTGCTGCAAAGAACTCATGTTATTTGCTTAGAGTCAGAAATGCAGGATTTTTAGGATTTTTTTAAATATAGATAATAACATGGCACATTTTTTGAAAAAGAGAACTCACAAATTTTTTAAAAATATATTTAACATAATACCTAATAAAAAATAGGACATTTTCTGGTAACACATTCCCTTTAAGCATACCAATCCACCAGTGGATATGCCATAAATGCCGGCATTTAAGTAATTACAAAAAGCTATCAAACAAATGACTCACTTTGTATAGATAAAACAGGTTTCCACCCTCCTGCGAAAAGAAGCCATTCTCTGTGCGGTATCTTAGTATAGCAGCATCTCTCCACTTAGACAAGGGTGTCTTGTTGGGAACATGCCATAAGCCCAAGTCTTTAGAAACAATATCATAATATCCTGGATTCTAAAAGCAAGTTTGGAAACAATAGGCTTTTATATTAGCACAGTGCTCACCATGGACTGCAGATAACCTCTATAACTTGAGGATGCGAGGATGTGAGGAGTGCTGGCAGATAAACCAGTGGCTCAAGAGGAAACACAACAGAAAAAGAGTCAATCTGTCCATTGTTAAACACATTGTTCTAAGTTTTAGAATGCCCAACATATAACTTTTTGAATTGAGACCCTCAGCTTCTCTGCATTTAACAAAATCCAATACACCCATACTCCTAGAGAGTGGACGTGTACAGATTTTAGCTGGCAGTAGGGAAATATGTACAGAAGGGACAAAAACTGGATTTCAGGATTTTACAGAAAGGAGCCAAAATCGGTTGTAAATTACATCTATTAGTGTAACAAATGCTGCTGGAAAGGGGCACACTGAAACCTTTACTGAAACCTTTACATGGTCTTACAAAATGTATATTACTGCAGGCAAAATTACTGTTGAGCCATATTAATAGTATTAACCTTATAATCATCACTGGTAGCTCCATCAGGTCGTCCAAATGTGGCATAGTTAGCCCAGTTGTCATCTCCCTTTGGGTTGTTGGCATTGTTTCCTGTCTGGCTGCTCCAGCGATCTCCCACTGTACATTTACCATTCATGTTATTTTCATGGATACTGGCCACCAAGGTCCAACCTCCACCATTTGTTGTCATGTCACAATAGGTCTGATACAGCACCCCATCTTCAGTGGTCAGTGTGTATATTCCATCTAATTCCACAAAAATATAATTTAGCCCTTAATGGCAATGGTATTCCGTATACAGGAAGTGGTCTCTTCCAGCAATATAATGTGCTCTACCACACTTCAAATATAGTTCAAGAATGGGTTAAGGAGCATGACAAAGAGTTCAAGTATTTGCTAGGCCTTTACTTTCCCCAGATCTCATCCAATTGAGCATTTGTGAGATGTACTAGAAAAACAATTCTGATATATATATATATAACCTAACTTACAACTTACCAAAAGAACTACATACAGTTAAGATAATATTGTTGATGCTACAGCTTTAACCCCTTCCCACCGGAGGAATTTTTTTCGATTTTCATTTTTTGTTATTTAAGTATGGGGGATGCACGGGAGAATTCTTAGAGACAGTTGTGTGAAGAGTGGATAAGAGCAAAACCGAGAAGAAGGTCTTGAGAGGATTGTAGGTTATGTGTAGGTACGTAATGTGAGATTACGTCAGAGATGTCTGGAGGAGACAGGTTGTGGATGGCTTTGTATGTCAGTGTTAACATTTTGAACTCTATTTGCTGGGCGATGGGTAGCCAGTGAAGGGGCTGGCTAATGGGAGAGGCCGATGAAAAACGGGGGTGAGGTGGCTTAAGCGAGTTGCATAGTTTAAGGTGTACTGGAGAGAGGCAAGAGCATTTGCTGGGTTTATAACCACAAAAGGGCGCACAACCTCATATTAACATCAATGAGATGTATAGCAAGCCCATATAGGTGTGATATTCATAACGGGTTATACGTGCATTTTCTTACCCTCAGCATATGTATATGACCCCTTGATTTCCTTGCAGCTCCTGTATCCATAGTCTGGTCCACCAGTAGGATACCCAGAATTTGATGCTGCATTATTGGTATTGTCATTGTCCAAGCATGCAGACAGACTCTGAATCTTTTCCTTTAGCTCCGAAACAGTTGCATGCCCTAAGAAAAGGAAAAAATATAACTTCGCATTACAATTAGACTTTACAAATAATCATTCAAATAAAAAAATTTTTAAAATTATTCTTAAGTATATAGGATCTTGACGTTCTTTGAGCACCTTCCCTCTGCAATCCATTTAAATTAAAAGGGGCCTCTAAAAATAAGTGGATCGCAGGATGGCCTATTCCAGGGACCCCCAGAAATCTGCTTTATTATGGGGGTACCAATCAGCAAATCTTTGATTCTCTGCAGCACCACTACAGGAAAGGGAAGCATTAGATGGTAATTGAAAACAATTGATCTTCAATGTAACATGCATTTGAACACCCTTATTAAGAATAAATACCTATGTTGAAACACTCACTAAAATTATGTGTTTGTTTCAGCCAGTAGTTAAGTTTTGCTATTATCTTCCAAAATACAGTACTACTTCACCTACATTTATTATATGCCAAAGAACTCACCACATTTGTAAGAACATTCTCCAGCAAGTACAAAGTAAAGCACTAAAAGACTGTGCACCAGCATGTTCGCTTAGTATCTAGGAAGGAACTAGAAAAAACATTACATATAAATAAAGTGCGTATCCAGAATTTCACCTGAGTGAGCAGCTATTTGTGCTACAGGGCTGCTATTCTTACTTTTTGAGGATGCAAAGTTTATCTCAGACATGAATAAAAATATATACAGATATCTGATCCTGGATCAACCTCATAGTCAAGCTCCTGCCCTATTGCATAAGTGCACAAAGGAAAGGCATTTACAATTAAAACAAGAATAAACAATCTACAGATAAATTAGGGCACATTTATGAAGGCTGGAGGTATTAATGCCACCGGGGGGGGGGCCCTACAAGGAGGCGCTCACTTCCACATCATTTACACCAGATTTCTGGCGTAAATGTTGACAAATCTGTCGGGGCCTTTGACGGTGCAGAAATTAAAAATTCATTTCTGTATTCCTTGTATGCCAACACAAATCTTGAGCAAATAACTACAAATATTATATGTTGCCATACTAGTATAAACTCTATACACCTGAATAGTGTAGATTTAGGGATCATTTATTTACCATTGTCAGCTTTAGCAGATTTGCAAAGGAGAACATTGGGACAGACTTATTCATAAAAATGTGCCAGAATTCTAGTGTTATGTGCTTGAAAAAACTAGTGTTTTTTAAAGATTTATTGTAACACTTTAAAGTCCACAGCACAGACTTACTGGGTCTGTTACTGAGCTGATACATTTCAGTGTCATGAGTAAAGACCCTAGTGGACAGATATGTGTTGCCAAAAATACCTTATCTTGTCATGATCAAGGCACAATGTTACAATAAAAAATGTTTTTATTAGAGCACCGGTGGAATCATATTTGTACTGGCTGAATCACATCGGTGGAGTGAAGCACCGTGCACCCTGAGAAGGTGATTGTATGCCTTGCACCACATTTATCATGAGTTTTAGACATATCCGATAAGGAGCCATGACTTATCAGAAAGGGAATGTGGATTATCTGGCATAAATGAATTCAAGTATTAGTTGGTGTAAAATGTATTTATCATCAAGCATTAGCCACTGTGATAAATCTGACACACATTAGACTGTCTAGTCTAAGTTTACACAGTCTAACTATTAGACAATATTAGTAAATCTGCCCCATTTTCCTCAAAAGATACATTTGCTACACTAATATGTAAAGTTGCTGAATATGTAATACATTTAAAGAAATTCTATACTTCTGAATAGAAGAAAATATTATCTGGGTATAGAACTGATATATTATGCAGATTCTCAGTTCTCATATCTCTCCAAATAAAATAACTACAATAAAGACATTGCATGGAGTGACTTAACGATCATGGTCACAGGAGATGCGACCATGACCGGTCCCGGAGGGGTACGGGGCCCGCGGCCAGTTGGAAATGGCCGGGGTCCCGGATCATGATGATAGTGGTCGGGGAACCAGGCTTTCCCCGACCACTATACATGTACTGGCCTCTTTCCAGTTGATACCCAGCCAGCCAGGGTAGGTGACTAAAAATAAAAAAAATTATTTATATTTACCTGTCCTGGGCTCACCATCCACTCCGTGGCTCTTCTGGCCAGTTTCTGAGGTCATTGTGCCGGCGTAATGACGTCATCGTGCCCCACGTGACCGCTGAGGACCAATTACAGGCCCCAGCAGTGACGTCTGGAGCACAGGACCTCAGTCGCCAAACGGAAGGGCCTGTACTTACTATACTCTGGGGTCTGAAGAGACCCCAAAGTATAATAATAGAACTGGCTCTAGGAGGAGGGGGAGGGGGGCTCTTGGGAGCTCATAATACTGTGTGGGGGTCACTGTGGGCATATAATACTCTGTGTGGGCCACTGTGGAGTACATAATACTGTGTGGGGACCACTGTGGAGTACACAATGCTTTGTGGGGGCCGCTGTGGAGCAAATGATGCTGTGTGGGGGCCGCTGTGGAGCACTTAATGCTGTGTGGGGGCTGATGTGGAGCACATAATGCTGTGCGGGGGCCACTGTAGAGCACATAATGCTGTGTGGGGGCCACTGTGGAGTGCATAATGCTATGTGGGGGCCACTGTGGAGCACTTAAGGTTGTGTGGGGGCCGCTGTGGAGCGCATAATACTGTGTGGGGGCCACTGTGGAGCACATAATGCTGTCTGGGGTCCGCTGTGGAGCAATAATACTGTCCCAGTATTGTTTACATGCCGGCGCTGTGCTGCTCACTCACCATATTCTTGATAACTGCAGTTGTGGGAACTAAAGCTGTATCCATTTCAAGTATCAGAGATATCGCTGCAGCTCCCAAAACCACCTCTATAAAGAATTCTCTCCAGGGAGGGGGTAGGGGGCCCCGGACAAAAGTTTGCACCGGGGCCCAGAAGACTTTAGTTATGCCACTGGTACCATGCAACAGTGGATGCCTCATAAGGCTCAATTCACATCTTATTATGGCAACACATTAGGCATATGCACTGAGAAAGCTCTTGGCACTTACACCAAAGACAGACATAGGCCCCATTTACCTGGCACACCATTTTTGTGCCCATATACAGATGTAGCAGAGTTAAAGCTACGTTCACATCTGCGCCTAGTTTTCATTCAGGGATTCCATTCCCCATTCCGCTTGAAAAATGCAGGGAGAAAAGTCCTGCAAGCAGGAACCTGGCGGACCCCATTATAGTCTATGGGGTCCACAGGTAACAGCTTTTGAAGCGGATTGGGTTTCCGTTTTCGGGTCCCCAGGTGGACCCGAAGAACGGAATCCCGAACGCAGGTGTGAACCTAGCATAAACCGAACTTCTGCAATTGGTTAAACTGCTGCAGCCTGATATATTATCACTGAGGACAGCAAAAATTAATGAAAAGTCAATGGAAAAACATTTTCCAATAACTTTTCATTGTTTTCTGTTGCCTTCTGTGATAAGATATAACACTGTAGTTTAACCAATTGCAGAAGTTCGGGTTAACTGCTACATCTGTATGTGGGCACAAAAATGGTGTGCTAGGTAAATGGGGCCTATGTCTATCTTTGGCATAAGTTCCAGGAGCTTTCTCAGTGCATATGTCTAATGCGTTACCATAATAAGATGTGACACAAAAAAGAAAAAAGAGAAAAAGCAGGTGGCACTGCTATGACCTTAAATTATGTATAAAAAAAAACAGAAACAATGAAAATTCTCTGTATAGTGGTGCTCACACCGTATGATTAAGAAAAATCGAAAATATAAAAAGAAGAAACAACAATAGGGGGCACTCACCAGAGCGTTTTTTTTTCCTAAAATCAGTCTTTATTCCATTCGTGATAAAAATATCCACAAGAACTTTATGGGAGAGAGTGATTGCACAAAAGTGGCTAGGCAACGTCCATTTCATGCAGTTTTTGTGGATGTTTTTATCACAAATGGAATAAAGAATGATTTTAAGAAAAAAAAACGCTCTTGTGAGTGCCCCCTACTGATGTTTCTTCTTTTCATATAATAAGATGTGAATTTAGCCTTATGAGACATCTTTGGCTAGCTCCACCATTGCATGGTACAAATACTGTAGCATCAGACTTCGCTTCCCTATGCAGTGGGCACTGTAAACAATAGGGGTAAGTTATTAACACTAGCAGATCTTGTTCCAGTCCTTACTCTTTCTCCAACAGACGCATGACGCACCAGAATTATTAGGAGGCCCCATGGTTTTAGTAATCTTTGCATATGTGTAAGTGCGACTTCTCTCACATCCACAGCAGTCAGGAACTCGCATTGATTTGTGATATAAAACACACCAGATTTTTTTGTAAATTTGTAAGCGTTGAGGCGCATTTTTGGCCACTTTCTAGGTGCCTTAATAAATGAGGGTCATTGTATACTGCATAGTATGTTCTATTACCAGTGTGGCCAATGTAAGCCACTATTTGGCTATACAGGGGCATATTTCAATGCAGTGTCAAATTGAGGTTCCTTGGGTCCACTGGATAAAATGATTCTTGGGGGCCCACTCTCCAACAAACCCCAGAAAATAGACCGAGAACCCTTCAAATTTGGGTGTACCATTATTGTGGTAGAGCCTAGCCCTCCTGGGGGAGTACTCTTGTGAGCCAGTTCAACGTTATCTCAATGTATCTAAGGTATAGGTGTAAAAAGAGGTGGAGGTCCCACTACTAACCTCATAAGGCACCTTAAGTGCTAGGCATAGATGCACTCATAAAAATTCCAGCGACATGTCATCCTTTGTCTAGCATACTGTTTTCATTGGGCCATACACTTTGAATGGAGCAGCAGGGTGCATGCTTGGCAGGAGCTCCATTCAAATTCCTAGCCACCATGTTGTGGCATGGGGTATGGGAGGAACCTAGGGCACCTGATTTGGCAATCGGTGGGGGTCCAGTAGATGTCTAATAAATGCTTTGGGATGGATTACAACTTTAAATACTTCTTTCTCAGGTATTTTT
Organism: Leptodactylus fallax; assembly: GCA_947044405.1. NCBI lineage: Eukaryota > Metazoa > Chordata > Amphibia > Anura > Leptodactylidae > Leptodactylus > Leptodactylus fallax. The sequence goes on along the minus strand of CAMRHE010000005.1, from coordinate 4,898,336 downwards.
ATATGAATACTCAGGCCTTATGTGCACATCTGCATTTCAAGTACGTATGCCATCCACATTCAAAGCATTCAGTTTTTTCTTTTTTCACAGAGTCCAATAAAAAAACATGGAAGCAGGTTAATTTTATTCACTGATGTGGATGCATCACATCAATGCAAGTCTATGGGTCTGTGAAAAAAAAGGACGACATCCATGTGTCAACGGATCAACCATAGACAGCACACAACCCGCAAGTAAGCAAGGTAGAGTGCTGTCCATGATTATAACAGACACCACATGTTGATGCTGATCTGTGAACACAGCGTCACACAGAGACAGCAAGAAGGATGGACGTATTGCTTGTTACTTTTTAATGAATTTAAAAACCTATAGAAAAAAGAAACAGATTACAGAAACATGTGAGTTAAAATCTGCATTGGCTTCCTGATTCCACAAATTCCACGACATACAGTAGCATTGCCTACCATAGAGGCCGACCATACAACTTCTATAAGCCTGTGGTTACACCATCAGCTGATCGTGGGGGTGCTGGGAGTCAGACCTTCACTCATCAGATATGATCTATTCTAAGGACGGATCATCAGTAATAAAGTTCTGAAAATGCCCTAAAGGGGTTGTATGGTCCCAAATCAAGTTTGATAGATCATCAGTATGTGATCTGTGGGTATCCATTACCTGAACCCCTTATGGATCAGATGTTCTGGCAGCGTCTGGGCACTGGAAGCTACAGCAGTGGACAGGGAGTACATGCAGGCTCTTCTGTTCAAGTAATAGGAGCAGCGCAACAGCCACATCCACTGCTTAGCCGTGGTTCCGGGGATCTGCAGTGACCCTCCTATTACTTCAATAGGAGAGCCTGCACGTGTTTTGTAGATAAGTCATCAGTATAAAAAATCGATTTGGTGCCGGATAACCCCTTTAAGGCCCAATACACATGGTCAAATAATCTGGAAAATCCAGAATGTGTATTGCCTGTATTTCCCTGGGCTGATTGTGGTCGGTAGATCGGGACTCCCTGAATCATAGAAATCTATCATGTTAGGAGTCCCTGCCTACTATCGGCTCCACTGTTCTGTACTGTATATAGTATAGGACTGTGGAAACTCCTAGCATCATAGATCACTATAATGCAAGGAGTCCTGGTCTCCGGACCACATTCAGTCTGGGATATGCAAGCAAATATTCAGGCCATATTTTCTCATGTGCACAGGACCTAAAGAGATGAGAGAAACAATAAAGCAAACATTTTCACAAATGTATATCCAAATTTATGGAAGCAATGGATGGATTATTATCTGCCCCCGATTATCAGACACATTAAAAATCAATCAAATTATCTGCAAGATCATAAACCGGTGCCAGATTATCAGCTTTATATGATGTATAGATACAGTTCTCATACCTGTGTGAATTCTGGAGGTTAATCTAGCTGAGAACCTTCTTATAGCTTGCTGTATTAAGAATAAACATGTAGGCTATGTATCCCTCCCTTTCATCTTACCCTCATGACCATGTGGCTATGTCATAAAGCAGGTGGTGATGGTATTAAACACCTGAGTAATAGGAGTGTTGGCATTACACCCAGCAAGCAAACAGATTGAGAATTCACGGTAACCTGCTTTCTAAAGGAGGTAGACTATAAGTCTATTTAATATTTGTATGAGTCCATGGATCTGTTGTATATCAACGGTGTCCAATGTATACAAAAAATTAGCCCATTTGTTTGGTGGTACAAGCAAAAGTCAGGGAGAACAAAGATGTGGTATAGCCAACACCCTGTTTATTCATTAACATATTACCAGGGTGTACTGGAAGCCGATGATACATTCATTTCTGTGCACCTTCAGAGCCGGCGATCTGCAGCTCCTATTGATTTGTGCATGTGGCCAGTCCCGTGATCTTATCATGCATTATTTCTGGGCAAATATTGAGCTAGTCATGTGAAGCAAAGTTATAGCTGTTTACTCTACTGTTGCCCATAGAAAAAAATCTTGCTGGGGCTTCCTTCTCTTTTTTGTTTCATTGAAGGAGATGCTATGTTTGTTTCCCCCATCTCCTTCCACTATTGTAAAGGTGATCATGCACTTTAGGTAGCTGTCAGCCATTACTCCAGATACACTATATACTCTTTACACATATGAATGTGTTCTCCTCAGGAAGGGGTTAATAATCTTTCTTGAGAACCATGAATTGGGCATATTGAAATCTAAAATGCCTAATCCTTCTTTCCAACCAAAATTTGCTGCTTGGGGAAAGTCAGAACACACCCATACCTCCATGCCAAAGACATAAGATTTTTGTTATCAAATCCTGCTGATCTGTGGCCAATCTCATGACTTGGGGCTATACCAAAAGGGGCCACAGTGTGCTGCCTGACACTCCAGTACCTCCCAAATGTCCTAGAATCTGGGTATTGCCAACATATCTGTCCAGATTTAAATGATCAGTCATAGATTGCTTCCAGTGATCATCTTAGACTGCAAAAATTGGCAGAGGAAAATACAATTATATGCAAGCACTTGCTGGTTGGGTGCTCACATGTAAATTACTGGTAGTGGAATAGACCACACTGCAGAACCTTGGAGCAGATACAGGTTTTGTAGAACTTCTGACATCCTTGAACTCATAACCAGAGGTTTGGGAGATTTAGCCAAGGTTATAAGGGCAAAATTAAGGTGGTCATTTTAACATACTCCCATGTCTGAGGCTCTTAAAGTGAGTTTGCCAGCATTTTTGACCTCTCAAAACTGTTAACAGAGGTATATAATTGACAGGTAGATCAGTGTGGGGGTCACTGTGGATCATATAATACTGGGTGGGGGCCACTGTGGAGCATATAATACTGGTTAGGGGCCACTGTGGAGCATATACTACTGTGTGAGGGCCACTGTGGAGCATATAATACTGTGTAGGGGGTCACTGTGGAGCATATAATACTGTGTGGGGGCCACTGTGGAGCATATAATACTGGGTGGGGCCCACTGTGGGGAGCATATAATACTGGGTGGGGCCACTGTGTGGAGCATATAATACAGGGTGGGGCCACTGTGGGGAGCATATTATACTGTGTGAGCTGCCACTGTAGAGTATATTATACTGTGTGTTGGGGGAGCACTGTGGAGCATATAATACTGTATGAGCGCCACTGTGGAGCATATAATACTGTGTGGGGGCCAGTGTCGAGCATATAATACTATCTGGGGCCACTGTCAAGCATATTATATTATATTGTGTGGGGCCCCGTAACTGTCACTATCAAGAGTTTGCTGTAGGGAGGGGATAAGGAGCCCCAGACAAAAGTTTGCACCCGGGCCCACAAGACTTTAAATATGCCACTGATTGCAGCTAAAGAGATTACAAAAAGAATTACACTTAAATTAATATGTCGTCTAATAAAGAAACAGAACTCTAAGTCCAGTTTCAGATGATCGTATTCAGTCTATGATATATGGACCATATGTCAACTGTATCTCTCAGACTGAACACTGTGTTTTGCATTCAGTACTGAACAGTAGCCCCACAGTGAGACAGTGACTAACAGCATCATTGATAAATAAGATGCTTTGTGAGACCAGGTCCCAGAAATACATCTAAAATACAGTCCATATTTCACAAACTGAATATGCCAGACTGAAACTGGCCTAAGGTAAATTACACATTCCAGGTTTTCTTGAAGTTCCATTTGTTCTTTATAGCTTCTCACCTTGTATGATCCACATCTGGTTTGGGCTTCAAAAAGTGCATCAGCAAAACCTAAATGTGTGTTCTTACGCTAAAGGTGCTATCACATTTGCAGATTTTAACACATTTTTTCATTTTTTTGTAAGTCAAAATCAGATAGGAATCAATAAATTAGAGAAAGTATACAGGTCAGACATTACTTTTTGTTTTTTATCCAATCCTGGTTTTAACTTCCAAAACTGAATCTAAAAACCCCTGCATGTATAACTGAAACCTCAAAGTCTGGAATGAAAATGAAGCCTCTGACTATAAATTCATGTGAGATACAAAACTTACCAATTCAAATGTTCTTTCAGCTCTGGATGGATCTGGTCTAAATGCCAAAGTGTCAACTTTTATAGCAAACGTCAGGACAATACCATATCACACGTTAAAAGTCAATTGCGTTATCTGATCATGTAACAACTCGGAAGCTAAAACAAACATCCCACCTTTCATGTGAATTCCTACCAAGAGTTAGAATCAAAAAAAGGCTTCTAATAAGGGTGAAATGGAAAGTAATCAATATGGGTGCCAGGTGTCAGATCTTCACTGATCTGATACTGATGACCAATCCTTATAATAGGTCATCAAAATTTTTTAATCTGGCAAACACTTTTAACCCCTCCCTGCTCGTCACCATAATAGTAAGGCGCTGTAATGCCGTGGGCACTGGAGCTGTCCCTACGGCATTACCCCTGGCACTTGGCTATGTTAAACAGGCGAGGCCCAGGACTAGCCGCAGGAGTCAGAAGATTCTCCGATTCTGGCAGATTAACCCCCTGGATGCCGTGATCAATAGTGATCACGGCATCCAGGGTGTCTGGGGTAAGATCAAGGAGCCGACGGGTTGCCATGGCAGCCAGGAGGCCAAGCAGTGGTCTCCTGGCTGCCGTTCCCTGTGACACATAGGGAACCTATGTACTATGTATTGCAGTACATTGCACTGGGGATCAGAGATTCCAGGCTCAAGTCCACCTGTGGAACAGCTTAAAAAAAGATTGAAAAGTTTAGAGTAAAGAATAAAACATAAACAAATAATAAGTTAAAAAAAACCCACCTTTACATTTCAAAAACACATAGGTGTCTGAATACGGTGACCCCAGGAAAATAATTTATTTTCAAAAAGTGACGTTTAATCTGTAAAAGCGGTAAAACATGATAAAAGCAATATAAATATGGTATCAGCAACATCGTAATGACCCGCCAGAAAAAGTTGCCATGTCATTTTTAATGCAGAATAAACGTCAAAAAAACAAAATGTAAAAAAATTATGATAGAATTGTGGGGGTTTTTTCTCAAGGACCCCCAAAAAAGTTAACAAAAGCTAAACAAAATGGTGCCAAATTAAGGTAAAATTTAACATGCAAAAAATAAGCCCTCTCTATGTTGACAGAAAAATAAAAAAAATTATGAATTTTGGAAGGCAGAAAAGGAAAATAAGAAAACAGTCTCTGAGCATTAACAAACAAACTATCCTGCATCCTGTGAGCGCAATCGGCTCTAAGTATCACCATACTGAAGTCCAAATTATAACAACTGTATATGAGCTGGCTCAGAGAAACACTTACAGACACAGCTAGCGTGCATAGTGAGTTCTGGCTAATGGAGGGAAAGGTGATGCATAAATACATTGTAGGTGTGGTTATACATTGTATAGACAAAGAGAAGGTGGGATTAATATAAATAACATAACATGATTCTAGCACATACAGTAGCTATTGGATAAGACAGAAGAAGCCACATCCCATTATAGCTTCTGGGGGGGATGAGCTCTCTGGACAACACTCAAGAAAGGAATGCAAGGTGGCTGCATGCACGCCCAGGAAAGGAAAGTAAGATGGAGAACAGACACAAGCTGGCATCTTTCACATTTCCGTCCTTTTGTAAATGATATAACCCATACCAGGTTACATTAGGATCTGCTAATCAGATCCTTAGGACTTTTCTGGAGACTTCACCTCATTCCCCATGGATATGTTATACCATTTACATACCTATCGGTCTCACACACTCAGAGGGATGCCTTCACCGTTATGTCTGTCAGTGTGCCGAAAAACCCCTACAACCGGCCATTCTGCTGCTCGGGGTTTACATCTCTTTCTAGCGAGTTTCTTTGCAAGCTAAATTATAAACTTTATAATCCAATAGATATAAAAGCACAACAATAATATATAGAATATTCCCTGCATGCAATATTCCCATAAACCACCTACCTAATACCTTAATGTTTTTAGAACCTGAAAAGAGAGCTGTAAGTTCTGGTCTGCTATGGATACAAGTGAATGTGGCTGAGCTACCGTACCGAGCACAGCTGCTTTACAATGTATGACACTGTGTTTGGTTTACAGTCAAAAGGTGATCATTTGATCAGTGCGGGCTCTTGAAAGAGCTGATCTGTAGTTGTCCTGTGTGTCAGACTCCTGCTGATCTTTGATTGATGAGCTACTTAAGGAATAGGTCATCTATCTTATAAGCCTGGAAATATATTACCTCTTTAAATATACTACTAGAGACTTTTCCTTTAATAACATATTATCTACCCTAATGTTTGGCTATTTCATTATTACACACTGTACAGTGTTAAACTAAGTCTGGATTCTCTGGAACTTAAATAAAAGTGGTAAAGATAAGGCTGGCTTGACAAATATGTTCTCTGGCTGCGTTTACATAGTAGATCAGATGGCATGCACCTAAAAGTCTGAATGTTTAGATATGGTGAACAATGCTGCACACTGTGAGAAACAGGGTCAGATCTTTACACTGTGGCATGGAGAATGTTGAAAGAGTGATATTATAGATATAATGCAATTACCTCAAACAGAAAGATCCTGAAAATATTTCTGATTATATTAAGTAATGTAGACAAAGTGAAAAATCCCACCAATGTTGGCAGCAAAATTACACCATTCTCATATAAGGTTATATTGTACTTCCCGCAAGTGCCATCACAGACAATACTTTGTCTGTTCAGGCATATTGATAAAAGTGAATTGGTAAATCGATCAGTACCATCTATCTATTTAATAAAAACAAAGGAAAAACATCCGGATACTATTACATAAACTGTACAGGTTTTGATCAGCTGCTTAAAAATTTGGTCATAAAGCTCTGATGTAAAAAAATATTTTTAATACTCTGGAAAGATATGCCACAAAAATCCTTTAAATAGCCATAGCCTAAGGGTTTTCATTTGCACAACCTTAGTGTGTTGTGTTCTTATGGCTGTCGCAGTTCCGTTTGTCGTAATCCAGCAACCCCATATCTATGAAGGTATCATAAAAGCTCTGCCCAACAGAATGCACAATGCAAGGAGCCTGTATATTTCTGTACTAAGGAGTCTACAGTCTCAATGTACCACCATAAATGCTTTGCGTCCAAGTGTATAAGCCTCATTACAAGAAAAGACGGCTCCATATAGATTTACAATTTGCATAGTCATACCCTGACCTTCAGCAAGTGTGTAAAACATGATAGAAGTGCAGGATATCACTATTATGAAAAGGCATTTTCTGTTGTGGCCACCAGAAAGCCCCGCAGATATTACTATTACGTCTAGAGATACCTGTAGCTGTTAACAGCGAGATCAACTGGTTTAACCCACAAGATAAGATTATCAATACTGCATAGGTAAAACAAAGCCCCAAGGGTGGGTAACAATTTGTTTTGTTGTGTCAACCACATAGCAATAGATAGTTTTAGAAAATTATATTTTATTACTCTGTGCAGTTCTGCTTTAATTTGGCAAAGATTTATTGGTGCCCTTCACCACCTCCACCACCATATAATTCTGAATGGTAGTGATTAGCTCATGAGATTGATGGGAACAAGTCTAAATGAAGTATCTCATCTTCAGAACTGAAACTGCAGGGAGTTGGGGCATATGAGGTCACTAACACTTGCATGGACAGTAAGATCCAGGCTTACAATCACAAAAATAAAGAATATACACATAAAAACTCACATACTCTATTCTTGCTTACTTTTCACTGCTGACATCAGAAAGATTCAGAGAAAAAGTCTGATAATAATTGAAGCACAGAATTTGCTTTCACCGTACAGTGTGTCAACCCATTGAAATAGGCCTTGCCCCCCAAACACCACTAACCAAATGCATTTGATTCCTACATCGTTCATCCAAATTGGATAGAACCCAGATTTAGATCCCAAAATACATTCAGAATCTAAACCAATTCAAAGAATTTAATGAATTAATAGTAACAATTATATCCTATTATACCTATATGGAAAACGCCAGAGATTCCGTAGATATAATTGACATTCTATGATTTTCAAAAACGTGAACATCTTTGAAAGTGCAGCTTTTCTGCTATGGATGGGATTATACAGAATCCCATCCACTTTGCATGTACTGTTAGGCTAAGGCCCCATGTAGTGGGCCACAGCAAAAATGCACTGTGGGAAAAACTCCGGACTTTCTGCTTCAATTACACCTACCGGGATACTGTCGACCTTTCTGTAGGTATAATTGACATGCTGTGATTTCCAAAACCGCAACAGTTTTGGAAATCACAGCGTGTCCGCTGTGTATATTTTCCCGCAATGTGTGGATGGAATTCGCTAGAAGGGACCGTAAAACGCTGTGATTGTAAGCCGCGGTTGGTGAGATGTCAGCTAAAATCAGGCTCTCACCAGGAACGGGCCTAGTAAAAATAGTGCAGCTCGCTCAGCCACGCTGTTTTTCTTACTCCCATTCAGTTCTCTTGGAATTACAGGATATAGTAACTCGGTGAACTGAGTTTTTTACAGAAGAAGAAGGAAAACTTCAGGTGAGTCATAAGGTATCACGTGGCTATGCATCACCAAATAGAGTATAAATCAAAAAACAGGTAGACAAACAATTGGGGAGAAAAATAAAAGGCAGCGTTGTTGTTAACAACACAGTAACACTATGTTCACATCTGCGTTTGGGTTTCAGTTCATGGGGTCCGCTTGGGGACCCTATGATCGTAAACCTAATCCGCTTAGAAAAGCGGTCTGCTGGGTTTCCACCCGAAAAAGGCAGAAAAATGTGGAGAGAGAAGTCCTGCTTGCAGAAACCCCGAACGGTGTGAACCTAGCCTTACTTGTAAAGTCGCTTGAGTATAACATGAAACATCGGGTTATACTGTAACTCTGAAAGAAAATGATATTATAACTGATAGGGGAGAGGGAGGGGGAGAGTGAAGGAAGGAGGCAAGCTTTGCAAGGAGCAAGGGGAGAGAAGATAAGTATGTAGAGAAAAGAGAAAAAAAGAAAAAAAAACAGGGGGGAGACATGTGGGCATAATTTTTTTTTTATTCTGCTACACATCCACTACACCGCTACTGTATATCACAGTGGTTGATTCTAGTGCTGCTTCCCTCCAGCTCAGTAAAGCCGCCCATGATGGCCTATTGCTGTCAATGGCTGCTGATAGAGTCCTCACACTAACTGGGCACCAAAGGTGTGCCACAATTAATATAAATGATCATTGTAGTGCATCTCTGGTGTACAACTAGTGTGGGGACTCTTTCAGCAACCAAGAGTCCCTGCACTACTATCAGTCATTCACTGCAAGCAATGCAGGCCACATACATTAGTGATGACTGTTTCACTGATGTATATAGGAGTTCAGAGCCTAGGTGCCCGGTGTCCATCCACCACTCAATACATTTGAAAGGAATACAGAACTGGACCTCCAGGAAGCCTTGCAGGTAGCCTTATTTCCGCATCTGATGCACAGGTTCAGCACCATACAGTGCCAGAACTAATGCACTGTATGCCAGAATGCATCCCATACAAAACCATAAAATGCATTTTGGCTGCAGTTTCCCTTTGGCTTCTCTGCATCACACCAAAGGGAAAATGAGTGGGAAGATATACAAGCCAGCCCATTTTTCCAGTCCATTTTTCCAGTGAACACAGTCATGTTGTAAAGTGCTGTGGGGCTTTTTATTCATGATTTTAAGGCCAGGGCCCCATGTATCGTAAATGCCGTGGCTAAAATCGCTGTGTTTAATATTCTGACTAATACCAATCACACACTGCAGAAAATAATCTGCAACCAAAATGTGCAATTTGAAAAATGCTCACGTTTTTGCAAATCGCAAAATGTCAATTATACCTATGGAAACGCTGGTGGTTTCCATATTGATATAATGTTAGCAGAGGAAAACCGACTTTTGTGAAAAGCAATGGGGGAAAAATGCGTTTCCACCCCAGTTTTTCCCACAGAGCTTTTTGGCTGTGGCTCGCTACGTCAGGCCTTAGCCTAATGCTAATTTTCATTTGTGCAAATTTGATAAATCTCCACTTACATATCTAGAAAGAACATAAATAGGTCAATAATTAAAATAAATAAATTATATAGTATATGCAAATCACTATTCCTTCTAGCAATGCTGCCAAAAGGAAATTCATTTGAAATCAATTATCAAATATTAGTTTTATTAAAATAATGAGGTGGTAAATCAAACATTTCCAGAGAAATTTGAGTCAGGTCAATTATTTATATGCAATGTTATTAAATAATTGAAGTTTGCTTTGGGTGGTGTAGCACAATGTATTGGGTGCGGCATCCAGCCCTTGGTGCCTTCACTTCTCTTTAACCCCTTAATGACGCCTCCCAAAAGTGCCTTAAGGACACAGCCTAATTTTTCAAAACTGACATGTGTCACTTTATACAGCAGGGGTGTCAAACTCATTTTCTCCGGGGGCCACTTCAGCCTCACGGGGTACCTTGAAGGGCCAAGATTATTTTACACATGTATAAAAGTAACTTCTCCTTAACAGATAAGCGAGCTATTAAGCAGTAGTTACATTTGTACATTACTACTGTTACAATCAGCCCTTTGAGGTCAACCAGGAAGAACATAATGTATTGTTAAAACCTAAGACATTGGCATGTTACATACTATCCTCATCCTTTTCTGAATATATAAAAAATTAAGCACTATACAAATACTGTTTACCCCTACAAACGGTATTATGCTCTATAGTTGCCTCTGCACACGGTATTACGCCCCACAGCGGCCCCTGCACACGGTATTATGCTCCATAGTTGCCCCTGCACACGGTATTATGCTCCATAGTTGCCCCTGCACACGGTATTATGCTCCATAGTTGCCCCTGCACACAGTATTATGCTCAATAGTTGCCCCTGCACACGGTATTATGCTCCATAGTGGCCCCTGCACACGGTATTATGCTCCATAGTTGCCCCTGCACACAGTATTATGCTCAATAGTTGCCCCTGCACATGGTATTATGCTCCATAGTGGCCACTGCACACGTTATTATGCTCCATAGTGGCCCCTGCAATCGGTATTATGCTCCTTAGTGGCCCCTGCATTGATATTATGCCCCATAGTGGCCCCTGCAAACGGCATTATAGTCCACAGTGGCCCCTGCACATGGTATTATGCCCCATAGTGACCCCCCCACCCATGAACTATTATTATACTCTGGGGTCTTTTCAGACCCCAGAGTATAATGATCGGAGACCCAGGTGGTGACAAACATAAAAATCAGTGTTACTTACCTGGGCCCCGGTGCGCTCCCTGCGTTCGGCCTTCTTCAATGTCGCACAGACCGGCGTCGCGACATAATGACGTCGGCCTAGCTCACGTGACGCCTGGGACGTCACCAAAGAAGGCCGAAGCCGGCTGGGAGCAGCATCGGATCGCCGGAGAGGTGAGTAACTCTGGTTTTTATGTTTATCACCTCCCCGGGGTCTCCGATTATTATACTCCGGGGTCTGAAAAGCCCCCGGAGTATAATAATAGTAGTATTTGATGGGGTTCGCCGGCCGCGGCCTCACTTACCATCCCCGCTCCTGCACACAGCCGCTTCTGTGTCCCATAGCAGAAGGGGAAGCGGGGGCAGCCACAACCAGCAGCGGGGATCGGTAAGTAAATAGGCCGTTACGTGCCGGGGATACTCCAGCAGGCAACGGCCTATTTATATATATAAAAAAAACTTATCTTCACTTACCTGTGATACCTTGATGCAGCCGCCTCCTCTTCTTGTCAGCGTAGGCGGCGTGATGACGTCATTGTATCGCCGCCTGCGCTGACATGCAGAGGTCTTGTAAACCAGCCCAGGACAGGTATCGCACAGCTTTGTTTTGGTTTTTTTTTAAGAGGCCTGTCCTGGGCTGGTTTACATTACATAATGTACATAGACAATAAAAAATTTCGCGGCCCTGCGGGCCAGCTAGGTGCCGGGCCGGATAACAGAAGGCAGCGGGCCGGATTCTGCCCGCGGGCCTTGTGTTTGACACCTGTGTTATACAGCAATAACTTTGAGACGCTTTAACTTACACAAGTGATTTTGAGATTGTTTTCAGTGACACATAGTACTTCATATTATTAAATTAGTAATAATTAAAAAAGTAAAAAATTGATAATTTTTTTTGTATTTATAAAGAAATAGGAAATTTGATGGAAATTTGGGGAAAAAAAAATTGCAATTTTTGAAATGTGAAATGCTCTGCTTATCAGACTGATAGTTATACCACCCAAATATATCAATAAATATTATCTACAATATCTCTGCTTTATATTGACATCATCTTTTAATCGTCCTTTAATTTATTTTGGACGTTAGAAGGCTTACAAGTGTAACAGCGATTTTCCAGATTTACAAGAAAATTTCCCAAACTAATTTCTTAGGAACCACTTCAGTTTTGAAGGGGATTATAAAGGCCTATATATTAGAAACCCCCCATAAATCACCCCATTTTCAAAACTGCACCACTCACATAATTCAAAACAGCATTTTGGAAGTTTGTTAACCATTTTAGCATTTCACAGGAATTAAAACAACATGAAGGTGAAATTTAGACATTTCATTTTTTTTTTCAATAATACATTAATTTAGCCCTAAAATTAACACATTCACAAAGGGTTAAAAATGAGAAAATACATCTCACAGTTTGTTATACAATTTCTCCTGAGCACAGAAATACCCCACATGTGGGTGTAAACTGATGTTTTGGCAAACGGCAGCCCATAGAAAGAAAGGAGCAACACTCTGCATTTGAAAAGATTTTGCTGGAATAGTTTTCGGTTGCCATGTCTCATTTGCAGACCCCCTAGAATACCAAAACAATGGAAACCTTTCAAAAGGGACAGTTGTTGGAAACTACACTCCTGGCACAATTTATCAAGTGGTATAGTGAGCATTTTGACCCCACAGCTGTTTCACTGATTTTATTAACATTGGGATGTGTAAATGAAAAATTACTAAAATGTCAATTTATCCCCAAAGTTTAATTTTCATAAGGGGATAAAGGAGAATAATGCACCCCCAGTTTGTTAAACAATTGCTCCTGAATACTGCAATACCCCATATGTGGTCGTAATCTGCTGTATACAGTCATGGCCAAAAGTTTTGAGAATGACACAAATATTATATTTTCACATGATCTGCTGCCCTCTGGTTTTTATGTGTGTTTGTCACATGTTTTTATCACATACAGAAATATAATTGCATTCATATTATGAGTAACAGAAGCTTATATTGACAGTTAGAATGAGTTAATGCAGCAAGTCAATATTTGCAGTGTTGACCCTTCTTCTTCAGGACCTCTGCAATTCTCCCTGGCATGCTCTCAATCAACTTCTGGACCAAATCCTGACTGATAGCAGTCCATTCTTGCAGAATCAATGCTTTAATTTTGTCTGAATTTGTTGGTTTTTGTTTGTCCACCCGTCTCTTGATGATTGACCACAAGTTCTCAATGGGATTAAGATCTGGGGAGTTTCCAGGCCATGGACCCAAAATCTCTATGTTTTGTTCCCTGAGCCATTTAGTTATCACCTTTGCTTTATGGTAAGGTGCTCCATCATGCTGGAAAAGGCATTGTTGAGCGCCAAACTGCTCTTGGACGGTTGGGAGAAGTTGCTCTTGGAGGACATTCTGGTACCATTCTTTATTCATGGCTGTGTTTTTAGGCAAGACTGTGAGAGAGCCGATTCCCTTGGCTGAGAAGCAACCCCACACATGAATGGTTTCAGGATGCTTTACAGTTGGCATGAGACAAGACTGGTGGTAGCGCTCACCTCTTCTTCTCCGAATAAGCTGTTTTCCAGATGTTCCAAACAATCGAAAAGGGGAGTCATCAGAGAAAATGACTTTACCCCAGTCCTCAGCGGTCTACTCCCTGTACCTTTTGCAGAATATCAGTCTGTCCCTGATGTTTTTTCTGGAGAGAAGTGGCTTCTTTGCTGCCCTCCTTGAGACCAGGCCTTGCTCCAAGAGTCTCCGCCTCACAGTGCGTGCAGATGCACTCACACCTGCCTGCTGCCATTCCTCAGCAAGCTCTGCACTGCCGGTAGCCCGATCCCGCAGCTGAAACACTTTTAAGAGACGGTCCTGCCGCTTGCTGGTCTTTCTTGGGCGCCCTGGAGCCTTTTTGGCACCAATGGAACCTCTCTCCTTGAAGTTCTTGATGATGCGATAGATTGTTGACTGAGGTGCAATCTTTCTAGCTGCAATACTCTTCCCAGTTAGGCCATTTTTGTGCAGTGCAATGATGACTGCACGTGTTTCTTTAGAGATAACCATGGTTAACAGAAGAGAAACAATGATGGCAAGCACCAGCCTCCTTTTAAAGTGTCCAGTGGTGTCATTCTTACTTAATCATGACAGATTGATCTCCAGCCCTGTCCTCATCAACACCCACACCTGTGTTAATGGAGCAATCACTGAAACGATGTTAGGTGGTCCTTTTAAGGCAGGGCTGCAATGATGTTGAAATGTGTTTTGGGGGATAAAGTTCATTTTCTAGACAAATATTGACTTTGCAAGTAATTGCTGTTAAGCTGATCACTCTTTATAACATTCTGGAGTATATGCAAATTGCCATTAGAAAAACTGAAGCAGTAGACGATGTAAAAATTAATATTTGTATCATTCTCAAAACTTTTGGCCATGACTGTAGGTACATGGTCGTGCAAAGAATGGAAAGAGTGCTAATTGGCTTTTGGAGGGCGGATTTTACTGCAATAGTTTTCAGGTGCCATGTTGCATTTGCAGAGCAACTAGAGTACCAATACAATAGAAACCCCCCAAAGTGACCCCATTTCAGAATGGAAAGAGCGCTAAATGGCTTTTGAAAGGCAGATTTTGCTAGAATAGTTTTCGGGTGACATGTCTCATTTGTAGAGTCCCTAAAGTACCGATACAATGAAAACTACCCAAAAGTGACCCCATTTTAGAAACTAGACCTCTCAAGGAATTTCTCATGGGGTATTATCATTTTGAGACCAAGAGTGCTTCACAAAAAATAATGTAGAAAGTGAAATTTGAAATTTTTATAGAAATATGCCATTTCAGTGCCATATATGTTGCTCCCACTTTGTGTCTTCAGAGACACGCACTCCTAAAACTATTAAGTGGGCTATCCAAGGTTGTATATATGGGCGTAAACTGCTGCTTGGGTACACAACAGGACTGAGAAGGGAATGAGCACTGCACTTTTTAGCTTTGGAATATAGACTTAGAGGGACTTTCTGAATGCCATGTTGTTTTTGCAGAGCCCTGGAGGTGCCAGTAAATTGGAATTCCCCAACTACACCAACTGAAGGGATTTATCAAGTGACATAGTGAGCATTTTTAACCGTTGCATTAATTTAAGCGTTGCATTAATTTAATTTTCAGAAATGAATGCACAGCTGATAATGAAAAGTGAATATTGCAATTTTTTCAGAGATTCGCCATTTCAGTGCTCGATATGTTGTGCCCAGCTTGTGTCAGCAGAGACACACACTCCTAAAACTGGTAAGCGGGTATCCTGGGCAGAACAGCTTTTGGAGCGTTAATCTCTGAAACAAATCGGGCACAACATATTACGTACTGAAATGACGTATCTCTGGAAAAATTGTCATTTTCTCCTATCACCATCATCTGTGTATTCATTTCTGGAAAATAAATTATAAAAACACTTGATAGCTAAAAATGTTCACTGGATAAATTCCTTCAGGAGTGTAGTTTCCACAATGGGTTCACATGTCAGGGGATTCCACTTTACTGGCATTTCAGGAGCTCTGCAAAAGTGTTATGTCGTCCAAAAACCAATCCATCTAAATCTGTGCTCCAAAAACCAAAAAAGAGCTCCTTCCCTTCTGTGCCCGGCTGTGTGCCCAAACAGCACTTTATACCCACATATGACATTAGTTACGTTATCTGGGATACACCAGTGTCATACATGTGGGCATAATTTGCAGTTTGGGAGCACAGCAGGGCACAAAAGGGAAGGAGCGCTATGTGGCTTTTGGAGCACAGATTTAGATGTTTGCTATCTGGATGACATATCATGTTTGCAGAGCCTCTAAGGTGCTAGAAAAGTGGAATGCCCTAGGGAGTGACCCCATTTTAAAAACTGCACCCCTCAAAGAATTTATAAAAGGGGTGTAGTGAGCATTAGTATCCCAGACGTGAATGCACAGCGGATGGTGAACAGTGAATATGTAAGCTGTGCAGAGTACATTGGGAACACCAAATTCCCTACTATATCCCCAGTAGCTCCTATGATTGGGGGGGGTCACTCTGGGGGTCACGTCTGGTGTCTTTTCCCTTGTAAGCTCTAAATCTGGTTTTAACCCTGATATACTCTCGCACAGCTTATACATTCCCTTCCTGCCGCAGTCAATTGTGTTCTAATGATTTGACGATTTTTGGGCTGTCTCCACATTGTACAAGCTATATCTTTTTATTTTTCTGGTGATGTAGCCATATGAGGGTTGTTTTTTGTGGGATGAGATGCATTTTGTAATGACACAATTTTTGCTTTATTTGCATATTTTGTCTATTTTACACTATATATTTTGTTGCATAATTTGACGTATTATGCAATGTAATTATATTGTACTGGATCCATTGTACATATTTGCATGTTTTTGTCTCATATATTGTGCATTGGTCATATATATTATATTGGATATATTTCATATAATGTTACCTTTTTGTATGTATTCACATTGCATACATTTTTGTGCATGCATTTTTATGCGTTTTTATATGCAAACTTCATCTTCTTCACACTTGATATAATGTGATTTCACGATATATAAACATTTTATTAATTCTCATGTATTTTTTCACATTATATACACTTGATATTCCATTAGCTTTTCATCATTGCATGATGTAAAACACTAACGGGATAGTGGTATTCCCGTTAGTGTTTTACATCATGCAGTCCATTATCTCTTAGGACTGAGTGAGCAGTATCCATAGACCTGATACATTTGTATTGTCTCCATAGAGCTGTTTGTGCTGCGCGTTCAGTTTTTCCGCCGTCTGCGCATGCGCGTGATAACTTGGTATCGCGGGGCTGAGCCCAATGCCTGTGCGAGATCTTGTGGTGTTTGCAGTCCCGCGTATGCGCAGTGGCGGAGTTTTTGGCACGCAGTGATGCAGCATCATTAGGTAGGAACATGTAATTTTCATATTTGTTCTCCAAGATGATAGGCTGGCCATCGCTATTTATATGTGTCATGTGTACCCTTAGCCACACCCCCTGATGAAGCCATTCCAGGTGAAATGCGCATTACATGTGGTAAGGTGGAGCTTACATGATTATGTTTATCTGGGGTTTACATTTGATGTTCATTCTTATCATTTTGCACTTACTTAGCCTTGTTAGTCCTTTTGTTTCCTAAACCATACTGGTATTTGCATTTGGCAATTACTGCTAACTCTACTGTCTGAAGGATATATGCTAATCATTGGCTATGTGCATATGTAAATTAATTTATACCATACCATATGCGTTTTTGTGCATGCATAAAAATGCATGCACAAAAACGCATGCATACTTCCCAGCACTCCTATCTGGATGTAATTCCCCTACCATGTGTTATGATTAAAGTGAATACATATGTTTGTCCCCATGTATATATGTTTTTTGTAATTTTATAAGTATATTTCAATAAATTAGATATTTTATTCATTGGATTGTGTGGAATTTGCACTTTTTTGGCAAAGTTATTATATTTACATTGAATTCCGCTTTTTCTTTCATTGGTTATATATTATTAGCCCCCATTTTTATTATATCTTATTTCCTAACATTAGCAATACAAATTACAGTAGGTTAAAGTCAGCTGAATCAGCCAGTCATCTAATGTGTATAGGGATTACGTTTCAACTGTAAAAATTGCATTGGTATCTTGTCTACTGTAGAGTGGCAGGTGGTGGCAGCTATTTGTGCGGATTGTGATTGTAGTGGTTGCTTCACTCCTGTGTACCCTAGTGTAATAAGATAAGCAGAATTCCCCTTTGTGGTCCTTTGTGGTCGCACAGATAACTGACAGTATTGGTTGCCATTGAGAGGGCTATATCTTGTATGAGACAGATTTGTGACAAATAGAGAGCATTTAACCTTTTAATACAATGTGACAGATTAGTACATCATAGAGCATTGTAACTTAATGCACCATGACATCATGGTTATGGAACCAGTTCAGGATCTGAGTGGGCACTATGGGCAACGTGTGTCAGTTGCAACATACAACTGTATCACCTGCGGTCAGTGATAACTCAGATCATGTGTAAGGGAATTGTTAGTTGTGCAATTCACTAGTGCTGCTGCTGAAACAAGGGAAGAAGGGAAAGACAGAGACAGTGATCCCTAAACTCGACCCAGCCCCTGTCCCTACCTAATTGCCACACTGTCCTAATGACAGGATCAACTGAGCGGCATTCCCTTCTCTGAATAATTGTTACACAGAACAAGACAAGACAAACAACACAGAAGCAGAGGCAGCAAGCCAAGGGGTCGGTAACAGTCGAGCAACGCAGTACAGAATCGAAATCCGAAAGAATAGTCAAAGGGTAATCAGAGGTCAGAAGTCAGTGATACAATAATAACAGAAAGAAGAGCTTAGCCAGGACAAGTCTCAATAGCCAGCAACCATGTGTGAACAGATGACCTGTTTATAGGAAGTCCAGAATCTGCCCCAGACTATATTGGTAGATGGGCTGTCAATCACACAGGCAAGGCTAAGATTAACTATTTGAGGAGCGGAGGAAAACAAAGGAGCTGGAGATGGGTGTGGTAGGAAATAAATTACAGAGAAGAGGTAATACAGCAGTGTTCAGACAGAGCAACAAGAACCCTAAGCAAGGAATCAAACTGAACACGCCTACTGCGCTGCAGCGTGTGAGCGGAGGATGGCGCAGAGACCCGAACAGGCAGAGACGTTACATCATGGCTGCGACGTCTAAAGGGTTTTACAAACCTGTGCCCTAATGATGACTCCCCATCACCTTTAGGGGGTGCTGATCTATTTCTATGGCAGACCAACAATTTATTAGTGACCCTGGGTCTGCCTTCAGACAACGCCAGTATGATTCTGCCTCTGCATAGCCTGACATACATGAGTATTGCAGAGTATAATAATAATAACTGATCTGATGATTTGTTATTCAAGTCCCATAGTAGGACTAAAAAAAGTAAAAAAGCTAAAATAAAAGTTCACAAACATAAATTAAATATATATATATATATATATATATATATATATATACTCATACTCCATTTTGTTTTATTTCCTGTGAAAGGCTTAAAGGGTTAACAAACTTCCTAAGCGCTATCGGTTTAGATTTGAAAATGGAATGATTTATGTGGTTTCTAATACACAGGCCTTTAAAAGCCTCTTCAGAACTAAATTGGTCCCCAAAAAAATGGATTTTGAAAATTTGGAAAATTGCTGTTAGACTAATAAGGCTAGGTTCACACCTGCACCCTGTCTCCGTTCAGGGTTCCCGTTCCCGAATCTGCTTAAAAAATGCGGAGAGAAAAGTCCTGCAAATATATTGTGATTCGGTCATTGTGATTAATTTACATTTATATATATTTTATATTTACCTTTATATATTATGTTTTATTTTTTATATACTTTTATATTTTAATATTTTGGGCATGGTGATATCAATGATGTTTGTTTTTTGTATTTACTTTTATATGTAAAATGGGGAAAAGGGGTGTGTCTTAAATTAATACTTTTATATTTTTAAATGCCTTTTTTACTCTTTTTTTACTATTATTGTTAGTCCCATACTTTAACCTGGGAGCCTTAGCAACAGAACATCACTTACAATTTCACAGAGCAGGGGGCAGCATTTGAGGATCTGAGGCAACAGATGCAGTGGTCGCAACTAGAAATTTACTAAAGGGGTTTCTTACACTTTATATTGATCTGAGATCAGTAGAGTCCCAGGGGTTACCAATGCTTTAAGTTCCTTTAAGTTTCTATTACAGTTGGTCCTCAAACTTTTCTCTATATATTGCTTGAGAACAACACCAAAGGAGTGATAATTCAGCAGACACAAAAATATTTTTCTATCATTGTCCACCAATGTGCACAGTATTCTGGTGACGTTGTATTAATATGTTGAATACATACTGGCAACTAAGAATCTGAAGCCTACCCATGTGCCAAAGACCATGCCAAAACAGTTGCTATAGTAAATGGTTCTTTTAATCTTTTAAGTAAGTTTGGCCTGCTCTCTACTGCCAAGTACAAGAAACATTTGAAGTTCATAAGTATGTGCATCTTTCAATACTTTAAAGAATACTGACCCCTAACAGTCTTGAGGTTGGCTGTCACAATTACATTAGAAAGTACATGTCACAAGTACATTACAAATGCTTTATTGCCAGCATTATGTAGCTTTGGCTTCATTCATAGTGTTAAGTGAACTTCTAGCTCTCAAAGAGTACTTTTGCTCAAACTACTGCACATAACTCCACTTTAGAATCTGCTAATTCACATATATCTTTTTCACTTTATAGGTCATAGGAATATTTTACTTTTTGATCATTTTCTGGGCCTGCCAAGTTCTAAAATGTTTCAATGATTTATGGAAATTGAAAGAGCTTGTTTTATACAAATGCTCTTGTTGGCAACAAAACTGGTAATTATAACAGAAAAAAAGAGTCATCTCCTTGGTAGCAATAATAATAATAATAATAATAATACATTTTATTTATATAGCACCAACATATTCCGCAGCACTTTACAAAATGTAGGGTTCAAGTACAGACAAAAAGATACATTACAGAGAAATAGTCAATTCACACAATGGGATTGAGAGCCCTGTTTGCAAGAGCTTACAATCTATGAGGTAGAGGGGGTGACACAAGAGGTAGCAGGGGCGGTATCAGAGGTAGTATTGCTTGTATAGTGGTACAGCCATTTTTGTGATAGAGGTTACTCTCATTACAGATAAAAAAGCTGTATGAGCCATCACCAGTCAGTGTCCTTTAATGTGCGGATGGTGTCTGGACATATAAAGTTACAGTCCGATACAGCATCATATCCTGTGGGGTAATGCGGAAGCGTGAACAGAGGAGGGTTCGTTTTAGGGATTCTAACTGCAGAAGGGTTTAGATTAGGAATTGTGATAGGCCTGGCTGAAAAGATGTGTCTTTAGTTTGCGCTTGAAGCTATAGAAATTGGGAGTTAATCTGACTGTCCGGGGTAGAGCATTCCAGAGAAGTGGTGCAACTCAGGAGAAGTCTTGGATATGGGAGTGGGAGGTTCTGATAATAGAGGATGTTAGTCTTAGGTCATTTAGCGAATGGAGAGCACGGGTTGAGAGATAGATAGAGATGAGGGAGGAAATGTAGGGAGGTGCAGCATTATGGAGAGCCTTGTGGATGAGGGTGATAAGTTTATATTGCATTCTGTATTGAATAGGCAGTCAATGTGATGAGAGTGATGAGTTTATATTGTATTCTGTATTGAATAGGCAGCCAATGTAGTAACCGGCACAGACCGGAGGCATCGCTGTAGCGTCTAGACTGATAGATGAACCTGGCCGCCGCATTGAGAATAGATTATAGAGCGGAGAGTTTAGTAAGGGGAAGACCGATTAGTAAGGAATTACAGTAGTCAAGGTGAGAGTGAATCAGGGTGACAATAAGGGTCTTTAATGTCTCTGTGGTAAGGAAAGGCCGGATTCTGGAGATATTTGAGGTGGAGATGAAAAGTGATTGGATATGGGGAGTGAAGGAAAGGTCTGAGTCAAACATAACCATGAGGCAGCGGGCATACTGCCTAGAAGTTATGGTAAGGCCGAAGACTGCAATGGAGATATCACGGATAGGTCTATTAGATGGTGAAAACAGCAGTAGTTCCGTCTTTGAGACATTCAGTTTTCAGATAAATTGAAGATATGATATTTGAGACAGCAGAGAGACAGTCACTAGTGTTCTGTATTAGTGCAGAGTTGATGTCACAGGATGAGGTATATAGTTGGGTGTTGTCAGCATAATGATGGTACCGGAAGCCAAATCTGGTGATGGTTTGTCCAATAGGGCCTGTGTAGAGAGAGAAGAGCAGGGGGTCTAGGACTGAGCCCTGAGGAACCCCAACGGCAAGGAGAATAGGGGAAGAGACAGAGCCTGCAAATGATACACTAAAAGTGCGGTCTGAGAGATAAGAGGAGAACCAAGAGAGCGTGGTGTCCATAAGACTGACAAAGTGGAGTATAGTGAGGAGGAGTTGATGGTCAACAGTGTCAAATGCTGCTGAGAGATCCAGAAGAATAAGAAGAGAATAGTCACCATTAGATTTAGCCGCCAGGAGATCATTGGAGAGTTTTGTGAGGGCTGTTTCAGTAGAGTGCAGAAGCCAGACTGTAAGGGGATAGGAAGAGAGTTAGTGGAAAGATAGTGGATCAAACAAGAATAGACCAAGCGTTCCAAGATTTTGGAGATGAAGGGGAAGTTAGAGACAGGTTGATACTTAGCAGCACAGGATGGGTCAAGGGAGGATTTCTTCAGTAGTGGGGTTATGACAGCATGCTTGAAAGAGGATGGAAAAATTACAGAAGAGAGAGAGGTTAAATATTTTAGTAAGGTAAGTCGTGACAGCAGCTGACAGAGACAGGAGGAGGTGTGAGGTGAAAGGGTCACTACTGCAGGTCGTAGGGCGAGAAGAAGAAAGGAGCTGAGAGACTTCTTCTTCTGTAACTGGTTCAAAAGATGAGAATAAGCAGGATAAAGTACTTTAGGTGAGGGGATCAATGACGCCCTGGGATAGGGCAATTATTTTCTGACGGATCTTATCATAGAAATAGGTGGCCAGATCCTCTGCACTGAAGTCTGTGAAAGGCACTTGTACCTTGTGAGTGAGTAAGGAGTGAAAAGTTTCAATGAGCCTATTATGGTTGCAGGAGAGAGAAGAGATAAATCTAAACGTGTTCCATAACCATCCCAGTCACAGGCTGCAAAGTGTCTACAGTTAGGAGTGTTCCTCTGGATGTAGTCCTCTCCACTAATGCAGTGCTGGAAGCATATGAAGAAGATAAAGTTTGCTATTTTGGAGGTAAACCACAACTTTATCAGTATTATTAGGATCTTAAAAAAGCATAGAACAGATGATAGATGATAATTTAATATGCATCAAAAGAATATAGCAAGCTCAATATTACGCTAATACTTATATGTGTTTATTATTGATAATAATAATTATAATTACAACAACAATATGCAAAGAGCTGACGTAGGTGGAGGAGATACGATGAAGGGAGCTCATATTGTTTAACATTTAAGATGCCCCTATATTTTCATTGGGTAAAAAGTTTATTATAGTGCCCTGTGGGATATCCCCAGCTCAACATACAATATATTTAGATAACAGGTAGATAACAGGTAAGGTAGCCTAAATCCTTACATGTCACAATAGCATACAGCATTTCATATCTAAGGTTATGAGGCATACTTAGCGTGCAGCAGTGTGTTGAGAGCATAAAGAATAGCCTAGCTAGTCTCCAGCTGAAAAGTACAGTAAAAATCAGACCCATTAAATTCCATTTTAGAGTTATCTAGTCATATTAAACAATGTAATGCCAGGAAAATTCAACTCCCCACCAACACCCCATCCCTTGGAAGCATCAATTTATTTGAATGGGTCACGGACAATAATTTGTTTTCGTAGGAAAACCACTTTGAAGCTATTACTGGATGTTTGTTAGCCCAAATGAAAGAACCATTAATTTACTGTATGTATATATTGTATACTGTGTATATAAAATAAATGCAGTTATATTTTCTCTAATCACTTAGAGAATCCCTTTCCTTTAGTCCTCTTCTTTTTAATGAAGGTCAAAGGAGTGAATTCTTGGATAGGCATTGCAATTTATTATAAATTTAATGTATAAGACAAAATACATTGCAAACTACATACATCAGTATTAATAAATTCAACAAGTGTGGGGATAGAATACTCATGCTAATACTTCTGAAGATAATGCATCAAAAAACTGGATCCAATAAGGCATTTACACGCAGGATAATAAAGTGTGTTCCTATACCAGTTATTACACTACAATACGTTTGTGAATGTAATGACTACAAAACTGATTTAGGGTATTTTGCACAAGTGGTTCTTTTACTGCTCTTATGTTTCAAGCCCAAAGGTGTTTTATTGTGCAATGATTTGTGCACAGTAAACCCTCTGCAGCACAAGGTCTTACACTTGCCATACACAATGACAAACTGTGCTCTTCCTTGGGAAAGATTTCCTCTGGCTCTCTTTGTATACCTGTTTGCCACTACAATACAGAAGGGCATTGTGCAGTGTTTATCTGGTAATGAGTAACAGCTGGCAGGCTGTCAGGATACATTAAAGTAACCAAACTACTCAGCGTCAAGATGGAACCAAGAAGTAGACACCATTGACAACTGGTATGCACAGGAACGGCAGTAGCATGGGAGGAGGGAAATGCCGCTTTTCCGTTTTTAACACATGCATGTTTGAAAATAATTCCCCATCTCCCTGACAGCCCCTACAACCTGTAGTTTTTTTTTTAAATAGTTTTTAAAAATATGCAAATGAAGCTCTTGGTGCACTGGGGGCATTCCCACACCTACTAGTGCACCATTTTTCTTTTTCTCCTGAGTTGCACAGTTCATCTTCAAGGGGCCGAACTAAAACTTAAGTTGCTGCCTAAAAAACCATAACCACTGTGGCCCCATATAGTATATATTAAGTTCATGTCTTTATAGCGCAGTGATATAGAAATAGCATATACAGTAGGAGGCCTATGTTAGGCTAGCAGAGTAGAAGCAGCAGCTCCTAAACCAGCAGGTGAGCAATATTTCTTTTTTTTTTATTTTACTCTAAAAAAAGGGACAACCCATTTAAATTAGAGATGTCATGGATCTTGGAGTGTAGTGACACAAAGAAAATGGCAACAACAGCATGACAGTAATATGTCATTTACACTGAAAAGTGAATACCATAAAAATATGTCAATTTTGTATTTTTTGGTTTTCCATGGTAAATTCCGTTTAAAATGCCAGACAAAATAGCGAAGGTGTCTGGTAAAATGAAAAAAACCATGATGGGAAATGGGCACCTCATATTAAAAATAAGCGCTGTCCTTCAAAGAGAAAGGTGTTACCGAGTCCCCAGCCTGTCAATCCAAGTGCAAGCCTGCCAGAAACAATGTGCTGCCCACAAACTTGTGTTGCGATTGGCGGACGAGGACTTGGCTGACGGCAGCTGTTGGAGCTTGTGGCCATGCCCTCGGTAAGTGGGGTACTATGTTTATACCTTGAGCCAGAGACACAGCTGATTGACTTGCTTCCACAGTCAGTTGTGTCTCTGTATGTTTGTGTCCAGCAAGGTGCAGGCCACATCCCAATGCCTTTCTTGGAGGTGCCTACCCACTTGTATTGTCTCTTTTTCAATGCAACGTGTCACACAAAAAGTTGAGCCCTCACATTAAAAGAAAAATTAGAAAAATACGGAGGCAGTTTCTAATATGCACAACTTTTTTAGAGTAAAAAGTTGCAAAATGTTGGATTGCTACTTGTTAATGCCACTTCTAACTAAAATAGTCACAAGCGCCATTTTCACGCCAACCTTGCCATTTTCCAAATGGTTGGGCTTTGGTAGAGCCAATGGCTGCACCAAATTCACAAAAATTTATGGCACTTTTGTGATATAATGGTCACCAGGTATGAGGTGGAGTAGAGTTCTGTCAAGGTACACCACCCGGTAAAGCAAGGCCTTATGAATCTGGTGAATCGTCAGCCATCATTGGGATCAAGAATGGTGTATTATGATAAATCCACTTGATGGTGCAACTCACTACTTGAGCATGACCTTTATAGCTCATGGAATGCAACAAAAAAATTGTCCTTTCCTTGGTCTACTGCTTGGCCTCAGCGGTCTCACGCGGCAAGGACTTCTGCCCAGAACAAGCCCCTGGAGCAGCAGGACAGCACTGCAGTAGGAGACAATAGCGTACAGGTGACTATGGGGTTTTTTTTTCACCTTCCCCAACCTCCTTGCGAAAAACTGTATATCCTGGACAACCCCTTTAATAGTAATAAACCACACATTAAAGTATAAGGTGAGCATCCAAAATATTCCAAACAAAACGAGTATTGAGCTTAGTAACGTTTCGGTCCATCGGACCTTCATCACACTCATACTCAGCAAACGATAGGTGCTAGGGAATGGTGGAAAGTCCGCAAATGAAGGACGCTCTATCTTTTGCTTTCTTTTCACCATTCCCTAGAGTCTGGTGAACGTCCGATGGACCGAAATGTCACTCGGCTCAATACATATTGCTCCTTTTGTTTGGAATATTAGGGATAGTCACCTTATACTCTAATGTGTGATATATTACTATTAACCTTTTAAGTGAATCTACATTTTGGTAGTGCATTTTTCCTTTCATTGTGGATTCTAGTGACAGACACCCTTTAAGGAGTTAAAAACAGCTGAAAATGTTATGACGGAAGTGCTTTCTGTAATGGCCGCTACAAATCACGTTATTTCTCAAGCGAGATGTTCCACACTCCCTACACAACAACCACGCCTCTAGCCGGAAGCAATCGCTTTTATAGACCTAATCACATGATTCCGCTCGACCAATGAAGGTGCTTTTAAAATGGGACACCAGCGTGAGAGTTAACAGCACACAGCTAGGCCAAAAGTAACATTACCCATTAGCGAATCACAAACACAGAGTGTAGTCTGCAAGCCGCGCTAATTAACCCAGGGAAACTATCATTTGTCCTATAGAGTAAACTCCTCCCACGTGCCGTCCCAGCGTTCTGATTGGTTACAGTAGTGTCTGGGAACACATGGTCGGTGTAGAGGTCTGTGCTGGGAGAGAGCTCATCATTAGAGAGGTAACGTGGGGAGGCTGCGGCTGATCATGTGTGATCTATGTCCTGTGCGGCTTTGTCATCATGTAATGAGTGTTCACGATGCCTTAGGAATTGGATCTTGATTCTGCGCCCTAGCTGTTGCAAAACTGTGCGGTCAGGGCATGCTGGGAGCTGTAGTTTTGCAACAGCTGGAGAGAAGTGAACCACTTCAGCGTGCACATAGTTTGTATCCAGCTTTCCCAGGCTTCTGCACGGGATATCTTTTGTCCAGGTGATGGACATATTGGTTGATGTGCTAGAAACTCAGGTGATGTCCTGTACATGGGTGTGCTGATTCCCATCGTGGAGCTGTAGGCACTGTGTATGGTGCAGGGACCTACCTGATGCAGTGTGGTGCCCCTGTACACAAGTGCTGGGACAGTAGGGGGCAGAGTATACTGGAGGTGCCATGCTATAGATCAGGACTGTGGCAGTGTGCACAAAGCTTTATATAAGTACAAGGTATATGTATTATGTACCCTTTATCTGGGGAGAATCAGACATGAGGCATGCAGAGGCGCCAGTGCACACTGCGCAGTACAGCAGCTCACGAGCACGCCGTGCCGGAGAGTATCAGACATGAGTTCTATCTTGTACATGATACCTCTATGTATGTCACCTGATGAAGCAGACTATGGGGGACATTTATTAATGCAGGCTTTTCCTATGCCATCCTTAATCCATTCCACCGCAGGCACTAGAGGTGCCAGACTTACTAAGAGGCTCTGGTCCCCTAATAATTCTAGAGCATGGCAGGAGGTCCCGTGAGCATGAACTCAGATCTGTGCCAGTCAGGGACTAGTATAGATTTCTGGTGTAACTCGCACCAGTTTATTGGCGTGAGTTATAGTAAATTTTATGGACCAAGGTTTTAAAGGGAGTCTGTCACCAGGATTAAGCATATTAAACCAGCAAAACAGGTAGGTTAGGTTAAATTTTGGCTTTGGTGACAAATATATTAATTAGAGATGAGCATGTCATGTTTGACCGCGGCATCCAAGGTGCTAAAACCCCCGATCGGTTATGGAGCAGGGTATTAGCTGTGAGTTACAGCTAACACCCGCTCCCAATGCCGTGGGCACTCAGGAAGGGGTTAAAGTGCTGTGACATCACAGGGCTGGCTGCTGATTGGCCTCACACATGGCATCGTGGGTGATCCCGCATTCCCAGAGTTCCTTGCCCCGTGTCCTAATATGTACTGCAGCCATTTAAAAAAAAAATGCGATTCGTTACAACGAAGCGTGAGGAAATCCTGATTTGATGTGAATCTAATATTTCCTGAAATTCGGATTGATTTCCACTTTGTCAGCTTTGATTCGCTCATCTCTAATATTAATTTATTTCAGAATATGCAAATGAGCAGTCCGGAGCACCAAGGGCAGCCCTGTTGCTTTAAACTGCTACACCCCACACTGACAAGACAGGGTCAGGCAAGATTTTAGCTTAGCTTCCTGGCCCTGTCACTCAAAGAAGGGGGTGGGGTATGATGGCATATTAGAGCAGTGTGGAGCATTGCAATTTAGAGCAATAAATTAAAGGGATTCTATCATTGGGAAACTCATTTTTCACTAACACCATGTTGGAATAGCCTTTAGAAAGACTATGCTTCTCCTACCTTTATTTTTCTGCTACGCACTGCCGTTTCTGACAATTTTCGTTTTTCTTCTTTATGCAAATGAGTCTTCAAAAAGCACAGGAGTCGTCCCCTGTTCTCAAAGACGCTCTTCCGAAGATCCAGCTCCTTTTGCTGACGCCTCTCCGCCGCCGAGTCTCTGTTTGTGATTCATATCCCGCGCATGCTCAGTCGGCTCTGCTATTTCGCATTGGACAGAGCCGACTGAGCATGCGCGGGATTCAAATCCCGAACAGAGACTCGGCGGCGGAGAGGCGGAGCTGGATCTTCGGAAGAGCGTCTTTAAGCACAGGGGACGAATCCTGTGCTTTTTGAAGACTCATTTGCATAAAGAAGAAAAACAAAAATTGCCAGAAACGGTGGCGCGTAGCAGAAAAATAAAGGTAGGAGAAGAATAGTCTTTCTAAAGGCTATTTTGACATGGTGTTAGTTAAAAATGGGTTTCCCAATGATAGAATCACTTTAATGTCTGCCACAGAAGGTAGGTAGGCCTGACCTATCTAACTGCTACTAATATGCTTCACGCTAATGACAGACTCCCTTTAAAAAGTGCCATGTTGGGCAGAGGAGAGGTGATATGTAATTGTGTGCCTAAAATGTGCCAAATTAAGATGCAGTTTTAGGCTGAGGCCCCACGTTGCGGAAACGCAGCTTTTTTTGTTGCAGAATTTGCTGCGGTTTTTTGAGCCAAAGCCAGGAGTGGATTGAGTAGAAGGGAGAAGTGTAAGAGCTTCCTACATATTTCCCATTCTTTTTGTAGCCATTTTTGGCTGTGGCTCAAAAAACTGCAGCAAAATCTGCAACAAAAAGAGCTGCGTTTCCGCAACATGGGGCCTCAGCCTTATACACATTTCAGACGCAGCCAGGTTAGTATATGTGGACCTATGTTTTTCGTTAGCTTTGTACAGTCTCTGAAGCATGCAGAGGTACATTGGGGGCCCATAGTAGTTTATGGGTTCTTTATTATGGCTCTGTACAACTCAGGCTTCATTCACATGTGTAATTTCTGTTCCGTTAAAAGAGCAGAAAATAACAGAAATCCATCATGCAGTACACCCGGCACATGAGCAGTGCACGATGTACATCACTTTCTATAATGGGGGTCCATTGCATTCCCAACATGGGGCCTGGCATTTTACCAGACAGCGTAGCTCAGCGTGCACTATGTTGTCCAACATTTTTAACAGTCTGTGACAGAGGCTTTTAACACACAGTTGAAAAATGCCACAGAAATAGATGGGTGGACAAGGCGGCAAATTACACATAACCGTTTTCAGGCCAAAAGAAAACACAGTCCATGTGTCAGTTGTATTTTCCGGCTCATCTGCAGCTCTTGTGACCTGAACTTGCAGTATCACACGGAGTTCAGAATTGCCTCTGCTCTGCGGTCCTGCACTCACAGCATAATGTGAATATGGTGCTTTAGAGCTGCAGTGATTCTGATGTTTAAAGCATCATAAATCAGTATAATGCTGGAAGTGTAGGTCAGAGGAGCCGCGATTGGGACAGGAAATAGAGCTGGAATATGGACTGTATTTCTTGGCCTAAATGCAGCTGTGGGGTCCTGTACATTGAAAGGGTTAAAAGGAGGTATGATATTTAGACAAAACTAAAATTCCCCTTATTCTTAACTAAGAAAATATGTTATGGTATTTTATTCTTTACCTCTGTGGTATACTTTGTCTTTAGAGAGGGTGGGATTCGTGTGGAATTGAGTTTATATCTTTTTATCCTGTAGGCATACAATGTCCTGGGTCCTGCAGGGTGGCAGCCTACTAAGTGCATAGAGGCAAGCTGTATTACATGGGTATGTGTTATAACTATTATATGTTCTGGTTCTCATTTCAGAATGGCAGTGTTTGTAGACCTGAATGTTACAAACTGTACAGATGTAAAGAAGTTGCAAAGCATTATAGAGATGGCAGCACATCGTAAGTACAACTTGAAGGTACCAGAAGCAACTTACAACAGGACTTACAGTGGGGAAAAAAGTATTTAGTCAGCCACCAATTGTGCAAGTTCTTCCACTTAAAAAGATGAGGCCGGCCTGTAATTGTCATCATAGGTAGACCTCAACTATGAGAGACAAAATGAGAAAACATATCTAGAAAATCACATTGTCTGATTTTTAAAGAATTTATTTGCAAATTATGGTGGAAAATAAGTATTTGGTCAATAACAAAAGTTCATCTCAATACTTTGTTATATATCCTTTGTTGGCAATAACAGAGGTAAAACATTTTCTGTAAGTCTTCACAAGGTTGGCACACACTGTTGCTGGTATGTTGGCCCATTCCTCCATGCAGATCTCCTCTAGAGCAGGGATGTTTTGGGGCTGTCGCTGGGCAACACGGACTTTCAACTCCCTCCAAAGGTTTTCTATGGGGTTGAGATCTGGAGACTGGCTAGGCCACTCCAGGACCTTGAAATGCTTCTTACGAAGCCACTACTTCGTTGTCCTGGCGGTGTGCTTGGGATCATTGTCATGCTGAAAGACTCAGCCACGTTTCATCTTCAGTGCCCTTGCTGATGGAAGGAGGTTTGCACTCAAAATCTCACGATACATGGCCCCATTCATTCTTTCATGTACACGGATCAGTCGTCCTGGTCCCTTTGCAGAGAAACAGCCCCAAAGCATGATGTTGCCACCCCCATGCTTCACAGTAGGTATGGTGTTCTTTGGATGCAACTCAGCATTCACTCTCCTCCAAACACGACGAGTTGTGTTTCTACCAAACAGTTGTACTTTGGTTTCATCTGACCATATGACATTCTCCCAATACTCTTCTGGAACATCCAAATGCTCTCTAGCAAACTTCAGATGGGCCCGGATATGTACTGGCTTAAGCAGGGGGACAAGTCTGGCACTGCAGGATCTGAGTCCCTGGCGGCGTAGTGTGTTACTGACGGTAGCCTTTGTTACGTTAGTCCCAGCTTTCTGCAGGTCATTCACTAGGTCCCCCCGTGTGGTTCTGGGATTTTTGCTCACCGTTCTTGTGATCATTTTGACCCCACGGGGTGAGATCTTGCGTGGAGCCCCTGATCGAGGGAGATTATCAGTGGTCTTGTATATCTTCCATTTTCTAATTATTGCTCCCACAGTTGATTTCTTCACATCAAGCTGCTTGCCTATTGCAGATTCAGTCTTCCCAGCCTGGTGCAGGTCTACAATTTTGTTTCTGGTGTCCTTCCACAGCTCTTTGGTCTTCACCATAGTGGAGTTTGGAGTGTGACTGTTTGAGGTTGTGGACAGGTGTCTTTTATACTGATAACAATGTCAAACAGGTGCCATTACTACAGGTAATGAGTGGAGGACAGAGGAGCCTCTTAAAGAAGAAGTTACAGGTCAGTGAGAGCCAGAAAGCTTGCTTGTTTGTAGGTGACCAAATACTTATTTTCCACCATAATTTGCAAATAAATTCTTCAAAAATCAGACAATATGATTTTCTAGATATGTTTTCTCATTTTGTCTCTCATAGTTGAGGTCTATCTATGATGACAATTACAGGCCGGCCTCATCTTTTTAAGTGAGAAAACTTGCACAATTGGTGGTTGACTAAATACTTTTTTTCCCCCACTGTATCGTGTTTATTACAAATCTGTTTTCAATATGTACTCCAATTGTGATGTGAAATACCAGGCATATAGTGAAAAATGAAAGAGGCGCCTTGTACAGGCTCACAAGAGCAGTAAAGAATGTGCTTCGTTCTGGTTCTGGCCTGAAACACATTTTAGCACACTAGTAACAGACTATTCTTTTAACCTACTTTTTTTATAAGATATGTACAGGGCCTGTAATAGTCGTCTTTTTTTTCAAAGTGCCCAAAGCCTGTGTACTGTTGTGAGATTTTGATGACAATGTATTTCCTTCTGATTTCTGTCAGCTGAAATATTGTCCAGATCATGTGTCGATCCAAATCACCGCCTACATCCATGTCCTCACCTATATAGTATACACATAAGGCTCCTTTCACGCTATCTGTAGTGTCTTTTTTGCCTTGTGTGTCAGAAATCTCCTGGTACATGTGTTACAGTGCTTTCTGGGACTTGTATATTTATGACCTATCCTTAGAATATATCATCAATATAATAATAATACATTTTATATATATATATATATATATATATATATATATATATATATAGCGCCAACATATTCCACAGCACTGTACAATTTGTAGGGTTCAAGTACAGACAAAAAAGATACATTACAGAGAAATAGTCAATTCACACAATGGGACTGAGGGCCCTGCTCGCAAGAGCTTAAAATCTATGAGGTAGAGGAGGTGACACAAGAGGTAGCAGGGGCGGCATCAATATGTGATCAATGGGGTCCAACATCCAGAATCCCCCAATGATCACAGCTGAAGAGGCTGTGGATCTAACAAGCTCCCAGGCCTCCTCCTTATGCATCATGTTCATTAGTCACATGGCACAGCAACTGCTCAGTTCCATTCAAAGGAATGGGGCTGAGCTGCAATACTACGCACAGCCCCTACGATATGTACAGCATTCTGCTTGGTATTCAGTAAAAAGGTTGCAGCGCTCACCCAAACGCTGTAGCCTCTTCAACCTGGTGATCGGCATCAGACCCCCACTGATCATATATTGGTAACTCCCATCATACTGTATATCATGCTAAATCGTATCTAGGCATAGGAATTGCTATGGTGAGGAAAAAATTAGTCTTGACAACCAGATTTGTGTTTCCTGTCCATCATTTATATAGAGCCTGGTGTTGTCACTTGGTGTCTCTTCTGTACTGTAAAACACTGCATATTGTTTTCCCACTGCATTTCCACAATGTGTGGCCTTAGCCATACTCTGGTTTTGCACAACCTTGTCCTGGCCAAATTTCACCATCTGTATTGTAGTTGAAACTTACTGAACCCATTGAAGCCTACAGTAATCTAGGGTCTTTTCAGTAGATCTGTGGGGATCTGGGCATTGTAAGAAAAATCATAATTGCATAATTTCAAAATGGAAATTTTTTATTCAATCATTTACATTTTTTTTTTTTACCTTTTTAGTTGGCTATTCAGCGGTTGCCATAAACCATGTAGCAGAGTTTGAAAAAAAGAAAACGGTAATGCATTATTAAAGATATTAATAGGCGGTTTACTGGTAACACAGGCTGCAACATAATACAATTGAAAAAAAATAAATAATTCCTTCACTGTTTCCATTTTTACATCTGTTTTCTTTTAGGAAATTGTGAAACCTATTTCTACTAAAGATCTGTTTCCATCACCGCCTACTGTACAGGTATTGCCGGGTCATCATATGCCACACAGTTTTTTTTTAAACTCGTTTTATTGAAAATTGCGTATCAGACACAAGAAAAGGAATCAAAACAAATACATAACATGTTGCGCACCAAAAAACGAGAATTTCAATGTAAATTCACTCAACGCACCACATCCCACCTCGCCAGGCCCTCGTCCCATCCGGACCATATAACGTAGACTCGGTACAGAAAGAATATAATCAGGACATGCGTAATACTGTATACATCAGTTATCATGTACAAAACATGCAGTCAATAAGTCAAAGGTAACAACAAGGATACTCTCCAAAATGAGAGGTCGTGGATACTCCCGGTGTCTCGCACCCCTCACGGCATGAGTAAATTAATGGCAGAGCGCAATGAGGGAGCCGTATATTGGGTTACCGGAGAATTGCACCATGCTCCCCACACCTTATGGAATTTCTGAGGGCACCCTCTCCCTTTATACACAATCTGGTTATAAGGAAGAACAGTATTAACAAGTTTCTTCCACTGAGATACTGATGGGGGTTTCGGAGCCATCCATCGCAGTGCGATAGCTTTCCTAGCATAAAATAAAGACTCCCTCAAAAGGATTCTAACATGGTGTTGCCATATTTCTTCATCTAATACGCCGAAAAGGCATATCTCTGGGGTTAATGGTATAGGTTTAGCCAGAACTTCCGCCAGGAGATCCACGACCCCTTTCCAAAAACATTGCATGATCGGACATTCCCAAATCATATGCCAAAAGTCTGCCTGTGGACAAAGACACCTAAGGCATCCGGGGTTGGGCAGACGTCCCATTTTGTATAGACGGGAAGGTGTCAAGTAACATTGGTGTAGAATATATGTTTGAATCAGTTTGTTGTTAGCTGAAGGTGACACATGTTGAGGAGATTCAAGGATATCTTGAAACATCTCATCTGTGAGAGTTGGGATATTTATGCTCCATCGCGTCAAGGCTGGGGCGTCCAAAGTGGACACCTTGGCCTGTATCAGATGTGCATATAAAGTAGATATCAAACCCCCAGGGCCCTGTGAGCGAAGTATGCCGATAAGCGGATACTCAGATATATTGTCCAATCGATCCGGGAACTGAGAAGAAAGTGCATGTCTAATCTGTAGATATCTAAAGAACTGCGTTCTAGGGATGCCATAGGAGGAGCTTAGCGAGTCAAACGTTTTAAAAACCCCTTGTATGTACAGGTCACTAAGAGAGGACACTCCATACTGCGACCAGGCCCGGGCGCCAGGCAGGGCAAATAACGTCGGCAGACCAGGGTTGTGCCAAAGCGGGGTCTCCGCAGGTATATCAGAATAGGCGGACACCTTTTTCGCCTGACGCCAGACCTGTCCCGCCAGGGCATGGATGGGCAACAATTTCCCCCTAAACAAGGCCGGGTGTTCCAACACCGGCCACAGATTATGCAGACCCAGGTGGTGAGCCAGATGTGCCTCGGACCTCGGTAGGGGATCAGATGAGAGCCACTTCCTAATAAAACGGAGCTGTCCTGCCAGGTAGTAAAGAAACAGATCAGGGAGTGATGTACCCCCGAGCTGCTTTGGTCGTTGTAGAGATGACAACCTAAGCTTAGATCTAGAGTTTCCCCATATAAAGGAGATAATGAGGGAGTCCATTTGTTTAAAAAATCTAAGGGGCACGGACACAGCAGAATGGCTTATAGCATATAGACATTTGGGTAGTACTATCATTTTAACTAGGTTGATTCTACCAGCCACCGACAAAGGCAGTGTAGCCCAAAGATTAAACTTAACCCTAAAGTGCGAGATGAGCGGAAAGATGTTCTGTTCCAAAAAACACCTATGGTCCCTAGATATAAAGATGCCCAGATATTTGCAGGTTGAGACTGTAGTCAATCCACATACCACATTCCCCTCAGCTACACTTGACGCACGGCCAATATGCATGTATGAGGACTTAGTCCAATTGGTCCGTAGGCCAGAATAATTACCAAATTCGTCAATTATAGCCATGGCTCTGGGCAGAGACCGGGAGGGGTCGCTCATAAACAGGAGTAAGTCATCGGCATATAGTGCTGTTCTCTCCTCCCGGGTGCCTATCACTATGCCTTTATATATGGGGTCATTCCGAAGCAGTATTGCCAAGGGTTCCACCGCCAGAGCAAACAGTAGCGGTGACAATGGACATCCTTGTCTTGTACCCCTACCCAAAGGAAAGTAGGAAGACAACGCGCCATTAATGGACAGCGCCGCTCTAGGGGAACAGTATAGAAGGGAAATCCAGGTAACAAACCCCTCTCCAAATCCGTATCCTCGCAACACCTGCAATAGAAAAGGCCACTCGACAGAGTCAAACGCCTTTGTTGCATCTAAAGAAGCCATCGCCCAGTCATGTGAGGATGATGCCCCAATCTGAGTTATCACCTGAGCCCTTCTAAGATTATCCGATGTGGATTTTCCAGGCATAAAGCCTGTCTGATCCGGATGGACAAGGTCGAGAACAACAGAATTTAGCCTTTTCGCCAACATTTTAGTAAGGAGTTTATAATCTATATTAAGCAGTGATATAGGCCTATATGAGCCACAGTCCAGCGGATCCTTGTCAGGATTAAGTAACAGGATAATGGTGGCGTCATAAAAGGACTCCGGGAGACTGCGACCCACAAAGGCAGCATTATAACAGTCAAGCAACACCGGGAGAAGCAGGCCCCCATACTGGGCATAAACCTCCACCGGGATGCCGTCCGGACCCGGCGATTTGCCCCTTGCCATATCTGCCAGGGCTCCCGATAGCTCCTCTAGCGTAAAAGGGGAATCTAAAAATTCACGTTGGTCTTCTGACAATGTAGGAAGGGGGATCAAGCCCAAATAGGTGGCAAGCTCTCCGTCAGTGACTCTAAGCTTGGAGAGGTATAACTCACTGTAATACCTATAAAATCTGTCACTAATGGCCAAGCTATTGGACAGTACCTCCCCCGTCTCTGAATGTACTCGTAGTATTGCAGGTGAAGCTGTGTTTTGATGTATCAGTTGAGCTAGAAAGCTGCTCGACTGGTTGCCGAGTTCGTAAAACTTCTGTTTGCTAAAAAACAGAGACCTACGTGCCTTGTCATGCAGTATATGCAGATATTGTCTACCCGTCTGCAACCATTGAGACCTAGCCTCATCAGTTGGATTAGCCACGTATGCGGCTTCGAGCGAGGCACACTGGGTCTCCAAAGTGGTCTCCAACAGCGAGGATTCCCTCTTTACAAAGGAAATGGAGGACTTAATACAACCCCTAAGATATGCCTTCATAGTTTCCCATAAGAGGAGCGGAGAAGTGTTTGGGGAATTAATGGTCAAAAACGTCTGAAGTTGATCAGGTATTCGATCATGTGGTACAAATAGTTTCAACCAAAATGGGTGGATTCGCCAACCCTGTCGTGGCTTAGCAGCCGTACTACTATTTAATTGGACCAACAACGGGGAATGATCAGACACTGCCCTGGGTAAATAGGATATGGTCTGCAACAAAGAATATGCTTTAGTATTTCCAAAAGCATGGTCAATCCTGGACAGAGTATGTCTGTTGGCAGAGTGACAGGAAAAGGTGCGGGCCTCCGGAAACCAGACCTGCCACAAATCCAGCCACCCCAATTCACGGATCACTCCGGCCATTGTAGTAGGGCGAGGCAGAGAGGGGGAACCTGGCTCCGCGGAGAACCGATCCAATGCAATATCCATAAAAGTCACCCAAACATAATGCAATAGCCCCAGGGAATCGGGTTGCAAACTGCGCAGCCTGCTGGAGCACAGCAAGATCAGACGCCGGTGGCAAGTACACACCCAGGATAACATACAGGACAGAGTCAACCCAGGCCTGGACAAAAACGTATCGTCCCTCGGGGTCCCTTACAATGAGGCCTGGCTCCCACCTGAGTCTACGATGCACCAAGATGGACACCCCCCTGGAATAGGAAGTGTGTGTAGAGTGAGCCGCCCACTGAACCCATGGCTTCTGAAGTCGCCCGGAATTGTCTGGAACCAAATGAGTTTCCTGAAGGCATATGAGGTGTGGGTCAGCCCTCCTAATCTGAAAGAAAACCAACGACCTCTTTCGTGGGCTACCCCGGCCCCTCACATTCCAAGATAGTACACTAAAGGACGCCATGGTCGTCTAAGAATGTAATGTAATCATGGCAATTCAGGACCCCAAAAGTGACCCGCCTATGAGTGTGTAGCGCGTGGCTGAGTGAAACACAAAGTGGTGTGCAGCAACCTAAGAACCATATACAAACGAAATGAACCATTACACCCCTAAAGGGTGTGAGACATACTACTGGCATAAACAAACAATATTTGTTAAATTAACCGTGGCTACAATTAACGGGGGAAGAAGTGCACCCACAGTGGTTGGTATACGGGGCACTGTCTTAAAGGTATGGATAATCACTAGGCTAGGAGATATACTATTCAACAGAGCCAGGTTCACATGAGTAAATGAGATACACCGGTGCCCCGGGGGTCGCCAGCCCAGGTAACTATAAGACTACAGGATACTATAATAACAGAACCGCACTTTTCATAAAACTACTTATGCAATAAACAAGAGCATCCCGTAATACATAAGTCCTTATGTATGGTCCGATCGGACCTCTCACCACACGCCGTCAGGATCATCGTCTCGGAGATCGAGGAAGAAGAGATAGCCAGTCCTCCACATCCCTCGGTGAAGTAAAGAAAAGGGACCTGCCGACATGGACGACCCGAAGACGTGCTGGGTAAATCGTGGAGTATTGTATAGCCTTTTCTCTCAACCGCCTCTTAACGGCCACGAAGGATGCTCGGGTCTTCTGGAGAGCCGCCGAGAAATCTGGAAACATGGCCACTGCTGCTCCGTTGTACTTAAGCTCGCCGGCCTGGCGCGCAGCCCGCAACGCCGTATCCCGATCCGTGCTGTTAATCAGACGGGCCAACAAGGGTCGAGGAGGTGCGCCCTGAGGCGGCGGTTTATCCGGAACCCTATGGGCCCGTTCCACTGCAAATATTGGTGAGAAGTGAGCCTCCGGCAGGACATTTTTCAGCCACCCCTCCACAAAGGCCCGAGGATCTTCACCCTCCGCCCGCTCCGGCAGGCCCAGGATACGGAGGTTGTTTCGTCGCGATCTATTCTCCAAGTCATCCGCACGCTGGGTCCACAAACTTGCAGCTCTCTCCAGCTCCTGGAGTTTGGCAGGAAGTGGGTTAACAGTGTCCTCTACCTGAGAGACCCGATCCTCCACCTCACACACCCTGCCTCGCAAGGTCTGAAAGTCCTGACGGAGCAGGCCCAGGTCGATTTTTACCTCCTCAATTTTCCCGGTCAGCGAGGAAGTGCCGGCATGGATCGCCTCCAGTAGCTGTCCAGTAACTTGCTTTAAAGTGGGCTCGGGGGTCCTCCTCTGGAAGGGCAGGAGAGGCTGCCTCAAGCGATGGTGATGTAGAAGAGGATGCTGCCCTGGAGAACCCCCTCAGGCGATCAGAGACAGAGGTTGATTGCGGGTGACTCATTTTAGAGAGTCGGCGGCCGCTCTTCCTGCGTTCCGTACGGGTGGATATGTTGGCAGAGGAGGAGGTGTGATTGTAGCAAGACCAGGCCGGCCCCAGAGGATTATAGACAAGGTCTCTGGCTATTAGCAGTTGCACAGTAGGAGCCTCTATGTCAGGCCACCAGGGCCAATAAGCCAGCCGAGGACAGACAGTAACTCAACAGTCCAATAGTATCGATGGCAACAGACTCTGGATATGCCACACAGTTTTAAAGGGAATGTCCAGTTTCAGCAAATAAATGTTATTGTTTGTATAATGTAAAGTTCTACAATTTTCCTATATATTTTCTATATTAAATATCCAAGAAGAAAAAAAAAGACATGGACTGCACATCCAAATCTTATACATTGATCTTGTGCTTCTCAGCAAAATCTACA
Source organism: Leptodactylus fallax (assembly GCA_947044405.1). NCBI lineage: Eukaryota > Metazoa > Chordata > Amphibia > Anura > Leptodactylidae > Leptodactylus > Leptodactylus fallax. The sequence goes on along the minus strand of CAMRHE010000005.1, from coordinate 4,858,617 downwards.
ACTCTGAACATGAGGTTCTTAGTATACATACTGATGAGGTGTATAGGCCCACTAACCACTTCATGGCGACCTCTTTATAGTGGGTCCCTACTCTACTGGGTGTAGCACTGAACCGCCACCACCACAATATAGAGCCCACAGGGAGAGCGACCCAGCAGCCCAGCAACACCCCTACCTACAGGCTAAGCCCCCATACTCTGGGCCACGTCACCCCGTAGGCACTGCGACATAGCAATAGTAGATCCCACACAGCACCACACCTTGTGAACAGATCACAAAACAAGTCCACCTTACCATATGGTGTCAAAGGACTGCAACATGTGAACAGGGCTCAAAAAATTCACCTCGCCAGAGTTCAGGGGACTGGGCCAGTAGAATTCTATATTAAGTCCTCACAGTCTTTTAGATCTCTGCTTGCTGTCATTCTCTATTTCGAGTGGATAAAAATCAGTCCATGGTCATGTGATAGACACGCAGGTGTTGGCTGTCTTATCTGTATGGTTACTTTTTCCATTTAGACAAATAATATTTTGGCTGTTTTTGTGTTTGTGTTGCCTACAGGGAAAATCAACTCCAATAAAAATTCTTACAAGGCTAACCATTATAGCGTCAGATCCTTCACACTGCAATGTCTTGGTATGTAGTATTTTTCTTTTGGTTTTATCATGTATAATTTCACATTTTCTAGGTGCAGCTTTCTCACAAACAGTACTTATTTCTTATCCACATGACTGTGAATAAGTGTCTGATGACTGAGGGCCCCATTGCTGGGACCCCACCAGTTACAAGAATGTCAATTTTACACCCCCTCAAATTTTATATTAGTGTTGGTCATGCATGTCCACTGTGCTCTATTCAACTATATGGGACTGACTGAGATATGAGTACATTGCTTGGCTATCTCCCACAGTCCCGTAGGGTTAATTAACGTGCTCGACCGCCAATCTTTTAAAAAAAGGATGTTGCAGGGCCCTTGTTCTCATGATCTATGCGAGTCCTAACAATGTGACCCTCAGCTGTCAGACAATTGGACAGGGCATAAGTGGTATTTATGGAAAAAAACATGAATGAATAGCAGCATTACAGCAATGCCACACATCCTGAGGCCTGTAAAAATTTCAGCAGTTTCCACACTGCTACAACATAAAACTAGAGGTCTAGCTGCTGGGTCTTTAAAGCGAATGTCGCCAGAACTCAGCGTGTCAGCCCAGCCCTGCAGTTAGATAGATCAGGGTCACCAAATCAAACAGTGCTTCCCATTTGTGAATCGCTGCCTCAGTTGCTGAGATTTTGCCTTTTTTGTCAATGTGCAGTGAGAGCAATGTCACTTACCTCTTTACAGCAGCGCCCTCATTGCTCCAGAGAGCATAGTGACAAACACAGCGATATCTCTGCAGCAGAGGCACTAAGTCACAGGATGAAAACGCGGTGACCCTAATCTGTCTGTGGGGCCGGGTTGATATGGTGGGTTCTGGTGACAGACTCGCTTTAAAAACAAGCTGAATCCTCCAACTTTATTGAAGATATTCAGCCGTATGTATCATGCTGCCTAATTCTAATTTTTTTTTTTGTAAACTGAAAATACCCATTAACCTGCTGTATGTACTCCATAGGGTATACATTTGTGCCCTCCTGTATACCATGAAGTCTTCTAGCAGATAACATTTTCCATGAATGGCACCAACAGAGGAGCCGGGTTATTTAATCTTGTCTGTTGCAGTCATGTCTACCAAAATGTGTGGCTCTAAATGGTTAAGTTTGTATCTACTAAAATATAATTATTTCCATATGTACACATTACCTTGTTGTATTACTTTTTCTATTTGTCCAGAAAAAAGTAATTACAGTAGCTGCTGGAGATTAATTATATCTTGTTGTTTTGTAGCCTTCAGCGGTACAATACATTGTGATAACTGGGACTAAGATGGAAAATAAAACTGCCATTGTTTGCAAATTCGTAATTATCTTTGCTGTAATGATTGACGGCGACTGGATTGTAAAGAAATACTCCAGCATGGAGATATCTCTGCCGGGTGTGTATGGTGTATCTCTGCACCTACCACCACACTGGAATCATGCTGCAGAATTTCTACAGGGAATCTTTTTTGCAAGCCACCGTGCCAAATCCTAATAGGATGTTTGTTGCTGCTTACATTGGTATTGGCATCAGCATTCAACCTTTGCATTGGTAAAACCCACAGCAGTAATTGACATGGTGCAGTTCCACAGTGCAAGAGAGTAAGATCAGATTTGTTTCATCCACTGTAGATTGCCATGCCTTAGCCAGAGTTTGTGGCTGCTACCACGCTATGATCAGGCACAACTTCTTAAAAATGTAGCCATATGCAAGGGCAGCATATTATAGTCGAAGGTCCTTACTACTAGTAGCCAAAACGGCACAAAGAATGTTGTGCATTTGGTTGCTACCAATGCTACAAGAATACACTGGCCTCATAGTTTGTCTGGCTGTAGCACAGCTCTCGCCCGCCTCTTTCCACCCCTCGGAGCATTTGTTGACAGGCTGCTGTGTATAAGTTCAGTCACAACAACATATCAATCACTATCCCAAGGGATAGGAAGAAGCAGGGTGAGCATTCTGCTTGTGAATACAGTCAGACTCAAGCTAAGAGTAGCCTTGGTAGTAGCCAAGCACATTGCATCTCTTTGTGCCGTTTTGGTTGCTAGTAGTAAGGACTTGTAGCTGTAATGTGCTGCTTTACATAAGACTATAGAACAATTTTAAGTATACAAATCTGTATGCGGTATTTTTATTCAGTATTTATTGTAGTTATCAACACTCTTTTGACAGAGATCGACTTCCCCTGTAACCAGACTATATGATATTGTGGCCATCTATCCTAAAACAGAAAAGTTGTTCCATGTAAGTACTTTTACTTGTAAAGTCTCCGTATTCAGTTGTACAGTAGATTGAGAACTTCAGATGAATATGATGACTTAATGCAAGTTTTTTTTTTTTTATAATGCATAGTATGCACAAGATGTATATTTAATGCTATATTCTTTCTAGAATCATTAATAGAAAGTTATACTAAAAATTATGCATTTTTGTGCAAAATTTAGTTCTCATTTCAAATGCAGATCAATACACATGAGGCTTAAATGGTTACATGATTCAGATCACACGTGTCAAGGGGGAGGAGTGAGCAAGGAAGAGAGAGGACAGCAGAAAAACAAGTTTCTGTATATGTCATGCATGGTCTTGGGGCTGTTTCTGAGTGAGACAGGCCATTATAGAGCAGATTCTCCTCTACTTTCTTTGTGCAGAGTATGGAAGGTAGTCTTCAGCCACCAGTTCAGAGAGAAATGCAAACTACAGATAGAGCCTGAAGCTGCTAAAAATAGCAATATAACTCCTGTAATGTCATGACATTGATGGAACACTATGTTGTGATAGGTTGTCACAGAAGACAACAAAAGCCATTGTAATGTATTGAAAGAAGTTCAGATAACTCTCCGTGCCACAGTGTAGATGATACAGTATTTGTGTTGTCAATGTTGTGTCTTTATATACAATATGGGACAGTGAAGTTGCAAGGAGGCAGGGACTCCCAGCAACATAGATCACTATAAAGCACGGATTTTGGTCTTCAGACCAGATCCAGTCTGAAAAAAAATGCAAGTCATCATTTATACATCAGTATGTAGCCTAGGAATGTTTGGACTGGACATATTGTGCATCTTTGATAAAGAAAGTAATGTGTTCTGTATTCTTCTGTCTCCTTATATCAGGCTGCGTGCACCAGTATTGATGTGGATATGATATGCATCAACGTAACAGAAAAGCATCCCTTCTTCTTCAGGAGGCCACCTATCAATGCTGTAAGAAAAGTGGTCATTGTCTCTGTGCATTGAAGGCTCTGTCCATTTGGCTCTTAGTCAGTGGGTGCTCTAGTGTTATGGCTTCTGTGTGTTCCCTCTCCCTTTTTTTACACACTTATATGTATGTATTTTGGTCCATATTTTTCAGGCAATCGAGAGAGGGATCTTTTTCGAGCTAATTTACACGCCAGCAATCAAAGATTCCACTTTAAGACGATATACAATTTCTAATGCCCTCAATTTAATGGAAGTCTGCAAAGGGAAGGTAAGAAATGGCCAAGTACTGTAACACACACGGACAGCTATGCAACTACTAAAGGCTTCTTTTTTTCCTTTGTGCTTTTAAAATAGTTAAAATAGATGCTTTAAATAATAATGACTTGAGGATGAAACACTCAGATGATATTAAAATGTATTTTAGCCTTAAGCACTTGTGCTCTTACAATCATTCTGGTATATTCAGCAGCAGGTGAAAACCACAGGATCTTACTGCTGTGGAATGCCATTATTGTTAGTGTCCAACTATGGCATCCAATTAAAGGATTACAGACCCCCTGATGCACATTTTGGATAACAACCCATACACTTGGCACTGCTGATTTATCTATTTGGGCCAAAAAACCTCTCAGACGCTTCTGTAGGTTTCTGCCTATGGCAATTATAGTTTGGCTTGTTGGCCTTTGTGTGCAGAACCTTCTAAAGGAATTACATTTACTGAAACGTAACCTGAGCGGTCTACGTGCTGGGTAACACGCAACCCTTAAACAATACTGTCTGTAGATACCATTTATATTGGGCATGAAATAAAACCGTTCCTCCTTGTCTGATATACTTTATAATATGTATGTAGTACTGGGTAATAAGCATATACATAGAATGACTTGCTCATAGAAAGCAGTATACCACGCAGATTTTCACATAGGACTGTCAAAGGTTGTGAGGACTTAGGGCTTCATCTACTAAAATATGGCCACATATATGGTTTAACAGTACAATTGCAGATTGGTGGCAAGATTGGTCTTCTGGTAAAGACCAGTGTGTGAGCAAATGCTTCTCTGAAATATTCAGTGGTGTCAACCACGGTAACATAATTGTAATGGAACAAGAAAGTCAGGGCTGTGGAGTCAGTAGGCCAAACCACCGACTGCAACCTAACTGTTCAGTAATAATAATAATTGTAAAATATAACTAAAGAGGAACTTTCACCACCTCCACCAATTCAAGTTCTTAGCATCTGTTGATTCCAGCACAGTTGGAATATTTTCTCTAGCCCCTACCATTTCTGAGCAACAAGCGCAGTTAGTTTTTGTGCCTGATGCTATTTAAGCTCTGTAATGTCAGGCGGGGGTGTGATTCAGAGCTCCAATCAAGGGCAGCCAGTGTCAGAGCTCAAAATCACACCCCTTGCCTGCTCCTGCCTGACACCGCCCTCCTGACAGTACAGAGCCTGAATAGTATATCAGACACCAAAACTAACTGCACTGATTGCTCAGGAATGGTGAGGGCTAAAGAAAAAAAATTCTAACTGTGCCGGAATTGGTGCAGCAACAGTTAATGTAGCTTATGTAAAGAGCTGGATTTGTTGGAGCTTGTGACAGGTTCTTTTTAAAAATAATCTTATTTTTTTATTTGACTTTTTTCAACCATGATTTCACCCAAAATTGGTCTCTGTTCTCCCTATGAGTAGAGGTCCCAGAGGTTCCTTGGTCACAATATCCTTTTAAGGAGTCTGTTACATTTTGATAAAATGTACTGTATGCCACATGCGTAGAACACATTCAGAGCTTTGTGAAACGAGATCTTTTTATGTTAATGGAGTGAGTTACGCTGTGGATTGTTGTTATGGCTTGGAGTGGCTGTATAGAATGTTATAGCAAGTCTTATTGATTGTATTGGCATGGACAGTTGAGAGGTATAATACCTGGGGCCAAACTTAGTAGCTGAGTCTAAAATATAATCATGGAAAATAGTAACATTTATATACTCAACCTGTTTTCTTTTTTTTTCTTTTAGAATATTATTATATCCAGCGGTGCAGAGAAGGTAAGATCACAGTTTTGCTACAGAAAAGCATCTTCACACTTTATATGTCAGACATGTACAGTTATGAGCACACAAGTGAAAAGGGATTTTTTTTTTTTTGTCTTTTTAAAAGGACATTTAACCCTTTCCTGCTTTTTGCGCTATACATACGCTCAGTGGGAGCTATTTTGCACAGTTTGGCTTACATTTACACCTCTGATCACCTATGATAGTGGCATCACAATTGCGAAGGTTCACTTTTCTACACAAATGGCCTATGGGGCAGTATTTAATAGTGTGTATTTAAAAAAATGAAATAAAGGAAATAAAAAAAAAAATGAATTATCATTGACTATATAAAGATTAAAGGGATGTTCCTTGTTTATTTTTAATTCCATGTTGACCTCTCTGTTAGGCCAGGGATTCAGCAGAGTCTCCTCTGTTCAGGTCCGTGCTATTTCTGACCCTTGGCCCACATGTGAGCAGTGCAACCAATCGGTGGCTGAGCATATTCATTAATAAATCCAACCTTTGGGTTTTGCGAAGTTTTTCTATAGAATTCCATATATAGAAGACTTGTAATTACTTATTACAAGTTCATTATACATCATTAGCCATCAACTGCTACACGACCCTGTAATATAGGAGTGGCCGCTGTCCGGACCTTCTGCTGACACTAGTATGCTTTGTGAGAAATTTTTGCCAGAATGTAAATGTTTTCCAAATTCCTATGAACATAAAGTGATTGATAATAATTTTTTTTTTGTAGTCGTTGGAACTGAGAGGTCCATATGATATTGCCACCTTGTATCCTTAAAAGCAGATATACCTGGAACTGGTATATTTTCAACATAACTTCTACAGTGGAATTTTGCTGTAAAATACAGACCATATGGGAAATTTATTAAGATGGGCTTTCTTTCAGCTTTCTTTATTGTGAACGGACTTACAACGGAATGATCGTTCCTGATAATTGGTCTGTATACATGTGCTAACTATCACCAGCTTTACATGGTAATAGGGCCATGTAAATATGCTGGCAATCGGCCGATGGATGAGCAGTCGCTTCTTGGTTTGGTTATGGCATCTTTTATGTGGCAGCACGTCACCCTGTATGAACAGGGATGTACTGCGCACACTGAGAATCTGTAACTGGGATGAGAAATCACTTTCCCCCATGTAGTTTGTATTGGCATCATGTTATATGGTCAGCTGGCACTCATCCTCTTCCGCATCAGCCATGTAATAAAGGCTTAGCCACTGACCATAATATTGAAGCATGCTGTGACTTCTTGTCATTGCTCACTTCTGAAAATGTTCTGTTCTAAGGAGAGATCTGTATGACCCTGTTATAACACAATCTGTGGCTGATTCTCATCGGACTCATCTACGTTGTTCCCGGCACCTGCGCTGTCCGTCAGTGAAGCTGAGATGTACACCCCGGCTTCACTGAGCATGCACTTGAGGTCCAACGTATTTGCACTGAAGCTTTGCTGAAAAACTGCTCTAGCGGGGATAGTGCAGCCAATAGGTGAATATAAAGCTTTTTTATTTTTAATGCAGTTGCAGATTGTGTTATAACAGGGTGATTTGGGACACTAAACCCCCAGTCTATAAGGGCATGGGGGTGGTTTAGTGTGCCAAATCGCCCTGATAGGTTCCCTTTAAATTGGTGTATGTTACCAAAATGATATAGCAGTGGCTTCCAACTAGTGGCTCCTAGATTTGTGACTTGGCATACAAGCCACATTGACAGTATTGCAGATATATCCTACCCCTAAACACCGCCAGTCTGGATGGTATACTACCAACGTGTGTTTGGTTTTTTTATTTTATTTATTGTGGCTCTTCTTATAACCATTTAGTTTTCATTATTCTGTGTAAAATTCTGAACCCAGTATTAGAGGATTGCTGTTTGGATTGTCTGAGCAGTCGGCCAAGGCTGCCTTGTCTACAAACTGCCGAGCTGCCCTTCTACATGGAGGTAAGTTGCCTTTATGCATTATTCAGAGAGATCTATTGGAAATGATTTTTTGATATGTTGTGATATATAAGTGCAGCATATTGGTGACCGGCACTGATTTCCAGAACGTTCTCAGTACATATCCCTGTAGTAATGAGAGATTTCCACTGCTAAGCTCAGTCCGGATAAGCAGAGGAAATACACTTTATTTTCTGAACAGAATTAAAGAAGTCTTTTGTTTTTTTTTGCTACTTTAAGAGGACCCGTCTACTCTCCTGAAATGTCTCTGTTTTAGTCAAAACTTGTACTTGTCATGAACTAACATGAGGAAGTATCTTTTCTTTGTTGTACAGTTCCTCTGTTATTCCTTGTATAAGTTTATGAATATATTCAAAACTGGATGTTACCAAATGGGGGATGTCTGTGCAGAGTCTTAATCCAGGCAGTGTCATACACTGTGTAGGGATACACCCCTTTGACAAGAGGAATGGTACAAGTTTTCAATTTATTAACATTCAGGAGGAATAACTGAGGAACGCCCCTACAGAGGTATAAGAAAAGCTTCTCCAGAACTGGTATTTTATGGAGAAGGCCAGTCTGAAAGGTCACATGATTGTATTGGTGGCCCTTGAAAGATGGACATCACGTAGAGGGCGTCCATATGCTGTCCCTGATCCCTGCCTGCTTCCTCTACAGCTAGTTTTGCCTCTAGGGACATGATTGTAAATTGAAATTAAAAAAGCGGCCACCACTGATCTTCTCTATGTAGCCGATTCTTAATACTATTTTCTTGCTCTGCAAATGGCTAACCCTGCCCCTAAAAGGTTAGCCATGCCACTTTTAACCATATGGTTGCTGTCTGCAGAGCATAGAAGAAGGTATTGAATAGGAAGCCAAAAGAGTCCACTATATTCAGTGAGTTGAGCCAAAGAGACGAAATTTCCATTACTGACGGTTTCCCTGTTGCGGGAGGGGGCGGGGCTTTATACTATGGGTTCTGTTCATGCTGTGCATTAACCTGACAGGATTTCTGAGGTGGTACCAGAAGATGGCAGAGCAGCTGAGGAGAGAGGTTGTGCTGCTCCACCATCTTCTGGTATTAGTACAACTAAGGTCACCACCTCAGAAATCCTGTCAGGCTGACTGCTGGTTTTGGTTCATGCTGTGCATTAATCTGACAGGATTTCTGAGGCTGTATTAATAACAGAAAATGGTGGAGCAGCACAACCTCTCTTCTCAGATACTCCACCATCTTCTGGTATTAGTGCAGCCATGTTCGCCTCCTCAGAAATCCTGTCAGGTTAATGCACAGCAGAAACAGAAACCAGCAGTCAGCCTGACAGGATTTCTGAGGTGGTGACCTTAGTTGTACTAATACCAGAAGATGGAGCAGTACAACCTCTCTTCTCAACTGCTCCACCATGGTCACCTTCTCAGAAATCCTGTCAGGTTAATGCACAGCATGAACAGAAACCAGCAGTCAGCCTGACAGGATTTTTGAGGCTGTGACCATGGTGGAGCAGCTGCTCCAAGAAGTACTGCTGCTCCACCATATTCTGATACTAATACAGCCATGACTGTCTCAGAAATCCTGTCAGGCTGATACACAACCTGAACAAGTCCAGACCCAACTCTACCCCCTCCATCAGCAGGGTTCCCCTCAAGGACGGGTTTTGCATAGGGAAGAGCAGTGGCAGCCATTTTTTTTTTTATTACATTATCTTTTAGTTTTATGTTTTTTTGGCAGTTCCCAGAGAACCCCTGTTTGTTGTTTCTTTTTAAACTCATTTTATTGAAAAGAGTCCAGCCAAGTACTAAATATGATCATAGATTGTCAGTCACATATAATGCAAGTGTAGACAGAAAGGAAACAAACCGAAAAGCAGTAAATACAGAACATAACATGGTCAAACCACTGATCCAAGGCACTTCCATCATTGGGTGTCCATCATATGAGAACATGAATAACCCATACAAGCAGTCACAATGGGATACAAATATCAGAACGCTATTAACAGAGGTCAATGAGGAAAATATATTAATGGCCTAAATTTAGGATAGGCCACCAGTGATATATTGGGGTGGACCCAACTTTCAGTACCCTTACCAACAAGCAGTGCCAACAGTCCTCACACTCCAATGAATGCCATGGCCTCTTTGTTGTATATTCAAGCACAGCGCCACATCTGTAGGTGCTTCTGTGCCTGGTACTGCATCTTGACTCCAGTCAGAAGAGTTTATTGAGCCCCTTTATTCTGCTGACTGGTGGGGTTTTTGGCCATCACTATTTCTGGGAGCAACTCCCATCATCCCACCCCCTTTAGAAGGAGCTTTATTCCATACTTATTGTTAGCCATTTTGTATGGCTTGCCGATAAGGGACTCTTCGCAGCATTGGTCACATTTCTGGGATATTGTTCAAGACCATTAAATAATTGGCCTTACAAGTATCTTACATTTGAAAGAAATAATAGACCTGTAAAAAGAATACATCCCTGTATGACTGGCTTTGCTTTTTGATGTCTATAGTTGGGCCAGCAGGGGGCGATATAGTGACATGTTGCATCTTCTGCACTACTTGTGCACCCTATCGCTCTTTGCTGTACTCCCATCTTCTGCCCTGCTCCATGTCTTTAGGGGAACGCCTCCTCCTTTCTATGCTCTGTGCCCATCTCCTTGATATAGGGTACTCCATTCACATGCATACTAGTAGAACACACAAGGAAACTTCTGTGTACTGATGCCCTAATTGTGTCTTATACTTTAACCTAATCTTCTTATGCAAAAGTTTCATAAAACCACTCCATGTTGGTAAGTGGATGGCATGGCGTATTTAATGGTATGTTTTCAACTTCAGAAACAAGAAAGACGGCCTTTGGCATCACTTACACTGTGAAAAAAAAACAGGCTAAAGAAGATGAAGGGGAAGCAGCAGAACCAGCCTTCAAGAAAGCAAAGAAGGAGTAAAGTTTGTCTGTATCATTCAGCGTGTGAAAGGAGTCCTCCGGAATATAATGCAAGAAGATGGGATCAATGATCTGTAACTTAATTTGCCGTCTGACCACCATTAAAGGGGTATTCTGGCCCCAAATACAGTTTTCATAAAGATGACCTATTCACAGGATAGATCATTAGTATGTGATCCGTGGGAGTCTGACACCCGGACCCCTCACAAATCAGCTGTTTCCGTAGCCGTCGGGCACCAGAAGCTGGCGCAGTGGGCACAGGCTGTAGGAGCAGCGGCGCTGCAATTCCTTAGAACCACCTCTATACAGTGGACGGTGCTGGAGTGCCACTCAAATAGGAGCAGCCTGCACTCACTCCCTGTCCACTGTAACAACTGATCTGTGTGGGGTTCTGGTGTCGGACCCCACGGATCACGGCATAAAAAATTGGAGGCTGTAAAACCCCTTTTAAGATACATGGCACAATTTGCCATCTCATTTATTTTCTTCAAAAACTTGGCAAATCTTTGTGCCCACTTTACTCTGTGCACTGACAGATCGCAGACTCACGTCTCTAATATGTGTCCATATTAAGGTGTAGTGTGCCGGACAGAAACAAAGGCTCACACAAAGAAAAGTTTAACAATTTTATTGCTAAACATAGTATTTTTTTCTGATGAAACCATAAAACAATAATGGAATTGTTGAGATTTCTTTATTTCTGATTAAATATTTTACTCAAAATCCCATCTGTGTACTGGCTTAGTTTTGTGGCTTCAATCTGTCAAGATCCTGCATTAAAGAGTTTGTCCAGGATTAGATAACTATGGAAACAGCGCCACCCCTATCTGTGCATTCTGCCTGGTATTGCAACTAAGTTCCATTGAATTGCATAAGACTGAGTTGCAATAACTTGTGCAACCTGTGAACAGAGGTGGTGCTGATTTTTGGGAAAAAATATATATTTTTTTTTTTTAAATACTGGACAACACCTTTAAGGATATAGAATTGAGCAGTTCTAACAGATTTATGTATTATGTGCCCTTTGTATTACAGATGCACAAAAAGCTTAGCTCAATGTCAACTTGCTGCTTGCCAGCCATTGACATGGTAGCTTTACACAAGCGCAAGATTAATGCTGTTTTTAAGCTCTTTCATAGTTTTCAATAGTACAGGAGAGCAACGTATTACAGAGTAATCACCACTAGGTGGCGCACATTGATTATCCTTGATCATACTGCTCATCATCTGTACCATGAGAGAGATATTAGATATACATGTTACCGTTTTGGCCTTTAAAGCAAATAATCACCGCTATGCCGGATCACTACTCAAAATCAGAGGCTTACTGAGTACATGTCAAGCACCCGAAGCGCTCCATGATGCTTGCAGATCCTCACTAGCTTGGTTTATTATAAGACCATGTAAAATCAGATACATAAGATATTCTGTATTAGAAAGAATGATTATAACTCCGTTTTTTGTTCCATTCTTTGTCATTATTTGGTACAGTATATAAAGTCAAGACTTTAGTCATAAATATAGGAAATCATTACAAAATGTACAGAAAATACAATACTAATATACAAAAGGACCTTCCAAGTACAAACTTTTTCCATTTGCAATGCATTGCATTTCTTTCTAGTCTCATCGGGTGTCTCAACCAACCATACTGTGACTGTCATTGCTTAGGGCTTAGAACCGTGATGTCACCAGGGACATTCTGGGGTTCTAGACCGTTTCATTGCCTCTATAGCTTGCAGAGCATTCTATATGTGTGCAGTAAAGCCACTGGTGTCCCTTATACTATGCATGCCTTATATCACTTGGTGTCATCGATGCAGGTCCATTTCACTCACTTAGTTATAAGGGGAAGGCTACATTGACTTCTATTAAAGAGGACCTTTCACCACCTTCACCAACTCCAGTTCTTTATATCCTTCAATAGGGGCCACTCCGCTGATTCTGGAGCCATTGAAATCTTCTGGAGCCCCTACCATTCTGGAGAAATCCTTGCTGCTTTTTTTCAGCCCAACTCTGCTCTCTCTATTGTCAGGTGGGCGTGGTCAGGAAGGATAGACAGGGACCACCTAACAGACTATAGAGAACATAATTGTCCTGAAAATAACAGAAATGATTGCTCGGGAATAATGGGGACCAGGGAAAAAATTCCAATTGTCAGAATTAAGTTGTCCGATGCCTATTAAAGGATGTAAAGAGTTGGAGGTGGTGAAAAGTCATCTTTAAAGTAACACTTCAGACATAACATATACTGTCTTATATGTAGTGCAAGACTTCAGTGGGTGATACAAGACCCAGTAGAGATACCCTGTGTCAGCACTAGATATTGTCCTCAGTATATCTTTATAGGATGCATATTAAGGGTACACCAGTAGGGTCTACTTATTGCGCTTCTTGGAAACTAAGGAAAAGACATTTACTTGTATCCTTGTATCTAGCCCAAGATGAAGAAGCACAATAATGACTCTTCTGACACAAATACCTTCCGTACAAGCTACATATAGGGGTTAATAAGACAAGAAACTATCGTCTCTAGTTTGTCTTCTTCCAGATCCAGGTTCTTTTGGACACATCTGGCGCTTCTACTCAAACTCTTTCACAAGTGAGCCTGAAGTGGCACAAAGATGTTATCCATGTCAAGATCACTGTCTCAATGGATAAAACCCCTCTTCTTACTGACGTTACGTTTGTCTCCATTATAGGTTAAGTAGCTCCGCTGGGTAGGCAGCCACAAATACATTGGGCCTGACCCATTGCAGAAGCTTTACGTTTCCAAACATACAGCCAGGCATACTTCCTGGCTTGACCTGCTGTAAGTCATGTCCATATCCAACACAATGGTTAAATTCCATAGTGTGGAGTTTTACTTGTACATATAACATAAATATGTGCGTCATCTATATATGTAAGCAGAACTGTATCAATCAGGCAATAAAGGTGTCTTTTTTTTTGCTGTTCTGGACACAAGAAATTTTGCCGTCATGGAATTAGTATAAAGCGCAATAGTAATGCAGACCTACTAAACAAAAATACATAAATAAATAAATACATAAATATAATAAAACATTAAAAAGTGCAAGAAGTTTCAAATAAATAATATGGAATAGTCCTATCTCAAAGCATGTAGCGAAAAAAAAAAAAAAAAAAAGTGCCTGGCGAATGCCTTCTCAAAGCGATGCTCTGTGGTATCCTTGTCAGAATTTCTGTATGTCGGAGTCCTTGTATGACTTGTCCTGAAGGCCACTGAATATCTCTTTTGCTCCGTTCTGCCACTGAAGGACAAGTTCCATTGGTGTCTTTCCCGCCTGTCAGCACAATATGAAAGTAATTCAGTTAGACAGGAAAATACAGAAATCCTTGACGTGTTTTAAGTCTCTTTATTCTATTCTGTTAAAGCAAGTAAGATGTATGCACAATATGTTCATATAGATTCTAGCTTACTGATAGCTAAGGAGCTAGGCACTACCCTTAAAGTGGTGTATAACTGATACTTAATGCTGAAGCTTCAGAGGTCCAGCTCCTAAGACCTCCAGCAAACAGCTGGTTTTGCAATCGGATGATCATTTCCTCTTCAGCAGCCGCTACCTAGCAAATGTATTTATACCTGCTTCTCTTGATATAAATAACTTAAAAGATATCCTATATTTTTAAGTCGATCATATATATGAAATGACTATCTCACTTGAGCAGTGCGTATGTACTAAATAGGCTAGGAGAGAAAGTCACTGCCAGGCATGTCTAACAGCATTTGATCTTCTTAAGAACAAAACTGGGCAGTGGAAATCCAACTGCTCAATCCTTATCTCCCCCAACATCTGCCTTTGGAAGGGCTCTATGCATATTAGATGGTCGTCTGAAGATGCCAAGTTCAGCCAACATATGTCTAATCTGTATGAACTGCTTTGTACATTGATAAGGCTAAATAATTTCATATGGACATACCACAGAATGTAAAAAATAACAATGTACAAAAAACATCTGATTGGAAGAACTTACACAATTTGTGATGGTTAAGTTGGCTCCATACATGATCAAGAGTCTCATCATTTTGTAGCGATTTAGTCTCACTCCGTCATGCATTGGTGTGTCTCCTTCCTGCAGAATCCATAATATTAGTGTTACTAGAGATTTCAGCATTTGTGATCATTTGTTACAATTGTCTTGTGTAAACTGATACAATGGGGCATGGATACAATAGGGTATAATGCTGGATGATAAATCAAATGTACATTTAGACTGCCAAGGCTAACTTTTTACCACATTATTTATTGGCTTTGTTCTGCCCAAAAATGTGACAAAACTTTTGTAGTGTGTGATGGGCTTTTCAACTTTGCATAAGGAATAGTGCAGGTGAATACAAGAAACTTTGTATTATGTTGCATTAAAGAAATCTGTTTCCTTCTCCACTTTTCAGGCTGAGTTATTTTCCATATAGAAGTCAATGGAGAGGGGAGGAGGAGGCTGCTGGAAAATACACTCAGATTGCAACACTTTACTCTGTGAGTGAGGGCTAGCTGTTTTGACACTGCTGTATCTCCCAGATAAGATACTACACAGCACAGTATGAGTCAATAAATCAATCAACAGCCTCCTCCTCCCCCTCCACTGTCTATAAACTTCTATGTGTGAGGTGAATATGGAGACTATAAACAAACAGACAGTGTAATCGTTGGAAATTAGTGAAGTGCAGCGTTTCAAACAGCTGATCGGTGGAGGTGCCGAGTGTCAGATCCCCACCTATCTAAACTGAAAACCCATTCTATGGATAGGTCTTCAATATTTTAGTCTTGAAAACTCCTTTAAAGACTAAATAATAAACAGAAGGGAAACGTTTAAGTTTCATGTGCTGTAATGCAAGGACACAGAGCAATGGCATTATAAACTCTTCTCATTGTCTAATAATTGTTTGCTTTGATTCCCTGCAGGTGTGTTCTCAATAAGTAAGCTCCAAGTTCACAATCATGAGATCGAGAAAACTGAGAATCTTCTTACCAGATCTTTGGCATTTAAGTCAGCTTCACATGCAATGAGATGTTCTGCGCAGTCATACTGTCCTGTTCTTACTGCAACGTGTAGGGGAGTACTTAACAACTGCAGAGAGGGAAAGAGCACAGAGACACATGACAAACTGTACCTAGGCTTAGTTCCATTAGGTAAAAAATAGATACTGTAAGATATCCATAGCACATGAGTTTGCAAATGTATAAATAACTAAGTATGAAAACCAATAAGCGTTCATTTTAAGAGTTGTACCTTTTCAACTGTAACACCATATGGTTGAGTATGGGAAATTATTTTAGAATAATAACAGTATGTTCACACATAACAGATTTGACTGTCAAATCTGCTCACACGTGGATATCTGCAAGATCCATTCATAATGGGACGGTCACAAAACTGTCTGCAACAAATCTTCCACTTGTGAATATACCGATATTTCACAGTCCTAGGACACACATGTAGTAAAGAACTATCACACAACTTCTTACTCTTACTAGCGGCATTTACTAGCAATTTTTTGACATAATTTTTAAAATGTTCTACTTCTTACAGCTACTTCCCATAACTAATTCAACAAGGTGCATTATTACTTTCCTTAACCATTAGAAGGAGCATTACACAAAGACAACTGTGGAATAACTTTTGTTTTTCTAGCACCATTAATAAATATTGTAATAGACAAGTTTTGGCTCCTTTCTGTGAAATCCTGCATTGAAATCTACATTCTGACATTTCCTTACTCTTTTTCCTGTTCTCTACTGCCAGCAGAAATCTGTATACTGCTTTTCACTGTGTATGAGAGGGTTCCTGTATAATGCAGGGAAGCAGAGGCTGGGGGGGAGGAGTCTCTTCAAACCAATGTATCTCATATATTTTAATATGTAGTACAGTGTGATGAGATTCTCAGCTTTCATATGACACCAAGATTGAAGTTCTACCTGTATTGTTTCCAGAGATATCACCAGTTGAAAATATAGTCGGGATTGGTATATTTTCAACCAGCACCACCGTTCTAGGTGTTAAAATGCCTGATATATATCTGGTGTGACCTCCTCCAGCTTCAGTTTCCCTATATTATACATTAACCCTCCCACTAACTCCTAGTAAAAAGCAGTGTACAGATTTCTGCTCGCAATAGAGAAACAGGAATAAAGAATAAATAAGGGACGGACAGTGGATTTCAGCACAGAATTTCACAAAAACAAGACAAAATCTGTTAGTAAAGTATATTACAATATCTATTAATGTCACAAATACTTGCAGAAAATCAAGTTATTCAACAGTTAACACTTTAAGGCTGAATTTTGACCTCCAAATAACATATAGTTAAAAACATGAGTTTGAAAATAGTTTATCATGAATTCCCCTTGCCTCTGAAGCCCAAAAAAGAGACAACCTGGGTCTTCCTGTATCTAAGGTCCACATCTACATTGTGGTTTCCTTAAGAAGTAGAAACCTAAACAAAAGTTGGTGGACCTGGTGCACGATGGACACCAGCAGTGCCCACCAGTCCATATTGACTGTTAATTGGGTCTGTTGAGTTCTGCCAAGATGGTTGTCATCTTGTTAGAAGAAACAGTCCAGCTACTGACCAGGTCTCCAATATAGATGTGAACATAACATAGAAGAGTAACAGTTATTTACATTTTTTAAAATAAATAATTCAGGTAAATACCCTTTATAATGTATCTTATCAGAGGAAAATGCTGCTGCTGTCCGCCCCTCTCTGTAGGGTGTAGCCCATTTACAGGGAAGACAGGATTGAGCAGTGAACTGAGCAGTTTGGCAGACTGGAGAAGACTGATAACAGGAGACAGAAGCATTTTCCTCTGATATATAAAATATATTATAAAGTTTCTTATATTTACCTATTCATTTACATAAAATTGAATTACAGCTATATTTTAATATGATTGAGCCTGGGGCTGACTCCCTAGTTTGGTTTTTGTGGGGCCACGATATTGACCACTAGATCAGCTTAGTTACTTTGATATAAAATTATACACATCCATGTATAAAAGACCATTTCCTGGTTTCCAAGATTTTCTTTTCACTGGCAAGTAAGAATAAAGTCATAGGAACTTTCCAATTTTTGTGGAAATCTCTATGCCCTTAATATATATGTACTGAATGTGACTATGCCTGGCACATATTGGTTATAGAATATCATGTAAACCTACGTACCTTGTCTTTTGCATTGATTTTTGCTCCCTTATTAAGCAGTAACTTTAAAACTTCCACACTTCCTCCGCGGCAGGTCCAGTGGACTGCTGTGGATTCAAGCTGTGAAGAAAACACATTATATCATGTGAACCGTGCGTATAAGCTTGAATTTACAATCACACATATGATTCATAGATCTAGTCAAAAACACAGGGATTTCTCTATGTTTTCTACATGTATTGTTTAAAGAGGTTCTCTAGAACTTTAACAATTCTGCCCTTGGCTTTAAATATTAATAAATAGGACAATATTAAAAAAAAATAATGGGCTAAATACATAGTGACTTTACCCTGGTTTCTATATGTATATGTAAATATTTTGCTGTTTGCTCCAAAGTTATAAAATCCCCTGTGTTTTTCTCAGCAAGCCTACTGTCTGTACATGTTAAATTTAAAGGAGAAGAAAGAAGTCACATGTTTTATTTCATGTCTAAAAACCAGCAACAATGTAATAATGAAAGTGATAGATTTCCCTGGTGGCTTGCATTTACGATTCTGATTTAAAGGCACCTTTCCCCTAACTGGTTAAACATACAGATTGCTTTTACCTTGGTCGGATGTAATCTAAATGTCTCAGTGTTATCTATTGCACCATCCCAATCCCAATTTCCATATCTCGGACCCATTCATATCACTGATAAACTTGAGAAAGACTGAACCATAGAGCAAGCAGATTTTTATTTGTATCTATAGGTGGCGTTGTTGCTGTTTATGGATTTTTTTTTAACTTATTTGACAACTAAATACTAAAAAAAAAAATAACATTAGGCTTTGTTCTCAGTAGCAGAGAATTAAATGCCACTCAGGTTATATTTTCCCTGATAAAAATGCATTAAATGAATTTCTCATTTGATCTTTTTTGTGACTAAATGGTGTCATAATTTTGTTCTTTCTGTAGATAATTGCAGGGCAAGGCAAGTGGCATTTAATACAATTTACTAGCAGGAGGTCACAGAAGTAACTGTCCATTATCTGTTATTTTGCCTTTTGATTTCAGAGCCTTGTAAAATTCAGCAGTTTTGTCTGTAGAATTATTACTTGTAATCTAGCAAAATTTTCCAGTAAAATTCCCAGCACTACTCTAGTTGCTCTGTTGTGGCTGTTTTCATTGTGTGTATTGGAAAAATCCACATACCATGTCGCGGAATTCAAGATCTGCTCCAGCTTCAATTAGCTTCTCTACAATGGCAAGGTGTCCTTCTGAGCATGCTCTGTGCAGGGCTGTGCGTCTGTACTGTGGAGATGAGAATAAACACATTGTTACAACTATGAACATTCTTCTTTATCCCGGCT
Source organism: Leptodactylus fallax (assembly GCA_947044405.1). Taxonomy (NCBI): domain Eukaryota; kingdom Metazoa; phylum Chordata; class Amphibia; order Anura; family Leptodactylidae; genus Leptodactylus; species Leptodactylus fallax. The sequence continues at coordinate 4,839,311 of CAMRHE010000005.1, read as the reverse complement.
CACTTAAAGGGGACCTGTCACCAAGTTGGAAAAGCCCAATGACATACATCATCTGGGCCTTTTGGTGTTTTATTTATCCATATCTGTTCATATGTTCCAAAGATAGAAGCCTTGGTGGTAAGGAAAGCCAATGACGCTGAATTGTAAGGCCGGCACCTCTGACGAAACTAACGGCACCAATATCTCTGCAACCCGCGGAACATACCGGCACAGCTAACACACTGTCAGCTTTCTAGCAGTATATAACACTGCTAATGTCAGAGGACATGATAGGTCCTCTTTAAGGAGGCCACGTTTGTCATCCACTATGATTTATCACTTCCATATTAGGTTAAAATTACTGTTTAGGACTACTTTATATGTAGAGATTTAACAAGTGTACAGGAAACTTCCTGAATATAGCAGGACATATAAAATGCTATATTTAGCAAGGCCTCATGCACACAGCCAAATTATAGTTCTATACAAGCTCTTTTAACAGCACCTACATGCATGTAAGTACATGAGGCCATACTATAAACTTCTGTATATCTCCAATCTCATACAGTAACGTAAAGAATTTTTCCTGTTGGATTCATATGGAATCATCATTTCCATAAATTTGCTCCTATGCATGCTATATTATAGCCTCTGTTCACGTATATAATTCGAATGACAGTCAGTAGTCAATATTGAAGGGCACAGCGCTGATGAAAGGATAGATCACTCTTGTACACAGCAGATAATCTGTTAGAACATTAATCTGTCAAGGTGGATTTTTTCACTGTCAATTCTAATCCATTATCTAAATACCCTGGCCATAGCATAGTGGCTTGTTAGCACACCTCCTGGCACCAGGCACCTGAGGCATACACCCAACTAGACTCTGTGACCCTCCCATATTCCAGCTACATCCCTGGATTCTCAATCCAACTCTTAAAAGGTAATGGGATCTGTACACATATATGCATGCCTGTTGCAACAAATTCTTAGTAACTGTTCTCCTTTTATCTAATTGCAATTGCAAAAAAAAAAGGAAAATAGCATAGAACACTCTACTGTATATATGATAGCAATTGCAAGTTTGAATCCACTTTTTGGTCCAATTCTTGGATTATGTTATAAAACAGAGTAGTATTTAGATATCAGAATTTCTTGCTTCTGAGTGAATGGACACAGCTGGATTGTGGAGACTTATTTTTAGGCAATAATCAATGGGAAAAAGTATGTAAATTAGTACTCCACTAAAGGAAGTACATTTTATAGTAAACAAACCAGAGACTCCCCCAAAAAGGTAGAGGAACAACCTACAGACATCTGTTTAATGGTTCTTGAACTTCATTAACACAAAACACAGTTTTGGTTGGCTAGGTGAGGTGCCTTAGATGTTGCTTAGGAGGAAACGGGGTGCTACTTTTCAATGATAAGACACAATAGTGTATGCAAACATGTCTGAGACCCCACATTCAGTCAACCTATATCCTGCTTTGTACTGTTGACGAACAAGAACCCCAAGGTCCCATGCATATAGGGGAATCTGGGCCAGAAAATTAGATGTGTACATCAGCCAGATATCCCAGCTGTAACCCAGTCAGGAGACTAGGAGTCCTTGCATCATAGCAATCTATGATGCTTGGAGTCCCTGCCTGTGGCTTCACTGTCACGTACAGACAGTGGGAGCACAAGAAGTCATGGACTCTTAGTATCCTAGATTACTATAATAAAAGGAGTCCCAATCTGCTGATTGGATTTGGGCTGTGAAATATGGTCGATGTACAATCTGGAATTTCCGGCCCACATTTCCCTGTGTCCATCAGACCCAAAACATCAGTCTTCAGATGGAGGCGTCTCTGTTTTAGATGGTATGATATAGTTTTTCCCCTTTAGAGGTGAGCTAATTTGCATACTTATTCCCGTTATGAGATACATGTACTAAGTACTAAGGTATGTTTTATTAGTGTTCATGATGTTGTCATGAATGGTATAATGCCCAGTCGGCATCTGCACTTCAGCTGTTGCTGAACTGCAACTTCCATAAAGCTGGACTGATCCCTGGCATGCCAAGCATGATGTCAATTGCAGTTCAGTGCCAATTGGGATGCTGTGGCTTGCCAGATTCTATTTCAAAACTGTATTTAGTTTAACAAAAGAGAAAACAAGCACAATACCTCATCACAGGCATTTGGATCACCACCATCAGCCAAGAATTTCTCGACTATAGGCATCTTGTTTTCCAGGGCAGCTTTTAAGAATGTATCTTCATCCACATGTTCAATCTAAATAAGAGTTGTCATTTAACATTATTTCTCTAGTGTCTAGGGTTGATATGATTTCTATATGGCTCATCTTTCAATGCCCATACACTTACTGTAGGTTCTGGCTCGGGTTCCTTCACCACCGGCACTTTTACTTTTTTACATCTTTTTCGTTTTCTCAGCTTTATTATAGTTTGCAGATCTTCCAGGTTATCAAGCTTTGGGCGGTCATCTAGTTTCTTCTTAAGGAGCTAAATGTAAAACAGTGGATCAAGTTTAGGTGTTGTGATCTATTCTTTGGGAAAATAGAAAAATAGTTTTCAGAAGTGAGAATTTTGTGTCCTATATTATTTCGTATTGCTACCTGCCACAGGCATTGGTTTGGTCCATGCAAGGACTATTAATAGTCAACACTATATAGAAGAAAATTAAAATTTTAAGATATGATTTATGGCAGAAGTTCCCACTAAGGGTCATGGCTCAGTAGTAATAAAAGGAGAACTATATATTTCCCCGTCACACAGGATCACTGGTAGTTGTATAGAAAAAAGTCTATAGTTGCCATTTTACCATGGGCCTTGAGTACACTTGCTGTGACACAACACAAAAACATTAAATTCAATGTGAATAAAGACGGTGCCATCTATTTCTTGAGTTCCCATGAACAAAGATGCTGACAGAGAATATATTATATGATTGTAAGTTGATGTGAAAAAAGTTAATGTCAGGTCATTACCTCTGCTTTAAGCTGTTTCTGTCTTGCTTGTTTCTCTTCTTCTTGAGTAACCAGTGATTTTGAAGTTGACCTCAAGTCATCTTGCTTTTCTAGGGTTACGTCCGTTTCATATATTCCATGTTCTCCAGACACAAAATCTCCAGTGTCTTTGTTTTCACTTTTCTTTCCGGTCACCTGTTGAGAAATGCGTTAATAAACTTCCAAGTCCCTTACTCAAAATAATAAGACATCTTGAACATGTCTAGTAATATTCTGCACAAAAATGGCATAATATGTAAACTAAAGAGTAAAAATTCTATATCAAGTGTCACCATAGTCAGCCCTATCAAATACAAAGTAGTAAAAAAAGGATATATTATTGAAATATAGGTTTTATAAACTTTAGAACAAAATCGGGTTAGCGTTTGTAATGTATTTTTGGATTTCAATTTCCATTTTTTCTCATTTTATCATAAATCATTAATAAAGTTCTAATAGTTTACCATTAAACATATCTAAGCCAAAATATATGGCACTGGATATGAATTATAGAAGCTTTACCCAGCTTTACACAAAGCTTCTCTGAAGCAGAAATTACTTTAGGGGTTCCCCAGGTGCTGAAATATTTTTCAGTGTTCCCCCTGTGGAATGAGGATTGGAAATCACCGATCTGTGTATTCCATTGTATCTATGCCCTGTCCACATGTTTTCATGTTGAGTAAACATCACCCCAAATCCCAACTCAGTATACTTTGTGAGTCAGTCGGTGTGATATTTTATAAGACTCTAAATTCTGCTTAAGATCTGAAGTAATACAATTTTATATCAACAGATGATACACCATCAAGTAAGTCCCAAAGACAATTGATCTATGGCCATGGCTGTCAGTTAAAAAAAATCTACTGAATCCAATACTAAATATGGATCAAATTATTAATATCCATGCTGCTTTATTAAAAAAATACATGTTAACAATTGATAATATCTAAATATAAAATCTATAAAATATTATAAAATATTAATATAGATATTAGTTGTCAATTATAAATTTTCTGTCTCATGAGCTGTTACAATATTTTTATTATATTAAATACATTGATTATACAATCAATTTTTAGTTAGATTGTATCAAATAATATGTGATAATTTATTAACAATAATATTAAAAGAAACATACCAATTCTTCTACTTTCAGCAACATTTTGCCTGCTTTAAAGTCTTCAAATGTCCTTTCCTGATGTTAACCTTTGTGAAGACAAGTTAACTCCCTTTTCTCCTAGTTGAGTGCAGTCTTGCTTTATATACTCTGTCTCTGGCAAGGTTGGATGAGGTAATGTTCCAACCTGGGAACCAACATCTATGGACCTAGCTCAGACACGGAGATAGGTGTTCACTCATTCCAGACATGCTAACTAGCCAGATCTTGTGTCATGCGAGACTGTACGAGGGGAGGGTAAGCGTAGCAATGGGCCTTATGATAAAAAAAAAATCCCATACACTAACCACATTACATTTCCCCCTTGGTATGAAATGTGAGATGACCATTTCATTGGCAATGACTAAAGGGCTCAGCAACGCAAGTCATTCTATCTGTACCAGTATGACAGCTGTCTGTTGGTCTTGTACTAGATTTATCTACTGACAGCCCAATGACTAAAAGATTCTGGAAAGGAACTTGTATGAGAAACCATATTCGATAAATACGGTAACTAGCTAGCTTGAGGCTTATTTCATAGCTCAACAATAAAGATGGGGGAGGGAGAATAATTCCAACTGCATTCTATATTTGTTCTTCTGAAGTCTCTTGAGGATTATGGCGTAAGATTCATGTCTCCTAAACTAAAAATGACATTGGTATAATTGTAAACAACCTGCTTTGTGAATAGTTCACACATTTACGTAGTAAACAAGTCTAAAATATAAATATCCACATGTTCACAGGGCAAGGACAGAGGAAGTTATTCCATTTCGAATGGGAAAGAAAATTGTTTTAGCTTTTCTAAGTGTAATTCCTTGAAAAATGTAAAAAATCTGCTTTTATATTTTTATCAGACTTTTTGAAATTTAACAGAAAATTAAGCAGAAAAACAATATTGGAGAATGGTGAAGGTTTTGTCCATTGGACCACATATAGCTTTTTAGCTTCCTTGGAGAGGAAAATACATTATAATAAGTCAAATTTGGGGGTATGAGAGAATAGTTGGACAATAATTTTTTTTAGGTTCCTTTACTGTACTAAGGGTCTTCTTTATCCAGTGTCTTGCAATGTAGAGATCTTTCAAATTTGGTGGCACTTTTGTCTACACATTATAGCATCCTCCTCTCCTGTATAAGATGGAGCATGGTCTTTGTTTTCTATAGCAATAAATATGAATTCGGAAATAATGTGCAGTGGGAATACTCTTTTATATAGGTGATCATGTGGATCATAATAGCATCAATGTGTTTTCCTCCGGAATTGGCAGCTATAACTGGAGGTCACAGGAGACTGTGGGATGTCCAAAAGCAGTCCACAAGGTTGAGAAATGAAAACAGTAAAAAGAATAGACTGTCAAGCACCTAATGGACTGTAGACTTCAGTACCTTTCGAGCCAAAGAAACATTCAATCAAAGGTGTGTACCCTGAAGGTGTGGATAAAGGAACAAGTAGCGGCCTTGCACACCTGAAGAACTGAGATCTGATAATGCACAGCACAAGAGGCACCCACCACTCTGGAAGAGTGAGTGGTAGCACAGCAGGGAGGCAACCTACCCTTGGCACAGTACGCTTCACTGATGGCTGTCTTGATCTACCAGGTGATGGTAAACTTAGATACTGCCAATTGTTTTTAGCAAACTTCTGTAAAGATAGAGTTGGAATGGTGAAAAGAGGAGGTCATGACCATGTAAATCTAGCGCCCTGGCCATGTCAATGTGATAAAATAAGTGTTCTCTGGAATGGGAAGGGTGTGGGAAAAAAGAAGGCAGGACAATACCCTCATTTAAAAGGGAGGCAGACAGCACCTTTGGTAGGTCAGATGGGATGGGACAAAGGACAGCCTTATTTTGATGGAGTACCAGAGAGGAAGAACCGCACAAGAGGGCTGCCAATTTGGACACCTGCCTGATGGAGGTGACAACATTTAAGAAGGCCACCTTCCAAGAAAGGAGCCAAAAGGAAGTATCCCTGAGTGGCTCAAAGGGAGCAGACTGCATAGCCTATAAGAACAGACTGACATCACAGTTTGCAGGAGGGGTATAGTACATAAGACGAGCTAACACTTTATGGTTTAGTGTCGTCTCCTAGGGGCAAAAGCTATACCCATGGTCTTCAGTGTCCTCCAATGACATCAGAGAGAAATCTCTACATCTTGGAATTCCAAGTAAGGCTAGGCTTACATCTGACTCGGAAGCTTTATCTGGAGTTGTAGATTTTATTAAGCACGCCAGAAATAATGGAGCAACATGCCATGCTATTTTTAGTCCGGTAAAATGATGGACATTGTGAGAGAAATCCAACAGATCCATGCATCAGTGCCGCTATATATGTGGGGAGAGAGGGGTTTAAAATATAGATCCCTGTGACCCTATTGCTGGCTTTCCCTTGTCCTCATTGTCCATCCCTGATGAGCTCCTGGCGATCATATGCCAGAGGGGAAATGCATTAGATGTGCTCATGTGACATATACAGTCCAGACAGGGATACTCTATTTAATATATTTTGTAGAGACAACTACTCACACATTGGCCAAGATTTACTATTAGCTAGACAGTGAAAATTTAGACAGGTAGTCTTAAAATACGCCAGATTTATCACATTGACTGATGCTGGATGATAAATCTGGCCTATCTTTAGACTGACTACGCTACATTTATACTACCTTTTAGTTTGTTTACTTTGTGCCAGAATTTTTCAACACTATTTTGGCGCATTGTGGAATATTTAAGTCACGCCCCCTTATATGAGCTTCCACACTCACATGTCGAGCATGTTGGAAAATTCTAGTCCAACCTAGATGCGCCAAGATGCACCACATTGCCATTGCTCCAGAGATGCGTCATGTTTACTCCAGTGTCTAGTCAAAATCACAATACTAAAATCGGAGTCATTTTATCTATAAAATATTGTTCATTTCAGAAATGAAAACCGTAGAACAATCACTTTAACAATTTACAACATGATTTATAAGTTACTGCATTTATTTTGTTATTGATTGATTCTCTTATTGCTTTCAGATTCTCCATAGTTCAGATTCTCCATAGGTGAGCACTTTCCAAATAAGGCTGAAGTACTCAATTCCTGTAATGTCTGTGTTCATCATCTATTCAGGTGTCTGAGACAGGTCCATCAGTTGTTGATTTCTGATCCCTGTTTTAGACTTGCGTCTGTGCTCAGATTCATCTTGTTCTTACTATGGATCTCCATTTGTAAACTGATGATCTACAGTAATGCTGTGCAATCTATGGGCAGGCATGCTCTAGAGTAGTAGAGAAATTTGGTGCTTCTGTTGCCAAGATATGGTCTTTTTTGTCAAATAAGCTCCTTGGAGCAACAAGGACATTGCCACATACCTCGCTGTAGCAACAAGGATGTTGCCACTTATCTTGTTGCTCTAAACAACTCACTTGCATATTGACAAAATCTCAGCTACAAGGCAGCAATTCACAACGGGGAGACACGGTTTGATTCAAGGAGACCCTATCCTATCTATCTGTGGGGCTGGGCTGATGCTGGGGTCTGCTGACAGACTCCCTTTAAACCTCTGGCTCTGATGTTTAGGAGCCCAGTAGGTTGTCCTACTTAAAGATTTATAACTTTCCTTGTATTAGGGTGCATACATACAGAGATACAGCAAAGCTTATCATTCAGTAATGATGCAGAAGCAAACATATCCTTTTAATGGTCTATTTCCACTGCATAGTGTACATTTTCTGAAGACTCTTGGGGTTGACTTCTTCAGGTACTGGAAAAAACCATGATACAGTGTTCATGTAATGTTTAAAACATGGAAGTCAACGGCATGCTGAGAAAAAAATTCTGTTAAGCATAGGCATCCTCCTGCTTCACCAGTCCATCTATTGTAGCTATGACATTACTATTTACTACTATCCCTGTACTGTGATATCATGTGTGCAGTATTCCTTGTAGATGACATCACCATAGTTTTATACTTTTTATGTGATGTTATTTGTTTATTTATCCCATACTGTGTCATTATGTGTGCAGCATCACTCTACTAGAACACAATTGTCTCTGTTATTATTATATATAATATATATATATATATATATATATATATATATATATATTAATCACTGTGGATATAGTCACTGTCCAAAACAGGTTAGCAACCCTGTGTGAAACAGGGAATTGCATTACTGATTGACATTTCTGGTTGTCCACGTTATGTACACTGTGTAAATGTTGAGAATGTTTGTGTATATTGTATTTTATTTTCAGGTGCAATGTTTACAGGCAGGACTTTATCTGCACTTAGGCCCCATGCACACAACAAGATTTTATCCGCAATTGTGAATAAAAGTACAGGTCCATTCATTTCTATAGGTCCATACACACAACCACATTTTTTGCGGATGTGTGTCTGTGCCGTATACAAGGTCTGCAAATTATGAAGCATGTTCTATATTGGTCCACATTTGTGGCAAAGACAATTTTAGGGGATCATACAAGTCTTTTTGGGGATCTATAATTGTGAATGGTATACTGACATGTTTTTTGTGGATTGCAGATCAGTATTTATATAAAAACCACTATGGTCATGTGTATTTAGCCTTAGGCGTTGTACAATGGGAGAAGTTCTCTGGCATTTCCTGTGGTATGACCCTGCATTAGCTGTAGCATGGCACTTGGTTACACTGGGGCAAGGACTCTTATAAGTAGGAGGGCTTTCCCACCTTTCAGGGAGTCAACGTTAGGCAAATCTATTTGGTTGGTCTGTACTGCCCAAGGAGCAGCTAGTGCATCACAAGAAACTGGGGGTCTAATCCATGAGTGTGGTAGGGCGAGTCGTCTGTAGAAAAAGGAGTGATGCCCACTGAGTATTCTCCAAGTGACTGAAGTAACTTGATACTGATACTGTACATTTTCAAGCAAACTAAAATTTTGTTCCAGTATTGCAAGAGTGTCTGGCATTTTTACCTTCTGACATAACTACATCACATGATCAGTCTGCGTGGGGAGGTGAGGTACTACTTTTGGAATAGTTACCATGAACTCTGGTTACATAGGGACATCAATGTGGACATAATGCATATAGTTATGTCACAGAACATGAATAATCTGTATTATTATCTGTATTACTCTAGCACCACCTTTTGGAAGGTATCTCCATATTGATCAATGCCTGGTTTTCTATTAAACCTTGAGACATTGTCTGGGATTAAAGCCAAACCAGAACATTTCTTCGAAAAGGAAGCGAAACCCATCCACAGTCAGCTGTTGTGGGGCTACTGCCCCTCATCAGTATAAAGCAGGATATTGGTTTGGCTGGGTGAGAGGTCATAGACATGGGTCAGAAGGCGTACTGTGTCTTCCTATGAAGACTGCCTTTGCAGGCCGCCTTGCGTTGTGTAGAGTCTAACAGACAATACTGCGTCACACTGAGGGGCAATAACCCTGAAACAGCTGTCTATAAATGGGTCTCCCTTGCTTTTAGAAAAGATGTTCTGGTTTGACTATATTCCCAGGCAATCAATCAGATTTATTATGCCTTGTAAGGCAGTTATCTGGTGAACAAGGCATAAAAAGTTGTACTTTTTGTGTGGAAATCGGATTTTACATAAATATTTGCGTCTTTTTTCTGTTTTGCACCTTCCATTCCACTTTCATGGATGGGGACGTGGTATGGGCGCTAGATCTATTATCATTTACACCAGGTTACTGACGTAAATGATGCATGGTCTACTTCGTCTACAAACTGGCATAGATTTCAGTGTGCAGGCGCATATCCCGGCAGAGGGTGCATATGATTTATGAAGAGGCACGTGTCTTCTCATAAATGAGGTGCACCCTCAGACAGTGCAGGTGATTTGAAGAATGATGCTGACTATACCAGTCCCCCAGTGTCTCTAGGTTTCTAGGTTCTGTTTGTACGTTATCCCTGTACTGCTACATTACTGTGTGAATTATCCCTGTACTGTATGTATCATTTCTTAATTCTCTCTATGTACACTACATCCAGGGCCAAGGGATAAGGGATAAGGGATGCTAAATGTACAATATGACTTAAGCAGTCAAGAAAGGACATACTGTCTGTGGAGCTGCACAGAAGCCTATAAAGGCAATATAGATGATAAGTGAGATGTTGAACAGGACACTGCTTATAACATTGAACTACACGTTCCAGCAGTCACAGTGATGTGTATAACATATGTTAGTGAAGCTACACAATGTGTGCATGCCTAGTAAAATCTGGCACTTTGGTTTCATCAAGGAAAAACTTTTAAAAATCTGCTAATATTATTTAAAATGTATAATTCTGGTAGTTTTCAGAACTTTAGATACATGACATAAAGTAGTGATGGTGAATGTAGACTGAACTCTGCAACCAGATCCCACCCTGTAGTGGCTGCTTACAGGGAACAACAGACTTCATTTATTAGTGCACATATATGTAAATATCCTATAATTTATTCATTGAATCATTAAATAAAAATGACATTCCTTTATTACTCAGAAGCTCAGATCATTGCCTTGCTCCACCTCTAGCTCTGGTCAACATGAAGCTTATAATACCCTTATTTAGGATCATGTGTGCGTTTGGCAGGGCTGGCCATTTGTACCATGTTGCATCATACCTGGGATGTTGATCATTACTAGGTCAGTGGCATTAGTAATATCTACCTGCTGTGACCCGATTACATGGCTGTACATATATAGATGAACCACTATGCTTCCCATTACAGGTGTCATGTTTTTACTGATTTCTAAAGTTACATAGTTTATTACGGACTGTATGGCTACAGCTGTTGGTTTTGAGATGAAGCCAATACCAAGCGGCAGAATAGTTTCATTGGAGAGCAGCAGGAATGTAAAGAAACACCTTCTGTATCATCACATGCTACATGCCCTGTAAATGACATAGTCTGTTACTGAATAGTGAGTAATTTCTCAGGGCCCCGTGGTGTAGGGTAACAGAGTAAGTTCATAGACTGTGATACCGACTGTGCTACTTTCCAAAAAAAGAAAATTCCAGCCTGCCCTAAAACAGCCTATATTTCATATACTGTATGCAAAATAAATAAAGATATTTATGTATAGCATGAAGCTTTAGTACTAATACAGCCTGTGTAAAGTGATCTGCTAACTGTCTTATTTGCGTCTTTGTGTGACCACCCTGTCAAGGGTTTTGTTAGCATATTGCAATGTTATGTTGAATTGGTTTAATGAAATTGTAACATCTTTGCCCGTTTGGGACTCTGCGCCATCCTCCGGTCGCATGCTACGGCGCAGGAGGTGTGTCCATTTGTGATTCTTTGCTCCAGCTGTTTTAGCACAGCTGGGTATTGGTTGCTGTGTGTCAGTTCAGCCAGTGCTATTAGTCCTGTGGTTGAGATGGAGTTAAAGTTTGTAGTTATTTGATTGACATTCCTCCTTGCCAATCGAGCCTAGGGCGGATTCCCTTTAATGTATATAGTTTTCCAGCCCTCTCCTTGATGCTTGCTATTGCTTCTCTGTGCTTGCGGGCTTTATACTGTTTGCTGTTTATATATATTTTTGACCTTGGCTACTCCCTGTGACTACTCTTTTGGATTCTGATTCTGTACTTCATTGCTCGACTGGTTCTGACCCTTGGCTCTCTTTACTACCCGTTCCTGTTTGTTTGTCCTGTCTGTGTTTTGTGTCTTCACTTGCATCATAGGAAGGGACTGTCACCCAATTGTCCTCTACCGTCTAGGATAGTTGAGGCAAGCAGGCAGGGACTGGGGGGTGGGTTCAGCATTGGGACTCACTGTCTTTGTTGTTTCCCTTCCTCCTGGGTACCAGCAGCAGCTACTGGGAAATTGCTCAACACAGAAGAGGAGTCAGCAAGCAAAGGGTCAAAGCCAGAGAGACAAAGCAGTACCAAATCGCAATCCAAAAGAGTAGTAAAAGCCAAAAAGAAGATGTCATTAATACAATAAAGAGAAAGGAGAAATGCTTAGCAAGGACAGAGTCACAATAGCCAGCCACCATGTGTGGAATGAAGGTCAGTTTAAGGAAGTCCAGAACCCGCCCCAGGCTTGATTGGCAGATAGACTGTCAATCACAAGCACACAAATGTTAACTCCATATTTACCAGAGGACAATAGCACTGGCTGAGCTGACACAATGCAATGAATCCTCAGCAGTGCTATAACAACAGGAGCAGAGGATTATATATGAACACACCTCCTGCGCCGTAGTATGCGGCAGGAGGATGGTTCAGAGGTCCGAACAGGCAGGCATGTTACAATTGATTTCCTTAATCAAATTAAAGATCCTTTTACGTGGACACATCTGTATATCTACTGGTTGGAATGACCCCCTTTGTGTACTCATCATTAAAGGAGTGGCCACATTATATACACCAAAACGTTTCCTGAAGAATTTTTGTGACTGTTATTATGTATATCTCTTTTATTTCTGTTCTTACTTCCCTGCATTCTAAGACCCATAACATTTTTATTTTTCTGTTTATTTTTGTATGGTGGCTTATTGTTTGTACTTCATAATGGTGCTATTTAATATTCCATATAATGCACTAGGAAGCTGGAAGAAATTCTGAATGGGTTGGAATTGGAAAAAAACTATGTCAGTATGATCACGGTGATACCAATTTTATATAGTTTTTTTTCCATGTTTTAATACCATAAAAAAATGGAAACTTTGAAAAATAGAAACATTTCTACTTGTAGGGCCTATTGTGACAACCGTGCCTTTTATAATTCCATGTATGAGGCTGGGTAAGGTGTCTTTTTGAGGACAAGTTGTAGTTATTATTGATTATATTTTGGGGACTATCTGATGTTTTGATCACGTTTTATATATTGTAAAAGTCCTTTACATGTAATAGAAATTCAATAATAACAGGCCTGGGAGCCTTCAATAGTCTCCTAGTTGTAATGGCACCTGACCGCTGCCCCCTGATTGATGCTGTGAGGGGGCCATGATCATGCTAATATGGGAGCATCTGTACCCCCCACCCAACAAAAAGATGTGTATCTACAGTGCCTTGTGAAAGTATTCGGTCCCCTTGAACTTTTCAACCTTTTGCCACATTTCAGGCTTCAAACATAAGGATATAAAATTTGAATATTTTGGTGAAGAATCAACAACAAGTGGGACACAATCGTGAAGTGGAACGAAATTTATTGGATATTTTAAACTTTTGTAAAAAATAAAAAACTGAAAGGTGGAGCGTGCCAAATTATTCGGCCCCCTTAAGTTAATACTTTGTAGCGCCACCTTTTGCTGCAATTACAGCTGCAAGTCGCTTGGGGTTTTGCACATCGAGAGACTGAAATTCTTGCCCATTCTTCCTTGGAAAACAGCTCGAGCTCAGTGAGGTTGGATGGAAAGCGTTTGTGAACAACAGTTTTCAGCTCTTTCCGCAGATTCTCGATTGGATTCAGGTCTGGACTTTGACTTGGCCATTCTAACACCTGGATACGTTTATTTGTGAACCATTCCATTGTAGATTTTGTTTTATGTTTGGGATCATTGTTTTGTTGGAAAATAAATCTCCGTCCCAGTCTCAGGTCTTTTGCAGACTCCAACAGGTTTTCTTCCAGAATGGTCCTGTATTTGGCTCCATCCATCTTCCCATCAATTTTAACCATCTTCCCAGTCCCTGCTGAAGAAAAGCAGGCCCAAACCATGATGCTGCCACCACCATGTTTGACAGTGGGGATGGTGTGTTCAGGGTGATGAGCTGTGTTGCTTTTACGCCAAACATATCGTTTTGCATTGTGGCCAAAAAGTTCAATTTTGGTTTCATCTGACCAGAGCACCTTCTTCCACATGTTTGGTGTGTCTCCCAGGTGGCTTGTGGCAAACTTTAAACGAGATTTTTTATGGATATCTTTGAGAAATGGCTTTCTTCTTGCCACTCTTCCATAAAGGCCAGATTTGTGCAGTGTACGACTGATTGTTGTCCTATGCACAGACTCTCCCACCTCAGCTGTAGATCTCTGCAGTTCATCCAGAGTGATCATGGGCCTCTTGGCTGCATCTCTGATCAGTCTTCTTGTTTGAGATGAAAGTTTAGAGGGACGGCCGGGTCTTGGTAGATTTGCAGTGGTCTGATACTCCTTCCATTTCAATATGATCGCTTGCACAGTGCTCCTTGGGATGTTTAAAGTTTGGGAAATCTTTTTGTATCCAAATCCGGCTTTAAACTTCTCCACAACAGTATCACGGACCTGCCTGGTGTGTTCCTTGGTCTTCATGATGCTCTCTGCGCTTTAAACAGAACCCTGAGACTATCACAGAGCAGGTGCATTTATACGGAGACTTGATTACATACAGGTGGATTATATTTATCATCATCAGTCATTTAGGACAACATTGGATCATTCAGAGATCCTCACTGAACTTATGGAGTGAGTTTGCTTCACTGAAAGTAAAGGGGCCGAATAATATTGCACGCCCCACTTTTCAGTTTTTTATTTCTTGCAAAAGTTTAAAATAACCAATAAATTTCGTTCCACTTCACAATTGTGTCCCACTTGTTGTTGATTCTTCACCAAAGAATTAAAATTTTATATCTTTATGTTTGAGGCCTGAAATGTGGCAAAAGGTTGAAAAGTTCAAGGGGGCCGAATACTTTCGCAAGGCACTGTACGTCCTTAATCAGGAAGTACATTAAAAAAAACAGAGTTCAAGCCAAAGGTCATATTTATGAAGTCCCTGCACCACTTTTTGTGACATAACTACTTGTGTCAGTAGAAGTGGGTTCCTCAGAAATCCTGTACAAAAAATTGCTGTAAGACTGATTTATTTCCATCCTCTATTAAAAAAAAAAAAAAAAAAGAAACAGACACTCGACAGACCCCATTATAGTCAATGGAGTGTGTGGGGATCAGTTGCCCTTCATCATTAGAAGAACCGTTTTTCCGTTCTTCTGGTCCCGCGATGGACGATAAGAACATACAAAATTACCACATGGCAAATACGGTCAGTATGCTCTGCGTAAGTACTCCCTATGAACCCTACTGTGGTTTTAAATGAATCAGTATATGGAAATGTGTTTTTGTAGTATGTGTTTTGGATTATCCAAGAAACTGATTTCTTGTCAAGAAGTATTTTTGTTTCTAAAGTTTATTTTGGCCAAAAACCAGTAAGATATAATAAAGACAGTAGTATACTCACCTAACCATTTTTGTACTGCTTTCTTGCAGTCTTCTGTAACATCACTATAGACCAGTTCTCTATCACAGTGGTGGCATATCACTCCAGTGGACAAGTGGCATTGTGAAAAGTGATTTCATCCTTGTGAATAACATATCCTCACACTAATACACACACAAAGCATGGGCAACAGACCAGCAGTACTGGAATGGTGTATAGCATATTGAAAACATTATTTTACAGTTTTATGGGGGGGTTATAATGATGAGAAGATTTGCTTGGATGTGTTACTGTATTTGTGTATTATGTTTGAGAGACTATAGATTCGAATGAGAAGTTACAAAAAGAATGACAACAGAAACGCTATATAGAAAGACCTTACACAATTACACAGCTGAGTATGGTAACAATGTAACATTAGCTGAAATAAACAATGTAATAGATCTCACTCTCTGTGGTCCTCACATAGTTCAGGGTCACAGCCAAACAATGTGATAAATGTCTCCACAGCAGGATATAAATGAGGGGTATTCACCTGATTTAGTGACAACTGAGAGGTCAATGGTTTTGGCTATAAAACGATGGGGAATATATTGCATATTGCATTCTGCAGGCTATAGGCTTTCTATTCTTTATGGTACCAGTTCTTATTGGACAATGGACAATGATATAATTCAATCATACATGTGCACTGTACAGACCTATACTCTGTATGTTGCCTTCCTGAACCACTGTATTCAACCATAGAAGCAAGAATCCCCATTATAGCCCTTTATAAAAGTGAGCAATAATCCACTGTGTTCATAAACCCAGGGATTTTCTGACAGGTTGAAAAATGATGAAGAACATTAGCCACCAACCCCCATATCCCAACAAAGCTTGATATCATAAGCTATATATCCTGACCAAAATCCAGCCATATCTACTGTGTGAAAAACATGTGCCCCCTGTTCAGTTTAAAGAGGATCTGTCAGCTTTTCCAACTTGTGTATTTTAGTAAATACATGTATTATGAATATTAATTCTGGAACCTCTGTTCTCATAACGCTACATTGTGCCGTTCCTTTATTACCCTCCTAGAAATGTATACATTGACAATTAGGTGTTACCATTACTTTTGTCAAAGGGGTGTATTTAAAGGCAGTCTATCATTCGCAAAATTATCATGGAATCAGCTGGGAGAAGAAATCAAGGAAAGGTAGGAGAAGAATGGCCTTTTAAAGGACATTCCAACGTGCCATTAGCTTAAAAGTGTTTTTGGTAATGATAGACTCCCTTTAAACGCAATCTGAGACTCTGATCAATTGGACAGTGAAAGACAGTGAAGGGACACTCCACCAACTAGTAACACCTAATTGTCAATTTCTAATAGGAATAACAGAGAAACAGCATAAACGTACCCCAGAGTTGTTATATTATGGGAAAAAAAAGAAATATGACAGGTCCTCTTTAAAAAAAAGCACACCACCATATTTTTGCCCGTATAGTCCAGGATATGGGTCCATTTGCTATATGCTTCTGGCTTGCCAGAGACAAAGGGAGCAGCTTCTTATCCCACTCCACTTGCTCTTCTCTGGGTCAGAGACACATCAGTGACATAGAACTTTTTTCCTTAACTGACACTGCGGAGACTCTTTGTATTCCTATGTGATGCATTTTCAGCCTGTCTTCTGTGCCTCTTGCTTATAACTAATAAGAGATGTGAAGCAGCACCTCATAGAAATTCACTGGAGATTCTGCACCTATCAGAGACCGGCGGTGCGAAACTAGGAGAATTATAACTCTGAGGCAAATATAGTAGGGACTCACCTATTATTATTACTGGTCTTTTATATAAGGCATACATGAGATCTTCAGCTACACTCTGTGCATGGAGGACATAAGAAGAACTTGTTAGTGAGGGAAGTGTCTGAGAGCTGCAAGGAATACATAGGTGGTTAGGTAATTCTATAATTTACAGGAAGTAAGCCCCACAGTGACACAGAAAAGACTGACATCCTGTCTACACAGGAGAGCAAGCTCTGGGCTAGTGGTCACACTGGGGCCTCACAATTCAGCAGCCATAGGGAAAGGTTTCAAAGTGTAGGGATACCACTGATCTGGGATCAAACAAATCCAACCGTTTGCATATGGCCGTTGAGATAGGCTACATTCTCACTGGTCTCAATGGTTTTTACTGTGGGTAAACATATATCAATAGGTCATCCGCAAGCACAGACCCGCAAAATATTTGTATGATCCCATACACCTATGTGAGGAAGTATGTGCCACAGATAACAGGAATAGTGCAGCAACCCGTTGGAGGGCCCCGGAGGCTGAGAGTAGTAACAGTAGGGATAACAGGTGTCTACGGATGTGTGTATGAGGCCATAGAAATAAAATGGGTCCATATTCTATTACAGATCCAATACAATATACTGAAAACCACTATGGTTGTATGTATGTGTATGCCTTAGTACTATAGCATTATATGTCCAAATATTTTGAGAATATTATGTTAAACTTACAAATCAAAAGTTCCCATTCTCTTTCTAATATGAATCACAAGAGGAGAATTTACTTTTTGTTTCCTGGTATCTGTAATAGATTTATCATGATTTTTTATGTCTCAGACTACTAAACTTCCATGACTTCATTGTCAGACTGGATGACTCTACATCACATTCTCCATGCGTTGCTAAACCACTAAGTATTTTATTAATGTGCACCTGTGAATTCTGTCTGCTGATTCAGGACCTGCAGGTTTACATGCCAGTCACTTGTCAGAACAGCATGTGGCTCTCTTCAAGGAGCAGACTGGCCACAGCAGACACACGACTTTCAACTCTCTGTTGACAGCAATGTAGAAATGACTAGAGAGTCATATTGAGAGCTCATAATGAGAAGGTTAATGCTTGTAACTGGTAGCGAGAGAAGACATCTCTAGAGAATACCAGTGCTGAATGGGAATGATAACACAGTTCTTTTTAACAGTCAGTAGCCCATAAAATGCTCATAGCTCTACATTTTAGTGTCTGACCTACATAAAACCAGGATATTCACATACTGTAAGTGGGTGTTCAAGAGTCTAAAATTGATCAACTGAGTTGGTTCTAGTTCTCACTATTATTTCAGAGAAATCTAGGACATGGAGCTCAACCTTTGTAAGGTATAGATTTATATAGAAACTAGTACTTCAGTACCCAAAAGTTAGTTGGCTTTACTGAGATTTAGGTAGGTTTATTCACTAGTTTAAAGTGCAAGTAAACGTTTCTTTTCTCATAAGTCAATAGTGCAGGTGACGGGAACAAACTTCACAATATACTTCACCAAACAAAAGTGCCAATGTCTTTACGTATTTATTTTATTATTTTTATTTATTATGCTTACTTGTATAGCGCCATCATATTCTGTAGCGCTTTACAGACATTGACAGTCACTGTCCCATATAGGGCTCACAATCTACATTCCCTATCAGTATGTCTTTGGAGTGTGGGAGGAAACCGGAGTACCGGGAGGAAACCCACGGGGAGAACATACGTATTACTCCAGTCTATACTTATTAACTGAGTGATGTTGGTCCATACTACATACACAAGTATTGTCTGTTTAGAATAATGTCTATAGCGAGAGACAAAGATATGAGGCAGTCTATAGAATTGCATGAGTCATTTCTGACAGGAGAAGGCCGGATAGTAGTTACTGATAACCCAGCTACAGTGCAGATGTCTCTCTGCTTTTAGGAGCTCTTGCCTTCCTCCCTCTTCCCTTTCCATAGACGTCTATTGTGCAGATTTGATTAATGGCAGAAGGAAGCAAAAAGTGAAGAAACAGGCACTTTTTTTATATAAAGTATATAATATATAAATTATTTTTCATATATAAAGTATATTACAGTTTGTTCTGTTCACTAAGAAACAGATTAAACAATATTCTCAAGAAAAACAATTGATACGGTCATCAGGTACTAAATAAACAGGTGTTTCAGATTTTTTTTTGGCTTTGATGCCCTTAAATATCATGTGTCATTCATATTGATATCCTCATATAGGGTTCAGGTTGGACCATAAACTCTGCACCAAAGCATAGTATTACACTAAAGATAATGATAAATTACTAATAAAATTACAATTAGGGGCTTTACCAATAGTAAGACCAAACTTTGGGTTAACCTATTAATACAGTTACATGAACCTACCAGGAGTGGCTATAAAGGGAATGGGAAATATATAGGAAGTTCTTATACTCTTACCTTCTGCTCGATCCACTCCTGGTTTTGTCTCAAAAAAAATCTGCAACATAAAAATAATGTGGGGCCTTAGCCTAAGGGTTGTTTTACACTGCTTTTCATGTCAAGCTGCAAAAAAAAAAAAATTTTTTTAAGAGTTTTTTTCCACTTTTAATTTAAACATGTTTTTAAGATTGGAAGCATCCTATTGATTTTAATGGGATGTTATGAAATCAATGGGAGAAGATTTCATGTGTTTGGTGCTGTTTTGAGGTAGAAAAATCCCCAAAACAGCTCCAAAAAAACCAATGTGAGCCTACCCCTCAAGAAATTTGACTTCTGCTTTAGGTCGGGCCCTGCGTGGCGGAAACGCTGTGGCAAAATCCGCAGTGTTTTACAGTCACTGTTAAGTGGATGCAAATGAATCCTATCCACACATTGTAGAAAAATATGAACAGCGGAAGTGCTGCTATTTTTAAAACCATTGCGGTTATGGAAATCGCATGTCAATTATACCTGCGAAAACGCTGGCAGTTACCATATAGGTATAATGGGAGCAGAAAGTCCGCAGAAGAAACCTCTGTGGACTTTCCTGTGGAAAAAACCATGATGCGTTCCCATCACATTTTTTCCCGCAGCGCTTCTTGACTGGGGCCTTCTACATGGGGCCTTAGCCTTCTTTGTCTTTCTCTGCATCAACACAGCAGGATAAGGGGTTGTATTGGACAGACTTGTGTCCTTTTTAAAATGATCTATGTTGCTATGATCCAACTTCACTTGAAACATTTTGGTAAGATTACAAAAGAGAGGGCCTTTTGATTGTAACTGAAGATGAAAAAAACTAGTGTTTTGTACAAATTATCATAACTTGGTTACTTTGTGATGGACTGAATGATGTATTTGGTTGTTTCATGATCCAGCAGAGAATGTCACTATTGTTCTGGAAGCCTGTGTTCAGAGTCAACGTGCACCTGTGCAGCACTCCAGTACAGCATAAGAACGGTACAGGTTATTCATGAAGTGGATGTGACTCACTCAATGGACAAGGGGTAGAACGTTTTATTACTGGCAATAACAACGAGATGACAACTAAACTGAATATACCTAAGCACATCGTGCTATAAATATATTACAAGTGTCTCTCTAGTTTTAGGTACCAGTGATTAACTCATAAAACAGCTTCCTAATAAAATATTAACATAAAACAGGGAGACAATACTGTACTGTAATACTGAATAGCAAAGTTAGGGATTTATTCTTTAAGGCTAAAGGCCCCACATTGTGGAAAACGCAGCATTTTTGGCTGGCGAAAATGCAGTGGAAAAAAAACCCACTCATTTTTACAATACAAGTGAATGAGATTTTGGTTTGGTAAAAAAAAAAAAAAGCTGTGTTTTGAAAAATGCAGCATGTTAATTTTAAGTGTGAAATCGCAAGCGTTTTTTTTTTACTATAGATTTAACAGGGGAAGAAATAACACAGAGGAAAATGTATCAAAAACTTAATGAAAAATGTTTTTTTTTAGCTGTGTTTTTCTATGTGGAGCCTTATCCTGAACAGAGTTTTCCAGTCTCTATATCAACAGGTGTCTGACTCCCAAGCCCCTGGCTGATCCGCTGCTTGAAGAGGCTGCAGCATTTGGGTGAGTATGGCAGCCTCTATAGTGTATAGCAACTGTCCTTGGTATTGCAACTTAGGCTATTCAATCGAATGGAACTGAGCTGTTATCAGGCCATGTGACCAATGAATGTGACGTTACATTTCCTGTGAAGTGGAAGTGGAGCTCAGGGAATACTGCTGCTGCTGATCCAGGAGGTCTAACCCCCACGCTACCTAATATAAAGATAATGGGGTGGTATGTTTTAACATGCATACTGTTCAGCTTAAAGTTTTATTCCCACCCTAGTCATGGTTAAGAAGGGAATACGGGGCTCAATGTTCCAACCACCGGGCTGGCACTTTGAGAAGCAGCTGAACATGGCTGTTTCCATAACCCTTCTAGAAATAAATAGAAGTCACTGAAAAAATGCAGCACAGTGACGTACACTATTTCTATAACTCTGTGCTATGTTGTTTCCATAAATCCTATTTACCTCTTTGGGACTTAAGGAAGCAGCATACAACAGCTTTGTTAGGCTGTTTCCAGGGCACCTGACCACCTCAGGGTGGCGGAGACATGGACAATCTCATCTCAGCCATGAAAGTCTGAGATCAGAATGACCTTTTAGGCTAAGGCCCCATGTTGCAGAAACACAGCTTTTGAGCCAAACCAGGAGTGGACTGAGCAGAAAGGAGATGTATAAGTACTTCCTATATATTTCCCATTCCTTTTGTAGTCATTCTTGGCTTTGGCTCAAAAAACCGCAACAAAATCTGCAACAAAAAAAACTGCGTTTCCACAATGTGGGGCCTTAGCCTTAAAGTCAGTTGGTAATTTTTCTTTAAGCTATTGAAAAAGCTGAGAGAAAGGTGCATGTTAAGGGGTTATGTTGCAAAAAATATTTTTGAGCAGTATTGTAACATCCTTGCCCGTTCGGACTTCAGCGACATTCTCTGGCCGCATGCTACGGAGCTGGAGATGTGTCCAGCTATGATTCCTTGCTTTAGCTTCTTGTCTGAACACTGCTCTATTCCCTTACCTCTGTAATTGATTTTCCACCACACCATCTCTTACACCTTTGTTCCCCTCTGATCCTCAAATAGTTAATTTCAGCCTTACTTGGGTGATTGACATCTTTTCATCCAATCAAGTCTGGGGCAGGTACTTTCCTCCTATTTATGGTTTTTCCACATTCACCTTAGAGCTTGCTATTGCATTTTCTATGCATGCTGGCTTTATACTGCTCCTGTTTGTATTTACATTTCTGACCTTTGACTATTCTCTTGGATTCTGATTCTGTACTGTGTTGCTCGACTGGTTCCAACCCCTTGGCTAGTTGACCTCCCATTTTTTGTTGTTTGTCTTGTCTGTGCTCTGTGTTATCACCCATATCATATGAAGGGACTACCGCCCAGTTGTCCTCTGCCACCTAGGGCATTGAGGCAAGTAGACAGGGACAGGGGAGGGGTTCACTGCCTTGTTGTTCCCCTCCTTCCAGGGTTCACCAGCAGCTACTGGGGAATTGCTCTTCTAGCTTGTAAGTATTTCCCGGTCCCCCATCATGCTGATGCTTACATTTTACATGCAGGGGTCCGGATGGCTTGTCTCTCTGCCTCCTCTGTTGATACTCTGACATGACCAAACCTGCTCACATGACCAACCCCACCTTACTCCTGTTTTTTGTACACTGAGTAGAGAGAGACTTCCAGTGAGAGTGTAAGTATCAATGTAACAGGGAACCAGGGTATATATTACTAACTTTCCTGATATGATGCAGTGAGTACAATGCTCAGAATATCATTCCCTACATAATCTCTTTGTAGGGTTATCAAGTATCAAGTTAGTGTTACATTCAGGTGCATATGTACATCATGGAATCTCCATGGGCAGTATGGTGGCTCGGTGGTTTGCATTGCAGACTTGAGGCACTGGGACCCGAAAAAACGGAAAGCTAATTTAAAAAAGGGATAGACTACTAGACTAAATAGACTATAATGGGGTCCACTGGGTTTCCACCCAGTTTCCACCCGAAAAATGCGGAGAGAAAAGTTCTGCTTCCAGCACTTTTCTCTTTGAATTTTTCAAGCGGATTCGGGGACGGAAACCCCCGAACGGAGTTTGAACGCTGGTGTGAACCTAGCCTGAGTGAGCTTCTTCTAGATTCTCGGATGCCATGTGGTTTATGTGTTTGAAATATGGCTCAATGAGGAAAGAGACAGATGTGAGTATGACAACCTTTGTACAGAGCTGTGTAACATGATGCTGCTATATAAGCAACAGAATATAAATCAGTGAACCTTCACGACAATACGTAATCTTACACAGCTTGTTACATTGTGAAGTTCTTCAAAGGTTGTGAATTCAGTATTTTGAACCTTTTTACCTTCAGTCCCAATTTGGCACCATCAGATTTTTATTTTTCTGAAACACATATGTGTGTATAAATCTTTTTGGTACTTGGTCAATTAGACCACTTTCCTTAGAAAACACATATATCAGACTGGTATGATGTTGTATGTTAACATAAAGAGTTAATACGTCCACTTTTATTCACTAAAATATATTGAGTTAAAATACCAGTTGGTCTCGGTTGTGCCTGTCTTATCTGAGTCTGTAATATTGATGATCCTGGCCAAAAAAAAATTCTTACCTTATCACTCCTAAACACTTTTTGCATAATAATTTGGAACACAGTGTATAGGAAGTTCTTATACTCCTACCTTCTGCTCGATCCACTCCTGGTTTTGGCTCAAAAAAATTCTTCAACATAAAAACAATGTGGGGCCTGAGCCTAAGGGTTGTTTTACACTGCTTTTCATGTCAAGCTGAAAAAAAAAAAAAAAAAAAAAAACCTGCCACAAAAAAAAGCTTAATTTTTTTAAGAGTTTTTTTTCCACTTTTAATTTAAACATGTTTTTAAGATTGGAAGCATCCTATTGATTTTAATGGGATGTTGTGAAATCAATGGGAGAAGATTTCATGTGTTTGGTGCTGTTTTGAGGTAGAAAAATCCCCAAAACAGCTCCAAAAAAATAATGTCATCCTACCTGTGAAAGATCCTCAGTGCGCCAACACCGCTGTGGCCCCACCTGAGTCCTCTTTCATATAAAAACCACACTCACCGCCAGTCAGTGCCGGGTTCACCAGATAAATACAAGACAAGCCTTCTAAATTTTATATATTTATTAACCCCTAAATGGGTCGGTATTAAAATCTAACACATGCAGTTCAGAACAGATATGCAGATATATGCAAGCATTAACAGTTACTAGTTACAATATACAGTACATTAAAATAAAAAGGGAATAAAAGTGAAATAATTACTTTACCACACATATCCTGGATGTGGCTCTATAGTCCAACACTCACACATAGCATGTGGAGATCACCAGTGGAGGCTTTTCAGCATGTGGCATCAACAACAGTAATACAGCCTGCATGCTCTTTACACAGTCTCTCAGCATTAGTCCAATAGTCTCTCTGTCTCTTGTAGGCTCATCATCGTCAGCAGCAGCATTCCAACCTGCCTGCTCATAGTAGCATCTCAGTCAAAGTCTGTAATATCCTGTAGTCTGTGATGGTCTGTCTCCACTCCATAGCATAATCTCCATAGCATAAATCTCCTCCCACTGACTCTTACCTCATCTTTCATACCCTTTATGCCACCTCCCAGAATGAGGTCACCGGCGGCAGCTGGTCTCATAGAATAATCCACTCAAATCCAGATCTTTTGTATGTAGATGAGACCAAATGACCTGATACAATGTTATCAGCCATATCTGGTCAACCAGTGCAGCTGGACAATGCATGTTTGTTTGATCAGCCAGGACTGTGTATGAATTCAATGGAGCCCTATTGTTCCAGCCCGGCCACTACTGCCAATATACACCTAGGCTCATAGCTGCGCACAGTATGAATAAATGGGACTAGAGAGAAATACACTACCCAGAGACCAAAGTACAGCTGAGTTATAGCCATACTTAAGCAGAATCATCACACTGCCCCTCAAGAAATTTTACTTCTGCTTTAGGTCGGGCCCCGCGTGGCGGAAACGCTGTGGCAAAATCCGCAGTGTTTTACAGTCACTGTTAAGTGGATGCAAACGAATCCTATCCACACATTGTAGAAAAATACAAACAGCAGAAGTGCTGCTATTTTTAAAACCATTGCGGTTATGGAAATCGCATGTCAATTATACTTGCGAAAACGCTGGCAGTTACCATATAGGTATAATGGGAGCAGAAAGTCCGCAGAAGAAACCTCTGTGGACTTTCCTGCGGAAAAAACCATTATGCGTTCCCATCACATTTTTTCCCGCAGCGCTTCTTGACTGGGGCCTTCTACATGGGGCCTTAGCCTTCTTTGTCTTTCTCTGCATCAACACAGCAGGATAAGGGGTTGTATTGGACAGACTTGTGTCCTTTTTAAAATGATCTATGTTGCTATGATCCAACTTCACTTGAAACATTTTGGTAAGATTACAAAAGAGAGGGCCTTTTGATTGTAACTGAAGATGAAAAAAACTAGTGTTTTGTACAAATTATCATAACTTGGTTACTTTGTGATGGACTGAATGATGTATTTGGTTGTTTCATGATCCAGCAGAGAATGTCACTATTGTTCTGGAAGCCTGTGTTCAGAGTCAACGTGCACCTGTGCAGCACTCCAGTACAGCATAAGAACGGTACAGGTTATTCATGAAGTGGATGTGACTCACTCAATGGACAAGGGGTAGAACGTTTTATTACTGGCAATAACAACGAGATGACAACTAAACTGAATATACCTAAGCACATCGTGCTATAAATATATTACAAGTGTCTCTCTAGTTTTAGGTACCAGTGATTAACTCATAAAACAGCTTCCTAATAAAATATTAACATAAAACAGGGAGACAATACTGTACTGTAATACTGAATAGCAAAGTTAGGGATTTATTCTTTAAGGCTAAAGGCCCCACATTGTGGAAAACGCAGCATTTTTGGCTGCTGCGAAAATGCAGTGGAAAAAAACCCACTCATTTTTACAATACAAGTGAATGAGATTTTGGTTTGGTAAAAAAAAAAAAAAGCTGTGTTTTGAAAAATGCAGCATGTTAATTTTAAGTGTGAAATCGCAAGCGTTTTTTTTTTTACTATAGATTTAACAGGGGAAGAAATAACACAGAGGAAAATGTATCAAAAACTTAATGAAAAATGTTTTTTTTTAGCTGTGTTTTTCTATGTGGAGCCTTATCCTGAACAGAGTTTTCCAGTCTCTATATCAACAGGTGTCTGACTCCCAAGCCCCTGGCTGATCCGCTGCTTGAAGAGGCTGCAGCATTTGGGTGAGTATGGCAGCCTCTATAGTGTATAGCAACTGTCCTTGGTATTGCAACTTAGCCTATTCAATCGAATGGAACTGAGCTGTTATCAGGCCATGTGACCAATGAATGTGACGTTACATTTCCTGTGAAGTGGAAGTGGAGCTCAGGGAATACTGCTGCTGCTGATCCAGGAGGTCTAACCCCCACGCTACCTAATATAAAGATAATGGGGTGGTATGTTTTAACATGCATACTGTTCAGCTTAAAGTTTTATTCCCACCCTAGTCATGGTTAAGAAGGGAATACGGGGCTCAATGTTCCAACCACCGGGCTGGCACTTTGAGAAGCAGCTGAACATGGCTGTTTCCATAACCCTTCTAGAAATAAATAGAAGTCACTGAAAAAATGCAGCACAGTGACGTACACTATTTCTATAACTCTGTGCTATGTTGTTTCCATAAATCCTATTTACCTCTTTGGGACTTAAGGAAGCAGCATACAACAGCTTTGTTAGGCTGTTTCCAGGGCACCTGACCACCTCAGGGTGGCGGAGACATGGACAATCTCATCTCAGCCATGAAAGTCTGAGATCAGAATGACCTTTTAGGCTAAGGCCCCATGTTGCAGAAACACAGCTTTTGAGCCAAACCAGGAGTGGACTGAGCAGAAAGGAGATGTATAAGTACTTCCTATATATTTCCCATTCCTTTTGTAGTCATTCTTGGCTTTGGCTCAAAAAACCGCAACAAAATCTGCAACAAAAAAAACTGCGTTTCCACAATGTGGGGCCTTAGCCTTAAAGTCAGTTGGTAATTTTTCTTTAAGCTATTGAAAAAGCTGAGAGAAAGGTGCATGTTAAGGGGTTATGTTGCAAAAAATATTTTTGAGCAGTATTGTAACATCCTTGCCCGTTCGGACTTCAGCGACATTCTCTGGCCGCATGCTACGGAGCTGGAGATGTGTCCAGCTATGATTCCTTGCTTTAGCTTCTTGTCTGAACACTGCTCTATTCCCTTACCTCTGTAATTGATTTTCCACCACACCATCTCTTACACCTTTGTTCCCCTCTGATCCTCAAATAGTTAATTTCAGCCTTACTTGGGTGATTGACATCTTTTCATCCAATCAAGTCTGGGGCAGGTACTTTCCTCCTATTTATGGTTTTTCCACATTCACCTTAGAGCTTGCTATTGCATTTTCTGTGCATGCTGGCTTTATACTGCTCCTGTTTGTATTTACATTTCTGACCTTTGACTATTCTCTTGGATTCTGATTCTGTACTGTGTTGCTCGACTGGTTCCAACCCCTTGGCTAGTTGACCTCCCATTTTTTGTTGTTTGTCTTGTCTGTGCTCTGTGTTATCACCCATATCATATGAAGGGACTACCGCCCAGTTGTCCTCTGCCACCTAGGGCATTGAGGCAAGTAGACAGGGACAGGGGAGGGGTTCACTGTCTTGTTGTTCCCCTCCTTCCAGGGTTCACCAGCAGCTACTGGGGAATTGCTCTTCTAGCTTGTAAGTATTTCCCGGTCCCCCATCATGCTGATGCTTACATTTTACATGCAGGGGTCCGGATGGCTTGTCTCTCTGCCTCCTCTGTTGATACTCTGACATGACCAAACCTGCTCACATGACCAACCCCACCTTACTCCTGTTTTTTGTACACTGAGTAGAGAGAGAGCTTCCAGTGAGAGTGTAAGTATCAATGTAACAGGGAACCAGGGTATATATTACTAACTTTCCTGATATGATGCAGTGAGTACAATGCTCAGAATATCATTCCCTACATAATCTCTTTGTAGGGTTATCAAGTATCAAGTTAGTGTTACATTCAGGTGCATATGTACATCATGGAATCTCCATGGGCAGTATGGTGGCTCGGTGGTTTGCATTGCAGACTTGAGGCACTGGGACCCGAAAAAACGGAAAGCTAATTTAAAAAAGGGATAGACTACTAGACTAAATAGACTATAATGGGGTCCACTGGGTTTCCACCCAGTTTCCACCCGAAAAATGCGGAGAGAAAAGTTCTGCTTCCAGCACTTTTCTCTTTGAATTTTTCAAGCGGATTCGGGGACGGAAACCCCCGAACGGAGTTTGAACGCTGGTGTGAACCTAGCCTGAGTGAGCTTCTTCTAGATTCTCGGATGCCATGTGGTTTATGTGTTTGAAATATGGCTCAATGAGGAAAGAGACAGATGTGAGTATGACAACCTTTGTACAGAGCTGTGTAACATGATGCTGCTATATAAGCAACAGAATATAAATCAGTGAACCTTCACGACAATACGTAATCTTACACAGCTTGTTACATTGTGAAGTTCTTCAAAGGTTGTGAATTCAGTATTTTGAACCTTTTTACCTTCAGTCCCAATTTGGCACCATCAGATTTTTATTTTTCTGAAACACATATGTGTGTATAAATCTTTTTGGTACTTGGTCAATTAGACCACTTTCCTTAGAAAACACATATATCAGACTGGTATGATGTTGTATGTTAACATAAAGAGTTAATACGTCCACTTTTATTCACTAAAATATATTGAGTTAAAATACCAGTTGGTCTCGGTTGTGCCTGTCTTGTCTGAGTCTGTAATATTGATGATCCTGGCCAAAAAAAAATTCTTACCTTATCACTCCTAAACACTTTTTGCATAATAATTTGGAACACAGTGTATAGGAAGTTCTTATACTCCTACCTTCTGCTCGATCCACTCCTGGTTTTGGCTCAAAAAAATTCTTCAACATAAAAACAATGTGGGGCCTGAGCCTAAGGGTTGTTTTACACTGCTTTTCATGTCAAGCTGAAAAAAAAAAAAAAAAAAAAAAAAACCTGCCACAAAAAAAAGCTTAATTTTTTTAAGAGTTTTTTTTCCACTTTTAATTTAAACATGTTTTTAAGATTGGAAGCATCCTATTGATTTTAATGGGATGTTGTGAAATCAATGGGAGAAGATTTCATGTGTTTGGTGCTGTTTTGAGGTAGAAAAATCCCCAAAACAGCTCCAAAAAAATAATGTCATCCTACCTGTGAAAGATCCTCAGTGCGCCAACACCGCTGTGGCCCCACCTGAGTCCTCTTTCATATAAAAACCACACTCACCGCCAGTCAGTGCCGGGTTCACCAGATAAATACAAGACAAGCCTTCTAAATTTTATATATTTATTAACCCCTAAATGGGTCGGTATTAAAATCTAACACATGCAGTTCAGAACAGATATGCAGATATATGCAAGCATTAACAGTTACTAGTTACAATATACAGTACATTAAAATAAAAAGGGAATAAAAGTGAAATAATTACTTTACCACACATATCCTGGATGTGGCTCTATAGTCCAACACTCACACATAGCATGTGGAGATCACCAGTGGAGGCTTTTCAGCATGTGGCATCAACAACAGTAATACAGCCTGCATGCTCTTTACACAGTCTCTCAGCATTAGTCCAATAGTCTCTCTGTCTCTTGTAGGCTCATCATCGTCAGCAGCAGCATTCCAACCTGCCTGCTCATAGTAGCATCTCAGTCAAAGTCTGTAATATCCTGTAGTCTGTGATGGTCTGTCTCCACTCCATAGCATAATCTCCATAGCATAAATCTCCTCCCACTGACTCTTACCTCATCTTTCATACCCTTTATGCCACCTCCCAGAATGAGGTCACCGGCGGCAGCTGGTCTCATAGAATAATCCACTCAAATCCAGATCTTTTGTATGTAGATGAGACCAAATGACCTGATACAATGTTATCAGCCATATCTGGTCAACCAGTGCAGCTGGACAATGAATGTTTGTTTGATCAGCCAGGACTGTGTATGAATTCAATGGAGCCCTATTGTTCCAGCCCGGCCACTACTGCCAATATACACCTAGGCTCATAGCTGCGCACAGTATGAATAAATGGGACTAGAGAGAAATACGCTACCCAGAGACCAAAGTACAGCTGAGTTATAGCCATACTTAAGCAGAATCATCACACTGCCCCTCAAGAAATTTTACTTCTGCTTTAGGTCGGGCCCCGCGTGGCGGAAACGCTGTGGCAAAATCCGCAGTGTTTTACAGTCACTGTTAAGTGGATGCAAACGAATCCTATCCACACATTGTAGAAAAATACAAACAGCAGAAGTGCTGCTATTTTTAAAACCATTGCGGTTATGGAAATCGCATGTCAATTATACTTGCGAAAACGCTGGCAGTTACCATATAGGTATAATGGGAGCAGAAAGTCCGCAGAAGAAACCTCTGTGGACTTTCCTGCGGAAAAAAACCATTATGCGTTCCCATCACATTTTTTTCCCGCAGCGCTTCTTGACTGGGGCCTTCTACATGGGGCCTTAGCCTTCTTTGTCTTTCTCTGCATCAACACAGCAGGATAAGGGGTTGTATTGGACAGACTTGTGTCCTTTTTAAAATGATCTATGTTGCTATGATCCAACTTCACTTGAAACATTTTGGTAAGATTACAAAAGAGAGGGCCTTTTGATTGTAACTGAAGATGAAAAAAACTAGTGTTTTGTACAAATTATCATAACTTGGTTACTTTGTGATGGACTGAATGATGTATTTGGTTGTTTCATGATCCAGCAGAGAATGTCACTATTGTTCTGGAAGCCTGTGTTCAGAGTCAACGTGCACCTGTGCAGCACTCCAGTACAGCATAAGAACGGTACAGGTTATTCATGAAGTGGATGTGACTCACTCAATGGACAAGGGGTAGAACGTTTTATTACTGGCAATAACAACGAGATGACAACTAAACTGAATATACCTAAGCACATCGTGCTATAAATATATTACAAGTGTCTCTCTAGTTTTAGGTACCAGTGATTAACTCATAAAACAGCTTCCTAATAAAATATTAACATAAAACAGGGAGACAATACTGTACTGTAATACTGAATAGCAAAGTTAGGGATTTACTCTTTAAGGCTAAAGGCCCCACATTGTGGAAAACGCAGCATTTTTGGCTGCTGCGAAAATGCAGTGGAAAAAAACCCACTCATTTTTACAATACAAGTGAATGAGATTTTGGTTTGGTAAAAAAAAAAAAAGCTGTGTTTTGAAAAATGCAGCATGTTAATTTTAAGTGTGAAATCGCAAGCGTTTTTTTTTTTTCTATAGATTTAACAGGGGAAGAAATAACACAGAGGAAAATGTATCAAAAACTTAATGAAAAATGTTTTTTTTTAGCTGTGTTTTTCTATGTGGAGCCTTATCCTGAACAGAGTTTTCCAGTCTCTATATCAACAGGTGTCTGACTCCCAAGGCCCTGGCTGATCCGCTGCTTGAAGAGGCTGCAGCATTTGGGTGAGTATGGCAGCCTCTATAGTGTATAGCACCTGTCCTTGGTATTGCAACTTAGCCTATTCAATCGAATGGAACTGAGCTGTTATCAGGCCATGTGACCAATGAATGTGACGTTACATTTCCTGTGAAGTGGAAGTGGAGCTCAGGGAATACTGCTGCTGCTGATCCAGGAGGTCTAACCCCCACGCTACCTAATATAAAGATAATGGGGTGGTATGTTTTAACATGCATACTGTTCAGCTTAAAGTTTTATTCCCACCCTAGTCATGGTTAAGAAGGGAATACGGGGCTCAATGTTCCAACCACCGGGCTGGCACTTTGAGAAGCAGCTGAACATGGCTGTTTCCATAACCCTTCTAGAAATAAATAGAAGTCACTGAAAAAATGCAGCACAGTGACGTACACTATTTCTATAACTCTGTGCTATGTTGTTTCCATAAATCCTATTTACCTCTTTGGGACTTAAGGAAGCAGCATACAACAGCTTTGTTAGGCTGTTTCCAGGGCACCTGACCACCTCAGGGTGGCGGAGACATGGACAATCTCATCTCAGCCATGAAAGTCTGAGATCAGAATGACCTTTTAGGCTAAGACCCCATGTTGCAGAAACACAGCTTTTGAGCCAAACCAGGAGTGGACTGAGCAGAAAGGAGATGTATAAGTATTTCCTATATATTTCCCATTCTTTTTGTAGTCATTCTTGGCTTTGGCTCAAAAAAACGCAACAAAATCTGCAACAAAAAAAACTGCATTTCCGCAACGTGGTGCCTAAGCCTTACAGTCAGTTGGTAATTTTTCTTTAAGCTATTGAAAAAGCTGAGAGAAAGGTGCATGTTAAGGGGTTATGTTGCAAAAAATATTTTTGAGCAGTATTGTAACATCCTTGCCCGTTCGGACTTCAGCGACATTCTCTGGCCGCATGCTACGGAGCTGGAGATATGTCCAGCTATGATTCCTTGCTTTAGCTTCTTGTCTGAACACTGCTCTATTCCCTTACCTCTGTAATTGATTTTCCACCACACCCATCTCTTACACCTTTGTTCCCCTCTGATCCTCAAATAGTTAATCTCAGCCTTACTTGGGTGATTGACATCTTTTCTTCCAATCAAGTCTGGGGCAGGTACTTTCTTCCTATTTATGTTTTTTCCACATTCACCTTAGCGCTTGCTATTGCATTTTTTGTGCGTGCTGGCTTTATACTGCTCCTGTTTGTATTTACATTTCTGACCTTTGGCTTTTCTTGTGACTATTCTCTTGGATTCTGATTCTGTACTGTGTTGCTCGACTTGTTCCAACCTCTTGGCTAGTTGACCTCCCATTTGTTGTTGTTTGTCTTGTCTGTGCTGTGTGTTATCACCCATATCATACGAAGGGACTGTCGCCCAGTTGTCCTCTGCCGCCTAGGGCATTGAGGCAAGTAGGCTGGGACAGGGGAGGGGTTCACTGTCTTGTCGTTCTCCTCCTTCCAGGGTTCACCAGCAGCTACTGGGGAATTGCTCTTCTAGCAATTTCCTTACAAGTATACTCACTGCACCATATCAGCTTGTAAGTATTTCCCGGTCCCCCATCATGCTGATGCTTACATTTTACATGCAGGGGTCCAGATGGCTTGTCTCTCTGCCTCCTCTGTTGATACTCTGACATGACCAAACCTGCTCACACGACCGACCCCACCTTACTCCTGTTTTTTGTACACTGAGTAGAGAGGGATCAATCATACGACCCAGAGTCGGAGAAGCAGAGAGACGAAACTTCCAGTGAGATCGTAAGTATCAATGTAATGGGGAACCAGGGTATATATTACTAACTTTCCTGATATGATGCAGTGAGTGCAATGCTCAAAATATTATTCCCCACATAACCTCTTTGTAGGGTTATCAAGTGTCAAGTTAGTGTTACTTTCAGGTGCATATGTACATCATGAAATCTCCATGGGCAGTATGGTGGCTTGGTGGTTTGCTTTGCAGACTTGAGGCACTGGGACCCAAAAAACGGAAAGCTAATCTAAAAAAGGGATAGACTACTAGACTAAATAGACTATAATGGGGTCCAGTGGGTTTCCACCCAGTTTCCACCCGCAAAATGCGGAGAGAAAAGTTCTGCTTCCAACACTTTTCTCTTTGAATTTTTCAAGCGGATTCGGGGACGGAAACCCCGAACGGAGTTTGAACGCTGGTGTGAACCTAGCCTGAGTGAGCTTCTTCTAGATTCTCGGATGCCATGTGGTTTATGTGTTTGAAATATGGCTCAATGAGGAAAGAGACAGATGTGAGTATGACAACCTTTGTACAGAGCTGTGTAACATGATGCTGCTATATAAGCAACAGAATATAAATCAGTGAACCTTCACGACAATACGTAATCTTACACAGCTTGTTACATTGTGAGGTTCTTCAAAAGTTGTGAATTCAGTATTTTGAACCTTTTTACCTTCAGTCCCAATTTGGCACCATCAGATTTTTATTTTTCTGAAACACATACAGTATGTGTGTATAAATCTTTTTGGTACTTGGTCAGTTAGACCACTTTCCTTAGAAAACACATATATCAGACTGGTATGATGTTGTATTTTAACATAAAGAGTTAATACGTCCACTTTTATCCACTAACAGATATATTGAGTTAAAATACCAGTTGGTCTCGGTTGTGCCTGTCTTGTCTGAGTCTGTAATATTGATGATCCTGGCCAGTAGGGAGTGTGCTCCTAAGCTTGGATATGTTCTCCAGCTGACACAGAGAAGAATTATAAGCAGCTTCTGAACATGTTATTATGTCAAGTGTAAATATTTCTTGCAGCTGCTGAGCAGATTTTGCAGTTTGGGCAGTGGCAGCCTCTATAGCTTGACCTGATATGGATATCTGTAAAAGTGATAGATTGTAGACTTCTTCTCTTCTGACCGGGAGGAGAAGTGGTGAGTGGGTGTGAAGACTACTGGTTATATTTGGGTAAACATGCAAAAATGTAAGCGTATAAGCTTACATATGACCGTACTGTATGTACTATGTAACACTAAATAAATACAGTGAAACCTCGCCAAAAACCACCTCTTTGAGAAGATCATCCGCTTACCCAGACCACATTATCTGTGATGAATTTTCAGTTTTCCATATTAAACAACTTCTTACCCTCTAAAAAACCTAGTTTTAATTCACTTTTGGGTATTTGTCTCAAGGAGGTTTCATTGTATTTACTACATTTTCAACAGCATAGAAATAGGAATAGCTCATAAACTTAATGTAAGAATGCTAAATTTAAAAAAAAAATAAAAATCAGGATTTCATTTATTTTTGCTGGAGCAAAAGTATACAGTATCACACGTACAATTATACAAAAAAGAGCATAGTCTGTGCCATCATTACAATGAAAAATTAGGATGCTATTATGTTAACCCTAGGGGCAGCATAGCTAAATAGCTATATAATATCAACTATCATAGCATTAAGCCTTAATTTTATTATTATTTGGTACCAATACAGCAACGTTCTCCGAGCAGTAGTGCCCACATAGAAGAACATGGCTCATCTCCCACAAAGATGTTGGTCTACAGTGCGTTATAGTATACATCATAATAGTGCCAAATAATAGTGACCAAACACTAGTAACCATGTAGTAGTAAGTGCAACATAAAATGCTGTATTCAAGGTAGAGCCATAAACTAATGAAACATGCACAGTGGAAGGAAGGGAATTGGAATAACCAAGGAGATATGGGTAAGAAATAACAGTGCTGTTACTTGTATTCTATGATGATGTGGATCTCATTCCTTTTGTTTGCCTTTATGGTTTAGTCCAGGGGTCTCAAACATGTGGCCCCAAGGCTGCTGGTTCTGATGATTTGATTGTTAAAAATGCAGCTGGATCACAGAACAAGGGAGAAGAGGAGCCCTGACCCTATTCTGATACTGATCCCACCACTGGTCCTACCTCTTTCTGACTTGTAGGATGCAGGCCACATTAGTCCTGTGACCTACAAGCTGCGAGCAGCTCCCCTCTCTGCTCCCTGGACCCTCTTGCTCTGGGTGAACATGACTCGTCATAGCACTGTGCCTGGAGCAGGAGAATAGCACGGCTGGGGAGCAGTGAGGTAAGTACTGTACTAATAATCACTAATATATAAGGGCAGTGATGGGGGCCCAGACACTGTATGGGGGACACTTTGTTGGGGACAACTGGTTGGGGTCATTGTACTGTATGGGGCCACTAGTGGGGCCATTTCACTGTATGCACCAAACATAAGGAATGTGGCCTGTCAACTTTATTTTTTTTTTTCTATGTGCTATCCATTTACCTGGCAGAGTTTGAGACCTCTGGTTTAGTCCAAGTTAGGCAACCAACAGAAATACTGTAACTTCAGTATGCCTTGTGCAGGTATGTTAAAGGACTCATGCGATACAGTACACATACAATAGTGCTCTACAGCATGCTTCCATATAACTTTCCAGTAATTCCATACAGTACTATTATACACTTTTCCATTAAGCCATCAATCCACAAAGCATAGAAGGTCTAAAGGGGGTGTCTCACCTTTTAATAAAACAAGACAGGAGGCTCAAAATGGATCAGTAGGTTCCAAACTCACCTTTTAAAATTTGGTGTCCAGACTGTATTTTTCATTGTCTTTTCTTTAGATTGCCATTCCTCTTGTCTCTACATCCTGTGACTGTCAGTGAACTATAGATTCCACAGACATTTGTAAGGCTAGAGCTTCATGGCGATTCTGGCTTCGACACGTTACATATCCAAAGATTGTCATGCTGCCTTCATAGCAAGTAATGAAAATGAACACAGTTATGTTGCGACTCCTAAGTTGCCACAATGTAATAGCCTTACGAAGTCCAAATCTTATGGATTTCATGTCAAGGTCACAGAAACTTGAGAGTCTCACTTTCATTACTTGCAATAAAGACAGTGCTAAACTGTGATCCTTGGCCGTGCAACATGTGCCCCATCCAAAATCATGATGGAGCCCTCACCTCATTCTGTGACCTCTTGCCATGGGCCATTGTTGCTTAGATATATTTTAATGATGTTTTTATGATAAAGTGCCTCTTTGACTGCTCATGTAAGGACAACTGATATCAAACCCTGTTGCCTTCAGTTTTTATGAAACTCTTAATGTAACTGGGAAACATTGTTGATGTATTGCTAAATGAATGTGAAGTGCGAGATCAATTAATGGATTACATTTATTTTCTGAATGTGCAAAGTGCTAATACAGCTAATCTAATAAACCAAACTGGGCAACCTTTACAAATAATGAGAAGAAATATCTATTTAGTTCTTAATTGTTTTCTTTTGTTTGTTTTGTCAAAGAGGGTTATCTGGGTCCTCAGTGCCCTGAAGCCCTGTTTATTACCTCTGAATAGGGCAGCTGAGGAGGTTGGAACTTCTGTTGATGCTCCGACTCTTGGTGATATGACCAACCCCACCAGACACTTGAAGAGGATTGTGAAATCAGTTTTTGACATTTATCAATGGCTCATAGATTGTAAGCCCTTGTGGACAGGGCCCTCTATCCCATTGTGCCAGTTGGTCACTGTTAGTATTATAGGGTAGGTTCACACCTGCGCTTCAGTCCGTCCGTTGCCAATCCGAGTGAAAATCTCGGGGAACGGGATTGGTATCGGATAGCGACAGGTTAGCGACGCATTGGTTAAAAACCCATTCATTTGATTGGGTTTTTAAAGCAATGCACGGGTGTCTGATTGCACCCTCTGTGCTGCAAATCCTTTTTTTTTCGTCAGAAACAAAGTCGGACATGCAGGACTTCGTGTCCGACGAAAAAAAACGGCTTCGCAGCGCATAGGGTGCAATCGGACACCCGCGCATTGCTTTAAAAACCCAATCAAATGAATGGGTTTTTAACCAATGCGTCGCTAACCTGTCGCTATCCGATGCCAATCCCGTTCCCCGAGATTTTCACTTGCATTGGCAACGGACGGACTGAAGCGCAGGTGTCAACCCACCCATATTTGTTTTGTATATTTTGTGTACCGTATGTAAACCTTCAAATGTAAAGCACCATGGAATTAATGGTGCTATATAATTAAACAATAATAATAATAATAAAATAATAATAAATAATATCAATAGAAGGCCGACACTTTTCTGTCTACATTTGCACCAAAATATATTTATGAAATGTGCACTAGGATGGACATGGATTGGAAGTGTCTCACTTTACAACACCTTTATGAAACAGAAAAGAATGAATATGGTGCAGATTTTCTTGTGCAAAGGAGACCAAGTTTAAAATGGTGTAAACTTATGAATTTACACCAATTTACTTTGTGTGCTATAAATTGCCATTGTATACCACAATAAGCAAGAGATGATTCTTGTCTATTTATTTTGTGCCAAAAATTTTAGAGTTTTTGATGTGTGTGCCAAATATTTGTTCTTCACAACTTGCGAGTTAAGTATTTTGTCCACAAATTTTGTCTACATGTTTTGCGCCAAATATTTGTCTCACGATGAAGCTCGACACTTTTAGTCAGATGGTATTTGAGTCAGAATTTTGGAGCTTCTACAAACACTCCATATTTCTGAAAGTCCGTACAACAGATTCATAAATATCTCTGAAACTATGAAAGGGATTCAGTACAAAGATCGACGGCATTGATAAATGTGCCCCATTGTGTTACATAACTTAATGCTGTCCTCCATAAATCAGGATGCACAAGAAACCAACAATAGAAGTCATCTTATGGTCATATGAATATTTATTATACTTCATGGTACAGGTGTCCTACAAAGTGCTCAGTTTGTCACAGTTCAGTCAATATTACTCCTACATGGCTGACAAAGATAGTACAAACGCTCCAAACTGATATCATGTATACCTAATGCAGAACAATGGAAAAAATTATAAAATTCTGGCTTAACTGTGTTTTCTATTTTCCTGGTCAGCATTGAGGATACCAGGATAGGTAGTCAGTTTCAGACCCCACACCGATCAGCTGTTCTAGGCTTCCTGGAGAGCGGGAAACTATTCAGGGAATGAAGCCAAAACGGAAGGCTCCATCTCCTTTTTAGCAGCTGTGCCAAACTGCTGCAACTGTATTCATATTCACATAAATGGGGGCAGATCTACAGCACTCCAGTACTGCCAATATACCGTGCAGGGTGCCTTCTGCTTCTAGCTCCCTTCCCTGTATAGGTTCTGATGCCGGCAGCAGTGCAGAACAGCTGATCGGATGTAGATAAGGCACTCCTGTTGGGAACCATTGTTCTATACATATTTATTTCTAAATATCTCTTATAGTACTCAAAGTTTTGTTTTTCTGATACAGACCTCCAAGTCCTCTGCATAGACAGGTAGTTACATTATACAATACTGGTTGTCTACAGTCACAACTAGAGAAAGCTTTGGAGATTATGTGATACATGTATAAATTATACCAGTAAAACAACATGCACTCAGCTCCTAATCTTCCCTTTCTCCATATCAGAAGAAAACAACTGTGACCAATATAAACATATATTCTGAAATTAATAAGACATAAAAATGATAAGGTGTTAAAAGAAGTTTTCCTATACACATAGCTATATTTAGATTTTTAGACTATTAAAAATTACCGTAAACATTTCAGTAAATAGAAATAAAAATATTGCAGAGTTTTAAAGATTTTCTCTAACTATCCTAGTGGTGACAGTCTTATCTTCATAGATTGCGAAGTAACGCCATCCATACCGCACATACCTGCTATCCCTTGGAATTCATGGATACCTTGAAGTCTTTTTCCAGTGCATTCCATGCCTGAAGAAGGCCTATCTCTGGATTTATATATGCAGATAACAGAGACATTGCTCAAGAAACTTATGTAGCCATTATCATTGCTTAAAAAATGGAAAGCCGTATATAGTGAAAAGAGCATGTAGACAGCCAGGAGTTATCATGCCGACCTGTAGACAGAGGTAGACAATGTATCTGGCAAACAGAGCAATGCATTGCGTAAAACACTTCTGTTAGATTCAGCTACAAGTTTGAATATGATCCTTGAGATAGGAAAACCCCTTTAAGACCAAAAAGTTACAGCTGTAATTTCTTGGACGGCTACTCCATTAAAAATAAATGTAATTGTTTGCAACATATCCCTTTAAGGGGAATCTATCAAGTCAATCTGGGACACTAAACCACCCACAGGTCCTTATAGACCTGGGGTTTAGTGTCCCAAATCTCCCTGTTGTAATGCAATCTGCAGGCGCATTAAAAATAAAAAACCTTTATACTTACCTAGAGAAGTTTCCGATCAATGCTGTTCCGCCGAGAACAGTCTGGCGGCTTTGTTGGCGCGCCTACCGGCGCCTGCGCTGTTCTTCATTGAAGCCAAAGATGGACACCCCGGCTTCACTACGTAATTGAGGGACATGCGCACTGAAGCCGAGGTGTACTCCTCTGGCTTCATTGAAGAGCTGCGGAGGCACGGGGAGTACAGCGGCAGGGTGAGTATAAAGCTTTTTTATTTTTAATGCGGCCATGGATTGCGTTATAACAGGGTGCTTTGGGACACTAAACCCCAGGTCCATATGGATGTGTGGGTGGTTTAGTGTCCCAAACTGCCCTGACAGATTCCCTTTAAGTGCTGAGCTTTATGCATTATTTGTGACAGAGTAGAACCCTACTCAGGCACCATAACCTTGATGAAGTGACATCATCTTTATTTGGTTTCATGAATGCAGGAACACTCTGTGATCTGCCTCTTGTCAGAAACCCAACCTTGATTTTATTATGGCCAAGTTATAACCTTGTGCAAAAACAGACAGCAACAGTGCATGTAAGATAATCCGGCCACAATAAGGAATTCATGAGTTCTTGTTTATATCCATTGGTAACCAATCAAGACAAAAGACTGTCACCACTAACATGGATAGAAAAAACCTTTAGGCTAAGGCCCCAAGTAGCATCTCTCAGTAAAAAAGCGCTTTGGGGAAAACCGCGGCAGCAACACATCACAGTTTTTCCTGCAGCACTTTTCACAGAAAGAAGCAGAAGACTTTCTGCTTCAATTATACCTATGGGGAAATCATCAGCATTTCCGTAGGTATAATTGACATGCTGCGATTTCTAAATCCGCAATGGTTTTGGAAATCACGGCTTGTCCGCTGCTCGTATTTTACCGCACTTTGCGGATGGGATTCGCTAGTAGTGACTTAAAACACCATGTTTTTTTCAGTAGCAGGCAAACCATGGCATTTATTCTAACTGGGGTCCTGGCCTTAAAGGCCTTTTCCAGCCCTATATGACTGATGATCTATCTTTAGGATAGGTTGTCAATTGAAG
Source organism: Leptodactylus fallax (assembly GCA_947044405.1). Taxonomy (NCBI): domain Eukaryota; kingdom Metazoa; phylum Chordata; class Amphibia; order Anura; family Leptodactylidae; genus Leptodactylus; species Leptodactylus fallax. Next base: position 4,798,348 of record CAMRHE010000005.1, on the reverse strand, counting down.
ATCAGGAGGGGTCTAAAACCTGGGATCCTCATGAGCATCTGGTTGAAGTGACAGCAGCACTCAGCAAGAGCAGCATCCACTTCACAGGCCATGTGATGTCACATTTATGAATGACATGACATGTACCTGATTATGGGGGCTGCCATCTTGCCTGAGCTTCTCCTCTGCTCTGTTAACAGCATTTAGTGATATGATTTTCAGAATAATCTTGGCCACAGGCAGCAAAAATCTTGGGTTCACTCATTGAGGTCTATGGAAGAGTTTTCTAGACATGCTCAGTGCAGGGAGGGGAGCTAAATAAGCTGTGACATCATCTATTGTCAGTAGTGGATGCAAAAATGGGGCAGTTATGTTATCTGCAGAGGTATCTTTTATTGCAATGTGTAAGGCATCTTTTTTGTGGACTTAGATGTACTTGGAGGAGGCAAAATAGGAATAAACAGCAGTTCAGCCATATGGGAAAAATATCTTTATACATTGTAGTTTGGCCATCTTTGGACGTGGTGATACTTAAGATATATATGTGGGGGTTTTTTTGTTTTTTTTTTTTATTTATTTCTGATCTTGGGAAGTGGGTGATTTGAACTTTTCAAATTTTTTTTAAATAGGTTTTTAAACTTTTTTTTTTATTTTTAGACTTCAACCCTAGAGAATCTACTCACTAGTACAATAGTAATTACAAGCCAGGAAGGTATTTAAAAGGCTCCCGGCTGTCATGGGAACAGATTGCCGCCACTGGATCATGATACATGGGATGGCAATCTTTTTATCTTCTCAAACATGAAACTACGTGCATGCGCCACCAGTAGATGGAAGACTCAGTCACATTTGACTGAGGCATCTAAAAAGTTAATGTGTAATACAGCAGAGACCCAGTGGTTATGATGGCCGCTCATCTCCTAAACAGATGCCATATTCTACGGTGTATGGTACGGTATAGACGCTGTAACAGTTTGACAGATGTTGGCAAGGGGTTAAAAATAGGTTACTTTCTAGTGACACATTCCCTTTAAGAAGAAGGAGAGATGAAGGAGTCTTCTCATGGTGGGTGAAGTGGAATTTTCTGAATTTTTGCAAAATCGTACCATCCAGACAGCACAAAATAAGCTAATAGGGCAACATAACTTGGCAGGTAGTTAAAATAATAAAAAAAATCTCAATTAAAATATTAATATCAGCCAAGAAAATTAAATAGATCATATTCATTGGTGGAGAGTAATAAGAATACAAGCATTGTACCTTTCAACTCCCTGAATTAATTTGTTAGTTTTAGCCAGACAAAATACATTATTTCATACATGATGTAGACCAGATGCTTAAAAAAGACTTATGAGTCGAAAATTTATATTTATTCAAATCTTCTGTTGTATCTTTTTCCCATTTTGTTTTCATCTAGAAGCTCTGGACTTCCCCAGATTGAAAGCTTCTATACATTCAGTTTCCGTTATGTAATGTAAGATGCCTGTTCAGTATCGTAAATATGTCATAAAGCTTTGTGTTGCCTCAGCGAGTCTGGAAGTGACTATCAAAAGTTTTGCCAGTTCCTCTAAGTTCTATATTTTTTGTACCGGTGAAATGGTTCTTAAATCTCGAATTCTCTTTTTCAGTCGAGGCCACCAAGAAGTTGAAAGTTACTCTTCGTCATCTGGTATAAGTTTTCAGTTCTTGACTCTGCCCTATAAAAAGTCATGCTTGTGATGAGTTCTAATTCTCCTTCCAGACAAAATTTCCGAGGGCCTCACTTTTTTTGGAAGCTTTAAATGAGTCTCTGTTTTGCAGGAACTTTTTTTTTTCTGCAGACCAAATAACTGGAACAGGAAAACAAACTAATCCGAAGTATCACATTTCACTTGATTGTGGCTCTGGCAAGTATTTGCCTAATACCAATGTTTGTCTAAGTGTCATGATATAGCTGAAGACACTCGTTTCCAGAAAATGATGTCATGATGTTCTCTGTAGAAGTTACAGCATGGAAAAGATTTCTTCTTTTAAAGAAGTTCAAACACTCGGACAAAGTTTATTACATTTCCCTTGCCGTGATTAAAATCTGATTTATTTCTGGATATTTGCTCAACATTAAAAGGCAATAACACTTCTATTGTGCAAAGTCTTCAAGATTAAAGAGCTTTTCCCTCTTCAAAAGATAGTAAATATACCTTGTCATTTCTTAGCTATTTATTTCTGAGACAACTCAATGGCAGTCAGTTTGGCCTTCATCATTAAGGTTAACCCCTTCCCGCCGGTGACATTTTTCGATTTTCATCTTTGACTCCTCTCCTTGCAAACCCCATAACTTTTTTATTTTTCTGTTCACATAGCCATATGAGGGCTTCATGTTTGCGGGACAAATTGTTCTTTATAATGCTACCATTTATTATTCTGTACAAGCTGGAAAAAAATTCAAAATGGGGTAGAATTGGAGAAAAAGTGCATTTGTGCGACTTTGTTACGGGCTTCGTTTTTACTGCGTTCACTCTGCAGCCAAAATGACATGTCACCTGTATTTTACGTTTTGGTACAATTTCGGGGATACCAAATTTATATAGTTTTATTTACATTTGAACTTCTTAACAAAAATCTAAAACTTTGAAAAAAAAATTTTTTTTCTGAAGGTCGCCATATTCTGACACCCATAACTTTTTTTATATTTCCATGTACAGGGATGCATAGGGCCAGGTGTACTTTATAGTTATACCATTTTGGGAAATGTCTATTGCTTTGATCACTCTTTATTCAAATTTTTATCACTTCCTGCTACAGTGTTCATCGTATGGGCAAAATAGACCAGGGATACCTAACGTGTATGTGTTTCACTGTTGTTTTTTTAGTTTTATATGTATTCTAGGGAAATGGTGTTGATTTGAACATTTAGGCGTTTTTTATTTTTTAAAACTTTAAAAAATATATTTTTTTTACTATTTTATTAGCCCCGCCTAGGAAGCATTTTGATTGCAGGTCCCATAGACTGCAATACAACTAAATAGTAAAAAAAAAATTTTTTTAAAGTTTTAAAAAATAAAAAACGCCAAAAAATTTGTGTGTATATGTAAATATATCCACATACGTAAGTAAGTATACTGGGCGTGAATGACAAACTGCTAGAAGGTCAGTAGGTGGATGCTGGGAGTGGCTGTCTGGGAAGCACTGACACTCGTACAACCAGGAAGTAGAAACCAGGAAGGATTGCATGAGCGTGAAAATATGAGGAATAGTAAAAATGGTCCAAACACACATAAAAGTATTCAGTTATGTTTATTCATCCATTTTACAAATATTTCCTGCCTATAGTCTTTTCTTAATCCCAGAAAACTTGTTTAAGTCAATGGTGGTAAAGTCCTGGACAAAAATTTGGTTAAGGTCCCTTCGCAAGTAAAAGTGCCATATTAAAAGAAATGTGTCGCAAATTCTGTATTTATTGAAACCAGATATTAAAATATATCAGCTTTTCATAATTTGTTTTATTTTCTGATTGTAGATTTTTTTTACTCCATTTTCTATACGTGAGTACAGGGGCTGCCATCTTGCCTAAGCTTCTCTTCTGCTCTGTTAACAGCATTAATGATAAGCTTTATAGCATAGTCATGGTCATAGTCAGCAATAGTCTGGAGCTGACTCATTGAGGTCTAAGAGTTTTCTAGACAAGCTCTGTGCAGGAAGGAGAGGGTAGTTAAGCTGTGACATCATCTATTTTCAGTAGTAGATGTAATAATTGGTCAATGCGTTTATCTATAGAGATGTTATCTTCTATTGTAATCCTGTTTGTGCTGTAAATGAGGTGATTTCTGCAAAGAAAATGTCTACAGAAATGACAAATGTCAGTCTAAAATTCGGCTTAGTCACCAGAGTGGCAAATTCAGAATAAAGTATTTCTTTAACATAGAGATTGGGGCATTGAAAATCTTAAAAAAAAATGTCAAATTCTTTAAAAATATGTCGAACAAAAAAACTTAGTTTAACAATAAGTCTTTTTTATGGTGACATATTCCCTTTACACTCAATCCAAAAATGAATGCCAAAAGTACAGAATAAATATAATAGCCCTCACCACTGTCAGGCTGAAGAATGTTCTTTATGATCCTGACACAAAAAGTCTTGTAGAATTCCTGCTTAGAACAGGAATTGGCACAGATTGGCAAAGGGGCGGGGTTTAATTAGCCCTTTGTCATACTGCAGACAGGGCATAACAGGGAGGCTACTGCAGCAGCCACTTGTATTATAGTCACATGAAACTGAGGAGGAGGAGGAGAGGGACATGACTGTATCCTGGAACACAAAAATAATTCTTTATAAATTTCTGTTATTACTGTAACATGAGACAAAATAAAACTAAAAAAATTAGAAGATTAATGGAAGAAAGGCTGGGAGATTGTTTTTTTTTTTTTCTGTGCATATTCTGGGTTTAGTGTTCCTTTAAGACCATGATTATTTAGGTCATATGGACAAAAAAAGCATCACATATAGTACCCTCTAGGCCATCATGTTTTTATATTAGTTTTCAGTTTCTCACCATTTTCAAAATCTATATCATTTTCTGGGTGTTGTCCTTATTCGTCATAGACATGACCTGCCCTTAAAATTCATCCCTGAAAACCAAAACCCAATCCCCACTGTTTGTTTCAGCTATACATACAGTACATCAGTTGGGGTTACATGGTTTCTTACTGTTGAGTTGTACATAGTTGTACAGTTAAAACATCCCCAGGCCCTCTTTCTTCTGTCGGGTGATTTCAACCATGCCTCTCCATCATCCACACTGCCCAGTTTCACACAGTATGTAACCTGCCACACAAGAGACAACAAAACACTGGACTTGTTCTTTGCCAACGTGAGGGAGGCATATAACTCATCAGCATCTCCGACCTGTGTACAAGCCACTTGTACGTAGAGAACCAGCTGTCACCCGCACAGTGAGGATATGGTCCGAGGAGAGTGATGAGGCTCTGAGGGATTGTTTTGACACAACCGCATGGGAAGTGCTGCAGGATTCTTATGGAGAAGATATAGAAGGACTCACACACTGCATAACGGACTACATTAATTTTTGTGTGGACAACACAGTACCCACAAAAGTGGTGAGGTGCTTCTCCAACAACAAACCATGGATTAACTCTGATATAAAAACACTACTTAAGGAGAAAAAGATGGCATTCAGGACAAGAGATAAGGAGGGGTTGAGGGAAGTACAAAAGGAGCTGAGGCATCAAATCAGGCAAGGAAAAGCCAGTTATAAGGAAAAAATGGAAAAGCAAATGGAAAGAAAAGACATAAGGGGGGGTCTGGGAGGGGCTTAAGTCAATTTCGGGTCATAAACAGTCTGTCTGCCAGATTGAGGCAGATGTTAATTGGCTTAATGAACTAAACCTATTCTTCAACAGATTTGATCACACACCAGCTCCTCCCACCCCAGTATGTCCTTCAGCTTCCCCCACCACAATGACTTCTCCCCATGCGGCCACTTCCCAACAGACCAGTAAATCCAGAAATCCGTCTTTATCTGGCCACAGTCTGACCTTCACACGGGCCCAGGTGAGGAAGGAGATGAAAAAGATCAAGGCGAGGAAAGCCGCAGGGCCAGATGACATCAGTGCAAGGCTAATTAAGACTTGTGGGGACCAGCTGTGTGGTATAATTACATATATGTATAATATGAGCCTGAGGCAGGAAATAGTCCCTGAATTATGGAAATCTTCTTGTGTGGTACCAGTTCCAAAGAAACCCCACCCTATGGACCTCAACGACTACAGACCTGTAGCACTGACATCCCACCTGATGAAGATCTTGGAGAGATTGGTTCTCACACATCTCCGCCCTCTAGTGAGCCCCGCTATGGACCCCCTCCAGTTTGCTTATCGGCCGGGCATTGGGGTAGATGATGCCATCATCCATCTTCTGCACAGGGCTCTGTCTCACCTGGAGAAACCAGGGAACACAGTGAGAATAATGTTCTTTGACTTCTCCAGTGCTTTTAACACCATACAGCCCAGGTTATTGAGGGACAAGCTGGGCCTTGCTGGAGTGGACCACCACCTCTCCAACTGGATCCTAGACTACCTCACAAATCGACCTCAATACGTGAGAGCCCAAGACTGTGTGTCAGGTACCGTGATCTGTAATACGGGGGCACCTCAGGGTACGGTTCTCGCCCTTTCCTCTTCACACTGTACACTGCAGATTTTAGGTGCAACTCATCCAGCTGCTACCTACAGAAGTATTCTGACGACTCTGCAATAGTGGGTCTCATCACAGATGATGATGACAGGGAGTACAGAGAACTGAACCAGGATTTTGTGAACTGGTGCCACCGGAACCACCTGAAGATTAACGCGGGGAAGACCAAGGAGATGGTGGTGGACTTCCGCAAAGGCAGAAGCCCTCCTAAACCAGTGGACATCCTGGGGACGGGCATCGAGATTGTGAACACCTATAAGTACCTGGGTTTGCTCCTTAATAATAAGCTGGACTGGGCAGATCATATGGAGGCCCTGTACAGGAAGGGCCACAGCAGGCTCTACCTGCTTAGGAAACTGAGAGCCTTTGGAATCCGGGGGGCACTTCTTAGAACTTTCTTCAACTCGGTAGTGGCATCAGCCATCTTCTTTGGAGTGGCCTGCTGGGGGAGCAGTATATCAATCAGGGACAGAAATAAACTTGACAAGCTGATTAGAAAGGCCAGCTCTGTCCTGGGGAGCCCACTGGACCCAGTGCAGGTGGTGGATGACAGAAGGATACTGTCCGTGGTGAGCTCCATGCAGAAGAAGAAGTCCCATCCCATGCATGAGACTGTGATCGCGCTGAGCAGTACTGTCAGTGACCGACTGCTCCATCCTAGGTGTGAGAAGGAGCGCTATCGGAAGTCTTTCCTCCCCACCGCGGTTAGGCTGTACAACCAACACCGACCTAAGCGGAGATCATTACACACAGAGAACTGAAATATCTCTCTGCCTGTTAAATCCCCCCCCCCCCCTCTGCTACGTCCTATCTGTCTGTCTGCTATTAATGTAATGCCTCTCACCTTGGAACATTCCTGTACATGTTGTATTTGTATTTGTATCTGCTTATCTTATCTTATCTTTGCTGCTGTAACACACTGAATTTCCCCATTGTGGGACTATTAAAGGACTATTATTATTATTATTATTATACTGTTGATATATACATAATATACAGTGGGGAAAAAAGTATTGTCAGCCACCAATTGTGCAAGTTCTCCCACTTAAAAAGATGAGAGAGGCCTGTAATTGTCATCATAGGTAGACCTCAACTATGAGAGACAAAATGAGAAAACAAATCCAGAAAATCACATTATCTGATTTTTGAAGAATTTATTTGCAAATTATGGTGAAAAATAAGTATTTGGTCACCTACAAACAAGCAAGATTTCTGGCTCTCACAGACCTGCAACTTCTTCTTTAAGAGGCTCCTCTGTCCTCCACTCATTACCTGTAGTAATGGCTCCTGTTTGACATTGTTATCAGTATAAAAGACACCTGCCCACAACCTCAAACAGTCACACTCCAAACTCCACTATGGTGAAGACCAAAGAGCTGTGGAAGGACACCAGATCAAAATTGTAGACCTGCACCAGGCTGGGAAGACTGAATCTGCAATAGGCAAGCAGCTTGGTGTGAAGAAATCACCTGTGGGAGCAATAATTAGAAAATGGAAGACATACAAGACCACTGATAATCTCCCTCCATCAGGGGCTCCACGCAAGATCTCCCCCCGTGGGGTCAAAATGATCACAAGAACGGTGAGCAAAAATTCCAGAACCATACGGGGGGGACCTAATGAATGACCTGCAGAAAGCTGGGACTAACGTAACAAAGGCTACCGTCAATAACACACTACGCCGCCAGGGACTTAGATCCTGCAGTGCCAGACGTGTCCCCCTGCTTAAGCCAGTACATATCCGGGCCCGTCTGAAGTTTGCTAGAGAGCATTTGGATGTTCCAGAAGAGTTTTGGGAGAATGTCATATGGTCAGATGAAACCAAAGTAGAACTGTTTGGTAGAAACACAACTCGTCGTGTTTGGAGGAGAGTGAATGCTGAGTTGCATCCAAAGAACGCCATACCTACTGTGAAGCATGGGGATGGCAACATCATGCTTTGGGGCTATTTCTCTGCAAAGGAACCAGGACGACTGATCCGTGTACATGAAAGAATGAATGGGGCGATGTATCGTGAGATTTTGAGTGCAAACCTCCTTCCATCAGCAAGGGCATTGAAGAAGAAACATGGCTGGGTCTTTCAGCATGACAATGATCCCAAGCACACTGCTAGGGCAATGAAGGAGTGGCTTCGTAAGAAGCATTTCAAGATCCTGGAGTGGCCTACCCTGTCTCCAGATCTCAACCCCATAGAAAACCTTTGGAGAGAGTTGAAAGTCCGTGTTGCCCAGCGACATCCCCAAAACATCACTGCTCTAGAGGAGATCTGCATGGAGGAATGGGCCAACATACCAGCAACAGTGTGTGCCAACCTTGTGAAGACTTACAGAAAACGTTTGACCTCTGTCATTGCCAACAAAGGATATATAAGAAAGTATTGAGATGAACTTTTGTTATTGACCAAATACTTATTTTCCACCATAATTTGCAAATTGATTCTTTGAAAATCAGACAATGTGATTTTCTGGATTTGTTTTCTCATTTTGTCTCTCATAGTTGAGGTCTACCTATGATGACAATTACAGGCCGGCCTCATCTTTTTAAGTGGCAGAACTTGCACAATTGGCGGCTGACTAAATACTTTTTTCCCCACTGTATTATTACTTTAGTCAGATTCAAGTTATTTCTGTGACCATTGTGGGGTTTTTTTTTCATTAAGCGAGGGGCACTAACAATTTTGTCCACGTGTCTGTATATCATAGTAAGTCTGCTCTGGTTAAAGAGGTGGACTTTTAGGGTATGATCATATGGAGGAATTTTGTCAAGCAGAAAAAAATCTGCTTGAGGCTAAGGTCTCATGTAGCAGACTGCAGCAAAAAAACACTGCAGGAAAAACCATGCCGGGAAATGCATCACGGTTTTTCCCGCAGCGCTTTTCACAGAAATTCCGCAGAGGTTTCCTCATATAGGTCATGTCCTAATTTTGGCAATTTTCACATATCCCTTCATACAATCAAACCTCCAATGGACCCAAACGATGGAGAGCCTGGCATCAGAGGGAACCTAGCATCAGCATCCCAATGAAATGAATGGAAGGCAAATTTCAGATGGAATTTGTTCAATCCTTGTTCAAATTCCTCCATGTAAACAAGTATAGTGAAAAATTATAGGAAACTCAAATATATATACATTTTATATTTTAAACATTTATCACAATTATAATGCTACATGCATTACAATGATTAATATTGTTATTAATAACTACATTTTGCAATATTTACTGTATATTCCATGAATATACAATAATATGACAAAAAAAAATAGTGTAAGAAATACTACAGAGAGATGGCTGTGCGCTCAGCCAGTTGTTAATGTCTTCTGAATGGGGAATTTTAAATACTTTGATCTCCATGTGTTGTGCTCAGCAGTTGTTACAAATTGACTTAATCCTGTATGTTCTACATTTCTCCTTCATCTGCATTCTGCAGCTATCATCATAATTAGAAAACATTTGTTTAGTGCGTCATATCTTCTCAAAGTAATATTTTATGTTTGTTTCTGTTTTTTTAAATTTGTTATATGCTTTTTATTACATATATGCTATTATTTTGTACAGTATAGGTAGTGAATACTTCCTTATAGTGAACTAATATACAACCTGTATTCAAGCTCCAACATGTCATCTCCACTCTTCCTCCAAAATTGCCAATTTTGATTTTGGGACCAAATTATTTTTAAAATCTGAAGTTTAGCATCACATAGTTGTTCCAATATCATAGTTCAAAGAAGACATTTCTAAAAATAGATCATATGCTATTTAAAACAATGACAGTGTATTGATCATGGATAGAAGGAAATTACTTCTAAAATTGGAAGTAAACATAGAAAATAATAATAAAAATAATTTATTATTATTATTATTATTATTATTATTATTATTATTAATACTCACATGTCCCCGGTGCTCCGGTGATGACCTAAGGATAGTCCAGAAAACCCCTTTGATATAGTGACATATTGAACTTATCCCCTTCATCAAAGGGGTTATTCAGGAATTTCAGTATTTGGGCAGGTAAAACATAAAAAAAAAAAAAAAAAAAACCACACTCACCTATCTTGCTGTTTGGTCCAACCAGTGGCCTCAGTGGTCACAGGAAAGGAACCGGTGATGTCATTCATATACATCACCGCTTAATTTTCTTTGGCTGCTAAGGCCACTGATTGAATTTCCGCCGGCACAAGCCCTGACATGTGCTGGACCGGACAGCAACAGGGGACACCAGAGCGCCAGGGTCACGTGGATATTAATAATAATAATAATAATAATATTTATTTATTTTATGTTTTACCTTCCCTGGCCTCCTGCCCAAATACTAAAATTCCTGGACAACCCATTTAATAAAATGTAATTGCTATATAATATAATCACAATTTTGTAACATAGTTAGTATATTTGTTATGATAGTATCTCTCGAGCAAATATCAGAAATTGCACGAACTGGCTAACAGAGAGCAGCAAAACAAGCTGTTTAAATCTCACGCAGCACTGAGAAATAGATCCCAGGCACCCATATATTTTCACCAGTGCCAGCCATGTCGCCAGATGGACTTGTGCTGAATTTGGTGCCCAAGTTATTACCACAGAAACTGGTATAAGAAATAAATGCTTCACAAAGTCTAACCAGAACCCATAATAAACTCACAAGGCAAATCAAAACCATGAATCAGAAGAATGAACATGTTCAAACAAAAATTTGTCCGAGAGGTAATGTCAGAGCCAAAATCAGAAGACAAGCGGATTTCTAATAGCAAGCCAAAGGTCAATAATGGAGCAGTCCAGGACAAAAGTTCAAGGTATGGGTGCCTCACTAAAAGTACAACCAAATAGCAGGTACATGGATGACAAGGAAGGGTTTAGATTTTAAAGTATATTCTTTTTTTCGTGCAGCAGATTTCTTGTCGAAATTTCTGTGCCTGTTTCATTCAGATGTATGGAATGGAAATTTCAATCACAGAAATGTTTGCAATGAATCTGCCTCATGTGTATTTAACATACTGGTTTCAGTATTTAGCATTTGTAGCCATGGAGCATCACAATGCATTACTACCTGGTAGCATTGACCGTCCTAGTTGGCGGTATTGTTATATCTTCATGCCACACATAATAGCACATAACATTGTACACACTAAACACAATAGATACGGTATTAGCTGGCAACTGGATGCTACCATAACTGACAAACCGGATAGCACGGCACCTGTTAAATCACGCCGCTTCCTCACAGTTTACAAACTGTGATATTTCACCATCTGTGAAATGTAGAAACTTACCATGAGCTTAACAATTGTAAAATATCTGTATAATGATATCCAAAATGGTATAAAACTCTGTTATCAGCTGTTAAGCACACACAGGGGTCATAGGCCAGACAAATGTATATGAACCTAATAATCCACCACTTAACATACACGTCATGGAGATGGTCGGGGAGCTAATGCTTGGGCTCAGTAGATTGTATACGCTTAGATGAGAGATTTTATAGCCAGCTGTTCGATTTTCATGATACATATCTAATTTCCTAGATTACACGACGTTCCCATTCATAAACTATAAATCATTAGAGAGGAATTAGACATTTTTAACACAGGATTTAGCTAGAAAATAACCCCTATTTTATCCATCTAACTATTAAAGCAACTTCCTAGTAACTGCTATTGATGGAGATGCTACAAACATAGGTGAAAGATGACTATCAGAGTACACTGGCATGGAGCCTGTATGGGAGGGTATGGAGCTTGTGCAGCCTCTATAGATTAGAGCCATACAACTGGTATGCAGGCTTAGTTGGACTTTTTATATGGGGTAATATTCATTGTTCCCAATAATGTTCACAACTGCAGGCATCATCCTTATTTTACCTTTGGATAGCCTTCCAGCCTTGGCAGGCTATCCCAGCAGTACTTATTGGCATTTCCAACAGTACTTATTGGCATTAGTGTTATGGGTGCCCCAAGAAGCAGGCGGTGAGCTGGATTAGTTACTTATCACTATGTTCCCCCTCCCTCTCTGCTCCAGACACCAAGTGTAGCCACAACCCCAGGGCAGAGAGGAAGCATGTAGAAGAGTGGTGAGTAGAAAAATGCAACTCACTGCTCACTCCTGATTACTCTGTATGGGGCACTAAGTGGCTATTATACTGTGTGCGAGGGAAGCATTGAGGGGGCTAATATACTGTGTATGGGGGCAATGAAGGGCCTGTTATGCTACGTGTAGGGGCAAAAAGGAAGCCAATATAGTGCATGGGTGTACTGAGGGGGGGGAAAAATACTGTGTATGGGGGCACTGAGGGAGCTGTTATAGTGTGTGGGGTGCATTTAGAATGGCACTGAGTGAGCCCTTACACCAAGTCTGGGGGCACTGAGGGGGCTATTATACTGTCTGAAGAGAGCACCGAGGGAGTCAATATACTCTGTATGGGGGCACTAAGAGGGCTAAAATACTGCGTATGGGGGCACTGGGGGGGGCAAAATACTGTGTATGGGGGCACTGGGGGGGTCAACATACTGTGTGTAGGGGACACTGAGGGGACCATTATATTGTGTGTGATGGGACCACTAAAGTGGTCATAATACTGTGTGGGGGCATAACAGTGGAAGTTTATGACATGAGGGGCATAAGAGAGCATTATGTTATGTCACAAAGGAGGCACACAGTAGTGACAGGCACTGAGAGCTGAGTGAAGGAAGCGGAGGTGAAGTGTGAACAGGTTGTGTGACAGTATCCTGCAGACTTGTACTGACTATAATTAGAGTTTTGTAGCTGCATGATAGCTAATATGGAAGCAATTGACACAAATCATACACATAGGTTAACTGGCTTCCTGTCTCTTATATTGTCTGTCTGTATCTAAAAAGCCAGACAAGATTGTAAAGCCCACATGTGGTGATAAACTAATGTAATAATTACAATCTGTGTATAGCACATTGAATAAAAGTTATATATATGAAGTAAAAGCAGTAAATACATGCTCCCTACAATGATCTCAAATTGTTAGCGATGGTAGGGGGCAATTCATGGTTTCACTTTTTTTTTTGACAGAAACAGCTCCATTCTATCTTGTCCATGACCTGTGTCTGCTCTTACAATGATGATGTGCATATCGCTGAACAGTAATACCCATCTATTGACAAGTGTAGTGTTATCTTTTCTTTATCCACTGGACATTCCCTTTAATCAGAGTATAGTGAAAAGTTATTAATACTTTATACAGACACTTGTCATATACCAAGTATTTTATCTGTGTATTTCCATATATCTGAATCTTGGAAAGCTGTGCAGGCATTTTTTACTTTTCTTCTTAGGCGTAAAACTCTTGACTTACAACAAACCATGAATGAAGCTTACAGAAATTCTAAGCATTAACTCGAGTAAATACAAATTAAGCAAACGCTAATTATCTGCTTTGCTGACTTCACAGAATAAGTGTTTCTTAGAATGAGAGCGAGCACTGTACTAAGATGCTGCCCGAGGAGATGAAAGGGATTATTATTATAACCCACTTGACTTACTGTACTTCCACAATAACTAACTTGTGACTTCAATCATTTCCTAACGGCAGCATCTACTCTCTGCTCCAAAAAAAGAACTAATAAAGTTTATGGACAAGATATGCCTGCAAAATCAGAAAGGTAGGAAAATCATAATATACAGATAGTTTGGAAAATATTCTGTATTCCCAGAGGGAAGACAAGATTCTACTTATCCCATCATGACCTATGAAAAAAAGATACAGAAGGAGTTTTATCAACACTAGTGCTAAAGAAAAATAACCAGTCAGATTCTAGATCAATCATCAAAGTTGGAATCCTATTAGATGTTGCTACTATGGGCAACTACTGTACATTTCACCTGTGGTAGTTTCGATAAATGTCTTCTAAAGATTTTATTTTTCAAAGGCTGACACTATGCTTTTTGTCACAAAAAGATTAAATAAAATGAGAAAGTCTTCAAAGAAAACAGAAGGCCCTCTAAGCACAGATGAACAAACCGGTTCATAAGAAGCCGAATTTGTTACAATATTCCAAATACACGAACGAGCAAAAGGGTAAGGCTGGATTCACACCAGCGCTTCCTTTCCTTTCAGGGATTCCATCCCCCATTCCACTTGAAAAATGCAGAGAGTTAAGTAGTTCAAGCAGGACTTTTCTCTCCACATTTTTTGGGTGGAAACCCGGCGGACCCAAAAAAAAACAGAAACCTGAGCACAGATGTAAACCTAGTGTTACAATGTTTTGAACTTTTGACTTTCAGCATGATAAGCAGAGACTTTAAGCAATGGGTGAAAGCAGCATGTGAAAGTACTGAGTGATAGCAGCAAATTTCCCCAAGTGAACACTGAGCCCCAATGACACAGGTCTCAAGGGTGACCCGGGTCGCATGCATCCACAGAAGATCCGGAAGAGCACCAGACACCCAGGAGTGATGAGGAAAGGTTAGTATCAGTTGTTTTTTATTTTGTCTTCACCTCCCCTGGGCCGCCACATATTATACCTACATTATAATAGCAGTTTTGGTTCGGATGTGTTCGGTCCAAACGAAACCACCGGGCGAACCTTGCAAGCCCAAAATGAAAAAATGCATGTGTATGCAGCCAAATCTCTCCTGCAATATGTGTAACTTTGCAAGAAGTGGAACCTCCAAGAACTGCGCCTTTGCAAAGATATGTAACTGCCGAGCCTGTTGCTCTTTGTAATCGCTACTTTAGTTGCTTCCTGTAAGACCCTTGTAACCACTATGTCTAATGCCTTTTGAAAGCTTGTTTCCACAAATCTGAGTAAACAACTGTCCCAGTTAACCTGCTGTGTCTGAGTTTCTGTGCCATCCTTGAGTAGGGCCCAAAAACGTACAACTTACAGGGCCTGCAATCCAGGTGAGAACAGATTTCCTTACAAATAGATCCAACTATAAGAAAAAGTGTGAGAAAAAAGCTGACACTTCTCAGATACTTCACTGTTTTGTATCCACCCCTGTGTTTGATTTTTAAAAAAAGCATGAAAAACCACCACAAAAACTACATGTGTGATTCTGGCCTAAGTCAGCAAAATGGAAAAAACATTGAAAGTTAGCAGCGAATAAGAATAAGGGAAGAGATAACTGAGAGGTGCTAGTGTTACAGAGCCAAATTTACTGTAGTGGAGTCTAATTTAAAAGCTAGCATTCCCGTATGGTGCCAGTCCCTGAGTCTGACCTGCCAGCTGTCTGGTGACTTTGTCCCAATGAGTAGTTTGTAACTACACCTGGAAGACATTTTCCATCGAGATGCCCAATATATTAATGAAATATCTGGTAAATACTGAAACAATGTCAGAAAAAAAAAAAAGTTCAGTTCAGGTGGTAGAGAATGTCATCACTGCAGTGATTTACTTCTACAGACATCAGCTTGGTGACTGGATCTAGTTTCATTGCAGAGGAAATTTTTACTCTGGCTCGAGCTGTGCAGATCTGTTGCTGATAATTTATTGCTGATGATTTTTACTTCTGTTCCCCTGATTCCTTTAGGAAAAATATCAAGTATTAATGAAAACCAACACTGCTTAGAAACTAGATTGTATGGTAGTATTTTTTAACATATATATTTATATATACGGACAAAAGCGTTGGGACACCTACAGGAGCTTTTATGACATCCCATTTGAAATCCAGAGGCATTAATATGGAGTTGGCTCTCCCGATGCAGCCAAAACTCTCTGAGGCTGAGTCCCTGCTTTGCGAAGACGCAGCATTTTGGCCACAGTGGAAATGCTGTGTTTTAGAGTACCTGCAAAGTGGATGGGATTCTGGCTAATCCCATCCACACATTGCAGAAAAATGTCTGCAGCGGAAATGCTGCAATTTCAAATTTGTAAATTGAAGCATATCAATTATACCTACAGAAACGCTGGCATTTTCCGTATATGTATAATAGTGGCAGAAAGTCCGCAGTGGAAAACTGGATTTTCTGTGAAAAACGCTGTGGAACAAACAAATGCATTTCTGCCGCAGTCTTTTCTGCAGCGTTTTTTGCATGGGGCTAAAGTCTCATGAGCAGAACACGGCTAAAAAATGCTGCTGAAAAAAATGCAGCAGAAACCCATCACTTTTTTTTTCCCAAGCGTTTTTCGTTGCGGCTTTTCTTCCCTTATTAAAGCTATAGGGGGAAAGCGCTCAATGCAGTCAGGTGGTTAATGTTCTTACAGTATGTCATTTGCCAAATCCAGACTCAACCCTATGACTGCCAGATAGGGGAATGTGATTAGTTACTCCACTCTGCTCCAGATTCCAGTGGTAGCATTGTGCTTTACACCACTCCACCATCACTTGACATTGTGATGTAAGGCTTGGATACTGGCTGAGCAGTGGCATCCTATCATAGTACCATGCTCAACTTCAGGTAGGTTTCTAACCCTTTCCCGACATCCGCTGCAATAGTACGGCAGATGTTGGGTGTTAAAATATAGTGGCCACTAAGGAGTAGAGATGGGCACATTTTTTTCAAACTTTTGGATTTTTTTAAGGAGCTTTTGTACCAAAAACTGTATAAATGTGGTATCGCTATAATTGTGCCAACCCACAGAATTCAGGTAACATCATTTTGGTTGCAAAATAAACGCTGCAAAAACGAAGCCCATAAGAACATCATGCAAAAGAAGTTTTTCTTTAATGGAATCCCATTCCGAATTTTTTTCCAGCTTTTTAGTGAGTAAATTGTATGGAATACTAAATGGTACCATTATGAAGTACACTTTGTCACTCAAAAATTAAGCCCTCATATGGCTTATCGAAAAATAAAAAAGTTATGGCTTTTTGAAGGTGGGGAGTAAAAAAAAAAAATTGAAAAATGGATGTAGCAGGAAGGGGTTAAAAAGGAGTCTACTACCTCTGCCCCAAGCATATTCAACTGTCACCACCATGATACAGATAATTACAGTGACAACATACATCTGCTATGTTTGTCACATTTGGAGAAAAAAACAGCTTTGAAATCTCATGCAAATAAGGCAGTTGCTGCACTAGGGGTGGGTCTGCAGCTCCCTGGAGCACTGCTCTTGACCCTCAGACCCCTATAATTTCCTGTCTGTGCCACCCTATGCAGTGAGAATAGATCTTCCCACTGCTATGACATCACCCATCCTACTTGAACAGCAAGAGCAGTGATCCAGGGAGTTGAAAGACCGTCCCCAGTTCACCAACTGCATCATTTACATAAGAGTTCAAAGTTGTTTCTCTCCAAATCTATGAAAGTGACATCTATAACAAAGGTTTGATGTGTATCACTGTAATGTGCTCTGTAAGATGTTCACACTACCTTTGGATGTCCGTTCTGAGAGTGTCCGTATAAAAGAAAAAAAAAAGATGCCATTAATGGACACTAACTGATGTTTAATGGATCAGTTAAAAAGTGGACACATTAGCATTATTGACCGTTTTTATACAGTATAACGGACGCCCGTCCATTACCATCCGCTAGCCATAGACATTAATGTTAAAAAATAACAGATATTTAATATCTGTCATAAGTCTGTTTTATTATGTCTGCTAAAAAAACGGACATGTGATGGATTTGGTGAAAACGGACACAAACTGACAACAGATTAAATCCCATTGAAATCAATGGGATTTTTAACGGATTTATGATGGATCTGTTAGTGTCCATTGTTAACTTTTTGTAACGGGTGATAGAAACAAACACTACTAATGGTAGTGTGAACAACGCCTAACAAGGTAGTGACAGCGGAATATGCTTGGGGCAGAGGTTGTAGACTCCCTTTAAAGTGACCCATTCTTTCACAAATATTGCATATACACATCTGCAGAACTTTTTCTTCCAGCTTGATGGAGGGGCTCCATCTGCATCTGTCATTCCAGTACTCAAACTATGTCAGATGAGAGCAGTGGACTGTGAGAATGGAAATGTGAACTTAGCCCAAAGCCTTATTCACATGGTCAGTGTTTGGTGAGTGATTTGCATCAGTGATTGTGTATCAAAACCAGGTGAGGGCTGAAAATACAAAACAAGTGCAAATATTTCCATTATACTTTGTATCTGTGTAATCTCCACTCATGGTTTAAGCGCACAATCACTGATGCAAATCACTGACATGTGAATAAGGCCTAAAGCTACATTCACATGACAGTGATCAATGGCTGTGTGATGACTGTTTTTTCAATCGACGTCATACTGCAGCCGCTGGGTGTCCGCTGTTTTTATACTGAAAACGGAAGAGAGAAAAGTCCTCCGTGCAGGACTTTTCTCTCCCCTGATTTTCAGGGGTTTCTGCGGCGGAGCCTCCAGGGCAGATGTGAACCTAAACCAGAAATTTTCTAAACAAGGAACAGAGGAGCTCATTGAGGGGATCTCATTCTATAGGTAGGTATAGAACTATACCAAAATGAAGACCTAGAAACATTTGGCATGTGAAGACACTCCTAATGTACCATTATCTCCTGTAGATAGTGAAAAGTATCCAAAGATGGATGCTTCAAGAGGCTAGAGCTGAAACAAATACAGGGCTCTCAGGCTCACCTGAACAGGATGTAGGTCTATGGAATTAAGAATGTAGGAGCAAACCTACCATCCTAAAAGTCAATGGCTGGAATTCAGATTCTGCTTCTGTTTGACTCTTTCGTGTTTTACACTATTGTCCCTGAGCTGCCTGGACCTGATGGCTTCTCAGGTTAACTATTTCATCATGAAGTATTTGGACGCTAAGTTTAGGTTTTTCAGTGGGGTCCATGGCCTGAGCAAACTGTATAAGTGTGCTAACACTGTCTAAAAGCTAGACAGTGCAAATTTAGACTAGACAGTCTTAAACTCTACCATATTTATCAAAGTGTCTGATGCTGTTTGATAAATCTGGCATCTTCTTAGACCGTCTAGTAATTTACACCTCATATTAGTTGTCTTAAAAGTTCTTGGTGCATGCAACTTAGGCCACAACCCAGTGTGTCACCATCTGGTTTGGCTTTGGGCTTTGCCTATGGCCACTATCTGTATGGCCCTGGTCTTCATCCTTTAACGACCACCAGGTCGCTACCTCTTGTAGTGGCACCGATGTTGACAGATGACCAGGCACTTCAGGGGCAATGATGCAAAGTACCAAAGACTCAAGCAGAAGTAGAATCTGAATACTGTTCAAGCACAGGACTGGCAGTGAGCATTCATATAGGCAAACCCAGCAGCAGGATGTATATGCATGCCCAAATGTAGGAGCAAGAAACACACAGCATATAGCAAAGGTAACCTTGTGGCCATGCTTACTGGGAGAGGCAGTAAGGTGGGGGGCATGGACTGTTGGCATTACAGTCATTCACAGATAAAAGGGAAGTGCTGGACTGTGAAGCCAAAGGAGAGCCATTGCTTGTGACTGTAGTCAAATTTTGTAAATCTGGCTTGCCCCTGTGTGTTTGCAGGCTGATCTGCATTTCCATAAAAAGATGATTATCATTGCTTCATCAGTTTATGGCCATAAATGTATGTTTTTGATCCTATTAAAGGCCCCTATATGGGACTATTATTGGTTTCGGAGGCATTTTGGACCTGACAGACTCCCTTTAACTTTACAAATGTATTTCCACCTATTATCATGACCTGGCATTCTGGGTCAGAATGTGTGAAAAAAAAATAACATAACCATTACTCCTTTCACTCATTCCTTGCAACTTAGGACCCAACAATTGCTGAATTGCCCCTGGTCTCTACTTACAGGCCCCATCAGGAAATGGCTGAAATTGTCAGCTCAGCCAATCACTAGAGGAAACTTTAGAGCTTAAAGAGGACCTTTCACCACCTCCAACTAGTCCAGCTCTTTAGATAATTTAATAGGTGCTGCTCCACTGATTCTGGCACAGTTGGGATTTTTCCTCTAGCCCCCACCATTCCCCAGTTTTGGAAATCGCAGCATGTCAATTATACCTACGGAATCGCCGTCGGTTTCCCCATAGGTATAATTGAAACAAGGTCCGCAGAGGGAAACTCTGCAAACTTTGTCTAAAGTGCTGTGGGAAGAACCGCGATGCGTTCCCGCCACGGTTTTTCCCGCAGCGCTTTTTTGCTGCAGGACGCCACGTGGGGCCTTAGCCTTAAAGAGGATTTTTCATGTCCTCATTGATGTGTGGTATTAGATACTGTTAGAAAGCAGTGAGTTCAGCACACTGTCGTCTTTCCCAGTATGTGCCCCAGTGGAAGAATACAGTCAGAGGGGGCGCTCCTCACAGCCCAGCGATGACACTAGGCTGTAAGGTCTGCCTTTCTGACAGTGGAGAGACATCAATACCGAAATTAACAGCACCAATATCTCCTCCACCGGGGCGCGTACTGAATTGAGTGCACTGCCGGCTTTCTAGCAGTATATTATGCTGCACATAGATGAGGACATGAAAGGTCCTCTTTAAACAGTGCAAACAATTCACTGGTAAGCTTTATTATTCCTGGACAAAACAGTACACTATGGTGGACATTTGCTTTTTTGACCTTTTCTCTAACTATTCTTTCTCAGATTTTAATATTCATTCCCACCTGTAAGTTAGAAACCCCTGAAGACACCTCTCCAGGTGCATTGGGATTATTCGAGCCAAGGTACTGAAATGGACATTCATCCTATGGTTAGTTTTATAATGGCGTCTTTGTGTATTGCACTATTCATACCCTTGGGGTGAAATATTATAGGAGACAGGTAACCTATTTATTAATACAGCAGGGCAGGGCTTTCCCACCAGGAGATGTCTTTGCATATCTCTAGAATGCAGCATCAGGTAGTACTTGATAAGAGTCCAACTGACCACATTTCCCTCTGGTCTTCAGAATGAAGGGGATAGTTTAGTATAGTTGATATTTTTTTTCCTTTCAGGGATGTTCACAGGTACAAGTTGTGCAGGAAAATGCAATACAGCCCCACTTCCTTGAAATATGGGAAGGAGCTCTGCTGTACACGAAAAAAGGCAAAAGAAAACTGTCCTCTGGATATGCAGAAGGCCCGAAAGGTAAACATTGGGCATGAAGTAACTGCGTGACTTACTGATAGGGCACTATTTCCTGAAGGGGATTTACCATTTTTATTTCTAATATGTTTATGTTTTCTGAGTTACGCTTCAGGGTCCGTTATACCTGCAGAATTGCACAATCATTGGGTGCTGCATTGCCTCTGGCTGTGCCCATAGAGAGACGCTGCTACACTGACGCATCCATTGCGTTTATGTACCTGATTGCTGCCCAGCTGCAGAAATATTTATGTCCGCTAATACGTAGAACACCCCCTTGGCAATATTAGGCAATACAAGTGTACTGTCAAGTGGGCATGCTCCACTGTCTAGCAAACGCACACTTGACAGTACACTGATATCAGCTGTTTTTAGCACAGTGTAAGGAGGCAGAAGTACATGGCTCAGTACACTGTGTAGTGGTCCAGATCCAAAAGTTACCATTCCGATAAATAAGGTCATTAGAGGGGTTTTCTTGGCTCCCATTCTGATTGGTGGTGGTCTCTATGATAAGGTCAAAATACCCTTTGTGGGCCAGATGACCAGGTTCCCCAGGTAACTGTCGTTGTCCTAATTGATATGAGCTAAGTGCTAGAGGCGAGGAATTGACACCAGACACAGAGTGTTGGTATGAACCCTCTTTCTTAGCCGAATACAGGGGCACACTGACATACTTTATTAAGGCAACATAATTTCATATAGCAGCAAGTGTAGGAAAGGGTTAACATAGCAACGTACATCCTCATGTTCAATCATAATTGGTGTAGTATATCTTGAATGCATAGATAACAGATATAAGCAGTTCCGTATATGGTCAGCCATCTCCTGTCTTGCGCTGTGATCCAGGGAGCTGTCTTCTGGCAGCAAGCAAAGCACATGTCGTCTTGGACACACAGGATTCTCACTTTGGTATGCAGACACTATCTGGTAGTGTAACATTACATTACACTCATTTTCAAGCATAAACAACCACATCTAACTTTAAGGATAACAATATTTTTTGCACACAGTACACCTTAAGCAGATATGAAAATATAAAACAGATATAAAAGTATAAAATTATAAAAAGTTCATTATGATCCTTCACATCTATACCCAGACCTCACACCTATTAGCTGATCTGGCTCAGCTCCTATTCTAGCAATGCATGCAGAACTGCAGCCCCGTCCACTGCATAGTGGTGGCACCAGGATACTGTATCACTGGTCCTAGTACTTCAATAGTAGCAGAGCATATTCCAGCTCTGTCCAGCACTATAGGTTTCAGCGCCTGGAGGCAGCCAGATCAGCAGATTGAAAACTCTCCTGAAGCCTGTCTCTAGTAAATTTTTACTAATTCCTAATAGAATACTGAAATATTGTTTCTAAGAACTCTGTATTGTGGCTTTCCTCTGAAGGGGCCCCAAAAGTGATTGACAAGAGAAATGTCAATTTAGCCATACATTTCAGGAGGAACAAAGGAAAGTCAATATACAGAGTGCTATACAAAGGGAGAATAGAATACTATTACTAAGGCTACATGACAACATCTATCGCTCAACAACAAGTGTTTGAAGCGTTGCATAACAATAAATATTTGTTAAACTTGCCCATTACTTACTGTTTACAAGACTATTTCAGAGTTGTGGCAAAGTTGGCAAAGTTGTTTGTGACTTGTCACCAAAAATACTAGAGGTTTGGATTTATGCAACAGTAGTGTCGCAATATGACATAAACAATCATTAGATGCCATGAAATCTTCACATCAAGTGCCACTTGTGTAACCCTAGCCTTAAACATACATGTTAAGAATGATGACAGGTCCTCTTTAAGGTGGAGGCCACACTTTGCAGAAATGCAGTGTTTTTGACCTATATAGAACCGCAGCAGAAAAAATGTTTAGCAGTTCCAGTGTATGACATTTTACTTAACGTCCTCCACACATTGCAGAAAAATGTGTGCTGTAGAAAATGCAGCGTTTCCAAAAAACACATGTTTTTTTAAAAATGCAAAATGTTAATTTTACCTGAGAAAATGCTGCATTTTACCCATACACCTATATTGGTGGGGGGGGGGGGGCAGAAATACAAAAGCAGTGTAAGGCCAGGTTCACATCTGCGTTCGGGTTTCTGTTTGGGGGAGTCCGCTTGGGGACCCCCCCGAACGGAAAACTATACGCATAAAAAAGTGGTTTACCTGGGAAACCCGTGGACCCCATAGACTATAATGGGGTCCGTGTGGATTCCGCACGAAACATGCGGAGAGGAGAGTGCTGCTTGCAGCACTTTCCTCTCCGCTTGCTTTGTGCGGAAACCGAGCGGAAACCACACAGACCCCATTATAGTCTATGCGCTGGGCGGGTTTCCCCAGGTAAACCGCTTTTTTATGCGTATAGGTTTCCATTCAGGGGATTCCCAAGCGGACTCCCCGAACAGAAACCCGAACGCAGATGTGAACCGGGCCTAAGGATGGGTTCACATCTGCGCTCGGAAACCGGGTGGAAACACGTCAGACTCCATTATACTCTATGGGGTAACTGCTTTTTAATGGGATTGGGTTTCTGTTTTTTGGGTCCCCAAGTGGACCCAAAGAATGGAAACCTGAACGCTAGTGTAAAAGCAGTGAAAAAAAAAAAAGTCTGATTTAACCTGTTAGGCATAAATACAATTAAAAAATTGTATGCAGTTCTTCAGTAAAAAAAAAAAAAAAAAAAAGCACTATGCAAACACAGCCCCAAAGAGTTTATGTATGATATATTCCCCTTCCAAAGCTATACTTGTAATGACTGTCTTAGCTCCTGCGGTAAGAACTTCTTGATGTATAGAGCTTGTGCACACTCAGGATTCAGATAAACAGTCTCTGTATCTTTAATACAGTGCACGCCCACAAAGAAGTCACACAGATCCAGCCCAGCAGCGTGAATTGTGTGTGTGTGTGTGTGTGAGCTGCAGGGTCTAATGAGGAAACACCATGATTCACTGCACACTTTCTGGCTTTACTAAAGATTCTGGTAAGTTTCCGGATGGTTTATACCTCCCTACTCTTACCCCAAGTTCTGCTATGTGGTTATTTAACATTCCAGTACACAGGACAAGTTCACACTGTGTCTGCGAGGATGGACATGCACCCCCCTTTCCTATTTGCTCTGCTCATGTTTCATAACAAACTGCTGGGCTGACATTAGCATTGGATGCTGGCTCAGAGATGCACACGTTAGAATGGACACAGAAAGTGGGACAGCGAGAGTGTAACTTCTATATATACCGTATAATATTCAGCTATATATTACATTGCAATGGGATCTATTTCTGTGGGAGGAGGAATAAAGCTACTAAGTCTCCTTCTAAGATGCTGACGCAGATCCTAATGTGTTGAGCTCGCTGAACCCTCACTGACTTAGCAGGCAGCACAGATCAGTCTATGCTGTTGTTTCTGTGCTGCCGGAGGCATAATACAATGGGCCGGCTTATCATACACTGAGGTTTTATTAGCCTGAGAGCTGTTACGTAAGATGTCAGGATGGCCAGAATACCGGATCCATGATTACGTTGGGATGGCGTGTAATGATGGGGTGGAGAGAGGCTGCTCATTTTCACCTGTGCCATGAAAGGGTGTAGTTGATGTCACTCACTACACGTTTTACGTGGGAGGTCTACACTACAGGAGAGTAGCATCTATCTGCATGTTTCCTGCATCAGCAATGGCACTCAGAGAGGGGCTTTCCATATTGTAAATGTTAAGAATTTGTGATGAATCATATCCTAGCAAAGTTCATGAGAATTCGGTTGTCAATATCTGGTGACTTAAAATGAGGATTAAGGAGCCATCTTTAATACTTTTATTGCTGAATGTAATGTTACCAGCAGAAGTTGTCAGCAGATAAGTTGTAAAGCAGGTTGCAAACTGCAGAATGACACAAAGTGTCACAGAAGTGTTATTCAGTTTTACATATGTGTCAGTTCCTGCTTTGTATAGTTTGACTATGACTCCTGTATAATGTTATTGTTAAAGGGGTTTTCTGCCCCCCTGGTATTTTTTCATACTGATTACCTGTCCACGGGATAGGTCATCAGTATCTGGGTAGTGGGGATTTGACAGCCAAACCAGGTGATCAGGTGACCCAGATGTGCCTGGGCACTGGAAGTTATAGAGATAGATAAAGTCAGAAGCACCTCTGCTCCTATTGATGTAAGCGGACCAGAGCTGCATCCCTATCCACTGTATAGCAGTGGGGCTGGGGTACTGCATTTCTGGTCCTATTACGTCTCTGTTACATCAGCTGATGGGTGCAGGGTCCAGATGTCACTGATCAGATACTGATAACTTATCCTGTGGATGGGCCATCAGTATAACAAAGGCAGTGCGTTTCAGAAAATCCCTTAAATTGTTCTCTCTATAAGGCTGTGCTCAGTGAAAATGGATTTCTGGATATCCTATCAGGTATCAGGTTTCCGTCAAGGTATCACTTTAATGGACAAAATATTGCAGCATGCTGTGCTAGCTTGTTCAGTATCTCTGATAGAACCAACGCAGGCTCCAACACATGTAAGACCACAGCTGAAGACCGCATGTACACATATGTGTGCATGTATGGGTCAGTGAGACAACAGCACAAATGGCACATGGATGATATCTGTGTGCTGTCTGGGACCTCCACTGACCCATTCATTTCATTAATGAGGTTGGGCTGCAAAATGGACAGAAATCACACCTGTTATAAGTTTTGTCCCCAGGGCTCACTGCTGCCTACACTGACCTGTGATAATACACGGCATGTATATGAGGCCCAATGGAAATAATGGGTCAGTGTACTAGCCATTAAATACACTGCTATTAAATTGACAAAGGACACCTTCATGTGCATGGAGCCTAAATTGTCCCATATTACAGCAAAAAAAAAAAAAAAAAAGAATCCAAATTTTACAAATTTTTCCTGGAAGCAGCTGTTTTATGCAGCCTGTAGTCTACAGTTCTGATACAGACTACAGGTTCACATAAACAGCAGCCTATATAAGACAAAGACAGAGATTACAATTCTTATATTATCCTAACACTTGCACTTGTTGGATGACTTCACATGTTACAATGCAGTAGAAAACATGCTACGGTGGAAACTGGCACTAAAACTAGTTTTAGATGCAAACAATTTTATAACCACGCCAATCTGCATGATGGCAAGGCGATGATCACACCTTGGTCGCGTCTTATCTACAAAGTGTGATCCCAGCCAAAAGGTATTGGGTTAGCAACGTTATGTTCAGGAATTGTCAATTATACAATTTCCTAAATGGAGCACAGAGAAAAACAATAGAAAAGAGTAATATTCAATCAGAAAGGATTGTAACATGTAGATACTGTCAACTGAAGCAGAGGTATGCCATACCAAGATCTCAATGGGCCACTCCCTGATGTAAAGCCTGCTTTTCCATTTGTCTATTACCTGTACAAGAAATGTGCGTGGCAATGACACCAAGCCCCTTTTACTCATTTGGTAAAATCATGGCGCCCATGGACAGGAGAAGGTCTGCACAGGTGAAATGGGTGGTGTGGGAATACAAAATGTTTTACAACACATTCACCATACTGTATAAACATGCTTACAGTACAGATGATGGTCTCTTGGTGCCCCAATTATTAGCTTTGCAGAAGGTAGTGGAGAGCCAGAAGTCTCTATGCTCAGCCTCTCTTGTTGCTGTGTATGACATCATTGACTCTGCTCTACTCTGGCTGCAGGTCCATAAGGTAGAGCAGAGGAGGCAGGTTTCCCCACTGCGCTCTGCAGGAGAACTTAGAGGGGAGCATTAGATGAGAAGAATGTTGCAGTAGTCTTGGTGGGAGATAAGGAGGGCAAGCACTAACATTTTTGTTGATTTTTGTTTAGAAAAAAAGTGAATTTGAGAAATGTTACAGTTAGATGTGGCAGGAGGTATATCCCCACACAACCCCTTTAACATAGGTCAAAATAACAGATAATCTGGCCAACCTAAGCAGAAACTTGTATAGGGATCAGTACCATAACGGTATGTTCACATGGCAGAAAGTGAAGAGAAATTTGAGGCAAACATCTCCCTCCATTTCTAGCCCTCTGGCTTTCCGTCATGGCTTTTACTCACTGATTAAACTCTGATTAATGGGCCTAAACAGTGGAGCGTCTCACGCCGCGGTTTCTGTGGTTGAATCGGCGGCAAGATCGAGCAGGTTGCTTATTTTTCCAGCAGCGTGCTTTGATTTCTGTAGATTGAATACAGTGGGAAGCAGGTTCAGGACATAATATGGCTCTGATTTTGAGGTGGAATCCGTCATAAAATTGGCAACAATTTTCACCATGTGAACTTACCCTAATAGTCAGATACTTCATTTGTCTTGTTCTACTGCTTACACGTGTACTTTATTTATGGTTGTTGTATATGTCTATGAATGTTGAATAAGCCTGGCATAAAGAGGATCTGCCACCGTTCCTGACGTGTGTCTCAGTAAATATTTGTATTCCATGTGAATCATAGAGCACCCTTTCTTAGAACTCTACATTGCACCATTCCTTTGTTATTCCTCCTAGAAATGTATCAATAAATTGCCAACTTCCACACTGTCCAATCTGTGCTGACAGTATCTGACTATGTAGGCCCACACCCGTATGACAAAATATAAAAGTGACACCCAGTTTTTAATATATTCATACATTTATAAGAGGAATGACACAAAACAGAGCTCTAGGAAAAATATCCTCTAGAGTAGTAATTGTATGGAGAACACATATATTTACTAAAATAGACAAGTTATTAAGGCTGAGAGGTCCTCTTCAAAGTGCAGGTAGCTTCATATCTGAGCATTAGATGGCACGTTCCCAGTAAACCATTATAATTGAATATGCTTTCCCAGCAGAATGAAGGCTGTTTTGTAACAGTCTGTCTCACTGTATGGATACAGACGGCCTGCATGTTGATGACTGCTATAATATATTGACTTTTCTGTCTTTCCAAGCTGTACATTTCAATCCTTACCACCTCCTGCCACATCTAACTCTAACATTTCTCAAATTAACTTTTTCTAAACTCTGAGTCAACAAAAATGGTAGTGCTTGCCCTCTTTATCTCCTGCCAAGACTACTGCAACATTCTTCTCATCTAATACTCCCCTCCAATTCACTCTCAATTCTGCTGCCTGGTTAATCCGTCTCTCTCACCACTACTACTCCGCATCTCCCCAATCTCTCCACAGAAAAATATTAGCAATACCCTACAAAGCTGTCCACAACCTGTCCCCTTTATACATCTCTATCCTAATCTCACAATAGCTCTCTCCATCTATCAGTCTGTCACTTACTTAGTTCATTTATTGTACTAGTATTACTTTTTTTTTTTTTTATCTTATTTATACCTCTTTTCATATGTACAGTGCCCTGGAGTGCTGGTACTTAGACAAGCTGTCTATCAACTAGATTCTATGTTATATTAGGAAATTGCTATTTATGTAATTCCAGTATCATACATAGACGGGGAGGGGAGGGCACAGCATAGATCAGGAGAGGAGACCCGCACGCATTCTCCACATCCAGTAGATAAGAGGATGGAACAAATCAAAGGGCCACACCGTCTCCCTGCACAATATCTACTCCTTTGCCAGAATGTATCATTTTTGGAAATTACTGTATAATGAGTCAAGCTAAAGAATGTTACATTATTTCTCCTGCATGGTAAAAATTGTAAACAAATTTTTGGTTGTAAATGCGATAGGACATTAACACAAAAATTGGTTGCAAAGATGGACCTAGTTTTTAAGAGCACATACAATATTTCTTTCCCAGGCCAATTCCAGTTGCTCCCTCCATGACGTCGTCCCGCTCATTGTGTTGTCATGGCACCAGGGTAGTCTGTAAATAATGGTGCACTCAGTAGCCAAAGAAACCACACTGACTTACTGCAGGAAACTGGTATCTTTACTCACAGGATTCAGCAATCCGATGACAACAATAGAACGTTTGCACAGAGTTTGCCCAGGATGGCAGATGTAGGTAGAAATGTGGCAAAATAATGTTTAAAGTCTTTAAGCAAGTATCCTATAAGCGGTCTCCAAGAAACTCAAGAAGGGTTCCTTTGGTGATGTTCATTCTTTAACAAAGTACATTAGGAAAGTTCTTTAGCACCAAAACAGCATACAGTAGTTACTTGCTTAGGCCTGTATGATACCTTGCCTGTGCTTTGTGGTGCGATGGTTGTCACATGTAACATTGCTGAACCCGAATGCCAGAGTGGAGTGCAAGAACTCCTTCTTATAGAGTACTGGCTAAGACCCAGTGTAACGGCATGGCTGCGCAGAGTCGTACCATAGGTGGAGTTTGGTCAAGAACGTTTAAAGTGTGACTTTAGAAATGCTCTTCTGTAGCAATACGCTACCACAGACATACTTATCTGGAACCATTAAACTACCTATCCTACCTGTTAAACGTCACCCTAACAAGTTACTATGAACATTTACTTAAGGCCAAGTCATGGGGGTTGGTTCCACCATCTTCATGAGTGTGTGGCCAGTGTCTACCCCCAGGTTGATAAGTGTAAAGCATGCTATTCCAGAAACCAATAGGTCCTGACATATGCTCTGTGGCTTCCAATATATTTCTTGTGTTAAACAGAACTATTGTAAATGGTTAAACATTTGGAAAGTGCAGTTTTGTGGTGCATTTTGCTGCATCTAATTTCCTTTAGTCAATATATGAAGATATAAAAAAGAAGCTGTTTCTGTAGTAATATTTGCCTTGGGTATAATATTAGGAGAATGTTTGTCTTTATCAATCCCACAACTAGAGGCGACAAATCTGGCTCAAAGTTCACCATTTTTGAATCATTAACACCTTAAGATGTGCAAAGTGCAGAAGTTTCCTTTACCAGTAAGTTACCAGAGTTCTTTCACTGGTTGGCAGGAGCCCTGTGGATAGGTGATAAATATCCATTATGCGATAACCCTTTAAACCACATACATAATCTGAACCTCCCACTCCTGTCTACAAGAGTGTGTGAGGTCTAGGTATCATATTAAAGGCAAAAATCTAAGGTTTGTACATCTAACACCCCCATAGACAATCTTCTTGACTTGGCCAGGCATGCATAGTTTCATATGTTGGGTCATTAGACACAAAATGTTGATGTCATTATTTCTTTGGGGAATTGCCACATAATACAGTGAAATAAAAATTCCAGAGTATTTTATTGCATGCTTTACAGCTCTGTAAGATAGTCCTTATGGGCAACTATTTTATTACAATTTAAAGAGGACCTTTCAACGCCTCTACCAACTCCAGGTCTTAGCATCTGTTAATAGGCACAGATTCCGGCACAGTTGGAATTTTTTCTCTAGCTCCCACCGTTCCCGAGCAGTCAATGCTGTTAGTTTTGGTGCCTGATATGCTATTCAGTTTCTGTACTGTCAGGAGAGCGGTGTCAGTCAGGAGCAGGCAAGGATTGTGATTCTGAGCTCTGACACTGGCTGCCTCGGATTGGAGCTTTGAATCACATTCCCTGCTTGACACTGCCCTTCTGACATTAGAAAACTGAAAAACCACATCAAGCACAAAAATTACCAGCACTTGTTGGTCAGGAATGTCAGGGGGCTATTGAAAAAAGTTCCAACTGTTCTGTAATCAGTAGAGGGACAGCTATTAGCAGATGCTAAGAACTAGAATTGATGGAGGTGGTGAAAGGTCCTCATTAAAGAAATTAAAGGGATACCAGTAAATGAAGGGAACCTAGTGCTGCATTGAACCCTGACCTAACTAAAGATATGAGACATACAGCAGCAGACATGCCTTTGTATATGTATGTCTACTACCAGAGTAGTAGATATACAGAACACTATAGCTAAGGCACCAAGAAGCTGAGAATGGTACTAGAAATTTGTTGATGGTGGTATCTGTTATGTGAACCTATTCAGGTATCTTCCTGCCAAACTTCTGCCAAAGGAGTAAGGCTGGGTTCACACTTGCTCTGTGTGACCGTTCGATGATTCTGTCCCCAATTCTGCTTGAAAAATGCAGAGAGAAAAGTCCTGCAAGCAAGGATTTCGGCGGGTAACCGCTTTTCAAGCGGATTGGGTATCTGTTTTTCGGGTCCCCAAGCGGACCTCAAGAACGTAAACCCGAGCACAGGTGTGAACCTAGCGTTACTTTGAATTCCAAGTTAAAATCTTTAACAGGGTCCTCCATCTTAAAATACATTTTATAGTATTGATGCAGCAACAATGTAGAGGACTATAGGGAGGATGGGAGTAGTAGATGGTCATGATGGCAGCAGTTGGATCCATTAATACCCCGTACTCCTCAGGAGGCTGGTGCAACAGTATAGAAGGGGTCTGCGTTGTGGATGCTGGTGGCAGTAGTAAGTCCCCTGCCTGATTGTGGTTGGGGTGACCTTGATATTGGTAAAAGATTGTCAAACGACAATGAAAAACTGTGAAAATAACTCACAACCTTACTGTAGTAAGACAAGTGAACAGTTTAAAAACAATCTTCCATGGAATGGAGACGCAGCTTAGGATTCCACTGGACTGTAGCAGAATCTTTTATATGGTTCTCCATGGGGTTAGTCAGTGTTTCTATGGTTCAGGTAGTCTTCCTCTTTCACAAAAACAATTGCCCAAACTGTAGAGTGCAGGTTTCTAGACCTGGCCTGAGGCTCATGGGTCCTAGGCTTGGCTATAAGTGTCACGCACATAATCAAAAAAGTGAACAGAGCAGATCGCTCATCTGTCTTGACTGTGATATTGACTGTAGTTTCGACTTGTAGCTAACAGGCTTAAGTCAACCTAACCATCTGACTCCAGCACATGCCTTCTCTCCCTAGCTGAGAGAGAGGAAGACTCCTCATCCTCTTCATTAGAAAGATCTAAGATCGAGGGATGTACCATCTACCTTTTTTCAGCCTCATTTGTATAGTGCATTTAACCTTTCATGTCCCATACGATGATCCCATACCAGCATTTTATACTGCCGACCGTGTGGTGAATTCAGTGTACTGTCAGTTTTGCAGGCATGTGCCCCAGTGCCAGAGATATCGATGCCATTAGTTTCAGCTACCAATATCAATGGACCATCAAAGGGGCCAGCCTCACATATCGGCATCATCGCTAGGCAGTGAGAAATGCCTCCCTTTACATTTGGAAGTCTATGGGAGTATACCGTCTGGAGGGCTTTCCTTGTGGGGCAGTGAAGATGCTAAGCTGTCCTCACAGCCAGCCCCTCTGATGGTGCAGTGATATCAGTAGCTCAAAAAGCGGCAAAGATGTCTCTGGCACTGGGACACATACCGGCAAAACTAACAGTGCACTGAATTCACCTCACTGCCAGTTTTTCAGCCGTATAAAACATGTCACATGCTCAATACAGCATAGAAACATATGTAAAAGTGCAAAAATACAGTCAAATACATGGCAGGTTTATTAGCGGTGGTCTCATAGGGACTCTGCACTGGTATTGGTTTAAACAGTATGAAACAGAA
The DNA here is from genome assembly GCA_947044405.1 of Leptodactylus fallax. Taxonomy (NCBI): domain Eukaryota; kingdom Metazoa; phylum Chordata; class Amphibia; order Anura; family Leptodactylidae; genus Leptodactylus; species Leptodactylus fallax. Next base: position 4,765,760 of record CAMRHE010000005.1, on the reverse strand, counting down.
GTTTTTGGGCAGTTGCAACGGCAACCCCTGCACCCCATACATATACACCTCTGAAAATGTACAGAGGAATGTCATAAATCTAAACGTTATTTCACAGACCATAACTAATGCACATAAAGATGTCATCACAAATATAGGAACTGCAGTGATGTCATAGTACAGGGATAATGAACATAGTGATGTCACAGTTTATGGGTAATAACCAATGTGAAATAACTGTACAGGAATAGTAGTCACAGTAATGAGTAATAACATGAATAACAAACACAGTGATGTCATAGGACATGAATAATTGTAATTGGGAAGTTGTAGGAAAGGGTTATTGAACACAGTGATGTCATGGTATGGGAATAAAGTGTGCAGTCATGTCACTGGACAGGGATAACGTGCATAATAAAAATAGTGATGTTACAGCACAGGGATAATAAAGCATTATTATAATGTCATGTGACAGTACAGATCTAACAGTCTCATCACATTACAGGAATAACTGATGCTGTGAAGCAGAGGTAGGGGCCCATTTATATGTGCCAATAAGTTCTTCCATTCACATCAGCAGTATGTGTGATATAAATGATCCTTCCTTCCCATACGGTTTTATCATGGTTGGCATCACATCCTGATTTATACAAGGGGATGGTTTGCTAACAAATGACTTTTATGTCCACATTAAAGATGTGATCAATGACAAACAGGAGTTCGATTTTTCTTCATTTGATCAGCAGACAAGTTTACATGGGCAGTGATCGCGAATGTGACGATCGTTCAGCTCATCATCATCATCCCCTGTAAATGGACTTTATTAAAAAAGCCATAAAGCAAAAAAAGATAATTCACACAATTATGTCATAACACGGTTTTACCATTTTTTTTACTCAGTATAGTGGCCTTTAGAGGGTGCCTTTCACCAGAACCCAGCAGATCAACCCAGCCCTGCAGATAGATAGGTTAGGGTCACCTGAATCAAATGGTGCTTTCTCCTTGTGAATCGGGCTGCCGTTGCCAAGATATTGCTTTATTTCTCAATATGCAAATGAGCTGTTTGCAACAATGAGGACATTGCCATTGTGCCAAACAGTTCATTTGCATATTGACAAAAACAGCAATAACACCGATTCGCAAGGAGGAAACAGTTAGGTTAGGGTCACCTGAATCAATCTATGCGTGGAAACCCTGCAAATGTGAACATAGCCTAACATGCGCTTGTCCTGCTATGCCCCACTTTAGTTTGTGCCCTGCCACATTGTAGCTCTGTGTTACTGATCACTAAATATTGCACCCTATATACTGATATAGAGATCAGTATATAGGGTACAGTATACAGACTATACTAATCCCTATATACTGCAGGACCCCTTGGGACCCGGACACATAGGGTATGTCGGGGTTTACCCTCTTATTCCTGGCACTCACAGGGTGGACTATCCCTGGGCCTGAGACCAGAGTGGAGGAGGCAACCACTTGTGTGTGGCACCTGCACTTTTCTAACTCCCCTGCTCTGGCTGTTGACATGCAGTGAAGTAGGCGGCGGAATCACATCAAGTGAGTTCCATCTCACATGTGATTCAGGCAGTGGGGGACAAATGATAGTCAAGGTACAGCTGGAGAAGAGCACAACTGTCTGGGACAGCAGTGCAAAACCAGGACTGTCCCATTGGATCCAGGACGGTTGGGCGCTATGTCTAAGGCACAAGTGTGGCTATACCCTATAATGTAGACATCGCTCCAGTTATGCCCTTGCCTTCAACTGCCATTTGTAGCCCTCTCCAGTGTCTTTTACATGTCCCAATTTGCATCCATGGGTGACCTCTTTAGCCTTTCACTTCTCCTATGAAGGAATTATGAAAGAGGAACTCCATGAAAATGTGGCTCATATTGCATTAACCTAATCAACCAATGAGGCTCTGGCAGTGCGTATCTGAAGTGTAGGTGTAAATGTGACAGGTAAATGGAACATTTCCTGAGCTGGATTTTACAGATTAGTGAAGTGTCATCATGTAATGGAAACCTTTTATCAATGCTTATCTAAAATGTCATAAACAGGAAAGTTTCTGAGCTCTATAGTTTATGTGGTGTGTAAAACCGAGTGGTGCATTGGGAATGTAATTCTGTTAGGTCATGCGATCCATCGAAGCACAGAATTACCAAGAGAATGTGTATAACCATTGCAGCAATGTATCCGGACATCATATTATCATACAGATATGTTAACACAGGTTTATTTCAAGAATTTCAATCTATTTAGAACCTGCAAACACAGTAATCGGAAATGACAACTGGTTCTTAAGTGCTTGGCATGTAGGCATTTACGTACCGGGATATTTCAGATATCTGTTGTTTAATCTGTCATTATCTGGGATACCATATAGATACTTGTTTGTCCAGCCAAGACTGTCAGAGCTCAGTAGTCAACCTTTGTCAGTCCTCTGAACCATTGTTAAGTAGTTTATTTGCCAGAATTGTTCAGGATTAGAAAAACATGGCTGCATTCTTTAAAAAAATAGTGCCCCCGCAATTCATGATCTGTCTGGTACTGCAGCTTAGCTCCGTCGAAGTGAATGGGGCTGAGCTACTATACCATATGAAGTGAAACCTCTTTGAGGCAACCAAAGTGGTCTTCTATTGGGTGGGCCTCCCTAAGAAGATGATCAGTATACATCTGTTCTGGAAAAGGAGGTGGTGTTCTCAAAGAGGTGGTCTTTTGGAAGAGTTTCGCTGTACAACCTGTGAACAAGTGTTGCACTGGTTTGGAAAAAAGCAGGAGTTGTTCAGGATTATAAAAACATGTCTGCTCTTTTCCACAAACAGCACTACACCTATCCATAGATTGTATCTGGTATTGCAGCTGAGCTCCACTGACGTGAATAAAGCTCAGCTTCAATATCACATACAAACTGTGCAGGACCAAATTTGGCATTTGCCCCAAGCAAAGTTATGTCACACATAGTATACTGTCCCCTTAACCCCTTCAACCGGCATGTGGCCAGTGTAGGGCCCCCCAAACTATGGGCCCCCATGCAATTGCTTGGGTTTCTTGATGGGTAACACCACCCCTGAACCTGTGGACAGGTGAGTTTCTATTTCTGTAAGAAAGCAGCCATGTTTTCAACTCCTTACGGTAGGTTCACACTTGCGTTCGGGTTTCCGTTCAGGGGGTCCTTGGGGTCCGAATGGAAACCAAATCCGCTTAAAAAAGCGGTTACCCTTGGGCCCCATAGACTATAATGGGGATTCGTAGGGTTTCCTCCAGCATGCAGCGCTTTTCTCTCCGCATTTTTTTAAATGGGTTTGAGGACAGAAACCCCAAATGGAGTACATGCGCATGTATGAACCCAGCCTTAAATTAATATTCCATAATCTTTAATCCTTAAATCAGTCAATTGTGCAGTAATCTTTATTCCATTAGTGACATCACTACATTGTGCCTGTCTGCATCTAAAAATCTAGCAGCAATGACCGAGGCTGAATGGTGACGAAGGAAGCTAATGACTCCCTGCTTCACCATTGTACTGAGTATACAGATAGAATTGAAGGCAAAACGTAGTGCCTGCCACCCAGGACAGAGGGACATCACCATAAATCCAGACTGTCCTTCTGAATCCAGGACAGTTGGGAGGTATGCATTTGTGTGTTAGGGCCGGTTCACTTCTGCGTTCGGTTTGTTCGGGGAATCTGCTTGGGGACCCCCGCCAACGGAAACCTATACACATAGAAAAGTGGTTTACCTAAGGAAACCTGCGGACCCCATAGACTATAATGAGGTCCATGTGGTTTCCGCTCGGTTTCCGCACAAAACATGCGGAAACATACGGAGAGGAAAGTGCTGCTTGCTTCGTGCGGAAACCACAAGGACGCCATTATAGTCTATGGGGTCCGCAGGTTTCCTTAGGTAAACCACTTTTCTATGTGTATAGGTTTCCGTTGGGAGTCCCCAAGTGGACTCCTCGAACGGAAACCGAACGCAGATGTGAACTGGCCCTTACACTCATAATCCTACCCATGTGTCATTTGCACATTTTCCTTAGTACACTTGACAATAGGTAGGCACTCCAACTTTGAGTAGAGACTTCCACATGAAGCTTGAGAACTACAGTAGTAATTCATTATTCTCTTCTTGCTCATGTCTCAATTCATTTTCATCACATTCTGAATGAAAATAGATATAGTATTTTCAATTGCTTATTTCTGTCTATATATAGAAGTATAATTAACCAGGAATTTCTAACTATATAGTAGTATATACTCCTCTTCATTAGTAAAAATAGACCTCAATGAAAATGTTGCTGCTTAAGAGACAGTTATCCATGTGTACTATGTCTATATGTAGCTTGGGTCCTTTAAAGAGGACCTTTCATGTCCTCATCAATATGTGTTATTATACACTACCGTTCAAAAGTTTGGGGTCACCCAGACAATTTTGTGTTTTCCATGAAAACTCACACTTTTATTTATCAAATGAGTTGCAAAATGAATAGAAAATATAGTCAAGACATTGACAAGGTTAGAAATAATGATTTTTATTTGAAATAATTTCTCCTTCAAACTTCTTTCGTCAAAGAATGCTCCATTTGCAGCAATTACAGCATTGCACACCTTTGGCTTTCTAGCTGTTAATTTGCTCAGGTAATCTGGAGAAATTTCCCGCCATGCTTCCAGAAGCCCCTCCCACAAGTTGGATTGGCTTGATGGGCACTTTTCGCGTACCATACGGTCAAGCTGCTCCAACAACAGCTCAATGGGGTTGAGATCTGGTGACTGCGCTGGCCACTCCATTACAGATAGAATACCAGCTGCCTGCTTCTTCCCTAAATAGTTCTTGTATAATTTGGAGGTGCTTTGGGTCATTGTCCTGTTGTAAGATGGAATTGGCTCCAATCAAGCGCTGTCCACAGGGTATGGCATGGTGTTGCAAAATGGAGTGATAGCCTTCCTTATTCAAAATCCTTTTTACCTTGTACAAATCTCCCACTATACCAGCACCAAAGCAACCCAAGACCATCACATTACCTCCACCATGCTTGACAGATGGCGTCAGGCACTCTTCCAGCATCTTTTCAGTTGTTCTGCGTCTCACAAATGTTGTTCTGTGTGATCCAAACACCTCAAACTTCGATTCGTCTGTCCATAACACTTTTTTCCAATCTTCCTCTGTCCATTGTCTGTGGTGTTTTGCCCATATTAATCTTTTCCTTTTATTAGCCAGTCTCAGATATGGCTTTTTCTTGGCCACTCTGCCCTGAAGGCCAGCATCCCTAAGTCGCCTCTTCACTGTAGACGTTGACACTGGCATTTTGCGGGTACTATTTAATGAAGCTGCCAGTTGAGGACCTGTGAGGCGTCGATTTCTCAAACTAGAGACTCTAATGTACTTGTCTTGTTGCTCAGTTGTGCAGCAGGGCCTCCCACTTCTCTTTCTACTCTGGTTAGAGCCTGTTTGTGCTGTCCTCTGAAGGGAGTAGTACACACCGTTGTAGGAAATCTTCAGTTTCTTGGCAATTTCTCGCATGGAATAGCCTTCATTTCTAAGAACAATAGACTGTCGAGTTTCACATGAAAGTTGTCTTTTTCTGGCCATTTTGAGAGTTTAATCGAACCAACAAATGTAATGCTCCAGATTCTCAACTAGCTCAAAGGAAGGTCAGTTTTATAGCTTCTCTAACCAGCAAAACTTTTTTCAGCTGTGCTAACATACTTGCACAAGGGTTTTCAAGGGTTTTCTAAACATCCATTAGCCTTATTACACAGTTAGCAAACACAATGTACCATTAGAACACTGGAGTGATGGTTGCTGGAAATGGGCCTCTATACACCTATGTAGATACTGCATTAAAAACCAGACGTTTGCAACTAGAATAGTCATTTAGCACATTAACAATGTATAGGGTGTATTTCTGATTCATTTAATGTTATCTTCATTGAAAAAAACTTTAGAACAGCAGTGTATACCGCTAGAGAGCCGACAGTGTGCTGAATTCAGCATGTGCCCCTGTGCTGGAGATATTGGTGACGTTAATTTCGTCACCGATATCTCCCCATTGTCAGAAGGGCGGGCCTTACAGCCTAGCATCATCACTGTTCCTTGCTGCGCCAGACTGTACTCTAACATAGCTTTGTACTGTCAATAGAGGCGTTCCTTGCCGCCCAGCAATGACACTAAGCTGTGAGGAATGGTCCCTCTGACAGTACAAAGGTATGTTAGAGTACAGTCTGGGGCAGCAAGGAACAGTGATGACGCTAGGACCGCCCTTCTGACAATGGGGAGATATCAGTAACAAAATTAACAGCACCGATATCTTCAGCACAGGGGCACATACTGGGAAAGCCAACAGTGCGCTGAATTCAGCGAATCCCATCCACACCTTGCAGAAAAACTGTGCTAAGCTGCAGCTGCACCACTTCCATTTCACAGGCCAGTGATGTCATGATTATTAGTCATTTGGCTTGTTCAAAGGTCAGTTCCATTTAAGAGAATGGGGCTGAGCTGCAGCACTAAGCACAGCCTATATACAATGTGTAGAGCAGTGCTTTGTAAGTGGTGAAGAGGCCACAGTGTTTGATTAAAATTGGTGGGGGTGCTGGGTGTTGGACCCCCATTGATGTGATATTACAATCTTATAATACTGGAAGACCCCTTCAAAGAAGTTCTCCAGGGAGTATTTAAACAGTTACTTCCTTTATAGTTCTATGAGCGAAGAACTATGGGTTTCTGGGCTGGTTCTGAGCCCAGGTCATGTGTTTGTAACTAGCACCTGGCCCTCAAGATACTCCACCTCCTCCCCCCATCTTCTGTGCTCATGGCTAGTAACCTGTACCATGGAGGCTGATTATGTCTGCCAGCACCCATAGCATAGGTAACTTACTTGTGAACAAGGGAGAGGATGGAGGAGTCAGAGTGTCTCAAGGTTCGGGTGCTGGTTCCGATCACATAACTCGGGGTTGGAACTAGCCCGGAAACCTGTAGTTCATCTGTACCACAGAGGAATTTATCACTGAGGAAGTAACTGTTTTAAAGACTCCCTGGAGAATCTCTTTAAGCTATGTTTAGATGTAGCAGTATTTTTCAGCGCCAATATTTTCTGCTACATGTGAACCCTATTCACTTGCATTGTACTGTAATACACTGAAATACCCTGCACAGCTGCTACTAAAATGACTGTGTGCAGATGTACAGAGCAGGGAGAGCAATAAAGAAGTTACTGCGACTTTGAGTACTACGGCCCCTAAAAAAGCTGACTGGTGGGAGTACCAAGAGTCTGATCCTCACCAATATGCTGTTGAGGTCTTCTCTTAAGAATGGGTCATCTGTATTGTGAACCCAGAAAATCCCTTTAAAGAATCAAATGGAACAAATAGAAATATTTGACAGCAAAACCGTCACTGAGGCATGAAGTCCCAACAGTACTTATTAATGCAAGGTAAAAGAAAATATGTTCTGGCACTTGTAGTCTGCAATGTGATTTCTCTGATGTCTTTCCAAAGGACCTGGCGTTTGATGATTATGTTATTTTTGGCATGTACATTATAGCTGGCTAATAAGACAGATTATGTTAGGTAAAAATCAGTCGCTGACTTATTGAGATACATTCAAGCATTTTGACAGATTTGCAAATCGTTCTGAGGGCTGTCTTGTGTCTTGATTTAGTGTTCTATAATTTTATGATTTAGGAAACTGACAGAATTTGTCACTAATTTTGAGCCAGATTCCGCTTAAAAACTGGGATCAAATTCCACCCTGAATCTGGCTCTCATTGCTTTCAATAAGCACCCTGCTCAATCTCGACGTGGATTCTGCCGCTGACTCGGGCGCAGAACCCGCAGCGCAACCTACTCTGCAGATTATGCCCATTCATCGGAGGCAAATCAGTGGGTGAAAGCTGCTCTGACACATTGTAACAAGCCTGTTAGCTTTGAACATTTTTCTGTCTCTAGTGACAAGAATATTTCCATACACTGACAGCGAGCAGAGATATTGACTTTGGTTTAAAGTATACTCTTTTTCAACATTTATAGCACATCCATAGCATAGATGCCGGTCACACTTCTCGCCACATGTTAAAAGTCAATTTTGTGCTTGATTATTATGCTTCTAGCGTCATCATATTCCACAGCGCTTTACAGACATTGACCCATATAGTGCTCACAATCTATATTCCCTATCAGTATGTCTTTGGAGTGTGGGAGGAAACCCATGCAAACACAGGGAGAACATGCAAACTCCTTGAAGATATTGTTCTTGGAAGGATTCAAACCCAGGACTCTAGTGCTGCAAGACTGTAGTGCTAACCACTGAGCCACCGTGATGACCATAAACTGGTGAAAGGCAACTGCAATAGTTTAGACACCATGACTAAACTTATACAGTGCTGCATTGGGAAGAAGCCAGTCTTATATGCAACGGAACGGAATCACCTGACTTATTTTATAGCTGAACAATGCTTTCACACATGCAATTTTGATGCCATTTTTGAGCCAAATCTAGAAGTGAATTCGAAAAAGAGGGAAGTAGAATCTGTCCTATATAGTTCTGCTTACATTGGATTAAATCCTGTACCAAAGCAGCACTTGTGAAAGCATTGGTAATGGATTGTCTGGAAAGAAAAGGGCAGATTTACTAATGAAAATGTCCCTGATATTTTTTGGTACAATTTGCACCAAAAAACTGGCATACTGTTAAGTGCAAAAGTTTTAGGCAGTTGTGGGAAAATTGCTGCAAAGTAAGAAGGCTTTCAAAAATAGAAGTTTAATAGTTTGTTATCAATTGTCAAAATGAAGAGAATGAACAAAAAAATCTAAATTACATCAATATTTCATGTGACCACCCTTTGGAGGAAGAGTCCTGGAAGTGATGATACGGCCCTCACAGAGCCCTGATCTCAACATCATCCAACATCTGTCTGGGATTACATGAAGAGACAGAAGGATTGGAGCAAGCCTACATCCTTCAGAAGATCTGTGCTTACTTCTCCAAGATGTTTGGAACAACCTGCCTGCCGAGTTCTTTCAAAAACTGTCTGCAAGTGTACCAAGAAGAATTGATGGAAGGGAAAGGACAAAGATCACACCAAATATTGATGGGATTTAGATTTCTCTTGTGTTCATTCACTTTGCATTTTGTTGTTTGACAAAAATAAACTATTAAAACTTCTATTTGCGAAAGCATTCTTACTTATTAAATGCCGAAAAACTTTTGCACATTACCGTACATGCCTCATTCCATGTTTCACTTTAATGGTTTTAGACCATTTATGTGCTTTATTTGACTAAGGGGCAGGGTTAGTGGAAAAAGAACAATGTTAAAGGGAGTCTGTCAGCAGAAAAATTGGTATCAAACTAATGACAGTGCCTTTCAGAGCTGCTTCTACACTTTCCAAAGATGTCTTTCTTATTCTGCATTGCAGCTTCATTTTTATGAAAATCAGCATTTAAATCAAATGCAAATTAGCTGAAAAGGGCTTTATGGGCATTTATTTTCCTGCTGGGGCTTCACTCTCTGCCCTACATAACCTCCTCTAATTGCCGCCCAGCTGTACCCCTAATGCTTGAGTGACATCTCCCAGTTTGTCACACTTTGTCTGAAGTTACGCTAGGTTCACACCCGCGCTTGGGTTTCTGTTCTTCAAGTCCGCTTAGGGACATGAAGAACGGAAACCTAACCCACTTAAAAAGCGGTTACCAGTGGAAACCAGCGGGCTCCATAGACTATAATGGAGTCCGCCGGATTTCCGCCCGAAAAATGCGGAGAGAAAACTCCCTCTCTGCATTTTTTAAGCAGGTTTGGGGATGGAAACCCCGAATGGAAAGTAGGCGCTAGTGTGAACCTAGCCTTAGTGGCAGTTAGAAGCCGCCCTACGAGGTACTAGCATTAGTTTGATAGCAATTTTCCTGCTGACAGACTCCCTTTAAGATGCAACACAGTGCACCAAGTGTCTAAGAGGGGGTACTTTAGATTAGATTGTATAACAATGTAACTGATTTATCATCCATAAATCTGGCGCAACTACTGTAATCTAAGTCTACAGACATTGGTGGGAATGTATTAACATATCTATGCCATAAAACTGGCATAGAAGTGGTACATCTTTGGCATACAGCTCTGATTGGGATGGTTTGGCAAAGATGTTCCACTTTGTTTTTGCATCCTGCTTGCCTCTTTTATAGAAAGTGGGAGGAACTAGGCAGAGATCAGGGTCGGCCGGGGCGGGGAAACCTTGGCCCATCAGATTTGCTATAACTTATGCCAAAAAACTGGGTTGAATTATAGCTGAAATCAACGCCAGCTTCCCTATAATCCTTAGGAGCCTCTTAATCCATCCCATTATTGCCTCCCAAATTAAGAATGGCAGAGGAAATGCCAGTCTTAATAAATTCCCCCCTCAATATTAGTAAATCTTGCCCCTATCTTAAAGAGTTCACATTTAATTCTGTATTTATTTGACATTCTAAAGACTTTTTCTATGTTCCTAAATGTTATACAACTGTAACACCCTTCTAACTAATACGCTATTATTTGTGCTATACTTTGACATAGCGTTGCTTTACTTTATGATATATATATATTTTTGTTTGGTATCCTTCAACAAAATGGAAAATTGAGGTTTGCTGAGGAAAAGGAGAAAAAAGTAGTAGCTGCTTAAGCGTAATGATTTCCAGGAGCTGGAGTTCAAAGCTCTCGAAGTAAAGCTACTTCTTGAATGAACTTTCTTGTGTTCTCTTAAGAAGCAGGTAGAGGGTGTACTACAAGAGTACAGTGTGTCAGATGAAATAAATTCAGTGCCGAAAGGGCAAGTCACAAAGCACCTTTGTTCTGCAGTATGGATTTTCACAAGGTAATAAAAGCGGCTACCTGAAAGCGCTGTAAAATCACATCTATCTTCTTCGTGAGATGGCCACACTGGCATGCACAGAGCGGTTTACTTGGAGATTTCTTTCATAGCTGACATTTTGAAGACCCTTTCCCTTTTATATAAGTAATGATACAAGTTCTGCTCTCAGATGGTGATTAATGAGCACTAAAAGCATGGATTACATAAGATGTCACATGTGAATGGATGTGCTCTGCAGGTACAATGTGTATGGATTCTTAAGTAGCATTTTCTATGCAATGACAAAAAAATAATTTTCCAGGAAAAATAAGTCCATTAGTTGTTGGGCAAGCAATTTAAAAGGGACCCCCATCCTCATCTGAACCTCCCCAGCCATATATAGGAGAGGTGGCTGCACATATACATGGCCCTCTTCACTAAAGTCTATGGGGCATGTGAAGACAGTTCCCCCAGTGGTTTGTTCATACTGAAGACCTATCGACACAACCAGACTACACATTAATCCGCTGGTCAGGCTGCCTCTGGGCACCAGAAGATCCATGCTCTGTCTAGTGGTGGTGCTGGGGTACTAAGCTCTGGTTCTGTTACTTGAATAGGGGCAGAGCTGCTTACGTCCCATCCAGCATGGTAACTTCTGATGCTCAGAGGCAGCTGGATCAGCTGATCAGTGGAGGGCCTTGGTGTCAGATCCCCCCACTGATCAGGTACTGATGACCTATCCTGTGGAGGGGTCACCAGTATGAGAACTGCTGTGGGAGCTGAAAATCTACTGGCTGACTGGAAAATCCCTTTGAAAGAAAAGGAAAGAGCCACACATACTGTATGCATGGTCTCCTCTCTACCCCTTCTCAGCTGGGTAGGATTGCCTTTAGGAGACCCCCTTTAAGATGAGAGTTGGAGTTCTCAGAGATGAGCAGTGTATACATTACCCATATAAATGGTGACTTACAAACTTTTTCCAACCACCCATCTTTGTAGAATTTTTGGCTCCTAACTTTTGCAGCACATTCCACTTTACTAGCAAAATAAACCATGCTGGTTATGCCCACAATACAATGGATAGAGGGTAAGAGAGAGAAAAAAAAACGGGCTTGAATAGAGTGCTGCTTATTTTGCAAAAAATGGAGATGTCAGAGCAGGTAAATCCAATTACTTTATTCCACTTAAAAAGTGATTCAGTGGGCCCGGGGCAGCCTCCCCCTCTGTAATCCCCCCCTAAATTTGCAACTGGTCTAGGCCATTAGTTTTTAGAAGCAGGATTACCCCTTTAAGGCTCAATTCGGATCACGTTTTTTACATCAATTTAGGACATGCATTTAACGTGTGCAAAAAATGGACTCAAATGGATGGCCATCCGTTTACATAAACTTTATTTTAAAAAAAAGATGATTTTATGTCCATTTTTTAAAAAAAAGATTCAAAAACACAGTATACCATACTTTTTTGTCCAATACAAAAAAAACTGAAAGAAACCGTTTGCATCTATTGAACGGATAGGACCTTTCTCTTTCTACGTTTTTGCACTTTCTAAATATAATTTATCAGTTTTTAACTGTTTTATTTTATCCGAACAAACAGATGGTGCAAGAATAAATTATTCTTCATTACACCACGAAGTATTACCCTGCACAGCTGGGAGGCCCATAGCTATCACATAAAAAGTATAAATTTTTGTTCTGCATTTCCTTTTACTGGAAAACAGGAAGTAGGCATGCACTTACTGATATGCGAGATTAACAGATGGGTCACTTGTTCCTAGAACTACCTCTGTGTAAAACCTCACTTGGGCAAAAGCATGTACAAACTGTATTTATCAATGTTGCAATATGTTGCAGAATGGCACACACTACATAATACACATGCTGCAATTTATGAAACTAGACATATTGTCTAGGCCTCGTGGCTGTTTTACATGTAGTACACCAGGAGTAGCTGAAAGAATCAGTACATTAAATGTTCACCTGCTATATAGGTACCTGCTATAAAGCTGTCACAGGGTAAGAATACAAATGGTACTACTGTGTAATAACTATGGCACACCTCACGTGCACCATTCTTCTAATGTACATCATGATACTTCTCTTAAGCATTTGGTACGACTTTTCCAGTATCTTTTAGGTGGCACTATCAAAAAATGATGGGGAGAATTCATTAAGACTGGCATTTCCTCCACCAGTCCTAATTCATTCTCCCACTGGTGCACCTGAATTAAGAGGCTCCAACCTTTTAATAACTTTGGTGCACCTTGCAAGGTCCCATGAGCCAAAAATGTAAATTTACGTCATGGACCAACGTAGGCTTTGGTATAACTCACGCCTGTAAATCTGTCAGGCCAAGGTGTCCTCAGGTCGTCCCGCCTTCATCTCTGCCCTGCTCTATTCACTTTTCTAAAAAGTGTTGAGCAGGTCGGAAAATTGAGAAGGTGGCAAATTTTTTGAAGCAAATGGCCATGCACCAAAAATGCGCCACTCTTGTGCCAGAAAACTGGATTGTCTATTTTAGTAAATCCCCCCCCCCCCTTTGTTTTTAGGAGAGGCTCTCTGTATAATACACTACTGTAAGTAATGATGCCTACTTACAGCAGTGTAGATATGATTATATGATGCTATAGTGACACATGGAAAGCCTAGAGCTCCAAAGTAAGGAGCTACAGGATCTCTCTGTATGTGTACAGTCATGGCCAAAAGTTTTGAGAATGACACAAATATTATATTTTCACATGATCTGCTGCCCTCTGGTTTTTATGTGTGTTTGTCAGATGTTTTTATCACATACAGAAATATAATTGCATTCATATTATGAGTAACAGAAGCTTATATTGACTGTTAGAATGAGTTAATGCAGCAAGTCAATATTTGCAGTGTTGACCCTTCTTCTTCAGGACCTCTGCAATTCTCCCTGGCATGCTCTCAATCAACTTCTGGACCAAATCCTGACTGATAGCAGTCCATTCTTGCAGAATCAATGCTTTAATTTTGTCTGAATTTGTTGGTTTTTGTTTGTCCACCCGTCTCTTGATGATTGACCACAAGTTCTCAATGGGATTAAGATCTGGGGAGTTTCCAGGCCATGGACCCAAAATCTCTATGTTTTGTTCCCTGAGCCATTTAGTTATCACCTTTGCTTTATGGCAAGGTGCTCCATCATGCTGGAAAAGGCATTGTTGAGTGCCAAACTGCTCTTGGACGGTTGGGAGAAGTTGCTCTTGGAGGACATTCTGGTACCATTCTTTATTCATGGCTGTGTTTTTAGGCAAGACTGTGAGAGAGCCGATTCCCTTGGCTGAGAAGCAACCCCACACATGAATGGTTTCAGGATGCTTTACAGTTGGCATGAGACAAGACTGGTGGTAGCGCTCACCTCTTCTTCTCCGAATAAGCTGTTTTCCAGATGTTCCAAACAATCGAAAAGGGGATTCATCAGAGAAAATGACTTTACCCCAGTCCTCAGCAGTCCACTCCCTGTACCTTTTGCAGAATATCAGTCTGTCCCTGATGTTTTTTCTGGAGAGAAGTGGCTTCTTTGCTGCCCTCCTTGAGACCAGGCCTTGCTCCAAGAGTCTCCGCCTCACAGTGCGTGCAGATGCACTCACACCTGCCTGCTGCCATTCCTCAGCAAGCTCTGCACTGCTGGTAGCCCGATCCCGCAGCTGAAACACTTTTAAGAGACGGTCCTGCCGCTTGCTTGTCTTTCTTGGGCGCCCTGGAGCCTTTTTGGCACCAATGGAACCTCTCTCCTTGAAGTTCTTGATGATGCGATAGATTGTTGACTGAGGTGCAATCTTTCTAGCTGCAATACTCTTCCCAGTTAGGCCATTTTTGTGCAGTGCAATGATGACTGCACGTGTTTCTTTAGAGATAACCATGGTTAACAGAAGAGAAAGAATGATGGCAAGCACCAGCCTCCTTTTAAAGTGTCCAGTGGTGTCATTCTTACTTAATCATGACAGATTGATCTCCAGCCCTGTCCTCATCAACACCCACACCTGTGTTAATGGAGCAATCACTGAAACGATGTTAGGTGGTCCTTTTAAGGCAGGGCTGCAATGATGTTGAAATGTGTTTTGGGGGATAAAGTTCATTTTCTAGGCAAATATTGACTTTGCAAGTAATTGCTGTTAAGCTGATCACTCTTTATAACATTCTGGAGTATATGCAAATTGCCATTAGAAAAACTGAAGCAGTAGACTTTGTAAAAATTAATATTTGTATCATTCTCAAAACTTTTGGCCATGACTGTATATGGCTATGTGCATTAGTGTTCCGAGTACTTGTTTGGGTACTTTAAAATACTTACGTTTTCTCTGCCAATCTTGAGCTTGTAATAGAAATAATACTAGGGCAGGATGACATTTTGTTGGCTCATCCTTTTATTAGTGATGTTCTTGGAGATGAATGGAAAATCCGTAAGTTCTGACAATTGACAAGTAAGCCGAGTACTAAGTGAATGACAAGTACTTATGTCCACTCCATAGATAAGATGTCACAAGATCAGTCACTCACTATTTGTCATCTTACACACAGTGTCTGCTTTCAGCAGATGGATGATATATGTCTCACTTTCACATCTATGACGAAACCTCAAGGGACTAGTATAGTACAGGGATCCTATTATAGATAAGTACAGACTGCAGGGACTGTACTATAGGAATTTGCCCTTCATGTTCTCATAAAGAGCTATTTTAGTAGCCAGTTTAAAAAAAATAAAAATTTAAGGAAGGAGTGTATTGGGATAATATGTGACTAGAGTAACAATCCCTTTGAGAGTACACAAAAGGGTGATCAGCCCAGGTCCCATCAGGTATTCCATTCTTCATCATAGAGTGGAGAGCTCAACCTACTGTGGTTCTTGTGAGGCAAACTTTTTGAACCGCACTGCCACTTTTAGGGAATTGTACTGGGAGCGTCAAAGAAAAAAATTGTCATGTGGATTCAATTCAAGCATGAAAGCTAGTTCTGACTAGAGATGAGCAAATCGATTTGGTATAAATCTAATTCATCATGAATTTTTATGAATATTTCAGATTTTGGGGAATACAAAACTAATGGGATTTGCCCTAAGTGAATTTCTCAGAATGGAGGAATTCTTTATCTTTGATCTATTTTCAGTACTGAGAGTTACCTAAACCAGCCAATAACAGTAGTAAGTTGAGTCTCAGCTCACACCTGACATTGGCTCAGATAAATCATGTGGTCTAAGTTACTCTTTTTCATTAAAAGTAGGTCACTGACCTACTTCCAGGGACTGAGAGTAACCTAATGTAAACCAGCCAATGACGACTGTAAACTGAGACTCTGTTCAGCTGGTTTAGATCATGTGGTTTGGGCTACTTTTGGTCATTGAAAGTAGCTTAATTTTCAAGAGTTACTATCAGACTTTTTTGCAAACATAACATAACAATCCTTTAACCCCTTAATGACCCGGCCATTTTTTGTTTTTGCATTTTCGTTTTTCCCTCCCCACATTCCAAGAGCCATAACTTTTTCATTTTTGAGTTCACAGAGTCACATGATGGCTTATTGTTTGCGAAACAAATTGTACTTTGTATTGTCACTATTCAATATGCTGTGCAATGTACTGGGAAGCTGGAAAAAAATTCAGAATGAGGTGCAATTGGAGAAAAACTGCATTTGCGCCAAATTCATATGGGTTTAATTTTTACACCATTCACTGTGTGGTAAAAATGACATGTTACCTGTATTCTGCGGGTCAGTACGAACACGGCGATACCAAATTTATATAGTATTTGTAATGTTTTGATACCTTTTAAAAAATTGAAAACTTTGCTAAATAGAAAAAAAAATTTTGCATCGCCATATTGTGTCACCTGTAACTTTTTCATATTTACATGTATGGAGCTGGGTAAGGTGTCTTTTTATGCGGGACAACATGACGTTTTTATTGATACCACTTGGGGAAAGATCTGATGGTTTGATCACTTTTTATTCAATATTTTTTATAGGAGACAAAGTGTTGAAAAAAACGCTATTTGGCCATTTTGATTTTTTTTTCCCCGCTACGCCGTTCACCGTATGGGATAAATATTTTAATATTTTAATAGTTCGGGCATTTTGGAGCGTGGGGATACCTAAAGTGTTTATGTTTACTTTTGTTTATTTACTTTTATATCTGATCTAGGGAAAGGGGGGGTGATTTTGAACTATTGTGTTTTTTTTAATTTTTTCATACTTTTAAAAACTTTTTTTTTTTATACCTTTACTTGTATGATCAGACTCCCTAGGGACCTTGAAACCTAGGGAGTCTGATCGATCATACTATTCACTGCGATACTACTGTATCGCAGTGAATAGCAAAATGCCTTCACTGCTATTAGACGATGCCTCTGGCATCGCGTAATAGCTGTAATGTAATGACAGGCCTGGGAGCCTTCAATAGGCTCCCAGCTGTCATGGCAACCAAGCGCCGCCCTCCGGAGGGCGGCGATGAGGTAAAAATGAGGTAAAAATGGCGGCGCCCTTGGCGGCTCCGCAATTTAGACGCCGTGGTCGCGTTTGACCGCGGCATCTAAAGGGTTAACAGCCGCGATCGGTGCAGGCACCGATCACTGCTGTTAGCTGCGGGTCCTGGCTGTATTATACAGCCGGCACCCGCAGTGTATGGAGAGAGCGCTCAGCAACTGAGCGCTCTCCATACATCATCATGCGACTCAGGACGTACTATTACGCCCTGGGTCGCTAAGGGGTTAAGAGTCCCACCACGGGGAAATTCGGTGTGTTACAGCAGCAAGGATATGCAATGCAAGATAAGAAATACAAATACACATACAATATATACAAAACGTTACAAGGTAGAAACCTCCCATTGGTAGTAGACAGACAAATAGAAAGGTACAGGTAAAGAAGTGTCGGGGATGGGGGGGATATACACAACAGAAAGAAATTTCAGTTCTCTGTATGGAATGATCTCCACTTAGGTCAGTGTTGGTTGTACAGCCTGACTGCAGTGGGGAGGAAAGACTTCCGATAGCGCTCCTTCTCACACTTAGTGTGAAGTCGTCGGTCACTGACAGTACTGCCCAGCGCTATCACAGTCTCATGCATGGGATGGGACTTATTCTCCCTCATGGAGCTCACCACGGACAGTATCCTGTCACCCACCACTTGCACAGGGTCCAGTGGGCTCCCAAGGACAGAGCTGGCCCTTCTAATCAGCTTGTCAAGTTTACTTCTATCCCTGGTCGATATACTGCTCCCCCAGCAGGCCACTCCGAAGAAGATGGCTGATGCCACTACCGAGTTGAAAAAAAGTCCTAAGAGTAGTATAATAGTAATAAGAGTAATATAATAGTAGTAAACAACGTGTACAAAAAAAAAAAGTTCAATAAATGCCTTTTTAAGGCAATTGGGGCACTTTAGTTTCGGGCTGGATTTATTCAGACTGAATCAAATCTGACTAATCTGATTTGAGTGAATTGGACCAGAAAGAAGTTTTGTGAAACTTACTAATCTCTAGTTCTGACCTTCACCAGCTATCTCTGTTTGCCGAATAGAAATAAGGGGGCCCTGGTTTTCCTGATAGATATGTATGCCATAACTACAATACCTAAGGTAGGAAAATCTGTTCAAACTGCTGCAGCATAAAACTTTTTATCTGTGAATGTGTCAGTCTTTTGTTGCATGTGAAAATACCCTAAAACCAGATTCACACTGTGCAGTTTGATAAATCTTGATCAGTGGAGTGAAATAAAAATTGAATATGCCTCATACTTCTGACACAGCATGAAGAATTTCTGCTACTGAAAATCTGTTCCATTGTGATAATCATTGGACTGTGGTTCATTGGGCCCACCCTCCGACTCCTTGGAAATGGACCACAGTACCCTCTAAATTTGTGTGTTCTCTGCTGGACCATTATTGCGTTTGAGCCTGGGCCCACCGGAGAATCTTCTGGTGGGTCAGTCCGACACTCATTGTAATGAACGTCTGACTGCCTTGTATGAATGCCAAATACAGGATTGGATACAAAAGGATAAGAAGTATCAATTTTTCCTTTATACTTTTCCTTCTTTTTTGGATCCACTCCAGGCTTTTGACAAAACAAAGCTCCCAGAAAGAGAAAAGTACTGGATTACATGTAGCTTTTGTTGCAAAAGCTTAACTTAACAATGACATTATACAGAATTTTTTTTTTTCTGTATTTTAAATTTTTGTACTTTTAGCTATAATTCAGCCTTTCGATCTTGCTCCAAGATATAGATTATGATTTTGTATTGGGTTCAGATTTTTGGAAGACAAGAAGTGAGCTGGAAGGAATTAATTGCATTAAGGGAGTAGAAAAGTTACTGAAGCAAAATGATTTAATGAGCTTTCAGAAAAAGAACAGAAAAGGTGTTTGGGATATTCTAAAATTTTGTACAAATGTCAACATTTTTGTTCTCTTATTCGGTCTCTCTGTCTCTCTATTTCTTTCTTTTTGTCAAGCTCATTACATTTTATGAAGTAAGTGGTCTAATGTGGGTGGGGGGGGCACTTACAACTAAGGGATGATTTATCTTATAATTTTGTTTCCATATTTTTTGTAGACTGGTTGAATTAGGACAATTTTTTTAAAGAGTTTTTTCCATGTCAATTTATGGCATGTTCTCAGGACAGATGTCGCCTGTGGGAATGGGTGTCATAGGACCACTTTTCCCAAACAGGGTAAGGTCCTAGAAGTGGAACCCTACCTTTCAGACAGATGGGAGGACAGGTAAAAGATCCTTAAAGTAAACTAAGGAGGACTGTTCAGATACAATATAGTGTTATTTTTTCATACACAAGCAACCCCAGTACCTGATAATCTGGCTCTTGCTTCCAGCAAAGAACTCTAACATAATGTGGAATTTCACAAGACCTGAAGCAGAAGAATGAGCAGAGAGAACCAATTAGGAAATTCCTCTCATTAACTTCTTAAGACCCTTACAATATACACTACAGTACACAGTCCTGGGTTTTTCATGGTTTTTCCAGTGATGGCTTATTGCTAGGATATTTCATCACTAGTCTGGGACCCCAAATACCCTTATAATGAAGAGGCCATGGCACTGTACCGCAGTTCTCTGCACAGTAAGTGTCTAGGAGTGTCATTGTGCAGGGAAAAAGCCGGAAGGGCTTTTGTCCATTTGTTCTTTGGATTGGCAAAAGTCCCAGAAACTGCACTTCTTTTAGTTATAATTTTACGGCATATCCTGGCAATATGCCATAACATTATATGAGGACCGAGGACCAATAATTTAACTTTCCTATTTTTTTCCTAGTTACATTCCAAAAACCATAACTTTTTTTAACTTTTCTATCAATGTAGCTGTATGAGGGCTTTGTGTGTGTGCGGGCCGGGATTGGGTATTTTCCAATGCCACCAATTTGGGGTACATATCATTTACTCGTTAACTTTATATTTATTTTTGTTTGTTCCGCTGCCCCCCTGCTGTGTACTATGTGGAAAAGTAAGTAAAGCTTATTCTATGAGCTGGTACAAATACAGATATACCTAATATTTACTTATACATTTTTTCTGTCTTAGAGGGCGTTCACACTACCGTTGGTGACCGTCACTAGTGTCCGTTGCTATTGTCCGTTACAAGATTTTAGCATCGGACACTAGCTGAACCGTCAGAAATCCGTTAAAATTTCCATTCATTTCAATGGGTTTTTATATTGTGTCCATTTACACCAAATCCGTCAGAAGTCCGTTTTTTTTCGCGGACAAAAAATCCTACATGCAGGCCATCAGTTACTGTCCGTTATTTTATGTCCGTTTTTTTCCTGTGCATACTCAGAAAGGAGAAACAAACACAAAAAAAAACGGACAGTGTTAAAAAAACGGACACTAACTGATGCTAATGTGTCCATTTTTTTAACTGAACCATTAATTGGATCAGTCAAAAAAATGGACACATTAACATAACGGACTCCAACGGTAGTGTGAACCCTGCTTTTGTACTTTTGGCCAAAAAATGTTTTGTGGTAGGAAAAAAAAAAATTTATTTGTTTTTGGCGGCATGCCAAGATCCCTAACAGTTTAATTTTTTTCCATCAATGACGTCATATGAGGGCTTGTGTTTTGTGGATAGGGCTTTAGATTTCATTGTTACTATTTTGGGATGCATGCAATTTATGGAATCGTTTTTTTTATAATTATGGGGAGAAGATTTTTTTTTTTTTTTGTGGGGGAATGGAGAAAGGGGCTTTTCTTTGATGCTGGCCTTTTACAGCAGGAACATGGCTGTCTACTTCAGCGGGACCCTTGCTGTTAAGCAGCCTTTGTGCCTTTGCAACCATCATGACATACCTGTACCCTTTGGTGCCTTTATATAAAAGCAACCCATAATACACAGGTATGTAGTAGTACTTGAAGGGATTAAAGGGGTTTTCTGGACTAAAAATATTTGTAATATTTGTATATTTTTGTAAATGTCGAGAGGTCCTGTGCAACTGAACTCAAATCTGCGCCATTCTGGGACTAGTACAAATTTCTGGTCTAACTCACGCAAGTTTTATGGCATGAATTATAGTAAATCTGATGGAGTACAGCTTCCCAGCCCCAGTCCGTCTAGATTCCTATCACTTAGTCTGGGCCACACATTGTAAAACCAGTTTAGGTTTTTTTAATGCAGTTTTGGACCCAAAATCTAGTAGCGGATCATAAAAGATGAGAAACTATAAAGGATATATAGTATTTCTTCCTGACCTTAAAGGAATTTTACTGTAGATACTGAGGTCAAGTTCACCCTTAGTGCTTTTTTGTGTTCTAGCTACACCAGTGCTTCAACTCCGTGGTCAGATGTTTTATGTTAGTGAACAGGATTTTCCAAAATCCTATTTATGTAGTATATTCCAGAATACATTATTTCCTTCCACCTTTTTAGTTTATTTGAAGTCCTGGCAAAAATGTATGAACGTATGTGTGTTTTTGTTTGTTTTTTTTTCTGCGTTTTTGCGAGATGGCTTCTCGCTGCACAACATGTAAAGTTTGACTTACTCTGACAAATCACATAATTATTGTCCAGAGTAAATTCACAGAAATATCTGGAAATATCAGAGATATTTTCTTATCATGTTACCATAAAATGGAGCATTATCAGTAAATATAAATGTTGCTTGCAGCATGGCTTTTCCTGAAAACTATTGTTAGGTGACAATAAGGTGTCCACCAGTAGAAAAGACCATGATGATGGAACTGCTTTCAATGGCTTTTGTTGTGAGTTATCACAGTGCATCAAGTTATCAGATTAAAGGTGAAGATGGCTATATCTGTATACAACTGAATGGCACCTGTGCAGTCCCTGCAACACTAAAGCCTACAGTAAATTCGACCAATGAAATATATACAAAGTAAAGTTCTGTCCATTTATATTACAATTGATATACATATTTGTGCTGAAATGCAGTTTTTTTTATTAACTCTATCATGGTTGTCATTGCTTCATTGGATTCTTCATAACTACATTTTATTATCAGAAGGTATTTTACCCTAATATTTGATTACTACTAATAATAAAACATATTGTATAGTTAGGTCCAGAAATATTTGGACATTGACATAAGTTTTGGCATTTTAGCCGTTTACTAAAACATATTCAAGATAGTTATATAATCAATATGGGCTTAAAGTACAGAATCTTGGCTTTAATTTGAGGGTATTCACATCCTAATTGGAGGAAGGGTGTGGGAATTACAGCTCTGTAATATGTAGCTGCCTCTTTTTCAAGGAACCACAAATAATTGGACAATTCTCTCAAAAGTTATTTAATGGGCTGCATGGGCTATTCCCATGTTAATCCATCATCAATTAAGCAGGTAAAAGGTCTGGAGTTGATTCCAGGTGTGGCATTTGCATTTGGAAACTGTTGCTGTGAACCCCCAACATGCAGTCAAAGAAGCTCTCAATGGAAGTGAAACAGACCATCATTGGGCTAAAAAATTGGAAATTCATCAGACAAATAACAAAAATGTTAGGAGTGGCAAAATCAACAGTTTGGTACATTCTGGTAAAAAAAGAGTGCACCTGTGAGCTCGAGAACTCAAAAAGGCCTGTACATTGACAGAAGACAACAGTGGTGGATGATGGCAGAATCCTTTCCATGGTGAAAAACGAAAGAAAAACACCTTCACAACATCCACCCAAGTGAAGAACTCTCTCCTTGAAGTAGGCGTATCAGTATCTAAGTCTACCATAAAACGAAGACTTCATGAGAGCAAATACAGAGGGTTC
This sequence comes from Leptodactylus fallax, assembly GCA_947044405.1. Lineage (NCBI taxonomy): Eukaryota > Metazoa > Chordata > Amphibia > Anura > Leptodactylidae > Leptodactylus > Leptodactylus fallax. The sequence goes on along the minus strand of CAMRHE010000005.1, from coordinate 4,742,724 downwards.
ACCACAAGGTGCAAACCATTAATCAGCTTCAATAATAGAAAGGCCAGATCAGACTTTGCCAAAAACATCTAAGGAAGCCAGCCCAGTTCTGGAACAGCATTCTTTGGACAGATAAAACTAAGCTCAACCTGCACCAGAATGATGGGAAGAAGAAAGTATGGAGGAGGCTTGGAATGGCTCATGATCCAAAGCACACCACATCCTCTGTAAAACGAGGTGGAGGCAGTGTGATGGCATGGGCATGCATGGCTTCCAATGGCACTGGGTCACTACTGTTTATTGTTGATGTGACAAGCAGCCTGATGAATTGTGAAGTATACAGGGATATACTTTCTGCTCAGATTCAATCAAATGAAGCATGGTTGATTGAACGTCGCTTCATAGTACAGATGGACAATGACCCAACACATACTGCAAGAGCAACTTGGAAGGCAAGGAAGTGGAATATTCTGCAATGGCCAATTCAATCGCCAGATCTCAACCCGATGCCTTTCACTCGCTTAAGACAAAACTTAAGGCAGAAAGACCCCCAAACAAGCAACAACTGAAGACTATTGCAGTATAGGCCTGGCAAAGCATCACGAAGGAGGAAATCCAGCGCTGGTGATGTCCACGGGTCACAGTCATGGCCGGCATTCTCTATAAAATAAAATAAAAATTAACATTTTATTTTATTTTAAATTATCCAATTACTTTTGAGCCCCTGAAATGAGGAGACTTGGTAAAAAAATGGTTGCTATTCCTAAACATTTCACAAGATATTTTTGTTCAACCCCTTGCATTAAAGTATAAAAGTAAACACTTCAATTACATCTCAGTTGTTTGATTTCAAATCCAATATGGTGGCATGGAGAGCCCAAATCATGAAGATTGTGTCAGTGTCCAAATATTTCTGGACCTAACTACTTATGATAGGGGGGGGGGGGGGGGGGGGGGGGGGGGGGGGGGGGCCCGCCCCCCCCCCCCCCCGCGCGGGGGCCCCGGCGGGGGGGCCCCCCCCCCCCCCCCCAAACAGGGCCAAAGATAGATAGATAGATAGATAGATAGATATAGATAGATAGAAATCCATTGCTATACTCAGGAGCTGAACAGGAAGCAACAAAGCAGGAAGTGTACAGGGAGAGTATTCGGCTTCATCAGAGGGTGTACTGGGCGGGGAATGATGATGCAGGCAGAGGACTCTGCGTGGAGGAAATCTGCTACGAGGTGCAGTGGGCGGATGCTGAGAGCGGCTGCCTGGAGAAGCACTGACAGTCCTACAACCAGGAAGTATTACACGAGCATGAAAGCATGGGTTATGCTAAGAATGTCCAAAACACAGCGAAAGGTACCCGAATATTTGTATACATTCATATTACAAGCATTTCCAGTAGTTTTTTACATTTTTTTTTCACTCCCAGAAAACCCCTTTTAACAAAGATGCCAGCAAAACTGACTTTAATTCCCAGAGACGTGAACCTGGGTGAGCCCTTTTGCAGGGTGATACCTGAGCAGCAGGTGATGGCAAAAAGGGGAGTATCTTTGTAATGGGTGTGGTTAAAGGAAAGGTGTCAAACCTCAGATAACACTTCCAAATAAATTGAGACCAGGACAAAAAAATCTCTTTTTCTCCCGTGTCTCCCTATACATTGCATTGCTAACTTTCAACTCTGCCTCCATCACACCTGGCTCTTCTAACTTCTGTGTAAAGCTTTCTGTAAATTTTCTTAACCCATAAACTCCACACACAATAGCACTGTACTCGTCCTCTATACACTCCCTATATGTTATATTAACTCCTCATTTGCTGTACTATATTCATTGCATTCTTCCTATACATTATGTTAAACTAATGAACAGTATGCAGGGGTTTCACTAACTTCTATATAACCTCCCTGCATCTCTTATGATTTATACTCGTCCCCACTTTTCCAGTCTCTTAGTTTTGGGTTGTACAGCTAACGTATTGCTTAAAGGGATCCTGTCACTAGGTTTGGGGCCCCTAAACAAGCAGCGCTTCCAGGTTTACGGTCCCAGACCTGTTGACCCCATTCCTATCTAAAATTTATGCAAGCAGGTGAACAGAGCAGCGGACAGGACTGGGGTCACTAGGTTTGGGATGCTGAACGGCAGCAGCATAAGGATGTGCTGCTGGCGATGGGATCCCTTAAAGGGATCATCGCTAAAGAGCCTCCTGCAGCACTGGTAGAAAATGACTGCAGTGTAAGCACTTGTGACTGCTGTACAGACACATACAGAGTGTTACAGGCCACCCCTCCTGTTATCTAAGTAAGAATCTGATGGAAGGCCATGAAGCCTGTAATTTACAGGGTGAGATAGAGGGATCAAAACTGGGCGAGTCCCAGGAAAACAAGGCGAGTTGACAAGGGTGAATTTTCTTTGAAACTACATTGGTGAGAAGCTGAAATGGAAACCAGTTGCTATGTGATTGGTTGCTATGGGCAACAAGGTCTTTCTTTTTGACCAAAGGTTAGTTCCCTACAAGTCCCACGTACTCTGTACCAGCAGTGAAAACTTCACAGAGTACAGTATTGCTATGTGTATATGTGGTGCTAGAGTCCTATAGGAACCATATTATATAAGTAGGACACCTGTTACAGCTGGCTAAGATGAGGGCAGCTTTGGCTGTTTAGCTGTTGTGGAACTACAAGTTGCAGCATTCCCCGTCAGCCTTGAAAAGGAACTCCACAACAGGGGGCAGTGCATATGTTGTATTACTGTCATCTTGCCGTGTTCTCGTGTCATGCTGAAGGACAGGGAAGCTGTGGGGAGCCATGGCAGCTCTTCCCGCCCTTTTTCACTGACAGAAACTACATAGAAAACATGAGTCACTGCAAGGCTTGTAGGAAATGTGAACATCACCACAAAATATCTAGTCTGCGAATGTCGTATTCTGTCACTCCCATAAACTATTTCTTAGCTGTAAATAGTTGGGAGACGTTGCAGCAGGAAGGTGTTTGTCACCCAACTTTCCCAGGCTCCTGAGCAGCAAATGTGCCAATATTTATTATACTTATATAGCGTCATTATATTCCGCAGCACTTTACAGACATTGACAGTCGCTGTCCCATATAGGGCTCACAATCTATATTCCCTATCAGAATGTCTTTGGAGTGTGGGAGGAAACCGGGGTACCCGGAGGAAACCCACACAGATGTATTTGGCAGGATTCGAACCCAGGACTCCAAGGCTGTAGTGGTAACCACTGAGCCACGGTGCTGCCCTATATTATTAGTGAAACTTGCAGACGGCTTAGTTTTTTTAAGGCTTGTCATTGGCGGAGCCTAGGCATCTTAATTTTCATACAGTGCATCAGACCTTTGATCTATGTTCACATACAGCAGGTTGATTGCAGATTTTCCATGCAGGATTTTGGACATGCAGCGGATTTTCAGATTTCATTATCTATTTGTTGCCGAACTTACCAATTGCTATGTCATGGATTAGATACATGACAACATTTTGCATATAGTAGATATGGATAGCGGATTTTAAGCCATAGTTGGGCATATTTGGTATCTGACTTGCCACCTGCCCTCAATCCTGTGCATTCGGTCCTGTAGGGTCCATTCATATGGGACCACATTTATGAATGTATTTGTGCTTTTACTCCAGAATGGTGTTCCTTGAAAAACAATGATTAACCATTTGTGCCAGGAATAAGAGCCATTTGCACTATATTTAAGGGCCGGTTCACATCTGAGTTCGGGTTGTCCGCTTGGGGACCCCCTGAATGGAAACCGGGTACGCATAAAAAGCAGTTTACCTGGGAAACCACACGGACCCCATAGACTATAATGGGGTCCGTGTGGTTTCCGCACAAAACATGCGGAGAGGAAAGTGCCACTTGCTTCGTGCGGAAACCACACAGACCCCATTGTAGTCTATGGGGTCCGTGTGGTTTCCCAGGTAAACCGCTTTTTATGCGTATAGGTTTCCATTCAGGGGGTCCCCAAGCAGACTCCCCGAACGGAAACCCGAATGCAGATGTGAACCGGCCCTTAGTTTGTAAAAGTAGGGTGTAAAGTGGGTGGAGCTTGATGCTTGGCCAGGATTTGGACACCTATATAAAATGCAACTTTTTGAAATTTTTTTTTTTTCCCAGTCTCTCTTTAGTAGGTAAAAGTTAAAGCATTTCCAGACATATTTAGTTTCATGCTCACAATCAAGTGTGAAGTCTAAGACTCTTCTGATTCTGATATTTTATTGGATCTGCTCTGTAAGTATCATAAAGGAACAGAGCATCGGAACTCACTCTGGCTGTCACTGTGGCTGTCACTGCGGCTGTCACGTGTCAGTTATTGCATGTAGCCTTAAGGAAGTGATAACTATTGTAATATGATATGGATACATTTCTCTTTGGTTTGTTTTCATTAGTAACAAAGGAGAAACAAACATTGAAATGCAATAATAAAACACAAGGTTCCACTTTCTCCATCCAGCTTTCTCTTCTCTCCATAGACATACTTTTATGGCAAAACCAGGAGTATATGAAGTTGCTTTGTGACCCACAAGTTATCGCATCATGATGCTTGCAAAAAAATAGATTGCAACCATTGTGTTACTACATCAACTTTTGTTAGCTGTAATAAAGGCAACACTACTGTATACTGTGATCTATTAACTTGTGCTGCAGCCAAAATCACCACATTGTCCTAGCCTTAACAGAGACCTAATGGTGCGGCCACTATAATAAACCTGTGCCCTTTGTGCCCCATTCTGGTTGCTGCTGCGATTGTACTGTAGTGAATGGCATTCTGAAAAACCTATTCATGCTCTCTGGCTGTATGAGGGAGTTTGCTCACTATGGGAAAGTGGGTATGGATAGTCTCTGTACACTAAATTGCTAAAATGCTACTTTTAAATAAAATCTCACGCCCAACTTTTGGATGACAAATGGGACCAAATCCTGTGCATGCCTTGGCAAATTTTACGTATGATAAGCCACTCCTCTCACCCTGCTCATGACCCCTTTTAACCCACTCAATTGTGTCCAGTCCATTTTTGCTTCTCCATGGTGAAATGCCCTCTTAGTGCCCCCATACAGTATCCTATACCTTGTGGGCGCCCACACAGTATAATGACCCCTTGTGGGCCTCCACAAAGTATAATGTGAGCCCCACAACTACAGCTCGCCATTCAGAAAAGATGTCCTGATACAACTACACATTCACAGATCTAACATTGATAACCTGACACAAGGCATCCCCACCGATCAGCTGGATATAAGCAGCCGTGGGTCCTGAAACTACACAGTGTACAGAGCTGTATACATGGTGTTGTGGCCATGCCAGGTTATTGCAGCATTGCTCCCATTCATCTGAAGTCTATAAAGGTAGTCCTATACTCTGTAAACCTCCCTATGAAGCTGAGGTTAGATTGCTGGTTATGTAGCCAATTCTAGTTAGTGGCGCTGGCATAGGTAAGGGCTAAATAAGTTGCTGCTCTGTTGGGAACCCTCTGATAGGTAAAGCTTTAGTCCACATGAAATATACCTGCAATGTAATGTAGAACACTGAATCACAGGCAGAAAATCTGTAGCATTCACAGTAGCAGGAAATTGGATGAGATCTCATCTACACACTGCTGTAAAATCTGCCGTACAATCCACATATACTGTAAATTGACCTGCGCTTTAACAATGTGCAATGCATTGGCTAAAATCTGTGGCACCCATGCATGCTACTACTAGAATCACACAGGGACGAGTTCAGATCCCCAGCGATCAGACATTTATCACTTACCTTATGGATAGGGGATAAATGGGGTTTATGGGAAAACACTTTGTTTGCCTGTGTATGACTCCATTGCTTGGCATATTTACAACTGAGTATAGCAAAAGTAAAGTCTACCAGTTCCATTTCATTATATGTATATGCGTGTAAAATTCTTTAAGTATGTTATGTGTAAATTACATTACCAATTGATTTGGTTGTCTGTCACCCCCATTATCTATTATGTACAGTAGAATTAATCTTTTGTGTCTCGCTCAGCAGGGGCTCGGAGGTGTAACACACTTTAAGCAGCCAAAGGCAAATCGAAGCAATGAACATTATTTTAGTAAGGTTCATCTCAAGGACAACCCTCACGTGGAGAAAAATGTGAGAAATATAAGTGAGAAGTTTGATGCTCTTTAAATCCTGGTCCAGTCTTCAGTCTCTGCCTGTGTCCAGGGATCCTTTGTCTCTAGGCATCTTGTCAATGGCAACCCAAAGAAGGCGCTTTGTAAAAGAATTCAACCCGTATATCACTTGTTATATCTGCAAAGGCTATCTGATCAAGCCAACCACAGTCACAGAGTGCCTGCACACATGTAAGTATTGAATTTTATCAGAGATTGTCCTTGTAGAACTGACCAGAACTGCAATGTTTTCACCCTGTGTCTGATAATATTCTTATCATGAGTGACTTGTAACACTATATCTTATCATTCAGGGTATGGTACACATTTACATGTTCACATTTGTACCTGCAAAAGACTGTGTGGAACAATCTATACAGATAGTAAAGGTCCGCTTACCTAGGTCTGTGGTCGGGTGAAGGTCTGAGCTGATCTTAAGCAATATGATACTTTCACTTTATTGACATTCCTAAAGCCTAACAAAGACCCCAGACTCCTTAACTCTTTAAACCACAGGTCAAACTCTTAATCTTATTCAAACCCCAAACCAGACCCCTAAAAAGAACCATACCCTTAAAGGGGATTGGTTGTGACCCCCCAAGATTTATCATACTAATGACACATCCACAGGATAAGTAATTGATATCTGATCTGTGGGGATCTCACACTGGGCCCCGTACCAATCAATTGATCCGACTGCCTCTGAGTGGCAGAAATAGAGACGGACAGAGATGGAAGTAGTTCTGTTCCTATTTGAGTAATAGGCGCTGAGATGCAGCCCCATCCACTATGTAGCGGTGGCACTGGGATACAGAAGCTCATTTCCCACTGTCTTTGATGCTTCCAGCACCCAGAGGCCGCAGGATCAGCTGATCGGGGCAGGGTATAGGTAACAGACTCGCACCAATCATGTATGAAAAATCCTGGGCAGGGGGAGCCGGAAAAAACATCTAAAATGAATTCAGACCTTGGACCAGACCTATTAAAATGAATCTAAACCTTTGATCATACAGCAAAAAAATAACACAGACACCAGATCAGATCCTTAAATTTATTTCAGACCGCACACCAGCCCTTGAAATAAATTCAGATCCTAGACCAGACAATCCTAGGTCCTCCTCACTTGCAGATGTTGTTGCATATAATATCCTGACACTGGCCAATGTTGAACTCTGTATGCCATGCCCCAGCTGTATTTTTTTCCACTTCTGTCAGTAGACATACTATCATAGATGCATTGAAAGATACACTGCCCTCCTCCATTCTATGATGGCGGGTCTGTTTGGTCTGGACAGTTGGTGTTCCCGGTCTAGATTTAGACAATCGCCTGCCACTGAAATAGGGAATACATAAAAAAGGTCAAGAATAGAATATCCCCTCTAGTCATGTCAGGTAGGGGTTTCTTTAGGCTAGGTTATATATTGCTGGATGTTTTTGGTGAGAATATTGAGGATTAGAAAATACATATTGACTGCACTACATGGTCTTAATATTGACTTTAGGATAGGGGTGGAGAAATAACAGCAGACATCTCTGGGAGTCAACTTTAAGTTAAGTAGAAAAATTCCCACACAAGTCAAAACCACCAAAAAATATTTCTAGGCACCTTGTCTACCTTGTTCACACAGGACAACTTGGTGGACATTTCCATCACACCAGTTGTCATCGAGGACTTTTATCTGCTAGACATTGCATGTAAAATGCTCTAAGCCATTTTACATATTGGAAATGTATATGTCACTACTAACAGTAGTATAGAAAAAGTCTGTGCCCACACTGGCGCCTCTGGTTAGTGTAATATTGGCACCTTGTAAGGTGGTAGATACAACCAGGGAGGTCTGGTAGGATATTCTCCTGTTCTTGGTGTGATAAGCTGCAGCTCACCCTGGGACCACTTGGCCGTGGGTCAGTGGTAGTAGTAGTAATATAAAGATAGATTTATACATTTATGTATTTTATATATTTATATGTATGTTTTCTGGCATTTGTCACTTAGTTGGCCTGATGAAGACACTGGTTTAGTGTCGAAACACATTGCCTGTTTCTTTTAGTGGAATAAAAGCTTTGGATCTAACATCTATGAGTGATCCTCCTTCACATTTCTTGAATGTGTTTACCAGATGTAGCAGCGCTCATGTAGCCCCCCTGTTTTTTTTCTCTTTTATATTACTACTACTAACAGTAGACATTTATTATATAATAGACATTTATTGTTACGATAGTTAGAAAATACGAGCAGAAGCATAACTTTGTAGACACACCGATGAAGCAATGTAGAAGTAATCCTCTTTTTATGGATATGCAAATCAGACTGCAAGTGTATTGGAGGCGGGGCAAGCTGCAACATGTGCCTACAGACAGCCATGACACAGACAGCCATAATGCAGTCAATAACACCTTCAAGGGGCATTGCATCGCTTCATTTTTAGCCACAAAGGTATGTTTCTGCTCCAACTTAAGTCCCCTACATAGCACCATTATTAGTTTGGGAAACATTTTGAACCTGACAGACTCCCTTTAAATATTACAGTCATAGCAAATATCTGATAGACATTAGGGGTCCAATACTAATCTGACCTGATCTTATTTCCCACCAGAGTTCCCAATAAGGTGTGAGTTTAGTATTTGCATTGTGGACACTTGCAACAAAGTCTTGTGCAGTCGCACTGGGCTACCCTGGGAGCAAGCGAAAGTGGTATTTGCTTGTGTCCCTAACTAACATTAATGTGCCTGTACACTTTAGATCTACTACAGACTCTCCATCCCGTCTTTCTATGCAAGGGCGGGGAAGGCAGAGTATTCACACTCCTCCTCATTTGGACAGTTTGGTACGGTGACATAACAGCATGCTTATCGTTCCTGTGTAATCTCGCCTCACTTTTTGTGTAACTGCTTTGCTGCCTCATGTGACGTCAGGTGGCACATCATATGACTTGGGTGATGCCTCTTTGCGCAAAGTGACTTGGTTAGCTCTCAATAGTCAATGCTGAGATGTTCAGAAGGAATCTCCTAACCTAAAATGTATAGTGTAAGTGCAGAAACCAGTTAGATCCTTTGCTCCTAACTAAATACAATGTATGATAATTTAGTTTTATTTTATACTATTTTTAACTTTTTTTTTTCTTTTTTTTTTCTCTAGTTTGCAAGAGTTGTATAGTCCAGCATTTTGAAGAAAGCAATGACTGCCCAAAATGTGGAATTCAAGTTCATGAAACGAACCCTTTAGAAATGCTAAGGTATGACACTAGTGAATTGATGTTATAAATCTAGCATGCAGTATATGCTGATGTTTTGTGTACCAGTACTTAAAGGGATATCCCCACCTTGTAAAGTAAGGATGAAGTGGCCGTAGTGCTGATGTAGTGCTGCATCCCATCTAAGTGTTCCCTACACAGCGCTACAGGTTGTGCCGCAGCTAGCCCCATTCACGTCACGTTACTCTACCACATCTGATGGCAGGGGTGCCACTTTGCAGGTACAAACAGCTAAGGTGACATAGCATTAAACTAGTCATGCAGCACCCTCTTAGGTTTAGTGGGGGTTCCAGAGGTCATAAAATGGTGGCATATCCTAAAGATGTGCCATCGCCTTACAGTATAAGGAAGCGCTTTAATTGTAGCTTTATATTAGTAATTGTTAACAGTCTTGAGTCCTTTGTAGTTTCTTTCTTCCTTTCTGTTATAATATAGGAAGTCTATATATAATATTTACTGGCTAAGAATATACATTGCATTCTCTAATTAGTTAACCATAAGGGCAGCGCCAAATGGGGCAGAACTGATGCAGCCACGATGCCACAGAAAACCGTGCTGACATGCCTCCGTTGTGCTTTATAAATGGATTTTTAATTGATCTTTCCAGAAAACAGCTGTTTTGCTTATAAACTTATTAAAATCCGCCACATGGTTTTGTGGGCGAAACAGCTGTTTTCCAGCAAAATCATGCGGCCACTTAACAATCAATTTAAAAAAAACGCAGCGATCACTTTACTGACTGCATGTGTTTGCCCCTGCTCCAAAAGTATTTCACTTTTTGCTACACAAAGCGGTATAAATATATAGTTAGGAGAGATTTAGTTTTGTTTAAGTGACTTCCCTTCACTGTCATATGGATGAAGGGAGCAGACACTACTCTAACCCGCATTTTGTGTTGACCCTTCTTCTTACCAGTAGTGTGGTTGCTGCAGCAAAAATATATTTCCCCCTGCTTTCATAATGGCAGAGAAGGATCTGTGTATTTGCAGAGTATAGCAGCTTTGTCCCATTCACGTGAAACTACTAGGAAAAGTATGGTGTTCTGCGTATGAACCATGTCGCAACCAATGTAAACACTGAAGAGGCAGTAGAGCTTGAATAAGCATAGAGGCAACTTCAAACAACTGATGGCAAAAGTGCCACAAGCCAATTTAATACCGATAGACAGACAATTTTAAGAGGCTGGATAACCCCTTTAAAGGGGTTTTCGGGGATTAAAATATCGATGGGATCGGTGGAGGTCTAACATTTGGCACCCCCCCATCAATCAGCTGTTCTCAGATGTAGAGAATACAGCAGGAGGCAGACAGCTACATTCTTTGTATAATGGCCAGACCAGGTTACGGCAGATAAACATGGTTAACCAGGTTACTGCACTTTCCATTTACTTGAATTGGACCTAAGCTGCAATGACTTTATCCACTACACAGAGAACAGAGCTGTCTGCTTCCTGCTCCATTCTCTGTGAGCCCCCACCAATCTGATATTGATAACTTTTCCTCAGGATAGGTCATCAATATTTTTAGCCTGGAAAACCACTTTTAAGTTGTCAGCTATGATAGAGCCACATGTACATATACAACTTTATGGTCTCTGGAGCCTTTGTTTACTTATGATTTCCCATGGAGACATATAGACGTTTTCTCCTGTTAGAATCTGTGTTAGGTTGTGGTGGAAATAAATATATATATTTTTTTTCATTTTTCATTTCTAGATTAGACAATACCCTTGAAGAAATCATATTTAAACTGGTGCCAGGTCTGCGGGAAGGTAGGTTTTCTTTCTCTGTATTTTGCCTCCTGTTAAATTACCATCACAAGCTATATTAGGATACTAATGCAAATACCTGCTGAAATGGATGCCCAACAGTGTGCACCACCACCAGTCTGCTGATTGAAGGAGCTGCAGCTCCCTGGCAAATGCTGCAGCCGCCTCTTGGACCTGTAACAACCTGTTCAGGGGTCACATGACCTTTTGTGGCTCAGTTCCATTTATGAGAATGAGGCTGTGATGCAGCAACAGGCACAGCAGCTATACAATGTACATCATTGAAGAGGCTGCAGCACTTACTTGAGCGCCATGACCCCTTCCTTCAGATGATCCAGATTAAAGGTGTTTTTCGACACTTACAGTAGATGTTGATTAACTATTATTAGAATAGGTCATCAATATCATATTGGTGGGGGTCAGACTCTACGCACCCCCATTGATCTGATATTGATGACCTATCCCAAGAATAGATCACCATCAATATCTAAGTCTTGGAAAACCTCTTTAATCTGTTGGACGACAGATCACTCACAGCATTTAGGCTTCATCTATAAATAGAAACGATGATGCTAGTATGAACAGAGCCCTAAATCGGTTATCCAGCTTCCAAATATTATCTTAAAATACATCCACAGCAGTGTTAAATACTCTCTGTTCCCTTGTATAGCCTTTTCTTGGCTCTATTTTACTTGAGACTCTCTGGTCACTGTTATTTACATGCAGTGACTCTGTGAAGAAACTACACAATATCGATGATTCCTCTCCCTGCTCTCAAATTCAAGTTTGTTCACAGATTCACTGCACGTAGATAACAGTGATACAAGGAGTCTCAAGTAAAATAAAGCCAAGAAAAGGAAACGGTGAGTATTTATCACTGCTGTGGATGTATTTGCAGATATTTTTTGGAAGCTGGATAACCCCTTTAATGGGATGATATAACCGGTTTACATTATTTTTTGTTTTTCATGTTATTGTCTCTAGGAGAGCAAAAGCGAGAATTAGAATTCTGGAAGAGGAAAAGGCCACAGGAGAATGGAGAAGGTATTTTATTTGTGCAATACTGTTTCTCATAAATGCCTTGTCTACTGATATATAAGGGGTTGGTCAAAGATTACAAACTTTTTGTATATGTAAAATAAAAAAAAATTATATATGGAAAAATATGTAATTTGTTTCCACTGTACCCTGCCTCTGTGTCTGTCCATAGTCATGTATGGTCACATAAGCACGCTATCTGATTGTTGCTGGAGCCATTGCACGACACAAGAAGGTTACTGCAGTGTCATATTTTGCAAACACCATTGCACAATGAGGTTATATGACACTATGTCACTATGGACACTGCATCACTGAGACTAGTATACTCCTGGGATTGATGGAGAGTGTATTTATATAGTTACCTATGTCTTATCGGTTTTATGTTGTTGTTTGTATTGTTGCTGGACCCATTTATACCATTCTAATTGTTAGGCTTGCAAATTGTATATGAACAGATTGCACAAGATATGATGTATACTGGCATAGTAAACTTCAATCCTCACCGCAGCACCCGCACTACCACAAAGTATGGGTGTGGTGATGTGAGAACTGAAGCTACACTACAGTTATTCAGTGTCCGTTGTTCTTATCCGTCTCAGGAGTTGAGCATCAGACGTTAAATTACAGATGCAGATAGAGCCCCCTCTGTTGGATGTCCGTCTACATTAACCCCAATGTGTAAAACATGAAGCATCTGTCATGTTGTTTACATTAGAGTCAATGGCAATGAACACAGACAGAGAGAGCTCCGTCTTTGTCTGTTACTCTGCTACCATTAATGTCCCTTGATGCCATCCTGACAGATGACAGCAACAGACTGTAATAACGGTAGTGTGAACATAGCCTTACTCTGGCCATACACCTATTATTTAGAATATTTAGTCTACTGAATTCACTTGCTACATAACCAATTTAATACAGGGGGGCTCATCCATCTCAGATCATTTGATGGAGCCCTTAACATGAACATACCTGCAAAAAAAAGAGTAAACTGCAGTTTCATATGGCTGTGCAGAGTGACATTATAAATGCTAATATGGTAGGAAAATGTAATTCTTCAGTATCACCCATGGTAGACAATAATGGCTTGTATTTACTAGGTCAGGAAATATCTACTTCCTGAAGCGAGCGCTGAACAAATCCTTTTCTTTTTCACTGTGCAGGATAATAATATATGTGCTCCAGGAAGCCAATGTTTCCTGGTGCATGACTTTCATTTTCTTTCTTCACTTTTAGCCATTATTTTTGTTGAAAATGCACTTCATACCTAAAGGAGAATATCTCTACTAAATGCGCGATCAAATATGGTACTTATTGGCGCAAATGTAATTGTGGAAACAAGTAGAGTTGATGAACAGATGGCGGACCACACAAAAGCTAAAATGAATGTCCGCCTTTGAACACCATTTTGCTTTTTTTAGCCTACACAGGTCCACAATTCTGTACTGATTAGTTGTAGACTCTATCTTTATTATGGCACATGGTCTGCCAAATCACATGTACAGAATGTATAAAAATCAGAGGCTGGCTGCCTGCAGCAACTAAGGGCTCACTTTTTATAAATTTAAAGGGGTGGTCTCACTATAGACATGAGGGTCCTGTCCCTCTCTTTATGAAACTAGAGATGGATGGACAGGTCTGTTGTACTCCATTCAGCTCCTTAGCGGAGACAGATGAGTAACAACGTTCTGGAATAGAACTGTCTGCTGCAAGATCCTAAAGCAGAATTTTTCTTTTAAGACTAGGTTTGTGCAGAGGATTTGGAGTTCCAACCTTACAAAGTATATTATGGAATAAATCAGCATCATTTCTATAGAGCTGTCATTTTTATTTGTGCATATGTTATCAGGCAGTGACTTTTTTCACAGGCACAAGGATAGAGGGTTTGTTGGAGAAAGATAAAAAGGCAATTTATTTCAGTGACTTTTAAGGAGTGAAAAAATATGTTACCCTGAACTAAAGTGACCTTCACAGTGTGGTTTTTCCCTTATTACCTCTTATTACTGTAGTAAATATTTTTTTAAATGTGCTGTTCAATGGGTCTTTGCAAGCATTGACACCCAGCATATGCATACTGTTGCCGATTGCCAGTAAATGGCATCCAGTCAGCAGAAGCCAGGGCTCCAATACCAAAGCACTAGGTAGCATTGTGGCACTAAGCTCTGTGCCACTATGCTTACATAGTAGAGTCCAGGATGAGTAGTTAAAGAGGACCTGCCACCAGGTCAGAAAAGCCTAAAGACAGATACCATCTGATAGACACTGTCACTCTGAGCATTTTGGTGTTCTGTTAATATGAATCTGATTCGCCTTTCCAAAGATATTTTAACAGTGGCAACACTGTGGTTTCTGTGGGATGGGTCTCTGTGCACTGTATATCATGCAATGTTACCGTCCACTTGGCTAGTATACCCTAATTTACATCTACATTAAAAGGGCTTATATCTTTGGAATATCTGAATGGATCTGGATAACTCAAATGCCAAAATGTTCAGGGTAACAGATGATGTACAGTATGTCATTGGGATTTTAAGGCCACTTTAGGGCACTTTAAAAGGAACTGACAAGAGAAAGTGAAGTAGGTGAGATTAGGCCACATGTGAAGATATAGGGGTCTGCTGCTGATGTTTAAACAGAAGTAGGCCCTATCTATCCCCCCTTTCCTTTCCCATGTGGCCTTGTACACGAGTCTGCCCTGAGTATGTTAGGAGGTGACTGACCCGAGGGAAGTACAACAAGCCGATGTTTCAGCTTATTTCCTGAGGACCATGGAGAGTTGGACAACCTCTTTTAGTACCACCAAAACTGCCTGTAATATGTGGAGAAACCTATCAGCAAGTATTGAGCACAGTGCCACTGGTTAATAGATATAGCTTGTATTATTTAGAATGAAAGTTTTTTTTTACAAATATTGTATCTGCCCACAATCTTTAATAGTCGAGTTTCTTGTCCGTGAACTGTAAGGGTGGGTTCACACTACTGTTATTTAATGTCCATTGCTCTCATGCTTCATAGGATGAGAGCAACGGACATTAAGTGACTGATGCTGTCAGAAGCCCTTCTGTATAGTGTCCATGTGCATTCACCCTCAAGTAAAAAAAAACATAACAGAAGTTTTCTTTATTCTTCATGTTTTTTATTCTTCTAATAGAAGAAAAAGTTTGGCATGGAGAGATCAGACTCAGTCTATGTCCGTTATTCTACTACCGTCAATGTCCATTGCTCTCATCCTATGACTGTTGAATATAGCATTCATGACATCACTGATTTTATATGAATATGGATATCCCTGTTGAGCGTAGTCATTTTTAGCACCAGTTTAATTCTAATGGCTGCAGTTACCTTTATAAGTACATCTACACTTGTCTTTTTTAAAACAGATGGGCTGCCAAATAAAAGATTTAAGGATGATGATGAGGAAAATGATGAAAACAAAGACTACCATAGAAGTGACCCACAGATTGCAATCTGTCTGGACTGTCTACGCAATAATGGCCAGTCTGGTGACAACATAGTGAAGGTAGGTCTTGTCTACGTGCACTGCTGGACTATGTGAGGTGTAACATAGTTAGAACATAGAAACATGTATGGCAGGTTATTATAGATTGTCAGGTAAATATACAGTACAGATAGGTTGTCTATTTTTGGAACACTGAGGTTGCTAAGAAAATTATTGTTACTGAGAATTTGTCAGGTCTCCTGATGTTTTTTTCCCCACAGTGGCTTCTCATAGTAACCTACAGTGATAAAGAGAGCAAGAAAAGGAGGCAGTACTATCTGTGCCAGCATTATTTGGTAGTGAAAATGCTGTTGTGGTCTCCCTATTAAGCTGATCCTCACAATACAGTAAAGCCTGTACACATAGACTGTGGTTACCTTGTTATCACAGTGGTTGTGCTGTGTATATGTGGGTGGATAGAAGTGTCTACAAAAACAACATATTGTTGGTATGAGACTGAGGAGTGTGCTGAGGATTATTATATTATATGATTATATATTTACTATCTAATGACTTGCTTTACTTTTTAATTGCAGGGATTGATGAAGAAATTCATCCGCTGCTCAACACGCATCACAGTTGGGACTATTAAAAAGTTTTTAAGCTTAAAATTGAAACTACCGAGTACATACGAGGTAAGAAGTTTGATACACTTACAAAGGTTTGGGGTATGGTGACATAAACCATAAAGGTGCAGCTCAAAGCCAGCACATTTCATCAGTATTCCATACATAGTTACATAGTGGATGAGGTTGGCTGAAGACACAAGTACGACCTTTAATCCTACAGTGTTGATCCAGAAGAAGGCAATAAAACCCATGAGGCTGATGCCAATTGCCGACTCCAAGTCCGGCAATCAGTAAAACAAAAAACCCTGGATCAACGTGTCTTTACCAAAATCTAAAACCTGTAACCCGTAATATTTCTCAGTCCCGTAACAGTCTCTTGAGGATCTTCAAGAAACTGAAATCTTGCATATGAGCCGCAATATTTCAAAGCTGCACAGGGTGACATCAAATAGCAGAGAGACAGTCAAGGATGATAAACAGGTAGGGAAGTGCGGGTCAGAGATTATCATCTGCATTTTGGATAAGACCCTCTCTCTTATAAGACTCCTCCTCATATTAATAAAGAGATGTATACAAATGTGTTTCATACCCCTACCTGGATCTGTAATTACATTCATGGTTAGAGATGTTCCTGACATTAAACCTTTTAATAAATTTTGCCTACATGAATAGTACAGTTTGTACATGAGGAATAACACTATTTCTGGCCATTATATGACTTATACTTGCATTTTTAGCATTTTTCCTTTCTGCCTATCTCTAATACTTAATTGTCCCTGAGGTATGTGGAGAGCAGCTGTTATGTTTCCCATAAATAGCACATTGAGAATAAAGGAGAAGCTTCTCCCAAATTCTGACTAAGGCCCGTTGCAGACGACCATGCTGTGTGTCAGTGTGCTATCTGTGTATTTCACGGAGAGCACACTGTCCCATTCTTTTCTATGGGCCCATGCACACGACTGTGATT
Source organism: Leptodactylus fallax (assembly GCA_947044405.1). Taxonomy (NCBI): domain Eukaryota; kingdom Metazoa; phylum Chordata; class Amphibia; order Anura; family Leptodactylidae; genus Leptodactylus; species Leptodactylus fallax. The sequence continues at coordinate 4,725,506 of CAMRHE010000005.1, read as the reverse complement.
TTCACGGTCCCATGTGTGGGCCGACAGTCCTATTCATTTAATGAAAGGAGCCGCAGAAGCCCGGCCCTTCCACGGGCAGCACACGGGGACATCCCCGATTGCACCCCGTGCTTTTAAATCACGGCAGGCCGGTTACAGCACGGTCGTCTGCAAGCGGCCTAACTCAGAACCACTATATAGAGCAGCACCCCTTCCTACTTCCCTCTCCTTAGCCTACTATGGTTACTTGTAACATGATACCTTTGAGTTGCAGTCCATCTTAGGAGACCAAGACAGATGCAGAATAGATTTCAGAGTGAATGTCAGTCTAGGATATATCACAAAATTTCTTATATTTGCCTTCACTACTGCTATATGTGAAGCTTCTTAAAAAGCTAGTGACCATTTAAAGGGGTTGTCCAGGATATGAGATTTCCAAGGCCATAAATTTGTAATAAGTGGTGAGCAGAGCTGCAGTGACAACGCCTGGCCTCGATACAGATATTAGAGCATTCTGCTTCTGGCCCTGTGTTGTGTATAGTACGGGAGCCGGAAGCTGATCAATGCAGGTCCTAAGGATAGGCCAGAAAATATGATATCCTGGGGATTGGGTATTCCACTGCAAAGCCTAAACTTGTTTTAGAAGTCCATAGTATCTCAAGTTACCAATGCACAGCATTAATGGTACAGTAGTTCCATTATCTTACTATCTTACTATCCCTTTGTTGTGACATGTGAGGTGGGTTTAAAGAAACATAGATATATTTTAAGACCGAGGATCAGTATGTGGAGAAGAGTACAGCTGTATGTAGAGGCGTTGCATGAGCCTATTTAGTAACCATGCTATATACTGACTGTAGTAAACATGTTTTTCAATATCTTTTAAGGAATTATTCTAGCAAAAAATGACATTTATGTGGAATCTAACAATTTACACCCACTACCCAAAACTTTCTTACCTACAGTCTGGCATTTCTAACATTTGGCAGGTCTGTCTACCCACTGTCTGTTTTTAGGCGATGTCTCAGGGGCATCAAGTTTCAGTACACAACACTGTTCTTGTCTCAGGAACAAAGACAGTTGGCAGACGTAGATGATCTCTTAGCTTCTTCCCACTCTTATTTTTACAGACAAACTATGCGGTGTGTATCAGTAATACTGGTAAAGGCCTTAAGTCGAGCTTTTTTTCAGTTCCCTATATTTGCTTCTGGGAAAGCTGGGAGACAATATAATCAGTACGATGGCTTCCACAGGTGTAAGTCAGCTTTCCCAGGCTCCTAAATGGCTAATCTGTCTAGTTTAGCTGTCTTCATTGCAGATCCTCAGATTTGATAAGATGCAGACTCTTCCCGTCAAAGCACAGGAACCTGACAAAATCCATTGTAAGTCTTTGGGGTATGTCAGACCCTGGTGTCTGTCCTACAATGGATCCTGAGTGCCATGACACAAGTGTGAACGTAGCATAAGCAGTGGTACATGCCTTCTGTCCATATTTCTAATTTGCAATTAAATAGGCACTGTCACTTTTTATAAGGCAATTATAAGTAACTTTGTAATATATTTTATAGGAGAAAAATGCATCATTCTGCTATTACCAGGCCCCATAGCAAACTTTTGACTGGGGCCCCCTGACATCACACGTTATAGTGCCCCCTATCTTGGCACCTACAAGGTATAGTGCCCCCTTTACTGGCCACCACACAATACAAAGCCCCCCCTTACTTACTCTCACCCAGAATATTGCCTCATTTTTGATCCCCAAACAGTTTGCTGCTTCCTTTAGTGTCCTCCACACTGTAAATGCCCCATGATTGGCCCCCATGCAGTAAGTGCCCCTGTACCCTTTGCAGGCCCTCATATAGTAAGTGTTCCTCCATAGTGACTTTAGGCCACTATGTATAGGGTTTACGACCTTAGGGGCCAAGGTAGTTTTTTTGTTTTTGTTTTAAATATAAATAAGCTGTTGCCTGCTGGATTATTCCAGCGAGTAATAGCCGATATTTACTTACTGATCCCTGAAGGGTAAGTAGAAGAAGCCGTGGGCAGAATTGGGACTTGGAAAGTAAATAACGGCTGTTACCTGCTTGATTAATTTAACAGGTAACGGCTTATTTAAAAAAAAAAATAGCACCAGGGGGTCGACTGGGCTCCCTAAGGTTGCAGGCCCATAGTGCAGTAGTTCTGCCACTGACTGCAGGTCATCTGACTCAGATAACTCCTCTCTATAGAATACTATGGAGGGAGGGACGAGTGAACAGGAAGTGCAGGACATAAAAGACCTGTTTATGTTGATAATAGAGCTAAATATCAACTTTCTACAACCAAACCACGTTACTCACATCCGTATGTGTCAGTACTTCTCTATATATGTCCCGCATTGTCCTGGGGCTATTTGAATGTGAAAGAGACTATTAAAGAACAGATTCTCCTCTACTAATTGTGTATATTGAATGACATATAGTCACCAACCGCTAGTTCAGAGAGGAATGCAAACTATAGATATGGCATAGAGAGGGGGAATTGCTAAAAACTGCAGAATATAACCCCTATAATGGCCAGAAATAGTAATAGTGTTACTCATGTACACACCCATGTCGTCATCTTATCAGGAAAAGTCACCTAAAACAGCAGGGGCCCCACATTATGCCACTTCTTACCCAGTGATTTATCTTGGTAAGAAGTGGCATACTATTCCTGCAGAAACTGTAATGATGCTGATATCTGCTGTCATTCTGCTTTTCCTAGAAGGATATCAGTTTTACCCAGTTACCATCACAGGAATTATTGCATTTTATTTCTTTATTCTAGGAGGAAATGGTATTAGGAATATTGTAGATTTGGTAATATTTAGAGACAAGGAATCCATGATAAGTGACAAATGTGTCATACACTACTAACAATAGCTTTTATTTTACAGCTGGATGTTCTATGCAATGGAGAAATTATGGGAAAGGACCATACAATGGAATTTATATATATGACAAGATGGCGACTAAGGGGTGAAAATGTAAATATGTTCTCATGTTAACATATTTGTGTTTTTATGTGTAGCTGCAAAAAGTTAGAATAAAATTTTGTGTGTAATGTATGTATATGTGTGTGTATATATATATACACATACATACGCCCTCCTGATTTATATATATTTATATATATATGTGTGTGTGTGTGTGTGTGTGTGTGTATATATATATATATATATATATATATATATATATATATATATGTATATGTATATATATACACATACATACGCCCTCCTGATTATATATATATATATATATATATATATATACACACATATATACACACACACACACACACACACACACACACACACACACACGGTTAAGCTTGTCATTTCAGTGGGCCCAAGCAAAATTATGTTTGGGGGCCCTCATAATCAAAAATTATAGGCCACGCCCCCTTTATACCACAACTGTCCACCCATTTGTAGGTCAAAAAATCCTCACACAGTATTTTGTCCCTCTTATTGGCCACCACAGAATATTATCTGCATAAAATATATTGTTCCCTTTTAAGACCCACACACAGTACATTGTATACTAAGATGGTGGGAAATAAGTTGTTTTTTTTCACTTGACCCTTCACCACAGTACATCACACAGTGGCACTCTTGCCCATGCACCTGTGTGTGGTATTGCAGTTCAGTATCCTTTGCTTGAATGGTGCTGGGGTGCATATCTTTCCAAGCATAAATGGCACAATGTTGGCTACTGCTGTTCAGTTAGGAATTTTCTGCGGATTTGGGAGCAGAAATCGCCCTCGAACCTGGAGCAGGTTCCTCCCGAATCCACCTCCCATTGAAAACAATAGCAGCAGGACGCAGAGAAAAGAAGCATCCTCCTCGATCTTGCCTCAGATTCCGCACGCGGACAGCTCGAGACGCCCTCCTGATTAAGCCCATTCATCCGGGCCTAATCAGGAGCGGGATGCCGCGACGGAATGCTGATGCACTGCATTGACATCCCGTCGCGGCTAGACCGCGGCGAAAATTCCGGTGGCGGAAAATGAAGAAAATTCCTGTTCATTTTCCGCCGTGTGAACACAGCCTTAGGGTTTTGGGGGGAGGACACATATTATAACTGCAATGTTCTTCCATGGAAAAATCACCCTTTACGTTACGTAATAAGTCATTTTCAGGAAAACCATTTTACAGTAGACCAGTTAACTTTTCTAACATGCCTGTTTTAGTAAATAACTGTATGAAATATCAGTTCTGGAGCATCTCTTCTTCATCTTTGTGTAGTGCCATTCCTCAATTATTCCTCATAGAAATACAAGAATAATTTGACTACTGGGTGTTGCCATTCTCCTTGTCAAATGGGTGGGCCCCCTATATGGCCTGACACTGCCAGCACTGACTGGACAATGTCAGACTGTATAGGGACACGTACCTCACTAGAAACACAGTGAAATTTACTTATAAATTTCTAGGAGGAATAACAAAAAAAAAAAAAAAAAAAAAAAAAGATGATCCATAATTGTTACTTCATGGGGAATAGAAATATGAACGAAACCAAACATGTTAGGAGAGATGATGGGTCTTATCTAAATGAGCAATGTAGGTGAAGACGGGCTATGGATGGACTGATCTGCTAGAGCCTAAATGAGTAACACTATATGTAATGGATGTAATGTAATGGATGGTCTCTTATGCAGATCATGTACAACCTTTGCTGGATTCTTGCATCCTACACAAGACATATTCTTATTGTATGTATAAAATATTGATCTCTCCTCCTGTGTACATATAAACCATTTTACAGCTCACTCATTTCTACCTGCAGTTGTGGATGTCCTGTTCTAATAAGCACATAATCTCCTTCACAGTTTCAATGTCAGGACAATTCGACTGCACTACATATGTCGCTCAGTGATATTGCTCCTGTTACAGAGACATCCTCAACCGTATGTATAAATATGATATTTTTTTTAATACCAATGCACATTGAATAGCCATTATGTGATGAAAGTGGGCCTAAGCACAAAAAATATATCCTATATATACTACTTATAGCAATTTTGTAATATTGTCCATATTTCCTACAGGGCCAAATCCGACTGTGCTGGCATATGTCCTTTGGTGCCATTGCCCCTCTAACTACAGACTATGGGTTATATTTTACAGTACCCCTAGTTGGTTTAAGAAGAACTCTTATAAAGACAACCCCTGACAATATGTCCTATTAGGGTTGAGGGGATTTCCCATTTGGGACTCCCCTCTATGACCCACAATGGAGAGCTATGCATTGTGATTTATTCATTTGAATGCCTGGCATATAATATTATAATGCTATACAAATACGGCTATCCTTTGTGATAAGTTCTGATTGCCATTTACTAAAGCCTTTTAATCCAGCATTCAAGTGAATGGGAGCTGAACTGCCATAACATGGTATGGAACAGTATTGATCTGACTCTATGTACTGTTCTCCAAACAGTGGGAGTGATGGGTGTTGGAGCCTCACTGATCCCATATTGATGGCTTATCCTAAGGATAGGCCATCAATATCCAGGCTTGGACAACCCCTTTAATTTTATAATTAAAATGACAAAAGGCTTAGAGACCTGTCACCAAGTCTGAAAATCCCAATGACATACATCATCTGATCGGCAGTGTCTCCCTGAGCATTTTGGTGTTTTGTTTATCCAAATCCATTCAGCTGTTCCAAAGATATAAGCCCCTTTATTGTTTATGCAAATTAGGGTATACTAGCCACCACCAGAGAAACCATGCTGTTACCGCCCACTTGGCTAGTATACCCTAATATGCATTAATACTAAAAGGGTATATATTTTTGGAAAAGCTGAATGGATTTAGATAAAAAACAGAAAAATGCTCAGGTTATATCATTGGGCTTAACAGACCTGGGAACAGGTTCTCTTTAACTAGTAATATCAGAGGCCCACACTTTTTCCTAGAAGGTGGAATTCCATGATGTACCTTTCCAGCTGGTGCCGTGGTGTCAGTAAGTAGGAGGTTGTGCATTCACTTCTGTGAGACTTGTGAGTACAGCTGTGTTTGGTATGTGCGGCCATCTCTCTATTCGCTGCAGTCACAGCACCAGTCAGGGTCAGGGGGTTATAATGACAATGCCCATTTAATATGAAGCGTCCCCCACAGTACTTGCTAGAGAAGCCCTTAGTAAGAAGGAAGCTTTAGAATAGTTTTGTGTGTTTTACCTATTTTTTTTCCTGTTTCCTTTTATTTAGTCTTATCCCATGGTATTGCAATATCGACCAAGAATTGACTTTGGTTAATTGGTCGGGAACACTGAGAAGAATCTGCACTATACGTTTACTCATCGACAGATTGCACAATGAATGGATGTGCCTATATACATGGACTAAAAGGACACTGTCTACTTTACAGCATGCAAAATATGGATGTGGTCTCTTTCCAACCTGTCAGTGGTGTTATTTGTAGCTATTGTCATGAAACCAAGTGCCAGTCTGTTGTGAAGCATCGGACTGACCTCTAGGTATGCTATTCACATGCTGCAAAACCTAGCTATGGTGGATGTAATAGTGTACACACATCTTGTGGATATCTGGTCAGAGCCAAAATTTTTGCATTACTGTTAATTCAACCCCTTGTGGTTTTATTGTTAGCAAGTCTTTGGTATAATACTCTTGGTTAGTAGTAATACAGTGAAATCTGTAATGGTTTCCCATGCATCATCGTGACTGACAATAACTAAAAACTACACGACTTAGAATATTGATTTATATATTGTCTTCTACACCAAAAGCATTCAAAGTGATATTCTCACTAGAAACCTGTTCACTAGATTGGTGATAAATGTTAGATCAGTAGGAATCCGACCACAGAGACCCCTGTGATTATTAGAATGGGGGATGTCTGTCACCTGACCTGTCTTGGTGAGGGGTTTTGTATGATAAAATTATTGTGGATTTGACCGTTCTACTCAGGGGGTTGCCCTCCATTCTCTTGACTAGGGGAGGTTCTTGTGGTCGGATTCCCAGTAATCTAACATTACCTACATGTGGATAGGTGATAGTTTTAACCATTTTATTTTGTTCTTTATATTTAGATCAGAATGCTTCCATTTCCACATATCGATCGTAACAATTTCGGATAGGTAGTCCAGTGATTGTTTCATTATTATGTATGCATTCATTTACTACATGGTTAGAACTGGTTTTATCTCATACAGGCCAGGTATTACAAAGACACATTCTCTTTCCAATTGGACCATCAATCACTTTACGCAAATGGTTCTATTAGTAAGGTGATCTAATATGGGATTGAAAGGCCAAACCGTTTTTTTTTTAACTTTTCGTGATTGATTTTTACATAATGCTAGGTGTCCACCATTCTCAATAGCTAATGGCTCTCCTTTGTTCGAGTCCACATGAGGACCCGAAAGACAGAGAGTCTGTCCGCTTTAAAAGCGGTTACCCACATATCCCATAGGCTATAATGGGGTCCACCGGGTTTGCGCCAGTTTTATACTGAAACTGGCAGAGAGAGAAGCCATCCTTGCAGGACTGTTCTCTCCGCCGATATTAGGCTCCAAACGTAGATGTGACCCTAACCTTAGTGAGTACTCCCATCAAAGGGATTTTCAAAGACTTTAAGACTAGGGCTACACTGAGACTTTGACTTCGACTCAAGCCATGTGACCAAAGATTTCTCTTGTGAATCCTTCACTAATGTAAGTGAATGAAATCTCATTGCAATCCTAAGGGTGCTGCAACTGCAATTCTAGTTGCAAACAAATAGAGCAATTCTCAATCTTATTGGGACCAGAGGTGACAGCTTTCTTTAGGTCACAATGTGACTCCATTCACTTAAATGAGTGAAGTAGTCACAGGGCGGCATAGCGATCATTGATCGCATAACAGGAGTTGCAGCCAAAGTTTCGGTATAGCCCTAGCCTAATATTTATGGGTCAGAATAGGCCATCAGTATTACTTTGGTGTGGTCCAACTCTCGTCCCTCCTACTGACCAGATGTTTTTAAAGGGGTTCTCCTAGATTGCAATATTGATTACCATTTTTCGGACTTATCCCAACACCCAAACACAAGCTTTTTTAAGAGACTACTTCATTTGGTTGAATACTAAGCACAGCACCATACATTGTGTAGGGGTTGTGTTTGGAATTGCAGCTCAGTCCCATTCATTTGAATAGCTCTGAACTGCAAACAGGCTATATGACAAATGAACATGTCACTGGCTTGTTAAGTGGAATCGGCGCTCGACCGAGCGAAACAGAGCTGCAGTACTAGGTAAAGCTGCTATGAAATGGGTGGTGCTGTGGTTGGCACATGGTGAAGAGGTCGCAGTGCTTACTCAAGCAGCACGGCTCCTTCAAACAGCTGATTGGCTAGAGTTCCGAGTGTTGACCCTAACTGATCTGATATTGATGATCCTAAAGATAAGTCATCAATATTATAGTCCTGGAAAACCCTCTTTAAGTTCATTGGATAGGAACAGTGTACTGTATGTATATTGTCACCACTACACTGAAAACAAGGACAGGGTCTCCTGAACGTTGAGTCCTAGCTACACAACATCTGCTGATTGGGATATATATTTCAGAGGTGTAACTTAAAGCACCTGGGCCCGATGCAAAATCTGTTATAGAGCCCCTACCTATCTCGTGCCATTTATAATAGAGGTATATTTTATGTAGCAGAGGGACCTTTGGGGCCCCCTCAGATTCTATGGCCTGATATTGACTGCTATCGCAGTACCCCCTATAGCTACGCCCCTGCTTCAGATAGTAACTGGACCGCATCTCCATCATTTGTGCTAGCACATTATAAAACATCCTCTGATATTTTTGTAGTCCAATTTACATGATGCCTTGCTAGCTACATTGACCACCCATCCACTCTAGGTGTCTAGATCTCCATATACCTCTTCTGTACTTCTTCCTTTGCCAAATGTTTAATTTGCATTAGTCTTCCATTATCTTTTTTTAAAATAATTTATTAAATGCAGATATAATGCAAAAAATCCATGAAAAGTCCATGTAAAAATGTTCTGGCCATAAGTGACAGTAATATGTGTGGTCTCTTAATTCCTTCCTATATTAATGATAATGTATTGTGTACTTTTATTTATACACATGGTCTGTACTGGTGCGTCTCATACAATCCGTAGGTAAGCATTTTAAAGAATAAGTTGGTAGCACTTATTAGTATTCTATAAAACTGTGTGCCTCATTGTAGAATTATATAATATAATATACAGTCTGGTTTATATATAAAATATACATAGAAATGTGTATATGCACTGTGAGCGTTTAGGAAAGATACTGTTATTATTCCCTGTGTGGTGAGCTGGGTATATTTTCTTACATATATTTCTTTGCAGAGGAATAGTAGTTGTTATAACTTGCTGACAAATATGCTATAATATGTGTAAAGATGCCTTTAAAAACGTAACCAAAATAACTGTAAGACTACAGAGGAGAATCTCTATTATAAAGGATAGTTTCATGACCAAATTCCTTGCACTACCACGTCTGAAGAAGGGACTTGATGTCAGGAAGTATATTTTTCTAAGTTATTTTCAGTTAAAATTGTATTTTGTACCTGTGAAAGAAGTGAGGTCGTCGCATAGTCTCTCATTTCCTTTCAGATTGAAATTTTGTAACGAAGCTCAAATTGAAATGGATTTTATAAGAAATGGCACATTTTGTAAATAGTCTTCAAGAGCTGAACATCTATCTAAACTGTTTACTCTAATATAAAACTGGATTGTTGGTATTACATCTGTGCGGCTTTGTGTTTTCTTTGCATTCTTGGAAATGAAATACTGTCACGAGCCCTTGTCTCTAAAGACTCCAATACACAGAGGAAAGTTGGCCAAACCCAACAATTTTGGTGGAACTGGCCAACTATGTAGTGTGACTGATTCTTTCCCAATAGATGATGATGGGGAGAAAAAGTGCTGGACATGTTACATTTCAATGCTTTATCCTTTTGATCTTCGTGGAGGTAAGCCATTGCCAGACGTGTACACTCTTCTCTACTGGGAACTCATATTCATTGTCTTATTAAGGCCTCCTGCACAAGACTCTGTGTAGTGTACGGTTCAGGAAAATGACACGGATGACACACAGATTGATATCTGTGTGTTATCCCTGGTTTTCACTGACCAATACATTGAAAATGAACTGACAGAGCCGCAAGTACGGACAGTTATAGGACCTGCTGCATATTTTGCGGCTCTTCAATTCAGCCCATGCCAAAGTGCATGGGCCCATTGCAAAGGAATGGGTTAGTAATTGTATCAGCAATTGCGGATAAAATGCACAGTTGTGTGCATGAGGCCTAAAGATGTTTTAGTCTTTTCTTTGAACATTCCTAGAGAGATTGTTTTAATAAGTTTTCCCATGAACATAACCATTTTTTTAACTCATTTTATTGAGAATTATACAGACACAATAAAAAAAGTGTCATAAAGCATAGTATATGTAATGAACAGTCAAATACAACAAACCCCTGGGAAGGGGAAAACACACACACATTACTGCACAACCACCAACCCCAGTCCACAATCAATTGATGGCATAATCATCACGAGGTAAGTCCGCAAAACAGGCACCATGAGACAGAAAAGGGTGTGCTGAGATCATAAGATGGGGGCACAACCCAACATCCCAAGAAATAAAAGCAAATGATCAACCAGGATTTCAATTAGAGTTATACATACATTTAGTACATTAGAGAGGATCATGGATACTTGTTGTCTATCAATTTCTCACGAGGTGAATAAGCTGAGGGACAATCAAAAGGAAGGAACTGTGTAGTGAGTTACAGGGGAATTGCACCATGGTCGCCATACCTTATGGAAATTTTGAGGACATACCCTTCCCGTGTGTACTATTTGGTTAAAAGGGAGAGTGGAATTTACAAGCTTCCTCCAGATAGATAATGATGGAGGCCGCTGAGCCATACAACAAATGCAGTGGCTTTCCTGGCATAAAACAGAGACTCTCATATAAAGAGCCTGACCTGGTTCAGCCAGGCCACCTCATCTAGCCTGCCAAATAAGCAGATTTCATGGGTAAGAGGAATGGGCATATTCAGGACCTCAGCCAGGAGATCCACGACCTCTTTCCAGAAACCCTGTATAAGTGGACACATCTAGATCATGTGCCAAAAGTCTGACTGTGGGCAGGGACACCTAAGACAACCCCGGGTGTGGTAGCTGTCCCATTTTATATAGATGGGAGGGAGTCAGGTAGCATTGATGTAAGATTGTAAGGGTTGATTCGAGAGTATCGTGAAACATTTTATCTGTGAGAGCAGGTATATTAGTACGCCATCTCGTCAAGGCAGGAGTATCTGGGAAGGACACTTTAACCTCGATCAAATGTGCATCATATGACCTCCTTATTGTGGCCGGTTATCTTCTCCTGCATTAACTGTACCTGCCTGATAACTCTGTCACAGTGGGGAAATCCTGGCTGGGTTTCTGACAAGTGCCAGACCATAGACAGTTCCTGCATTCTTGGTTGTATCTATTGACAACCTATTTAGACAAAAGACTGTCACCGCTGAGTATATTATAGGAAATCTTTCAAACTGCTATATTTTTAATGACTTATATTTGCAAAAATGTTTAATTGTCTACAGATTTAATGTTCCCATTAATCCTTCATCTGTTGTCAAATTTCATGCATGGCTAGAAAGCTGTAGACTGTCATTGCATGCTGGGAATTTTAGAATTGTGTAACCAGAAGTTGCAGAGCACGGTGTTTGGAATGTTTTGGGTATATAAAAAAAAAAAAAAAACCTCAGGTGCAACTATGGGCGCCTACAGCACAACTAAGAATGGGGCCCCAATCTATCATTATAATCAAAAGTGAGTTCAGAATATGAAAAGCTCATGATTACTTTGGTCTCCAGTGTGCATGGTGTCTTTTCCAAATGCACATGGATAATGCAGAAAGTAGTAATAGTACAGGGGTAATGCACAAAGCAGTAGCAATACAGGGGTAATGCATAATATAGTAACAGTACATGAGTAATACACAAAACAGTAGCAGTACAGAAGTAATACACAAAGCAGTAACAGTAAAGGGGTAATGCACAAAGCAGTAACAGTACAAGGGTAATGCACAAAGCAGTAACAGTACATGAGTAATACACAAAGCAGTAGCAGTACAGGGGTAATGCATAATATAGTAACAGTACATGAGTAATACACAAAGCAGTAGCAGTACAGGGGTAATGCATAATATAGTAACAGTACATAGTAATACACAAAGCAGTAACAGTACAGGGGTAATGCACAAAGCAGTAACAGTACAGGGGTAATGCACAAAGCAGTAACAGTACAGGGGTAATGCACAAAGCAGTAACAGTACAGGGGTAATGCACAAAGCAGTAACAGTACAGGGGTAATGCACAAAGCAGTAACAGTACAGGGGTAATGCACAAAGCAGTAACAGTACATGAGTAATACACAAAGCAGTAGCAGTACAGGGGTAATGCACAAAGCAGTAACAGTACAGGGGTAATGCACAAAGCAGTAACAGTACAGGGGTAATGCACAAAGCAGTAACAGTACAGGGGTAATGCACAAAGCAGTAACAGTACAGGGGTAATGCACAAAGCAGTAACAGTACAGGGGTAATGCACAAAGCAGTAACAGTACAGGGGTAATGCACAAAGCAGTAACTACAGGGGTAATGCACAAAGCAGTAACAGTACATGAGTAATACACAAAGCAGTAGCAGTACAGGGGTAATGCACAAAGCAGTAACAGTACAGGGGTAATGCACAAAGCAGTAACAGTACATGAGTAATACACAAAGCAGTAGCAGTACAGGGGTAATGCATAATATAGTAACAGTACATGAGTAATACACAAAGCAGTAACAGTACAGGGGTAATGCACAAAGCAGTAACAGTACAGGGGTAATGCACAAAGCAGTAACAGTACAGGGGTAATGCACAAAGCAGTAACAGTACAGGGGTAATGCACAAAGCAGTAACAGTACAGGGGTAATGCACAAAGCAGTAACAGTACAGGGGTAATGCACAAAGCAGTAACAGTACAGGGGTAATGCACAAAGCAGTAACAGTACAGGGGTAATGCACAAAGCAGTAACAGTACAGGGGTAATGCACAAAGCAGTAACAGTACAGGGGTAATGCACAAAGCAGTAACAGTCAGGGTAATACACAAAGCAGTAGCAGCCAGGGGTAGTGCATAATATAGTAACAGTACAGGGGTAATGCACAAAGCAGTAACAGTACAGGGGTAATGCACAAAGCAGTAACAGTACAAGGGTAATGCACAAAGCAGTAACAGTACAGGGGTAATGCACAAAGCAGTAACAGTACAGGGGTAATGTACAAAGCAGTAACAGTACATGAGTAATACACAAAGCAGTAGCAGTACAGGGGTAATGCATAATATAGTAACAGTACAGGGGTAATGCACAAAGCAGTAACAGTACAGGCGTAATGCACAAAGCAGTAACAGTACAAGGGTAATGCACAAAGGGATATGAAAATAAAACAGTTTAAAAAAAAAAAAATAGTTAAATCAAGTTACAATGGTATGGCACAGGACAGACATAATGTACGCAGTGATGTCGCAGAACAGCGATAATGAGCAGAGTGATATTTCAGTACAGATGTAATGCACAAAAGTGACATCACAGTACACAGATAAAGCATATAGTGCTATAGTAAAGGTATAATGCTCATATAACATAAGTTAGTTGTTTTTTGTTTGTTTCTTTTACCTGTAGATGATTACACACATACCCACTCCTGTCCCTGCAGTCCCACTTCTCTGGTCCCCACCAGTCTGTTGATCTCCTGTGCTCTATATGTGAATGCTGTAACCAACTACTGGGATTAATATTAGATGATATATTATATTATGTTTTATCGCCTCGCCTGTATTAGGAACAGCATACTTAATAATTTGGCCAAAATGCTTGGAGTATCATTTAATACACTTCAGTAAGTGAATGCTGAAGGTAAGTCCTACATTGCAGTATGTTTATGAAGAGTTACACATGTTGTGTAGTTGGTCTGGACACTGGTGACCTAGTTTCACAAAAATAGATTCAATCTAGAACAGTTCATCATGTGGAGGTCTAAACATACACGTAATATGGACTATAATATTTCAATTTTTATCCTCACTATGGCATTCATCGTATGGGATAAATATTTTTGTATTTTAATAGTTTGGGCATTTTTGAGTGCGGGGGAAACCTAAAGTGTTTGTTTATTTTTGTTTATTTTTATATGTGATCTAGGGAAAGGGGGGTGATTTGAATTTTTATATTTTTTGTGTTTTTTATACTTTTTACTTTTTATTTTCAGACCCACTAGGGACCTTGACCCCTAGGGGGTCTGATTGCCCATGCAGTATCCACTGACTCCTATTACACGCTGCCTATTGTGACTATTAGCAGTGGGTGCTGGTTACAGTCCCCCATGCCTAATGATGCACATGTACATGATTTTGTGGGATGGGTTAAAGTTTTTTTTTAGTTTACTTTTCTATCATCCAACTCTGCCTAGGGGGTTGAAACTGTGATAATTAGACACTTATACCATAAACTGCAATACTAAGGTATTGCAGTCTATCATAAAATGGCATTACTATTGAGCTCTGCCACATTCAGAGCTCCATAGCAATATACCTCAGCTCCTGAGAGGTGATGTTGCATCCAATGATTGACATGACTACATTGTTCTAAACACAGCACCAGCATAGGGGTAGAGGAGTGCCAGTGGGGCACCAGAGCACAACATAAAGTAAACCTACTGTAAAGATCTGCACAATCCTTATGTTGCTTCACCTTTCTCAACTTTTTAATAATCTGAAGCTGTTCTTGAAACTCACCTACACCATACTGAACCACATGTTTACCACAAGAACATTTTAGCAAACAGTTTTACAAACTCTTCTTCCTACAGGTTATGTATCACAGGCGTAATAACTGAGACAATTTGTTAGTTTGTGTATAAAGTGACTTATAAATATAACGTATTCATATACCGTGCCCACTGTTTGTTTTTGTTGTCTCTTAATTTATTTTGCTCTGAGTTTTTTTCCTAGATCCTTCCAACATCTCATACACATGCACGCTCTCCTCCCCAGTACTAAGGACAGTGCACACTGTCAGCAAGGCGGTAAGCATTTTTCTGTGACAAGAGGCTAACCATTTCAGCTCCCTGTCATCTCATGTCTATTTAATGGCAAAGTGCTATGCACCATAATCTACCATTAAAGTTAGGACTATAGATATACATCCTCACTATAGTTATACATCCTAGCTGTACGATGCAGGAAGATGTGAATAGGCTTAGGATGTATACCTGCAGATTGGCATCAAGAAGGAGATAAAGGAGTTGTCGGACAGATTTTAGAATATATATATATATATATATATATATATATATATATATATATATATATATATATATTTAATTTTTTTATATCTTATACAATATACATTTTTATTAGGTTTAGAATGTTGTATAAAGGTAAAAGTTATACTCTCCTCACCGCCACCACCACTCTCGACAGAGGATATGACCACTCAATCACTGGCTAAGCTGGATCACCATTGCGGTCAGTGATTAGCTGAGCGATCATTTCCTGTGTGACCAGGAAGTAGTGACCAGTGGTAAACCTGGGAAGCATTAAAGAGATTGGTGAAGTGAGCATGACTTTTAATATTCTTCAGCATTCTGAGCTTGACATTCCCTTTAATGCATACTTGTCAACTCTCCCAGAATGTCCAGGAGGCTCCCAGTATCCTGGCAGTATGGGCTCGGCAGTATGTTCTTGTCACCGCAGGACTCTCTCTTCTTTTACAGGTGATGTTGGTAATTTGTGCCAGTCACTTCCCAAAAAAGGGCACTCCAAAGGGGATGTGGCCACAGAGATAGGAACATGGTATTGCCTGAAAATTTCCACAGCAAACCCCATTTTCCTATCCCTCTTATACCCAATGTTGGCAAGTATGTTTTAAAGTCTATTAAAAAACAACTTTTAAGGGCTCACGCACACGGCCTTATTACAGCAGTAGTAGAAAGCTAGACTGTACCATAGTGTGACTCCGATTTCATAAGGTTTTCTTTTCTGTTGGATTCATCTTCCATAAGACTAGGACTACACAGAGCCTAGGGCTGTGACTCTTGTTGCGTGACCAAAGACTAATGTGAATGGAGTCGCATTGCAACCCCTAGTGTCACAAAAAATCAATGATGCTCACGGTACACTAGGGGTTGTAATGTGAGTCCATTCACCAATGTGTGAAGGAGTCACATGGCAATCTGGCGATCTTTGGTCACGCATAGGGAGTTGTGGCCAAAGTTAACACGTAGCCTTAGCCTAATACAGTGCCATACAGAAACAGCATAAGGTGGCACACAAACTGGCTATCTCTCATGCTGTGCCTCAAATCCTATTATACGGACTGTATGGATGGACTATTAATAGAAAACATATGAGTGTTGTATTTTAGTATAGGTTTTGCAGCTCAAGGTACTCAATGAATGCGTTTTTGTGGAAATATTACAGCGTATCAGCTGAGGCGTGAAGAAGTAAAAGACTGAATTCTATAAATATAGAGTTAAACAGCATGTGTAAAAACTTGTTCATTTCCCTCCATCATTTTATTAACTGTTTTCTCTTTTTCTTTTTATTGTACTCTGCATGCCCAATGTTTTAACTGCAAATTACAGACTTGAAATATATATATATACTGTATATACATATATTCTTGTTTTCCAAAGTCCTCATGGTGAAAATTATTACCGACAATTTAATTACAAATTCAGCAAGAAAGGTAAGACCATTAACCCGCAATTTCTTTTTTAAAGCATGGATTTCTTTGTGAAGAAATTGAATTTTACGTTTCTCAATGCCGGGCAGGCGCTTTAATAACATGTTATGTAACAGCTTTTATATGGGTAATAGAATTTTTCCTAACATTTTCCCTAAAATGAGAAGTGATTTATGGGTCCAGTTTCCATTAAACAAACTAAAATCTTCTGGCAGTCTGTAATTTGAGCACCTCCTTTTAATGGCAGAAATCCAACAACTTCATTTGGAAGGTATGTTGCTGCATTTATAATTCATAAAACTCTTGGCTTTATTCCCATAAAGCAGCGTAGGGAAGGAAAATGTTCTCATGCAGTCTGAAAACATTGCACACTCTATTTGCTAAGCTACTAACTTTTTTTTACAACCAAAATATATATAATAAATCATAACCGAAGATTAAAAAAAGGATATAATGTACTGTGCAAAAGTTTTAGGCAGCGGCGGAGAAAATGCTGCAAAGTAAGAATGCTTTCAGAGATGGAAATGTTAATAGTTGAGTGACAAAAATGAACAAAATGAAGTGAATGAATAAAAGAGAAATCTAGATCTCATCAATATTTGGAGGAGGAGTCTTGGAAGGGATGATATGGCCCCCATAGAGCCCTGATCTCAACATCATCCAGTCTGTCTGGGATTACATGAAGAGACAGAAGGATTGGAGCAAGCCTACATCCACAGAAGATCTGTGCTTAGCTCTCCAAGATGCCTAGAACAACCTCCCTGCTGAGTTCCTTCAAAAACTGTCTGCAAGTGTACTTAGAAGAAGTGATAGAAGGCAAGGGACGGTCACACCAAATATTGATGAGATTTAGATTTCTCTTTATTCACTTCATTTAAACTATTAACACTTCTATTTTATGAATATATTCTTATCTTGCAGCACTTTTTCCAAAACTAACAAGGAACTAAAACTTAATTTCTATAGCTTATTCAGTCTCCAAGGAGTCTTGGGAGCACAGGCTCCATGTACAACTTCTGAGTTAAGCCCCTAAATCTTGTTTGTGCTTCATCGATGTACTGCAACTACCCTAGCACCACTTCAAGTGCGATGTCTCTGCATCCATAATCATAACTAACAACCACCACCAACATGGCGACTTGCTGTGCAGTCCTTGCTTTCCCATGCATTGCCTGTGCTGTAAATCTATTACCATATATAAATGTCCTTCCTATGCTGGCTACCATGAGTAGTGATTCTCTGCAGTGAAGAATGGGCACAACCATGCCTAGGCCAACAGATATGGCAGTGTACCTATCATGCTAAAACTCACAGGTTATGAGGATTTGTCATTCTCCACCTTGATGTAAATTTGGCATACGACAATACTCCTTATTGGACAGGTGGGATCTTAACATTTGTGTTATGGCATATGCTACAGACAGCCATGATGAAGACAGAGGCTGAAAATGTAAATCACGGGTAAAGTAGAGACACGGCACCGATTGCAGAGGAGACCTGAATCGTTTTCAACTGTCTGTAAGCAAATTAATGGATTTACATATCCATAAAAAGATGATTTTTCATGGTGACCCCCAGTGTCTCAGTCTGGTTCCAACCCCATGTTTGGAACCAGTCCCTAATCCCAGGGTCATTCTGCCTCCTCTCCTGAGCCCACAGTAATTACCGCTGCTATATGGGCTAGTCCCAAGTACCCGGGGGTCAAAACCAGGCAGGAGCGCCCGCGTCCATCATGAAGAATCTGACAGATGAATTAAGGTAAACTTAACTCCCCCGGCAAGCCCTTTAAGATTATTCATTTCTTCTTGCAAACAAATACATAATGCAACATAGCTGGATCTGTTACATCATATACCATACCAGAAAGGGTATTGTTCTATAGTTTCATTCCTCACCAGCAGGAATGGATTTAATCCACAATCTTATCTGGAAACGTTGCAATCAGGAACATTGTTCTTATCTGCAAATAAGCACTGAACGCTTATCATTAAACACTGAATCACCTGCTATTCACAATTTCTCATACACTTTCCTGTTCAGATTTATGCTTTAAAGCGGCAAATCTCCTAATCCCTTTTAAGATCAGGCTCCATTCGGGTGTCCACAGAATTGCCCCAACTCGTGCAAAACCACAACATTGGCCAGTTAGGCTATGTTCACACAATGATGTCAGTTTTTCAGCCATGAAAAAATTGATAAATCAGTTTTTTACAGTTGTTTTGCATCCGTATCTTGTCCGGTTATCCATTTTCCATCCGTTTGTAATGCACAATTTAAAAAAAAAAAAAAAAAAAAAAAAAGATTTTTTTTTCTCTGGACCTAACTTACCGATTAGTTTTTCATGGACATAATTCAGATGTCATGTCGGTCTGTTTTTACGTCTTTTAAAATGGACCCATTGATTTCTATTATTCTATTCTACAGACGACAAATATAGTACATATCCGTTTTTTAAACTGGAAATTTATGTCCAGTAAAATAGCGGACATGTAAATAGACTTATTCGCTCATTGTTTTTAAAACTGCCGTCACACGTGGTATGAATAAGGCCTTACTCTGATGTTGTAGCTAATTTTTTTTTTTTCACTTGTATAGTGGGCTTGGGTAAAGTGTCACCCAATGGGGCAAATTTATTAAGACTAGCGTATCGTACCCTGTGCACTAGGCAAAAACCTGATTTTTTTTTTTTTTCTACCTTACAAAAAATTTTTGTGAACCTACACTCTGCTGTTGGCCAGCTGTGAATGACCATTCATGACATCTACATGTCAGCTGACCATTCGTCATCCAAATTGGCCATTTTAGCCAATGATAATCAAATGCGTATGCCCGGTGTAAGAGGCAAAATTGACTCAATGTCTGCAATCTTCTCTATTACAGTCCATCATCAATTCTAGAGGACCTCCTTATATTTCAGCATAGACTTTATAGGGAAGTATTTTATCATCTCTAAAGTGAGTGCTGAGACCATGCGGAACAGAGGAGTAAATGGTCACTGTTCTGTACAAATATTTGGCATGGTCTTAGAACTGTTATTCTTGTCTGTGTAGCAAGCAGGGTGTGTTGTCTGTCCCAAATGAATTGCGGCTTAATTTTTATTATGTTTAGGCCCTTGCTTTTCCCTCCCCTGACGGCCTCACTTGTCACATTCTCTTCTCCCGTGCTGTTTGTCATACCAATGATCCTCATCTACTCATCACTGGTTATTTTTAGCTGTGTGCTCCAGTCTAAATAAAAACCGTACATGGGAATTAAAGCCCCACCTCAGTCTTGAGCGAGTCCACATGTACAGTATTAGCTGTGAATACAAGCCCAGGAGATAGAGTAGCAATGACACAATAGGCGAAACCCTTAAATGGATCCTTATAGATGAACCTTATACATGAAGTTATATAAATTGTCTTTAGTGGGACCTTCTCTGTGTAAGGTCTGCACATTTACACCATGTAATAACCTTGACATTCAACAACAATTATATTTGTATCTCGAGCGGCTGCTGGAGACATTGCTGAAATGCAAGGCATTATTTAGTCACCATGCACTTACATTAAAGGTCATACTAATGAAGAAGCTTGGCATATCCTCAAAATTCACTATAGGATCTGATTTAGAATAAGACTTAACAAAGTGCTAAGGATGATGGATTCTTGAGGCATTACGAGCCCGCTGAGGTCATTTTGGAAGCTTCGTATAACAGGTGCACTGGTTTGTATTAAAGGAAGGCTTGTAGAAGTCAATTGCAGAAATGCTGAATCTGGAGGAAATGACATCCTCCTTTGTGGATTTTCTTGAAAACATAATACAGAAAGTACTGTAGATTGTATGATTGTCAGTGTTTCGGTCTCATGGGGTGGTTCCTGTAGACTGGTCTGGGTCAGTGCAGAGTCTGTGATCTGCAGGGTACATCAGTAAATCTAATTAAAGAGGTTGTCCAAGAGTTGATATTGATGGGAAATTTTTAGTATAGGTCATCAATATCTGATCCATGGGCGTCCAGCAGATCTCACCCCCATCAATCAACTGTTTGGAGCACAGGGTATGAAGTCAGAAGCAGCTGCAGTTCAGTACCATTCCATGTGAATGGAAGATGATTTAGTACTTCAAGAACAGACTTTCATAGTTCCAAGGCTGATAGTTCCAATACAGATGTGCAAACTTTAAAGAAATATTACAGTAATTATTTTTTCTGCCCCAACCTTGCTATTGAAAATGACATGTGTGTGATGTTATGTGCTTTCCCCTGGAGCACTGATCTCCTCTTTACTCCTTTGATGCACAAAGGGGAAGATAAACTAATACTGTCTAACATTTAGACAGTCCAAAGTGAGACTAGACCATCTTAAACTGCACCAGAGTTTCTAAAGTGCCTCATGCTGTTTGAAAATCTGGTGTACTTTTAGATTGTGGGTGCTGAGCTGCAATGACGGCACCTGGCCGCTATACAGGGGATGGAACTAGGGGCTGTCTGCCCCTTCCAATCCAATAGTTACGTTCCATCCTAAGGATAGGCTATAAAAATCTTTGTAACCACTTTAAGCTTGCACCTAATTTAGTATAATATTGATATCAGCCTTAAACATCTCTGTTGTGGACATCTGTCCATACTACATTTCTACAATTTGGGGGCATAAGCAATGTGTGAGGTGGAAGGTTTAGAGTCTGTTTTGTGTTTGAAAGGTATGCACTATATTGGTCTATGGAAGTAGGGGTCTTGGAGAATTGAAGTCATATTATGTCACATCACCCCTCTACACTGATGGCTCCACTCTCTCTCCAATTCCCTCCTAATAGATTTTCTCTCATATTAGCAATGTACTGTTCTTCCCATCGGTATGGTGGACACCAGGACTGAAACCTGGTGTCAGGGGTGTAGCTATAGGGGGTGCACAGGTAGCAATTGATACTGGGCCCTGGAGCCTTAGGGGGCCCAAAGGCATCTCTACAACATAACACCAGTATTATAGATAGCAAGTGGGGGGCCCTGTTTCATATTTTGCATTGGGGCCCAGGACCTTCAAACTACACATGCCTGGTGTCCATTGCCAACAACATCCATTGCATGCTAATTATGTCTGGGATACTTCATGACTGATCCAGCGATTCAATATTTTTCCTCTTCCTCAGAGGAAAATAGGTCAGACGGGGTACTATGTCTCATTTAGGAGAGACTGTACAGGGACTCGCAGACCATGCATGTCCTGCTAAGAATACTGGGTAAGAAATATGCTTTTAGAAGATAGCTCCCTAAAGATTAATGAATGTTTTTTTTAAAAACAGAAATCTAATTGCATAATCTGGGAATAAAAGCCAAGCCAGAAAAACTCCTCCAAAGGGAAGAAGTTCCCATCCACAGATAGCTGTTTTTTAAAATTATTCAGTGCAGAGCAGGATACTAGCTGGCTGTGTGAGAGGCCTAAGACATGAGTCCTGAAGGTTTACTATGTCTCATTAGGGAGAGATGGTACAGGGACTTAATAGACCATACATGTCCTGTTATTATGATATTAGGTCTTTTTGAAAACCATGCATTAATCTATAGGGAGCACAGTTGAAACCAGAAGTTTACATACACTATATAAAAAGACACACATGCATGTTTCTCTCACTATCTGACATGAAATCACAATAAACCTTTCCCGTTTTAGGTCAATTAGGATTACCAAAATTATTTATATTTGCCAAATGCCAGAATAATGAGAGAGAGAGAATTTTTTAAGGCATTTTTATTACTTTCTGAAAAATCAAAAGTTTGCAAACATTGACCTGACAGATTCCCTTTAAACTGTATCACTTGGGTCAAATGTTTTGGATATCCTTCCACAAGCTTCTCATAATAGTTGGTAGGAATTTGGACCCATTCCTCCTGACAGAACTGGTGTAACTGAGCCATGTATGTAGGCCGCCTTGCTCGCCCCTGACTTTTCAGCTTTACCCATAAATTTTCAATAGGATTGAGATCAGGGCTTTGTGATGGCCACGCCAAAACATTGACTTTGTTATCCTTAAGCCATTTTGTAACCAGTATGGCAGTATGCTTTGGGTCATTGTTCATTTGGAAGACCCATTTGTGCCCAAGCTTTAACTTCCTGGCTGATGTCTTGAGATGTTGCTTCAGTATTGCCACATAATGTTCTTTCCTCATGATGTCATCTATTTTGTGAAGTGCAACAGTCCCTCCTGCAGCAAAACAACCCCACAACATGATGCTGCCACCCTCGTGTTTCACAGTTGGGATGGTGTTCTCAGGCTTACAAGCTTCTCCCTTTTTCCTCCAAACGTAATGATGGTCATTATGGCCAAACAGTTCAATTTTAGTTTCGTCAGATCACTGGACATGTCTTTGTTCCTGTGTGCATTTGCAAACATTAATCTGGCTTTTTTATGTTTCTTTTGCAGTAATGGATTCTTCCTGGCAGAGTGGCCTTTCAGCCCATGTTGATACAGTACTCATTTCACTATGAATAATGACACCCTCTTGCCAGCTTCAGCATCTTCACAAGGTCTTTTGCTTTTGTTCTAGGGTTGATATGCACATTTTGTACCAAAGTACGTTCATCTCTGGGACACAGAACCCGTCTCCTTCCTGAATGGTATGATGGCTGGACATTCCCATCTTGTTTGTACTTGTTTATAATTGTTTGTACAGATGAACGAGGCACCTTCAGGTATTTTTGCACCCAATGATGAACCAGACTTGTGCAAGTCCACAATTCTCTTCCTGATATCTTGGCTGATTTCTTTAGACTTTCCCATGATGTTACACAAAGAAGCAGTGTGTTTTCAGGTATGCCTTAAATACATCCACGGGTGTGTCTCTAACTGAGATGTTGCCAATAAACCTATCAGAAGCTTCCAAACACATGACATCATCACATGGGCTGTCCCAAATTGTTTAAAGGCATAGTAATCTTAGTGTATGTAAAGTTTTGACTTTGCAGAAAGTAATAAAAATGCCGTAAAAATTCTGTCTCTCACTATTCTGGCATTTGGCAAATATAAATAATTTTGGTAGTCCTAATTGACCTAAAACGGGAAAGGTTTATTCTGATTTCATGTCAGATAGTGAGAAAACCAAGCATATGTGTCTTTTTATATAGTGTATGTAAACTTCTGGTTTCAACTGTACCTTCCAAAAGGTGGTGCTAGAGCACATTCCTCTTTTCCACCAAGGAGGTATTATTTAAATAATCCTTACCTAGCACTCTTAGCAGGGCATGTAAGGCCTAATAAGTCTCTGTCCTATCTCTCCATCATGAGACACAATACCCCTTCTGACCCACGTCTAGACCTCTCGCACAGCCAGTTAGTACCCTGCTCTGCACTGATGAGAGGCAACAAACTTGAATAAGCTGTCTGCGGATGGGACTCTTCCTTTTGGAGGTAATTCTTGCTTGGCTATTATTCCCAGATTATGCTATTAGGTTTTATAAAAAAAAAAAAATGCATTAATCTACTTAGATGTTGCTCGAACACGTTCCCATTTTCCACCAAGGAGGTCTTATTTGGATATCCCTTCAGAGGAACATGAAACAGGAAAAATGGAAGCATGAACAGAGCCTACACTGTTTTAAGACCTGTATTACTAAAAGTTAGGTTTTAATGAGCATCCTCCCTTCTGGGGCTCTGCGGAAGGTTGGCTGCACTTATGCCTAGCTCAGTTGTACCAATATATGCAAAATAAATTGTTTATATCAGCTTCAGAAGTCCTCTGTAGAGGCACAAAGGTCACGTTATGAAGGAAGTTACGGAAATGTGGATTCACATTTATGTATTAAGAATTTCTTCCTGGATCTCATTTTTATCACACTTCATAAATTGCCTTTTACTGTACTTCAGAAGATGTAAGAAACTGCAGGAGAAGTAAGGGTTATTATTTCTGGCTGGAAGCGTAAAATTCAAAATTACTTTCCTAGTTAAATCACTCAATAAATTTACACTTTCTTATGAAAATTCCTGACCCTAACTGAAACCCAGTATCGCACCACACCTATGTGATCCTGCCTGAAACAATGGAAAAAATGGAGGTTATAAGTTTGGACGTTCTGAAATATATTTATCGCCTGTTAAATGTCTTTTTTTTTCTTTAAAAGGGATTTATGAACACTCCCTTTATACACCACTGTGTCTTGTAGATTAACCCATTTTTGCAAATGTGTTCTGTTGGCGCTTAACATGCAGCACTGTACATTTGTAGCCAGGGGTTTAGCTATAGGTTATGCAGTGCTAGCAGTTACTAAAGGTCCTGGTCCCTGAGGGGCCCCAAAAGGTTCTGCCATATAAAATAAACCATTAATCTAAATGGCACAAGGTAGGTAAGGGTGTCATTAGAGATTTTGCATTGTAGTCCTGGAGCCTCAAACTAAACCTCTGCTTGCAGCATGTGTCCTTAAAAGTTTGGTCTTCCTTTTACTAAACTCTCCCTTCTATAATCTATTCTGAATGCGGCGGCCAGGCTCATCTATCAGTCTAGACGCTACAGCGATACCTACGGTCTGTGTCGGTCACTACATTGGCTGCCTATTCAATACAGAATACAATATAAACTTATCACCCTCATCCACAAGGCTCTCCATAATGCTGCACCTCCCTACATTTCCTCCCTCATCTCTGTCTATCGCCCAACCCGTGCTCCCCGTTCACTCAATGACCTAAGACTAACATCCTCTATTATCAGAACCTCCCACGCTCGTATACAAGACTTCTCCCGAGTTGCACCACTTCTCTAGAATGCTCTACCCCGGAAAATCTGATTAACTCCCAATTTCTACAGCTTCAAGTGCAATCTAAAGATACATCTTTTCAGACAGGCCTATCACAACTCCTAATGTAAACCCTTCCATAGGTAGAATCCCTAAAACTAACCCTCCTCTGATCACGCTCCCACATTACCCCACAGGATATGATGCCGTCTCAGACTAACTTTTTATGTCCAGGTACCATCTGCACGATAAAGGACACGGCTCATACAGCTTTATATATGTGTAATGACAGTAACCTCTATTACAAAATAGTCTGACTATTGTATAAGCAATGCTACCTCTGATGCCGCCCCTGCTACCTCTTGTGTCACCACCTGTACCTCATAAATTGTAAGCTCTTGTGAGCAGGGCCCTCAGTCTCATTGTGTGAATTGACTATTTCTTTGTAATGTAACTTTTCTGTCCGTACTTGAACCCTACAAATTATACAGTGCTGCGGAATATGTTGGCGTTATATAAATAAAATGTATTATTATTGTTATTCCTGCAGTGAGATGCATTCTGCATCTCTGCGCCTGTTCCCCATGATAACACCTCTTGTTCTGTGCTCTTCTTCAACACAGTAAGGGCTACTGGGTGACTCCTGCTGTGCTAAGATCACTGAGTTGCCCTGTGAATCCTTCAATAATGTAAGTGAATGAAGTTGCATTGCCACCCGGAAGGTGCTGTGACTGCAACTTCTAGTAGAAAAAAAATCTAGCACTACTAGATCTTTTAGCGACTACAAATCCTAGCGTAAAACTTTGACATTTTCTGATTTGTAAAGGCTGACCACATCTTTGTCCTCATTTCAAGTGGAATGAATACTGACAATTATGCTATGTTCACATCTGCGGTTTCTATCCCAAAAAATGGACAAAAACAGAGCCAGAGGGATCCCATTGGCACTTTTTCATCTGCCGATTTCTTTATAGATTTAAATATTTCAGTATAGATTTAAATTAGTAGAAAAAACTTAAATATGGCTGGAAACGTGACCCTTTCTAACCTCAACCTCCTCCAGGCATCCCAAGTTTCCTAGAAGGAGGCAGGGAGAGGTAGGTCAAGTTAAACTAACATTTGTATCATTAGTGGCTGCCCCAATGAAAGACCCCTGGACCACCTGTAATGAAGGCTGGGGGAATTGGTAGTGGTCATATTTCCTATGTCATGAACTTTTCCGTTTTGTACATTTAGACTCTGCTTTAATTCATCTCCTTGAAGTTCAGAAATTAAGCTGTGAACATACGCTTTTGATGATAGTCGCTGGCCAAATTCCTTTAATTGTTTTACTTTTGCTAACACATCCCTCCCTAATTCTTGGCTTAGGTTTCCCTGCTCGCATCCACCTATACTCTCCCAAAAAACCTTTCCCTCTCTGAACCTCTCAGTGCTCCCTTAAAAAACAAATTTCGCCAGGAATGTAAAGATATTAATCTTCTGCTGGTATTCAGAATGGGAGGAACCCACATTCCAGTACAGACTGTCCTACAGGTTCCTTTTTACTGTCCTTCTGTTTTTTTTTACATCATTAAAACCCTTTGCTATAAAATTTAAGGAAAAATGCTGATGAAGTTAAAACCTTTGCCTAAGAAAGATTGATGATGTATAGGGAATGTCACCATGATATAAGATCCAGGACGCCAATCCCATTTAAATGGGTTATGTGGGGATTTACACAGAAGGACTTGTCATAGCACTGCCAGGGGACCAGAGGCCATTGATTGCAGCTTACTCTCTCCTGATGCTCTGAGTCTTCTTCAGGTTACTTTCTGACTCTTCATCATGTGACTAACCACACTCTACTCCTGCTGATTGTGCTTGGAGAAGAGCGGGGTCAGTCTTGTGACAAAGAGTCAGGGCATGAGGAAAACAGGCTGAAATATTGTAGAAGACTTCTGGTCCACGGCATTGCTGTGCAAAGCTTAAAAACGTTGAATCAGAAAATGGCATCTATATTAGTAAATTTGCCCTTCTAGCGTAGTTTTTATACTGTCAGAAGTTATTCCTCCCCACATAACCCCTATAGAGAGTACTTGTCACCTAGTACAAAATGCTAAATGAAGTACCTCATTGGATTGTCGTTGTACTCCTAATAATTTGGCTTTTTTTATATATAAATCCATCGACCTGTTCAAACGATATGGTTCCTGGAAGGGTATATGTAAATTAGCCCTTATTCATAAAGTGGATGGTAACCTTTTGTTGTCTTTAAGGAAAACAAAGTTACCACCTGTCAAGGATTCAAACAACCCTCAGT
Source organism: Leptodactylus fallax (assembly GCA_947044405.1). Classification (NCBI taxonomy): domain Eukaryota; kingdom Metazoa; phylum Chordata; class Amphibia; order Anura; family Leptodactylidae; genus Leptodactylus; species Leptodactylus fallax. The sequence continues at coordinate 4,697,697 of CAMRHE010000005.1, read as the reverse complement.
CGCACAAAGCATATGTGACCCTGGATGTGACATTAAAAGGGGGACTCCACTTCCATACTCACTTCACTATTTACCTATAACACTATGACCCCAACAGCCATGCATCCAAACAAATAACTACCATCCAGGGTCGATTCTAGCTTTTCTGTTGCCTGAGGCAAAAATTGACATGGTACACCCCCTCCGAAGTTAGAAAATTAAGCTTGACTACCACTGCACAAGCACAGCACTCAACACTGAACCCCCATTGCATGCAAAGTGATTAAAAAAAGCTGGGTACATAAACCCAGATTCAGTACTCAGCTTAGAGGAGTTGTCCAGGAACTGCACAAACTCTGAAGTGGCCCAGGGCAATTGTAACAAAAAAATAAATAAATAAATAATAATAAAAAAAAAAAATATATATATATATATATATATATATATATATATATATACATATACTCACCAGTTCCCTAGCACTCTGGTGTCCACTGCCATAGCATGTTTGGTTGCACACTTCTGAAATTTTTGGGCTTCACCAGTTATTTTTATACTCAGAGGCCCAGGGAAGTTATTAAACATCACAAACAGTGTTACTCACCAACCTCTGGGCTCTGGCAATGGTCTTCGGACCTCTTCCAGTCTCATGAATGGGAGACATCATGAATGGGTGGTGTGGGTTGGTGTCATGATGCCAGCATGACTCACGTGACTGCTGAGGCCCAATCACAGGCCTCTAGAGATCTCTGACATCATTCATGATGTCTGTGAGGCTGGAAGAGACCCAAAGAAAGGTGCCGGAACCCAAGGGAGGTGAGTAATACTGTTTGTTATGTTTAACCTCTGCTCATTGTACTCATTGAAGAGAATAATAATAGCAGTTCCATTTTGGACGTGTTAGGTCCGAACAAAACCTCTCGGTGAACCTCGTGAGATTCGCCCAAAAAATACCCTTAGTGCTGCCGCCTCAGGAATTTGGCAATCTACTGCCTGAGGTGAGATACTCATCTCGCCTCATGGCAGATGCAGCCCCGCCACCATCTGCCACTTACGGTAGATGAGACACGATACACCAAGACCACTCATATCCCTGCCTTCTACTATACTGACATACAAAAGGTAAAAGTTACAAAGCTAAGTTATATTTTTCCTCTAGGAGATTGTGGGGACGTTTTAGAGCCAAGCACAATTTTAACATTTAATGTACACAAAAAGTATAGTGCTTACAGTTGCAAAATAAAAGATGTAATAAAAATTTAGGAGTACCCTAAATTCACACTCCTCTTACTAAGCCTCACCGTGGAGATCGGTGGAGGGACTTGGACAGATTACATGCTTGGTTGTATTTCCAGGTTTCTGCTAATTAAGGGCACCAAGTCAATGGTAATATAGCATACTTTTGGAATATGCAGTAACTCTGAGTGGGCACTTCATATCGTAATGATTTGCCTGGTATTTAATGTAAAATATTTTTACAAGTCCAGGCATACCAAACATGAACATGAAATAATAAGCCTTGCAGCAGGTACTGTATATACATTGGGGTGATTCTGAAGATTATTTGTCTGGGTGCAGACAGATTGTTATAAAATATGAAAAATGACATAGGTGGCTTTGAAGTAAAATTTGTTTTGTTTCATATAGGTGTTTCCCTTTGCAGGTTTCCAGGCCTAAACCATCCAGCAGTTGTGTTGTCTTTCCTAACCCCCAGAGGAATATGGGTTCTTTGCATTCACTTTAGACAATTTTGATTATATCCAATTAAATTGATATGCTGGCCCTAATTAGTTACCTGCATACTGAGATGTGTAATGTGAATTGGAATTAAGACAGCAGTAGACATAATTGAACATTACATAACTACTAACAATGTACATAATTTATAACAACCAATAGGATTACATAACCCACTTGGCTCCTTCCGTGGACATATATTTTGAATAGGTGGACTGATAAATAAAAAAAGGCCAAATTTTTCATGGGCATAAGAACAATGAAATGATGTATCTCATTTAGCATTATTTCCCTGGTGATAGGTGCTCTATAAATAAATTATTACTAATTTCTATCCTATAAATGTGACAATAATTCTAAGCCACAACATTTATTAGGATAATTGTTATTATTATTAGGGTTATCCATTTGCTTTTATAGATATATTCTGCAGCACTGTGTAGAGTTTGCCTTTATTCAATCCCTGTCCCCAATTTGCTTTCCCTCTCTCATGTACATTTGAGCCAATTTTAGAGGATTTCTGTTAATATGTCTTTGAAGAACACACATTCTACATGCAGGTGTTGCCCTTGCTCATATTTGAATACAGAACTCCAGTGATGTAAGGCATCATTCACCCACTCTCATACTTTATACGTGTAATACAGCTTGGCGCTTACAGTACAGAAACTGTGCCAACACTTACCCAAATCCAGGTTCAAGTAACAGGGCCAGGGCAAGGGTAAGGCGAAGCAGGACAGCACCTAGTTAACTATTCTGACACTAAGAGGCTGATAACACTGACACAGCCATACATACGACTATGAAAGCTTCTCACCTGGGGCAGGACATGCTCTCTTTTTGCTCAGTTGTTGGTTTTAGATTTATGCTGGATTAACACAGCCATAATGCGTCTATATTATACAGACTGTTAGAACTGCAAATCCTTTTTCCAACATGGATTTGAAGACGAGAACTAGCCGCGTCATACCAATCAATGGTGCTTTATGTTCGGGCCATTAGATCCATAGTCAGGACATGTTTAGCGACTGGAATACAGTCTGTAATATATGGATGGATTCTGGCCAAATGAATTCAGCCTTAGTCTCTGCTTTTGGTCCCTTAGGCTAGGTTTACACTTAAAAAGCGGTCACACGTGGAAACCCGTGAACCCATAGACTATAATGGGGGTCTCCCAGGTTTCCGCCCGGTTTCTGCCTGAATCAGCAGAGAGAAAAGTCCTGCTTGCAGGACTTTTCTCTCTGCCTATTTTAAGCGGAATGGGGGACGGAGTCTAGTGTGAACCAACCCTTAGTCTCTGCATTTCAGTAGGCAGATGGACAATCATGATTTCAATTGTGCCTTTTTAGACCACACTAATCTTGTTATTGATACAGGAAACGACAGATTAGTAAAAAGGCGGGTTATAGGTTTTTTCCACCTATCCCCTCGCTCCAAAAAAAACAGTAAAAAATCTATGGTAACAATCTACAAAACCTGGGCAAATCTGCAGCCAAATCAGCAGCAAATGCAAGGGGTTAAATCCACTGTATAAACCCACATCATAAATTAACATGCTGCAATTTTAGTGGGGTTGTCTTGGATTTTTTTTTAATATGGCTTATCCTTAGGATAGGCCATAAATATGTGAGTGGCGTGGAATAATATTCAGCCCCTGTACAGATCAGCGGTTCAGGGCTGCATCTGATAAGGAGGTGTAACTTGAAGTTCAAAATCTGTAATGGGTCCCCTACCTAACTTGTGCCATTTAGAGTATTAGTAGTATATTTTGTGTGTCAGAGGGATTTTTGGGACCCCTCATGGTGCAGGGACTGGTAGCAACAACCCTGGCCCTATCGCCGCACTACACAGTGCATGGCACTAGAAACAAATGGCTCAGTACACTGTATAGTGGCTGGGCAACCATTGATGTCATAATGTGATTAGTAGTATAATGTTGTACCGTGTTAGCCATTGAAAGTAGTGGAAGAGTGAAGAAATCAGGCGATACCTTTTAGAGGCTAACTGAGTATATTTGATAAGTTTTGATAATGTGATTATGCATGAATTTTGTACAGATATTGCAGTCTATTGTGGAATATAGAAACCTTACATATAAAGCATTTTCATTAGTGTCATTTTTAGGGCCAATGATATTTTTTTAATGCAGCATTCTCTACGTATGGCGTTTCTTTTCTAGGATTTTTCAGCTAAAAGCTGAAGTTGAGAAAACACTGAAGAGCTCTTACTCTGTTCAAGCAGTTCTGTTCAATACTTCTCTATAGGATGCAACATCATGTTTATTGGAGTTGTCCACTAGGTGGCAGTATGTACACATTCAGGTAAACCCAAGCTTGAGTTATTTACCATTTCATCTACCCAATTACCTTTAAGTGTTTTAACTTTCTCGCATGTATCTTTTATGTGTGTATATAGATTAATAATAAGGATGCTACAATGTTTTCAATCTAACTGGATTGAAAAAGACAAAAGTAAATATGATCATTCTGAGCAGCACATGGTCATATTATGTCCCTGGGCAGGAGTGCATTTAGTACCAAGGACATGATCAAATACTCTCTTTGAAATAAGGTAAACCTATTATATTAATAATAATATTATCATGCGAGAACCTTGCCCTCATGGGAATACAATGTATAAGGGATGGGGAACAGAGACGATAGCTGTGGGTAGAAGCTGTTCAGATGGTGGTGTGGTAGCAGCGGGGTTATTGACAGTTGTAGGTCTTCCTGAAGACGTGAGTTTTCAGGGTCCTCTCGAAGATTGTGCTTGTGGTTTGTATTGAGGTAGCGAGTTTCAAAGGAGGGGATATGAAGGTGATATCTTGCAGACTGTTGTTTGTTGTTTGAAGAGCATGTAAAAGCAGAGCAAAGAAGGTGGTCTTGGGAGGATCGGTGGTTATGTGTGAGGAGGTAGCGGGAGATTAGGGCAGAGATGTAAAGAGGGGGCATTAGCATTTGGAAGTCCATTCTCTGGGCAACGGATGGCCAGTGAAGGAATTGGGTAAAGGGAAAGGCCCATGAAAAATGGGGAAAGAGGAGGATTAACTAGGCAGCAGAGTTAAAGGGGTATTCCCATGAACATAACCATACCTATATTTGTAGATAACTAAAAGTTAAACATTTTTGCAAGTATAAGTAGTTAAAAATTCTGCAGAGTTTTAAAGATTTTCTCTAACTATCTTAGTGGTGATATCTGTTGTCTTGATCGGTTGCCAATGGATATGACCACAAATGTAGAAACTTTCTATGGTCTGGGACTTGTCAAAAACCCAGCCATGATTTTCTTATTGTAGCTGGGTTATCTGTTAGGGACACTACATGTATCAGAAGATATCCCGGCCACGATAAGAAAACCACGGCTGATTTTCTGACCTTACAAACATCCTGCATTTATGGCTGTATCCATTGGCAACCAATCAAGACAACAAATTGTGACCACAAGATATTCAGAGAAAATCTTTAAAACTATGCAAAATGTTTCATTACTTATATTTGCAAAAATGTTTAACTTTTAATTATCTACAAATTTAAAAATGGTTATGTACATGGGAATACCCCTTTAAGGGTGGATTGAAGGGTAGTAAGAGCATTTGCTAGAAGGCAACAGAGAAGGATGTTGTAGTAGTCTAAGTGGGAGATGATGAGAGCGTGGACTAGTATTTTTGTGGACTCATGGTTGATGAAAGAGCGGATTCAAAACATGTTTTTGCATCTGAGGCAGCAAGAGATGTTGACAGCTTGGATGTGTGACTTAAAGGACAGGGCAGAATTATAGGTTACCCCAAGGCAATGGGCTTGTGGGACTGGGGTAAATATGGAGCTGTTAAGTTTGATTGACAGGTCAGGTTGTGGGGCTGTCTGAGGTGGAGAAAAGATGATGAACTCTGGTTTCTACATACTGAGTGTGAGAAAGTTGCTTGACCTCATATTGGTAATGTCTGGTCAAGAAATATATATTTGAGTGTCATCAATGGTATTGAAAGTCATAGGACTCTAAAAGTTAGCCTAGGCTGAAGGTATAGATGGAGAATAGTAGATCCCAGGGCAGAGCCTACAGAGAGAGAAAGTGGTGGTGTACGTGGGAGATGCTAAATGTTAGGTTGGTGATGTACAAAGCGATCCAGGAGAGGGCCAAGTCTGTAATGCTGAGGGATTAGTAACAAGAGGGACTGTGTCAAAGGTAGAGGACAGGTCAGTAAGGAGGAGATCAATGTCTTCTCACTTTGGCAGTTAGTCTGCCATTTGCAACTTTGGTTAGGGCTATTTCAGTGAAGCAATGGAGTCAGAAGCCAGACTGTAGCTGGGCAAAGTGTCAGTTGGATTAGAGAATGGAGGATAGTTCAAGGTGGACTTTAAGTTTGGAGAAAAACATGGGTCAAGGGGTGATAGCTGAACAGGGAGGATGGATCGTAAGTTTCTTAAAGGGGTTGTGCCACAGGATATTCACAAAATAGGGGATAAGTGTCTCAACTCTGAGGGTCAGACAACTGGGACCTCCAGTGATCAGGAGAATGGGAGACTTGTGAATCCTCCTTGTGAATGAAGCATCAGTGTGCTTGTGTGACCGGTGCTCCATTCACTGCTATGGGACAATCTTGGATATTATATTCTGGGGTTATATTCTGAGATTTCCACAGTATAATAAAGATTTGTGGGTGGTGAACCCTAAAATTTTTTGGTTGAGCTGAACACAAAGCGAGCTGCTTTGCCCATTCCCACCCAGGACCCCTAGTGTTGAGACAATATTGCTAACCAATGAACCACTGTGCTACCCACAAACAGATTATTCTATATTCATAGTGAGAAATAGATGAAAAGGCTGATAGTGACTGGAGATTTTAACATATCTTCTGTTCACACTAGATCAGAACCATTATCATTCTTATACTGTGGGGTCTCATCGTCTTCGGACCCCAGGGTATATTAATCGGAGGCCCAAAGAAGGTGTGGAAAAATAATAAACAGTTGCTACTCACCTACCAGGGCTCCATTGTGGCTTTGAGTCTTCTTTCCCAGCATCTTAAGATGCTCTGTGCCTGCCAGAGATTGCAGTCCCAGCAGCCCCATAGCAGTGAATGGAGCACCAGTCATTCAAGCACACTGGCGCTTTATTCACAAGTAGGATACAGAGGGACTTTTAGTCTTCCATTCTCCTGATTTCTGAGTGCCTCAGTGGTCGGACCCCCAGGGTTATGACACTTATCCCCTAGCCTATGGATAGAGGATAAGTGTCTGTAATGGCACATCCCCTTTAGGAAACTGATAAAGGAAAGCTGTGCTTGGTAAGTACCGAAAAGGTTGCAGCCTCTTCAAACAACTGATAGGCTGGGGGCCCAGTGTCCGACCTCTGACGATCTTTGATTGATGGCCTATTTTAAGGATAGGTCATACATTATTTAGTCTTGAAAACACCTTTAATTGTTTGTTCATATAATTAAAGGAACACTAAACTAACTTGGTACTCTCTGTGTCTTAGCCATACCCTCTTCCTCATCACTGTCCTGTGTTTAACTGTAAGACAACTGGCTGAAGCATGAGTCTCACTGCTGTACCCCGTCTGTAGTAAAATCAAAGATTGTTAACCTCCACCCCTTTGCCAAGCACTGACCCCTGTAGGCAGCTCCATCCAAAGATAAGACTAATGAGGGCAACTATATTTCTTGTTGCTTTTAACCTGTATTTCTAGGTTTAGTGTTCCTTTAAATCCCTTTGTTTTTTTTATGCACAGTACCATGGAAGGTAATGGCTCTTTAAAATTAATAGTAACAACTGGCAGGGGCAGGGGTAATAACTATCTGTCGAACAACTATTGTTTGGCAGTATTCTCATGTATTCAGGAACAGTGGCTGCTTAATAAACATAATATGGCTTGTCATGAGCCAGTTCATTATGTTCTATAGACGTACAGAAAATGAATAGAGAAATCTGTTTGCAGCCCTTTTCTGCTGTAGAAGTTCATGATTCACAAAGACATCAAGACATTTCTTGAAGCTGGAACAAAGATTCTTTTACCTTGAATTACTTCAAGGGTATAGTACTGTATGTCACTGAAGACAGAATGGTATTGAGTGTACTATCCAACAAACAAACATCCACTAACGTCACAACACTATAAATAGGATTGTATTCACAACTCCATAAAATAAAAAATATCTCATAAAATTCAGCAAAAAAGTTCTGCAAAGCAGATCGACCCCAAAATAAATGACTGTACTTATATAATATATATATATATATATATATATATATATATATATATATATAGCACTGTTTCTGTCATAGTAGAAAATATTAGCAATAAAATGTTACCCATATACTGTTATACCGTTCACATCTGTGCCAGTCGCAGAGTCCACCGAAAATTGGCGGAGAAAATCCTGAGTTTCAGCTTAAAAATCCCCCATGGACCCAAACATTGGAGATGCAACACTAATGTGAACCTAGCGTTACTGAACAAAATCCAATTTTGACAATGATACTACTATACAAGAACCAAATGATACTGCCACACAATGACCACATAACAGTGCTGCTACATAGTAACGGAATGATATTGCTATCCTGTAACTGAATAAAGCACACTATGCAAAGACCAATAATACCACTACATAATTACATCAGAGTTTTTCAACTGGCCTAGACCACCATAAAAACTTCTTTTAGGCTAGATTCACACTTGCCCGTCTTCTAAAACAGGTTACCCGTGGACACCCATAGACTATAAAGGGGTCTGCCGGGTTTCCACCATTTTTATACTGAAACGGGCGGAGAGAAAAAATCCTCCATACACCAATTTTTGTAGGATTCTGCGGCGGAGATGCAGATGTGACCCTAGTCTTAGACGTAACTACCCATGATTTTTATTTCTGCAGAATTTGCTTAACACAGGCCTCCACACAGTAAATGCCCCCTTTTACTGTCCCTTCACTGCCCCTTTATTGGCCCCATGCAGTAAGTGCCCCCTTTAAAAGCTCCCATGCAGTAAGTGCCCCCATAGTGACTTTAGGATGCAAGGAGTAATCCAGCAGGTAACGGGCGCTATTCACTTTACAATCTCAGCTCCTGCCCATGGCCGCCTCCATTCTCCATCAGCCTACAACCTTCTAGGGAATGGCACACGGGATCTCCTGGAGGCTAAAGGGGAAGCGTAGTCGGTCGTGGGCAGGAGCAGGGATCAGTAAGTAAACAGTGGCCGCTACTTGCTAGAGTAATTCAGCAGGTAATGGTCTATTAAAAAAAGCAGCAGGGGGCCGAAGGTTGCAGGCCCCATAGCAACTGCTATGTTTGCTATGGCAGTATTTTTGCCAATGGCCCTGTCATCATTTTATTTATTTGTTTCCAGGTGGAATAACAGAGGAACTACACAATGCAGAGTTTGTGTAAATCAAGTATTTACTGAGACAGACTTTCTGTATCTGTGCAGCTGAACGCTTGGACAGCTCTGGATTATACAACTGTTTATCCTTAGCAATAACTAAAACAATACATCATCCTGGCAATTGGAGTGGGATGAAAATAACAACGCCCCCTGTTTTTCTGTCTCTATTGTCCTGTTCTAAACATGGAAAGCAAATTGCCTCTCTGAAGAGCCATCAATCAATAAAGTTGCACATATTTGTTAGACTAGGGCAGCTGTCCCTTTATGTGTCCGCAGATAAAATCAGGACACCGTCCAAGGCTATGATCTCACTTTTTGTCTTTTCTCGCCAGGATAAATTCATCTTAAAATGTGATGCTTCTGTAAAGTGGCCCAAGTTATAAAAGACAGGAGTGGAAATGTTCTTCTCTGTAATTTTTTTTTCACTTCCGTCTGCACAGTAGGACATCTGAATAACACTTTCCATAGGGAAAATACAGCTCTACTCGTCTCTATTCATGCATGGCTTGCAAGTGGATATGAAAATACAGTTTCCATTTGTGGTGATGAAGCTTTCCAGATACTAAAACTACTGGAATACCTGCCCTGAGGTTTACATGCCAGGGTAAATATTCGTCTTCTCTGCAGCCCACACGTACACTTAGCATATATATATATATATATATATATATATATATATATAAAAGTCTATACAATGTGTTTACAACGTATACATGGGTCCCACACACCCTCAGTAGGAGCATGGGTTATAAATAGCATGTTAGTCAGGATGACTTGATGTCTCCCACTACTGTGGAGATTAAGTGGTTATATTGCCTTTGGCTGGTCAGGATATGAGCACAGGCTGAAACTATGTCATCTCCCTGCCTGTGCCAATCTACCACCCCTCATTCTTACAAGGGAGAAGCTTGCAGCAATTACTTTAATGTACTCTCTTTGAGGAAATATACAATTTAGAGACGTGGTATAGAAAGCGTGAGGATTTCTGGCTCGGCCCCAGGATGAGCAGGCTGGGCTACCATCACATGCTGGCGGCCACATCTGCAGGGAGGGAGGTACATAGCAGCCTCCAGCTCACGTTACGCACTCTTCCTATTCACTTCTGGAGTCTACGCAAGGAATTTAGGATAGAGTGTAAACTAGAAGGGAAATGGCCCTGAAATATCACCATACGTAATGGGGGCTGTGTGTTATAATGGACCTAGTCCCCTCACCAACTAGAACCACCACTGGGATAAAGGGACCATGGCTTTTAAAGGGGTTTTCCAAGAGATACATGCTGATGATCTATCCTAAATTGGTAGGGGTCTGACACCCAGGACCACCAAGGATAAACTGTTTAAAAAGACTACACTGTTCGGGTGATCCTCTTCACTGACTACCAAGCACAGTGCTGTACCTTATGTAGGGGAAGTGCTAAGTACGGGAGTTCAGTCCCATTCACTTAAAAGTGACTGAGCCGCAAAAGGCCACCTGATGAACGAATGTGACATCACTGGACCAAGCGCCACCGCTGTATCAAACTGCTGATCTGTAGGGGTCCAAGGTGTTGGATTCCCATCAATCAGATTTTGATGAGCTTGTCAATGTAGAAGATAAGATTTTGTCTTATGGCATGATATGGTATAATATCACAATGTTATCTGGAGATTTCCAGTGGACATCAGGAAAATCTGAGAATTGTTGAAGTGTACTTATCTATTGAATAAACCTTTGACATGTCAAAAAGACAAGTTGAGGACCACAGTCATGAGGAGCAGCGCCCCTTCACTGCCAGAAGATTTACCCACTAGTTCTCAATTGCAAACAGAGATAACAAGATGGGCCATTAAAGGAGATGGGTAATTAAAGGGATTATGCCATGAAAATGATTTATCCTGTATCGACTGCCATTCTATTCACAATGGGGTCTGAGCAGTTGGACCCACCTGGTCTACAAGTTATCCCCTATACTGTGGATATGGGCTAATTTTTTTTTTTGTGTGAAAAACCCTTAAATATATAATTTACTTATTGGATGTGATGGTGAGATTTTGGCCATATACAAAATTCTCTAATAAACACAATAAATAAATAATATTAAATAATAAACAATGAACACAATAAATAATAATAATACATAAATAATGATAAAAAAATAATATATAAATAACAAACAATAAATAAACAACTTTCTAATGAACACAACACCTAATATACCAAACAGTCCACATACATGATGTTAACCTACACAGTAAGGGTGGGTTCACACCAGCTTTGGCTCTCCATTTGGGGATTCCGTTCCCCTCTCCGCTTGAAAAATGCGGAGAGAAAAGCGCTTTTCTCTCAGCATTTTTCGCCCTTTTCGGGCGGAAACCGAGCAGAAACCACGTGGACCCCATTATAGTCTATGGGGTCCGTGGGTAACCGCTTTTTTAAGCGGATTAGGATTCCGTCCCGAACAGAAACCCAAACCGCGCCTCAGAGTACATTCACATCAGCTCTGTTTAATCTGTTCTACTGTTCCATCGTACGAATAGAATGGATTAAGAAATAAAAAAGGACCCTGTTGACTATAATAGGGTCCGTCTGATTTTCCCCTGACATGGCCGGACGAAAAAGTTGTGCTTACATTTTTCAAGTGGATTTGGGGACGGAATCCCCGGAGTGCGAACGCTGGTGTGAATCCAGCCTGACACAGATGTGAACAAAGCCTAAAGGGTGCAATAATAAAAACTAATCTCCAAACACAACATCAAAGCATTTAAGTCTAAAGAAAAGCACAACGCCCAGCATATCCTGATAACCATTAATACTGTGGACTAGAAGTTTCATTTCTTATTTATTTTGCTTATTTGTATAGCACCATCATATTCCACGGCGCTTTACCGATATTGTCAGTCACTGTCCCATATAGGACTCACAATCTAAATTCCCTATCAGTATGTCTTTGAGTTTTTGTAAAACTACAACTCCCAGCATGTCCTGATAATTATTAACACAGTGAATTGGAAACTTTGTTTCTTCTAATGTAGTAAAACAACAACTCCAAGCATGCCCTCTTAGCCTTATAATGCTCAGAAAGGCAGTCTACAATCAGAAGGGCTGCAGCTGATGTGAAACTACAACTCCCAGCATGCCCTGCTAGCCTTATAATGCTCAGAACGGCAGTCTGCAATCAGAAGTGCTGCAGCTGATGTGAAACTACAACTCCCAGCCAGCCCTGCCAGCTTTATAATGCTCAGAACGGCAGTCTGCAATAAGAAGTGCTGCAGCTGGTGAGAAACTACAACTCCCAGCAGGGTCTGACAAGCTTATAGTAATTAGAATAATGGTGCTGTGGACTACTAGTACTCCCAGGCTGTCCTATAGTCTATGCACACAGGGATCTATCTGCACGTCCTGATCTCCAGATGTTGTGAGAACAGACTGTAACTCCCAGCCTTACATCAGTAGTCTGCAAACGGAGCATCTCCAGCTGTGGGGAAACTACAACTCCCAGACCTGTGCTGCAGACTGCTATGAGCATGCTGGGCTTTGTGGTACCCGTACACTGCCCAGCACCAGCTGCAGATGTGAGAACATAAACATAGCTCCTTACAACAACAGCAGCGCAGCAGAGGCAGGCTCCGCCCACACCATCACGTGACTGATCCAGTGACCATGACGTCACCGGGGCTCCTTTAGCTGGCTGGGATGTCGCCTCCAGTGTAGTGAGTAGTGAGTTCCTTTCATGGGCAACTCAGTGCAAGCAGGAGAGAGGGCTGGATGTGCCCCATGGCGGATGCTGCGGGCCACCTACCGCCGCCGCTGCTAGCCCCTGGTGACATGCCTGCTGGAGGGCTGGCTACTAGGGGGTCTCCTCCTTATCCTCTGTGCCCCTGGATTGTAAGCTCCTGTGCAGGAGACCTGCTGTGATGAGGATGTCTCTGCAGAGCTCACTGTCTGCTGGATCTGCCGAAAGCCAGATGGAAGAGGAGCAGCAGCAGCTGCAGCAGGGAGCCCAGGAGGAGCGACAGAGGGACAAGCTGCCCCCCATCCTGTGTGCAGCCAGCGCAGCCTCCTCTGGGGTGAGTACCATCTCTATTACACTGGGGGACACTCCATTCTGTCAACCTGCAGCAGACTCCTCATCTATGTTATGAGAAATCTTATTCCTTATCTGGGAAAGTTGGGTGACTGGCAACCTTGTCCCATTGCAACTCCCATAATATTGTATTTTGCTACATTGTTATAAATCATCATCATTATCACTGTACATGATACTATATGTTGGTAAATATATGTGTGTCGAAGATGTAGCAGTATTTATGTGTTGTCATCCAGCTTTCCTAGAATTCTGCATGGCAAATCCTTCTAGGTATGCAGAAACATGATAGCAGGGATTATATTCCTGCAGAACTAGGTAGATTTGGGAAAGCTGGATGACAGCCTGTAGGAAAGTTTTGGCACGTTTAGGAGAAAGAGCTTTATAAGAATTGCTGTCTGTCTGTCTGTCATTGCATTGAAAGTTTATTGCAGTCTATTGCTTCCTGTCATCAGCCATTTAGACTGACTGTAGTGTTATTCAATGACAGGAGTGATGTCCGCAAGAATCCCTGCCCCTGTACTCACTACTATGAGACATCACAGAGTAAAGGGATCTGATACTCAATATACGTTGTATAGTATTTAATTTACTATAAGATATCTGTCCCCAGTAACTTGTCTAGATATATGTATGTGTGTGTAATATATGTTATACTATATGTGTAATATATGTTATACTATATGTGTAATATATGTTATACTGTGTGTGTAATATGTTATACTGTGTGTGTGTGTATATAATGTTATACTGTGTGTGTGTAATATATGTTTTACTGTATGTGTAATATATGTTATACTGTGTGTGTGTGTAATATATGTTATACTGTGTGTGTGTGTAATATATGTTATACTGTATGTGTAATACATGTTATACTGTGTGTGTGTGTGTGTGTGTGTGTGTAATATGTTATACTGTATGTGTAATATATGTTATACTGTGTGTGTGTGTATATGTTTTACTGTATGTGTAATATATGTTATACTGTGTGTGTGTAATATATGTTATACTGTGTGTGTGTGTGTAATATATGTTATACTGTATGTGTAATACATGTTATACTGTGTGTGTGTGTGTAATATATGTTATACTGTATGTGTAATATATGTTATACTGTGTGTGTGTAATATATGTTATACTATACGTGTAATATATGTTATACTGTGTGTGTAATATGTTATACTGTGTGTGTAATATATGTTATACTGTGTGTGAGTGTGTGTGTGTAATATATGTTATACTGTATGTGTAATATATGTTATACTGTGTGTGTGTGTAATATATGTTATACTGTATGTGTAATATATGTTATACTGTGTGTGTGTGTAATATATGTTATGCTGTATGTGTAACACATGTTATACTGTGTGTGTGTGTGTGTGTGTGATATATGTTATACTGTATGTGTTATATATGTTATACTGTGTGTGTGTAATATATGTTATGCTGTATGTGTAATATATGTTATACTGTGTGTGTGTGTGTGTAATATATGTTGTGTGTGTGTGTGTGTAATATATGTTATACTGTGTGTGTGTGTGTGTGTGTGAATATATGTTATACTGTGTGTGTGTGTGTAATATATGTTATACTGTGTGTGTGTGTAATATATGTTATACTGTATGTGTAGCATTACCTAGTAGAAATGTATACTATGTTATGTTTAGGTCTATATTTAGAATTTAACACTTTAGCTTGTCCAGGTGGATGGATATCAATATCTTAGGTGTCTTCCAATAGCTGGAACCCAGTGGTGTTGTTTGTGCTCCGAAAGACAAAGTGGACCATTGTTTCACTGTCTGTGTATAATGGTTGACATGAGCCAGTGGAATAATGGATCCTGAGTGATCCAGTCACCAGTGGTCCTGGGATAGGGAATAGCTTTGTTTTTCTGAAACTATACAGTTTGTAAATACAGTCCAGTCATGCAGAAGATGTAGCAGAGGTGAGTTTGTTATTTGGTTCAACACACTGGCTCAGATTTACCAATATTTAGACAGTGTAAATTTAGGCAGTCTGGTACTACACCAGATTTATCACAGTGACTGATGCTGGATGATAAGCCTGGCACATCTGTAGACTGTCTATTGTATGTTTATTCCACCTTTTAGTTGCCTTACTTTGTGCAACTTACGGTACAATTTTGGTGCATTTAAGCCAAGCCCCCTTTTTCTGCAAATCCACACCCACATGTCTAACAAGTGAAAACATTTTACCCCAATCCAAATGCACAACATGATGTGTGACTGTGCCAAAGATGCGCCATGTTTATACCAGTGTCTAGTTGGGCTGTTGTGCTTTATCGGTAGCTTTCATAAAAATGGAAGTAAAATCACATCATATTATCCACAGTTATCACAACAAATTTTGCAGGACTAGAAAGTTAAAAGGGTACCCCAGCCTGAAGCATTCATCACCTTTCCACTGGATAGATGATAAATGCTAGACCAGTGGAAGTCGAGTGTGCACCTTGCTGCTCCATTCCAAGTCTATGACTATCTACAGCATCACTAATCACTGTGCATTGTCAGTTCTTTGACAGCAGGGTACATGGTAGACCACCATTCCTTTCAATTTACCCCAAACGGTGGGGAACAGTTGGTAGGGGTTCCCAGCAGTCACCTATCCATTTAATAAATGTTTCAGGTTCTGCAACATGGTGGCTCAGTGGTTGCTGCCTTACAGCATTGGGATCCTGGGTTCATATCCAACCAATGGCAGCATCAGCATGGAGTACATACACACGTGGACAAAATTGTTGGTACCCCTTGTTTAATTAAAGAAAAACCCACAATGGTCACAGAAATAACTTGAATCTGACAAAAGTAATAATATATAAAAATTCTAGGAAAATTAACAAATGAAAGTCAGACATTGCTTTTCAACCATGCTTCAACAGAATTTTTAAAAAAAGAAAACTGATGAAACAGGCCTGGACAGAAATGATGGTTCCCTTAACTTAATATTTTGTTGCACAACCTTTTGAGGCAATCACTGCAATCAAACGATTCCTGTAATTGTCAATGAGACTTCTGCACCTCTCAACAGGTATTTTGGCCACTCCTCATGAGCAAACTGCTCTAGTTGTCTCGGGTTTGAAGGGTGCCTTTTCCAGACGGCATGTTTCAGCTCCTTCCAAAGATGCTCAATAGGATTTAGGTCAGGGCTCATAGAAGGCCACTTCAGAATAGTCCAATGTTTTCCTCTTAGCCATTTTTGGATGTTTTTAGCTGTGTGTTTTGGGTCATTATCCTGTTGCAAGACCCATGACCTGCGACTGAGACCAAGCTTTCTGACACTGGGCAGAACATTTCTCTCTATAATCCCTTGATAGTCTTGAGATTTCATTGTACCCTGCACAGTTTCAAGACACCCTGTGCCAGATGCAGCAAAGCAGCCCCAGAACGTAACAGAGCCTCCTCCATGTTTCACAATAGGGACAGTGTTCTTTTCAAGATGTGCTTCATTTTTCTGTCTGAGAACATAGAGCTGATGTGCCTTGCCAAAAATTTTGATTTTTGTCTCATCGGTCCATAGGACATTCTCCCGGAAGCTTTGTGGCTTGTCAACATGTAGTTTGGCAAATTCAAGTTATTTCTGTGACCATTGTAGGTTTTTCTTTCATTAAACAAGGGATGCCAACAATTTTGACCACGTGTGTATGTTCTCTTTGTGCTTGTGTAAGTTTTCTCTTGGTGCTCCAGTTTTTTCACACACTCCAAAAACATACCTACAGATGCATCTCAATAAATTATAATATCTTTGAAACGTTTATTTATTTCAGTAATTGAATTAAACAATTTACCTCCTATATTTTCTAGATTCTTTACACACAGAGTGTTCTATTTCAAGTGTTTTATTTCTGTAAATGTTGATTATGGATTACAGCTAATGAAAATCGAAATCTAAGAAAATTAGAATATTGTAAAAAAGTTCAGTATTGTAAATTCAGTGTGTCACCTGCCAAGGTTTCCTAAGCCTTTAAATGGTCCCTCAGTCTGGTTCAGTAGGACACACAATCTTGGAAGACTATTATGAATTGTATTACTGAATTACTGAAATGAATGAATGTTTCAAAGATATTCTAATTTATTGAGGTGCGTCTGTATAGTTTAATTTGGAGTTTAGTTTTTGAGTGTAAATAGAAACGGGAATCAATATGAGTTATGAGAACCGTCTGTAGAGCGCTGCGGAATATCTTGGTGTTGTATAAATAAAATAATGTTTGCTGCTCCTACAAATAGAAGTGAACAGACCTTATATAACAGGTGTTTATTTTAAAAGTTGTTTTTTTTTTTAAGTTGTATTGTTGAAGTTGCATTGCATTGTTGTCATTGGTTTGGTTCCTATGGCTGTATGGGTAGAGATATGCCCACAGCTCTACAGCTCCATTGCAGTAATATATGTATCTATGGTAACAGACTACAAATACAGTCTGCTAGGCTAAGGCCACATGTTTGCAGAAACACGGTGGCAAAACACAGCTTTTTACATTCCCAGCAAAGTAAGGCTTGGTTCACATCTGTGTTGGAGTCCGCAGATTCCGCCTAAAAGCAATGGAAAGAGAAGTCCTGCAATGAGGACTTTTCTCTCAGCCTGTTTCAGTATAAAACCGGTGGAAACTCAATGGACCCCATACTACTTTATGGGTCCGCGGGTATCCTCCGGTAGCTGCTTTTTAAGAGGAAAGGTTCTCATGCGGACCCAAACGACGAGAGTGTCAGGCTTGTGTTGTGGTCTCTGCATGGAATCAGTTTTTGTGATCAGTTTTTATGATCTTTAGGCGGATTTGGAACAGCTTGTTAAAAAAAAACAATTGATTTCAATGGATTTTTAAAACCATCCGCAGGAGTGTGTTTTCAGCATTTCAGTCGTGTATCCGCTATTTTGGATGAAGACAAAAGTCAGACTTGCAACACTTTTGCTCCGCCCAAAAAAAAAAAAAAAAAAAGATACACAACTGACAGCAACGAATCCATTTTTAACATTGAGGTCTATGGAAGACAGCCGCAATGGATTACCAACGAATAGTAATCTGTTTGTGTCCAGTTTGCAATCCGTTTTTTCCCTCAAAAAAAAAAAAAAAACAAATTTGTCAAAAAATCAGTTTTTTTTTGACCGACACCCATTGACTAATCTGTCAGAAAACATGGCCTATGTTATACGCTGTGTTTGTGAATTTTTTTTTTTTTTTTTTTTTTTTTTTGTGCAGATTCGCAACAAGTGGCAATCAGGCGCATGTGTGAACGTAGCCTAAATGAGATTTTGTTTAATCTCATCCACACATTGTGGGAAAAGGTGGCTTTTTTTTTTTAAAATGCATGTGTTTTAATTTTACCTGTGGAGACCCAGCATTTTCCTCTGAGCCTTATATGGGGGAGCACAAATTAAAAACAGAAAAGCAGAGAAAAACAAATGTTTTTGTTACATTTCCGTAGTTTGTTTTTTTTTTTTGCAGCATTTTTTAGCAGCGTTTCATTACTTCTGGCCTTATCCTTAGGTAGTTTCACCAATAATAGTCAAACAAAATATACAGCTCACCACCCGTAGATATATTCAGCAGTCCATGTTAATAATAGAAATGGTGCACGAAGACAGAAGGTCCTGGACGTCTGGACCCAATGGTAATAAACTGCATAGGTAAAAAATTGTATTCAGCACCAAATCCAAGGCATATTAATATAAAAAATAACTTTTATTTTTCCAATAAAAAAAATCACTCCATAGGTTCGGTGGTTAGTAACAGCCTACGCGTTTCGGAACGATGTCCCTTACTATGCCATGAGTAAGGGACATCGTTCCGAAACGCGTAGGCTGTTACTAACCACCGAACCTATGGAGTGATTTTTTTATTGGAAAAATAAAAGTTAGTTTCACCAATGCCATAAATTCATTGTTCTGATCCATTAGGGGATAAGAACAACAGAAATTCAATTTCGCTAACTAGATGGATACGCTTTCCATTTGTATCCATCTACATTAACCACTTCAGTTAAAAGGGTTATCTTCTCTTATAAAATTGGTGGCGTATCCTTAAAGGGGTTTTCCAGATTAAAAATAATAATGACCTTTAAGTCATCAGTATCAAATCAAATGAGTTCCGACATCCCCATCAATCAACTGTCCGCAGAGCTGCTTCCTGCTCCAAACCAGGTTACCGCAGATCAATTCCCTTTCACTTGAATGGGAGCTAGGATGCAGTGAGTCGCCACCATACAGAGAATCAAACTGTCTGCTTCCTGCTCCATTCTCTGTGTGTTAGCAGCTGCAGAATAGCTGATCCTCACGGGGTCCTGGCAATTGGATCCCTGCCAATCTAAAATTTATGTGGATAACGTCTTTAATATAGATGGATACAAATGGAAAGTGTTCTGTTTGTATCCATCAGTATAGGAAATTTAATTTTTCTGATCCTCTGAACATCAGAGTTTTAACAGCAATAGTGTGAAACTACCCTAAAGCCTGTATTCATATTCACATCCATTTGGCGCCTACATCTTACTAACATTTATTCAGTATGTTAACAAGAGAGAGACACACAAAGTGGTATTTGTTTGTAGTCTGTTACCATGGAGACACATGTCTGTATAGCATCTATAGACAGAACATTCTCAAATGATTATTATTATCATTATTATTTTAGATTTTTAGTTGAGACATTTGAAGTAGCTTCATTTTGGATGCATTGAAACAATGAAAAATATGCAAAATTTTCCTTTCTCTTTGGATATTGACAAGTTACATAACTTTCTAATATACCAAACCATTTTCAAAACTTCTGCCTACTGTCAGTGAAAGTAAACTTTCTTATTTACTTGACTAGTGTGTATGGGGACAGCGATTCGTACAGAGCTGTGTATTCTGTTGGCACTATATATACAACAGGAAATAAGTAAAGAAACCAAGTGCTGACCTAGTCCTGCTCACACAGCTGAAAGTTTAACAAAATGCCTGTTGAGTCCTTTGGACTAAGTGCAGTTCAGGAATGTTGATACTTTGTCGCTGTGTAAGCAGGACTGGGCCAGGTTGAGTTTTCAGCTTCTGGGTTTATATAAGAATATGGAACAGCCACATAAAATAAACAGAAAAAGGGCAAAGTAGATGTAGCGTGTGTAGGTGCGAGACGGCCGTTGCCTGGACACTTTACTGCTCCTCCCTTCCTATGTGTTTGCTTCTATGTAATAAGAATAAAGCCTGAAGTTTTTAAAAACTTTTGGTGAGTGCCTTTCCCTGTTCTTATTTGTGCAGATAAGAATGCTTTCAGTCACTGACAGCAGGTAGATATATGGAAATGAGAGCTGAAACCTAAAGTATATTATACAGTTAATGTGTACCAAAAATTGATGTAGTATTTGTGACATTAATAAATAAAGTAATATTCTTTTTTTAATGGATTTTGGATCCTTTCTGTGAAATCCTGTGCTGAGATCCACTTCTGTGCCTTCTATACTCTTTGTCTTGTTTCTCTCACTGGAGTACAGCAGTACGGGCTCTATTAATGCAGGGAAACTGAGGCCCCTTGCAGACGACCTTGGGCGAGTTCAGTGTGCCATCTGGGGTTTTCCCATGTAGCACACTGACCTGTGAATTTCTATCGGCCCACGCACGTGACTGTGTATTACACCGTTACGTGCGTGGACCAACAGTCTGGGCTGCAAAACTCAGCCAGGTCCTATGATAAAGGTTAACTGGTTCCAGACCACCTGTTTACTATATGGGTCTGTGTGGTCCACTGTTAATCCTGCAAAGATGTTTAAAGAAAAAAAAAAAAAAACCCAGAAATGTATATAAGCATAAAGATAAAACCCTATGTTTCATCAAAAAAAGACGGCAAAATTAATTGAATAACAAAAGAAAAAAATGTTACAAAACCACTTGTACAAAAAAACCTGAAAATGTGTCCAGCCCTGACCACTGAGGCCAATCAGCGGCTTCAGCACACCTAAGGAATAGGACCCGTGATGTCACAGGTAGGGACATCGCATGCCATTTGTTGATTGGCCTCAGCGGTCACGTGACCACTGAGG
Source organism: Leptodactylus fallax (assembly GCA_947044405.1). Lineage (NCBI taxonomy): Eukaryota > Metazoa > Chordata > Amphibia > Anura > Leptodactylidae > Leptodactylus > Leptodactylus fallax. The sequence goes on along the minus strand of CAMRHE010000005.1, from coordinate 4,676,508 downwards.
CCAATCACCGGCTTCAGTGGAACTCCAGAGGAGACCCGATCAGCAGAAGGACCGAAACGCTTCGGGGGTACAACGGAGCATCAGGGACAGGTGAGTATGAATTTTTTTTTTTTTTTTTTAATGCCCCCGGCTGATTTAAAACTTAAAGCCTGGACAACCCCTTTAAGTGCATAATGTCACAAATATTGCCAGAAAATCAAAAGTTGTTCCCAAATTTTAGGTACGCGTTAAGAAATCTTTTACATATATTTATTATATGACTGCGCTTTTATTGCCTAAGACTGGAAAACACCATTCTATGATATCTCACATTTGTGGACTAAAATAAAACTTCTTAAACTTTATCATGTACAGCCATCTTACTGGGCAGGCACCCAGAGATAAATGACTGCCACATTTGGTCATCTCCTGAAGCATGTCACCCTGCGGGTATCTCTGCCCTCTACCCCACTGCTTCCTTGCTTTTTCTATACTTTATTATACTAAAGTTGCTCTTTTTTGATTTGTGAAAATAGCAAGTTTTTAAAAGACTCCTCTGAGACAATGAGCTGCCACTTGGTTATTGAGAACACATGCTGAAAACGTGGCAGTTTGTCGTATAGTCGCTAAGTAACAGCTGGCTATATTTTATATGGCATGGAGGAAGCTATACAAGTACTCTCAAAAAGTACTAATTCTATCTAGTAACTGGATAAAGACATGTGAGAGATGGTATCAATGGGTTTAGAGCACTAAGACCTCTACTCTTTGCTAAAATGAAGAATCTGATGCAGCGTCCCAGTGGTCACCTATCAGGCATGGGTACAGAATAGTCTAATAATGTGGCATTGAAGTCTCTGGTGGGAAAACCCATTTTATTGAATGTTATATTCAGACCAATGACAGGATATGCTCTACATAAAAGATATATCAGTTCTAGAAAACTCTGGACTTCAGGCAGATACATTGTTACCTACACTGGTATATTGCAGGAAACTGTTACAGAAAATACCTGCTGCTTATGTATCCCAGAAGATTGCATAAACTGTATACAGCTCAAACAAGCTCTTAAAGGGAGTCTGTCAGCTGGAAAATAGGTATCAAACTAATTTGCAATACCTTGCAGAGTTGCCTCTACATTATCCAAAGTTACCTTTCCAATTCAGCATTGCAGCTCCATTTTCATGAAAATCTGCATTTTTTTTCCCCACTGGGGCTTCATTCTCTGTTCTAGATCATCCCAAGCTGCTGCTAAGCACCGCCCCCAATTGCTCGAGTGACATCACCCAGAATGTCATACTTTGTCTGCAGTTTTGGGTGGTTAGTTAGAGCGGAGAACAAAGCCCTGGCAGAAGAAGAAATACCTCAAAACACTTTTCAGTTAATTTGCATAAGAATAAAATGCTGAAAATGGAGCAGCAATGTAGAGTAAGAAAGGCATATTTGGGAAGTGTAGAAGCTACCCATTTTTCTGCTGACAGACTCCCTTTAAAGGGGTTTTATAGATTATGCAATTTTCCAATGTACTTGCTGTATCAATTTCTCCTTGTTCTGAAGATCTCTGCTTGGAGTGAGTAAATAGGCACTCATTATTCTATATTTATCATACTTTTATTTGCACAAATTATAATAGTATGGGATGCAAGGAGTATTAGTCTCCTGACCATGTTTAAGTGGGGTATTCTGGTTAATATAAGGATTTCCTTGTGTGCATCGGGCCTATCTGAGTGGGTTTTTAGCCTCAGAATAAAACTAGAATGTTTCTATTCACTGACAGCAAGCAAAGATCATGCAAATTGTCAGGAATTAAATCACAGTGTGGATGAGAAAGTTGCATATATTGTTCATGGCAATTGTGTTGACATATGACCAGTGAAATATAACTTAGATGTAAACCCTATATGTGAATTGACAAGACTGTGCCACACACACCAGACCTATGGGGAATATAATGATTGCTAGATTTTAAGGTCATTCTGATTCCACCCTATTATTAATTATGGAAATCCTATAGGTAGTGACTGCTCCTATCCATGGCTCACATCCATAACATGAAGTAAAAATGTCACCCTTCTTCTCCTTCTGCTCACCATGTGTAGCAGGAAAGTTATGGTGGGTTGCTATGGGAGGCAGTGATGGAATTCTCCTGCAGTCAGTACGTGATTTATGGTGTTAGCTCATCACCCTAACATGAAAATGTAAGACTGCAAAGCTGGAAAAACAAACTATGCAAAGAAAGTGTTATTGGCCAACAGACCCATAAAGACTCGCTTATCAGATTGTGTCATTCCTCCTGCAGCCATACTGGAAGAATAATGACTTTTTGTTTTTTTTTATTCATTTATTGAAACTTTTTGGATAGTTTGTTTACATGGAACATTAACATTGGATTATTATTAAATAAAGCTGTATGTACATGAGTTGTATGGTGTAGGGAGACACACTGCGGTCTTCATGTACTACCATATGGTGCTACATGTGTCAGTCTACCACCAGTAAAATAGCTCTGCAATACAGTATCCAGTGGAGCATGCCACAATTTATTTTTCTGTCCGATTCATATGAGGCATGTGGAGAAACAGTCGCGCTCCTTAGGAGACTAAAGGGGCCATATTCGGGTTCACTAAAACTCAGAGGTTGTCTGGAGCTGTGATATGCTTGAATGTGTTAATGTTAAAGCAATACATTCTTAGTCTATGGCCCCACGTTGCGGAAACACAGCTTTTATTGTTGCGATTTTTTTGAGCCCATGTCAGGAGTGGATTGAGCAGAAGGTAGACGTATAAGAGCTTCCTATATATTTCCCATTCCTTTTGTAGCCATTCTTGGCTTTGGCTCAAAAAACCGCAACAAAATCTGCAACAAAAAAAGCTGCGTTTCCGCAACGTGGGTCCATAGCCTTAAAGGTACTTTACAAAAAGTTGTCCATCACCGCATACCTGTGCCATCACTGCTCCAGTACTCCCAGCCTAGCTTTGTTCACTGGGCTGCAGAGTACAGAGTTGAACTGTGGGAAAAATAGAGATGGTGGAGTCGGAGTCGTGGTTTGGCCTGGTGACTCCACAAACCTGATATCAATATATATGTCTTATGTGCAAATGTGTCTAGATGGGCCATGCTATGTTCACATCTGAATTTTTGTCTCTGTTTTTGTGGTCCATCTGAGAACAAACAGACAAAAACAAATTTGTTCTAGGATGGATGTGACTATAATGGGGCTTGCCAGGTGTCTGTTGTATGTACATACAACAACTGAAATTGCCAGATGAGAAAGTTGGGTTTGCAGCACTTTTTCATCTGGCAATTTATGACTGATCTGCATCAGACAGACACCCGCTACAGATGTGAACTTGGCCTGACATTGTTGCCTAAAATCAAACTTTACAGATCTCAGCAAAGCATATGGGAATCTCAAGATTTCACTGGCGTTTTGTCTTTAAGCAAAAGATTTCCTTTGTAAACATCTTTTGAGTATTCTCAAGATGACACTTTACCTTGCTGCATTACCAGGTGGCGCTGCATGATATAAACACAGCGTCACCAGCTGGGCAGAAGTGAAAAGCGATGCAATTCCACTTATTCAATTGCTTCCCAGTTCGAAGTTGCTTGTGATTTAGATTTGCACAGTATGGATTTCATAGCATCCTGTTTAATGCGGTTCTGAAAGGAAGACTTGTTCCTGTAATTCCCCCATCATTAGTTTTCTTCATCTGTAACACGTGCAACCAGGAGCTTTTGTGTTCTTCTCAGTGTTCTTCGCTACTCCGCAGGCAATGTAGCACATGATCTTCACCACAATATGCCATGCAGCTCGAGGAACTCTGGCAAATAAAAGACTTTCTCCGTTATTGTTGTTAAGGCATGCTGGAAACCGCAGTATTCAAGAAAAAATTGATTTCTCGCCATAGGTGTTGGGTTTTTAATGGGACTAATGTGTTTTATTCTGTTTTTGACTCTTCCTAGGACACAGGGACATGGGCTGTCTGTTAATAGCACTCTAAATATACACCAAAGACAGTATAACTATACATAGAAGGGCAAGCTCATTTATGGGCTGTTAGCTAAGAATTGTATCAAGAATGAATAGACTGTTGGTTTTCAGAATGGTAATCTATCACTTTTTGTCAAGGAATTTGTTATATATATTTTTTATATAAAGAAACCCCCAACTTACTCTTTTGTGCGGGTTATTACATAACTTCCAATTTTTTGGATGGTCAAAAAGGTCGTTGTTTAAAAGATCTATTTTTTTAATGTACTGCTATACAAAAAAACCCTTTAAAATATTATAATATGATATTGAAAACTCGCACTGCCTGTTCTTTGGTTCCCACGGTCTATACAGTGTAGCAGTGACATTACCGACATCGCCGTTGGGGCAATGTGTCTTTGCTGAATTGTGTACAGAGCTTGGCGGAGAGGACGTAAAAAAAAAAAAAAGAAAAAGGCTTTTCTGTAATAATGGATAATAACCAGTATTTGTATGTAACTGTGATGCACAGAGTGCTGGGAAAAGTCTTTTGCTTTCACTAGAATTATCTTTTGAAAGGGTTGACCATCCTCAAATGAAATTTCTCCCTACCGCAATTGCCTGTATTTTTAGCAAACTGCTGATATTTTTGCAGAAAGCAGAAGTTGATGGCCACCATAGTAGTGTTATTAGTCGTAGAGAGTGCCATTATTGTCTAAAGGTACCAAACAAGACAAAGTGGTTATCTCGGCTTAAAGTTCATAAAGTATAATGTGGTGGCTTCATAGAAGACTAGGATTATCTGCAAGTGTAAAGTTTACCACGGACCTGCTTCAAGCTCTCTGTGCTCGATTATGTATTGGGTAGGTGCATACTACTGTTATTTAATATCCTTTGTGATCATCTGTCACAGGATCAGAGCAACAGACATTAAGCAACAGATGCAGACCGGGCCCCCTGCTGGTGTCTGCATTTACCCCCATGTGAAAAACATGATGGATGCCTTCTTTCCTGTATGTAGGACTTTTTCTTCCAGTACAAAAGTAAACAAACTTGATGGGGGAAAAAAGTGTCCATCATCTTCTTCTTTTTTTTTTTTTTTTTTTTTTTACATTATAGTCAATGGGAATGGACACAAACGGAGGAAGCTGCTCTATTATAGTTAAGGTCCACTGCTCTCATCCTATGACAGAAACGGACTGTACACAGTACCCTTACTGTGCTTAATGCCAAGGAAAAGGATTCTCCGTAGCTGTAGTCTTATTTATGGCTAGACTAGGGTGCAGAGACTAATGAATCTCCAGTTGTCCACCCTAAACCCTCAGAAGGAAGTATGGACTTTCCCAGTTGGATTTCCAAGTAATAGATTCCAAAATAGCTATTGGTGTTACCATCAATATTCTATACCTGTAAGACACACATGCTACAACCATATAGGGCCGTCCGTAACCCATCACAATACACAAATGCCAAATAGACTATAACATGTCACAGGTAATTTCATATACTTGTTTGCCTCTAAATTATTTCTTCTTAAAGATGGTTTTCTGGGACATGCAGTACTGTGCTAAGGCTGTAGGCAGGCATGAAGGAACTTTGCAGGGAGGTTGTTCCAATCATTTGCAGAACTAAGCACAGATCATGTGGTTGTCGCCTCATATAATCCCAGATAGAGAGGAGATCAGGGCTCTGTGAGGGCCATCACCACCTCCAGGACTCTTGTTCTTTTATGCTGAAGATAGTTCTTTTGACATTGGCTTTATATTTGGGTCATTGTCCTGCTGCAGAATAAATTTGGAGCCAGTCAGATGCCTCCCTGATGGGATTGCATTAAGTATCTGCCTTATTTCTCAGCATTGTGGACATCAGTAATCCTGACCAAATCCTAGGGCTGGGCAATTAATAGAAAAATAACCAAAACCGTCCGTCAATCCGGATAACAGACGTTATTTTGTGCGTGTCTGTTATTACATTATTGTGAGCCTTTGCCTACAATTTTGTTCGGACTGGAAATGCTGTTTTACTCTAGGTCTCTTTACCTTCCCTGGGCTCCAGCGCTGCTCCTGGTCCTCTTCCTGCCTCTACAATGATGTCAGGGACCAATGTCAGAAGTCATGTTGCATTGTGATGCAAAGATGTTGGTCACGCATGCATCATTGGGTCACGAGGCTACATCAGCAGTCCCTAACGTCATTCAGCAGGCCTGAAAATAACAGTTTTTTATCTTTGCTCACCTACCACGGTCCTCCGATAATTATAGCGACCCTAGAGCCTAGAGTATGATGGCAGTTCTGGTACAGACGTGTTTGATCTGAACTAAACTGCTGGGTGAACCTCATGAGGCGAATCTCGCAACGTTCGCCCAACACATACTCCTGCTTGAAAAGAAGTGTGTTTTACGGGGTGTGGCCTAATCGTCTTTAATCTTAATCGGGGTATGATGTCTGATGAAGACTAAGGCCCCACGTAGTGTCCCGTGGTGCATCGCAGTTTTTCCCGCAGCGCTTTTCACAGAAAGTCCGCAGACTTTCTGCTTCCATTATACCTATAGGGAAACTGCTGGCATTTCTGTAGGTATAATTGACATGCTGCGATTTCCAAAACCAATTTCTGCAAAGTGGGAATGGCATTTGCTGGAATCCCATCCACTTTGCCATGACTGTAAAATGCAGCGTTTTTTTCCGCGCTGATTCCACCGTGGGTAAACTGTGGCGTTTACGCTAGGTGGGGCCCCGGCCTAGTTGTGACTTTGATTTAGGCCAAGCCCTGCCAAATCCCTAACTCCATTTGCTGAAATGTAGCCCTGAACCTACAAGGAAGCCCCACCATGCTTCGCTGTTGCCTGCAGACACTCATTATTTAACGCTCTTCAGCCCCTCTGTGAACAAGCTGCCTTTTGATATAGCCAAATATTTCACATTTTGACTAAATTAGTTGGGAGCACCTGCTGCCATTTTTCTGCACCCCTGTCCCCCCTATGTTTTGAGCCCCTTAGTCTTGTTTCCATGTTCAAGGTATGACTTCTTGTCTGCAATTCTTCCATGAAGACGACTTCTGGCCAGACTTCGTCAAACAGTAGATGGGTGTATCAGCGTCCCACTGGTTTACCCCAGTTCTGAGCAGATGACTCTGCTAAACATTTCTGATTTTGAAGGGAAGTAAGTATGATGTGTCTTTCCTTGGACCACTACTGGTCTTCAATGTTGCCCATTTCTTGGTGCGCCTTCAAATTTGGCTGTAACAGAAGGTGAGGTGACTGACTCACTCCAAATTTATTCTGTGGCAGGACAAATACTTTTTTGTAACATTAGATCACCCATTTTCATCAATTACATTAACTTACTAAAAACATTCCAATATTGTCTAATGCCATGCCTAGCCTTGGACTGTTCTTTCATCATTGCTTACTAGGGAATGACATACGTTGGCAATTCCTTCTACTAACAACCAACAAGCCAGGGCAGATGGTGAAGGAGAGGAAGGGTAACTGGTAGAACAGTATTGTTGATGTCAATAAGGCAAGTCTGTTTTTGCTAGAGATGAAAAGAAAGCAGTTCAATTGTGCTATTCCAATTGGAAACGGAAAGTTGTTTTCGTGCCATAAATCTTGTACTCTTCATTATTACCATACAGTACAACATAGTATTAAGTATCATTTAATAGAGAGCTGAAAGACACATTGGCTTCCTTCAGCCTTATCACTGCTATGGGTGGTGAATTTATTGGGCACATTTCCCATAGACTACAATATGACTATGTAACTCTGGGACTTTGCGACTGTAATTTGCAGATTATAGTCTACAAAGGAGACTGGAAATAAATGGAAATTCTTATTCCCTTCCTCTGTTTTGCCCTATTTTTGGTGGCGGCATTCTGATGATTAATGTGTAAAATATACATGTATTAGAGAATGATGATGTTGTTGTGTTTTTTATTATGTCACCCCCCTCCTAAAAAGGGTTTTATGTCCTATCCAGATTGCGGCATACTCTTCTTCAGATCCAAAGAGCCTGTAGCCAACTGTTTTGTTACAGACATAACATCTGGTGTCTTCAGCTCCACAACTGAGACAATCAGACAGTATTTCATAGCAACAGGCTATGTGAAATAGAGACTTGGGGGAGAGGAAGTCATTTGCAAATTAGCTGTTTTTTTTTCCTTGAGTGTTTTCCCATAAAGACTGTAAGTTGGAGAGATAAATATGGTGTTCTCTATTAACATTATTTACATGAGGTTTATTTCCCATGGTCCGGGCTCATTTGTGTTTAAAACCAATTGATCTCAGCATAATGAAAAATTATCTTTTGATGTTTTTGGCATTAGTGCTTCACATGTTCATTGTTATTCCTCTCCCTCCATCTTATATTGAAGTCATTTCCATGGCCACTTTCATGTATACAAGACAATATAACATAGAACTATTAACATCCATCTTACTTTACAAGCGTCACGATTATGCAGCATGGCAGTGAAGGTTATATAAAATTAGACTTGGACACATACAATGTCTCTATATCCCCCTGCACTGGTGGCTCATTTTTGCAGGGGGGCATCCTCAGCCGGGCCCTGCGCTTGCATTGAAATTTATGCAGTAAATGTCATAAATGATCAGAAATCTGGCAAGTCCCTCGACATGCCCCCTCCCAGGAAAGTGGGAAGGGTGGCTCAAAAAGATGCAAATTTTGCACAAAAACCTGATAAATTGTGACTTTTTCATGCCTTGTACGCCATAAAAGTGGTATACAAAGCATGATAAATCTCCTCCACTTGCCCAGTAGTCACAGCTGTTCCTTCTAGTGATGATCATAGGGTTAAACCCCCACCTAGGCCCCCACCTACTTTGATAGCAGGACTTCTTCAGCCCACCTTCCATCACCAGGGCCAATTTTCTAGTCACCATGGCAACCTACTAGGCTAGGTTTGCACATGCGTTTCTTTTTTTTTTTTTTTTTTTTTTGTAATTTATTTACTTACTTGCTTTTGTCATTGTTGCACCTTTTTTGTTTTTTTGTTTGTTTTTGTTAACATTGCACTTTGTTTTTTCTCTTAGATATTGTCCCACTTTTTATTTGGTTGTTTCAGCTAATGACATCGGTGGATTGGGCAGATGATGGATACATTTTATACCAGTTTGCATCAGTAGTTTCATAAAATATTCAATAAGACAATGCTTTACCTTATTCTTTCTCAGCCACATGACTGACATCAGCATTATCTAGCAGCAAAAATGCCAGAACCTTTCCGACATCAGTGATGACCCAGGCATTGCAGATGTAATCCCAGCATTACAATGCCTTTGTGTGGAGTCATCTAACGTTGCATAAGTAATAGCACCCCTGAATATTACATCAGACTATCAAAATGACACTGTTTGAAGGTGTCAGTATTCTCGTAATGATACTCTGTGTACCACTTTGTTCGGGTGGCAGAACAGTACAAGTCATGGGGGGAACGTGCCATAAAACCTATCTTGTAGTAATTGCTTCCTTTTAATTGCAGGGGATGGAGAGAGCAGCAAAGGGCCAGTTCTCAACGTTCAGCAGTTTCATCTCAACTATCAACCAAAAGAAAGAAGCCGCTGGGAACAGATGCTCACCTACGCAGCTTGTTATACCCAACAACAAAAATGGTAAATAAAAGTATTATGTACGCAGCTGTTTCCGCAAAAACAACAGCATACACCATGGTGGGAGAACTGTTCCAGATGAATAGAGCTGTGATCAAGTCTATAGACAAGCTGCTTGGGATTGTTCTTACTTTTTCTTTTTTTTTTGTGTGCACATTAAGTTGGTTTATTTTTCCTTAGTTAAATCCTAATGTTAGTTGTATTACAGAGAAACTCTACATTTGGAGTTGCTTTAAAGAAGTCTTCTGGGACTAAAATGTTGATGACTTGTCCTTAGGACAGGTCATGAATATAAAAATCACTGGTGGTCCGGCACCTCCACTGATCAGCTGTTTGGACGAGTGTCGCGGCTTCTTCACTGGGCTCAGCGCCAATCATTGGATAGGGGCTGAGATTAGTACTGCAGCTCAGTCTCATTTATTTTAATGAGACTGAGCTGCAAACAGGCCACATAACCAATTAATGTGGCTTCACATGGTCTGTAAAGTGGCAGCAGATCTGTGAGGATCCTCGGTACCAGACTCCCATTAATAAGTATCTCCATAGGATGGAACTGCCAAAGAATAGTTCATTTACACTAGTAGGGCTGGGCAATTATGACCTAAATCAAAACCACAATTAATCGGGCATTTTGTCTTCAATACGATTATTGGTGATTATTTAGGCTACGTCCCCCCTTTAAAGTACGAGTATGTGTTGGGTGAACCTTGCAGGATTCGCCTCGTAAGGTTCACCTGTTTGTTTTGTTCAGACAGAACATGTCTGAACCGATGCTGCTATTAGACTACAGGGAAGGTGAGTAAACATAACAAAAAACTGTTACTCACCTATTCTGGGCTCCAGCGTGACTCCCTGTTCTCTTTGGATCTTCTGACTGACGTCAGGGACCACTGAGGCCTCTAATTGGGCCTCAGCAATCACGTGGTGTCGTGATACATAGAGTCAAGAATTGCAGGCCTCTTTGGATCTTCTGACTGATGTCAGGAACTGCTGACAACTGGGAATCACACTGGATCCCAGAAGAGGTGGGTGACGCTTTTTTATGTTTGCTCACCTCCACTGGGCCTTTACTACTGTGCAGGATCTTGCTGGTCAATCTGTTCTATGACTGTTTAAGCCTTCATACATGGTGTCCTATCAGTTTTTCTGCTGCTAATATCCCCATTATGGCTGCAACTCTTTTTACATTTGTGGGCATGTACAATAAGGAGAAGTGTGCCCCCTCCCCTATCCTTTATAACTATTACTGCTTTATTTACATGTAAAAGGGGTAACGGGTGACTGTAAAATAGCTGAGAAAAGCCCAAGTGAGCATAATGTAGGAGATTTTAAAACACTGAACTGCAAAAATAAGGCAAATAGATGCAGGCATGATGTAGCTAAAATGCTTGAAACAGGAAAATAGCAATGTCTATGCGCACAGTCAATAAAGCTTCTTGTTGTCTGTGAATAATATCCCAATTTGTAACCAAACAAGCAGCCAGAAGTAGATACAAGCACATAAATAGGCTTTTCTTACATTGTAAGGTATGAGAACTGCAGAATGTTCAGTCCAGGGCACAGAGAAAGCAGTTTGAAGACGTGTATGTACAGGCTGTGAGGAAAACAACTTCTCCCCTCTCTGTTCCCTGGGTGAAGACAGAACACTGCTTCCTCTTTCCACTCACTGTGAAGACATCTTGATTTTTAATGTATCTATGGATGGAATTTTCCTTGTAACAAGGAATGAACTGCAACTTAGCTAGAAGGGAGACCCCTAGTAGCAAAAACTTTAGAGGTTTTCAGGCAGAAATCAGCCATATTTTTAATTAAAGTGCATTACATTTTGATCCAGAATCATGTGCTCTATGAAATGAGACTAAGCTGTCTGAAAATTAAGTGACCATTTAAAAGTATATGTGCCTTAATGCTGCAGTAGAATGTTATAAATAGATTGTATGCAAATTAGTGCCTCTAGTGCCACCTGTTGGAAGGGTGCAAGCAATCCTATATAGCAATGTCCAACCTTTTAACCAGCCTTTAAAACATAACTTGGATGTAAAATTAACATCTAATCAAACAGAACACTTTCTGACTATATACTGATTTTTTTATTCTTCACTTATACCTACATACATAATCCACAGTGCACTCCTAGACATGCAGTCCATACACACACTTGTGAAAAAATTGTGGTTAATTTAATTTCATAAAAGATTGTATTACCGCTGTCAGTATATTTTTGTATTTAGCAAGTCTGTCATTGCTCACTTTAACCATCATTATCAAGCCATTCAATACTAGTCTGCACTCATGTTCTTCCAGGTGCCAGAATAAAGTGTGCAACATATGCTAATGAGCAGTATGCCATCTCTGCCAGTCCGCAGCTCTTAGCAGGTTTTAATAACGTGTTGACAGATTTACTAGGAGGAAGGATTTAGGCACCAGTTTATGAACTATTGACTGTCTGAAAGAGATCACTGCAGTAAGTGGTGCTGACACATATGCTCATGAGAGGGGACACTTCAAAGGGGACCTTTCACGACCAACGTTTCATCTTCTAATAGTCGCCCCTCCACTGATTCTGGCGCAGTTGGTATTTTTTCTCTAGCCCGCACTGTCCCCAAGTTCATTTCAATGCCTGATATGCTAACTAGACACTCTAAGGTCAAGTGGGTGGTACCGGGCAGGATCCTGTTCCTGCCTTATACCACCCACTTGACATTAGAGAGCCTAGTTAACATATAACTAACTACACCAATTGCACAGGAATGGTGGGAGCTAGAGGCAAGCTGGCAAGATATAAAGAGCAAGAGTTGGTAAAGGTGGTAAAAGGTTCTCTTTGGTGCTGTCTCCATTAGCTCCTTATACTATAAATAGTGGGCACTGAGCATGTTTGACCACTTCACCACTCAAACGCCTAATTATTGCAGTTATGCTGGGAGGAGAATCCGTAGATTAGAACCCCCGTTCTAGTGATTGGTGGGGGTCCCAGCATTGTCATTAATGAGACAACCCTTTAAATTTTGACAGTAACTCTCATTAGTTTTTGTGATTAGGTCATGTTATAGCAACCTCCAAAAATTTTGATAGCTGATCCTTCAGATCCCCATCGTTTAGCAGAACCTGGCACACAACCTCTTTTATCCTTGCACTGTGGTAGGTCTCTACCTGTGGCTACGCTTGGACCCATTTGTTCTGCTTTTTGGCAGTGGTTGTGGTTGTGATGGACCTGCACTGATGAATTGATGGCCTGTCCTAAGTAAAGGCCATTATTGTGTTTTCTTGGAAACCTGTTTCAATTCCATTTTGCCTGGAACAGTTTCCCAAACCACGAATTAACGATCTGTGGTATAAACAATCATTTGTGGGGTTATGTTGGATATAACAATCCTCGTAGCCAGCAAAGAGCTTCATTGGTGCCTATTGACGTCGTGTTTGTAGTATTACAAGCAAATCTTACATTTACAAATCCTGTGCTCTCTACAAAGATTAATAAATTCTGTTTTTATTGATAATCGAGATACTAATAAATAGTAACTATATTTGACCTATGTTAATCTAATGGGGGTCTGACAGATTCCCTTTTACAAAGTCTATGATTCATTTCCTACAAGAAATTTATGAAAAATGTACAACTTCTGGTAAAGTCTTGTAAGTGTTACAGGATTGTAAATTAATTGTAGGTACACAATTGTGTGACATAAGATGGAGGAACACTTCACAATCTGCACCAATTATAGCTTTACTGTTCATTTTATTTACAGGTCTCAGTCTCTTGATATAAGGACACTGTTACTTAATATTTACTAATCTTCGGGGCCCGAGTGTTGGACCCTCACCATTTTCTTATTCATTCTTTATCCTGCCGAGAGGTCATCAATGAATTGTTAGTTGGACAACTCCTTTATATAAAGTACAGAATACAGTTTATCGCAACATGTAAATGGCTCAGGTGGCTGGCTCGCTCACTCTGGTTTCCCAGTACAGACAACTGAGTCTTTCATGCAGAGGAGCTCCTGCCCCCAACCACTTCATAGCTAGCCACATTACTCTGCTCAGTCCATTTCCTGCCCCAGTTAACTCCAACCCATGGCACCTACACACGTGGACAAAATTGTTGGTACCCCTCGTTTAATGAAAGAAAAACCCAGACGGCATGTTTCAGCTCCTTCCAAAGATGCTTAATAGGATTTAGGTCAGGGCTCATAGAAGGCCACTTCAGAATAGTCCAATGTTTTCCTTTTAGCCATTCTTGGGTGTTTTTAGCTGCGTTTTTACCCTGTTGCAAGACCCATGACCTGCAACTGAGACCAAGCTTTCTGACACTGGGCAGCACATTTCTCTCTAGAATCCTTTGATAGTCTTGAGATTTCATTGTACCCTGCACAGATTCAAGACACCCTGTGCCAGATGCAGCAAAGCAGCCCCAGAACATAACAGAGCCTCCTCCATGTTTCACAGTAGGGACAGTGTTCTTTTCAAGATATGCTTCATTTTTCCGTCTGTGAACATAGAGCTGATGTGCCTTGCCAAAAATGTCGATTTTTGTCTCATCTGTCCATAGGACATTCTCCCAGAAGCTTTGTGGCTTGTCATCATGACAATTTTTATATATTATTACTTTTGTCAGATTCAAGTTATTTCTGTGACCATTGTGGGTTTTTCTTTCATTAAACGAGAGGTACCAACAATTTTGTCCACGTCTGTATTTCCCTACCTGCCAGAGAAGTTCACTTCTGGCTCACCTTTGGCCATCACCGTGAATTCAGGCCTACATTCCCTGCCGCCTCCCTCTTGAGCCACATTATATGGTCCTCTGCTGACCTGTGGGAAGGAAGACTCCCTTGCCTCACATGTTATCTTGCTGTTATCATCCTAGTCGGTGGTCTGGTTGTCTGAGCCTATTCTGCACCCTATTGGATGGAGGGAGATTCCCTTTCTTCTCATTTATTGTACTCTGCCATCACTTCACACCACTCTGATGTTATCAGATGTTTGTCTTGATTTCCATGGCCTATTCACTCTCCTGTCCTGTAGTCCTCTCTCTCTCTTTCTGTCATTGCAGCCATTTTCCTCCTTTAATACATACAGGGGATGCAAACACCTCAGGGACATGGGTACTCTGAACAAAATGGCTCCACACAGTCTCTCTCTCTCTCCTCTCCCTTCTCTCCCTCCCTCTCTCCCCCTCCCTCCCTCACTTCTCCTCAGATGGGCCAAGATTTTCCTCACTCTTTCTCCATTAGTGTGCAGCAGTCATAGAGAAGTGCTGGATAGGGGCACAAGGGAAAGACAAGGGGCACTGTTGGAGCAGCTGTGCCTAGTTTAAAGGGTCAGCTCGGTCCAAAAGAGGGCTTTGCATGTCTTACAGATTGGCATTGTCTTGTCACCTCTTTGACAGGGGGAACAGCACAATGCAGAGCTATGAGCAAATATATTACAGAATTCTAATTTCATGGAGAATGCTAGTATGTACTAAAATAGACATGTCAGGGTGGTGACCGTTCCGCTTTAATAGAAGATCCTTAAATATGGATTATTGATTCCTGTGATGAAAACTGTAATAGCAAATGTTTTCTAGAGGCCACAGATCTAATATTAGATATGGGATGCAGGAAAGTGCTCGGGATAGTGCTGTATGCAGATGGCGGTAATATCTGACTAGTGCTGGGTAATCTCTTTCAGCTTGGGTTATATAAAACCTGATTCAGCAGCTCCAAAGCATCTAGGGGAAAATACATTGCTTTTAATAGAACGCTATAGAATACATACGCAAGCCGCAGGCTTTGCCACGTGTATATTTAACGTTTCCTGCTTTTCCACATTAGCCTTTCTTAATACAAAAGGGCCAAGTGGGTTAAGGCTGAAAAAAACAGTGTTTACTCCAAAGTCTTTTTTTAACTTTTAGTTTAATCCAAATCCCTGTGATGTTTTTCCAATTTCTAGCTGTGAAAGCAGAGGGGGAGCTTTCTGTACGATCAATGGCACTGATGGCTGGCTGCAAGTGTGTGGGATTGTGATTCATGTTCTGTACTCTGTGGCTGTCGGCCTCCCATCTGTAATATTGCTCTCATTCACAAATTCGGAACAGTCTATATACACCATCATGATCTCCCACTCGCCATCACAGCGTATTGCTCAATGCGTGCGTGAAAATTGCTGGAGCCATCTGTATCGGCAACAGTTACAGGGAATTGAATGAAAACAAATGTGCAAGTAAATTCTTTTTTTTTTTTTCTCAACAATTTTTAAATTAACCGTTCAAGGTCATCTTCCTCTTAAATGAAAAATGAATTCCAAAAAGTAAGTAAAATCTTAGCTCGTCGGTTAGCGCCACTGGCTTTTACCACTTGAGTCCTGAGTGGGAATCTGTACAGGGCAACATATGTATGGTGCTAGTACATACTCCCTCAGTGGGCTATGCTCTGGGTGCTCTGGTATCCTACCAAATTAAAAAGTAAACTATTCAATTGGTCAGATGGCTCTGCGCATTTGCTAGGTGTAGTTTTCTGCTTAGTGAGAGGATAGTCTGTCCCTTTTGGAAAAAAAAAACTGATTTAAAGAGTCCCTCGAATTCCATTCCCTATCTGATCTGACACTAGTGTGGGACAGCACAGGGTGCATGCAGGGTGGTAAGCAGCTGTACAATGCCTGCTGAATCTCATGCATGGGTCCTATTAATTTGAGTAGTTCCTGCACACAAGTCAGTTTGGGCACTGTGCAAGGTGCACATTGCAATAGAGATGTGGCTACTCTATATCCTACTTGTAGTTTGGTTCGTCAGGAGCACGGCACACGCAATGCACTATGAACGTTTTCAGCCAAAGCCACAACCCTTCTGAGAATGAGCATACCCCTTTTGGATATCACCGTGCCCATTTCTTATGACTGGGCATTAAATGGGCTGGCTATGTCTCCTCATTGCTCATGACTGGCACAGAAATTGCCCAAGTCACATACAAAGTGACAGCTGTCCCCTGAAATTTATTCCAGTCAATGTTGCTCTCTCTGAAGTGCAGCTGTTGCATCATGCTGCTTCAGAATCCATGTACCCCACTTAAAGAGGACCTATCACTACCTTCACCAACTCCATTTTATTGCATCCTTCAGTAAGTTCTGCTCTACTGATTCTGGCCTATTTGGAATTTTTTCTCTAGCCTCCTCCACTCCTGAGAAATAATTTCTGTTAGTTTCAGCACAGTTATGCTCGCTACTGTCAGATGGGCGGTCCTGGGCTGGAGCAGAAGATAGTCTGGGACTGCCCACCTGACAGCAGAGATCATAACTGTGCTGAAACTAACAGCAAAGATTTCTTGGGAACTGTGAGGGCTAGAGAAAAAATTCCAACTGTGCCAGAATCAGTGTAGCAGCAGCTATTCAAGGGTGCAAAGATTTGGAGTTTGTGGAGCTGGTGAATGGTCCTCTTTAAGTGCTATTTTGCAACTGTTCCCAACTTTCTCTTTATTGTCATTGTATTATTAAATCATACTCTAGTAAAGCAGTTGAGCATGTGTTTCATTGGCCTATTCTGCACATGACTACACGTTTTCAACCCAAAAAAGCGGGTGCTCGTGGTCCTTCACAACAATATGGTTGCCTTACCTACAGTACTGCCTAGCATGCTCCAAGCCTCAGCCTTCTAGCTTAGTGTCAGAATGAGATACAAAATGGACCCACATGAAAGGCTCTCTGGGCATCATACAGTTTCCTTGGCCTACTAGGGAGCCCCCTGTATCTCTCACCCATTGTCAGATCTGGCATTAGAATGGGATTGGACATTTTAGGTGATGGTGATTACAATCTGTGTATACAATACCCTGTCCTCAGTTACAACATGAGGTGAGACTTTCTGATGTAGTCAAGGTATTCTTTCGCAGTCTTATGCGGCATGTTGATCACCATCGACCTACTAGTCACCTCCTTATATTTTGTCATTATTTTTAGTTTTTCACATTTACATCTATTCAACTAGAGCCATTATGACTAAATCTTAATCTGGTTTTAGAAATTCATGAGTCTTATTGTTTTTTATTGAAGCCACACTTGCAAGAAAAAATAGATTGTGGCTTAGTTAGCATAATGGAAACAGTATGGGGTTCATGTTGGGCTTCTTAAAAAGGATATATAATAATAAATAATTTTTTCTGTACACAAATTAATTCAATATTGTGTAGAGGTTAATAAAATAGTTTGTGTAAATTATTTAAAATTGAGGCAAGTTTTGGTCAAACAGCAATATTGCCGTGGCGGGGTGTAAAACCCAGAGAGCATTGCATGGGTAGTGTCCATATCCCTAATATTCCTATAAGTACAGTATATCACCTGAGCTTTAAACCTCCACCTAAATGGCAAAGGTATGCCGCTAGTTGTCACCAGTCACATAATGGTCTCTATAATGACTGTAACTAGCAGGGTAGCAGACATGGCAGATGGTGTGTGCTCCTGTAACTAAGGGAGCGCATGTCCCCTGAGACCTAGGATACAGTGATAATTATGGATAATGGAAGGGGATATGGAAGACTGAATGCACCTCCATTACTTTACTGGGACATCTCTGCATGTGACATTATTAAAATGACTTTCTTCATATGATGTGATGTCACAGTGTACCCAGTGATCTTTTGTGTGTGCATTATCTCTGTGCTGCGACACCATTGTGTATATTATCCCAGTACTGTGACATCACTATGGGGCCCCATGGTTACTTGTTATGCCCCTAATAGAGGAGGCAGTAGTGGTACTAAATTTTGGTCCTGGTGGCCAGGATGATAATAGCAGAAACCAATATAACCCACAGTGACATTTGTGATGGAAGATTTTTTTTTTTTTTTTCTTCCAGGAGAAATAGAAATTAAAAAAGTTATAGGCAGTGTATTTTAAATGGGCTTTCCAGGAAAAATATTCCTAAAGTGGCTCAGTAAACAAGCTTTACTCACTTTCTCCAATGCCCCGCTGCCTGGGTCCCTGCTACTCTCAGTCTCCTTCTGTTTGGCACAAGAAATAATTGAAGATGCCTGCCCAGCCAATCCCTGGCTGAGGGGGCGCTCCTTAGTGTGGCCAGGGATTTTCAAAGCAGACATTTTCTATGTTAGGAGACACCAGAAATTGGAGAGCACCAGGGAACGGGACAGCGTCAGGACTGGTGCAGAGGAGGATCAGGGAGAGGTGAGTAACTCTTTGTTACATTAGGGCCCCATGTTTTAGGAATATTTCTTTTCCCCCTGGAAAACGCCTATAATATAATCTGGGTATAATGCTTTATTTCATGTAAATTATTTAAAATTCAGCATATTGTCAAAGGATGAAGAAAATACTGTGAGTGTTAAGGGGGATATAAAACAACTCAAAAAGTTCCAGTAGGCATCAACAGTGGATTTCTAGGTGCATCAGGTACCTGTGTCTTGGGATTTGTATGTAGATAGATGCGTGTATCAGGATGAAAATGTACAATTTCCTGTAACATATAGCATCTAATGGAATGTTCTCCTTTTGCTTTTCAGTAAGGGACCTTCCACCAATATGCCTTGATGTTCGACAAAAGCAGCGAATCTCCATTGATACGCTACCTGCAGAGATGAAAGCCCCTATCTTGCCTGAACCTCTTATTCCAGTACGGAACAAAACTCTTAGGGATTTCCAGTGAGTTCAATGCAATTGTAAAATCTTACATTTTATTTTAGTATATAGTTTTACGGTGAAACTCTAAGGGTATGTTCACACGGTGGAAGTGCACTAGAGGAAAACACTGTTTGATTCAGGTGACTCTAACCTATCTAACTGCAGGGTTGGGTTGATATTCTGAGTTCTGGTGACAGACTCCCTTTAAAGAAGACCTGTCATTTCTCCTGACATGTCCATTTTAGTAAGTACTTGTATTCCCTATGAAATGACAAGTCTGAAGTGTCTTTCCTTATAACTCTATATTGTACTGTTCCTCAGTTATTCCTCCTGAATATTTATGACTAAATTGACAATTGGGTGTTGCCATCCCCTTGGTTGTCAATTTATTCATAAATTTCTAGGAAGAATAACTGAGACACAACAGAGTTATCAGAAAGGTTCTTCAGCGTTATATCATAGAGAGTACAAATAGTTACTAAAATAGGCATGTCCAGTCCCCTTTAAACTTGTCCCTGCCTTTAAGCATCTTGAACCAAAGTCTCACAAACACAAAGTCCAGTGTGTCACTCGTGAAATTGTGGCTGAACTATGTCATAACAATTTGTCCATTTTTATTAGTCTTTGTTCTGCATGTAATTCTCTATATGCCAAGCTCCATTTCTGTATCCAGACTTGCATTGTAATATGAAATGTCACTGCATGACGATAATCTGTTACGCAGCAGATGAAATATAAGGTTCTGTCCGTACCCTTTCATAAAATTTTAGTCTCACTGAAAATATAGGCTTCAGTCCAACAATGTGATTGTCTTTGAGAACTCTCTGGATTATCTTTCGCCTTTAGTAAAGGTAGGTGAGCCCAGATTGGGATAAGCGCGGATGATGCACAATATGGGAATTTCCTCTTAAAGGGGTTTTCCGGGAAAAAAAATTATTTTTAAAAAAGGTCTGTTAGTGCTATCAATGGGTTAATAAGTGTACCCAAATACCTTTACCAGTGTTTTGAGTGATTTCTGGATTTCTATGGGAGCTCCTGGTATCCTCTGCATTTGTTTACATGGGTAGCTTCCTGCTGTCTTAGCCTACAACTACCATGATGCATTACAGTTCACTCAGATTCCCCCCTCTCACTTCCTCCCTCACAACCACCCCCTGTTTCCCTAACTAGCCCGCGGACTACTAGCCCTACCTACCTAGCTAGCTATCTAACTCATTCCCCCAACCCCCTCCCCCACCCCATTATACTTACCTATCTTCTGCTGTCCCCTCTTCTGCCCGCACCTGGGAGCTGGAGCCTGTGCAATAGAATGCCGGCAGAAGCGAAGAGAAGCAGCGGGCCTACCACGCATGCGCAATAAAATGCTGTATCTCTGCGCTTCTGCTGGTGTACTATTGCGCAGGCTCCGGCTCTGGATCCCTTGTGAAGGAAGCGACACCCAGCAGAAGAAGAGGATGTGAGTATGATGGGGAGGAGAGGAGTACTGGTGACCTCCCATCGCCGGAAACAGCGAAACGGAACGTCACCAGGAAATCAGAAAACTGTCCCCGAGTCAGTGAAGCAGCAGCTATTAATTGATGTGAAGAGTGATTGAGTGAATTGGTGTAAGTGTTGGGAAAGGATGTCCTCTAACTTCAGGTGCTCATGATGGCATTATTTGGAACTCCATGCCTCAAGTACAGCAAGACACTGCCAGTCTTGCTGTCCATGGATCACGTGGTGTATGAATCCTTTTCTTAATCATCAAAAATGGGGAACTTTTTTCAGAGTTTGATGTGTATGTATCTCAAACAAGTGGGTGTAAGAGTCACAAACTGTATTATCCAGATTGCCAAATTATTTCAAGCGGTTGTCCTGTGTTCTCACTGAATTCTTGTGGTGGGCATGCACATATGGGTCCTTTGGAAGGAGGATCGGCTTTTGGTTAGTTGAGATAAATGATGTGGTTGTAAAGCAGACTTGCCTGGCAGGTCCCTCTCCAGTTTATATAGGGTGGACTTTTTGAAATGATGTCTATAAGGACCCTCTGAGCACTTGATGTACCACAATATAGATTGTGTTGTCATGAGGACATTGGAGTTCAGGATTCTGTGTGACTACTCTATAACCATAAGCACACTTAAAAGTATAAACATTATTATATATACAGTAAATGACCTTTTGTATAATACATTTCTAGTAGCTTTTTATGGTTGTAGGGGGACAGACATAAATAAAAGTTAATGTCTTTCTCACAGTTCGTGTATAAAAAAAAAATAGTAAAAACCTTGCTTTGGGAAATGACTGATCTACTGTATTGTGGCTCTAAGGTCTCATCACATTTTATGATGGAAAGCAGAAAATCACGACACAAGCATTTATCCATAGGGTTCATTTTTTTTTCTATTTCTTTCCGCTTAGAAAATCCATTTCTGCTCCCAGACACTAGGGACACAAATTACCGATAATTATGGTCCGCTCAGAGGACACACACGACTCTGCTGTGAAAGAACCGCCACTGTATATTTTTCACTGTGTGACAATCTAGATATTCCAAGAAGAAAGAAGTGACTGGATGGAATATTTTAATACTCGGTAGTAATTTGCTTTAATGATAGCCACCACCGTTATGATAATTCTTAGAAATTAACAAAATGTACATAGGAAAAGAAGTCTACCACAGAAAAGCCTGAAATGTTTTTAACATATTTTGGGTTTCTAATTCCAACTATTTAAAGCGTAATATTGCTGGTTATTATTATGCTTTGTATAGCACCATAATAGGTGGAGTGGAATACTATTGTGAAATGAGAAAAACGGAAAATATTATGGAGCCATAAGCACTTTGCGGACTGCCGCATGCTGCCTCTCTAAGGAACAGTATGCTGTAGTAATGCTTCTAGTGGCGAAGCTATCCATAATACAGCAGACTGTTCTACAAGATACAGTTTTATTCTCATGGAATCTGTATAAGAAATCTTTTGTTTGCTTCTGTGTGTTATATTCCAGACAGGGATCTTGTATATGGATGGGTTCATGAATTATAAGGCAGAGCTTAGGAGAAATATAGAACTGGAGTAGAAGGTTTTGGTTAGGAAGGATCCTAGGTATATACTACTTGCACATAATGTACACTGTAAATTGTGGGGGGTTTTTTAATAATAATTTTGCCATACACAACATAACAGGCTGTCAATACCCAGTTACCCAATATACTTGTCTTAGCCACGAATGCGTGTTTTATTAATGGCAGATGGACTGGGACAGATTTTTGGGGAAGCAAAAGATATTTTTTTAATTCAACCAGGCTCCAGTATCCATCGGAGGTGTCCGTCAATGTTCAAAGCTGAACAGCGGGAACTCCTAAGGGATATGCGTGCAGTACCAGCATAGACGCTCATTGAGAAGAGGCGCCATGTCTGGGTAAACAATGAATAGAATGTTGTACTCATGCAAGTGCCAGTTTCTTCACCTCACTTCCGTACTTGGAGTTCACACGTCACCTAGGTGACTTTTTTCAGACGTAAAAAAAAGACTTGTCCATCAAGTTCAACTAAGAGATAGGATGTTGATGAAGGAAAGGCTATTGAGTGAGTAGGCCAAACCACCGACTCCAACTCCTTCATTTTTCCACAGCCCGACTTCTGCTCCAACTCCTTCATAAATGGCTGGCAGCCATGATGAGACAGACACAGTAAAGCTCCTCTAATTCATTAAAAGCTAGTGATTGACTTCCTACAAATATGCAAAAACTATACAGTAAATTATACAACTGTATGAATATAATTGTATAATATAATTAAAATTACTTATTCATTTTATTTTTTATTTATTTCTGACTCCACTTATTACTGAATTCGACTCCACAGCTCTGGGTATGGGTAAATTTTAGAACTGTGTCTTGTTAATCCAAGGGAAAGTAAAACCCTCATAAGGCATGAGCCAGTCTGTCCCAAAAGGGAAAAAAATGGATGCCCTTAAGATCGCTATATTTGTAATGCATTTCTCCTGTAGGAGAAATGCCTGGCTTGCCAAGTCTTCCTCAAGAAAAATTGGGCCTCCTTGGTTGCATTCTGCAAGGAATTGTATTTTTCTTCTTGTGCAGTGTAATAACTGTTGAGCATGTGCTGTGGGAACAGAAAAAAAAAAACCTACGCAGAGCAAAGCAAAAAAGACAAATTCTACATAAAAGTGGGGAAAAACGGGAAAAAAAAAAAAAAAAAAAACTTAAAAAAATCTTAGGTTTGGTACCAATAGTATGTGCAAGGTCTAGTTTACTACACACTGCATAGAGGTGGGGTAGTGTAATCAAAAATAAAACTGTGGTGCCACCTAGGGGATATAGAGTGTGCAGCTTGCATGTACTTTTCCATATCCGATAGTAATTCAGGATGCGGGGAGCATTGTCACTTCCCAGATTAGTTTGAAATCTTTCTCAAATCACAAATAATAAACCCCTTTACAGTATCCTGTTGTATTTTAGGGCATACTTACTAATTTTCTAAGCCGCATGGGCTGCGTTCTTAAATGGTCACCAACTTTTCAACAGAATTTTCATAAATTTATTAATATAGCGATAAAGTTTCTAATCTTTTCTTGTAAGAAAATGCCTTTTTGCTTTTATCAGACTGTTTCACTGTTCCCCTTCCCTCTGCTAAAATTACTAAAACTGAAAATCTCTGTCATTTTCCTTTGGAAGTGGACTGCAGGTCACATGACTCAGAATACATATATCTATCGAAGTCTATAGATGCTGGTGATAAATAGGAACTTTCTAGCACAACCAAAGTACTTCACTCACATCAGTACAGGACAGTGCTTCTCTATAAATGAAATGCATTTTTCTGGGGCTATAGCCAGTTATGGAGCAGATTCTCCTTTACTTACTGTGAGCAGTATATGGCTGCTAGTCTCCACCCAGGGAGGTAATGCAAACTACAGATATAGCATGCAGAGGTAAAAATTGCTACAAATTGCAGAATATAAATCATATAATGGGCAGAAATAGTGTTTATTGCCCATACACAACACTGTACTATTGACTTATACAATGTTTATTGAAAGGTTAGGTATGCGGTAAGTACTCTGCACATAATGAATTGCAGCAACTTACCCTGTCCTATAAGATCGTTTTACCTGAGTAGAAGAGTGACAGTATTGTCTTGAAAATAGGGCTATGTTCACATCTGCACTGGGTTGTACGTTGACATAAACCAGCTATAAGGAGAAGCATATGACATGTATATTTTATCCGCCATAATGATGACAACACTGCAGTCCAACAAAAGTTGAATGTGAAATATCCAAACTGGAAAGTTTAAAGGGAGTCTGTCACCAGACACCAGCATATCAACCCAGCCCCAGAGATAGGTCAGGGTCACCTGAATCAAACAGTGGTTTCCCCCTTGTGAATCGGTGCCTCTGTTGCTAAGATATCACCGTTTTGGTCAATGTGAAAGTGAGCTTTTTAGAGGAACAAGGGTGTTGTCATTGCACCGAAGAGGAAAGTAGCAATGCCTTTATTGGTCCAAAGAGCTCATTTGCATATTGCCAAAGCGGCAATATCTCAGCAACGGAAGCACTGGTGTACAAGAAAATACCATTTGAGCCAGGTGACTCTAACTTCTATGTCTCCGGGCGGGGTTGATATACTGCATTCTGGTGACAGACTCTTTTTTAAAATTTACAGTTTTTGATATATTTCACATTCAGATTTTGTTAGACCGCAGTCTTGTCATCATTATGGCGGATAAAATAGATGGGGTTTGTTTTTTTTTTTTGTAGCAGTTTTGCATCCGTGGCCATCTGTTTTCATGGATCATTCATAGACTTCAGTCTAGTGTCAGGTCTGTGAAAATGGACAAAATGAGGAGCTGTCAAGGTGGACTTCTGATGGCACTTACAAAAACATGGCTGTTTAACGTTCGCGTACAAGGCCACGAGCGTTAAAAATGCCCGTGAGATGCCCATTTTCGTAATGGCGATTACTCAGCTGTTTTTAGAACACCTTAATTTTAATGTTTGTATTCACATCACCATTTTTACAACTGTCTGGCTTAATGGACTATCCAAAAACTGTGTTTTAATGGTCATGTGAGTGTAGCCTTAGGCTTTTTCACAATTTACTTTGTTGCAATGAAAGGGTTGCCCCTTGAGTATAGCATCCTCTTCAGACGTCTTCTAAAAGTGGGCTAAGAACTTGTTAGCAGTCCTTAGTCCTAACCAGCAGATTCCTTATGATTCAAGTTCAATGCACTTTTACAAGATAAATTAACAAGGTTATTTAACACACAAGTTGTTCAGTACAGGGAAATTTCACTACCTGCAAAGTAGCATTTGGTGCATTATCATTAGCTAAAAAATATGCATGTATCTGGTAAACCCTGTTATCATTCTCTGCTATTGCTCCTGGATGGTATAATTTGTTGCTTTGGGGGGGTGACTTTTCTGAAATGTCAACAGACCTTACTAGGAAGAGAATTACAATTTAGTCATGCTTCCTCCCGATGGTAACGGCTTATTACATGAGACAGCTATGGGGGGGATTTCAGCCATCTACAGACAGTTAAATCATCAGTTGTATCCGATGTGCCATTATGTAGAGAATGTTTGAACGTTTTTACCATTGCATATACTTTGACCACTGTTAGGGTATGTTCACATTGGATTAGGTGGATTAGGCACCAAATTCTTCCCTGATTCTGCTTCCCATTGTATTCAATAGAGGGTATAGATTTAAGAAGGACACTGAAAAAATAGGCGCCCTGCTCGATCTTGCTATAGCTGATTTGGCTGCAGAATTTGCTGTGTGTGAACCATTTCACTGCCCTCACTTATTATTTATATCATTTGTTCATTCTGGTTTTTTTTGTGTTTTCTGCTTTATGCCAAAACCTACAAAAGATTCAAAAAGTTCACAAAGTCATTTCTCTTAAAGGGGTTATCAGCCTTTTTAGAAAAAGTAAAAGCAAATGGTATAAAACAGGAAATGAACAGTGCTCTCCCCTTTGTTCCCCTGCTGCCCCATTGATGGTATTCCCACTGCCCTCCTGGTCTTGTTAAGTTTTCAGCATGGGACTAGTATAGCCAAGTAGTGACCACAGTGGTCACGTGCTGTCCTACTGGCATTATGTCTTCCATTGTGGGCTAGCAATGCCAGCAGCATGGCCAGTAAGACTGGAAGGACAGCTAGAACAGCTTCACTTTAGGTAGCTGTAATCCAAACTCTCATTTCATCTGATGGCTATTCCTCCTGATCTTTTCCGCTCCATACACTTTACACTTGCATGATGGGCTGAGCTGGTATGTTTTATGAAAAAGTAGAGGGGGGTAAGCAACTGCCAGACTGCGGCTTATCTCCATGAGAACAGAAGGATTGGACATGTTGAATATTTAAAGCCTGATAACCCCCTCCCCCCCCCCACACATATATATATATATATATATATATATATATATATATATATATATACACCTGTCATCAGTGGAAAGAAGGGACACCCCTTACACATCAGATGGTTGGCTGGTTTGGCAGTCAATAATCTAATCTGTATGGTTACCTTTAAGGAAAATGCTGTCTTTACTATTTAACTGCATACTCAGTGTCATCATTATTTAAATGGTCACAAACTTTTCCAACAACTTAGTCCCATTTAATAGAGCATGTGATTCTGGACCAAATTGTAATGCACTGTATTTTGAGATGTTACTGTTTTGTGTTTGGAAAAAACAATCTAAACTTCCTACCAGTGGATGTATCCCTTCCTCTTGTAATTTGCTGTTCACTCCCTGCTACTAGGGAAGGTCTGTCTTTAGAAACCAATGGACTCAAGATAGAACACAGGAACTGGAGGGGGAGTGAGTATCAGTTCTCTCTTCACAGTCTACTTGTTTATACACAGATCTGGTGCTCTGTGCTCCCCTGCCTGTACACTGCTCAAATATGAGTCTACAGCTTTTCACAGTGAGTGGAAGAAGAGTCTATATATATCTGATTAGCAGCTTGTCTTATTGCTGATGGGATGGATGTTAGTCATAGATAGAAAGTAGCTTTGTTGATTGTTCTCAGATTTCTTTTTCTGCATCGGGAATCATTTAAGCTGCATCATAACCTGGATTTGAAGTCCAGTTTGTCTGAATCTCCTCTAGTATGTTGACTTTAACTTTTTACAGCTATTTGTTATTTTACAGTTACTTCTGGCAGAATTACCTGTAAAGAAACCAGTAGTAGTAACATACCTCCCAACTGTCCCAGATTCTAGGTTCTGTCCCGTTGTCCCGGTCGGTGGGAGGTATGTTCCGCTATCAACTCATCTGTGTCCGTAGAATGCAGATGAGTTATATATAGTGGAGAAGCAAGAGCTGTCCGCAGACAGCTCCTACTTCACCACTCTGTGTGAAGCACATCCCTGTGTGCTCCAACCCTGGGAGCTGCAGGAGCGATGTGATGACATCACTCACATCACGTCTGCAGCTTCCTGAACAGTCCAGGAGAACAGACTTCTGCAGAACAGCAGAGGAGCGAGGAGAGGTGCGTATCCGTGTTTTACTATGTTAAACTGAGGGCAGGTGAAGGGGGGCACATTAAACTGGGGGGGGGGGGCAGATGGAGGGGGACATTAAACTGCGGGCAGATGAAAATAACATTAAACTGGGGGCAAATTGGAAGGGGACATTAAACCATGGGGGTAGCTGGAGGGGGACATGTCCCCCTCTAGTTTTCCCCAGTTTAAACTGGGGCACCAGGAGAGGGACTTCATATTGTGGGGCAATTGGAGGGGAACATTGTAATGTGGGGGCATATAATGTTAGGGTGACTGTAAGAGCATTATACTGTGTAGTGGCACATAGAAAAATGGATGAAAATGGGTGGAGTCAATATAGAAGTGGGCGGAACAAAATTTGCAGCGACGTACATTGCGTGCCGCACATTCTCTCCCTCTTTCTATCCTTTGAAAGTTGGGAGGTATGATGTCTGTACTGCACCATCACAGATGCAGCTTCCATTGCTGATGGTTTACTCATACCTCAGGTGAGAGAGAGAGCCCCCGACAGTGAGAATATGTGACAGTAACAAACTGTCCCCTGCAGAGAGAAGGCGACAGATCTCCGGAGAGAACCACCAAACCTCAACGTCCTCTCCGCTACCTGTGCCATAGGGGTGTCATCTACTACTCAGAAGAAGATTATATGTCCGGTGCCTCTTCCAGATAAAAACTGACAGATTTATCATCCATCATCAGGCACTGTGCTAAATCTGGTGTAGTGTCAGACTGTCTGGACTGTGTTTGCATTATCTAAAACCTAGACAGTGTTAGTAAATCTTCCCCAGTGTTCTTAGTCTGACACTGTTTGCTCCTGTGTACATGAACTCTATCTATGACTGAGGCTCCTTGGGCCCATCTTATGAAATAATTCAGGGGGCCCACCCTTCAACAACCCCTGGGGAATAGACCCACCCCCCACCAGATGACAGCTATCCCTAAATGTTAGGTATACAATGAGTAGAACTCAGAGGTATAAATCCCTGCTGTCCTCCTGGTCTCCACTCTTCTGTATCATGCCTGAGGACCTGCCCTGCTGGTAGTCTCCACCTCTTACAGTCCTCCAGATGGGGGTTTTGATCCCAGTGATCAGCTCCTCCACCCTCTGCTGCCACCTTATTCTTGTAACCACCGATCAGTAATGTCCTGGTTCCACTGTAGAGGTTCTTCTTGGGTCAGATTTTATAACAACATCATGTCCCAGGACACACGTGCTCTTGTAGAATTGCATTAGCTCACTAGGTAAGTTTGCTGGTTGGAGCTGGGGAACTCCTCAGTTTGCAGGTTCAATCCCTGGGACAGATAGCAGTGCTGTTTAGAAGATTCTGCTCTATAACATTTTCTAAAACTCTCTTTTCCTTTAAAGACTCCGCACCCCCTGATCCTTAGGGGTCATGGAGCTTCTTGCTGAGGCCTCCAGTAGTCCTAGACTGAAACTAAGCTACATAAATTCATCCTGTTACCTCATTAATCCTCCATGGGGTCTTGATCCTTGTGATCGGCTCCCACCTTTTTCTTGTAGCCACCAGGTTGGAAATGCTCAGGCTACATTGTAGAGGTTCTTCTTGGGTCAGAGGTTACACGGGGTTTGTAGCATCCTATATGAGAACTCTTGTGTATATGTTGTATTGAGGAGATGGCTCACTGGATAAGTGCTCTGGCTGTATCTGGAGAACTCCTCAGGTTGCAGGTTCAATCCCTGGCGTTGGCTCCTGATGACCTTGGACAGGTCCCTGCATGTTTCCCCGTTGTGCAGAGGGCTCTGGACAGGTCTGTGTTATGAATGAATTATGGAATCTGCTTGTTAAATTAAGGGGGGGGGGCCCTTGCTGAAAGGGTAAGTGCCACAAAATACCCCCTTACTGGGTGGCAAGACCCTTTGGTATGTCCACTGATCTGCTCCACCTCCTTTGTGGTCACTGATCTGTTCAACCTCCTCTTTGGTCTCTCTTCATTCTTATGGTCTATCCTCAACCATCTGGGGATTTGAACCGGCATCTTACCTGGGGCGTCTCTGTAGCTTCTGAGTGTTTCTGCAGCCTCTGCTCCCTGCTCCACGGCAGGACATGATATAATTCCTCATTACCAGTATTATGAAGCGAATAAGTCTCTACTCTACTTGACTTTATAAAAAAGCCACCAAAAATTGCCCCTTTATGGGAGCAGATGCAGCACCAATGAGAGGGAATTACATGATTTGAAGAACAATTTGTGGCACGCTATCATTGTGCCTGGCCTGCCAGCTGAACAAGCTAGAATATCTTCTGAAATGGAAAGGATTCTATGAACATCAGAACACCACTTAGGAGGTAGAAAAGAACCTGCTGGTTATCCCTGAATTGGAGACGATTCCACAACAACATTGTGTTAGTGCAGTGACTATTTACAAACTTTCAAGAAAAATTTGAGTAATTGTAAGCTTTTCAGAACTGTGCTCTGTATGATATAAAGAGATGGCTGGGCAGGGCTGTCAGCAGTTGGGATGGCAGAGCAGGGCTGTCAGCAGTAGGGATGGCCGATCGGGGCAGGCAGTAGCACTTTTCTTAATTTTTACGTGTCTGTAGGAGCACTATGCAGACATTATACTCTGTGAGGACAGTAATGGGGCATTATATTATGTGGGGGTCACTGAGGGGGGTATTATACTGTGTTGGGGCATTATAGCAGGTGGGAGACACTAAGGGGGCCAGGCAATATACTGTGTAGAGGTCAATAAGGGGGTAGTATGTGGACCGTTGACCATACCCTGCTTGGACATGCCAAAGGAGCAAAAGTCTGCTCAGAGGCCTACTCACGTTTGGCCAAGAGTGGAGTGTGTCTTACAGCTGCTAAAGGCTGTCGCCTTATACCCCCCACACCCTGGCTTTTCTGAGTTTCGTGCTCTGCTGCCGTTCTCCAGAGGACCCGATGTAGTTGAGAGGAGGTGCCTATAACAGATCAGTGCCCCAATTTACTGACCAGGACTTCAGGAGAGCAACGGCACAAATGGTGTGTAGGTGGGTACAGGTGCGGTCTGATTAGGAGGTGAGCCTACTATGTAGATGTGTACAGGTGCGGTCTGACTAGGAGGTGGGCCAGTGTAGTATGCTTGAGGATATATGGTGCAGTGAAGGTGATGGGGATCTACATAGTTACATAGTAGATGAGGTTGGATGAAAACACCAGTCCATCAACTCCAACGTATAACCCTACAGTGTTGATCTAGAGGAAGGCAAAAAACCCCTATGAGGCTTATGCCAATTGCCCCATTTCAGGGGAAAAATTCCTTCCCGACTCCTATCTGGCAATCAGTATAAAACCCTGGATCAACTTGTCCTTAACAGAATCTAGACCCATAACCCGTAATATTGTTCTGTTCGAGAAAGACATCCAAGCCCTCTTTGAACTTGTTCAAAGAATCCACCATCACCACTTCCTGGGGCAGTGAGTTCCATAAACTAACCAACAAAAACCTCCATATATAAACTTGACTGCAAAATCAACATACCAACATGAGAAAATTTAGTCAAGAAAAAGCAAAAAAATCTCAGAAAGATATATATAAAATATATATTTATTAATGAAAAAAATGCAATAAATAGCACATATAAAATATAAAATAATGTAGGTGACACAGGCAAAAAACTAAGACATAACACAGGACATATGCATCACATAAAGAGGCTCAAGAGAAGATATATAAAGATGAATGTATATGTATAATGACCTAAATTGTATAGCTAATATGCCATATAGGAAAGTTTGCAGACCATACATAAAGAAATGTCTAGATGGAGATGTTTACCCGATCAATAGTGATTAAATACCACATAGACAAAAAAGTATCAAAAATACATATGGACATGCAAAAAATATACTCTCCATGTACTGATTAAATATATAATTTAAATATCATACATAAAATGAAGTAATGGCATATGAAAAGCATATCAACTAAGCAAATAGATGCCAATCAACTAAGCATATCAACTAAGCCAATAGATGGATACACCATAGTAATGATTACCTGTAGCCATTATAGAAACACTTTTGAGCCCCAGTGAGCAAAAGGGTATGCGGGTATGCTTGGAAACGCACCTCAACGCGTTTCGCTAAAAAGCTTCCTCAGGAGATGTAGTGACCAGCACAAGGGAGAGGTATATATAGGAACCCCCAAATAATGTGAAACCAGCTGTGTAAACTAGCGCATGGCGTTGTGATGGCCATAACGAAAATTAGCCCAGCGCATGCGCAGAACGAGCGATCGCGTCATATGACGCGCAGCTCACATGCACGTAATAGCGCTTGCCAATCTCGCGAGGTCAGCGCAGACACGACATGCGCACCACGCTGGAACGCATGAAGGGTAAGTATAGCGGTGATAATGAAGAAAACATGTAACATCAGCAAGATTAACATATTGAACTATAACAAACAGCGCAGAAACAACCTGAACCATGCATCCTACAAAATTAGATATTACAGGATGATACAAATATATCAAAAGACAGCACGCTGATATACCTTATTATAATTGGAATATAGGATATATATAAAGCGTATAATATCAGCATAATCAGCACACTGGTCTATTAAGAAATAACATCCTACATATCTATATATTATGGTGTAAATATATAAATAACGGTGCGCTAATAATTAACGCACAATTAATAATATGAAACATATGTAAAACATATTATATAAAATCAAAGAACAACAACAATAAAAATAAATAAATAAATAAATAATTGCAATAATACATACAAAAATATAATCAAAGTGAACCAATTAGGATGATCGACAATAATAGAACGATCAAGAACATATAAAGTGACATGAATAAAATACATATAATATAAAGAGTATATAATATGTGAACCAATATAAGATGATCATCAAATATACAATGATCAAAAACATAAAGTGACATGAGTGAATATAAAACACAAAATTTTTAAATGATACAAATATATAATAATATACAAAAATGTGAAACACAAAAAAAAAAAAAAAGGTTCAGGTGTAGATGAATGCTGCACATCTGTTGGAAGGCATATAGATCTTCAAGGGCTTCAAAGATATATCTCATCCCATCTTAAACAAAACAAACAATAAAACAATAAGTAACAAAAAATTAAAAACACAAAAACATACCTTTATAAAAAAGGTTTGAAGCTGACTGCCTCATTTAAACCCAAAGGTGAGGCTGTTTTAAGATTAACTATCCATCGCACTTCTTTGCGTAATAATGCATTTTTGATATCCCCACCACGGGAACCCAGTTGGACACGGTCAATACCAAAGGCTTTAAAAACTTTTGGATTGCATCCATGACATTCTCTAAAGTGTCTAGGGATCGGTTGTAATTTCTCAAAATCTGGGGCTGATGCAGCAGACTGTATTTTACTTACATGTTCAGATATTCTGGTCTTAAGGGCCCTAGTTGTCATCCCAATATAGATAAGCCCACATGGGCATGTAGCATAATAAATCACCGCAGAAGTTGTACATGTGATGTTATGGCGATTTTTATACCGCCTATGATTATTGGAGTCGCAAAATTCCAAAGTCCGCAACATGTAACAACACATGCTACATCTTCCGCAAGGGTAGAAACCAAACTTCGGCCCACTACTACCAAAGACATTGGTCAGCGGTCTAGAGACATAATGGCTGTTAGTAAGAATATCTCTTAAATTTCTAGAACGTCTCCATGTAATACTAGGAAAGTCCTTCAAATGTGGAGCTATATCAGAATCAGTCAATAGAACTGACCAATGTCTTTGGAGTACTCCACGAATATCCCGCCATCTAGAGTTAAAGTTAGTAATAAACCGAATTTGAGAAGAATCAGTTTTTTTCATAGATCCCCGACTTACCAACAAAGGTTCGCGTGGTGTATTTTTTGCACGAAGATATCCAGAGTTGATGGATTTTCTATTATAACCTCTATGTTTAAAACGTGTGGTGAGATCCAAAGCTTGTTTTTCAAAGTTGGAGTCATTGGAGCAGATACGTCTGACACGCAAAAATTGGCCGATCGGAATTGCATCTTTAACTTTATAGTAGTGAGAAGAGGTTGCATGAAGAAATGAATTTGTGGCAGTTTCTTTTCTAAATACATCAGTAGATATCATACCATCAGGATCACGTTCAATTTAAATATCTAGAAACTCTATCTTCACTTTACTATAATGCCAGGTAAGACGAATATTGAGATCATTAGCATTTAAAGATGACAGAAAACTCTCAAGACGTGACGCTGAGCCCTGCCAGATTAAAAAAATGTCATCAATGTATCTTGACCAATGGAGCACGGCATCAAAACCCTCGACATATGGAATGACCTCACGTTCCCACAGCCCCAGGAACAAATTAGCATATGAGGGCGCACAAGACGCCCCCATAGCTTTGCCCTGGAGCTGTAGCAACAAGCGATCTTTAAATAAGAAATAATTATGTGTCAAAACAAAATATAGCAAATCTACAATAAAATTAACTAAGTCAATATCTAAATTAGTGTTTTGTAAGAAAAATTTTGATGCCCGTACTCCATGGTCATGACCAATAGACGTATACAGAGACTCGACGTCACAAGTAACCAAGAGAGTATCCTCATCCACATGCATTTGATCTAAATGTCTTAACATGTCAGAAGTATCCTTAATATAAGAAGGTAGAGTTTCAACACATTGTTTAAGATAATGGTCTATGAACCTACCAATGTCTTCACACAAGCTACCAATACCAGAGACAATAGGCCGCCCTAGCGGAATTTTGCTATTTTTATTAATTTTAGGAAGAAGATATATTGTGGGAATTATTGGGAAATCTACAGTGAGACCCAATAAAATGTCATTCTTAATAATTCTTGATGCAGCTGCATCATTTAAAATATTATCCAGTTCTATTTTAAATTGATCCACACCAGCCCCACCCAGTAATCTATCAACCCAATCCGTGAGATGTGGAACTCGAGCGCCAGGAAGGCAACACACCGTACGAAGATCCCGGTCTTTGTGACAGATTTCCCTGTCTGTTCCCCTAATAATTGAATCCCCCACTACCAGCACCTGTCTAGGCTTCTCTGCACTCCTATCCCCCTTCTTACTGGAGCAGACATTCTCCTGGCTGTCAGAGGAAGTGTCTTGCTGCAGCAGTGTTACCCCTGTACTAACATCCCCCTCATCTGACAATTTAGCAAACTTGTTGGGGTGTGCAAGTTCAGGACTAACCTCCCTAGCACTCTTCCCTCTACCCTGCTGCTTTCTAACTGTCACCCAGCTAGCTGCCTCATGTTCCTGCACCTCCATGCTACCATCCCCCTCTGCACTTACCTCAGCGAATTCCTGTTCTGTGAGCAACAAACTCCTTTCCAAGTTATCAGTGGATCTCAGTGTTGCAATTTGCTCATTTAGATCCAGAATCTAGGCTTCCAAATGTGCAATGTGCTTATATCTTACACAGCAGTATGCCCCCTCAAGTGGCTGCTCAAGCAGAGAATACATGCTGCAAGATGTACACTGGACCGCATTGGTAAGCATGGAGCACATCTTACCTAATGGGGATTATTACAGCAAAACAATAAGCACAATTAAAAAAAAAATATTCACTTTTTATTTTGAAGTCCCTGAATCTAAAGTCACACTTAGACCAAAACCACATTTAGAATCAAAACACACTCGCAAGCTCACACACTCCCTTTATAACTTAGCTTTTAAAGGTGATCCAAGTTGCAAAGAAAGCTGCAACTGATTCCTCTGGTTGCAAAGGGACTGCAAACAGCAGTAATTTATCCACTCTTAATTATACCACCTCCACCTGGTTACTTGTGTATCACACTGGAGACTTTCCCCTAAACAAAAATTAAGCAAACTTATATGATTATAAAAGTAACAATACCCCTCTATACACCCCTGAACACAGTATAATTAACCTTAAAATAAATATATATACAGTAGCTACTTGTATAAGATGTAGTACTTCTATCACCTGTTATGCAATGTACAATAAAAGTTATTCAGAGATGGACTCAGCAAAACACATACAATCACGTATACTTGTCACTTAATCTTAAGTTACACTTAGAGAAAAAACACACTTAGAATCAAAACACACTCGCAAGCTCACACACTCACTTAGCTTTCAAAGTTGATCCAAGTTGCAAAGAAAACTGCAACTGATTCCTCTGGTTGCAAAGGGGACATATGTGCCACCATCACTCCACAGCTGTCCTGTATACACTAAACAGAAAGCATGATCTATGTATGCTATAAGGTCCTACCAGTAATTCTTCCTATTCCAACCAGATGAGCTCCCAAACTGTTGCCGATGAGGTGTATATGAATTGGGTCATAGTTGTACAGCTCCTGAGGAAAGAGGGGGGGGGGGGAAAGGCGCAGTGATTCAGATTTACAAAATGCAACTACCATAAGATACTACCTGACAGGAGTAATAGTGATGGCCTGTACATCATCTAATAGGACAGTAATAGTATTCACCCCCCCATAGGGATAGTCTGTACATCATCTAACAGGAGAGTAATAGTATTTACCCCCCAGTAGGGATACCTTACCTCCCAACCGTCCTGGATTCAGCGGGACAGTCCCGGATTCCAGGTCCTGTCCCACTCAGTGGGAGGTATGTTCCGGTATCAACTCATCTGCGTCCTCTCCGGATGCAGATGAGTTAAATACAATGATGAA
Source organism: Leptodactylus fallax (assembly GCA_947044405.1). NCBI lineage: Eukaryota > Metazoa > Chordata > Amphibia > Anura > Leptodactylidae > Leptodactylus > Leptodactylus fallax. Next base: position 4,640,124 of record CAMRHE010000005.1, on the reverse strand, counting down.
GTAGGAGCCATCCACAGACAGCTCCTGCTTCACCATTGAGTGTGAAGCACATCCTTGTGTGCTCTGATCCCGGGAGCTTGTGATGACGTCACTCACATCGCGCCTGCAGTTCCCTGAACACTCTGAGAGAACAGACTTCTACAGAGCAGCAGGGGAGCGAGGAGAGGTGAGTATCAGTGTTTTTATTATGTTAAACTGTGGGGGCAGATGAAGAGGGAACATTAAACTGGGGCAGATGGAGGGGGGACATTAAATTGGGGGCAGATGAAGGGGGGACATTAAACTGGTGGCAGATGAAAGGGGGCAAAACTGGGGGCAGATGAAGGGGGGGCATTAAACTGGGGTCAGATGAAAGGGGGGGCATTAAACTGGGGGCAGATGGAGGGGGGGACATTAAATTGGGGGCCAGATGGAGGGGAGACATTAAACAGTGGGGGTCGCTGGACAGGGACATTAAACTGGGGGCAAGTTGGAAGTGGACATTAAACCGTGGACAAGTTGGAAGTGGACATTAAACCGTGGGAGTAGCTGGAGGGGGACATGTCTGCCTCTAGTTGCCCCCAGTTTAATGTCCCCATCCAACTACCCCCACAGTTTAATGTCCCCCTCTAGTTTCCCCCAGGAGAGGGACTTCATACTGTGGGGCAATTGGAGGGGAACATTATAATGTTGGGGCATATAATGTTAGGGTGACTGTAGGAGCATTATACTGTGTGGGGGCACATAGAAAAATTGATGAGAAAGGGCGGAGTTGAAGTGGGTGAAGCTAAATTTGCAGCAGCAAGCGTAGTGGGAGGGCATAGACTGCGTATGAAGACTTTTACAGCCAGAGAACAGATTGTTCAGCAGTGAAACTCAGATACCCATTAATAGGCTAGCAACCCCTTGAGTTACTATCTGGGTGACCACCATTGAGATGCTGACATAACTACATGTACAAAGCGGTCACAGGACATTGGATGAATTCTTGAACCAAAATAACAAATGCTTCATGCTACCCCTAATGGATATATGTATTTTCCCTAATATACTAAGTGTCATTATGATGATGTGTCAGTTTTAGCTGCTTCTTTAAATAAAAATGCATTTATTTCTGTGGTGTGAAAAGTATCTAAAATGTACAACTGCCCTGCAGTATTTGGCCACAGTGGGGGCGTAAGTGGGCTTCAGCGGCATTTCCAGTTTGTTCTCAGTGTCACATTGTGTTCTAATAGATAACCTATTAACAAATCAAAATGGACAATAAACAAGTTAAAAAAAAGAATTAGGTGAAAAGAGAGGTCAGCGCCTGCAAGTGCTAGAGAAAATGCCGAAAATAACAGTAATTGTGCTGTTCCTTTTATCTTTCCGAGGAAATGAAGCATTTGCATCACCTTGTTCCAGGTCAGAAATAAACTGAACATGCTGAGAACTATTCTGATATCTTGCTTTCGAACAAATTTCAACATAAGTTTAAGAATGGACTCTTTTGCAGAAGTGTGACGGAACTCTGTCACCAAGTGCGATCGGCTCACTTTAATCTAGCACAGTGCAGGGGGCGGTATCAGATTTTCCAGATTATTGAAAGTTTGGAATAGTATTGACGTATGTTGTCGGAAGTGGTCTGCAGCAGATCCTCAACTAGGAACAACTGTGTCCCACTGCTGACCCAAAGATTCATGTTTACTGGCTGGTTTCTACCTCGAATAAAGAATATGGACTAGTGAGGCATATCCTTGTAAGCTGGCATTTTAAAGGAAACCTGTCACAAATGTTTAGAAAGCTGTAGGGAACATGTTATGGAGTAGAAGGGGCGGAGTGGATTGATATATAGGTTTGTGAGAAGATTTTCAGTATAACCTTTGATTGATCCATTGGAATCTCTGATGTTTCTATGCCAAGAAGTCTAGGAGGCGGGCCTATCAGTGATTGACAGCTATCTCTGTATGCACAGTAATAGAGGAGAGGCTGTCAATCACTGATAGAACTGCCTCCTGGACTTCTCAACATAGAGCAAAGATTTTATTAGAGAAATAGGTTATATTGAATCTTTTCCTATAAAACTATATATCATTCTACTCTATAACTCCCCCCCCTCCCCCCCCCCCCGCTTTAATGTTGTGGTGGTGTACCGCCTGCAGATTCCCCCCCCCCCCCCTTCCCCTCTTGCAGTGGGTGTGCCTGCTGCCCCCCCCCTTTTTTTTCCCCCCCCCCCCCCCCCCCCCCCCCCCAAACCCATACCAATAAGATTTATTTTCTCCCTGCTTCCGCGCCAGTGTAACGTTCTCCGTGTGGGCTACCCCCTTTTTCTGTGTTCCCTTTTCAATTTGTTGATATATTTTAGAATAAAAGGTTTTTTTAAAAAAATGCAATACATAACCAAAATTCCCGGAAAGTTGGGTCCTCACAGAAAAGTGATTATTATATGGTGGATCCCCCTTTTGCAAAAATAACGCCTCTGTCCTCCTGTAGCTTTTAATCAGTTCCTGGTCCTGGTGAGGTTTTTTTCCTTCCTCTTTACAAAACAATTCCAGTTCAGTTAAGTTTGATGGTCGCCGAGCATGGACAGCCCGCTTCATTATCCCACAGTGTTCATGATTTCGGCTGGGGGATGGGAGCCATTCCGATATTGTAATTGTTCCTCTGCATGGGTGCCTGAGTAGATTTGGGCTGTGTTTTGGATCATTGTCTTGCTGAAATATCCATCCCCGGCGTCTTCAAATTCGTCACTGATTCTTGTACATTATTCTCAAGAATCTGCTGTCTGGTTGTCCATGCGCCCTCAACTTTAACAAGTTCCCGGTGCCGGCTTGGCCACACAGCCCCAAAGCTGTGGCCTCCACCATTTTACAGTGGGTAGCAAGTGTTTTTCTTGGAATGCTGTGTTTTTTGGGCGCCATGCATAACGCCTTTTTGTATGACCAAACAACTCAATCTTTGTTTCATCAGGCCCCAGTCCTTCTTGCAAAATAGTGTGTCAACAGTACCCATACTTACCATGTGCAATGTTGAGTGGTTCAGTAGTGAGCTGTATTTCTGATGTTTTTTTTTTTTTTTCTTTTTTTTTTCTTCCCCTGGAGCAAAGGACAACATCTGCAAGGAGTTTGATTCATTTGAGAGTTGTTTTGGGGCCCATGGTGCCCTCTTCGGGGTTCTGGGACACTTGCTGGCCAGTTTAAATACCTTTTCCCATTTGTACTCCTAAGACATACGAAGCTAAGGAATTTAGACCATTTTGTGCTGCCCTACTTGGGTACAGTGTTAACAGTATAATTTTTTTTTTTTTTTTTTTTTTTTTTTTTAAACCCTTTCCCTGAAATTTCTCCCGTTTATTCAAATTGAATGGCTGTTGCAAACACCCTATTCAGCTTGTTTTTTTTGGGGTCCCACTTTTTCATATGACTGTATAAGTAAGCAAGATAAAATAAATCTAATACTAGTGTCTTAAATATAGGTAGCGAATGCTACATCTGTACCCACTATAGCTATGCTCCTGACCCCAGGGCCCACAGCAGGTGGTGTCCCGGCAATAGAGTGTCTGCAGTAGATAAAGGAATATGATATAAGGTCCACATTTACTCATGATACACTTTTGCTACCATTTCTGAATTAGGAGATGACATTGTTAAGTCTCAGTTTCTCTCACTTTTGTTCGGCATTTTGCTGTACTCATGTGTAGACTATACTTCACGCTAGACTTCACGAGGAACATTTTTTTTGTGACCCTATTCTATATTGTAGCAATTTGTATTGGAAATATGTTGTGGAATGTGGCAGGAATTTTAAGGCTGTGTCCTAAGAGTATATTTTTTCCCACTTATAATCACTATACACCCCCATAGCTGACCGGAGATATTACTCAGATCAGTCATCTGATATATTATAGATACATGTGAGAAGATGACGTTGGGGGAAGTCTATGAGATTGCGCTACCAGTCATTTGCAAAATCTACAAAACCTATAGAGCACAATAATCCATGTAACAATGTACACCTAGAGGCTGTCAATCGCTGATAGGAACACTTCTTTGACTTCTTGGTATTGGAACGTGGATATCTGTGGATAAATGCCAACTTTACTGTATCTTTTCCCACAAACTGCTGCTAAGTTCCTTGTACACTCTAACATGCCACCTACAGAGCTGCCTTTTACGTGTGACAGGCTCCCTTTAAGGTTGATTTTATTACAGAACTTCTGCCAGTGTATTGCATTAAATAGTCTTCTAGGAATCTTGATCATATATGTCTAGTAACTGAAGGAATATTTTTTTCCCCTTATCAGAGCAATAGTGAATTATACAGTAATTTATAATTGACGCACATGTATTCTTGTGTATATTGTGTTTTTGCAGGATAGACTTGGACAAAGCAAAATCCACAGGGGAATGGAAAGCTGTGCACGATTTCTATTTAACCACCTTTGATTCATTCCCGGAGTTAAATGCTGCATTCAAGGTAATCTATAGTATTCTGTGTAATCCTTTATTAGCGTAGGGAATAATAGTTTATTATAAATTCTTCTAGACTGGTATGTATAGGGACTCTGGCGTGAAAGAGAATATAAGAGCACAAAACACATTACTTTACATGGTTTATAAAACATTGCCTTTAAATACCTGGGAACACAATATAAGTCCTTGGATCATCCTCACGTGCGAATTCTTTATTTTATGTATTCAGTCTACAGTTGCCATAGATTACACAGAGGGGGAAGATGGATGTAAATTTGGCTCATGTTTGGTCACATTGTTCCTTTTGCAACCCGCTTGCCAATTTTCAAAAGTGGTCAGGGACCTTTCGGCCCAACAAATTTACTATAACTCATTGACGTTAGTATACCAGAAATCTACTACAGTTCCTGACTGGACAGGGATTGCAGAATGGATATGCCAGAATTTGGAAGCTCTACGATGTGTGATGTGAGACAGAGTAGAGGGGTTTTGAAAAGGCAGGGGGATTTACAAGGGACGGAGGGTCTGTGTGAAGTGCCTTATATGGATGATCCTGATAACAGAATCCCTTTAATGCTACGTTCACAACTGAATCTGAGTCTCTGGCAACAGAAATGGCCATAGTAGCAGAAATCCTGGACAAAAAAAAAAAAAAAAGTCCTGCAAGGCCAACTTTATCATCTGGCAGTGTCTGTTAAAAAAAAATAAATAAATAATGGACACCTGATGGACCCCCTTATAGTTAATTGGGTCCCTTGCGCTATAGCCTGTTCACTATTTACTTTGGTCCCTCTACCTGCATGCTGTACATTCAGTTATGCAGGGTATTGTGTTGCAGCTTCCTTCCATTCAGGTGAACTGGATAAAAATGCAATACCCTGCAATGCCACTGCTAAATACGGTAGATGGAATAGCAGATCAGTAGGGGTGCTGAAAGTCAGACCTACACTCAGGGGCGTAACTACCGGGGTAGCAGTGGTAGTGACTGCCACAGGGCCCGGAACATTACGGGGCCCGGAGCCCTGTGGCAGTCGCTACCGCGAACCCCACAATCACTGCTATCGTTATACTCCGGGGTCTTTTGAGACCCCGGAGTATAACGATCGGGGGCCCAGGGGAGGTGAGCGAACATAAAAAACACTGTAACTCACCTCTCCGCCGCTCCTCAGGCTTCGGGCCTGTTTGGTGACGTCCCAGACATCAGCCGACGTCATTATGCGTCGCAACGCCAGCCTGGATCGCGCGAGATCCGGTCCGACATTGAAGATGGCCGAAGTAGCGCACGGGAGTGCACCGGAGCGAGGAAGAGGTAAGTTGCAGTGTTTTCTATGTTTGTATCCTCCCCTGGGTCTCCGATCATTATACTCTGGGGTCTTAAAAGACCCCAGAGTATAATAATCGTTCATGGGTGGTCCACTATGGGGCATAATACTGTGTGCAGGGGCCACTATGGGGCAAACTACTGCGTGCAGGGGCCACTATGGGGCAAACTACTGCGTGCAGGGGCCACTATGGGGCAAACTACTGCGTGCAGGCGCCACTATGGGGCAAACTACTGCGTGCAGGCGCCACTATGGGGCAAACTACTGCGTGCAGGGGCCACTATGGGGCAAACTACTGCATGCAGGGGCCACTATGGGGCAAACTACTGCATGCAGGGGCCACTATGGGGCAAACTACTGTGTGCAGGGGCCACTATGGGGCATAATATTGTGTGCAGGGACCACTATGCTGCATAATACTGTGTCCAGGGGCCACTATGGGGCATAATACTGTGTCCAGGGGTCACTATGGGGCATAATATTGTGTGCAGGGACCACTATGCTGCATAATACTGTGTCCAGGGGCCACTATGGGGCATAATACTGTGTCCAGGGGTCACTATGGGGCATAATACTGTGTGCAGGGACCACTATGGGATATAATACCGTGTGCAGGGACCACTATGGGGCATAATAGTGTGCGCAGGAATGCGGTTTGTGTGTGGGGGGGTTGGGGGCGGCGGCTTGGGGGGGGGGCCCCATGTCAAATGTTCGCCTTGGGGCCCAACCATTCCTAGTTACGCCACTGCCTACACTAATCTGTTATAGCCATTGGTCATCGATATCCCAATCCTAGAAAAAAACTCCTTTAGGCTAAGGCCACACATAGCGAGCCGCAGCCAAAAAACGCTGCAGCAAAAAAAAAAGACACGTGGCAGAAACGCTTTTTTTTTCCACAGAAACTCTGCATAGCTTTCCTCTGTGGACTTTCTGTACCTATTATAACTATATTGAAAACGCCAGCCTTTCCGGAGGTATAATTAACATACTGCGATTTACAAAAATGCAAGTGTTTGTGAAATCGCAGGTTTTCCACTATGGATTTTTCTCTGCAATGTGTGGATGGGGTTAGCCAGAATCCCATCTACTTTGCAGGTAATGTAAAACGCTGCATTTTCGCAATGTGAGGGGCCCCAGCATTAATTTTTTTTTCATTTAATCTATTGTGAAGCCAAGGTAAACATTCAGGCTTACCTATACTGGCATATCCATGCTTCAGAGTTTACATCAACACTTCATACACTGCTATTGGTAAAACAGCCCAAACCACTATAGAATCCATAGAATAGAACAAAATTGGGAGTCTATGGGGTCCACTGTTTGGTATCTGTTCATATAATAAATCTGATATTGCACCCTTCTTCTCTCATAGAGCGACACAATAGTGATGTGGTCAGAGCCTAAGGAAAGCTATTTTGTTGAACTTGGATGTATACAAACTTTTCCCATGAACAGCCATATTTAATTTTCTAGGCAATTAAAAGTTAAATATTTTTGCAAATATCTTTTACAGGGGTTTTAAAGATTTTGTTTAACCATCTTGGTGGTGACAGTCTTTTGTCTAGGTTACCAATGGATAAAACCATGAATGCAGGAACTTTCTATGTTCTTGTACATCAGTAGCGAGGATCTCCTTATTGTGTCCTGGTTATCTTCTCATACATGTAGTGTCCATGCCTGATAACCTGCCCACAATAAGGAAATCATGACTGGGTTTCAGAATGTAGAAAGTTCCTGCATTCCTAGTCGTATTCATTGGCGACTGATCAAGACAAAAGACGATCTTTAAAACTCTGCAGAATTTTTAATTGATTTCTATTTGCAAACACATTTTCCTTTTAATTGTCTAGAAAATTAAATATGTTTTATATTTGTGGGAAAATCCCTTAAAATACCGCCCAATAGCACACAACCAAATGTAACGTCTTGATCTTTCTGTATTCTCGTGGTTTGTTTGCAGAGGGATGTAAATGCTTCTCTTAACACTGTTGAAGATTCCAGAATCAATACAAAGCTTTTGAACACTGTCTACGATGCCTTATTAACTACTGTAAGTATCAGAAATGCCCACAGTATTAATCCCACAGCGTGAGAATCTAATTTGTACATGTGTATAGTTGTGGTGCAATGCTGGAAAAAGTACAGTAGAGCTTGCATGAGCAGGTGCCTTTTATTCTTTGTACTGCCACTGTGGCCCCTGCATGCTACCTGTGCAGTTTCCATCCAAACAGGAAATATTCTTAGCAATTACACAGAGTCAAAAAAGATTATTGATGTGGATGGGACACATGGCAAACCTAACCATGCATGCAAGCTGCAAAAGTAACTTTCGATGGCCTTACTCTGGGAAAGGTGGGGTGTTCATGAAGAGAGAATCTAATAAATGTTAGGTTATTAACTATTTATGGCCAATTACTAAGAAGAATAAAAAAGTTTTGTTAGAGTACCCTTTGATGGTGTGTGTCCTGGCTATATCCTTCATGTGAAAATTACCTGGGCTCACCTATACTGTTGCTATTTCTTCGTATGGGAAATTACAGGCACGTTCTGACATGAGTGCCTGATAGATGTGACTAGGATGCACCATCTAAGGACTCCTTTAGCCTCATTAGTGCACAATAGTACTTAATATTACTCAGCTGCCATCGTGGTTACCGAGCCTGTGACCGGAGAACCGTGTGGTAGCGGGACTTGTATTCATGGGGGGGAGGGGGGTGGAAGGTTGAGCAGACATTATAACTAAAGAGTAATAAGGATTGTCCTATATGGTAAATTATATTTTATTGTATTTCATTTCTTAGACTCAAGATATCCAGAAAACAGTATTGAAAGGAATCATTAACAGTCTATTACGGGAATGGAAAGGGTAAGATCTACTTCTATGCACTTTATATACAATGTTTTAAAACTATACCAGTTTGGAGTTTTTTGGGGACTGCTGAAGAATGTATTTTGCATAAAAATGTAATGGAAATCAGTCAAAAAAAAAAATCTAAATTTTATGTAACTACTCTGCTGCTGTCAGCAGGAACCAAGAGCTTTGTATTGTCCACCCTGCTTGTCAGGGAAGGAGCAGAACATCTGTGGTTTACAAGGCAGTGTAACTGAGAAGACTCAATTCTGCAAGGGGTTTTAAGATGGGGCTATATTGTCAGCTACCAGAGGGGGAAGGAGACTGATTTTGTCCAGACCTGCTCTCATCAGCAGCAGCACCACTAAGAAGGATACATGGAAGCTATAGGGGATGAAAAACATATATTTATGCTAAAATGCTATTACCTGGGGTTAGGAATTTCCCAACCAATGCAACTTATCCCCTATTCTATGATATGTGGTGTTCTGACTGCTGGTACCCCCACTGATCCATTCAGACTGGGGGTGCAAGGCACCCACATTCTCGTAATTGGTGGAGTCCTAGCTGTTGGGCCTCCACTAATCTGCAATTTATCCCCCCTTCCTATGTTAAAAGTGGCTTTCCACCAATGCAGCCTATCCGCTCTCCAGCCTCTCAGGACTTTTTATTGCAAATACAAATTCATGAGATAACCCATTTAATAAAGAGACTGTCTCATCTGTTCAGGTTATCTAAATGTGTTCATTGGGAAATCCAATGAAGATCATGATCATGTAGTTGGGTTGGTCATGAAAGATTGACATTTCCAGTCTACCTAATAATTCTTTATCCCATGATATGGGCTCTAAATATGGCTAAAAAACATGAAAAATGGTTACTCAAAATAACAGTATATCTGAAGCTGAACCCACAAACCCATTTACGTGGCTGGCTGATTTTGGTGCATAACACTATGTGGGGCAGCCATTTGTGGTAGAAAAACTTTGTAGCCTATTTAATGTATTTTATAACATTGTATGTGACTTTTTTTTTTCTCTTTTAATTTCTCAGACCAAGAACTAAAGATGACCTTCGAGCCTACTTTATCCTGACACAGGTAAAGTCATCAGGAACTTTGCTTTGACACTGTCCAAATATTTTTCATCTTGAAATCTTCTGATCACCTGTTCTCTCCATTTTTCAGAATCCACAGTTCAGCAGTACCTCTACTTACGTCATCTATGCTCACTTACTCAGACAAATCGCTACTTTATCCGATGCCGACCACAATTTATTAATTCACTGGTTCAAAAAGTAAGACAAATACTGCAACATCTACTAAGTGACCGTATCGAGCAGAGCGAGGGCACAAGCCATTTAAAACCATGAAATTAGAATTTTCTACCTTTCTACTTCTCACTTTCATATGAAAGACCGTGACATTTCTGTGACAATTTTAAATTTATTTCGTGACTGAGTAAATGAGGTTATATTTAATTATATTTTAATTTATTTTTTAATTAAAGGGATCTTAAGGTTTCAGCAAATAGAGGTTTGGTTTTGTATTCTAAAAGCTTTCAACCTACTTTCTGTACTAATTCCTCTCCGTTTTTATTAAGATCTCTGGGTGTCTATCATGGGATCAGGACACATGGATATACAATGAATAACCTTATTTGCTGACACCAGAATACCTTGTTAGGGACACACGTGGTGTAGTCGCTCCAAAATAACTGGTGTCCGCTGTGAACTACACTAAACTGTTTAAATCCCTTTCAAACAGTGCAGAAAAACACTGCAGGGCAAAGTGTCTTGGGCTGCGGATTTGTACCATGTCAATTATTCCTGAGTGTCCTGCTTCGGTTTTCAGCCTTTACAATGCAAACGTTGCAAGCCAGGAATAGCAACACTGTTAAAGCCATGTATTTACGTCTTGTTTTGCCATGGATATGTTGCCTGCAGCATGTCCATAGCAGACATCCAGCAGCAGAGGCAACGCATGTGGTCTTAGCATAAAGGTCTTTTCCTACAATTGTCATTTATCACCTAGGGCCCACACAGTCACTAGATCACAGTCTTGCAGTAAGGAGGAGTCTGTATTGAGTGGTGGTCAAGCACGTGCACAATGCCCCATTCAATATTTGTGGGTTAGATGGAAATGCTGTACTGGGCTATCTCCATCAGTTCCAGTCACTGCCACTGTTCAATGCAGCAGGTTAGCTGCTGGTAAGACGTAACTAATCTGCAGCTAGTATGGTCAGTCTAAGCTGTGTAAAAATAAAATATTTTACTAGTATTTGATCTGTGAACAAGCCCTAAAGCTATAACATTAGACAGACTATTTACATTTGTTCTGTTAGGGCTTATTTATTAAGAGGACCTTTCACCAACTCCAGACTAGCCTTTAATAGGTGCTGCTTCTCTGCACTGATAGCTCAGGATTGGCGGGAGTTAGAGAAAAAAACACCACTGCATCAGAATCAGTTAGTTTTGATTCATGATATGATAACTAGACTCTAATGTTAGACAAGAGGAGGTAGAACTCCAATCAGAGGTGGAAAGTGTAAGTGACAGAGTCTCGCCTTCTTACCTGCTCCCACCCCCCCCACTTAATAGAAAGTCTAGTTAGCATATCAGGAACCCAAACTAAACTGCACTGATTGTTCAGGAACGGTGTGGGCTACAGAAAAAATTCCAACTGCACCAGAATCAATAGAGAGACACCTGATAATGGCTGGAAAGAACTGGAGTTAGTGGAAGTGGTGAAAGGTCCTCTTTAAACTGATAGATGTAGATTCTGCCATTGGCCTCTTCCTCTATTAGCTAACAGCAACTCGCTCCTCTATCTAGAGCAGTGGTTCTCAAGGCACTGTACGTGTATCCCTGGTGGGATGTCCAACTATCCTCAGGAAAAAGCTCCGTGGGGAGAGTCCCCCCACTCCTCCCCAGTGGGGTTCGTCACCCACGAACTACAATTATACTCTGAGGGTCTCTTCGGACCATCAGAGTATAATTAGTAGACGCTGCGGGGAGGTGAACAAACATTAAAAAAAAAAAAAGTGTTACTTACCTGTCCTGGGCTCTGGCGCTTCTCCCCACGCTCCTCCAGACTACAGAGATGACATCAGGCGGTCACATGCATCTGACATCATCTCTGTAGGCCAGAGCAGTACGGGGAGATGTGCCGGAGCCCAGGACAGATAAGTAACACTGTTTATATGTTTGTTCACCCCCCTGACTCATGTCCTCTGCTAATTATACTCAGACCCTCAGAGTATGTCATAGTTTGTGTGTAACAAACCTCCTAAAATATCGTGTGTGGGGCACTGAAGTGTGAGGGCCATTATACTTCATGTGGGGGCACTGGTGGTGCCATTATACCAGATGTGAGGGCACTGCAGGTGCTTTGCATAATTGTTAACGAAAGCTCCAAAAAAAAAAAAAAGCCTTTTCTCACCAGGGAGTACTTTGCTGGAAAAGGTTGAGAACAACTCTCTAGAGGATCACAAGCATCCATTGAACACAATGGACATTGATTGTTTTGAGTGCATGCCGTGCAAGGCTTTGTTTTCCCTGCCGAGGTGTGCATTGACTGCCATTATCCATTAAAAACAATAGGAGTGTATTGATTTCAGGGGGCACCATGCATTGCTTTTTATTCTGTGCATGTAGGACAACTAATCTATTTATAACTTGTAATGTGCAAATATAACATGCTGAATGAGGTTATATGCATACTGCATAATATGCTTATCAAAGAGCTTTTATCACCACTCCTGACTTGTCCATTCTAGAAATGGATGTCTCTATTCTTCATATAAACATTTTGGAAGCTATATTTTGAGGAAGAAACATTGGGGGTTATGTATCAAGACCAGGGATTCATACGCTGGTTTGGGCAATCCCTACCGGTCAGAGAAGAAGTCTAATTTGTGACAAGGCTCAGGCCAGCTGATAAATCGGGTACATCATACGGCACGGTCATGACCCTACACTGAAATTTATGCCAGGTCGTAGCAGGCATATATTTCAGGTATTAGTTATACCAGAAAACTGGCTTAAATGATGATAAATATGGTGGGGGCCCTGCTGACACCCCTTTCAGGAAAGTGGTGAGGATGGTAAAAAAAAAAAAAAAAAAAACAATTTGCGGCAAATTTCCTAACGTCGGTAGTCTGGGGTAAATTGTTAGTACAACGCAGGGAAATGAGGGTGGGGGGATTTATTCTTTCTCGGTTACTGTAGAAATTTATGAATAAATTGACAAGTGGGCATGAACATTCCCTTTGTCAAAAGGGGCATATCCCTGCAGAGTCTGATAATGACAGCTCCAGAATTGATATTTTTTACCCTCTTATATATCAAGGCAGGAGTGGTAAGTGCTTCTCTTCACCTATGTATCTGTGTATGAATATATGTAATGTACTCACAACTTCAATTCCTAAAAAGTTAGGACCCTGTGTGTATGAGGAAAACAAAGAATGCAATAGTTTGGAAATCTCATATAGGCATATTTTATTCACCATGGAACACATATCAAAAGATTAAAGTTAGACATATTTCCATTTCATTTTAAAATAATTAACTCATTTAGAAATAAATGGCAACAACACATCTCAAAAAAGTGAAGACAGGGAAAAGTGAGTGGTACTAAAGAGAAATCCGGAGGGTCAATTTTCACATAACTGTGTATAAAAAAAAAAAAAAAAAAAAAAAAAGAAGAAGAGCATGTTAGAGAGGCAGAGTGTCTCAGAAGCAAATATGGTCAGAACTTCACCAGTCTGAAAATCGGTGTCTTAAAAAAAAAAATGTATTCAGAAAAATATTCTTGAGGCCGGTGTTTTACAGTCACAGCAAAGTGAATGGAATTCTAGCAAATCCCATCCTGACTTTGCGTTAAAATATGTGCTGTGGACATGCTGTGATTTCCAAAGCTGTCGCAGTTTTGGAAATCGCAGCGTGTCAATTATACCTACGGAAATGCCGGTGGTTTCCCTATAAATATAATGGAAGCAGAAAGTCCGCAGAGGAAAACTCTGCGAACTTTCTGTCAATAGCGCTGCGGGAAGAACCGTGTTGCCTCCTTGGTTTTTCCCACAGCACTTTTTTGCTGCGGGACACCACGTGGGGCCTTAGTGTTAATGTAAAATTGCAAAAGACTTTGAATATCCCACCATCTACAGTACATAATCTCAAAAGATTCAGAGAATCTGAAGAAATCAATGTACACAAGGCACAAAGCCCATAGTCTGTATTACAGATGGTTGTAAAACGCAGAGGGGATGCTACACAATGTTAGACATGGCCCTGCCCCAACCTTCTAGACATGCGTTGCTGCAATCCATTACAAAATCCATTACTGATCTGGTCCATTGTAAAATAAAATATAGTTATTTTAATAGAGATTTCCAAATCATTGCAGTCTTTGATTTCTTTACATTTTCACATTGTCCTAACTTTTTTGGAATTGGGGTGTTTATATAATTTTATTACATATAAATTTTAATTCTAATATATGTATAAAATATATATATTAAAAACATAAAATAAAGTTAATGATGTGTCTTTTTACTTATATCTTTTATGTTTCCTACCAGGATGTCACAGAAGCGTTTTAAACAACTAGTTGACCGACTGCTACAGTTTATCTCCTTGCGCCTTTTTCCTGCTAAACCTGAAGAGTTTCCGCCTCTTGCAAAATGTACCTGGTGGATTCCATCTGCAACCAAAGTGTTAGCATTACTAAGTAAGTTACTTGCTAAACTGTCATGTTTTTTTTATGAAATTGTAAAAATAAGCAAAATATCAACCATAAAGGGGCTGCCTGGGAATGTGATATTGAGCTCCATCTTCTTAGGCCAGTGACATGGCCATGCTGTAGCGCAGTTCTTTGTAAATGAATGGAGCTGACCTACAAATACAGAGCTATGCTTGGTAGGATCATAATCTCAGACAACCTCTTTAAAAGGTAAATAAACTAATAATCTTCAATTTCAGGTCAATGCTAGGGCTGGGCAAGCTCTAATTGACAATATAGCATGTTGATCTGCACCAATGCAAACTGCATGGCGGAGGAAAAATCTTTACTGTAATGACAGCTGTCCCTCATACACTTCTATGATGTCGGCACAATATCTCCTATTTATACAAATGCTGCTTTCATACACCTTTGGCCTATCTACTAGAGCTGTGGACTCAGCTGGGCTGTGGAAAAATAGAGGTTTGGTCTACTGACTCCTTCATAAATGGCTGACAACCATGGTCAGACACAGGCAGTATAGATCCTTTAATTCATTAAAAAACCTATAGATCCATGAAAGTAAATATGTAAAAACTATACATCTAAGTAATATATATGATTAAAATATAATCAATCAGAAACCATTTTTCAGACCCACTCCGTATCTCCCACAGTAATACCGAATTGTGCATGTTGGATTCCAACATGACTGATCCTTCAAAAATTTGCTTTGGGGCGATAGTCACACACGTTCAGTGTGGTTTTTTATTGAGTTCAGGGCACTTCAAAACAGGTTTATTAACTCTTTGCCTTCTGAATTTACATTATTATTTAACAGCCACACTTTTTAAGTGCATTTATATTAATATGATTTTTTTTTTGGTTTTCAAGTCCCTCGCCAATTGTGACCTAAGTGATAAAATGAAACATAGCCTGCAAATATACTCTCATGGAAAGCGTCACTGGCAGGACAGCTGGTCAGTTCATGTACAGTATGGACATATTAATAACACTTACTTTCTGAATCCCTTTGCAGATTCTGCGAATATGCTTTGTAACCCACCATTAATTCCTTACACCGAGTTCTATAATTCCACTTTGGATCATATTGATCTCATGGAAGACTATCAAACTTGGCAATTCTACGGGAACACTCACAGGTAAGAATTAGTTATTTCTTACTATTTCCGCTATGCTTTTTTTCCCATGTAATTTTATCATATTCTTGCATTGCCTCTAGTAATGTGAAATAAACACTAGATGGCAGCATTTACCAGTGAGAAGATTTCAAGAGTCTTTCAGATTTGTGTAGACTCTCTATGAAATCTGTGGCATAAGGAGGTACAGCAGACGGCCCTTTAACCTGTAGAGCTGTCATATTTCAGCTCTGTACTAAACGTAGCTGTAATAAGTCTGTCTGTATGAGATTTAAGGCTCAGGCTACACATCAATATCAGATGAATTCACTCAAATGCTACCCCACAACTGGATCCATAGACGTACTGAGTGGTACAGTCTGTTATTCAATGCAATAATCTTCTGCTATAAGGTAATATTTATCATTAGTGGTGTTAGAGAGAGACTCGAGGATACAATAATTGTGTAAATTGACTTGCATATTGAAAATCTGATCTGCAAGGTTGGTTGTTAGTTGCAATCTTTTTTTTTTTTTTTTTTTTTTTTAAACCAAAAATAGTGCCTTGTAGAGGCCTTTAATAGATACAGAAACATACTTATTTTAGAGGACATTCAGAGCACTTGTGGCTACCTGTAGGCAAATCAGGCCCCGCCTCTGGTGCACTTGGGGCTAATCAGGCCCCGCCTCTGGTGCACTTGGGGCTAATCAGGCCCCGCCTCTGGTGCACTTGGGGCTAATCAGGCCCCGCCTCTGGTGCACTTGGGGCTAATCAGGCCCCGCCTCTGGTGCACTTGGGGCTAATCAGGCCCCGCCTCTGGTGCACTTGGGGCTAATCAGGCCCCGCCTCTGGTGCACTTGGGGCTAATCAGGCCCCGCCTCTGGTGCACTTGGGGCTAATCAGGCCCCGCCTCTGGTGCACTTGGGGCTAATCAGGCCCCGCCTCTGGTGCACTTGGGGCTAATCAGGCCCCGCCTCTGGTGCACTTGGGGCTAATCAGGCCCCGCCTCTGGTGCCTTGGGGCTAATCAGGCCCCGCCTCTGGTGCACTTGGGGCTAATCAGGCCCCGCCTCTGGTGCACTTGGGGCTAATCAGGCCCCGCCTCTGGTGCACTTGGGGCTAATCAGGCCCCGCCTCTGGTGCACTTGGGGCTAATCAGGCCCCGCCTCTGGTGGCACTTGGGGCTAATCAGGCCCCGCCTCTGGTGCACTTGGGGCTAATCAGGCCCCGCCTCTGGTGCACTTGGGGCTAATCAGGCCCCGCCTCTGGTGCACTTGGGGCTAATCAGGCCCCGCCCTGGTGCCTTGGGGCTCGGCCCCGCCTCTGGTGCACTTGGGGCTAATCAGGCCCCGCCTCTGGTGCACTTGGGGCTAATCAGGCCCCGCCTCTGGTGCCTTGGGGCTAATCAGGCCCCGCCTCTGGTGCCTTGGGGCTAATCAGGCCCCGCCTCTGGTGCACTTGGGGCTAATCAGGCCCCGCCTCTGGTGCACTTGGGGCTAATCAGGCCCCGCCTCTGGTGCACTTGGGGCTAATCAGGCCCCGCCTCTGGTGCACTTGGGGCTAATCAGGCCCCGCCTCTGGTGCACTTGGGGCTAATCAGGCCCCGCCTCTGGTGCACTTGGGGCTAATCAGGCCCCGCCTCTGGTGCACTTGGGGCTAATCAGGCCCCGCCTCTGGTGCACTTGGGGCTAATCAGGCCCCGCCTCTGGTGCACTTGGGGCTAATCAGGCCCCGCCTCTGGTGCACTTGGGGCTAATCAGGCCCCGCCTCTGGTGCACTTGGGGCTAATCAGGCCCCGCCTCTGGTGCACTTGGGGCTAATCAGGCCCCGCCTCTGGTGC
Source organism: Leptodactylus fallax (assembly GCA_947044405.1). NCBI lineage: Eukaryota > Metazoa > Chordata > Amphibia > Anura > Leptodactylidae > Leptodactylus > Leptodactylus fallax. Next base: position 4,622,824 of record CAMRHE010000005.1, on the reverse strand, counting down.
ACTTGGGGCTAATCAGGCCCCGCCTCTGGTGCACTTGGGGCTAATCAGGCCCCGCCTCTGGTGCACTTGGGGCTAATCAGGCCCCGCCTCTGGTGCACTTGGGGCTAATCAGGCCCCGCCTCTGGTGCACTTGGGGCTAATCAGGCCCCGCCTCTGGTGCACTTGGGGCTAATCAGGCCCCGCCTCTGGTGCACTTGGGGCTAATCAGGCCCCGCCTCTGGTGCACTTGGGGCTAATCAGGCCCCGCCTCTGGTGCACTTGGGGCTGATTTGTGAATCTGTAAAAAAAATTATTCTCTCTGCATTTCTTCTTCACTTTGTGATCATAATGGTATTACTGCTATTAAAAGTCCCTACATGGCACAATTATTGGTTTGAACGGCATTTTGGACATGACAGACTCCCTTTAAAGGGGACCTCTCGTAAACACCAGAGTCACACTCTCTAATGATATATATAAATTTTTTTAAATGCTGATGTTTCAGGTTGTGACTTGGGGTTAAAATAAAAAAAAAAATGAAAACGAAAAACACATCCAGTAGAACAGTGGCACTTCCAATGCTTGCTTCAAGTAAGATGATGGTAGTGTCGTGCTGTAAAAGCTATCCCTCTCCAGCACTGCCACCACTTCCCTGACTCTTTGTAGTGAATCTCTATTATAAATTCTAGGAATAATTACTTTTTAATCATTTCTGTAGTTGAAATCCAAAATGTGTTACAGTTTTACAAAACTGTACTGACTGACACTGTCCACATGGTGGCAGAGTGTAACAAATGATTGCTATACTGGTAGCACACGCAATATGTAACCATACAGGTTCAGCTAAATCTGGCATAGGCATTTACAGTATGTGGATCAAGACAAAAACACAACATAAGTGAGGCACTGTACAAAAATTAGTAATGTACAAAAAGAGAATTTCCCTTAAATAGTTATTTTAGTGCTGGTCTCCTTCTAGTAGATAAGACAGGTTAGGAAATAAGCCAGTATCACAAAGAATTAGCTGTAAGTAGATATTTGGAGCCTATGGGGCTCTTAAAAACAAAATAACTGCCTGAGAGACTTTATGCTATACCTGTGCTGTACCCAGCCACATTATAATTATAGTGTACTTCCTCGTTCTTAGGCTCTGTTCACATAGTGTTTTCCACTTTTGTTGAATGTATGTACAAGGAAAGATGTTAGCGCATAATGTCAGCATATCCATATATATAGGGATACCTGGTGATGTAGCCCAGCAATGTCCTTTTGCCCCGTTATTTGGTTGGTACTTGCGGGCATACTTTTCACTCTATAAGAAGGACTGCTTATGGCATACATTGTATGTATACATCAGATTTCCCTGGCATATATAGAAATCATAAAAGGTAAAACACTACATCTGTTTTTCATCTGTGAGAATGTTCATTTTTCATGTGAATGAGAGTTTACGGTGTTGGGTTATCAAAATGGAAAAAGTCAATATGAAAAGAAATGTCACCAGTTATTCATATCAACATAGTGGCCAGTGTTAAAGGGTTGGCTCCTTCCAAGACTCACAGAACCAGATTTATTATTAGTTATGACTAGACACTGGCAGGTTGTAATAAAAAAAAAAAAAAAAAAAAAAAAAATGTAGCTCAAACTAGATATGCCATGTTCATGCCAGACATGTGGGTGCGGCGTAAATGTGCTAAAATTATGTCCCAATATTCTGGCTTAAAGTAAGTCAGCTAAACGTTGGTATAAAAGTTAGACCATGCAGTCTAAAGATTCACCAGATTTAAAGGGGTTGTCCAGTTTCAGACCAATATTAAGTGACAAATGTTATTGTTTGTATAATGAAAAGTTGTACAATTTTCCAATATACTTTCTGTATGAATTCCTCATGGTTTTCTAGATCTCTGCTTGCTGTATTTCATGCTGCTTACTGCTAGTGGATAAAAATCAGTCCATGGTCATGTGATGTACACACAGGTGCACAGCTCGTTACAGTCACAGCACAATAATCAGGCATCTGCCTAGTAACGAGTTGTGCACCTGTGTGTACATCACATGACCATGGACTGATTTCTATTCTCTGGGAGTAAGCGGAACGAACAACATTAAACAGAGATCTAGAAAACTATGAGAAATTGATACAGAAAGTATATTGGAAAATTGTAGAACTTTTCATTATACAAATAATGTGTCTTTCAGTATTGGTCTGAAACTGGACCATCTCCCTGTTCCAGCAGCTTTGCCTGCTGTCACTTCTTCTCACTTCCTGTATTCCTTATCAAACAGTCAAATCCCCCTCCGCCCCCCAGCTTGCTGAACAGGACACTATGAAGTATCAAAATACTTATGATTACTAGTAATCTAATATAAATACAGATCAAATAATACGCACATGCTTCTAGACTCAGTGTTGGACACAGAATGGACTCAGTGTTATCTGTGTTTTTACATAGAGAGATAACAGAGATTGCAGTTTATCAGTAAACTGCAATTAACTGAATGGCAGAGCTGTAGATAACAGTAAGAGCAGTGAGTGATATCACTTGTCCTGCTTATCACACAGGTCCAGCGCTATGAAAACGCTGTGTAACAATGGGAGATATAATTTCACATAGCAGGCAAACAAAGCAGCATTGCTAAAGCAATATATTTAGAAAAGCTCTTCAATTTACATAAGCTAGCAGTATAGATAGGATCCTTGAGATGGGAATACCCCTTTAACTTCTGGCATCAGTCATTGTGATAAATCTTGTGTATTTTCAGACTGCCTGTCTAAGTTTTCACTGTCCAACTGTTAGTAAATCTGTGCCATAGACTTCATAGATGTTGCCGTCATTGCAAAACCCTTTAGTATAAACCCTATATTATAGCCAGAATGAACCTTACGGAGGCATGGCATAATACTCTCTGGTAAATAAAAGGGATACCTGCCCTTTAAATATAACATAGAATGCAAATGCATAATCCTCTTATGACTTTAAGCACAACAAATCTCCCAAGTTCTTGTTAGTACAGTGAGGAGTTGCGTTTTGAAACATTCCCTGATATTTTGTAGCCTTGTCTGTTCTGTTGCTACAAACCGTTCCGTGACCTTTTTAGCTAATCGAGACAAGACTTGTGATCGGACAGTAATGGCTCAGACGGTTCTCCTCATCAGACTGACATTTGATGATGCAGAAAAGCAGCCAAAACCGCAAACTCCGAGATATGCCGACTCCTTATATGGAGAACAAGAACCATCTCTAATGTACTAACTGGAGCTAAGAAAATTGTGATTATGACACTTGTTTTATACAGGTTTTTGTCGTATCTTTATTTTCTAACACATAATAGCAACTTGTTTACTGCTATTTTACATATTTTAAATTATTTTTTTATAATTTTTGCTTAAAGCATACCTACAGTTCTTTAAAAAAAAAAAAAAAAAAAAAGCAACACTTAAATATAAATAATAATAAATGTTTCCTTCTCCAGTTATCAAGCCAAGTTACTTTATATACATTGGTCTATGCAGGAGGCTGCTGGAAAACATGCATATATAACCGCTGCTACACTCTGCTATTCTGCAAGTTAGATACCCCTTTTAATACTGCTGTGCTAGAGATAAGTCTGCCAATCAATTAACAGCCACTTCCTCCCCCTCCCCTCTCCATAGACTTCTGTGTGCAAAGTCTGCAAACTCTGTGTAAACAAATGGTCTGAGTGAAGATCAGGAGGAGGAAGAGGAGGAGGAGGAGAGCAGCTGAATAAGTGAAAAAGGAAACAGATTTCTTTAATAAGATCTATTACAAAGTTTCTTATATTCCCATGTACTATAATTGAAAGTAGGCTTTAACACAGAAAACAAGGGGAGAATGATATCTCTTAAGATGATAAAAGTGATAGTTGCATATCCGTTGCCTGAGAAAATATATAGTATGACACAGCCCCCACGGCCCTGCCCTCTCTCTGGAGAGTAGAGAACTTTGTATATTTGTGATTGTCAAACAATGCGTGGATATAGATACAGTAAAAGTGTGAATTTCGGCAGTGTAGTCTCAGCATGCTTTATTTTTATTTTCTAGATGACACTTAGCAGTCAAGACATGGCTATGTTACTTATAATTGTACTCAAAGTCAGATTATATTCTATTTTTGTGTTCTGAGTTTAACAAAAAGCATTCAAATATAAGATACATTGTATAATATCAGCAATAGTCAATGTCTCATAACAAGATGACATGATGTATTTGCATATCCCTTGGTTAGGAAAATAGTAAGTAAAATATAGAAGATATAAACAAACCCAACCCTCCCTTATCCTCAGGAGAGTACCTACGTTTGTGCAGATCAAACAATGTGAGGATACAGTAAAAATCTGAATTCCAGCAATGTAATCTCAGCATGCATTTTATTCTATAAAAGACAGCACAGCATGTCAAGACATCGGTCTGTTAAATATGTTTTACTGCTTTTTTTTTTTACTTTCTTGAAGACAAAGACATACACATTACATATTTTAATGCTTCATTTTCTAAAAGACAGCACAATATGTAGCAGTAAAGACATAAACAGGTTTCATATATTTTACTTCCCATTAGATCATTTGTGAGGAGTTGTTCTGAATGCCTTTTCTCATTTTGTATGGCTTTTTATATTTGTGTATGATATATTGCTTATGAAATGAATTGCTTGTGAGTCAAGTGATTTATTAAAATGAAAACAACAATTACAATTCAATGGGAGCTGAACTGCAATACCGGCACCTGGCCACTATCCAGGTCATGGCGCCAACTGTTTCTGGCCCAGTGTTGCGTATAGTATGGGCACTAGAAGCAACCCTATACAGCTGATCAGTGAGGGGGCCAGCCCCCCACTGATCAGATATTTATTGCCAGAAGAGCTGAAATTCTGGACAAACCTTTTAAACTAGCCTAACACTTTAGGGACCTATGCTCTATACAGTATGGGACAGTAGAGCCATGAGCAGGCAGAGACTCCCAGTATCATAGATCACTAAAATGATCTGACTAAGTTGGGATACCCTAATGCACTTTGGAAGGTTCTGAGGTTTTGCATTACTCTAATATGTATGGGAAGGCTTAGTAATGTGTAGTTAAGTTGATGTAGAATATAAGCAGAGACCTTCTAAACACCTCAGCGAAAACTGTCACACCATATTATAGCTAGTGTCTGGCCTGAGGGGTAGGTGTATTACCCATTATTCAGAAAGCACCAGAAGTAGAAGTCATACACTCCTTCCTCAGGCCCTGCAAGAAGCAGAACACAGTAAATTCATGTCTAGTCTATAAAGTGCGTCCCTTTAAGCATTATTTTACACCTTTAAAAAAAATGCACTCATGGCTTTGGCTACAACTGCATAAAGAAATGAGAAATACAAGACCTATTTTACTCAAACTGTTTTTTTTTCCCAAAAAGTGCTGTGAGACCAACCTAAGTTAGACTAAATTGTGCATTTTTTTTAATTGACTCAGGTGTCTGGGCTGAGACGACGTGTTAAGGGTGAATGAAGTACCCCATATTTTTTCTACACCATTATTTTTTGTACTACTACTAAATTTATTTTTTACTTGGTTGAGGAATGTAGTGAATGGAATATGAACATTTTACCTGAAATGGGATATTGTACGTTGAGTCTTCACCCTGTACAGAAAAATATAACTTGTACTGGAGTACATGTGGTTGTAAACTTTACCAAAATGTTTTCTTCTTCGGTTTGATCCTTTCGCTGTAGTAACAATGTGCACAATTCTTTCTTTTTAGATTTTCTTTTTGTCAGTTTCCATTTGTCATATCCATCGCGGCAAAGAAAGTCATCATTCAGAGGGATTCGGAGCAGCAGATGATCAGCATTGCACGGGTACCAACTTCATGTACTGTATATGGGGATAGGAGTCTTGGGTTATTACTTAATAGTTCTGGTTGCTAGGTGTTATTCTTTGTCTGACAATGGACCACTTAGGATATCCAGACTCTATCCTGCCATGTGCAGTCTGGTATCATGAGGGAAGCTGCAGAAAAAGGGTCTTAGTTGTGTGGCCATACAAAATCTTATGTGTATGGCCGACCTGAGTCTGCACAGGATGGCTAGTGACTGGCTGATCATGCCAAACATGGCCTGTCTGTTTTTTGGTAGACTAAGTCTATGTTCACATCAGCGTTGGAGACTCCATCACAGTGTGTATTGGCAGAGGAAAATGTCCCCCACGGAGGACTTTTTCCTCCGCCGGTTTCAGTTTTAAAACAACAGACACCATTATAGTCAATGGGTCCGTTGGACTCAGTGTGTAACCGCTCTTTTTTGCAGTCCGCCCATCCACTGTTCTTGCCCTCCAATGGACCAGCACAACAGTTAGGCAATGTTAGTGTGAACCTAACGCAAGATGAATATTTAAGCCTGCTTGGCCATTTCTGACAACGAAAATCTAATGTGTATGGTCAGCTTTTTTGTTAAAAACTCATTGTGTAAAATGCAGCAGAATATTTTTTTTTTTTTTTTTTTTACAAACGCTACTTAAAGTGAATGTGATGTACACTACGGGGTCTAATACATTGCTAAAGACACAAGAGGGGATTGACCTCTCTGGCATTCAATGAACAACATTGTGAAATCTGGAAACTGTGTTAAATGGATGTAAACAGTTTCTTTTTTTAACCTGAGACTTGGTTAATCTCTGATCCATTACCTGGTTATCCTCTGCCCTTGTAGCTGATGATTTCTCTGCTGATTTTTTTTCTTTCCTTTCATTAATTGATTTTTTTTTTTTTTAATAATGTTATATAACAATGTATATATGTTTATATTTTACATTAAAGTTACTGCTGTCTGTAATGAGGTTTTTGCGTCCGCTTGTCAGTCTCAGCAAAATTATAGGAGTTATCTGATGCACAAATTCTAGCCAACAGGGACATGTCATACAAAAACATTGCTAACCTGAAAAATCTGTGCCATTTGTTTCGGTACAGATATCCCTGCACTGTCAGAGGGGCTGGCCCTACAGCTCAGAGTCATCGCAGCGCAGTGAAGAACACTCCCGACAGTACACTTCTATGGTCTTGTACTATACAGGGTGCGTACCTTACCACCCAGTGGTGACACTGAGCTGTAAAGCCGGCCCCTCTGACAGTGCAGGGAATATCTATACCACAACTAATGGCAATAGGGGAAGATACTGGCAAAACTGAATTCAGCTTTACAGTGGTATAGAATACAGCTGGAGTTAGAGGATATGACAGGTCCTCTTTAACATAAGGGGCAATATTTACCCTTTCTGGCTGCCCTCTGGTCCTCAACACAGGGATCCGTCAACATGGCTGCAGTGGGTAAGTGATCTTCTTGCTGTATACTGTTGAGGCCTGGAGTGGAGAGGAGATGTATATACACATCGCCACTGCAACCTATGTAAACAGATGCCAGCACTGAGGACCAGAAGACATCATCAGAAGTGACAAGGACAGGCAAGGTGTTATTAGTTGGGGGTTTGTCCCTATATTCTGACACTAACCAATCAGTGATGACCATGTCACACCCCTTTAACAACACACATGGTAACACCCATGTATCAATCTATTAATAAATATTCAGGAGGAATAAAAGGAATGCACAACACTGAGTCATGAGAAAAGATGCTTTCGATATTTTTGGAGAAATGTACAGTAAATATGTGCTAAAATAGGCATTTTAAGAAAGCCAACGGGTCCTTACGGCTGAGATCACACCTACTCATTTTATGGCATTTTTTTCATGCAGTTTTATGACTCTAGGTTTGCGTGGGGACCCAAAAGATGGAGAACCCGTCCTCTAAAAAAACGGTTACCCGCGACCCCATAGAATATAATGGTGTCTGTCGGGTTTCCACCAGTTTTATACTGAAAGCGGCGGAGAAAAAAAGTCCTCCATGCAGTACTCCGTGCAGATGTGAACCTAGCCAGAGTCAAATATGGATCTAATAGGAACACAAAGTCTTCAAAGTATTCTGTTTTGTTAATTTCTAGAGCCAAAACTAAGATAAAAAAATGCCATAACAAGGTGATATGTGTGATTCCAACCTAAAAGGCTAAGGCCACACATTGTGGAAATGCAGCTTTTTTGACTGTTGCAAAAAGGCTGCATTTTATAGTCCCAGCAAAGTGAATGTAATTTCATTTAATCTCATCCATACAATTTGGGAAAAAAACTGTCAAAAACACACACCAGTGCTGCAAAGTGGCATGGTAATTTTAGCTGCGAAAGTGCTGCATTTTTTCCCCATAGGCGTATGAGGTGATGAAAAAAAAAAAAAAAAAAAAAAAAACAGCAAAATATGCAGCTGTATGGCAAAACATTAAAAATGCAAGTATAAGATTTTTTGCTGCATTTCTGTGATTTGTGGCCTTAGCCTAATGTTTTTCTTTCTTTTATACATTTTATTTGTGCAAGCTTGAGGCACACTTGCATATTACATGACCAGACGTTGCCCTTGAATTGTGTAAACTGTAACATAAAATCCACTATTATTACATTATTGAGTTTCAGACATTATTACAGCCTAAGCAATATGCGAGAAAAATTACAAAACAGAAGTAAATTTAGTTCATTGCTATTGAAAAGCCCATCTACAGAGCCAGCCCTGGGCCTCACAACACAAACATGATGCAAGGCACCGAGGTTTGCACAAGCGTGGCAATCAATGCGAAGTGCACACATTACAAATTCCACCTGTTGATATGTAGGTTGACTTGATATAAACCGCACTTTCATCATTCATGTCAATGGTAGTCCAGGTTGGGTCAATGTTGGCTTGATTGACTTGTTCAAATACTGATAAATTAAAACATGACAGACCCGAACCCTGAATACAGTGTTTAATCCTTTCAGCAAAGTCTTGTGGATAAAGTGTCACGAAGGCAGAAACCAGATATGAACATGCTGTTCCTTAATATCAAAGTCAGGAGGCTACAACTGGTCAGCGATTCACTGGACGAGGTAATAAAATGGTTAAAAGTGACCAACCTGAGATTTATGAAATCCCTGTGTGAAAACGTATGTTGTGCACTTGAAGTTGCAGGCCCAAAGCCTGAGGTTGCACTCCGATTTTCTTTGATCTGTTACTGTCTTAGGCGGCATTCACATGGCAGTGCCAACTACTCTGTGTGTATACCAAAGGGTAATGCTTTTTCACGGGTCCCTCATAGATATGAGTCTTTCGAGGGATTCATCAGATAGCATGTTCGTTGTTTTCACAGTCCATGTGAATGATCCAAGAAAAAAAAAAGGTCATGTGAATAGATCCATTAAAGTCTATGGGCTGTGTGCTGTCTGTTAATACAATTGCTAACACACTGGCATTAAGTCCGATCATGTGAATGGGCCCTTATTTCTTGTAGATACCCGTGTGTGGATTTAAAGAAGACCTTTCACCACCTACACCAACTCCTTTCATCCTTTAATTTGCATCCATCAACTGTTTCAAACACAGTTGGAATTTTTCACTAGCCATTCCTCACCATTCCTGAGCATTCAGTGTAGTTCGTTTTGGTGCCTGATAAGCTAACTAGACTCTCTAATGTCAAGTGGGTGGTGTCAGGCAGGAGCATGCAAGGGGTGTGATTCTGAGCTCTGACGCTGACTCTGATTGGAAGAGGTCTGAATCACACCCTCTTGCCTAACACCACCCACTTGACATTAGAGAATCTAGTTAGTATATCAGCACCAAAACTAACTGGAGCGGTTGTTCAGGAATGGTGGGGTTAGAGAAAAAAGGAGTAGAGACTAGTTGCATAGAGCAGCTCTCTTCTGGCTTGTCCATACATTACAACAATAGCTCATCAGTAGAATCTTATTCGTGTCCAACGACTTTTCAATGTCTGTGTTCACACTGTTTTTCTATTGGACCTGCTTTTGAGGCTTTTCTGCAGATGTTGGGTAACCTTAGACAGAATGGAGTCTGACATTTTTCCGGTTTTCTTTTCGTGGAGCTATCATTAGGGCACCTCCTGAGCCATTAAAATAAAATCCCTGCTCAACGAAAGAAAATATGAGTAGACAAATAAAGGCATTTATGGGATTTTATGAAATGCATCAAAGTGGGGATTGGTATAAAATAACCAGTACTTGCCATATACATTACCAATGCTGCCTTGGCCATCAGTGATAATGTCACATACCTCATTTACGTGACTTCTCCAGCCAATGACTGGCCTCAGCAGTGATGCTTACATGTACGGCACATGATCACGGAGACCAATGATTGGCTGCAATGGTTACATGAATAAAAGGAACCACAAGCTTAGTGGTTGGATCAGGATGAGTGGGGGGATTTAATGGGTATTTTATACCAATCGCTGCTTGTATGCAAGTTTTTTTTTGTTTTGTTTTTTAAATCTATAAAAGTGTTATCCTGCCTACATTTATTCCATTTTACTTTAGAAGTCAGGGGTGGAAGGACCAACAAAATTAATGGCACAAATCACCAATCTTAGAGCTTATGGAAGGTGGGGCTGCTGCCCATATCTAATATAAATGCCATAAATGTCTGTGGTCAGAATATCCCTTTAATATATGCATAATGCCTTGCTGTTGTAGGTGTAGCTTTTATTACATCCATACGTCTGTACACTTTTGCACAGTTTTTTAGCCGTCTGCTATTTCCTGAAATAATATTGGATTACTAGCCAAAGCTACTTTAAACAAATGGAGATTGATGATGTGCCAGCTTCACTATCAACAAGTACAGGTTATCTTATTAGACAGACACACAACTTTGGGTCAAAGTCAGAGTTTTATTGAGCTGGACATTTTTATCTCTTTTACTCGGGCCTCATTTTGGCAATCATTTATCCTGCTTAAATAACTTTTTGTGAAAACCTTTCTTTTGTAACATGTAAACTCCATTAAACCTTCTGTTTCTACAGCTTACGCGAAAACGAGCTGATCTGAAGAAAAAGTTGAAAGTTACTTTTATGGGTGAAGCTGGCCTGGACTTGGGTGGTCTGACAAAAGAATGGTTTCTTTTGCTGATCAGACAGATTTTTCACCCGGACTATGGTAAGTCTAAAAATAGCCATAAACCCTCAAATAGCTGACAGCTATTCCTCCCGAATGGCCCATGCACCAAATGGAGTATGTATTCTTAATATGCAGAGGAGAGTACGCCAGTGCCAAACATGACAGTCTGTCTCCCATGAAAACAAAGGATTGGGCATGTTACAATTCAACATGCCTGATCCTTCTTTTCCCCCAACATAAATCAAGTCAGGTGGAATGGAATTTGGCAACCCCCTACACATAACAAAATCTACTAAACCTAACAATTACCACATAAAATCTACAGTATTAAAGATGGAGTAGAGTAGAGGCTTCACTATAAAGACTAGTTGAGGCCTTTGTTAAAAAAAAACAAAAAAAAAAAAACACAAATTCTGTGTCCTACAGAAAGAAGTTTGGTACACCAAAACCGACACTTTTATATATTACCTGACAGGTCATTGAAACCAAAACTTGGATTCCTGTGGTCCTATGCCAAGTACAGTGCTCTTGTTGGTCATACCATAGCTCATATCTGAGCTCTAAGTTTAAAGGGGTTCTCCAGGAATGAGCAATAAAGTAAAAAGTTAGGGTTCTGCCATCGCTCTTCTGGATGGGTCCCCTGCGGCTGGGTAGGTAGAGTCGGCGCAGTGCTCAATGCTGTGGTTTCTGTTCAGGCTGTGTATGAGGGTTGTCCTGCTCCATCTTCTGGAATAAATGCAGTTATGGTCACTGCCTCAGAAATCCTATCAGCCTGAACAGAATCCTTCTTCCTCTGTCTAAGGGGTAAAGTCCTAATTTATTACACATATCCTTACCAGTGGCAAACTTCAGACACTATTTATCTCGTGTTGGCTCCCTTCTCATGTTGTGGTACCCAAGAACGGCTGCGCTTGGACCCTCTGCCCATCAGCCGAGATGGTGTTCAATGTCTGTTTATGGAAACTTACAAGCGCATTTTTAGTACATTTCACCATTGCGTTCCTGGGATAAATAGCAAGAGGCATTCTTGTTACCGCTGAGTGAGGTTTACTGCCACGAGCTATTATATGTTAATATAACACCTTTAGTTTCACAGACCTGTAATGATCTTGCTGGTGTTTAATCCTGCTTCCATCTCTTTCAGGTATGTTCACGTATCACAAAGACTCCAGTTTCCACTGGTTCAGCAGTTTTAAGTGTGACAACTATTCTGAATTTCGTCTAGTTGGAACTGTATCCTTTTATTGCAACAAGTTACAGTACCTTGTGTAGCTTTACCAAGTATAAGCAATCCAAAATAGTATGCAAAACACATTGTAAGGTTTGCTTTTTCTGGTACCAGTTCTGCATAGAAGGGGACAGAGAGTATTAACTTTTCTAAATGCAGAGTCGGGTAGAGCATGAGACACTCATTGCAATGGCTTCCCATTAGAGGTGGTCTTAAAGTGATTGTCTAGTTTCAGCAAATTAACGTTATTGTTTGTCTAATGAAAAGTTCTGCAATTTTCCAATATACTTTCTGTATAATTCCTCACAGCTCTCTGCTTGCCGTTATTGGTCGTTTACATCCAGTGGGTAAAAATCTGTCCGTGGTCATATGATAAATGCCCAATTACTGAGCTGTGCACCTGTGTGTCTGTATAGTAGCGAGCCATGAACCTGTGTGACTATCACATGACCACGGGCAGATTTTTATCTGCCAAGTAAATAATGAATCACAGCAAGCAGAGATCTAGTAAACCGTAAGCAAGTGATACAAAGAGTGTATTGGAAATTAGTACAACTTTCCATTATACAAGCATTGGTATTTATTTGCTCAAACTGGACAACCTCTTTAAAGGGTTTTTTTTTTTTTTGCCAGAAAAGCATACTGATGACTTATCCATAGCATGAATCATCATTATCTGATCTGTGCGGGTCCAAACACCCAGACCCTACACAGATCAGCTGTTCCAGCAGCCTCCAGGCACCAAGAGAGCTAATGCAGTGGATGGGAAGTGGAAGTGGGAGACTGCTCCTATTCACGTAATAGGAGTGGAGCTGCACCCCTGTCCACTGTATAGTGGCTTGCCAGGGAACTGTAGCTCCACTCCTATTAGACCCCATGCACACAACAGCGTGTGCTTCCAGTGTGGGGCCAAGTTTGTAGCAGAATGCACTAGGACGACACTCGAAGTGACAGCCAAGTGCATTCTGTGAGGCGCTCACCTCTATGGGGGCTTCCTTCTCTTCTACTAGTGCACAGATATTGACACCCCACAGCAGGCACTGTAGCCGGTCCATGCAGTTTCGAGTAGCTATTATTGTGCACACTCCTGCACGGTCATTCTCTCCCTGTATAATTGCGGATACACTTCTATCATCTTGAGAAATCTGAATACTTTATAGTATAATCAGATCCAGTTCACCAAAAAAAAAAAAAAAAATCAATCATCAAAATAATACATATGCAGAGAACTAGAGTAGTAGTTGATTTGTATGGCTTTTATCCTTAACATTTCCAGTTAATGGGTCTGGCCGTCTATAACAGCATCACTTTAGATATCCGCTTTCCACCCTGCTGCTACAAGAAGCTATTGAGTCCTCCAATAGTACCTTGTGACCAGAACATACCTGTTGGCATTGCATCTGTCACACTAGATGACCTGTATCAGATCATGCCAGTGAGTACAATTTGGGTTTTTTGTACACTTATTGAAGTTTTATGCATGTCTAACTCCATTTTGAACCATATCATACTCACAGGGGTTCAGAAAGATCTGTGCTGCTGCTTGTAGGGAACTGCACTGATAGCAAGGAAACAATAGGGTAGATCGATGAAGATTGCCAGGGTCTTAACTGCTTAAGTGGAAGGTGCACCTCATTTATAAGGCGGAGCACCTAAAAAACAGATCTACACTGAAATTTGCAACTTTTTCTATACCTTGTATGCCAGAAAACTGGCCTTGTAACTGGCATACAAGGCATAAGCCTCCCCCAATGTGCTTACAAGTAAATTTTTTCCTCTTTTAAAAAATTTGTGGCTCTGCAGGGTTAAAGGGTTTTTCTCACTGTAGACATTGGATAAGGAGTAAGTGTGTACTCACATAACCTTAAACCCCTGCATCCCCTCATGTGCTCCATGTGAATGGAGCGGTGATGCGTGTGCATGACCAAGACTCCATTCACTTCTATTGGGCTACAGGAGTTAATGGCGTGATGGTCACACGCGCACCATTGACATGAAGCACTCAGAAACTTATGGGCCCCAGTGGTCAAACCCCTATGACAACATGAACCTAGATAAGCGTAGGACTTTGTAAAAGCACTAAAACCGCAGCAAGTAAGTGCCCAAAGGGCAGTTTTCTTCTGCAAGTGTTGCAAAGCCATGAAGAATATCCTGGCCTTGAGTTTTGAACATGACAATTTTGCATATGAGCTCTTCCTAAGACTTGAGGGTCCATGTTTAACTCTAGGTTCACACTAGCATTCGGCATTCCGTTGTTCGGTTCCGCTTGGGGACTTGAAGAACGGAAACTTAATCCGCTTAAAAGGCGGTTACCCACGGAAGCTCATAGACTATAATGAGGTCCGCTGGGTTTCCGCCCAAAAAATGCGGAGAGAAAAGTCTTGCTTAGAGAATAGGGGGCAGAAACCCCCAATGGAAACCGAGTGCTAGTGTGAACCTAGCCTTAGTACTTTTCATTCCATGGAAGTCTGTAACATGTATTTAGCAGACAGGCATCACAAAAGCTATGAGTCAAGTTATCTGCAACCCCTATTCCAATAAAGTTGAGACATTTTTTTTTTTTTTTTTTTTTGCAAATACTCATTTTGAATTTAATGCCTGCAACACGTTCCAAAAAAGCTGGGACAGGGGCAACAAAAGACTGGGAAGGTTAAGGAATGCTCAAAAAAACCATGTTTGGAGCATTCCAGAGGTGAACAGGTTAATTGGAAAAAGGAGAGTGTCATTATTGGGCATAAAGGGAGCATCCCTGAAAGGTTTAGTCGTTCACAAACAAGGATTGGGTGAGGTTCACTACTTTGTGACCATCTGCGTGAGCAAATAGTCCAACAGTTTAAGAACAACGTTTCTCAATGCACAGTTGCAAGGAATTTAAGGATTTTGCCATCTACAGTCCATAATATCAAAAGATTCAGAGAATCTGGACAAATCTCTGCAAGTAAGCAGCAAGGCTGAAATCCAACATTGAATACCTGTGACCTTCAATCCCTCAGGCGGCACTGCATTAAAAACAGACATCATTCTGTAACGGATATTACCACATGGGCTCGGGAACACTTCAGAAAATCATTGTCAGTGAACACAGTTCATCGCTACATCTACAAGTGCAAGTTAAAACTCTCCCATGCAAAGTGAAAGCCATATAGCAACAACACCCAGAAACGCCGCCGGCTTCTCTAGGTCCAAGCTCATCTGAGATGGACTGATGCAAAGTGGAAAAGTGTCCTGTGGTCTGACCAGTCCACATTTCACATTGTTTTTGGAAGTCATGGACGTCGTGTCCTCCGGGCCAAAGAGGAAAAGGACTGTCCGGATCATTATCAGCGCAAAGTTCAAAAGTCAGAATCTCTGATGGTATGGGGATATGTTAGTGCCCATGGCACATCTCTGATGGTATGGGGATATGTTAGTGCCCATGGCACATCTCTGATGGTATGGGGATGTGTTAGTGCACATGGCATGGGTAATTTGCACATCTGTGAAGGCACCATTAATGCTGAAAGGTACATACAGGTTTTGGAGCAACATATGCTGCCATCCAAGTGGCGTATTTTTCAGGAACGTTCCTGCTTATTTCAGCAGGACAGTAGTGCCAAGCCACATTCTGCACATGTTACAACAGCGTGGCTTCGTAGTAAAAGAGAGCAGGTACTAGACTGGCGTGCCTGCAGTCCAGATCTGTCTCCTGTGTGGTGCATTATGAAGCTCAAAATACGACAACGGAGACCCTGGACTGTGGAGCAACTGAAGTTGTACATCAAGCAAGAATGGGAAAGAATTCCACCTACAAAGCTTCAATAATTCGTGTCCTCAGTTCCCAAACGCTTATTGAGTGTTAACAGTAAAGGTGATGTAACACAGAGGTAAACATGCCCCGGGCCCAGTCTTTTGTTGCCCCTGTCCCAGCTTTTTTGGAACGTGTTGCAGGCAAATTCAAAATGAGTGAATATTTGCAAACAAACAAATAAAGTTTATCCGTTTGAACATTAAATATCTTGTCTTTGTAGTGTATTTAGTTGAATATAGGTTGAAAAGGATTTGCAGATCATCGTATTCCGGTTTTATATTTTACACAATGTCCCAACTTTATTGGAATTGGGGTTGTATGTGCACACCACCATGGGTCATGTATGGGTCCGTGATAACAGAAAAGACGGCATCCCTGTGCTGTCCATGCATTCTACGGACCCATGTACTTGAATGAATGAGCCTGGTTCACAAAATGAAAAACATGGTCATGTGTGAAGAGCCATAGAAATGAATAGGGAAACGAACTTTTAAAGCTAGGTAGGTTCACATCTGCGTTGGAGTCTCCCTCCGCCGCAGATTTTGCCTAAAATCGGCGTAGAGAAATGTTCTGCAAGGTTTCAGTATAAATCCCTGCAGAAACCTGAATTCTAGTCTATGGGGTCTGCAGGTAACCGCTTTTTAAGCGGACAGGTTCACAGTCTTTCTGGTCCCCATGCAGACCTGAACGACAGAGCCAAATGCTAGGGTGAACCTCGCGTCAAATATACATAACATAAGATAACATTATATTATTGTTGTACTTAGGAACTTGCTCATGGATTGAATGAACTACTAACCTATGAAGGCAACGTGGAGGAAGATTTCTATTCAACATTCCAGGTTTGTGTCAATAACATTCTCTGTCCATACTTAGAAAGGACCATACACGTTAGAAGTAGGTTATTGTCTGAACAGAGTCTATGACTGCATCAGAGGTGCAAGGCGACATTTTTCATGGCAGTTTTGCATCCATAGCCCACCAGTTTTCACGGATCCCTCATTCATCTGCGTCTATTGAGGGATTTGTCAAAGTGAACAAAAATAGAACGTCTTATTTTTTGTCGCTCCATTTAGTCCATATTGGCTGTTACAATAGTCCAGACAGAACTTGTTTAATGACAAGGATCACCACGCATAGATCTTTCACTAGGAACGTTCTTCCATGGATAGGTGGCTCTTGTGATGATAGACTGCACTATAGAGACTATTGGACCAAAATTTTAAACATGGCCGACTTCTTTCCAGATGATGACTGTCTGTCATCTGCCAGCTATTATGTGTGTGGCCACCTTGAAATGTATAATCATTAACTGAAGACAGATAGGAAAATTTCCACATCAGCCCATATTCTTCATAGACTGTGAAAAGACCAGCATGCAGCATATGAATACCATGTGAATAATGGTTCTGCTAATTACACCTCTTCCTATTGAAGCTTTTGCTAGTTTTAGGTGTGGTTAGCCCAGCTGATAAATGGTTAACCTACTTGTAAAAATATGACATTACAATGGACTAAAATACGATAGTGTAAACCTAGCCTTAGTATTGTCCGCAGCTTCTCAAAAGGACGATGTGAGAACTATCTAGGTTTCTGTACTCATGTGTTAAAGGGATCCTGTCGCCATGAGAATAAACTATAATCTACCGGCAGCATGTTATATAGAACAGAAGCCGAGCGGATTGATATACTGAATATTTTTCACAAAACTATTTCTATGCTTAGAAATAGTTATGTAGACATGGGGGCGGTCCTGTCCATGACTGACAGCTATCTCTGTTTGTACAGTCATACACACTGATGGGACCGCCATCATGACCAGATGACTGTATCAAAGCATAGAGCAAATATATAGTGTTGTGGGAAAAGATTCAGTATAGCTTCTCATTTATTCATCTGTATCTGCTTAGTCCCTCCTGCTCTTATAGCATTCTCTTTGCACTGCATTTTCTATGTGACAGGTTCCCTTTAAGTGTTCAGAGTAGCAGAGTCCCTTTGACAACTCTTCTGGCGCTATGCAGTAGGACATTAAAATGATCATGGGTATAGTCTGTAAATAAAAATCACCAACTACAAATGTCCACGTTTTCCATGCATGATATAGAAGCTTAAAGGGGGTCTACCACCACTCCTAAACAAATTCAACTGCCAGCACCATGTTATAGAGCACATTATGCTGATGCACATCATATCTTTGTTAAGTCACTTTTGTAGATTTGGAGAAAAACTTTTAAAAGTCTTTCTATATGTAAATGAGGCAGTTGGTGCACTAGGGGCGGGCCTTCACTTTTAGGAGCACTGCTCTTGTTGCTCAGGTAGGATGGGTGATGTCCTAGCAGTGGGAGGATCAACTGTGACTGCATGGGGTGGTGCAGGCAGGAGATGGTAGGGGACTGAGTGGCAAGTGCAGTGCTCCCACCGCTTCATTGGCCCACCCCAGTGCCTCATTTACATAAGATTTCAAAGTTGTATATATCAGGGGTATGTTTTTGACCACTGTAATGTGCTCTGAAATATGTGCCAGTTGAACATGCTAGGAGGAGGTGGTAGACTCACTATTAATATGCTGTCATGCAAGAAATATATTTAACATAAGCTTGTAAAATGTTTAACACCTTTTGCCACTTGAAGGATGGCACATAAGGCACCAACCTATTACATTCTTTATGGGGTTATCCAGCAGTACGCCATTGATGAGTAGCTCAGTCCCAATCATGTCAGTGAGTCTATGCTTGTGGTGACTTCCCTGGCAGATACAAAGTGCACTGATCCAGTACACTGCAGCTGCTGCAAACAGCTGATCAGCAAGGGTGTCAGGAGTCAGACCCACATCAATATGCTATTGATGATCTCTCTTAAGGATAGATCATGAATAAGTATAAGGTTATACAACTTTGTAATAATTTTGCTACTTTTTCTGCCAATGTAACAGGATTCTTCTTCAGGACTCTCCTATGGCCATTTCTTTGTACATTCAAATCTATCATTTCTATGTTTTAGGTGTTTCAGGAAGAATTTGGAATCATTAAGTCCTATAATCTTAAACCGGGGGGTGATAAAATCCCTGTCACCAATCAGAATAGGAAAGGTAATTGACATAGAATTCAAGACTGGGATCCATTATGAAAATGGTGTCTATAATACATGTTGTGTTTCTCTTTTCAGAATATGTCCAACTTTATGTAGACTTCCTCCTTAATAAATCCATTTACAAGCAGTTCTCAGCGTTCTACTATGGCTTTCACAGTGTCTGTTCATCTAATGCATTGATGGTAAGAGTAACACATTTTTAGGAGTAACAGGACACAATCTATATGAAGATTGCAAAGTGTCCCCTCTATGAGCAAAAGCAAAAGGCTGCAATGTAAGATGTACATTTGTGGCTTTCCATAGTAATCTGCTTGGCTGGATCACTATGGATTTGTTTTCTCATTTTGTCTCTCATAGTTGAGGTCTACCTATGATGACAATTACAGGCCGGCCTCATCTTTTTAAGTGGGAGAACTTGCACAATTGGTGGCTGACTAAATACTTTTTTTCCCCAGAGTAGTTGAGGCTTGGAACAAACTTCCAGAAGGATGCTGATGTGTCCTTTTTTCTTAACTGATCTATTAAATGTGGATCACATCAGTTAATGTCCATTATGATCGGGTCCATTAAAAAAAAAAAAAAAAAAAAAAAAAAAAAAGACGTTTATCAGAACGGACATCCAACGGTAGTGTGAACGCCCTCTTACAATGAAACTGGGGTTTTTGTTTCTAGTATTACTATACAAAAAAATGTTAAAAAAAAAAAAAAATGAATGTTGAGACTCTTCTGCTGCTTAACTCTATTAAAAATGGTATTTTTTTTCTAGTTACTTCGCCCAGAAGAAGTAGAGATTCTTGTCTGTGGGAGTCCTGAATTAGACATGCATGCACTCCAGAAAAACACACATTATGATGGATACCAGAAAACAGATCTTACTATTAGGTATGTGGAGTTTATTTGTTTAAGATTTGGAAGTGGATTGTACTTAGTTACTGGGCGAGTAAATACACCCCATATTAATGAGGTTTCCAAAATAATGGATGTCTCTATGGGCACGTTCACAATTTGATTTTAGACAGATTTATTTAGGATACAGTCAAAGTTCTGTGTCTGAAGAAAACAGTATGACAGTTCCCAGTGCTGCGAGTTAGGTCAGTAGCCTGCAGTATGTGGGCACAGCTGATGGTTTAGATTATGTTCACTAGCCAGGAATATTTTTCTTTATAAAACCAAAGTTGTATACTAGAAACCAGAACGGTTTAGTAATTTTTGGTTTAGTAATTTTTTGGCAGCTCATTTTTTATTATCTACTGTAGGTTTTTACATTCTTCAGGATTATCAGTCTCTTGTTTTGGACCTCTTTTTTCCTCCATTTTGAGGTCCTCTAAAATGTCTTGTTCTACAAAGGAAACCGGTAGATGAATGAGATCTGTTAAAGGGGTTGTCCGCCGTTCACGCATTTGTGGCCTATCCTGAGGCTAGGCCATAAAAAGCCAACAGCCAGCCCCGTAAGTTAAGCTTCCACCCTTTGGCCCTAGATAGCGTATAGGACAGGCGCTGGAAGCGGCTCTTTACAGCTGATCGTCCAGGGGGCCAGCTGTCGGGGCCCCCCACTGATAAGCTTTTTATGGCCTATTCTCAGGATAGGCTATAAATACCTGAACAATCCCTTTTAAGTTAGCCTAACTACATCTGAAGAACATGTGCTGTACATCTAGAGAAGATGCCTGCTACTACCTGCTGTACCTTGCTTACATTGCTTAGTTACAGGTTTATCTACAGTAAGTTGTTCAGAGGAAAATGCTATAAGCAAGTGTCCCAACTGATCTTGTTGGTGCTTTGATTTTCATAGGGCACCTGAAATGAAAGTTTGCTATGGACTTCCGCACTACTTTTAAGAAATTCCCCTCATTGTATACAGTGGTCCAAAGACCTGATCTCCCTTATTTATCTACAAGGCAGGATTGTCACTCAAACAGGATTAACATGCTACTGATATTGCTTTGTTTTTCCACCTTATCATAAGGCTATATTCCATATGTGTCATGCACAAGGTCTACACGCCCTGTTTTTGGTTTATATTGGAAACAGATTCTTTTTGCCAATATTTTTACTCCTGTTTGGTAAATACTTACTGTAAGGAACGTGAGTCACCTTCACTTGTTGGTTTCTCTCAGATAGGGAGGAATTGAGAATTTTGGAATCCAGCTATAACATCAGTGCTCCAACAAATCATGCTGGGCTGGCAATGACATAGTATATCATCTTGTAGACCCTTCCCATTTAACTTCCTCATGATATTCTGATGCGTGTCAAATAAGGTTCTCTCAATATTGGGGGGAAATTCACAATTCTCTCTTTTCCGCATTGCCCCTTTTTTTAGGAAAGTAAGCAGGTGGAGACCAAGGCAGGCGTTTACTACAAAGAACATTTACTTTGAAGCGCGAATGTGCAAGATAATATGAACACAGATCTTTGTCCCACCTTGGTTGAGGTCCATGTAGAAGCTCTGTTCTGTGTTCTGCTATGAGGACTTCAACCAAGGTTTTAGTCGGGCAAATTGACCTGTATCCACATCTTCATGGAGGGGTATGAAAAATAGGCTTCCATTTTGTAGGCCTTTAAAATAATTTCATTTTGCAGGTATTTTTGGGATGTCATCCTCGGGTTTCCTCTTGACCTTCAAAAGAAGTTTCTACATTTTGCTACTGGAAGTGATAGAGTTCCGGTTGGAGGCATGGTGGACTTAAACTTCAAGATATCCAAAAATGAAACCTCTACTAACTGGTAATAATAGAAACTACTCCGTGACATAAGTGTATTTTCAGAGTGACCGCGTATACCATACTACCATCCAAATCCTATTTTGCCAAGCAAAGTACTATGTACTGTGAACCCAGGCCTGTTCAAAATGCTTCTTAATTATGTCCATATGCACCAAACTTTTGCTGGCCAACAATCGGACATAAATATACTGCCAAAGTCAGTTCCTGACAGCAGACTGCCTAAAATAGTTTGGCCGTGCTAGATATTTCCGTTTGGCTGACACTTTTGGATGATCACGCCAATCTACAAAGACTCACTGCTCTTTAGTTGTTAATGTGAATGATCCCATCAGTAATTGGATTTTGGACGACCTTCACACGGCCATCCAATGTGTATGGCCAGCTTTAGTCAAGTGAATAAATACAGTAATGCATAGATATTTCCATAATATGACTGGCCATACACATTAGATAGCTGCTTGCAGCTATTCCTCCCCTGCACCCCTATATACATGCACACTTGGCTAAGCATGCATATGTTCTGAATGTAGAGAGGAGAATAAGTCACTGCCAGACACCTCGAGAACAGAATATTTTCAGGGGAGAACCAAAGCACATGTTAGATATTCAGCCAGTCAAGCAAAATTGTCAGGTTCGTATGGCCAGTCTGTGATACAAATTATCATCTGTGAATTTTCTTACCTTTATTGGGAGGAACATTCACAGTACCCATCGTTCTTCCTCCATTCATTTTGTGTCAGTCTGTGTAAATAGTGCCAATGTGAATTGCAGCTTGTCAGGGCATGTGGTGTTGAATTGGTTTAATGAGAAATTGAAATTAAAGTAACTGTCAGATCAGGTTTTTTTTTTTGCTAATGTAGAGTGAAATTTGGCTAAATCAAATGATCAAATTCTAGTCCTACCTTCCTTCATCTGTTCTTCAACACCGTTTTTCAATTAAAAAAAAAAAAACACGTTATTCTTATATGCAAATTCTATGCATGGAGCACAGGGGGCATTTCCCCTGTGCTCCGAGCACAGCACAGTCATCCCCAGTATTTCGCCTCCTCCTGCTGTTACACACCCCTTCATGTGAAAGCATCCTCCTCTTCGGGTACTCAGGCCTAGAGTACAGCGCATGCATGGGATTTACCTGTGCTGTACTGAGGAGTGCTGCTGGTGACGGAGCAAAGAATAAGAAGGAGAGGATGCCTTCACATGAAGGGGCATGTAACAGCAGGAAGAGGCAAAATACTGGGGATGACTGTGCGGTGCATGGATCACAGGGGGAATGCATCCTGTTTCTCCGTGCACAGAATTTACATATAAGAATAATGTTTTTTATTGAAAAACGACGATGCACAGATGAAGATAAATAGGGCTAGAATAGCCTTTCTAAAGCCTATTCCAACATGTCATTAGTGAAATTTGGCTAAATCAAATGATAGACTCCCTTTAAAGTCTCTAACTGAGCGTTGCTAAGGACAGTCCATCCAGTACATAGCGTGTATAGTGTGTACTGTACCTGAGAACACACTGCCTACATCTAGTATTACATGTAGGTAGATTGCTAGCAAGAACGGTAAAGGCAAGCTAAGCAGTCTACTTCTACATACTAGACTTAGGCATAGTACACACTATTAACAGTTTACTGCATGGACATCTTTTTAGTATTAAGACTAGCTTTAAAACTATATAACAAATCCGTATACATCCCCCCTACACAGTAGTAAAAAAAAAAAAAGTTACAAAGTATTGAAATGACGGTGACAAGAACTAAATTAGAGATCAGTCTAGTCTGGTCCCATCTTTATACAGATTACATTGCACACAGATTTTGATGCCAAATTTAGAAATTGCTCTCATGAATGTATTTGACTACATAAGACTCTTTACATGCTTTTTTTTTTGCCAAAATATTAAAAAAATGAATGTGTTTGTTCCAGGTTGCCAACAGCACACACCTGCTTTAACCAGCTGTGTTTACCTCCCTACAAAACAAAGAAGGAGCTGAAACAAAAGCTGACCATTGCCATTTCCAACTCTGAGGGGTTTGGTTTACAGTGAACTTTCTGGTCTAGATTTCGGAGACTGTCAATCCATTGAGAACTCCAGTTGTAGCAGGAAAGCGGCAGTACCGACTGCTCCGCCATTGTACTACAGACACAGCTGGTGCCAACGTCAGACCTACAACAAAGGAACTTTATCTCCCAGCGAGACACATGAAAGAATTGCAAGAATTACTCTAGTTGTAAATAACCCAGTTTTCACTTTTTACCAACAGACTTAGGCGTTTGCTTGGATTTAGCAGCAATTTTTAGTCACTCTGTAATAAAACCTTGTGCAGGTCAGCAAATCTTAACAAGCGCTTTATAATCCTACTGTTTATGTACAATGCTTTATTAATGTAAAGACTTGTGTAGATAGAATTTTACAATTTTCTACTTTGTGGCGTGGAATGGACTAGACGAGTACAGCAAATGTTGTCAGCATTATGCTCTACTATGTATATTTATAGACTTAAAGCGCCCTACTGGAAACATTCTCCCTGTGTGAAAAGGAGCCTGTAGTGTAATGTTATTGAATAACCTACTGAGCTCTTTATTGTCAAGTTATGTGCTACAATAAGGAGAGAAGGCATCAGTGCTCCAAAAGGGAGCACATAACTTTACAATAAAGCAGTCAATAACTTATCCAGTTATGGAGTGCTTCTTTATGTTCATGCACCAATGAGGGAATCATTCAGATTAACTTCCATTTGGTATAACTACCTGTGATTATTTCACTTATGCCCCACATTGTGGAAACGCAGCTTTTTTTTTTTTTTGCAGATTTTGATACAGTTTTTTGAGCCAGAGTGGAAGTAGAAGTACTCCCTATATATTTCCCATTCCTTTTGTAGCCATTCTTGGCTGTGGCTCAAAAAACACAGCCAAATCTGCAACAAAAAAAGCTGCGTTTCCGCAACGGTGGGCCTCAGCCTTAAAGGGTATTGGTTTCTGCCTTTTTAATGTTGGACATGAAACAGTACATATAGAAACTTTGTTATTTTTGTTGAAAGCCAAAGAGACCGGTACTTTTGGCAAGAAAATAAGGAAATCATTCATCACTTTTTCTCACAAAATATTGTGTATATATATATATATATATATATATATATATATATATATATATATATAAAAAAAGTGTATTACAGGATTCATTTGGGACTAAAAATTTGATATTTTTCAAAGAAAAGTTATAGGCATGTCAGGGACACTAAATGTAAAGAGGTGTAAAAAGGGACACCATTTATGTGCATATATTAGGAATGGAAACATTTTTGTGGTTTATGTATACCATTATTGAATATATATCATAAAGAATACCACATGTCAGGGCCATAGATTTAGGAAACCCTTCACATGTTCATTATGGTATGTGAGGAATTGTAAACCTTTAGGCCAGGGCTACACTGCGACTTTTTATAGCACTATTGATCAATTTGTAACTATTGAATTACATCTGAAGTCCATAAAACTGCAGATACCTCAATGCATATATTTGGTCTGCCACTGTAGTTCACTAGCTAATATCACTTTGTAGAGCTACAAAAGACGCAGTGTAGCCATGGCCTTAAAAAGGACCTTTCACCACCTCCACCAACTACAACTCTTTTGCATCAAATCAATAGTTGCTGCTCCACTGATCGATGCAAAAGTTGTAAATTCTTCTGTAACCCCCACCATTCCTGAGTAATCAGTGCAGTTAGTTTCAGCACCCAATATGCTAATTGAGCTGTCAGGTGGGTGGGTCTTGGCTGGAGCAGATCATCAGGGACCACCCACCTGACAGTAGAGGGTCTAATTGTCCTGAAACTAACAGAAGTGATTGCTTTGAAACTTTGGGGGCTAGAGAAAAAAAGTTCCAACTGGACCAGAATCAGTGAAGCATAGTCTATTAAATGACAAACAGAAAAGAATTGAAGTTGTTGGGGTTGGTGAAAGGTCCTGTGACTTGGCTATTTCAGCTGCTTAAAATGGCTGTACATATTAGTGTCCAATAGACTATAATACAAATCAGGGTAACATTGGGGCATTTGATTTCCCCATTTACCACCACATTTAAGACTCTTGTCTCAAAGACAATCACGGTCTGTATTCCCTACCAGGACTGGATAGGATGATCATCATAGAGCGGGGTTCTGTGAGCCAGAATAAAGAGCCACTCCTCATAAGTGTTGGACTTGAGCCACACTTGGACCATACATGGACAGCAATGTATGGCTATGTTCACATGGCATAATTTGGCACTGATATTGAGACTGAATCTGCCTCAAAATCAGCGCCAAATTCCATCCTGAAGCTGCCTCCTGTTGTATTGAATTGGAGGTTGAGACGGAAGCAGGACTCTGAAAAAATAGGCATCCTACTCAATCTTGCCACAGAACCCATGGCACGAGACACTACACTTATTAGGGGCCATTCACATGTTGGAATTTGACGCTGGTTTGGGGGCAGATTCCCATGAAAACAATGGGAGGCAGAGATCGCAGCAGGACACTCACAAAAAAAAAAAAAAAAAAAATAAGCGTCCTGTTCGATCTTACTGTGGATGCCACGGCTCGAAACTCTGTGGATTAGGCCCAGATGAATGCCCCGAAAAGCCGTGACGGAACACCGATGCCTGCAATCTGCATCCTTCACGGGTAGCTGGAAAACGAAGAGGAATTTCTCTTAATTTTCCGCCATGTGAACCGCCTCTTACTGATTAGACTTAGATGAATCAATGTAAGTAAAAGCTGCAGCAGAAGGCCAGAAGATGGAGAGGAATATAAGGCTGAAATCCAACCAAATTCCTCTTCACTTTTCACCAGATTTCAAGGGGTGCTGGAAGCAGTTCCTACATATAGAAAGGGTTTTTCCGTAATGAAATAACGCCTTTAACCAGCTATATTAAGGAAATGCTCAGAATGCCACTGACAGTGCCAACTTCAATATAGTGCTGCACCAAAATTGCAAAAGGTCACCTAGTTACATCATTTCATGAGTAAATATGGTGACTGTAACCCTTCATTTCTATGACTCCCTCAGGCAGTCCTATGTCAACACTTACATTATCTTCCTTGCAGTTTGTTCATTTGTATAACAGGTAAACCAAATAGCAAGGCTAGTATAATAACAGGGAGAAGCAATATGTATAGTAAATTGCTGTGTTAGTGGATGTCTATATGACTTGGCAGTTTCTTGGTTTGTATATACATGTAACATAGTGTTTCAGTGGCAGAGATTTATTTTTGCAGGAAGATTTCGTGACCATGGAAACTTACTATGTATCTCTGTTGAAGGTTTTTGTTGTTTTTTTTTAATTTTTATTTCTACTGGGTAATACTGATCACTGAAGACGTCTGGAGTTGGAGACTTCAGTAAAATATTTAACTATTCAGTTAGAATAACTAATGTACTGGATGTGAAGTCATGCTGGATATAGATGATATACAGGAGTGATGAAGACAACATTTCTGTGACAAGGAAATACAATACGTTCCTGGTCATAGAATGGCATTCATGTGTTTATGGCATTGATTCATATAGTTTTGTATGTGACATAAGCAAGAGCACTAGTTGCTGTGATCTTGCTGAAATATCACGTTGTCTAGTTATATATTATTTGTATGAATTTCAGCTTGTCATACTGTGTATTGTGCCTGTTTTAGTAGACCTTGAGATTATGCTTCCTCCCAAAATGCTTGTTTTTCTGACTTTCTCTTCCGGTTTCTACCACAATAATTGTGTTTTAATATAGATGTATAGAATATCAGCCACTCTATTTTGTAGCAAGTTTTTCTATGTCTTTTATTCCGGGCTACTATTGTCCTCTCCATAAATGGGTTTTGATCTTCAGATGATAGATCTTTAACTGGTTGGACCTCTGCATTTTTCTATATTGACTTCTAAATTCCTTGCTAGAAGTTAAGTTGAAGGAGTTGGCCACTTTAGATTTGCCATTTCTAAAGGTGTGTCAAACATTAGAATAGGCAATTTATGAAATACTTTTTAGAAGTTCTGGACACTTTTCACCATAAATGAAACTACGCCCTCCCCCCAGCATGCCACACCATCCGTTATATGGCCACAGATGGAAGGAAACCTCAAAAGAGATCTCTATCTGCAGCCTCTAATGGACTGGTTCGCAGTCCTGAACAGTTAGGAAACTAGCACATGTGTATTGGGTTTTTATCAGAGGTTGCAGATAGAGATCTCTTTTGAGGTTTCCTTCCATCTGTGGCCTTTATGGATGGAATGGCATGCTGTCAGGGTCAGAAAAGGATAAGAGATTTGGGGGGGGGGGTATGGTTCATAGCTAAAGAGGACATTTCACCTCTTCCACCAACACCAACTCTTTGCCTTCTTGAATAGAAGCTGCGGCACGGATTCCAGCACAGTTGGAATTGTCTGTTTTTGTCACCGCTCCTAAGCAATCAGTGCTGTTAGAGAGCGCGATTAGCATATTGAGTGCCGACATTGTCAGGTGGGCGGTCCATGGCTGGAGCAGATAATTCGGGACCATCCATCTAACAGACAGCCTAATTAGTATATTGCATTCTGACACTAACAGTTGGTGTTAGTTGTGAAATGTCTTCTTTAAATGGCAAAAACTGTTCTGAACTTATAAGCAGAATGTATTAAGTTGCCAGCATCTTTAGCTGGTAAAAGTTTGGCAGCTTAAAGCTCACCACACTACTTTTTATTGTTTAATCCTGCGCATAAACCGTAAGCTTGCTCAATAGTGATTATTAAAGGCTACATACGCCTTTGTGGCAAATTAATTTCTTTTTTGAATTGTATGTATTTTGGGCTAAAAATAATTTTTGGATTTAGTTTTAAACAAAAAATTTGGCTCCATTCGACTTGTACTGTAGTGCTTATACATCCAGGTGTAGAAGCTTTACAACACTGTTTATTAGCGAATACATCAAAACTTAAGAGCTTAAAGGGGTTCTCCAGGGAGTCTGATCAGTTACTTCCTTCTGTGTTTTTAGGTGTCGAACTTAGGGATTTCAACCCCAGGTCATGTGATTGGAAACACACCTGGCCCAGGAGTCGCTCCACCTCCCTCTTCCTTTCCGGTGTTCACAGGGAGTTACCTGTGCTATGGGGGCTGGCAGAATTGATTATTAGAATAGTAAAGCCAGCCTCCATAGCACAGGTAACTCCCTGTGAACATAGGAAAGGAGGAGGATCGACTCAGGGGCCAGGTGTTGGTTCCAATTATATGATCTTTGGTTGGAACGGTGCCTAAAATCCCTGGAGGAAGTAAATGTTAAGACTCCCTAGAGTACCTCTTCAAAAGATGTCAGAAAAGGTCAGGGAAGCAGCCATCATAGGGCAAAGAGTCTACAACATGTACTGTAGTGCTTATACATACAGCTTTTTACAATAATTTTGAATTAAACCCAATGACAAATGATTTTTAGCCCAAAATACCCGAGAACTGTACACCTATTAAGATTTAAACAAAAAAAAAAATGGGTGGCTTTTACCATGCACAGAACTCGTACTCGATTCCTGCTTTATATACTGCATTCTTTATAGATTCTTTATTTTTTCTTCTTGCTAAGCACACTGTGGGCTTCATGTGCAAAACATATTTGGAGTGGAAAGCTGCTTTTTTCTATGGCAGTATTCCCATATACTTTAACACTGTGACTTGCTGTTTGTCCAGTGTAGTGGGATGTATTTTGTTGTACTTTTTCCCATAGAACTCCGTTGTCTAATTTTGTGCTGGACAGGGTGATCACACTCGGATGTTTTGCCATCTTGTCACACACACCATAGCGGCATTCATGGGAAACTGCCCAGAATGGAGCCTGGCTGTTATGAATGAGAGACTCCTAACCCTTGGCATCAGTCATGTACTCGTAGCAATGCTCTATCCTGGGCAGCTACCACTTTACATATCTGCAATAATAAGGGAATGCCAACGCCAAGATTGCTGCCCAGTGTGAAATGTTTAGTTTATTGAGCGATTAATCCTACATTATGTGTCTATTAAGGATTTATAATACTATAGTGTGTTATTACATTGTGCCAAGTATGAAGTTATCTTTTTTTCCATGGAAATTATTTGAGAGAGTCATTGTTCGATGCTTTCCACCTCCGCAGTGCCTGTTTAGTTTAAGCTGCCTTACTGCGGTTAGACTCCAGGGGTCACAGATGGACAATACTGTCAAATTATCCCCTGAATCAGGTTTAAGCAGATCAGAGTTTACGTCATCTCTGTGGCTCTGTTTTTCGTCCCATCTGATCTACTTTTATGTAAACCTGTGATCTTTCCTGTCCTTTGCATCAGTATTGTTAAGCCACCAAAATTAACCATAAAATCACAAGCATCTTGCTTTCATGCATGGGCCTACAATACAGCCAGAACTGCATTAAATATGCTTGGCGATTTATTCATTGACCTACATAATTTTTTTTTTCTTCTATTAGTCTGGTTTTGGCTTGAGAATCTTAGGGCTCAGGCACACAGCGGGGTCCTGTCCATGGAGTCTGTTTGCTTGTTCAATACATACAGCTCTTTCTATTATGGAGTCATATAGTGTTAATCTGGACACACACGTTAGATTTTGGTCACCCAAAATAGATGATTTCTGCCAACAATCAGCTACGTAAATGCTGCAAACCAGTCAACCGCAGATTTTAAATTTGTTAAACTATTTTTGACTGGCCGGCAGTGTAGTTATTATAGTTGATGGTGATATCTTACAAGCAATTCCATCATTGACAGGACAGCTACATGATGGCCTGCTTTGTGCATGCTACTAGGACAGTACACCTTATGTATAGAATCTTATGGAGCATATATTGCAAATTTTTTTTTGGGACTAAATCCAACTTGGATTGTATGAAGCCATCGTATGGCTATGTGCATTAAAACCTCTTATGGCAGTCCTGGTAATCCACAAATGGTTAAAAATTGACAACCTTAAAATTTCAGTTGTTGCTGCAGTTAAATCCAGTATATCCAATATAGGAACTGAAATATTGGAAGTTGTTTACTATTCTCGCATTGTAGATCACTGGCGATTTTCTGTCTCTGTAGTTCTGGATTGCTATTAGTATACCAGTATTATTTTAAAGCAGTGGTCCAGGATTAAGGTAATTTTTACCTACCCTTAGGCCATAAATACCTTATTGGTGGGAGTCACAAAGGCAGTCCCAGCACCAGTCAGGTGTATGAGGCCGCTTCCGGGGCCTATACTATAACACTATATAACATGGGCCAGAAGCTGATGGTTCCATGCCCTGTATAATAAACGGGCGCCAGTACTGCAGCTCAGCTCCCATTGAAGTGAATAGGAGACAAAAACATATACCAGTGACAACCTTGTTTTTTCTAGATTACATACAGAGGGATAGTTAAAACCCATCTACACTGTTTGGACGGTCCCTCCAGTGTGGACCTTTGTGAAAGGATATTGGACTTAACTGCAGTCACAAATTCACAGTCCTTTAGTGGCATACAACCAGTATTTTAATTTTAATATAGTATATGTATTTCAATGGCTTGTCAGTGGCTGCAAAGAGTGTATTACATGGACAGGCTATTGATTTCAATGAGCATCATGCAATGCTTCAGTTGACCTGTGGGGGCACTGCTGTAGGAAATGAGCACTTGTTGCCAGATTTTCCAGCAGGCTCACTATTGGGATCTTATGTTTTGTGGGATCCTTCTAACATAAAGGGGCTAACCAGAGCAGAGTTAGAAAGCTATATGTGATAATCCAGTGAGTCATGGTAACATATAGTAGGTCAGCAATTGGTTACACTAGGAAGAACTGAAATGAACCTGACGTAGGACATAAAAGCCTTGATCATTATAGTTTATTGTTTGCGTTCTCAATGTGCTGAGCAATTTGGCGCTCACTTTGAATGACCTTTTATATTTATATATGAAAACCTTTTGAGTATATTTTAAGCTGGCGCTCACGACATGGAAGACAACTGTTGTTGCCTATAATCCTGGGAAGAAAAGCTTTATTGTTGACTTGTGTAGAGATGAAATCATTGCCTTAGGATGCTTTAATTTATTAAAGAGATGTTCTGTTTACTGTAAGAGTAATACCTCAGAAAACCTGCTGTTTGCATAAATTATAAGTACAATAGAAATGTTAGGGACACATTTTATACTTTGTACAAAAAGGAATAAATCTGTCTGCACTTTGGACGAGTCTGTTTTATCATTTTTAATGTGTTTGTTTTAATGGTTTAAAAGGACCTAATTCTATGAACATTAAAGACCATCTGCCCCATGACAGGTTCTCTTTAAAGGGGTTGTTCATGACTAAATATCAGCTGATTAATGGGGGTGCCAGGTATTGGACCCCCACAATCTGTTATCTGCAGTGTACAGAGTTGGAAGATCACTTCGTACACTGTGTTGCACCTGTGCTGCTCTATTGCAGTTCAGCTCCCATTCCTAAGCTATACACTGTGCAGATATCAGCTGATCAATTGGGGTTGAATGGGGTTGCTGGATGGCAACACCCTCAATCTGATAGTAATGACCTAACTTTGATCAGAAATGGGGATTTCAGACTCCTACCGATTTCATAGTCTTGACCAATACTTAATCGGTGGGGGTGCAAGATATCATACACCCACCTATCTAATATTGATGGTTTATCCTTGATTGGGAAGGGGGGTCCAACACCTGGAAACCCAATTGATCTGCCATTGATATCCAAGAGGAGCAGATTTCTCCACCATTTTACGTGACAACACATTTCTAAAATATGCTACCTTTTCTTCATTGGTTGGAGTCAAACTGTTAGGACCCACTTTGACCCTCAGAATAAAAGGTTACAGTGCTGCTTTATTTTTTCTTTGCAGAGTGGTGTTCTTGTCTATCCGCTCTGCAGGGAAATGCAACAGAGCCCTGTTAATTTTAAAGGGAACCTCTCAGGTTTCACCTCCAGTACACCTGGCACCTGTGCAGTTGTTCACACTGAAGCCAGAGAAGTATACCTTGGCTTCACTGTGCATGCACTTGAAGTCAGGCGCAAGTGTACAGAAGCTGAAGTGTACTGCTGCGGCTTCAGTGAAGCACTGTGCAAGTGATGGAAGCACAATGACTCAATAAGTATAAAAGGTTGTTTTTTCCCACTGAAGGCACAGACAGTTACAGTAGGGCTATTTGGGATACTAAACCACTAGTCCTTAAAAAGGACCTGTAACTGGTTTAGTGTCCCAAGTAGACCTGACAGGTTCCCTGGAGCAGTAATTCCTAACATGGTAAATGAATGGGATCACCAATGTGTAGAGAAATAGCCAAAGAGTGTTCATAGTTATTGAAAGTTCTACCTCTAGACAGAAGTGATGGCATATCCTAGCCATGAACTATCACTACCAGGAGACTCCGTCACAGACCAAAGAAGTGTGAACAGAACCCCTTACAGCCAACCTATCGCAAGCTTAAAATTGTTGCTTACATAGGACTCTATGATGCTGTGATGAATTTGTCTTACAGTGGATGTAGATGTTGACCTGTTGTCTATTGGCTTTTCAGAATCTGTTGGATTATTAAAGGATCCTCCGAGGTTCAGTTAAAGTTAATTTTTATTGCAAGAATAGCCCTGCATGGTGCAATATTATTGCATTTCTATATTGCTAATGGATATATGGAACCCTCAGTAATGTGCATAAAGCCTATTACACTAAGATTATTGATCCATTTATCAGGAACAAGTATTCACATGCACGATGATTCCCAATAATTGGTCTGTGTAATTGAGCTGGCAAACAAGAAAAAGCCCTGATGTTTTATGCTGCATAAAAGATGCAAGATTACACATTGCAAGGTACTGAGGATAAACAGGGATATATTGCCAATATTCAATAGAGCTGAATGGTACTTTGCATGGGGTAGTATAATAAGCGACGATCAATGAGTTTATTGATGATTAGTGCTGGTTTTGCCTGAACTTTGGAAAGTGTAAATGGAACTGTTTATGTCCCTTTAAGTACAACTCCATATATCACTGTAGAAATAATACAACAAAGATATCAATATATCTTAGTGGTTGCTAACTGTAAATCGATTACATTATTAGAAAATTCTGTAGGCCCATTTACCCTTTGCAGTTACCGGCATCTGACTTATTTCACAAGCAATTACATGATCTTCCATTTAGTATGACCTGTTATTTTCACCACATATTCACTAAAGTGTTTAAGGTGTTGTCTTTTCTGGGGATCTTTGGCTTAATATATTAGCAGCTAAGTTTTGCCCATCACATAAAATGTCATTCAAAAGGGGTTTTATAGGTTCAAAACATCGGCAACCTATCCTTAGGCTAGACCATAAATATCAGATTGGTGGAGTTTCAACGCACGGCACCACCACCGCTCTGCTATTTTAAGGAATCAGTGATGTCACTCATTTAAGTCACCAGTTCCTTATCAGCAACTGCTGAGCCTACTGCTGTCTCAGCTGTTCTATGTGGTGCAGGATTTCCGGCAACTAGGGCACTACACGAGATACTCATTTGGGAGTTACAAGAGATCTCAAGTACGCCCAGTGTTTGAATAGACAAGGGGCTCCGGCAATCTCTGCAGGTAGGATGCTGACACAGCGTTCCTCACCTGTAGTAAGGTTAAAGAATTCTACATTACTGTGCAAAAGTTTGACAGGTGTGGTAATAAATGCTGCAAAATTATAATGCTTTCACAAAGAGCTTTGTTAACTGACAAACTAAGTCAATGGACAAAATATATCTAAGAGTCCTGGAAGAGATGATACGCAACATACAGTCTATCTGGGATTACAAGAGGAGACAGAAGGATTTGACCAAGCCATCTCCCAAGATGTTTGGAACAACCTTCCTGCAAAGTTCCATAAAAATTGTGCACAAGTGTACCAAGAAGAATTAGTTTAGTCAATTAACACCTCCATTTTTTTGAAAGCAAGGAGAACTTGCATATTCCTTTCCCAGAATTCTTGGTAAAGCACGCATAGTCTGACTCTACACAATACAAGGTGGCCTGCAAAGGCCACTTCTCCCTAAGGATACATAGTACAATTTCTGACCCATGTCTATAACCTCTCACCTAGCCAAAGCAGTACCCTGCTTCACACAGCTCCTACATCATATTAATGCAGGAGACCCATTTTTGGCAAATCCACATCCCAACTCTCCCTAAGAAACATTTCACTCAATGGTACCACAGTGCTAAACCCTTCTCCGCCTCAAAAGGTTCATCTACAGCCAGTCACCAGTCTATACCCTTTTACTGCCATTAATACTATTCAGACGTCGAGGGTCGAGTCCTCTTTCTAAAAGGCATACTAGAATCTTCTACAATCACAATAGTAAACACTTATACCAAACCAGGAGCAGGTGCCCTGGATACTCTATGAGTACATGACAACCTAAACCTGCTGAATGCCCGATCATATTAGGAGGATATTTGAAGCTATTTTTGGACCCTCTCTTGGACTATTCCTCAAAGAAATCTCAAATCTCTCAGGACTCCTTGAGCAGACTCCAATCCTCCCTACAGGGCTTGCAAGTCATGGATGTATGGCGACACCACAAGCCATCTGCTAAAGACTATTTGATCCTTTCAAATCACAACCATTCTTACCAGAGGCTGGATTATCTCCTGCTTTCAGCTGCTTTTATACCACTGGTATAAATACCTACGGTAAGTGGGTGAATGTTGAGGACACCAGGACTATGATCAATGAAAGAATGGAAGCTGAATGAAGCTCTCCTAGATGACCCTGAAAACATTAAAGGGGTTATGTGGGGGGTCTTCAACATCTCTTTGAAAAGGTTTTACTACAACAATCTGGTAAGCACATAACTCATGATTCTTTCTTGTGTTTAAGGGGTGCAATTGAGAATTGAGTCAAACATATCAAGAAACGCAGTATTGCTCACAGTGCAAGCAGACCTTGTTAACCAGAGAAAACCCCAGAGACATTCTGAATGCTAAAACTGCCAAGCATCAGGTCTACTTCCCGATCCAGATTTGTGTCCATATGAACAAGGCGGAGTTTCAAGTCAGCCCTCTTCAAAAAGGTGATCTTCAGTACACTACCACAAAAATTGGTGCAACCATTCAGAAATTGTATTCGGATTTGTAGAACCTATATTTACCAACAGGCTTACCCTCCCACCTAGTTCTGGTCTTAGTAACCGTAAATCAAGACCTGTGGGATTTTTTTCTCCTTGAAGAACAAAAATGTACTCAAGTTCCTATCTGTCATTAAACCTTCCCTCTGTATTAAATTTCTCTTGTTGGACATTATTTCTCAACTCCACTGAAATACAGCAGTCTCCTTCTGTCTATCAAGATGTCCGCCAATTCCTGTGCTGGAGCACCCCTCTGCTAAGTGCTGTAACCCCAAGTGAGATACCTCTGCACACCAAGATGCCGCCCTCACTCCCTGCTCCATATGCTGAGGCCACCCCCTTGCCAAGTGCAGTGTCCTTCCTCCAGCAAAAGGGTGCGAACTGAGAGACCATGCAGGCCACATAAAATGATTAAGCCAAATCCGGCCCTCTAAGCTCTCATTTCTTTACCCCCCAAACCTACTCAAATGTCTGAACTTTTTTTCTGTTTAATTTCCAAACCTCAGACTGCCTTCTGCTTTTGAGAAAGTATGTATATATATATGTCTAGACGGCATTCATCAAGGAAGATCTCCAAGCTACTTAACTTGTTCATCATGCCCACCAAATTGAGCAAACCAATACCTTCATTTCTAGGAGAAAGAACTTGGGATAGCTTTCACAGATAGTGACTCTTCTTTCAATCTTCTCTCAAAATGGAATATAATCTCAAAATGGTTGTTCAAGTGTATTCTACTGGAATTTGTCAGTGTGTCATAGCCTGGACCCTCTGGAGGATCCTTTGGTAGGTCCGTCCACCCATTCAACTCTAACCTCACCCAAAATACTAAGTCACCTATGTTTTTTCTAATCATTAATAAACAGATTCTCAAGAGGATTTAACTTTTTCATATGTGTTAAGTCAATGTTTACTGCTCCACCAATCTGGGCAAGTTGTCACATGTTTATGGAATATTAAAGGCATTAACGTTGCAGGATCTTTTGTTACTGTACCTCTTATTACGTGCTATTATTTACATATTTGAGGATTGTCAGCTCAGAACTCTATTCTTGACGTAGAAATGATTAAAGTCATGCTCCTCAAACAGTAAATGACCTACTATGCAGCATGAATGGATTTAGAGTCAA
This sequence comes from Leptodactylus fallax, assembly GCA_947044405.1. NCBI lineage: Eukaryota > Metazoa > Chordata > Amphibia > Anura > Leptodactylidae > Leptodactylus > Leptodactylus fallax. Next base: position 4,585,798 of record CAMRHE010000005.1, on the reverse strand, counting down.
GGAATGTTCACAACAATCTATTCTCAAGTTCCCAAACAATGCTTTTTACACAATGAACACCACAATACATAGCATTTACACTTCTGTATTTACTCCTGGAGCATTACTGCACCATATATAACGTGTCAAAGTGTGTACACCGACCTCAACCCCTATAGTGGGCAGTAGGAACGTCAACAATATAAGCAAAACAAACATTTCTACTGTACACTTGCTACAATGAAAGTGGTGAAATCCATGGTAAAGATCTGTGACATTTCTTATAGGTTTGATAATCTGATGCATGCGATGGCGCCGCTGAAGTGGCTGCCTGGTCGGCAGCTCTGAGACTCTCTCTCTCTTATTTTTTTCTTTCTCTGTCTGTTTTTTATCTCTCTACTTAATGGACTTTACACTATGAAGAAATGAAGAAACAAAGACTTGGAATTGGACCTTTGTGATACTTTTTTTTTTTTGTTTTTATCTGTCTTTTTGTCCTGCTGAAATGGGGACTCTTGTGTCTGCAGGCATTTCTTTTGTCTACACAAGAGAGAAATTACTGCAGCTTAGAGTCACAACAACAGGGCTGCATACCATTTGCCCACCCATCCCCCAAGAACTCTGGAGAAAGAAAAAGCGGGGGGAGGGGCTGCAGAGCAGGAACTCTTCAGAGGATTAAAAAGAGGCGTTACCGACCAACTGTTCCCTCCATCATTATGGGCAATGTGAGATCTCTTGCAAACAAGATGGATGAACTAACAGCGCTCACCAGGCACCATCAGGAGTTTCGGGTGTGCAGCATGATGCTACTTACAGAGACTTGGCTCACTGAAGTTACTCCTGACTCTCTGGTCTCCTTGGATGGTTTTAAACTCCTTCGGGCAGACAGGACAAGGGAGAGAGGTAAGAGGAAAGGAGGGGGGCTGGCAATGTTTGTGAATAATAGATGGTGCAATCCTAGGCACATTGTGATTAAGGAGCAAACTTGCTGTAAGGACATTGAACTATTAGCTGTGAGCATGAGACCTTTCTATCTACCAAGGGAACTATCACATGTCATCGCGATAGCTGCATATGTCCCCCCCTCTGCGAAAGCTGACGCTGCCTGCGAGGTCCTACAAGCCACGCTGAGCCAGTTACAGTCTCAGCACCCCCAGGCCCTCCTTCTTGTGTCTGGCGATTTCAACCATGCCTCTCCATCATCCACACTTCCCAGTTTCACACAGTATGTAACCTGCCACACAAGAGACAACAAAACACTGGACTTGTTCTTTGCCAACGTGAGGGAGGCATATAACTCATCAGCCCTACCGCCCCTGGGGAGATCGGATCACAACCTAGTACATCTCCAACCTGTGTACAAGCCACTTGTACGTAGAGAACCAGCTGTCACCCGCACAGTGAGGATATGGTCTGAGGAGAGTGATGAGGCTCTGAGGGATTGTTTTGACACAACCGCATGGGAAGTTTTGCAGGATTCGTATGGAGAAGATATAGAAGGACTCACACACTGCATAACGGACTACATTAATTTTTGTGTGGACAACACAGTACCCACAAAAGTGGTGAGGTGCTTCTCCAACAACAAACCATGGATTAACTCTGATATAAAAACACTACTTAAGGAGAAAAAGATGGCATTCAGGACAAGAGATAAGGAGGGGTTGAGGGAAGTACAAAAGGAGCTGAGGCATCTAATCAGGCAAGGAAAAGCCAGTTATAAGGAAAAAAATGGAAAAGCAAATGGAAAGAAAAGACATAAGGGGGGTCTGGGAGGGGCTTAAGTCAATTTCGGGTCATAAACAGTCGGTCTGCCAGATTGAGGCAGATGTTAACTGGCTTAATGAACTAAACCTATTCTTCAACAGATTTGATCACACACCAGCTCCTCCCACCCCAGAATGTCCTTCAGCTCCCCTCACCACAATGACTTCTCCCCATGCGGCCACTTCCCAACAGACCAGTAAATCCAGAAATCCGTCTTTATCTGACCACAGTCTGACCTTCACACGGGCCCAGGTGAGGAAGGAGATGAAAAAGATCAAGGCGAGGAAAGCCGCAGGGCCAGATGACATCAGTGCAAGGCTAATTAAGACTTGTGGGGACCAGCTGTGTGGTATAATTACATATATGTATAATATGAGCCTGAGGCAGGAAATAGTCCCTGAATTATGGAAATCTTCTTGTGTGGTACCAGTTCCAAAGAAACCTCACCCTATGGACCTCAACGACTACAGACCTGTAGCACTGACATCCCACTTGATGAAGATCTTAGAGAGATTGGTTCTCACACATCTCCGCCCTCTAGTGAGCCCCGCTATGGACCCTCTCCAGTTTGCTTATCGACCGGGCATTGGGGTAGATGATGCCATCATCCACCTTCTGCACAGGGCTCTGTCTCACCTGGAAAAACCAGGGAACACGGTGAGAATAATGTTCTTTGATTTCTCCAGTGCTTTTAACACCATACAGCCCAGGTTACTGAGAGACAAGCTGGGCCTTGCTGGAGTGGACCACCACCTCTCCAACTGGATCCTAGACTACCTCACAAATCGACCTCAATACGTGAGAGCCCGAGACTGTGTGTCAGGTACCGTGATCTGTAATACGGGGGCACCTCAGGGTACGGTTCTCGCCCCTTTCCTCTTCACACTGTACACTGCTGATTTTAGGTGCAACTCATCCAGCTGCTACCTACAGAAGTATTCTGACGACTCTGCAATAGTAGGCCTCATCACAGATGATGATGACAAGGAGTACAGAGAACTTAATCGGTTTTTTGTGGACTGGTGCCACCAGAACCACCTGAAGATTAACGCGGGGAAGACCAAGGAGATGGTGGTGGACTTCCGTAAAGGCAGATGCCCTCCAAAACCAGTGGACATCCTGGGGACGGGCATCGAGATTGTGAACACCTATAAGTACCTGGGTTTGCTCCTTAATAATAAGCTGGACTGGGCAGATCATATGGAGGCCCTGTACAGGAAGGGCCACAGCAGGCTCTACCTGCTTAGGAAGCTGAGAGCCTTTGGAATCCGGGGGGCACTTCTTAGAACTTTCTTCAACTCGGTAGTGGCATCAGCCATCTTCTTTGGAGTGGCCTGCTGGGGGAGCAGTATATCAACCAGGGACAGAAATAAACTTGACAAGCTGATTAGAAGGGCCAGCTCTGTCCTGGGGAGCCCACTGGACCCAGTGCAGGTGGTGGGTGACAGAAGGATACTGTCCGTGGTGAGCTCCATGCAGAAGAAGAAGTCCCATCCCATGCATGAGACTGTGATCGCGCTGAGCAGTACTGTCAGTGACCGACTGCTCCACCCTAGGTGTGAGAAGGAGCGCTATCGGAAGTCTTTCCTCCCCACCGCGGTTAGGCTGTACAACCAACACCGACCTAAGCGGAGATCATTACATACAGAGAACTGAAATATCTCTCTGCCTGTTATATCCCCCCCCCCCCCCCTCTGCTACGTCCTATCTGTCTGTCTGCTATTAATGTAATGCCTCTCACCTTGGAACATTCCTGTACATGTTGTATTTGTATCTGCTTATCTTATCTTTGCTGCTGTAACACACTGAATTTCCCCATTGTGGGACTATTAAAGGACTATTATTATTATTATTATTATTATTATTTCTCCATAATGAAAATGGCTGCAGCATGCGGATGACATGTGTAAAAAATCTAAAATCTCATCTACTTGTACAGTACTGTAATCTGCTGTTTAATACAGTAGTGAGTACTGCGTATGATGCACACGGTCATGGTTCAGCTGGGAAATATGACCCAAACACAGGCCAAGTTTCCCGTGGCAGAAAACACAGTTGTGTATATGGCCACTTAATGGTATTGATGACTATATGCACATATTAGGCAAAGGAGGAGGAACTTAATCTGTGAAGGGTAGGTTCACATTACCGTTGTGAACCTCCGTTACTCTGACCCATCATAGGTTGACAGTAACGGACATTAAATGTGGAATGCAAATGGAGAAACCTCCATCTGGAATCAGCCTGCCTTCACTCACGATAAAATCCTGAGGGAAACTGTGTTTTTCTGATGGAAGAAAAAGTCTTGTATTTAGGATTTTTTTCTTCCATTACAAAAGTAAACAAACAGAAGAAAGCTTCTGTCAGGTTTACATTAGAGTCAATTAGAAGGGATGGTATCTGTCACTTTATTGCTGTAAAAGTCTGTTGCTCTCATCCAACGACAGATGAACGCAACGGACGTTCACACTATCTTTAGTGTTCAAGTGAATCGAGAGGAAAACAATTATCCAACAAGTGAATAAAATGTTTCACTTTCTGGATTGTTCCGATTGGTTTAGTGAACTTTCCAACTCCCACCAGCCACAGCTATTTTTGGATTAGTGTTAAATCAGGAGGAGACAATCTATAAGGGCCTAAACCACTAAAATGTTAGTCTGAGGCTAAGACCCCCACGCAGTCGGCTGCAGTAAAAAAAAAAAAAAAAAAAAAGCGCTGCGGGAAAAACCGTGTAAGCAAGAGCATCGCAGTTTTTCCAGCAGCACTTTTCTCAGAAAGTCTGAAGAGGTTTCTTCTATGGATTATGTTTCCATTATACCCCACCCCCGCCAAAAGGTTCTACATTACATCTGGGCATTACGTTCAGTATCTAGGGTGCTGCTGAACATATGCTCCTAGATGTATGCAACTACTATGAGACAGTATGGTGGCCTTGCAGTGCTGAGATCCTGGGTTCGAATCCAGCCAAGGACAACATCATCTACATGGAGTTTGTATGTTCTCCCTGTGTTTGTGTGGGTTTCCCCCCCCATGTACCCCGGTTACCTCCCACGCGCCTAAGATATACTGAAAGGGAATTTAGATTGTCAGTCCTACTTGTTCATAATATATGTAAAGCACTATAGAATACGATGGTGCTACATAAGTATACATTTCCCATGGGATTTTCAGTGTACCATGCACTATGAATTTTTGTGTCATTTTTTTTAACTTTTGTAGTAACAATTGAGGCAACGGTATACAGGACAAATGCAGGCCAAAAATAGACCCATGCCAGTAGAATTCTAGGGCATGTTAGACAGCAGAGTCCCAAAACTTATAAACTTAGACCAAGCTGGACTGTCCAACACGTGTAGAAATAAATGAATCCTAAATCGCTCAGTTCTGGACACAATGTAAAAAAAAAAAACAACTCAATTTATTGATATTTTCAACAAAATCATGACCACATGTCCTTTTTTTCTGATGTATGTCTCAATGTACATAATTGTTAGTGTCTTTTACATGGCCATAAGCAAAGAACCATTAAATGAATAAAACTTAACCTTTAATATAAATTATAGTAAAATAGACTTATAGTAAGATGGTATCAAAAATTTTGCACATGTCAAATTGTGCTCAAGATTAGTAAAGGAATGGTCTTACCCGAACCTAATGTGAGGTCATTGGGACCCAGCGGGACTTGAAAGTGGGGGTTGATGTCTTACACCCTAACTTTCACCTATGTCCCTATTGACGCCTGTCCTGACATGGACAGTCCCCAAAGCTCTCCCTGAAATTTCCCTATCAAATCAACTCCTTCTTCCAATGTGTTTCATGACCCACATAAATAGAGGGTCAATTCTCAGGGGATTAGTAGCGTGTGCCCAGTGGGGGTTAATGCTCAGTTATGGGACCGCTGCTGACCTAGGAGCTCCCCTGTACACAGGGTTGAGCACATTTTCTATTGCCCTGCATCACCAAGCTCAAGAGGAATATTAAGCAGCTGACTGGTCCTGTGCTTGTCAGGACAGGAGTCAATGGGGACATAAGTGAAAGTTAGGGTGTAAGACATCAACCCCCACCTTCAAGCACTTTGTTGATGTCTTTTACATGGGTTTAAAATCACACCAAATTATATACTCCATACATATATATATATATATATAAACACACACACACACCTCCTGTATATCTATATATATGGCAATAAAATAGCATAAAATGTTGCTAAATGTAGCCTGGATGCCAAGAAAGCCAAGGTTTTCCTTAAAGGGGTTGTCCGGGATAGCTGGAAATCCCTACACTAAACACCCTCCTACTTTCTAAATAACATAATTAATCAAAAATGTATATTTACCCATATCCCTGGGGCGGGACCACCCCAGGGACATTTTCTGATTATCCGGTGACTATCCGTTTCCGGAAATGGGGAAACGGATCGTCACTACTACTCCCGCCCCCATCCACCACATTATACTTACCTTCCACGCTTCTTCATGCAAGACAGCTCCTGCTTCTTTACTGATTTTGCAGGCGCACCCTCTTCTCCAAGCGCTGCTCTGAGCACTGCTGCCAATAATCCACCTCTACTGCGCAGCTCCCACACATGCGCAGTAGAGGTGGATCATCGCTGAAGAGAACAGAGCAGCACTGGAGAACAGCGCATGCCTGTATAATCAGTAAAGAAGGAGGAGCCTTCTCGCAGGAAGAAGTGTGGAAGGTAAACATAATGGGGTCGGGGTTGGTCTGAGTAGGTAGGGAAGGGCAGGATAGCTAGAGAGACAGGGAGGGGATGTATGGGAGGGAGAGAGAGAGAGGGAGGAGAGGGGAAGGAGGGGAAGGAGGGGGGAGTAAGGTGAGAGGGGTTAGTGTGGAAGTTACATAGCAGGAAGTTGAACTATGTAAACAAATGCAGGAGATACCAGGAGCTCCCAGAGAAACACAGAAATCACTCAAAACATGGCTAAAAAGGTATATGGGTTCAGTTATGAACTCATTAATAGCACTAAATTATATATAGATATATATATTTTTTTTTTTTTTTTTTTTTTTTGCGCCCGGAAAACCCCTTTAAGCATTAAGCTTTACTTGATTTGTGATCAGTTTCCACCTTTGAGATTAAACAAGGTCATCTCCCGCTAACCCAACTCTGCCATTTGGGAAGGGTGTGTGACTACAGCATATATGAGCATGGTATGCAAGACATGAAAGGTGTGACTAGTGAGAACCTGCTAGGTCTTCTCAGCTGTCATTTTAGCTAACATCAAATACACCTGTCACAATGGTTTAAGTCAAATTTTATTAAACTAAAATATTTCAAAATTGGAAGAGTCAAAGTTAAATATAGAATTGGTTTAGATCTTTGTGCTGAATTTCAGATGGTTTACAGACATGGGCATTACTTAAAAAGTCATGAGGGTTAGCAGATTAGCATATTAGACGTGTAGCTGCAAATGTCATACAGTAGCATAACTGGCACCCATACAATGAATGACAGTACAAGAACAAGTAGTTAAAGGGATTTTCCTCTTTTGACAATCCCTCCATGCTTGACGGGTCTCTTGGCAATAAGCAAATCACAAAGTTTCCCTGTGCTGGGAGCCCATGTTGATCAGCTATAATCTGTAGTAAGACCTGACAGTAATTGTTCAATTTAACGGGAATTTTCTCTTTGGATTTGTTTTGTCCTTGCCTTACAGTCTATGTGCCCTTGCCCAATGTCTTTTTTGGTAAATCCTTTGAGCTCATGACCTTTGGTTCATGAGATCTTCGCCATAGTCAGAGATTAGCAAAAGAAATGTATTATATACTAGTCAATGATGTCATAATTTGCAGAACAGAGATAACTTTAAAAAAAAAAAAAAAAAAAAAAAAAAAAAAAAGGAAAGGAGGAGGGCACTTTGCAGGAAAAGTGTGCTGGCTACTTGACTCGCTGAAAGGAAGTTGTCTACCCTTCAGGGCATTAATGATACTGACAGTACAAGGTGACCTAAAGGCATTCAGCTTTTTCTAATTCAACCAACTTTGCTCTGTATTAGCTCAGAGAGACCATGACATCTCCATTGAGCCTCAGAAGAATATTGGTTCCAAGGAGGAGTCATGAGTTTGAAAGTCAATCTGTGTCATCCAATGCACATTGACCCTGAATGGTTGTTTGCAGGTGTGAGAAGGCTGTGGACCTGTTGCGTTTAGGGCACCTATTTCAGCAATATGTTCGTCCTTTCCCAAAACATTGCTCACTCAAACAACAAAACAGCAAGTTAGGGATCATGCACACAACTGCTTTTATCTTAAGTTTTCTATCCGGTTTTATTTACAGATATAATTTGGACCCAATCAAGTCTATGGGACAATGAACACATCCTTCTCCTAATGGAACATTACCAAATGATCCTCCGGTGAGTCCAGGCTCTAACACAATAATGGTCCAGCAATAGACATCTAAGATTAAAGGATAGTATGGCCTTTTTCCTAGGAATTGTTGTAGGGTAGGCTCCCAGAGTAATTTTGTCTGGTGGGCCAAAGAACCTCAGTCCAACACTTGTGACTAAGGTAAGGGATCGGTATGACGACCTGGAGAATCCTGGGTATGCCCCTGGGCCATAACCACACTTTCAATTTTTTTTCAATATTGAGATTTGCTTTAGGAAAGGGGCATATATAAGAAGATATTTCCTACAATACAGATAGATCATTAGCAAAAGTTATCAAATTTATGGCCAACTTAACCAATTCTGCACAGTATTTGTTCTCCAATAGAATATTAGGCCTGCAGTACAATAACTTACATCAGAACATCCATTATCAACCACCTGTAATATCTTATCTGCATTTTCTAATATGCCTGATGATCGGCTTCCCTATTCTCAGCGAATGGAGACGCTGCAGAATTACAGCAGCTCTTTTTCGCTGTGTTATGACATGGATTAGCAAAAGGACTTCTGTCCACTCTGGAATATGACAAAAATCATGCGGAACATCAACTTAGATTGACTGTGAAAAGGTTAAAGCTGTGGGATCAGTATCGAAAAGTAGCAAAAAGAATCTACAAGAACTAGAAATGACATTTCTAGCTGTTTCATAACCGGTCAGGTTACATGATCTTCACATCTTGTGGTTTACATCATATCTGCACATATTTGCACTTGCCCTTTAGTTTCTATACAATAACTATATTGCAAGCTTTTATCCTGTAATATATACATGGCATGCATACATCTTTATTTATGGAAGGCTTGCCATCAGCTTCCAGGTTACCTTTCTAAAACTGGATGTCATCGAGGAGGTTTGTGCCATATGACAGTAACATAATAGTCAAAGATTTATAAGGACAGAGTATTTTAAGATTAGATACTGTATATACATTTTCTTCTGAGGTTATCTGAGGATATAGACAGAAATACCCGGAGGACACATCTATCACAGAGCAACAGATGATTTATGAAAGTTACCAATGTAAGCACAAGGACATTTATATAATGCACAATAAAAACAAAGGCAATTAACAAATGGAAATGATACTTGTACTATTATTCCAATATTACAAGATATGTGCATTCTATAGATTGTTCTCCCATTCTACGAATTTGTCACCTCTCCTGACATGTCTGTTTTAGTAAATACTTGTTTTCCCTATGAAATAACAATTCTGGAGAATATTTTACTTCTAAGTCTGTGATGGGTTATTCCTCTTAGGAATTGAAGGGATTGTCGACTTTCAGACCAATATTAAGAGACCATTGTTATGGTTTGTGTAATAAAAAGTTGTACAGTTTTCCAATATACTTTCTGTATCAATTCCTCACAGTTTTCTAGATCCCTGCTTGCTGTCATTCATTCTGCTTACTCCCACTGGATTAAAGACAGCAAGCAGAGATCTAGAAAACTGTGAGGAATTGATACAGAAAACATATGGGGAAATTGTACAACTTTTTATTACACAAGCAATAACATTGGTTGAAAGTTGACAACGCCTTTAATGAATAAAATGACAATTGGGTGTTACTAATTGATGGTGTGCCCCTACAAAGTCTGACCCTGACCAATCAGTGCTGGGCTATGCAGAGACACACAACCCCTTTGACAATTTGAATGGCAAAACCCAGTTCTAGAAGGAATAAGAGGCACAGAACAACATGGAGAAAAGATGCTCCAGAATGGTTATTTCATGGGGAATACAAGGATTTGCTTTAATAAAAGTGGACAGATCCCTTTTAAATACAATGTGCTCATCCTTTACATCAATAGGATCTGGCTGGCCACCATTTCACCAATATAAGTATATTTCAGTGCTATTCTGAGGGACGTTTTAACATGTTGGTTGGCCCAGTTTAAAGAATTCATAAGTGGATCCCCCATATGTTACTATCCCCTCAAGTAGCCCCCACATAATGCCCCTGCATAAGTTAACTTATATGATTTGTACTTTTTCTCGCAACGGACCCAAAGCTCATTCTGGAAAGTAAAAACCATCCATTCATTATAATGTCCAAGTGTCCTGTGTGTCCTCAGAGGGCAGGATATGAACAGGAAGATATTGAGTAAGGAGTTCAAGATAGTGGGGGCTGCATGACAGATGGTTGAAGCTCTAAATGTTTTATTGCTGAATCCTGGGTATGGACAGTTTATTTGTGCCCTTTGGTGTGTCTTGCGCTTCAATAGGTCTTACAAGTAGCCAGGCCTTAGTAGTTTATGGCTTTATTAATTTGTCTGCTGATCTGTAACGTTATTTTCCATCTATTGGGAAGCTAATGCAGTGCGTGAAGGTCTGTTATGGGAGCATGTCAGGGGTTAATTATTTACCTAGCACTTTAACCTAAGTGAAGGCTGTGTATTGCTTTGTCTGGTAGGCCCATGTATTATGTATAGGGCATTACAGTTATGATAGCATATACCAGTGTAGATGGCTGAAGGCTGTGTATCTTGCACCAAAGGAAACTATTTTCATTTGGAAATTTGTTGACTCCTTACTCTTACACAATGGACTTTTAAAAAGAAGATATTAATAGATAGAAAACGCACTCTAAAGTGCAATCTTCTATATATCCCTTCAGGGCACAGGGGCCTTATAGCAAAAAACTTACAATGGGGCCCCACTCTACTATTACCACCTTGAGCAGCAAGTTTAGAAAAAAGCTTATAGATATTTCATTTATGCACACGGATAAAGCATACCGTGATGTCAATGCACACAGTAAAATTACATAACATGAATAGTGAGCACAGTGATGTCACAGTACAGGGACAATACACACAATGATGTCACAGTATAGGGATAACAGACCCTGTGATGTAGCAGAAAAGGGATAATGCACACAGTGATGTCACAGTACAGGAATAATGCCCTCCGTGATGTAATGGTAAAGGGATAACACATGTCGTGATGCAACGGTAAAGCTATAACGGACATTGTTATGTGACAGTACAGGGATAACGCACACTGTGATGTCACAATACGGAAATAACTATGAAACTGCGCTGCAGCCCTAACACAGGGAGAAGTAAGCGAACTTCAACTGTTAGTTTTGAAGTGTTATGGTACAATTTTGTGGAGTCTAAGGACACTTGTCATACAGGCCTTTTAGTACAGACCCTGATGTGCCACAATATGGGCAGGGCATTTTAAGGAAGAGAGAGAGAGAGAGAGGGGAGAGGGGGAGAGAATAGACCAATACACATTGAGAGACCTCCACTGATATCTTACATCTCTTAAAAACTGTTAGGACCCCACAAATCAGCTGTTCCCCACAGCACGCAGCTCCCAGTATTGTTTACATGCCGGGCGCTGCTCACTCACCATATTCTTGATAACTGCAGTTGTGGGTACTATATTTGTATCCCTTTCAATTATCTGAGATACCGCTGCAGGACCCGTAACCGTCACCATCAAGAATACACTGTAAGGAAGGGGGTATAGGGCCCTGGACAAAAGTTTGCACCGGGCCCACAAGACTTTAGTTACGCCACTGGTAGCGCACCATAGAGTCTTCCTTTTTTTTTTGCTATTGTGGGTGAATACAGAACGGATCTGCCCACCAAAGCAGTTTTTAATATAATATAATGATAACGGTAAACTCACGATATTGTCCATGAAACAACAATTATAAAGCATTTGTGCCATCCCTCTGTTATTCCTCCAGGAAATGTAGAAATGAATTTGGTGTACACGTGCTTCTTGTCAATGGGGTGTGTCCCACCACATACTGACACTGTCAATGCTGACTAGAAAACTGTTAGTAGAAGGATAACCTGTACACATGGGCCATGGTGTTTTTAACCAGGACTGAGCTATTTTTTCTTGGTTCAAGACAAATAAATGGGTGGAATGTACTAAGAAATGCATACAAGACATAATAAATATGCCCCATTGAATGCTGTGTATACAACGATCAGGTAGTCAGGGATAGTAATAAACTGTTCCTGCTTTCTATCTGGAATGTCTGGCTTTTGTAACAGCCAACTCCTACCTTTGCACGTGTACAGTAGCCCATTTCTGCAAAGACGTACAGGTATGTCATTGTAGAGATAGATGCCAGCTGTCCGGACCTATATAGTCAATGTGCAGTCAGCATCTTATTAAAAGGCAATATAGTGCATGCTAAAACTAGGAGGGTAGGTCAGTGTGCAGTCAACTTCTATACACCTAGATGTGGGAAAGGATATTGCTCATGAGAATTTCCTTTCTTCTGTACATCACCAGCCTACAAGTCACTATTTGTTCACCATTACAAGTAAACAGTTGTGCAACTCATTTTGTAAGCGTTCACTTTTGTGCCTGCACCAGCTCATAGCCCCAGTATCTGGTGACACTTTCACCAGGTTCAGGTGTGTTCAGACTATTTCATTTCCAGCTTGCATGCATTGTCTAAAAGAATTACTCATTAACCTGACACAGGTTATAGTGACATTCCTAACCTATCTGTAAGTCAGCCCATGCATGACAAAATACTGAGTGCAGAGGGTTTTATTGACAGGTAAAAATTTTATCTATACAATTGTTTTACTGTACTTGTTATCTACTTGTTTGTATATTATGGATCTGAAAATAATGTTACTTTTATAGTACAGTGACATACATGCAAGTAATAAAATACGTGCGCCGGAGTCTCCACTGCAGAAACCTCCAGAAATCGGTGTCAAAATGACTGACACTATATTGGGGTCCGCTGGTGTCCGTGAGTAACTGCTGTTTCAGCGGTCTGGCCCTCTGCCAAAGAGCCCGATGCAGATGTGAATCGAGCCTAAGTGTGTTGTATTAAATCATCTGAAGTCATAATTTGCCCGTTAGTAGGATGTCAATGCATATACATCTGATTTACATTAAAGCTATACAGAATGAAGCCATCAATACAAATACTGAGAAAAAACCTCCATATACTGTATAGAGATTGCATTTAAAATAAAACTTGAACTTTACTTCAACTGTGCCATAGGTTATCATGATATTACATAAGCCTATATGTATTGTATATCTAGGATCAGGGCCAGCTCCAGATTTGTGTGGGCCCTTGGGCGACAGAGCCTCAGTGGGCCCCTTTTGGAGTAACTACAGCAAAATAAAAATAAAAAAATAATTTAAAAAAACCACAATTGAAATTGGGTGTTTTTTGCTGAGTTAGACCTCCTGGAGTAGAATGTAATACAGTCCATTCCATACAAGTAGAGGAATTTGAGGTGGACACCTACCCCAGATTCTTCTTTATTTTCTGCCCCTGGCTCATGGCCCAAATGAAGGCATCTAACCAGTGGTGAGTCTCAAGCTGCAGCCTCCAAATCAGCTGCAGAATCTGCGGCAAGATCCAACAGGATTTTTTTCCAGTTTCAGCCTCCTATTGAAACTAACTGGTGCAGGAATGAGGGAAGAATCTGCTGCTGATTTAGGGGGTGAAATCCGCTGCAAAATCAGTGCCAGATTCCACCGTGTGAACAGGGCCTGATACATTAATTGTGCCACTCTACAGTGGCCCCCACACAGTATCATATGCTCCACAGTGGCCCCCACACAGTATTATATGCTCCCCCATAGAGCCGGTTCTATTATTATACAATGGGGTCACCTCAGACCCCAGAGTATAATCGGAGCCCCAGGACAGGTGATTAAAAATAAACACTGATACTCACCTTGTGTCACCTCTCCTGGGTATCCGGCTGCCTGCATCATCCTCCTCAATCCTCTTCTTCCTTGCGACTGAGGTCCTGTGCCCTAGACGTCACAGTTTTTTTTTTTTTTTTGGTAAGGGCCATTTCCAGCAGGCCGCGGGTCCCATACCCCGTACTGTTATGCTACTGCAGAGTGAGCCCCCCCTCAGGAGTTTGGGGCCCCGGCACTTGCCCGGGTAAGCCAGGTGATGACGCCAGTCCTATCTAGGATAATCATAGAAGATGCCTTAAACCTGGAGGATGGATAGTGGACAGCACTATGGTCCTTATCAAAAAGAAAATCACAGTTGCTAAAATAATTTTGGATTTCCTTTTAGTGGCATATCTACAATCCTATGTGCCCCTAGAACAAAATCTAGATAAGGCGCTTCCACCAACCCATTTAATAGGCTCCACTCCACTGATTCCGATGCAGTTGGAAGGTCTTCTCTAGTTCCCACCGTTCCCGAGAACAGTGTTCGTTTCATCAACCAGTGGCTTTTGGGAGCATATGATACTGTGAGGGGGCCACTGTGGAGCATATAATACTATGTGGGGGCCAATGTGGAGCATATAATACTGTCCCAGTATTGGTTTACATGCCAGGTGCTGCACTGCTCACTCACTGTATTCTTGATATCTGCAGTTATAGGTACTAAAGCTGTATCCCTTTCAAGTATCTGAGATCTCTCTGCAACAAACGTAACTGTCACTAACAAGAATTCACTCTAGGGAGGGGGTAGGAGGCTCCGAACAAAAGTTTGCACCGAGGCCCAAAAGACTTTAGTTACACCACTGATTGCAGTCATCCATGACCCACTATCACTACCCAGTGGACATCATAACTTGAGGGAGTGCAGTAGAATTTTGGCTCAGGACCCTTAAAGGGGCCCATAAAGAGTTTCTTTACAAGTAAAACTATAAATACTACATTATAGTTGGGGCACCTGTTAGAAATTTTGCACTGGGCCAAAGGCATTTCATCTTACACCTGTGTGGACAGCCATGACACCAGACATGCAGCCCCCAAACCCTCATGCATGTGTTTGTTATGCCCCTTCTGGTGCATTTTATATCTATCTTTTGCCACAGCTCAGGAGCCTGCATAGGTTTGCTCCATTACAGTAAGGGTTTTGTTGTAGAGAGTTCCTCCTCTTGTTTCAGGCTTGGCATTGAAAGTCAATGTGAAATTCCATGAGGATTTCAGGTGCTGAATTTAGCTAATAGAGAAGCTCTTATTTCACATCTTAGCTTAGCCATAGGAAAAGTACAGCATGTAATTAACCAGCTATAACTCTGAGCTCCCGGATGGCCAGGCCACAAGAGTATAGTAGCAAAGTGCTGTCTATTTACTAGCACAGTGTTTGAGGCGGATGACAAAGATTTGAATGTGATTTTATAAACTGCTTGTCTATAGGCAATTAAGTCAGAACTCAATAAGGCAGGAGAGGATGAAGAGTGATTTGAAAAACACTTTGAATGCCTGTGGACCCAAGACCTTAAAGAACACCTAATCATGTCTGAAAAGCCCAATGATACACATCATCTCATAGGCGGTCACCCTAAGCATTTTGATCTTTTGTTTATCCAAATCCGTTCAGCTATTCTAAAGATATAAGCCATTTTAGTGTTGATGCAAAGTTGAGCCTATTAGCCAAGTGGGCGGTAACACTGCATGACTGTATACCCTAATTAACATCAATATTAAAAGGGCTTATAACTTTGGAATGGCTGAAGGAATTTAGAAAAGCAAAAACCACCAAAATGTTCAGGGTGACAGCACCTATCAGATGAGGTATATCATTGGGCTTTTTAGACATTGGTGACAGGTCCTCTTAGATATTGATGGGCTGTCTTTAGGATGGGAACATTAAATGAGCATTCTCGATCAGCTTTTATTGTGCCTAAGCAAGGTTTTCAGAGGACAACCCCTACTCCCAGTCCCTGAATATCAACATGATAGTTGTGAAATTCCAATCCCTATCCCTATCATTCCCTATTGTTCTAATAATATGATAAATATAATTTTATATACTTATCTGCTTCCACCCAACCATGTAAGGTCCACAGGTTCCCATTGTTCTCTCCCAGCTCTGTTTGCCTCCTATACATTTTATATATTTTCACTGCTCCGATGTCTGGACTATTTGTTGTTGTACTATAAACAGGGCTGGTTTTAGACAAAGTGGGGCCCTGGGCAAAATTAAAAGCGGGGCCCCAAATGCTGATATGCAAACACCACCATTGGATTGCAGTGGCAACCCCTATAATAACGCCTCCTTTCTGCCAACAAAAAAGTAATAACAAGCCCCATTTTACCACACACAATTCAAATGAGCACCTTTGTACCACCTAATAGATTTTTGTACCCAGTCATCAGTTATTATAGCGCCTCCTTATAAATAATATTACACCTTTATCAGTAATAGCTCCCTTATAAATGATAAATAGTGCCCTGTATCAGTAATATTCCCCCTTATCAGTAACAGTCAGCCCGTAAAAATAATACTGCTCCCTTATTAATAATAGCCCTCTCATAAATAATAGTTATTCTTATAATAGTCCCCATTATCACTAATAGCCCCCTTTATAAATAAGCCCACTTAATTATACTCCCCTTATAAACAGTTCCCCTCTTATAAATAATAGCTCCTCGTTATAATGGATGCCTTATATATAATAGTTCCCCCCTTATAAATAATAGCCCGTCTTATAAATAACAGTTCCCCCTTATAATAGCCCCCACATAGTTAAGTTTCCCAATTATATATAGTAACCCACCCTTATATATAATAGTTCTCCGTTACACAGTGTCGGACTGAAGGGCCTTAGGCCCACCAGAGGAACTTGTTCTGGGGCCCCACCCAATAGCTTCCTGCTAATAGCCTACACCATGGCTCCTTCACTGACATCTTACATATATGCTAACTATCTGGCGTTACTGATTATGTTCCCAGTATAGTCAGTCCCTATAGTACTGTGCAGGCCCCAATAACTCCATGGCCAGTTCATGCACAGTACTGTATGGGGAATGACATGGCCATGGAGCACTACACGTATGTGCAAGATTACAATGAGGGAGCTGTAATGCAGATATAGCACACAGGGCTGCCAGCAGGAATTTTGAGCCCCCCCCCCACAGTATAATGCTACACATGGTATATAATGCTCCACAATATAAAATGGTCTCCTGAGCCCTCCACAGTTTCCCCACATGGTATATAATGCTCAGCAGTGGACACACACAGTATAAAATGCTCCCCTGAGCCCCCCCATAGTGGCCCCACATGGTATATAAGGCTCCACACAGTATACTACCTCTTAGTGGCCCCAGACAGTACAATATGCTCCCCATCAGCCTCACACAATATAATATGCTCCATACAGTATAATATGCATCCCACAGTGCCCCCACAAGTATAAAGCTCCACAGTGGCCTAACAGTATAACATGCTCCACAATGGCCTCCACACCGTATAATATACTGCCCAGAGGAGTTCCCAAAGTATAATGCTCCACAGTGGTCCCCCACAGTATAATATGCTCCCCACAGTTCCAACAGTATAATGCTCTACAATGGCCCCACAGAGTATAATATGCTCCAGAGAAGCCCCCACAATATAATAAACTCCACAGTGGACCCACAAAGTATAACAGGCTCCCCACACTGCCCCTTCCCCCCCCAGTATAAAGCTCCACAGTGGCCCATAGTATAATATGCTCCCCAGAGGGCCCCCCCTAGTATAATGCTAAACAGTCCCCCCCAGTATAATGCTCCACAGTAGGCCCCACGCAGTATAATATACTCCCCAGAGGGCCCCCTAGTATAATGCTCCTTAGTTCTCCCCCTAATAATACCCCACAGTTGCGCTACGCAATAAAATATGCTCTGCAGATGGCCCCCCCAATAATGCTCCATAGTGACCCCACACAGTATAACATGCTCCAGGATGGCCTCCACACAGTATAATATACTGCCCAGAAAGGTTCCCCCAGTATAATGCTCCACAGTGGCCCAAAACAGTATAATATGCTCTCCAGAGGGGCCCCCCCACAGTATAATGCTCCACGGTGGCCCCACACAGTATAATATGCTCTCCAGAGGGGCCCCCCAGTATAATGCTCAAAAGTGGCCCCAGAGAATATAACATGCTCTCCAGAGCCCCCCCCCCACATTATAATGCTCCACAGAGGCCCCATACAGTATAATATGCTATCCAGAGGGGCCCCCCAGTTAAATGCTCCTCAGTGGCCCTACAGACTTCCTTAGTGCTAGTATTATATTATACTCTGGGGTCTCTTCAGACCCCAGAGTATAATAAGCGAAGGCCCAGGGGAGGTAAGTTAAAATAACAAACAGTTATACTCACCTTGTCTTACCTCTCCTGGGTCTCTTCACGCTGCTCCGCAATCCCCGCCGGCGCCAGTCTCTCTCTTCTATGTGGCTGACGTCACGCGTTGTAGACGTCGCCGCTGAAGCCTGTGATTGGGCCTCAGCGGTTACGTGAGCACGCCCCACGTGATCGCTAAGGCAGAGGCCTGGCCTCAGCGGTGATGTCCAGAACGCCAGAAGATGACGTCGGACGCAAGGACAGGGGAGTAAAAATGTTTGTTATTTTTACTCACCTCGGAAAGGGACCCTGCGGCATATGACGCTGGGTCCCTTTCTGTTATCAATATGGCCGGGCCTAACTCCGGGAGCCGAAGTCATCAGGCTCCGGATCCCGGGGGACCCCTTTGGAGTCGGGGCCCTGGGCACTTGCCCAGTTTGCCCCCCCCCCCCCCCCCCCTAACGCCAGCCCCTGACTATAAACTTAGCTGAATATTATGGTACCAAAGATTTACAAAATGGTCACACTTGGCTCTTTATTTCACTCCCATAGACACCAGAGCAGCAAGTAATACCAAGAACTACCAACCACACCTGAGCTGAAAAGTGCAGCGCCTGGGAATTGACAAACAGGGTCACTTGATCCCATTTTGTTAATGTGTGAGGGTGAAATAGATGGGACCAGCCCCTCATAAGTATTAATGGTATATCCTGTGTATATGTCATAATAAATGCTAATGAGAAGAATTTTCCTTTAGAGATGAGTTGTAGGATACATGTGTTCAGCAAAATAAACCAAGATCTTGTTTTATGAAAACATTCAGTTAATATCCTACTAAAACACAGTTTAGACCACGCTGTTTAGTTGTGACAGTTCTGATAATGTGCATTTTTACTTTACGCTATGATAGATAAGTATCTGGACCAAGTGAAAATGCCAACCCATGAAGACACCAACCTGCAGCTCATTCAGCGATCACGTGCACCTTATCAGGTACAGATAAAGAATGTCCTATCAACCTCTGACGGGAAACCAGACAGAATTATTTACAAAAATATAGTTATGTGTTAAATATATCACAGATATATAAATAATCCTGCAAACACTTGTACGGAATCCAACATGGAACTGGTCAAGGTGAAATTTATCCCATAAGAGACCCAAATAGACTTTCACATTATCAGATACTGTGGTGACAAAAGGTAGAGAGTCTTTGCTGTAGTGTGGGGATTAGTTGGACTGTATATAAGTTGTCCCTAAGATTTGCAGGTGTTAACCCACAGTGTTCTGGTGATTTCACTCTCCTTAGTAACTGCCAACTTAAGTACTCAGATTGTAAGCTCTTGTGAGTAGGGCTCTCATTCCTATTATTTGTTATGTTAAATTTGTCACGTTTTAATATCAAATACTATCTGATATGTAAATGTTGTGGAATATGTTGGCACTATATAAATAAATAAATTTAGTAAATAATAAGTTAGTAAAAATATTTAAAGTATTTAATAGCTATATCTCTTTTTTTTTTTTTTTTTTTTTTTTTTATTATAAATAAGTTCAGACTAGGAAATTTCACAGCACTTAAAAAGCAGACCTATGACCAGGTCTGAAAAGCCGAATCATACACACATTAAAAATTATATTGAGATTATATATACACACACACGATCGCTACCAAATGCAGATAAATTTATTGTTAAAAAATATATTACATAAAAACAGGCAACGCGTTTCAGTAGATAACTTTCTGCCTTTTTCAAGCAACATACATCATCTGATGTCAACATTAAACATCTTGGTGTTTTGTTTATCCAAATCTTTTCAGCCAGCCATTCCAAAGATATAAAGGCCTTTATTGTTGATACAGATTAGGTTATACTAGTCAAGTAGACAAACACTGCATGACATACAGCACATACAGACCCCAGGGAAAGTACAGTTTTACCACCCTCTTGGCTAGTATACCCTAATTTACAGCAACACTAAAAGGGCTTATATCTTTGAAATAGCTGAGCAGATTTGGATAAAGAAAACACCAAGATGCTCAGGGTGACAGCGCCTATTGGATGATGTATGTCATCAGGTTTTATCAAACCTGGTGTCAGGTCCTCTAACAATGGTAACTTCAAGACATACAATAGACACACACCACACAACCCAAATAAAGAGTCCACTCTATCCGCTGTATGGCTAGGTCCACTCACTAGAGATCTCCCCATGCAGTGAAGCTATTAAACTCTACATAACGTTAGATTCACACATCACAATGTAAATGTACAGTACCAATAATATATTAGTGTACAACATCCACAAATACATAGTTTTAGGCACATTTTACAGGCCACGGACACTATTTTTTCACATGATCCTATTTTCCCTGACCGTTCCAACCAAAGATAGCCGCTTACAATCCGAGTAGACATGACTCTGCACTTCTAATACTAATGAAAAGTAGGTTAGACTCAAATCCATGACACAGCGCCCACTGAGGTCATGCAGTTCACCTGTCAGGTATATATCACATATAGCAATCTCTCCACTACCTCTGTCACTTGTGGCTTCTATTAAATAGAGTGTGTTTTAGTCATAAAGATGTGTTACAATACAGAACATCTAGTACATGGTTTGGTAATCTCTGCATGTTGGACTTTACATAAGCTTACCTAGGTAATCTTCTTGCCCGGGTCACTTTAATAAGATGTTGATTCTTATGGAGGGTGAATCACATCCATCATGCTCTCTAAGAATTCCCAGACAGAATATAATTAACATTGGCAGGTCTAGAACTAAGACGCTGCTACTATGTCTACAACCATCACCTCCATTATTATTTTCATAACTATCATTATAAAGTCTCTGCCAAAATCATCAAACTTTACATGGGCTCACGAATGTTCTTGTTCTATACTCTGTATAGTATTTTACCTTAATAGGTCATTGTGAAGAACCATTTCTGGTCACCAGTCACTCGCTGGCATTTCAGTCTATACAAAAATGACTTGGCTCTTTCCATGTCTGTAGACATCATCTGCCTTATATGCCTACATACCACTATTACACAAGAAGTAAAGGGGCATTCACACTACTGGTGGTGACCGTCAGTAGTGTCCGTTGCTATTGTCCGTTACAAGATTTTAGCATCGGACACTAGCTGAACCGTCAGAAATCCATTAAAATTTCCATTCATTTCAATGGGTTTTTATATTGTGTCCGTTTACACCCAATCCATCAGAAGTCCGTTTTTTTCGCGGACAAAAAAAATCTTACGTGCAGGACTTTTTTGTCCGTTTGAAAAAACGGATTCTTGACGGACAGCAAGTGTCCATTATTTTTTTAACATTGAAGTCTATGGGTAACGGACTTATAACGGACAGTAACTGATAGCTATCAGTTTTATGTCCGTTTTTTTTTCTGCACATGCTCAGAAAGCAGGAACAAAAAAAAAAAAAAAAAAAAAAAAAAAACACACACAACGGACAGTGTTAAAAAACAGACACTAACTGATGCTAATGTGTCTTTTTTTTTTTTAACTAATCCATTAATTGGATCAGTTAAAAAAACGGACACATTAACATCAGTTAGTGTCCGTTAATGTCTGTTATGATAGATGTCCGGGTTTTTTTTTGTTTTTCTTTTTTTAACGGACACTATCAGAACGGATATCAACGGTAGTGTGAACCCTGCCTAAGTGATACAAGAACTGTCTGTACTTAGTTCCAGATATTATGTTGTTTAAAGTGTATTTTCCCTTAAAAAATTATAACTTTTGTTTCCCTAATTATGTGATAAATGTAACTGCAGACAAGAGGTTGCAGCTTAAGCCAACCATGTTGAGGTTTAGGATCAGCTTTCACACAAATTTTCTGTCCGACTGCTGTACATGAAAAAGATGGACAGCACATAGGCAGAGCACTGACCCCTTTTAGTGCATGGATCCATTCACACGTCCATTTTTTTTATGGCCTGGGGGTCAATTCGAAAATAATTGTTGCGTGCACTATTTTTTTTTTTTCTACTTGTCTCAGCTACTGAAATCTAAAGGGCCTTGAAAAAAAAAGGTAGTTTGTGTGCTGTCCGTGTTTCGTCCATTTTTAAGAGATTCATTGCTAGAGGATGCTAAAAACAAAATTAAAGATGATAGAATTGCATAAATTATGTAACAAAGGACCAGGGCACATTCATGATGATTGAAGGGTAAGAGATTTAGACATCTATACAAGGAAAGTGTTCTTTTCACTTTGAATAGTCAGGTTTCCCCAAAAAGTACATTGCAGTTTACAAATAGAGAGGTATTATGGTTAATTTAACGTATTTTATTTAAATGAATTTAAATATAATATTATGGCATATTATATTAACCATCAGCAAGATCACAGAAGCCATTTTGTTGTCATGACAGCTGGAAGCATTGTGAAGGCTCCCAGGCCTGCCAGCACAAAATTAATATGGAGCTCTGCCTGATCGGCGCTGTCACCCTGAGCATTTTGGGGTTTTGTTTATCCAAATCCGTTTAGTCATTCCAAAGATATAAGCCCTTTTAGTGTTGAAGCAGATCAGGATGCTAGTACACCCACTTGGCTAGTTGCATCAGCACTAAGAGGGCTTATATCTGTGGAATGGCTGAATGGATTTGGATAAACACCAAAATGCTCAGGGGGACAGCGCCTATCACATGATGTAAGTCATTGGGTTTTTCAGACCAGGTGACAGGTCCTCTTTAATTTACCAATGAATTATATATAATTCATCTTGTAATTATGCAAACTATACAAATTATTCCAGATTCCAGATTTTAAATCAAAGTATTTTTCTCAATATTAAAAGGGCTTATAACTGTGGAATGGCTGAACAGATTTAGAAAAACAAAAACTCCAAAATGTTCAGGGTGACAGCGCCTATCAGATGATGTAGGTCATTGGGCTTTTGAGACATTGCGACAGGTCCTCTTAGATATTGATGGCCCATCCTAAGGATGAGAACATTAGATGAGTCTTCTAGGCTCTCTAATCGCTCTCCAAAGTTTAGGGTCAAAAAGAGCAGAAAGAGTGCTAGCTTTGCGGATTCTTATTTGAGGAAGAAATTGACAAGATAATCTGTTCTTTTAGAGAAGGAAAGTCAGATGAATTAGTGCTGTGACCTTGGAAATCTCAGCTATATTTTCTCCTAATAATCCATTAACGTCAGTGGACTGGCTTATTGTAACAGATTTAGGTGAGCGATTGTATATATATATATATATATATATAGATTAGTAGTAATGGGACAGTCTGCTGGATAAAGAAGATGCAATGAGTCGTGAGCAGCTAAATATAAGCTTTACTGAAACTGCAGTTCATATACTGGAACGGAATCACCTGACACCTGCACTAAACTTTATGGCTGTTTCTGGCAGGCAAATTTATTTTTCCTTCCTTAGGGAAGCACAAATGTAGAGGTTAGCAAAAAGTTTGTAAATCTTAATGACCATTATTCTAGCATGCATGGCAAATTCATAATAAAATTAAGAACTTTACTTCATGCAAGATCATAAATCTCTCTATTAGGGGCCATTCACATCACGTTTGGATCAGTATTGCGGATACGAAAAACGGATGGAAACTAATGACCATCTGTTTATATAGGGCCAATGTTAAATAAAACATGGATCAGTTTCTGTAGGACAGAAAAGTAGGACAAACCACACTTTTTTTGTCCAACAAAAGAACAAACAGAAACTGATCAGTTTTTATTTAACATTGACTATGTAAACTGATCAGTTTCTATCCTCTTTCATCTGTTTTTCGCATCAGATTTTTGTATCCGCAAAAATGATCAGTTAAATTGATGATGATCAAAACATGATGTGAACGGGCCCTTAATTGTATACTGATTTACGGACTTAACATTTGTCTCTCAATGCTAGTGGGAAAGAGGACAATTCCTTTGCTTGTATAATGGCATGCTGTACAATTTTCCTATATACTTTCTGTATTAATTCCTTATGGTGGACCTGCGCTCATCACATGACCATGGACAAATTTTTATCCACTGGAAGTAAGCAGAATGAATGACAGCAAGCAGAGATCTAGAAAACTATGTGGAATTGATACAGAAAGTACAGTATATTGGAAAATTGTAAAATGTTTCATAATTCAAATTTCATCTCAATATTGGTCAATTTCCTTTAACACAGCAGGGCATTTTAAAGATGAATGACCCCCATTCTAATTGGAAGACACCTTTATTATAATCAGAGTTACACATCCAATCGATCTCATTGTTTGACTCATTGTCAGTTGACTTATTGATTTTAATGGATGAGTAATGCTTCCTGTTTATATAAAGGAATTAAAAAAAAAAAAAAAAAAAATTAAAAGAGCATAAAATCGTATATAATGCAAAGTAACCCATACTTACCTGTTAAATCCAGGGCAGCCAATCCATTGGTCCCTGCTATCCTGACCACTGTTGCCAATCACTGACCTCAGTGGTGGTGCTTGCATTTAGGCCCCATGCACACAGGGGAATCAGGGCCAGGGGAGACTGGGACTTCATGCATCACAGTAATTTAGGGGTCCCTGGCCTCTTTGCAGCTCTATCAAGTCCAAAATACAGCACGGGATACAGCCGCACAGAAGCAGGGACTCCTGGCATCATAGATCATTATGATACAAGGAGTCTCTTCCTCCTGGCTGGGTTCAAGCCAGGAAATCCAGCCGATGTATGAACCAGATTTTCCGGCCCAGATTTCCCTGTGTGCATGGTGCCTTACAACATTTGTCAGCTATGTCAGTGATCGACTGCAGTGGTCACATGAATGATGTATATGACATCATTGATATAGGACGAGGGATCACCAGAGAAGTAGTATGGGATCTGTACGGGATTCATTGGAGCACAAAACTATGATAATGTATACCTAGTGCAATGCTTTCATCTTCACTGGTAAGCCAGTGGGGCAACAGTATATAGACTGCCTTTATGATATATCTATCCCTGAATTATCTCATTCTCTATGCTAGGTAACTTTTCTGAATGCCAAGTGGTCCAGGAACTAGAATGTACATGTCATATATCCATATGCTGTGCTAGGCTACTTGGCTTAGAATCACAGGCCAGTGACATCAATTCGATTCATCACTGGTTCCTTACCATTGACCACGGAGATGGGAGAGAAAGAGGACTGTAACTGTACAAGTGAGCACCAGGGATAGGGAAGTATTTTTTTTATTATTTGTTTTACACCCAGCCTGGCTGCCCCTGAATTTCATAAAATTGCTGGAGAACCCATTTAACCAATATAGAATGACATCTCTGGTGATCTGCTCAATTCAGGCGATTTTATACGTCAGTGTGAACGATTTTTTTTTCTGGGGGGTGGTGAAATTAATAAAGCTGCACCAGAGGTCATAAAGGAGCAAATGCCAGAGTTCTCTTATTAAGGTAATTCAAGTAAAACTTCCTTTTCTATAAAATCCCATCACTGTTTTTTTACTACAAGTACAATATATGTGTGAGTATTTCAGCTTTATTTACTGCAAGTCCATAAATCCAAACTGACAGAGTGTAGATGTACTGCATACCCAAAAATAAACCCAAGAATATAAAGTAGGTCAGACCGCCTGTTACACATAGAGAGCGTGTTTAATCCTGACGAGGGACAAAGGACAAAAGGGACATCTGCAGACCAGATCAAGCTTAGCTAAATTTAGTTGACAGATCACATAGAGAAGATGCTCCTCTCTCTAATGGGTGCTTTATGTATTGTGTTATCTGCTTGCTGCTAATAGATATATGGTCCATCTTTTATGTGTTTGTAGTTGTACTTCCTCATCCTAATAAAATAATTGTGTTAACTCTTAATGCGAAATGGTCATTGTGTAGGAGAATTAGATTAAGGAACCATCTGTCTGTAAAAAACAGGTACACCTCGAAGGGGACATCTCCAACTGTTTGGTAAAGAGCAGATTGAATGGGATAAAAAAAACCTTATTGCCGCATTTTGTTAAATACACCCTTTCACCACCACCACCTACTCCAGTTCTTTGCATCATTTAATGGGTGCTGCTCCATTGATTCCAGTGCAGGTGAATTTTTTTTTCCCCCCTCTAACCCCCACCGTTCCTGAGTGCTGTTAGTTTTGTTGTCGAATATGTTACATAGGCTCTGTACAGTCAGGAAGGTGGTCTTGGACAGGAACAGGCAGGGGGCATAATTCTGGGCTCCGACATTGCTTGTCCATGATCGGCCAGTGTCAGGAGCTCTGAATCACATGTCTTTGTTTGCTCCTGCCTGACACCACCTACCTGACAGTACAGCATAGTATATTGGGTGCTGAAACTAACAGCAGCACTTGCTTGGAAACGGTGGGGATAGAGAAAAAATTCCGACAGCGCCAGAATCAGTGGAGCAGTGCCCATTAAAGGATGCAAATAACTAGTGGAAGTGAAGAAAGGTCACCTGAGTAGTTTTACATTTCAGATCACCCAAGTTTCCCTTCAGACTTAAGAGAAGAAACAAGATGCAATAATCGGTACAAAAAGGCTAATGTTGAGACCGGATCAATGGGTGGGAGACAAAAAGTTGGACACTACAAGTAGCCAATTTAGTAAAACTAGTGTACCTTTTCGTTTTGCACTTTGTATGAACAGAATTTGATTAACATTAATGAAAATATCGGTCATGTAAGGAAGAATAGCCCCAAATTTAGAAGAGGTAGAACAAAGACTAATTCTGGTCAAACCCTTTAGATAGATGTCTGTCTAACCGTCATCACACCTGACTCCTCCATGCACATGCATGCTCAACCACTGGTAGCAGCTTATCTCCCTGAGAACAAATGGGTTGTGCATTTGAAACCTAAGATTAACAATAGTACAATACAGTAATATTTTAATGCTGGAAAAGCATATCCAAATGTATACTCAGAAATCTCTCCATTGTAAGAGGCCATATTGAGATATGCATAGGTTTGCGTAATTCCTATTGATTTCAGGGAGAGGTGGCCACACACGAGTGGTAATCTTTTAAAAGCGTCTATATGACCTATTTGTTCTCAATATGTATCTTGGTTTGACCATCACCGTCTTTACTCTAATAATTTAACTGTTTGAGAGATCATTACAGGGGATGTCCACATGGAACAACCTCTTTTTATCATAAGGGCACCAAACAATAGCTGGTCATGAGTGTCTTGTTGCTCAGATCCCCAGCGTTTACCTGTAATCATTGGGGAAACCTGACAAGTATGCCCTGATGTCATGTGGCACTAAACGCAAGCAGAAGTGCCTGGTAAGATTTCATTTTGTGCTTAAACATAAGTTCCTGTTGCCTCCCCTCGATAACTACAACATTAACGTATGGCTTACTAGGATTACAACATAATACATTATATTTCTGCAAAGCAGATCCTAGAGGACTTTCACTACACAATCCTTTTTAATGTTACCATATGTCTCATTTGCTGTGTTGGTCAGGATTCAGTCCTGTGATGTATCCGTGCTTAACACTGGACCTGGTATGCAGGCACCTTTGTTGTTATTGTCCCTCTAGATGAATTATATACATGGTGCGTGTCTGGTAACCTAGCAAAGGCTGAATGTCTTACTCCCTTATAATGATTGATGGAATGTAATAAATTACAACAATACCCATTATATGAATAGTAAGCTGTAAACCTGTGCACTTTGCCAGTATTCAGTATTACCAGGTCAACCCTGAAGCACACACAAGAGAATTATAGAAGAAAAAGGCCACAAGTCCCATCTTATATTATTTCATTTGCATTTTTCTCTTAGAATAGACATCAGTTTATCCGAGGCATGTTTAGATTCATATAGAAGTCTATACTGTTTCATACTGTACCTCTGTATGCCTCTGATTTCATAATCATGCCATGTTCCATTGGATGCCATATGGAAGCACCATATGGTGATACACAGCATCAACTGCTTTAAAATTCAGGTCCATAGAGACTGTCATGCTGAACAGATTCCATGCACTGGCTCTGCTGTGTGCTTAAAGCCTTATGTAAATCTGTAGTATCATCATAAATGTAATGTTAACATTTAGTATTATAAATATTTTTAAGTGTGCCCACCTTAGAGTATAAGTCAATATTGTGTTAGGGCTGTGTACCAAATACCCCTTTATATAAATTTCAGGTAGACAAACTTTAAAACAGAGAATTGAGAGGATTGATGACCTTAAAGTGTACCTTCAGTTATAAACAAATGAATAGTACAGGTGAAAAAAAAAAAAAAAAGTTTGTAATATAATCTTATTAAAGAAATAGCTTCAGATTTTTCAGGCTGAGTTACTTTCTACATATTGGTATATGAAGAGTGGAGGGGGGGGGGGTAGAAAAGACACCCAATATAATTGCTGCTTCTACATTCTGCTAAACACTTTTAAACACTACTAGGTTTGTAGATAAGAGACTGCTAATACACAGAAGGAGGCAACCAAATAAATTAACCAGCCGGTAGGAGAAATTCCACTCCATCCCTACTTTCTCCATAGAGCTGTGTGTGGGATGTGAATACTTGGATGAATATCATATAAACAAGCAGTCAGATTGAAGATAAGGAGCAGGAAAACAGATTCATAAGTGGAGAAACAGATCTCCTTAAGATATATTACAAAGTTTCTCATTTTCACCTGTGCTATTCATTTATGTTGTTTATAACTAGCAGGTACCCTTTAAAAATTAGTTTGAAAATTTGCACCACCTGTGCAGTTTGGCTTGGGTCTGGGTTAGATTGTGGGGTTTTTTTTCGCTCCCCTCCCTTCCAGCAGGTGGGTGGTTTGGGTTTAGAAATTTATTTTACTTTACTACTAATGTATGTTTGTTTTGTACTATTGAAATACAAATAAAAATGACAAAACAAAGAATATTGTGTGATATTTCGTGAAGAGATTTCTTAAAGCGTAAGTAAACTTTCAAACAACTGTTGATCTTCTTGCAGCGTGTGTGACAAAAAAAATTTGGCTCCTTTCTGTGAAATCCTACACTGAAATCCACTTTATCCCTCATTTATTCCTTTGCCCCATTTCTCACTGTAAGTAAAGGTGGGGGTCTCTTGTATAGTGCAGGGGCGCTGAGGCTAGAGAGGTGTCACTTCAAAAACTTATATCTTGGGCATTATTAAAGTTAGAACAGTGGTCCTGGTGTCATATGAAAACAAGATTCTCAGCTTTCATATGTCATTACAATTCCAACTGTATTGTTTCCAGAAAGAACACTAGTTGAAAAAAATGTGTATATATGTATATCTATATACAGATCCCATATCCGACACTTTTTTTCAACTGCTGATCTCTATGGAAAAAATACAGATAGAACTGTGATCTTGGTGGAATATGTAAGCTGAGAATCCCCTAAATAAGGGACCTAAAATGGATTTTAGTGCAGGATTTCACAGAAAGGAGCAGCACTGTGTTAATAATGTATATTACAAGTTTTATTAAATGTCATAAATGCTGCCAGAAAATCAAAAGCCATTAGAAAGTTTAGATACTCTAATGTTATTGCTAGTCAGTTACCCAGTACATATTAGTAAAAGAATACCTGTGTAGTGTGATAGATGGGACATAACCTGTAACATTGTGGATACAAGTGTTTATGTACAGTTTCCCTGTTTACTAAATTATCTAATGGATGTTCTTGTATACTAGTGAGGTTCTACACTGTTGTAAAATAACATTTACATGTACACATATTACATAAACATGGGTTTATAGTACAAATATCAGGAACTTTAGGTGTAATAGAACATTGAACTCCTTTGGTCTGTTTTTAGAGTGACCTTTGTGGATTGACAATGGTGTCCTGCTGAAGTTAGGAGTTTCTTATTAGAAGGAACATACAGGTTAGGACAGTTACTAATAGCAGAAACCACTATTACCCTTCTCACCAACAGTCTGGTCATAGCCCTACAACATCTCAAGAGCCATAAACTCAATACCAATAAGAAATGGTTTCTCAACTACAGTTAAAAAATGTAGCCAGTTTTGCAGAATTGGTCCAATAACCAATAAAGGTGAGACTGTTACATATACAAAAAAAAAAAAAAAAAATGGAATATTACGTTTGAGTTGGAATTAAATTCATTTCTTTGACCCCTAGCTTTAGTGACATTTTTCTTTTTTGTTTTTAAGCTAATGTAATGATATTTTTAGGGTGTGTTAGAAAGATGCTGGGGGGTCCTAGTGCGGTAAACGTGCCTTCATTAATTTAGGTTTATTGGAGGATTCATTTTCCCTTTCAGGCAATATACTGCACAATACCAGTGTCAGTGTTATTACATAGGCAGGTCTTTGGTTTATAAATATCTGTGTGGGTCTCCTCATTGCATAAGTTAGGTGGCTTATTAACATTTATTCATTACAGCATTAAGGCGATTTAGCCGTGTGTGAAAGTGATAATCCAAATTAGTTTCCATCCTCCTTGAAAAGCCATTGTTCCTAAGGATATAATGGAATTACACAGCACTTGAAATAAACTAAGCTATTCCAAAGATGGATAGAAATAAATTACAATACAGTAGTTGTACATGTTTGACTTCACATCTACCACCTCTACAGAGTATACCAACATTTGATGGACGGCAAAGACATGAGAGTCAAGTCAAGCACAAATAACAGATATGGATATCATGAATCACGAATTAGGACAATCCTGTCCAATGGAAGTACACAGTTTTCTTTTTTAAAACTGAAATGTCGAGACTCTACAATAGTAAAGTCAAATATTAAATTGATAGTATCAGGTTTGTGTGGACCCTTGGGCGACAAAGCCTCACTGGGCCCCTTTTGGAGCAACTCATGCATACCGCAGAAAAAAAAAAAACAAAAAGAAAAAAAAAACAAAAAAAAACAAACACACACACACACACACACACCACCTGTAATTGAGTGTTTTTTTGCTGAGGCAGACCTACTGGAGTGCACTGTAATACAGACTATTCCATACAAGTAGATACAACATGTTCAGATGTCGGAAAGTAGAAAAGGAATTTGAGGCGGACATCTGCCCTGGAATCCTCTTTCTTTCCTGCCCCCGGCTCACGGTGGTGGATGCAGAGCATCAGTATTCCGTTACGACTTTCCACTGATCGCTCAAGCACCGAGGAGCATATCGGGAAAGCTGACACTGCACTGAATTCAGCGTACTTTTGGCTTTCTAACGGTATATAATACCGCACATCTATGAGGATGTGTAAGATCTTCTAATAAACCATAACATAACTGGACAATTGTTTATCTTTAAGTGTCTAAATACGCAAGTCTAGTAGGAGCCATGGCGGTACACTATAAAGTGCTGAAATATCAAAAATATCAAAACAGCTAAAAAAGAAGTTTAGTCTACTTTTATGTTTGTTCGTGCATAATTTTAATGATGTATCACATCCACAATGTACCATCAGCAAAGCCAGTGTTCCACATCATCTACAACCTCAGAACGAAGCAGTCATCTGTATTTATTGCATATCTGGTATGTTTGACGCAGGGTTGGTCACTACCTTAAGAATTAATGGGGGAAAGAAAATGCCACAGTCGCAAACTATTAAAATATGCTTTAAAACGGTCCATCCAAAAATGAAGAGTTTCACGTTTACAGACAGCTTGTTACGCTTTCATACAAGCTTCCTTTTGTGTTGACAGGAGGAAACATTTAGTGACCTTGCCACCACTCCAGTAGATAACTCCATGATCAGTCTGCCAGGCTTATGAATTATTACCTGGTTTCCTATTTATTTTATTTTTACCTTCATTGGCTCATGACAAGCATTACTATGTAGAGCATGAAAGCATAAAGGTAACCTCCAATACACAGTCCATTTACTCAGCTCTAAAAGAAGCATCAATTTCACTCCATGTTGGCTCGCCAAACAATGAAGATGTGTTAGACAACCTGCCGTTAGAGTTATTATTGAAGAACTCATATATTAGGCGACAGAGCTGTCATCAGTGAGGAAGATAGACACTATATTGACCAGACTTCATTATGGAGAGAAGGCATTATCTGAGCAGTTTATGTTCCCAAAGACATCCTATACAATGTAATTGACAGTCATGACCATTTTACTCTTTAGCTAAGTTTAACTAATGGCTTTCCATGTTCTTTGGCATATTAGTAACTTAGCAACTCTTAGAGATGGCGATATTCTAAGGTTTACTGAGGATACTATATATGAATTTCCAGGACATCTCGCTTCCTCTTCGAGGATAAGATTCTCAGCCGTTTGGTTACATATGTTTCAATGTATGGTTAATCTTTTTGTGACAAAGAAGCACAAAATCATATTGACAATGTAATGTTGCTTTACTGAATAAATGAGTTATATACTATGTAGGTGTATACATGTGCTTTTTTCTATGTAGTCTAAAATGGCCATCAAGAGAAGTAGAAGTGTGGATCCTATGCAACAACAATGAGCTGATGAGTTCAAGCAATTTTCTAGTCTATAGCTTTGATGGCTCTAAACTATGGACACTCTACATGTTTGATGTATCTCTTTGTAGCATACCGATCCCGATGGGTCGAATTCCCACTCATCATTTAGTCATGGCCCTAGTGTTGACTGTACAGTAGTAGCGCACTTAGTAGCAATAGAGTGACGTGGTAGTACATCTGCACAAAGGTGCGCCAGAATAGCATTTCTTCCAGATGGCAGGTACAAATAGAGACGTTTTATACACTATTGTGTCATGTTTCTGAGCCATTGTCCTTTAAGCAGTGAAATTTAGATCAATTCTCCCCCTTCACTTGAATGTCATGAATGAGTCTATTCCAATGTTAGTTTTTTTTTATTTTATTTTTTTTTTAGCAAAGACATTAGCATAGGTTCTGTACAGTTAGGAACAGTACAGATAGAGATAGTTGCTTGTTTAGACATTTGTGACAAATTGTCTGCACTTTAGAAGAGGCATGCAGGTTGTCAGGTGTAACACTGCCACACACGAACTGTAGGAGTAGCACACAAGCACTTCTACTTCTAGAGTATTGCCCATTGTGTAAGAAGCAGTGTAGCGCTATAGCTATTCAGGGTCATGCCCTGAGCATGCCACTGACCTCAGACCATTGTACAATGCACAGAAGATTCTGCTTCTCCTAAAGAGGAGAAATGACAACAAATATGTGATATGATAAGGCACAGTTAGTGACTGGCGGTAACATAACACAGCCCTTACCCATTTGGCCATCACATTAGTACCACACACTGGACAGATTACATTATATGCACACTAGAGATGGAAGAACCGCTCTGTCATGAGCCAGGTTTGACCTGAATATCCTAAATTGTTGGGTTTTTAAATGAAACCGAACAATTGGGTATTCGTCTCAAACAACTAAAATGGCCACTGCGACATGCACGGTGGTAAATTATTTCAATTATTACACCCTGAGGTCTCTTTAGACTCCAAAGTATAATAGTTGTCCCAGGGGAGGTGAAAAAAAGAAGAATAAAAAAAAAAAACCATTTATACTCTCCTTCCCTCACCTCTTTTGGGCCTCTTTGCAGCTTCCAGTACTCTCCTGGTGACATCACGCACTCAGTGTCATCACTGAGGCTTGTGATTGGGCCCCAACAGTGACCCCAGGCACATGATGAAACCAAGAAGCCAGAGAGAGAGCTCTGAACTCTGGGATCTGAAGGGAACACAGTATAATAATTTCACTTCCAGTTCAGTCCGGGCTTCTTTGACCCAAAACTAATCAGGGAACTGAATCTTGGGAGGTTCGCCCATCTCTAATACACACAGGTTAGACAGTACATTTGCATGAACCTAAAGGGCTACTATGGAAATACTGTAATACTTCTCTGGAGCATACACTACTTCAGATTCACTTATCTCTTGCAACAATTAAAGTAGTGGCTACATGCTAAACAATTCTATCCATTCACTATGACCGTCATCTTAAAAGGGGTTGTGCCATTATGGACACTTATCTCATACCAACAGGACAGAGGATAAGTGTCTGATCACTGAGGGCCCCACAACTGGGTCCTCTCAGCGATCAGGAGGAAAGGGGACCAAATGTCCCCCTTAAACCTCCTTGTGAATGAAGCACCAGTGCACTTGCATGACCGACACTCCATTCACTTCTATGGGGCTACAAGCATTGCTGGAGACTACCGTCACAGCAGCCCTAGAACAGTAAATGAAGCACCAGTCAGGCAAGTGCATTAGCGCTCCATGCCAAGGAGGCTTTAAGGGGACTTTCAGCCCCCCATGCTCTTGATCACTGGGGAGGGAGGGGGGAATGTGTTCCATCACTGGGGGCCTGACTGCCAGGCACAGTTATCCCATGCTGTGAAAAGTGAATGTCCATAATGACACAACCCCTTTAAAAGGCCAAAATCTGTGGGTTGGTTCCACCACATTACACCTTGACAATTAGACAGTCACAACCTTTCCCCTGCTAGAACCCTCTTTCACCAGAAATAAGCTGTAATCTGTTGGGAAGTCTGGCATTAAGTGGCCAATCACCTCACTGCTTTCTTTCAGAATCACTGCCATACCCATCCATGGGTTGTTTGTGCTATTGCAATTGAGCCCAAGTCACTTTAATGGAACCAAGATGCAATACCAGACCAAACTCAGACAGGTGTGGAGCAGTTTCTGAATAGAAGTAGCTATATTTTTCTACTGCTGGACACTTCAAGGAGGTCTAGAAGAGGTGTGGGAAGGCCCAGGTCACCTCCCCTGGGCCACCACACATTATACTTTGGGATCTGAAGAGACACCTGAAGAGACTTCCAGTTTGTGATGAATTTGTTCGAACCAAAATAAATCTTTGGTTTGGACGGTTTGGCCCAGAGATAAATCTTCGGAGGTTTGCCCATCTCTAAGTGGGATGTTGGTGTTCCTCACGTGATTGCTGAGACTCAATTATGGTTACCCTGGGGCCTGTGATGTCACAAAAGAGGCCTAAAGAGCACTGAAGGCACTGAGGAATGTCTTTGGACACCATGAATGAGCCCAGGAGAGGTGCAGGAAGTATTTGTTTTTTACTGCACCTCAGGTTATTGTACTCTTGGGGTCTGAAGAGACTCTGGAGTGCGATAAAAGCAATTTCTACTTGGGCCAAACAAGTTCTGTTGTAAGAGTAATTGACAGGTGAACTTTGTAAATATTCACAAAACGCCCACCTCTAATTTATTTTTATCAACTGGAAGTAAACATTGAAGGTCCTTTTGGAATGACTGCAAGCAGAGGTCCAGAAAACCATGATGAATTTATAGGAAGGAATCTTGAAAAATGTTATAAATTTTTAATTCTAAAAAGAGTAAACAAACTTTTGTGAAATTGTAATAGTACTTTAAGCACATGTATAGAATGTGACATATCTTCTAATGTTTTATGGAGGTAGCAGAAAATTTAAAGTTACCAACTTTTACAAGACTTCTAGCTGGTAACAGAATGGCTGTTTCCAGAAAGTGTCATTGTGTCTTATAGTAAATGAGGTTATGAAAAATTTCAGAGTCACATTCATGTTTTATCTGCTTCGGTTGCTATGAATCATCGGACAAGCTAAAAGGGCACATTTATGTTACATAACACTTTGGTTTTTACTGGCTGTTTCTCAAAAATTTTGTAGTCATTTACTAAATGGTGTAACTTTGCAAATATCTAAACTGAGGGAGAGAGTGATTGAATGTGAGGAATACAAGTCCCACAGAGTCTAAAATCTTTTATATGTTCACTAACTTTTCAGATAACGTAGTCTCATTTAATAGAACATGTGATTTTGGACCAACATGTAATGCACTTTAAAGGGAGTCTATCACCTATTTCATGCGATTTTAAACTACTTCCATAGTAATATTATGCACTAAATACAAGTCCGGGCATACCTTTTATGTGGAGATTATCCTGCAAGGTTTCATGTAATAACAGTTTTTCTGATTTTTGATGATATGGCAGCACAGCCAAGTCATCGCAAATAATGCCCATCCATCGCTGTAGTCTGGCCCCCTCATCCTCTTCAGACCTACGTCATCCACAGCAAGTCACGCATCTGAGCACTGAAATCACAAAAAAGCGCAGTACGCTGTGCCACTTCAGGTTGTGGTCAAGCATACTGCACATGCAGTGGCGTAACTAGGAATGTCTGGGCCCCAAGGCGAACATTTGACATGGGCCCCCCCCCCCCGAACCACCGCCCCCGACCCCTCTCCCCGGACCGCCCCCTCCAACCCCCCCCCCCCCCCCCAAAAAAAACAAAAACGCATTCCTGCGCACACTATTATGTGCCATAGTGGCTCCTGCACACAGTATCATGTCCCATAGTGGCCCCTGCACACAGTATCATGTCCCATAGGGGCCCCTGCACACAGTATCATGTCCCATAGGGGCCCCTGCACACAGTATCATGTCCCATAGGGGCCCCTGCACACAGTATCATGTCCCATAGGGGCCCCTGCACACAGTATCATGTCCCATAGGGGCCCCTGCACACAGTATCATGTCCCATAGTGGCCCCTGCACACAGTATCATGTCCCATAGTGGCCCCTGCACACAGTATCATGTCCCATAGGGGCCTCTGCACACAGTATCATGTCCCATAGGGGCCCCTGCACACAGTATCATGTCCCATAGGGGCCTCTGCACACAGTATCATGTCCCATAGGGGCCCCTGCACACAGTACATGTCCCATAGGGGCCCCTGCACACAGTATCATGTCCCATAGGGGCCCCTGCACACACTATTATATGTCCCATTGTGGACCACCCATGAACAATTATTATACTCTGGGGTCTTTTCAGACCCCAGAGTATAATAATCGGAGACCTAGGGGAGGATAGAAACATAAAAAAACAACGTTGCTTACCTGTTCCTCGCTCCGGTGCATGCCCGTGCGCTACTCCGGCCTTCTTCTTGTGCGGACCAGGCCGGCGTCACGTGATGCGGGACCGGCGTCGCGACGCAAAATGACGTCGGCTGACATCTGGGACGTCAGCAAACAGGCCCGAGGCGCAGGAGCGGTAAGTGTATATTGTTTTTTATGTTACCTCACCAACTCTGGGCCTCCGATTATTATACTCCGGGGTCTGAAAAGACCCCGAAGTATAATGATAGCAGGTGTTCGGCCCGCGGCCTCACATACCGATCCCCACTCCTTCTCACAGCCGTCTCCGCAGAATCGGAAGCGCAGGCGGCCGTGAGCGGGACCTCGGGGAACGGTAAGTATATAGGACCCGTTACCTGCTGGGGTTACTCCAGCAGATAACGGACTATAAAAAAAAAAAAAAAAAAAAAAAAACGCATCGGGGGCCCGCGGGGCCCCGTAATGTCCCGGGCCCTGTGGCAGCTGCTACCACTGCTACCCCCGTAGTTACGCCCCTGTGCACATGTTCTATTTGCCCATGTATTTTGCTCCGCGTCTGAGTATACTGCGCAGGATTTCAGCACTCAGCTACTTGATGAGCTGTGGATGACAAGTCTGAAGAGGATGAGGGGGCCGGATTACAGCAATGGATGAACGTTATTTGCGATGATGTTGCTGTGCCAAGGGAAGAAAGTGAATGCCCCCCTGTGCTCAGTATTCTGTGTCAGGAATCTTTTTACTTGCATCATAACCTGGGTTTGCAGTCTAGTGGCCCTGGCACTCCTATATTATACTCACTTTGGCTTTTCTGATCTATTTGTTTGCTGCAGTATTTTACAGTTACTCCTGGCAGAAATACATGTAAAGAAACCAGTTACTACCAGTAGTAATTATAATAGATAGTGGAGACAAATGCAAAATGTGCTGCAGCCATAGTGGGGCTGTTAGCATCAGAAAAACTGAGAGCAAACCATGTGTCAAGGATTATACAGCCAGAGAACAGATTGCCCAGAAAGACCCTGCAGAGATTTTAACTTCTGATGAAAACTCAGGTACTCTTTCAAATTATGATCCTGAAAATAGACCTAAAAGAATAGTTTGCTGCTCAGGCTAATTACATTCATCTTATTCCCTTTATAATTAAAAAAGGGTTTAACCATCAAAGAAAGCTATCCCTATCCATAGATTAGATGATACTGCAAATTAATGGGGGTCCACTCAGACCCCACTAATAAGAAGATTGTTTGACTTCAGCTGTCTCTGGGACTCCCACTTGCATGGTGCATGCGATGCCCAACAACTGCTTCGTTGAGAATGGGAAACAGAGCCAAAAACCTATCCGTAAGTTATCCCCTATCCCACTGTTTCTTTGTAGATGGCAAAACCCCTTTAGATTGAGGTCCCACATTGCAGAAATGCAACTTTTTTTATTGCAGATTTTGCTGCGTTTTTTTTTTTTTTTTAGTCAAAACCAAGAATGGCCACAAAAGGAAGGGGAAATATTTAGGAAGTTCTTATTCTTCTGCCATCTTCCCAATCCACTCCTGGCTTTGGCTCAAAAAACGCAGCAAAATCTGCAACAAAAAGCTGCGTTTCCGCAACGTGGGACCTCAGCCTTAAGAAATTTTTGCATAACCCAAAAATATAAACACAAATATGGTGTGTAAAGCTGGGAAAGGTACTCAATCACTTCACAAATCCTCCACCATCAAATGGCGTACTTACCATCTAGGCAGTGCAGGCAATTGCTAGGGGGCCCTTGGAGGGGGGGGCCCCCCAACATCTTCCCAAAACACTTTGATCTTTTAATATCTGTTTACTGAGATTTATATATCACAAGGCATTATGGGAAGGGCTGGGGGCCTGCGCCCTCTTTGGGAAGATCCTCATTTGCACAGGATCTTCTCAGAGCACTTTGATCTTTTAATATCTGTTTACTGAGTTTTTTTTTTTTGTAGGATGTGTTTGGTGGTTGGGGGGTTAATCTCTACACCCTTCCTGGTGTCTCCTCAATGTGTTCTTGTCCCTAACCTACTGAGATTTATGTTAGTGTCTGTCGTGCCCGTTAACCAGTCAGGAGATCTGTAACCCTTAAAGCTAGAAGTAGGTCAGTATATAGTCAAATAAGGGAGGCTGCGGAGAAAATGTAGCTGAAAGGGTGAGCTGCAATAGTAGACTCTGTAGGCAAAGGTAAGAACCATTTTTGTAATTGTTGCTAATGTTTTTTTATAATTTTATTTTTCAGACGGATTTACTTAGAATAGTAAGAGAAAACACATTATTTCTACAATCACGTTTCTTCTTTACCCTGACATTTTTTTCTAGAAGGCCCCCCCCCCCCCCAATTTGTTATAGGGCCCTATTATTTCTATGTAAGCCTCTGTCCACCATCATGAAATTTTAGCAGACTTCATACTGGCCTTTCCTTGGATCTTAATTCTTTACTTTTTCCATAAATTACATATATAAAATAAAAACCCCCACACTAAATAAAAAGGTTAATGTTAATAAACAGTTGTCAGAGGTTGTCTGTATGTCTTATTAGCGTATGAACAACAGAGCAGAATTCAATGCCAAGTGAGTTGCTCTTGCTCTGGAGTGAACATCCTGTCCATGGTCAGCCATTCATATGTAGAGAGACATGTAAGGCCTGGTTCACATCTGCGTTCGGGTTTCTGTTCGGGGAGTCCGCTTGGGGACCCCTGGAACAGAAACCTATATGCATAGAAAAGCGGTTACCTAAGGAAACCCGTGGACCCTTTAGACTATAATGCTTGCAGTACTCTTCTCTCTGCATGTTTTGTGCGGAAACAGAGTGGAAACCACACGGACCCCATTATAGTCTATGGGGTCCGCGGGTTTCCTTAGGTAACCGCTTCTTTATGGGTATAGGTTTTCATTACGGGGGTCCCCAAGCGGACTCCCCGAACGGAAACTCGAACGCAGATGTGAACCGGGCCTAATACTAATTTCCCTGCAGTGGCTGCAACTTTTAGTCCCTCAACAATAAGAAAGTGCATCAACTGTACAAACATGGAAAGGAGCATAGACTTATTCGAGAAACACACTGGGCAGGCCGTCTTGTCCCATTAACACTATCGAACGTGTGAGATTCATTTCCGGACATGATGTGCTGTCTCACATAACCAGGATGTCAATACTTCATGCGGGAAAAAAGTACGGAGACTGTCTTATCTAATACCAGAGTCATGTTCCATGATCTTTAGAGGTTCGGAAATTGACACACAGGCTGGTTACCTGTATTCTACCCCAATTTCTGTCTTTTTTTGTGAAAAGTGTGTATATATATATATATATATATATATATATATTTAATTTATTCTTTCTAATACTCCAACAACTAATATGCAAGGAAGTTCTGGTGACTGATTATGGGATTCCACATCCTTACCACAAAGAACTGTTATTACCGATATCCTGAACAGGGACATCACTTAGCTGCATACTGTACATATAGTTATATAATGAGAAATTATTTCATTGTGAAATGTCATTTAGCTACTAAGAACAATGTGCAGTTGATTTCTTATAAAAGCACAGACAGGACCAGAACACTGATGACTTGCGGGGATGAATAATTGAGCAAATAATGCTCGATAAATATTTTATTACCATTAATAATGTTGGCAAACAAGCCAATCTGACATTAATATTACATTATCATATTAATAATGGAGGACTTTTCACTGTAAACTTCTTCAGTAGCAATGTACTTAGAGAGCCAATAGTCGCTTTGTGCTATTAAGTGACAGGATCATGGCTTACAGACCCTCACCCATAACTTTTTTTTTTTAGTTTTGGATTTTTGTTACAGTGCTATAGCATATAACTATATACTGGTAATGCCATAATCGTACCGCCCTACAGAATATAGCTAATCTGTTATTTTGACTACATAGCGAATGCCGTGAACCATTAGAAGATAGAATCCCATGGGTCATGTAGTACATGATATATCTACAGACACTTGTATGTGGGTTTGGTAAGTATAGGTTTGCCACAATGTTAATCAAAGGTTCTATTCTTGGGTCTATTTTCTAAGTGCCCCAGTGTTAGCTTTTAATGCCCTCTTTATAAGTCAGCCCTGTGCAAACTTGTCTTGATACAGATTTCAGCTTGGCAATGGCTCAGTTAGGAAAGATATGCTCTTTCCCTTGATAACTGTACCTTTTAGTGCACACAGCCAGGCTGTTCTTCACTGTGTATACTGGCACCATCACTCAGCCGAATTGCTCATTTGAACAGCTGTAAATTTCGCCCTTAGGCCATGATGGATTTGTGCAGTTGGGAGTGGTTTCAATTTCAATCCTGCAGATGCTGTTACCACTAACCTCTCCATGACTAGCTCGCCCACTCTGTGCAAAAGATATGCTAAAATGTAACAGTCTTGTGATCTGTAGGAAATATGGTATGTGTAAAAGATCATTAGATTAAAGCAAAAACTTAAATATAAATGTAAAATAAACAAAATACAGACATTACTATATGTAAGAAATACTCTGCTACAGTAGACATGGAGATCCATGAAGTGCATAAAAACCCAAACCCAATTTCTGGTGTCTTTACGAGCAGCACACACAAACCTTTATTAAAGGTTATGGAAACAACAACTTTCCTTTCAGACACACTGGAACCTTACTGACAGAACGGATAACCCTAGAACATGTGCCAGACCAAGCCTTGCTCAGCACTTGTGTGCGCCAAACCCCTAGATATAGATCTACTGTGTCAGAGAACCCCTTGCCAAGCTCTGTTTGTAGCAGGACACACCTTCATTAGCTCTG
This sequence comes from Leptodactylus fallax, assembly GCA_947044405.1. Classification (NCBI taxonomy): domain Eukaryota; kingdom Metazoa; phylum Chordata; class Amphibia; order Anura; family Leptodactylidae; genus Leptodactylus; species Leptodactylus fallax. The sequence goes on along the minus strand of CAMRHE010000005.1, from coordinate 4,543,980 downwards.
CTAGGTTCCAGACCTCACCCTTCTCAGCTCTGCAGAAGACCTTTTGAAGCTCAGGAGCATTATAGACTAAATTAACATCTAACCTTCTCTATTATGTTTGGGAATCCTAAATAAAAGTGCCCGTTCACGTCAATTAGTTTGTGGGGAAGAAGTTACTGCCTGACCCTTGAAAACCCCCCCACCCCTTATGATGAAACCTCTATATACATTAGCTAGTTAGCTACTTGGAGCACGGAATGCTTAAGACTTATGCATTAACTAGTAACATTGCATTTATTATGTGCATAGATTGGTAGACAAAGTCAAATTAATAACATATTGGAATATGGGTATACACAATGCTCTCTCTCAGACATACAGAGTCACACCCACAGCTATATCCACTCGCTGTATACCAATTCTGAGGGCCATGGGTATTGTTCTAGGAATCCAATGAGTACTCTAACCTCTCTTCCTGATTAGCCTCTGTTCCAGATTGGTGACCTACACATTCTGCCTTTGGTCCTTCTTAGAGTTGTCTCCCCTTGTTTAGTCTTACCCTAGTCACCCTTTCTCCTTTTACCTTCTTGACTTTTACTTCCGTGTCCCTTTTGTTAATGGTTTGTCTCCCCTTTCCCAGTGTGTGTCTTTGGACTCCCTTTTGTGGGACCTGCATGGTCAGTTCTCATACTTTGTTGCCTCCTTCCCTTCCCGACGGCAATGTTATAGGTGGACCTGTCGCTGTACATACCCGCTGCCGTGGTTCTATCATAAGATAGTGTTATATTTCTGAGCCTAGGTTCTTCTACACCCTTTTTTAGTTTGACGTGGAATGCCCACAGCATCATATTTGTTTTCCCTATGCTCAGGTCTTCTCTTAATTATAATTTTCCATGTTATTTTTTTACTCCTTGACCTAACGGTCGATATCTTAAATGCTTGATTCTTTAATTTGAAAAAATTTTGAATAAACTTTGATCCTATAAACATAAAAGGGACTTGACTTCCATGCTCTCTTCCAACTTACCCATCACACTAGGCTACACAGGAGTGAAGCGCCTTTTAAATCCATGCATCCACACAAAGCTGCCACCACTTGCCACCTACTATATGATGAGATACCAGTAAGCGTACACCATGCACAACTACCCCCCCCCCCCCAGCTACTTCCCGCAACCTCCTATGATGTCATCACTTTCCCATGCTGGAAATGTAGGCTGTTGATCAACCAACTCAAAGGCAGTCCATTGATGCAATGTCTACTATGGTCCGCAGGCCTGATTTGCTAATTAGAGTGAGGACAATTGGCTTAGCACCTGTGACTGGTTCTTCCTCTTTAGCTTGTACATTATAATTACTGTACAAATTACACTGAGCTTTCTGGATTGTGCCTACCAATTACACTGACTCTGGTAACCCATTGAAACAAACTCCCCAGCGGCAATGAACACAACTGTAAAGACACATGATTTGTACAGTATGACACACACATATAATTTCTCACACCAGACATGAACGAGTCCTATACAGAAAAATGTTCTGTGTGTGGGGGCTGTATTTTTTAGATTAGCAGCTTCCAGATAACAGTGCACTTCTTATAAAATAGATCCACAGTGAGAATGGGGCAAGCAGACACAGCAGCCTGTGCTTGAAACCACTCTCTAAGTGCCAGTTGGTTACTCACTCAATATCAGGGTGCCCCATCCTTCCTGTGGCTGGGTTAGTGCCCTGAAGCCCTGTATACACTTATCCGCAGACTCCACAACAAGGCACTTTGCTAGCTCCAAACATCTCCTCCTTTCTGTCTTATGCAGCTTTCTATTCCCGGTCTTGCAGTATCTCAGCTAGAGTTCCACACTTTTGCAACCTTCCTCCTTGGAAGCTGGAAGAAGACTCCAGGTTTCCTCCAACATTCCAGAACTTGCTGGCTGGAAGCTACCAGTAGCTTAGTTTCTCCCAATCCACATGGACCAGCCCATTTAAGGGACTCCATACAAAACGATACACATATTGTATAATAAACATGGCAAATGCACAATAAAAAGTGCACCATCACTATAGCGGTGGGATGCTGCAGCTAATGTAAAGAGTTCAATTCACACAGCAGAGTTTAATCTGGAAAATATGGTCCACACATAGACCAGGCAAGGGAATTTGGCCTTAATATTAAAAGTTATTCTCATTGTTATATAACCTTTTTTTGAAATTGGTTAATACATAAAGAAAAAAAAAAAAAAAAAAAAAAACAAAACACACACCCACACACAACTTTTATACCGAATTATGAATGCCCAAATCACATGTCCCCCGGTATGCAATGATACCAGACCTGAATGTGAAAGCCACATGCAAGATATTGATAGATTTTACGAACCAATTGGACTCAATTAGACTGGCATACAGGTGGGCAGCAAGTCATTCTATAGAACTATTGTAGTGGGCACTAGACTACATGGCATAGCATACCACTGATGGGTTCTCTAGAAAAGTGACGTAGAAACCTTGAATGTGACCTGTGTCTCAGCTTATACACAAGGTTCAAAGAGATTCTAGCAACACTCCCTTTAATCTTAGAGGAAAGCCACTGCTTGCACTAAGAAACCAATAGCCCCTAGGTGACATTAACTAAATGAGCTATAAAGCTGCTTTAGCTGCCAGTCAACATACTTAGTCTGATTATGCATGAAATCGTGCGTGTGCTCCCTTACACTTAACCCCTTCCTTCACACCATGACAAGAGGGATGTATAAAACAGGGTTAGATGACATGAACTGGGGGTATTGGGTTAGACCAGATTTCGATGTGAAAACTGTACTGCCGCTAGTCTATGTATTCTAATACATTCCCAGTCACTAAATCTCCTCTCAGAGAGATCAGTTGGAATGACACATTCACTGATTAATCCACAAATCACATAAGGAGATCATGAAGGCTGCACTTTGGAGGACTATGAACTGCAGCGCAGTATCTAACCCAGTCACAGTGATATCAAACAACAGCACCCATGCCGTTCTATCACATGGGCCAAGCATGTGAAGGACAATGCAATTATATAGATGGTTTCCGTATGTTTGACTTCAGCAATTGAGCAATCTTCAGCTAATGATGGGTAGTTGGGGAAGATCTACTGCTGACATCTTATAGGATAGTATTTTATGGCAGACGGCTGCACGAAAAGTCTCTAACATGTTCAAACATGCTGTGAATTTATTTTTCCCTATCGAGCTGAGCTTTCTATAAAATTATACACGCACTATATGCCACTTATACCAAGATAAGCAGAGTTTGTTACAAATTTTCAGGTTTGTCTGAACCCAAAATTTTGGGGGTTCACCACCTGCGATATATTGTGCTATACTCTGAAGTATGTTTACATGGCGGAATTTGGCTATTTTAGGGCAGATTCCACCAAAAAAAAAAAATAATAATAATCAGCACCAAATTTCTCCTGGAATGAGCTTGCCTTTGTTTTCAATGGGAGGCAAAGATCAGAGATAAACTCTGGAAAAAATGAGATCTTCAGTCTTGCTGCATATTCCACAGCACAAGACAGTCAGCTGAACAGCCACATTATTCTGGAGCCAGAGCACAGGAAAGTGAAGAGGAATCTGAGCGGGAAGTCTGTCTCAATATCTCTTCATTTTACGACATCTGAACAAGCCCTTATACTTCTTCCTTCTGTGAAATCCACTATTGACTTTGGCTCAGTCAGCAAAATCTGCAACAAAAACAATATACAGCTTTTCTGCAACATGTGGCCTCAGACTTAAAGGAATTTTCCAGAAGTCTACAGTCATGGCCAAAAGTTTTGAGAATGACACAAATATTATATTTTCACATGATCTGCTGCCCTCTGGTTTTTATGTGTGTTTGTCAGATGTTTTTATCACATACAGAAATATAATTGCATTCATATTATGAGTAACAGAAGCTTATATTGACAGTTAGAATGAGTTAATGCAGCAAGTCAATATTTGCAGTGTTGACCCTTCTTCTTCAGGACCTCTGCAATTCTCCCTGGCATGCTCTCAATCAACGTCTGGACCAAATCCTGACTGATAGCAGTCCATTCTTGCAGAATCAATGCTTTAATTTTGTCTGAATTTGTTGGTTTTTGTTTGTCCACCCGTCTCTTGATGATTGACCACAAGTTCTCAATGGGATTAAGATCTGGGGAGTTTCCAGGCCATGGACCCAAAATCTCTATGTTTTGTTCCCTGAGCCATTTAGTTATCACCTTTGCTTTATGGCAAGGTGCTCCATCATGCTGGAAAAGGCATTGTTGAGCGCCAAACTGCTCTTGGACGGTTGGGAGAAGTTGCTCTTGGAGGACATTCTGGTACCATTCTTTATTCATGGCTGTGTTTTTAGGCAAGACTGTGAGAGAGCCGATTCCCTTGGCTGAGAAGCAACCCCACACATGAATGGTTTCAGGATGCTTTACAGTTGGCATGAGACAAGACTGGTGGTAGCGCTCACCTCTTCTTCTCCCAATAAGCTGTTTTCCAGATGTTCCAAACAATCGAAAAGGGGATTCATCAGAGAAAATGACTTTACCCCAGTCCTCAGCAGTCCACTCCCTGTACCTTTTGCAGAATATCAGTCTGTCTCTGATGTTTTTTCTGGAGAGAAGTGGCTTCTTTGCTGCCCTCCTTGAGACCAGGCCTTGCTCCAAGAGTCTCCGCCTCACAGTGCGTGCAGATGCACTCACACCTGCCTGCTGCCATTCCTCAGCAAGCTCTGCACTGCTGGTAGCCCGATCCCGCAGCTGAAACACTTTTAAGAGACGGTCCTGCCGCTTGCTGGTCTTTCTTGGGCGCCCTGGAGCCTTTTTGGCACCAATGGAACCTCTCTCCTTGAAGTTCTTGATGATGCGATAGATTGTTGACTGAGGTGCAATCTTTCTAGCTGCAGTACTCTTCCCAGTTAGGCCATTTTTGTGCAGTGCAATGATGACTGCACGTGTTTCTTTAGAGATAACCATGGTTAACAGAAGAGAAACAATGATGGCAAGCACCAGCCTCCTTTTAAAGTGTCCAGTGGTGTCATTCTTACTTAATCATGACAGACTGATCTCCAGCCCTGTCCTCATCAACACCCACACCTGTGTTAATGGAGCAATCACTGAAACGATGTTAGGTGGTCCTTTTAAGGCAGGGCTGCAATGATGTTGAAATGTGTTTTGGGGGATAAAGTTCATTTTCTAGGCAAATATTGACTTTGCAAGTAATTGCTGTTAAGCTGATCACTCTTTATAACATTCTGGAGTATATGCAAATTGCCATTAGAAAAACTGACGCAGTAGACTTTGTAAAAATTAATATTTGTATCATTCTCAAAACTTTTGGCCATGACTGTATACTTCGAACAGGCAATCAATTTGTAATTGTTGGGAGTACTGGTGCATCTCAATAAATTAGAATATCTTTGAAACGTTTATTTATTTCAGTAATTAAATTAAAAAAAGTGACCTCCTATATTTTCTAGATTCTTTATACACAGAATGTTCTATTTCAAGTGTTTTATTTCAGTAAATGTTTATGGATTATAGGTAATGAAAACCCAAATCTAAGAAAATTTGAATATTGTAAAAAAGTTCAGTATTGTAAATTCAGTGTGTCACCTGCCAAGGTTCCCTAAGCCTTTAAATGGTCCCTCAGTCTGGTTCAGTAGGACACACAATCATGGAAGACGCTGATTATGAATTATATTACTGAAATGAATGAACGTTTCAAAAATTTTCTAATTTATTGAGATGCACCTGTATAAGTCCCTGGCGTCATCACCTTTTTTTACTGAGGCTCATCCCCATTGAGTAACATGGGACTGAGCTTAGATACTAGATACAGCTGCATGCCTCTGGATGCCATAGTGAGATACACCACAGTGAAAGGATTGCAGCACATTTTTTTTTAAGGTTTGAAACAGGATGTCATATTGGAAGCCTGTACAGTTGAGTGCAAATCCCTGGCGCACTAGAAGGCAAGGCTCTTACTGTTATAACTGTCCCACTAAACTCTGGAGCCTGAGATGGGCAGAACAAGGGACCTTTAAAAAACCAGCAGCTGGCATGCCGCCCATACTGAAGCAGGGAGCGGTCATGAATTTGGAAAGAGAGACTGAGCAGGGCCCCAACACCAGAGTCAGGAGGAGCCACGAGGGGAGTCCCAGCTTGGTTTCCAGTGAATGGTGGAGTCTGCCTTGTGAAGATACAATGTACCTATGCAAGGGAGAGGGGCACTCCCCTTGCGCTGGCCTGGTGGCTGAAGACTAGCCATAAACAGCATCTATGATACTTTTTCTCTTGTGTTAAAATTTTTCCAAATTTGTTCAGTTTTCCTAAGTTACAGTAAAGAACCTTGACAAGTCAACCCAGTTGTCATTTGTGTCCATACTCCAGCATGTTACAAGACTACTGCCACCACCCAGATGTGCATAGTACTTAAGACATACATAACCTTTAAGACAGACTTCGCACAAATCACTATTACAAAGGAAGTACATGACAATTTTCCAGCTCATGGGTACCGTTTAGGGGAGACCATTTTAGTGTGTGCTATGGAGTTCTTTCTTATGTGGACTGCTTCTGACCCATGTTCAATATGGAGATGCAATAAAAATATAGCTAAAACATTGTATAGTCAAACAATAGCAGGACCTGCAATGTATGCTTGCTCTATTTATAGTCTATGCTACATCATAAATATAACATAGAGGATTGCAGAGAGGTCAGTCATCAATAATTCAAATCTCCAGATCAGGCTTCCAAAATCTCTAAGTAGTAGAAATAATGTAAAGAGACATTTTTTTTTTTTTTTTTACAAATTTTGGCTCTTTGTTAGTGGAAAGAAGCCGGAGCCTGTGCTGGGAACGTTTGTCAGCTCAATTGAGACCACAAACATAATTATGGGCCAAGCACTGGCAGAGAAATAAGAGTTACTTTATATAGCCAAGTCTATGTAAATACAAGACGACTTTGCTAAGCTTCACTGCAAGTGGCTGTGTATCCTGCCCCAAACCACAGATCAGAAACAAATACCTATACTGTATATTGCACAATCATCTAACCTTCGCTAAATTCCATAATATAACATATATGCTATAAAAGCAGCATGTATCAAAGTATATAACTTTAGTTTTATTGCAAGGAAACTCGAACACTAGCAGACAGTTTTACAACATTTGGCTTTAAAAGTATCTGGATGAGTCAGCATTTGGAGAGGTTCTCAAGGAAGACATGGAATAAGAAAAAAAAAAAAGAAGCAAAAATGGAAACGATTTTGCAGAATGGAAACTTTTCTGCAAGAATATGGTACCATACTGACATTATATATATGTACATACACATAGTATATATGTGCATGGTACCGTGCCCAATAGGTCAAATCAAGAAGAATGTGCAGGTCTGTGAAAAACGGAATGGACGGCACACAGATTGCATCAGTATGCCATCTACATTTTTCACAGACCCATACACTTGAATGAATGAGCTCAGACTGAAATATGGACAGAAATAGGATCTAGTTCACAGCCCCTACATGGATCTGTGAAAATCCCGGTAAAAGAAACGAATAGCATACGGATGAAAAAATATGCTCATGTACACAAGCCTTTAGTGAGTATTTTAATTTGCCCTAGATATTTCTTGAAACTAAATTATTTTTTTAGACCCAATATATACATTGGGGGACCAGAAATTTTAGGAACTGTAAAATGACTATGGTAAATATGGCAAGACTTGTAAAGAGGTGGAAAAACCTTCTGATCCAATAATTTGTATATTCTCACACGTAAGAGAATCTTCTGCATACAAAATCATGTTGGCTCAGAAACCACAGAAAGCTCCATTCTTCTGCATACAAATCCGCAGGCTGACATCGCCAGTGACGCTCAGTTTCCGCGAGAGGACCGCTGCAGCCAATCACAGGCCTCAGCGGTGACATCTACACAAACAGCACGTGGTCTGTCTGTGAAGAATTGGCTCCTGTGGCCTGAGATAGTGGCTGGTGAATGCTGTATGCGTATACAGAAGAATGGACCTGCTGCTGCTGGAGACAGAAGCCCCGTGACAGGGGAATACTTGTTTGTTAGGTTTATAGATCTACTAGCACCAATACAAAATATTAAAATAAATGTTTCGGAACAAACCTGTAAACTATCACCCACAGCAGCCCTGTACAGGTGAATGCAGTGGTAGCAGGTTTGCTGAATTGCTGCTTCATTGGTAAATGGAGACTCCATTCCACAATCAGTGGAGGTCTCCGCATGATCATAACTCCACAGATCATACACCCATCACCAATCCTGTACAACCCCTTTAAGAATAAAGGAATCTTGTACTTTTTGTAGTTCTGAAATCCATCCAATCCAATAGAAAGAATAATAATAATAATAATAATAATAATAGTCCTTTAATAGTCCCACAGTGGGGAAATTCAGTGTGTTACAGCAGCAAAGATAAGATAAGCAGATACAAATACAAATACAACATGTACAGGAATGTTCCAAGGTAAGAGGCATTACATTAATAGACAGACAGATAGGACGTAGCAGAGGGGGGGGGGGGGGGTGGATTTAACAGGCAGAGAGATATTTCAGTTCTCTGTATGTAATGATCTCCGCTTAGGTCGGTGTTGGTTGTACAGCCTAACTGCGGTGGGGAGGAAAGACTTCCGATAGCGCTCCTTCTCACACCTAGGGTGGAGCAGTCGGTCACTGACAGTACTGCTCAGCGCGATCACAGTCTCATGCATGGGATGGGAGTTATTCTCCCGCATGGAGCTCACCACGGACAGTATCCTTCTGTCACCCACCACCTGCACTGGGTTCAGTGGGCTCCGCAGGACAGAGCTGGCCCTTCTAATCAGCTTGTCAAGTTTATTTCTGTCCCTGGTTGATATACTGCTCCCCCAGCAGGCCACTCCAAAGAAGATGGCTGATGCCACTACCGAGTTGAAGAAAGTCCTAAGACGTGCCCCCCGGATTCCAAAGGCTCTCAGCTTCCTAAGCAGGTAGAGCCTGCTGTGGCCCTTCCTGTACAGGGCCTCCATATGATCTGCCCAGTCCAGCTTATTATTAAGGAGCAGACCCAGGTACTTATAGGTGTTCACAATCTCGATGCCCGTCCCCAGGATGTCCACTGGTTTTGGAGGGCATCTGCCTTTACGGAAGTCCACCACCATCTCCTTGGTCTTCCCCGCGTTAATCTTCAGGTGGTTCTGGTGGCACCAGTCCACAAAAAACCGGTTTAGTTCTCTGTACTCCTTGTCATCATCGTCTGTGATGAGGCCTACTATTGCAGAGTCGTCAGGGGAAAATATTTCTGTAGGTAGCAGCTGGATGAGTTCCACCTAAAATCAGCAGTGTTCAGTGGGGGGAGCCGCGAAGGCCCAGCCACGCCCCCCCCCCCCCCCTACCCCCCCGCCCCCCGCCTGTGGCGATTTGTGTGGGGTGGTGGAGGAGGTGGGGGGGGCGCTCGGGGCCGGGGCGGGGCGCGCCCGCCCCCCCCCCCCCCGCCCCGCCTATCAACCCATAAGGGAGGGAGGGAAAAGAAAAAACAAAATAAACCATCAATCCCCTCTCCCCCCCCGTCCCCTGGCAACCCGGGGCGGGGCGGGGGGGCCCCCGACAACGGCCCCAACAACCCCCCCAACAACCACCCCACGGGGACACCAAAGGGGGGCGGGCACGAGCGCGGGCGGGTGGGGGGGGGAGATCCTAACCAACAACCTCTCCAAGTCCTGCGGCAGTGGGGCCGCGGGGCCCCCGGCGTGGGGGCCTTTGGGGGGGGAGGGCTTGGGATTGGGCCCCCCACGAAAAATTCCCCAAAACCCGGGGAATTTCCCCCCCCCTCGCCCCCATATAACACATATATAATAAACCCCCCCCCCCGCCCCCCCCCACTCTTAATTAGCCCCCCACCGCTGTCCTCCTCCCCCCCGGCTTTCCTCGCCTTGATCTTTTTATCTGCCCTTCAGCTCAGCCATGGCCCGTCGTGAAGGTCAGACTGTGGTCAGATAAAGACAGATTTCTGGATTTACTGGTCTGTTGGGAAGTAGCCACATGGGGTGAATGGGATGAAGTCATTGTGGTGAGGGGAGCTGAAGGACATTCTGGGGTGGGGTGAGCTGGTGTGTGATCAAATCTGTTGAAGAATAGGTTTAGTTCATTAAGCCAGTTAACATCTGCCTCAATCTGGCAGACCGACTGTTTATGACCCGAAATTGACTTAAGCCCCTCCCAGACCCCCCTTATGTCTTTTCTTTCCATTTGCTTTTCCATTTTTTCCTTATAACTGGCTTTTCCTTGCCTGATTTGATGCCTCAGCTCCTTTTGTACTTCCCTCAACCCCTCCTTATCTCTTGTCCTGAATGCCATCTTTTTCTCCTTAAGTAGTGTTTTTATATCAGAGTTAATCCATGGTTTGTTGTCGGAGAAGCACCTCACCACTTTTGTGGGTACTGTGTTGTCCACACAAAAATTAATGTAGTCCGTTATGCAGTGTGTGAGTCCTTCTATATCTTCTCCATACGAATCCTGCAAAACTTCCCATGCGGTTGTGTCAAAACAATCCCTCAGAGCCTCATCACTCTCCTCGGACCATATCCTCACTGTGCGGGTGACAGCTGGTTCTCTACGTACAAGTGGCTTGTACACAGGTCGGAGATGTACTAGGTTGTGATCCGATCTCCCCAGGGGCGGTAGGGCTGATGAGTTATATGCCTCCCTCACGTTGGCAAAGAACAAGTCCAGTGTTTTGTTGTCTCTTGTGTGGCAGGTTACATACTGTGTGAAACTGGGAAGTGTGGATGATGGAGAGGCATGGTTGAAATCGCCAGACACAAGAAGGAGGGCCTGGGGGTGCTGAGACTGTAACTGGATCAGCGTGGCTTGTAGGACCTCGCAGGCAGCGTCAGCTTTCGCAGAGGGGGGGGATATATGCACCTATCACGATGACATGTGATAGTTCCCTTGGTAGATAGAAAGGTTTCATGCTCACAGCTAATAGTTCAATGTCCTTACAGCAAGTTTGCTCCTTAATCACAATGTGCCTAGGATTGCACCATCTATTATTCACAAACATTGCCAGCCCCCCTCCTTTCCTCTTACCGCTCTCCCTTGTCCTGTCTGCCCTAAGGAGTTTAAAACCATCCAAGGAGACCAGAGAGTCAGGAGTAACTTCAGTGAGCCAAGTCTCTGTAAGTAGCATCATGCTGCACACCCGAAACTCCTGATGGTGCCTGGTGAGCGCTGTTAGTTCATCCATCTTGTTTGCAAGAGATCTCACATTGCCCATAATGATGAAGGGAACAGTTGGTCGGTAACGCCTCTTTTTAATCCTCTGAAGAGTTCCTGCTCTGCAGCCCCTCCCCCGCTTTTTCTTTCTCCAGAGTTCTTGGGGGATGGGTGGGCAAATGGTATGCAGCCCTGTTGTTGTGACTCTAAGCTGCAGTAATTTCTCTCTTGTGTAGACAAAAGAAATGCCTGCAGACACAAGAGTCCCCATTTCAGCAGGACAAAAAGACAGATAAAAACAAAAAAAAAGTATCACAAAGGTCCAATTCCAAGTCTTTGTTTCTTCATTTCTTCATAGTGTAAAGTCCATTAAGTAGAGAGATAAAAAACAGACAGAGAAAGAAAAAAATAAGAGAGAGAGTCTCAGAGCTGCCGACCAGGCAGCCACTTCAACGGCGCCAGCGGCGAAGTGGGTCAACCCTAGTTAGACATTAATTTTATATTTAAAGTAGATGCCTGGTTTAGAAAACCTGTTTAATACAGGGGTTCCCCATTCAGACAAGTCATCTATTAAGTCAAGAACAACTACAATAAGTGTTTTGAGCTCTCTCTGAAGGGCCTAGCCTGTTCATGCATTATACTGGCAGAATATACTTTTGCATGGAACTGTGCAATCCCTCATTTCCCTGGGCGGCACTGTAGAGGAACATTTACTGACAGGTTCCCACAGCTGATCACTGGGGTCCCAGAGATGGGTCATCCATGTCTTATGGATAGAGGGGAAAAAAAAAAAAAAAAAAAACACAAACAAACACACACACTCACACACACCTCACCAGTTATGTACATGATCTAAAAAGTAACTGACTAGAGCATGGGATTGCCTGCATCCTTCTGATTATGACCATTTGGCTTGGTATCATTTTTAGATTTCCGTTGACTCCGTCCCAGTCTTCTATTTGTATGGTTGCACCATCTTTCCACCCCTACAATGCCTATTTTCCATGTTGTATTAGCCATCAAATTAAAGTTGAAACAGAAAATGTGAATCTGGAAAGAGTGAGTAGTCATGGAATGAGATCCATAGCTTTATACTATGCCAACACACATGTATTCACTTACAAGACAGGAAATGAATACATGGCAGGGGAAGCATTGACATGCAGGCTAGCTTTCAAATATCTAACATTGGACTCCTGTGCCCTTTGAAAAATCTATAGAAAGGCCCCTACTATCACATGCCATTTATAACACTGCTGTATGATTATTTCACAGATGGGCCATAGCCCTGGTATGACTCTGACCTCTGTGTAACCTAAAGTTGTGGCAATACTAGCATTATAATAAATGGCTGCCTCCTCTGTCATCTACATTCCACAGCATTTTAGGGATATTCATATAGATTATGTTATTCACAAGCATTGTTGTAACAATCTTCTCACCAGGCTCTTGTGCTGTGTTCTTTCACCAGTTGTCACCAGCAGGGCTTGTGGGGTTTTCACACATACGCCTATTCAATCACGATCCTAGCATTAGGCGCCTCATTGGAAAGTTCCCATCTCTTTGCAACTAGGTTAGAAAAAAAAAAAAAAAGTGTCAATCACATTATCATTATAAAATGTCTGTTGCTCTTATCAGTCATTGGAGGAAAGTAACGGACTTTAATGGTGATACAGAGGTGGACTTATCACATGTGCAGCTGGTTCGATTACACAGGGGCCCATGGAGGGTAGGGGGCCCACTCAGCTAAAAAGGGGTATGCCCAGTGGCCTCCATTCTATACCTTTAGAGCAGAGCGCACCAGGCGGCACTGACGATATTTGTTGGGAAAACCTTGCGAGATTCGTCATGCAAGGTTCACCCATCGGTTTTAAGCAAAACTGCTATTAGACACTGGGGTTTCTTCAGACCCCAGAGAATAATGATCGGAGGCCCGGGGAGATGATTAAACACTGTTACTCACCTCTCCTGGGCTCCGGTCCCCAATCATAGGCCTCAGTAGTCTCTGACATGATTCTTGACATGTCTAAGACCAGAAGAGGCCAGAAGACCCACTCCAGAGCACAGTAGATTTAAGTAACACCTTTTGATTGTTTTTTTTTTTTTGTTTTTTTTTATCTTATCACCACCCCTAGGGCCTCCACACATTATACTTCGTCCTCTGACTTATCACTTTCCTAACAGACTTCTTAAAAGGGGTTATCCGAGACTGTAAATTAATAACCTATACTTAGGATACGTCATTAATTTGTAGTGGGTGCAAATTCCAACCACAGCTCCAATGGGCTGACTTGACTATAGTGTACAGAACCAGAAACAAGCAGCACCGTACACTTTGTAGTTGCCTCACTGCACTATTGCTGCTCAATTCCCTTTTAAATTAATGGAAGCGAAGATAATGCACAGTGTATGGAGCTGTCTGCTACCGACTCTGTACACTGTGCAGAGAATAGCTGATCAAAACAGGAATAAGGTGTTTGATTTCCACCGTTCACCAGTTAACCACCAATCCTAAGGATAGGTCTTTTCTTTTTGGTCTTGGATAACCCACTTAAGAGGATCTTGGCACAGCCTCAGACTACACTGCCTCTTCAACTGAGCCACCACTGCCATTTAGTGACTATTTTGTGGATCATAACTTGGAATACTCCCTGTGAGCAAAGTTCAGTGCCTCTTGCAAGAGGCAGTGGTGAAGACCTGGACCTTCCGTAGACTGCGCACCCCAGTCTAGCTTGGCTCAAACCAACCGCAACCACCAGTTATAATAAATACATTGAAATGTATGTAATATTTTATGCATCATTTTAACCATTGCTATAGTGAGATTTTTCTGTAACTTAGAACTTGTATGCTTTGGTTACAGAAAGCATAAAATTACTAACTTAAATACAGTTTTCCCAGAGCTTTATTTGTTCTAAAAATGTGCGCGTCATTGGCAGCCAGCCTCATGGAGAGTTATATAACTTTAATTCTACTGCACATATCCGAAGAGTTGAGCTTCAAATACCACAAGAAAGATTGATTTTGCCCAGTCTGGAGAGATTTTAAAGGAAATGAAAGAATGTGCAGAGAATAAACTAAGCTTATCCGTCATGGACAATCCTGATCCCCCTTCAATTACTTTACAGAGTCAGATTTCCTATGTAAGCTTCTATGTATTCTTTGGAGTGTGGAGTAAATAGCATTATGCATGAAGAAAAACTACATTCAATGCTATATGAATAAATGCTTAGATTACCAGTTTTATACAAGTATTCTCTCTTGTACTACTTATAATGGATATTAGATGTCTTACTGGTGGGTGATGGTGACTTCATGAAAGACAGGTTCCCTATATAGACTGTTTGGGCATATTACCAAGGTCTCATATGCACATCATCTTTATAGGGCTTCCATTGTAGTGCATGGTGCCTCCATGTTAGTATAGAGATGTACTCTATCAGATTCTGTATTTATGGAACTCTACTGAGTTAGAAGTATTGCTTCTAGGGGAAAGATAAACCCTGTACTGTAGCTATATACAGTATAAAGAGATCATATGAATCCTAACTAGGGGGCCACATGTCCTTGATGCTCTGCTACATAGGCTCCATTATACAACGAGAGAGACTATAGTACAAAGAATGATTACAGAACAGGACACTAGTCCATGGCGCAGTAGATAACTATAATGTTGTAAAACTGGGTATTTGGATGGATTTCACAAACTGAACACACTTCTCTGAAACTGGCTAGAGACTTTTCTTAATTTGTCCATTGCATCTAAAATATGAAGCTATTTTTTTCCCTTAAAGGTTTGCATATCCTACATAGACCTAGGTAGCTCCATGGTTACAGACAACAAACAAAGCCTGGGTAGTCTGATCCTGCAGTCATGTGCTACTCTCTCCATCATCTCTTACCAACCTACAAGCTGTATGAAGTGGCATAGGAAAGAGGTACAAGCAGCTGAAGAATCACATTACACCAGGTTTACATGTAGTCTGAAATCCTGGAAGCACAGATCTGCATAGGAGCTGTATGCACAAAATGAAAGGATTTTTTATTTTTTTAAATGGTTGCTAACTTTTCAACAAGTTATGAAAATGAATAGTATAAGCCATTATAACAAACTGTGTTACATACACCATCAGAGGAAAAAGACTCTTTCGAATCTCATCAGGCTCTTTCCTTGCTCCCATTCCATATGCTAAAATGATTTTCACTCTGAAAATCCCTGCTATGTCTGTCTCAAGATCACAGGTCACATGACTCATATCATATCTATAGAAGTCTATGGGGAGAGGTAGGGAAGGACTTTAACACGGGTGAGTGCTTCACTATATATCCTACATGGTTGTGCGTGTGTGTGTTTGTGTAAGAGAAATGGAGATTTGCCTCTACTTTCAGAGTATGGCAGATACTTGGGAGCCTGGTAAACTGGTTCTGCCTCCAGGATGCCCTACTGTTCAGCTACAGGAGTCACCGCAACAGTAAGTAACTCCTCAGTTAGGTCCCAAGCATCCAGAGTGTGTGTGATTGACCCGCTAGGGGGCAATGTGACTGTACAGCTGCTCTGGGAGGACAGACCGGATAGCACGAGGTCACCAAATTGGCTTTTATGAGATGAAAATCATATTGTCACAAATACTCTAATACCTTGTACCACCTTTACAACTTACATGGTCATTCACGCCAGCACTTCTCAAACTGTAAGGTAGGCCTCACTGGTAGCAGTCTCCAATTGTTGGTGGGGCACAGCCAAGATGGCATTGGATACTGCACAGATCGCTGTCATTTGTGCCAATTTTTGGTTTATCAACTGCTACTTTTACAGTAGTCTACAGCGCTGAGGAGACAAACGATAGATACATTTAATTAAAATTTTTAGTTGCCACAGGCCATCTCCAATGGAGAGTCTCAAGCATCAAACAAAAACCAGAAGTATTGGAAAAGTCATGTAAAAACAGCAAATATGGTATACAAGATTATTAGATAAATATATAATTTTTTTTTTTTTTTTTTTTTTTTTTTTATTTGTTACAAGTTCAGTATATATTTCACTACCCCATGGCAACTTCCAATATGAATATTGAAGTTCACTACTGTAGGTTCAGTAAACATTTACAGAGCTGCTGTTCTGAAATACTGTTTGACCTTGAACTAATTTCCAACATCTGAGCTCTGTTATATAGCACTAGGATGGAGCGGGGACTGTGAAATCATTCTACAGTATGTGTCAGGGAACCTAGCCAAGTTCATGTGAGTACTCGTAAAGAATATATGAAGGCTACTTTATTACCAGGCAACTGAACCTGAAATTCCATACTGTATGTAGACTGTTTACATTCACATGGGTCAGCCTGCACAAAATTCTATCTGCAACGTAGAACTGTAAAAGATGTTAAACAGGGCAACAGCAGTCTACCGGAACCATCTAAAGTCTCACTTTCAGGACCTATGTATATATTCAAAGACAATGTTGTATTTTTAAATATTCATGCACTATAAAAAATATTTAACTATATCTATCTCATCATTGCCTGTAACTGTATGGGTTACCATTAGAGATGGGTGAACCAGCTCTTACTAAGCCGGATTTGACCCAAATAGTTTGTTTTTTTACAAAAAACTGAACAAATGAAGATATGTCTCGGGCAAACTAAAATGAACGGCCACTGCATTATACTCTGGGGTGTCTTCAGTCCCCAGAGTATAATAGGTGGAGGCCCAGAGGATGTGATAAAAATAAAACACATTCATACTCACCTTCCGTCACCTTTTTTGGGCCTCCAAGCGGTGTTCCGCACTCTCCCGGTGAGTGCATGCACCCGGGGTTACCACTGAGGCCTGTGATTGGGCCACCATCATGACACTGGGTGTGCCCATATCACTGCTGAGACCCGACCCCAGGCACATGACATCACCAAGGAGAGGGAGAGGGTGTGTATGTGCGCGCTGGACACCAAGAGGAGGCACAAAAGAGGTAATGGAAGTCTGAAGAGACGCCAGAGTATAATAATGTCTCTTTCACTTTATCCAATTTCTAGCTCTCTGAGGCAAACACAGCGAAGTTATATTAGATAGGTTCCTAGTGTAGAACACTCTCAGGGCTCCTGTCTTTTCTTTTAAGCCATTGTAAGGTGTCGTTCATACCGAACTTGTTCAGCCCAAAACAAATCTTGAGCCCGAACCAACCAAAGCTAAACAAATCCTGAGAGTTTCACTCATCTCCAGTCATCATTTGCTGGTACATTCTTAATTTGTCTTCATTAAAAGGGTATTCTGGTAATAAAAGTTATCCACAATGGATAGGGGAGAGTTGATAGATCGTGGGGTCCCAAAAGTCATATTTCTACCAGCCATGAGATGAGGAATTTGGGATCCCCAAATACAGAAATATAGCAATGGTTGTGCATGTGCACTGCAGCTCCATTAGTTCCATGGACCTACTGGAGAAAGTACTGTATGCATAGGGAATAACTTTTTACAACTGTAACGGAATTGCCAATTAAGCTATCCCCCTTGACGTTTTCACTACAGCCCACCACCAAGGCTGGTTGGGAAAAGTGTAACACACACGTCAGGCCTAAACAGGAGAGCACAAGAGCACAGGAACATCCAAGTTAATAGCAGAATAATAATGTCCAAGCCAAGGTAATATATATATATATATATATATATATATATATATATATATATATAAAAAAACAAAAAACAAAACAAAACACACACACACACACACACACACACACACACACACCTGTAAAATAGCCAAATCAATAAACAGAAAGGTACTAAACCCTAATAAAATCCACCTGGCTGATATGGACCTTATCAGCCAGGTGGATTTTTCACATTTTCTAGAAACCACCAAACTAATGCAACTACAATTTTCACACCAGCATAGGAATGGCTTTTCAGGAGCCAACATAAAGTTAGAGCTATAACCATTGTAAATACAACATAAAACATATTTGTTATACTGGTTTTAACATAACATTTTACCATAAGCAGTGTCCTTGGGTGACACCGCAGTTACATGTAGTGCACCACGCTGGCTAGCAGTCTAGTGGAAATGCCGATATTGGTATATCAGCCAGGTTGCCCAACTCCATTTAAGTACATTACACAAAATACGGACCACACGTTCTCCCTCAATATCAGCCCCATTTACAAAAGGTACTGCAAACTTTGTACCAAGTTGGACATATACAGTTTTGGATGTTAGAAAATGACCATGTTAGGAAATAGACTGAAGATGCAAGGTTTTGACTTAGAAAGAAAATTACAATAACGTCATTAGAGTACCTATTTTTAAAGTGAGGCAACTAATGCTGGATAAAGACACCAGGATTGGTTGTTTTCTGAGATTCTTTCCTACTAATGAAGTAGAGCATGAATAATTCTAGGACATGCCCCAGGAGCAAAAGCATTGCTAACTGAGTGTTTATATGATTATAATATTCCTTCACGCTTGTATACATG
Source organism: Leptodactylus fallax (assembly GCA_947044405.1). Classification (NCBI taxonomy): domain Eukaryota; kingdom Metazoa; phylum Chordata; class Amphibia; order Anura; family Leptodactylidae; genus Leptodactylus; species Leptodactylus fallax. The sequence goes on along the minus strand of CAMRHE010000005.1, from coordinate 4,525,299 downwards.
ACCCACTGGCAAATACAACATTCTGTAACAAGCAATGACAATAGAATGAACAACATACATCTGCTTTCCCAGACTACAAAATTATAGGGTTTTTACTAAATATGATACATGTCTGTAAAAATAATATAAATATATATATATATATATATATATATATATATATATATACACACATACATACATACATACACACACACACACACGTGGGGAAAAAAAGTATTTAGTCAGCCACCAATTGTGCAAGTTCTCCCACTTCGATATGAGAAGCCTACAATTGACATCATAGGTAGACCTCAACTATGAGAGACAAAATGAGAAAATAATATCTAGAAAATCACATTATCTGATTTTTTAAGAATTTATTTGCAAATTATGGTGGAAAATAAGTATTTGCTCACCTACAAACAAGCAAGATTTCTGGCTCTCACAGACCTGTAACTTCTTCTTTAAGAGGCTCCTCTGTCCTCCACTCATTGCCTGTAGTAAAGGCTCCTGTTTGACATTGTTATCAGTATAAAAAAGACACCTGTCCACAACCTCAAAACAGTCACACTCCAAACTCCACTATGGTGAAAATCAAAGAGCTGTGGAAGGACACCAGAAACAAAATTGTAGACCTGCACCAGGCTGGGAAGACTGAATCTGCAATAGGCAAGCAGCTTGGTGTGAAGAAATCAACTGTGGGAGCAATAATTAGAAAATGGAAGACATACAAGACCACTGATAATCTCCCTCCATCAGGGGCTCCACGCAAGATCTCACCCCGTGGGGTCAAAATGATCACAAGAACGGTGAGCAAAAATCCCAGAACCACACGGGGGGACCTAGTGAATGACCTGCAGAAAGCTGGGAATAACGTAACAAAGGCTACCGTCAGTAACACACTACGCCGCCAGGGACTCAGATCCTGCAGTGCCAGACGTGTCCCCCTGCTTAAGCCAGTACATATCCGGGCCCGTCTGAAGTTTGCTAGAGAGCATTTGGATGATCCAGAAGAGTATTGGGAGAATGTCATATGGTCAGATGAACCCAAAGTAGAACTGTTTGGTAGAAACACAACTCGTCGTGTTTGGAGGAGAGTGAATGCTGAGTTGCATCCAAAGAACGCCATACCTACTGTGAAGCATGGGGGTGGCAACATCATGCTTTGGGGCTGTTTCTCTGCAAAGGGACCAGGACGACTGATCCGTGTGCATGAAAGAATGAATGGGGCCATGTATCGTGAGATTTTGAGTGCAAACCTCCTTCCGCCAGCAAGGGCATTGAAGATGAAACGTGGCTGGGTCTTTCAGCATGACAATGATCCCAAGCACACCGCCAGGGCAACGAAGGAGTGGCTTCGTAAGAAGCATTTCAAGGTCCTGGAGTGGCCTAGCCAGTCTCCAGATCTCAACCCCATAGAAAACCTTTGGTGGGAGATGAAAGTCTGTGTTGCCCAGAGACAGCCCCAAAACATCACTGCTCTAGAGGAGATCTGCATGGAGGAATGGGTCAACATACCAGCAACAGTGTGTGCCAACCTTGTGAAGACTTACAGAAAACGTTTGACCTCTGTCATTGCCAACAAAGGATATATAACAAAGTATTGAGATGAACTTTTGTTATTGACCAAATACTTATTTTCCGCTATAATTTGCAAATAAATTCTTTAAAAAAAAAATAAATAAATAAAAAAAAAAATCAGACAATGATTTTCTGGATTTGTTTACTCATTTTGTCTCTCATAGTTGAGGTCTACCTATGACGACAATTACAGGCCTCTCTCATCTTTTTTAAGTGGGAGAACTTGCACAATTGGTGGCTGATTAAATACTTTTTTTCCCCACTGTAAGCAGGAGCAAGGGTGGCTTGAAAAGAAGTGGAAAATATAAAAGAAAGCACTTATACTTCTCCGTTCTTTTAACTCCTGACTTTAACCATATCACTCCAGGCACATTTTCTGATTTGCCAGTGACATTCCGTTTCCCCATTTCTGGAAATGGAATGTCACCAATATCCCTCCCCCACCCCATAATACTTACTTGTCTTCATGTCCTCATGAAGATGAGAGTGAGAGTGAGAGTGGGAGTGAGTGAGTGAGTGAGTGAGTGAGTGAGTGAGTGAGAGAGACTTACCAGTCTTCCTGTCTGGATCTGCTGTGTTCCGGCCATCACTTGTTCTGGGTGGCCGGCACCTCCTCTTCTTGGCATCTGCCAGCTGCCCACGCCTGCGGAATAGATCCAGAGTGCTGGCTGCTGCGCATGCCCAGAACAAGTGAAGTCCCATGGCCAGAAGATCCTGCCCAGAGGACAGGCAAGTATGACGGGGTGGGGGGTTGAGTTAGTTAAGAAGGGCTAGTAGTGGGCGGGCTAGCTAGTAAAACAGGGAGGGGGTGTGAGTGAGAAAGAGGGAGGTGGTGTGAGTCAGCTTTGAGTGAAGTGCAAGGCATTCTGGTAGTTGTAGGAAAACAGAACAGAAAGATGCCCATGTAAACAAATGCAGAAGATGCCAGGAACTAACAGAGAAACCCAGAAATCACTCAACACTGCTAAAATTATTTTTTGCCTGGAAAACCCCTTTAATGTCCACAACAGTATTTCAATTGGGTTGAGGTCTGGACTTTGAAAAAGAAAAAAATCAAGGTGTTTGCTATGGCCCAGTCAGTCATTCTGTTATAGATTTGTTGGTCTTTTAGGGATAGTCGTCTTCTAGCATGACCAAGTTTCGGCTAAGCTTTTGCGATTTGATACATGGCCTCAAATTTGCCTTGATATACAGCGGAGTTTATGGTTGACTCAATGACTGCAAGGAGCTCAGGTCCCGTGGCTGCAAGACAAGCCCAAACCATCACCCCTCCACCACGTTTAATAGATGGCATGATGAGCTTCTACTAATACACTTTGGGTTTTGCCAGATGTGCCACTGGGCACTATGACCAGACATCTCCAGTTCATTCTTATGTGTCCAAAGAACATTGTTCTATAAGTTTTTTTGGTTTGTTCACAACTTTGTAAACTTTATCCAAGCTGCTACGTTCTTTTTAGAAAGAGGCTTTCTCCTGGCAACCCTTCCAAACAAACCTGACTTTTTCTAATTGTACAGTAATGACCTTGAACATTTAACACTATAATTGAGGGCTGTAGAGTTGGAGATGTAGTTCTTAGGTTTTTTACAATTTCTCTGATCACTGCATAGTCTGACCTTGGTCTGAGTTTGCTGGGACATCTACTCCTGGGAAGATCAATCAACTGTCTGGAATGTTTTCCATTTGTGAATAATATTCATCACTGTAGAATGTGGACTTCAAATTGTTAGGAAATGACCTTCCCAGATTTATGGACAGCAATATTTACTTCTTCATTGCTGGTCTGAAGCATTCAGGTGTGTGCTAACAGAAAGCCAAGGAGACATGTTTTTGTATTTTGACCTAGTTTTTACTAAATAATGACACGGTGTAATTTGTCCTGTGTTGTTGTTCTTCTGAGGTTCTAGTCAACCAATGTTAGGAACTTGTAAGGACCATATTTTTTATTATATCCTGATATGTAAAACCATAGAATTCAAAGGTGGTGGACTTTGTTTTTCTTATGGCTCTCTAAAATTATAATTAATACTAAAAATAAATATAATAATGCATATTCTACAGAAATCCAAAACAAAATCTGCACAGGTTACAGAGATGAATAGCAGACCCAGGATACATGCCAAAAGTCCCAGTCGATATATATATATAGGCATTAGGCAGCATTGGTGAAAAAAATGTGAGTAATTTATTAGCCCAAAGCAACCTTTCAGCTCATACACTGAGAAAAGTTTATGTATGTGGACTGAAATATGGCTTTAGGCTAATAAAGTGCCCACACTTTCACCAAGATGTTTTGGAGTGCTGCCAGATACTAAAAATGTATTACTGTTACATATAGATGGGGCAACATCTATGGGTAAGACAAATGACAATCACATGTAAGACCCATAAGTAATACAGTATGCATGCAGCCCTAGCAATGTAAGTGCAGGGAGATTGTGCAATTGACAAGTAGAAATTCTACATAAAACATAACTTATAACCTGTTACAGCATACACCCAAGAAGTTGTTATCCATAAGTACATTGCATTACCTATATTGATCCATTTTCGAGATACTCATCACTAGGTTTCCTCAAAGCTTACAGCTCTTTGCTTAGGTTTCCAACCACCTCTGCTGTCTAGCAGAGGTGGCCAGGCTTGTGATGTCAAAGTTTCTTGGAAGGGAAGTGGTGGCTGCTTTTTTTCTCTGCTCTTCACTAATTGATGGCTAATGGGGGTCAGTTGTCAGCACTGCAAAGTGCGCTTCGCTGCTAAGCCCTGATAAGGGTTAAATAAGTGCCTCTGTTAGGTCTGTCTGTAAATACAAAGATGACTGTACAGTTTAGAGCAAGCACACTGTTAGTCCTGCATAATGCGTGGCCTGAATTATGCATCACGCAGACTAAGTGCGCCCACCAGCTTGTCACTGAAGCCAGGAAGTGTAAAAGAGAGTATATGGTGAACCTTTAATATACATATGTAAAAAAGTATCAGTGCTATAGAGATTCAATGGTCACCAACCAAACAAGTGAATGATAAGTATGTTGTGCTTTTTGCAGGGACATAATTTGACAGTGTGCAGAGGGTATGGTCGCTTCTGGATCCAGGAATATTAGAGAGTTCATAAGCTGTCTCTTCCCAATGCGAGGAAACCACTGCTACCATAAATTATAGTTGAGGGGGCCTGGTACAAATTTTGCATTGGGGCGCAGGGAATTCATGTCAAAATAGTAAATATACAGAATATATTAATCTCTCTAAATTAGCAAGAAGGGCATCGGAAGATTGTAAAATTAGAATGAAAAGCATTCATAATGGGCAATTCTGCTCAAGTCAAGTAAACATCCTCTGTTGCGGTAGTTCATCTTTCACATAGCCACACTCTCAGACATTATATATGTAAATTACATCTATAAAAGACAATCATTTGATAAGGTTGTTTGTTCTTGAATCTTGTAAAGTTAACAGCTAACTATGAGCAAATTACTGGAGATGATCCATACAGATAAGTTTGCTTTTCCTTAAGCCATTACTTCAAGGATTACAGAAATGATAGAATGCTGTCTGTTAATTTGTAACTAAATTGCTTAGTGACGATTACTTTTATGCTGTAAATTAAGTCTTTACTGCCTGACATGCTACATCTCCCAGCAATGCTTCTGAATGGATAGCCCTTTGACATTATAAACCATGACATGATTGACTCTTCGGCTAGGTTCACATCTGCATTGGTGTTAGTATAAAAATGGCAGAAACCCAATGGACCCCATTATAGTCTATGGGGTCCGGTGGTAACCGCTGTTTAAATTATGAAGAATGATAGCTTATCTAAATATTTAATAGAGGCATTACCACCAGCTAAAACATTATGATCTATACCAGTGTTTCCCAACCATTTCAGACTCAGGGCAAGAGCCTCACACAGTGGGATCCGTGGCAGGATCAGACATGGAAACAGTGGCAATACCAAGCAGGACACTTCATCACTGCCTCCCATTGAAAGTAATATTTGGTTACCCAGGAAGAACCATCTATAAGCCTTTGTTCCAGTCTTAATTTCAAGAGCTGTACCTCCATTTTGTGGATGATCGTTTGCCAACTATTCTAAAAGTTGGTGTACTTTGCTGAAACTAGGGTGCAGATTTGTGAGTTACTTGCACCATTAGCTACTGTCTGTGTTTGAGGAAGGTGGGGGGAGAAAAAAAAAAAAAAAACACAACACACACACAAAACACCACATACCCCCTGTCCCCAATGCTCTGTTGTCTCCCACCACGATCTGGTCCTGCTGCTCCTAGGTCTTGTTTTGGTGGAAGCCCTTGCTGCACATGACCGCTGAGGCCAATCACCTACAATGTCTTGTGTCCTTTCCTTACGCCTCTGAAGGGCCTCAGCGGTTAAGTGCGGTGAGAACTTCTGCCAAAACAACAGTGGGGAGTAACATTCCTCCAGCTCTACTTCGATACTCAAATTCTCAGTCACAAGAAATTTATGAACAGGGTGCAGCCAGTTAGAAACTGCGGTAGATTTCCATGATATCTTATGCAAGAAAATGGCTATATAATAAAATTTATCAGGCTGAGATGTCCCCAACCTGGCTTGCCACAATGCCTGCCCACTGTTGCACAATGTGTCAGGCAAAGCATGGATTGGGGCTTGTGGTGCATGTTTGGCGCAACAAAAAGGTTTTGCGCCAAATGAGTGGCTCAGTATCATCCCTCTGTGTCTGGGTCTCTCTCTTTCATTCAGTTCCTGATAATTCCTCCATTCTCCATAGACTTCTGTTGTGAACAATAGCAATTTGGGCTAGAGTAATATGGATTCAGTCATTGTAAGGGGGCAGGAAAAGCCTGATAATTAGGAAGGAGTGAACCAGCTTGTAACAATTAGGGTTTGTTCTGAATTTTCCATAAGTTTGGGGTTTGGCAGTGAATTAGATTTTTGGGGTCCTCCACTCAGGAATAATTATATTTTGGGGTCTCATACTCAGCCCCAGCATCTGTTCTTCGTTCCTGAATGTCTCTAGCATCTTCTGGGCCCCTCTGTACTGCAAGAACCCCTGGTTTACAGCTGAGGCCTATGACTGACCATCAGTGGTTACATAAAGTGAAGAGACCCAAGGAATATAATAGCACGTCGGTCCAAACTGAAACTTGAACCACGTGACTATTTGACAAACAAGTATCAAGAGGTTCACATCCCACTACTGATCAGACATCTTATTAGATTTCTTATATTCACTTGTACTATTGATTTATGCAAATTGTTGAAACTTAAGTGGCCATTTAAGGAATTAGTGAAAATTCATTTTCCTGATAGAAGATAAGAATATGAAACTGCTGCCAATTAGGTAACCAATATAGCTTTAAAAAAAAAACAAAATCAAACTTGTCAAAGACAACATCTTGTCAACATTACATAAGGATACATGCCATTCTATACCAGAATTCCTCAAAGATAAGGTCACTAAGCCTACAAGTTCACCCGTGAAGTATGCCAACCTCAATTAAAGCTGTGAATGAAAGGAGCAGCAATTACATGTCAATAGGCTTAGTCATCTATCATTACTGGAACTCGGCACAACACAAGAAACTGCACATGATGTGAAAATGCAAAAAAAAAAAAAAAAACGACATATCCCATATATTACCAATTCAAAATTATTATTTTTTTCTTATTAAAGTATGGATGACACTTGCTATTTAACCCTTCCTGCCACAGGCATTTTCCGATTCCATTTGATTCCCCACCTTCTAATAGCCCGAACTTTTATTTTTCCCCATTCACAGAAGCCTGTAAGTGCTTAATTTTTGTAGGATAAATGGTAATTTGTAATTGTACCATTTAATATTCCATACGATGTACTGGGTTGGAATTGGAGAAAAACCTGTTTGTGCTACTTTCTTATGGGCTTTGTTTTTATGGTGTTTACTGTGCAGCCAAATTGACATGTCACTTGTATTCTATGGGTGGGTACGATTACGGAGATATCAAATTCACACTATTTTAGCATTTTAACATATTGTTTTTATGTTTTAACACTTTAAAAAAAATAAAAAAAAGTTTCGCCATATTCTGACAACGGTAACTTTTTTATATTTCCGTGTATGGGGATGTATAGTGCGTCTTTTTTGGGAGACTAGATTTTTTTTTTTTTTTTTTTATCTATAACAATTTGGGAGAATGTCTATTGCTTTGATAGTTTTTTTTCCAAATTTTTATGGGAGGTGAAAAAGATAGCAGTTCAGCCCTTTTGATTTTTTAGCCCCGGTGTTCACCGTATGGGAAAAATATCTTTAGAAAACCAAGCATTTTCAGGCACAGGGATACCTAATGTGTATGTGTTTCAATGTACTGTATACACTTTTATATGTGTTCTAGGGAAAAGGGGGGGGGGGGTGATTTAATTTTTTTAATTTAATTTTTTACACCCTCTACGTGTCTTGAACCACTGGGTGTTTGATCACTAATGTATTGTAAACTCAAGGCACTTCTATTACAGGCTGCTTTATGCCAGTTTAGGCCAGACAAACCTGGGAGCCTTCAATACACTCCCGGCTGTCACAGCAATGGATCACTGGTGATCTATCCCAAAATGGCGTGAGAGGCTGGGAAAATGGCACCTGTGTCATTGCTGCTGGCAAGGAATTGTGCGACAGACATATTTAAATACCCGACGTCCACCATACTATTACAGCGGGTGTATGTATTTTTTGCTCTCCTGCATACCACAGACTCAACTGCCTTGAAAACTCTCTTCCTCTCACCTCAACCAATGGTTGATTGGGCTGGACCAAACTCCCCTAAAAGGAGGGATGTACCTCTCCACAGTGGAATACTCCTAAAACAGGGGAAAACAAACAGAGAAAGCGCATTGCTATATACAGACACAATGGCTCATGCACAACAAGAATAATATAGCAGTGTCAGGCTTAGACTGGCCCACCAAGGTACTGGTGAACCCCCAGTTGGCCCTGAGTTTAGTGGCCCATATCAGACCCCCACTGTGTGTTTAATAGTCATAATCCCCTGCGACCAAGCCTGGAGTGGTATGGGGCCCGCTGGAGATGGCCAGGGCCCTACAGCACCATGATATCGATCAGGGAAAGCCTAGTTCCCTGACTGCTATACATATTGTTAATAGAAAGGGACCCAGCATTATGTGATGCCTGTACATGCCTTTCCAATAGTAGGCGGCACAGGTGAGGTGATTAAACATAAATACTTATACTCCCCTCTCCTAGGACAGTTCCCAGCATCATCTTTGGGGCAGTTCCAGCCTGTGACTGAGGTCATGCACTGCAGACATCATTGCTGGGGCAGTGACCTCGGAAGAAGAGGACTGAAGAAAATGCTGAAGATAGCCGGACAGAGCGAGGATGCCCAGGAGAGGTAAGGCAAGGTGAGTATATGTTTGTTATTTTCCATCACCTCCCCTGGGCCTCTGATTACTATACTCTGGGGTCTGAAGCACTAAAACTAAATCGGCATGCCGAACCTCACAAATGTTTGTCGAATTTCGTGGGTTTCAACTGAAGCAGGGACTCTTGGGAGCACATTGTACTGTGTGGGGGCCACTGTGCAGCACATTATACTGTGTGGGGCCCCTTCTTTATTTACATCACACCCCTATTTTATATCAGAAGTGATATTATTACAGCTGTAATTACATTTCACGGTCACTATAAAACAGATCTGTACGATATAAAGAGAAAAGGGATGAGGGTGCTCGCAAAAGCACCACGTTCCCTTCAAACAGTTGATCAGCAGGGGCCTTGGGTGTTAGCACCACACAGATCAGATGTTTACCAAAACACGCAGCTCCCAGTATTGCTTTCATGCAGGGCGCCACTCACTCAGCTTATTCTTGATAACCACGCTGCTCACTTGCCATATGTAGTGTAGAGGTGGATTTAGGTAGCGCAATGGTGCACATCATATGGTGGGCAGCATTGTTATTGTTATTACCTGCAGCCGTGCTGTGTCGGCACAGCTGTTCTTCAGGGTTCCTGGTGGTGTGTCCCTAGAAACAAATTTCACTGGTGGCCCTAGACATCACAGTCCGACACTGAGCAGTGTCCTCTGGCATGCTGCGAATATATCTTCTAAACAGATGTAAAAAGCATGATGTGAATGTCTGACCATGTCCAAGTTGATAGTAGTATAATGTTGTACCGTGTTAGCCATTGAAAGTAGTGGAAGAGTGAAGAAATCAGGCGATACCTTTTAGAGGCTACGAGTATATTTATAAGTAAGCTTTCAGGAGTGCTCGCTCCCTTCATCAGACATGGTGTGATACAAGAACTGAAAATTAACAGATTTTTATACACATGGTTTTCAAAGCATTTTAGAGTCCTTAAAAAAAATTGCAATCTAAGTAGAGAAGTTATTTACAACAGGTCAAAAAAACAGTCTGGAAACTTTTGGTGCGTGACGGAGGGATCAGTAATTCTTGCTGTTATCTGTTTGCTATCAGGAGGTGATTTGCGACCCTCACAGGTCACACAGTGTGATTTGAAGCTGGCATGAATATTGAGTTCAGTTCATGGTTCAAACATAGTGTGACATGAAGCTGGCATGAATATTAAGTCCAAATTGCAGAGTTTGAAATTTTTGCATAAATTTATACTCCATTTCTTTTCTTTTCTCCTGTGTCTTAAAATGTCTCATTAAAACCACAACCCGCAAATCTTCAATAGAGTGGTTTTCTCCAGTGGCCGCACATTTCTCCGGAGAAAACCACTCTATTGAAGATTTGCGGGTTGTGGTTTTAATGGGACATTTTAAGACACAGGAGAAAAGAAAAGAAATGGAGTATAAATTTATGCAAAAATTTCAACTCTGCATTTTCTGCCAGCTTCTTCAAACTCTGCAATTTGACCGAGACTTAATATTCATGCCAGCTTCATGTCACACTATGTTTGAACCATGAACTGAACTCAATATTCATGCCAGCTTCAAATCACACTATGTGTGACCTGTGAGGGTCGCAAATCACCTCCTGATAGCAAACAGATAACAGCAAGAATTACTGATCCCTCCGTCACGCACCAAAAGTTTCCAGACTGTTTTTTTGACCTGTTGTAAATAACTTCTCTACTTAGATTGCAATTTTTTTTTAAGGACTCTAAAATGCTTTGAAAACCATGTGTATAAAAATCTGTTAATTTTCAGTTCTTGTATCACACCATGTCTGATGAAGGGAGCGAGCACTCCTGAAAGCTTACTTATAAATATACTCAGTTAGCCTCTAAAAGGTATCGCCTGATTTCTTCACTCTTCCATGACCATGTCCAACTACTGCTACTTTTGTCCATCACCTTCTTGAGACAAGGTTTGCAGAAGTATCTAATCTGATCAGTTTTTATTGTTGCCCTTTCTTGACCTGAAGACATCAGTCCTCTTCAGAGATGATACTACACAGCTACTATGAGCAGACAGCTTAGGAAAAGTGCTTTCTTTATTTACTGCAGATATATGTCCCTTTATCTATACTTCGGGTAGATTTATTTGAATTTGTACAAGAGGCTGGCCCCTATCCAGTTAAGCACAGCATTGTCCTTATTAGGAGACCGGATTGGGATTTCTATATTTTAACTATATTGTGTATATAGTTACAGCCTCATTCACCTGGTAGAGATTAAACTAAACTAACCCCTCTTAAAGCCATAAAAACGTATTGGGTAAGCTATGTAGGATATTAGAATAGGTTTTTTTTTTTTACATTTATGACCATTTTTGTGTCAAATGGTCTGTTTACTGAAAAAAAAAAAATGAAAGTTGTGCTCTCAATATAGGTTCAGAAGAATTCTATTGTACTACTATTCTACTTTTTCACAACATTTTGTCACTTTACAACCACAAACTTAAATGTTTTATTGAGATTTTAAGTGACAGACCAACACAAAGTAGCAGATAATTGTGAAGTGGAATGAAAGTGATACATGGTTTCCAAAATTTTAATCAAATAAAAATCTTAACAAGAAGCTAAAGATGAACACAGCAGTTGCTTGGACGTTTCTTAATGCAGTATGACATTGCTAACAAGCCTTCTGATGCGGAGAGAGAAAATTATATAAAAAAAAAAAAAAAAAAAAATTATATATATTTCTATAAATGATAAAGAAAAAAAAAATTATAGTAAGATTTATTGGTGAAAATTGCAGCCTAACCCACAGCATTAATTGACATGCTGAGTGTTAAAATATTTTGCGTTGCAGGTTTTCTTCTGTACAGTGTAGATTGGATTTGTTTAAAAGAAGTCTGTCAGCAGGAATGAGTCAATGGAAGCATACACACTTAAAGATCCTTTAAGGTCACCTGAATGTAATGTTTTTCCTTTTGAAATTCGATCCTCCGTTGCTAATATATGTTTATAAAAATGAGCAGCCTGGAACACCGAAGACGTCTCTGAGCTGTTCCCACCCACGGCATTTTGATTGGCCACTTTGCTGCTGCTTGTGCAGGAATAACAGGGCCACAACTGCTCCTTATACTTCAGGCCAGAATGGGTGTAGAGTGCATGCGCTGACACTGCAAATTTCAAAATTGAATTTCAAAAGGAAGAAAAAAAAAAAACAAAGACATTACATTTAGGTGACCCTAAAGTATATTACAGTTACTTGACTTATTCCTGGTGACAGACTCCTTTAAGTCTCATCCACTAGACCAGGGGTTTTCAAACTGTTTTGGCCTCACCAATCTATTGTGTTGCAAGGGTCTCACCAGCAAATACATACTATCACAGTGTCTGCAACAAATCCTGCTGTGCTGTACACAATATCCTCACTGACAGCCAACCAAATACGACAGTACAGCACACAATACTTACAGCAACACCAACCGATTTCAGTGGGTTTGGCCAGGTGTCTAAAGTATATGGGGTCCTTCTGATCCAGCCCCCATGGCAAATGTCAGGGGAAATAAAGAAAGGACTGTTGAAATTCATCTGCATAGATGTGTCTGGCACAAGCTTTCTCCCTGTTCACAACATGTGCATGCTCGCCCATTCAGAGCATATATGTGTATGGGCGAGTCAAGAAATAGCTATAAAGATAACATCTAATGGTCCATGGCCAGCTTTACACTGGAGATGGAAAAAAAAAAATTGCACAATGAATATTTTGAAATAGGTGTAAAAATACCCAACACAGATATTGCTGAGATTTTCTACTTGTTAGGCTCCCTGGGCATAGTCAGTGTGCTAGGCAGGTTTTTCTTAGCTAACATACTGACCCATTGTATTGTAATGGCCCCATACACAAGCCTGTGCATTATCATGGGCCACGAGAAGGGGGTCCATGAGACCCACAGCAAAGCTCAGGATAGGTTCTATCCACTGAAGGATATTAATGGGTCTGTGGAGATACGGACAGCACATGGATATCATGGTTGTGTGCATGTAGCCTTATCTTGTCTTTATTGTTTGCATATTTACCTAAAGAGCGATCCTTTTTAGGTTTCCATTCCCTTCCCCATTACACAAATCCAAGGACCATGTTTATAGCTCTTTAAGAGTTTTATAGATGGGACACAAACATCTGATTCATGAGTGGCCATGTGCAACACGGAAAAAGGGCTGGCATAAAGGAAGCTGCTTTATTTTAGAAAAAAAAAAATATTCAAAATCATCATATAAAAGCATGCTGTTTACTTAAAAAGTGAACCAAGTGAAGTTGCTTTATGTGTATCAGTAGAAATGGCCCTTTGAGAAGTGCTGGTGCTGATGACAACTTCAGGGGTGTAAGCCTTCCATTTATTGTTGTCATAGGAGGCATAATGTGAATCAAAATCATGATACACTTTTATGTTCACATAACCTACTAAGCGGACCAGACTCACTGTAAGACAAACGTACAGGATGTATTAGAAGCCAATTGCCAAGCCGCACTGTAAACAGTAATATAGTATTCCTCTAGGAGATCTCTAGTGTGCTGGATTTTTTTTTTTTATCTTATTGGAAGGCAAATAAGGTCACTAGACAGTACTAAAATATATAGTTTTTAATTATTAACAAAAGACAAACATTTTATAGTGAAGAATTTATATAACTCTGTTTTACATTAACTTAAGTTGGATTCAGATTTATGTTCTTTGCAGAATCTATACAGCATGGACTAACCATGTACCATGAAGCTCTTATTCTTTAATAAATAAAATGTGTATGGATAGTATATATCTCTAGACATAAGCAATGTCAATATTACTATGTGTAACGTTATATATACAGTAGTTAATCTAATTGAGCAAAACAGCCTGCTATAAAAATTATTACAAAGTCAGTTTAAATCAAGTAATCTTATAGAATTATATTATATAAATGATATATCTCAGCAGCACTCCACCAAACAAGCCACTATTCTGCTGTGATTAAACAGAAGCCACCATTTAGGCCTCATGCACAGGATCAAGTGTGCAGTCCAAGGTGGGTTCCGATGCTCCATTCAGTGCCAGAGATTATAGCGCATGTTCTATCCAGTTCCATGAAAACAGTTCGGAATGGAACCCCCAATGAAATAAGTGTAGCACAGAAGGCACTCATTTCATCTAAGTGACTTCCATAAAAGAAAAAAAAAAAATATAATAATAATAATAATAATAATAATAATAATAATAATAATAATAATAATAAATAATGGTACCCCCCCGTCCACAACCTGCACACATATTTGTGAGCATGAGGCCTAAAGGGTTGCTTCTGTTTGGCATGGCCATTTGAGGATTAAGCATGGATTTTCATGCAGAAAATTTGCAGTGCAATATAGTAGCACTAAAGGGGTTTTCTGGGCTTATCCTTTACACAGGTAATAAAATTAAAACCTGCAGGGAACCAACACTGGGACCATGCCAGACATGTCAACTCTCCCGAGTTTCCAAGGAGACTCCCAGTTTACAGGTCCCTCACCCGAGGAATAGTCGCTTTCATCCGCCTGCTGGCTTATTGGTTTTCACTGCACGGTGACATCATCCCAGTGTCGTGAATACGAATGAGGAGATTGTCTGGAGATCCCTCTATCAATTTCAAGTTTATTAGGTGCAAGGCGTGGGTTGAACACAAGACATGATGCATGCAAACATACAGTACAAAGCTTTCTCAATGACTGAACCACAAGCACCATTAGGTTTAATGGAAGGTTTTTTTTTTATTTCTCTCTCTCAACAGTATATTTCTTTCCCTATATCAGGTATTGGTATATAGAAATATCTCTACATGCCAGTAGATTATATGCTGATAGATATATACACACACTATATATTTATATAGTGATAGTTGTCTACATCCCAATACAATATACAGGGAAAGAAATATATTAGCGGTCATAGAAGGCTACCCGAAACCAAATTACCCGCAAGTAATAATTACATTTTCTCAAAACGCCCTCCATGACAGCTCCACAGGAGGAATGCCAGATAGCTATTTTAAGGGAGGGACTATCATGTGACAGACATTCCTACCAAAAGATAAAACCGACATTCCAGAAAGGTCCAATCTGAAAATGTTTAACAAAAGTATGGACCGAAGACCACATAGCAGATCTACAAATCTGATCTAGTGAGGCCTTGGCGTTTTCCATCATCTTTCTCCCAATGGGGACACAAAAAAAACCCCACTTAAATGCACAATGTCTGTGCTTGATTTTGCAGCTCAGCCCCATAATTTAATGGGAATCAGCTGCACAGGCCATGTGTATTGCCACTTGCAGAATATGCAGAAAATAGTCACAACAACAATAGTGAACTATTTATAATAAATCAATCCATTACTGGCAATGCATAACTTGTATCATTGTAGGAGTCTTACAACAGAATAAGAGAAAGAAAAGATACATGACTAGTTAATGTGGGAAGAAAAACTACATCCAGTCCACGCTTCAACTGTAACAGGACTTGGAGTCTCAGGTAACTAAGAGTTGTTCCTGTTACATACACACGTGATATTCAGTAAGTGTGGACACACAATTGTCACAAGGCCAAAATGTCAGATATCCCCTAACTCAGGCTAGGCGCTGAAAGCTAAGTGAGTTATAACCAAACATCTGAGTTCTGTTTCTCAAAGTTCTAGGCAATATGCCGAGAATTAAAGTTCAAATGCTATAGAAATAAATATGACTACAATGTGACTCAGATAGGTCACTGATCTTATAAACACTAAAAACCGATGTGGAATAAAAAGCTGCAGGGACGCATCAAAAACATTTTTTCATTTTTGGCATCCCCCATATAAGTCTATGGTAAAATGCAGCATTTGAACAGGTAAAAATAACATGTTGCACTTTTAAAAACACTGCATTTTGTTCAGCTTTTTTCCCCCCCCAATGTGTGGGAGAGATTAAGGCTAAGGCCCCACGTAGTGAGCCACAGCCAAAAAAAAAAATGCAGAAAAGATTGCGGCGGAAACGCATTAAGTATTTTTTCCTCAGAGTTTTTCACGGAAGTCCGCAG
The DNA here is from genome assembly GCA_947044405.1 of Leptodactylus fallax. Classification (NCBI taxonomy): domain Eukaryota; kingdom Metazoa; phylum Chordata; class Amphibia; order Anura; family Leptodactylidae; genus Leptodactylus; species Leptodactylus fallax. The sequence goes on along the minus strand of CAMRHE010000005.1, from coordinate 4,509,311 downwards.
AGTTTTCCTGTGTGAACTTTCTGCCCCCATTATACCTCTACAGAAAACGCCAGTGTTTCTGCAGATATACTTGACATGCAGCAGTTTTTTGAAACCGCAGATTTTTCACTGCAATTTTTTTTCTGCAATGTGTGGATGGGATTAGGCAGAATCCCATCCACTTTGCAGGAACTGTAAAACGCTGCGTTTTTGCAACGTGGGGCCCTGGCCTAAAGGAGATCTCATTCACTGTGCTGGGACTATAAAACGCAGCAGGAAAAGAAACTCAGCATTTCTGCAACGTGTGGCCTCAGTCAATAAGATTTTCCATAGGATAGGGAATAAGTGCCATATCGCTGGAGATCCCAGAGAAATCAGAAGAACAGTGAACTAAACTTCCCCCCTTGCCTCCTCCATGCGAGAACGCTTGCGTGACCAGCTATAGAGATGCTAGGACTGTAAATAAGTCACCAGTATAATTATTTTCTCATTTAAAACAATAGCTAAAATGTTGGCCTTGTTATCCAACTTGGAAGCTATAAAAACAATCGCTATTGACATCCCTTTCCCATTGTTTCTCATAGGGTGTAACCAGTGCAAAGTTAAAGAGCAGCTATTTTAACCCCACAAAGCACGTAGTACTGGCAAAAAAACCCACACTTAACACCCACAACACACCACAAAGAAGCCAGGGCCAACAATCGTTTCAAAACAACTGAACAAAGTTTATTTTAAATGGTGTAGAAATAGTTGATATCAAGTCAAGAATAAATTGATGTGTCTGCAAAATTGTGTGCTAAAGGCCACTTCTATTTTTGTACTTTTAGATGATCTTAAAACAAAAAAAAAAATAAAAAATAAAAAATATACAGTAATACTGGAAAGGGCAGCACCAATAAAATAAACATAGGTTAAGGCATTGAACTCACTGCTATAATTTTGCATCAATCTAATCTCAATATTTGAAAATACAGAATTAAATACTCTCCAGATGATTTATATAACAGGAAAAAAAAAAAATTGAATAAAAAAAAAACAAAAACCTGGTGGTTGTTCAAACATACTATTTTTAGAAGCAGTGATTTTGGCTACAAAAAAAAAAAAAAAAAAAAAGGTGCATTTCCTATGGTGAATGCACTACCATAAATGCACCTGGTTTATCATCCAGCATCAGACACTGCGATAATTCAGTCTGAAAATACAACAGATTTAGGTTTACTAAACCAAACTAAAATCATCATGGGTATACACATAAAAACATTACACTGGCCTGCGTAAGGCTCTATGCACATGGCCTTGATGTAAAACAGATATGAAAAATATACACTTGTCATAACGGTTTTACATTCATGGGGCACTCATTTTTGTGGATCCCTCATACCGTACATTTGAATCTACTGAGGGATCCTAGAAAAACAGCCACACATAGGACAAGTCCTATTTTTTGATGACCAAACACCACCACACACCATTATATGAATAGCCCCATTGAAGTGAACTGATTTTAAAGCAGACATGTAATGGCCATTAAAATATGGCTGATAAACTCCATTGTGTGAATAGAGTTGGAGGCGATAACACAGATTATACAAATACCGGCTGGTTGTCATTCAAGCAATATGGCAGGTTCATAAAATTGTATCATACTAAGTTCCTCATGTTATAGTACTGCTTAATGTGAATTAAGACTATAAGGTTATGTTTACATGTAGGAATTTGCCGCGGATTTGGGGGAGAGATCGCACCAGGAAGCTTGAAAAAAAAAAAAAAAAGAAAAAAATAAATAAAAAATTAGCGTCCTGTTCAATCTTGCCACGGATTCCACGGCTCGATACTCCCTGCTGATTAGGCCATTCATCCTTATCAGCAGCGGAAAGCCATGACGGAATGCTTTCCATAAACATACCCTAAGACCTCATTAACATGACCGTGATACAAATGGACTGTAAATTACAGCAGCCATTGCTCCGATTTGCACCTTTTTCATGGTTCCCTCATAAACTTGAATCTATTCAGTGATCCTTGAAAAACATCCAAAAACTTTTAAATAGGCCAGTAGGAATTCATGTAGTTTAGGATAGGAATACATAGCGATTTTGGCTAAAAGTGCATTGAGATGGAATTCAATAGCTCACCAATCCAGTGATAGCCGCATCTGCATCGTTGAAGCTGATCCCATCGTCTGCACTTTTGCACTTTGCTCGTTGTGAGGACGCTGGGCTGTTTGAACTGACTGCTGCAGCAACCTCAATGAAATAAAATCCTCACAATGCTTCTCTGCTATGTAGGTGTTCATCCAACAAGACTTGTGCTCTTCCATGTGTTCCCATGAGTAGAATTGTTGAAGCAGTGTTTGAAGTCAAAACCAGGTGTGGATGATAAAGGTTACAACGTATAATGGACAGGTGCTAGGTCTTTTTTTCAATCCATTCCTGATTTTGGCTTCAAAAACTACGACAAGAAACCTGAAGGTGCAAACTTAACCCCATGCTGGAGTTAAAACAGTCTAGAGTGCAGTTAAAACTGCACTGGAGAAAAAAAACTGTGCAATTTTGATGCAATTTTTGTCAATTTTTTTTTTTTTAACATCACAGGTGAAACACATTCTTAGAGCATGTAAAATCAAACACTGCACCAAAAACTGCATCAAAACAGCATACAGTTTTTTCTAGTACAGTTTTAACTGCACATAAAGTGACTGGAAGCATCTTTATTAATCCTTATTCCACTTCCATGGATCTATTTTATTCTCTCCTTCTATTGAGATGTTTCTTTCACAGACCATAAGGCCCGTCGCAGACGACCATGCTGTGGGTCAGTGTGCTATTCATGTACTGTATGTCACGGAGAGCACACTGACCCATTCTTTTCAATGGGCCCGTACACACGACTGTGATTTTCACGGTCCAGTGTGCGGGCCAACAGTCCGGTCTGTGTCAGATAGGACATGTCCTATTCTTGTCCTATTTTGCGGCCCTTGCTATTCATTTAATGAAAGGAGCCGCAGAAGCATGGCCCGTGCATGGGCGGCGCACGGGAACATCCTCCACGTGTCCCCCGTGTGCAGCCCGTGCTTTGAAATCACGGAAGGCCGGTTGCAGCATGGTCGTCTACAACCGGCCTAAGGCTGAGGCCCCAAGTTGCGCAAAAGATGCTTTTTTTGTCGCAGATTTTGCAGCAGTTTTTTGACCCAAAGTCAGGAGTGGCTTCAAAAGGAATGGAAAATATAAAAGAAGCTTTAAGGCTAAGGCCTGACGTAGTGGACCACATCAAAAAAGCACTGCAGGAAAAAACACGGTGGCAACGCATTACAGTTTTTCCCCAGTGCTTTTCACAGGAAGTCCGCAGAGGATTCCTCTGCGAACTTTCTGTTTCAATTATAACTATAGGGAAACTGCTGGTGTTTCCGTAGGTATAATTGACACGCTGCAATTTCTAAAATTGCAACGGTTTTGGAAATCGCAGCATGTCCGCTGTACATATTTCTCTGCAAAGTGGGGATGGGATTTGCTGTGACTGTAAAACACCACGTTTTTTTCTGCGGCTTTTACGCCACATGGGGCCCTGGCCTTATACTTCTCCCCTTCTTCTCAATCCATTGATGACTTTGTCTAAAAAAAAACCACAGCAAAATCTGCAACAACAAAAAAGCAACTTTTCTGCAATGTGGGGCCTCAGTCCGTGTGCGGTGACCAGATGGAAGGTAACGCTGCAGTTGGGATTGCGGGGTGCAAACAGCGCAGACTTGTCACGGTCTCTGGGCACGAGGGCGCAGCGCTGGTGCTGTCCCACGTTACCACCACTGGTACCGGTGATAAGGGGGCTGCACAAATGTTGGTGGTGATTGTTCCCCTGGGGCGCTTCCCCTATACTGTGCCGACTGGTGGTGTTTGGGGTGCCCTGATGTTGTCGGTGCAGAGTCAGACACAGAAACGGTTGTAAAATTGAACTTTTACTTCCATGGGTGTGGAGGCACAAATGCTTAAACAGTTTCTTCAATACAAAACAACGGGGTACGCCTGGTGACACAGCAAAGTCCTGGGGTGCAGGGTAGACTTGATGAAAGGTGTTCCTAGCCCCTTATACTTCAGTGTTACAGCCCTAAGGTGCGTCTGGGCTCCTATTTGGCTCATAGGAGGATGCCCACCATGATACTAGTACATAATATTCCCCACTCACGTTATGTGGTCCTGATAGCTCAGAGTTTCGGGGTGCAATAGTCAGGGTGGCAGGATATTCCACAGGTCTGGCCTTGGCCCCTGGATCCTGTGATACTGGCTATGGAGCACGTGTTCCAGAATGTTCTCTCCACAGTCTCAGGCTGACAAGATAATGATGCTTGACTTCCTTCAGGGCGATGGCTAGGCAGACAGGAGACAGGATCTTCTGAATAGCTGGAGTATGTCAGCTCTCCAACCTTCCTGGGCCTGTCTAGGACTTGAGATTCCTGCACTAAACTCACTGCTTTCTTCACAGGACATCACACTTATCTCCTCACCTCCTCCTCCTAACACTCCACACTTCTAACTCCTCACACGCAGGACCTTCCTGCAGGGGTGTTACCATGGGGACCCAGTGATCAGCTGACTCCTCCCCTTTTCCCAGGCGATGTCCTCCCATTGGACATTTGGTTACTATTCAATCCTATGGGAGGTGTAATGCAAGTGTGAGGCTCACTAGGTGGCGCTGTGTTGTGTGAGACTCAGGACCCCCTGCTATGTCACACAGGCTATGAAGCAACAGGAAATAATACAATGACTACAGAGATCACCCTCAGCCCAGCCATAGCCAGCTCTGGGATGCCACACGTGTGCCACCCGTGAACTGGCCAGGCTTCCGTGGCCCCTTTCATTCAATGAATAGGAGCCGCAAAATCGGACAGGAATAGGACCTGTTCCATATTTTGCGGCCCAGACTGTCAGCCCGCACACGTTACCATGTAATTCACGGTCATGTGTATGGGCCCATAGAAATGAATGGGTCAGTGTGCCATCTGGAAAAAACACTGACCATTCATACGGTCGTGTGCAAGGGGGCTAAGTCAGTTGAAAATAATGGAGATGTGTCCTGTTTTTATCTGTTTAGCAGATCATTCACCCCCATTTTGCAGATTATGCACCCCCATTGGAGTACATGAAGATCTTGGACAGTATATGGATGCCGTCTGCGTGCTATCTGCTGTATTTCACAGATCCAAACCATTGGAAAAGGAAAAAGACAATAAATTTTCAATTGAAAAAAAAAATTTGATCAGCAATGGACACACAGCCATAAAAATAATGGGGTAATTTATCATTTGAGCAATTTTTTTGCCCCTTTTTTTTTACATGCTCTTTTATTATGCTATGGCATTTTGTGCACCTAATTTATTAAAGAATCACAATTGCATCATAACTTGTGCACAAAACTCCCCTAATGGATCTTGGATTCCAATGTTTTCACATCTGTCAAGTTTGTTTGTTTTTTTGCGCCTTTTTGAAAAAAAAGGGCATTTCATAAATGTAGTGCAAAATGTTACTCCAAATAAACCATGCCCACTTTCCCTGAAAAAAAAAGCAAAGTGACAAGCCTGGTGTAAAAGCCTCAAACACATGATAAATCCCTGTTCACATAAGGATTGCGACCTCTACTGATCATGAAAGTCACAAGGTTTTATCAGAGCTGTAAAACTATGGATCAGCATCCATCTGACCCAACTGGCTTACAATGGGGTTTGTTGGGTGTTCATTGTAGTCTCATCAGGGAATGTTGCAAAGCATGTTGCCATTCTTGCCATCAAATATTATGGCAAAACCAATAGAGTCTTGATGCCAATGTGAACAGAGCCTTAGTAGGTCATTCCTTTTCAAGGAACAACAAAAGTTCAGACACAAAAATGTATTAGCTGAGATATAACATACCAATAAAGCAGAGAAAAAGAAAAGGATTCCTATTCACACGTAAGGGCTGGTCTTTGGCTTTGAAGTAACAATAGAATCCAGTTATAGAAGAGCCTGTACGATCCAATACATTATACCCATTGGTGATGGAGCAGGTTACTTGCTTCTGGGATTTAGCACTGTTTTATATTAGTCATTATTGATCATATGCCCTGTGCCAAAAACATTACAAAAAACAATATGTTAGTTTGGGAAAAGGATATCTACGTCTTTGGGTTGTAAAAGCAGTACCAAAGTCAAAAATCTGATTTGGAACACTGATAATTTTATGTCAGCTCTTCAATAAGTTACATTTTCCAAAAACTTTATTGTAAACCCACATATGTCCTTGAAAATTGTATTACCAGAAGAAATCCTGACATGTATAATAGTCCTCAATGGTGAACCTACAGCAGCCAAACTCCCCTGATATTTACAAGGCCCCTTGCAGACGACCGTGGGGTCGCCACTGGCCATGATTGAACAGCATGACCAATGCACGGGTGGCACACGGATCCACGTGCTGCCCGTGCACCGACCATGCTTCCGCAGCCCCATTCATTCAATGAATAGGGTCCATGGAAGCACGGGCTGCAAAACTGGACAGGAACAGGACCTGTCCTGAGTTCTGCAGCCCAGACTGTAGGCCCGCATACGGCACCGTGTATTACATGGTCGTGTGCGTGGCCTGACAGAAATTAATGGGTCAGTGTGCTATCTGGGAAAAACCCGGATAGTACACTGAATCATGCCACGGCCGTCTGCAAGGGGGCTAACCTGAAGGTTAGTAAAAAATGGAAACAGCACAAGGCTAGTGGCTGGCAAAATTCAATAATGGGTGATGTTGGGAGTTCTATTGCTAATCTACATTAGTTTTATACAGATGGTATATGCACTATTTAAGGGGAGTCTGTCACTAGGGTGAAAGAATATATTAGATATGCAGACACAAATTTTCAAGGTGAAAAAAGCGTTACATTCGGGTGATTCTGACCTACTTCACTGTGTTGCTGGTTTAATATGCTTCACCCTGGTGATAGACCACCTTTAGGCTGAGGCCCCACATTGCGGAAATGCAGCTTTTTTTGTTCCAGTTTTTTGAACCAAAGCCAAGAATGGCTACAAAAGGAATGGGAAATATATAGGAAGTTCTTATACTACTCCCTTCTGCTCAATTCACTCCTGGCTTTGGCTCAAAAAACCGCAACAAAAAAAGCTGCGTTTCTGCAACGTGGGGCTTTAGCCTAAACGTTGGTGTCTTTCTATTGTGAATCCCTTGCATGTGATTCAATTCTGGTGCCATGTTAGGTCAAATACAGGCTCTGAGAGATGACAGCATTAGATAACTTGGTAAATTGATGATTTGTAGATCAAAATAAAATGTAACTTGAACCTGTCACAAAACGTTCCTGCAAGTTTACACTGTTCTTAGAGATTATTGATTTATTCTCCCACTATTAGTTTTGGAGGAACGTCTTGCTGATATAGACAATATTTATAGGAACACTGGTGATTTTTTATTTGACCAGTCTGTAGGTTGCATAATTTTCTTTGGTTATGCAACATTACTTAAAATAGACTCCATAAAGCATGTCCATGGCCTGCATATAGAGGAGAAATTATGTGGTTCCTATATTTTTGTTATATATATTTTTATACAAATAGCATAATGTACAGCACAATGAGCTAGTATCTGGAGCGTATCCTTGCTTGAAATACCTCTATTAACTAAAGCCACAATCTGTGCCGAGCATACTATGTTTTCTTGAGACCTGGGGGTACTAAAGTTCCATTCTAATCTATATGGCTAGTAAGAGGGGTAACTTGGGACCTGGGAGCTGCCCTCAATAAGAACCAGATCAAATAAATGTTAGTATGTTACACAGGTGTAGCTGGGAGTTGGCTACCATGTTCATCTCCTTGGGAGGCTTGCATAGCAGGTGGTGCAGGTCTAGGGCAGTGAAAGTGGTACTATTAATAAGCTAGCAGGTCCTGCACAGGGCTAATTCCAGTAACACTGGTGGTCTCGAGCAATGAAGGGGTTAATATAAGGGGTTCTTGGTGGTCTAGGTCTGGGGTTGGCTGTTGGACAACCACAACCAGATAGGCCATAAAGGATAAGGCCATAAAATCCTAAAACCTGGATAATCCATTTAATGCTGTATATTTGAGGTCTAGTGATTTCTAACTCCAGGCTCTAGCACTGTCCGGACTATAACAGGAGGTTAAATACCAATGTGGGTACCTAGAATATATAAGCTCTAGGAGAATCCAGCCAAGACCCCAAATGATCCTGAGAACCAAAGTCTACCACCACAACAAACCTATTCCTAACACTAGGGACATAGGGCCTTAACGCAAGAATTTTTAAGTATGTATGCAGTGTCCCTAAGTGCAATTTTCTGCACCTCTTGGGCATTCTGTCTTAAGATCTTCGTACGCCATGAGTTTCTCTGCTTCTTTCAGCATGGTGTTCTAGTTATCCAGAACTGCAGCATCTATAAGCAAGCAGCATTTTTCTTTTATATCATGGCACCCAATATCAGTATGTTTTGTAGAAATGGCACAACCATGGTAACGGCAGGCAGCACGGTGGCTCAATGGACTTGCAGCACTGGGGTCCTGGGTTTGACTATGACCAAGTACAATATGTGCAAGGAGTTTGTATGTTCTCTTTGTGTTTGGGTGGGTTTTCTCCGGGTACTCAGTTTTTTCTCCCACATTCCAAAAATATCCTGATAGTTAAATTGGTTTCCTGTAAAAATAACCAACCATTTTGGGTGTAGTGGATGAGCACCTGTATGGCAGCCACTTTCTCCCCTACTTCACAACACTCTCTGTGCTTTGAGACCCTTGTTGAGAAAAGTGCAAATGTTTGTCATTGTTTGCACTGACAACTTTCACTACAACTGTGTCAGGCACGTGCTCATAGCATATGTCAGACACTTGCCCAACAACTTCCTTGCAAATCAACCAGTGCAAATAGCTGGCTATTCTGTTGTATCTATTCATATCTTCCATTGGAGCCAGTACAGTTCTGATTATTATTATATAGTTTATTTTATATGATTGTGAAGATATAAAAACATAATTTTAGGGGTCATGACGCTCCTTGAGGCTTCTAGCTAGAAGCAGTGGATGTAGTTAGGAAGATCTATTAATGTTACAACCACTGTGGGTTTTTTTTTAAGTTTCAAAGAGAATATATGTTAGATCTTCAGTCAAAGTTTCGAGACTGACTTGAAACGTGTTTGTTTTATTGCAACATTGTAACTGGGACCTTTAGGTTTCATTCACATGTGCTATTCAGGGACAGCACCCTACCCTACTCATTTGCTGGTGGTTAATCTGCTTTTCACATGACACACTTATGTCATCCTGTTTTTTTTGTTTTTTCTTTATGGACCCATAAACTTTCATTGGTGTTGGTGATGATGCATTAGTAGGGGAAAAAAGGATGTATTTTTTTTTTTTTTTTTTGGAAACCATAGGACACTGACATCTGAATAAACACATTGACACAAATGGGAAGGCGAAAAATGCAGACGCCAGATATATGTGATATGCGATGTGTGAGTGAGGCCTAAGGTATGGAACAAGGCAACAATCAACAATTTTTGCAATTGTCCCCTTCATCTTAATGTGGTTTGTAGAAGTCCACCCCAATGATCTATGAACAATATCATTGAGTAGTGTATCTGTGCTTACAGTATATACATTTCCTAAACTTGGTGTGGAGGTTATAGCTATGTGAATCACTGCAAGCACTCAATGACCCTAACTTAGCTAGGCAGTAACGAAAACTAGATAACACTTTGGAATCCACCCAGCTGCTAAAAGTAGATCATGGTATGACGTCTTTAACACCGCATTACACACACAACAGTCTTATCTCGAGGAGATGCATCTAGAAGATTCTAATGTGTATAGCTCAAGTACCAGTAACAGGAATGTGTCATTTGCATAAAAAAAGATTGTGACATTATGATATTAAAATAAAAGGGGTTATTATAGAAGGCAAAAAACAAGAAAACTAAAAGGGTATGTGCACTTTTGCAATCCTTTTCATTGCTCTGATGCATTGTGTATACACCTCCTATGCAGAACTTCTGGATACAAACCAAAAAAGAAAGTTTAATCTGAGGCCATATTTTGCTCCTTCTGCCTGCTCTTCTTGCCAACCTGTGGAAAGTAGTGTAAGGAAGGCTAAGGCCCCACTTAGAAAGTCACAGCTGAAAAATGCTGCAGAGGAAATGCATCAGGGTGTTTTCCTCTGCGGAGGGGTAATGTGAAACACTGCTTTTTTTGCAACGTGGGGCCCCGGCCTAAATGTAGTCTGTTACCATGGAGACACATAGCTCGGCAACTGTAAACACAAAATAATAAGATGTTTTTAAAGCCAAGACTAATTTATATGTTACACTGGAGAAATGCAGAAAAAAGATGCCAAAGTGCATAGCCTTTAAAGACTATAGGCATCAGTGCCATGAAAACAAAGTGATTTTTACACGTTACTTTTTAGCTTGCATTATAAAAATGGTCTCTTCCAGACTGTAATCTCCATCACTTCTTTTTCCACCCCTGACATTAAGTTAGCAACCTTCTCCTAGTTTAAAGCTATTCACATGTGGTAGTGTGCACAGGGTACAGTGCAGGATCAGATAGGGGCTAAGTATAAGCCTTTCATTAATACATACTGGTGGGTCCAGGATGCTGCTGCCTTATACAAGCACACAATCATTCTTGTACTGATTTCACCTTCTATGGCCCATGAGGAATATTCTATTCCTTTTGCTGACGCGTTTCCCCTGCACAGCCTATTGGTTCTCTCCTCTCTCCACACTTATACATAACCACTATCTGATCCTGCACTGTACCCTGTGCACACTTACTTATGCATGCCCCTTTCTGCAGGTAATTGGCAGGACTCTCTACTGATCAGATGGCAATGGCATATAGCAAAATGCTATCACTTGTTATGATGGCAATATCCTTTTCAGAGGAATGGTTACCTTTTCACATGGGTATTACAGGTATTGGACAACTATATTCTTAAAGGGAGTCTATTGCAAAAACACATTTTTAACTGAAGCCACGTTGCAATAGCCTTTATAAACGGCTCGGCGCCGTTCTTGAAAAAATAAGTTTTATTCCCATATGTAAATCATGCTCAGGGAGCGTTCCCCCTGTGCTCCGAGCACATCATTGTCATCATCGGAATGCCGCCTCAATTAACTGCTATTAATACCTCCTGCATCATCTTCTCTTCCTCTTCACTGTGTAAGGTGACAGCACATGCGTAGGATTTCGATCCCGAGTAACACCGAGTCAGTGGTTTATGCAGCCAAGAGGAAGAGAAGACTATGCAGGGGACATTAACAGTTAATGGAGGCAGCGTTCCGATGATGATGATGGTGTGCTCGGAGCACCCCATGAGCATGATTTACATGGGGGAATAAAACTTATTTTTTCGAGAACTGTAGTGAGCAGAAGATAAATAAAGGTAGGAGTAGAATAACCTTTATAAAGGCTATTCCAATGTGGCTTCAGTTAAAAATACGTTTTTGCAATGATAGACTCCCTTTAAGGCTAAGGCCCCATATAGCGAAATGTAGCAAAAAACGCTGTGAAAAAAAAACACGGTGGAAAAGCATCATGTTTTTTTCTGCTGTGTTTTTCACAGGAAGTCCGCAGAGTTTTCCTCTGTATACTTTCTGACCTTATTTCTGCAGGCATAATTGACATGCCGCAATTTTGAAAAACTTTCTGCAATGTGTGGATGAATCCCATCCACTTTGCAGGTACTGTAAAATGCACTGTTTTTTGCCGCAATGTTTCTGCCACGGCCAAAACACATCATTTTCCCAATATGGAGCCCCTGCCTTAGTTAATCTTTACTTATGTTCCTTTTTATAATACTGTTTTATGTTTAGAGATCATAAAACATTCAGTGTGATACATATGGAGACACCTGAAAAGAGTCTATGGAGAGAGTAGAGTAGGAGAAGAGTGCTTGGGGGAGGTGGGGTTGGGGGGGAAACAAAAAAAAAAAACAAAACAAAAAACACACAGCTGTCAGGAATCTCAGTTTAGCTGATGTTGCTTTAAGATTGCTATGCTGAGCTGTGAAGCTTCTGTAGTGCTCTGGCCTCTCCCATGCTAATCCAATTACCAGCTGAGGAGACAGTCAAACGCTCTTCCTTTTCAGCCAGGTGCCTGCTATTTAGTTGTACCTAATATGGCTTCCATATCCTGATCACTTGTGCTCGACTGCTCTATATTGACCTTTGGCTTGTTACTGGAAATCTGCTTGTCTTCTGATTTTGGCTCTGACTTTACCTCTTGGACTAAGCCTGATTTTGGTTTTGAGATTCACTTTCTTGACCTGCCTTGTAAGTTTATTGAGGGTTGCAGTTAGACTTCACTTTGTGGACTGTTTATTTCTTATACCAGTTCCTGCAGTACTAACTTGGGACCCAAATGCAGCACAAGTTTATCTGGCTTCACTGCTGAAGGAATTTGGGATCCATCTCTCAGCACTGTGTAATATTTAAACAGCAAGTTCTATTGCTCTCTATTTCCAGTTCCTGCAATTTCTGATATTTGCTCCACAGACACTATCATAAGAGCAGTGGTTACACTCTGCTAATCTGAGTGATGGTCTTATCGTGAAGGTTAGCGGCGGCAGAAGAGTCCCACTACAGAGAATGAGGCAATAAATCTGCTGACAGCAGTCCTCCTCCTCCTCCTCCTTGTCACCTTTTCAGACTTCTGTGTGAGCTCAGTACCAAGACAGATTCAATATAAACAGTATTAATGAAGATAAGGAGCAAGAGAGCAGCCTAAAAAGTGGAGAAAAGAACATATTTAGTCAAAGTTTCTTATATTCACCTGTACTAGTCATTTATAAAAAATGTTTAAGTGGAGGTACGCTAGATTGATATCTTTTATTAATCTAGTTAGCAAAGTTCAGCATATTGGCGTACCTCCAAATATATAACTTATGTCCCAAAACAAATCATAGAGGGCAACGCCTATGACAAAACCAAGTTCAAGGGCACCTAGAAGAGGAACGGCATGCTATAAAGACACATTAATGGACTGAGAATTATATGCAATACATGTTTCTGGTTGAGCTACTTTCTATTCTGGTAGAAGTCTGCACTGTCAGATGTTTTCTCAGTGTTCAAGGTTTATTTTTATCATTGAGGTTAAAGGAGTTGGCTGATTTATAGAGGACCTACAACTTTTTGCCTCCTTCAATAGATGCTGATCCATTGATTCTGGCACAGTTGGAATTTTCTCTCTACCCCCACCATTCCTAAGAAACCATATTGGTTACTTTCAGCACCCAATATGCTAAATAAGCTTTCAACTGTCAGGTGGGCGGTCTTCCACAGTCTATTCCACCCACCTCACAGTGGAGAGCCTAATTTGCATATTGGGTGCTGAAACTAACAAATGATTGCTTATGATTAGTGGGGGCTAGAGAAAAAATTCCAACTGCACCAGAATCAGTGGAGCAGCAGCTACTGAAATATACAAAGGACTGGTGGAGGTGGTGAAAGGTCATCTTTAAGTTAATTATAGCCAGTACGCAGGAAGTATGATTATATGATAACACTAAATGTTCTCCTCCAATCACCTGATTTTAAGAATGCAACATCCTCTTAAATTAGAACAGCCTCTGCAGACCATTCAGATCACCCATCTTGTAATGTCTGCTGATGGGGAGTCATGTGACCAGGCATGTCAATCAGCACTCACACACTGCACATGTGCAAGTCTTGCACATGCAGTGTGTTTCAGTGAAGGTTGCTGATGCACCTGTCTGGTCACATGACCCTCAGAGGAGATCTTGTCCATCCTTACTGGAGCACATCTCAGATTTTAGGGAGGATTGCCACCAAAATTTCATTGGTGTGACCTTTTTTGTAAATCTGCCACAACCCAGATGGATGAGAACTGGAGGATGGGAATAGTAGTGGCGGATGATGTTCCACCAACTAGGCTGAGCACAGTCAATCATGCTCGCCAGCTCTGCTCCTAAGCCAGGCACCCCTGGGGGGGGGGGGTCCTGCAGCACTAACTGATGGTGGTGGTAGTAGTTTCCCCTGGGGTGCTTCCAGTTGGAGAGGGATCCTCTCTACTCTGAGCCGGTATGATGGAAGTCAGAAGGACCCTGATGGTAAAGAACAACTCAGGCAGCCAGATGTGCAGACGAAACAGGGTAAAGCTTTACTCAGCAACTGAACAGGTAAAATACAAGCAGCTTACAAACGTGGGTTGTAGTTCTCCATGTCCAACTCCCCAGCCTTGGTCTTTAGAGCCATAACAACCCTGAGCACGCTCTTAATATAACTCCACTCCAACTATAACTCCTCTTATCTGCCTTTCCAAGCAGTAGATCCTGGGGGCTGTAGTGCAGGGTAGTCCTTACAGGGAACTGGTTATCTTGAATAAGGTGCTGGGCCAACTCCTGTCACGGTATTCCACTGCTCCACCTCGCACAAAGTCCAAACTCTTCACAGCTGCTCGGGGATGTCTCTACATGAGCCTTGGGTTATATCTTCCTCCTAGAGGCTGTGTGGAAAGCCATTGAAGCTCAGACCTCAGTGCTGACTTACACTGACTACTCTGCAGACTGCTGCTCTGAGCAACACAGTCTAGACTGAGCTCTAACAGTTTCCCAGGAGACAAAAGTCGCCTCAGACCCCACACAGCTGCCTGTGATAGGCCAGGGCTGTACCAAGTGCGGGGTTTGAAAACACAAGGCGGAAACTACAGGGGGAAGGGGGGGGGAAAAACCCACAGACACTTACCTCTGCTCACTCCCTGCTGCACAGTCTGCAGTCTCTTGTCCTGGGAGCTGCAGGCAAAATGTGAGTGATGTCATCACATCACGCCTACAGCTCCTGGAGGCACAGTGGTGACGCAGGAGCTATCCGCTCCTGCGTCACCACTGTATTCAACTCAACTGCGTAGAAGAGGAGGAGGAATAGGAGAAAATTGGTGATGACAACCATATGCTCCATTTAGATGTAACCTGCTTACAAGGAAGATCATGTGCAGGAGAACAGACTTGCTCACTTTCCCTACTAGTGCCACTGTCAAGTCTATTTTTCCAAATAATAGAGTAATACCTTTTCATGTGAGTGCATAGAGCTGTTGTTCCTGCAAGGCCACGGCTAAGTTTCTGCATATAAAACTTAGTCATGGATTTTTCGTTTGGCAATGTAAAAAAAAAAAAAAAAAAAAAAAAAGCCTACCATATGGGAGATGACCACATGGTTGCTGCCACCACCATCACTAGAAACATGTCTGCCACCAATTCCCCCCACCCTTCATCTGCCACCAGTTTAACATAATAAAACACCAATATTCACCTCATTGCCCCCCTGCCGCTCTGTGAAGTCTCTTCTCCCAGACTGCTCAGGGAGCTGCAGGCACATCTACAGATCCTGGGGCCAGAGCACACAGGGATGTTCTTCACACAGAGTGGTGAAGCAGTAGCTGTCTGTGGACGGCTCCTTCACCATTGTACTTACAGTAGGGAAAAAAAAAAAAAAAAAAAAAAAGTGTATTTAGTCAGCCACCAATTGTGCAAGTTCTCCCACTTTAAAAAGTGGAGGCCGGCCTGTAATTGACATAGGTAGACCTCAACTATGAGACAAAAATCCAGAAAAATCACATTGTCTGATTTTTAAAGAATTTATTTGCAAATTATGGTGGAAAATAAGTATTTGGTCAATAACAAAAGTTCATTTCAATACTTTGTTATATATCCTTTCTTGGCAATGACAGGTCAAACATTTTCTGTAAGTCTTCACAAGGTTGGCACACACTGTTGCTGGTATGTTGGCCCATTCCTCCATGCAGATCTCCTCTAGAGCAGTGATGTTTTGGGGCTGTCGCTGGGCAACACAGACTTTCAACTCCCTCCAAAGGTTTTCTATGGGGTTGAGATCTGGAGACTGGCTAGGCCACGCCAGGACCTTGAAATGCTTCTTACGAAGCCGCTCCTTCATTGCCCTGGCTGTGTGCTTGGGATCATTGTCATGCTGAAAGACCCAGCCACGTTTCATCTTCAATGCCCTTGCTGATGGAAGGAGGTTTGCACTCAAAATCTCACGATACATGGCCCCATTCATTCTTTCATGTACACGGATCAGTCATCCTGGTCCCTTTGCAGAGAAACAGCCCCAAAGCATGATGTTGCCACCCCCATGCTTCACAGTAGGTATGGTGTTCTTTGGATGTAACTCAGCATTCACTCTCCTCCAAACACGACGAGTTGTGTTTCTACCAAACAGTTCTACTTTGGTTTCATCTGACCAGATGGCATTCTCCCAATACTCTTCTGGAACATCCAAATGCATTGTAGCAAACTTCTGATGGGCCCGGATATGTACTGGCTTAAGCAGGGGGACACGTCTGGCACTGCAGGATCTGAGTCCCTGGCGGCGTAGTGTGTTA
Source organism: Leptodactylus fallax (assembly GCA_947044405.1). NCBI lineage: Eukaryota > Metazoa > Chordata > Amphibia > Anura > Leptodactylidae > Leptodactylus > Leptodactylus fallax. The sequence goes on along the minus strand of CAMRHE010000005.1, from coordinate 4,492,938 downwards.
CTGACGGTAGCCTTTGTTACGTTAGTCCCAGCTTTCTGCAGGTCATTCACTAGGTCCCCCCGTGTGGTTCTGGGATTTCTGCTCACTGTTCTTGTGATCATTTTGACCCCACGGGGTGAGATCTTGCGTGGAGCCCCTGATCGAGGGAGATCAGTGGTCTTGTATGTCTTCCATTTTCTAATTATTGCTCCCACAGTTGATTTCTTCACACCAAGCTGCTTGCCTATTGCAGATTCAGTCTTCCCAGCCTGGTGCAGGTCTACAATTTTGTTTCTGGTGTCCTTCCACAGCTCTTTGGTCTTCACCATAGTGGAGTTTGGAGTGTGACTGTTTGAGGTTGTGGACAGGTGTCTTATACTGATAATGTCAAACAGGTACCATTACTACAGGTAATGAGTGGAGGACAGAAGAGCCACTTGAAGTTACAGGTCTGTGAGCCAGAATTCTTGCTTGTTTGTAGGTGACCAAATACTTATTTTCCACCATAATTTGCAAATAAATTCTTTAAAAAAAAAAAAAAAAAAAAAAAAAAAAAAAATCAGACAGTGATTTTCTGGATTTGTTTTCTCATTTTGTCTCTCATAGTTGAGGTCTACCTATGATGACAATTACAGGCCGGCCTCATCTTTTTAAGTGGAAGAACTTGCACAAGTGGTGGCTGACTAAATACTTTTCCCACTGTAACTGTGTCCACCAGACGCAGATGAATTGATACTGGACCTACCTCCCACTGACCGGGACAGGTCTTTTTGTTCTAGGGCAGCAGAGATAGTTAGCCCTGCCTTCTTTCCTTTTAAGGACTGGACCACCTAGGCAGCAATGAAAGTTAATTAGCATAATTGATGGTATAAGGGATGGGATGAGCATTTTACCACCATTGCAAACAAAGAATCGCACCAATATCCTCCCACACAACACCTACAATCTGCTGCAGAGCCAAGACTGCAGGATGCAGCCAGTGTTGGACTGGGATGTCTAGGGCCCACCAGTGGAATTGTTTCTAGGGGCCCACTGCAGATCAGCTGTACTGAGACAGTGCTACAGGTAACGTGTTGGAAGCCATGCTGCTCTCCCATCTATGTTGTACACCACTGTACTACCTAAACCCATGCTATACTCTATGGCAAGCGAGCAGCAGGGCTCCTGAAATTTTTACCATTACTTGTAGCCACACTACCCTGGAAAAGCTGATCTGCAGAGGTCCTGGCTGTCAGACCCCTGCAGGTGTAATATTGATGGCCTATCCTAAGGACAGGCCATCAATATTAGAAAGATAGATAAACCCTTTAAAGAGGTTGTCCATGAATTGAAGCAATCTATGTGGTGGGCATGAGGTGCCCACAACACACAACACTCCTGTCTCCAGTGCTCTGTTGTCTGCTGCCAGTATCCATTCAGTGTCATACCAGCGTCTTCTTGCTGGGAGTCCTGCACCTCATGTGACCGCTAAGATGAATTAGGTACCAGATTTCTAGAAATGAGGTGCTGACATGACACCAAACACATCAGTTTTTTTTAATTTTACACTTCCTGGCCTCCACAGGAGTCACTCCAATTTATGGACAACCTCTTTAAAAGGTGTTGTCTGGGCCTAAATGTTTTTTTTTTTATGGCCACTTCACTGGTCCCCTCTTATAGCGACTTCATGAGCAGGAGGCAAAGGAGAACAGACAAGGATAGAGTATTGGTAGTTAGCTTGTAGGCAACAGGCTCAATGTGGCCTACAAGTCGGGGAGTGGTAGAGCAGGAAGCCTGTGGCTTCCTCCTCTACCAGTAGCAGAACTGGGTTGGCAGTGCCACTTCTCCCTGTTTCTGTGATCAGGTTTTAACACGGTGAAAACCTGCTGCATTTACCGCTCCTGCCCTTCTCTCAGCAGAGGTGTAGCTAGGGGTTCAGCACAGGGGAGGCAAACACATTCAAGTCAGCCCCCTGCTCAGCTATACCAATATTATCACTGCGGTGAACGTATAGTGGTATATAGCAGCTGTACACGTGTTGTGAAGAACATTTAAGTAAATACAGTACATGAATAATGTTGTGACTAACAGGTGACATCTGACATTGTTCAGAATTCTCATCACTTCCATCTGGACCACCATGATCAGTTCTTCCAGCTGTGAGTCTCTAAAGTTTGTAGCACAGACATCTTTGGCTCCTCACTTTTCCAGGCACCTAACTTACATTGTCCTCACTGAAAGTCCCCATCCTGCTGATCTAACCCCCACAGAATAGATACTGCCACATGCATCTTTAAATAATGTCCCTGTGTATCCCCTTAAATAGTGCCCCTTATTAATACCCCAAGCATTTCCTAATTAAAGGGGTTTTCCAGGTCAAAGGAAGAAAAAAAAAAAAAAAAAAAAAAGTGGGATTCCAACATCCAGGACCCCCATTGATCAGCTGTTTGAAGGGGTCATGGCACTTGTGTAGGCACTGTGACCATTTGTTTACATTATAGTATTTATTTCATAGTGGCCATGTGATGCAACTACAGCCTCGTCCTATACAAAACAGACAGCGTGCAGTGTTAGATGCCATGGCCTCTTCAGAGGAGGGGGATGCACTGATCTCTTATTGATGATCTATCCTGAAGATAAATAAAAAATGAGCTGGAAATCCCCTTTAATAAAGCCAAGTGCCATCTTAAATTAATTGTCCCCTTATATTATGACCCGACAAATATAGCTGACCCGTAATGATCTTTATATAAATGATGCTCCCTTATGTTCATAATGTCCCCTAAAGAACCCTTATATAAATGTTCCTCCCCTTTATAGCCATAATGCCCCATAATTACCCTTCATATTAAAGGTGTTGTCCAGGACCATATTATATTAGGTAAGGTGAAGATTTTTTTAAAAACCACACTCACCTGTCCCCAGTGCTTGTGTCTTCCAGCACATTCCAGTCCTGCCGCTCCTGTGTCTTCTTATGGCAAAAGTCCTCGCTGCACTGAGATGTCCCGTGTTCTTTTCCTTAGGCTGGTCATGCAGCAGGGACTTTCCTCAGAAGAAAACACTAGAGCAGCAGGACTGGATGAAACCAGAGCAGTGGGGACAGGTTAGTTTATTTTTTTTTTTTCACCTTCCCTGGCCTAATATACCCTAATACAACCCTTTTTATGATTCTACCTTTTATAGCCATAATTACCCCCCTTTGTTGCTATAATGCCCCATAAATACTCCCCCCCCCCTTAAAGGAAAAAGAAAAGTTGTACTTACCTGCCTGTGATCCTTTTAAGGACAGAGCAGCCGCCTCTTAAGCCATGGTCTATGCGCTGTAATCACGCATAGGAGGAAGTCTGTGTCAGGTTGCCTGTGCTGAGAAGCATAATGTTGTATCGTGTTAGCCATTGAAAGTAGTAGAAGAGTGAAGAAATCAGGTGATACCTTTTAGAGGCTAACTGAGTATATTTGATGGTAAGCTTTAGGGAGTACCAACTCCCTTCATCAGACATTGAAACTGGCATGGATATTAAGTCCAAATTGCAGAGTTTGAAATTTTTGCATTAACTTGTATTCCCATTCTTTCCTCTCCCTCTGCGTCTTAAAATACCCCATTAAAACCACAACCTGCAAATCTTCAATAGATTGGTCTTCTCCGGAGAAATGTGCGGCCTCTGGGAGATCTGTTCTGTTAAGGTTGAATCTGTGTGAGTTCATGCGCTGACTAAGTCTCTGCCCTGTTTCCCCCACATACAGGCCTGTGGTGGGACATTGCACACACATTATGAGATACACCACATTGGAAGACCTGCAGGAAAATGTCCCCCTAATTCTGTGCACTTGTGACTGACAGGTACACTGCAGACATCTTGTCTCTTCTCTTGGCAACTTGTAAACTGCAAGCCTGAAGTGGCTTGCGGTTTACAAGATAACACATCAGTAGGTTGCATTTTAACTAGGTCAGTGCCCTGGAGATGCTGATCTAGTCTAAAGTACAGAGTCGCACAGGGGCCCCTGGAAGGTGAAGAGGAGAGGCCAAGAGCAGGAGTGGGGAGAATTAAGTGAATAGGGTCCATTACCACTCCACTACCGAATATAAGAGGCAGTAGAAGTCCAGTAGGGCCCCCTAAAGGCACAGGGCCCACCGGGGTATTCACTGATACCCCAGTGGGCCAGTCCGACCTTGGATGCAGCAAACCAAGCCTGAGCAGCTACCTATAGACCAGGCAGTTTTCTGGCAACTGGTATCGGATGCTGGATAATCTAAACAGTGCAGGTACTAAAGTGAAGTCCTCAGTTGGATATCTGGTATGGATAAGGCCTAAGATATCAACTCTTGAAGCTCCCTGAAGAAGAAAGGATTCCTGTGACGTGCAGGACCAAATGGCACATGATCTCCGGCCCTTGCTAAACCCCATACTACTCGCAGTGATGTCACAGATGTGGACTAGCACAGGAATACACTCCAGCCGTAATCGTGGCCATCATGCGTACTCTATACTAAAAGCAACACCACCACTTGTAGCACAGTGCGCAACAAGCACCAAAAAAAACCATCTGCAGTTCCTTCCTACTTATTACAGTAGTCACCGCCACATTCCTCAGGGAGCTCCACGAGTTGAGACTCCAGGCATTATCAAGACAGGATGTCTGCCTAAGGGGTTCACTGAAGCAGCTACGCCACACAACACTGCAGAAATAACACAGCTACATTGGCCAGCGTCTGATACTGGTTGCCAGAAAGCCATCTGGACCTTAGGAAGTTACCCATGACTCAATTCACCACAACACTTAGTGTTAACCCCTCAGCAGACCGCCTGACCAGTGTTATAAGAGTTTTGAGTACCAAGAGAGGTTTTGCCTTCATCCTATTGAATAGACCCATGCTAAAAGTTGCTTCTACTAGTAGATGTACTAAATATAGCAGTCTATCCATACCCACCACCACCACACAAAGGCTCAGATTCTAAGGAGGGGTTTATGAACCCTTACCTCCAATGCAACAATGGAAGAGGCAGTTTTGGAAACTACAGACTAAGGATAATGTGCCACTGAGCTTTGAAGAGACTCACAAATGCAAGCCACATATGGACACCCATCAATAACCTGCCCAATCTTACAAGAACACTGACATATTGCACAATCTGAACATTGTAGGCACTGGACAGGACCCATCAGGCAAAGATCTGGAATTCTAACTCCTAAGAATGAAAGCAGCAATTACCGTAATGGGTGGGAGCAAACAGCACATGATCACTGGCCCCTGCCAAACACCATACTGCTCGCACAGAGCCCAACAAGAAAACCATGTGCTGCTAGATCCTACGCATCACAGAAGTCACCACCATCGTCCTCAGGGAGCTCTTACCTTACCTGGGGGGATTGAGTTCAGCACCTACACTGCTCAGATCATACGACATCACAGTGGGGGATACAAAACCCATGCAGCTTGCGACATGTCCCCTCAGTGTTAGCTAGATGCAGGACTGGACAAGTCATGAAAGCCATCCACACCTAGTCTATATCCGCTTGCACCTTCATCACATTATCTTTCTAACAATTAACTGTACAGTAGTATAGAAGCCATATAAAGATATTAGAGGTCAGCTCTCGAGGATACAAGCAAAACTTTAATAGCACATAGTAATCTACCATTAGTACCCACCACCCACTCCATCACCACATGAAGGCTTGAGGGACTTATGATCCCTAGGCCTACGATGTAACAATGAAGAGGGCAGCTTTAGGCACTAGCTTTATATTGACCCTTGCTCACAACAGCTGTAAAATTCCCAAATGGAACTTACCTACGATCTTGTGGCTGAATGGTAAAGATGGTAAGGAGAGGGTTATTTGACATTCCTCTGGTAGTAGATTCAGCTTTCACATCTACAAAAGATGAAAATATGACAAAAAAAAAAAAAAAAAAAAAAACATTTTATTGTACAGTAGATTCAGAAACTGCAGGTGATTGATGTAGAATTTAAGATATCCAACATCTTCAGACATGCAGGTGCAGCTCAATAAGTTAGAATATTTTTGAAACATTCATTTCAGTAATACAATCCATAATCAGTGCCTTCCATGATTGTGTGTCCTACAGAACCAGACTGAGGGACCATTTAAAGGCTTAGGAAACCTTGGCAGGTGACAATGAATTTACAATAAAATTTTCTTAGATTTCAGTTTTCATTGCCTGTAATCCATAATCAACATTTACAGAAATAAAAACACTAAAGAATCTAGAAAATATAGGAGGTCACTTTTTTAAATTACTGAAAGAAACATACGTCAAAGATATTCTAATTTATTGAGATGCACCTATAGGGTAGAACTTATGCACCATAGCGTTATATAGGGAGCAGACCATTCAATACAGTAACATACTTACCCCAATCTTAATAGAACAAGACATGGTGAATGTAGCCACTACCTACCCCGACTCCAGAACGGCAGTCAGTATATGACCCTGGACCAACTTGGCTGTCCCCAGTCTTAATGGGGAACCTAGACAAAACCACCACCAAAAAAAAATGGCCAAACCAGAACATTGGTGATATGGACTGGGGATCAGAATAACTGGTTGCCTGAACGTGACCACCTATGAGGCAGTAATACATGCATTCGCTATAGTAGTGAGTTATATTAGGGTGGGCCAACATTCTCACCATGCAGTTGTATGGTGAGCTGCCATGTCCCTACAGCTTATGTTAGTCTAGGCATACTAATGCCTTTAGGATTAGACTCATTTCTATCATGGCCTTAGAGTGACAAAACCTACCACAATTCAAGGGACCTAGGGCAAAGACTAGCCAAATCAGAACATTACGCTGATGGCATGGTGAAGCAAGAATAGCATCAATAGCAAAGGGTTTTTTTTTTTGTTTTTTTTTATTTGATCATTGCTAGCTTTCACAGTGTTACATCAATATCCCCTCTAATATCACAACAGGTCATGCTCCAGCAACCTATACCAGTCTAGGACTAGGGATGGGCCAATGGCCACATCATGCAGTTGTATGGTGAGCAGCAAGGTGATTTTATTAGTTTAGGCATATTAATGCTACTAGGCAGAGAGACTCAGAGCATTAACTCAACAAGTTATTACAGTAACACAATGACAAAAGCAGCCAAGACCACCAACTACGGTTTTTATTAGTCTAGACAGATTAATGCCATTAGGACTAAGGGAAGCCATTTCCACCAGAGCATTAAAGCAATATATCACAATCACAGACAACCAAACCCATCAGGATCTGCTCTCTAGAAAACTGCCAGGCATAGATCTCAAACAACCGGACTCTATAAGAATCACCACCGTCAGGGCTCCCACAGGCAATGCTAACTGTGACCGACTGCTCCACCCTAGGTGTGAGAAGGAGCGCTATCGGAAGTCTTTCCTCCCCACCGCGGTTAGGCTGTACAACCAACACCGACCTAAGCGGAGATCATTACATACAGAGAACTGAAATATCTCTCTGCCTGTTAAATCCCCCCCCCCCCCCTCTGCTGCGTCCTATCTGTCTGTCTGCTATTAATGTAATGCCTCTCACCTTGGAACATTCCTGTACATGTTGTATTTGTATCTGCTTATCTTATCTTATCTTTGCTGCTGTAACACACTGAATTTCCCCACTGTGGGACTATTAAAGGACTATTATTATTATTATATTATTATTATTATTAACTGCATTAAGAGCGAGTAAAAGTGGAACACCTACCATGCAAATACAGCTAGTCACCAAACCTTTACAGCACCCTTGTTCCTGCCACCATCACCATCCTCCATGTGCTACAACAGATGTATTTAAGACATCCAAATTAGTTGGCCACACCCCCTCACAAACACCCTTTCAATGCTGACTGTAAACACTGAGGGGAGCCATTCATTTCAGGACACTGATGGGGTCATTAAATTATGTGGGACATTGTGGGGAAATATTAAAGAGGTTTATCCACCTTTCTAATATTGATGCTTTCTCCTTAGAATAGGCCATCAATATTATACCCCATTGAAGTCTATGGGACAGCGCTGCAGTACCTAAACCTGCCACTACACAGGTGAGCAGCGAGCTCTTGGTGTGCTAACCTGGAATCTGTAGTGTACCCTGTATTTTTACTCTCCAATTCACATTCCTTTCCAGGCCGGTCTCCACAGCCGCCTCTAGGTGCTGCTGCACTTACGTAACGGCGCTGAAAAACACTACATCCACCATTAGCTATAGAGTTGGTAGCGCTGGAGTTGGTAGCGGAGACTGGCCTGGACAGGAATGTCAATGGGTGAGTAAAAATTATTTGCCGCTGCCTATTGCAATAATACAATAAGTAGGGGGGCAGCTTGAGGGGGATATTAAGCTGGGGGCAGCTAGAGGGGGACATTAAACCATGCAGGCAACTAGAGGGGGACATTAATGTCCCCCTCCAGCTGCAACCAGTGTAATGTCCTCCTCCAGTTGCCCTCAGTTTACTGTCCTCCTCCAATTGTCTCCATTTTAATGTCCTCCTCCAGTTACCCCCAGGTTTAATGTCCCCCTCCAGTTGCCCCTAGTTAAATGCCCCCTCCATCTGCCCCCAGTTTAATGTCCTTCTTTCTCTGTCCCCACAGTTTAATGCCCCCTCTATCTACCCCCAAAGTTTAATGTCCCCCTCATATGCCCCCCAGTATATTGCCCCCACAGTTTAATGTCGGTCTTGAGCTGCAAAAGTTTAACATAAAAACACTGATACTTACCTCTCCCCGCTCCCCTGCTGTGCAGTCTTCAGTCTCTTGTCCTGGGAGCTGCAGGCGCGATGTGAGTGACATCATCACATCGCACCTACAGCTCCTGGAGCTGGAGCACATAGGGGGCATAGTGGTGAGGCACAGATGAGTCGAATCCGGGACATACCTCCCGCCAACCGGAACCGCGGGACAGGACCCACAATTCGGGACTGTACCGCAGAATCCAGGACGGTTGGGAGGTATGGCTAAGGTTAGATTTATTCTTTGTTCTATACAATAGAGGAGGTAACCCATCCATAAGTCAAACCTTTTACCCCCTGTACAGGAAGGGCCACAGCAGACTCTACCTGCTTAGGAAGCTGAGAGCCTTTGGAATCCAGGGGGCACTTCTTAGGACTTTCTTCAACTCGGTAGTGGCATCAGCCATCTTCTTTGGAGTGGCCTGCTGGGGGAGCAGTATATCAATCAGGGACAGAAATAAACTTGACAAGCTGATTAGAAAGGCCAGCTCTGTCCTGGGGAGCCCACTGGACCCAGTGCAGGTGGTGGGTGACAGAAGGATACTGTCCGTGGTGAGCTCCATGCGGGAGAATAACTCCCATCCCATGCATGAGACTGTGATTGCGCTGGGCAGTACTGTCAGTGACCGACTGCTCCACCCTAGGTGTGAGAAGGAGCGCTATCGGAAGTCTTTCCTCCCCACCGCGGTTAGGCTGTACAACCAACACTGACCTAAGAGGAGATCATTACACACAGAGAACTGAAATATCTCTCTGCCTGTTAAATCCCCCCCCCCCCCTCTGCTACGTCCTATCTGTCTGTCTGCTATCAATGTAATGCCTCTCACCTTGGAACATTTCTGTACATGTTGTATTTGTATTTGTATCTGCTTATCTGCTTATCTTTGCTGCTGTAATACACTGAATTTCCCCATTTTGGGACTATTAAAGGACTATTATTATTATTATTATTATTATTAAGTCTAAGGCCCCATGTACTGGGCCACAGCAAAAAAGCTCTGTGGGAAAAACTGCTGTGGAAACGTATTGTGGTTTTTCCAACGGCGCTTTTCACAGAAAGCCTGCAGTGTCCTCTGTGGACTTTCTGCTTCAATAATACCTATAGGGAAACTGCTGGTGTTTCCGTAGGTTTTATTGACATGCTATGCTTTCCAAAACCTCAACAGTTTTGGAAATCACAGCATGTCCGCTGCGTGTATTTTCCCAAAATGTGTGGATGGGATTCGCTAGAAAACGCCGCATTTTTCCCCACAGTGTTTCCACCGCAGCCAAGCTGCAGCCTTTATACCACGTGGGGGCCACAGCCTAAAGGGGTGTCCCGACGAATAACATTTATCACTAGGTTAGGTGATAAAGGATCGATTGGTGGGAGAGAATCTGATATCAAGCCACCGTAAATCCCAGACGAGCATGACCATAGGATAGAATGATTTGTATGGAGAAGTGGTCGAGCGTGTATACTGCTTGTGCATATGACTATGCTATCTATGGAAGCAGCTTGGGACTCTCCATGGGTGACTTAATAAGTCAATATTTTGGGATAGACAATAAGCCTACCCATAAAAATAGTCTTTGCTTGAAAAGCCTTTAAGTCTTGCTGGTTGTGCATTTTCAGTCGGCTGTTACCCAGTCTTATTACAAAACATTATGTAAAAACAAGCAGCAGTAAATTGGCGCCGAAGAAAGTGAAAATGAGTTCTCCAATTATGATGGACGAGAGTCTGCAGACGGCATGCCCAGCTGCACAAATACTATTGATGAATGTTGGAGAGTGTGGGAAAGGGCTAAGAAGGACATGTTTCCAAATCTCCATTTACCACTAATATGTACAACCTCCTGGGACCGACACAATAGATTTATTCTTCAAATGCTGTAAAATGACGATGAACATTTTTCATTTTCGCTGTTGACATTTTTTGACAGATTGCCAAATTGTACTGCAGGTCAAGCACAGGTCATTCTGGCGGTCACCAGTTGTCTAATCCAATTTGGGCGCACACTTGGCATAAGGATGAAAGATATGTACCCATGCCCTTCCATGCATGATGACTTGAAGTCCATTGTAGACTGTGCAGTAATGAGCAGAAACTTTGAGTACTTATCTCCTCCAGTTCTGAAAATGCTCAGTTGTCACCCCATGAATTTTTGTTGCATAGTTTTGTGTTGCTTTGGTTGTTTTGGAAAAACACCCATTGTGATATCTACCTAAATGCCTAAAACATTTAGTAAATGAGGGAGGAAAGAGCAATTACGGTTATAATCAAAACCATTTTTGTGGTTACTGTTCAGAACTTGCCCCTCATAATTTAGTTATCTTCCTTATATAGCGCCAACATATTCCATAATCCATATGGGCAGCACGGTGGCTCAGTGGTTAGCACTGCAGCCTTGTAGTGCTGGAGTCTTGATTTCGAATCTTGCCAAGGACAACATCTGCAAGGAGTTTGTATGTTCTCCCTGGGTTTGTGTGGGTTTCCCTCGGGGTACTCTGGTTTCTTCCCACAATCCAAAGACATACTGCTAGGGAATGTAGATTGTGAGCCCTATATGGGACAATGTCTGTAAAGTGCTGTGGAATATGATGGTGCTGTATAAGTAAGCATAATAAATAAATATGATGTCATCATCACTCAGTGTCCCAAGTAAGACTCACAATCTAAATTTGCTCATAATAACTTCTATAGCTATTTTTTTTTTTAGGACTCATGAACACACCAAGACTGTGTACCTACCTGTATGTATATGGACCTGTAGATGCTTTCTACTGTGCTTATTGTCACCTGCTATTCAGTAATACTAATATTAACTGCCCAAAACATAGTTGTTTAGTGTTTTGTTATCAGCACTAAAAAACAATTTCCATAGTTTCAATGGCTAAAATGAACAACCAAAGCCAGGAGTTTACTCATTAGTCCAGACCACCAGGACCAAGTGTTCATTCATTAATACAGACCACCAGGGCCAGGTGTTCATTCATTAATACAGACCACCAGGGCCAGGTGTTCATTCATTAATACAGACCACCAGGGCCAGGTGTTCACACATTACTCAGGACAACCAGGCCCAGACCACTAGAACCAGGTGTTCACTCATTAGTCCAGAGATCCAGGGTCAAGTGTTCACTCATTGCAGTGATGTCACTGAGTGTACAGAATTAATAAACAATGATGGATCTTTAGCCTGTTCCAGACGCCCATACACTCTTAACTCTGCCATGGCTGGACTTCCCATAGAGAAGACTCGGTTTATTACCGTCTCTGCCTTTCCAATCACCGTATATACATGATGCGGGTCCCCTTCAGGCCCAGCGATTATGTAATCCACCAGGTACCGAGAAATGTATAAGCTGCTGGTTCCTAGAGCAACCAGATCAGCTCTTCAGTTCTTTTCTTTAACTTAAGCTAATGCATCAGACTCAGTTACAAGGGAAAATCAGCAAAAAAAAAAAAAAAAAAAAAAAAGAAAAGTTAAATTGTCCCTAAATTATGACCTAATAGGGGGCAAAATGTATAAAAAAAAAAAAAAAAAAAAAAAAAGTGTTGACCAGTAGATGCCACACACAGTATCATACAGATGGAGCCAAGTTTAACGTGACTTTTAACACGTTACATAAACAATTGATAATCACTTTAAATGCAGAAAAGCTATATTTTTATGCAGAGTGGCCAAAGAAGGTAAGAGTGGCTTCAAAAGGAAAGGAAAATATAAAGGAAGCTCTTATACTTCTACGTTCTACTAAATCCACTCCCGACTTAGGCTCAATAATGCAACCAAATCTGCAACAAAAACGCAGCTTTTCTGCAACGCGTGGCCAGTGATGGACTGGCCCACCAGAGTGCCAGAGGATCCTCTGGTAAGCCCAAACGTTAACACCATAATGGTCCAGGAGAAGATACCCAAATGTGAAGGGTACTATAGTCTAGAAATTCTTGGAGAGTGGGCTCCCATTGTTATTTTATCTGGTAGATCCAAGGAACCTCAGTCCATCATTGCATGAGGCCTCAGCCTAACTTGACTTTTATTCCAATGTTTTCAATGGCTTTCATTGCATTTTATCAGGTTAAAAATGGCTCCATCTGTACTTAAGAATAATGGACACGCTCTCCGCTGGTCAATAGTGCAGTTACTTTTTTCTTAGCTGGCAATAACACAAATATATTTATTTTTCACTTTTGGCCAGAAGCAAAATACAAGATTGTTAGCTGCTTACCAGAATTTATCTCACCAAAGGAACAAATATGCAATTTTTCATTTTATAAATATACTGTATTTGGGTGTGAAGGGTCATTGACTCCTTGAGATGTTTGGGTTTATTAATTTTCTTGACATGTTTTTATTTTTTTCAGAAAATAAGCCTAAATGATACAGTCAAATGTCTGAATGTGACTTATAAGGGGAGCTTCATTTTGTACAATTGTGGAAGAGGTTACTTCACTGTAAAACTGATTAAAGGGATTGTCTCACCAGGACAACGCTGTCTGTATAGTCTACTAGGACCCAGTCTAACCAAATATTACATGGATAGTTATTTATCTGAAAGACTGGTATGTAATACTACATTTCCAGATCATGTTTAATACTATTATGTTTGGTTTTCAGGGTAGCAGACAGAGCAGCTGCTAATGGGGTCAATGCCACTGAGACCTAGGGTTCAATTAGTGATAATTATAGATTATGGAAGGAGAAGTAAAAAACTGAATGCACCTCCATGCACTCGGACATAATAGCTGCATGTGACATCATTATACTGACTTCACTTGCTGTGATGTCACAGTGTACACAGTGATCTTTTTACGTGTATTATCCCTCTGCTATCAGAGAGAGGAACTATAAAACATCATTTTTTATTAGCGAATAATTAAAGTGATCAAATAATAAATAAGCATAGTCATCACCATTTATTAACTGCGGTTAACAAAATAATACCAATGGAGGTATCCTAAATACTGTAGAGTGGTGGTGCGGTACCAACGCCAACTTTGGGATACCTTCAGGATATAGACTGCACACTAAATGGGCCTTTAAATGTTAGATATAACAGGTTCAATAGATATTCCAACTATTTTCGATATATATTAATGGAGTCCTACAACACAATTGGACAATAAACCACCCATAAGTCCTTATGGACTGTTATAACACAATCCGTGGCTGCATTAGAAATAAAAAAGTTTTATACTTACCTAGAGAAGAGTCCTATGCGTTGCATCAAAGTCATCTCTGGTGCTCCCGGCACCTGTGCTGCTCTTCAGTGAACCCTGGCTACACTGCGCATGCACTTGAAGTCCGGCGCATACGCCCTGAAGTCGAGGTGTACTCTGGTTTCACTGGCAAACTGCTCTGACGTACAGCGGTAGGGTAAATATAAATCTTTTGTATTTTTAATGTAACCGCGGATTGCATTATAACAGGGAGATTTGGGACACTAAATTAAGTATTTGGTTTAGTGTCCCAAATCGCCCCAATAAATTCCTTTTAATAAAATAACAATTGATTTAGACAAAACGTATCAATCTATCCTGCAGTATGATAACAGGAGTGAGACAATCCTGAACGACCAGTCAGGTCAATTGAAGAAATATCCAACAATAATATAATTTATATTTATAATATAATTTGTAAAGGTCAGATAGGAACACTTGATGGAGTTAGAATAACAATTGCTATACTGCTTATTATATTTGACGGGTCAGATGATCAAATGGCCATGGAGGGTGAGGGAACCCCGTTATAGTGATCATTGCAATGTAAAGACCGTCGGGTTAAGATGGAGTGCCGCTCACAGCAGTTGTGAAATGGCTTGGCGTCATGCCACACTTCCTGTAGGTTGTTATACTCCTGCTTGCAGCAGCTTTCACAGTGACAACATTTGATTTGCAGGGGATTACAGAAACCTGATCTGCTGTGATCAACTGATCACCACAATGGCTTCTTTTTACAAAAGTCTTTATGTAAAAAACTGCTTCTTGAGCACTCTAAGCAAAACGGTGTTATACTTAGTGCAGGGCATAAAGAAGTGGTGTATAATACAGAGATACAAAGAATACCACAGAAAACATTCCTGTGTCACACCAGTGTATCAGTTTTGGAACTGGAATTTTCCATTAACTAATAGAGAACTGTTCATACTGTATATACAGCCAAATAACCACAATCTTCTCAATGGGTTGTCAGGCAGCATGTGTAACAAGCAGTCTGTCTCAGGTGACGTATGGATAAGGAACTGGGGACCACCCTGCCTTAGTGGCCCCCAGAGGAGTTACCTGCTCCTCTGGGGGCCAATACTAGCCTGAGTAGTTGGACCCCCACTGATCAGTCACTTATCACATATTCTCTAGTGAGATTGGTATCTACATGGATAATAGATACTGGATCGCCATATGTAGCAATCAATAATGGCTGCTGAGTGACTGACAACTGAAAGATGGGTTGTTTGCCAACTCTCCAAGAACTCATGGCATGGAGGGCACAATGGAACTTGGTGGGTTTGGAAAACTTAGTCTGATATTTTCAGGTAATAGAAATAAAGTATCCAGATCAGGAGCATAATCTATTAACCAAAATAAAGAGTATCATTTACTTTGGAGAACTCAATACATTCCTGCATTACATGGACAGCTCATTGGTATTAATTGGAACTATGTAATGCTTTATTTCTCCTCTGGGGGTGCTGCAGGGAACTAAATGATCGTTTTCATATTTCATAGGCCCAACATGGTGCGGCCTTCCAAACAAAAAAGGGATTGCCTAATATGGATTATTCCTTTAAATACCATTTTCTTTCTGTAGAGATGAGCAACCCTTCAAAATATCTTGTTTTTCCAACACAGCCCTACTTGATGATACATATAGCAATACCTAATATGTATACTAGACTCGTAGCTAGAGGTTCAGCATAAGGGGGCGAACATGTCCAAGTGGTCCCCAACTTAGGTATACCAATATTATCGCTATACGGTGACCGTATAGTGGTATATATCGGCTCTACTCAGAGCTCTGCAGACCAATTAGGTGAATACAGTGTAGTAACATTTAGTGACTTACCGGTGACGTCTCTGACTAATCGTTCCCAATTCCCGTCTGTCTGGACTGCCATAACCACTTCTTTCAATCTCTGTAAAGTTTGCAGAACGTACATCTTTGGATCCTTACTTTTCCAGGCACCTGACCCACATTGCCCTCACCTGCACAGCCATCCTGCTGCTACCCCCAATTATAAAATATATAATATAACCCCCTATAATGAATAATACCCCCAAGTACATCTTTAAATTAATAACTTCCCTGTGTACCCCCTTTAAATAGTGCCCTTATTAATAATGCCCCAGGTGTTTCCTAATTAAAAGGTACATAAAAAAGGTAAAATTAGTGAAATTAGTATGGTTCCAATACCCGGGACCCCCAGGATCAGCTGTTTGAATGAACCGTGGTACCTGTGTAAGCGCCGTGACCCCTTCTCTGTTTACACAGTGTCATTCATCTCATAGCAGCCATGTCATGTAACTACAGCCTCGTCCTATACACATCTATGTGACAAGACTGTAATTACATCACACGGTCACTATAACCAGACAGCGTGTGATATAAGCAGGCGCCATAGCCCCTTCATACAGCTGATCACGGGGATTCACTGATCTCTTATTGATGATCTATTCTGAGGATAGATCATCAACAAAAATAAGCTGGAAAACTCCTTAAGGCCAGGGCCTGACGTGGCAGAAATGCCGCGGAAAAAAAACGCTGCGTTGTACAGTTCCTGTGCTGAGAAGCAGACTTCTGTCTGTGGTCTCGGTGTCTTGTAAACCGCAGGCCTGAAGTGGCTTGTGGTTTACAAGACAGTGAAGTTGCAGGATGCCTTGTAACTAGTAAATAGTAAAGCACATATTAATGGCAGCCCCGGGGTGGGCCCCACAGAGTCAGTGGGCTTGGGGCAGCTGCCCCAACTGGCCCCCTGCTAGCTATGCCACTAATGTATACACATACACACAGGCTTGATGCATAGAGCTAAACACTGTAAGTCTCAAATCTGGAAAATTGACTCTAGCATCTGTATATAGAAGCCTCCTGTAATAGCAATAGGAGAGACAGGACAGAGTGCAACTTGTAATATTACTTATGTAAGTGGAACATAATCTGTGGTTCGGGTAATGTAAGGTCTTCAGTACAGTATATCACAGTTGTATGTGTCTGAAGACTTATGTAGAGGTTTCTTGCCTTTTTCTTCTTCTGCAGAGCAGTCAAGATGTATGTATTTCCTAAGCTTCCTGTTTATAGATATCGCCTGCCAAAAGTTATTATGTGAGCTCCAAATAGTCTCTGAAAAAACTCATTCATCCTGCCAACTTTTTTTTCCTTTTCCCACTTGAGAATGTGCTTTGCCAGAGGCTAATTTGGTCTGCAGTCGCACATATGCAGCAGTAGTATTGTAGTGTAAGAACCACACAGCTGAATGTAGTAGAAGACACTACTGTAATGCTATATTGCAGCGGTAAGGATATTAAACCATTTCTGCGGCTCACAGATGACAACATATTGCTCTGAAGTGTCCAAACCTCATATATGCAATGTGCCACATTAAGCAATAGGTACAGAAGTGTCCACACACAAGAACTTTGATTAAGGAAAGTCATCTCAAGAAACTAGCTCAGCACAATATCACAGCATGCTAACATTGCCACGAAGGGGCCTTTAATAAGAGAAGAAACATACCTTTATAGCCATGAACCGATGAAGCAATGCAGAGATAATCATTGTATCGATATGCAAATCAGCCTGCAAGTGCACTGTGGGCGGGGCCTGTTTTGCCAGATTTGCAGAGGCTGAAAATGTGAAATACAACTAAAGGAGAGATGAGAACTGGAGCATTTAGAACTGTCTGTAGGAAAATCAGGCCCCACCCACAGTGCACTTGCAGTCTAATTTGCATATCCAAAAAACAAATTAGTCTCTCTACCCAGTTTTATAAGATTTTTGGCCACAAAGGTATGTTTCTATGCCTATTGAAGGCCCCTACATGGTGCAGTTATTGGTTTGGGAGGCATTTAGCACCTGACGGACTCCCTTTACGACCTATATTGGCTGGTAGTTTCCATATAGGTATAATGGAAGCAGAGGAAAACTGCGGACTGTGAAAACTGTGAAAAGCGCTGAGGGAAACGCAGCGTTTTTTGTAGCAGATTTTGCAGCTGGTTTTTGAGTCAAAGACAGGAGTAGATGGAGCAGAAGGAAGAACTTGCTGTATGCTGTATTTCTCATTCCTTTTATAACCACTCTTGAATTTGGCTAAAAAAAACCGCAACAAAAAAAAAGCTGCGTTTCCCACAGCGCTTTCACAGAGAGTCTGGAGTTTTCCTCTGCTTCCATTATACCTATACGGAAAATACCAGGATTTCTGCAGGTATAATTGACATGCTGCGATTTCCAAAAATGCGACGGTTCTGGAAATCGCAACATTCCACTGCATGTATTTTTCTGCAATATGTGAATGGGATTCGCTAGTGACTGTAAAACGGTGTGGCATTGCGCGTATTCACAATGTGGGGCTTCAGCCTAAAGGAGTTTTGACACCAGGGACAATGATGGCACATCAATGGATATACCAGGAGTAGCTATTCATTTAGGGTTTTATTGCAGGAACCTCCATAAACTCCTAGAATAAAGGATATGCAGCATTACATGGAGTGCAGCGGCCCCTTCAACTTACCTCCCTGATTCTGACTAATCCTATCGACACATTGCAGCAGATAGGCTGCGTTTTCAATAATATGTAAGAGACAGCCAATGTTGTCCTAAGCTTCATTTGTCTGTATAAACTGTTAATGTTGAATGTATTTCTGTGATTCTGTTCCTTTAAGACAGCAGCCATTGTAATTGTGACATGATGCTGGAGTGACTCCCCCCCTTTTATGTCAGCTTGCCTGTTCTGCAGACAGAATGTGAGCAGAGAAGCAGGAAGTGACGAGACAGAGAGCAGCAGCCATCTTAGCAAGTGTTGTATTGAACTGGTGTGGAGATTTTTCTGTACAGCTAAGCTGTATCTTGGTCCAGAGACAAACAGAGTGTAAAGAGACAACAGGACTAGTGAGTCCACGTGAAAGGAACTGTGCTCAGTGGCTGATCAGTGAGACTGACATTGTGACTGTGTATATGGATACCACAGATAGAGACTCGCAGTGCTGTTGATGTACTGGACAGCACCTGCTAAACCCCGGCTTACATCCCAGCTCAGTGTATGGATTCGGCAGGACTGTCAGTGTGCTGAGTGGAATCTGCTGTTGGATTACATTGCATTCATTGGGTTTCCCTGTTAAAGAGGACTTCATTTCTCCCAAGATCCTGATAACAGTGAGGAGAGGACGTTTCACTATAAAAGAAAGGAACGACTTTGGGCCCCACCGCGCGCTTCTACGGACTGTAAGCGGTCCACCTGGACCACTGGGGAAAAGGGGGTGCACCCAAATGTGATGTCAGGGTCAGTTAGGGATAGTTTTGAGTATATTGTTCATTCAGTGTCCATACTGCAGAATTGGACAGAGTAAAAGTAGAAACCATTGCAGAATTTGCCTTGAAATTGTTCATGCTATATTGTATATTTTGCTTGTCTTTATCCCTGTCATTTTACCTTCAAATAGCCTTTATTAACTTATAGTAAATATATATTCTTTTCTTGAACTACCGCGTGTGCGTTCATTTCTGGTTGCGGAGACCAAACCACCTGCCTTGCTCTCGGTTCACAAATACCTGCAGAAACACTGGTGTTTTCTGTATAGGTACAGTATAATAAGGTGGCATAAAGTAATAAGGGCAGAAAGTCCACAGAGAAAAAACTCAGCAAAAACGCAATGACAAATGCTACAGAAAAAAACATGATGCATTTCTGCAGTGTTTTTTTTGCTACTCAGATTAGTTTTAGTGCTATTATTATACAATGGGTAGTATAATAAGTATAATAATCTGAGGCCCAGGGGAGGTGATAGAAAATAACAAACACTTATACTCACCTTACCTCACCTCTCTTGGGCATCTTCGCTCCATCTGGCTGTCTTTTGCATCTTCTTTGGTCTTCTTCTGCATGTGAATCATTTTACACCCCCCCAGACATCACTGCTGGGGCCTGTGATTGGGCCTCAGTGGTCACGTGAGGCATGCTGATGTCATTACGCTGGTGTGCCGCCATTGACTGCTGGGGCCCAATCATAGGCCCCAGCAGTGATGTCTGGGGCACGTAACCTCATTCACAGGCTGGAAGATCCCCGAAGAAGTTGCTGGGAGCTGTCAGGTGAGTATCAGTATTTTTTATATTTAATCACCCTCCCTGTGCATACGATTATTATATTCTGACAAGATACAGTATAATGCCGGGCCCCTTTCCATTAACAATATGTATAGCGGTTGGAGAACCAGGCTTTCCCTGATCGCTATCACTCTGCTGCGGGACCCTGGCCATCTCTAGCGGGCCCAACCGTGATTGTTACCAGACCTACACTGCCTATTAAAGAAAGCAGTGGGGGCCGGTAGGGCCCACTAAAGGCACAGGGCCCACCGGGAGATTCACCAGTCCCCTGGTGGGTCAGTCCGACCCTGTGCTGCATGGATACAAATTGGCCATGAAAAGTGATCATTTTTCATGTCTGATTTGCATCACAGTTGTGTGAATAAGGCCTTAGTGCCTTAATGCCATTGAATAGTGCTCTCCCTCCTCCCCCGATGTTCACAGCCTGGTGCCATCTTTCCTATCTCCATCCCTGTTTGTAAATGAATGTAAATAAAATGCATATTTATTAATACTCAATAAAAACAAGAATGAGCATAATGACATACAAATAGTATAGAAAATGTAAAATGGGGGAAGAGACTAATAAAAGTCTCAGGACAAGCCAGCAACCAAAGACATAGTAAGTAGCATGGAAAATACAGGAATTAGTGACTAAGTCGAAGTATACAATGCAGCAGGCTGATAGATATAAGCTGTGCTGCAAATAGGTTACAAGCAATGTATAATATGCACAATGCAATGAATGCAGACAGCATAAACAACAGCTAGAAGCACACATTAATGTTACAGACAGACATAATAGTAAACCATACCAACCCACTACCACACACACGTCCGCCACGTGTTTCACCTGGGGATAGGCTTCATTCGGGGACAGGAAGGGTAGGGGCTACGTGTGCTATAAAAATGTGACCCAGACCAATCAGAAACTTCTATTGCAGCTGAAAGTGCTTACCCATTAAGAATGCTAGCCAGGAAATGCAAATGCAACAAATGCACACTATCTTTCTGAAATCTCGCAAGAAAACACTGCTACATAAAAATACAAGTAGTATAGCAGCAAGAGTGCTGTTCATGCGCATAATCACATAATCACGCAAGATCACAGGGCTAAAAATCCTGGCTATGCATAAATGTAAAGATCTCCATCCCTGAAAAATGAAATGGAGAAGATCTATTGTACATAATGGTATACTTGATGTAAAAAAACCAACGTTATTTCTCATATTTTTATACAAATTTTATTTTTGGTCTATTTTGTATTTGTCTCTGCCGGCAGAAGATAGTCTTGTAAGAAAAGATATCATCTGTCTGGACTACAAGTACTGTACGTGCCCACTGTGGATATGGCAGCCTTGCATATAAAATTGTAGTTTAGGTTATGTTTGCTATTATAGCAATTCACTCTTTTGTTTTTATCATAATAACATCTACTTCTACAGAATAAAATGTATTAGCTCAGCTGAATGTTCTTGAGGACATTGTGATTGTCAGCTGACTATATGTTTGTGTCTATGTGTCTTCTTCTACTTTTCCACCACCATAATAAGAATGTATTGCCAATTTTTCTATTGATGTATTAAAACCAGATATTGAAATAAATCACTTTTTTCCCCCTACTTTTATGATTGTAGATTTTTCTTTTACTATTTTTCCTGAGCTTCTCCTCTGCTCTGTTCACAGCATTAGTGATATACTTTACAGTAACAGTCATGGCCATAGGCAGCAATAGTCAGGAGCAGATACATTGAGGTCTACGAGAAAGTTTTCTGGACATGCTTTGTGGATGGAGAGGTAGTAGATAAGTTGTGACATCATCTATTGTCGGACAAAATGATGGGTGTTATGTGGTGTTATCTTCTATTGTAATACTGTCTGTGATGTGAGTTAGGTGACTGGTGTAAAGAGAACCCCTATAGAATTAGCAAGTGTCAATTTATGATTAGACTAAGGCTGGATTCACAATGGAGTCCGCCACAGAATCTGCGGAGATAAAAGTCCTGCAAAGTTTATGGGTTCCGCGGGTTTCCACATGTAACCGCATTTAAGCGGACAGGGTCTCCGTCATAATTATTTAAAAATATGTTTGGCATATAAATGGGGTTTAAAAAGAAGGTAATTTTCTGGTGAAACAACCCCTTTAAGGAGGCAACACCACTAATAGCCTGATGAAGTTATTTTTTTAGAACAAGACAAATTCACTAGGGGAGGGGATTATCACCTATGACGCTGCCATCAACAGATACGGGAAAACTATGTACTGTACATCTATAGATAGATACTAATATCAGGACACAGCAGGAATCTTCAGATGAGGCTTCACATACAAATGTTATGACTACACACACACAAAAAGAAAACTACAGAATAACAACACATTGGTAGTAGTACATGAGCACCATTCACATGAATCCTGAGCATGAATGCCTAAAATGCCCATGTCTTAATGAGACAATCCCTTTACAGCCCAAGATGAAAATCTGATTTACTGCAACCATTGAATCTGGCTAATGGATTTACAATCTCTGGGATTCTCTCATAGAGGAGCAGCTGTAACTTTTATCACCCTTTTCGATGGTTGACAGAAGATCTGTGTAACAAATATCGGGACAATTAACCCCTTCCCACTGCAGACATTTTTTGATTTTCATTTTTGACAACCCCACCTTCCAAAAGCCAGAACTTTTTTAATTTTCTGTTCACAGAGCTGTACGAGGGCTTAAATTTTGTGGAACAAATTGTACTTTTTAATGATGGTATTTAAAATTTCGTACAATGTCCTGGGAAGCTGGAAAAAAATGGGAGGAATTATATAAAAATTGCATACGCATGACTTTCTTACGAACTTCATTTTTATGGCGTTCACTGTGAAGCCAAAATAACATGTCGCCTGTATTCTGTGGGTCAGTACAATTACAGTGATGTGGCAAAAAAAAATTCTTGTAGTCACCATATTCTGACACCCAAAACTTTTTTATATTTCTGTGTATGGGGATGCATAAGGCTTTTTTTTTTTGTGGACGGCTAGATGTACTTTTTACTTATACCATTTTAGGGAATATTTATTGGTTTGATTACTTTTTAATTTTTTTATGAGAGATGAAATTATAAAAAGAACACGATTAGGCCATTTTGTTTTTTATTTTGCCACTACAACATTCACCGGATGGGAAAAATATTTTTACGTATTTGTAGACCAGGCATATTTGGATGTGGGGATGCATAATTTCTTCATGTTCATTAAAGATCATTTACACTCTCTATATCTTGGCAGGGAGACACAGTAATAGATGGGGCTTGGGGCAATAATCCACGCCCAATCCGAGCACCTCATTTACATAAGGAATAAATGTAAAGATTCTAAACATTGCCGGCATCAAATGAACAAGCATAGGTATGACAGTGCTTGTGCTTAAGCAATGTACATGGCACTATGCCTGGTATAATAATGACTGAGGAGCTGACAGACTCCCTTTAATAATGTCTGACTCCAGTAATAACCTTGAGCACTGTGAGATCCGAGTCAAACACAGTTTGTAATCATTCCAAACTACCCTTAGAAAGATGTCTTTGTCTATTGTCTGCTAAGGTTACTTGGAGGAGGAGGGAGGCATTGTACTGTGCTGCGCAACAGGAGTTTCTTTTAGTATTGTCACAGCATGTGAAGGCTAAAGCAAGCATTTAACCTTGAAATAGGTACAATGATTTCCCATTCAATGAAGCTTACTATATGTTGATGAAGGTTTGTTGTACAACATACCTAAATTTACAATATTTCTAGACTTTACAAAGCAAAATCTTCAATAGAAGATTGTAACATAGTTTGTAAGGCTGAAAACAGACATGTATACATCCAGTTCAGTCTATTATCCTACAATGTTGATCCAGAGAAGGGCAAACCCCCCCCCCCCCCCAGATGGAAGTCAATGCTCCTTATTGTAGGGGAAAAATGTCTTCCTGACTCCAATCTGGCAAACAGAATAAATCTCTGGATCAACGTCCCCTAACACCAAAAATCTAATACCTACCATAACCAGAACCCTTATAGAAAATTCCCCATTACAACTTCCTCTGGCAGAGAGTTCTGTAGTCTCACTGCTGTTACAGTAAAGAACCCCCTTCCATGTCTGGGTAGAAACCTTCTTTCTATACATAGAGGATACCCCTTTGTTACAGTTCTATCAATATTAGAACAGCGAGGGTCCGACACCTAAGACCCTCACAGATCACCTGTACCTATAGTGGCGAGTGTAGGTACTGCAGCGCTTTCCCATAGACTTCAGTTGAACAGTGCTGCAGTACTAACACTTACAGCTACAGTTTGTATGGCGAGTGAGCAGTGCGGCTTGTGGTATATAAACATTACCCAGAGCTGCACTGTCTTGGTACAAGTGATCTGCGAGAGTCCCAGGTGTCAGACCCCCACAGATCTAATATCGATGGCCTATTCTAAGGAAACTGGATAACCTCTTTAAAGACCAGGGTATGAAGGACCCTCTCTCCTTATGGATCCCATAACAGCTGCACAAGCTGCCTCTATGTTACATCAACCTTGACTATAATATCTTGTTACTTGTCTATTCAGGGAGAAAGGAATTAACGAAAGGCAACAAGTGAACGTTTATGCCAAATGTGAGACAATAGACAATGCAAAACGTGATGTAAATCTAGACACCTATGAAACAGAATGTTCAATCCAGAGTGAATGTGCAAAATTCCTGTACGGACTCATAAGCTGCATTTATGTCATCCATGACTGTAGTATTATAATGGTTACAGATGTAGTAGCGCTGAATTTGTCATGTAATGTGTACCTGTTGTTTCAGGCTACTTTTTAGAGTTAGTAGTGTGTGTACATGAGGAGTAGCACTATATCTGCCCATTATAAAGTATGATATGTATATAGCATTTTTTTTTAGCAGTTTTTCTTATCTATAATATGTTTTTCTGTGTTTTGTTTTTTACAGCATTCACCATGTAGTAAAATGTCATAACTTTATTCTGGTGATTCTAGGAGAGTGCCTGTATGGATGAAGAGGGGTGGAGGGAGGGGAGCGAGGTGCAGGGAGAGAATACTGTATGCTGATAGGCTAAATAAAAACCCACAAACCTTTATTCTATGTGTTAGTAGGATTACAGTGGTATTAAATTTATACAGTTTTTTTTTCACGCTATATAACTTTTGCACAATAAATCACTTTTTAAAAATAAATGTTATGTTTTTGCATCCCCATACTCTAAAACCTATAGCTATATAAGGACATATTTTTAAGTTACACACGTGGACGAAATTGTTGGTACCCCTTGTTTAATGAAAGAAAAACAGTGACTGAAAAATGGATTGCAAAACGGTCAAAAACTGTTTGCTATCCATTTGTAATCTGCTTTCCATAGATCTCAATGTTTAAAAAAAAAACGGATTGGTTGCTGCCTGTCTGGTATCCTTATTTTTGAACAGAGAAAAAGTCCTGTAAGTCCGACTTTTTTTCTCCGCTCAAAAGAGCGGATACCAGACAGAAATGCTCCAAAGCAGGGCACATCTCATAGCTTATATCATTTCTGCAATCCTAGGCTAGGCCTCAACACTCCACCTACCCTCTTACTTTAGGCTATAAGAGCTATATTGGTGCACACACCCCTTCCATGTGATGTTTTGTTGTTATCCGAGTGTGTGTCCTTTACCCTTTCACTATAGGAATTTTGTATCAATAACCATTTGCAGTTAAACATTTACTGTACATGGCTTTGACCGACCTGGCCTCTTTAGTGTTGACTAGTTCTATATTACCAATATAATTCTATAGATTTGAGCCAACTGTTATTGTCTGTAACATGAAAGATTTGTTACCTCAATAAAAATTTATTGTTAAAAAAAAAGTTTTGCTTGTATGCTTGATTTTTGTAAAATTTGCCATCAGTACTAATGCATGTTTGATACTGATGAACGATCCATTGGATAGGTCATTAGTATCTGATCTGTGGGGGTCTGCCACCTAGACCCTGCGCAGAGCATCTTAAGTGGACAGGGAGTGCATGCAGTCTGCTCCTACTCAAGTAATAGGAGCAGCGACGGACTTCCCCAGAACCACCGCTATACAGTGGATGAGGCTGTAGCTCTGCTCCCATTACCTGAATAGCAGCCTGCATGTGCTCTGTGTCCACTGCAGCAACTTTTGGCACCTGGAGGCTGCTGGAATAGCTAATCTGTGCGGGGTGTTGGACCCCACATATAAGGTACCGGTGACCTATCCTATAGATAGCTTGAGCTTATTTCAGAATTCTGTGAAATAGCCACCTCATGATCCATATGACGCCTGCAGAGGCGTAAGGCTACGTTCACATCTGCAGTGGAGTCTCTGTTGGCGAGGCGATGCTAGTGTGAACCTAGCGTCACTTGAACCTCCTTGGTCCCAATGCCCAATCTGTATTGGAGCCCCTACCTAACTTGTGCTATTTAGAATAGTGGTATATTTTATATGCCAGAGGGACTTTTGGAGCCCTTTAGGGTTTGTAGGGAGTGATATCACTGCATCCCCTATAGCTACACCCCTGGATGACTGAAATACTTGAACCCTACAAAGTTCTTTTGGATGAAACTTAGATCACCATAGAATATTATGGTCATTAAAGGGGTTTCCTACAAAGCAAGTTATTCCATATTCATAGGATAGGAAATAACTTGCAAATCAGTGGGGGCCCCACCACTCCAACTCCCACTGAACAGGAGAATGAGGGTCTTTCATCTCCTGTTCTGAATGAAGCGGTGGTCACTCCATTCATTTCAATGGGTGCATCAGAGATAACTGAAGTACAGCGCTCGGCTATCTCCAGCATTCCTACCTATATGACTGGAGAAGTGCGTATGCTTCCCCACCTATGCTTCATTCAGAACAGGAGCTGAGAGGCCCTCATTCTCCTGATCAGGGGGGTTGGAGATGTTGGACATCCCTTGATCTGCAAGTTATCCCTATGGATAGGGAATAACTGGCTTCGCTCGAAAATCTCTTTAAGTTCAGTTCAGTGGATCCACAGCGTTTGGTTGTTATGACCAAAATACAGGCACTTGGGGGTACAGAAATACCCTTTTCTGGGAGTTTGAGCTGGAATCCTCTTTTTGAGATTTGTTTTTGCCAGATTTGAATGAGTAAAAGATAAAGCGCTCCTCCCATTGGTGATTCAACTACTAAAAGATGGAGAGCTATAAAGATAGTTAGCGGGCCTAGAGATACTTATACAGTACTGTGCAAAGGTTTTAGGCAGGCATTGAAAAAATGCTGTAAAAATGAAAAAAAAATAGAAGTGTTAATAGTTTATGTGAATTAAAAAATTAAGTGAATGAACAAAAAAGAATTCCAAATAACATCAATATTTGGTTTGACCACCCTTATAGGAGGAGCCCTGATCTCAACATCATCCAGTCTGTCTGGGATTATGTGAAGAGATAGAAGGATTGGAGCAAGCCTACATCCACAGAAAATCTGTGCAAGTTTACTGAGAAAAATTGATGATGCCTTAAAAACAAAGAGCAGTCATATCAAATATTGATGTGATTTAGATTTGTGTTTTGCACAGTACTGTATGTTGATCCATTACACTGGCAGCCCATTGATTTTGGCACAGACTGTGTAATACCTCTTTTTACTTATGGGGCACTGCTAAATGGTGAATTGCTGAGGGGTTATCCCTTGGGAACACAACCCTTGCTGATTATTTTTGGAACAAAACTGATAGGACTCAATCAGATAGTAACAATAGGGAATCATTTATGCAATTCACCAATATGTCGCAATCTATTTTGCATATTATATAGTGCTTGCCGTTGATGATAATGATGAAAACATTAGCACAGGCAGCAGGGAGATTCTATTCCCACAGATAAGGAGTTAAGGGCTGTGAGCCAAAATACTGTAAGTTTAAGATTTCCCCTCCTAGAATGACTCATGATATACTGGGCCAGCAATCAGATATCCAATAAGTGACTTTTCCCGTCCATAATTGGAGAGGATATCACTTTCCCACACACAAAATAAATAACAATACATGGCGGCTTTAGAGGTCTTCAGCTGTATAAATCTGCAAGGGTGAAACAAGATTTACATATGTGGATGCTTCCGTTACTGTGAAATCTGCAATAACTGTGTTAGGCCTTATCTTGTGATTCAGATGTGAATATAATAATACTGGAATTCTGTCCTGATACTAATGTTTTGAGCATTGTTGTTGGTTACATATGTTTCCTCTACTTTTTAATCTGATAAAATCTTACCATGTGTCGGATGTGATAAAAGCAAATTCCCAGACAAATGCTGTACTGTCATCACTTGTTCGGATGGGCTGAATGAAAATCCACCCATATGTCAGCGGCCAAGCAGACAGGGTTTTGACAGTTCTGAATTTAGGGATTGCAGGGGGAAGGGTGACAAATGCCCTCTGTGGTATTTGCAAGGTGGCCATCCTATTGGCATTAGGGCGTCAGTGAAGAGCCAATAAAACACTATGTAATTACACAGCGACACAAGATAAATCAAGTAAACAACTTGCAAAGGTAATCGCTCTTTATATAGGTCTTAAGAGGGTTTCCCAAGTGATATCATATTGCTAGGTTATCTGCTACCACTTGTTGGTCGGTGGAGATTTGACAGAAGCCCACAATGATCCTCCTTTTCCCTGCATAGCTGAGCTCCAGCCACCCAATCTGACAAAGAGGCTTCTGCCACTTTGTTCTTAAAATCTGTGTCATGATCTTATGGTATATCCTATCAATATGTATTAACATTATTATATAGTAATACATCTTTAACATATGTTTGAATGACTAAGGATAGTAGGTAGAATCGAAAAACATGGACAACTAAGGTCAAGGTTTGCAGTACTGTACAAAAGTTTTAGGCAGGCATGGAAAAAATGCTGCAAAGTAAGAAAACATTCCAACATAGAAGTGTTAATAGATTATTTTTGTCAGTTAACAAAATTAAGTGAATGAACAAATGAGAAAACTAAATCCCATCAATATTTGGTGTGACCGCCCTTTGCCTTCTATCAATTCTTCTCGGTACTCTTTTGAAGTTTTGAAGGAACTCGGCAGTGAGGTTGTTCCAAACACCTTAAAGAACTAAGCACAGATCTTCTGTGGATGTAGGCTTGCTCCAATCCTTCTGTCTCTTCAGGTAATCCCAGACAGACTGGACAATGTTGAGATCAGGGGGGGCCATATCATCACTTCTAGGACTCTTCCTCCAAAGGGCGGTAACATCAAATATTGATGTGATTTACATTTCTCTATTGTTCATTCACTTAATTTTGTTAATTGGCAAAATAAACTATTAACACTTTTATTTCTGAAAGCAATGCAGCGTTTTTTTATACACCTGATAAAACTTTTGAAAAGTACTCTAGGGCACTTGCAGTATGTTCACATTGAAAGATGACTTAGCATGGAAGAACACAGTTGACTGGTCATCCCCAATATACTTTAGTGCAAGATTTTGCAAGTTAACAACGAATTCTGTGGAATGTTATTATGTAATCCAAAGCCTTTCACCCATTGTAGCTATGTGAATAGACTCATACTGGTTATAATGAATAAACTCGAGAATTTGCCTCTAGTCTTTCTGGTACACAAATTTCTTATACAATAACCAATTAAATGCAGCCATCCAGGCAATTAACCAGTCATGACCAAGACACATTTAAAGGGAACCAGTCCTCTGTCTATTTTAGCTAATATTTGCATTTCCCATGAAATAACAATTCTGGAGTATCATTTCTCAGTACTCAGCATTGTTCTGTTCCTCTGATATTCCACCTAAATATATCTGAATAATTTGGCGACCGGATGTTACCATTTTTCTTAGCAAAGGGGTGTGTCCCTGCACAGTGTGAACTGGCAGCACTGATTGGACAGTGTCAGCGTGTGTCAGGACACGCCTACTGACAAGGTCAGATCGTAAGGACAGATCGTAACTGGTTGACAATTTATTCATAAATTTATAAATGGGACAGCAGAGGATCGGTACAACACATAGTTGAAAGAAAATATGCTGCAGTATTGTATTTTTATAGAAAATACAGACATGTCAGGAGAACTAGACCTTTTAAAACCAGTGGAACAAATCTTCAATGGTTGGAACCAATTGTTTACTAAAATAGTTTCCAATAATTATCTTTTTTTCTGGTTTATCACGAACAATTACACTATGTAGGGATTGTCTGAGTTTTTTTTCCCCAGAATCCAGTCCACTGTTGACCATGGGATGTTTCTGGTACTGCATCTAGGTCCTATTCAAGTGAATAGGGATGACTTGGAATATCTACCATATCTGAAAGAGTGGTAATGTTTCAATGAAAAAGAATATTCTCAAATAATCCCTGTAAACACCACTAGGCAAAACTGACACCCAGAACAGGGCCTGAGTGGTTAGAGGATGACATAGGTATTCAAAGATCACAAAAGGGAGAATCTCTCTTAGACCACTCCTTTGTTTCTAGCGTTCTTTTATGTTACAATGAGCAAAACTACTTTCAATAGCTGTCGGCTGAACATTCATTTGGCCAAAAGTATTCCTAATAAACTATCCATTTAGACGCACACTTGGCTCTGACAAGTGGGCATGTGCTTTTAAAAGGGGAAAGAAGTAAGACTCTGCCAGATACCTCTGATGGTAACTTATCTCCAAAAGCATTGGGTGTTGAAATCTAACATTACCTGTCATGGAGACCCTATACACAAAACATAGTTGGTCAGTTTTGACGAAATAGCATATTTGGGCATATGAATGTATATGGCCAGTTTCATAATAGCTGCTAGCGTTAGATGAGATGTTTAGACTCATAAGGTCAGCAATGATATATTATTGTTGAGTTGTTTTCCTCCGCGTGTTGCGCTGGAAATAAAACCCCAAAAAATAGATATATTTTAGAAAAAACTTAATTTATTGCCAAAAACATTTGTATGATACAGTGACAAACCTTTACAGTAGGAAACATACCTGACAATCATTCACAACCATTACATTTCTCAACTCTCCATAATATAAAAATAGTTTCAGCTATTTTCTTTCTATTTTATAAAGTGACATAGGTTTCATAAAATCATCTGCAATTCTAACATTTCCCTGACATTTACAAACATTGGAAATGGCTATCATTCCCAGCGATTATCACAGTTCATTTTACAGATTCATCAGGAACACCTCCCTTTTGTCCTCAGAATTTTATTTCCAAGCCCAAAACAGAATACAAAAATAAAACTGCTTTGCGGAAGTCTGAAAGATCCCAAAAAAGTGCACAGAACAACAGAATAAACTTTCACAAAGCAGAAATAGACATGAAAAGCAGAGGTGTAACTTGAAGCTGGGCCCCATTGAGAAATCCGTAACCGAGCCCTCCTCCTACCATGTGCCATTTAGAAAAATAGTGTCGTCTTTGTGGTTCACAGGGGCATTTGGACACCATCATGCACTAGGGCCACAGTGCAGCAGCTACATCTGCACCCCCTACAGCTACTTCCCTGATAACGTGTCATCCACCAAAATATAATAAACTGGACAATGCCTTTGAGTAGTTATTTTAACAAGACATAAACATTTACATTCTTGAGGGAAAAAAAATTACCGTAATTGTCTCAAGGGATTGCCTACGCATGTGCAAAACATCACTACAATCAGACCATCCTTTACTTAAGGAAGCTACAATTCTACTACATACCAAATTTCACAAAAAGGTACATAAATTCTTACCTTCAATATGAAGGATTTGGATTTCAATAACTTCTGTAATTCTTTCATACTCAGCAGATATAAAAACGTTACAGACTGGATACAAATTATATATTTTAATTTTGTAATTTCCAAATTAATAGTCTAATTATGTGCCAATTTAACACAGATTTCCAATTTTTGATTGACAAAATTGGAAAATGGTTATGAAGAAATCACAAAAGAAGTGGTGGAATACAGGTTGGCTTATCTGTATACTTTTTGTATGGCACAATACAACTAAAAAACATACGTTCTAGCACACAACCTATAATTATGCATATTTACTTTGGCATAATTTAAAGGCACTTTTTACATCGATGTGATCAGATGTGCATGGGACTTTCCGAGATTAGAAAAACATGGCTACTTTCTTCCAAAAACAGTGCCATACCTGTCCAGAGGCTGAGTTTGGTATTGCAGCTCCAACCCATTAACTTGCTGTGCTTTTCTAATCCTGGGTAACCTAGGAATCGTCTTATAAAATGTCTCTCCCAGTGAATAGTATGTGAGCTCAATAAGTTTAGTCCTGCTCACATAGTCGTCATTATTAAGGTGGATCTGTAGTGCTTACAGATATTGCTCTACCAATTTGTCTTTTCTACTGATAGCTTTAAGGTAAGATATGGTAGGCATCTGTTTAGTTGCACTAGTCATGGCTAGTTTCTAAAACCTAACCAGAAATATTGGACACAAAGTCCCTTTGGTTGAACAATAATGTTACAATCTACCTATCATCTTCGGATACGGTCCAACCTCTCCTCATCTCAGTAGTCTTAAGTTTAGTCAGCCTGCATCATGATATCTCATTACTCAAAAATCTTGTCTCCAATGTTCATAGGGTTAAGTCACGACCAACATACTATCTTAACCACTAGACGCCATTACACGTAGACTATAGTTGGCATACAGAGAGTGATAGCTACTCTAAGGCTGATCAGGGATTTAAAGGTGCTTTGACCTTTCACAATTTGCTTAATGACAAAGCTTGCCACCGAGTGTTCTACCCTGACATTGTTACATAACATGGGATTTGTGTATAATATGCTTTTCATCCCCAAAGACCTTTAATCCTTTTAATGAAAAAGCACTAAGGCCATGACTTGCATTCACCAGTATGGGGAGGTGTTCCCTATTCTACCCCAACTCTGCCATTCGGGAAATAAACCAAGGGATGTTTTAGGACTTCCAAACTGATCTAAGTCATTTTCTGGCTTGAAGCTTTGGGATTTGTAGGAAGTTATGTCTGTTTTAGTTAAGGTGTTAGTCTGCACCCCATCTGATTTCCACTCTGCATGGACTATATTGTAGTTCTGTCCATCATTATTGTCCCAGAATACCTGCCCTTCACTGTCGAAGGATATGCAGAACTCAATTTTTTCATGACTGGGAATGTTAGGAGGCAGATCTACAGTAAAGGAGAAGGTGTCAGTGTCTGTGCCTCCATATACATTATTCATGTAAACACAGTCAACATCTGTATAGGTTTTCCAGGTGTTGTAGGTTATTCGCACCTTGACTGTTTTTTCATAGCTTAGGTTTTTTACTTTGATGGTGCCAGCAATAGACCTCTCCTGAAGGCTGCAATTCTCCAGACTTACAAAATTCTTTTGGATCTTATTGCGAAACTGTAGGTAATCGGCTGATGGCTGGTTGAATCCCAAGATCAAATTCTTTTCTTCATGTAATTTTAGGCTGGCGGTGATGTCTTCAAGATCTATCAGATCAAAATGGAGGTCTGTGACAGGCTCATCTTTAAACTCTGAAAACACATGTACTGATGTCAAGGACAGGCCTTTAGAATCGGCAAAGACGACTTTCTTTTTCGCTCGGGATTTGGAGCGATTCCACTCATTGTTCCTGGAATCAGATTCCTTCTTCAAAGAAAGACATGGTCTTAGCGGCTTAAATCGATTCACAAAATTTCTTCCCCTGCAGTCATCATAGGGGCTGAGAAACTTCTTTAATGGAGGAGAATGCGCTAAGCATATCCTGACCGCAACATCAACCGGCATGATAGAGCGTGGAAGAGAACGTGGTGGCTCCAGTATTTGTATCATTCTGGGGGAAAAGCATAAATAATTGTGGAAGTTAGCATAGGTACAGTGACAGCATAACATATAGGATGCAATACAACTGTATATACAGTACGACCAGCAAAGTGCTCATTGTTATTTATATAGAGCATTCTCAGCACTTCCTCATCACCAAGTACACCTAGAGACAAAATATTTCTGGCACAGGAATGCTCATGTATGAGAGGTAGACTATTTTATCACCAGACGACCAAGTACATGTCTGGCTGCCAGGCAGCAAATGTCAACAAGTGTGTAGATTAACAATGTAGGTCATTCTCAAGAATGAATCCTCAGCTGCTACAGAACCTCTTGAGATATACACGTATTAACTGCACTATAGGGCAAATTGAAGGTCAGACCTGGCAATGCAGCCTACAGGACATTTCTGCAGCCCTTTCTGCTCTATAACTGTCTACCTATGTCTTTAACAGCAATCTGTGGCTCTACAGCTGTTGTGAAAGTACAACTTCTAGTGTAACCATTATCAGGGCATGCTGGGTGTTGTAGTTTTGCAAGAGCTAGAAAACCACAGGTTGGAGATGACTGTTCTAGAGGATGTGGATGTCAAACAAGCAATACACACAGAAGGTCCCATAAATGACACAGTTTGTCTGTAATTCATATAGATATGGATATTTAGCTACAGCTCAAAGAATTGCTCAAATCATACTAAATAAAAGTGCAGATTTAACTCTTGCATTGCTTTTAATGGAATCGATTTTATAACCAATGTCATTGATATCGCTCAAACTATACATCACTGATCATACAGGGTAAATTCCTAGTGCATCTATTGTATATTGTGAGTTATTTAGAAAGACCAAATAATAATACTAATAACAATAATAATAATAATAATAATAATAATACATATAAATAATAAATATAAATTTACGATAATAATAATGATAAATATAAATAATAAATATAAAATAATGCTAATAATAACAATAACAATAATAGTACAATACTAATAAATAATAATAATAGAAATAATAATAAAATATAGAATAATGCTTCTGATAATAATACTAACAATACAATCTTAATAATAATATCAAATAATTCTGCTAATAATACTAATAATAACACAATGATAATAAATAATAATAAATATAAAAAATGCTGCCAATAATAAAACAATGATAAATAATAATATAGATATTTGCAGGTTTGTACATTTTCAGTGCAATTATGCATAATTTCCTATCTTGGTTTATACCCAAATTTGGTCAAATTCTATTGTACGTTATACGTTTTTTTTTCTCTAATACAGGACTGCCAGCAACCACAATATATTTTATTTCTGCAAAAACACTAAACGCAACCAAGACATGAAACCACTTTACAAAAAGAATAAAATTAGATTAAATGCAGATTTTGATTTTTTTTTTCCAAGGATAACCCCACCTGGCACACTCCCTATATAAGTCACTGACCATCAGGACTACACAAGTTGTGCCTACTATATAGTACTGAACATATGTCTATTATTTCACAGTAATTTAGCAGAATTTTATTACAAAGTGACAAAAAAGTGAATGTGCCTCCAGTTGTCACCGCTTCAAGGGAGGTTACATGTGTGGCTTTATTCAGGGAGCAGCGCTACATCCTATACATAGAGTAAAGAGGTGTCAGCTACCTGCAGTGTGAGCCCCTGCTCAGGATCCCGCTGTCAGTGACGCCTTCTCAGGACTGCTGAGGTTCGCCCTCCGAGCTGTCAGGATATTACCATTAGGACAGTCCCCTTCACGTGATGGAACCCCAGCAGCCAATCAGGAAGCAGCTCACGTCTCCTCTGACCAATCAGCGCGGCGCCGACCTGTCAGTGCGAACGTGATTCCAGCCTTCTGCACTCAGTGACAGCAGAAAGGAGGTTATCGGGTGGGGGGATTGGGGGGCAGGATCGGTCACGGGGGCATTTACCTCATCGATCCCTTGCTGGGGCTCCCACTGGGAAGAGAGTGAAGTGTAGTATTATGTTTGTGGTAAGCACAGGGAAAACTTTCATCACTGTCACTAGGTGGGGATTTTGCAGGGACAAGAGAATGCTCTGCTGCTAAGCTGTGACCACTCCTGGCAAGGTATCCTCTGGGACTTGTAGTACTTCAGTTATGTATTGAATCTGGGCATTAGTCATAGGATGTTAAACCTTCATTGTTTTAGTCCTAAAGTCTGACTCTGTCCAGAAATGACATCAGATCTGACACAATAGTATTCTTTGTATGCTGACTATTGGCCCCCGTCCCGCACATTATTTCATAATTTTTTTATGATTTTTTGCTACATTGTGGATGGTATTTTGCATAATCAGATGACTTTTCTACTGTTTTTGCAAACGAAAAATTTTATCAAAAAATCTTATGCCATTTTTCTGATTTGGCTTATACTGGTGTATTTTTATGTGAAAAATTTATCAAAACGTTCATAAATTTGTTGCAGTTCTTTAGGGGGAGATTCAAGGTTTTTAATGCATTTTTTAAGCCAAGTTGACTTTAGTCCACCTCTGCACTGGAATCCGTTATTCTGGTTCATCAGAGGACAAACGGACCACAAAAATAGCGCACGCCACTGGAGACTGAGGGGCCACATTGACAAGTGAAATCATCACATGAAAAAGTCAGGCTTGCAGGAGTTTTTGGTCCTTTATAACGGATCTGTGCCAGATGGACATACAGTGTATATGTGAACCCGGCCATAGAAGAGGAGTGTGCAATGATAAATCAGCCCCATTGAACCTTACAGGCTGGTATGATATATAAGTTTGGCATGCAAATTAAAGGGATTTTCTCATATGAGGGTCTGACCTCTGGGACCCACAAGATTCGGACAATAAAAGGGCTGCAGCATTATTTCCCCTTCACAGTTTTCCTTGCACATGTGCGCTCCCAATCACTTGCAGCCTATCCCATGGCACCATTTACTTCAATAGAGTTGTGCTGCAGTTCACTTCCATTGGGGGTGGCTGTGGCACCACTGTGCAGGGGAAGAACTTTGAGGGGACCACAGCGCTGCTCAAACAGTGCTGTGATTGCTTTTTCTAAGAATTGGTGATATTCTTAAGAGTTTGGTGCCACACTGATCATAAAGTGATGCCTTATCTTATGTATATGTCATCAGTTTCTGGAATGAGACTACCCCTTTAAATATGCACTCAATATTTAATCGGTAGGGTGCTTAAACAAAAAGTAATGCCAGGAAGTAAGGCTATATTCACACAGGATAGATTTAATGTGTACCTGCATTTCAGGTATTTCTGGTCATTATACCTCTTATATTCTGCAGTTTTAGCAGTTTTCCACTCTTCATGCCAGATCTGGAATTTGTGGTTCTCGCTAAACTGGTGGATGAAGAACTGCTATACACGCCACACAGTGGAAAGAAGAGGAATATACTCTATAAATTTCTCACTCCACAGTCCGTTATATGTAGGACTTGTAAGGAGACATACTGACATGTACAGGTGTGAGGTATGTGTTTTGGTTGGGATAAAAAGCTTCTATTCATCATCTTTCTTCTTTATACTTCCCACTCACTCCCCCAGTTACTTTGACTTCTATAGTTATGCGTTATGGACCTCTGGTCTATCTTGAGTTAAATACAGCAGGGAATTTCACAGTAAAGTTACTTTTGTGGCAGAAGAGTCTGACAAGAGCAGATAGAAGCATTTCTATCTGATAAGAAATATTACAAAGTTTCCTGTAATCTCCTGTACCCTTCATTTATGTAAAAATTGTTGAAACACCAGAGCCTATATAGGGGTACATTCACATAATGTCCTTTATATTCATTTAGCAGCAGATTCATTTTACAGATGCAAAAATTGATACAACTGAATCGTCTTTTGTTTACTTAGAGTCAATGCTAAAAAAAACAAAAAACATATCAGTTTCTGTCCATGTAACTCAAGCTGATTCCAAGAGAGTTGTTATGTAGAGCATGTCAGTGGGGTATAATAAAATGCCCTTTCTTTTGCAGCACTGGTGAAATGTGAGTGCCAAGCTCCTGAGCACGTGAACATGACAAAGAGGTCAAGATAGAAGTTGTTTTGGATTTTTTGTAGGTTACATCTCAAAGTATACCATCATTTAACCCATTAAAGGGACTAAAAAAAAACTGCTTGCTGCTGTGGACACAATCATGAGATCTCCTTATGATCTATACAGGACTTTTATGTGGGAAGCTCAGTATCTCCACAGATCAAAATTGCCAAATGTCCATAAATTCATGGAAGCCTATAAAAATAGGATGCTTTTTCAATACGTCTCTGATTTCTTATAAAGTTGCAGTTTATTAGGCTTGTAATTCTCATCATTTTTACAGCTCACATCAAATGCGATTGTCAGATTCCAAGAGAAATTTTCTGGAGCAAGTGAGTGGGGTACAAAATACCCCTCCTCTTCCCTTCGGTGCAGACATGTATCACTTATGATCTTTGTGTTTCATTATGATTTTACAACGTATCCATAAAAAATGTTGGCTGTTCTATGATTTTTCGATAAGTTTGATGAGTTGGGCTCTGAGGCCTGTGATTGGAAGCAGCAGTCATGTACATGTACAACATGTCATCGCTCCAGGGAGGTAAACAGGGGATTGAATAGGCGATTATTGCAATATTTTATATCAGATTCCCTGCTCTTAGCAATATTGTTGTTTTTTTTGTTTTTTTTAAATCATCTGCTTAAAGGCAGTCTA
Organism: Leptodactylus fallax; assembly: GCA_947044405.1. NCBI lineage: Eukaryota > Metazoa > Chordata > Amphibia > Anura > Leptodactylidae > Leptodactylus > Leptodactylus fallax. Next base: position 4,454,446 of record CAMRHE010000005.1, on the reverse strand, counting down.
TCACCTCCCCCAAACATATTTAACTGCCACCACCCTGTAACAGAGGACATTACAGTGGTACATAGCAATAATATGTTGTGTATGACACTGTTGTAGATTTGGAGAAAAACAGCTTTGAAGTCTTATACAAATGAGGTAATTGGCGCCTCCCAGGAGCTCCCTGGAGCACTGTTCTTGCCACTCAGACCACTACCATCTCCTGCCTGTGCTACCTCATGCAGTCAGAGTTGATCCTCCCACTATTATGACATCACCCACCATGCTTGAGTAGCAAGATAGGTGCTTCCAGGGATGAAGGTCCGCCCACAGTGCACCAACTGCCTCATTTGCATAAGATTTCAAAGTTGTTTTTCTCCAATTCTACGAAAGTACAGTCATGGCCAAAAGTTTTGAGAATGACACAAATATTATATTTTCACATGATCTGCTGCCCTCTGGTTTTTATGTGTGTTTGTCAGATGTTTTTATCACATACAGAAATATAATTGCATTCATATTATGAGTAACAGAAGCTTATATTGACAGTTAGAATGAGTTAATGCAGCAAGTCAATATTTGCAGTGTTGACCCTTCTTCTTCAGGACCTCTGCAATTCTCCCTGGCATGCTCTCAATCAACTTCTGGACCAAATCCTGACTGATAGCAGTCCATTCTTGCAGAATCAATGCTTTAATTTTGTCTGAATTTGTTGGTTTTTGTTTGTCCACCCGTCTCTTGATGATTGACCACAAGTTCTCAATGGGATTAAGATCTGGGGAGTTTCCAGGCCATGGACCCAAAATCTCTATGTTTTGTTCCCTGAGCCATTTAGTTATCACCTTTGCTTTATGGCAAGGTGCTCCATCATGCTGGAAAAGGCATTGTTGAGCGCCAAACTGCTCTTGGACGGTTGGGAGAAGTTGCTCTTGGAGGACATTCTGGTACCATTCTTTATTCATGGCTGTGTTTTTAGGCAAGACTGTGAGAGAGCCGATTCCCTTGGCTGAGAAGCAACCCCACACATGAATGGTTTCAGGATGCTTTACAGTTGGCCTGAGACAAGACTGGTGGTAGCGCTCACCTCTTCTTCTCCGAATAAGCTGTTTTCCAGATGTTCCAAACAATCGAAAAGGGGATTCATCAGAGAAAATGACTTTACCCCAGTCCTCAGCGGTCCACTCCCTGTACCTTTTGCAGAATATCAGTCTGTCCCTGATGTTTTTTCTGGAGAGAAGTGGCTTCTTTGCTGCCCTCCTTGAGACCAGGCCTTGCTCCAAGAGTCTCCGCCTCACAGTGCGTGCAGATGCACTCACACCTGCCTGCTGCCATTCCTCAGCAAGCTCTGCACTGCTGGTAGCCCGATCCCGCAGCTGAAACACTTTTAAGAGACGGTCCTGCCGCTTGCTGGTCTTTCTTGGGCGCCCTGGAGCCTTTTTGGCACCAATGGAACCTCTCTCCTTGAAGTTCTTGATGATGCGATAGATTGTTGACTGAGGTGCAATCTTTCTAGCTGCAATACTCTTCCCAGTTAGGCCATTTTTGTGCAGTGCAATGATGACTGCACGTGTTTCTTTAGAGATAACCATGGTTAACAGAAGAGAAACAATGATGGCAAGCACCAGCCTCCTTTTAAAGTGTCCAGTGGTGTCATTCTTACTTAATCATGACAGATTGATCTCCAGCCCTGTCCTCATCAACACCCACACCTGTGTTAATGGAGCAATCACTGAAACGATGTTAGGTGGTCCTTTTAAGGCAGGGCTGCAATGATGTTGAAATGTGTTTTGGGGGATAAAGTTTATTTTCTAGGCAAATATTGACTTTGCAAGTAATTGCTGTTAAGCTGATCACTCTTTATAACATTCTGGAGTATATGCAAATTGCCATTAGAAAAACTGAAGCAGTAGACTTTGTAAAAATTAATATTTGTATCATTCTCAAAACTTTTGGCCATGACTGTATATGGTGAGTTTATCACTGTAATACAGTGATGGTAGGTGAATATATTTGTGGGGAGATCCTTTAATGAGGACCAATAATCACCTCCACCTCCACTCTGCATTCTTTAATAGGCTTTTAATAGGCTCTTCTGATTCCAGTGCAGTTGGAATTTTTTCTATATTCCCTCAATATACCAATTACTCTGTCTACTGTCATGTGGGTTGTCTCTATCTGTCTGATCAAGTCTGGACTGCTTAACTGGTATATTTGGCGCTGAAACTATCAGAAACCATTGCTCAGGAACGGTGTGGCTAGAAAAAAATTACAACTGCGCCGGAGTCAGAGTAGCAGTGTCAATGTAAGAAGATGTAGTTGGTGGAAAGTCCTCTATAAGAAGTTAGACATATCGCTAGGAAGCTATGAAGCTGATCTCTTGCACCAGTTGTGTTGTATTTAATTTCCCTCCACATCTGAAAGAAGGAAGAGGTGCTGTGCAGAGAAAAAGTCTGGTGGGAAAACCTTTTCAAGGCCAGGACTACACAATGCTACCATAATACAGAAGTTCCTGAAATCGGATGGTTTGGGCTGTGGCTCACCTGCAAGTTTCTCTGCACACCCCCATACTGCCCACCACCACACACAGCTTTCAACATTTGCATTGCATTTGCATCGCAGCTTGTTTGCCGCTGTTGCGTTTGTGGTGGCTCACACACCTCGGTCACACAGCCTAAGGCATATTATAAAAAAACTAATTGGTAGGAAGATACAGTTTATATTAAATGGCCCCAATTTAGTAAATTATATTGTTAATGTCCATGTGGGAAGAGTTGGTAGATTATATTTCCTGGCACATACATAAGGGATGATAATGATGTGCTATCCTTGGGTTAGGTTATCAATATCAAATTAGTAAGTGTCCAATACCGAACATCCCCAGCACCACCAGCCAATGAGGCCATCTGCTTGGGGCTCTGTACACTGTGCTCTGAACAGCTGATCGGTGAGGGTGCCAGGTGTTGGACTCACACCAATCTGATAGTGATGACCTATCCTAAGGATAAGCCATAAAAATTAAATCTTGAACAACCCCTTTAAATTTCAATGTGTCTGGGGAGAACCGCCATCCATATGCCCTATTAATGCATACCTTAAAGCAGAAAAAAAAACCCTAATGTACAACTTTTTCTCCACTGACTGATAAAACAAAAGATAGGTCCACTTTTGCAATAATTTTATCCTTATATGCTCAATTTTTACAATCATAAGTAATATATATATATTATTATTTATTATACATTTATTATTTATTATACATATAAACATATTGCTATGTAATATATTAATTTTATTAATAAATATATATTATATATATATTTAGTATTCATTCTACTTAGCTACCTTCCACTTTTCTCCATTTCCCACAGCATTTTATTTTTTATCTCTGTCCTTCTGCAGTACTTCGCTCCTTGCTGAGGCCCATAAGTGCATCAGTCATTGTGTAGGACACTGAATTTGTTTCAGTTCACCTTGGAGACCCTTTTAATGGTTAATCTTAAGTATTTCATGTGGGCTGAAACTTCTCCACAGGAATCCATTTTCCTTATTGTCTGTAGAGTGTGAGATTCCCTATGAGAGGTCTCCAGTTATAAAGCAATAATGTAATAAAATAAGTGTTGAGCATGGATGGGGTAGTTATATTATTTGGCATTCTGTAGGAGACATGAAGTTGATGTGGTCTGATAGGGACAGGTAGGTTATATTCCATGCCTCTGTGAGTAGAGGGAGGTAAATTTTTCTATGAGGAGGGGAGTCATATCATATTCCCTGGCATCAATTGGTAATGAGATGGTAAGTTATGGTCCCCGGTGATCAGCAGGGTAGTAGGTTACTTACCATGACATCTGGTTAGGTTTATATTCCTTGGTGCCAGGACTTTGAAGTTGTGGAGTTCCTCTTATTCAGGAAAAAAAATTATCAGTAACAAGCGATAACCAATGATAATAGCAAGTTGACTCTTTTAGTACAATCAAATGGAGCAGTTATCACCAATATGGGGACGAATGACCTTTCATATGATTGTTTGTCACAATATAAAGTACTGTGCAAAGGTTTTAGGCAGGTGGGGGTTTCCATTCTAGCATTGGGGTTTCCATTCTTTGGGTCTGCTTGGGGACCCGAAAAACATAAACCCAATCCGCTTAAAAAGCAGTTAAATTCAGAAACACACAAAACCCATAAACTATAATGGGGTCCTGCATGCAGGACTTTTCTCTCTGCATTTTGCAAGAGGAATGGGGGACGGAATTCCCGAATGGTCACACAGCGCTAATGTGACCGCAGCCTTAGAATCATTAGTCTTGTTCATGTCCTTAGGAAACAAATATTCTTACTAAACTAAATAGCTTCTACTTTGAGGTTTGTATGTAAAATACACTAATACACAACACCATCTTCCCACCAATCTTTCCATTGCAGGATTCTGGAAGTCTGGAAATAAAATTAAAACACATGCAAAAATAAAAACAACATAAAAATAAAGCCCTACACATATGGACAAAATTGTTGGTACCCCTCGTTTAATGAAAGAAATGTCCTATGGACAGATGAGACAAGAATCGAAATTTTTGGCAAGGCACATCAGCTCTACGGAAAAATGAAGCATATCTTGAAAAGAACACTGTCCCTATTGTGAAACATGGAGGAGGCTCTGTTATGTTCTGGGGCTGCTTTGCTGCATCTGGCACAGGGTGTCTTGAATCTGTGCAGGGTACAATGAAATCTCAAGACTATCAAGGGATTCTAGAGAGAAATGTGCTGCCCAGTGTCAGAAGGCTTGGTCTCAGTCACAGGTCATGGGTCTTGCAACAGGATAATGACCCAAAACACACAGCTAAAAACACCCAAGAATGGCTAAGAGGAAAACATTGAACTATTCTGAAGTGGCCTTCTATGAGCCCTGACCTAAATCCTATTGAGCATCTTTGGAAGGAGCTGAAACATGGAAAAGGCACCCTTCAAACTCGAGATGACTGGAGCAGTTTGCTCATGAGGAGTGGCCAAAATACCTGTTGAGAGGTGCAGAAGTCTCATTGACAGTTACAGGAATCGTTTGATTGCAGTGATTGCCTCAAAAGGTTGTGCAACAAAATATTAAGTTAAGGGAACCATCATTTCTGTCCAGGCCTGTTTCATGAGTTTTCTTTTTTTTAAAATTCTTTTGAAGCATGGTTGAAAAGCAATGTCTGACTTTCATTTGTTGATTTTCATAGAATTTTTATATATTATTACTTTTGTCAGATTCAAGTTATTTCTGTGACCATTGTGGGTTTTTCTTTCATTAAACGAGGGGTACCAACAATTTAACGTGTGTAGCTTGTAGTGCAGCCAGATTTATTGTAGCTGTCTATGCGGTAACACTTATTTTTAAGGATGAGTGATGACAAATGTGTAGAAAGTTCCATTACGAAGAGAGGGAAGTGTTGTATGTACAGTAGATATAGGTTGCCTGGTTCTCCAAGAGAAATATGTCACACCTGTTACATGTATGTCAGGGTTTGTTAGGTCAGAGAGGAAATTCATTCCATTCCACAGTGTCTTTGAAGGATGGTTATTTCAGTATGAAACATATCATATAAACAACGCTTCATGTTATTTCTATTAGTGCTATTTTATATATAGTAGTCTGTTGTGGGCAAGTATAATTTTAGAAATGGCTATGAGGTTTGTAGTACATATATGAATCAGTTTGTATTAGATAGCATTAAACCTATGTAATAGCAGGGGCTACTGCTACATAGTGGTCACCAAACATATAACCCAACAGCATCACTGCTCTCAGAAAAATAAAGTATTTAAAAACTTTTTTCATATACGTTTTTGTTGGAAGATCCTCTGAAATAATCTGACTACATGTTGTCACACTGCTGGGCTCCGCAACAATGAAAACCATCACAGTATGTACTAACGTTCTGGTTTTACAGGTCTTCTTTTGGTAGGTATGTAGGGTGTACAGTGCCTTGCGAAAGTATTCGGCTCCCTTGAACTTTTCAACCTTTTGCCACATTTCAGGCTTCAAACATAAAGATATAAAATTTAAATTTTTTGGTGAAGAAACAACAACAAGTGGGACACAATTGTGAAGTGGAACGAAATTTATTGGTTATTTTAAACTTTTGTAAAAAATAAAAAACTGAAAAGTGGGGTGTGCAATATTATTCGGCCCCTTTACTTTCAGTGCAGCAAACTCACTCCAGAAGTTCAGTGAGGATCTCTGAATGATCCAATGTTGTCCTAAATGACTGATGATGATAAATATAATCCACCTGTGTGTAATCAAGTCTCCGTTTAAATGCACCTGCTCTGTGATAGTCTCAGGGTTCTGTTTAAAGCGAAGAGAGCATCATGAAGACCAAGGAACACACCAGGCAGGTCCGTGATACTGTTGTGGAGAAGTTTAAAGCCGGATTTGGATACAAAAAGATTTCCCAAACTTTAAACATCCCAAGGAGCACTGTGCAAGCGATCATATGGAAATGGAAGGAGTATCAGACCACTGCAATCTACCAAGACCCGGCCGTCCCTCTAAACTTTCATCTCAAACAAGGAGAAGACTGATCAGAGATGCAGCCAAGAGGCCCATGATCACTCTGGATGAACTGCAGAGATCTACAGCTGAGGTGGGAGAGTCTGTCCATAGGACAACAATCAGTCGTACACTGCACAAATCTGGCCTTTATGGAAGAGTGGCAAGAAGAAAGCCATTTCTCAAAGATATCCATAAAAAGTCTCGTTTAAAGTTTGCCACAAGCCACCTGGGAGACACACCAAGCATGTGGAAGAAGGTGCTCTGGTCAGATAAAACCAAAATTGAACTTTTTGGCCACAATGCAAAACGATATGTTTGGCGTAAAAGCAACACAGCTCATCACCCTGAACACACCATCCCCACTGTCAAACATGGTGGTGGCAGCATCATGGTTTGGGCCTTCTTTTCTTCAGCAGGGACAGGGAAGATGGTTAAAATTGATGGGAAGATGGATGGAGCCAAATACAGGACCATTCTGGAAGAAAACCTGTTGGAGTCTGCAAAAGACCTGAAACTGGGACGGAGATTTATCTTCCAACAAGACAATGATCCCAAACATAAAGCAAAATCTACAATGGAATGGTTCACAAATAAACGTATCCAGGTGTTAGAATGGCCAAGTCAAAGTCCAGACCTGAATCCAATCGAGAATCTGTGGAAAGAGCTGAAAACTGCTGTTCACAAACACTCTCCATCCAACCTCACTGAGCTCCAGCTGTTTTCCAAGGAAGAATGGGCAAGAATTTCAGTCTCTCGATGTGCAAAACTGATAGAGACATACCCCAAGGCACGCCCCACTTTTCAGTTTTTTATTTATTACAAAAGTTTAAAATATCCAATAAATTTCGTTCCACTTCACAATTGTGTCCCACTTGTTGTTGATTCTTCACCAAAAAATTTAAATTTTATATCCTTACGTTTGAAGCCTGAAATGTGGCAAAAGGTTGAAAAGTTCAAGGGGGCCGAATACTTTCGCAAGGCACTGTATATGAGATAACACTTTCTGTTTTGATGCTCCCATTGGTTGCTCTATTCTACTGGGCCCCCCAACATACAGCTGTAAGCAAGTGTTCAACCCCCTACAGGGATTATGATTTACTTGGTTCACATTGAAATGGAAATCAATGGGCAGTCTTATAGGTCATGGACATACCACATCATCCAGACCTGCTTTACCGTGCATCGGATTGATAGGTTCCTTGGATGAGGCAGTCTCCTTTCATTAAAGGGGTTTTCCAGTATTACAATATAGCTGTTCGTAGAGGTCTCAGCAATCAAGTGAGCACCAATTCCACTTTTCAGGCCAGTGACAACGCATTCGTTGGTCAATTGGAGCTCAGTTCTAATTAAACTTATGGTACTAGCTGCAATACCAAGCATGACCACTATACAATGTACATTGGTGTGTTCGGTCTGCAGTAAAGAGGGTGTAGCGATTGTCTGAACACCACAGACTCTTCAAACAGTCAAATGGTGGATTTTTTTAGATGTCAGAGCCCCCACCAATCTGATACTGATGAATTATACCAAAGACACGTCATCAATATCATAGTTCCAGAAAACCCCTTTAATTCAGAATGACATAATATTGTAGCGTGTTCTAGCATACTGTTATATTGTAAAGGAATAGTACTCTTTAATCCAGCTGGAAGCCTCCTATATTGATAACGGTCATGGCCCCTTTAGTAATAGCATTGCCCTGTGCAACAAACCATATTTGTTTGCCAGAGTTACAACATTTCTTCAGACTTTTGTGCGTGCCATGGCTATGCTATAAATAGCTACTAGTCAAATATTAATTCCTCTTAATACCAATATCCAGACTAATAATGAACAATTTTTATTGCATTTCTATTAAAATGTAATTCTGCAATAAATCAATGTATTTGTCTATTTACCCTATCCTATTACCCCTTTTATTCTTATATAGTAGGGTTAGGTATAAATTATTATATATATGTTTTGAAATTAACCCCTATTAACAGGATAACAGATAAGTTCATTATCATTGGGGTTCCAACCGGTGAGACCCCCACTAATTTCGAGATAGGGGGTCCGGTTCTCCCATTCAGATGGAGTAGGAAACCAATCATAAAAGTAAATACAATGAACCAACACTGACACCCCAGTCACGGAGGGCAGCAACAACATGTATAGTAAGAAGATAAGCATACCTGGCTCCACATGGCCCTCGGTCAGAAAGCAATTATCTCATAAATACACAAAAACTAATAATTAACACCTAGATGAGAGAAAAACAAGGTTAACCACTGGACAGATAGTCTGAGGGGGACCGAAGAGGGAAAAAAAGAAGAGAAGGAGAGAGAAGCAAGAAAAAAAAAAAAAAAAAGAAAAATATTATGCTTTTTTAATGCTACCCTATCTGCATACCTTTTAACTGTTGTTATCAATTTTGTAATATTCAAATGGAGTACTAAATAAAAAAAAATCCATCCATCAAGTTAGATTGTGGAGGTACACGTCTGAACTTAATCAGATGTGTGAACATACCCTAAGGGTGCACTATGTGTGCAGCTCCTGCTGTGAGGCCATTTTATTTGTTATATGCTAATTTAGTACAGCACCCGATCCTGCTAATTTTATAGTTGCGTGGTGTCCATCATTGATACATTTTTCACATTTGGCAACCATGTACTGTCTGTGATTTTAACAAACCCTCAGACTTTAATGGGTGTGCGTGGTCTGCAGAATAAACCACAATAAAGCATATCTCAGCTCTTTTTTCCATTGAATTAAAATTAGATGTCTGCATTCGCCCATTAAACTCACTGAATTAACACGAAAAGGGACTTGTGAAAACTGCCTTAGGGACGGTTCACATCTGCGTTCCGTTCCCCCTAACGGAAACCTATATGCATAAAAAGCGGTTTACATGGGAAACCACACGGACTATAATGGGGTCCATGTGATTTCCGCACAAAACATGTGGAGAGGAAGATGCTGCTTGCTTCGTGCGGAAACGACACGTACCCCATTATAGTGTATGGGGTCTGTGTGATTTTCTAGGTAAACCGCTTTTTATGCGTATAGGTTTCCGTTAGGTGGGTCCCCAAGCGGACTCCCCGAATGGAAACCCAAACGCAGATGTGAACCGGCCCTTACTCTCTTTGGCAGATCATTGATACATTGCACAGTATTTACTAAATATTCTCTGATGGTGACTTAGATGTTCCTTACATTAAAGCTCATATTTTTAAAGAAAAGGTTTCATATGAAGAAAGCATCAATAAGGTTGTATTCATATGCACCATTTTTGTGGGGTTGTTTTGTGCCACAGTTTTCACAAAAACTGTTTTAAAGAGGACCTTTCACCACCCCCAACAAGTCCAGCTCTTTACATAAAGTAATAGCTGCTGCTCCACTGATTCCACAGTTGGAATTTTTTCTCTAGCCCTCACCATTCCCGAGCAATTAATGCTGTTAATTTTGGTGCCTGATATGCTATTTAGACTCTGTACTGTCAGGCAGGAGCAGACTAGGGGTGTGTTTCTGAATTCTGACACTGGCTGCCTCTGATTGGAGCTCTGAATCACACACTTCTGCCTGACACCACCCTTCTGACATTACAGAACTTACATAGCACTTCAGGCACCAAAACTATCTACACTTGTTGCTCGAGAATGGTGGGGGCTAGAGAGAAAATTCCAACTGCGCTGGAATCAGTGGTATGGCACCTATTAATACATGCTAAGAACTAGAATGAGTGGAGGTGGTGAAAGGTCCTCTTTAAGAAAATTGTAGCAAATGCTTAACTAAAGTAGCAAATGTTTTACCTTTTGGTCACTTCTAGTAAACTTACACAGTCATGCTTAAAGAGTACCTTTCAACAGCTCCGCCAAGTCCAGCTCTTTACATCATTTAATAGGCTCTGCTCTACTGATTCCAGCACAGTTAGAATTTTTTTCTAGCCCCCAACGTTCCTGAGCAACAAATGGTGTTAGTTTTGGTGTCTGATATGCTATTTAGGCTCTGTACCCTCTGTCAAAAGGGCAGTGTCAGGCAGGAGCAGACAAGGGGTGTGATTCTGAGCTCTGACACTGGCTGTCTCTGGTTGGAGTTCTGAATCACCCCCTTTGCCTTCTCCTGTCTGACACAGCCTACCTAACAGTACAGAGCCTATGTAGCATATCAGGCACCAAAACTAATAACATTAATTGCTCCGGAATGGTGGGGTCTAGAGAAAAAATTACATCTGTGTCAGAATGAGTGGCGCAGCAACGAAAGGTCCTCTTTAAACATGGATAGTATCTCCACATCCTCTTTAGGCCCTGGGGCATTGTGGTATCTCTGTCCTCTTTAGGTCCTTGAAGCATTATACCTACAGTATGCAGTGTTGCACATTTTGCCTTTCTTTACATTACTGTACCATGCTAATTCTGACACTGTTAACCAATTTTGTCTTGTGATGACTCTACTGTCTTCCACTGGTGTGTCTTGCCAGGAGTTAAAAATTGCTTTCTGAAGTAAAAAATATAACTTAAATTGCAGATAAGGGATAATTGTACAAAACTATATAACAGAAACAAAAGAAAGAAGAGATGGAAAAACGATTCTATTGTCCTTCAAATGTGAGGTCAGAGTTGAACCTACTAAGATTCAGTCATTTCTGCCACAATCTTACGTGCCATCCCGCAGACATCGAAAATGCCTTGTAATGATGGGATGTGTCATCATCCTCTTGTAGGATATTTCATCAGCCAAATATCAAGTTTAACCATCAAACATCACAATCTAAATATTGAGCAATTTACAGTCTGTGTTGCCAAAGACAAATGCTACAATAGGGTGGAATAAACTGAATTTTCAGAAAACACCTCCAAAGTCTCTCTCTCTTTCAGAGAGTGGAGTAATAATTTAGTTAAACCACAATGTCACTGTAACATATATATACATATACACAGAAAAACAATAAATATCTAAGTCCCATCAATATCTGGAATAACCGCCCATCAATTATTTTAGGTACTCTTACAGACAGACAGTCTTTGAAGGAACACGGCACAGAGATTGTTCAAAGCATCTTGGAGAACTAAGAACAGATCTTCTTTTGATGTAGCCTTGCTCAAATCCTTCTGTCTCTTTATGTAATTGAAACAGACTCAATGATATTGAGATCAGGGCTCTGTGGGGGCTATATCATCACTTCCAGGACTCTGTTCTTCTTTATGTTGAAGTTCTTGTGACATTGGTTGTAAGTTTGGGTCATTGTCCTGCTGCATAATAAATTTGGAGCTTGTCAGACGCCTCCCTCATGGTACTGAATAATGGCTAAGTATCTGCCTGTATTTCTCTGCATTAAGGACATCAAATCCCCAACTCCATTTGTTGAAATGCAGCCCCAAACTTGCAAGGAACCTTCACCATGAGTCACTGTTGCTTGTAGGCATTCATTATTGTACTGCTCTCCAGCTGAACAAACTGCCTTCTGATACAGCAAAATATTTCCAGTTTTGACTCACCAGCTCCTATGTTTTCTTATAAAGTTGAGGCGCTTGGCCTCGTTTCAATGTTAAAGGTATGGCTTTTTGTCATCAGTTATTACATGAAGACCACTTTTGGCCAGTCTTCTCCGAATATTAGATGGGTGAGCCGGGGTCCCACTGGTTTCTGCCAGTTATGAACTAATGGTACTGCTGGACATCTTCCGCTGTGAAAGGAAAGTAAGTATGATGCGTCTTTCATCTACTGCACTAAGTTTCCTTGGCTGACCACTGTGTCTTTGGTCCTCAACGTTGCCATTTTAATGGTATCTTCAGGGCTGAGAAATAACAGGCAAATTGTTTTATGTTCACATGTGACATTTTCTATTTTCTACTTTCTAGCATATTATAGTTAATAAAAAAAAAAAATATATGTATGGTATTACAATATGACTGTTCTATGCGACTGCTAAGCCTTCTATCAGCATGGCTGAGGCAACTGGAACAATGGTGAGGCAAGTTCATTACAGCAAGTTCTTGGAGGATGAGGACACCAGGACTGGAGGTCTTTACTTAATTGTCTCTCTGGGAGTAGTGCCATCCTACACATTAACTTCAAAATGCCTTAGGTAGGTTTCGGTTCCAGGTTACACACAACTATATTTCCACAACTTTGCACTTGTGTAGTTATACGTTTTGCTTAGTGGTCCAACATCTGGAGCTGAACTTCTCCCTTCACTGCAGCACTTTCACCATCTGAGAAGGCCTTACACCTCATAGGGAATCACTTTACAACTCTTCTACGCTTTTCACTCTGCCAAACGCACTTGTGGGCAGGAAAACCTTCTCTCATAAAGGCTTCTCAATGGCTCAGTTTTTGTGGGTCATGGGGCACCTGTTGCCATTGTTGCCTAAACAGTAACCCAGAACTCCACTTTTGTAAGTAATGTGGCATCTAGCACCCTTGGATTCCCATGAGAGTGTAGAGAAATGGGCAAAACTAAGTTGCTCCTGGGACCTAAAGTTCTATCAAACTAAACAGACTACCCTGCCTTGCAGCCGAGACACAGCCAATACAGCAAAAAAGAAGACAAAAAGAACGGTGTCAAACACAGGACAAATAAATGCATACTACAAGCATAAGACACTAGTAAAAGATTGGGTTAGCGGGTCTGTACACAGCATTTAAGACAGGGCATGGTAAAATTATTTGCTCAACGTGTAGATTTTTTCTTTTTAATATGGATGGGACTCATTTCTTTAGTATTATCAGTATTTTTCTTAGATTTTTCTGCAGAGACAGCATCTATGCTTCTCCAGTTTCTCACATGTAACAGCACTGACCCATCCATTATGTATATAAAAAGACAAGTCGACTCGAGACATCATGGCTAGATTCATGTGCAACAAAGAATTTCATCGTACCCAGGGCAAACGTGTTCATTCTTCATGTTGAGCCTTAACCAAGTGATAGACTGGTAACACTTTTACTTTTAATGTCAGGCATTCTAGTCAGTCAGGCCAGATGTCCCTTACAGCATCGGTGCCAACTACTGATCATAAATGATCCTTTCTCAAAGTGCATGGTGCAGAACGCTCAGCTGATTCACCCTTGGCTCGAAGCCTCAAATCACATGTATACTGACATTATACTGCCTGGCAAAATTATTTTTAACTTCAAGTTCTTCAGACATATGTAAGTGATTTAATACACAGGGATTCCAATGCCAACCTGAAATATCCTGTTTCAGAAAGGTTTCTCCTGCATAAGGCTCTGTTCACATGATACACAGACGGAAAACAAATTGGAAAATACATGCATTTTTTTTACAAAAACACATGTAGTTTTTAAATAGGCAATCTGTGCAGGGGCATAGCTATCAGTGGTGCAGAGGTGGCAATTGCTACCAGCCCTTGATCCTGAGGGGTCCAGAGACCTCTCTACAATATAAGACATAAGTATTATAAATAGCTCTTGATAAATGGGGCCCCATTACTGATTTTTCTCTGGGGCCCAGTAGCTTCAGGATGGACATCTCAAGGTTGTTTTTGGTTTTAGTTTGCCTCATGGACATTGACACTGAATCATGGGCATCTGAACTGAGCTTTATTGCATGGGATTGTTATCCTGCCAAAGAGTTTTACTGGGCAGCACTATTCAGATGACATGTTCTGCTGTGTTACATCTTGATGTACCAATGTCCAAGATTACCAATGTTTCCTTGCAGGTACTGTACCCCTGACAGACATCTGTTTATTTGCATTGTACTTATTATTTTGCAGGTGGGCATAAAGACTATACTGGTCATGGGTGTGCACATTGGAGTGTGGTACCACACAAGCTTCATACAAGAGTATATATACAGGTGCATCTCAATAAATTAGAATGTTTTCGAACCGTTCATTCATTTCAGTAATTCAGTAATACAATTCATAATCAGCGTCTTCCATGATTGTGTGTCCTACTGAACCAGACTGAGGGACCATTTAAAGTCTTAGAAACCTTGGCAGGTGACACACTGAATTTACAATACTGAACTTTTTCACAATATTCAAAATTTTCTGAGATTTGGGTTTTCATTACCTGTAATCCATAATCAACATTTACAGAAATAAAACACTTGAAATAGAACACTCTGTGTGTAAAGAATCTAGAAAATATAGGAGGTCACTTTTTTAATGTAATTACTGAAAGAAATAAACGTTTCAAAGATATTCTAATTTATTGAGATGCACCTGTATGAGGCTGAATGGTGAGAGAGTCAGGTGCAGCTGTGAGATGAAAGTGAGAGGAACTTATGAGACTTCAGCAAAAATAATGTCCTGGTCTATGTTTGGAGGTAGGCCGAGCTACCAAAAAACACTCTTTAGTCTAAAATCCTATGTTCCTCTTGAGTGGTGAACCACTGGCTCTTGACCTGCATCAGACTGCAGCCATACTTGGGCCAACTAGGGCCAAGAAGCTCCTTGACCAGAAGTTAACAGGTGAAACTTAGAAAATGATGTGAGCTTGCCAAACTATAACCCTATTGCAACACGTTACTGTGAGTTGCTCTGTGAGCCTGTTAGAAACCTCAACCAATAAACTGCGTGCCCAGCAGAGAACTGTATCTACTAAGCTGTGTGCCCACCAGAAAACTATAACTACTAAGCTATGTGCCCACCAGAAAACTGTAACTACTAAGCTGTGTGCCCACCAGAAAACTGTAACTACTAAGCTGTGTGCCCTACAGAGAACTGTAACTACTAAGCTGTGTGCCCACCAGAAAACTGTAACTACTAAGCTGTGTGCCCTACAGAGAACTGTAAGTACTAAGCTGTGTGACTTCTAGAAAACTGTAACTACTAAGCTGTGTGCCCACCAGAAAACTGTAACTACTAAGCTGTGTGCCCTACAGAGAACTGTAACTACTAAGCTGTGTGCCCACCAGAAAACTGTAACTACTAAGCTGTGTGCCCACCAGAAAACTGTAACTACTAAGCTGTGTGCCCTACAGAGAACTGTAAGTACTAAGCTGTGTGACTTCTAGAAAACTGTAACTACTAAGCTGTGTGCCCACCAGAAAACTGTAACTACTAAGCTGTGTGCCCTACAGAGAACTGTAACTACTAAGCTGTGTGCCCTACAGAGAACTGTAACTACTAAGCTGTGTTACCTCTACAAAACTGTAACTACTAAGCTGTGTGCCCACCAAAAAAAAAGTAATTATGAAGCTGCGTGCCTGCCACCGGTAACTGCCCACCAGAGACTCATAACTGCCAAGCTCTATAGATATTTGTGACAATAACCAAAGCTATGTGTCTTGTGCTGTAATTATACTATTGTTTCATTGAGTTGAACTGTAGTGTGTTCGCCTTGTTGGTGCACCATCCTTGAGATGGTGTCTTTTGTTAGGCTCAAGGGCCATACCCAAAACTAAGCCTCCTACAGATACCTGCTAAGAGTGTGTTCCCATCGGCATCGTTTTATCTGATACTCTGGTCCAGCGCAGGACCAGATGAGTGGATTAAACAATAAACACTGCCCAATGATGGACAGCAATGGATTGACTATCTTGAGGTCCTTTGGGTGTCCATTAGTTTGTCACTGTCACTGGCCGAAATGGTCAGGCTTGCAGGATTTTTTTTTGTCCACAATTTCAGAAGGACACTGTGCCAGGTGGACTCCCCATGCAGATGTAAACATGGCCTTAGTACTATTTGCATCTTCAGTAAGGTTTTGTGATTATATTGAGAATACACAGTTGTTTAAGCTATTAAATATTCCTTTTTGTCGTGTTTGGCAGACTAACAAGCAGCTGTGGGACTCTTTCACAATCAGAACGAGACTAAAAAACATTCCTTTACATGATGTCCAGTGTCCCAGACCCCTTAGGGACATTGCCTTGACTTGCAACCTATATGAGCTATCTGGTGAGAGATTTGTTGTGCAAGAGACTTCTGGAGTTACTCGAGTACATAGAGCCATTTCTTACATATATGGTTATAAGGTATCACAACCAGCTTTCCTAAAGTCCTGGAAAGTACATTTGCCTATTATCTGCTCTGCTCCTTTACATGGAGCTGGAGTTGGAAACTATAAGATATTTGCGCAACAGCCCAAGTTGTGTAATTCGTAACAATGTGGCTAGTATTACACCTCAAGGACTAGTACTTGTGATTTTTATTTATTTTAGTAGGGAATATTTGTTCTGTACACATATGCTCAGGTATCCATGTTTATATTGCCATTGGGCATACATAGACACTTTATTTTCACTTACGTACATAAGTAGTGTGACCAGTGTCTTAGTCTTTGAGGTCATGAAGGAAATCACAATATCATCATCAATTGTCATTTTCTTTATGATTGGACAACTCAGAGTCCTAGTAAGGACCTCAAGTCATTAGCCTAGATATACAATATGCCTAGGTTCATCTGGTAGCTTGGTAACCTATGGAACAGTTATGTTAATGTGTATGCTTTTTTCATATTGATGTTTTAGTAACCACTCTGCATTATTGTAATATAGTAAATCAGATCTATATGCAGAGTCATAACTTGAATCTCTGGGGCCCCAATGCAAGATCTGTAGCAGTGCCACTGCTTACCATGGGCTATCTATAATACTTGTGTCTTCAGGCTACACATCCTATTGCTACACCCCTGTCTATATGCATTGACTTTAGCGGATAGTCAGCTAGTGCATGTTGTGCTTAAAGGGATTCTATCATTGGGAAACCCATTTTTCACTAACACCATGTCGGAATAGACTATTCTTCTCCTACCTTGATTTTTCTGCTCTGCGCAGCCATTTCTGAGAATGTCCCCTGTGCTCAAAGAAGATGCTCTTCCGAAGATCCAGCGCCACCTCTCTCTTCTTCTCCTGACGACTCTCTGCCACGTCATCAGCTGCCGAGTCTCTGTTCGGGATCCCAATCCACATGAAAATGGCCGGCTCTGTCCAACGCGAAATGGCAGAGCCGACTGTGCATGCACGGGATTTTAATCCCGAATAGAGACTCGGCAGCTGATGACGTGGCAGAGAGGCGTCAGCAGAAGAAGAGAGAGGCGGCGCTGGATCTTCGGAAGAGCGTCTTCTTTGAGCACAGGGGATGCCCCCTGTGCTTTCTGAGCACAGGAGGAACACCCTTTATGCTTTCTGAAGACTCATTGGCATAAAGAAGAAAAACGAAAATTCTCAGAAACGGCTGTACGGAGCAGAAAAATAAAGGTAGGAGAAGCATAGTCTTTCTAAAGGACATTCTGACATTGTGTTAGTGAAAAATGGGTTTCCCAATGATAGAATCCCTTTAAAGCGGTCCATTTTAATAGACAGTGATGCAGTGTAAAGTATGGGAGGAACCAGGGCTGTGCCTATGGTGACAGCAGATGGATTTTTATACACCTAAAAATTCTTAAGTAGATTTTCACACATCCTGAATTGATTTAGTACAAATACATATATTCATTGTGACAATTTGGGGGGACTAGTCTCAAATGGCGGCAGACTCCTGGTCCGGACAGCAGTGGTTCGTGGTAATGGGCGCCGGAGAGATAGCGTTCAGACGGTGCCAGTTTAAAACAAAATGGCTTTATTTCAGCTTGAGTGCAACATAACAAAACAAAAAAAACCTAGGCCACGCATAGGCCCTAACTGACTTCTTGAGCCCTATCTGGCCTCTGGGGCACCGAGCAGCCTGACTAGTGCTCAGCTCAAGCAAACGTACCCTGTGGACCCCAGCCCTTCTGGGACAGACCGCCTCTCTCTGTCCTTGGCTGGACCCACAGTTCCTGCTTCATGCAGGTTTCTCCAGCCTTCTGGAGATACGCCCCCCCACCCAAAGGTGTGGCTGAGGGCCTTTTCAGGGCTGGCCTTGGGTCAACAGCGCCCTCTGGGTTCACATACTCACATCATATACATATATATCACATCTATAACGTATTAGATCTATACTGTGGAAGCGATTAGATAACAGTATGTGAACACAGACAACACGTTTTTACCTGTCTGTAAAACCCAGTGTACTCAGGGTTTCATCATACATGGGCTGACTTTGTTATAGCGACGTTCCTAACCTATTTCTTTTATCACAGGTTAATGAGTAATTCCTTTAAGCAATGCATGCAAGCTGGAAATGCAATAAATCTAAACACACCTGAGCCTGGTAGAAGTGTCACCAGATACTGGAGCTATGAGCTGGTGCAGGCACAAAAGTGAACGCTTACAGAAAGTAGTTGCACAACCGGTTACTATCTGGAAGACGTAGACAGTGACTTGTAGTCTGATGATGTACAAAAAAAGGAAATTCTCATGAGCAATATCCTTTCTCGCATCTATGTGCGTAGAAATCGATTGTTAGTAAAAATGATACAAAGTGTAAGTGATGGGCACCAAATTCACTAAATTGTAAAGGCTTGTATTGTAAGCAATGTAATGAAGAAGATTTTACATCACACCCAGGGCCATTTTAACACATTGGTGGACCCAGTGCCAAGGTTTTATAAGTGGGCCACCTTTCATCACCACATAAATGACCCACCCAATTTATAATGGCCCCCACATAGTATAATTCCTTCTTAGTGGCCCCATAGAATATAAGTGGCCATGTTCCTGCACTTACAAATAGTAGCCCCCCCCTTATAAATAATAGTTCTTGTTCACAGTTAACTTCCCCCTTATCAATAATATTTGTAATGGGGTCATTATTTATAAGCAGGGAGTATTATTTATAAGTGGGCATTATTATTTATAGGGGGGGGGGGGTAAGATTCTTTGCTTATAAATAATAAGGCTCCCAAGAGTTTTTTTTTTTTTTTTTATAACACACTAATGTTTTCCAGGCAGTATATATAATGTAATCATTAAAAAATGACTGTGAAGTTGTGCATAGGTTTTACGCATGTATAGCACAACGTATAGTACATATACACAAGATGCAGCTGCAGCATCATGTGTACATAGCTGGATTTAGGAATTCGGTTTTGTAACATGTAGGGTATTTAATAATAGACATGAAGGATAAGCAAATAAATCAATGAGAAATGTTTACATGTCATCTGTGGTCAGTGGTTATATCAGGATTCACCTACGCTAGGCCTCATTTGCACTGAAAGGCCATGTCAGATATTCATTTCTCCAATGCATACTGTGGGCTTGTGTACATTTTCAACAATACCATGTACCATGCTGCAAATATATAAATCCTAAATCGTAGGGCAATTTCTGTGTAAAAACTAAAATTCTGGAAGTTGCACGCAGATGGAACTTGGACTGGTGGGGTTTTTATACAGCTCATTTATTGGCCAATAGTGCAGTTTTAGGCTAAGGTCCCACATTGTGGAAATGCAGTGTTTTTGGCTGTTGCAGAAACACAGTGGAAAAAAGCTTTGTGTTTTACAGCAGGGGTCCCCAACCACTGGTCCGTGGATCGGGCCATTGGGGATCTTTTGCTGACCCGTGGGGCGGCGGGCTGACCTCGGTAAATGAGACTCCCGGCACATTATGTGGGGCTGGTCGGTAATCTGGCCACAATGTTGTTGTTCCTAGCATAGCTAATGGTGGGGACCTGGTCTACAGCGCTATTTAGAGTATAACCCGCCCCATATGACCAAAGCCCCACCCCTAAACCTTATTCACACATACTTTTCATGGGCATGTGACATGCAGACGTGTGAATAAGGCCTTGTTCACTGGTCATTGTTTTGCATCAGTGAAAACCAGGAGTGAATCAAAAACACAGAACAGGTACAAATCTTTCCATTACACCTTATGTGTAGTCTCTACAGCGTCTTCCATTGCAGTGTGCAGTCCAGGTTTATTACAGAAGAAACACCAAATGGCTGTGTCTTACGTCTTTTGGGGAGAACAAAGCCTACAATTTATTTATATATTTTCCATTTCTTTATGCCACATGACATGAGGTATAAATAATTTGTCAACTTTTTGATTTATTGTGATGCTGTTTATTAAAAAATTTTATCTAAGGGAATGGGAAAAGAAAATCTGCAATTCTGTCATTGTTTTTGCTATATACATTGAAGCTTAAATATCTTTTGCTTTGTGTACAATTTCTGTATTTTGCTTTTTATTCTTAAACCTATTTTAGCATATTTTGAAAAATAAAATACTTAGCATTACTAGTTGTCACTTTAAGGCCATTTTCACGTAATCCAGATTCCATGTCTGACAAAGTGCACTAACATTATGTAGCTGTGAAAAGTGAATATGGTATTTTTAAAAATTTTTAATTCATTGCATGTTTGTTATTTACACATAAAGCTATAAGCTATCAGCCTTATAGAATTAGCCTACATTCACACGACCGTGGATAAAAACCGTCATGAAAAATGTCAATTTTTCACGGCTGTTTTACACCTGAGTGGCGCCCGTACATTGCAGTATATGGAGGGATCCGTGAAAATGGAGAAAAATAGAGCATGACCTATATTTTGAGGGTCCGTTACAAAATGTGAAAAGGCTCCATGTCATGACGTGTGAATAGGCCCCATGTGAATAGACCTCATTCACAGATAGTGTCGTGTGAATATAAGGTTATAGGAATCTACCTGCACATCCCCAGAAGAAATCTAAGTTCAGCCTTGTTATTCTGCCATGGATTCTATAGGAAAGGCAACAGAGAAAAACGGACACGTCACACAGCGAATACAACAAATACAAAAACGGACAACACAGTGAATACAATTACATATCCATTTTTAATGGATTTCAAACAAACTGACATGCACAATCTTTGTTTTTACTTGGCCATCAAAAACCGGAAAGGAACAGACACAAAATGTATGCAAAACAACTGTTAAAAATGGATATGTAAGTCCATTTTTAACAGCCATTGGATCCACCAAAAACGTCTTTGTCGTGTGCCCAAGTCTGAATATTGACAAACTATTAGGTGATATTTATAGGTTTTGTAAGGATGTACGACTTTGTTTGACGAAAAAAAACGGCTTCTCGGCGCAGAGGGTGTAAGCGCACACCCGCGCATTGCTTTAAAAACCCATAGAAGTGAATGGGTTTTTACGCAAAGCGTCGCAAACATTTCCCTATCCAGTTTTCCGACATTTAGGTCGGATTTGCGGCGGACGGAGTGCCGGTGCAAGTGTGAACCCACCCTTATGGGTTTGGGATTTTTGGTGAAGACAAGCTAATCCAGGGTTTCATACTGATTGCCACATTTGTTTTTTTTTCCCCCTGAAATGGGGAAATCTCTGGATCAACACTGTAGGGTTATAGGCTAGACTTGATGGAGCTGTGTCTTCATCCAACCTCATCTTCTATTTTACTATGTGTATGTGCCACATGTGAGGGGTTAAATGGCTAGGATCGGAGATAATTCTAGTGCTGGCCATTGATGTTGGCTTATATTACATATATTACTCATGCTACTAGCGCAGCTCCAGTGACCATGCAATTCACTGGATGTATATTATGTCCCAACTACCATTTTGATCATTATGTCAATTACGACGTAATCGTACCTCCATTTCCAGGAAACAATTAATGGAATATTAAATATGAAAATTACACAAAAAATATAAATGGACCAATTGCTCATAGCACAGTATTAGGCTGCAAATTTTATATATTTATTGTTTTCCATCCTGCTATGGGTACCACTGTTCTTGGTTGTACTAGTTTGATAACTCTTACCCTATAGTCCTTACAAATAAAGTGAGTTTACATGGAACATCCGTGACCTCTTCCCCTCTTCCACTGCCTGAGTGGCATGACTTACAAGTTAAACTGTGGTATTGGGAAACCCTCTGGTTCATGTCCCCAGTGAGGAAGAGGGACGGGGATTTTGGCACAACCTCTGCTGAAAACCCTATCCCTGGACCTTATAGCAAATGCATGTGATTTCTCTGTGGGATGTACTATGTGTGGTCAAACACAAGTCATGTTATGAATGGCATGACTAATTTCTAGTTCTTTCTTTTTTAGAACAATAAATATCTTTTCTTAGTAATTTCTTCCCTAAACTTAATGCCCTTAGATTGAGTCTTGAAAAGAAGAAGTTCAACTACCAACATAAGCTATTAGAAATATCCTGTTTGCATGTATGACACAAAACAAGCAAGATATCAGCTTGGTAATTGGCATCACTATATACAATGTTTCTTCTACATGATAAACGTCACCTCAAAAACGAATTACAAATAATTAAATGTACCCCAAACTGACCACAATGACAAATACAAGTTATCCTGCAAAATCCAAGCCCTCCTACAGCTGCTTCAACAGAAAAATAAATATGTTATGTTATACAAAACAAATTATTTAGCAGGTTTTTTTTGTGCAAAAGTAGTAAAACATATAACTTTATAAACTTTATGAAAAATTTATATTTCTTTCCATCTCTCCAGAAAAATTACTAAAAATTAATAATTATTCGGTACTTTACATGTTCAACTAAACTGGCTCCTATAGAAACTACATGTTATACCACAAAATATAAGTTCTCATACAACTATCCTGAAGAAAAAAATAAAGTTATGATGGGTGGAACAAACAGGGGAAAACAATTGAGTCTTACAGCAAAAATTAGTTAAGTCACTAAGAGGCTAAAATGCAGTTGGTGACATAATTATTGCCAACTATAGTAATGTGAACTAAACATTAAAAATTTACAATGAAAGACATTTTCAGGAGAGCTTTTCCAAATTCAGGGCACGTTCACATATAACAGATATTGTGAAGATTTTCTGCCAAAGAATTGCGTGGGGAAAATGACCGTATATTTCAGTGCCAGCAAAGTGGATTAGATTACAAAATATAATCCACACACTGTGGAAAAAATCCTCAGCATTAAGTGGCCAACAATAGTTGTCATGCTGAATGATTAAAATCTCTAAAGTTGTAGTTTTTCACTGCAGATTTTACCATTTGCGCTGCATCAGGTGTCATTTCTGGTAAGAAAATAAACCATTTTAGTGTTGTCTTTGATGATGTGTAATCCCATGTGGTCATGCCCTAAATGTGATTGATAGGGTGTTAAAGGTGTTTGCCATTACAGATAAATGTCAGATCACTGGGGGATCTGACTGTTGGGTCCCCCAGCAACCAGACGAATGGGAGGCCGAAAGTCCCTCTGCATTTTCTGAAATGCCAGTGCACTTGCCCAACCAATTCTCCATTCACTTCTATGGGGCTTCTAAGACCACAATCTCCAGCAGTCACATAGAAGTGAAAGGACATGGATGTCAGTCACGGACATTCTGACGTGAAGTTCTGGTTCCTTTCCTTAGGCCGCTGAGGCTGTTGATTGGTCTCAACGGTCATATGCGGAGGGGATGTCTGCCTGAAAATTCCTGGGGCACCGCAGAACTGGACAGAGCCTGGGACACCAGTGCACTGGGTACAGGTGAGTATGTTTTTTTTTTTTTGTTATTTTTCACCTTTCCCGGCCTCCTGCTGCAATACTAAAATATCCTGGACAACTCCTTTTAGTGCACTGGTGCTTCATTCACAGTAAAGATGCAGGGGAACTTTTGTGCCCCTATTCTCTTGATGACTGGGGGTCCCAGCAGTCGAAACCCAAATGATCTGACACTTATCACCTATCCTGTGAATAGGGAATAAGTATCTTCCATTTAAGGGGGTTCTAAGAATTTAGATGTCAAGGCAGTGCTCACAACACATGGGGGGATTCATCAAATCCTTAACATCACAAAAGTGGCATAAAATAGTTTCAAATCAGTGATTTGTGACTATTTAACACCACTTTATGTGCTGACAGAGTGGAAGTCCCAAGCCGTATTCATTATCATTTCCACCACTTTTGTGGTTGCTGTAGATTTGTGCCTAGGCACATGGGTGCTGAGAGGAAGCACTTAAATCATGATGGGGTGTAGCCTCTTCTCGAATTAACAGTGCCCTCCACTTGTGCAGGGGACATTAAGACTAGTCTGAAATAAACCGGTCTTGATGAATACACCCCATAATATAATGACATATTGCTAAGATAAGCAAAAACATTAAAATTGGTGGTGGAGTCAATCTCTATGACTACCATCATTCATGAGAATGAAGTGTCGAAAATATATTGTCATTGGATATGAGTATATGGGCAAATTGTAAAGTGACAAGACTAAGACTAGGATAATTTCTGCTCCAACCTCTCATAATAGTAATACTAATCTGATCTGATTGGGGCTCAGCAGACATGTGGGACCCGTAGATTTCATAATGCTTGTATCAAAGTGATATTGATGTGCCCCACATGACTGCTGGTGCCCAGTCACAAGATCTTAGGAATATTCACAAAATGAATCTTGCGAGGTTCGTCCATCTCTCAGTGTCAGTATAGTGATTGGACAGTAGGATAAGCCTGACTGCTGCATAGGTTGGAGAGGAGAGAGTTTAGTGAGCGTAAGATTGGTTAGTAGAGAATTACAGCAATTTGGATGAAAATGAATCAGAGCAGCAAGGACTTCTAAGAAGTAGAATATTTCTTGTGCTTACCTTATAATGGGTATTCTACTATGTTTGCTCTGTGGCAATATGGAAAAACAGTTTTTGAACTGGGGTCTCAGATTAAATGACCTTGTAGTCACCGAGGACACAGAACTAAAACCAATAAGTCATAAATGCCATACACTAAAGTGCAAGTAGAGATGATGACAGGAGGCTAGATGCAGGGAGTAATAAGAAAAACAGACAAAGATCTTTATATGGCAACACTATATTCTGCTGCAATTTACTATATCTTACAGGACCTGTAGTTTACTGTTTATTTATTACTTAAATAGCTTGTACAGTATAATGCCCCCTATAATGCCGCACACACAGTATAATGCCCCCTATAATGCCCTACAAACAGTATAATTCTCCTTATAGTTCCCTCACACAGTACAATGACCTCTCTAGCTGCCGCACACACATTTTAATACCATCTATAGTGCCCCACACACAGTATAATGCCCCCATAATGTCCTACACACTGAATAAATGCCCTCAATTGTGCCCTCCCACACAGTATAATGTCTTCTCAGTAGCTTCACACTATATAATGCCTTGTTAGTCACCACCACACAGTGCAGTGCCCCCTTGCAGACCCCACATAGTATTATGCCTCCTCAGTGCCCCCTTCACCGACAGTGGATCACTCATACAGAATATTGCTCCCACACAGTATAACGGCCCCTCAGTGCCCCTCCCCCCACAGTATAATCACCCTAAGTGGCTCCTCAGTGGACGCCTCACACAATATAAATCCCCCTTGTGCCTCCATACTGTAAAATGCCATTAAAGAAATAAGGAGTAATTCTTACCTTGACCCATTACCCTTGAGCAGGTCTCTTCCAGTCGGTGCTGTCAACAACTTTAAGCAACAGGCACCATGACATCATTACATCTCGCCTGCCGATATCTGAATCACCGACATCAGTGACATGGAGCATGGAGTTTCACCATTAAAGGGAATGTGTTACCAATTTTTTTTTATTTATTAAAACCAGATAGTGAAAAGAATTGCTTTTTTCAAATCTGTTTTTATTTTCTGATTGTATATTTTTTAATTCAATTTTATCGTACATGACTATGGGGCTGCCATCTTGCCTGAGCTTCCCCTCTGCTCTGTTAACACCATTTTGGGATATGGTCTACACCATAGTAAATGGCCTGAGGCAGCAATGGCCTCAGCAGTGGATGTAATGATGGGTCAGAAGTGTTAACTGCTAAGGTGTTATTTTCTATTTTAATCATGCCAGCCTGTGATGTAAATGGAGTAACTGCTGCCAAAAAAAAAAAAACCTCCTACAAAATTGGCAAGTGTCAGTCTATTATTTATTAGATTTAGTGACCAGAGTGAAAAATTGTAAGATATAGAATATATGATGGACCTGTAAAACAGTTTGTCAATAAAACGAACATGTGAATAGACTCATTCACTCCCATTGTTTTTAAGACAGTCGTGTGACTGTCACAGGGCTATTTTTCACAGTTGTGTGAATAAACCCTAACTGTGATGTGTACACCATGATTTATCTTTTTCGCACTATTAAAGTAACACTCAAGGCAATACGGAGGTGGGTGGCAAGGACAGTGACACTTCTTTTTTCTTTCATTAGGTCACCTCTACACAAGTGGTACATGACTGACTGGCCTCAGCAGTTACCTATACACATACAGTATGTGATTGACTGTCCTTAACAGTGTCCTTTACACAAGCAGTATGTGACTGACTGGACTCAGCAGTGACCTCTACGTAAGCAGTATGTGACTGACTGGACTCAGCAGTGACCTCTACGTAAGCAGTATGTGACTGACTGGACTCAGCAGTGACCTCTACACAAATCGTATTTGATTGACTGGTCTTAGCAGTGACCTCTACACAAGCATTAAGCGACTGATTGGCTGCAGCAGTGACCTCTACACAAGCATTAAGCGACTGATTGGCTGCAGCAGTGACCTCTACACAAGTGGTATGTAACAGACTGGTCTCAGCAGTGACCTCTACACAAACAGTAAGTGACTGGCTGCAGCGGTGACCTCTACACAAGCGGTATGTAACAGACTGGTCTAAGCTGTGACCCTCTACACAAGCAGTACATGACTGACTGGCCTCAACAGTGACATGCTGGCAGAGTAACACTTTAAATGACTAGTACATTAAGGAAAAGTACTTCCTTGAACTACTGAATTGCTTGGATGAATGGACAAAATATACAGAGTGGGACAGTGTCCTTGTCTAAAGATACATGTGCATATACAGTCATATGAAAAAGTTTGGGCACCCCTATTAATCTTAATCATTTTTAGTTCTAAATATTTGGGTGTTTGCAACAGCCATTTCAATTTGATATATCTAATAACTGATGGACACAGTAATATTTCAGGATTGAAATGAGGTTTATTGTACTAACAGAAAATGTGCAATATGCATTAAACCAAAATTTGACCAGTGCAAAAGTATGGGCACCTCAACAGAAAAGTGACATTAATATTTAGTAGATCCTCCTTTTGCAAAAATAACAGCCTCTAGTCGCTTCCTGTAGCTTTTAATCAGTTCCTGGATCCTGGATGAAGGTATTTTTGACCATTCCTCTTTACAAAACAATTCCAGTTCAGTTAAGTTTGATGGTCGCCGAGCATGGACAGCCCGCTTCAAATTATCCCACAGATGTTCAATGATATTCAGGACTGGGATGGCCATTCCAGAACATTGTAATTGTTCCTCTGCATGAATGCCTGAGTAGATTTGGAGCTGTGTTTTGGATCATTGTCTTGCTGAAATATCCATCCCCAGCGTAACTTCAAATTCGTCACTGATTCTTGTACATTATTCTCAAGAATCTGCTGATACTGAGTTGAATCCATGCGACCCTCAACTTTAACAAGATTCCCGGTGCCGGCATTGGCCACACAGCCCCAAAGCATGATGGAACCTCCACCAAATTTTACAGTGGGTAGCAAGTGTTTTTCTTGGAATTCTGTGTTTTTTTGACACCATGCATAACGCCTTTTTGTATGACCAAACAACTCAATCTTTGTTTCATCAGTCCACAGGACCTTCTTCCAAAATGAAGCTGGCTTGTCCAAATGTGCTTTTGCATACCTCAGGCGACTCTGTTTGTGGCGTGCTTTCAGAAACGGCTTCTTTCGCATCACTCTCCCATACAGCTTCTCCTTGTGCAAAGTGTGCTGTATTGTTGACCGATGCACAGTGACACCATCTGCAGCAAGATGATGCTGCAGCTCTTTGGAGGTGGTCTGTGGATTGTCCTTGACTGTTCTCACCATTCTTCTTCTCTGCCTTTCTGATATTTTTCTTGGCCTGCCACTTCTGGGCTTAACAAGAACTGTCCCTTTGGTCTTCCATTTCCTTACTATGTTCCTCACAGTGGAAACTGACAGGTTAAATCTCTGAGACAACTTTTTGTATCCTTCCCCTGAACAACTATGTTGAACAATCTTTGTTTTCAGATCATTTGAGAGTTGTTTTGAGGAGCCCATGATGCCACTCTTCAGAGGAGATTCAAATAGGAGAACAACTTGCAATTGGCCACCTTAAATATCTTTTCTCATGATTGGATATGAAGTTCAAAGCTCAGTGAGGTTACAAAACCAATTTTGTGCTTCAGTAAGTCAGTAAAAAGTAGTTAGGAGTATTCAAATCAATAAAATGATAAGGGTACCCAAATTTTTGCACCGGTCAAATTTTGGTTTAATGCATATTGCACATTTTCTGTTAGTACAATAAACCTCATTTCAATCCTGAAATATTACTGTGTCCATCAGTTATTAGATATATCAAATTGAAATGGCTGTTGCAAACACCCAAATATTTAGAACTAAAAATGATTAAGATTAATAGGGGTGCCCAAACTTTTTCATATGACTGTAAATGAAGATATGCAGTATCATCAAGGTCAGAGAGCAGATCATTATATGAGTCCTGCAGTGCGCCAAGGTCTACCTGAACATGTTGTCCTGAGCTCCAGCAATGTCTTCCTGGAAATTATTTTAAAATGTTGGCAACTGTGATACTGTGTACCGGTACACTTCAACATGCATGAAGTGTCAAAATATAGAAATCGTACTTAAAAACAGGGAGCATTAAACTTTATTATTTAACTTAACACCACTTTTGTGGCATGGGTTTTGAAGCTTTGCCTCAAAAACAACACTAGAAATACCTAAAGACTAAGGCTACACAAATCGGAACGCAGCCACAACGCTGCAGAAAAAATACAGCAGAAATACAGTAGAAAAAAAATGCAGCAAAAATGCTTGCATCTCCACATCTTTCTGCAGTACTTTGCTTTTTGGTTCCCCAGCCAATACAAGTCTATGGGGAAAACACTGTAAAATTAACATGTTGGGTTTTTCAAAAATGCATCTATGTATGAAAATGTTGTGTTTTCTGCAATGTAAAAGTAATCTCATTTACTTTGCTGGGACTACATGTTCCCTGTTGATTTTCTATTGAAATCAATGAGAGACTGAAAAGAAGTGTGCCATGCAAAATCTGTTAAAGGCGAAGGCCCTGCATTGTGGAAACAACGTTTTAGCTGCTGCGAAAAAAATAGGCTGCATTTTATAGTACTAGCACAGTGAGGCTAATGTCCCACATAGCAGGGGGCGCTGGCCTGAATGAGATTACATTGATCTCATGAACACATTGTGAAAGAAAAAAAAAAAAAAAGCTACGGAAAAACTGTGTTATCAAAAACACATGGGTTGTTAATTTTAGCTGTGGGATTGTCAGCATTTTCCTTACAGATTTAATAGGGGAATTAAAAACACAGAGAAATACTTACTTAAAAAAAATAGTTGAAAATGTGCTGATTTTACAAGAGTTTTTTTAAACTTGAGAGTTTCCTTTTACTTAAAGGGGTTGTCCAGGATAAATTGATCTCTCTAATCTAAGCTAAACATCCCCCCCCCCCCCACACACAGAAGGAAGTGATGTCCCATGCCCAGAAGGTCCTGCCCTGTAAGTATGATAGGGTGTGGAGGAGGGGGTTGAGTTATTTAGGAAGGGCTAATAGTGGGCGGGCTTAGCTAGGGATACCGGGAGGGGGTGTGAGTGACAAAAGGAGGGGGAGGTGAGAAAGGGAGGGGTAGGGAGTGAGAGAGGGAGGTGGTGTGCGTCAGCTCTGAGTGGCCCAAGGCATCATGGTAGTTGTAGGAAAACAGAACAGGAAGCTACACCATATAAACAAAAGCAGAAGATGCCAGGAGCTCACACTGAAACCTAGAAATCACTTAAAACACTGCTGACGGTATTTGGGTGCACTTAACCCATTAATAGCACTAACAGATTTTTTTTGAAAAATGATTTTTTTTTTGCCCAGAAAACCCCTTTAAAGGGCTTTTTATAGGAGTATGTTATGATGGCCGATGGTTTGTTGGATCAATGTGCAGATTTTCTAGAGCACTTTTGTACATTTTTTTTAATGTTATCTATATTTCTTCTTGTTTACCAACATAGTAGTCATAGTGAAACACACTGCATTTATATATATATCCCTGACATTATTTTTAGAATGTCACTAACCTTTCTCCATGAAAGAAGCTCCTGCTGTAAGTGAGCCAGAGCAAGCAGAACTCCACGTGCTATGTCCTACGCTGTACATCATTTCAAAGGCATGTTGCTTGGTACATGCAGAACCCTGAGCAAAGTAGTGGCTATGTGTTGGGGCCCAGTTATGTTAAAAGGGGTTAAATGGTTTCAGCAAATGAAGTTTATTCACTGCATGATACAAAGTTATACAATATTCCAATATGCTTTCTGCATCAGTTTTACACGGTTTTCAAGATCTCTCCTTGCAGTCATTTCATGAGACCCTTTATTGCTTACAGTCTTGGTCATGTATGGATTACACAGATCCATAGCTCATTACTAGCCATGCACATTATATATTTTATGGGGGTTATGCCACAAAAAATTATGTATCCTTTATTAAAGGATATAGGATAAATTGCTGATCATGGGGGTCTGACCAAAGTCACCTGTCTAATGATTACAATAGTCGAATATAAATATCTTAGACTTAATAGGTGGATTTTCCAATTTCTTATGACTGGTGAACTGCAAACCAATCTATAAATCACTGAAAGGCAATATGACATCCACTCATGTCCATTCCCATGTTCTGCTCTAAGGATGACCCTTCCTGGATTACAAATGGGATCTATAAGGGCCAGGACATTCATCGCTTAGCACTGCAGGGAAGAAAGGGACAGTGTGAGCTTATTTGTGACCAGAGCATGTTCTGTCCTGAGTTATTACTGTGTCTTTTATTTATACTGTGGACAAAGAACTGGCCAAGAATAGGGCAAAATATCTAGCAGCATTTTCATAGTGGCAAAATAAGTAGCCTTACTATGATGGCAGAAGATTTAATGAAGGATTAAAGGGGTTGACCAGGGAGTTTTGATTCACTTACCTGATCTGGCAGACTCTCGATGATGGACCCTGGGGCTCTGGCCTTGTCTCGGCCCCTGAGTCACATGATCAAAGGCAACCGCCATACGACAGGTATGATGGCATCAGGGAAGGAGGGGTTGAGCGCTGGAAACATACCTCGGCTTCAAAGTGATGAAGCATCGCAGAGATAATTTTTTTAGCCTAATTTATCAGATCTGCCTACAGACGGCCGTCAATGCCTCAGCTGCTAAGCTGGGGGGTTGTACAGGATAACCACTTTTTTTAATATGAGGCCAGGGAAGATGAACCCCCCCCCCCCATACTCACCTGTCCCTGGTGCTCCACTGTCTCCCAGTGTGGTCGGGTCCAGCTGTTTTGGTGTTTTCTTTCGGACGTGACCACTGAGGCCAGTCAGCGATCTAAGGATGTCATAGGTCATATTAAAAAAGTGATTATTGTGGACAACCCCTTTAACATTTTCACCTCTGCCTGTATCACAGCTGTTAGGAGACAAATTTGGCAAATCAGGCCCCACCCCCAGAGCACTTGCAGGCTAAATTGCATATACCTAAAAAACATGATTCTCTGCATTGCTTCATTGGTTTGTGATCACATAGATGTTTCAGCAACTACTAAAGACCCCTACAAGGCACTACTTCTTATATGGGATACACTTTGGACCTGACAAACTCCATTTAAGACGTAGAATTTCTGAAAGTTATTCTATCTTACTGTATTATAGATATGCTAGCATTGAGAAGTCGAATTTAGGACATTTCTCTGTATGCAAAATGCAGAAACATGCTGAAGCTTGATCACTTCCTCCACTGACTAGTAAAATAACTACAAAACACTCCCAGCTATTATTCTACTCCAGTACCTTCACATATAACATCACGCAAACCATTGGTCGTCTTCTCATGTGTTCATTCCTTTTAAGTTACCTGTTTTTGCTGGTTTACTTATTTGTGATGTATTGCGTAGACCATCTTCTTTTCAGTGCACTGCTACATTGTTACATAGGGTAAAAATAGTGCAAATGTATAAAGAGGAACATGCGATCCAAAGCCCTCATGTTATTACTGCTGCAGTCTGTTTTTACCTTAGAAATTGACAGCCACATTTTTAAAGGAAATCTGTCAGCAGAACTGAGCCCACCAAACTGCTGACAGAGCTACTGTACATAGGACCTGTGGAGCCTAGTCGAATTGACTGGGAATAAGGGATTGGCGAGAGGTAAATAGCACTTTTATAAGGCTGTGTTCACATCTAATAAACTATAACATTTTGGGGTTTTTTCTGTTCCATTATAGGAACAGAAAAATTAAGCTTTTGTTGGTATGGATCCATCATATGCCAGAGACAATAAGATATGGATCTTATTGGGTATCCATTATATTGTCTGTCATTTTGCCAGATGAAAAAGTCTGGTATACAGATTATTTTCAGCCTGATTTTTGATGAAATCTGCCATGGAGGTTCCTAACAAAACCTCTGATGCAGGTATGAAGATATCCTTATTTTGCTATGCCATTCTTAGATATAAAAATATATCACCTGGACAAAGCCTTTAAAGATACTGTATCTATATCGCTGATTAAAAAAAAGCTAATGCACCTCAAAGGGGTTGTTCCACTAAGGACACTTATCCCCTATGCACAGAATATGGGATAAGTGTCAGATAGCTTGGGGTCTGACCATAGAGACCCCCAGTGATCAGGAGTGCAAAAATCCCCCTGAAGTCTCCTTGTGAATGAAGAGCCAGTGCACCTGCATGGCCTGAGTGCCATAAACTCCATTTACAGTGTACGGCAGCCTCATAGTAGTGAATATAGTGCTGGCTGCACAAGTGCACAGTGACTTCATTCACAGACAGGATGCAGGAGATCTATTGCGTCCCCATTCTCTTGATCATTGGGGGTTCCAGCAGTCGGACCTCCAGCAATCTAATAGTCATCTATGGATAGGGGAGAAGTGGCACAACCCTTTTATTGTCCTGATAGATGGAGGTTAAAGTGGAGGGACCTCCACCTACCGCACGATTACGGCATACCCTGTGGATGTGCTCTAATTGCCTAAAATAGGAAAGTTGGCCTTTAGTCACCAAAGTGCCACACATAGTAAAATGCAGCTAAAAAACACAGTGAAAACATGTATTTTTTTCTTCAACTTTTTTTCACTTTTTGCTGTGTTTTCTTCTGCATTTTTCTTGCTCTATTAAATCCATAGGGAAAATGTTTGTGATTCTGTAGCTATAATTGTCAACCTGTAGCCTTGGCCTTAGAGGGCATCTACATGTCCAGGTTTTTGCATGCAGTTTTTGAAAACAAAACCAGATATGGATCATAATGGATGATAAAGTATAAATGACAAGTCCTACTCTTTTCTTTTCAGTCTGCTCCTGGTTTTGGCTTCAACAACTGCATAAAAAAAACCTGAACATGTAAAAGTATCCACAAAAAAAAAAATTCACCGTGTGCCCTTTCCAGAACTATAGGCAATGACTGCCCTCTAGTGGATACATAGCTAGATTCAGCTGTTAAGATTGTTACTAAGTTTAACATGCTAGAAACAATTATGGAGAACATTTCATTTATTTATTTGTACGCATAAAAGGGAAGATTTATTAAGGATTTTATGCTAATTTTTTTTTTCTACATTCTTGACACTTGAATTAAAAATGGGTGAAGCAGACACGCAGATTCCTTCTGTCCGTGATAAAAACAGACAGAAGACTGAAGAGCATGAGCTCTTATAGGGGTTGTTAGTGGCATAGTAAATACACTAAGGGTAGGTTCACGCTACCGTTATTTAATGCCATTTGCTCTCATCCGTCACAGGATGAGAGCAACAGACATTAAATGACAGAGGCAGACGGAACCCCCTCCGTCGGGTGTCTGTCTACATTCACCCCAATGTATAATACATGATGGAAACTTTCTTCCATTATGTTTTTTACTTTTCTGACCAAAGAAACATTCGTATATGCAGGACTTCATGTCCAATGAAAAAAAAACGGCTTCGCAGCGCAGAGGGTGCAATCAGACACCCGTGCATTGCTTTAAAAACCCATTCAAATGAATGGGTTTTTAACCAATGCGTCGCTAACCTGTCTGTATCTGATGCCAATCCCGTTCCCCGAGATTTTCACTTGGATTGGCAACGGAAGGACTGAACCCAGGTGTGAACCCACCCTAAGTGTCCGCTTTTTAATACTGTCAGTTTTTTTTTTTTTTTTTTTTTGTTTCTCCTTTTTGAGCATGCTATCAGTTACTGTCCATTATAAGTCTGTTACCCATAGACTTCGATGTTAAAAAGATAACGGACACTTGCTGTCTGTCAAGAATCCATTTTTCCAAATGGACACAAAAGTCCTGCATGTGTCTGCATGTATCTTCCACCAAGTCATAATTCACCACATTGTAAAATTCAGCCCCTCAAATTTTGAGCACTTGTTCCTTTTAGGTCCATGACTGATAAGTAATATTTCTTTTCTAGCACTTGATATTTGAGTTTTAGCAGGTATTGATGAAAACAATATGTTGAATTGGTAAAATAATCCATTTCAAAACTGAGCTGAAGGTATTGATAATGGATTATTTCTGTGCGTATGCGAAAACAACCATACATAAAGAGGATTAGTGAAGAAGTGAAACACATCACAGTAGTTTTAGTACTTCCCATCTGAAAAACCACAAATTGGGAAATGACAGCAAATGTGAAAGGAGCAGTCTTCTGAAATATATTTACTTTTTCTTAATCTGTTATACCCTAAGGTTTCTGCAGAGGTGCAAAACATATCAACCACTTCAGTACCGAGCCAATGTCTGGTTCAGGACCAGACACATTTTTGTTTTTTTTTTGTATGTGCACTTTTGAGGGCTATAACATTTGCATTATTCAATTAAATTTCTGGATCTTTTTTCGTTGACACATAGGGCTTTATTTTTATGTTGTTTTTTTATTTTTGCAAGTTTTTAAATTTTTTTTTATATACGCGAAAATATAAACAAAAGAGGAGGCAAATCGTGTGTTTCTCACGTTTCATTTTTTATTTAATAGCACAAAGTGCTACTAAAAAACTTTCTAAAATATTTTTTTCTCTCCATTACGGTAATTTTTATTTTGTATTGTGTCAGGGGTGGGGCTAGAGCCTGTGATAAGGACGTGTTATTGGTGTTTTATTTTATTTATTTTTTACATTGTGTCCCCATAACCTTTGGGGACATCTGATCACTTTTTTTTTGTGGGGGGAGGCTGATTTTCCCTGTAATTGGGGCTGATACAGCAAGCGGGAAGGCAGGAACGGTAATAAACCTTCCCTGCCTTCTCTAGGAGGGATCAGGCTGTAGTTACAGCCGGCTCCCCATTTCAGTAGCTTCACGATTTTGTGCATCTGCTGAAAACTTCAAGGACGTACTGGTACGTCCTTGCAGAAGAAGAGAGCCACTTCCGGACGTAAACAGTCTATTGGCGGTCCGGAAGTGGTTAAACAAGTGGAGGTACAGAAAGATAGTAAAAAGTTATACTCTCCTTCCATCTCCTCTCCTGGGCATCCTCAAAGCATCGAGCACTCCCTTGGGCCTGAGCGGTCACATGGGACACAACAGCATATCATTTTCAAAGTTCCAAACACATACAGTCATATACATGTCCATAAGCCTACATTCATCTATGGGGCTGGGACAGGTCACCTGTAGATGATATATCCCACTGTATGCCCACTGTAAGCTGCATGTTGAGAAATCCTCTCAATGTATCCCTCCAACGGATGGCTCAGACATTACGTGAACAGAACCTTTAGTGTGGGGAAGTAATCCAGCATCCATCAGGCTGTGTTGTGTTTATTTCTTGGATACAATTTCCTACTGTATATGACAATATATTCTGAGAACATTTTCAATAATAAAAATGGTTGACTACTTTTGGTAGGGGTATGCTAAGTAGTTGGAAAAGGAAAACTATGCCTCTAGCTCCACCTATAGGGAAGTAGATCCAATCAAATTAGCCTTGTGCCATGATTTGGGTTATAAGCCAAACAAGAAAATCTCTGTATTATTGCCCCTTGTTATTACAGAGCAGGGTATTGGTTGGCTAGGTGAGTGGCTATTGACATTGATCAGGTCTCATAGAAGAGACCAGCATATCAGCATGGGGAGAGTTAGAAGCCATGAATGCTCCCTCCTTACTTTTGGTGATTCATGCATGAATTTATATTTTACCAAATCCATATACAACAATTCTTCAATACAATTATTGTAAGGTGAAGGCAGATGTATTTTTAGAAAAGGATGCTTGTACAATGAAGCATCCTATATTTCTATTTTTTTAAGGGTAGTTTTCTTTGGTTTCCACTCATTTTGGAAAACTGACTGTTTCTTATGGTGATATAGGGAGTTGGCAGCTGTGAAGTTCGACATCAAAATGGGATATTGCCCTCATTGTACATGCTCAAAAAAAGAGAACTGCTGGTATACAGTTACATACCTGTAATTACATAGTAGATGAGGTTGGATAAATACAGCGGTCCATCAAGTCCAGCCTATAACCCTATATAACCCTACACACGTGGACAAAATTGTTGGTACCCCTCGTTTAATGAAAGAAAAACCGACAATGGTCACAGAAATAACAGTGTTATACTACTATCTCATTTATATGCAAATTGTAGAGATGTGTTTTTGTATTCTTTTCCGTAATTCATGGATTGCCATGAATTTCGTGTATATCTTATGACATGGGCACACTATGCCATAGTGTTGTTGAGTCACATTTTGTATTACAAAAAATGTACAGTTCACAGAAATAATAGAAATAAAATTATTTTTACATTAAGTTTTTATTTGCTACTAATTGTAAAATGTTACCAAAGAAGCAGTTTAAGCTTTATTCAGATAACTGAGTTCCTTGGCCAAGATCTGTGCAAAATTAGGACATGTTCTATATAGACAATGGATCAGTGAAATAAAAAATGATGTCACTGGGTCCATGAAAATAAAAGAATTCATATGAGATGAAAATGAGCTCTGAAAACACAGCAGAGAATTAGCTTGGTCATCAGAATAGAGTCTTGGAAATTAATTTAAAAAGAAAAATTATTTTAAGAATTTGCAAAGTTGCGCAACTTATATAGAATTTTTTTCAATACCTGAACTTTCAAGAGAAATTGACAGGCCATTCTTTGCAGTCTGTAAAGTTGCCCTTGAAAATATATTGCTCTGCAACACTCATGTACTGGCAAAGATTGGCTAGTAAAACTGTATGATGAACAATAAGAATTTCAGAAAGGTTTAGGCTTCAGTGTGCATTTTCTAAAATGGAAAAAAGCGTAACTAAACTTTTGGACAACTTTATTAACCACTTTTTGGATCCTTTTTGTGAAATCCTGCATTTTTTCACTCTTCCCTTTGCTTCTGTATTGAGAGCTGTTTCTGCCTCTCAGTGTTTGTTACTGAGTATGGTGTATGGGGCTGTAAAATGTAGAGAAAATGAGGGTGAGGGAGGGTCACTTCAAACAGCTATATCTCAGACATTATAAAACATACAAACTTGCTTTTTGTGTCATATGAAAGAGGATAGCTGCAGTGCTATCGAAATTATTTCCAGAGATATCAGTGATTAAAAAAACCAGTCGGGATTGGGATATTTATATGCAGCTGTATAATATATATGATATAAAAATCCCAATCCCGACTGTGTTGTCAACGAGTGATATCTCTGGAAATAATTTAGATAGCACTGCAGCCTCTCAGAATCTCCTCTTTAATATGACACACAAAGCAAGTTTGTATGTTTTATAATGTATGAGATATAACTGTTTGACATGAACCCTCCACCCTCATTTTATCTACATTTTACAGCCCCGTACGCCTGTACCCCATACACAGTAACATTTATGGAGAGGCAGAAACAGCTCTCAATACAGAAACAAGGGAAAGAGTGAACAAATGCAGAATTTCACAGAAAGGATCCAAAAATTGCTAATAAAGTATATTAAAAAAATTATTAATGACACAAATATAACCAGAAAATCAAAAGTTGCCCTAAAGTTGAGTTACGCTTTAAGGACACTAGTACACTATTGTAACCATTACTTCATTACTTTACAGTGACAAACCTTGTAACATTGTTACATTAGTTTGAAGTACATTAGATACTGAATACCTGGTAATTCAGTGAAGAAGCCACAGCACTCACATGAAAACTAAGGTCTCTTCAAACAGTTGATTTATGGGGATCCCCCATAGATGTCAGACCCCCACCCAAAAGCTATTGAATGATGATCTATACTGTACCTAAAGAATACTAGGCTCATTGGTCTATCAAAAGATAATCCTGCTGTAAAAGTTAACTATGTCATCGATAGTTAACGCTCAGAAAATCCTGTTCATTATATTGCAGATATTTAGGTAGTTTCTGCTCTATACTAGGAAGACTATTAAACCTGCTCAGCAAAGAAGCATATATGATATAATACATCTGAATTAACTAATCTATGTGCAAATTTAAGTATATATACACATTATATGGGTTCTAGTAATCCTTGGTATGACCAGCAATTACTTTTCGTAGTCTGACCCAAAACAGTTGCTGCCCATCTCCATCTTCTGGCCACTTCAGGTAAGTTTTCTTGTCTAAAATCTTAGTGAGCTTGTGGTAAAGCTGAAGTTCTTCTCTAGGGATGTTATCCAGGAATATCAGGATAAGAGAATCCTTACTCTCTGCTACAAGCCTGTAGGTTGCCATTCTTATCTCCAGGGAGCACCAGTTACTTTGGAGGTAACTGTGAGTGATAACACAGATTGTCCGCCTACTGCTATACATACTGTCCACAATGTTGTCTACAATGTCTCTACCGATCTCAAAGTCTCGGTTATGGATACACACTTTAAAGAAAGGAGGACCATTTTGCTCCAGGTTAGGAAGAAGCTGCTCTGTTACCCACTGCTCATTGTGGACATTATATGAAACAAATACATCATACTCATAGTGGTCTCCTATTCTGTGCCTGTTATTCAGCCAACATTTAATTGTATACAACATGTACAGAAGATACCACCAGATACTTTCATAGAAGAGGGAGATGCACATAAATATTAAAGTACTGACTAATGTAACTATGAATGCAATGAAACCTAGCTCGGTATTACAGTTGTCTTCCAAGAAGGAGACTAAGTGTGAAGGTTGTATCTGAGCATTGACAAAACAAAAATGATCAAAAAAGTCAAGGAATTCAACTTGTTTTTCATATGTCAGCCACTGAATCAGCCACGACAGATCACAGTTACAAGAGAAATATGTATTTGGGAAAAAAACATATTGTAGACTAACCATATCAGAAAACACATTGTTTAGAATTCCATAAATTTTCTCATTCTCCACCATTAAAAAAGTGACCGATTGCAAATCCTGAAACAACGCATTTTTACCGTAGTCCTCTATTCCTGAATTTACTAAATGTAGAATTCGGAGATTTTTCAAGCCTAGAAATAGTTTGTGCACATTTAATGCCGAGCCATCATCAAGTACTATTGTATTTTCAAAGTGAAAAAAAGTAAGTTTTGTTAAATTTGCTAGTGCAGAATGAGAGATGTCTCTGACAGATGGTGAACTCACAGTTGCTATTAAATATAAGCTTTCCAAATTTGTAAATTGTTCCAGGGGTGTGTGAAATTCTGGACTATAACAAAGAAGAGAACCGATATTTCTTAAATACAGTTCTTTGACTTTAGAAAATGGAAAATCATCACAACTATCAATCAACACAACATGGGAGTCAATGCTCAAACTTTCAAAGGAAGGAAAATGATTGAAAAATTTAGATTCAATGGTCAGAGTTGTATCAAGTGTTTTCAGGGAAATTTTTTTTAGTGACTGCATTGTCTGCGACCACCACATGGGCACCATGTATTTTAAAGCCAAGTGCAATCTCTTCAAGCATTGTTAGATCCCTAAAGGCCCAGTCATCAATGTCTTCTAGGAAATTTTCATTCAGAGTTAAATGTTTTAATGAAAATAGTTCTCCAAATGCAAGTTCACCCAAACTGTAGATATTATTGTTACCTAAATGCAGAACCTCCAGATTCTTCATGCCATGAAATGAATACTTACTAACTGTCTGGATCTTATTGTCATTCAGTGAAAGTGCTTTCAGTTGTTTAAGGCATTTGAATTGATCTTGTGTTACAGACATTAAATAATTAAATGCCAAGTTAAGAGCAACAAGCTCCATGGTAATGTTCTCCGAGCATATTTTAATAGAGGTAATTTTATTGTCTGACAAGTTGAGCTCCTTCAGGTTTCTTAATCGCTTCATTTGAGATGCAGCCACGTCTTTGATGTAGTTGAATGATAAATCTAGAATACGTAGAATGCTGCAAGACCCATTGGATGTATGGATAAAAGTAATGCGATTATTGGCCAGCTGAAGTTCCTGTATCTGAAAGAGTGATACATAAATGCAAATCTGAAAAGTAGGAAACTGAGAAACTGAGAATGAAATTGAGTCAACTATTTGGATCCCAGAACTTTTTAAAGATTTTAGGACTGAATAATCTATTCCAGGTTTAAAAAACGATAGCCTCGGGAAGTTACAGAATGAGTTGTTTTCCAGTATATTACTTTGTGTTCCATCAATGTTCAAATAGCTTATATTAAAATGTATGAGACTGATATTACCTGTAGGGTGCTCATTGAAAAGGCAGTCGGTCTCTCTGTATGCAGTTAGATTGTTATTAATAAGAGATAATTTTACCAGACTTTGTAGTTTAGGAAGATACTGAGTTACTGAAGATAAGGTTTCAATGCAATTGTTATCCAAAATAAGATGTTTCAGTTGATGAAGGTTGTCAAATATGGATTTA
This sequence comes from Leptodactylus fallax, assembly GCA_947044405.1. Classification (NCBI taxonomy): domain Eukaryota; kingdom Metazoa; phylum Chordata; class Amphibia; order Anura; family Leptodactylidae; genus Leptodactylus; species Leptodactylus fallax. The sequence continues at coordinate 4,413,263 of CAMRHE010000005.1, read as the reverse complement.
TTCAGAGATGGAAAGGGAAAAGCTCTTAGTTGAAGCTCCTGCAGCATACACAGTCCTCCTAAATCAAGTTCCTCAATGATATGGTTTTGTGATTCTCGTAGCCACAAAACAGAGAGTTTCTTCAGCCCCCGAAAGACCACAGGTGAAATCACAAAATCACCAGATATATAAATGTAACTTAGGTTTGTAAGATGGGAGAAAGCTTGTGCTTTAACGTAGACATTAAATATCTGGAGGAAAAGCCAGTCTGTTGTTACAGGAACTTCTTCTAAGTGATCTATTATAGAAGTGTTATAGAACTTACAGGCTGCTGCAAGGCTGAAGTTTAGTTTGTCAAATCCGTCAAACTCCAAAGAAGTTCTAGTTCTATAGGTATCAAAATATTCCTGCTCTATGATGTCACAGTGCTTCCTTAGCAAACCTAGACATGGAGACTTAATGGAGATGAAAAAGGCAAAGACCACCAGACGAAAAATAACATCCATGTTATTAGATCTCTTCCTACAGCAAAAGGTGCTAAAGCTATATTTGTAGTGCTTCTATGACTAGAATTTAACTCAAAGGTCATTTTGTAATAGCTATACCAGTTCCTCTTATTATTACCCATGAACATGATAAGGAAAAGGAGAAACGAAAGTGCAGATGACTTATGATACATGTAAGGGGACGTTTACACTATCGATATGAATGTCTGTTACTCTCATCTGTTGATGCGCCGATCTCGTCTGTTGATCTCATCTGACTCTAATGTAAAAAACATGACAGAAGCTTTCTTCCATCATGTTTGTTTACTTTTGCAGACAAGCTTCCATCATGTTGTTTACATGAGAGTGAATGCAGGTGGATGGAGGGTGATCAACCCGCAGCAGTCACTTAATGTCCATTGTCCTCATCCTATGACACATGAGAGCAAAGGACCTTAATCACTGAAGTGTGAACCTACCCTAATTATTTTGTGCCATTTTATTACTTGGTAACTATGCCTTAGATGTTACCTTTGATACCTGAATGGTGCATAAGTACTGAGTATGTTAACAATCCACCAATCCACATAACATCATGTTAAAATAAAATACTTACTAAATTACAGTTACAAGAAAAGTAAGTGAACCCTCTGGATTATCTGGATTTCTGCATGATTTTCTAATAAAATTTGGACTCATTGTTATAAAAGTCACAATTATAGACAAACACAAGCTAATAGCACACAGACAGTTATATTGTTTATATTTTTTTTATCAAGCACAATGAGTAAAAATTTACAAAATGTAAGTGTGTAGGGGCACTGGGAGCACTATAGAATATTTGTAATTGTTTTATACTCTATATGACCTGTTTATATTGTGATATGAACATAGTGTGTATATGGTGTGTAGTTATCCACTTAAATTGGTTGTACCACTGTGAGTTGGGAGCAAAGATTTTGTATGACCAATCAACTTAGTTCTGGAAGGAGGAGAAGACTGGGAGTCTTCTCCAGTACTTTGAGAAGTGAAAAGGAGAAGAGTGATAAGTGAGACTGAACCAGATCCCTAGCTGACATAGAGGTCATTATTACACCACAGTCCTACAAACCACAAGCAGAAAGAAGAAGTAAATTATCCAGGCTTGACTTTTGTGATAGAACAGTGTGTGCAATATAAAGATCTGAGGATAAGAGTTATATGGGCCTCAGAGCTACGCCACATAATAGACAGGACACCTGATCAACACCCTGCGGTAGGAATCTGTAGAGACTTATTTGACTTTTCTAAGGGAGAGTGGCATACAGGTTACAGTAAAGAATGCTTCAGCAAGGAAAACACAGACTATAGAAGGGTGTACCAACTGCCAGTTCAGGACCAACCACCAGTGGTAACATTTACAAGTGTACCCTCATCATGGGTAACTTTAACATCCCCACTGACACCCCTGTCTCCCCAGCTGCCTCACAGTTTGTCTCAATAACCATTTCTTTTGGTCTTTCACAACTTTCCTCTTCCGTCACACATGTAGATGGCAACACCACTGAGCTCGTCTTCCATCGACTCCTCACAGTTTCTAAATTTACTAACCCTTCTCTGCCACTTTCTGACCATAACCTTCTCTCTCTCACCATCAGTGCTTCCTCTCCTTGTCAGGACACAGCTACTCATCATACATATAGGAATTTACGTGCTATTAACACCCAGCACCTCTCATATAGTCTACAGTCCTCTCTGTCCCCCATCTCTTTACTCTCCTGCCCTAATCTGGCCACCAGTCACTAATGAAACCCTTAAGAGTGCATTGGATGAGGTGGCTCCCCCCTTCACTCGAAAAGTTAGACGCAGGAGGCAGCAACCCTGGCACACGCCACAGACGCGTTTTCTTCAGCGGTGCTTTAAGTGTGCTGAACGTCTGTGGAGAAAATCATGTACACCTGCAGACTTCCTCCACTTCAAATTTATGCTTAAAACCTGTAGTTCTGCCCTTCACCTTGCCAAACAAGCCTATTTCACCGTTCTCATCTCTTCTCTCTCCTATAACCCTAAAAGGCTCTATGAAACTTTTCACTCCTTACTCATTCCCAAGGTGCAGGTTCCATTCACATATCTTAGCACAGATGACCTGGCCACTTATTTCCATGACAAAATTGATAAGATCCGCCAGGAAATAACTGCTCAGTCACCAGGTGGCATTGATCCCCTCAAACACTTGTGCAAGTACTAACAATAAGAATGTGGGTGACCACAGCAACATTACTTCTGGTTTCGGTGGCACAGCCAGTAGCTGCAGGAATGTTGTACAGGTGCATCTCAATAAATTAGAATATCTTTAAAATGTTTATTTCTTTCAATTATTAAATTAAAAAGTGACCTCCTATATTTTCTAGATTCTTTACACACAGAGTGTTCTATTTCATGTGTTTTATTTCTGTAAATGTTGATTATGGATTACAGGTAATGAAAAACCGAACACTAAGAAAATTAGAATATTGTAAAAAAGTTCTGTATTGTAAATTCAGTGTGTCACCTGCCAAGGTTTCCTAAGCCTTTAAATGGTCACTCAGTCTGGTTCAGTAGGACACACAATCATGGAAGACTGCTGATTATGAACTGAATTACTGAAGTGAATGAACGTTTCAAAAATATTCTAATTTATTGAGATGCACCTGCATGTCTCCTCAGTCCGCACAGTGCCTCCTGCTGCTGCTGCTGCTAGTGCACCCTGTCCCCTTTCTCAGCTCCCCAGGTAATCCCCCCCATCACCATCCTCTGGTGCTGCACCTCCAACCCCTTCTCAGGGGACATTAACAACTGATGCAGGCGGAGCCCCTCCATCTGGTGTTGTCTACATTCATCCTCTTATAAAAAAAAAACATAACAAAAGCTTTCTTCTGTCATGATTTTTACTTTTCTGACGGATTCATGAAGGGCTTTTTCTTCTATTACAAAAGTAAAGAAACATGACAGAAGAAAGGACAGAAGAAAGGACAGAAGAGAGGACAGAAGAGAGGACAGAAGAGAGGACAGAAGAAAGGACAGAAGAGAGGACAGAAGAGAGGACAGAAGAGAGGACAGAAGAGAGGACAGAAGAGAGGAGGGGACAGAAGAAAGGACAGAAGAGAGGACAAAGGAGAGGGCTTCCGTCATGTTTTTCACATGAGGGTGAATGCTGTGAGCTATTTATGAAGGATTTGGGCTGTAGAAAAATAGAGGATTCAGGATTTGTGGTTTGACCTACCGACTCCACAGTCCTGGGCTGCAGGGGATCATTCATGGTTTCAACCCAGTTAGGAACAATAAAAAGACCAGCACAAGTTCAGGTGTCCAGAGCAGCAGGAAGCCATGAGGGGCGTACAGACTGTTCAGGGTGTACAGTATATTTATATAGTGGTAGCACAATGCATGATTATAGTGTAATTCTGCCATCATTGGCTGCAGAATCCAGGCAGAGTTTTTTGCAGGTGGATTTTGAGGCAGAATCCCACTCAAAATCCACCTCAAAAAATGCCTCACAATTTTCCATTCATTACATTGAGAGTTAGTAGCAGATTTTTTCCTCTGATTTTTCAGTTAGAGGAAAAAAGAAGCATCATGATCTACGAGCGGATACTGTGTGGGGGCCACTGTGAAGCATATAATACTGGGTGGGGGCCACTGTGGAGCATATAATACTGAATGGGGGAAACTGTGGAGCATATAATTACTGTGTGGGGGCCACTGTGGCGCATATAATACTGGGTGGGGGCCACTGTGGAGCATATAATACTGTCTGGGGGAAACTGTGGAGCATATAATTATTGTGTGGGGGCCACTGTGGAGCATATAATTACTGTGTGGGGGCCACTGTGGAGCATATAATACTGGGTGGGGGCCACTGTGGAGCATATAATACTGGGTGGGGGCCACTGTGGAGCATATAATACTGTCTGGGGGACACTGTGAAGCATATAATCACTGTGTGGGGGCCACTGTGGAGCATATAATACTGTCTGGGGGACACTGTGGAGCATATAATACTGAATGGGGGAAACTGTGGAGCATATAATTACTGTGTGGGGGCCACTGTGGCGCATATAATACTGGGTGGGGGCCACTGTGGAGCATATAATACTGTCTGGGGGAAACTGTGGAGCATATAATTACTGTGTGGGGGCCACTGTGGAGCATATAATACTGGGTGGGGGCCACTGTGGAGCATATAATACTGTCTGGGGGACACTGTGAAGCATATAATCACTGTGTGGGGGCCACTGTGGAGCATATAATACTGTCTGGGGGACACTGTGGAGCATATAATTACTGTGTGGGGGTCACTGTGGAGCATATAATACTGTGTGGGGCCTACTGTGGGCATATAATACTATGTGGGGGCCACTGTGGAGCATATAATACTGTGTGGAGGCCACTGTGGAGCATGTAATACTGTGTGGGGGCCACTGTGGAACATATACCACTGTGTGGGGGCCACTGTGGAGCATATAATACTGTGTGGGGGCCACTGCGGAGTATATAATACTGTGCGGGGGCCACTGTGGAGCATATGACACTGTGTGGGGGCCACTGTGGAGTGGCACTATTAACAGTATCAGGCCCTGTTCACCCGGTGGAATCTGGCACTGATTTTGCAGCAGATTCCTCCCTCATTCTGCCTCCTATTGAAACTAATTGGAGCTGGAAGCTGGAAAAAAAAAAGCGTCCTACTGGATCTTGCCACAGATTCTGCAACTGATTTGGGGGCCCCAGCTTGAGACTCCCCATTGGTTAGACTCATTCATTTGGGCCTAATCAGTGGTGGAAAGCCGAAAGGGCATGCTGATGCTCTGCACCGTGAGACGGGGGCAGAAGAAAAAGAAGAATCCAAGGCAGACATCCGCCTCATTTCCTCTTTACTTTCCGATGTCTGAACAGGTTCTATCTACTTGTATGGAATGGACTGTATTACACTCCACTCCAGTAGGTCTACCTCAGCAAAAAACACCCAATTTCGATTATTTTTTTTGCTGCATTGTGCATGAGTTACTCCAAAAGAGACCCACTGGGGCTCTGTTGCCCAAGGGCCCACACAAACCTGGAGCCAGCCCTGTGCATGAGCATCATAAGAAGAGTGCAGTGTTGTATTTTCATGGAGATTTTGTTAGACACTGGCTACATACTTGTCAGTATAATCTGGTTTGTTTTTATTATTTCCCTGATATATTATTTAATTCATTGCTGAGCACCTCTTGGTAATTCACAATGTTTAGGATATTCACTATTGACTTGTATGGCTCTTTCTCTTGCATATACTTGATTCTCATATTTTTTCTTTCCTCCACTTCCCTTTTTGTAGGATATACACAGACCTGTCATTTCTTTATACCACATCATTATTGGATTTTTTTTAGACTAGGGTCAGTAATAGGATTCACATGCATATTGGTGCTCAGAGTGTATTTCATATTGGGGCAGGGTTTATAAACCTGGTCTTTCTAAACCATAAGTCTTGGATGTTTTAAATGTGTTTTATTTTATTACTTGTGTGAATGAAGTGCTTACACATATTTTGTATAATTGGGTCTGCACCTCCATATTTCATGTGCATTCTTTGGTTAATCTTCTTTGTTATCATAAACAGCTGGTAACACCTTTATGTCAAATCATACAGTCTTGATAATACATTGTCTTGTCAGAGTACGGATCGTTTTAATATTGTTAGCTCAAGTTGCACATTTCATATTGAACAGCAGTTGATCCATTATACATGTATAAAGGAAGGGCAGCACTGACAAAAGTGAGATGCTGCAAAGATATTTGGTCTTATGACAAACAAGCAAAAAAGAGAGTGCACACCCAATTGTATACAAAATAAATCACGCAATTTCATTAGATATAAAAAAAATACAAATTGGGTATATATACCAGTTAAAAACAATGAAAAAGTTGATAGCAGAAAAAAAAAAAAAAAGGGGGCGGCGCAAAAAAAAAAAAAAAAAAAAAAAGGAAAAAAAAAAACAAAAAAAAAATTAAAAAAAAAAAAAAGGGAAAATAATAAAAAAAAAAAAAAAAAAAGAATAATTTTTTTTAAATTTTTTTTTTTAATCCAATTAATCTGTTTAATAAAAAATTTGTTAAAATATATATTTTATAAAACAAAAAAGAAAATAAAGTAACACACACCCCAAAAAAAGAAAATATATGTTAAAGCTCAAAGCAATGTTACCTCTGTGCAAACCTCCATACCTAGAACCACTAACTCAATAAATACAGGAAATGAAGCAGACCCATGCAGCCCAGCAGGGACAACTCCATGGGTATCCCTACATCCTAGTGCATCTTCATCAGCGCTGTGTGAATCCTGGGCTAATACCCAAAGTTAACTACATAAACAGAAATCACTTTGATCTGAAGGCTCCCATGTTACCACCCTCCCCCCACCACAAAAAAAAAGAAAAAAAAAAGTAAAAAAAAAACAAAAACACCCCCCCCACGCGACACGCCCCAAAAAAAAAAAGATCCAAAACCCTATAAAATTTTAAATAAAAACACGGGGGGGGGGGGCCGGCGCGCGACATGGGCGGCCGCATGTGGGCGGGGCCCCGGCGAGAGCCGCTCATCCATCCTGAAATCCATCCTTGCTTACCGGTGCCCGGGTTCGCTGTCCGCTGGAACGCACTTCTGAGGCCCTCCTCCTGGTTCCAGAGCTCCCGTTCTGCCGGTGTCCTTCTCCGTTGGGTAGTAGTCGGTGATCGCTACACGTGGCCGGCGGCCATACACTCCCACCGCCGCTGCCGGAGCCGCTCTGTCCCGCGCTGCTGTGGCCTGGAGCTGGGGTGGAGCTGCCGTTCTGGGGCTGCGCTCGTGGGCCGGCCTGGGCTGTGCAGGCACCGCTGGGGCCGCTGGTCCTGCTGGCACCCGGACGGCGGTCTCCCCTCTCTCCACGTGGCGGGCGGCCATTTTAACCCTGACCGGTTTGGCCATCTGCTGATGAGGGGGCGCTGAGTCTGGCGTTCCTGGCGAGCTGAGCCTATCTCTGACGGTTCCTTCTATGGTTCCCTGCCTGGAAGTTTGGGAGCCGGCATTCCTCTCTCCTGCTTGCTGCTGGGCACGATAGGACCATCCCCTGGCTCCTCTGGGCAGTAGTGCAAGGCAATATCTGTGGCAGCCATCAACTGTCTCTGACCCATTGAAGGTGTGTGCCTCTGTACGATTTATCGTCCTGCTGACTGCTTCTCTGGAAGGCTTTACTTATAATCCAATGACGGTTGCTGTATGTGCTACTGGACTGTTGAGTTACCATCTGTCCTCCTCTAGTTCCTCCTGGCAATCTATCTACTCCATCACTTCGCTACTGGCCTTCTTGGAGGCCTTACTTATAATCCAGTGACTGTTGCTATCGGCACTATTGGATCGCTGAGTTGCCATCCGTTCCCTCTTAGTTCCTCCTGGCAATCTATTTATTTCATTACTCTGCTGACGGCTCTCTCTTGGAGACATCGCTCATAATCCAGAGTCTGTTGCCATCGATACTATTGGACTGTTGAGTTACTGTCTGTCCTCGGCTGGCTTATTGGCCCTTGTGGCCTGACATAGAGGCTCCTACTGTGCAACTGCTATTAGCCAGAGACCTTGTCTATAATCCTCTGGGGCCGGCCCGGTCTTGCTACCATCACACCTCCTCCTCTGCCAACATATCCACCCGTACGGAACGCAGGAAGAGCGGCCGCCGACTCTCTAAAATGAGTCGCCCGCAATCAACCTCTGTCTCTGATCGCCTGAGGGGGTTCTCCAGGGCAGCATCCTCTTCTACATCACCATCGCTTGAGGCAGCCTCTCCTGCCCTTCCAGAGGAGGACCCCGAGCCCACTTTAAAGCAAGTTACTGGACAGCTACTGGAGGCGATCCATGCCGGCACTTCCTCGCTGACCGGGAAAATTGAGGAGGTAAAAATCGACCTGGGCCTGCTCCGTCAGGACTTTCAGACCTTGCGAGGCAGGGTGTGTGAGGTGGAGGATCGGGTCTCTCAGGTAGAGGACACTGTTAACCCACTTCCTGCCAAACTCCAGGAGCTGGAGAGAGCTGCAAGTTTGTGGACCCAGCGTGCGGATGACTTGGAGAATAGATTGCGACGAAACAACCTCCGTATCCTGGGCCTGCCGGAGCGGGCGGAGGGTGAAGATCCTCGGGCCTTTGTGGAGGGGGTGGCTGAAAAATGTCCTGCCGGAGGCTCACTTCTCACCAATATTTGCAGTGGAACGGGCCCATAGGGTTCCGGCTAAACCGCCGCCTCAGGGCGCACCTCCTCGACCCTTGTTGGCCCGTCTGATTAACAGCACGGATCGGGATACGGCGTTGCGGGCTGCGCGCCAGGCCGGCGAGCTTAAGTACAACGGAGCAGCAGTGGCCATGTTTCCAGATTTCTCGGCGGCTCTCCAGAAGACCCGAGCATCCTTCGTGGCCGTTAAGAGGCGGTTGAGAGAAAAGGCTATACAATACTCCATGATTTACCCAGCACGTCTTCGGGTCGTCCATGACGGCAGGTCCCTTTTCTTTACTTCACCGAGGGATGTGGAGGACTGGCTATCTCTTCTTCCTCGATCTCCGAGACGATGATCCTGACGGCGTGTGGTGAGAGGTCCGATCGGACCATACATAAGGACTTATGTATTACGGGATGCTCTTGTTTATTGCATAAGTAGTTTTATGAAAAGTGCGGTTCTGTTATTATAGTATCCTGTAGTCTTATAGTTACCTGGGCTGGCGACCCCCGGGGCGCCGGTGTATCTCATTTACTCATGTGAACCTGGCTCTGTTGAATAGTATATCTCCTAGCCTAGTGATTATCCATACCTTTAAGACAGTGCCCCGTATACCAACCACTTTGGGTGCACTTCTTCCCCCGTTAATTGTAGCCACGGTTAATTTAACAAATATTGTTTGTTTATGCCAGTAGTATGTCTCACACCCTTTAGGGGTGTAATGGTTCATTTCGTTTGTATATTGTTCTTAGGTTGCTGCACACCACTCTGTGTCTCACTCAGCCACGCACTACACACTCATAGGCGGGTCACTTTTGGGGTCCTGAATTGCCATGATTACATTACACTCTTAGACGACCATGGCGTCCTTTAGTGTACTATCTTGGAATGTGAGGGGCCTGGGTAGCCCACGAAAGAGGTCGTTGGTTTTCTCTCAGATTAGGAGGGCTGACCCACACCTCATATGCCTTCAGGAAACTCATTTGGTTCCAGACAATTCCAGGCGACTTCAGAAGCCATGGGTTCAGTGGGCGGCTCACTCTACACACACTTCCTATTCCAGGGGGGTGTCCATCTTGGTGCATCGTAGACTCAGGTGGGAGCCAGGCCTCATTGTAAGGGACCCCGAGGGACGATACGTTTTTGTCCAGGCCTGGGTTGACTCTGTCCTGTATGTTATCCTGGGTGTGTACTTGCCACCGGCGTCTGATCTTGCTGTGCTCCAGCAGGCTGCGCAGTTTGCGACCCGATTCCCTGGGGCTATTGCATTATGTTTGGGTGACTTTAACAAAGTTATGGATATTGCATTGGATCGGTTCTCCGCGGAGCCAGGTTCCCCCTCTCTGCCTCGCCCTACTACAATGGCCGGAGTGATCCGTGAATTGGGGTGGTTGGATTTGTGGCGGGTCCGGTTTCCGGAGGCCCGCACCTTTTCCTGTCACTCTGCCAACAGACATACTCTGTCCAGGATTGACCATGCTTTTGGAAATACTAAAGCATATTCTTTGTTGCAGACCATATCCTATTTACCCAGGGCAGTGTCTGATCATTCCCCGTTGTTGGTCCAATTAAATAGTAGTACGGCTGCTAAGCCACGACAGGGTTGGCGAATCCACCCATTTTGGTTGAAACTATTTGTACCACATGATCGAATACCTGATCAACTTCAGACGTTTTTGACCATTAATTCCCCAAACACTTCTCCGCTCCTCTTATGGGAAACTATGAAGGCATATCTTAGGGGTTGTATTAAGTCCTCCATTTCCTTTGTAAAGAGGGAATCCTCGCTGTTGGAGACCACCTTGGCGACCCAGTGTGCCTCGCTCGAAGCCGCATACGTGGCTAATCCAACTGATGAGGCTAGGTCTCAATGGTTGCAGACGGGTAGACAATATCTGCATATACTGCATGACAAGGCACGTAGGTCTCTGTTTTTTAGCAAACAGAAGTTTTACGAACTCGGCAACCAGTCGAGCAGCTTTCTAGCTCAACTAATACATCAAAACACAGCCTCACCTGCCATACTACGAGTGCATTCAGAGACGGGGGAGGTACTGTCCAATAGCTTGGCCATTAGTGACAGATTTTATAGGTATTACAGTGAGTTGTACCTCTCCAAGCTTAGAGTCACTGACGGAGAGCTTGCCACCTATTTGGGCTTGATCCCCCTTCCTACATTGTCAGAAGACCAACGTGAATTTTTAGATTCCCCTTTTACGCTAGAGGAGCTATCGGGTGCCCTGGCAGATATGGCAAGGGGCAAATCGCCGGGTCCGGACGGCATCCCGGTGGAGGTTTATGCCCAGTATGGGGGCCTGCTTCTCCCGGTGTTGCTTGACTGTTATAACGCTGCCTTTGTGGGCCGCAGTCTCCCGGAGTCCTTTTATGACGCCACCATTATCCTGTTACTTAAGCCTGACAAGGATCCGCTGGACTGTGGCTCATATAGGCCTATATCACTGCTTAATATAGATTATAAACTCCTTACTAAAATGTTGGCGAAAAGGCTAAATTCTGTTGTTCTCGACCTTGTCCATCTGGATCAGACAGGCTTTATGCCTGGAAAATCCACATCGGATAATCTTAGAAGGGCTCAGGTGATAACTCAGATTGGGGCATCATCCTCACATGACTGGGCGATGGCTTCTTTAGATGCAACAAAGGCGTTCGACTCTGTCGAGTGGCCTTTTCTATTGCAGGTGTTGCGAGGATACGGATTTGGAGAGGGGTTTGTTACCTGGATTTCCCTTCTATACTGTTCCCCTAGAGCGGCACTGTCCATTAATGGCGCGTTGTCTTCCTACTTTCCTTTGGGTAGGGGTACAAGACAAGGATGTCCATTGTCACCGCTACTGTTTGCTCTGGCGGTGGAACCCTTGGCAATACTGCTTCGGAATGACCCCATATATAAAGGCATAGTGATAGGCACCCGGGAGGAGAGAACAGCACTATATGCCGATGACTTACTCCTGTTTATGAGCGACCCCTCCCGGTCTCTGCCCAGAGCCATGGCTATAATTGATGAATTTGGTAATTATTCTGGCCTACGGACCAATTGGACTAAGTCCTCATACATGCATATTGGCCGTGCGTCAAGTGTAGCTGAGGGGAATGTGGTATGTGGATTGACTACAGTCTCAACCTGCAAATATCTGGGCATCTTTATATCTAGGGACCATAGGTGTTTTTTGGAACAGAACATCTTTCCGCTCATCTCGCACTTTAGGGTTAAGTTTAATCTTTGGGCTACACTGCCTTTGTCGGTGGCTGGTAGAATCAACCTAGTTAAAATGATAGTACTACCCAAATGTCTATATGCTATAAGCCATTCTGCTGTGTCCGTGCCCCTTAGATTTTTTAAACAAATGGACTCCCTCATTATCTCCTTTATATGGGGAAACTCTAGATCTAAGCTTAGGTTGTCATCTCTACAACGACCAAAGCAGCTCGGGGGCACATCACTCCCTGATCTGTTTCTTTACTACCTGGCAGGACAGCTCCGTTTTATTAGGAAGTGGCTCTCATCTGATCCCCTACCGAGGTCCGAGGCACATCTGGCTCACCACCTGGGTCTGCATAATCTGTGGCCGGTGTTGGAACACCCGGCCTTGTTTAGGGGGAAATTGTTGCCCATCCATGCCCTGGCGGGACAGGTCTGGCGTCAGGCGAAAAAGGTGTCCACTTATTCTGATATACCTGCGGAGACCCCGCTTTGGCACAACCCTGGTCTGCCGACGTTATTTGCCCTGCCTGGCGCCCGGGCCTGGTCGCAGTATGGCATGTCCTCTCTTAGTGACCTGTACATACAAGGGGTTTTTAAAACGTTTGACTCGCTAAGCTCCTCCTATGGCATCCCTAGAACGCAGTTCTTTAGATATCTACAGATTAGACATGCACTTTCTTCTCAGTTCCCGGATCGATTGGACAATATATCTGAGTATCCGCTTATCGGCATACTTCGCTCACAGGGCCCTGGGGGTTTGATATCTACTTTATATGCACATCTGATACAGGCCAAGGTGTCCACTTTGGACGCCCCGGCCTTGACGCGATGGAGCATAAATATCCCAACTCTCACAGATGAGATGTTTCAAGATATCCTTGAATCTCCTCAACATGTGTCACCTTCAGCTAACAACAAACTGATTCAAACGTATATTCTACACCAATGTTACTTGACACCTTCCCGTCTATACAAAATGGGACGTCTGCCCAACCCCGGATGCCTTAGGTGTCTTTGTCCACAGGCAGACTTTTGGCATATGATTTGGGAATGTCCGATCATACAATGTTTTTGGAAAGGGGTCGTGGATCTCCTGGCGGAAGTTCTGGCTAAACCTATACCATTAACCCCAGAGATATGCCTTTTCGGCGTATTAGATGAAGAAATATGGCAACACCATGTTAGAATCCTTTTGAGGGAGTCTTTATTTTATGCTAGGAAAGCTATCGCACTGCGATGGATGGCTCCGAAACCCCCATCAGTATCTCAGTGGAAGAAACTTGTTAATACTGTTCTTCCTTATAACCAGATTGTGTATAAAGGGAGAGGGTGCCCTCAGAAATTCCATAAGGTGTGGGGAACATGGTGCAATTCTCCGGTAACCCAATATACGGCTCCCTCATTGCGCTCTGCCATTAATTTACTCATGCCGTGAGGGGTGCGAGACACCAGGAGTATCCACGACCTCTCATTTTGGAGTGTATCCTTGTTGTTACCCTTGACTTATTGACTGCATGTTTTGTACATGATAACTGATGTATACAGTATTACGCATGTCCTGATTATATTCTTTCTGTACCGAGTTATATGGTCCGGATGGGACGAGGACCTGGCGAGGTGGGATGTGGTGCGTTGAGTGAATTTACATTGAAATTCTCGTTTTTTGGTGCGCAACATGTTATGTATTTGTTTTGATTTCTTTTCCTTTGTCTGATACGCAATTTTCAATAAAACGAGTTTAAAAAAAAATTTTATATCATCATCTTATACAAAAAAAAAAACAACATCATTTTTTATTAATTAATAAAAAGAAAATACTTCTCTTACAAAAAAAAAAGGGAGGGCGCACACACCATTTTTTTGTTTTATTTTTCTTTTTTTTTTTTTTCTTTTTTTTTTTTTTTTTTTAAAAAAATTTTTTTTTCCCCCCCCTCCTTAAACTTTTTTCCCATTCTTTTGCCTTTCCTCCCAAACAGTGATTCCCGCATTGGAATTAAAGCATGTCTAATGCATAAACCTGTGGTTACTCATATACTTGTCAAATCATCTTCTTATTAGAGACCCACACACCAGCCCCCCCCAGGGGGCCCCCCCCCACCCGGCCCCCCCCAAAAACAAAAAAAAAACAATATATACTCTTAACTATATATAAAAATACTCTATATACTAATATACTCCATAGGAAACACAAAAAACAAGGGTCCAGTTGGGTCTGTGGGTCATATTCCACAAGTCAGTTTGTATGACCAATACATTTGCTTTGTCATATCATTACGCCCATGACTTTGTCCTTAATGCTTATCAATGAACAGAATATGAGTGCCATACCCGGAAAACAGTGAAAATATGAATATCCTCAAGGAAGGTAAGTAGGTTAGAGTCTAGACGGTCTTCAGATTTATTCAATTGTAGTTAGAAAGGGTCCAAGACAAAAGATGGCAATATAGACTCCTCTGTACCTTTTTGGACCAAAATTTCTCGTTTGAATAATGAGGACAATATCCCAGCAACCTCAGGGTTCTTCTTGTAATATGAGCATTTAAAAATCTGCAAATCTGCTTGGGCTCCAGTACGCTCCCAAATTTTCTGCTTCAAGGAGCCATCCAGTCATAAAGATAGCAGTGTTTGTGGGGTTCACGGCCCGCAGGCCTTACTTACCAATCCCCGCTCCTGCTCACAGCTGCCTCTGCAGAAGGTGAAGTGCAGGCGGCCGTGAGTAGGAGTGGGGATAGGTAAGTAAATAGGGCCCCTTACCTGCTGGTATTAAAAAAAAAACATCAGAGGCCCGCCGGGTCCCCTAATGTCCCGGGCCCTGTGGCAGCTGCTACCACTGCTAAACCGGTATTTATGCCACTGATTGGACTGCCATACTGGATTTCAGCATTCTTATAAATTGAAACGTTTTTTAAACTACTCATGTCCCCTGCAGCAAAACGCATGGCTGCAGCTCGAGCCAATGAAAACTCTCAGCAGACCCAAGCCTGTCTCCAGTCTAATAAGGTATGTTACAGACAACAGCGAGCTGCTGAAACTCCCCAGCAGACCCAAGCCCGTCTCCAATCTGACAAAGCATTGTCAGCCACATCCACACAGCTGCACTCCAGGTTTCAATAACAACCTAGCCATTTTTCTTCACTGCTGTAGGTCAGCTTTAAAGGGCCAGGGCGCTGTGGATGACACTGTTACACAAGGTCACATACACACAGCTTTACTCCAGGTTTTCCATAACAACCGATCGCAGGTTTTTCACTGATATCCAAACTGAGATGCACATGATCACATGACACTTATGGACCAATGGAAAATCGCAGGTTCAGTCTTGACATACACACAGCTTTACACCAGGTTTCCATAGCAACCAAGCTATTTATGTCCTGCATGAGTCAATAGCAGTTCGCAGGTCCTTAAATATTCAGTCATATGACGTGTATTAGCCAATATAAGTTCACATTTCATTTACCAGGTTTCCCTAGCAACACAGCCATAAATAGTCTATACCTATACTGGACTGCCATACTGGATGTCAAGTGCAAAACTGGCCAATTCTTATGGGGTCACTACACAAACAAAAAATAAAATATACCCGTGCGAAGCCGGGTCCTTCTGCTAGTATCTTATAATATTGGCACAATATGCCATAGGGTTTTTGAGTAACATTTTGCATTGCAAAATTCATGTACAGATCAGAGAAATAACGGAAATTAAACAATTTGTAGATTTTCATTTCATTAGATTATTTTCATTTACTACTAATTATAAAATGTTAACCAAACAAGCAATTTAAGATATATCCAGACAACCGAGTTTCCTGGGCAAAATGTGTGAAAAAATTGGACATACTTAATTTCTATGGATCAATTAAAAAGCAATTGATGTGAACGGGTCCATGAAAACACTGTTACCACACAAAATAAAAATGGACCATGAATACAAAGGTGAGAATTAGCTTGGTCGTCTAAATAAAGCCTTACAAATTCATTTAAAAAGCAAAATTAATGAGGTTACCCACTTTCTAATATTGATGGTCTATACTTAGGATAGCCCATCAATATTAGATCTGCGAGTGTCTGACACCTGGGACCGCCACAGATCAGCTACACTGTTTAGGACAGCGCAGCTTCCGGTAATGTTTGTATACTAGGAGTTGCGCTTCTCACTTGCTCAACAAACTGTAGTGGCAGCTTTAGATGTTGTAGCTGTTCCATAGACTTCAATTGGGCAGAGATGAAATCTAAAACTGCCTACCTCAAGCCATGCTGTCCTGGAGCTGATGATCTGTGGGAGTCCTGGGTGTTGGACCCTAGCAGATCTAATACCGATGATCTGTTCTTAGGATAGACTGTCAGTGTATGATTGTGGGAGTCCTATTTCCATGACACTATGAATAAGCAAAGGGGTAGCTTAAGCAAGGAAGCTCTTATACTGCTGTTCCTACACAGTATGTCCATGCCTCAATATTTGGTACTACAGCATAGCCATGTTAGCTTCAGCAGACTGAGTGGCAATACCAACCAACACACATTGATGACCTGTCCCTAGAATAGAAAACCATAGCAAAAGTCCTGCAAAACCTCTTACATTACTAACTTAAAGGGAGTCTACCCCCCTCCCCCCAGCATATTCAACTTCCACCACAATGTTATAGAGAACATTACAGTGAAAAACAAATTTGTTTTTCCTGAAATCTACAAAAATTACATACATAACAAAGGTGGGTTATTTATCACTATAATGTGCTTTGTAACATGGTGATGTCAGCTGAATATGCTTGAGGGAGGTGAGAGACTGCTAGGGGGTGAGAGTTGACACCCCTCACCCCATAGCAGCTTCTTAAAGCAGCAGTGAAGCTTCAGTAAGTGCCACTTTACTGGCCAGTGAGTGGGGACATTATGTTCATTCGTCACATGGCTAATTTGTAGCGCAGTCCCATTCAAGTGCCTGTGCCAGTATTCAGTGAAGAAGCCACAGCACTCACCTGAATGCTGAGGTCTGTTTACACAGCTGTTCTATGGGGGTTCTGGCTGTTGAACCCACATCTGATCAGATATTGATGACTTATTTTAAGGATAGGTCATCAATAGTTAACTCTCGGAAATCTTGTTCAACACATTACAGATACTTAAGTCTATACGAGAAACACTATTAAACCTGCTAAGCATAGAAATATATAACATAATACGTCTGAATTAGATAATGTATGCACAAATTAAAGTATACAACATATATATACATCCTATGACTTCTAGTAATCCTTGGTATGACCAGCAATTACTTTTCGTAGTCTGACCCAAAACAGTTGCTGCCCATCTCCATCTTCTGGCCACTTCAGGTAAGTTTTCTTGTCTAAAATCTTAGTGAGCTTGTGGTAAAGCTGAAGTTCTTCTCTAGGGATGTTATCCAGGAATATCAGGATAAGAGAATCCTTACTCTCTGCTACAAGCCTGTAGGTTGCCATTCTTATCTCCAGGGAGCACCAGTTACTTTGGAGGTAACTGCGAGTGATAACACAGATTGTCCGCCTACTGCTATACATACTGTCCACAATGTTGTCTACAATGTCTCTACCGATCTCAAAGTCTCGGTTATGGATACACACTTTAAAGAAAGGAGGACCATTTTGTTCCAGGTTAGGAAGAAGCTGCTCTGTTACCCACTGCTCATTGTGGCCATTATATGAAACAAATACATCATACTCATAGTGGTCTCCTATTCTGTGCCTGTTATTCAGCCAACATTTAATTGTATACAACATGTACAGAAGATACCACCAGATACTTTCATAGAAGAGGGAGATGCACATAAATATTAAAGTACTGACTAATGTAACTATGAATGCAATGAAACCTAGCTCAGTATTACAGTTGTCTTCCAAGAAGGAGACTAAGTGTGAAGGTTGTATCTGAGCATTGACAAAACAAAAATGATCATAAAAGTCAAGGAATTCAACTTGTTTTTCATATGTCAGCCACTGAGTCAGCCACGACAGATCACAGTTACAAGAGAAATATGTATTTGGGAAAAAAACATATTGTAGACTAACCATATCAGAAAACACGTTGTTTAGAATTCCATAAATTTTTTCATTCTCCACCATTAAAAATGTTACCGATTGCAAATCCTGAAACAACGCATTTTTACCGTAATCCTCTATTCCTGAATTTACTAAATGTAGAATTCGGAGATTTTTCAAGCCTAGAAATAGTTTGTGCACATTTAATGCCGAGCCATCGTCCAGTACATTTGTATTTTCAATGTGAAAAAAAGTAAGTTTTGTTAAATTTGCTAGTGCAGAATGAAAGATGTCTGTGTCAGATGGTGAACTCACAGCTGCTATTAAATATAAGCTTTCCAAATTTGTAAATTTTTCCAGGGCTGTTTGAAATTCTGGATTAAAGCAGAGAAGAGAATAGATATTTCTTAAATGCAGTTCTTTGATTTTATCAAATGGAAAATCATCACAATTATCAATCAGCACAAACTGTGAGTCAATGCTCAAACTTTCAAAGAAAGGAAAATTATTAAAAAAGTCAAATTCAATGGTCAGGGATATATCAAGAGTCTTCAGGGTCATTTTTTTTTAGTGACTGCATTGTCTTCGACCACCACATGGATGCCATATTTTTAAAGCCAAGTGCAATCTCTTCAAGCATTGTTAGATCGCTAAAGGCCCAGTCATCAATGTACTCTAGGAAATTTTCATTCAATGTCAGTTGTTTTAATGAAAATAAATCTCCAAATGCAAGTTCACCCAAACTGTAGATATTATTATTATCCAGATGCAGAACCTCCAGGTTTTTCATGCCACGAAATGAATACATGCTGACTGTCTGGATCTTATTGTCATTCAGTGAAAGTGTTTTCAGTTGTTTAAGGCATTTAAATTGATCTTGTGTTACAGATGTTAAATAGTTAAATGCTAAGTTAAGAGAAACAAGCTCCATGGAAATGTTCTCCGAGCATATTTTAATAGAGGTAATTTTATTGTCTGACAAGTTGAGCTCCTTCAGGTTTCTTAATCGTTTCATTTGAGGTGCAGTCACATGTTTGATGTAGTTGAATGATAAATCTAGAATACGTAGAACGCTGCAAGATGCATTAGATGTATGGATAAAATCAATGTGATTATTTGTCAGCTGAAGTTCCTGTATCTGAAAGAGTGATACATAAATGCAGATGTGGAAAACAAGAAACTGAGAATTTGAAAACGAAATTGAGTCAACTTTTTGGATCCCAGAACTTTTTAAAAATTTTAGGGCTGAATAATCTATTCCAGGTTTCAAAAAGGATAGCCTCGGAAAGTTACAGAATGAGTTGTTTTCCAGTATATTACTTTGTGATCCGTCAATGTTCAGATAGCTTATATTAAAATGTATGAGACTGATATTACCTGTAGGGTGCTCATTGAAAAGGCAGTCGGTCTCTCTGTATGCAGTTAGATCGTTATAAATAATAGACAACTTTTCCAGACTTTGTAGTTTAGGAAGATACTGAGTTACTGAAGATAAATTTCCAATAGAACAGTCTTGCAAAATAAGATGTTTCAGTTGATGAAGGTTGTCAAATATGGATTTATTCAGAGATGAAAAGGGAAAAGCTCTTAGTTGAAGCTCCTGCAGCATACACAGTCCTCCTAAATCAAGTTCCTCAATGATATGGTTTTGTGATTCTCGTAGCCACAAAACAGAGAGTTTCTTCAGCCCCCGAAAGACCACAGGTGAAATCACATAACCACCAGATATATAAATATATCTTAGGTTTGTGAGATGGGAGAAAGCTTGTGCTTTAACGTGAACATGAAATATCAGGAGGAAAAGCCAGTCTGTTGCTATAGGAACTTCTTCTAAGTGATCTATTATAGAATTGTTATAGAACTTACAGGCTGCTGCAAGGCTGAAGTTTAGCTTATCAAATCCGTCAAAATCCATAGAAGTTCTAGTGTTATAGGTATCAAAATATTCCTTCTCTATGATGTCACAGTGCTTCCTTAGCAAACCAAGACATGGAGACTTAATGGAGATGAAAAAGGCAAAGTAGGCCAGATAAAAAATAACATCCATGTTATCAGATCTCTTCCTGCAGCAAAATGAGTTAAAGCTTTATTTGTAGTTCTTCTATAACTAG
Organism: Leptodactylus fallax; assembly: GCA_947044405.1. Taxonomy (NCBI): domain Eukaryota; kingdom Metazoa; phylum Chordata; class Amphibia; order Anura; family Leptodactylidae; genus Leptodactylus; species Leptodactylus fallax. Next base: position 4,393,218 of record CAMRHE010000005.1, on the reverse strand, counting down.
AAATTAATTCAAAGGTCATTTCGGAATATAGATACCACTTTACCAGTTCCTCTTATTACCCATGAACATAGCAAGGAAAAGGAGAAACAAAAGTGCTGATGAATCATGTTAGATGTTACATGTATTTATAGGAAATGTTTGTCATTTTTATTATTTGGTAGCTCTGCCCTAGATGTTACCTTTGATGCCTGAATGGTGCATAAACAGAGATTATGATGTTAATCTGTTTTCCCTTAGTCCCAACAGCACAATATTGGGGTATTTCTGCCCCTGTGTGCTGGTAGGACAGAAAGGAATTTTACTAAATAGTTAAAAATAAGACCCTCCTCCTCTCAATATAAGGAAGGAAGACCCACCCTAACTGTGTAATTATAAAGACAATATACAATAAATATAGGGAGGGAGTATTGTGCTGCTGTTGAGACTAAGGGAAAACAGATTAACATCAAAATCACTGCTTCCCTTACGTCCCACCAGCAGCACAATATTGGAGATCTAGCAAGAAGAACCCCTAGGGAGGGCCCATTGACGGACAGAATTTAGCATGGTATGGCCAAAGTAGTGTCCTCCGCTCCCCTAAAATTTAACCTATAACGGTTCACAAAAGTTTAATGTGAACTCCAAGAGGTTTCTGAACAAATCTGTTCTAGAGGGACAAAGTTTCTTTCTACCCAGGATGTAGAAACAGATCTGGTGGAGTGAGCCTTAGCAAATTTAGGAGGATCTAGATCCTACAATATGAAGGCCAACCTTATGGTCTCTTTAATCCACCAAGAATGAGACGGTTTAGAGGCTTTGAGCCATTTGTTTTGCAAGAAAAAGAGAGTGTAGTTTAATCTCTTCCAGAGTAACAGGTTCTGGAAAATATACCAGTAAGGATATTACCTGTTTCAAGTTAGTGTATCCAAATCAGAATCTCATGAAGAATTGGCCCAGTCCAGGATTCTGAATTCCACATCCGAATGAATAATGGAGGAAGATGTCTCACTGCATCTAGGTTTTTTAGCGAGATGAGATAAGGACTCCTTTAGGTCGTTTTCTGTAAGTCTTCACAAGGTTGGCACACACTGTTGCTGGTATGTTGGCCCATTCCTCCATGCAGATCTCCTATAGATCAGTGATGTTTTGGGGCTGTTGCTTGGCAACACGGACTTTTAACTCCCTCCAAAGGTTTTATATGGGGTTGAGATCTGGAGACTGGCTAGGCCACTGCAGGACCTTGAAATGCTTCTTACGAAGCCACTACTTCATTGCCCTGGTGGTGTGCTTGGGATCATTGTCATGCTGAAAGACCCAGCCACGTTTCATCTTCAATGCCCTTGCTGATGGAAGGAGGTTTGCACTCAATATCTCACGATACATGGCCCCATTCATTCTTTCATGTACACGGATCAGTCGTCCTGGTCCCTTTGCAGAGAAACACCCCCAAAGCATGATGCCCCCATGCTTCACAGTAGGTATGGTGTTCTTTGGATGCAACTCAGCATTTACTCTCCTCCAAACACGACGAGTTGTGTTTCTACCAAACAGTTCTACTTTGGTTTCATCTGACCATATGACATTCTCTCAATACTCTTCTGGAACATCCAAATGCTCTCTAGCAAACTTCAGACGGGCCCGGATATGTACTGGCTTAAGCAGGGGGACACGTCTGGCACTGCAGGATCTGAGTCCCTGTCAGCGTAATGTATTACTGACGGTAGCCTTTGTTACGTTAGTCCCAGCTTTCTGCAGGTTATTCACTAGGTGGTTCTGGGATTTTTGCCCAAATCTTGCTTGTTTGTAGGTGACCAAATACTTATTTTCCACCATAATTTGCAAATAAATTCTTCAAAAATCAGACAATGTGATTTTCAAGATATGTTTTCTCATTTTGTCTCTCATAGTTGAGGTCTACCTACTGTATGATGTCAATTACAGGCCTCTCTCATCTTTTTAAGTGGGAGAACTTGCACAATTGCTGGCTGACTAAATACTTTTTTTCCCCACTGTATATATATGTAAAGGAAGAAAACTTTCCCAATAAGCACAAGGTAGACCACAACTAAGCAAGCTGTGCCAGATCTCAGTTCAGAGAAACAAAGAGGAAGATCAAGGGAGAACAACACAGTTATATAGAAACTGGTGGAGTGGTTTTAGACAAAGGCACTCTTATTTGCTCCCAGCGTCAGATGACTTCAGATTTTTTTTTTTTCTAATTTCAATTCTTTTGTCATGCTCTCTCTATAGAGCTATTCCAAGGGATAGCTCCAGACGCTCTCCAAAATGGCATTTCTTACACTTCCAGCTACTCTCTCAAGGCTGTCAGCATATATATTCCCTGGCTCAGGGCTGTAGCAATACAAATGTGTGTCCCTCTTGCTCAGCCAAACTTAGCACATATCTGCACAGCTTGCTGCTAATCAAAGACCAGCAGAAGACAGATAGACTGAACTATCTGCAATAGCCCTTTTTTTTATACTTATTTAACCCTTTTATTCCTTTCCCCTTTTCTAAAACAAAAGAGGAGGAACAGGAGAAGGCCAACGAAAAACCACCAACTAAGGGCGGAAGTGACGTCAGCAGGTGGCTTCAACCCTCCCTTCTGCCAGTACAAGGAGGGGAAAGTGCTGAGCAATCACCAGACAGAAAAAAGATGTCAAATGACGTCACAAGGAGGCCGGAGGTGCACCCAACATGCACTTGCCACTCCAGCAACCAGGAGGAGTAGAGTGTGCGCAGGGTCCAAAGCAGGGAAAATAAAAATAAAAAAAACACCCAAAGTTTCCTTCACAGAAGGATATGGAAAGGCCTGAAGTAAGCCTAGAAGCAAGGCTGAGGCACGGACCTCAAAAGGAGGACACAGACTGAGCAGGAATGAGGAGGGTGTAAGTTTACAAAAAAACTCAATATGAGGAAGGAACACCTTTCCCCCCAGCTGTCCCACCAACACAGGTGTAACGTCTCTGCCGTTTCGGGTCTCGGCGCCGCCCTCCGCTCACACGCTGTGGCAAAGGAGGTGTCTTCAATTTGGTTCTTTGTGTAAGTTTCTTAATGCTCAGTCTGAACATGGTCCTAATCAGTGTAATGGATTTCTAACCACACCCGTGTCCTAAGCATTTCTCTCTGGACGGTATAGAGTTAATCTCTTCCTGGCTTGTGTGATTGACAGCCTGTGTGCCTATCAGGTGTGGGGCTGGGCCCAGACTTTCTATATACAGGATGTCACTTCTCTGCAAGTGGCCGGTTATTGCACTTGTGTTTTGCCTGCTCTCTTTATTATTTCCCTTGCTACCTTGTTACCTGATTTTCTGACCACTGGCTTTGACTTTGACTATTCTCTTGGATTTCGATTTTGTACTGCTTTGCTCGTTTGTTACTGACCCCTTGGCTTGCTCACTCTGCTTCTGTGTTGTCTTGTCCTGTTCTATGTGTCACTTACCCAGTATAGGGCTTGTCTTCAGGTTGTCCTTTTACTATTTAGGGTAACTGAGGCAATAGGAAGGGACAGTGGCTGGGGTGAGATTAGGGCTCACTTGTTTCTGTCCTTCCTCCCAGACCACTACAGTAGTGTCAGGGTTGCTACGGTTGGCAAGACCCTTACAACAGGACAGAAAAAAACACAGTTGGGGTGGGTCTTCCTTCCTTATATTGAGAGGAGGAGGCTCTTATTTTTAACTATTTACAGGTCTTTAGCAAAAATTCCATTCTGTCCTACCAGCACACAAGGGCAGAAATACCCCAATATTGTGCTGCTGGTGGGACGTAAGGGAAGTACTGAGTACAGTCATGGCCAAAAGTTTTGAGAATGATACAAATATTAATTTTTACAAAGTCTACTGCTTCAGTTTTTCTAATGGCAATTTGCATATACTCCAGAATGTTATAAAGAGTGATCAGCTTAACAGCAATTACTTGCAAAGTCAATATTTGCCTAGAAAATAAACTTTATCCCCCAAAACACATTTCAACATCATTGCAGCCCTGCCTTAAAAGGACCACCTAACATCGTTTCAGTGATTGCTCCATTAACACAGGTGTGGGTGTTGATGAGGACAGGGCTGGAGATCAATCTGTCATGATTAAGTAAGAATGACACCACTGGACACTTTAAAAGGAGGCTGGTGCTTGCCATCATTGTTTCTCTTCTGTTAACCATGGTTATCTCTAAAGAAACACGTGCAGTCATCATTGCACTGCACAAAAATGGCCTAACTGGGAAGAGTATTGCAGCTAGAAAGATTGCACCTCAGTCAACAATCTATCGCATCAAGAACTTCAAGGAGAGAGGTTCCATTGGTGCCAAAAAGGCTCCAGGGCGCCCAAGAAAGACCAGCAAGCGGCAGGACCATCTCTTAAAAGTGTTTCAGCTGCGGGATCGGGCTACCAGTGTGAGTGCATCTGCACGCACTGTGAGGCGGAGACTCTTGGAGCAAGGCCTGGTCTCAAGGAGGGCAGCAAAGAAGCCACTTCTCTCTAGAAAAAACATCAGGGACAGACTGATATTCTGCAAAAGGTACAGGGAGTGGACTGCTGAGGACTGGGGTAAAGTCATTTTCTCTGATGAATCCCCTTTTCGATTGTTTGGAACATCTGGAAAACAGCTTATTCGGAGAAGAAGAGGTGAGCGCTACCACCAGTCTTGTCTCATGCCAACTGTAAAGCATCCTGAAACCATTCATGTGTGGGGTTGCTTCTCAGCCAAGGGAATCGGCTCTCTCACAGTCTTGCCTAAAAACACAGCCATGAATAAAGAATGGTACCAGAATGTCCTCCAAGAGCAACTTCTCCCAACCGTCCAAGAGCAGTTTGGCGCTCAACAATGCCTTTTCCAGCATGATGGAGCACCTTGCCATAAAGCAAAGGTGATAACTAAATGGCTCAGGGAACAAAACATAGAGATTTTAGGTCCATGGCCTGGAAACTCCCCAGATCTTAATCCCATTGAGAACTTGTGGTCAATCCCATTGAGAACTTGTGGTCAATCATCAAGGACAAACAAAAACCAACAAATTCAGACAAAATTAAAGCATTGATTCTGCAAGAATGGACTGCTATCAGTCAGGATTTGTTCCAGAAGTTGATTGAGAGCATGCCAGGGAGAATTGCAGAGGTCCTGAAGAAGAAGGGTCAACACTGCAAATATTGACTTGCTGCATTAACTCATTCTAACTGTCAATATAAGCTTCTGTTACTCATAATATGAATGCAATTATATTTCTGTATGTGATAAAAACATCTGACAAACACACATAAAAACCAGAGGGCAGCAGATCATGTGAAAATATAATATTTGTGTCATTCTCAAAACTTTTGGCCATGACTGTACATTAGCAAACACCAATCAATATAACAGCATGTTAAAATAAGAAACTTACTAAATTACAGTTACTAGAAAAAGTAAGTGAACCCCCTGGATTATCAGGATTTTTGCATGGTTTTCTAATAAAATTTGGGCTGATTGTTATCCAATTCACAATTATAGAGAGACACAATCTAATAGCACACAGACCGTTATAATGTTTATATTTTTTTATCAAGCACAATGAGTAAAAATTCACAGAAGAGAAGTGGGTAGGACCCACTGGGAGCACTATAAAATATGTGTAATTGTTTCATAATGTATATGACCTGTTTATATTGTATGTACATAATGTGTATATAGTGTTATCCTCTTAAATGAGCTGTACCACTTTGAGATGGGGGCAAACATTTGGTATGACCTATCTAGTCAGTGGTGGAGGAAGAAGAAGACTAGGAGTCTTCTCCAGTCCTTTGAAAAGGTGAAGCGTGAGAAGGGAGACTGAGCCAGAACCGTAGCTGACCTGGAGGTCTTCCAGATGGCACAACATTCTTGCAAACCACCAGCAGACAAAAGGTATAAACTATCAGTACTTGTCACAGAATATTGTATGCCAGATAAAAACCTGAGGATAAGAGTTATATGAGCCTCAGAGCCACAACACACCTATGCCACAGATAGGACACCTGATCAAAACCCTGCGGTTGGAATTTGTAGAGACTTATTGAAGTTTTCTGAGGGATAGTGGCACAAAAGTCATAGTAAAGACTGCCTAAGCAAGGGAAAGACAGACTGTAAAAATGTGTACCAACTACCACCTCAGCCCCAACTATGGATGCTATTCAACTATGTTCTACCTCAAGTAAAAACTGAAAAGTACCTTGTTTCTGTGCACCTTGTGTCTCTTGAGTCATATTTCTGCATTACCATCATGGTCACCCCAACTCCCATCAGACTCAGGACGACTCTAACAAACTGTAGGACGTACCTCAGGTGAAACTCTATCACCACCATCAGGTACCCTGCAGGCCCCCTCAGCACTGCACCAGTTCTGGAGGATAGCTGGAGGAGCTGGTTGAGTCTTTTGCCACTGTGACCATTCCCAGTACTTCCTCTTGAACTTCTCCAACAGGTTGCTACAAATGAATCTCAACAGTATATCTGGAATATTTTATTGATAAAATGCTGGAATACTGCAGGTTCATTGCTTAGTCCAAAAGGGGCTTGTAGTGGCTTAAAGTATGATTTTCAGTCATCTCCAGGTTAGGTGCACAAAGTTATACACCTCATTTACATCAATCTTGGTAAATAATTTGTTCAAATAATTCTAAGACTAGTGAAAGGAGCTGTGCTCAGGCTATCTTGGATATATTCAGACTAACCATGACCATTCTTCTAGCTGCCAATTCTGTCAGCAGAAGAAAGACCATGTTTTTTATAATACTGCCTACATCCTGAGGCAGCAGAGAGTAACAGTAATATAAAACCTTGTGTATTATGATGAGCTACAGGAAATGATAGGAAACTGATAGGGAGCGATTAGAAGAAGTTGTACAATTCTATATGCACTTTACCCTAGGTTAACTAAAGACAAACTAGGACTATAAGGTAACTAGTATTCATTCACATTTTCCCAATTTTTATTTATAACATAACTATACAGCTAACATTATAGTTAGACAATATTGAAATCTACTTTCTAGATCCACACACTACTATAGAAGACGAGTGAATTCTACTCCAAGTATTAGAGCTGCTCTTCTACTGTAGGTGCCCCTGTTCTCCTTTCATCTTTCTCCCAGTAAATTTTTTGCTAATAATTCTGGGGTTTGGTCTACCACAAACTTTCTCCATGTGACATTCAACATACAGCAGGCACTTTCTTGAAGAGAACCTTCAAGCGCTCCTACCATATCTGAATTGTCATTACATGCGGATGCATCTTTTCTCATAGTTCTGCCCTGTGCCCTATTCTTACTAAATATTTAACTTAAAAATTGGGTGTTACCATTACCCTTGTTATATAAAAGTGTCACTATATAGTATAACATTGTCTGCAATGATTCGACAAAGAAAGGGTGGGTAGGGACTCACTTCACAAATTTCTAGTAAGAATAACAGGGCAACAGCACAACACAAAGTTCTATGAAAAGATGCTCAAGCATTATGTACTAAAGAATACAAATGTTTACTAAAAAGTTGACAAGGCTTTGTTATCAGCAATTATCTTTGTTCTCTATGGCCCGGTTCACATCTGCGTTCGGGCCATTCTGTTCCCCTCTCCGCGTGAAAAATGCAGAGAGAAAAGTCCTGCAAGCAGCAGTTTTCTCTCCGCATTTTTTGTGCGGAAACCACACGGACCCCATTATAGTCTATGGGGTCTGCCGGTTTACTAAGGTAACCACACGAAAATCCAAACCCAAGCGGACTCCCTGAACGGAAACCCATGCGCAGATGTGAACCGGGCCTATGTCTTGATTATATATTGTCTGGTCAGTGTATGAACTATTTTAATATTTTTTAGCTAAAGAGTCTCATTTCAGATTCAAAAGATATTGTTGAGCCGTTATGAATGTTGTCAATGCGGGACCTTCCAGGGGCTGGTTACGAGGAAAGTAAGACACTGGAGGTGTATGTGCAAGTTCACACTGGTGCTTTATTAGGTGGAGTTCACAGAGTCCATAACATAAATAGCTTTCTGTACATAAGGCAATACAAAACATAATGGCTTGTTTCAGCCAGGTGGTAGAAGGTCCAGCAACACAAAATAGTCTTTAAGACAGAAAACAGTCCAGCAGGCTCACCAAGTTAGCAGTTTTGGTCTCCACCTTCTGTCCTCCACACAGGCAGTGTGTTTGTGGCTCAGAGCCACCATCAGAACAGCCACACCCTCCTACCTGGTCAGCGATAAGACTTCAACTTGGCTCTAACTAAACCAAGGACTAGAGCTCTGAGCCCGGGTCTGTAATCACACCCAAAACCCTGGACATAGATTCCAGTCCATTACCTAGTGGAGAGGAGCCACCTTAGTGGGAGGTATCTTCCCTCCACAATCTTTCCCTCTGCCTGCCTACAATGTATAAAGGAAGGGCAGCACTGATGAATGTGGGATGCTGCATAAGTGTGCTTCAAGACCATGTAGAACACCCAAACAAATAACATACCAACAAAGAGAGAGCGCACTTAATTGAATCCAAAAAAAAAAAAAAAAAAATCACACAATTTTATTAGACATAAAAACAAATATAAACTGGGTAAATATACCAGATAGAAGTAATTAAGAAGGTGATAGAAAAACAAGGGTCGGCAAAGGTGAAGCTGGCACATCTGCAAAGCCACAATACTATAAAGGAGGGGTTGGTGTTAAAAGAATCCAGCTATAATAGTACAGCATAAGCGGCATTTACTCACTCTACGTTCTAGTTCTTTGCCCAGCGTGCAACTTTCCTAGTTAATATATTGCTAAAGTGCACATATTACAGTATAAACAAAAAAATCATCACGGTATAAGAGCCTGTTCAAACAACCGAGCTCATTGGCCGTGAGACGTCTGTGATAAATGAAAAAATTACTTTTATTCATTACTCGGACTATAAGGACCGTTTTCAGGGACCTGATTCACTCATTGAGGTGCTCTCACATGGCCAATTGTTGGCTCGATCACAGGGAAATTGAGACAAACTTAACTTTTAATATATTACTTGCTAAAAAACATGTGTGTCACAGCTGCTCCCTTATACAGGCCAGGACCTAATGTCTAATAATTGTCCCAGCATAAGCGTGCGGCGCTATGTAAGCGTCTGACCTCTATGTGGGATACGCCTTTGTTTACGCCACTGATCAGACTGAGAAGGTCATTAATATCGAAAGATGAGCAATATAAAATAGCTGAGTCTCTCGATAAGATGACCCCTAGGAATCAGGATAAATACCCCCTTAATGACACAGGGTAGTTTGGGCCTTAATGCTCAGATCCCATTTTTCAAAAATTACATATTTTACTTTATGTGAGAATAACTTCATAATGCATTTACCTATCCAGGTGATTCCAAGATTGTTTTTTCGTGACACATTGTATTTTATGTTGCTGGTAAATTTTTGTCATTATACTTTGTGTTTGTTTGTTAAAAAAGGACAATTTTCTGAAAATTTCATAAAACTATCAATTTTGAAAGTTTCTGTTATAGTAAAAACACAGTGTAAGGGAATTGCTAGAGGACCGATTCCCCAGTAGCTGCTGATGAACCCTGGGGGGAGGGGCACAAGACAGTGAGCCCTAAAGCTGAACCCCCCCCCCCCACTGTCCCTGCCTACTTGCCTGAACTGTCCTAGTGACAGCCGACAACTTGGAGCCGAACTCTACTCTAAATAAGTGACACACAGAAAAAGAAAGGACAAACAACAACAAAAGGGAGGTCTGCTAGCCAAAGGGTCAATAACTGTTGAGCAATGCAGTACCAAAACGAAATCCAAACACAGGCGGAGCCAAAGGTCAGAAATACAATTATAGCAGAAAAAGGAGCTAGCAGAGACAAAGTCACAGGACAGAATCTCAATAGCCAGCGACCATGTGTGAGCTGATGACCTGTTTATAGGAAGTCCAGGACCTGCCCCAGACTTGATTGGTAGACAGGCTGTCAATCACACAGGCAAGTCTAAGATTAACTATTAGAGGAGAAGAAAAGAAAGAAAGTGCAGGAGACGGGTGTGGCTGAAATTCAATTACATAGCAGAAGTACTAGGACAGTGTTCAGACTGAGCAGCAAGAACCTTAAGTAAGGAATCAAACTGAACACGCCTCCTTTGCCGCAGCGTGCGAGCAGAGGGGGGCGCAGAGACCGGAACAGGCAAAGAATTTACATTAGCTCTTTGACGCAACCAGGACATTGCCACTTACCTCTTCAAAGCAACAGCAATGACCATATTGCTCTAAAGAGCTCAATACCTTGGCAACGGAGGCAACGATTCACAGGGGGTTAACACCATTTGATTCAGGTGACCCTAACTTATTTATCTGCATGGCTTGGTTGATATGTTAGTTTCTGGTAACATACTCCCTTTAAGTGTACAGTTTGATCAAACACATGGTTATTATAAAATCAATGTAATATTAAGGGGGTTGTCCGAGATTTAAATATTGATGACCTATCTTTAGGAAAGAGCATCAATAGCTGAATGTTGGGGGTTTGACACCCATGACCCTCAGACCACTTACACTCCACAGATCAGTGACAACACATTCACTTTTCACATGGCTTGTTTGCAGTTCAGTCTCAATCAAGTGAATGGGGCTAAACTGCAATGCCAAGCACAGCCACTATGCAATAAACAATACTGTGTGGGGTATTCAGTAAAGAAGTCAAGGTGCTCACCTGAATGCTATGGTCTCTTCAAACAGCTGATCTGTGGGAGCTTCGGGTGTCAGACTCCCACTGATCAGTCATTGATGAATTATCCTAGGGATAGTTCCTTAATAGCTAACACTAGGACAACCGCTTTATATAATATTAAAGATATTTGGGTGCTTTTTTCTTTATATTAAGAATACTATTAACATGCTCAGCAAAAAAACCCATATTGGTACTTCTGAGTTAGCTAATGCATGTGCAAATTGAAGTATATATACATCCTATGGATCTAGTAATCCTTGGTATGACCAGCAATAACCTTCCGTAGTCTGGCCCAAAACAGTTGCTGCCCATCTCCATCTTCTGGCCACTTCAGGTAAGTTTTCTTGTCTAAAATCTTAGTGAGCTTGTGGTAAAGCTGAAGTTCTTCTCTAGGGATGTTATCCAGGAATATCAGGATAAGAGAATCCTTACTCTCTGCTACAAGCCTGTAGGTTGCCATTCTTATCTCCAGGGAGCACCAGTTACTTTGGAGGTAACTGCGAGTGATAACACAGATTGTCCGCCTACTGCTATACATACTGTCCACAATGTTGTCTACAATGTCTCTACCGATCTCAAAGTCTCGGTTATGGATACACACTTTAAAGAAAGGAGGACCATTTTGTTCCAGGTTAGGAAGAAGCTGCTCTGTTACCCACTGCTCATTGTGGGCATTATATGAAACAAATACATCATACTCATATTGGTCTCCTATTCTGTGCCTGTTATTCAGCCAACATTTAATTGTATACAACATGTACAGAAGATACCACCAGATACTTTCATAGAAGAGGGAGATGCACATAAATATTAAAGTACTGACTAATGTAACTATGAATGCAATGAAACCTAGCTCAGTATTACAGTTGTCTTCCAAGAAGGAGACTAAGTGTGAAGGTTGTATCTGAGCATTGACAAAACAAAAATGATCATAAAAGTCAAGGAATACAACTTGTTTTTCATATGTCAGCCACTGAGTCAACCACGACAGATCACAGTTACAAGAGAAACATGTATTTGGGAAAAAAACATATTTTAGACTAACCATATCAGAAAACACATTGTCTAGAATTTTGTAAAGTTTTTCATTCTCCACCATTAAAAATGTGACGGATTTTAAATCCTGAAACATCATATTTTTACCATAATCCTCTATTCCTGAATTTACTAAATGTAGAATTCGGAGATTTCTCAAGCCTCTAAACAATTTGTGCACATTTAATGCCGAACCATCATCAAGTGCAATTGTATTTTCAAAGTGAAAAAAAGTAAGTTTTGTTAAATTTGCTAGTGCAGAATGAAAGATGTCTCTGACAGATGGTGAACTCACAGTTGCTATTAAATATAAGCTTTCCAAATTTGTAAATTTTTCCAAGGCTGTGTTAAATTTTGGACTATAACAAAGAAGAGAACCGATATTTCTTAAATACAATTCTTTGACATTAGAAAATGGAAAATCATCACAACTATCAATCAACACAACATGGGAGTCAATGCTCAAACTTTCAAAGAAAGGAAAAAGATTGAAAAATTCAGATTCGACGATCAGAGTTGTATCAAGTGTTTTCAGGGAAATTTTTCTTAACGATTTCATTGTCTCTGACCATTCCATGGGCACCATTTTTTTAAAGCCAAGTGCAATCTCTTCAAGCATTGTTAGATCCCTAAAGGCCAAGTTATCAATGTCTTCTAGGAAATTTTCATTCAGGGTCAATTGTTTTAATGAACTTAGATCTGCAAATGTAAATTTACCCAAATGGTAGATATAATTGTTATGTAGATGCAGAACCTTCAGATTCTTCAAGCCACGAAATGAATACTTGCTGACTGTCTGGATCTTATTGTCATTCAGTGAAAGTGCTTTCAATTGTTTAAGGCATTTAAATTGATCTTGTTGTACAGCCTTTAAATAGTTAAATGTCAAGTTAAGGGAAACAAGCTCCATGGAAATGTTCTCCGAGCATATTTTAATAGAGGTAATTTTATTGTTTGACAAGTTGACCTCCTTCAGGTTTCTTAATCGCTTCATTTGAGGTGCAGTCAGATGTTTGATGTAGTTGAATGATAAATCTAGAATACGTAGAACGCTGCAAGATCCATTGGATGTATGGATAAAAGTAATGCGATTATTGGCCAGCTGAAGTTCCTGTATCTGAAAGAGTGATACATAAATGCAGATGTGGAAAGCAGGAAACTGAGAATTTGAAAATGAGATTGAGTCAACTTTTTGGATCCCAGAACTTTTGAAAGATTTTAGGACTGAATAATCTATACCAGGTTTAAAAAACGATAGCCTCGGGAAGTTACAGAATGAGTTGTTTTCCATTATAGTACGTAGCATTCCGTCAATGTTCAGATAGGTTATATTAAAATGTATGAGACTGATATTACCTGTAGGGTGCTCATTGAAAAGGCAGTCGGTCTCTCTGTATGCAGTCAGACTGTTCGTATATAGAGATAATTTTTCCAGACTTTGTAGTTTAGGAAGATACTGAGTTACTGAAGATAAATTTCCAATGGAACAGTCTTCCAGAATAAGATGTTTCAGTTGATGAAGGTTGTCAAATATGGATTTATTCAGAGATGAAAAGGGAAAAGCTCTTAGTTGAAGCTCCTGCAGCATACACAGTCCTCCTAAATCAAGTTCCTCAATGATATGGTTTTGTGATTGTCGTAGCCACAAAACAGAGAGTTTCTTCAGCCCCCGAAAGACTACAGGTGAAATCACAAAATCACCAGATATATAAATGTAACTTAGGTTTGTAAGATGGGAGAAAGCTTGAGCTTTGACGTGGACATGAAATATCTGGAGGAAAAGCCAGTCTGTTGCTATAGGAACTTCTTCTAAGTGATCTATTATAGAAGTGTTATAGAACTTACAGGCTGCTGCAAGGCTGAAGTTTAGTTTGTCAAATCCGTCAAAATCCAAAGAAATTCTAGTTCTATAGGTATCAAAATATTCCTGCTCTATGATGTCACAGTGCTTCCTTAGCAAACCTAGACATGGAGATTTAATGGAGATGAAAAAGGCAAAGAAGACCAGACGAAAAATAATATCCATGTTATCAGATCTCGTCCTGCAGCAAAATGACATACATATATTAGCTGTGCTTTTCTAAAAATAATTTTATTCAAGGGTAATTTCGTAATAGAGATATCAGTTCCTCTTAATACCCAGGACCATAGCACAGAAAAGGAGAAACGAAAGAGCTGATGTCTTATGATACATGTAATTATTTCTAGGAAATGTTTGTGCCAATTTTATTACTTGCCTTAGATATACGATTTCTAAACTAGGAAGATGGCTGCATGTCATAATTCAATGTTATCTGCACACCTAGGACACAAATAAGTTAAATACACTGGTGAATAGGAACAGAGCAGGAGAGAGCTCCAGAGGAACCAGATGGGCGTGTTTCATTGTGTAACAGATTCTTATTTATATGGCACAAGTGGAAATTTGGGAGCATTTTAAGGTGATTGGGAGTCAATGGAGAGCCATGTACTGTGTGATGAGGCAATGGGGAGAATGATAGTATGGGGGGGTCAGTAAGGGAGCATGGTGAATGTCAGGTTTCTGAAGACTCTGGATGTGACCATAACAAGGGACTCCGTTTCCACACTCACCTACCATACTAGGCTATAAAGGAGTGAAGCGACCCCAACACCTGCACATCCACACAAATAGCTGCCACCACCTGTCACTTATGATAGACAAGACACCAATATACCCAGAACACTTCAACCTGTGCCCTCAGGCACACACAGTGAACTTCTACCACACAACGGCAAACAAATAGGTAATAAAGCAATGTAGGTTTTTCACTATTCGGAATTGTGGGGGTTTAGCGTAAAGACAATCTTTTTAAATTTTAATATTTAATATACACAAAAAAGTACAGTGCTTACCAGAAAAAGATGTAATAACAAAACATAAATACAACCAAACAATATACAAAATAAAAAGGGAATAACATAAGAACAGACCTCTGTTTAAGCCTGGCGTCGGAGATCAGTGGACAACCCTGGGTTCTCTGTTGATTGTCCCTTTGTGAAGGACCGCTCACCCAGCCCCCTTTCTGGAACCTCCCACCTCTGACTGGGGCTGGCTAATTACATGCGCTAAATTCAGAGAAATATGAAAATTCATAAATACACAGTACAATATATACATAATTCATCATACCTCACTTTTTTGAGATGACATTGGGAATTGACTATTAGGTCATTAACTAAACACATGTACTCGAGGGGTACTGTATATCAACCCATCTCCTATGCTATGATCAATAGCCTTCCTGTACTGAGAGGCAACATGCTCCCATGGAGCAATCTTACAGGATTTATCAGGTCTCTGTTCCACCAGCCCAGTGGATTAGGGTCTGGGGTAAAACACCAGGTCTAACTACCTTACCCCATTGGAACTTGAGATCCAGTGGTATCTGACAGTCTTATGGATCACAGATAAGCCATCTGGCCTCCTGGGTCACAGCTAAGTCTCTCTGACGGTTCACTTCATCCTGTCCAGGCAGACTGCAAACTGGCATTGCACTTGTACCATATTTCTCTGGTTCAGGGTACTTATTGACTCAAGGCTGTCTCATCAAACTGATTCAAGGTTTCTTCTGTCACACATTCTGGGTTTGCCAGACAGGCTTTAGATTGTGGCAGAAACTTCTGGCAGGATGTCTCATGAGAAAAGCTAGGTAAACAGGAAGTCATGCTACTAGCAACCTCTTGGTCTTCACCAAACCATACAGAAGTCTGAAGATCTTTGCAGGGACCTGTTATTTAGATTGATAACAACCAACTACTTAACACCCTGGACCTAGTTCACCATCTGCAATCTGGAGGAGATAATTTTTTTTCCAGCGGTGCCCTGAGTCTGAAAAGGTTAGGAAACACCGCTTTAGATATTAATTTTGTAACTGAATTACATTAGCAAACTGATTACATTAGCAAACACCAATCCATATAACATCATGTTAAGGTAAGATAATTACTAAATTACAGTTACAAGAAAAAGTAGTGGACACCAGACAGGCCCTACAAGGATACCGTATAGACCAGAGCATCATACATTTATTTATGTTTAACCTGTAGTCTTAGATATTGAGGCAATTTCACTGACAGGCCTATGTAATATCCGTTGATGAGTCTAAGCTATATGCTAGACAAAACATGTAGGGAACTAGACAGGGCCATTCATTTAATAGAGCTATCTGTGAATCATCCTTGTAAGGCCGTTTACACACGATCGTGTGCTTCCAGCCGGCTGTGAATTAAAGGCACGGGCGGTGCACGGGGGATATGCGGATGTCACCTGTGTGCCGCGCCTGTGCTTCCACAGCCTCTTCCATTAAATGAACAGGAACCACGGAAGCAGGGCCGCAAAATAGGACAGAAATAGGACCTGTTCTATATTTTGCGGCCCCGACTGTTGCCCCACACACGTGACCATGAAATTCACAGTCATGTGTACGGGCCCATAGAAATGAATGGGTCAGTGTGCTATCCGGGAAAAACCTGGATAGCACACTGATCTCGGCCATGGTAGTCTGCAAAAGGCCTTAGGATGGGGATTCAGGGAAAGAGAAGGAATTGGACACTGTGAGTTCTTCTCTACAGTTGTGCTAAAAAGTTTACATACCCCGGCAGATTTTTTGGGGTTTTTTTGGCCTTTTTTCAGAGAATATGAATGATAACACAAAAACTTTTTCTCCACTCATGGTTAGTGGTTGGTTGAAGCCATTTATTGTCAAACTTCTGTGTTTTCTCTTTTTACATCATAATGACAACCAAAAACTACCAGAACACCACACTGGGGAATATTTATCAATAGAAATCCGACACTTTTCTGTCTACATTTGCACCAAAATTTATGGTGCACAGCATTTACAACATATTTATGAACAGTGTGCACCAGAAAGAACAGAGAGATACAACAGGCTCAACACATTTACTGTAAAAAATCTGCACTGTAATGGGCGTGAATTACAAGTGTCTAACTTACGACACATTTATGAAACAGAAAATAACAAATATGGAGCAGATTTTGAAGTATTTTGTCAACATATTTTGGCTACATGTTTTGCACCAAATATTTGTCTCATGGTGAAGCTCAATACTTTTAGTTGGATGGTATTTAAGTCAGAACATTTTGGATCTTCTAGAAACACTCCATATTTATGAAGGTCCGTACGACAGATTCATAAATATGTCTAGAACTACAAATGGGATTCGTAGCTTAAGACAGTGCTAAGTTGGACGGTATTGATAAATTTGTGATGGTCTTTCGATGCTGAACTGTAGAAATACAGAGCTGGTTCAAGCAGTCTCTCCTCTCATGAAGGTATTGATGTTACTGGTTGCTGTGGATGATCTTTGACATTGGTTTTAGGGTATTAAATTGTTTTATTGGTATTCTATCACTGTCTGTTTTCATGTGGCAGTTTTTTGGCTTGAGGCAAAAGTGGTGTATTACGAGATGGAACCTTTGATGTCAAAGATGCAAAGAGTGAGGTGTACTTGAGGAGTCACTATTCTTAGACACAAAATGTAGCAATTGGGACTCAAAGCTTTTGATGTCATTTGTGTGTAAATTCAGAAGAGCATGTTTCTGGAGTGAAAAATTGGCCCCAAAGTGAAGGCAATTCTAAAAACTATATAAACTAATCATGATTAACATTTTGTTTCTTGACTTGCCTGATGAAATGCAATAGCAAGTCTTCGAGTGTCGGGTCTGTAGTGAATCCATTTTACGGTCATAGTATAGTGCCATGAATGTAGCAGTATAGGAACCCTGTTTGCCAGCTTATGGTTAACGCTGCATAGTTGAAGATGGATAGATGATGGCTTGAAAAAGCAGTCCCAAAATACAATCCAAGATAATACTTTTAAATAAAGAAGTTGTTGTCAGTCTCTGCGTTTTGCTGAAATTTTCTCTTGGAACCTTAACACACACAGGATCTTCAGACTTCAGCCTTGGTCAACTTTCTCCCCCCAATTACTTAATTTGGTAGGGTGGCCAACTCTAAGAAGAGTCTTGGATGTTCCATTTAGGAATTATGTTGGCCACTGAGCTCTTTCAATGCAGCAGGATTTTTTTTTTTACCCTTCTCCAGATCTGAGAGCATATTGATGAGGGAAAACTTGATTTTTTTTTATTTTAGTACAAAATGAAAAAAAAAGTGTGTGAAGACTTACTGAATACATAGTATATATAAAGTATTACAAAATTAGAGCAAAAGGAGAAGTTTACTGGGGAAAATTGAACGATTGAAAGACTATAGTACCCTATTGGGCCACCTCTAGCCTGGATACAGATGAGATACAGTCAGGCCCCTGTAGAAATACGCCATGAACTTACTTGCCTTTGCAGAAGCTGACTAGAATTGGTTGCTACAATTAAAGGGATTATCCAATTTCTAAAATTGAAGGATAGGCAATCAATTTTAGATCTGCAGGGGTTTCGACAACCAGGACCCACAATCACCAGTAGCGCAGGAGAGCATCACTGCTCCCTCACCGTATAAGCTGTAAAGGCGAGTGTAGTTACTACAGCACTGCCTCCTAGACTTCAAAGGACAGGCCATTAATCTTAGAAAATGTTTAACCCCTCTAAAGCCCCTTGCAGATGACCGTGTTTTTTCCCACATAGCACACTGAACCATTCATTTATATGCTCATGCACATGAGCGGGGCGCAAAATATGGAAAAGATCCGTGCTTCTGCAGCTCCTATTCATTGAATGAATGGGGTCGTGGAAGCACGGCCAGTACACAGATGACATCCGTGTGCTGCCTGTGCCGTTCATTCACAGCTGGCCTAAGTTTAATTTTAGCTATAATTCTCAAAGACTTTTTTCCAAGTCAGTTTTACCCAGTATCTTTTAATTTAATAAGTAATCTTGGCATGTATTTCCCTTCCCATGTGCATAACCTTATTTTTGTCAGTATCCAATGCAACTTCGCTGCACAAGTTTCCATTTATCAAGATGGATATGTAACATTATATTGTCATTTTTGTGTGATTTACAGTTTAATATCAAGTAAAATACTAGGTCCCCCCGTGTGGTTCTGGGGTTTTTGCTCACCGTTCTTGTAATCATTTTGACCCCACAGATTGAGATTTTGTGTGGATCCCCTGATCGAGGGAGATTATCAGTGGTCTTGTATATCTTCCATTTTCTAATTATTGCTCCCACAGGTGATTTCTTCACACCAAGCTGCTTGCCTATTGCAGATTCAGTCTTCCCAGCCTGGTGCAGGTCTACAATTTTGTTTCTGGTGTCCTTCCATAGCTCTTTGGTCTTCACCATAGTGGAGTTTGGAGTGTGACTGTTTGAGGTTGTGGACAGGTGTCTTTTATACTGATAACAATATCAAACAGGAGCCATTACTACAGGTAATGAGTGGAGGACAGAGGAGCCTCTTAAAGAAGAAGTTACAGGTCTGTGAGAGCCAGAAATCTTGCTTGTTTGTAGGTGACCAAATACTTATTTACCACCATAATTTGCAAATAAATTCTTAAAAAAAAATCAGACAATGTGATTTTCTCATTTTGTCTCTCATAGTTGAGGTCTACCTATGATGACAATTACAGGCCTCATCTTTTTAAGTGGGAGAACTTGCACAATTGGTGACTGACTAAATACTTTTTTTCCCCACTGTATATAGGCTTGTTTAGGAAAAAAAAAGTGGTAAGTTTTCATTTTCTATAGTTTGAGTTCCTCTTTTTTTTTTTTTTTTTGATCCGGACAGAATAAAGCAGATGTCTGTACTATTAAAAGAAAAAAGGGAACAAAAATGCATGCA
This sequence comes from Leptodactylus fallax, assembly GCA_947044405.1. Classification (NCBI taxonomy): domain Eukaryota; kingdom Metazoa; phylum Chordata; class Amphibia; order Anura; family Leptodactylidae; genus Leptodactylus; species Leptodactylus fallax. The sequence continues at coordinate 4,373,731 of CAMRHE010000005.1, read as the reverse complement.
ATGGCTGGATGTATTTTTTTTTTTTAATGTAAACACCATATAAACTGGCAAATGTTTGCATATATTTATTAAGAAGGATCCAGTTTTTAGTAACAAAAAGATTCCCTGCCTGATATAAAAAGTGCTGAATAGAAAGTAGTCTTCACAAAAGTGTCTCAAGATGCACCAAATGTATTATCTGGCATAGCCCACTTTGAGAAATCTGACGATAGTAGATCAATGTAAACTGACCTACTTGGACGAATTGTCACATTACTGTTTCCACCGTCTTTTGATCCTAATAGTTTGGGACTATTGTGTTGCTTCCAAACTGATTTTTTATTTTTTTTGCAACTATGACATGTTAACCCTATAAGTCATGGCACGATAAAGACTATATTATTATAAAATGTCTTTTTTTTTTTTTATTTTCTTGTTTTCAAACATAAGCAAGTTACCTGTTACAAAAAATGATCAAACAATGGAAAAATTACAAACTGAATGAGGAGACATTAGTGCAAGTCAGTGTGAACATCACGAAGAACAGAAAACTGCCAGGTCACCGCACCTTCAGGACTGGCAAAATGGTCGGCAAACCTGTCCCTTAAGTACACTCCAAAGTCAGGAAGTATACAATAACGCTGATCGGTAACAGCACCAATAGAGGGCATCTGAGTCTTCAAATCTACTTCCTCACCATCACTGTCACGGACATAATTGTGAAGGACACAGCAAGCTCTGATGACAGACTCTGCCATTGCCACATCCAATTGCATAGTAGAGCAGAAAACTTTCCACCTAACAGCCATAATGGCAAATGTGCTCTCGACAAACTGGCGTGCCCGATACAGTCTGCAGTTAAACATCCTCCTTCGATTATCTAGCCAATGTCCTCGGTATGGACACAGAAGGGGTGGCGTAACAGCAAATACATTATTTGACACCATAATCAAGGGGACTGGATTGGACGTACCAGGAAGAGGTCTTGGAGCTGGTAGAGATATTTGATCTTGAAGAATTTGCTGCTGTATTCGTGAAGCATTCAGCACTCTGTTGTCCCCTGTATTGTCATAAGAGCCTACATCAATGGCAACAAACTTACAGTTTGTGTCGGCAACTGCTAATATCACCACAGAAAAGTATTTCTTGTGATCAAAACACATTGGCCCAAAGTCCAAGGGCCGCAGCACTCGTATGTGTTGTGCATCCACAGCCCCTAGGCAGCTGGGGAAACTGACTGCATTTTCAAACCCAGCTGCCACCTCTGACCATGTCTCCAGGGTGGGAGTAGGCATGACTACAGGCTGCAAATCCTTCCAGATGATTTTACAAGTGGTCTTGACTATGCTGGCAATAGTGAGTACACTAACACGAAATTGATGATGCATTGTTCCAAATGTTTCTCCTGTTGCCAGGAATCTAAAGAAATAAAATTAATCATTGCATTATTAAAAGGGGGGGAAAAAAACTAAAAAACCCACACAATTAAAAACGTGAAATGGAAACAATTCAATATGCATTCACTAATATGGATGTGTCACTAGAATATGCTGCCACATTACAGGTACAGGTTTGCTTTCTGATTACCCCAAAGGGCACCAAAAATATTGTGCCATTTAGCTAGTAGTAACAATCAAAGGATACAACAGACTTATAGGTATCAATAAGGTTAGCGCTACTGTGAGCGCAATCCGCTCTAAGTATCACTGTATTGAAGACCAAATTCATAAAGTTGTTGTATAAGCTAGCTTAGAGAGACACAGACACACACACAGCTATTGTGTATATAGTGGGTTCTGCTTTAATGGAGGGAAAAAGGTGGTGTTAAATACAGTGTGTAGACAAAATACAGGTTGGACTAGTACAACTAGCATAACATGATTGGTGGCAAATGTATGAATATAAAATGGCTACAGGCATGGCCCCACATGGCCCTGGAATACAAAATGGAGGATACACAAGCTGACATCCTCCACACTAACATCTTCCCTCTCTTTAATGATTGATCGCCTATATCCACACATACAGCAACCAGGAACCGGCCACTAGTGGGGCAGGGGGAATGAGAGTCGACTACATTCTTTGATTGCTCCAAAGATTCTGTCTAGAGAGGAGACATCTCTCCAGAGAGTGGCAGGGAGAGTGGGGTAAAGGCTGCAAAAGGCTCTAGTAAGTTTAGTAAGTAATCTAACTATGTAGCATATCCAGCACTGGAGAAATAAAACTTATTAGTGGCTTCAGCAAGTCTCCATGCGCATCTGCCTCTCTTAACTAAGGGCCCAATTAGATGGGTAGATACAGTATTCAGTGCTATTATTAGCAAAGAACGCTCATAGGAATATTTGTTGCTGATAATAGCCCTGTCTAATAGTGCTTGTGATCAACTGACCCACGAGCACTTGTCGGTTTATGCAGGATAAAAGATGCAGACTATTGGCATCACATTACCCTGTATAATCATGGCGGTGCCCCTGATAATTCATTTAGCGGAATGAGGGAAAAACCATCACAGTAGAGATCGTTCACCTCCTACATCTCAGTCTGTGTAATCGCAGCTGCAATAGACCTGGCTGCGTAATACAGGCTTTACTCTGCTTCCGATCCCCTCTCCACAGACTTCTGTGGGTACTAGTAGTAATCTAATCTGTCAACGAAGCTGACAGTCCACCTCCTCTCTGGATCAGTGAATTTAGAGGGGAAGTTGTGGTAAGATACATTAGTTTCATATATTTACCTGTACTACTGAATTATGGAAAGTTGTTTATAATCAGAGGCACACTAAGAAAACTCTACTGAAAAATGTAGGACTAGTCTGTCCTGTCCAAGGCTACCTTTAAATCAGGAAATCTTTTTATACATGTGCCTAGCCTAGTGTACATATATGTTGTAGACTTTACCGCAAAGTGATGAGGAGCCTTTCTTCAGCACCAACATACTCCCCATTTATAGGATTTTGAAGAATCAGCGAAGTCCTAAGACGGCTGAGCAGGTCATCAAATGCTGGGATTGACATATGACAGTAGTTGTAGAACTTGTCTGCATCACTATAAATAAAGACAAATCATCTTTCTTTCATTATGGTGTATAACCTACATCATATTGCACATAAAAAGTGTATTCAAAACATTTCCGCTCACGCTCGAAGCATGCACCCTGAATGGCAGCATACAATATGTACAGGTATGTATTATGGATCCATAAGCACCTAGTACATCACTATATTGTAGCCTGCAATTCTATATGAATCATTGAAGAAAAAACTGTACATAAAATTGGAAATACACAAAAAAGGTACAGTATGGGCCTATAGAAGGTTAGTGACTTCCATATTACAGATCTGCACAGTCCATAACATGGCAATGTACAGGAAGCCCTAAAAGGAGTTTATTGTCCAAGTGTCAAAGGGGTTCGCCTGAATTAGAAAAACATGGCTATATTCACTCAACAAATGTACCACACCTACACATGCACCTTAGATTCTTGAAGCTTGGCCTCTGAGCTTCATAATAGGACTACATTCCCTGCTCTGTAGAGATCACTTTTAAGCATAGAAACGTAGAAGACATAGAAAAGTGCAGAAAAATACCACATGGTCCATCAAGTCTGACCTCATGTTATTTCTTTACTTTTCCAGGAATGTGGAAATTAACTTAGTGTAGGTTTCCCAATCACAGTTTGTTCCAATCCTCTACTTTTTTTTTTTTTTTAAATAGCTTAGGATAGGCCCTGAATATGTTTTAGCTGTTAGGGGCCACTTCCAATGCCTCTACTATACACTGCACAGAACCGGAAGTAGATGGTTCTGTATAGTGGTGAGGAGCTAGTACTGCAGTTCAGCCCCCTCTGTATTCAGTTTCTTTAGCTTACATTCACTTTTATTGGAGTTATGGAAACCCGCTTAACTGTTTCTGTAATTTCCAGTCTGGCAATAGGAACATGCATTTAACATGAGTTCTCACAATAGCTGGTGTGTGTCGCCCAACCTGTGCTCTCCGTTCACTCAATGACCTAAGACTACCATCCTCTATTATCAGAACCTCCCACGCTTGTATACAAGACTTCTCCCGAGTTGCACCACTTCTCTGGAATGCTCTATCCCGGACTATCAGATTAGCCCCCCAATTTCTACAGCTTCAAGCACAAACTAAAGACATGTCTTTTCAGACAGGCCTATCACAACTCCTAATATAAACCCTTCCATAGTTAGAATCCCTAAAACGTACCCTCCTCTGTTCACGCTCCCTCATTACCTCACAGGATATGATGCCGTATCGGACTAACTTTATATGTCCAGGCACCATCTGCATATTAAAGGACACGACTGGTGACAGCTCATACAGCTTTATATATGTGTAATGACAGTAACCTCTATTACAGAATTGTCTGACCATTGTATAAGCAATGCTACCTCTGATGCCGCCCCTGCTACCTCTTGTGTCACTCCCTATACCTCATAGATTGTAAGCTCTTGCGAGCAGGGCCCTCAGTCTCATTGTGTGAATCGACTATTTCTTTGTAATGTATCTTTTTTGTCTGTTCTTGAACCCTACAAATTGTACAGCTCTGCGGAATATGTTGGCGCTATATAAATAAAATGTATTATTATTATACCTGAAATCTACACCTGACTGGAATAGATTTCAATAGTGACGCATGGGTGTGCACCTGAATCATCAAGGGGCTGGAACCTCTTAATAATCCAGGAATATCTCATGCCAGCCAGGGACTGGATTAAGACTGGAGTACAGAATGCCATTTCCTTGATGCCGTTACTAGTATCTAACATGTGACTGCTGAGGCCAGTGATTGGCCCAGCGGTCACCTGAGCCCTGCACTCCACCTGGAGCAGTCCAGGGACCGGAGAGAACTGGGGTCACAGGTGGGTGTCAGTTCCTTTTCTTATTTTACCCAGTCCCTACGCCCAATTCGTTTTTCTACTATCCCAGATAACATATTTAATGTTTTTTTTTTACTTTTTTTAATTCAGGTTTTATGTAAAAGGCAGATGAAGAATCATTTCAAAACCATAGTTACATTTCTTTACCTTCGCAGTTCCCTACAAAATTTGGCTAGTCGCCACCTGTTGTCCCTGATCCTCCTAACCCTCCGCATCCAGAACAGATGCTGCTCCCGCCTGGCTTGCTCCTACAGAGATATAAATTAAATGTAAACTTTTGAGAACAGATAAAATGGCACACAAATATGGCAGACACCATAGATACGTAAAAACGTACTCTAGTCATTCTGCGGTGCCTTAGTACCCTCGCCAGGATTACTAAGAGCCAAGCGAAATGGCGCTGCCTCACTTTTATCCTCTCGGTCGAGTTTGCGTCCATGTTTCCGTCTTAGGTTTTCAGGAGAGTCCAGGGAAATAAAGGGTTTAAAGGGTGGCAACAGTAGGTGATGTCATCGTACGCAACACAAACAGTGATATGTGGCAAATCTGTAGGACAAAACAGGAAGGTTATACACCGGCCTCATAGATGACCATAAACATACACAAAAGCCACTTTAATTAGAGGTTTCCAATAAAACACAAACGCAAGATGTAAACACAGGCAAACAGCTTGTCAGTATCACAACATGTGCCCTGTACACTCTCCTCTCCCACCATTACTAGGACACTGTTGCAGTACTTGCAGGTGAAGGCCCCGGCTCTGCTGTTTCTGTCTCTAGGGAAAGTTCATTACAAATCCGGAACTCAGGAAGGGGGAGGAGCAATGCGTCTGGGCGGGGCCTATGGCGACGTGCGCGGGCCATGTGTCGGTATGCGCAGGCGTGAACGCGCACCGCCTGTGTTTTCCCTGCACTACGTCACGTGATACAGCGAGCTTGTCGCTGGCTTGTCGTTTTGTAGTCCGTGGATACCGAATTATGCCCTGGTTAACCCATTAGAGACCGTATCACTGAGGAGGAAATGGAGCGCAGTGACAGCTGAGAAGAGGGCCGGAAATTGTGGGCGACACGGCGACTCGCGGGGGCCAGGTGCGCGCGGACTCCCCCGGTGATGGCCTCCGGGTGTCGGTGACGCGCCCGGGCGTCAGTAAGGGGGACTGCGGACTGGGAGCTCAGGCTTTACACGGTACCCCGGGCGCAACGGCTCCTCCTTCCTCCTCCGTCCACACCGGCGGGGACTGCTGCTGGTGGAGGATGTCAGGCCGCCGCTGCGCCGGGGCCTCGGGCTCGGCTGTCTCCCACGGAGACACGGGGGGGAAGCGGGGAGCCGACCCGGGAGCTGTTTGAGGCCTGTAGGAACGGTGACGTGGAACGGGTGAGGAAACTAGTGACGGCCGACAACGTGAACAGCAGGGACACCGCGGGCAGGAAATCCACCCCCTTACACTTCGCTGCAGGTAAGAGCTAGGCCGCTGGGGGAGGGTATACTACCAGAGCAGGCACTTAGGCCCTGCTGCTCCATACAAGTCTATGGTAACTGACCTGGGGCATATAGCTGGGTGATTGTATAAAGTGGAGCTCTACCTACCGAGTAACAGTCACCATACAAGTCTATGGTAGCCAATCTGGGACATATATGCTGGGTGTGATAGATCCTCAGTGCGCCAACACCGCGTTGGCCCACACCTGAGACTTCTTTCCTAAAAACCACACTCACCACCAGTGAGTGCCGGGTTAACAAGATAAATACAAGCTTTCTAAATTTTATATATTTATTAACCCCTAAATGGGTCGGTATTAACATCTAACACATGCAGTTCAGAACAGATATATACAAGCATTAACAGTTACTAGTTACAATATACAGTACAATAAAATAAAAGGGAATAAAATTGAAATAATTACTTTACCACGAATCTCCTTGATGTGGCTCTATAATCCAACACTCACACATGCTCTGGCATGTGTGAATAACCAGTGGAGGCTCCTAGCAGCATCACAGCCTGCATGCTTCTTCACAGTGGTCTGTCTGTACTCTCCTCTCAGTGGTAGTCTGTCTGTAGTCTCTCTCACTGACCTCTTACCTCATCTTTTATACCCTTGATGACACCACCCAGAATGAGGTCACCGGCGACGGCAAGTCTGATTGATTAACGCACTCAAGTCACGATTCTTTGTATGGAGATGAGACCAATGAAATGTCTAATCAACAGCCCAGGCTGACAATGCATGTTTATTTGATCACCCAGAGCTGTGTAGGAATTCAAATGAGCCATTCTGGGATGAATACAAAGCCCTATTGTTACAGTGTTGCCTCTACTGATAACATACAACTAGGATTAGGGCTCCGCACATTATGACTAAATGGAACTAAGAGGGAGATATGATACCCAGAGATCAAAATACATCTTTGAGTTATAGCCATATTTAAGTGGAATCATCACACTGGGTGATTGTATAAAGTGGAGCTCTACCTATGGAGTTATATCTCTGTCAGCGCCCAGGAAAGCTGAGTGACTTTTCTTAAAGCTGACATTTCTGTTCTTGACATTTCATACTACTGAGGGAATCTTCATGACCAGCCATGTCATTATTCAGGTCTAGATGGGCGTAAATCTGTTTCTTGCGCCACAATGTTCCTTCTGTGCTTTATTCAGCAAGAAAAAGTTTGCGGAAAACAAGACAGGCCAGGGTGGGGATGCTTTGGACAGATAAATTAACTTTAAAGGGGTTGTCCGGGGACTTAAGAATAGTTTACTTGATGGACTTGGTGGGTTCTGGCCTGGTTTTGACCCCCCAGGTCACATGATTGGAACCAGAGATCTGCCCCAGTTCCTGGCTTGTACTTTAGAGGTCCAAATCGGGCTGGAATCCCCAGGTCCATTGTCCATTGAGTCCACTGAATGAAGTAAACTAATCTCCCCTCCCTAGACAATTCCTTTAACTTTCACTAGAAAGCTGGTGTGAGTTATACATGAGTTCTACGCTGGTTTCTGACTGCTATAGATATCATTTCTGGTACATCGAGTGTACCCGAATTATTAACAGGCCAGAGTCTCTAGATAATTCAGGCACAGTTAGCACCAGTGGGGGTTTGGATTAAGACTGGTGTTCAGAACACAGGTCTTTAAGGCAGTCTTCCCATGAAAGACATTTAGGGCATAGCCACAGCATATGCCATAAATGTCTGATCGATGCAGGTCCCACCTGTAGGACCCACACCTGTACAGTGAGCCCTCCCTCAGCCTCTGTACTTCTTACTTTATTGAGAAAATTGTCTGACACCATAGCTTTCTGAGCTACACGGTTTCTGTAACTCACATAGAAGGGAATAGGAGTTATGGAGACACAGAACAGTGAGCGACATTTTGACTTCGCTTCTATGGGGGTTATGGAAATATCGTAGCTCAGAAAGCTATGCGGTTTTTGTAAGCCCGACCATCCAGGACTGCCTTCTCGGCGAGATTGAAATCCATTCAAAGCCGGGTTTTTGATGAGTTTTCCTCATTGGACTTGGCGTGGACTAATGTATACTGCTCCCTGCCATTTTCTCCAGTGAGAAAGGACAATTTTGTGATCTCTCTTGCTGGATTTTCAGTGCAGGTGGTCACACGCTGACTAGACCCCATTGAATGGGCCTCATGAGCCTGCGGACCTGCATCAGTTCAAGACTGTAGCAGGAAGCTAAGGCTCAATTTCTGATTTCTGCCGTGGGCTGCATTGGCAAAAGTTCATGTTGGATTTTGGACATTTATTACCATTGTGTGAACACACCCTAAGGGTATGTACACTCAGGTGTCTCACAATCTTGAATTACAAATCTGCCTGCTTGTGAGTGGATTCATCCCTGGGTCTAGGAGTAATTGTCGTTGAGGATTTTATTAATGTCAGCCACTAGTTCCTGTGGAACACGATGTCGTCGTCCTCTGATGTAGCCATACGTTCCTATATCAGGACATTCCTTTCGGGACTGTAACAAAGCTGGGTGACATGCAGTTGCTATCGCAGATATGGCTCTGTTCACATTAGCACTGTTGCATTGTCAGTGGTGTTTGTTTTTGACAGCAAGACTAACATGGTCTGCAGTGGTATTCTTGCTGTTAAGAAAGCACCAGTATACTATTTTATGTCACCATGTTGGCAGAGCTCTGACTGTCACCCTTATGTACCTGAACTAGCACAGCTTCACGCTCAGCTACATTCAGGTTAATGGGTCATGGCTGTTCTACTCCTAGACAACTTTGATGGAAAATAGAAATACACTTTTAGCCTAAGGCCCATGTAGCGAGCCGCAGCCAAAAAGCACTGTGGGAAAAACTGCAGCACTTATCACAGAGAGTCCACAGTTCCTCTGCAGACTTTCTGCTTCCATTATACCTATATGGAAACTGTCAGCATTTCTGTACATGGGGCCCTGCCCGTAAAATGTTTTCTGAGGCTTTTATATTGATGACTTCTTAAAAATACCAGATCAGGTCTGACTCGTGCCTTACACAATGTAGTGTGCGTGTCTGATATTGCAGCTGATTTCCATTCTCTTAGATAGGACTGAGCGGATCACGCGAGTGATGTACATGACAACATGAGGAAGAAGCTGCTCCATTTGCCAGAGCGTCTAGTCTGCTGATAGGATTGGGGGCTGGGAGGATCAGTGTGATCTCAAACTGATGGCCTATTGTAAGGATAGCTCATACAGATAAAAGTCTTTGAACCTTTAGGAATAGTGTCCTAAATGGCTTAGTTGCAATGGGCTGGCCGCAGGGGGCTCACCTGCTGTGCTATAGAGTCCCAGTCTAGTGAATGAGTTATAAACAAATCCCATTCACACACTGCTGAAAAAACCCACAGAGTAAAGAGTCTTGTGCTGCGGGTTTTCAACCCAGAAGTAGTCATGGATGAAAACCAGATAATTACAGTAAAAATGATAGGTTACCTTGATTCTGAGGATCAGTTCGGTCATAGCAATACCAAATTTATATAGTTTCTATGTTTTTTCTGACACTTAAAATACTGTTCTTCTAAGTAGCATTTTTAACCAAGGAGGAGTACAAAATTGGCAGTAATGCAGATAAATAGTACATAGGTATACGTAATGTTTTGAGAGCGCTATCATCATGGATGACTGTTTATAAAATTGCTGCGAGCTAACAATCTATAACTGTGTACCTGTGGCAGCTTGTAAGGTCCATTAAAGGGGGTGTCCAGGAAGTTTTATACTCCTTTTTTTTTTTTCATGCTGGACCTGGAGGTTCTGTGCTGGTGATCGTAACCAGCCCCAGGGCCGCTCCATCTCCTTCCTCCTATCCCTTTTTCACCTGTGCTATGGGGGCTGTCTTTGGTATAGTCCGCCAACCCCCATAGCACAGGTAACTAATGGGAGGAGAGGAGGCAGAGCGACTTGGTGGCTGAGTGCTGGTCTATCATGTGACCTGGGGTCAAAACTAGATTGGAACCTCCAGGTCCAACATGACAAAAATTCCCTGGAAGAAGTGAGTTTAATAAAAATTCCTGGACAAACCCTTTTAAAGGGGTTTTCTGAACCTTGTATATCGATGGCCTGTAATTAGGATAGGTCATCAATATCTGATCAGGGAGGGTCTGACACCCAGGGCCCCTCGCCAGTCATCTGTTTGAAGAGGCCATAGTGTTGCAGCCTTATTCTCAAATGACGGTCGCATGGCACAGCAGCTTCTCAGTCCCATTTAAGTGAATGGGGCTGAGCTGCAATACCAAGCTCAACCCGAATGCTATGGCCTCTGACCAGTTGATCATATTGATGACCTAAGTTCCTGAAAACCCCTTTAAACCTCAGTGATCGTAGGAGTCCAAACCTGTTATTAGATTAATTCCGCAGCTCAAGTTCTCTAGTATGGTGATACATCATGGTGCCAGTCATCACCTGTTGTGTAACCCCCTTGCCGGAGCCTAGTGCCCCCGGAGTATGTGAGCGGGAATATGGGCAGAGTGAAATGATGAATACAACATTCCTACAGCCACAGCTGGCCAACATGTCTGAGGGGGAATGTGCCATCAGGGGCTCATCTGTGACAACCAGCCATCCTCCCTGGTGACCCCCTCAGTACTGCTGGCTTTGCTGAAGATGTTATGTCTAACCCGTCCTATGGAAAGTCAGATAAGGGTCTCCGTGAGGGCTGCTTGGGAACTCCGTGTACTGGAGACCCAGCAGACCTGTGCCCCTCAGTCACCGTCTCCACTATTTTCCTCCATTGCAGTCACTGGCCGCATGATAGAATTTACAGAGGATGTTTCACGTCATCTGATATATGGCATGTTATATACTGCTGCAAAGCTGACGATGCTCTAAATTCTGCACCATTTCAGTTTTGCATGTATATGCCGCAGTTCCAGACACATCAGTGCCATTAGTTATGGTTACCAATATCACTGCACTGCTAGAGGAGCTGGCCTGACAGCTCAGTGTCATCGCCTGTGGAGCTGACGGTACACTTCTATAGACTAGTACTGTGGAGGGTAGCGTTCCTCACCGCCCAGCTATGATGCAGAGCACTGATATCTCTGGAACAGCGACAGATACTTGCAAAGCTGACACTTCACTGAATAGAGTGATCTATAACATGCCATATCTTACAGGACATGAAAGATCTTCTTGGCCAGGAACATATTATGTTCAGACATGACTGAAGTGTCTGCTGATTGGCCGGGGAGTATGGCGCTCTATGCTACGCTGTTCTGTATCATTTGTCTCACTCCTTAACCCCTTCCTGCCGGTGACATTTTTCAATTTTCGTTTTTGACTCCCCCTTCCAAACCCCATAACTATTTCTATTTTTCTGTTCACAGAGCCATATGAGGGCTTAATGTTTGCGGGACAAATTGTTCTTCATAATGGTAGCATTTATTATTCTGTACAATGTACTGGGAAGCTGGAAAAAAATTCAGAATGGGGGGAATTGCAGAAAAAGTGCGTTTGTGTGACTTTCTTGTGGCCTTCGTTTTTATGGCATTCACTTTACAGCCTTTACATTAAACCCAGAGACGGGTTGAATGACCTGAACGATTTAAGCAAACAACTTATAATCACCGTCTTTTGTTATGTAATTACTGTCACAGCACAGGAGGTTGTTGTTTTCCATTGAGTGTAGCCATTTAGTTTCTGCACATGTCAAATGTTCGCCTTCTCTGTGCCTTCTCTGCATTTTGTTTCTTGTGAACAAAATAGGTGAAGCAGTCCTTTCACATCCCCCACAGCACAAAAGGCTGCATGCAAATTTGCTAAGGCGTTATCAACCTTATGCATATTCCCAGCACAACAATGCAGCTGGGGGTGGGCAGACACACTCAGGAGCAGCTTACATTCTTTTGTTTACACTTCTTACAAGACCTGAGGTGGATCAACACAATTGCCCCCTGCAGATTCCTCAGACAATGGCCACATTTACAAATGAAAGGATGCTAATTGGAGCCAGAGTTGTCTGTTTGGACTAAGGGTCATTTGACCCTCTTTCAGGACTTCAAGGGGGAGCTCGAAATTTCTGGGACTTCTAGTGTTAATGGGTTAATAAGTACACCAATATAGCTTTAGCAGTGTTTTGAGTGATTTCTGGGTTTCTCTGGGAACCCCTGGCATATTTTGCATTTGTTTACATGGTTTAGCTTCCTGTGTAGCTTCCACACTACCTCCCTGTCACTGCCCCCTCCTCTCTCACTCAGTTACACCCCCTCCCTGTCTCCCCAGCTATCCTGCCCACTACTAGCCCTTCCCAACTAACTAACTAAGCCCCCCACCACATCATACTCGACTGTCTTCCTGTCTGGGAGACGGCGCCTCCTTTTCACTCACTGGGGACGCTTCTCTTCCTCTCTGCCAGTGCGTACACAGAACAGAAGCTCCTCTGACTCCTGCACAGTAGAGATGGAGTGCCATCTGTACTGCGCATGTGTCGCAGGCACCTCCAGACTGTGCAAGCGATTGTGGAGAGGAAGAGACAGACCTGAATAACGGAGAGGCGACACTAGTGTGAACCTGAATGTATCCAGAAGGTGCCAGTCTGAAGAAGTCTTTTCCAGAGAGCAACTACAAAGGTTAGCATCTGGTAAAGATATTCTTATAGTGTGTCCTGCTGAATCAGCAGTGCGGCTCCTTCATTGTCAGGATCATGCGGGGAGAGAGATTGAACCCCAGCTGATCATAAAGTGATGAAATATCCTAGCCATATGCTGTGACTTTATGATTTGTGAACCACTCCTCCAATCTCCCGTAAGGCTTTATACACATGACAAAGAGTATTCTGATGTTCCGTTCCAATATTTTTAGCGCATGTCCAAATCAAATCAATTTTCATGTACCTAGGCCGCCCATTGAAATCAATGTAAATGGAAGACCCTGAGATTGCCACTGGGCCGGGTGCATGAAGCCTAATTGGTGTCCCTTATTGCCCTCAGTTGTTACTGCCAGTGTCTGTCCCCCTCCCCCAGCTGTCACAGTAGGGGTCTAGTTATTTTCTGGAATTTAAGTGAGGAGTATAGACCCGGCCACCATAATCCATACCCAGGGGGATGTTGTAGTTTATTGTTGACCATTGATTTTTCTGTTCTCTCTTCCCTGGGAATTCATCCTTTATGCAGGACTGATGGCGTCAAGGAAAAGTTTTACCAGCTTCGGCTTTAAAATATATAATTAAAAACAATTGTTTTAATTAATAGTTAATTACATATTTACTTTTATAGGGATATAATCACTGGCTTTTTAATGAATTGGCTTGTCTGACCATGGCTGTCAGCCTTATGTGAAGGAATCTGGGTCTGAGCAGGATTCGGTCAATGGTTTGGCCTCCTGACTCCACAGCCCTGTCTTTGACAAATTCACTACATAATATATTGTTCTAAAAATAAAGTCCTGTTTATATCCCATGCAAGTATGAGGAAAAGGGACTAGGTTGATGTCAGGGCTGCAATAATTCTGACAATAAGTCTGTTCTCCATCGTCTTGTGCAGCGTCCTCTTAGTATTTGCTCTCGCGCTGCACTACACGGTCACGCTCACTACCGGGTTGCCGATGACTGCTGACAGCAATGTTGACAGAAGCTGAAGATCAACATGCACAAATGTCAAGCGTCTGCTGAAGCTGTATGATGCACGTCATCACTTGTTAGTCACCTTGCTTGTCTGGCAGACAAGTCTGGGGCAGCATAATGCTAGCGCCAATGTAAAGTTTGGTGAAGGAGGAATAATAGCTTGGGGCTGGTTTTAATGCGAGTCTGCCTCCCAAAATAATAGTAGTGCAGTGAAGGGGCATAAATGTACATTTGTTTCTACAAACCAGTGATACAATGCAGAGATATTATCATGTCAGTCTCTGCATTGGGTGGCAAGTCCATAGGATGCTGGAGCACTTAATTTGTTTATTCTGTTCAATTTTTCCTTAAAATCACTTTTGTGCATTGCTATCATCTAAGACTGTATGCATCGATAGGTCTGTGGGAAATCAGCACATGCTTGATATCGGTGTGCCATTCACGGACCTGTTCACTTGCACATGTATGATATTGTAGGGATTATTTTATACTTTTTGACAGGACTCTTGTAGGATTTTCTCAGACACCAGATGATGTTTATTACGTCACAGATTTCTTTCCTGCAGATGGGGCTTGATCATGTCTGGAAGGAGTTTTACTAGGTATATTGGGACTCTAGGGGGCACAATTTTATCTGGTAGTAAGATTAGTGCAGGTGCTGACACGGTACTAAATGACCATTTTAATAGGGTCGTCTTATGACAATATCATTTTAGGGTTTAGCATTTTTGATCAGTGTTATTAATTTTCATTATGTACAGAAAATAACATAGGCATTACATGAATAAGGCCCAGTTCACATCTGCGTCTGGGTTTCCGTTCGGGGACCCCCCCGGGCCCCCCAAACAGAAACCTATGTGCATCAAAAACTGTTTACCTGGGAAACCCACGGACCTCATAGACCAGGGGTAGGCAACCTTTTTTTGTTCGGTGTGCCGATTTCGATTAAAAAATCAAAGTTGAGGTACTTGGAGTGCCGGTCAATAATTGTAAGTCTGACGACCCCTGCACACGGTATTATGTCCCATAGCGGCCCCTGTACATGGTATTATGTCCCATAGCAGCCCCTGTACACAGTATTATGTCCCATAGTGGTCCCTGCACACGGTATTATGTCCCATAGCGGCCCCTGCACATGGTATATGTTTCATAGTGGCCCCTGCACACTGTTTTGTGTCCCATAGTTGCCCCTGCACACGGTATAATATTCTAACTTTTATAATATTCTAATTGTCGCCACTCACTAGCTATAATTATACTGAGGGGTCTCTTCAGACCCCAGAGTATAACAAGTGGAGGGCGAAGAGAGGTGACAAACATAAACAATGTTAACTCACCTTCCGTGGATCCGCAGCCGCTGTGTTCTCTTCGGGCACTTCTCCCTGACATCAGCGACCGCTGATTGAGTCTCAGGGGTCACGTTGCGTTATGTGTAATGACGTCGAATGTGACCCCTGAGGCCCTGTCAGCGGTTTCTTACGTCAGGCAGAAGCAACCGAATAGCACAGAGTAGCGGCTGCGGATCACAGAGTAAGGTGAGTTACTTTGTTTTTTATGTTTGATCACCTCCCCGGGGGCTCCGCTCATTATACTTGGGGGTCTGAAGAGACCCCACAGTATAATAATAGCAGTTTTGTTTCGGCCGTGTTTGGTCAGATCGAAACTGCTGGGTGAGGACTCCGCTGCTGTGCCAGGGAAATAAGCCTCGCGTGCCACTCTTGGCACACGTGCCGGGGGTTGCCGAACCCTGCCATAGACTATAATGGGGTCCGTGTGGTTTCCGCACGAAGCAAGTGGAGAGGAAAGTGCTGCAAGCACCCAAACCCGAACGCAAATGTGAACCGGGCCTAAAAGGAGCACATAGAATCCGGCCAGATGGAACTGTTGGGAACTAATTGTAAATGACCATGTATACTAATGATCATGTTATTAGCTGCCTGATCTGATCGCAACTCTATATCAATACTGGCCGGGCAGTAACAGCAAAACCAAAATGTAGCTGAAAAGTGAAAGCACCAGCACCCCAGGGGTTGGACGTGTCTATAGCAGCGTCTAGGTACATTGGTGGAATTTATTAAGATTTTTCTGCTGGTCTGAATGGATACCCTGACAGGCGCACATCTCGCCAGAATTACGAAGAGGCTTCGGTCTCTTAGTATTTCTAGTGCATGTGGCTCACACTTAGTGGCATAGACACGTGATATAACTCACACCAGTTTTCTGGTGGGAGCTGTAGTAAATAGGGTGTTCCCGCCCTGTTTCGCCTACCGTTTAAAATAGTGGTGAGCGATCTGTAGAGCATGGGACGCACCACAATGCACCAATAATGCAACAGTTTGAGGCGTCTTTTGGCCACTTTCATGGCACATTCAGCTTCATGAACGTGGGCCAGTACATGGCTACACCCTTACATGTGTGTTAGCAGTCACAGGCGCTAATAGCCAGGCTGCACTTGTACGTGCCATTGTTTCTTACAAGTCCACGTACAGCCTGACATGTAATGGCACCCTTCAGAAGAGATTCTGCTAAACATCCAAAGTTGCCTTACCTTTAATTTACCAGCAGTTACCCTGTACTTCATACAATCGACAAACCATTTAAAGTGCGACTAAGGAAATAAATGAAACTTCAGTCATTTATGGCCTTTGCGGTCTCTCATACAGTCTCCATTCTAGAGATCTCCTCAGGTCTTCATGTGAAACGTCTGCTCTAAGCCGCCTGAACAGTGCTTGTAGTCTGTATAGGTATATTCACTCTAGGGCAGCTAAAGCAGTGTCTCTGCGTATAAGAGATATGGACGTTATGTACAGAGAGGGGCTAGTAGTGGAATCTTCGATAGTTTGTATCACATGAATAAGACTATATAAAGTTACATAAGTTTCATGCTGGTTTTACCTATATGTAAAGTATAAAATATTGCTGAAAGATGATTATATGCAATTTTTTAATGTATTTTTGCACCAAGGATTTGGACGGAAGGACGTTGTGGAATATTTACTGCAGAGTGGTGCCAATGTTCACGCTCGTGATGATGGTGGTCTGATTCCTCTCCACAATGCCTGTTCTTTTGGTCATGCTGAAGTTGTCAATCTCCTGCTGAGACATGGCGCAGATCCTAATGCCCGTGACAATTGGAATTATACCCCTCTCCATGAAGCCGCTATTAAGGGCAAAATAGACGTCTGCATAGGTACGCTTAAGCTGCATGGGACTAGATAGCGACTGCATGTCTCTAATGCTTTAGAATGCAGGATGGATGGATATGGAGATATATATCTCATATATATATATATATATATATATATATATATATATATATATGAGTGTCTGTTCTTTATGCGCGACCAAACGACTGGACCGATCCTCACCAAATTTGGCATACAGGTACATCAGGTATCCGGGAATATTTTAGACTCGGTCTCAGATCTCTTGGACGTACCGTTCCTGAGATACAGTATTCCCAAAAATGACCAACATTAGGTAATACAAGCCTGCAAGTCTTTCACTCATATTCCAACTGCCATACACACGGTCACATGTCCCTTATCAGCCAATAAGAGCTCGGAGGCGCTTACTCTCCTTAGGCACACAGGTTTCCATAGCAACCACGCTATTTTTGACCTGTATTAGTCAATAGCAGTTCGCAGGTCCTTAAATATTCAGTCATATCACGTGTATAAGTTCACATTTAATTTACCAGGTTTCCATAACAACACAGCCATAAATAGACTGTACCTATACTGGATTCAGTGGCGTAACTACGAATGGCTGGGCCCCAAGGCGAACATTTGATATGGGACCCCCCCCCGCACAAACTGCATTCCTGCACACAGTATTCTGCCCAGTAGTGGCCCCTGCACACAGTATCATAGTGATCCCTTCATATAGTATTATGCGCACTCTCCGCTACCTCTTCAATGTTGGACCAGATGTCACGTGAGCCAGGCATGCATCGCAACGCATAATGACGTCGTACTGGCCCACTGACATCTGGGACGTCACCAAGGATGCCCGAAGCCTGCTGAAAAGACACCAGAGTATAATGATAGCAGTGTTTGTGGGGTTCACGGCCCGCAGGCCTTACTTACTGATTCCCGCCCACTCCTGCTCAAAGCCGCCTCTGTAGAAGGTGAAGCGCAGGCGGCCATGAGCAGGAGCGGGGATCAGTAAGTAAATAGGGCTCGTTACCTGCTGGTGTTACACCAGCAGGTAACGGCCTATTAAAAAAAAAAAAAACATCAAGGGCCCGCCGGGACCTCTAATGTCCCGGGCCCTGTGGCAGCCGCTACCACGGTATTTACGCCACTGAATGGACTGCCATACTGAATTTCAGCATTCTTATAAATTGAAACGTTTTTAAACTACTCATGTCCCCTGCAGCAAAACGCATGGCTGCTGCTCGAGCTAATGAAAACTCTCAGCACACCCAAACCTGTCTCCAATCTGACAAGATATGTCACAGACTACAGCGAACTGCTGAAACAACCCAGCAGACCCAAGCCCGTCTCCAATCTGACAAGGCTTTGTCAGCCACATGCACGCAGCTGCATTCCATGTTTCCATAACAACCCAGCCATTTTTCTTCACTGCTGTAGGTCAGCTTTAAAGGGGCAGGGTGCTGTGGATGACACTGTTACACAAGGTCACATACACACAGCTTTACTCCAGGTTTTCCATAACAACCGATCGCAGGTCTTTCACTGATATCCAAACTGAGATACACATGATCACATGATGCTTATGAACCAATGGAAAGTCTTGACATACACACAGCTTTACACCAGGTTTCCATAGCAACCAAGCTACTTATGACTTGTATGAGTCAATAGCAGTTTGCAGGTCTTTAAATATTCAGTCATATGACGTGTATCAGCCAATATAAATTCACATTTCATTTACCAGGCAACACAGCAATAAATAGACTGTACCTATACTGGACTGCCATACTGGATGCGAAGTGCAAAACTGGCCAATTCTTATGTGGCCACCACACAAACAAAAAATGAAATATACCTGTGCGAAGCCGGGTCCTTCTGCTAGTATAATATATATTCAACTTTTTATGGATAATGTAATTTTTGTACAAACTAGAACTATATGTACATGATAGAGGAAATTTCATTTTAGGCCTTATGCACACGACCGTGTGCATTGTCAGTGTGCTAGTCATGTATTTCATTGCGAGCACACTGACCCATTATTTTCTATGGCCCTATACGCCTGGGTGTGTATTTTTACAGTCCCGTATAGAGAGTCTGGAGCAAAACTAAGGACATTTCCTATTCCTGTCAGTGCTGCAGCCCGTGCTCACTGACCTCAGTGAATGTCATCCATGTGCCATTTAATCATGGCCTAGGGACATGCATGTTACCTATATCTTACTCCTTTCTTTATTTAGACCTGATAATATGTTTTCCTTTATCTAATATCATTTGTAGTACAGTGATAGCCCTATTTTCTTCTGTTTTTTATAGTGCTGCTTCAGCATGGAGCAGATCCAACAATCCGCAATACAGACAGCAGGACAGCTTTGGATTTATCGGATCCGTCAGCAAAAGCAGTGCTCACAGGTAATGAATAGTCGCTGTGAATGGCTTCATTTGCTGAATGTACTTGCTGATTTGCAGGCTTGCAAGTTAGAGTTGATTTGTAGACTTATCAGATTGTGATTTTTTTTTATTTATTTTTTTTTTCCAGTCTTCTAAATAAAAAGGATTAGGTGAGGGCATCAGAATGATACATGCAGAATTTTTCTGTAAATTATGGTGATGGATTTTAGTAACTGCACTGCATGCTGCGACTTCAGCCACTAGTCTCAAGCCCGAGCAAGCATTTTCCTTAAATTAAAACATGTTTAATCTCAGCGCCTCGAGTATCTCTTGTGGAAATTTTCTGAATTGAAAAATGTTTTAAATCTATCTCTTTATTTATTTATATAAATATATTATTGTTTACAATTTTTCTCTTCCTTTTAGGGGAATACAAGAAGGATGAGCTGTTGGAAAGTGCTCGGTATGTAGTCCTAAATGTTATGTGAAATTGACTTGGTCCATTAGGACAACTCATTTGAGTGGAGGAGAGCCTTTCTTCATGATCTGTTCTTAGAAATCCCGTGTGAACCCCCTTCTGGCATGCAAGGCATAGAAAGGCGCATTTTTGTTTTTTATACAGAAGGTTTTAAAATTCTGTACCACCTTTGCCACGTTACTGAAAAAAGGGAGTTCAGGGGCAGGGATATCGGCCAGACTTATCATTTATCTGTCGTAAATGATTCAGGATGTGTGCGCCAGCTACGAGCTAGTGTACATTTCCGCCCAGGCGCAGTGTCTGGTGGAGGGTGTGCCTCATTTATGAAGTGATAGGCACCACGCTGTTTGAGGCGTAGAGAAGTCTTCATAAATCTTCCCCATTGTGGGTCCCAGCTAGACTAATATGGGCGAAGGGGGGAGCCAAAATGAATAAAACAAGCGGCAGAAAAGCAGTGAAAGATTAAAACATACATATATATATATATATATAGATATATATATATATCTATCTATCTGTGTTTCCCAACGTGTGGCCTTACCCTAAGATAGGAATATTTCTTCAAAAGAAATGTATGTGATGACTGTCTAGCACGGACCATGTATGAATGGGTTTATTAATTTAAAAGTTTATTTTTTGTAGAAGTGGAAATGAAGATAAGATGATGGCTCTGCTGACACCTCTTAATGTTAATTCCCATGCCAGTGATGGAAGAAAGGTAAAGGATTCTACATGACGATATCTTGTTGAATGAGTTAATGAAGGGGGGTTTTCAGTGGGGAGTATGTTCTTCATATACTACTCAGATTAGGTTAAAAATTCATCTCACCAATTCTAAAAAAAAAAATAAAAAAATCTGAGTCCTATATACATTTTATTCCACTTTGAAAAACCTATTTAATTGTGTAAGCATCTGTAACTCATCTCTGGATTTTCAGTTTCCTTCCGACCACTTCCATTACATTTACACAAATCCCCGGCTATGTTCTCACAGCTGTTTTTCTGTTTTAGTCCATTCAGAATCCTTATTTCAGTGAAAAACAGAAGCAAACAATCTGTCAAGGGAAAATAAAAGGTTTTTGCACTCAGCAGAAAATGTACAGATTCTACATTGTCTAGTTGAGCCAGGAATAAAAATGATCCTCATATTGCGCAATAATTTTATGCGCTGTATTCTTACCCTGTAATAGTCGGCATCAAAGATAACTTGTCCAAGGATTACGCTTCTTTTAAACTTTTATTAAAGAATTCTACAAATACATGTTATTAGATTACAAACAGGGTTACGCTTATATCAGGCATACACATGAACAGTCCAATACATTTGTATTAAGTAAGTTGCTCTAAAAATATGATTTAAAACATAAGCTCTGCTGATTTCATCCAGATATTATAATTTCCTATTTGTGTTGTTTATAGCAAAGGCTATATATCAGATTTCCCATTTGTGTTTGAATAGAGCCACATTGTCTTAACTTTTGGCTAACAGTTTTTCTCAAACTGTTAGATACAGAGTTACTCTATCCCATTCCTATAGTAATGGTTTCCTTGTATAAATAGTGTCCTCTGAACATTATGTACGCCTATAGATTACTTATTTGCATTTCTGCTAATTTTGTACACTTCCTTGGTGAAAAATACTTCTCAAAAATACTAAAAGGGGTATTTTTACTCTTCTGGAGAAAATGCAGTGTGACACTTTTTAATATTCAAGCTTGGAACTTGTATGCTGTAAAGAGTCCATAGGCTTTTTTTTTTTTTTTTTTTTTTTTTTTTAGTGTCAACCTTTTGACTACTGCCTTTCAAGGACCTGGGAGGTGGTTTGTCTGGGCTTTGTAGACTATTTTGGGGAATGTAAGATTTAGTGAGCTGGAAAAGGTTAACCCCTTATGGTCAAACCTGAGTATTGTATTGGCTGATTTCAAGAGAAAAAAAAAAACCTCTGAAATCCAGGTGCTCTTTTGGTTTGCATTAATGTCTGCAAAATAATAGCAAACATTTATAATGTATTGTCTGCTTTTTATTGATTTGAATGGGGAAATATTAGTTTCAAAATTTCTGTTGCGCATTGCTGAAGCGTATTCCGATACATAATACAAGTGTTTTGTGCCATGAACAGTACAGACACATCTATCTTGTGCTGCGATGTTTGTACATCTAACCCATTTAAGAAGCAATTACACAAGAAATGTTTGAAGATAACTTATTGTATTTTTGTCTGTGTATGTTCATATTATTTATATATATATATATATATATATATATATATATATATATATATTTTTTTTTTTTCCTATATTTTTACAGTCAACACCACTGCACTTAGCTGCGGGCTATAACCGTGTCAAAATCGTACAGCTGTTACTTCAACATGGTGCAGATGTACACGCCAAGGATAAAGGGTATGCGTACACTCCTTGCTACTTAACCCCTACACTTGTTACATTGCTTTATCTGATGCCCGGTGCTTGAAACCTCCTGTGATTTACAACAGCTCCTGTAGGAGTGATATGTGCCAGCATCTCCATGCTGAAGTGACTGTCTGGGAGTTACACTGTGTTAAGAGAAGCTTTTAGGACTTTTATCATCACTTCTATCAACAAAATTTAACCCTTTATAGTGATCATAGTAAAGTGAAACTTACTTTGCATTCACACTGTGCTAGCAGAACTTGCTCCTCTGCCAGCCCCCACCATCATCTACTTCCTGGAAGTTTGCTCTCTCAGCAGGGAGCCTAGCTAGGAAATAACACCAGTAATTTACAGCCCTCTACTATACTAAACTACTGGGTAATTTACACATGGACCCAGGGGTCCAGAAAAAAAGCCATCCTGGATATAAAATCTAATTTTTTTTTTTTTGTTGAACTATATAAATATGTAGCCTCTCTGATCAAATGAACTAGAAAGTCTAATTTTAATATGTTTATTTGCAATAGTATATATATATAAAAACTATTTTGTCTTAGGTAAAAAAAAAATATATTTTTTTTTTTCACATTTTTTAACATTCTTCCACTTCTAGCAAAAAAAAAATTTAAACTTGGTTAACAAATACTACTTATTTTAAGCCTTATGTGTCCTGAAAAAAACATGGTAAAAATTGTTGAGATATGCAAAGCCATTAAAAATATATTGCGGTGTAAAGCAATGCATACCAAAGTGCTAAATTTGTGTTGAGCATTGGGACATCAATGACTCTTGGTCCTGAAAGGGTTAAAGGGCTTGTTCAGTAGTATTATTATTGATGACCTGTCCTTAGTAACAGATGGTTGGAGGTTCTGATTTCTGACACTCCCACAGATCTAGTGTTTGCAGTGTATAATGGATCTAGTATCTGTCTGGGGTAATACACAATGTATGGAGCTGTGCTAGTCCTGGTACAGCAGCGGGTCAGTAGTCAGACATCTCCTTATCGGCTATAGATGACCTTATTCTATGGCTAGGGCACCAGTAATGTACTGATGGACAACTCCTATAATGAATTCCTTTACAAGTACAATAGTTATATGATTGTAATCTGTGATTTATCATTTGTTGTATCCTTATTCAATTCTGGATTGTATAATCTACACCTCTTCTATTTCTTTGATGGCAAATATTGAATATTACATTGACATTATCGGATAAACTGTGTGTTAAAATTGTTGTGCAAACATACTCTTCCATCTGATGTGACACCGGGCATGAATAGATTCTATTGTGTGGTGGTTGGGACAGTAACCAAGAGACTTTTCCAATGCGTAGCATGAATGATTGACGGGTCCTATTCTCATGAATTAACTCTCTGGGCATCGTATGGTTTCCTTGGCAACTGTCCCACCCAGTGCACAGTAACCTCTGTGTGTCAGATTGGGTGGTTGTATGTATGGATTTTTGTCTTATATGTGAATGCTAAAAACCTCTCGGGATGAAGATCTCCACTTCATTGTCATTTGGGTCATGAGAGGTCTTGGTCACTGTATGTCAGAGATCCCAATGGGTCTCACACTTGCACCAGCTCTCCGTAGTTCAGGTCTGCCAGGTGACTTGAACGATGGAGTCCTGGTCTGCTAAAACAGAGGTTAGACAAGTACCCCATAGACTATAATGGGGTCCGTCGGGGTTCGGACGTTTTTATACTGAAACCGAAGGAGAGAAAAGTCCTCCATGCAGAACTCCTCTCTCTGCCAGTTTTTGTCGGAATCTGTGGCGGACTCCGATGCAAATGTGAGCCTAGCCTAAGTGATACAAAACAATTGAACTAAGAAAGTGGGGGGAAAAGGGCTTTGCATCAGGTGCTATGGAAAGCGGATCATGTAAGGCTCAGTCATTTGTTGCCGAATATGTTTGATAAGTTGTCGTCTAGACTATAAGATTTCTTGGCAATTCCTCTAGTATTGACTTTTTCTATTCTCATGGTTAAGATTCCCTTATTTAACCAGTGATGGATACATTTCCTTTTATGCAGCGTTTCCAGAGACCTAATCTCTTATCCGCTACATAGATGAGCTCATACAGGCAGTGGGTGCAAGTTTACTGGGAGAGATATACATTGGTTTTGGCTCTGGGTTTAACAGACACAAAAAAAAGAAAGCGACTTATAGATTTAGTTCTATTGAACTTATAAAACAAAAAGTGTAAAGGTATGGATCAGCAGTATCCAACCTACCACATTATGGCTGCATGTCACATGGAAACTGGGCACCCATGTCCCTGCGAAACTCCCTGCCCACATACGAGTTATAAGACTGTTGTATCATATACTTCCTCTCACACCCGGCTTCACTTCCATGAAAATGTACAGATGATACATTGTCTGTATAGATGAGAATGTAGCCTAACATAAATGCTAAAAATCTTTATAAATGATGGTGGATAGTTTAGCCAGGAATAAAATGATCCTCACGTTGGTGAAGAAATGTATGCACTGTATTCTTACCCTGTAATAGTTACCCTCAAAGATAATTTGTCCATGGATTACACTTTTTTTAAACATTGAATTTTTATTGAAGAATTCTACAATTCCATGTTCTTGTACATATTATATTACAAACAGTATTAAGCTTATATCAGGCATACACATGAACAGTCCAATACACATTGTCTATGAAGATCCGACAAAGTGAATCATATGCTGTCATGTGGATATACAGGTTGCACGTCCAGATTTCCTATTTATCTGAGCATCTTGCAGTCAAATATGTATGGACGGCCATACTGATATTCCAGAAACACACATGTCTTTACTCCTGTGAGATTCAGATTTAGGTCAGTACATGCGATGTTCCCGGAGAAAGAGAGTGCAGAAGATTTTACCATCTGTTTTTTTTTTTTTTTTTTTTTTTTTTTTTTAGCTTTGCATGACGTGGTTGTGGTTTAACATTTATTTTGCTAGTAACTAAGGATTAGGGTATAGTTATGAGGAAATTGTGCAAATCTGAAAAAGTCTAATAGTAACATTATTTTATATTACACTACTTTGGCTTATCGTACCATATTGAAACCTCTCTCGACTTTCCCTCTATTTATAGAGACTTGGTGCCACTCCACAATGCATGTTCGTATGGCCACTATGAAGTGACAGAACTTCTGGTCAAGGTAACAGATTTCATTTTTTTTTTTTTATTTGTCACTTAACAGAATGCTGAAGGTTAAGGGGCTGTTCCCATCTCTGTATTTATGGCAGGTCCATAGGATATGCCCTAAATACCCAATAGATGTAAGTCACAATTCTGGGACCCTCACCTATCTGGAGAACATGGAGGGGGCCCACTGACTTGTGACTGAACAGTAGTGACTTATACGGGTCTCTCTTTATTCACTTGGTTGGGAGTTCCAAAGATAGCAGAGCAGGCTGTTTTGGCTATTCCTGACATTCCTATACAAGTGGATGGAGAGACACACGTGCACTGTACTGTCTGTGCAGCTGGTCAACTCCTTTAACAAGAGACAAATTTCAATAGATTTTTCTTGTTTTACAGCATGGAGCTTGTGTAAATGCAATGGACCTCTGGCAATTTACTCCACTTCATGAAGCCGCCTCTAAGAACCGTGTGGAAGTGTGTTCCCTTCTGCTTAGTTATGGAGCAGATCCCCACATGCTGAACTGTCACAATAAAAGTGCCGTCGATTTGGCCCCAACACCACAGTTAAAGGAACTATTAGCATGTGAGTACTGACATTTCACTTGTAGGGTGTCATCTTGGTTTAGATTTCATGTATGGGTTTTACATGGTTAGCTGACTATGGGTTCTTTTATTACTGGGGTTGTATTAGCATGAACTAGTCTCCCAATTTACTACCAAAATCTGTGTCTAGTCTCTTTAATGTGTTGCAAGTCTTGGCGTACATACACACAACTGCTTGATTGCATCCGGTCTATTGAGGGATCCATGAAACTGGTAGTAATAGGCAATGTCCTATTTTTTTGACAGTGTTAAAAAGAACCGTCCCAAAATTAGTCATGTGAATAAACCTAATCACGTGAATTGATTTTAGTACTGCTGTGTGACGGAAAATTGGACAGCACATGGCTGTGAATGTAAGCTTAGGGTCTAGGTGTTAAATGTGGAGTACTTTTTCTGGCACGGTTTGACACTAGAGAGAGAGTGATATATGTCGTGTTTCTCTGAAAATAAGACAGGGTCTTATATTTTTTTGCTCTGAAAGATGGCTTAGGACTTATTTTCAGGGGTTGTCTTTTTTTTTTTTTTTTTTTTTTTTTTCATGAACAACAATCTACTCACTAGACCGCCTTACACCCAAAACAATTAGAGTTGGAAAGTGGCAATGGTGGATGGGCTCCCACACACAGATCTGCGTCACTCCTGTGAATGGCATGTCACTCTCAGGTCCCTTGTCGTTGCAGCAGCGTTCCACTGCAGCCAAGTGTAGTGGTTTGCTCCCCCTGCTGACCCGGAAGCAACCATAACGCTCTGACTCAGGAATGGAGTGATGCCAGCGGGACTACCTGATCTGTGTGAGAGAGCCTGGCACTGCCAGCAGTCAAACCTTACTATCTCGCTAGTATCATCTTGTACAGATAGCTCCCTTAAGGTCAATGTCTGATTATTTTGGGGGTGCGATTCTTAGGGGTGTCTACTTTCCTTTATGAAGGGTCTAATGTATATGTCCTGCTGTATTCTATTTACTTTTTTTTACATTTATAGCAACCTTTATATGTGTATATATAATATATTATGATGAATCTTATGTTTGAGACATATCTACTAAATAGGTCAGTAAATCTAATCCATGTTCTGTTTCTTCCTATGCAGATGAATTTAAGGGTCATTCATTGCTCCTGGCAGCAAGGGAAGCAGATGTCGCTCGCATTAAGAAACATCTCTCACTGGAAATAGTCAATTTCAAACATCCTCAGACTCATGAGACAGCGCTGGTAAATTTCCCAATCAAAATCCTCTTGGGGTGGGTTCACACTACTGTTGTTAATGTCCGTTGCTGTCATCCTAGCAACAGACATTAACAATGGTTGTGTGAACCCACCCTTAAAATTGATTTCAATATTTGTTCTGCTAACCCTTTATATACTGCCCAAGGTATATTGCCTTTAGCATGCATATACTTCTAATATTGTAACATCTTCTACTTTTCTAACTATTGTTTTAAAAACCATTCACCTGAATGTCAATTTGCCAAAATATTAAGAAAACAACCCAACATAAATCTTTTTTTCTTTCCTTCTTTTTCTCCCCCATCTCACCAGATTGCCTTTCACACTCCACACTCACTTTTTATGTATATTACACGCATTTCTTTTCAGTTAACCATCCTGCTCTGATCAGAATGAAGTTATTTTTTTAGATTTCTTTGTGTACTCTGCTATTAACCCTATGATGCCGCAGCACATCATCACATGAGCAACTGGAGCTTGTACCATATCTTTCTGCTGGGCGGACAGTGTTATACTCCCCTCTATATTCTCTTAAATAAAACCTTATGTATACAGTCAGGGAGGTTTAACTGTCATCCTATTTGTAACTGTGTGACAGACGCCTGATCAGCAGTGACTGTGATGGGAGTTAATGTCCCCCCCTGTGCAGAGCCTGTGTGGAACAATCCATGCATACAGGAAGTGTTTTTTGGAGTTCGGAGACATGTACTTCTCATCAGGTCAGAATGAAATCAAATGACCCAACTAAAGAGAAGGGTCCCATGAATTTTCAGATTCCTCCCGGTTCCATTTCTGTTGCACTTGTCTACTGTCCAGCTTTGTTTACCTGGATACAGCGATGATGTCAGGTCAACATGACTGCTGCAGCCAATCAACAGCCTCAGTGGTCACGTCAACAACTCCTGGCTGCTATAGCAATTCATGAGGTTGGTTGGAGCAGTCACATGACCTGAGACCGATGTCACTGCTGCAGCTGGGTAAATAAAGCCTGACCAGCGGAATGGGAGCTAGTAGGTAAGCGAGAGTTCTTTTGTACTGTTTACTTTGCAAAAATAAAAATTCAGGACAACCCTTCTCTGTAGGATTTCTATCAGACTGTATGTGTCCGATACACGCAGAAAATTCTGCTATCTGACAAACAGTGAGGACTCTGCAAAGGCAAAGTAGCAGGGAGATTGTTCTGAAAGTATGTGCTGATGAGGAAACCTTTATAATACACGAGTGGCATAGCAGTAATCACGTATTTTCAGGGAGATCCATTCTCCCCGATGTCTTTTTAGATCAAAGGGAGCATGTCTGCACTGGTGAGAGGGGAAACGTTTCCTAAGGAAATATTCGAGAAAGCTTCTGCCTTTGATCTGATTAGATATGTGAGAGAACAGATCTCCATATGTCATGTGATTGAAGCTTTATGGAGGAAAGGAAGTTACTAATTATTGTATTTATTTTTGGAATATTTTCTTTCACTTTGGGGCAGATTTACTAATCTTGTGTATTTTGTAGACAGAGTAATCTTAGACCAACAGTGTTAAAGCGCACCATATTTATCACAGTGGCTCAATCTGGATGACAAATCTGATGCATCTTTAGTCTGTCTATTCTTCATTTATACCACCTATTTGACTGACTTTGTGTTAGTCATGGTGCAATTCTGGCATACATTATTGAATCTTTAAGCTCTGCCATTTTTGAAAGTCCCATTCCTTACTGCTAAGCCTTTCCTCGTGTTGGGCAAGGCGCAAAGGTGTCCTTAAACATGTAATGTGGTGCACAGGATTGTAGGCCAGTGTTTTGTGGCAGATGAAGCACATTTAGTTTTAGTCAGTCTGCCCATTTTATGTTTGAGTCTTATTTTCTGTAGGCAAATATAGTAAGCAGTGGCTTTTATTCTTCATGGACACCACCAAGTAATCTGTGTCAATGAGAATCAGCATACAGCTTGACAAGTAGTTAAATGTTCCCCTTAAAGCACCTCCAGTGCATTTTTTTATATATATATATATATATATATATATATATATATATATATATATATATCTATATATCTATCTTTCTCATGAGAGAATTCCACAACGCCTCTGCTTGCCTAGAAAATCATGGATGTCAGAGACTGCAGAATGAAATAACACAGATTCAACATTTTTATACTGTAAACTATTCACAGGTCATCTGTCTGACCCCACTTCCCAGTAAAGCAAGACTCCAGGGAAAACATGCTTATCTTCAGTATTTTCCATAAAAAATCAGTTTAAAAAATGTTTGATATGAATTTTTTGAAAGGCAGTCTATTTTTTGCATACAAGGCATGAAAAGTCACAATTTTTTATTTTTTTTTTTTTTTACTTTTGAGTCCCACCTGCCACTTTTGAAAATTATCTGCAGAAATGGAGGACAGCTGGGGTGAGTGGCTCCAGCCTTAGTCCATTATATGCAACAACAAAAAAATCCATCTGCACGCCCCTTTGCTCTTGAGCCTCATTTGAATATTTTTAAAAATAGATTTTTTTAAGTGATGGTGTATCTATTGGGCCAAGAGATACAGAATCACCTTGAAAAAGCTATTTTTAAAAATATTCAAATTAGGCTGAAGTCCCCTACAATACACTGGCTAGCTTCCTGGTGAAAGATTTCTTATAAAAGAGTTTGTTCCATAAGAGGCATCCCAGGTCCTGCACCCAGCACTTTTGCTAGGGGAAGCCTTGAACATCTTGGATCCTTTTCTTGCTCCTAGAGGAGCAGCCCTGACCCCCACCCCATGATGTCCATATGCCTTTATAGGACATAGCCAGTTTTGGCCTTAAGAATCCTTTATTGTATCAGGGTTATTTTTTTATCATAGTTCTTTTAAGGGCTTTTTTTTTTTGCAGGGCATGTTGTATGAGAAAAATTGTCTTTTATGTATTCCTTGTCTCCTAGCACTTTGCTGGATCATCTCCATACCCCAAGAGGAAACAAGTATGTGAACTGCTACTTAGGAAGGGGGCGAATGTCAATGAAAAGACCAAAGAGTAAGTCTTGTTCTGCTTAGCATTTATATGATCATGGAACCTTTTAATGCTTTGCTTAATCCACTTCTTATCTTTTGTCCCCAAAGCTTCATGACACCGCTCCATGTAGCAGCAGAGAAGGGGCACAATGATGTTGTCGAGGTATTGCTGAAACATGAGGCAAAGGTAAAAAATCTCATAGGAAATCTTCTCTGATTAAATGTATAGTGTATAGTATATAATTTCTAATCTGAAGAATAGTGTACACAATTCACTTCTAAATGTATCTTTGTTCCCTTCTACAATAGGTTAACACATTGGACAATTTAGGGCAGACATGCCTCCATCGTGCTTCGCACTGTGGCCATTTGCAAACCTGCCGAATCCTCTTGAACTCAGGATGTGACCCAGCACTTGTATCACTACAGGGTTTTACTGCCCTTCAAATGGGGAATGAGAATGTGCAACAACTCCTTCAAGGTACATAATCAGTACTACATATTTAATTAATAAAGAGAGATGGATAGATATAAATATAAACTTTATTTTATTTATTTTTTGTATTGTTAAACTTCTTAAGTCTGGTTTGTGTTTCCTTTGCATTAATGTTGTGTATCTTTTCACCAGAAGGCTTATCATTCAGTAATACAGATGCAGATCGACAGCTGCTGGAAGCTGCAAAAGCTGGAGACTTGGATATAGTCAAAGTGAGTGGTGTGTGTGTGTGTGTGTGTGTAGAATATTACCCGTGTTGAGCTCTCAAGTATTAATAGAATATAAGCTGGTTACAGGAAGAACATACTATCTGTATGCCAATTCTATATTATGAGTTTACTTTTATTAGGATTGAAAAGAATCTGTCATTGGTTTTGACCTTGCAAACCTGCTGAGTTGGGTAGGAACCCTGGAAAGCTGGTTAAACATACCTTGGTGTATGATGTTAGTGGCAATATGACTGTGTAAAATGATCTTTTAATCCAGGTCCTCAGACCTGCTCTCTGCTTTGTGTTGAGCTTGCCTACAGCCCCTCCCCTCTGCTTCCAGTGAGAGCTGTAGCAGGCTCCTTGTTGGGTACTATGAACAGATGCTACTAGCACACACAAAGAAGGTATGTTTAAATAGCTCTCAAATTCTCTTAGCTAGCACTCTCATCAGTTTTGCATGATCAATACGACTGACAGACCAATCAATTGACCGGCAGCGTACCTTCAGTTTTGCAGATATGTGCCCCAGTGCCAGACATATCAGTGCTGTTAGTTTCGGCTACCAATCTCACTGCACTGTCAGAGGGTCTGGCCTCACAGCTCAGCATCATTGCTGCATGGTGAGGGAACACCCATCTTCACAGCGGCCACATCATAGAGGACATTAAAAGTCCTCTTTAAGTTTTCAAGTAGAAATATGGTGAATAGATAAGGTCATTCCCTTTTCAATTTTTGGGAAGAATAGAAACTGGAAGTGGAATTGGGGGAGGGAGTAAAAAACAGTAATAGTAACAAATAATGTGTCTGTCAGTAACAGTTACCAAATAAAACTATACAAATTGTATACCAAGGTCCTCAAGGTAAAGACACATGTTACTAGTGATGGGGAATGTAAGACAAGCAACAGAGCTATTATACAGTATAAAAAATAAAACACTTCATATGTCAATCTTGTTACTCCTAGAAACTGTGTAACTCACAAACCGTTAACTGCCGGGATGTAGAAGGGCGTCAGTCTACACCCCTCCACTTTGCTGCAGGGTACAATCGAGTGGCTGTAGTGGAGTACCTGTTACAACATGGTGCCGATGTCCATGCAAAAGATAAAGGGTAAGTATTTCCCAAATTTGAAAACAATCCACAAACTTTTCCTTACAACCCTTATTTTCTATAGTCCACCTTACAAAGATTAGATTTTTTTTTTTTTATTATTATTTTTTTTACATTCTTCAGATTTGGGTTGAGTTGGTGAATATATTGCGTATAGATGAGATTTGTGCTAAGACCTTAAATGGCAAATTTTACTGTTTTTTTGTTTTGTTTTTAACCATAAACTGAATAATTTACGTCTTACATAGACATACTGTGTGACACTTCTATAAGTCTCTCTATTTGCTAGATGCTTCACTTCTAGAGGTGGATACCTTTGTAATAAGAGAATGTGGTGGAGCATGCTCTGTAATAATAATAATGATAATAATAATTAAAAAAAAGTACTAAGAGATCCAATATTGGCCCATAGTGGTGCTACCTATTGGATCTATACACAATGGATGCACAGTGTTGCTTTATGTATAGTGCTAAAATGGAGCTTTTTTTTCCCCCCAGTGACACTTACCTCCTACCCACTAGATAGGGGATTTGTGTTAGGTTGCTGGGGTTCCTAGTGCAGCAAGTGAATGGAGTACATGTGCGCGGCTGCCGCTCCAATCACTTGTGGATAAGTGTGTCAGAGTAAAAACCTGAGTGTATGAAAGTTGAAATTATTTTAATTTTCTTTTTTTTTTTTTTTCAGGGGTTTAGTTCCATTGCATAATGCCTGTTCATATGGACACCATGAGGTAGCAGAGCTGCTTGTTAAACATGGCGCAGTTATTAATGTGGCAGATTTGTGGAAATTCACACCTTTACATGAAGCAGCAGCAAAAGGGAAATATGAGATTTGCAAGCTATTGCTTCAGGTATGTAGGCTGCAAAACTGAATGATTGTGCAAATTCCTTCCCCCTGCATAGCATGTTGAGGCAGTCAGGTACCCTTCATCACCATGCATGTCATAAGTGATAAATAAGGGCTGTGTTTGGTCACAACAGTTTGCATTTAAAGGGGTTGTGCAAGACTAGGTCACATGGCTAAGCTACAGTTCAGAGCCATTGAAATGAATGGTACCAAGCTGCAGCATGGTCATGTGACCAACGCATGTGATGTCACTTCCTGTGAAGAAAAAAAAAAAGACAGTCACGTTTTTGAAGTTTTGCGCAACCCCCTTTAACAGCCCAAACGCAAGTTGGCTGAACAGACATGCTATGCTGAGTTCAGTTCAGGCTGATGCGTGGACCATACCTGAGCAGAGCCAACCAAACTGCCCTTAATGTGGTTGTCCAAGATTAGTTAATAATGATTGCTTTCTTCCCAAAACAGTGCCACACCTGTAGATGGGTTGTTTCTGGTATTACAGCTCAGCTCCATTTAAGTGTATTAAGCTGAACTTCAATAACTCACTAAAACTATGGTCAGGTGTGGCACTGTTTTGGAAAATAAAACCACTTTGGTTTAACCTGTACTTCAGAAAGTCTTTATAAATTAAAACTCAGTAGACCACATTTATAAAAACTGACCCAATTTTCCATAGCAAAGAAAGTACAACCTGCATACATAAGGATCTACATTAAAGTGTGTTAAATAGATGTATAGTGTGCTTTTATTAAGAACAAAGTCTACAAGTGCTAGACCATATACCAATGCTTCATAAGGCTGAGACGCCACATTGCGGAAACGCAGCTTTAGTTGTTGCAGATTTTGCCGTGGTTTTTTGAGCCAAACCCAGGAGTGGGAAATATATAGGAGGTACTTTTACTTCTCCCTTCTGTTCAATCCACTCCTGACTTTGGCTCAAAAAAACGCAGCAAAATCTGCAACAAAAAGCTGCATTTCCACAATGTGGGGCCTCAGCCTCACTCTAATATTTCTGCCCTCGTGTGAACAGCATGGAGCCGATTCAACAAAGAAGAACAGAGATGGGAACACTCCGTTGGATCTGGTCAAGGATGGAGACACAGACATTCAAGATCTTCTTCGTGGAGATGCTGCCTTATTAGATGCTGCTAAAAGAGGCTGCGTGGCTCGAGTGAAGAAATTGTGCACACCGGAAAATGTCAACTGCAGGGATACCCAGGGCAGACACTCTACTCCGTTACATCTAGCTGGTCAGTACCGCTTGTTACTAAAGATGTTTAACATACAAATAGGCACCGGAGGGGAGTCATATTGGCCCCCAGGATAAGAATTCAGACTTGCATTATCAAAATGATATTCTTACCTTTTATTTTACTTGCTTTAGTGAGACTACAACATTCAATAGAGTAAAGCGTGAGCCATTATGATTTCCTTGTCTGTTTTATTTCCAGCTGGCTACAATAATCTTGAAGTTGCAGAATACTTGCTACAACATGGCGCTGATGTAAATGCACAGGATAAAGGAGGGTTAATCCCACTGCACAATGCAGCATCTTATGGGGTATGTTGTGATTTTGAGTTTATTTTACACACAAGCTCACAAATATGACTAGAA
The DNA here is from genome assembly GCA_947044405.1 of Leptodactylus fallax. Taxonomy (NCBI): domain Eukaryota; kingdom Metazoa; phylum Chordata; class Amphibia; order Anura; family Leptodactylidae; genus Leptodactylus; species Leptodactylus fallax. The sequence continues at coordinate 4,339,118 of CAMRHE010000005.1, read as the reverse complement.
TTCTAGTATAGAGCTTTGTTAGATAGAAATCTCAGGCAAGTATCGATAGATGGTGCAAGTGAATGTTGTGTTACTACTGTTCAGTAGCCATAAATGTGAGTCAGTTGTACCAGTTGGCACAAATCTGAGTTTCTGGAGTTTTCTGCATTGCTGATTTATTTCCTATCAGCCATTTATGTTATTTCAGTGTCACTCATTTGATGGCTTTTTTCATGTATTGGAATAGTGAAGGTTTTTTTTAGTTCTCCCATCCTAGACGACATATTGTAAGGCTATATACCATAAATGTCTCATTTGTCAGATGCAGTTGTTGGCGTCCCTATTGATTCTCAGAACAAGTGTCCTGGGTTTCTGCTTTTGGCCTAGAGATGGTTTTATATAAACAATCTTACTTATGTTTCTCCCATACACTGTAATGTAGATTGACTCTGCATATATGCTCCATTCCCTAATGAGAACAGACACTCTTCATAGAATTATGGTCTCCCTTTCAGTATGCCATTCCTCTTTTAACCCCTTAACGACCCAGGGCATAATAGTACGTCCTGAGTCGCATGATGATGTATGGAGAGCGCTCAGGAGCTCAGCTTTCTCCATTCAAGGCGGGTGCCGGCTGTATAATACAGCCAGGTCCTGCCGCTAACAGCAGCGATCGGTGCCTGCACTGCTCGCGGCTGTTAACCCTTTAAATGTTGTGGTCAAACAGGACCGCGGCATCTAAATTGTGCAGCTGCCACGGGCGCCGCCATTTTTCCTCGATCGCCGCCCTCCGGAACGTCATCAGAGGGTGGAGATCGGTTGCCATTACAGCCGGGAGACTATTGAAGGCTCCCAGGCCTGATATTACATTAGAGCCATTACACAATGCCAGAGGCATCGTCTAATAGCAGTGAAGGCATTTTGCTATTCACTGCAATACAGTAGTGTCGCAGTGAATAGTATGAACGATCAGACCCCCTAGGCGGCCCCTAGGGGGTCTGATCATACAAGTAAAAGTAGAAAAAAAAAAGTTTTTAAAAGTATGAAAAAATGAAAAAAAAAAACACAAGTTCAAATCATCCCCCTTTCCCTAGATCAGATATAAAAGTAAATAAACAAAAGTAAGCATAAACACTTTAGGTATCCCCACGCTCCAAAATGCCCGAACTATTAAAATGGCCAAATAGTTTTTTTTTCAACACTTTGCCTCCTATAAAAAATTGAATAAAAGTGATCAAACCATCAGATCTTTCCCCAAATAGTATAATTAAAAACGTCATGTTGTCCCGCATAAAAAGACGCCTTACCCAGCTCCATACATGTAAATATGAAAAAGTTACAGGTGACACAATATGGTGACGCAAATTTTTTTTTCTATTTAGCAAAGTTTTTAATTTTTTAAAATGCATCAAAACATTACAACATACTATATAAATTTGGTATCACCGTGTTCGTACTGACACGCAGAATACAGGTAACATGTCATTTTTACCACACGGTGAATGCTGTAAAAATTAAACACATATGAATTTGGCGCAAATGCAGTTTTTCTCCAATTGCACCTCATTCTGAATTTTTTTCCAGCTTCCCAGTACATGGCACAGCATAATGAATAGTGCCATTGCAAAGTACAATTTGTTTTGCAAACAATAAGCCATCATGTGACTCTGAACTGAAAAATGAAAAAGTTATGGCTCTTGGAATGTGAGGAGGGAAAAATGCAAATGCAAAAACAAAAAATGGCCCGGTCATTAAGGGGTTAAAGGTTCTTATGGATGTGTTAGAGGTGGGAAATCTCTCCTGTTTGAATGAAAGGGAGTCTGTCAGCAGGAGAATGTTAAACTAATGACAGTACCTTGTAGGGTGGTTTCTACACTTTCCAAAGATGCCTTATTCTGCACTGGAGCTCCATTTTCAGGAAAATCAGCATTTTATTCTTATGCAAGTTTACAGGCGTGCCCTCTCCCTCTGCAGTTAGGCGCGGTTATCTAGAGTAGATCAAAGCCCCAGCTCTCTTTAAGTATCTATATATGTATGAATTAAATAGTTCCTAGTTCTGATAAGTGTGCCTTTGGCCAGGCTTTAATAATGTGCGATTATCTGTAAGTACTGTACTAACCAGTTAGAATGATGTTGTTTGCAGCATGTGGACGTTGCGGCTTTACTTATAAAATACAATGCATGTGTCAATGCCAATGACAAGTGGGCCTTTACACCACTGCATGAAGCTGCTCAGAAAGGAAGAACTCAGCTGTGTGCCCTGCTCTTGGCACATGGGGCAGACCCTACTTTGAAGAATCAAGAGGGACAGACCTCCTTAGACTTGGTTACAGTGAGTATTTCCATTCTAACCTTAGTCTGAGGGTTATAGGCTTTATTTTTTTTGACTGTTTTGTACGCCGTTTTGTAACAAGCTTCTCCTAGAGTATTGTGTGCTTTAAACCTAAGAAGCTGAGCATTCATTACATTTTCATTTTCTTCAGGCTGATGATGTTCGGGCCCTCCTTACAGCAGCCATGCCCCCAGCTGCTCTACCAACACTTTATAAACCTCAAGTGATCAATGTTTCCCAGCCCACAAATCCATCAGTGGGAGTCCTGACATCTGTGCCCTCTAGTCCGCCAACTCTCTCCGCCGCCAGCAGCTTGGACAACTTGGCTGCCAGCTTCCCTGATTCACCAACTGGAAACAATAACATTGCTGAGGGAGCCGTTGGCTTAGACAAAAAGGATGAAGGTAAATGGGTTTGCAAACCATGCTTAAATGACTTCAATGGGGGAGTTCCGTTCTGAATTGAATTGCGCCTCGACCTGCACGCTTGGTTGTGTGCATGAGGCCTAAATACAATTTAGAGTTACCTATTTCCTTCCCTGTGATCATTTAATTCTTAAAGCAGTTGTCCCACGAATAAACGCTGCATGTTCTGTGTTCCACTGCACATTCAACCTGAGCGCAGCCAGGCTGAATGTGTGGGACAGGCGGTGGCTGGCACTCCCATTCACTTTAGTGGGACTGCCAGAGATGGCCGAAGTACGGCACTCAGCCTTCTCTGGTGCTCCCATAGTAGTGAATGGGAGCGCTGACCACCACCAGTCTTGCCCATATTCAGCCTGGCTGTGGTCATGTTGTATACAGAGCAGGACAAAGATCTTGCAGACTTTACTTTGTGGGAAAACCCCTTTAATATAATTTCTACTACGCTCATACTTTCTTCGATTTCCATTATATTCTTGTTCTTTTGAAATGGTTAATGGCTACCACGGTTTAGGTTATCGTACACAAACTTTAACCTAAAGATACCAGATTTACTGATTTGTGCGTTGTCCTCTTTACTTTTAGTACCTTGTGTTGAGCTCAGTATCAATCAGTTTTTGCGGAATCTTGGACTTGAGCATCTAATTGAAATCTTTGAGAGGGAACAGGTAAGTTGGCAAGCAGAAGTCTTTGTGTTATCTTTACTTGAAAGCTTCTACAGTAGACTCACAAGGAAATGGCAGGATTTATTTTACTTTGTGATGTTGATGTATGACAGTTTTATTATAGGCTGCTGTTAAAATTGAAATGAGGAAATATTCAGAGGTATTATAAGGCACACATTATACACACCAGTTATTGACCATTGATATTATTTCATGGAGCCCCCTGAGCCTATACAGTACATCTCTTCTGTAAGTTGTAACATCTGGATCATGCGAGGCGTGAGTGAAGAGCAAGTAGACATGTAAAAGGGTGCTACTGAGTGCAGTTATTCCTGGTGCTCATACGGTAATGTATTATAAAATCTTTGCATGACCCTTACAGATAACACTAGACGTCTTAATTGAAATGGGACACAAAGAATTTAAGGAAATCGGAATTAACGCTTATGGGCATAGACACAAGATCATCAAAGGAGTGGAGAGACTTATATCAGGTCAACAAGGTAACATTTGTCTCCTTTTTGTATTTGTGTCCATTTGAAATTTAGTTTAAATAATTTTGGCTAATACAAACACTTAAAGAGGTCCTTTCATGCCCTCTGACATGAGCGGTGTTGTTTATCTTCATGTGTCGATGATGTAACAAGGGTGAATTCTGAACTTGTACTCTTAAACTTCTCACTCAGTCTCTACGTATTATCATGTCTTGTCATTTATGTATTTGGTTTACATTCTAGGCTTGAATCCATACTTGACATTGAACACATCTAACAGTGGGACTATATTAATTGATCTTGCTCCAGATGATAAAGAATTTCTTTCTGTGGACGAAGAGGTGAAGTATTTTTGCCATGCTTTCATTCCTTGCTCCCTCTTAGTTTGTATTACTTAAAGTGGTTTTCCCAACTCCCTGTGTTTCCTGCTGTTTCTTCTCACTTCCTGTATCCCCCCTCCTCCCAGCTTGCTGAATAGGACACTGTGAAGTATAACAATACTTGTTATGATTACTAGAAATCTAATATAAATGCAGATCCAATAATATGCACTTGCTTCTATAGAAGGGACTCAGTGTTATCTGTGTGTTTACATAGAGAGATAAGATAGCTTATTCAGCAAACTGCAATTAGCTAAATGGCAGACCTGTAGATAACAGTGAGAGACGCCCTGCTTATCACACAGGTCTGGAGCTATGGAAACTATGTGTAAACAATGGGAGATATAATTTCACATAGTAGGAAAACAAAGCAGCATTGCTAAAGCAATATATTTAGGAAAACATAAATTTACATAAGCTAGCAGTATACATAGGATCCTTAAGATGGGAATACCCCTTTTTTTTTTTTTTCCCCAAGATGGCGCCGCTGAAGTGGCTGCCTGTTAGGCAGCTCTGAGACTCTCTCTCTCTTATTTTTCTCTCTCTGTTTTTTTTTATCTCTATACTTAATGGACTTTACACTATGAAGAAATGAAGAAACAAAGACTTGGAATTGGACCTTTGTGATACTTTTTTTTGTTTTTATCTGTCTTTTTGTCCTGCTGAAATGGAGACTCTTGTGTCTGCAGGCATTTCTTTTGTCTACACAAGAGAGAAATTACTGCAGCTTAGAGTCACAACAACAGGGCTGCATACCATTTGCCCACCCATCCCCCAAGAACTCTGGAGAAAGAAAAAGCGGGGGGAGGGGCTGCAGAGCAGGAACTCTTCAGAGGATTAAAAAGAGGCGTTGCTGACCAACTGTTCCCTCCATCATTATGGGCAATGTGAGATCTCTTGCAAACAAGATGGATGAACTAACAGCGCTCACCAGGCATCATCAGGAGTTTCGGGTGCGCAGCATGATGCTACTTACAGAGACTTGGCTCACTGAAGTTACTCCTGACTCTCTGGTCTCCTTGGATGGTTTTAAACTCCTTCGGGCAGACAGGACAAGGGAGAGCGGTAAGAGGAAAGGAGGGGGGCTGGCAATGTTTGTGAATAATAGATGGTGCAATCCTAGGCACATTGTGATTAAGGAGCAAACTTGCTGTAAGGACATTGAACTATTAGCTGTGAGCATGAGACCTTTCTATCTACCAAGGGAACTATCACATGTCATCGTGATAGCTGCATATGTCCCCCCTCTGCGAAAGCTGACGCTGCCTGCGAGGTCCTACAAGCCACGCTGAGCCAGTTACAGTCTCAGCACCCCCAGGCCCTCCTTCTTGTGTCTGGCGATTTCAACCATGCCTCTCCATCATCCACACTTCCCAGTTTCACACAGTATGTAACCTGCCACACAAGAGACAACAAAACACTGGACTTGTTCTTTGCCAACGTGAGGGAGGCATATAACTCATCAGCCCTACCGCCCCTGGGAAGATCGGATCACAACCTAGTACATCTCCGACCTGTGTACAAGCCACTTGTACGTAGAGAACCAGCTGTCACCCGCACAGTGAGGATATGGTCCGAGGAGAGTGATGAGGCTCTGAGGGATTGTTTTGACACAACCGCATGGGAAGTTTTGCAGGATTCGTATGGAGAAGATATAGAAGGACTCACACACTGCATAACAGACTACATTAATTTTTGTGTGGACAACACAGTACCCACAAAAGTGGTGAGGTGCTTCTCCAACAACAAACCATGGATTAACTCTGATATAAAAACACTACTTAAGGAGAAAAAGATGGCATTCAGGACAAGAGATAAGGAGGGGTTGAGGGAAGTACAAAAGGAGCTGAGGCATCTAATCAGGCAAGGAAAAGCCAGTTATAAGGAAAAAATGGAAAAGCAAACGGAAAGAAAAGACATAAGGGGGGTCTGGGAGGGGCTTAAGTCAATTTCGGGTCATTAACAGTCTGTCTGCCAGATTGAGGCAGATGTTAATTGGCTTAATGAACTAAACCTATTCTTCAACAGATTTGATCACACACCAGCTCCTCCCACCCCAGCATGTCCTTCAGCTCCCCTCACCACAATGACTTCACCCCATTCACCCAATGTGGCTACTTCCCAACAGACCAGTAAATCCAGAAATCTGTCTTTATCTGACCACAGTCTGACCTTCACACGGGCCCAGGTGAGGAAGGAGATGAAAAAGATCAAGGCGAGGAAAGCCGCAGGGCCAGATGACATCAGTGCAAGGCAAATTAAGACTTGTGGGGACCAGCTGTGTGGTATAATTACATATATGTATAATATGAGCCTGAGGCAGGAAATAGTCCCTGAATTATGGAAATCTTCTTGTGTGGTACCAGTTCCAAAGAAACCTCACCCTATGGACCTCAACGACTACAGACCTGTAGCACTGACATCCCACTTGATGAAGATCTTAGAGAGATTGGTTCTCACACATCTTCGCCCTCTAGTGAGCCCTGCTATGGACCCTCTCCAGTTTGCTTATCGACCGGGCATTGGGGTAGATGATGCCATCATCCACCTTCTGCACAGGGCTCTGTCTTACCTGGAGAAACCAGGGAACACGGTGAGAATAATGTTCTTTGATTTCTCCAGTGCTTTTAACACCATACAGCCCAGGTTACTGAGAGACAAGCTGGGCCTTGCTGGAGTGGACCACCACCTCTCCAACTGGATCCTAGACTACCTCAAACGCCCCAATACGTGAGAGCCCAAGACTGTGTGTCAGGTACCGTGATCTGTAATACGGGGGCACCTCAGGGTACGGTTCTCGCCCCTTTCCTCTTCACACTGTACACTGCTGATTTTAGGTGCAACTCATCCAGCTGCTACCTACAGAAGTATTCTGACGACTCTGCAATAGTGGGTCTCATCACAGATGATGATGACAGGGAGTACAGAGAACTGAACCAGGATTTTGTGGACTGGTGCCACCGGAACCACCTGAAGATTAACGCGGGGAAGACCAAGGAGATGGTGGTGGACTTCCGTAAAGGCAGATGCCCTCCTAAACCAGTGGACATCCTGGGGACGGGCATCGAGATTGTGAACACCTATAAGTACCTGGGTTTGCTCCTTAATAATAAGCTGGACTGGGCAGATCATATGGAGGCCCTGTACAGGAAGGGCCACAGCAGGCTCTACCTGCTTAGGAAGCTGAGAGCCTTTGGAATCCGGGGGGCACTTCTTAGGACTTTCTTCAACTCGGTAGTGGCATCAGCCATCTTCTTTGGAGTGGCCTGCTGGGGGAGCAGTATATCAACCAGGGACAGAAATAAACTTGACAAGCTGATTAGAAGGGCCAGCTCTGTCCTGGGGAGCCCACTGGACCCAGTGCAGGTGGTGGGTGACAGAAGGATACTGTCCGTGGTGAGCTCCATGCAGAAGAAGAAGTCCCATCCCATGCATGAGACTGTGATCGCGCTGAGCAGTACTGTCAGTGACCGACTGCTCCACCCTAGGTGTGAGAAGGAGCGCTATCGGAAGTCTTTCCTCCCCACCGCGGTTAGGCTGTACAACCAACACCGACCTAAGCGGAGATCATTACACACAGAGAACTGAAATATCTCTCTGCCTGTTATATCCCCCCCCCCCCCCCCGCTACGTCCTATCTGTCTGTCTGCTATTAATGTAATGCCTCTCACCTTGGAACATTCCTGTACATGTTGTATTTGTATTTGCTTATCTGCTTATCTTATCTTTGCTGCTGTAACACACTGAATTTCCCCATTGTGGGACTATTAAAGGACTATTATTATTATTATTATTATTATTTAAGGGTTTTCCAGGACTAAGGTTTTGATGGTCTATCATTAGGATAAGTCATCACTACCAAATTGGTGGGGTCTAACACCCGACATCCCCACAATCAACTATTCTGAGAGGCTGTAGTGTTATCACTGGATACCAAGCACTGCACTGCACATTGTATTGCAGCCCAGTCCTATTCACTTGAGTGGGACTGAGTTGAAGACAGTCCATATGACCAGTAATCGTGAAATCACAAGGTCTGTGAAGTGGAAGCTCATCTGTGTTCCAGGTGTTGGACCACCATTAATCTGATGGTTCTGACCTATCCTAAGGTCATTAATATTAAAATCTTGGAAAACTCCTTATATGCACACAATCCCAGAGGAGTGATAGGATGTCCCCTGCTAGATCTACAGTGGGTTCTTTCAAATGCAAAAGATGTCTTAGTTATGCTCCTACTAGTGCTGTGAGATTGGAAGTGCTGGCAACTGTGTATCTGACATATTCACATTGCCATGAGAGCATCTGGAAGGGACTTGTACTGCTGCAGCAACTTATAACGCCCGCTATGAAAGATGGTGAAGGGTCTGCTGCTGCCAGAATTGTTTACATGACATCAGACCTGCAGGGGTCCCAGCATTTGGACCCTCACTAATCTGAAATTGATGGCCTGTCTTGCAGATAGGCCTTAAATTTTATGAATGTGGATAACCCCTTTTAACCTATAGGATTTTAGGTCATCTTTTGATATTTTATTTTATATATTTTTTTTTTTTGGCTTTTTGAAATGTAGATGCAGAGCACAGTCAGGGAACATCGTGATGGGGGACATGCAGGTGGCGTCTTTAACAGATATAACATCTTAAAGGTAAAGTGTGTGTGCAGCAATTTTGGGCATGATGTAGACCCGGATCAGTAAAACGTCATAGTAATTGTCGTTCCCTGCAAATGTCTAGATTCAGAAGGTATGCAATAAAAAACTGTGGGAAAGATACACTCATCGGAGGAAAGAAGTTACAGAGGAAAACCATAATCATGCCAATGAAAGAATGCTATTTCATGGTAAGTCTCAGCCTTATGCTCATATCCTATATCATGTCATGTCATCTGTGGAGAAAGTGAAGACCATAATGAAGGGCGGGTAGACTTCCTTGTAGGCCTGCTGACATGGCGGTTTGGTGGGAATTATCCTGGCACATTATTACAGTCTTACACGTTTAAATTACAGGAAATTAGTAGGAGAATTCCAAGATCTATATCCAAGGGGTGCAACACTTATAGTCTATTATTTAGAAGAATTTTCTATGTCAGCTAATTTCTTCAGTCTCACCCAGGATCTGTAATGATCACCTAGTAGATGAAATTTCATTATCCAGACAGTGGCTTCCTTCTCCTATATAAAAAAAAAACCTGTCTGAATCGCCAGAAAGCCCTATTTAATCACTAACTTTACAACAAAGTGCATAAACCAGCAGTTCGAGGGAATTTAAGAAACTTTGGAATAAACCTTATCAGAGAGAAATGCTTTTCTATATTCTGTATAATGTCCTGCATGATGGTGAGAAGAGGGATAGAGAGCTAAATCTCGTCTTCTGCACGTATTGTGTATGGGAGACATGATAGCAGCTAGTCTCCACCCTGTAACTCCGGAACAGCTGAGTGGATTTTTTTTTTTTTTAATAGTCCTATGTATGGTAAAAAGGATTTGCTTTTTACCTACTTTTCCAGCAGAGGCCAGTGAATGGATGCCTAAGGATATAGGCCTAGTTCCTAAACGCTGTGTGCACTAAGCCTTAGGTGGTTCTGTATGTGTTCACTTGTGTTATAACTCAGAAGATTTATGACATACTTTAATCTTTCACAGGCTCGCCATTTGTAAATGCTATTATTCACAAGGGGTTTGATGAAAGGCATGCTTACATTGGCGGCATGTTTGGAGCTGGCATTTATTTTGCTGAAAACTCATCAAAAAGCAACCAGTATGTTTATGGCATTGGTGGGGGCACCGGATGCCCAGTTCATAAGGACCGATCTTGTTACATTTGCCATAGGTCAGTATATTTTATATGGTTGGCATAATAGGGGTACTGTTGTGGTACACATGTGAAAGGGTTCTCACCACTAGGTGGCAGCTTAGTTCTGCTGGTTCAGACTAAACATTTAAGAAATATGTCTTATAAAGCCTCCACAAGAGGCAAATGAAAGACAGCTACATCCTGTTTGATCTCCCTTAGAATTGGATATTATTGAGTGTCTCCTTGTCTCCCAGAGAATACAGTTGAATGTGCCCTCGAGGTCACCTCTCCTGAAAATGGAGGGCAAGGAGCCCTGAGAGTTTGTGGTGGAAAACCATATTTTAATCTTCACATGGGAAATTAAAAAAAAAAAAAAAAAAAAGTCTGTGGCTTCTTGTACATTATTTAGTCAACTTATTCATGGTGGTGAAAATGTTAAATTGTGAACAGTAGTGTTTGCGTCTGATCAGATCTCTTCCCATTGTCTTGTTAGTCATCTCTCTTAACATTTTGTTTCCGCTCATACAGGCAGCTGCTGTTTTGTCGAGTGACATTGGGCAAATCTTTCCTTCAGTTCAGTGCAATGAAGATGGCTCATTCTCCTCCTGGTCATCACTCAGTCACGGGTCGGCCTAGCGTCAATGGGCTTGCCTTGGCGGAGTATGTAATCTACAGGGGAGAACAGGTAATGTACCACTGGCCCTCTGCTGCTTTTTTTTTAATACTTTGTTTTAGATGAAAAGAGCTATTGTCCCTGAAATGTTTTATCAATAGCTTTTGTGTGTGGTTATTACTCTTATAAGAGTAATAACCACACACAAGTTACCATCTCAACACTAGAAGTCAAGATACAGAGAACTGATGGTGGAAGAGGAGCGATGGGTAGTCAGTAAAGTAAATGTTACATTTGTTTTACGCCGTTGCAATCATTTGGTAAATCCAAGGGGCTGGACAACCTTTTATGTATAGCTATGCAGTGGAAGTTAGGATATTTAGCTCTTGAAACTTGAAGGGGTTTCCAGGATTTGGAAACTGATGACTTTTCTTTAGTATAGGTCATCCATATCAGATGGATGGGTGACCGAAATCTGGCATCCCCTTCAATCAACTGCTATCTGGAGCTGTGACCTCCTAATCTGGCTTAGTTATAAAGCAGTTGTGGTATTACAGACACTGGATAGGAGATAAATGTTGCATAGCTAGGTCCCCTAGTGATCAGGAGAACGGCCAACTAAAAGTCCACCTGCCTCAATCCTCCTTGTGAATGAAGCGACAGTGTGCCAGTCTTCTCTGTTGACGTCTATGAGGCTGCCTGAGTTTGCAGCCGCATAGTAGTGAATTGAGCACCATTAATGCAAGTACACAGGCGCTTCATTTACAAACAGGGGGACCTAGCAGTCAGACGACCAGTAATGTCCACCTATCCCCTATCTCATGGATAAGTGTCTGTAATGGCACAACCCCTTTCATGAACCTAAAGCAGACCGCTCCGTGTAGTGTCATGCAGGTTTACTCCAGCTCAGCTACATTCACTTAGTTATATTGTTATGTACAGATGATAAACTAGTAGTGCACGGACAGCACAGAATTAATAAGGTAGGTATTTTGCAAGATGATTTGTTTTTTTCACTTTTAGCCATACAAACGTGTAGCTAAATATCCCAGAATATCCCTAAATATCCTCTCCTTCATGCACATGATCATGTTTTTTATCCGAAATTGCAGATACAAATACGGACCCTTACAAAAGTCAGTTATGGGTAGCAGTTGATATGCACCAATAACATACATATTCTTCATCCTGCAGGCCTACCCAGAATACCTAATAACATATCAAATAGTGAAGCCTGACACAGCAGCCGAAGGATGAGCCTGAGCACGGGACTACGTCACCTTCTCTGCAGACTACATCTGTACTGGCAAGTGGAGAGAGACTTGGACAATGCGAATACATTGTAACGTTTTCAGAGACTTCAAGCTTTAAAGCAATGTTTAGTCTATTTCCTGAACATTCACAAAAATCTTTTGTTTATCAGCACTTTAACAGGCACCATTCTCGATATAAATGGGTTTGTCTATATTTAATTCTACACAAAGAAATGTATTGCATTAACTTGAATTTTAATTCGTGGTTTTTTTTTTTTTGTTTTTTTTTTAATAACGCATTGGAGCATCTAACTGAATTCCTGTAAAAAAGAAAAATAATGCATTACTAGAATTGTGTATTTTAAAACACAGCATTTACACTGAATACAGTTCATTTGTACACCTGTAAATAAGAGCCTTTTGTACTAGCCTGGTATTTATTTACATCGCTTTGTAAGATAGTCTTTTAAAATTGCAACTTGTACAAAGGAGAAACAATAATGCACATGTAATTTTATTGGAATGAGGCCTCGGGCTGTCCTTTGTGTACCTCAATGCTGGCCGTTATGTACTGAATATCAGGATGGTCTGAACAGTTGCAGGGGTAAGATTGGAAAATGGAGTTGATTTTCATCTACAATGTGTAGTTATAGGGTTTTGCACACACACTTACTCAACCCTTATTTTAGGATAGAGATGGTAGTTTTTTATGTAGGGAAAACCAAATTTCTTTTCAAAATTTTTTTCTTTTATATACCAAAAAAGGCCAATTACTTAACAAGGGAGGATACTTCCATTATGTTCTATATTTGACCAAGAGTCTCCATACTAAGACGGTGTTTAAGTGTAAGCTGCTGGTCAGTAGGTTTTAGGATAAATTCATCAGAAGTCAGTAGTGGAAAGCTGAAAATCTGCAGACTTGCTGTAGGTTTCTCCCCTTGCACTGCAGCATACAGATAACATGGTGCAGATCTGAAATACATACCGCAGGTCAGTTTCTACAGATTTGTTCACATCATGTGGATGAGATTCCTTTAATTCTACTGTAAAATGCTGCCAGATATCTGCTCAAAGTTTCCCCATAGTCTTAAAGCTTTTCAGTCCTGTGGAAACATACCCTAACTCAGACCTGTCGGCTCCCCATGAACTAACAATGCTGGAGCGTCTTTTCTTCTGCATTGTACAGTTCCTGTTGTTCCTTCTCCTAGGCATCAAGCGTGGCAATCTGAGGGTTGTCCTTTTTTTTTTTTTTTTGAAAGTATATGTGAAGTATCCCTTTGTAAGGGAAAATTGTTTGCACAGTCGCCAGCTTAATTACATTTCCAGGAGGAAGAACAGAGGAATGGTGCAACACATTGCTTAGAAGAGATACGCCAAAATTTTATGGTAAAGGAAAGTATTTACTAGACAGGTCCTCTTTAATGTCCATATTATGAAGGATTATAGAAAAGATGCTCAGTGATGAGGATCTTCATCACCACTTGATAGTAGTATAGCGGTGGAGATAAATCTGAAATGAAAGCCATTGATGGAAATGTAGACCAGGTCTATTTCAGATCTGTGCACTGCTCTGCGAGACTGTCAGTGTAATGTGATTTAAAGAGTTTTTCCCTTTGTGTGTTAATCATGGATTTTCAGCTGGCTGCTGCGTCTGTCCTGCAGGCGGCTTCTCTATAGAGAGATTTCCGTATATAGGAGAGATTAGTAAGAAGGTGTCTGATTTGGAGATTACGCTGTCACGGAGTAGCTTCTGTCATTGCTTTACCTGTACCCTAAAATGGCAGCATATCGAAATGCTACAGAATTTCTAATTCCATAATATACTGGAACTCGTAAGTGACACATGTAATAGAATTTATCTACAAGACTGCTCTTCAAGGTGCCATTAATGTACATTACTGAGCAATAATGAAAATATTCTAACTACATTTTTTTTCTTGTAACAGGTTTTTTGTTTTTTTGTTTAAATGTCAATATCGAAGGGTGTCATGTTCCAACCCTCCAGATACATAAGATGACTAAGGCTAAATTCACACATGCTGTTTCCGGTGCAGCTTTCATTAGTCAATGTCAAGAGTGAAAATAAAAGCTATAAAAGGAATCACTTATACCTTTACATTTTGTATCCACTCCAAAAACTGCATGTGTGAATCAAGCCTTAGGCTGAGGCTACATGTTGCGGAACTTCAGTGGGTGGGGGGAAGCGCCCTTATACAGTCCCAGCAAAGTTAGTGAGATTTTGTTCTTTTTATCTGCAGAAAATGTGTTTTCCTCATACTTTTATGGCCTGCAAAAATTTAAAATGCAGCAGAGAAAACACTTTTTTTTCTGCAGCATTTTTAGATGTATTTCACTAGCTGTGGCCTTAGCCTTAAATTGGTTATCTAGTGGGGGGGGGGGGGGGTGGTGGCTAAGGGCACTGAAAAAAAATCCATCACAGAAGCCCTGGTGCTTATCGGGTCCTCAGGGGTTTCTTTCTGGTCCTGTCCAAACACACAGGAAATGCTGCGGGCTAGGTGAGACAGGGCCAAGAAGATATACACGGGCAGGGACCTAATAAGCCTTGGGATTGGTGCGATACGATTTTTTTTTTTTTTTTTTATATATCCACTAAGTGTCCCTTTTCCGCCATTTTTTCCTGCTCGACAACCCCTTTAAAGTTCTTAATTCCTCAGTGTATAAAATAATTGTTACATTTAGTCTTAGTCTTTGTTCTTTTAAGCAAATTCAGAAACCATAAAACAGTAAAAAATAAATAAAATTCTGCAGTAAGTTTTAACCTTTGAACCTTGCCTGTTGCCCACATACTGCCTATACAGTGGGTCTATAAAGGTGTGCCGTGTTTGATGGTTTGTACCATTTTACATGTAGACTGTGTATACTGTAGATAAGACGGCTGATTGTTGTGATTTGGGCACATTTTACCAATCTTTTTGTATCTGAGCATTTTGTGGCAAACCAAGTCGGATCTATTGTTATAGTAGGCAATTTTGTAGCATTCGGTTACTAAACTCTACACTCCTAGTCAGCAGAAGGTTGGAGTTTCAGGTACAACTGGTTGACCTTGTCCATCGTGGCTTTACAGCTTATTGCGAGAAGTCATTTGTCTTCATACACAATGGCGAACGTTACATAACTTGATATATACTGTGTACACTTTGCTTGGCATTTAGTCTGTAGCATTGGATGATTGTGTTACGTGCTTTTCTGTATTCATAATAACAAGCGTGCATTTGTCAAAACTGATGAAAATTGTGATGTTGAAAAGAACTTATTGTGAACTCTATGGAAGAAGATTCATAGACTTTTTACAGTCAATGCCTGCCTGCTCTATTAAATTTTTGTGATGTTTAAAATGAACAAATTTTGTAATTTTTTTTTCCTTCCAGCTATTTCATATGGAAATGCTATGTTTGATTGTTTTTCCCAAGAAAGGAGACTCTAAGGTCCCCAGGATTCAGCAGTGTTTCATTTCTGGCCGCTAGAGCACTGACTTGCAGAGGGTTCATTCACACTGTGGAATTTGAAAAGGACTTTGAGGCTGACATCCTCTCCCATTATGTCCGCCTCAAAATCAGTGCCAGATTACACCATGTGAACAATCCCGTAAGCAAATTTGTTCTTAAAGAGGGTCTTTCACCACCCCCAGTTCTTGGCACCATCCCACTGATTCTGGCACAATTACTGTTCTAAGCAATCTGTGCAGTTAGTTTGGTGCCTGATATATGCTATAGGGTCTCTGGTCAAGTGGGTGGTCTTAAGTTAGAGCAGGCAATAAATTGTGATTTTGAGCTCTCAGACGGTCTACCTATGGACTGAGCGCTCTGAATCAAGCCCCTTTACCTGCTCCTGCCTGATACTACACATTTGAACATAAAGTCTATGACATATCAGGCACCAAAACTAGAGGGCTAAAAGATTAACTAGCGCTGATAGTCCACAAGACACATGGCTCGTCACTCATTCTGCATTGGTCTCTGTAGGCCAATGCAGAGCACATACAAAAGGAACAATTGCTAAGTGATTGTTCCCTTGACATTTGCTGCTGGCAAACAAATGATTGATTTTTTTTTTGTCCTGCCAAAAGCAAGCGATCACTATAAAATGCGTGTTCATCGGGTGATCGGCGACACGATTAGACTTATTATTGAGAATGAGCGCTCATACCCAGCAATTGCCTGTGAAATTGATCTGTCTTTAAGGGCCCTTGGAAATGGTGGGGGGGTCTAGAGAAAAAAAAATACCTACTGAGCCAGAAGTAGTGATGCAAAGACCTGGAGTTGGTGAAAGGTCCTCTGAGTTGCCCAGCCCCCAGTATTATGGGGGAGGGGGGGCTTTGTTATTACGGAGGTCTGTATTGCAAGGTGGCGCTGATCTTGGGATTGTTTTCTGGGGGTGGGGGATTTATTCTGTGCTGAAGTGTATATAAACTGGATCTGGCCTGGGGTTAATTTAGAGGGTTTGATGTATGATCAGTATCCATTTTGAGATTTGCTTCAGATGGTTTGATGTACTATTTGTAATACAAATACTGATGGTTGTGGGCTTCCCATATATAAATGGGCATAAGGGAAACAAATCAAGTCTTGTGCAGCCTACTGTACATGCTGGATATATTGCACGCACCATACCCTCTATTCAATCTGAAGGGACTGCCGATGGCAAAACAACTTGTCACTAGGAGGCACTTTATGGAAATAGGTTTATAAATAATGTCCTAATGACTACCAAAAATTGTAGGGTAACTGTATACTTAGAAGCTGCAACCATAAATGTCCAAAAGCCTGACCACCTGCCTTGAACCAAAGGCCGCTCATGTGTAGCCATTGGCCAACATGGCTGGTTCCCATCTAGACAGCTTCTAAATATCTGTTTACCCTTAGCCACTAAATAGGATATACATATTGAACAAATGTCCTTTATAAACAGTTTCTATTTCATGGCTACATTTGTTTTTATGAAATTAAAACCACCCTGTCATCACAATGCAGACACATAAAGTGATAAAGGGGATTGTATTAAACTTAAGAATTCACCCATTCATCCAAGAAGCAGATGTGGTGGTCGAGTCTAGCAACCAACTACAAAAGGACCCTTTGGAGGAGCAATGTAAGGTGAGCCCTACGTGCGCGCTGCATTTCAATATATCTTTCGGGGGGGGGGGGGGGGGGGGGGGGGGGGGGGGGGGGGGGGGGGGGGGGGGGGGGGGGGGGGGGGGGGGGGGGGGGGGGGGGGGGGGGGGTTGTTTTGTTTTGGGGGGCGGCCCATGATCCTTTTCAGGCTTAAAGGTTACCCATCTTTGGAATATAGTTAGTGTACCCTTAGGATATTAGATGTGTGGCGTCAGACAGATGGACCCACTGTGGATCAGCAGTGCCAGGACCGCTCGGCTCCCAGTAACGTCTACATAATGGGGAGTTGTGCTGATCACCTGCTGTATGATGGGTAGTGACTGGTTTGGGTCTCATTGAAGGCTCTGGGACACCTCTGCTATATCTAAACTTGCCGCTACACATTGTACAGTGCTCCGGGCATGTAAACATTAGAATAGACCATCTATATTCTAAAGGTGAATAACTCCTTTAAATAGGGTTATCCCACAGTGGCGGCTAATCGCAGGATAGCTAATACGTGTCAGATGGCTGGGTGTTCACTAATCTGGAGAACTGGGAACCTTTATGTCCTGTTTAATAGGTGATAAATTATTCTAGGAATACCCCTTTAACTCAATGACACATCATGATGAAAGTTTTATCATCTGCAGCCTGATGTATCATTACAGATATCTAACTAGTCTCAGCAAATACCGGGGAGAAAAAAGACACGCACTGCCTGCCTATAAGACAAGTAACAGAATAGCGAAAGTCCAGCATCCTAAAAAATTAAAAGCTACTTTATTTTATTAAAATCATGTTCACCAATAGAAAAACGGAACAAAGGTGTCATATGAAATACACTTGTACAAGCATGTTACATACTACACTGCTGAAGCCAAATGGCCGATCCCCTGGCAAAGTTGTGATTTTATGGTGGACGGGTAATAGATAAGACTGTGCATACTGTATGGAGATAGCAAAAAGTAACAATTCTGGATTGTCTTATGACTGTATAGTACAGTTTTTCAATTTCTCATGGAAATTTATTAAGAAATTAACAACTGGGTGTAACAGGCTCCCTACTCAGTGTCACACCAGTACTTATTGGCAATTCTTGACATAAGTAGTGTCCAAGTTATGCAAACATTTTCAGGAAGAATAAGTGATGGACTGTACAGTGCAGAGTTTTCTGAAATTATCCCCCCATGCACATGACACAGTGTGCTGTATGAGCGGGACTATGAAGCTCCATCCTGATCCGATAACTATAGAGCAGGTCCTATCCTGCCCCGTGATAGCAGAACGGGACCCCTATAGAAATAAATGAGTCTTAGAAGGTACTCTGATGACATTACGTTAAAAATAATCGGCACCCACTTGGTCGTGTGCATGAGGTCTTATGCTCCAGTATTCTTCTGTTATGGGGAAGGTAAGAGAACAGACGTGTAAGGATAGCAGACAGTCACGTCAGCATGTTCTACTTGTTCTGTCCTTGAGAACTATATGCTCTACCCGGACATGTAATTGTGGTGGATGACAGGGAACAGCGCCAGCAATGTCCTTTGTATGAAGTACAGTGCTAAAAGAATTGAGCGTGTAGAATATTTTCAAAGCTGTCTTTTTAGCAAGGAAAACACATTTTATCATTACCAGCATAGCCTATAATCCTGATTTGAGCAATCAAAAAAAAAAAAAAAAAAAAATCACTTGTTCTTTCCCAATATTATAGCAATGGTATGAAAGATATAATTATATAACCTGACTAATGGCAGCCGTAGAGAGAACCTAGTGCAATAATGATAGGACCCCTGATTGCAACTGTGTAAATGGAACTGCTCAACACCATAGAGATGAGCGAATGACCTCTATTATTATTATTCTACCTTTTTACGTATTACCAGGTCTCTGTTCACACATTTGTTACTACAAGTTTGTGGCAGCTAACCCACTGCAATCCATCCACATGTGTCCCCAGCCGTAGACTGTCAGAATCCAACACTATTTTTGTCAATGAACAAACTGCTGGGGCTCCCTCTAGACTTCCCAAATTCTTACTAGTTGCCCCAGTACACTTTTAAATAATAATAATAAATTTTTTTTTGATCAAATGATCTTACACATTTAACACCATATATAGCCACTTCCAGACTGCCCATAGACTATATACGTCCGGAGGGTGGTTGTCTAGTTCAAGGACATACTGGTAGGTCCAAGCAGAATTCAGCAGCTGTACGAAATCATGCAGCTGCTGAAACGGGGAGCCGGCTGTAACTACAGCCAGAGCTCCCATAGAGAAGACAGGGAAGGTTTATTACCTCCCCTGCCTTCCCGATCGCTGTGTATACAGCGATCAATGAGCGCCGCCCTCTGACCCGGCGGTCATGTGATCTGCCGGGATCAGCGTCTGTAAGAGCTGCAGGGTCCTACAGGACCCAGATCAGCTCTGTAGTAACGTGAAGGAGGCTGTATTCCTCCTGAAACTGGGGGTAAATGTACCAGTCCCAGTTACAGGGGAAATTGGCTTCCCAACAACAACAACAAAAAAAAAAAGTGATCAGATGTCCAAAAAGGTCCATCATGCCCGTATGGGGACACAATGTAAAAAAACAAAAAAAATACACCAATAAAACGCCGTTATTAAAGGTTATAGCCCCACCCCCGATGACACCATACAAAATAAAAATTACCGTAATGGAGAGTAAAAACTTTTATAAAGTTTTTTTTGTAGCACTTTGTGTTATTAAATAAAAAAAAAATAGTGAAAAACAGACACGTTTTCCCGGATATAAAAAAAAATAAAAAAAAAAAAAATAAAGTCTTACGTGTCACCGAAAAAAGACGCACAAATTACCGTAGTTGAATAACGCAAATGATAAAAATGTTACAGCCATTAATACAACACATAAAAAAAAAAAAACATAAATGTGTCTGGTCCTGGACCAGAAATTGGCCTGGTACTGAAGTGGTTAAAGTGTACCTCCAGTTATATATGTATGTATACACGTATGAAGAGAGGAGGGGTAGAAAAGACACTGCTGCTACACTCTGCTGTTCTGGCTTGTAGATAAGAAGCTGCAAGTGCACAACAGGAGGCAATAACTCAACCAGCCAGAAGGAGAATCCTACTCCACCCCTCCCTTCTCCATAGAGGTCTGTGTGTGAGACAAATATAATGTAAACAAGCAGTCAGATTCAAGATGAGGAACAGGAGAGCAGCTTAATAAGTGGTGAAGGAAACAGATCTATTAAATAAGATATATGAGCTGCAGAAGCCATTATGGTGGTCTGGCCAGATTTGTCTACATCTGTCTACTTTCCAGAAAGATGTCACACCACCTTTATTTTCTAAACAATACATATAACAGAACTGAGTAAAAGATAAAGCTAGTTTATTCACCACATCTGTGCAACTGGAGACTCCATAGGTGGTGGAAGATTTTGTAGGGTGTACACCCTGATGGACTGTGGGTGTTAATCTGAGGGGGGATGCTACCACTCAGATTTCCACGCACTTACCTGGATTGAGTTTAATATCTATTCTATATTATGTCTTTTATGGACACCAAGGGATAGGTAGGGTGCCATTTATCCTCCTATTACCCTTAACAGTATAGGTGTCAGGTATAGACCCTAGCCACATGTCTTATTTGGGTGATTTCACTTAGCACCAGTTATCTTTTATTGAAACAAAAGTTATGTTTTATCTTTTCTTTTTCTGAGGGACCGACCTTTACTGTGACTTACGTTTTTGATTTGGGTTCCCTATTTCACCCTCTGTGGTGATAATTTGGAAATTTGTCTTTTTAAAGTCCTGTGCAAATAATTTTTTTAAAGCCTTGTTTACATGACGTTTTTTAAAGGCAAACCATGAAAGTCTACGGGTGCATGTACACCTTTGTTTTTATAGCCATCAAAACAGACAAAGATAGAGCATGGCAGGTTTTTTTTTTGGACACCCCTGTAAAACGTGTGTCAAAAAAACAGACCTGTGAATGCACCCACACACATTGGGTATACTGAAAATGTCATGCGAGTAAAGCCTTGGTCTGAATAGATACATGGCTCGCAAACCTTACTTCCTCTTTTGCACACAAGGTGGCAGTGCAGAGAGAAAACTAGGCAATAAGGTATGTTCACAAACCAGGACATTTGTGTCCTTCATGGAAAGAGCACTAAAAATTTTTTAAAAATTGAAGGCTTATGACTAGTTGGCCACCTGCAATACAGACTGTGCTATGTTTTTTTTTTTAAGGCCATAACCCTCTCACGAATACTATGGAGGCTTCAGTTTGGATCAAGCTAATAAATCATTTATGATCTACAGTCAAATCTCTGTGCTCTTGGGGTACAACAACAAGTCTATCTTGATCATTGCAGATTTACGTATTGATTTGTTTTCCAGCTAAACTGCTCTCTCTCAATCCCCAGTATTAAAGCTTATACACCCGTTCTCGTATTGTACCCCTTTTCATTCAGTATTAGGCCACATTCACACAGTATGTACTTATATAGCGCCATCATATTCTGCAGCACTTTACAGATATTGCAAACACTGTCCCAAGCAGGGCTCACAATCTATATTCCTTATCAGTTTGGGGTGTGGAAGGAGCCCACACAAACACAGGGAGAACAAACTCCTTATAGATGTTGTCCTTGGCGGGATTCGAACCCAGGACCAGGCCTGAGCCACCACCATGCTTGGCCATCAGTTTTTGTAAGCCAAAACCAGAAGTGGTTCCAACACACACAGAAGAGGTGCAAGTTTTTTCTGTGAAGTCTCCACTTCTGGTGTTGGTTACAAATACCAAGCGTGTGAAAGTGCCCGTATATCTCAAGTCATCCGTACTTTTTGTTATGGGATTACTATTTTTGCTTATTTTGTAATGTTACTAAAATATGGATGATAAAAAGAATAGAACATGTGTTTTTCAGTGCAATACATTGACTTCAGTAGCCAAGAACAGTTCACATTTGTATACATTGGAATATTTGCATACATGAGAATGGAAACATGACGTGATGTCAAACCAGCCACAGCGCACTGTAGGGCAGCGGTCCCCAACCTTTTCCTCTCTGCGGCCTTTACCGAGGCCAGGCCAGCCCACCGCCTTGCTGACCGGCAAAAGACCCCCAATGACCTGGTCCGTGGAATGGTGGTTGGGGACCCCTGATGGGGGGACCTTATGCCTTTGACAGTCCACTATTTTCTTAAAAAAAAAAAAAAAAATTATATAAATATGCAAATGAGGCTCAAGTGCAAAGGGGGTGTGCCAGAGCAGGTTTTGAATTCTGACTACAAAGTCCTTTGAGGAAAGTAAATGGGAGGGGGGGGGGTGGAATACCGAAGACAAAACAGAGATACAACAACATGTTGCTCCTCAATATGAAGTGGCACAGGAAATTAGATCGGAGAGAACAGGCGCTGCATCATCTCAGACACCCCCCACTCCCAGACCCCTTACAGAAATGTGGGCATGCATCCTCAGAGAAGGGTGATGCTCACAGGCCTTCCAACATGTGCTGTGGTTCTTTAAAAGATGATGTAATGGAATAAGGAAACCCCACACCAGTGAGCCACCAGTTTCATGGTTTGGGCGCAGGTCCTGAAGACATCAAGTAGGGGAAGCTTAAGATGTACTAAAATCTTCAATTTTATTAGGTAGAAAAAGACAACAAGTGTCAGCACTGAAATAATACCTTCCTCAGGTCATAGAATAAGAGACTCAAACATCAGGGGGTTATACACATATTAAAACAGGAAATGGAAGGGACATCAAAAGAGCAGCAGTATTATCGAAACGGACATGTAATGGAACAAAAAACAAAACAACATTGGTTGGATTTTAAGCCATGACACCAGCAGTGCTAGCCAGTATACACACACTTATAACCTGCCCTTATCCATTGTTTGTAGAGTGGGGGAAAAAAAGTATTTAGTCAGCCACCAATTGTGCAAGTTCTCCCACTTATAAATATGAGGCCGGCCTGTAATTGTCATCATAGGTAGACCTCAACTATGAGAGACAAAATGAGAAAACATATCTAGAAAATCACATTGTCTGATTTTTTAAAGAATTTATTTGCAAATTATGGTGGAAAATAAGTATTTGGTCACCTACAAACAAGCAAGATTTCTGGCTCTCACAGACCTGTAACTTCTTCTTTAAGAGGCTCCTCTGTCCTCCACTCATTGCCTGTAGTAATGGCTCCTGTTTGACATTGTTATCAGTATAAAAGACACCTGTCCACAACCTCAAACAGTCACACTCCAAACTCCACTATGGTGAAGACCAAAGAGCTGTGGAAGGACACCAGAAACAAAATTTTAGACCTGCACCAGGCTGGGAAGACTGAATCTGCAATAGGCAAGCAGCTCGGTGTGAAGAAATCAACTGTGGGAGCAATAATTAGAAAATGGAAGACATACAAGACCACTGATAATCTCCCTCGATCAGGGGCTCCACGCAAGATCTCATCCCGTAGGGTTAAAATGATCGCAAGAACGGTGAGCAAAAATCCCAGAACCACACGGTGGGACCTAGTGAATGACCTGCAGAAAGCTGGGACTAACGTAACAAAGGCTACCGTCAGTAACACACTACGCCGCCAGGGACTCAGATCCTGCAGTGCCAGACGTGTCCCCCTGCTTAAGCCAGTACACATCCGGGCCCGTCTGAAGTTTGCTAGAGAGCATTTGGATGTTCCAGAAGAGTATTGGGAGAATGTCATATGGTCAGATGAAACCAAAGTAGAACTGTTTGGTAGAAACACAACTCGTCGTGTTTGGAGGAGAGTGAATGCTGAGTTACATCCAAAGAACACCATACCTACTGTGAAGCATGGGGGTGGCAACATCATGTTTGGGGCTGTTTCTCTGCAAAGGGACCAGGACGACTGATCCGTGTACATGAAAGAATGAATGGGGCCATGTATCGTGAGATTTTGAGTGCAAACCTCCTTCCATCAGCAAGAGCATTGAAGATGTGAATTAAAAGCACGGGTGGGACACAGGGATGTCCCCATGTGCCGCCTGTGCACGGACCGTGTTTCTGTGGCCCCTTTCATTAAATAAATAGGAGCCACGGAAGCACGGGATGCAAAAATAGGACAGGAATAGGATCTGTTCCCTATTTTGCGGCCCGGACTGTAAGCCTGCACACGGGGCTGTGAAATTTCACGGTCGTGTGTACGGGCCCATAGAAATGAATGGGTCAGTGTGCTGTCCACGGCCACGGTCGTCTGCAAGGGGCCTTCAACAAAGAAAACTAAATACCAAAACAAAAGTTGGAAAAAAGTGCACAGAGCTGTTATTGCATTTAAAAGATTCTTAGCCATGACTTAAAACCTACATGGGTATATGTCTGTCTATCTTTTCACACAAATGTCTATATCAACCTGCTCAGCTCCTTTTGCTCTAAAACATACTGCCTACACAATGAACAGCATTTTCCACATGGCAAATTCCCTTTAAATGTGAGATCTTACGATATAACACAATGCAGTATATACCATAAGCTGCAAACACAGTAAAAACACTATTTGAAGCGAGTCTACAACCACTAGCAAAAAAAGCGCTATAAGTCTGAGGCTGGATAACAACTGCTGGTTTGGTGGTTTGTTTTTCATTGAAGAGAAGACTTGGTGAACTCTACACAAGACAACAACAGCAGGCTACTACTACAAGATCAAGGCGTACTTATGAAACAAAGAAGCTGCTGGTGTTCTGAGAACAATGGGCCGGCCACCCCAGAGCTCAGACCTCTGTATTATTCAGTGTGTAAAGGATAACTTGCATCATGCAAAGCAGAAAATGCACCGACTTCTAAGACTGAACTTTATGTATTAGAAGCATAAAAAAAAATCTTTAGATTTCACTAAAAAGATGAAAACAAATGAGAACAGAAACTGTAATAAGACACGGGGTGGAAATGTGGATTGCTGAAAATAGTTTATATTTGGTAAAATGAGAAATATCTACCTATATAGGGGAAGTCAGGCTATGATGAGCAATAAATGGCGCCACCCTTGTCCACTGTATATGCCTGGTATTGCATCTTGTCTCCCTTCAAATGAATTAGGTCAAATTGCAGTTCCAGAAGCATCCAAGATTGGAGCTATTCCAGGATAAAGGACAACCCATTTTTCTAACGTCAAATTTTTTTTTTTATGCTGCTATCAATTTCAGCATCAGTGGCTTGCAAAAGTCTTCATACCCCTTGAACTTTTTCACATTTTCTCAACTTACAACCACAAACTTAAATGTATGTTATTGAGATTTAAGTGATAGACCAACACAAAGTAGCAGATAATTGTGAAGTGGAAGGAAAATGATACATGGTTTCCAAAATTTTAATCTAATAAAAATCTGAAAAGCGTGACGTGTGCGCCCACTAAGGGAAATTTACATACACAGAACAGGTTTTTCTGACTGAGGGACAAGTGCAGAATATGATGCTCTAGATGCTGGGGATGTTTTGGGGTCAAGAAAATACCTGACAGGTTCCCTTTAAGAAAGCTAACCAAAAATAGCAATGACTTACACTGCACTACTTGTTGCCACTAAATATCATTGGTTAACTGTAACTTCTGAAATCACTGAGAAAGGCCATAACCACCAACACAATGGAAAGCTGAAATTCCAGTTCCCACCCAGATGCACACAGCCCATAATGCTATACAAGGGATGTAGCAAAACACTCCTGACCATTCCCCAATGGCCCCTCTACCAAAAAAATGACACCAGTATAGTAGATGGCGTCCGATGATTGTTGGGGCCTAGCACAGTAGCTGCATGGGGTCCAGTAGCTTTAAGCAAGGCCTCAGTTGTAGGACACACCCCATTGACAAGAGGAATAGTTACAACCAATTGTCCAGTTCTTTATACATTTACAGGAGGAATAGCAGAGGAATGGCAAAATACAAAGTGGCAAGAAAAGATGAGGAATAAGAGTATTAATAAAATCGAGACTACAAATGTTTTTTGCAGGATGTAGCCAGACCTTATTATGTTGGTTGAGGTAAATATAGAGTGCTGTACTAGCTTTGAGTGTGTATATAGGTGCTGGGCCCAACTGATCTAATAAGGGTGTCACTAATAGGCTGTAGGCCTGTCATGTGACTGGCACCTTATATAATCCTTATCTGGAATACCAGTGCCGCTACCCAGTGGAGGGAACTGGGGGATGTGAGGAGTAGTAGTAGCTGTGATGTCACCAGTAGGCCAAGACACTCAACCAACTCCACCAGCCTACCTCCCAGTTAGGGCAGTGTTGAGGGGGCCTGAACTGTACCTGATGGTTGTGGTAGTTTCCCTAGGGCTCTTGCAGTTGGAGATGGGTCCTCTCCTGAGCCAATGATGGTGAGAGAAGAGGCAGCAATGGAGTTGAACCATTGATGTAACTCTACTAAGGTAACAAGGAACCAATGCAGCGTCCCAATGGGGGTAGTAGTTTGGAGTTCCATTGTGGGCACTGTTACTGGATATGGTATGGGGGAAGCCAAGGATTAGATGGTAACTTAGTGTCTTTTATCTCCACTCATGTAAATCTGTACTCTGCGTCACCTACTACGTATATGGGGGGCTGACCTAATGAAGTCCCAAAGATCCCCGTCTACCTGTCCTGGCTGGGAGTCTCTGGTAGCCTCAACTTGTCCTCCACAATGACACTTCTGTCCCTTCAGGGGGCTTGACAGCACATCTTCCCTGTCTCAGGGCTGTAACAATGGAACGTGGGTACTGGCTCTGAAAGGACCCCAACACTTTTCCCTCAGGGGGCTGCACGGTCTCTCCTGCACCACAGCAAGGACTCAACTAGTGGCCTTTGGAGACTTCCAGTCTCTTTACCAAAGGATTGGCCAGAAGACTCCTGTAAAATGAGAGGGGAGTACCTGATCACAGTGGAATACTCCTCAGAAGGAGGGAATATAACACTAGGGAAGCTGCATAGCAATACAATTATACAATATGTACAGAGTGATGCAGAACACAACAATTTAGCAGTGCTCACTGGGATGCTGCACTAGGGATCTATCCCCTCATGGGTTGTAGGTATGAGTAGATGTTTATCAGTATTTTTTACCTGTGCAGACTCCGTGGACTTTTTGGACTTATGTCTTTATCCAACCTTATCTAGTATATAGGACTTCTGCCTGTCTGCATCCTGCAGTGAACCATTGCTGCACCTAACTTGAGGTAAATGTGGCCTTTTTTTCAGTGATGTGACATGTCAGAAGCAGCAACAGATCTTTACCGATCCTACAAGCTGATAAAACATTGACTGCTATCAACTATCATCATGTATTCTTGCTGGATTGTCCATACAGTCCAAGGCACTTGTGCCAGTTTCTATAGTGTCGACCTTTATATTATAACCACAGCAAACACAGTTACAGTGTCTTAGTACAGTGATGCTGAATATGATGCACTTTGTGCAGAAATTGTCAATACGTCGTAGGTAAGGTCCCATGTGCATAAATTGGTACATGAAGCAGCAGATGAAGGCCATACAACTCCCTAGTACCAAGCCTTATGGTCTCTGCATGTGATGCCATAGAGGCGAGACATTTTTTTCTTGTTGCATTCCATACACTTGAGTAGAAGTCATAGTATGGAAGAGTGAATGTTGGCAGCCTAAGGGTTCTCTTACACAGAAGGATGAACGATACATTTGTCAAGTGGCGGCCATTTGCATTGGCCTTTTACTCTGCAATGCAAAATACTGCTGAACATCATGGGGCTCAGCGTGCAGTATGTGGCCACTACGGCCCAATTACAGGCCTTAGTGGTAACTCTGGGGAATGTGACATCAGTTAGGGACCAGAAGAGGCCTGAAGAGAAAACCAGGCCACCAACGGACATCAATGAGAGGTGAGGTAAGGTGAGTATAAGTGCTTGTTATTTTCCCTCATCTCCCCTGAGCAGACCCCATAGTATAATAATGTTTTTATATGTGTCGAATCTGAAACTTTTGGGATGAGGACTGCAAAGAAGCGATGGACACCACAAAGGGAGCTCAGTAGAGGTGAAGAAAGGTGAGTATCAGTGTTTATTAGGTTTCTGCACTTTCCCTGGTATAGTGGGGTCACACTGAAATGAACCTGGTGGACAAACCTCATGAATATTCATGAAATGAATGTCGCCAGGTTCACCCACCTCTTTTGGCTACATGCAGCTATAACAAGTACCAGACCATCAATAAATCTTCTATAAGAACATTGCCAGATCGGCATTGTGTGGCAAAATTATGCATGCACATAAACTTGAGGAGTGTATTGTTTCCAAATCTGTATTTCAGGGTTGACATTGTAGGATAATACAATCCATGTTTATGTATAATTTATTTGATTAATTTATCTAATGCAGTTAATGGGAACATTATTACTTGAGCTCTTTGTTCCTGACATATCATTAACATGATACCTTCCACAGCGTACTGTGTGTACTTTGTTAAAATACCCTGTTTTTTGTGCTACATGATGCTGGTGCTACAGAAGGTAAAGCTTACTCGCATTATGTGCTCACAATGGCAGACTACTTCACAGATCAGAAAAGACGACCTTATCCAGAGATTACAACTAGCAGAAAGATAACTCATTTTACACCAGTGTATAATAATACTGTAAAACTGTATCAAGTGCTAAAAGATTTTAAGAGGTTTTCCAGGCTAAATAAACTATTTGGATTAACCCCTTCCTGTCAGAGGCATTTTTTGATTTTCATTTTTGTTTCGCCATACAATGTCAGAGTGGACTCTGATCACAGGCATTAGCGCTGGGTCTATGCTGCACATTACTGCGGCTGCAGAGCGGCTGCCATCTTAAGGCCCAACATCCGCTGTAAGAGTACGGTGGTTTTCGGGAAGAGGTTAAAGGGGTTCAACACCTGGGCTTATGGCTGATCAGCGTTCAGGTGAACGCTGCAGCCTCTTCACTACTTACCAAGCACAGCAGTTGTGCTTGGTATTGCAGCTCAGTCCATTTACTTGCATGGGACTGTGCTGACATCAGGCCATGAGAGCGATGAACATAACACCAGATGTCTGTATAGGATTTTTCTGGGACTTTTTAAGACAATTGTAAGATGCCCTATAAATTTCATGTTTGTGGGTGTATCCGCAGCACCAGGCTAATTGAAAAGACTGAACCATTGTAATGATACTAGAGCACTCACATGGCGGTAAGCCTCTGTTCACATTTCTGTTCCATCAGAAACACTGCTAAATGAACTGTGATATGACTGATACCAGCAGCGTTGCCGGACCCCTTTGACTTCTAACAGGTCTTTTGGATTTCTGTCCATATTTTTCCTGTCTGGCCATAGTAGCAAAATATTACAGAGATTTGTTAATCTTCATCCCACCTAAGGCTACATTCACATCTGCGCTGAGCAAGGAAATAGCTAGGGCTACTAGCAGTGGTGTAAATACCGGGGTAGCAGCTGTCACAGGGCCCAGGACATTATGGGGCCCGGCGGGCCCCTGATGATTTTTTTTTTTTTTTTTTTTATAGGCCGTTACCTGCTGGAGTTGGTACTAAGCATTAACATATACAGGAATATATATCAATTACCAAGCAAGATTACGGATAAAGTAAAGAGCAGCACACAAAATAAAAAGGGAAATAAAAGATAGAGAAAATAACGGCATAGGGTCGTAGTCCGTTTCTCTAGGCCACAGCAGGGTTTTGGGCCTAGGGCGCAAGCTTAAGTGAGTTGCAGAAAAGAAGCCTTCTACATGTTGTCCAGAACAAAGGGAAAGGCTTCAGGCCTCAATGCTAGGCCCATGCTGCATTCCTCAGTAGGGCAAGCTCTCTCATCTTCTCCCAGATCAGAGCTCCTTGCTGCCTCTTTGCTGAATGACCAAAGAATCTAGGTCTGCCCACAGCATATGGCTACCTTCTACCCAGGCAGCCCCCTTCTCCCTCCTTTGCAGAACCCTCGGAGAGATGGGTACCTTCCTAGGTGCTGGGAGGGATTGGTGAAGTTAAGGTCACTGGCCTGCTCTCCCCCATCGCCATCTGGCCAGGGATAATGAAACTGCCTGGCTATAGCAAGCCATCTCCCATGATGCACACATAAAACCAGTGAAGCGTATCGTCAGTGTAAACCCAATTTAAGCTCAACATTCCAACAAGTAGGAAGAGGACTGATATAAGTAAAAATACATTTCTAAGAAAGATATAAACTGGGGGTCGGTTCATCACAGGCCCCATGTCAAATGTTCGCCTTGGGGCCCAGCCATTCCTAGTTATGCTACCGGGCCTTGGGTGCCGAGGGGGCTTCAAAGGCCCTTCTACCACAGAAAATATACTATTATTCTAAATGGGTAGATATGGGCCCCATTACAGATTCTGCAATGATGTGAAATTATTGCTTTCTTTCACATGCGTGCAGTTTCATGTACATATGGCTATTTCTTACTACATATTGAATATGTAACAGTATGTAGAGGATTTGACTACCTGTGCACTCCTCAACTTATTGTTACATTGCAGAGACAAGACAAGCATAGGAGCTGAGCCCATGCCGTATGCAGAAGGTACCAACTGAAAGACAAAAATAAAAGAATATAATAAAACAGACCTGTGAGTAAATGGTACCATTGAAAATTATAACTCATCCCAAAAAAAAGGAAGTCTTCATAAAGCTACGTTAATGGAAAAATAAGGGATAGTTTGTTATTAGGGTTAAATAGAGGTTGGTTCTGAAGGGGTTAAAATCTAGACACTTACATTTTAGATTCAGTGTAATCTCAAGGTCAAAGCAGCGACATTTGCATTCTATGAATATGCTAAGCAGATATCTTTTATGTACCTTTGGGAAAACAGCAGATATGATTCATTACCGATTGCAGGCACACATATTATTATAGCTGGGGCTAATGGAGAGGGTAAGCCTCGGCGCACTGTCCTACGAAATAGCTAGGAAGGAATTTTACAGGATAGAATTCCTGCCAAATAATGTCAGATTTAGTCATGCATTATGCTGTATGGGAGAGGATATACATATAAAGAGCCATTTAATCATCGTCTTGAGGCTGGAGACTCTATTTTGGCCATCTTTCTATTTTTTTTACATACTTCTAGCTTGCAAAAGTTGAAAAGTTACTTTTTAGCAAGAAAACGTTGTGGGTAATGAATACTATACTTGTGTTTCGCCTTCAAGTTTCTTTTTTTTTTTTTATTGTACGTAATCTCTGACGAATATGCAAAACAAGGAAAATCTGTTCGTGTTCTCAGCTCAAGGTCTGTTGTGTTGTGAGAAGGTGGAGTTTCCTCATCTAAGGGGTGGCCATTGATGGGTAAAATCACACCATACTAATCAGGCCATTTTGTCTATTCATGGAACCAGGGGGTGGGTTGAGTTATGGAGACGGAGTTCAGCCCCCATGTCCTTATCCCAGAAGGCACATGCATTATTAACCATCAGAATGCCTGACAATAAAATAACATTTCCCACGGTCTTTTACGGTTAATGCTGAATCAAAGAGAAAAGAATAAAGAACATCACACGTATCGTATTTCAGGCTTAAATGGAACGTTTAAACACAATTTCAGCATATTGAATTACAAGAAATAGTGTTTTGTTTTTAGAACTGAATGTATATCCTCTAGCTTTAGTGACCGATATATACAATATACATTTATACACACACTATATATTCTGCAATTGGTTACACTGCTGCAGCCTGATATCTTATCACAGAAGACAACACCAATGACAAGTCAATGAAAAATGTTTTTCCATTAACTTTTCATTGTTCATTAATTTTTTGTTGTCTTCTGTGATAAGATATCAAACTGCAGCAGTGTAAACCAATTGCAGAAGTTTGGGTTAACTCTGCTATACACACACACATTTATTTATTTATGTGTGTATATATATATATATATATATATATATATATATATATATATATATATATACCCATGTACACACTGTATATACAGCAGCCATGTCTGCCATGAAGTGACCTGAGAGCCTCATGGCATGAAGTGGGGTGGTGGGAGGGGGGGGGGCGTGTCGCCATTCTTTTTTAATTGTCTGCTACCTAAAAAGTAGCGGCCGATAATTTACTCTCCCAACCACGCTCCTGTCCAGGCCATTCTCCATTGCATCCTCCAGGTGGAGCTGCACGTTGCATCACGACATTGTGGCATTGTGACGCAACACGCAGCGCTGCCTAGAGGTGGCAGTGGAGACTGGCCTGGACAGGCTCATGAATGGGTGAGTAAATTATTATTAGCCGCTACCTATTGCAATAATCCAATAGGTGGCGGCCTAAAATATCAATATGTGGGGCCATATATTGTGTGGAGGCCCGAAAAAAAAGGGGGGTCATATACTGTGGGGGAGATCAAATAGCTGTTTGTCTGGACAGTCCTGAGAACGCTATAGGTGGGGAGTGCTGTGGACCTTCCAGCCGAAAACGGAACAAACAGTTATAGGGGTCACAGTGGTCACCTTGTGACCAGGTCCCTAAACCAGGGGGCCTCATTGGTCCTTTGTCCACACTACTGTCTCCAGGGATTTGACTACTCTTTTTCATGCAAAGCACTGATGTGGCGCTGGCTGTGCACCTTTTTTAATGTCCTTCCAGCCATGCTGTCTCCCGCTCTATGGTATCGCTTGTGGTACCTAAGTGCAGATGACAGGGACAGGACAATAGGAGAGGAGCACAGCTGAGCAACGCATCAGTGCTTTGCACCAAAAAGAGGGACGTATTGCCTGGATTGTATGTTCTGTAATTTGGGGTGGAGTGGGGAGAACAGTTACCTGTGAGGGTCACCAATATCTATGTGGGGGGTCAATTAGGACACTATTACCTATAAGGGGACTGTTACCTGTAGGGGGGAGATAAATAGGACACTCTAATATGTTATCATCAGCCTTATGATGGCCTTCAATGGCATAGCTATGTTTATACAGTCACAGAATTACTAATGGGCCTTAGAAGGTTGATGTAGCCCTCAGCAAAAATTAGTTTGACATCTCTGTCATAGTCAGTAGGGTCCATCAGGTGGAGTTTGAGTCTGTCTTGTAATGGATTCAGGATTTCTGTTATTTTTGTTTATCTGTTCCTATGATATAACAGAGAGTTGGGAATGAGTCTAGGCTCACATCTCTGCTGTAATTTGGGTACTTATTTTTCATTACCCCGCTTCATTCTACAATCTCATGTTTACGGTCATGTAAATCCTGATCACGTGCGGCCAGGGTCCTATGTGATTCCACCTTGTCACATGTATCATTTGCTTATCTTTATTTCAAACAGTCCAACAGCTTAACCCTTTAAGGACGCGGGGTAGTTTGGCCGTTAATGCTTGGCAACTTTTCATATTTTACATCTCCTCCTTCCAAAATCCAGAACTTTTTATTTCTTTGCTGACATAGCTACATGAGGGCTTATTCTTTGCACGACGAGTTGTACTTTCATTTGACACCATTTTGGGGTATGTATAATATTTTGATTAGTTTTTATTAACGTTTTTGGGGTGATCCATACGAAAAGAAAACTACTCTGTATTAAAAATGATATTACATTGATATCATATATTAGTTTTATTATGAAAGTGAACGATTTTCCAGGGGTCACCGTGTTCTGATGTCTATAAAGTTTTTTGCGGTTTTGTTTTTTTATTTTTGGGGCAAGTTGTAGCTTTTATTGTTACCAATCTTTGGCATGTATGACTTTTTGATTCCTTTGTAATGCTATTTTTGAGTGACCAAAACACATTCATTTGCGCATTGTGGTATAGATTTTTTTTACGGCATTCACTATACGGAATAAATAATGCTATTTTTGGATAGTGCAGACTTCTACGTACATGGGGATCCCCAACATGTTTGTTTACCTTATTTTATTTACATTATGTGTTTTTTCAATTATAAAGTGTTTTTTTTTTGTGTAAATTTTTTTTCCTTTCCCACAAGGGGACTTGAACCTGGGATCTTATGATCCCCAGTACAATGTACTGCAATACATTATATTGCAGTACATCTCACATAGTATGCCTATGTGCAGTAGGGGTAGGCAGCCAAAAGGCCATGGATTGGCACCACTCAGAACCCATAATCTCATTGTTAAGCCACCAGAGTTGGATTATTTTCCAGCTCCGATGACTAGTCCTGTGTACAAGCTGTGTAGTACGCTCAGCGCAACATAGTAATACAGCGGGAAGGGGTTAATGGGAGTCCGCCATAATGATTCTTGTTTTTCAAAACATGCATGGAATGTTACTTTAAATTGTTAGATCCTATGAACATCAGCAGGAGTCCAGCAGTATATGGTATTGCACAGGAGAACTCCGGGAACCTCCACCAACCTTAGCAGCATGGTGGTGGTCCTTTGGGCCCCAAACAAACCTTTAAAACATTTATATGAAATCTAAAGGGGTCAATTTGTTCTAAAATATTCATTTGAAAAACTTCATCTATACGACACCCTCGATGTCTAATACAACATTCATGGCATGGTTACCACGAGAAGCATCTTGTGCTGGAATTTCAAGACAAGAAGTTACATATTTAAGCTGTTACAAAGAAACAGTGACATCCAGCCCCAGCATTCAGATCCCTCCCCTCCCCCTTCATCTAGAACATTTTCCAAACTACAAGCTCTTGTCTTGCCCTTAGAGAAGTAAAACGTCTGTTATAGACATTGTTCGAACAACAAAAGAACTTATTGATCAAAGATATGGGGCCCACCAGCTAAAGGAATTCATGGTGTGACCACCCAGCATACAGCTTGCAGCAGTCTACAAAGCAGATAGAGGTCTCCTGAAGGGACTGTCTAGATGGAATGACTTGGGATAAGAGAAATGTGAAATATTCCCTTAAAGTCGTCATTTTGGGGTATTTACTATAAACCAAGATGTTAGAATCACTTTGCACTGATATTTATTATAATAATTTATTGCAGGTATTTTTATAGGTCTATGCATTTTTTATATATATTTCAAGATCCATCTTTTTGTAGTGTTGTAGAACAGATCAACATCATGACAGAAATAGCTTTATTGGGATGTCATATTCAAAGAAATTTAGGGAATACTACTAGCACTGGCAACCTTATACCAGCCTTAAACTAAAGTGCGCTGGAGCAAGGCGAGAAATATATTAACAAGTGGTAACATGAGAAGAAATCTATGCCATGAGCAGATGTACCATAATTATGCCAAGTTCTGGAGTAAAGTAATGTAAGTTTTTTGGTTCCTCCTATAAAACAATGCCCCTTCTTTCTCATTTTTACAGATGCAAGAGACTTTTTTTTACCCCAGAATAGTGGCACGCTACTGAAATATTTCCCCCTCTGTCTGTCTTTTTTTTTATAGTTCTAAAGAGCACCAGATTTGGAGCAGCTTTACTCATTATATTGGCATATTCCATTACATGCAATGTTCTAATGTAATGGTCGTCTACTTTACAAGCAGGAATGTTCCAATAATAACCTTGTATAGCACCGGAGGCAATATGAACCATAAAATAAAGTTAGGAATATAATTTAAAATCTGGGTCTCTAGGATGCCCCTAGTAACAGTTTCATGTCACAATCCAGGGATAATTGGAAATTCATTGTAAACCTGTATGTTATTTCTGTAATGCACCCGTGGCTAAAGGACATGTTTCTGAAAATTATCTTACTAGAAATTGCTTTTTTTTTTTTTTTTTTAGAATATATATATATATATATATATATATATATATATATATATATACACACACACACACACACACACATATATATATATATATATATATATATATAAACACACACACATATATACATACACATACACACACTCTATACCTAAATACAGTTAAGCCTCTTTGGGAGGACCATCCAAAATTTAATTATAAAGTGGTATTCTAGGGGGTGGTCTTCTCAAAGAAGATGGATAGTATGCTGAATTGAAAATTCATCACACAAAACGTGGTCTGTGTAAGGGGGTGGTCTTTTGTAAAAGTTTCACTATATATATATATTAGTTGCATTGCATTATATTTACTGATATACAGTATATCAGTGATGGTGAACCTTTAGGAGACAGAGTGCCCAAACTGCAATCCAAAACCCACTAATATATTGCAAAGTGCCACCTCGGCAATTTGACCTTAATACTGAGGTTTTATTTTGGAAAAAACAACTCATACATTAACATCTTTTGTCTTTAAAGAAAAACACACAGTGGACCCACACAGTATAATATACTCCACAGTGACCCCCAAACAGTATTATATGCTCCACAATGGCCCCCACACAGTATTATATTCTCCACAGTGACCCCCACACAGTATTATATGCTCCACAGTGGCCCCCCCACAGTATTATCTACTATATATCTTCCCATACATGTGTTAGAATATTCTATCACTTTATGACCGACTCTTTTGGCAATGCTATATCTTCCCGATAAGACACTACACATAATGAGGCAATTAATCAATTAACAGCAGTCTGATTGAAGATAGGGAGGAGGAAAGCATTTTAATAAGTGGTGAAGGAAACAGATCTCAAGATATATTACAAAGTTTCTTAGTCACATGCACTATTCATTTACGGAAAGTTGTTTATCACTGGAGGTACACTTTAAAACATTTTTAAAAATTTATTTTGGGCTATGTAAAGGCCAAGTGATCTTCCCCTTAACTAATTTATATACAAGCTAAACAATAGTTTGTGCTCCTCCTTTTGTTTTTTTTGTTTTTTTTTATTATTAACCCTTCATGCCACAGTTTTTGCTTTTCAGTTTTGGCCCCCTCGCCGGTGCCCTGTTTCCGGCCTCCCCCAGCCATAATTTTTTTCATTTTACAGTTCACAGAGTCACATGATGGCTTATTGTTTGCTCGAAACAAATTATACTTTGTAATGGTACCATTCAATATCTTGTACAATGTACTGGGAAGCTGGAAAAAAATTCAGAATGAGATGGAAATTGGAAAAAAACGCATTTGTGCCACTTTCTTATGGGTTTAATTTTTGCGGTGTTCACGGTGTGGTAAAAATGACATTACCTGTATTCTGCGGGTCAGTGTGATCACAGCGATACCATATATATATATATATATTTATTTATTAGTATTTGCAATCTAAGCTATTGGGCCATTTTGATTTTTTTGCTCTCTCCCGCGCTACGCTGTTCACCGTATGGAATAAATATTTTTATATTTTAATAGTTCGATTATTTTGGAGCCCGGGGACACTTAATGTGTTTATGTTTATTATTGTTTG
This sequence comes from Leptodactylus fallax, assembly GCA_947044405.1. Classification (NCBI taxonomy): domain Eukaryota; kingdom Metazoa; phylum Chordata; class Amphibia; order Anura; family Leptodactylidae; genus Leptodactylus; species Leptodactylus fallax. The sequence continues at coordinate 4,301,864 of CAMRHE010000005.1, read as the reverse complement.
TTTATTTTTATATGTGATCTAGGGAAAGAGGGGTGATTTAAACTTTTGGGATTATGGAGAGAGCTTTTTAAAAAATTTTGTGTTGCCATATTGTGACACCATACACCCCTCACACCCAATCACGTGATTTTGCGTGAAGGGGTTAAAAACACTTTCCTCATGAACATTATTTATACCTTTAACATATTTAAAGTGTACCTGCAGTTATAAACAACTTTTCATAAATTAAATAGTGCATGTGACTACAAGAAACTTTGTAATATATCCTATTAAGGATATCGGTTCCCTTCACCACTTATTAAGCTGCTCCTTATCTTCAATGTGACTGCTTGTTTACATTAGATTCGGTTGTATCTAGCCTCACACATAGAACTCTATGGAGAAACAAGTGGGTGGAGTAGGGGCTACTGGCGGCTAGTTAATTGATTTATTGCCTCAGTCTGTGCACTGGTAGCTTCTTATCTACAAACCTAGCAGCATTAAAAGAATTCAGAGTAGCAGAGTGTAGGAACAGCCATTAGAGTGTCTTTCTATCTGCTTCACCCTACCACTCCCCTCTTCATAGACTAATATGTAGGAAGTAACTCTGCCTGAAACTATTCATTTATAAAACATTGTTTATTACTGGAGGTACACGTTAAATGTTTCAATCATGTCCCTCTTACCCTTCTTTGTCATTGTTCCCAATGATTGGCCTGTAATTGATCACCCGACAAACGGGAAAATGTTTGTTTGTTAGCCAGGCGATTGCATTGTCTATGTGCCATAACAGGTGTCAGCTTATTGGCAGAATATCTCTCTGTGTAAAAAGGGCAAGGTGCTGCTGAAAAATGCAAACTGTATGGGGTTGAGCATCCACATACAGTACTGATGGTTTGGTGCATTGAAATGCAACAAACCAGTGGGCAATGATTGGGAATGAACATTTCTAAGGCATGTCCATTCTGGATCTTTGCTGTTGTGTTGGCCCATGGTAAGGGGCCTTGAAAAGATATCTTTTCAGGTTCCTTAGTAGTTTATGCCACTTTCAGCCACCAGTGGTTGCAGGCTCACTGTGCCACTGAATAGATTTGGCTCGAGGTCGTTGCCTAAGTAGTCCCCTGGTTTTCACTCTCTAACCCTCCATTATGGGGATCTGGACTCTGCCACAGAGGACCCTAGGTCACCATCTCTAGGAGTTGCTGGAAGCAGCTGCTATAAAAAACAGCACTGTTGGCGGAGGAAAGATGCCAGAGGAGAGAGCAGTAGGAACCATGAGTTTTCTGACAGTGGCAGTCACAGACCACCATTGTTACAAATGAATTCTGGACCAATGATTGGATTTGTGCCACATTGTCTTATCTAGGAGCGACTGAGCACCCAATCAATTTAGTTCAGATTGTATCTTCTACTAACAATTATTTCTCATCCAGAAACCTGCAGTGTATCAACATTACCAAGATCATCATTAAGAGTTTTTTCTCTCTACACTACAAGTTTTCTTTTATTTTGTGAAAGGCCAACCATATACACGGAACACGAAAATATTAAGTGTGACAAATACAAGTTTTTGGTCTGCTCGTGTTGAGGAGTTTGTTGTAGTGCTACCAAGGAGGTCACTATCTAATGAAAACAGGATCACATCATTACTCTCCATGTCACAAATCTTGGCGATAGAGGTTACGGGGATGGTGTTTTGTTCCGCTAGTTGACTGGACTCTTGTTTGTATGTTTCCTTCTTGTCCTGTTACTTTCAGATAGTTGATGAAAGATTGGAATGTGAGCTGCACTTTCTTATTCAGAATGCAAGTTAAATGAGGACAGGCACTGTGCCAGACGGCTAGAAACCTTTGAACTGGTGCGCCAGTCCTTAATTGGGCGGAAGCCTATTCTCGTGCTCCTAGTCTAAGTGAATCCCACACAAGTCCGCACTAGTAACCCAAAAAGTGCCACTACTCTTCTGCTTTCAGTTACATGAAAGCATCCGCTGACATGAATAGGAGCAATAATGAGACTTAGAAAGTGCCTTTGTTATTGAAATAGTTCAGATTAGAGACTGACAGCTGCCGCTTTAGGAAAATGTTGTTACTCGTAGAATCAGAAATGCCGCTTTAATTGGTATTTATTCAGGGAAGGCGAATGCTTACAGTAATATTGAAGGATTTGTGGTGTGGTTATTTTTCTCTGATATTAAGTAGTATTGAGACACACTATAAATATTGCATATGGTACTGGTATGATATATATTATCAACTGCAACGGCATTCACAATAAGGAAGGCTTCAGAATTAAATTCTCTCAGGCTTAATATTTACATACAGCTTACTGTGCCGATTTGCATTTTGTGACATTTTTTTTACAAAAGACCAGCATTAAAGGCCATATGCAAGTGGCCATGTCCAGGCCATATTTTCTGACCTGAACTTTCAGAATCATAATGATTTAGGATGTTGTAAGCTTCATAAATACCACAATCCTTCACTCACTGCATCATGTCACCCATTCACAAGGGGAAAACACTGATTCAGGTGACCCTAACCTATCTATGTGCAGGGCTGGGTTGACATGTTGGGTTCTGGTGACAGACTCCCTTTAAGTTCTGCCTCAGGTATGCCCCAAAACAATGAAATGGGGCCAATTTCAGGCAGGATGTTTATATATCCTGACCATTGTGAAGTCAAATGCTTGTTTAGCCGACAACTATTCCTCCAAACTTCCCCATATACATGAACATTCGGATCAGTTTTGAACGTGAAGAGGGGAAAAGGCATGTTGAAAAATTGATATGCTATATCAGGCGGCAGCCGACCTAAGAAACAAGCAAATATCAAATACACATTATATGGTTGTCCTGTCTTGTTGAAAACAGTGATTTTGACTGACTGTAGACTAAGAGGCCATGCACATGATCAAGTGTCCTTCCGATGTGGAGTTTGCAGCAGAATGCACTCAGATGACACACTAAATGACATCCGAGTGCATTCTGTTATGCATTCATGTCTATGGGGGCTTCCAATAATAATGAATTTAATGAATCCGAAGCCCCCTTATACGTGAATGCATAACGGAATATACTCAGATGTCACTCCAAGCGTATTCCGCTGCAAACTCAGCCCCACACTGGAAGCACACTCCGTTGTGTGTATGGGGTCTAAGGTGTATGGCCACCATTATTGTCCCAGTGCATTATAGGAGATCAGTAAATATGCTAGGTATGTGTCTGATGAAAAGCTTACCGTCAATGACAACCAGCAGAATACAGCTCTGAACTATAATATTTCATGTAACCAAAGATCACAGCAAAATACTTACATCAATGAATTTGCTCAACTAAAGATACATCACTTACATTTTTAGAAGCTATTTACTATGGTTCACGGATATACACACGAGACATAGCCTATATCAGGGGTGGGCAATTCATTTTCCCATGACGCCACATGAGAAATTGGAATGGTTTTAGAGGACCAGACTAATATACTTAACTCAGTTCTACCCAATACCTATATACTGTATACAGTATATATATATATATATATATATATATATATATATATATATATATACTATCCCTTCATAAAAAACAGTAAATGAAACATTACAAAGATTCAATGAAAATGTGGATGACCTAATGACATCATTATTTAATGATGAGATGATGAACTTTAATGAACTTGTGATTGCTCAGTTTAGAAAATTGTAAACTTTTGCAGTGTTTAAAAAACTAGCATCACATCCTGACATAAAATAGCAAGACCAGCATCCCTTTAACTTAAGAACAGTAAATGAAACATTACAATAACACGACAACGTGGAGCACAGAATTATAGCACAATTTATGAGCATCTTCTACAGTGTTTAAAAAAACTGGCATCACAACTTTACACAAAATAATCTAGTTTTTCAAAGACCAGCATCACATTAACTTTATACAAAAATGTTCAATGAGAGAAATCTAGCCTGTTTTGGGTTTGAAAAAGTGCATTTAAGTCAGGCTGAATATCTAAGGTGGATATGCGAAGGACGGCGCACAAGTGATCATTACTGTATCTGGATTTGTTTAACTTCATCACTGAGAATGTTTGTTCACATAGGTAGGTAGATCCAAAGAGAACTAACATCCTCTGAGCATGCCTCCTTATTTACCCCCCACAGCATATGATCCCCCTATTTATGGGCCTCACACAGTTTATGACACCTTTTATACCCCCCACACTGTATAAGACCCCTTTTTTAAAGCCCACCCCCACACAGAGTAGTGGGCAATAATTTTTTTTCACCTGTCCGTTCCAGATCTGGACGCCATCCGCTGCCGCCTCTAGGGTGCACTGTTGCCCACGCTGAAGAAGACCGGGACGCTGTACGAAGCATCCCGGTGTTCTTCAGCGTCATGACATCAGTGTGGCGCTGCCTAGAGGAGGCAGCAGAGGGCGGCCAGGACAGGAGCGTGGACAGGTGAGTAAAAGTATCGACAGCTGCTTATTGCAATAGCACAATACGTAGCTGCCGATGCGTCACCCAAAATGTCTTGGCGTGTCAGCTGTGTCACGCGTGTCATAGGTTCGCCATCACTGTTGTATTTCGTCAAAGTCCTTGATTTCGTGCACCTATCACAGTGTAATAGGTATCGTAGTTACACATTTACTTTTGACTTGACACGAGGGCCGGTTAGAGATAGTTAGAGGGTCGGATGTGGCCCATAGGCCGTACAATGCCCAGGTCTGGCCTATATGGATGTCTCTCTTTTAGACTGTAAGTTGTACACTGTAAACTTGCAATACTTTTATAGCAAACTGCACTGCCTCCAGGCATCTAGTGCTATGGAGAAAGCAAGAGAGCTGAGAAATATGTTGGCTCTGTAGAGGCAAAAAAAATTCATTTGATTGTCACTCTTTTGATGTTTGTAGCTGCATCTCCCATCTAAATGTGCCATGGGCAGTGGGAGATGCAATGTCACGCAGGGCATCCTCCTGCCGAGGCTTGTAACTATGGCATCTCCTGCTGCACATTACGGATGCAGCGACAAACATCATTATCTTAAATATTCAGCAATAGGATCTGGGATTTCATTTTATACTTAGTTCGGCCATACCAAAACATATCAAATTAAAAGATTTTCGCAATAATTAAGTTGTTTTAACAAGATACATTACATTACTGCTTACCATAATTTATCGAAATGATCAAATTATGGTGTAATATTAAATTTTCAGTCTTTTAGGATTTTATGGGACTACATGGGGTATTTGACCTTTTCCAATATGAGAACAACTTATGTTCTGCATAACAAATCTTTATTTATTAAGAATTTTTCCCATGGTCAAGAATGTGCAAAAGACAAGAAGATCTTTCATAATTTCATTTCAGGCTGTTTTGTGAATAGGAATTATAGAAAACAGGAGAACACTGTAGGTGAATATTTATTGTGTTCCTTTTCTTCTTGCTTTTTGAACTAGAGGAATTGTTACAACTAAAGGGTTACTGTCATTTTTTAATATACTTTTTGAAATATTTTGTTGTAAGATGGGCAATGTAATAGTAGAGGAAGGATCAACTTCCACTGCACAAGGTGGTGCAGGCAGGAGATGGTAGGGGTCTGTGGGGCAAGAGTAGGTAGTAGTGCTCCAAGGAGATGAAGGCCCGCCCACAGTGCACCAACTGCCTCATTTGCATAAGAATTCAAAGTTGTTTTTTTCCAAATCTACAAAAGTGACAAACATAAAAATATGTTGCTTATCAATGTAATCTGTAACACGGTGGTGGCACTTAAGTATATTTGGGGAAGGTAGTAGACAACCGTGAGGAAAAAAAAAAGAATTCAAAGTTACATTTTAAAGGTGGAATACAGGAAAAAAATCTGTAGGTCACATCATCTTCAAATAGAACATAGTGAGGAGACAAAAACTAAAAGAACTAGAAACATCCCAACCTACCCTCTCTTCTGTGCTCATGAGTGCCAACAATTTACAAGATATTTAAAGAGGGTGTTTAACAGTATCATATGCGAACTATTACCTACAGCACCAAGACACAACTGAAGTGAATTCCATGTTGTAAGGTCTCCATTTGATCTATACAGTAACTTATTAGTATGGTGGGAGCCCACATCCCATCTTTTTCAGATACGCACATGGTCTATAATGGAGACAGCTGAGCCAAGAATTCGGGAGAGGGCTCAGGTGTGTGGCCATTTTTCTAGCTCTTCCTGGATGGATTGGATTACAGGACGGCTATCACAGAACCAGGTCCAACAGATGAACAGTGTGTACACGACACATAAATATTGACTACCAGGTGGTAGAACTAGAAAATTTTGGGTGGGGTAGATCAAAAGAATTAGCCTTCCTACAGATCCCCTAGACCTTCAAGATCTTGGAGGCTCTATATCCTTTGTGCCTCCCCTATCATTTGTACATGGTCTTATGATGGTGACAATTAGAGATGAGCGAATCGAAGCAGAAGTGGAATTTGATCCGAATTTCAGGAAATATTCGATTCGCATCAAATCCGAATTTCCTCACGCTTCGTGGTAACGATTCGCCTTTAGTTCAAAATGGCTGCTGTACATATTAGGACATGGGGCAAGGAACTCTGGGAATGCGGGATCACCCACAATGCCATGCGTGCAGCCAATCAGCAGCCAGCCCTGTGATGTCACATCCCTTTAACCCCTTCGCGAGCGCACACGGGATGTATGAGCATTGCATCCAAGGTGTTAAATACCCCGATCGGTTATGGAGCAGGGTGTTAGCTGTAGCTGACAGCTAACACCCTGCTCCATAACTGATCGGGGGTTTGAACACCTTGGATGCCGCGGTCAAACATGACCGCGGCATCCAAGGGATTCTGCCATTTTGCCGCCCACCCTGGCTCTCTGCAGCCAATAAATAGCTGTTTGTGTTACGCGATTCGCCTCGATTTAATTCGGATCAAATAGAATCGTATCGCGATATTCAGCGAATCAAATTTTTTTTAGCACAATTTACATTAGTGCTAAGGAATAAAACATTGATTAACATCTAGAAGAAGAGAAAAAAGTTGGATTAGAAAGGGCCAGAACATGTACTGTAAGATTAGTGCCAGCAAGAGGGTAAAAAGTCCTAGTATGGTAGCTATGGATACTCAGGGTTTCACGGTGTTCTAAAGTAAACATCTTGATGTACATCTTTGCATTAAGCCCCTGGAAAGCGAAGGACGCGGTGTCACAGCTTGTTTTGGTGTATTATTTACTTGTCACTGCTGAAGGTCACAGTCATTAGGCAGAAGCTCATTATCTGATGGCATAAATTGAATTTTCTCCTTGTCATACCCGGAGGACATGTGTAAACTGCTTTATTTCTTGTGAAAGGTTCTGTTTTTGCCTAAGGCTTCCTATTAATCTGAAATTTCAGTTCTGGCGTCTCTCATCTACTCTGCAACATACTCCATACGTGTGTCATTTTGCTTGCGGTTATATTGGAGCATTTTGTACATCCCTTCACAGTTCTTCAAGATTGATCATGTAACGTAAGTGATAGCCTCCTATTAGATTAGTTCTTCTCTGCCATATTAGAATTGCCAAGATAGTATTATAAAAATCATTGATTAACCATTTCAGGACTGGGCTGCATTGCCTGGTATAGGACAAAACAAATTTTTTTTTTTTTTTTATTCATATATACAGTTTTGAGGGCTATAAAACTTTTCTCCTTTGAGTTATTCAACTAATTTTTGAGTCTATTTTCGGTGAGAAATAGTGCTTTATTTTTCATGTTTTTACTTTATTTTAAAGTGCTACTAAAAACAATTTTTTAAATAGTATTCTCTCTCTGTTACGATAATTTTTATGTAGGTAACAATTATTGTTGCTTCGCCAGGGGTTGACTTGTTATGTGGGAGTGCTTTTTTTTTTTTTTTTTGTTGAGGGGCATTTTAACTTTTTTTTTTTTTCTTTTGCATTCTTGTTTTGAGTGATTTCTGGGTTTCTCTGGGAGCTCCTGGTATCTTCTGCATTTGTTTACATTTTTAGCTTCCTGCTGTGTAGCTTCCACACTACCTACCTCTCACTGCCCCCTCCTCTCTCACTCTGTTACACCCCTTCCCTGTCTCCCTAGCTATCCCGCCCTTTACTAGCCCTTCCCAATTAACTAACTCAGCCCACGCCCAAACCTCATCATACTTACCTGTATTCCTCTCTGGGAGACAGCTCCTCCTTTTCACTGTTCGCAGGCTGGAGACGCATCTTTTCCACTCTTATAGTGCGTGCACAGACCGGAAGTACCTGTGACGCCTGCGCAGTAGAGATGGATTGCCATCTCTACTGCGCATGTCTCGCAGGCACCTCCAGACTGCGCAAGCACTTGCAGAGAGGAAGAGGGGAGGAGCCGTTCCCAGAGAGGAAGACACGTAAGTATTGATGGGGTTGGGGGAGGGGGAAGTAATGGTGATGTTCCGTTTCGTAAACGGAACGTCACCGGGTTATAAGAAAGGGATACGGGCAATTATAGATTTTTTTTTATTTTTTTTTTTTAAGATAAGTAAATTAGAAGTTAGGCGGGGGAGGGGGTTTAGTTTAGGGGTTAATTCTTATTTCATCCCGGACAACCCATTTAACACTGCAAGGACATATATATATATATATATCCTTGTATTGTTAAAAGTAGACATATGAAATCAATGCAGGTGGTCCAGAAGGGTTAAACGTAGATTACATTACCATCCTCTGTGATGGCAAAATGACATCTTATATTAATAGTAAATTTTGTAGCAAGTCTTTCCAGAAGACTGGAAGATGTTTTAGCTGAAGGAGATAGATATTAAAGTCTATGGATTAGACTGTGATGACATAAAAGCTCCTATAGGTATAATTTGTAGGTGTTCCAATGCTTTTGTCCATACACATACATAAAATTTCTATTTATACACAACTTGAGAAAATAAAAAGACTACAGCAGCAGTTATTAACCGGGCCTGAACATAAAGCCCCTGCCAGCTGTTCATGTTATGCTCTATGTGGGCAATCTTATGCTTCACAAGTCATTATTGACAGACTGCTGGGAGAACACTTGCCCCCTGGTGCGGAGATACCAATGTTGTAATGATAGTGGTTAGGAGAGAAGAGCACGCACACACACACGTAGTATGTGACCCCAGGCACAGGCAGCCGACACTGTCTATACCAATGTGTCCTCTAATGTTAAGAAGTAATTGTTTTTTTGTTTTCTTTTCTTAGACATCCATGACTGCTGGATATTTCTTCTTGCTGTCACTGAGAAATATAGTTACTGTATACGTACAATATATGTATCTGTATATGTGACTGTTGGAGTTAGGAATCCACAAACTACATTGTGTATAGTAGAATCATATGGATTTGTAGAGATAACCTCACATCCATGTAATTCCAAAAACATTACAACTACATTTTCAGAAAACTATGAAATACAAAGATGGCTGTTGCTGCGTGAGCACTTAACCTCACAAAGATAAGAGGACTTAGTCCAAGACAAAAACCAGGCAAAAAAATCTAAGGGTAAATTCATAATTTTTGCATCGGAATCTGCTGCAAAAATTTGCCATCCCATTCATTTCAATCAGAGGCAGGCGCTTCGCTTTCTGCTATCTGAAAAATGAAGGATTCTGACCAATTTTTGGGATGACTCTGTCCAACCCTCCCATTGACGTGAATGGGAGTAGGATATCTTTCTGCCTTACTGGCAAAATCTGTTGAGTGAACTTACCCCAATACTGAAAAAAAGTGTATTGAAGCAGTCTTAGCAATTTGCACAGGATGGTCAGGTAATTTTTGCATTCAGCCATACAGGGGGGCCAGGTGACTTGATCCTTCCTGTTTATCATAGAATAGAAATGGATGATGGATGTATTCATGGGTCAGTCATTACATGATATAAATGGGGAAAATTTGAATTGTAATGGAGAAATTGCACATTGGGACAAACATACCAATCTTAAATCAATTAGTAATCCTTGCTGGCTCAATTTCCACCCAGATGATGTGATCTATATTCTATATGCTAAGACATTGTGACACCAAACACTGCAGAAATCAGATGCAAGTCAGCACTAAGTCTAATATCTGAGCTTGGTTAAAGAGAATAAGTCTCAGTTTAACGACCCATGTAGCTTGTACCTTTGTCACTTCTAAAAATACAAGCTAATATTCACACGACTGAGCTAACACTCGGCCATGTGAGTGCAGGATCCATGCAGCACCCATTAGACTATTGGCACCCATGAAAATGGTCCTAATAGTCCGATCTGTGGACTATTTTTTCATGGATCGCGGATACCACACAGCCGATGAACTCAAATGTGGTATCATTTGAATAAGGAGTAAATGCTCTGGATATTTAACCCTTTCCCGCCACAAGCATGTTTTGATTTTCATTTTTGACTCCCTGCCTCCCAAACCTCATAAGGCTGGTTGCACAAGACAGTGGGCCGACAGAAATGAATGGGTCAGTGTGCTGTCTGGGAAAAACCCGCATAGCACACTGAACCACGCCACACTCGTGTGCCAATAACTCTTTTCACAGAGCCATATGAGGGCTTACTGTTTGCAGGACAAATTGTACTTTGTAATGGTACCATTTAATATTCCGTGTGACGTACAAGGAAGCTGGAAAATAATTCAGAATGGGGAGAGTTGGAGAATAACAGTGTTTGTGCAACTTTCTTATGGGCTTTCATTGTGCAGTCAAAATGACATGTCATATGTTCTATGGGTTGGTACGATTCTGGGGATACCAAATTTATATATTTTTTTTTTACGTTTTAACCCCTTAAAAAAAATCCAAAACTTTGGAAAAAAAAAAAAAGTAATTTTTTTTTTTTGCGGGGCCAGGTATACTTTTAAGTTATACTATTTTGGGAAATGTCTGATGTTTTGATCACTTTTTATTCAAAATTTTATGTAAGGTGAAATGGTGAAAAAACGGTGGTTTGGCTGTTTTGATGTTTTTTTCCCACTACGGCGTTCGCCGTATGGGAAAAATATTTTTTTATGTTTGCTTGGTGTTTTCAGACACGGGGATGTATAATTTGTATGTGTTTGTTTATTTGCTTTTATTTCAATCTAGGGAAATGGGGGTGATTTGAATTTTTAGTTTTTTTTTTTTTTTTTTTTTAACTATTTTATTAGCCCCCCCTAGGGGACTTGAACCTACAGTTTTTTGTTTGCAGGTCCCATAGACTGCAATACAACGGCCCTGCAACATGGAAGTGGCCTCTGATCGCGGGCATTAGTGCCAGGTTTGAAGGGTTGTCCAAGATTAGAAAAACAAGTCTGCGGTCTTTCTAAAACAGTGCCACACCTGTCCACAGTTTGTATGTAGTACTTCAGCTAAGGTTCAGCTACTACAATGGAGATATACTGCACTGCCATATGCAACCCAATGATCAGGTGTCACTGTTTTTGAAAGCTATGTTTTTCTAATGCTGGACAACGCCTCTAAGCTCCTCATATAAAAATGATGGCACTATTATCATAGTCACTACTACAAGCGCGCTAAGATGACAATGTGGAGGTGAAGATGATACTTTAACCAATGGTGCCTTTGTAGGGTGCAAAAATGTCTATAGCATTAAAGGGGTATTCCTATCGTAGAACCTACAGCTGGTTATGTCATAAATGCCTATTTCTTGGACTCTCACCGACTGGGAGTATGGAGATTATGCTTGCAATCTCTAATAAAGTATATATTACCAGAACCCCCATTCTCCTGATAGGTTAAAGGATCAGGAGTGTTATCTTCACAGAGGTGTAACATGAAGCTTCTGGGCCCAAGTACAAAATCTGTACATCCCGCCCCCACAACTATAATTATTTATAGTACTGGTTTGCTAATATTGGGAAGTCATACCTTAAAGCTCCTGGGCCCAAATGCTACTACATACTCTACCCCCCACTAGTTACACCCCTGTCTGCACATCAGGCATTCATGGCATATGCACAGGAATACCGCTTTCACCTTGTATACATAATGAGAGCACAAGGTTGTCTCAGATCTGCAAGCTGCACGATTTCTGAATGCTGTTCCTCAATGCCAGGTCCGTATTAGATTGCCAATGTCATCTGTGTCTAATAAAAACACTGAAGAATTATGAATGCAGCTCTGGGCTACAATACAGCATAAAACTCATCATCATTGAAAGCTACGTCTTCATGTATAAATAAGCAGATGTATGTAGAAAGGTACACAAAGAAATGCATTATATACCAAAAAGTTTTATTACTGTATGATCAAACTCTAGAAAATAGCAAAGAGATTTCACAGACAACTCATTTGTATGGACCCACTAGTATACATGAAATAATAATGTAAATAGTTACAATGTGATGAATTAATGGTTTATTAATTCCAAATCCAAATGTAAAATAACCTACATAAAATATTCTGGGATTGTATCGTGAATGCAGACAAGTCTACACTTGTTTCTTTTAGTATTGGGGGATTTGTCAGTGGTGTTAGGGATCACGCAGTCCAAAGGAATTAAGTAGGAATTCCTGTATTAGAGCATTGTATTAAATAGCTCTGCGCTAACATTTCTACCACACGGAGGGCTGTGATTTAGCCATTCCAGAAATTAACAAAGAATGAACATACTGAATGCCACTTTTCAGCACAGTAGGTTTCTGCCAGATTCTCATTCAGCTCCACTATATCATCATTAACTTCCCTGACTGTGGCGAGCTCAAGCCCAGATGGTGAAGTGGAAGGATACGGCTTTAGGTCGGATTTAGTGTCAGGCTTCTTTTTGGTTCCAGATTTTTTCTCAACACCCATATTTTCGTTCTTTTCTGGGCCCCTTGCTCTTCCTTCTGGCTCCTTTCCAGGTTCTTTAGCACGACTTTTCCCTTTGGCTTTCTCGACCACAATGTCTCCACCTAATTTCAGAAGTTGGGACTCTACAGCTTCTGTTTTTTTACACAGACGTGACTTCAATGTCTTGTCTTCACACACATTTTTCATTTTCTTAAACTTGCCAAGGATCTGTTTCCAGTACTGTTTGGCCTTCGTGGTATACAGGGAGCATTTCTGTGGCTCCCCTTCATACGTACAATTGTAGCTGCTGCTATCTGGCATGTTGCAGATTACTGACAGGCTTACAGTGGCATCTCCAACAATTTCCCAAGAGCATTCATGTTTGTGTTTGCTTGAAAATTTCCCTGCCCTCAGGAAGGCTTGTGCCTCTCCCCTCTTGCTGGCTGTTTTGTCATTTTTGCCATACACTAGTTGTAAAGTGCCAAGGCAGTGCACCAAAAAAATGAATGAAATACCCCGGGAGAGCCTCATCTCATTAGGTCAGTGTTGCTTGATGGTTTGTGATTCAAGGGCGTCCAAGCATTAGTAATCTGTACAAGCTCTAGAGGAGAAACTATTCGGCATTCCAAAATTCCTGAAAGGCAGGGGCAGAAAAATAAAACGTGGGTGAGTCAAAACATAGGCAATTACTAAGGCGCTGGCTGTGAAACATGGACTCACTAAAAAGATATATTACAATATCCCAAGTCTTGGAGCTTATGTACAATCTAAACTTGGAGTGAGTACCTGCAGAAGCTGAATGAAAGAGCTTTCAGAATACCTAAAAAGTCTTTAAAGAGTTACAAGCACATGCAAATGACCAACACAAGTACAACTAAAACACTATTCACTTGCAAATCGCACCTTTATTGGACATGCAGAGCATATAAAGGAACCACATAGCTGGAGATCTCACTTGGAGAATACAGAAAGGAAAAACTTTCTGCCATAATAAATGCAAAGCAAAATGTGAACACAAAGCACAACTGAAAAAGTTATAAATATCATCACCATGTCCATATACACATGACTATATGTGCGATAAGATGCAATATAAAAATTTGTACTAATGATGAGATTTCTATCAACATGTAACAAGACTGTTATCACATTGTATCGGTATGTTCTAAACTTACAGTAGAAAATCAATACAAAGAGCAATGCACTACGCAGCACATTTACTGATAGAATAAAATATAAGTAATATAAGAAGAAACACAAGGGAGTCTTACCAGACAAGTTGGAAAGCACCAGTGGAGGACTGTATAGAAGGGGGCATTAAGAGTGTGAGTTTTCAATGGGACAGGAGGGGCCATGGTGACTTTGCCACTCCCTGTAATTCTCCATGCACCAACACACTTTTTCTAAGGAGGGCACAGAGAATACAAAGTCAGATGTGATATATGTTTACGATGTAGCCACGGATAGATATTCTTTGTTGCATCACTTATTGGTTAAGCGTTGTATATTTATTATAAAAGGTACATGCAGCACTGTTCCAGTTTGATGGTGCGAGTTCAGTTTTGGATTTCCTACTGAATGCAACATTCTTTGTGCACCCTATACAAAAAAAAATATTTTGACGAAATAAAGAACATGGACGGTATCCTAGTATAACAAAGTTACAGAACAACAAAGTATGGTAAATATAGTAGTGATGCAGTTTAGAAAGGACCTTTCACGTCTTCATAGATGTGCAGTATTATATATCGCTAGAAAGCCAACAGTGCGCTGAATTCAGTCAGCCTTCCCGGTGCGCGCCCCAGTGCTGGAGATGTCGTTAATTTCGGCAATAATATCTGTACACTGTCAGAGGGGTGGGTGGGCCTCACCCTCCCTTATTGTTACTGTTTTGCTCCTAAAAATCTAAATATTAATTTTTATTATTTTGTAAATCCACCTTTGGCTTTCAACACTGCCTGAAGCCTTCTGGGCATGCTCTCGATCAGATTCAAGCAGGTCTCCACCAAAATCTGATCCCAGGTCTCTTCTATACATTCCCAATGTTGGTGCATACTGGTTGACTCCATTTGGTGTTCAATTTGGTTGAGGTTTGAATGGATGAATGGACTTAATTTCATATTCTTCCAACTATCATGGCACTCACATGATGCAGTTTGGCAATTTTCTTGGCCGAGAGACCGCTATCGATGAGCTGGATGATGCTGTTTCTCTTTTCTTGGGAAATCTTCTTCATGGCTGATCCTCGATTTGAACCAATGACCTTTCGCTTGAGAATCAACCTAATAACACCCTGAGCTTACAAGTTGTAATTTGTAGTATATAAGAAAAAAAAATATTTTTCCACCACCAGGAGCAAAACAATAACAATGCAGTTACATGACAAGAATCTGCATAACTAATCATATGCTAAATAGTTGCAAGTGAAAATTTATTTATGAGATAGCCAAGATGATTGTCTATAAAATGATGGTAGTCTCAAGTTCGAAGCTGTAGTGGATGGTGAGATATGGAGCCTGAAAGTTCAAAGTTCAAACCCTTGTTACCCTTTTGCTGGACAGTGTAATGATATAATATTTCCTTGTTGAAGTTAGTTTAGCCTTTTCATACCCAAAGGCTTTTAAACCTTTCCTAAAGCATAAAACTAATAAAACGTATTGTGTCATACAAATGTAAAGAGGACAAGAAGACAAGAAACTTACTTGTCTGCAGAGTTTAGTTGATTTTTTTTATTAAATATTCCATGCAAATAAAAAAAAAAAAATCACAACCAGAAACACCATGTGCAGTATGCTAATACACCCAGTATGCCTACCAGTGGATCAACTATTGCCGTCGCATAGACCACGAATGGGCCTGCTATGCTTATTGTTACTGGAAAGGGCTTGGCAAGTCCCTGGGCCCCTTTCCAATAGATGCCAGCCCAGGGGAGGTGACTAAAATAATAAATACTTATTACTCACCTCTCCTGGGCTTCTGACGGTCCACAGAATCCTCTCCAGGGCCTGTGACTGAGGTCACACATTGACATAACAGGCCCCAGGCAGAAGAAGGTCTTGAAGAGAGTCGGACAGAGCGAGGATGCCCAGGAGAGGTGAGGCAAGCTACATATAAGTGTTTGTTATTTTTAATCACTTCCCCTGGGTCTTAGGAGACTCCAGAGAATAATAATAGCACCGAAGTGGAGGTCTGAACCTCATGAATATTCATTGAATTTCATGGGGTTCACCTGAAGTGGCTCTGGGGGCTTTTGGGAGTATTTTATACTGTGTGTGGCCACTGTGAACCACATTATACTGCGTAGGGGCCACTGTGAAGCACATTATACTGTGTGGGGCCCCTTCACTATTCATATCACACACACCATTTGTTTTATAGCAGCCGTGCACTATTACAGGCTGTAATAACTTTGCATGATGATTATAAAACAGATACTGTGCAATGTAAATAGCAAAGGAGTCATGGCCCCTGCAAAAGCACCACAGTATCTTCAAACAGTTGATCAGCAGGGTCCCTTGGTGTTGGATCCCCACTGATGAGTTGGGTACACTGGTAAAACTAGGAGTGGTCTGATCCTTGTTTTACCATTAAGCCCCTTATGCCAACGAAGTGACGTCACTACATTGCACCTGCTGCTCCCTGAAGCTGTCGGCAGCACCAGGAAGGGACATTATACTGTGTGAGCCATATCAAGTGGGACATTATACTGTGGGGGCCACAATGATGAGGCTTTATATTGTACTTTGTCGGGGACAATGGGACATGGATGGGAATAGGCAGAAACAAAGTAAGAACAGGCAGGGCTTGCAATCCCTAATTTTGCCACTGCAGATTTTGTCTCGTTTTCAGCCCTGGGAGATATGCACAGATATATATATTTATATATATATATATATATATATATATATATATATATAAAGGCCATCCTCAGAAGTCCCCATAAATTCACAGCACACACTTTTTGCACCAGGTTTGATAACTGTGTTTTGATGTCCTGACTCTTGGATACAGTTACTCTGTAGTCCTGCGTCTGACAGCAAATGGGGCATGGCTGGATAACAGAATCATTGTGATTTCTGCATTTGGGATGTCATTGCAAACACCAGAAACCAAAGATTAATTCTTGTTTTCTTTAACGCATAACAGAATTATTTTTTTTTAATATTTTATCAGTTAGGTAACACCTGTTAACTCTGCTACATTACGTCTGATGACTAGTGGTTAATGAACTGTCTACTTGCTCTTTGCTACCCTCTTGTGTTCCATTATGCAAATTACATTTAGTGGAATTTGTGTAAACTGGTCATCAGCAAAGTCACAAAACTAAAACACAGTTTACACCGTTTCGCCTGACTTCCTTACACACATGCACACTTGGCTTGGCCAATTGGGACATGTGCACTGAATAAAGATGAGCATACTTCGCGAGATTCGGTATGCATATAATCGCATGTTTTCTTCCCCCAGTTTTTGTTTTGGTCTAAACAAAAAGGGCCTCAGCAGTCCTCCAGGGCCCTTCATGTCACAGAAGAGGGCTGAAGATGCCAGGGATCGTTCAATGGATGCAATGAGAGAGCTCTGGAAGGGTGACGGAAGGTGAGTATCAGTTATTTTAGCACACCTCTCCTGAGCCTCTGCTGAAGAGACTCTGGAGTATAGTAGTGATTTGTGGGTGTGAAGATGAGAGCGACCAAGACATTTTGGGGAAATCACTGGATTGGAGTACAGAAAAAAAGAAAATCTAACCGGAATGTATAAATACATGAAGGGACAATACAAAGACCTTTCCAATGATCTTTTTTTTTGCCTTCCTCTGGATCAAAACTGTAAGATTATAGGTTAGACTTGAGAGATCTGTGCCTTCTTCATCTACTATTTTACTGTTACTATTATCATTATTAATATGACAGGGACAAATTGGGCCAATTTCTAGTATTATCTAAAAACACTACCTTCTTTATGAATAAGTGCGATGATTAAAAAAGTACACCAGGAGTGAGGCTCCATTTTGTTATGGCCCAACATGCCTATGTTCATTCTGCCCTTTCGATATTATTTCAACCCTGTTTTAAGCAGTCAATTGAGCTATTAATTAGCCACTGTATGTCATATATAGTGGTAATGTTTGGATACTGTTTGAGGTTTTTACTACAAAGATTTTTGTTGTTCATTTAAGAGTTAAAAAAAGATTAGAGGAAACCACAAAATATTCCTACAGACCTCAACCCTGCCCAGTTTTTCTTTAAGATTATCTTTTGCCTGTTGTGTATTTGTACCCCTCAGTGTGTCCTCTCACCATTCATTAATGTTAAGAGAGGTCATTTGACACAATTTTTGGCATCTCTGAACTCTATAACCTACAGATGTGTCCTTCCTTACCCCTCTCCTCTTGGCTGACATGACCAGATATGTATGTCATGAGATAACTAGTCTTTCAAGATAATATTGTTTTGCAATATTGTGTCTCAAAGTGATCTGGTAAAGGTGTCTGTGTGTGACCAATCAGTGGTTGTATTGTGAATTGCAGCCTTTCAATGGTTGTGCTAGCATGTCACAAATAGGGGTGTAGCTATAGGGGTTGCAGATGTAGCAGTTGCTCCCGGGTCTGGACCCTGAGGGAGCCCCAAAAGTTCCCCCTCCCACATAAAATATACCTCTATTCTGAACTACGTAAGGCATTTAGGGGACCCATTGCAGATTTTGCTTTGGGGCCCAGTAACTTCAACTTATACTTCTGGTCACAATGTCGTATTCATTTTATTTCATGAGAAATTGGGGTCCTTTACCAAATTCTAGCTCATGTAAGGGTGGACGCATCTGTACAAACCCTTTCTCTATGTGTGTTGGAGAGAGGGTTTACTTCACTGACATTTCGAGGCTGGAATTGCACCATTTACTTTGATAACGGAAATCTGATTGTAGGATTCCCTAACAGTGGACAAGAATGTTCATACACATTGATATATTATTCGGTACCTTTAAAGCATTTCTCCAATTATAAAACACACTGTCATATATGAATAGTGCAAGTGAATATAAAAAACTTTGTTAATATATCTATTTGAGGAATAGGTTTCCTTCTCCATTTATTAAGCGGAGTTACTTTAGAACACAGTCTACAGTCATGGCCAAAAGTTTTGAGAATGACACAAATATTCTATTTTCACATGATCTGCTGCCCTCTGGTTTTTATGTGTGTTTGTCAGATGTTTTTATCACATACAGAAATATAATTGCATTCATATTATGAGTAACAGAAGCTTATATTGACAGTTAGAATGAGTTAATGCAGCAAGTCAATATTTGCAGTGTTGACCCTTCTTCTTCTTCTTCAGGACCTCTGCAATTCTCCCTGGCATGCTCTCAATCAACTTCTGGACCAAATCCTGACTGATAGCAGTCCATTCTTGCAGAATCAATGCTTTAATTTTGTCTGAATTTGTTGGTTTTTGTTTGTCCACCCGTCTCTTGATGATTGACCACAAGTTCTCAATGGGATTAAGATCTGGGGAGTTTCCAGGCCATGTACCCAAAATCTCTATGTTTTGTTCCCTGAGCCATTTAGTTATCACCTTTGCTTTATGGCAAGGTGCTCCATCATGCTGGAAAAGGCATTGTTGAGCGCCAAACTGCTCTTGGACGGTTGGGAGAAGTTGCTCTTGGAGGACATTCTGGTACCATTCTTTATTCATGGCTGTGTTTTTAGGCAAGACTGTGAGAGAGCCGATTCCCTTGGCTGAGAAGCAACCCCACACATGAATGGTTTCAGGATGCTTTACAGTTGGCATGAGACAAGACTGGTGGTAGCTCTCACCTCTTCTTCTCCGAATAAGCTGTTTTCCAGATGTTCCAAACAATCGAAAAGGGGATTCATCAGAGAAAATGACTTTACCCCAGTCCTCAGCAGTCCACTCCCTGTACCTTTTGCAGAATATCAGCCTGTCCCTGATGTTTTTTCTGGAGAGAAGTGGCTTCTTTGCTGCCCTCCTTGAGACCAGGCCTTGCTCCAAGAGTCTCCGCCTCACAGTGCGTGCAGATGCACTCACACCTGTCTGCTGCCATTCCTCAGCAAGCTCTGCACTGCTGGTAGCCCGATCCCGCAGCTGAAACACTTTTAAGAGACAGTCCTGCCGCTTGCTGGTCTTTCTTGGGCGCCCTGGAGCCTTTTTGGCACCAATGGAACCTCTCTCCTTGAAGTTCTTGATGATGCGATAGATTGTTGACTGAGGTGCAATCTTTCTAGCTGCAATACTCTTCCCAGTTAGGCCATTTTTGTGCAGTGCAATGATGACTGCACGTGTTTCTTTAGAGATAACCATGGTTAACAGAAGAGAAACAATGATGGCAAGCACCAGCCTCCTTTTAAAGTGTCCAGTGGTGTCATTCTTACTTAATCATGACAGATTGATCTCCAGCCCTGTCCTCATCAACACCCACACCTGTGTTAATGGAGCAATCACTGAAACGATGTTAGGTGGTCCTTTTAAGGCAGGGCTGCAATGATGTTGAAATGTGTTTTGGGGGATAAAGTTCATTTTCTAGGCAAATATTGACTTTGCAAGTAATTGCTGTTAAGCTGATCACTCTTTATAACATTATGGAGTATATGCAAATTACCATTAGAAAAACTGAAGCAGTAGACTTTACGTAAAAATTAATATTTGTATCATTCGCAAAACTTTTGGCCATGACTGTATGGAGAGTGGAGGGGGGAGGAAGAGGCTGCTGGAAAAGACATAAATATCTGCAGCTGTTACACTCTACTACACTGTGAGTCAGGGAGCTCTCTTAACACTGCTTCCTAACCAGATAAGAACCACTGCACATAATCAGGCAATAAATCAATTAACAGCCTCATCCTCCCCTCTCCATAGAGTTCTGTGTATGAGGTGAATATGGAGACGGACTCTTATGTAAACAAACAGTCTGAGTGAAGATAACCCATTAATCCTTTACTGACATCCGCCATAACAGTAGCCACTTTTATGTCGTCACTATGTGTACTTGCCCCCTGATGATCCAGCCTTTTTATGGCTAAGGAAATGCAACGAAGCTTATTAGCGATATTTGAAAAATAACTGGGCTACATTCAGTCTAGGAATACTGACTCAGTATGCTCTTTTCAGAGTGCATCCCCA
The DNA here is from genome assembly GCA_947044405.1 of Leptodactylus fallax. Taxonomy (NCBI): domain Eukaryota; kingdom Metazoa; phylum Chordata; class Amphibia; order Anura; family Leptodactylidae; genus Leptodactylus; species Leptodactylus fallax. Next base: position 4,280,983 of record CAMRHE010000005.1, on the reverse strand, counting down.
ATGGGATGAATTTACTGTGGGAGTCTATAGACTTGAGGAACCAGCCAGCATTAAGACTAGTGTCATTTTTGGACGGATAGGTCCTCCTCTCTTTATGTGAGGTATTTAGGTTGGAAATAACAAGAGGCGGCTACTCCCTTGCTGTTTGTTTCTGTCTGTTTACATCAGAGCTTGTATGATATAGCTTGGTCCGCAGTAGATTAGACAGCATACATATATTTATATATTTACACTACCATTAATATAGTATCAATTTATTAATAAGATTGGCCTAAAAAACTTTTTGACTTTGTTTAGGGTCCCTTTGGTCTATTTTCAAATGAAGTCCACTCTTCTCCCTATCTGAAACGCTCCTGTGTGTTCTTGTTTAATTGTTTAATGGATTTTCTAGGATCCATATTACCCTTTTTTAATGAAACCTATTAAACGTTAGATTTTATACTTTATTCTCTATTTTGGGCATTACCTATCACATTAAGCTTTCTTGTTTTGATTTATTTTGGATGGGTTACCATGAGGGTATGCCTTTATATTTTGACCTCATATATATTTATATGTCTTAGTAACCTATATTTGGTGACGCTTTCTTAGGACAACAGAACCATAGTAATATGAAATGGTTGCCCAAAAAATCGTTCTGCCCCAAAATTACACATCAGTATAACTAGAACATACTAAGTGGAGACAAGGTTAGAGATTTTGGCATTGGGGCCCAGGAACGTCAAGATACACTTCTAAAAGCCACTAAAATCTGCTGCAAACCAATACTAGCAGTCTTAAATTGGAGAATGTTAGTAGCCATATGAATTCTGAATTCCTACATCTGCCCTAATAGCAAATAGTTACTGATATGTCTTTTATCCTAGCATATAAAATTGTTATAAATTTGGATTGAGTCTGTATGCAGTCATTTTAGTGTATCATTGATTCTGATATAGTTTGCAACAACCCTAATTTTCACGGTATGTATATTTAGGCTTTAGTAGTGACTACCCCAAATCAATAGAAGCTTTGCCGTGTGTGTGAGAGAGATACAGCAGAGCGATCTCATTCACATCCTTTAAACAAAAATCTCAAGTGAATTGTAAGCCATGTGCTAGAAATGTCTACAATGAAAAGTGTCTCAGCGAGCCTGATCTGTTCAGTTCAATAGACTTTCATATTGACATTCTTGTACGTATTGGAAACTCAAGATAAGACGCAATAATAATGGAATGAGCAATAGCTGAACATATACGGTAGTATAAAACTCAGCTGTTCCCATAGCTTCAGAATATTCTGCAATATTAACAGGAATGGAAGAAAAACTTTGGATCAAACTAATAATAAATGAATTAAGTTAATTGAACCACGGGAGGTCCAGATGTTGGGATCTTATGTTTAACTAAACCAAATTTAGATCTCTAGAGAACCCAATGGGGATAAAAGTTTGGTTAAGCAAAGCCATTGGGGTGTGGACATTGGAGCCTCCATACAGACACTATAATGAGGTTGCATTACCCTAGCTAAAAGAGAGGTTTTCCAGATTAACAGATATTGATGATTTTTTTTTTTAAAGACCTGTTACCAGGTCTGAAAAACTCAATGGTATCTGATAGTCGGAGACACCCTGAGCAGTTTGGTGTTTTGTTTATCCAAATCTGTTCAGCCATTCCTAAGATATAAGCCCTTTAATGTTGATGCAGATTTATCTGGGAGTGGGGTCTCTGTTCTGTAGGTCATGCAGCATTACTGCCCACTTGGCTAGTATACCCTAATGTGCATCAGCAATAAAAGGGCTTGTAACTTTGGAATGGCTGAACTGATTTAGATAAACAAAATGCCAAAATGCTCAGGGTGACAGCGCCTATCAGATAATGTATGTCATTGAGCTTTTCCTACCTGGTGACAGATTAATATCACATCAGTGGTGGTCTGACACCCCCCCCTATAGTTGGCTGTTTTTAGCAGCCTTTGGTGTTGGAACGAACACAGAATGAAGCCATCTCCTTTCTCTGAGTAGTTGCTGCAGCATCTTGGAAATCCTTAGACTTTATCCTACTCTATTTTACAAAATGGATGCCACCTGAGACACATACAGAAAGCATTTTCTCTCTTTTTAGTGCAGTATGTACAGAACTAGATGATGGGTTTCTATAAAATATTTAAAATTTATCTATTTAAAAGAGTAGCTTCCATGTTGGTTTACACATAAAAATGGTTAATATTCAGCGCACTCAGCATCAGAAATCTTAAAGTAGGAGTACACTTTTTCCTAAATTGCCTCCCTTATTTATATATTGGTAGTTCTGTGGTGTGTTTTAGGGGTTAAACATACCAGTTGTGTTATTCTGCATATAGATTGCCCCACGTGACCTGCTTTCAAGCTGCTGGAGATCACCATCTTATTCACTGAACCGGAAATAATGTGTGTGCAATGTCCCACCACAGGCCTCTATGTGGGGGAAACAGGCCAGAGACTCGGTCAACGCATGAACTCACACAGATTCACCATTAATAATAGCAGAACAGATCTCCCAGTGGCCGCACATTTCTCCGGAGAAGACCACTCTATTGAAGATTTGCGGGTTGTGGTTTTAATGGGACATTTTAAGACACAGAGGGAGAGAAAGGAATGGGAATATAAGTCAATGCAAAAATTTCAAACTCTGCAATTTGGACTTAATATTCATGCCAGTTTCATGTCACACTATGTATGAACTGTGAGGGTCACAAATTACCACCTAATAGCAAACAGATAACAAACAAGAATTACTGATCCCGCAATCACGCCCCACTAGTTTCCAGATTGTTTATTTCTTGACTTGTTGTAAATAACTTCTCTACTTATATTGCATTTTTTTTAAAGAATTCTAAGATCCTTTGAAGGTCCATGTCTTTAGTGTATAAAAAGTTTGTGAATTTTCAGTTTCTTGTATAACACAATGTCTGAAGAAGAGAGCTAGTACTCTCGAAAGCTTACTATCAAATATACTCAGTTAGCCTCTAAAAGGTATCGCCTGATTTCTTCACTCTTCCACAATGTATTCCTATAGAACTCAGTACAAGGCTCTCATAGGAATATATTAAAAGCATGAGTTCTGCTTCAGTGAATAAGACAGTGACCTCTGGCAGCTCGGGTCACTATATCTATGGAATAACACAACTAGAAAGTTAAAAGGGGTCATTCACTTTTTACTATTAATGGGATAGCCTTAGGATAAGCCTTCAAAATCAGAACTGTGGGGGGACAGCTAGGACCTATGCAGATCAGCCATTCAAGGACAGTGTGGCTCCTGGTAATTTTTACATTCCAGGAGCGCAGTGCTCACTTGGCATATGATTTGTGGTAGCTGCTTTAGGTCTTGCAGTAATGCCCCATTAAAGTCTGCAGGGCAGTGCTGGAGTACTCAGATGTTGTACAGTGAATGAGCAGCGTAGTTCCCAGCATGTTAACATTACTGGGAGCTGTGCTGTCCTGGAACAGCTGATCTGCAAGGGTCCCAGGTGATGGAAGTAGAGCCACCAATGATAGAAAATGGATAGCCCCTTATACCCTTAAACCACCCCACTGAATCACTAATGTAGAAATAAGGGGAAATAGGAAAAAAAAAACAAAAAAAAACGGACTGCTTCTTTAAGCACAACATGCTTGTTTAAGAAAAATTCAGCAATATATTTTACAGCCAGATCCCTTTGGCAATTTTTTTAACAAGTTGGCATTGCCATGTAAAGCAATTACCAGATTCCAGATGTACATCAGTATATCAAAGCAGCCTGTGTCAAATTAGCATTAGCCCGACAGGCATAAAATTAGATTTTAGAATTGTAGAAGCAGATATTTAAAGTAATAAGATCTGCTTACACTGCACCGAGCAAGAGAGATTGCTCGCTTAAGACAGATTACAAGTCACTTAATCATCGCTGTATGTTACTGTGTTTTGTTTACGGCTAAAATAAATGTAACCGCCATATGTTGTTGCCTAGTAGCACTCTCCTGAGTATTATTTCCGAGCACTAATGGAATGAAGTAAACATTTTATTGCACAAACAATCAATCATCTGTATATTAAACACAAAGGGACACATACATATAAAACATGTAGTTGTGCCTAGTATTCTCCATACGGTGCAATACAGCAAACAAAGTTTTTAAAACACCATTGTATAGTGTGATACTTCAACATCCGAGTTGACCATTGTGTGATGAAAATTTTGGAGGAAATTTACTAAAAAAAAAGCATGCCAGTTGTCTGGCAGAAAAGCAGTGCAAAAAAGTGCTCCTCTTTAGAAAAACAAAAAATATTGAGGAGCAAGGACACTTCGGTGCAACTAATTTAGATTAGGATCACGTTACCATCATTAATGTCTGTTGCTCTTATCCTATAATGAATGGACTTTAATGGCGTTAGAGTGACTGATGCAGACTAAGCATGGTCTATCTGCATTCACTCTAATGTTAAAAATATTACCAAAGCTTTCTTCAGTCATGTTTGTTAATACTCTGACGGAAGAAAAAGTAACAAAACTTCTGTTACAAAAGTAAACAAACATGACAGAAGAAACTTCAGCCATGTTTTTACATGAGCGTGAATGGGAATGGATGCAGACTGAAGGGGCTCCAACTCTATCACCGTTAAAGTTCATTCCTATCCTTTGATGGATGAGAGCAATGGACATTTATAATGGTAACGTTAACATCCCCTTATTACTCATGTCAGAAAACTGACCTATGTTATACCTGAAATCTATGCCAGTCTTGGAACCTCGTAATATGTACCAGAATTACTAAAAGGTTAGAGCACGGTAATGAATTAAGACTGACATACAAAATTAAAGGGGTTGTGCAGAAATTGTGCAAACCCCTGTGTAGGAGAGGGGAGGTGTAATATAGTCTACAGTATATAGTCTAGAGATGTATTATTCCCACAAGTCAAGTGATATGTTTGACTAAAGGCACAGTTACAGCATATTACGAGTATGACAGTGCAAAAATTCTAACAAATTACAACACATTACACAAAACAGTACAGTAAACAGTAAAGTGAGTGTGGCATAAACTGGTATTTAGGTAATGCTTTTAGCAGTACTTGTAGCATCCCAGTACATAATCACAGTCCTAAGGTCATCATTCATGGTCAAGACAGACCAACTCACTGTTTTGTTTTTTTTTACCAGAATTTCACGGTCTTCTGGTCCTCTCATCCAGTCACTGTCAATGATTAAAATGATACATGCACCACAATATAATACAATAAAAACTACAGAGTGCTGCACAGAAAACAATCCCCAACAAGGCTAAATTGGCAGAACATAATAAAAAGGGGTGTCAGAATATGATGCCCCCATATATTTTTTTTTTTGTACAAATAGGGGGTTTCATTTTGCAAGGTTGGTAAAACATAACAAAACCTATATAAATTATGTTACTGCCTTAATCATAATGAACAACTAAACAGTGATCATCATAAAAGAAAAATCCAAAAAAATAATAGTGGAATTGCAGGTTTATTTCACAGTCAGCAATAAGAAAAAAAAAAAAAAACATACTGTACGTACATCAAAATGGTAGCACCTAAAAATATAATTTGTCATACAAAAAACAAGACCTCATATGTTGATAGAAACAAGATAAAAATGCTGTCTAGACAAAGGAAATATACCCCCAACTTTTTTCCCATTTATTTAACCATAGAGTGAGACATCTCATTTTTTCTAATCTGTTTTTTATTTTCCGATTGTAGATTTTCTAACTATTTATTGTATGTTATTATGGGGGTTGTCTTCTTGCCTGAACTTCTACTCTGCTCTGTTAACAGCATTTAGTGATATGCTTTACAGCAATCTCATGGCCATAGGCAGCAATAGATTAGAAAAAAATAATAAGTGAGGTTTAGGGAATAATTTTCTGCTATAGATATGCTCTACGCAGGGAGGGGTAGGAGACTCACCATATCATCTATTGTCAGAAGTGGATGAGCCAATGGTGTTGTGTTGTCATACTGTCTGTGATGTGAATATGATAAATGATGCAAAGGAAAGTCCTACAGATTTGGCAAGTGTCAGTCTATTATTAATCTTAGTGGCCTGAATGAAAATTGAAGAATTTAGATAGAGAAGCTGAACGAATTCCTACACTCTGGTGCAAGGAGCCCCTGAGATTTGCCACAATTGTGTAACGTCTCAGGGTCTCAATGCACCAAAAAAATAGGATTACTATAGTTCAATGGCCAAATTAGCCACGAAATGCTAGTAACAGTGACCACATGATTTAAACCAGCTATTGGATGTCACTGGTTGTTTAAAAGCACAGAAAGAGTGGTGTTGGACCTGGACATGTAAGTATGCTAATTATTTTGTTTATTAATTTTTTTTTGAGTCCTAGGAGTGTCTGCACTATTGATGACCAGCATTTTTGTTTAGTTCAATAAAATATTTTTTTCTTACACTTGTGTTTTTTTTTTCTTTTTTTGTTTACTTCATTACTACTGCTTTTGTCTTGTCAATAGTAAAAAAAGCGCCTGAAACTAGGTTTCCCATTATGATCCCATACCTACTGCTGGCATGGATACTGGAAAAAGCCAGGTACTGTCCAGTACCAGGCCATATGAAGTGATGGTCAGGCACTGGGGCAGTGATGTTGGAGCACCAGTGTAGTATTTGGCTGCAATTTACTTGACACTGCACCACCTGTCTGTCAAAATGAGTGACATCAACCTCTTACACCTTTTGTCAATGAGTTTTTTTTTTTTAAGTTCACAGGATCTCCTTTCACTGGATTTTTTTCTTCTTTAATACATTATTTTCAGTATACTTTACACCACTGCAGGAGAACTCTCCCCCCACCCCCAACCCTGGCTAGTCTTCATCAATGACAATGCTTTAAAGTCACACACAGCAGTCAGTTTTCCAATTCTAATGTGGATTCAGATAGATGGAATACATGGAATCTCCAAACATGAAAGGGCAGTGGTCACCAAAGTATGATAGTACAGTACTGTAACAGTACAGTACAGTAATCAAGCTCAGGGGTAAAGATCCCTGATTATCTCTTTCTCAAACATTAAGAATACTTGTGGAAATTTATCATGGCTTATACATCAGTTTTCAGATATATTGTACAAGGCAAGGAAAATTTGCAAGTCGAGGTTCTGAACAAAAAGTTTTGACTTTTTCTACTCTTTTACACTGGCCTCACCACTTTTTTTTTCAAACAAGGTATGGTGAAGGAAATGACATGGACTAAGTTGCCAGATTTATGATCATTTACATAAATTGTCAGTGCAAGTGCAGGATCCCACCAGAGGATGTACCTAATTTATGATAATTGCACCTCCTGGTTGATAGGCAACTGGATACTGCTGACCTCAGGACCATTTAAAAGGACATCAGTTTGCTATGTCTTGCCTGCCAGTTGAGGTTGATAACCATTCAAGACTCTTTTTGTTGTGCTACTCTTAATGATCTTGACTCCTCATTGACTCTGATCTAGATCTTCACCTTGTTTCCCTTGGTGACCCTTGATTCCACTTATGACTACGGAATCTTGGAAGTATCTCCATATCATTCAGTGCAGATTCATATCCTGAAGCTCCACACGATCTAATGCAGAATCTTTAACAGAGCCCCCCGGCACTTAACATTTTAAATACAGAACCTGTGAGAGACTGTTACCTTTGCACCTCCTGCAGTTATATCCCTGCCGCTACAGAAGGACATGGAGCAAAAAGGTCTTTAAAATCTAGAAATAGTGTCATATTGAAAATCCAATGACCTCCAGGCCTTCTATTAGGTAGCTCAGGCACATTAGATGCAGAAGCTGAATGCATGTGATGCAATAAATCGAGGTCTACCGTCCATCTGAGTTCCTACAGTGGATTTTCATCCTTGGTGACATTATATATATATATATATATATATATATATATATATATATATATATACACACACATACACACACACGGACAAAATTGTTGGTACCCCTCGTTTAATGAAAGAAAAACCCACAACGGTCACAAAAATAACTTGAATCTGCCAAAAGTAATTTGCCAAACTACATGTTGACAAGCCACAAAGCTTCTGGGAGAATGTCCTATGGACAGATGAGACAAAAATCGAAATTTTTGGCAAGGCACATCAGCTCTATGTTCACAGACGGAAATATGAAGCATATCTTGAAAAGAACACTGTTCCTACTGTGAAACATGGAGGAGGCTGTTATGTTCTGGGGATGCTTTGCTGCATCTGGCACAGGGCGTCTTGAATCTGTGCAGGGTACAATGAAATCTCAAGACTATCAAGGGATTCTAGAGAGAAATGTGCTGCCCAGTGTCAGAAAGCTTAGTCTCAGTCGAAGGTCATGGATCTTGCAATAGGATAATGACCCAAAACACACAGCTAAAAATGGCTAAAAGGAAAACATTATACTATTCTGAAGTGGCCTTCTATGAGCCCTGACCTAAATCCTATTGAGCATCTTTGGAAGGAGCTGAAACATGCCGTCTGGAAAAGGCACTCTTCAAACCCGAGACAACTGGAGCAGTTTGCTCCTGAGGAGTGGCCAAAATACCTGTTGAGAGGTGCAGAAGTCTCATTGACAGTTACAGGAATCGTTTGATTGCAGTGATTGCCTCAAAGGTTGTGCAACAAAATATTAAGTTAAAGGAACCATCATTTCTGTCGAGGCCTGTTTCATGAGTTTTCTTTTTAAAAAAATTCTGTTGAAGCATGGTTGAAAAGCAATATCTGACTTTCATTTGTTCATTTTCATAGAATTTTTATATATTATTACTTTTGTCAGATTCAAGTTATTTCTGTGACCATTGTGGGTTTTTCTTTCATTAAACAAGGGGTACCAACAATTTTGTCCATATATATATATAATAAAATATTTTTTTTTTTTTTTTTTTTTTTTTTTTTTTTGTTTTTTTTTTTTTTTTGTGCACCAGGGGGGGGTGTTTTTTTTTTGGTTTTTTTTTTTTTTTTTTGGGGGGGCGGCGGCCGGCGCCCCCAGGGGGGGGCCCCTTTTTTTTTTTTTTTTTTTTTTTTAAGTAACATAGCTGTCAGTAAGAGGAATGGTTGAGTATGGACGGTGAATAGTGTGATGCCAACCTTAATGTGGAATAGTCCAGCTGCAGTAGAGAATAGTAGTCTACGATGAATGGTAAATGAATGGCATAGAAACGGTAAATCAGCACCTCAGGAAGCAATAAAATCTCCAGTATACAAACATGCTCTTGCAATCTGTCTGCAGCCCTTGGAGAAGTAGTCAGTGATTGAGGATGTAAGAGAAAATTACAGCTTTCTAAAAAGTTTCTGAATTAATGTTCATATCCATGGGCAACCAATCAAGACAAAAGACTGTCACCACTAAGATGGTTAGTGAAAAACTTTAAAACTCTGTAAAATTTTTAGCTTCTTACAGTTGCAAAAATGTCTACAAATTTACATATGTTATGTTCATTGGCAAATTCCTCTAAGGTAGCAAAAGTATCAAACCATTATAGGATTTCACTTAAAAATTGTAAAGTAGGTTATAAATGTTAGAGACGCACTCAAAATTTTGTTTATTTTGGAGAAAAAAAAAAAAAAGTAGTATCTTTTAGAATCTTAGAATAAGTTAAACAAGGGCTTCAGATCTTTAATCTTGCATGAGCCACAGAATGGAAAGGACACTGATTCAAGCTGAAGCTGCTGGTACTACCTTTGACCTAGCTCACCCCATTCCTCAGTGTGGGCCTGCACTTTTTTTTTTTTTTTAACATAGGTGCTGTGGGCTGGAACACAAGGTATTTCAGTGATGGCGGAAGTAGGGGATGATGTGTTATTCTTCACTGAATGATACAGAGCACTTACTGCTGCAAAGCTTGCTATACAGCTAAATAATCTTAGGAGTAAGAAAACTAAAACATAGTTTAGTCATATATAATCAATTACAGGCAGAATAGTGATAGAAATCAGAGATAAGAGTCAGGGAAAATATTTGTGCTGTTTGAGCACAATACAGCAATACAGATAATGGACAGTTAACACTTTTATTGCCAATCTAATTTTAATTCTGTTTTGCATTAGACATTCAGTCCTGTTAGTGAAATTTTTTTACCTTAGTCTGTTTTGCAATTTTAAAGTTTGATTTGTGACAGTGACAGTCCACAGAGTGTCTTACAGTGTTTTAGCTGACAAAGTCAGTCCTGTTAGTGAAGTATATTTTCTTAAGGGTTTTTAGACAAGAGTTTAAATTTCTTTTGTTAAATATATACCATACAAACTGCATAAAAACACCAGGGCGAAAGGCAATTCAAAACTCTACACACCTTCACTGGTGCTCTCCTCAAGGAGAGATGTTCCTGTCCCTAAGCCACTCATTGCCTCCCACAAAGCCAGCAAACTCACTTTGCTCTGCGCTGATGAGGGACAAAAATCCCGAAACGGCGCTGTATGCAGATCAGTGAAGTTGGCTTGGCTAAAATCCTGTTTGCTGTCTCAAGACTCGGTGAGTCAAAAGCAAATTGAGGATCTGTTACATCCAACAGAGGGCGCATGAGCTCCCCAGCTCCTTTTCCATAGTGCCTTGTGAATTCATTTGTGTTTTTCAAAATAACTGCCATGTGTGTTTAAAATCCATAGGCAAAAACCTTTCCCCAAACATTGGTAATTTCTCTAGAGGTATATAATGCCGCACATCTATGAGGATGTGAAAGTTCCTCTTTAAAGTCGGAGTTTATATCCTCTGCTTACCATCCGTTTTTGCATAGACATACATGTCATAAACTTTGGCTGGATTTGCCTTAGAAAGCTAGATAGGTTCCTAGGAGCCCTGAGAGTGTTATACATGTTTTAAGCCAATTTAAGTTGTGGTTTGTATCAAACTTTTTCGACAATAAACAAACCTGGGGCCTGAGCCACCCAAACCTACACATAACAAATCTTGAGAGGTTCGCCCATCTCTAGCTGCTGCACTGGTCACAGCTGAAAGGTGGCAGCATGCAGGTTACTTGCTGACAAAGGAAGTAGGCAAACTGGAACTAGCTGAAGTTTTAGATGCTAAGCACTCAGTGGAGAAGAACAAGTTTTTAGGAGGAGGAAAAACTGTGCAGTGTTAAATGGCTTTCAGCGGAATGATGGAGTTACTCTGACATTACACACACTGCTTGGATGCAGTGACTCTACTTTGAGTGTAACAATAGGGATCATTGCAAAGGAACATGAACATATTAAAATAAATACATATTGTATGGAATCAAGGACCAGAAAGGAATCGGTATGCTGGTAGTTTTAGATATTTATATGTTTGGGGACATAACAGGGCCTTTTGAGTCATTTCAATGAAATATAATAAAAGCATAACGACATTACTGTATTGTGAGATGTTTCTTGAACTGTTCGGTATCAAAACAAAAAGGTAAAACGGCTTTAAACTTTTTGAAACCGCTGTTTTCCTAATTCTTTAAAGCTCTAGTGAACCATAATGTTTCTAACCTGTAAAGCTGTCCACATGGTAAGCCATATCACAATGTTTTATAGAACAAAGGAATTACTGCACAACTCATCTGATTTTCTTGCCTTCAGGGATACAGCTGTAGGAATGATAGAAGTTTACTTCAACAAACAGAGATTCCGATGTTAACTTTGAATACGACTATCTTCCATAGGGAATATACATGATGGTACAAAAGCTCTTTGTGCATCACTGAATCCACATCTGTTACTTTTCTATTACAAAAGAAATATTTAAGCTGTGCTTCCGGATTCTTCTTTTGGATAAATTCTCATGATTTAGATCCAAATAAAAATTATGTATTTTTTAGTCTAAGGAATAACAGTGGTGCATTAGCAAATGCAATGTTATCACTGTGAATCGTAAGAACACTACAGATGTAGCAATATATATTAATGATAAAAGCACAGTTAAAGGAAACCTGCCATGTTGTACACAGAGACCAATCTTTGGGCAGCACAGATCAGAAAGCGCTGAGCAGATTGATATATGGCTTTGCTACAAACATTTCAGTATAGCTTGTTATTCATTTTGAGGGATTTATCAAGTTTTGAGGTTATCCCCTATCAATAAGATTGGGAGGATTACCACTGTGGCAGTCTGACCGCTAGGATCCCCACTGATCCTGAGAATGGCGGTCCGTTTCTCCTGTCCTGAGGAAGCTGGTAGTCAATCATGTGCCCTGCCGCTCCATTCATTCTCTATGAGAATGCTGGCGATATGCAAGTACAGAGTTCAGTTATCTCTGGTGCTCCCATAGAGAATGAACCAGGGTACATGCTCAAAGTGTAACCATCAGGGACTGGAACCCTGTTTTTGAGATCAATGGGGGTCCCAGTGGTCAGATGCCCACTAATAATTATGTATTCCCCTATCCTTTTGATAGAGGATAACTTCAAAACTAAGTCCACCTCTTTAAATATCTTCTCTTCTATACTTAAGAGTCCATAAAGGTGGTCTTACTCATTGGTGCGCAGTCATACAGGCAAGCTTGTCAAAGAACGGCTTATTGGACTACTTCTGTACAACACTATATATCAATCTGCTAAACTCCCTGAGCACTAAAACACTCTACCTGCAGATCAGGCACCATTATGAATGCGACAGGTTTAGTTTAAGCATTTGTATGTGTAATGTATTAAAATGGGGTTCAGAGATTACAGTCGCATCTAGGTCCTGGAGCCAAAAGCAGGCTCAATTGTCTTTCTGCTGAAAGGACACCAGTATATAGCATATTACAGATGGGGGGCTGGCACCCAGGGACTTAAATCTATGCCTTTGTTTTTCCCATTGGTCACAACTAGCATATGGTTCATCACGTTAAATGGGTTGTCCAGGAAATGGAGAACCCATGTAGGCCGGTGGAGGCCCCCCCCTGTAAAATTAAAAAAAAAAAAAAAAAAAAATATATATATATATATATATATATATATATATATATATATATAATAATAATAATAATAATAATAATAATAATAATAAGATATTTACCTGTTCCTGGTACTCCTTTGTCCACTGTCAGTGTCTGTTCAGCCACGTGTCGGCGTCATTGCCCTAAGTCTTGCAATGCACATAAACAATGAAACCAATCTATGGCCTCAGTGGTAAAAAAACAGTGATGTATGAGAGTGACATCACCAGTCATGTGGGGAGCAGAACATCCAGCAAAAAGGTGTCAGCACAAACCTGACACCAATGGCGGACAATGGAGCACCAGGGACAGGTCAATTTATTTATTTATTTATTTTTTTTATTTTTTAACACCTCACCCTGACCTTCACACAAATTCCTGGACTACTCCTTTAAAGATCAAACATTATAGTTATAGCAGTTAATACGCTGTAAAAATGGATGTGCAGAAAAGCAAATGAATCATTCCTATAGTGGGAATGATTTTAAGAACCAAGATAACCTGATCATGAGCTCTACGGGCAGTTTTATTTGACAGTTTTCTGGAAGCAGAAATGTGCTGACTGGTTCCCATAAATGACCAGCAGTCTAATAATTATAAATGTAAGGACGATGTCGGGTGGATGTAGATAGGACTTTCTAATCTATCGCTAGATTTAGAATAGCCTGTTGGTTCTCCGGCGATCTAAGTAGACAGGTTCTTGCTTTTGCAGATTTAATCAGATACAGAATCTAGAAATGGTTTTTCCTGGCTCTGACAACACTTCAAACTTAAATGCATCGGTTTAGAATGAAATTAGATTTAACCTGATCAATCCGAAGAGCCCTCCAATCACAACAAGAGCGATATTCACACCAACTTCATGCCACATTTACTTAAATATAGAATCTTGAATAGCTAAGTAACTCATTTTCATCTCCCACAAAATCATGATTAGATTTACATACATACGCGATTTTGGATGGAAGATGTTTTATGTTATTTACAGCATATCATTTTATGACAGGATACAATAAGTAATGATGATGAGAACCAGACAAGATGAGATCTTTACGTCTAATGGAGGGGGTCCTGGATGCCCAGCCACTCTCCATAGAAATTAATAGGACCATAAAAAACTGATAAACATATCTATTCTGAAATCAGTTCTAAAGGTTCCTGTAAGGCTATGTTCACACTGAGTTTTTTGGCAGCGGATTTTGACGCAGAATCCACCTGAAAAAACTCCTCCCATTCATTTCAATGGAAGTCAGTGGAGTTTTTTTTCCCTCTAGCGGCTTTTTTCCGTTAGCGGAAAAAAAAGCAACATGACCTATCTTGCCGCAGATTCCGCTCTAGCCGCCCTCCTGACTAGGCCCATTCATTCGGGCTTAGTCAGCAGCGGTTAGCCGCGACGGAATGCTGATGTACGGAATCGGAATCCCGTCACGGCTGACCACGGCGAAAACTCCGGGGGCGGAAAATTTTCCGCTGTGTGAACACAGCCTAAGCCATTTTAAAAACAGTAAAAAAAAAAAAAAAAAAAAGTGCATGTTTAGTAACTAGTATTGCCACGTAATGACCACTAGGTGATGCAAGGTGAACTCAAAAACAAAAAAATTGCCATCTCCAAAAACAGAATTAAAAGCATGGAAAAAGTTGCATGTACTCCAAAATGGTAACAATGAAAATCAACTCATATTTCTCAAAACATGTCAGTAAAAATTTTTTATAGACATGTATACATGCTGACCTATAAAGTTAACAAGCTATTTATGCTGCACATCGAGCAGACACAATCAATACATTATATATAACTCAAAATAGTGTCAGTAAAAAATACATTTCGTTCTGTGAATAGGTCATCAGTATGAGAACTCAATCTGGAGCTGGAAAAACCCTTTAAGGGGTTAATCACATGCTATAATAATTCATGCATTTACTGGGTGCAACTTAAATGGCTTTAGAATAGGACTCCTCTCTACACTAACATTGCTGTTTTGTGACGCATGCTCACTTTCTCCATTGTTGGAGATCTGCTCAGTCAGGTGCCTTGATGGGCAATTTCGCACACTGGACCCAATTACACATTTTATTTTCTCCTCCATTAACCACCAATTATACGCAAATTAGTGTAATGAGGCCTCTAACAACTTGACGACAATAATAGAAGTGGTCTTGGTTTTATAATCTAATATATTCCCTTTTGTTAATGTTTTCTTCAATATCCAATAAAGTGACTAGTGACCGCAGCAGTCAGAGTCAGTTGCACTTAGCGTGACAGATTCCCAGGCTACATAAGTGAATTGTACAGACAGCGGGGAAATGAGCGGAGTAGTGACCTCTCTACCTTGTTCTACTTACAAGACCATGCATAATGGCTACAAGCAATACAGGGCCTTATAGTATCAATGGAGTGTTATGGATTTAGCAAACAAACCTTACCCTTTCTATAATTGTAAGTTACACTATTTGCCAATATACTTTCTGTATAAATTCTTTGCAGTTTCCAGGCTCTCTGCTTGTTCTCATTGAAGGATCTGTCATTGTTTACTTCCAATCTCCTTCCAAATCCATCTTGGTCATATGACGGACAGACACACGCGGCTTGTTATGAGACTCAGTTCTGATGACTGTTGTGTACAAGGTCTATTGTCCGTGTAATCATCCACAACCTGTCCCCTCCTTATATTTCTAACATAATCTCCCGCTACCTGCCCACACGTAACCTCCGATCCTCTAAAGACCTCCTACTCCGCTCTGCTCTTATCTGCTCTTCACACAACCATGTCCAAGACTTCTCCCGTGCATCTCCCATACGCTGAAACTCATTACCAAGACTAAGACTAAAAAATCTGGCATCAGCCACTGTGATAAATCTGGCATCAGCCACTGTGATAAATCTGGCAGCAGTCACTGTGATAAATCTGGCAGCAGCCACTGTGATAAATCTGGCAGCAGCCACTGTGATAAATCTGGCAGCAGCCACTGTGATAAATCTGGCAGCAGCCACTGTGATAAATCTGGCAGCAGCCACTGTGATAAATCTGGCTCATTTCAATACTGTCTAGGTTTGCCCTGCCTACAAATTAGATAGGATTAGTAAATCTGTCCCAGAGTTTTATAGTTACAAAATGTAAGGCAGGAAACTTAGTTTGTTCACTTTAGACTTACATTATATTGACATATTTCTTTTAACATTATATGTGTCATGCTCTCTTGCACATCTAAAAACATACAAAATGATAACACTGTAAAATACAAAATTATTTTATACTGTAGGATAGTTTATTGGAGTTACGTTAAAAAAAATAGAAAGAGACAAACTTCAGCAGAATTATAAAAGTAAGTTCTCTCTGTAATGGAGTATAAATCTCTATAATGCTATTCTGAAAAATATAATACAGTGCACAGCAAGGTAACAGTAATGTTTTCCTGCACACATGGCATAAAGTATTTGCATTGAGATTTTTGTGAATATAATTAATACTAATGTTTATGACAGCAGAAAATGAGAACACCAGTCATTTGGGACATAGCAAATAAACTGAACATCCAATAATCTCGCAGTTATATATTCTGCTGAGAGAACATTTTGTTGTGGTTTAATGTCAGGAAAAGAAGATTATGATTTGTCTTCTTGTGTATGGCGCCTCAAATAGCTTTTTTAATATACTCTTTTTTTATATAATACATGGATAAAACAGAATTTGTTGAAAATGAAAACGTGTTTGTTTGGTACATGTAGACCATGCAGAATATAAAAACACCACCATTTAGCGTGAAAGAGCCCTGAGCTGTACATGTTTGTACCAGCGGGATCAAGTAAATGTAGAACTGATTTTGCATCATACTGTTGAAATATTGGGGGGGGGGGGGGGGAACATATTTATGTTCATCTCACTCCATGCTTTTATTTCTTCTGCCATTTTGGTTCTTAAAAGGGGTTTTCTTAGTGAAGATACAGTCATAGGAAAAAACAAAACAAAACAGGACACCCTCTTTGATCTTATGGTTTTACTGTACATATCAGGACTGGGGTGTAGCATTAGGGGGTTCAGACATCAGCAATGATCTTAGAGAACCAACTATTGCTGCCCATCAATCTGAGAAAAGTTATAAGGCAATTCCCAAACAATTTGAAGTCCACCACCCTACAGTGAGAGATTTTTCAGAAGTGGAAAACATTCAAGATAGTTGATAATCTTCCCAGGAGTGGATATCCCAGCAAATTCAGAAGATAAGATCATGCAACACTCAGAGAAATTGCACAAAATCCAAGAGCTACAAACCAAGACTCTACAGTACAGTACAACTAGAAAAAGACTTCCAGTATGGCTTGCTTGGAAGGGCTACCAAGAGAAAGACTCTTTTCCTTAAAAAAAAAAACACCAAAAAAAAAACCCATAGCTTAAGTTCGGCTTAAATTTTTAAGGTTGCATCTGAACAAACCATAAGACTTCTGGAACCAAGTTGCTTGGACAGATGAGACCAAAGTGAAGATGTTTGGCCATAATGCACAGTGCCACATTTTGCAAATCATCATAACATTTTGGCACAAACACCTCATACAAACTGTCAATCACTGTGGGGGAGAGGAGACGATTTTGGCTAGTTTTACAGCGATAAGACCTGGTCACCTTGCAGTCATTGAATTGCTCCTAAACTCAACTGTATACCAAAGTATTCTAGAGTCAAATGTGAGGCCATCTATCCAACAACTAAAGCTTGGCCAAAACTGGTTCATGCAACAGGATAATCTCAAGCACACTATAAAATCGACAGAATGGATGAGAAAAAAAAAAAAAGAAAGAATCAGGGTTCATAATGGCCTAATCAAAGTCCAGACCTCTACTCAATTGAAACGCTGCGGCCGCACTTTAAGAGAGCAGTGCATAACTGAATGGCCAGTTCTAGAAAAGCACCAAATCACTCCATCCCCTGTTAGCTCTGCTCTGCTTTCTGATTATACTCAATACCAGTTGTGTCTTCTCCCTGTAAATCAGTCGTGATCACAACAGTTGGACCCATGAATGCGATGTTACAACCCATCCTAAATTATTTTGAAACATACTGCATCCTAGTGGTCACTGTGCTTGGTCTCAGCATTGATCCGTTCACAGTGACAATGGTTATTGAATAAACATAAAAAGGTTTAAATCAGTGAATTGCCTAAACTCAGGGGCAAATAATAAATAGGGTCAAATGTGTGGTTGCCCCAGTCCAAGGCTGCAAGGGGGCCCAGTGTCAAGTAATTACACATTTGCCCCCATTATAATCCTTCCTCAAACAACTATATCAGAACTGCTCTCTCTTCAACCCCAGAGTATAATTAGAAGAGGCCCAGGGGACATAAGTAAACATAACACAGTCTTACTCACTTCCCCTGGACTCCGGTGTGGGTCCTCGTCAGGCCTCTTCCAGCCTTCTGGATGTCATCAGGGACCGATGAGGCCTGTGATGGGTCATGACACTTGCAACATTATGGGACAGTATACTGTGTGGAAGGCTGCTATAGGACATTATAGTTTGAAGGAGCCACTATGGGACATTATACTGTCACAGGGATCTTTGCCGTGAATTGGGGGAGAAGCTGTGCTTTCTAAACAGCACAGGGTTTCTTTGCACCCTTAATTTGACCTTGCCTATGCTTGCAATTCTTTCAGGGTAAAATTGTGATCCCAGGGGATGATCGCTTGATTGTAACTAAAAAGGGTTTCCCACCATAGACACTTATCCTCTGTCCACAGGCTCACTGAGCATCCAACTTCTTGGACCTCTACTGATCATGAGAACAGGGGCCTACAAGTGCTCCCTGCGAACAGAACAGTGGTGTGCAAGCACGATCACCACTCCATTCACTTCTATAGAACTGCTGATGATCTTTCCAGAAGTCTCATAAAAGTGAATAGGAGTGGTAGCTATGCATGGTTTCTATCACCAAGACCCACTTTTTGACTCCATTTTTAATATTGTCCCTGTGGAACGGACCTAGTCATTATAGAATCTGTGAATATTAGAAATAAGAGTCTGTGTTTACCATTAGAGAATTCTCTAATGTACGTCATTGCCTATGGTCTATATATATGCCATATATCAAAAAATGTTCTGTGTGAAAAGAAAAAAAAAAAAGTCTTATTAGATTATGTATCATCTGCAAATGTAATGCAAGTATATGGTGTGCCATCTGCTAACGTATGGCATACTGTTTAATATAGTATTTCCATAATTTCTGTTCAGAAATTTGACAAAAGGAATCTCTTTAGAAAGCAAAATCTCTTGTGGTTAAACATATTCATTGCATTCCATTAATATATGTTGCATATCTTACTTTAGGTTCACACAGAGGAATTTGGCACTGAATTTGATGCTGAATTTGCCAAGCAGAAAATATCTGCTTGACAAAAACTGATGAAGATTCTGACGCTGAATTTCAAGAAGAATTCAGAGAATTTGTGCCACTGTATTTTGCCTTTATTGGGTAGGCACAAATTCCAAATTCCGCTCGTGGATACTGACAAATTTTGCATCAAATTCCACATCCAATTCTGTGCCAACAGGAAAAGTGTATTTTCCACCTCCCATTAATTTCAATGGGATTTAGCAGGAGGAATCCTCCTGAAGAATGAGTAGAATACTTATTTATCCTTTGGCTGAAAAAAATCAGCTAGCAGAAAAAAATCTGCTACTGCCTCCCGTTAAAAAGAATGGGAGGCAGATTTCAGGCAGATTCCACCTAAAAATCTGCGTCAAATTATTACTAGTGAAGGTACCCTTAAGGTGTTAAAGGGACCTAATATGTAAGTATAGCTCAGGTTCTACACTGCTCCACTGAAAACACAGCTACACTCTATGTTTGGGTTTGCTGCTTTCTAACATCAATGTCAGTAAAATGACTACAGAATCCGACTGCTCATACTCAATAACTCACACGTGCCCATAGCAAGATTAAATCCACAACCTTGGCTTCTTCATACATACCATCATTGGAAACCTAAATGGCGTTAGATCTGTAAGCCTAAACTTGTTCTGCTCCAAACCTTTCACAAATGCAACGTTTATGCAACGTTTGTAGTGCATTTTGCAGGAGAGTTCCATAAAAGCATTTCAGTATGTGTTTAATATTGCTCATTCGCTGAACCAGAATATGTTATTCCTTTTGGTGCTTAGCATTACAATTATAAGTAAATCCTTTTATCTAGAAGTCTATGGAAACAACTGTGCTGAGGCTCCTGAATAATGCACATCATGTACTGACATCCCATTTTCAGTGATTATCATGAATATCCCTCAATAAGATACACTTACTAGGTGTAAATATGGTATTTTTAATATTAGTGTGAGGACTCGCCAAAATATTTAATACTTACATAGTTATAGTTAATAATGTGGAAAGGAGACACAGGTCCATCAATTTCAACCAATAATCCCAGAGTATTGACCTAAAGGAAGGCAAGAACCCCTATGTGGTGGGCACCAATTACACCATATTGGGGGGGAAAAAGTCCTTCCCAACTGCAAAGTAGCCAATCAGAATAAATTCCTGAATCAACAACCTATCTCCAGAAATCTATTAACATAATCTGCAGTTTTGTTACACTCAAGAAAGGAATTCATTCACTCTTTCAGTGAATTCCCCTTCAGTAAATTCTTCCTCTGGAAGAGACTTCTTTAGTCTCACAGCTCTTACAGTAAAGAATCCCCTTCTATGTTTGTGTATAACAACCTTCTTGTCTTCTTGTCTCCAAATGTAGAGAATGCTTCCATGTTAAAGTTACAGAATAAATCCCTGGATCAACTTCTCATCTCCAAAAAAACTAAATTATATTTGTAATCAAATTAATTATAACATTAAAAATAAAAATTACATGTCAGTTCTTTGTAGTGACAACACATATTTATGAATGTAAACCAGATGACCACTACAGCGTCTTTTTTTTGCCAAGCTAAAAAAAAAAAACTATAATTTTGAAGCCACTCATAAAAGAGACCTTCCATCTCCTAACTCTCTCCTATATCCTTTTAGCCCAAAACTGAATTCCATATTTGAGGTGTGGTCTTACAAGAGTGTTATAGAGGGGTAATATTACATTAGGATCCAGAGTTTCTCTTGCTCTTTTAAACCCTAAAATCTTATTTGCTTTAGCAACTGCTGTTTGACACAGAGCACTGCTGCTTAAAGGGGTTTTCTGGGTAAAAAAAACCTTTTTTTTTTTTTTTTTTTAGAAAAAAAGTTATTTTAGTGCTATTAATGGGTTAATAATTGCACTAAAATACCTGTAGCAGTGTTTTGAGTGATTTCTGGCTTTCTCTGGGAGCTCTTAGCATCCTCTGCATTTGTTACATGGCTAGCTTCCTGGTGATGCTTCACCGGATCATCAGAAAATGTGCCTGGGGCGGTCCCCAGGTATATAGGTAAATATACCTTTTTTTTTTAATGAAGTCAATTAGAAGTTAGGCGGGGGCAGGTGGTTTAGTTTAGGGTTTTATTTTCAATTTATGCCGGAAAACCCCTTTAACTTACTTGTAACTAGTATACCCAAGTCCTTCTCTTGTTCTGTTTTCTATTTTATATAATTTATGCGGTGTACATGCTGTTGGGAATATGCAGATCTTCATTTCTGGCACTTCATTCACAAGAAGGCTTAAGGGGTCGTTCACACTACCGCTTCTGACCGTCAGCAGTGTCCGTTGCTATTGTCCGTTACAAGATTTTAGCAATGGATACTAGCAGAACCATCATAAATCCATTAAATTTTCCATTCATTTCAATGGGATTTTATCTGGTGTCTGTTTTACACCAAATCTGTCACATGTCCGTTATTTTTCACGGACAAAAAATCCAACATGCAGGACTTTTGTGTGTGTGAAAAAAAAAACGGTTTCATGACGGATGTCAAGTGTCAGTTATTTTTTTAGCATTAAAGTCTATGGGTTACAGACAGTAACAGACGGGTGTCCGTTATTACTGTCTTTTTTTCTGCACATGCTCGGAAGGCAAAAACAAAAAAAGAAAAAAACCAGTATAAAAACGAACACATTAACATCAGTTAGCGTCCGTTAATGTCTGTTACGATAGTGTCTGTTTAAAAAAAAACCAAAAAAAACAGACACCTATCATAACGGATATCCAATGGTAGTTTTAACACACCCTTGGATGGACTTTCGATTCCTCCCTCCTCTTAATCACTGGGGGACCTGGAGATCAGTCCCCCACTGATCGGACACTTATCTACCCACAGGACAGGGGCACAATCCCTTTAAGATAGGTCATCAATGTTTTGATTGACACAACGCACAATAAAGGGGTTGAGAGCCTTGTGTCATTCATTGTATACCCAAACATGACAACTTGTTTGTACACGTGACTGTACCCGATGCTAAAGTTTGTCCTATTCAAGTAGAAGCTGGAACCTCTTGAGACTTGGATGACCATTATTGTATCGCCTTGGAAATCAACTAATCGTGATTGAATTTCTATTTTTAGAATGAAGCTAAAATATAAGAATCTTAATTAAAACTAGGAATGAAGAATGAGACACAACCTTCCTGTTTTTTTGTCTTATGAGAAAAGCTTAACAGTTTAAGGTAGTAGTATATATAGAATTGTTTGCAAATAGAGTAATAGCAAAAATGAATGTGGTCAGCTTTACTTTAAGTATAAAACTAAGATACTCAGCCAGTAAGATAATGGTAAATAACAAATGTTACCCAACGGCAATGGTTAATTTAGGAAGATCGTTACAAATTGCACATGTAGTACATAGAAACAGAGCATAATGATGCATCTCAAATATCGCTTAACAGATGGTGTGTATTATATAACACCACAAACTTTACACCAACTGATTCTAAAATCAGATGTTACCTGTGTACCAGAATGAGTTCATTTCTTTCAGCTTCCTTTAACAAATGCTTCACTAAAATCACATTTTAAAGCAACACAATGGTAATTTTTTTTTCCATCAAACTATTCCCGCAATATCTATAATTCAGCCAGTATTATCTTATTTACAGTTAATCTTCTACCTGAAAAGTCATGGGATCTTTCTCTTCAGGGTCAAGGCTGTAAATTGCATCTCCTTCTTTAAATCTCCTCTCTGGGAGATCTCAGGTCCCAGAACTTCTTGTATGATAAAACTCTATGGACTGCTCCATGCAGGATCTTTACAAAAGTGGACTCAGAGTCTTATCACAGCTACTGCTGATGATTAGACAGGCTCATGCCACACAGTTATACCGAAGATGAAATTCATCTTTCCCTATGGTATACTTCTGTAGCCTCCACTATCTTACAAGTCTACATTATGGTTTCTTAGCTTATGTAGCAGAACAGTGTCCTCCCAGTCGCCACAAATGCTACTGAAAGTCTAGCTGTCCATGTGGGTGGGGCTGTGCTGAAGCGTCAAGAGATTGATAGTAGTGCACAGAAATGTAAAAATCAAGATAGTGGCCGATTTACTATTGAGGTTACGCCATAAATGAGGTGCATTTTAGTGCTATGTGGCTGATCTTGATTGGAACATCCAGCTTGTGATATATTTCTTAAACTTGCTAGACATGTTGGCGTATATATTCAGAAAAAGGAAGTGGGAACTAAATGTGTCAAAAATTAATCTAAATTGTACTGTCAAATTCTGGCTCAAAGTAAGCCAACACAAAGGTGGTATAAACTTAGTGCTGTCAATTTTGGTGTCTTTTATGTTAATTAGACCTTTCACAAACAATCCCCAACACGGGTGCTTTGGAAACCCACCAGGAGACTGTGACACTCCCAATGGGAAGATGACCACATGCCTTCATGCAACATTATCTGTGTCCTTAGGCGGGTCCGGCTGTGATTCTTTCGTTTGGGTTTTTCTTGGTATTGTCTGAACACTGTCCTATTCCTCACCTCCTTAATTGATTTTCCACCACAACCATCTCCTTTACCTTTGTTTCCCTCTGCTCCACTAATAGTTAATTTTAGCCTTACCTGTGTGATTGACAGCCTGCCTACCTATCTGGGGCGGGTTCTTCCGTCCTATTTATTGTTTGCTCACATTCACATTGGTGCTTGCTATTGCCTCATGTGTGCTGGCTATTACTCCTTGCTGTTTTGTTACCTGTATTCTTATTCCTGACCTCTGGCTTACCCTTGACTGATCTCTTGGATTTTCATTCTGTACTGCATTGCTCGACTGTTACTGACCCCTTGGCTAGCTGACCTCCCTTTGTTGTTGTTTGTCCTGTCTGCGTTCTGTTTTATTACTTATATCAAGAAGGGATGGACAACCAGTTGCCGGGTGTCGTCTAGGACAGATCAGACAAGTAGGCAGGGCTAGTGGGGGGAGGGGGTTCAGTTTAGGGCTCACTGTCTTGTCGTGCCCCTTCCCCCAGGGTTCCAGCAGCTACTGGGGAATCGCTCCTCTAGCAATTCCCTTACACATGGTTTTTGCTTTAGTAAAGAAATATCAGAGATAGAGCGACTGCTTATCATAGAGTATTAGTATATAATACATTTATATTTTAGTAATACCACGGTCCATTTATACACCTATTGTGGATCAGACTGTCTATTCAGAGCAATGTTAAAAGAGATTTAGATTTGTTATTCTTTTATTGTAGAACCAGCTCTATAATCACTAACCTTCATCTAACTATTGTGCAGCCTTATTCCTTTATATGGAAATGAGATTAACTCATCGCTTTTCTTGAAGATGATTAAAATGAATATTATTTCCCCAAAAAGAAATCACAACTAGAAATTAATCCAGGGGAAATTATTATTCAGAAAATGAATGACTTTGCAAGCCATGCAGAAGTATACAGATGGGAACAGGATAGTGCACCAAAGACCGTTTTATCCTCAAATTTTATTGGAAACATAAAAAAATAGTCTTACAGTATAAAATTAAAGAAAGCATTAACTAGTTAATGTTTTTACTAGTGTCACATACAGTAATATTTTAGTTGGTCAAGCTTTCACGGGTCTGATTATCACCGATACTTTTACTGAGGTAACAGTTTTTCAGCAAAAATGTAGTTAAGATCAGTTGCTTAATCTTGACAGTAGTTCCTAGGAATGTAACACAACCTACTTAGTAAAACACACGACGATTGCCTAGTTTCCACAAGAGTTTACACTCATCTCCTGCTTCTAAGGTACAAACTAGGTTTGTTACACTTGACTTTGGATATAGTCAAGGTTCCACCTCATCGACAGGCTATCATAATGGTTGCAATGGAGTTCCATACGGAAGACCTGAATGCATGATAAGAACACCCTTTTATATGAGACTTTTCCACCGAAAGAGACCAGAAAGCATCAGGCTATAGTCTGCGACGGTTGTACTGTGAGCAACTCAAAAAGGATTGTCTGTGGCACAACCAATAGATGCAACTGGTTTCTGCCAGTTTAGGAGAATCATTGTGCAGCTCTCTTTCCAGAAAATGCTAGATATAAAAGGTGCAATGACTCTGCAACAAATATTTTATGTGGCAGTAGCAAGAACACAAGAAACACAATCCAAGCAACGAATACAAATGTGTAGTATGCGCAGTGATCAAATGTCACAAATGCAGTGTTTAAACAGAACTTATGCCTATTGTGGGCGAGGATGCAATCTCCCACCGAAGGCTACTATGCAAAAAAAGGCATCAAAATACACAGTAGCTTGCTGCACATGGGGCTGTGTAACCCCAGACCCTTGTCCATTGTCAGAAGTGCCCACAATGGCCATCAGAAATGGAAAAAGGTCTGATCTGATGAATCTCATGAGGATGACCATGCAAGTCACTTTCCTGGGAAAAAGATGCAAGATGACAGTGTGGTAATAATACAAGTTGGCAGGGGCATTGTTATGTTCTGGGCAATTTACTGCTGAGGGACCTTGGGTCCTGGTATTCATGTGGATGTACCACTACCTAAATTTTGTTGCAGACCAAGGACACCCAAGTACATACAGGCCATTTTATAAAACAGTTTTATTTTTCCCCTCTTTTGAAAAGAAAGATTTTCTTGGTGGCATGGCTCCTTTAAGAGTAAATTTCATTTTCTTTTTAGTACGAGATGGCTTTAGCTATTAAAATGCAATAAGTCAGAAAAGGAAAATAATTGAAATGGGCTTCACTAAGATAAAAACTTACAGCTTCTTTAACATAAATAGTCACTAAAGCTTAGCCCGGCCACCTGCTATGTTTTATGGCTTAGGCTTTCCATAAGAACTATGAATAGAAATGCACATAAGTCCTGCAAAATAAATTCTTCATTAAGTGCTAATAGACATATTATATTACCAAGCAACAGTATAAGAGCAGCAGACCTCCTCTTGGTGTGATGTCATAGATTACTTAACTTCAGTCCCTTAATAAGGCAGTAATAGTGATGTACAACTGTAATGGTTTAGCTTAAAGTCTCCATGTGGTCAGAGAGACACAATAGAGCCACAAATAGTATCCATAGAAACAGTACAGACGTGTGCCACTTTATGCCATTGCTTTCTCGCTCAGGATTTCATGGGGCATATTAACACTACACAAACAAAAGGAGTTTTATTTCATTTAGGAATCTAAAAAAAAAACACAGCCGAAATGAATGAATGCACATAATATAACTAAAGTGCTCTTATATGATAATAATAATCATGAAGGATTAAGACGTAATCGTATTTACATCCATAGAATTAACTCCGTTTGGTTTAAAAAGTCAAAAAGATTCGAAAAATGGAAATAAAAGAAAAATTCCTGTGTGTGGAAAACTGTTGACTCTAAATATTACTGTGCCTCGCCAAAGTATGTTAAATAACCCTTAAAAGTCATCAGAATAGTCTTGATTACAATAGACACATAGTTTGTTAAAGTCCTTTTTTTCCCAGAAGAATTTTAACCACTTCCATACCAGATGCTTTACACCCCCCCCCCTTCCAGACCAGGCACATTGTCAAGTTTTAGCCATGTTCCAGTTTAACTGAAAATTGCTTTTCTATTACTGTGCCAACCTACATGTATTTGGTCTCCTTTTCTCGGAACATATTGGGCTTTCACATTTTATAACAAAATAAGCAATGCTCTGAAAAGACCCCAGAGTATAATGATCGGAGACCCAGGGGAGGTGACAAACATAAAAACTAGTGTTACTTACCTTTCCTGGACACCGGTGCACTCCCTGCAGCTTTCAGCCCTGTTTAATTGCGCACAGACGTCACGTGATCAGGCCGTAGACGCAACCTGATGACGTCACCAGAGGGCCCAAGTCTGCTCGGAGTAACATCGGATCGCAGGAGAGGTAAGTAGCATTGGTTTTTATGTTCCCTCACCTCCCCTGGGTCACCGATTATTATACTCTGGGGTCTGAAAAGACCTCAGAGTATAATAATAGCAGTATTTGAGGCCCACGGCCTCACTTACAATGCCCACGGCTGCTCACAGTTGCATCCCCTTCCCCTTCTGCGTCCCATAGCAAGTGGAGGCCACCACAAGCAGGCGTGAGGGTAGGTAAATAAATAGGCGGTTACCTGCCGGGGATACTCCAGCAGGTTACGGCCTATTTATATAAATAAAAAAAAAAAAAAAAAAATTATCCTCACCTACCTGTGATCCCTTGATGGAGCTGTCCGCGACGTCTGTGTCTCAGCGTAGGAGGCGCGATGACGTCATTGTATCGCCGCCTGCGCTGAGGTGCGGACGTCTCGTAAGCCAGCCCAGGCCCCACTCAGCTTTGTTTTTTTTTTTTTTTTTTTTTTAAGTGGCCTGTCCTGGGCTGGTTTACATTAAATAAATAGCAAAAATGCCGCCCCCCAGACAGTGGTGGACAGTGCCGCCTCACTTCGCCTCATTAGAAGTGCGCCCCTGGTTGCTGGGTTATCTTCACGGGCATGCCCTGTCCCTGCCTGTTTTTCATTAAGGAATTCATAGCTGACAAGTGCCAGAGTATATAAAGTTCCTGCATTCATGGTGGAATTCATCGGTAACAGACAAAAAAAAAAAAAAAAAAAAGTCATGACCAAGATTGTTAGAGAAAATCTTTAAAGCTCTGCAAATTTTATATACCGCTAGAAAGCGGACAGTGCGCTGAATTCAGTTCACTGTCAGCTTTCTCGATGTGTGCCCGGGTGCAGGAGATGTCGGTGCCGTTAGTTTCGGCACCGATATCTCTCCACTGTCAGAAGGGCGGGCCTTACTGCCTAGCATCATCACTGGATGGTAAGGAACACCCCCCCCCTCCATTCCGACATTACTCTTCCATAGCCTTGTCAGAGGGGGTGTTCCTTACCGCCCAGCGATGATGCTGAGCATTAAGGCCCGTCCTTCTGACAGTGAAGGGATATGGGAGTCGCACTCTCAGCTTTCCAGAGGTATAGAAAACTGCCAGTGCCGGAGGACATGAAAGGTCCTCTTTAAAGGGTTTATCCCAGACTATAATGCTGATAGATTGTCCTTAGACTATCAGTAAAACCTCTCCGAAAAGAACCTGTTTGAAACGACTACCCCTTACCTAGACCAGATTTCCTGTGACAGATTTTCTGTTCCACCATATCTTATGAATACTGGCCATCTTTTATGGTAAGACCATTGTTATTGAAGACCACTAGCAGTTTTAGGTGTCTCAAAGAGGTTTCACTGAAATTCCAGAAAAAAAGAATAAATGCAGGGATTTTATTTTCTAGATTTATGAAGGCAATAGATAAACTGAGACCAGTCAATGAAACTTAAGAGTACAAAAATACCACTCCAATACAATCCAGCGGTAAAGCAAAAATTTAGGAAAATCGTCCAATAAATTTGTCTTCCATCAGCTAATTCTTCACACTAAATGACTACATTTTGCCTTCACTTGGAAATATTTCAGCCATATTCCTTGTGCTATCATAACATTAGTTTTAGATGCTAAGGGAACACGTCTAAAAGGTTAAAATATGACTTAGTCATTATCTAGGTTATGATTTAGGTTCTGCAAATAGACCACTTGTGTGAATGAGAAGCAATTTCAACAACTGTATTTGCAGCATGTGGAGATTGTATCTATTTCATTATAAATGGAGGCTGAACTTGTGGTCATTATGTGTGATTGTAGCACTCTTCAAAGACTAAAGCAATGGGGACTCACATTATTAGTCTTGTGATTGCAAATGAAAATGTTGCTATGTGACTCATCTATATTCTTCCAGTGTCATCCAGATTTCTAGAAGTTGTCCATTTATTCGGGCATAAAATCCATACATTAAGTAAAGACTCTATTGTAAGGTTTAATCTGTTGCAGCATTGGATATCCGATTCCCTAAATAAGATGTCTATCAAACCAAGAAGAAAATGACATCCACATATTCTTCAAATGTATTCATACCTCAAGATCACTTCTATCTCTGTTGCCTAATGGATTACTGCCAAAGAAGACTCAGTCTCTAACGGGTAATCAATGGCAGAGGGCACTTAGTTAAAATGCCAATTTCCTAGTTGAATGCAAGATCAGCTGCACATTATACTGTGGAATAATCCTAAAATCTTTCTCATTCTAGGCTTCATCTTTCTTTAACACTATTGCTTGTTGAAGATATATAAATGTAATATTCCTGCTATAGATGCCGCCAGCTCAAACCAACATCCAAGCTCACAAACCAGCAGATTGCAACTCTTCAGGGTCTCATTGGGTTTAAACATCTGCGTAGTCTTTTGTAAATCAGTACTACTTAGATATTATAAGGAGCATGGGTCTATTAAAATTTCATGCACAAGGAACATAAAGTAAGTTTTAATATTATTGCCCATTGGAAAGAACTAAAAGCTCTAATACAAAAACTATAGCTTTTGAGAATACAGTACAGTAACTTTTTACTTCAGTGACCACAGCTATCAAATGGATTGTATGTGAAGATATACTAGTGCATCTCAATAAATTAGAATATCATCAGAATTACCCTCCTTGTGGATTGTGTCAATGACTGCCTTTTGGACATCTGTCAAGTCAGCAGTCTTCCCCATGATTGTGTCGCCTACTGAACTTGACTAAGGGACCTTTTTAAACGCTTAGGGAGTCTTTGCAGGTGTTTTGGGTTAATTCTTCTAATTTTCTGAGATAATGACTTTTGGTTTTCCTTGGCTGTAAGCCATAATCATCAACATTAACATAAATAAACACTTGAAAAAGTTCACTCTGTTTGTAATGACTCAATATAATATATGTGTTTCACTTTTTCAATGATGATATTCTAATTTATTGAGATGCACTAGTATGTGACCAGTAAAGTAAATAGGTGGATCTGGGCACCAAATTACTAACAGTTTCCCCTACCCCTAGCTAAGCCCCCATATGCCCTTACATTAGATGTAAATGCAGGTGGTCAGACTCAGACTTGGCAGGTCAGAGGATTTCTCAGGGCTTTATTTCTCAATTTAGGTCTCCAGCACAAGAGGTTTCATGGTTTTAATTTGGTCAAAGAATAAAGGTAACCATTTTGGAATGATCATCATTATAAGAACTCATTGGTGGCAGGTAGGTTGAATGGTATTTCCATGCAAATGATTTAACATTCTGATGGAACAATATTATTTCTACATTATTGTGGGATCATTTAGGCCACAGGGTTCCTTATATGACATTTGATCACCATAGTAAGGTCTTGTGTTCACACAGGGGCCTCTATCGTTTCAAGGTTGGCTCTTCTGTTAATACAACTTCTGTCAGTCAGACTTGGCGCTGGCAACTCTGATTAATACAGGGGCAGATTAAGGCTGGGTTCACATCTGTGTTGGTGTCTCAGCACCTAATCAGCTTCTGTGATCTGTCGAGAAATCATAAAAACTGATCAGAACGGGTCATCAATAGATCTGCCAAAAATGGACACAGATACCCATTGACGAATCCATCAAAAAAGACAGATTATGGTATGTGCTGTGTAACCAATCGAGTCCATTTTTGTCATGAATCTGTTTTTTTAGATTCACAATGGACAGGTACCAGGTGCAGATGTGAACATAGAGTACCATACATAGAAAAAAATTCTTCTTATGAATTCAGAATCATATGGAGGTAAAAGTCACATTTCTATGGGAGCCTAATCCATACAAAGTGCATTTGTAATGAGCCCTAGGGAGAAAGAAAGGACACAACGAACATGGAATTATTCATCCCAATGGGGACCTGTCTTCTTACACAAAAAAACTCTAAAAAGAGCAATGACATATTTTTGTAGAATTTCATTAATCTAAAAACTACAAATTTTCCACTATAATGTTAGATGGAAAAATGGTAGCAGCTGTGAAAACATCTTAAAGCAAAAAAAAAAAAAAAAAAAAAGTAAAAAATAACACAAAATTGGTTTGGTGTAACTCAAAAATAAAAAATATGTTATTTGAAAAGTAATGGCTGAACATTTGGGAAAAAGAACCCTGATTTTATAACGTAATTACCAGGACGCAGAAATCACAGTGAAATAGCTGAAATGATAGCTTTGGGCTCATTCTTTGTCTGTGCAGGACGCACAGAGAACACCTAATTGCTCCATCAAACAAAAGGGAAAAAAAAAGAAAAAAAATACTACGATGAACTGTGATGTGACCTTGTTTATCTTTTAGGAAATAATATCCTATAGATCAAAGAGAACAAATACTTTATAGAGCTATATAAAAAATGATTAACTTATTTAATAAAATATTCAGCCCGATTTATTAAAGAACAGTGTTCCATAACCGAAGTAGAATGCAAATCCTGAATTTTTCATTATTTTCTCTCTATTGCTCAGATGTGAATAGGACTAGTTGGTCATTGTTAAAAAGAATTCATCAGCGCCAAAACCTCTTCTAAACCACCTGTTTTTTTTTTGCTGGAGTAAGCGCTATTTGTGGCATAGTGACCTTATATTTTAAGTGGAATTTTGCTTCGGAGAAATCCATATACAGATGAGTTGTTCACTGCATGGGGGCTATGTCCGAGTTGGCCAAGACACGTGTTTTTGTCTGTGGTTGCTACACAGCTGAATCTCGCAATCTTTTAGGGTTGCAGCGTTGGTTGGTAACTACAGGGATTATTGGGGCTTGGTAGTTGCTGCCACTTTCCAGGGGCTCCAAATATTTCATTTGTATATAGATTAAACAGTGTTTTTCTTGTCAACAAGATTGCACTTAGAGATATGTTCACTAGATCACTAGCCCCTACAACAGCTTATAAGTGGATTAGAAAAGACTTTGGTGGTGGCAGATTCCCTTAAAATAATAATACAATCAAGCAATTCATGATGGTGGCCTACTTTCAAAGGAATATATAACTAGAAAATGACATAATAAAAACACTTAACAAAACTTTGGGGGTTTTTTATGTTTGTTTCTATCAACATAAAAAACCCTGTAATATAATAGCCACTAGAGCTGGGATAATATATAGACATTTCCTACTTTCTGTATTTTACTTTTTAACTTTGCTGTGTAGACTGAGGCAGAATCAGCAAAGTCATCTCATTCTAACAAAGGAGCAATGGGTTTAATTGCAGTTTTATTGTATAGCTGGAGGCAGAATAACATCACTATACAACCCTACTACATCATTTTCTGAAGACCGTTTTCATCTATGGATTTTTTTATATTTATATTTTAACTAACATTCATTTTAGCTGCCACAACACACACACACACACACACACACACACACACACACATCCTACTGCACATTGACTGAAAATTAAAAGTTTTGGCTTTTGAAATGAAATAATGAAAAAGCTGTAAAAAAAAAAAAAATTCCTTAGAGTCCAAAATAGATCTTTTTTTTAAATTGTTAAAAAACCAAGTTGTTATCTCTAACTTTATTCTTCTATGGACATTTTTCTGTCTGCTAGCTCCCATTGATTGCAACTATTTAAAGGAGTATTTTCAAGCAAAGATTTTACTTTATTACTTTATTAATTCCCTACATTAAATTAAATCATGGTCTTTTTTTTTCTCTCTTATCCATTGCACTTACTGCCCACCCTCTCCACAGACTTCAATAAATATGAAGTGACTTGCACTTGTCTATAGAGTTATTTTAGCCGATGGGGAGGTCTAAAAAAATTGGTTATTGGTAGGGTAATGGGTCAGTCTGTTTAAAGAGAGTGTAATGGAAAGAAAATCAGTCACTGAAAGAAAAAACAAAAACAAAAAAAAATTTACTTTTTATGCAGTGATTCCTAGATTATGAACTAAATAGTTAATATTCGTTTGATAATATTAGTTCAATTAAAAAAAAAAAAAAAAAGTTACAATACAATTCATCTTGATAGCTCCTAATATGGTACCTTGTTAAAACCTTAAGGCAATTAGTAAGTGTCAAAAATATTTATTTGTTCCTCTTACAAGCACATTTATATAAAACCTACGAATCACAAAAAAAGTCATAAAAACTACAATAAAAAAAAAAAAAATAAAACTCTACGTCTGAACCAGAACGGTCCACAAATTGTTTTAGCATCCATTAAGTGATCCTAAAGAAAGGGGCACAACTCCATGGAAACTTAGATTTTCTTTGCTAATCCGCAATGTGTGCCATTACCCAGACAGTTAACTGTTTTCTGAAAGCTGAATGAGGGAAGCAAGGTATTACCTCACTGTAGATCAGTATAGATATGTTACTGCCAATGTTATGTCCACTTGCAGCACCCATTATGGTGGTCAGTGGTATATGTGGTACATGGTCCATGGTGAGTAGTACGTATGAGATGACAACTGAAACACAGGGAGGAAATATTAGACAAATCTCACATAAATGTTCAAAGATCATTTCTAAAAATTTTTTCAATAAATTATATATAGATGAAAGGTTTAAAATGTTATTCTTATGGAAAAGTCTCTTATTACAATAAACTAAGGAATTCCTACTATTAATCGGTTCAATCATCTCTATGCGACAGTCTTAACAGGCCAGATTTGAGACAAATTTTCAAAAATTAGGTTTGGGTGGACCCAAAATTCTTGGGGTGACACGAAATTCTTGGGGTTCTTCATCCACAAATAATTATGATACTGAAAAATTACTTAATAAAATCTATACAAAAGGAAATAAATTAAGGTAAAATATTTAATGAAAGGCAGGTGGCTAAGGGGGCGTTCATACTACCGTTGGTGACCATCAGTAGTGTCCGTTGCTATTGTCAGTTACAAGATTTTAGCATCGGACACTAGCTGAACCGTCAGAAATCCGTTAAAATTTCCATTCATTTCAATGGGTTTTTATATTGTGTCTGTTAGGACTTTTTGTCCGTTTGAAAAAAACGGATTCTTGACGGACAGCAAGTGTCCGTAATTTTTTTTTTTTAACATTGAAGTCTATGGGTAACGGACTTATAACAGACAGTAACTGATAGCCATCAGTTACTGTCCGTTATTTTATGTCCGTTTTTTTCCTGTGCATTCTCAGAAAGCAGTAAAAAAAAACAAAAAAAAAACAAAACTGGACAGTGTTAAAAAAACGGACACATTAACATCAGTTAGTGTCCGTTAATGTCTGTTATGATAGGTGTCCGTTTTTTTTTTTTTCGTTTTTTTTTAAACAGACACTATCAGAACGGACATCAACGGTAGTGTGAACCCTGCCTAAGGAAGGCAAAACAAAACCCAAAAATGCAAACAAGAAAAACAAAGTCAGAACAGGTAGGTACCCTAAATAAGTTTGGGGACCAAGAGAAGGAGGAGTGACTAAATAAATTCTTTAGCTCTGTATATACAGAAGGAGTAACTGAGTTACGTGGTTCCATTGCTGTTAATTCCTCAATATTATACTAAATTGGTTAAACATAGAAATGGTCCAAGCTAAGCTAAGCAAATAAAATAGGTGAACAAGGCTCCTAGTCCAGATGGTTAACACCCATGCGCACTTAATGAATTCAGTCCAGTTTTTGCTATGTCCCTATTCTGAATTTTAAGACATTCTCTAATACTAATACAGTGTCAAGGGACTGGCATAAGTCAATTGTGCTGCATGTTTTCAAAAGGGCTCCATGTCTTTTCCAGGTAGTTTTACTCCCATAAGCTTAACATTCATAATGGAAAAGTGACAGACTATGTACAAGAGTATATGACAGTAAAACGGTGCTTAATCCGCCCACTCTTTTCCCTCAAAGAACATACTAGTATGTCCTTGCTTAACAGCAGGGAAGCAGTCTTCCTGATCACTGTACAAAGCTATGGGAGCAGTCATGAGGCAGCTCCCCTCCTGACCAAGCAGTCATGTAACCACTCTAGCTTGGAAATGTATGAGCTATTAGGTCCTAAAGAACCCTGATCAGCGTTCCAGTGTAGCTCAGGAGGTTGCATTCCTCCTGTAACTTGGGCTAGTGTATCAGCCCCAGTTACACACGTGGACAAAATTGTTGGTACCCCTCATTTAATGAAAGAAAACCCCACAATGGTCACAGAAATAACTTGAATCTGACAAAAGTAACAATATATAAAAATTCTATGAAAATGAACAAATGAAAGTCAGACATTTCTTTTCAACCAGGCTTCAACAGAACATAACAGAGCCTCCTCCATGTTTCACAGTAGGGACAGTGTTCTTTTCAAGATATGCTTCATTTTTCCGTCTGTGAACATAGAGCTGATGTGCCTTGCCAAAAATTTCGATTTTCGTCTCATCTGTCTATAGGACATTCTCCCAGAAGCTTTGTGGCTTGTCAACATGTAGTTTGGCAAATTCCAGTCTGGCTTTTTTATGATTTGTTTTCAACAATGGTGTCCTCCTTGGTCGTCTCCCATGAAGTTCACTTTGGCTCAAACAACGACGGATGGTGCGATCTGACACTGATGTTCCTTGAGATTGAAGTTCACCTTTAATCTCTTTAGAAGTTTTTCTGGGCTCTTTTGTTCGCATTCGTATTATCCTTCTCTTTGATTTGTCATCAATTTTCCTCCTGCGGCCACGTCCAGGGAGGTTGGCTGCAGTCCCATGGATCTTAAATTTCTGAATAATATGTGCAACTGTATTCACAAGAACATCAAGCTGCTTGGAGATGGTCTTATAACCTTTACCTTTAACATAATTTTCTTTCTAAGCTCCTGAGACAACTCTTTCCTTCGCTTCCTCTGGTCCATGCTGAGTGTGGTACTCACCATGTCACCAAACAGCACAGTAAGTATCTGTAGCCCTATATACAGGCCCACTGATTGGTTACAAGATTGTAGACACCTGTGATGCTAATTAGTGGACACACCTTGATTTAACATGTCCCTTTGGTCACATTATTTTCAGGGGAACCATCATTTCTGTCCAAGGCTGTTTCATGAGTTTTCTTTTTTAAAAAAATTCTGTTGAAGCCTGGTTGAAAAGCAATGTCTGACTTTCATTTGTTCATTTTCATAGAATTTTTATATTATTATTGATATATATTATTACTTTTGTCAGATTCAAGTTATTTCTGTGACCATTGTGGGTTTTTCTTTCATTAAACGAGGGGTACCAACAATTTTGTCCACGTGTGTACATGGGAAATCAGCAAGACAACACAAAAGCAGCACGGTGGCTCAGAGGTTAGCATTGCAGCCTTGCAGCGCTGGAGTCCTGGATTCGAATCCTGCCAGGGACAACATCAGCAAGGAGTTTGTAAGTCCTCCCCGTGTTTGCGTGGGTTTCCTCTGGTTACGCCGGTTTCCTCCCACACTCCAAAGACATACTGATAGGGAATGTAGATTGTGAGCCCTATATGGGACAGTGACTGTCAATGTCTGTAAAGCGCTGCGGAATATGATGGCGCTATATAAGTAAGCATAATAAATAAATAATAAACAAAAAAAAATTAAAACTTTATGTTAAAATGCCCCCCAAAGGTCTATTATAACCTTATAGGAGGCCCAATGTATAAAAAAACAAATAGATAAAAAATAGTGTTAAAAAAATGAAAAATCATTGGTTCCATCACAGTACTCTCAAAGTAACTGTAAGAGGGAAAACTATTTAAAAAATGTTTTTAGTGGCCATTTGTGCTATTAAAAAAATGAGAAATTAACATGTTTTTGTTGACTTTTTCTTGGATATTAAAGTAAAAAAAATGCAAAAATAAAAAAAACATTGATTATAGGAAGAATAATAAAAAAAGAAAATTAAGGAACATTACAAACCAGCGATAGCTGATTTAGATTTCTGAGCAGAGTCATCCTTTAATTACTGATATAATAGAATTGGTCTGTGTCGATCCATCTAATGGGGGTATTTATGCATCTTGCCAGTGTAGTCCACATAATCGCCTTATAGCCAAATAAGATTATAACATTTATTCCTAGGAAAATAATTGTATTATTCCTTCTTATCATTTCCTTACATTGTCTGTTATGTTTATATTATCCTGGAATAAAATACCAGCATTCAACGCTGTACTTGTTAATTCATGAATAAATTACTTTTAGTTTAATGTACCTCAGAGACTTGGGAATTGCCAGCGGATCCACAAATATGATTCTACATCACTGGCTTAGCACACTACCTTATGACAGAGAGCAGTAAAATTGGAAACTAAAGTCATGAAAAACTAAATCTGCGAGCAGCTGTTGCTATTTATATCTGATTACATAAAGATGTGAATAGGTAAAGGATTTTCTACAATGACTGCTAGGACACGCCAGAATGTGCTAAATTTTATAACCTAAGTGAATTTTGTGCTATGTCACAATAATGCCCAAAATACATACATGCAGTATCTTGTCAATTTTTATGTCTACATAGGTAGAGGTAGATTGACAAGTCTATGGGCTACTAAAGTACCATGCAGTACAAGTTGTACTGCCATATGGACCTGTGAGATTCTGCTAAACCATTCCACCTATGTAGTTTCTCAGAAATTGAAATGGAACAAGTGCAAGCTAGCTAATATGATGAATAAATGACAGCTTATAATGCCAAATGCTGCTTATAGTGCCATTAAATGTGAAAATGATATGGGTGTTAGATAATCCGTATTATATGGTGACCACGTTTCACTAAATAATGGCAGTCACAAACAGGTAGGAAAAAAAAAGTACATAGATGACCTGCGGTAGAGATGACAAGGTATCTCTTAGGATTTGATTGTATGGGGCTAAAATTACCTGTAAAGTGTTCCTTATCTTTTATGCTTTGTCCACACTGTGTTTGGGTTCTACATTCTCTAGTTACATTGCACAGTTCCCCAATGTGTATACTGTATGCTTAACATGGCCAAATGGAAACTCTGTGGGAAAAAAATGCAGCGTTTTACAAATCGCTGCAAAGTGGATGGAATTGTATCGAATCCCATCCACACCTTGCGGAAAAATACGCGCAGCGGACACGTTACGATTTCCAAAACTGTCACGGTTTTGGAAATTGCAGCATGTCAATTATACCTATGGAAACGCCAGCAGTTTCCCTATAGGTGTAGTGGACGCAGAATGTATGCAAATGAAACCTCTGTGGACTATCTGTGGATAGCACTGCGGAAAAAAAATGCAATGCGTTTGTGCCACAGTTTTTCTTGCAGCCCGCTACCTTAGCCGAATGCTGATTTAGCCTGTATCCACTATATCACTGCACTCATGCTCCCTTAGCTAAGGCAGAAATGATACCTTCAGCCAGGGGCGCACCGCTAATGAGGCGAAGTGAGGCGGCCGCCTCGGGCGGCACTGTCCGGGGGGCGGCATTTTTACTATTTAATGTAAACCAGCCCAGGACAGGCCGCTTTAAAAAAAAACAAAAAAAAAAAAAACAGCTGAGCGCTGCCTGTCCTGGGCTGGTTTACAAGACGTCGCATCTCGGCGCAGGCGGCAATACAATGACGTCATCACGCCGCCTACGCTGAGACACAGACGTCGCGGACAAGAAGAGGAGGCGGCGGCAGCGGCTGCATCAAGGCATCACAGGTGAGTATAGCTTTTTTTTTATATATATATATATATATATATATATATATATATATATATATATATAAATAGGCCGTTGCCTGCTGGAGTATCCCCGGCACGTAACGGCCTATCTATTTACCTACCCGCGTCTGCTCGTGGCCGCCCCCGCTTCCCTTTCTGCTATGGGCCGCAGAAAGGGAAGTGGATGCTGCTGTGAGCGGCCGTGGGGATCGGTAAGTTGGGCCGCGGGCCGCAAATACTACTATTATTATACTCCGGGGTCTATTCAGACCCCGGAGTATATTAAATCGGAGGCCTAGGGTTGGTGAGGGAACATAAAAACCAATGTTACTCACCTCCTGCGATCCGATGTAACTCCGAGCAGGCTTGAGGCCTCTGGTGACGTCATCAGGTCGCGTCGCCGGCCTGATCACGTGACGTGTGTGCGCAATTAAACAGGGCCGAAAGCTGCAAGGAGTGCACCGGTGTCCAGGATAGGTAAGTAACTCTGTGTTTGTATTCTCCCCTGGGTCTCCAATCATTATACTCTGGGGTCTGAAAAGACCCCAGAGTATAATAATAGTTCATGGGTTGGACACTATGGGGCATAATACCCTGTGCAGGGACCACTGTAGAGCATAATACCCTGTGCAGGGGCCACTCTGGAGCATAATACAAGTGCAGGGGCCACAATAGAGCATAATACCGGGTGCAGGGGTCACTATGGAGCATAATACAAGTGCAGGGGCCACTATGGAGCATAATACCAGTGCAAGGGCCACTATGGAGGATAATACCAGTGCAGGGGCCACTATGGAGCATAATACCGTGTGCTGGGGCCACTGTGGAGCATAATACCGTGTGCAGGGGCCACTGTGGAGCATAATACCAGTGCAAGGGCCACTATAGAGCATAATACCAGTGCAAGGGCCACTATAGAGCATAATACCAGTGCAGGGGCCACCATGGAGCATAATACCGTGTGCAGTGGCCAATGCGGGGCATAATACCGTGAGCAGGGGCCACTATGGAGCATAATACCGTGTGCAGGGGCCGCTGAGAGGCATAATACAGTGTGCAGGGGCCGCTGCGGGCCATAACACTGTGTAATACAGTGTGCAGGGGCTGCTGTGGAACATTATAGTGTGTGTAAATGGGGTGCTATAAACATGGGCTATGGCACCTGTTTATATTATACGCTGTCTGTTTATAGTGACCGTGTGATGTAATTGTAGCTTTGTCACATACTGTAGACATGTACAGGACGAGGAGGCTGCAGTTACATTACATGGCTGCTATGAGATGAATTACACTATGTAAACAGAGAAGCGGTCACGGCGCTTACACAGGTACTACTCAAACAGTTGGTCAGTGGGGGTCCTGGGTTTTTGAACCCCACTGATTAGTTTATTAATGACCTGGAAAA
Organism: Leptodactylus fallax; assembly: GCA_947044405.1. Classification (NCBI taxonomy): domain Eukaryota; kingdom Metazoa; phylum Chordata; class Amphibia; order Anura; family Leptodactylidae; genus Leptodactylus; species Leptodactylus fallax. Next base: position 4,240,900 of record CAMRHE010000005.1, on the reverse strand, counting down.
CCTTTTAATTAGTTAACACCTGGGGCATTATTAATAAGGGGCACTATTTATACAGGGTACACACGGACATTATTAATATAAAGATGCACTTGGGAGTATTATTCATTATGGGGGGTTATATCATATATTATATAATTGGGGGTAGCAGCAGAATGGGGGCTTCGTGTAGGTGAGGACAATGTGGATTGGATGCCTGGAAAAGTGAGGAGCCAAAGATGTCTGTGTTGCAACCTTTACAGAGACAAGTCACAGCTGGAAGAAGTGGTCATGGCGGTCCAGAGGGAAGAGAAGGGAAATGTGACCGATTAGTCAGAGACGTCACCTGTAAGTCACAGAATGTTACTGCACTGTATACACCTAAATGATAGAGGATAAATACCTGAGTGATGGGGGTCTGTCTGCTGAGACCCCCACTGAGCCTGAGAATTGGGTTTTTTCCCCCACTAGGTGGGAATCCAGCCTGGCTGCAGCCATATATATAGGTGTGTCACTTGGTGGATGGACGAACCCACGTGGCTCTCATTCACTTCAATGGGAGTGCCAAAGATAGCCGAATTCCAGTACTCAGCTATCTGCGGGGCTCCTATTATAGAGAATGGGGGCCACGTGGGCTCGTCCATCCACCAAGCAGAACATATGTGAAGTTACTTTCATTGTTAATGCCGTGTTGTTGACATAGTGACATTATTATACTCGGTGTTCTCTTCAGGCCGCAGAGTATAATAGGTGGAGGCCCAGGGGAGGTGTAAAAAATAAAAATAATTCATACTCACCTTCCGTTACCTCTATAGGGCCTACTCGTGGCGTCTGGCACTCTCTCTCGGCCTCCTCAGTGAGGTCACGTGCCCGGGGTCATGAAGTCATGATGCTGCCAAAGTGACCACTGGTTGCCCAATCACAGGCCTCAGCAGTGACCTTGGGCGCATGACGTCACCAGGAGAGCCCAAATGGCACAAGGAGGCCCAATAGAGGTAAGGGAAGGTGAGCATGAATGTTTTTGAATTCCCCTGGGCCTCTACCTATTATACTCTGGGGTCTGAAGAGAATCCAGAGTATAATGCGGAGGCCATTTTAGTTTGCCAAAGACAAATCTTCATTTGTTTGGTTTCATAAAAAAAAAACAAAAAAAAACAATTTGGAATATTCAGGTCGTGGTACAAGTCGGTTCGTCCATCTCTGGTAAATACATCCATGGGGCAGATTTATTAAAATGGCCTAAAAGCAAAACTGTTGTTGCCCATAGCAACCAATCACAATGCAGCTTTCATTTTGTATTCTGCTCCTGAAAAAAGAAAGTTGTATTATGATTGGCTGCTGTGAGCAACTAAGACAGTTTCGCTCCATGATGGCCACTCAAAAATGGATGTCATACAGCTGTTTTTCCTGTAGTGTGAATAAGGCCAAATATGGACCTATAGATCTGCTTTTCACTTCTGTTCAGCACATGAAGAACAGAATGGTCATATGGATAAGGGCTAAGGATGCATGCTTATGGCATAGCAAAAGCATGTGGCAGAATACTGTCAACATGCGGCCGCCATTGACTATGATCATACCGTATAATCACTGTTTGCCACACACGGCCCCCACCTCATGAGCATATATCCTAAACATATTCACACAACAGTGATAATCAGCCATCACACAACTGCATTAAATTCACTGTATGTGAATGGGGGCTATTCACATGACTGATTTTTTTAACGGTCCATTTTAACTGACTACTAAACAGCCTTGAAATATGTCAATTTTTTTCACAGTTATTTTGTACCAAGTAGGCTAAGCCTCCAGCCACTCATACATGAGAGGAGTATAAGTGGTTATCAGTATTCTGCACTCAGACAAGCTCTAAACATATATACTTTTAGCTGCATAGCACCAACATATTCTGCAGTGCTTTACAAGTAGGGCTCACTATCTAAATTCTCTATCAATATGCCTTTGGCGTACCCAACATAGGGAGAAAATACAAATTCCATGCAGATGTTGTCCTAAGCTGGACTCCAGTCCAGGACCCAGGACTCCAGTGCTGCAAGACCACCAAGATGCAGTCAATAGACCATCTGGGTTTATTCTATAAAATTAGTATCCAATGATAAAATTCTGAATTCCTATCCCAGATGTGGGGTCAAATTTAATTGCTAGATGGCACATTCAGCCAGACAGTTTCATAAATGAGCCATATTGATTTTCTATCTAAATGTAAAACTAGGGCTAGATGGCAACATGTGTTGCATAACAAAAAGTCAAACGACTCTCTAAAGAGACCCCAAAGTATAATAGTGACATGTTGGTGGCAAACACCAAAAACTTCAGGTTTGTCTGAACCCAACATTTTTGGAAAATTCATAACAAACCCACCTTATAAACCAGTTTGTTCATTCATAGTGACTTCAATGCTATACAATAAGAAATAAAGTGTCCCCTGTTGGTGACATTCTGCAGTGTTTTTTTTTTAATATCTCGGTCTCTCCATCAGGCATGGTTTAACATAATGATAAGTGATACATATAATTAATACAATAGATATTTTCAGCTGCAGTCCTCAATTTTGCAAATAACTCAATGAATGTATTTGGGCTGCAGTCTGCTGCAGGGATGCTGTAGCTCAATAGTTAAAATGTGCACTATGTATGTAAACCCCTAAATCTACATCACCTTGGAATTAATGGTGCTATATAAATAATTATATTAAAATCAATTACTAGTGCTTAAACTCAGTGTAGCCCAGGCCTAACTCTATGGCTGTAAGCAGTGAAGCAGGGGAGACAGAGCCCTGTAATAGAAAAGTAGAGCTCTGACCCCTGTAAAGATATTACTCTGTATAATATTATGAAATTAGAAGACCTGTATATTGCCAACCTATCTTTAGGATTGGTTATCAATATAAGATTGTTGTCAGTGCAGTTTGTGGAAAGGCAATGTCTAAGGCTGTTGTCAAAGCACGGTAGAAAACATGCTGTGTCTTAAAATCCCATTAGGCTGAGACCCCACATTGCGGAAACAACGCTTTTTTTTTTTTTTTTTTTTTTTTTTGCAGATTTTGCAAAAACCTTCTGCTTAAGACATTTGCACACGGCCGTGCACCAGCTGGGCTTCTATGGCCCCTATCATTCAATGAATAGGAGCAGCGGAAGCACAGCCGCAAAATCGGATAAGAATGGGACCCGTTCCATATTTTGTGGCCCGTACACGGAACTGTGTAATTCACAGTGATGTGTACGGGGCCCATAGAAATGAATGGGTTAGTGTGCTATAGGGGAAAAACACGGATAGCAAACTGACTATTCATATGGTCGTGTGCAACCGGCTTAACGCCACTACTCTCTTTATCACAAAAAACTGCAGCAAAGTCTGCAACAAAAAAAGCTGCATTTCCGCAACATAGGGCCTTAGCCATAACATGAATGAAATCTAATTGAATCTCATCGACACGTTGGTGGGGGGGGGGGGTGGAAAGCGATGCAGAAAGAACAAAATTTTCTCAAAACTGCATTACATTGCATTTTCCTCTTATACTTATATGGGGGAATATAAAAATGTAAAACACAGCAGAAAAGCTTTGAAAAATGCAAACCTTCTTTAGATTTCCATTTCGCTACTTGTAGCTTTAACCTCGATTAGTTTAAAATTTAGAATTTATTTTCATTAAATAGGATCAAATTTGATATACAATGTAGTCCTTTATTGTCCAGTCCTAAACTATTGCAGACTCAGAGGGAGATCTCATTCTATGACGTCCATCCATGTGTACTAAAATGTCATGTGGCCAAAAGTTGTCCCAATGGGCCAACCTGTTTAAAAACCACGTGTGCTTTAATACAGTCTCGCACAGAATGTTATTTAATTCAAACCAGCTGAATAAATGTAAACCAATATTTCAGCGTCATGAAAAGCATAAAACCCAGATTATCGCTTTTTTATTACAATGGCTATTTGTATTCAGGAATAAGAATCTCCGATCTAATAATCTAGTTACAGACTATCAGCCGCAATGTTATTGGAATTTTACTATAAAATGACTTTAAATGATAACATTCAAGAGTATAAAAAAGATAAGAAGGTGAATTGAAAGACAGGACGCTTTTACTTGACTGCTTTTGCTGCAAAGTAATTGGATTCATAATTCATGCATGTTTTGTTACTGAAAAGACAATGACTTGGAAGTGCTTTAATCTCAGTGCAATGAACTGAAAAACTTAGATAGGTTTTCTGCTTCGTGCATTATTACCTGTGTCCCTGTTTAAAGAGCATAACATTTATCATTCACTCATAATAGGGAGACAATCTGGTAATCTCCATTCACTCAAGTATTAAATGTTACTATACTACAAGTTCTGCTTGATTTAAGACAGCGTGCTCTATAGGTAAACAGGGGGCACTTATCGCATTGTGTAAAAGCCATAGTGCGCTTTCACTTGCCATTATGATGCAGTTTTTAAAGCCAATACCAGGAGTGGAGTATAAAGGATGGAGATTTATATATTAAATATGATTTTACTCTTTTTAAAATCTTCTCCTGGTTTTGGCCTACATATAAATGACACAGGAGGAAACATCCTTAAAGGGAATTTAGACCTTATAAAATGGAAGAGGTCATTACTGGAAGATTAGTAGGGTTTCGCCAGTGACCCCCATGAATGAGCTAAACTGTGGTGTTTAGATGAACACTGTGGCCTCGTCACTGAAAGTCAATCACAGAACCATACACTGTATAGCAGCTGGGTTTGGTTTTCCAGCTCAGCCCTATCCACTTGAATGGGACTGAGCTGCAGAGAGACCACGTGACCAATGAATGTGAAATCACACGGCCCGAGAATCGGAAGGGGCAATTGCAGAATGCTGTTGTTGCTTCACACAGCTCATCCACTGCAAAGTACTGTAATCCTATTTCAAAGAGCCACCACCTCTGATCCTGTATATATAGAGAAGTAGAGCGCAGTACCACTTTTCATCCCATATATGGATATTACACACTATCACTTTTCATGTCCTGTGTATATAGGTACTGCACAGTACCACTTCCCTTGTCCTGGACCCCAACAGATCACATACTGATGACCTATGCCATGGATAAGTCATCACTGTTGAAATATGCATATGCAAAGGGACGGACAAGCCCATTAATGATTCAATAGTACTGTATATGATCTATTATGTATACGTACAGTATCTATTAATACAGACCTATTACACTCATTGACAAAAAAAAAAAAAAAAAACACATCTAGAAGGAGATGTTGGAATCAAATGAAACTTTCTATGTGTGAATGTACTTATGATGTATGTAAGTAATTACAATATTAGAGCGAAATGAGAAAATTGTGGGGGAAAATTGCACAATTGGTTGAAGATGTTAGGACCCTGTTGTACCACCCAGGGATATAGCTATAGGAGGGTGCAGAGGTTCTGGAGCCTGAGGAGGCCCAAAGGCTTATCTACAACATAAGAGGACACCATTATCATACATAGCACATGATAAGTGGGGAGCTCACTACAAATTTTGCATTGGGGGCCAAAAACTTCAAGTTAAGCCTCTGATATCACCTCTAGTCTGGATACAAGATGTGATACAGTTGTGAATGGAGACATACAGCTTCCATATGGTATCCTGCAGCACATTTGCCCATAGATGCTGCAGCTAGGCCTGTAGATAGTGCACACCAGCAGGTTGTTAAAGCTGGTGTCCCAGTTGTTCCCATAAATGCTTGACTGGCAATAAATCTGGTGGCTGGGCAGGCTAAGGAAGTGTTGTAATCTAGTGGAAACATCCCTAGGAAACTCTCCCTGTGTGTAGGTGAAGATTATCCTGCAGAAGAAGGCCAGTTTGAAGCCCTACCATAAGTGGCAACACATGTGGCCATAGGATGTCCTACAAATATTTAGTTGTTATTGTCACCATATCACTACTAGGGATAACCGACTGTCAAATACAATGGCTTCCCAGATCACCACACCAGCAGTTGGGACAGTGTGTCACTCCACAGCAAAGACAAGATTTAAGTGCTCACCACAAGGCCTTCATACACGAATCCGACCATCACAGGATCCTAAACAGGAAGTGGATTTTTCGCTAAAGACAATACGGTTCCAGTCCATAGCAATCCAAGTTACTCATTTACAGCACCAAGGTGACAGTGGCTGGCTATTAATGGCAGGGCATAAAATGGGCGATGTAACACCAAATTTACTGCTAAGCTCCTGAAAATGGACTGTGCAGAGACAGGGGTGTGTAATGAAGGGGTCACCTCTGTCTGGATGGTGGATAAGGAAACCATGAGAGCTGCTGGTGCTTGTTGGTTGTGGGCATGCAGGCTAGCTGTAATGTTTTCACTGCTGCCATGTGAAGAGTAGGTTTTTCAGAACACCTATACAATATTTGTATATCTAGCTACAGTGCATCTTCTATTGTCCTCCAGAATATAGGGTAACTTCCTCTTTCCTTAAAATAAGAGAGAAATGAATGTGTAGTCACAACAAATGGATTACTGAACAGTTTAGTAATAGTGATACGTAATTCTCTACTAAAGTTGCCCACATAAGCTTTTTATTGTTCATCCCTCCATGACAATGAGCTGTCCTCCCTACTCATTATGAAATGATGGCTCATCTTTTTGCCAATAAAACATGGAATTGCCAGCTCAGTCCGTGTTTCTCAAAAACTTAAAGCAATACACTGCTATACCACATAAATAAATTATAGTGCTGTGCCCACCAACAGCATGGCATTTCTATAGCTATTGGCAGAAGTAATTACAGAGGTACGAAGGTAGAAATTATCCAATCTACAATTCTTACTGGAACATTAATATTGTCCATTTCCTGTGTGATGTGGACAACAAATTGCACCCTGACACATTCTGAGTTTGGTATAGAATTAGGATATACAATTATTTAACAGTGGAATTTTACTAAATAAAGAATTTTAGAAAAGTCCAATCTGATTTCCTGAGGAGTATTCTATTACTACTTTATATAACCCCCAGCCGTGAAACTCCGGGATTTACCGGCCTGAACAGTATGCCAGGAGAAACTCCTAGCATTATGGTTATCTATGCTGCTAGGAATCCCTGACTGACAGTGACATACTTGCATCAATTAAAGTACAGGATTATATATTGCTGGGAGGCAGGGACTCCTAGCATAATGTTTAACTATACTGCTAAGAGTCCTGCTCCCAGCATATTGTTCAGGCCAGTAAATCCAGCCAACACATAGACCAAGTTTTACTGAAACTTGATCGTGTGAATCTAGCCTTTTTTTTAAGAAACTACCAAAGGAATGACACATGATTGATGTATTAGTTAATCTTTGATGATGATGACATTGTAATACTCAGCAAAGTATAAACCCATTGTGTCACCTAACCGGTTTGGCTTTAGACTACTCCTAAGGGTGTTGTTTAAGTGATACCTTGGTTTTCACCCTTTAACCCCTATACAGGGAACTGAACATTGCTGCAGGAAAGCATTAGGCCTATACCTCTAGGAGTAGTCCTGGTGCAGGAGACAGCTAACCCAAATGAGTCTACAGACACTGGTGCAAAACACCGATGGGTCAGGCAGGAGAGTGATTAGGTACAGGCTGAGTTCTGTACTGGCAGTTTTTGTGTGTCTAAGATTCAGACAAGGACGCCAGAAACAAGCCAGAATCAGACCTGGATAGACAGCAGGACTGGAAATGGAAGGCAGACACGAGGTCAGGAAACAAATAAAGGCCAAACTGAGGTAGTCAAACAGAACAGCAGAAAGACACAGGAATCTAGCAAGCTAGGAACATATATTGCTCTGGCAGCCTCCTATGGTAGAAGTTGCCTTTTATAACCAAGTATCTCAGGGGACTGGATGGGAGTGCACTTGTCCTTTAAGAAGAAACAAGAAGCTGCATTCACCCTAGGGGATCATCGCTGCAGGGCAGGGAGTTGTAGAAGAGAAATCCTGGCAGGCTGTACATCGGGACATGTTAGTAGGTTGGCAGTTGTGACTCATAGAAGGAGCAGGATGCCAGGGGACACACACCCCGGTGTTAAAACATTTGGTAGTTGATAACTGCCACCAACCTAAGTAAATGGACAACCTGGTAGGTTAAATGGCACTCGACTGGTACTCCTGCATGTGCTGGTATAGGGTCCCACCCCAAGTTACTAGTAAAAGTAGTAAATGCTAATGATTTATTGCAATTAAGAAATGTTGACGTCTTGGTTTTTATGACTTTCATCAGTTACAGTTGTCACACTATATTAGACCAGAAAGAGAAGTTTAAGCAGCACTAAAAATGTTTCCACTGAGTGGCCATAACTTAGAAACTCGACCACACAGTCCCACATCAAAGCCAAGGAAAGCAAAGTGACAGCACTCTGGACTTTAGAGAAGCAGAAAAAAAGGTTTCAGCTCTCAATGGAACGTTTATCAAGCAAAGTGTATTGCAGCCAAGTGCATATATTTATATCAAGTGTTACATGCAATCCATGATATTAACTAGAAATCACAGTGCCAATTTTATACAGAAATTCTATAAAATACAGTGTCTCATCTATATCATCACATATCCTATCTATATAATGTAGCTGTAATCGTGAATATACAGTTCATGAATAATCAATGAAAGTGCATAATGTGTAGCTGTGCAAGGAGAAGAACAAATGGACCAGTGTCAGGAGGATATGGACGGTACCGCAGTTTCAGAATGATATGTTAGAATAATTTGTAAAGTTACAGTGATCCATGTATTATATATGGGTAGTTACTGATTAATAATAATGTGCTATTTAATAAAATATCAGAGGTGATATAGGTCTATTCACTGAATGAGTGGTCTCAGCCCACAGTAAAGATGGTGCCTAAAAGCATGCTTGTAAGCTGTGTCTACCGAAGTGCACAGCTACACATTACACACTTTGGTGGTGTTTCAATGGAATGAAACTTTCTATGTATGAATGTAATGATGATATATGTGATTACAATATTAGAGCAAAAGGGTAAGTTTATTGGGGAAAACTGTACAAAACAAAAAGGAGACTCTAGTATCCTATTGGGCCACCTCTAGCCTGGATATAAAATGAAATATGGTTCGGTATGGAGTCGTGCATGTTCCATAGGATATCCTGTGCCACATTTTCCACATATGTTGCAGTTAGGCCTGTACATTTTGGATTCTCATAGGTTACCGAAGCTGGTGTCCCAGGTCAGGGTGGGCAACCTGGACAAGTGTCGGGGCCCACAGCTTCTGGGGGGCCTACTGTAGGACCGCAATCAGTGCTTTCATCAATACTGATGGAAGTGCTCATTGCCTTGGTAATGCCTGGGGAGTGAGTGGTGCTACGGATTTCATCATCATTTACCTCACTAGGTTCTCCACACTTTCCACAGAGAAGGAGTGAGAATTTCTGGGAACTTATGAAGGTGAGTAATAATGAAATATATAGCACCTTTCATTTCCCAGTGCTCTGCCAACATTAACTTGCAAGGACAAAGTTTTGGGTTTAAGGGGCCAATATACTTTGTGGGCTACAAGGAGGCAAAATACTTTGTGGGGGTATAAGGGAGCAGTTATACTGTGTGGGAGCCCCAAGGGATCAGTATACTGTGCGTAGGGGCCCAAAACAAGACATTATAATGGGTGGGAGCACTAAGTGGTTCAATATCAACAGTAGCAGCACTATGGATGAGATATCTACAAGTCTCATCCACATGCTGCAACTAACAGCACAGCGGTTTTAAATGCATAAATTACACCAACAATTATCGCTGCAGGTCTCACTCACAGTTTTCCATTTCTGCAATGCAAAGGTTGAAAGCTACAGATTATTTACAGCAATTCCAGCTGGTATGCTGCAGCTATAACCACCCGATATCAGATATTTTTCTCTGTGGCATCTTTTAGAGCACAGGTGTCAAACACAAGGCCCGCGGGCCGAATCCGGCCCGCTGCCTTCTGTTATCCGGCCCGGCACTTATCTGGCCTGCAGAGCTGCGGCATTTTTTATTGTCTATGACTATGTAATGTAAACCAGCCCAGGACAGGCCACTTAAAAAAAAAAAAAAAAGCTGCGCGATACCTGTCCTGGGCTGGTTTACAAGACCTCTGCATGTCAGCGCAGGCGGCGATACAATGACGTCATCACGCCGCCTACGCTGACATGTAGACGTCGCGGACAAGAAGAGGAGGCGGCGGCTGCATCAAGGCATCGCAGGTAGGCGAGGATAAGTTTTTTTTATATATATATATATATATATATATATATATATATATATATACATACATACATATCGATCCACGCTGCTGGTCGTGGCCGCCCCCGCTTCCCCTTCTGCTATGGGACGCAGAAGCGGCTGTGTGCAGGAGCGGGGATGGTAAGTGAGGCCGCAGCCCGCGAACCCCATCAAATACTATTATTATTATACTCCGGGGTCTTTTCAGACCCCGGAGTATAATAATCGGAGACCCAGGGGAGGTGATAAACATAAAAACCTGTGTTACTTACCTCTCCAGCGATCCGATGTTGCTCCCAGCAGGCTTCGGCCTTCTTTGGTGACGTCCCAGGCGTCACGTGAGCCGGGCCGACGTCATTATGTCGCGACGCCGGTCTGTGCGACATTGAAGAAGGCCGAACGCAGGGAGCGCACCGGGGCCCAGGTAAGTAACACTGGTTTTTATGTTTGTCACCACCTGGGTCTCCGATCATTATAATCTGGGGTCTGAAAAGACCCCAGAGTATAATAATAGTTCATGGGTGGGGGGGTCACTATGGGGCATAATACCATGTGCAGGGGCCACTATGGGGCATAATACCAATGCAGGGGCCACTAAGGAGCATAATACCGATTGCAGGGGCCAATATGGAGCATAATTACCTGTTTAGTGGCCACTATGGAGCATAATACCGTGTGCAGGGGCAACTATTGAGCATAATACCGTGTGCAGGGGCAACTATGGAGCATAATACCGTGTGCAGTGGCCGCTGTGGGGCGTAATACCGTGTGCAGAGGCAACTATAGAGCATAATACCGTTTGCAGGGGTAAACAGTATTTGTATAGTGCTTAATTTTTGATATATTCAGAAAAGGATGAGGATAGTATGTAACATGCCAATGTCTTAGGTTTTAACAATACATTATGTTCTTCCTGGTTGCCCTCAAAGGGCTGATTGTAACAGTAGTAATGTACAAATGTAACTACTGCTTAATAGCTCGCTTATCTGTTAAGGAGAAGTTACTTTTATACATGTGTAAAATAATCTTGGCCCCTCAAGGTACCCCGTGAGGCTGAAGTGGCCCCCGGAGAAAATGAGTTTGACACCCCTGTTTTAGAGGAACACTCTGCAAGTCACATGAGTTGCACTGCGAAGGGACCCACTGAGGCTCTGGTTCCCAACAGCCAACACAGACCTGGAGCTGGCCCTGTCTAAGCTGGTCCCATAAATGCTCTATTGGCAATATATGTAGCAAATGGGCTGACCAAAGAAGTGTTGTAATCTGGGAAGCAGTGTGTGGGAGTCGTGTCATGAGAGGCCACACATTACGGAGCTGTTAGTGTCCCTCACCTCACTACTCAATGATTCAGTTTTTGGATTCCAAACAAAACCTGGTTTCAGTACTAAAGAAGATATGGTTCCAGGCCATAGAAGTCCAGGTTTTGCATTCATGACACTACTGCAATCAAAGGTGATAGCGGCTGGCTGCCAATGGCAGGACACTTGATAGGCACCATGACATCAAATCTTTTTCTGCCCAGCACCTGGATATGGTCCGGGCAGAGACAGAGCTGTGAAATGACGATACCACATGTGTCTAGTTGGTGGACAAGGAAACTGTAGGAGCTACTCATGCTTGCCAACAGATCAAACAGTCCTATCTACTGCTGCTGTATTTGGGGCATCCAGAGTCTGTTTGTTGTCCATGCATGCCTTCATGTAACCACTGCACCCAACACCAGGGCAGAACAGCCTAGATAGCAGGCAATTGGTTGGAATGGCCATACTGCTTCTTTTAATGTATTATACAGGCAAGCCTAGAAGTCAACAATCTCTCACCAATATATACAGTCCAACTATATACTACCCAAAAGTGGTTTCTGAGAGCCTTTTTATAAGGTGGGTGGAAGCACTTTCACACCCTCTTGTGACAAGTCTTGGTCTTTAATCAGACCACACTTGTAATCATTTACATAACTGTCTGAGACATAACTGCATGCCAAGTATTACAGCAATCCTCCATTTCTATCTGGATGTGTTATTTTTTTTGCCAATGAGTGTACCATATATTGTCTCATAACTTTCAGCTGCCATAGAGCAGATAAACAGTCTTACTCTATCGTTACTTTTCTTAAAAAAGGATATGCATTAAACTGAATTGTATTTTAGTTGTGATTTATCATTGGTAAGCCTACATTTCCTATGATATAATCCTTATATCACAGAATAGAGCATATACAACTTTCATATTAAACATGTTTTCTGCACTGGAACCATTTTATCAGAGTACTGTTCATGAGACTGGGAAGTAGTGAGGTATAAAATGTTGGCACCAATTATGTTTTCCTGGGGTTCATAGGTCTTTTCCTATTTCTTTATTTTGCAGTAATTAATTTGCTACCGCCTGCAACTTTTTGATCACTAGTTTAATTTATATAAGTGATATTACATGTTTTACTTGTACATTATAGCTATTTTTATATCTTCCATAATAATAACGATAATAATAGATGCTCCTAGTATAAAGTCAGTCATCCATGAATTGTATGGCTCGCCTCCCTGTGGTCCTCATTACCTGCTAAGGCCTTTTGTTTTCTTACAAGGTCACTTGCAGAATGGAAACTTTGCACTGCTTCAAAGAAGTGATTCTATATAAAAATGATCATATGGTCTGCTGGAATTCCTATCTGGAAGATAAAGAATAAAACTGTAAATGAAAGCAAAAAGTAAAGTGTTTTTGCCGACTGTTTAAAGATTACATACCCTAACAAGCACTTCACTGTGAATCAATTAGGGATTTGTGGAATCCTTCATACCGAGGCCCCCAGCACTATGGACAGTTCCTTTAGAAACATGAAGCTTTAATTTATATGGGCAACACATATAATAGGATTTCTCTAAACCTCATTAAACTTAATTATAGCCTATGGCAGATCCACACACACTCTTGGGATTACAGAATTATATCTACCTCTCTAAATTCATGCCCCATTGTGGAGTCGCTATAACTTATTAAATTCCTAGAAAGAGCTACTTATCTTGGCAAGCATTGGGCTTTGTAAGCATTGCGGTGCTGTTAGAAAACACTTCCTTCATACATAACCCTGCAACACCAGCAAATAGCTCTGTGACAAGTCTCTATATGAATCGACAATCAGCATTTCCCTACAAAAAGATGGCGATGGGTATATTGAAGCATGAAATTAGGTGGAAGCCATTTTCCCCACTTCTTTTTGTTTGTTTTTTTGCACAGAAGTGTATGCTGTTTAGAAACAAAAAATTGACAACCTTTGGTAAAAAAAAAAGTTTTGGTAAACCAGAGAAGTAAACCTGTGCCAGCCACTAAGAGTGCCACACCCCAATCTGATGCATTCCATAGCGCATGTGCATTACTGCAGCGGTCCCCAACCTTTTATTCACCACGGCCCGGCAGGCGGTTTAGGGTTGGGGGATTTGGTCATATGGGGGCGGAGTTATACTCTAAACAGTGCTGTAGACTGGGGTGTGCTGGCGGGACCTCAGTGTACAGCGCTGTAGACCAGGTCCCCGCCATTAGCTATGCAAGGAGCCACAACACTGTGGCCATATCGCCGACCCGCCGAACATTTTGTGTCGGGAGCCGCGTTTACCAAGGCCAGCTCGCCGCCCCGCGGACCGGTGGTTGGGGACCCCTGCATTAGTGCAATGGGACCAACATGCAATTCTAAGGCCCATATAGGCATCTAATGCATAGGCATGTGCTAAAGTTCATCAATTATCAAATCAATTGTGAAATACACACCTCTTGTTACTGTTACAGTATTACAATACACACCTCTTTTTGCCATTTATATAGTCACTAAACAGAACATATAAAACTCAAAGTACATGGCATTTTACATTGTATATATCCCCACATAAAGAAGATAACATGGATAAAATCACTAACCTGCCTATAACCCAAAGACATATAAGATCCCAAGTGGATGAGAGTTCGGAGAACCTTCTCGAAGGACCCATTGAGTTGGGAATTAAGAGACTAAGAAAAAGCATTCATATCTATTGATTTTTACTTACAGCCCTTGGTGTTAAAGCTAAAGAATTCTTTGCACTTGATTGAGTATCTGCAAGAATTGCCCTTACCCAGTGGGACATTGAAAGTAGGATGTGAAGACACTATATTCATATATCGCCCATAAAGAATGAGTCGATGCTGCATTATATGTTTGGGGTGGCAAGATTGGGAGTTATGGAATACATGATTCCTTTATTGTGGACCTTTGGTATTTTGCTCTCCAACACAACTACTTCCTGCTAGACTAAAACTTTTTCAAGCAGATTTCTGGCATAGAAACGTTGTGGCCTGTCATATGCCAATCTGCTTTTGGGTTGGTGGGAGTATGTACATGTGTACCCATTGCCGGCCATTGCCAAATTTGATCAGATGGTTCTGATTAATTGCCAATGTGTTTTTTTCTGGGCAGGCACGAGTAAGGAGAGCATTGAGTTCATCTCCTCTCCCAACAATAACCTTTTTATCATCTTATTTATTACATTTCTGAAACTTCCATGAATCTTTGGGATTAGGAACTGACTTTGCTGAGCAACAAAATTTGGACATCCCTGTATTGAAAATGCACATAAACTAAGCTTGTTTTACCATAATAGTTGCCATCCAAAACATTTATAAAGGGGTATTCAGTTGGTCAGTTCTTAAAGGAATTGCCCAGTTTCAGACAAACATTGAGAGAGAAAGGTTATTGTTCATTTAATGATAAGATCCACAATTTTCCAATATACTTTCTGTATCAATTCCTCATGGTTTTCTAAATCTCTGCTTGCTGTCATTCATTGTTTACTATCAGTGGATAAAAATCAGTCCATAAAAATCAAAATATCAATAATGCATATTATAAGTCCCAGTAAATATATTATGGGGCAAATCATGTGATATATATTAGTTGAGTTAGTACATCTGTGTAGCAGATATAGCTACTTAACTTCAGGTAAAAGAACAAAAGTCTGGACCGCGCATGCATGGACCAAACAGATGGTGCTTGTAATCACATATGCGCTGACTTGAATGACATCAGAGTAAGCGCATGCGTGATTACTGGGACTTATAATATGCATTATTGATGTTTTAATTCCTTGATATTTTTATAACATCCTCAGGAGTTTATATTTGATTGTTTATTTGTGACAATGTTAGTTAGCCAAAAACGCTCTATGGATCACTGTGAATTTACCATCTATAATTAAACTATCACTTGCAAACTTATCACTGGAGTGCTTGAATCTCTAATTTTACTTGGACGACTGGTTGGGACCCTATCTAAGAACCCACACAACGAACGAACTACCGAGTGCCGCATACAAATCGCACCACTGTATGTTTATGATCATTACCAACTATACACTTGAAAAAGGAGCATTGCAGCTCTGAAACGCGTTGTGTATTGGTGACAATAAAGGAAACAAACTTAAGAATCGGGCGAGCACAGATCTGTGTGTTCCTTCTGGTTGGGGCCGCCCTTCTTTTGACATTTCTATTTGTGTTATCTATTTTTTGGCACATAATTAGACGATGCATAATTCTTACTGCATTTGGAAACTGCACTGCTGATTTTGTGTTATATTATGCAAAGACCTGTGTGTGAATCTGCAGCAGGTGACTCACGCTTATTATGTGGTAAGCAATGGATGTTCATGTGTTTTAAATAAATGTAAATGTCTTTCGTGTATGGTATTTTGTAGCAGTATATTTTGTAAACGTATTTGTGTCCGAAGCTTTGTTGTGCGTTTAGAGGTTATGTTCTTTTTTATTATTCTTATGGTATGCCTAACATAACCAGACAAAGCTCCTTCATACCTATATGCAGTGGTGTCCCGTTTTTGTTACATAACTTAACACTGAACCTTGTAAATTGGCAGACATGTTAACTCACATGGTTTTTCCAATAGTCACACGGTTTAGTCACCGGGTCAAGTATAGATTTCACCCAGGTGATAGACGAACTACCTGTTAGATCGCACAAATGGAATCTTGCATGCACGACTTTATCTTCGGTTACAAAAAACAAACATGACAGAAGATCATCGGAGTGTGTCATGATGTTTACATTAGTGTCAATGGGAACGGACACAGAATCAGTCTAAACTGTTGCAGAGAACGGTCACAATGTCCGTTGCTGTCATCCTATGATGGAAGACAGCAACGGACATCAACAACGGTAGTGTGAACGCCCCCTAAATGTAATGATATTTACAAAAAAAAAATTCAGATATTGAGTGAAATTGTTGTTACTTTGATACTAGAGAATCGGAAGATGGAATTCATTATCAGCTTGAATCATGTTCATGTATTCTAAACTCAATTCCCCACATGAGTAGACGTGGCCTGCTAAGGAAAAGTCATTGCTGTTTTGTAAAAAGAAAACTAAACTAATTTCAACCTAACTTCAAGTGCAGATATGTTATATCCAACAGACAGACAAATTCGAATTGTTTTTATTATTTTTTATTATATATTTAGTAGGATAAAAAAAACAATTCTAAAGAATGAAGAGATGTGCCTATTGATGTGCATTGAATACAGATGGCCCTACAACTGAGCAATAGCAAGCATGATGGTGCCCTAAAACAAAGTAAGGGTACATGTCCCTATATCCTGACAATTCCTTAGATCCATTATTCTGGGAAATAAAATAGACAAAAGTTAATTTTAATTTTCCTTACCCAATTCCCTGTGTATTGAAAACGAATTCAGGACAAGAGTCTGGTATGATGGCTGGCCACATCGACCAGATTAGTCTATTGGCCCTTCTAATATAAAATATGTGTACTCTATGTGTCCATCAAGAAGTACCAAAACTGACTCCATCATAAACAAGTACCATTGATTGAGTAAACCTATTTATTTTAGTGGGAAGATACAAATACAGTATCTGTCAGCATCCTCTCTTTCACAAGAATTAAAGATCAAGTTGGAAGGCCACCATACAAATAAGAGTCTGATCCTGCCCAAATTGATAGATTCAGCCACCTTTATCCTACATGCATGGGCAGTTTTAGGTTGCTGCTTGGAATAATGCTACTATTTGGTTTCAGGCAACATAGCAATTAATGACTACTTCCCCATGTTATGCTATTTCTATTTTTACTAATGGGACATTCCAGTTCATTTTTATTGACCTATCCTCAGTATAGGTCATGAATAGGAGATCAGAACCCCCGATCAGCTATTTGAAGGTACGAGCGCTGTGACTCCTTCACTGTTTACATCAAAAACTGTCGGTTTCAAGGTGGTCATGCAATGTAATTACGGCCTCCTCCTGTTCACTTCTAAGGGATTACATTGCATGGCTGCTATGAAACAGATGGCGTGCAATGTAAAGAGTGAAGGGGTCACTACATTTGCATGCTAGCTGCAGCCACTTTAAACAACCAATCAGCAGGGGTCCTGGGTTTGGAACCCCACTGATCTCTTATAGGTGACCTATCCTGAGGCTATATCATAAATACAAATTAACTGGAATATCCCTTTAAACAGACTTAATGGGGAATTCTGGTAATAAAAAGTTACCCTGAGGATAGCAGTTAGATAGGGCTGAGCGATTTTGCCTAAAAATAAAATCTTGTTTTTTATAAGCTGCCTCAGGATAGGTCATCAATCAGAGATTGGTGGAGGTCTGACACGTGAAACATGTAACGTTATTACTGTCTCATTCCATTGAAGTAAAGGAATAGGATGTAATATCACAGGGCAGCTACAAAAACAGGCGGCATGCAACGTGAGAATGTGAAGAGGTCATGGCCCTCACATGACCCGTGTGTTAGATCCTTACTAATCTCTTATTGATAACCTATCCCTGAGGATAGATCTTCAATAAAAATGAACTGGAAAATCCTTTAAATTAAATTTTCTTGTTTTTGCTTAAAATGTTCAATAATCTGTTGAAAAGGATATAGATGTATCTGATGCAGGCTTCCTTGTCCAAACACTCAACTATTGACTACACAGAAGAAACTGTTGATCATAGCTTGAGGCAAGATGAAAAAGCCTGCATTAACTATACATAGACTCCAGGGTGGAGCTAACATCGATTTTGATGAAATGGTGAATTAATGTGAGCAACTGCACAGCCCTCCCTAGATTTGTGATGGTGGGACTACAGGGACCACCACCAATCAATCTCTATGGGACTGCCGAAAAGAAGCTGAGTACAATGTTTGACTCTCTCAGGTAGTCCCATAGAATTAAAGGGATCAGCCGTGTTCATGTGTGTCCATTCATACAGGGGGTCTTGTCAGAAGGGGGTCCCACCCTCCTAATGGTTTGGGGACACTTGTCCCCTGTTGAGTGGTTAGGGGATACCTTATTAACAAACTACCCTTTTAAACTATCACATGCAGGAATTTTTAGGCAGTCATTTACTAACTATAAATATATTAAACAGATATTATATCATATTATGATATAGATATATCATATCATAGTTATTTTTGGTCAAAAAGTTTTAAGTAGCTAGTTAAGTATTATGTGTATTCTTTCTTGCTTTGGAAGTGTTATCACACAATGCACCGCTGATTTATTTTTACACCTAATTTAATTTTATAATATCTCAAGCAGATCTGTATTGTATGCACACTTTATTCTTGTTAATAAAGGCACAGATGGTTGTAAGAAAGAAAAAAAAAAGCTAGATGCATTGAAGAGATATATTTAATGTGAATAATAATAATAATCTTCTATAGTCCTTCTAAAATAATTCATATCTTGTTTTGGAGATTATTAACTGGCATGTAGAAAAATATGGCTTCTTTTGCATATAAACCATAAGACAACAGGGTATGTCTTTCCATGCATTTCTCTGTGTCAATTGTATTTAGTTTTTTAGGGTTTGTTTGGCTTTGTCTTGGTCCCTCCACCAGAGGTGTGTTTTCAACTCACCAGTTGCTATATAAACCTGGGCAAATACCCCTTTACACGGGGGCGTGTTGCTGTTTGGCTTATCAAATACTATGTTCACAACAATGATGAAAGCTTCCTAAGAGAAAAGTGAGATCTCTGCTTAATATATCTAGATGACATTCTTTTATTTCGGAAGCATCGGGAGGTCTTGCTTACGCAGTGGGACATGCTTATGTCTACCCTGACAGTCACAGACTTGTTCACAAATGTAGAGAAGTCAGTTTTTCTGCCCACAATGAGTTTGGTTTTCCTAGGTTTTCACCTAGATACCAGGTCTTTTTTTGATGCAAGACCCAACAGAAAAGAGGGTATATCTACAAAGTAGAGAGAGTACAGTTCTCACCACAAATGCTCTCTGTAATGTAGCTCGTGAGACTCATTGGAAAGACTGTAGTGTCACAAACGCGGTTTAGAACATCTCCAACTCTTTGCCAGGTGATGTAGTTTTGGTTTGAAGATCTTCTCAGAGAGGGACATCTTTAAAACAACAATTTCAGGATTCCATTAAAAGTCAGGAGAGAATTAAAGGTGATCATTGCCTTGACAAATCATCTTCCAAGCTTTATGAATGTTCTTGCTGGAAATGTAACAACATCAGATGCATCTCTTTTGTGGTGGGCAGCCTATTAAATAGGCTTCACAATAAGAGGAGCTTGGTCACACTAAGAAAAAGCTGAATAGAAATATCTTGGAATTAAGGACGGTGAGGCTCATCTGCCAGTCCCTAGTAAAAGATGATTGAAACTGTGAGTCCATTCTGGTTAAGATGGACAACAAGAAGACTATAGTGGTGTATCTTAGCAGGATGAGATCAACTCAACCTGCAAGAATGTGCGCAGAAGTTCTCGATTTGGGCAAAAGACCGAAAATTAGATATAAAAGCAGAATCTGCTCCAGGACATCAACATTCAGGATACAATCTCCAGATAAAGACTAACTGCTTTGAAGTTACAGCAATCCCAGCTAATAACAGAAATTTGAGCCCAGAGAGATAGATCTGTTTATGTTTCATACAATGGCTGAAACAGAGAGATATGTGGCATGAACTTTCTCCTCCCACTCTGTAACTCATTCATGAAGTGAAGCTATGACTTTCACAGACTCCCAGAGATTACCATATTGTTTTGAGAGGAAGGACTTAGTTCTCACGAAGATCCCAGACATTGACAGCAGTCCAGTGGAGGTTAATCTCATAGGAAATAGAGTTGACCCATCTCTTTGTGTTGTGACACTTTAAAATTCCTAGTTTAGAGAAGACAAGCCCACCCTGAGGGGGAGGGGTGATAACTACGAAGCCACTCCTTCGTTACCCTGGCGGTGTGCTTGGGTGAGAACTAATTTATTCATTACATACAGACTATCAGTTAAAAAGTCTACATCTAATATTATTAGAGGTTGGAGTCTCTTTGCTATGAGTGTAGGCATAGACAAAATATCCAAGTATGCAGATGTTGTTTCTTTCAGTAGTATAATGTTGTACCGTGTTAGCCATAGAAAGTAGTGGAAGAGTGAATTTTCAGTTTCTTGTATAGCACCATGACTGAAGAAGAGAGCTAGTACTTCCGAAAGCTTACCATCAGATATACTCAGTTAGCCTCTAAAAGGTATCGGTTGTTTCTTTCAGTCAATCACGAGTGGCTTCAAAAGAAATAGGAAATAAAGAAAGGACTTATACTTCTAACTTCTGATAAATTAACTCCTGTCTTAGGTTCAAAAAACTGCAGCAAAATCTGCCACAAAAAATGCATCTTTACCACAATGTGTGGCCTAGGCTAAAGCACATACCTTTTAGAAGTGCTCCTTCTTCTAGAGCAGTAACTAAAGGATTCCTCTGGATTCTATTCCAAAAACAACTGGGTAATCATCAGAAAGGACTTGGTGAAGAATTATTGGAGACCCTCTGAAAGATCATATAAGATTTATAAGCACTAATACCATGTCTATCCAATAGCTGGTTGTTGGTGACTGCCAGCCAAAGAACAAATTTCAGTTTGCAGAAAGCTATGATCTGTGACCAGATTTGTTCTAAGGAATAAGACCATCCACCTAGCAATAGAGTCCACCCTCCCAACCCTGATGTTATTTTCTTTGTAGTCCCACTCAAGTAATGCTGATAACATACTTTATTCTAGGCACTTCCAGGAATCAGAAGCAGACAACTCTTCCAAGTACATTGGATGTCAAGAAGGGATGCCTTGAAGGAGAGATTACATAAGTAGATAAGAGAACCCTGCTACAAGTTTCCAAGGGTTACAAGATGAGAGAAGCTTTGTGTGCATTCCAAATCTAGAAAGATTTGCTTCCAAATCAGGTCAGAACTGGCACCAAGCATCAACATCTCCAAATTAGCATAATGAAATGAACTAAAACATTTTGTTTCAAATCTTGAAAGGTCTCAAAAAGCACACACAAATACAAACAACATATCAAAGCCCAATGGTTACAGCCACCATTTCTTTCACAAGCCTCTTTGATTTCTGTACGATAATAATAACTAGTCATTCATCAAGACATATATCTTTGTGACATTGAGGAGGAAATGGAATGGTCTTACTGGAGATTTGTAGAAAGAAAACATAAAAACTGATTAGGATTTATTATTGTTACGTTGGGATAACTATACAATCATGGGTTGGAAAACTGACAGTTACAGTTTCTGTTGAAGCCTGATTTGGTCTGATGAATATAGTTTGCCGTTTTGTTTTTTTTATGGAAGGGGGTAGATATTTATTGCATGTATTGTTTCTAGGGATGAGATCTTTCCACTGAGCCTCTTGGAAAAATTCGGAGGTAATCCCTCACCACTGCAGAAGTAGCTGAACAGTCACTTTGACCTTCCACCAGCGGTTTCGGAAAGTGGCTGCCGGCACCAAATAGTTGTAAGCTAGATGGGTGGCCTATTCCACTGCAATAGAGAGCCACCTTTCGCTGCAATTACAGCTGCAAGTCTTTCGGGGTATATCTCTACCAGCTTTTCACATCTAGAGAACTGTGATTTTTGCCCATTTGTCTTTGCAAAATAGCTCAAGCTCAGCCAGATTGGATGGAGAGCTCTGTGAACAGCAATTTTCATGTCTTGCCACAGATGCTTAATGGGATTTAGGTCTGGATTTTGACTGGGCCATTCTAACACATGAATATTCTTTGATTTTACCACTCCACTGTAGCTCTGGCTGTTTGTTTAGGGTCATTGTCTTGCTGGAAGGAGAATCTCCTTACCAGTCAAGTCTTTTGAAGCCTCCAGATTTTCTTCCAGGATTGCCCTGTATTTAACTCCATCCATCTTCCCAACATCTCTGACCAGCTTCCCTGTCCCTGCTGAGGAAAAGCCTCCCCACAGCATGATGCTGCCACCACGTTTCACAGTGGGGATGGTGTGTTCAGTGTGATAAGCAGTGTTACTTTTCCGCCACACATAGTGGTTGGCATTTAGGCCAAAAAGTTCATCTTTGGTCTCATCTGACCAGTGCACCAGTGTCCCCTATATGGCTTGTGGCAAACTGCAAAAAGACACTTATGTCTTTCTTTCAACACTGGTTTTCTTCTTGCCATTTCTCTATAAAGGCCAGATTTGTGGAGTGCACGACTTATATTTGTCTGATGGACAGATTCTCCCACCTGAGCTGACCATGGGCCTCTTGGCTGCTTCTCTGACCAGTGCTCTCCTTGCTTGATCTACCAGTTTAGGTTGACGGGCATGTCTTGGTAGGTTTGCAGTTGTAGAATACTTTTTTCCATTTTTGGATGATGGATTGAACAGTACTCCTTGGGGTGCTCAAAGCTTGGGATATGTTTATTACCTAACCCTGCTTTAATCTTCTTAACAACTTTAACTCTAACCTGTCTGGAGAGTTCCTGGGTCTTGATGATGCTGTTTGTTCACTAGTGGGCAGCACGGTTGCTCAGTGGTTAGCAATGCAGCCTTGCAGCACTGGCGTCCTGGGTTCGAATCCTGCCAAGGACAACAACTACTTTGTGTTGGTCTATCACTTAAAATCTCAAAATACAAATAAGTTTGTGTAGTAAGGTGACAAAATGTGAAAAAGTTCAAGGGGTATGAATACGTTTGCAAGCCACTGTATGTGGGTATGTACGGGAGCTGTATGGACAAAAAGATGTAATACAGGTTTACATAGCCTTTAAGCTGTATATATACATTTGTATAATACTTGACATTAGCAGTGTACTCTGAATATGCAACATAGAAAAAAAACAGCTTTTTTTAATAAAATACATAATTGGCTTCTCTAAATCACTTGAAACCAGTGAATGTGCCAGGATATAGATATGTGATTGCAGTGTCACTTCTTGATTGTGTAAATCCCTAGCTTGTAATTGCTGCTAATTTCATGTCTCATTGCATCCATAAATATTAACACATTTGCATGCTGACAGGTACCCTCATGATATATTTCTCTATAACTGGCTCCCAAAGCATGTAGTAAGGACAGGGAACATTTACTGCTGGCAAACATGAACTGACTGCACCCAGATTGCTTCATGCCAAATGTCTCTATATATAGCAAATAGATTTGCTGTATGTCATCGATTATGCAGTATGAATCCATTGTATGTGGTCATCAGTCACCCGAAATGTTATCATATTAAGGCTCCATGCACATGTCCGAGTATGCCATTCCAAGGGGACATCCGATGGTCTGTTCCATTCTGATGAAAATAGAGCAGGTCCTATCCTGCTCAGTGACATCAGAACAGACTGGATCAGAAGACCCCATAAAGGTAAGTGCTTCACGGAATGAACGGAGTCTCATCTGAGTGCATTTTGCTGCAAAATCGGCTCCACTTCACACACATTCTTGTGCATGGGATTTTAAGAATATTTCCGGCCTTGAAAAAAAAAAGTAAACTATATCTGTGGGTCTAGTAATTAGAGATGGTTGAACCTTTAAAGATTTGTGTCTTTTCAGGTGGTTTGATCCAAAGATTTGTTTCAGGTTGAATAAATTTGGTATGAACCAGGGCTTAAATTGGCTTTAAAAATAGTGTATGATACAGCCAGAGCTCCTAGAACTCTATCTAGCCTATTTGACACTTTTACACATTTTAACATTTAAAATGCTCCAACAATTACCCTTTTTTAGGGAAAGGTACTTGCCATTCTTTTTTTATACACACATGGTGGTTATATTGCAAAAAACAAAGGTTTTATATTAAAATTAGCCTGATTTGATGACTCGTGCTTTAGCACGATCCACCTGTGATGTTAACTAACGCTGCAGGAAATTCATTTGAAATGCCAGGTGGTCCTTGCCTGCATTTACATTGCAAGCCCCACCCAGCAATTCAAATGAATTTCCAGGCAGTGCCTTCCTTTTCTGTCCCTAAAGAGTCAGGCAGCGACTTGTCTGTGATTGGTGTCTGGGCTTTACAGGTTTTATACATTATATAAAAGTATTCAATATACTACACATTGTGAACTTGTAAATCTACTGCATTGCTTACACTGTTATAATCTTGAGGTACAGCCTTTTATTATAGTTCAGAACCTGTAATATCTGAACATTCTGTGCTGACTCAATATTCATACAGTTTGGTCTGTTTCATATGACAACCAGCAGAAATGATATAGCAGATATAGGATGTACAGTGGGGAAAAAATTATTTAGTCAGCCACCAATTGTGCAAGTTCTCCCACTTAAAAAGATGAGAGGCCTGTAATCATCATCATAGGTAGACCTCAACTATGAGAGACAAAATGAGAAAACAAATCCAGAAAATCACATTGTCTGATTTTTAAAGAATTTATTTGCAAATTATGGTGGAAAATAGGTATTTGGTCAATAACTAAAGTTCATCTCAATACTTTGTTATATATCCTTTGTTGGCAATGACAGAGGTCAAACGTTTTCTGTAAGTCTACCCAAGGTTGGCACACACTGTTGCTGGTATGTTGGCCCATTCCTCCATGCAGATCTCCTCTACAGCAGTAATGTTTTGGGGCTGTCGCTGGGCAACACGGACTTTCAACTCCCTCCAAAGGTTTTCTATGGGGTAGAGATCTGGAGACTGGCTAGGCCACTCCAGGACCTTGAAATGCTTCTTACGAAGCCACTATGTTACCCTGGCAGAGTCCTTGGGATCATTATCATGCTGAAAGATCCAGCCACGTTTCATCTTCAATGCCCTTGCTGATGGAAGGTGGTTTGCACTCAAAATCTCACGATACATGGCCCCATTCATTCTTTCATGTACACGGATCAGTCGTCCTGGTCCCTTTGCAGAGAAACAGCCCCAAAGCATGTTGTTGCCACCCCCATGCTTCACAGTAGGTATGGTGTTCTTTGGATGCAACTCAGCATTCACTCTCCTCCAAACATGACGAGTTGTGTTTCTACCAAAACAGTTCTACTTTGGTTTCATCTGACCATATGACATTCTCCCAATACTCTTCTGGAACATCCAAATGCTCTCTAGAAAACTTCAGATGGGCCAGGATATGTACTGGCTTAAGCAGGGGGACACGTCTGGCACTGCAGGATCTGAGTCCCTGGCGGTGTAGTGTGTTACTGATGGTAGCCTTTGTTACGTTAGTCCCAGTTTTCTGCAGGTCATTCACTAGGTTCCTCCGTGTGGTTCTGGGATTTTTGCTCACCGTTCTTGTGATCATTTTGACCCCACGGGGTGAGATCTTGCGTGGAGCCCCTGATGGAGGGAGATTATCAGTGGTCTTGTATGTCTTCCATTTTCTAATTATTGCTCCCACAGTTGATTTCTTCACACCAAGCTGCTTGCCTATTGCAGATTCAGTCTTCCCAGCCTGGTGCAGGTCTACAATTTTGTTTCTGGTGTCCTTCCACAGCTCTTTGGTCTTCAGCATAGTGGAGTTTGGAGTGTGACTGTTTTGAGGTTGTGGACAGGTGTCTTTTATACTGATAACAATGTCAAACAGATGCAATTACTACAGGTAATGAGTGGAGGACAGAGGAGCCTCTTAAAGAAGAAGTTACAGGTCTGTGAGAGCCAGAAATCTTGATTATTTGTAGGTGACCAAATACTTATTTTCCACCATAATTTGCAAATAAATTCTTCAAAAATCAGACAATGTGATTTTCTGGATTTGTTTTCTCATTTTGTCTCTCATAGTTGAGGTCTACCTATGATGTCAATTACAGGCCGGCCTCATCTTTTTAAGTGGGAGAACTTGTACAATTGGTGGCTAAATATGTCTATTACAGTGGGGGAAAAAAAGTAAGAAATGTGTGCCCCAGAACAAGGATTGGTGTGCATGATTGGTAATGAGCTCCAGACTTGCAATATATGTAAACAAAATTCAAAGTGAACTGTTCAAAGCTTTTTTTTTTTTTTTTTTTTTTTTTACAGATCACAGAACTATAAAGCATCGGTTTTAGTGAACATCCACATAGCATAGGATGTATATGCTGCAGAAATTCTAGTGCAAAATTGTGTATGGAAAATCCACAGTGTTTTACAATAGCAGCAAATTTACATCTGCAATATAAATTTACCTGTGGTGCACATTTTGAGTCTGCAGCATGTCAATTTATGCTGTGGGGTTTTTTTCACCACAGATTTCACCCACAATGTAGAGGGAGAAATCTGCTGCATATCTGTGTAGCAACCCATTGGAGAATATCCGACAGCTGGGAATAGTAGTAGTTAATACAGCATTGGTCATGGTGGGTTGTAGAGCTAAGGAGGCCTGCAGGGTAAATTATGGTGGTGGTAGTTTTCAGCCCTCCTGAGCCAGATGGGAGTTGGAAAACCCATGATGGCAGTTGCAGATAAATGACTCAGGAGACCCCGGGTTGCAAGTGAAACAATTCAGAACTTTACTGGTAACTGATGTAAGACAGCACAACAACCAACAACTTCCACAATGCTGGAGGTGCAGGTTTTATGTAAGGGTCCACTGTGGATAAGGGGTGAGTTTGGTGAAAGCAAGCCCAGCAAGCTGTGCTTTGGTTTGACTCTCTAGATATGTATGTTCCAGTATCTCCACTCTCTCTATATATACCCATTATTGCCCTGTCTCCTGTGGCACAGCAGGATCTGTACGCTAAGTTCTGTAATGTAAACAATCTTAAACTCCCCAAATTGGCACTTCTTATACTTTTCTATCTCAGAGCTCACTGGGACATTTCTTCACACTATGAAGCTGGGTAAAGACTCTCAGTCACCCATTAAAGGGACAATAACACAGTTACATACATAAACTATGTACACATTGCAGAAAACAAGGTAAGTGCATAATACACAGTGCACTATGTTTAGCAGTGTCCACTGGGATGCTGCACCTGCAGAAAGTACATTATAAATTCTGCAACATAAATTGCACCATTTGGTGTAGTTTTGCAGCTACAGAAAATCCACACCATATTAGTCCCTGTGGACATAAATATTTATTTCAGAGCACAAAGTCTAACAGTTTTTTGCAGCACATATGTACACTGGATAAGCAAAATATGTGACTCTCTCTCAAAGTTAAATCCAGTTTTTAAGATTAGGATAGGCCATCAATATTAGATCTGCGGGTCTGACACATGGGGCCCCGCAGAACACCAGTACAGAGGCAGCGGGGGAGAGCCGAACTGCTCACTCGCCATACAAACTGTAGCAGTGGGTGTAGGTACTGCAGCTCTGTTGCATAGACTTCAATGGAGCGGCGCTGCAATACCAAAACTGCTACAGTTTGTATGGCAAACAATCAGCGTGGCTCCTGGAATGTAAAATTGTTATAAACCTCTCATTTTTCAAATATACCTCTGTCATTCATCTTGGAGCCCCATTTTCATGTAAATCATTTTATTCATATGCAAACGAAGGGGAAGTGCTTTGCTTGGGAATCTAGAGCTGAGACAAGCCCAGACAAGGCACACTCCGAGCACTTTCCCCTCATTTGCATGTGAATAAAACTGATTTATATGAACATGCGGCTCCAAAATTGAATAACTGTGTCATATTTGGAAACTGTGGAATCGCCTCTACAAGGTACTGGGATTAGGTTTATAACCATTTTACTGCTAACAGACTCTCTTTAAATAAAAATATTCAGGAGATAATTTAAAGAATATTGGATTTTTAGACTTTAAGCAGAACATTGTCATGTAGAAGGTGATATACACGCTGCAGTAATATACTTGCCTGCTGTATTTATATAGATTTTTTTACATTTCATACTGTGGACTGTTTGCCTGCAAATCCAGCTTCTTTCTATGGATATTATTTACAGCATGACCATAGATTATGTTTGATTGCAAAGTCTTGGGTACCCACAAAAGCCCCATGGCACATACTTTTGCATATACACATCAAGCCTATGGAGGACCCCTGTTACCTTACATACCCTTACTGATTAACCCTGCTGTTTTGTTCGGTTCTACTATACACATATAATGTTCCGGTCATTTTTGACCGGGCCTATTAAAGTCTGGATTTTTAACTAATTTAAGTGTTTTATTTGAATTTCTTTTGCATTATTATACTGTATGTGAACATGGTTGTTCATAAACAAATGAAAAATGAAATCAAAAACTTAATTTTATTTTTTTTGTGTCAAAAAATGTTACATGGCCTTATTGCATTATTCATATATATTTTACATTTGCACAAAAAAAAATCTTTATAAAACTGTAAACTATAACTAATAACATCAAACTGTATGTAAATATATTTTAAAAAAAAAAAACAAACAAAAAAATAAAAAGTCTAGTTTTTTCTATATAAAATGTGAAATAAGGTTCAAGGTGCTAAATTTACTGTTTGCATTCGTCACAAGTATAATTTACATGTCTTTTGCATAAGTACTTTGCACATTTGCAACATATCACATTTGATTTGTGATTACTTGATGTTGGACAGAAGGCGCATCGTTTCCGTTTTAGGCTGGTTCCACTGCTGGTGGAGGCCGTGGGTATCGTCACAGTGCTAGCGAAAGCCCTTGGTTCACTTTCTTCAGCATGCTGTTGGATCCTGTGGACAATGGCTGCAACTCCATCATCTCTGGGTGTTACTTTTCTTTGTTCAATATATGGGCTAACCAGTGATTTTCCCAACTCCTCTAAAAAAAATTCTTCTTTTATATAGTTTATTTTTGTTCCAATTTGGGTCTATTTCATGCCATAACACAAATGCATTGTACGCCGACACATCAAGAATGTTGTAAAAAACAAACCATTGGCCACCGACTAGTTTTGCGTTTACAGGTGTCCATCTACAGTATCATAATTTGAAAATGTATGTATGTGTAACTCTGCATGGACCAAAAGGACCTAGATAAATTGATAAATAGTAGTAGATGAACTATATAGACCAAAATGAGATTATAACTCCTTTATTTTTAAAAAAAAATGGCTGGAGATTAGTATAAAAGGCTATCGGTCATTTTTGACCGAACAGTACAAGTGTAAAAAAAAGACGTGGAGCAAAAAGTAAACAAAAAAAATAAAAATAAAAACTGCTATTAGTAAGAACCCCTCAAATGAGGAAAAGTCAATGAACCACAAGTTTCAGAACCGCATAATGAATATTTTAAAAAATATCAAATTTCAAATTCGGTCATTTTTGACCGAACAGAACAGCAGGGTTAAGCTAAGATGTTTTACAAGATGTTTTACAATCTCACACAGTTTTCTTTGCTGTTGTGTCCTTGCATGAAGGCTCAATATAGATGAATGTAAACTAAGTTATATCTGATTGATTATGTTACATTAATACAGAATAAGGCAAAGCATGACTCCCCATGAGGCGTCTGCCAACTTGGCTCCCGGAATCAATTACTCTAATGTAATTGGAGTGTTAATGTTATTAGTAGCATACCCTGTAAGGGAGGCCATACAGACCTTGCAGGGATTTTTAGCACCTCTGCCACATTCCACTGCTTTAAACTATACATTTTAATGAGATGTATAATGAATATATCGTGAGAACAATGTATAATACTTTAAGTCAGTAGATCTTTTATACTGACATGTATATATAGCGATCTGGTCAGCACTGAGGTTTCTATTCGTATTTTTTATTTTTTTAGGCATGAAACCTTACTTATAAGAAAGACTGTTTATAGGAATATTTAACAGTTATGGGATCCAGCTGTAACCCCTGGGGCATTAAGGGTCTATTACATGGCCCAATTACTGGGAACATCCCTGATTGCCTTGTGTAATTATACTGCCAATCAAGCTTGTTTGTCATCTAATTGCTTATTTTCGGGTGGTGCCACATGGGGTACCAGCTGCAGCATAGAAGTAGACAGTGCTGTGGCCATGGGTGCGGGCTTTAATAAGGCAGAGCAGGTATTCGGTTAGTGCTTTCACTTACTTAAATGAGTTTCCCATGAACATAAGCATATTTAGACAATTAAAAGTTAAACATTTGTGCAATTATTTTTTTGTCAATTTTGCAGAGTTTTAAACATTTTCCCTAACCATCTCAGTGGTCACAGTCTTTTGTCTCAATCAGTTATCAAAGAATATGACCATGAGTGCAGGAAATTTCTATGGTCTAGGACTTTCAGCCATGATTTCCTTATTGTGAACAGGTTATCAGCCAGGCACTCTACATGTATGAGAAGATAACCTGGCCTTAAAGAGGACCTTTCATGTCCTCATGTATATGCGGTTTTACATACCGCTAGAAAGCTGACAGCGCGCTGAATTCAGCACACTGTAGGCTTTCCCGGTATATGCCCCGGGGCTGGAGATATCGGGGATCTAAATTTCACCATTCACTGTCAGAAGGGCGTTCCTGACAGTCTAGCTGCGCTGTGAGGAACGCCCTCCCTGACTGGGCTTGTCCATAACCCTGTACTGGGGGGGGGCATTCCTTACAGCTCAGCGTCTTCACTGGGCGGTAAGGAACGCTCCCTCTCTCTGTCCTCGTTCATAGCCGAGTACTGTCAGAGGGGGTGTTCCTTACAGCCCAGTGAAGACACTGAGCTGTAAGGAACTGCCCCCCAGTACAAGACTATGGACTAGTACCGTCAGGGAGGGCGTTCCTCACAGGCCAGTTAGACTGTCAGGAACGCCCTTCTGACAGTGAACGGTGAAATTTAGACCCCTGATATCTCCAGCCCCGAGGCACTTAACGGGATAGCCAACAGTGTGCTGAATTCAGCGCGCTGTCAGCTTTCTAGCAGTATGTAAAACCGCATATACATGGAGGACATGAAAGGTCCTCTTTAATAAGGAAAACATGGTGGGGTTTCTAACTAGTACCAGACCATAAAGTTCTTGTATTCATGATCGTATCCAATGTCAACCTGTAAAGACAAAAGATTGTCACCTCGAAGATGGTTAGGGAAAAATTCCAAAATGCTGCAAAAATTTTTAGTTGCTTATAACTACAAAAATGTTTAACTTTTAATTGTCTAATTATTGCTCCCACAGTTGATTTCTTCACACCAAGCTGCTTGAGAGAGAGGAGGACAGAGGAGCCTCTTAAAGAAGAAGTTACAGGTCTGTGAGAGCCAGAAATCTTTCTTGTTTGTAGGTGACCAAATACTTATATTCCACCATAATTTGCAAATAATTTCTTAAAAAATTAGACAATGTCATTTTCTGGATTTGTTCTCTCATTTTGTCTCTCATAGTTGAGGTCTACCTATGATGACAATTACAGGCCGGCCTCATCTTTTTAAGTGGGAGAACTTGCACAATTGGTGGCTGACTAAATACTTTTTTCCCCACTGTATCTGTTTCAACAGTAGTGTGAATCCACACTAAGATTCCATGTAGCGGGACGCAGCTAAAAAATGCAGCGAAAACGGCTTACTTTTTTTATGCAGCGTTTTTCATTGCATTTTTCCCTGCAGTTTTTCATACCTTATTAAATCTATGGGGAAAAAGCAAGCATTTTCGCAAGTATAATTGACATGCTGCATTTTTCAAAAATTCAGCTTTAAGACTAAGGCTCCACATAGTGAGATGCAGCAAAATAAACGCTGCGAAAAAAAAAAGCGGTGCAAACTCACCACAGTTTTTTTTTTGCAGTGCTTTTCTTTGTGATTTTGCAGAGTTTTCCTCTGCAAATTTTCTGACCCTATTATACCTACTGTGAGAGTATGAACCCAGAGGGCGCTAGTAAGCGACCCAGGGCCAGGCCTGAAAAGGTCCTCAGCCACACCTATGGGTGGGGGCACCAACTCCAGATGGAGTGTCTGCAGCAGGAGAGAGTGTTGTGGAGACCTGCAGGAAGCAGGGAGACAGGGAACCAGTCGGAGACGGATGGGCGGTCTGTCCCAAGAGGACTGGGGTCCTGAAAGGACTAACTGAGCCAGGCTGTGTGTTATTTTTTGTTCCATTCGTAAACTGAAATAAAAGCCATTTTACTTTGGATTAGCATCATGTGAATGCTGCTTCTCTGGCACCCAGTACCGCCTACACCGCTGTCGAGTCCAGGAGGCTGCCGTCTGTGAGGCTAAATCCCCCCAAATTGCCACACTACACAGAAAAACGGTAACGTTTCTGCAGGCATAATTGACATACTGCGATTTTCAAAAATGCAAGCGTTTACGCTGTGGATTTTTTCCTGCAATATGTGGATGGGATTAGCCAGAATCCCATCCACTTTGCAGGTACTATAAAACGCAGGTGTTTTTTCTTCTGTGTTTCCGCAACGTGGGGCTTTGAAAACTTTTGCCATGCGTGACCCCGACCTTATGCAGCGTTTGTTTTTCAGATCAGATCAGCCAAAATCTCAATTTCTTTTGTGTTTCCACAACGTGGGGCCTTAGCCTAAATTAGTTTAGGTTTCACAGGTTTTAGTTTGTTACTAGCACTCCCTGTTCTCGACTGATTCATACTGTGCCAATGCTAGACATTCTATAGAATATCTAGATATTCAATATAATTCTAACGTAAAGTATATTGTGTCAGAATGAGATGATTTAATATTTTTCCTAACATCGCTAGACATTCTATTCAAAGCCTTATGAATAAAAAAACCCAAACAAACCACTATTGTGAATGTGACATGTGGTTTACGTGAGCACAATAATATAGGGTCCCCGTGGCACACAACTAAAACAACATTGCCTAAATTAATGAACAACCTTTGCTTCTGTGCAAAATTAATGACTACATCCATACCTGTATTGTAAAACAAGTATCTCCTGTGAGGACCCTCCAAGATGAATGAGACTTCCTTACCATGAACACATACAAAGCCAGATCAGGCTATTAATTTTACATCTGTCAGGTGAATATATTGACTGGTGGGAGGAAATCAATATATTTTATTAGCACTGCACAGACTGTAGAATAGATATAGATGCTGGATAGATTGTAGAAGAACAGAATGTGTTCTCAGCTAATTATAATGGACAGACTCCTGGGGGCTGGAGCTCCCTGTGCTCATTAATAGTATCATGCAAAATAGCTGTTAATTGGAATGAATTACTGTAGAAATAAACCTACGGATACAATAGAGGTCGGAGCCAAATCCAAATGAATGGCAGAACGAAAAGTCAGCAAAGGGGCATCTGTATGGAAGATAAGAGGCTAAATCACTAGAAATGTCATAGGACTAATGTGGAAGTTTTTTTTTTAGTCTATGGCTTGTTTTCATATGTGATGGGAATGCAGAGGCAATGTAAAGAAAATCACCATGCTGCTTATTGCTAGGCATTCATAACTACATAGATATATCTCATGTCCTACATCTTTGAGAAGACCACCCTCCTTACCACAACCACATTTTTTGCAATAGATTTTCATAACTCTCTAGAAAATCACTTTTGTTGGTGGTGTCTCAAAGAGGTTTCACGGTATATTGATCAGATATACTGTATGTAAGCAAACATTGTTACCTGCAACTGTAATGTCTTCGATATGGACCAAATATTGAAGAGAATCCATCACCAGGTTTATGTTGCCCTATCTGAGCTCAGCATAAAGTAGTGTCAGACACCCTGAGTATAGTGGTGTGTCACTTACTGGATTTCTGGCAGTAGTTGCCATAAAATGACACTTTAGTAGGTGCATATGAATGTGGAGTCCTCATATTCATGAGCATTGAGCTACCAACCTGCCCTCCCATGGGTGACTGACGCATTTCTCCCTATTACTGTGCATAGAGAAGCTGTCAATCAGTGGAAAAGGGATCAGCAGCTTATGAATATTAAGGACTCCAGAGCATGGGTGCATTGTTAAGAGGATTCCTAATAAAGTATGACCTTAAGGAACTCATTGCAAGAAATCCAAAAAGTGATACGCCACTGTAGTCAGGATGTCTGTCATTACCTTCTTATGCTTCTCTCTGTTACAACAGAATAAACCTTTTAAATGAGAAAATATTAAAAAAGTTAAACCAAGTCCAGTTTCATCTGAGCCTAATGTATTGGAACCCCTTGAATAGTGGCCACTGCTCTCAGTTTATTAGGATGCAGTCCAGTATTGGATATCCACATACCCATAACTTTATATTTCATGAAATGTCACAGCAAATTTGCATATTCCTAAATAGGTCTAATTTTCGTGTTTCATACAGTGTTGATATACCAAATTAAAGGGATTCTGAGATAAAAATATTGATGTTTTATCCTAAGGTTAGGTCATCAATAACAGATGTGCAACCCCACCGATCCGCTCTTCTCAGCAGCTGATACACAGAGAACGGAGCAGGAAGCAGACAGCGCCATACTCTCTTTAACCCTTTCCCGACATCCGCCGTAATAGTAGAGCAGATGTCGGGTATTTAAATACGGTGTCTACTCAGGAGCTGAACGGCCGTCATAGCCCCCAGGTCTCTGCTGTATTATACAGCAGAGACCCGGCACTAATGCCCACGATTAGTGCCCGCACTGATGACAGGAATTAACCCCCCTGGTGCCTCAGTCAAAGCTGACCGAGGTACCATCTTGCTGGCAGCGCACATCACCATGATAGTCGGGAGTGTTTTGAAGGCTCCCAGGCCTGTCTCATTACTTTCTATTGCAGGCTGCTATATGGAGCCTGAAATAGAAGTAACAATTGTAATGCATTGTATTAATGATCAGACCCCATGGGGTTCAAGACCCCTAGGAGATCTAATAAGTGCAATAAAAAAAAAAATGTAAAAAAGTAAAAAAAAAAAAAAAAAAAAAAAAAATATAAAAATCAACCCCTTTTCCTAGAACACATTTTATAAAAGTACTTCAATACTGTGAAACACATACACATTAGGTATCCCTGAGTCCGAAAACTCCCAGTCTACAAATCTATAAAAAATATTTTTCCCTTATGGTGAACACTATAGCAGTAACAAAAAAAAAAAACCACTAACAGCATTGATTGTTTGGAACAGTGGGGGGTTACAGAAAAAAATTCTAACTGTGTCAGCATCAGTGGAGTAGCACCTATTAAATGATGTAAAGAGCTGGACTTGTTGAAGGTGGACTTGTTTAATGGTCAGCCCAGTTACTGCAGATCAGCTCCCATTCACTTGAGTGGGAGATACAGTTCAGCCACTACACATAAAAAACACAGAGACATCTGCTTCTTGCTCCATTTTCTGTGTATGAGTTGCTGAGAACAACTGATCTGAGGGTGTTCCGAGTATTGACCCACACCTATCTGATATTGAATACCTATCTTTAGGATAGATCATCAATATTTTTCGAAGAATAAAACCCTTTAAGGCATCCTGAATAATAGAGCTCAGTTCCTGATTCAGAACGTCTGTTGCCCATTCATTACATACAGCAAACCGTCTATTGATTTCATTGGTTACTATTTAATGATTTTTCTTTTCCCTCTGGTGGGGCTGCAGGGAGATCGAAGACTTCCTGCCAAATCTCCCTGATTGCCGACAATTACTGGAGGTCCCAAGACAAGAATATCCTTTGATCAGCTTACGCTTTGGTTAATCCTTCTAACAAGACTGCATTTCCCAGTTTAGACAACCCCTGGGGTTTTCCTGGATATTAACACTGATGACCTATTCTAAGGACAGGTCATCAATATCAGATTGGTGGGGGGGCAACTTCTGGGAACACCACCAATAGGCAGTTTGAACTGCTGCTGTACTCGGAGACAGGCACCTGACAGCTCTGTACACTGGGTAGTCGCCATGAACAGTCCTCACATTCAGTTAAAAGTAAAGTAGCGCAGCAATGCCATTCACAGCCATTTCCCAGTGCATGGAGCTATGCTTTTCCAGAGAGATAGATCATCAATTTTAATATCCTGGAAAGCTGATAAAAAAACAGGAATTTTTCCATCCTCTAATTTTGTAAGTATGTATGAGTTTCAGCTTGGAGATTGTGAGTAGTGAAGGGCAAAACTTGTGAGATTGCGCAAATACACACAAGGTTCACCTGCAAGTTTTGGTTCAGACCAGAACTGCCATTATTATACTCTGGGTTCTCCTCAGACCTCATGGTATAATAATCAGAAGCCCCAGGAAGGTGCAGAAAAAGAATAAAACAGCTCATACTTACCTTCCTGATTCTCTGCTGTGGCATCCAGTCTTCTTTCCAGGCACCCATTGTCCTAGTCTGGCCTC
Source organism: Leptodactylus fallax (assembly GCA_947044405.1). Taxonomy (NCBI): domain Eukaryota; kingdom Metazoa; phylum Chordata; class Amphibia; order Anura; family Leptodactylidae; genus Leptodactylus; species Leptodactylus fallax. The sequence continues at coordinate 4,204,295 of CAMRHE010000005.1, read as the reverse complement.
ATGGATGGTGTCAATGACTCCAGAGGACCACTAAGGCCTGTGATTGGGCAGGCAAGCGTCATGATGTTGACATGCCCCACATGACCACTGAGTGACAATCACGGGCTTCAGCAGTCTCCTAGGGCCACTGATGTCACCCAGTAGACTGGAAGGTGGGGAAGATGCCACTGCGGAGTCCCAGAAGATGAGTATGAGTGTATGATTAATATTTTTCTGCACCTCCCAAGGACTCCAGTTATTATATTCAGAAATCAGAAGAGACCTTTGAGTATAATAACTATTCATGGGTAGCAAACCTCAAAAATCTTGGGTTGAACCAAACGTAAAATTTTTGGAAAACTCGTAACGAACCTGGCTTCTTGCAAGCCAGTTCGCTCAACCCTATTTGTGAATCCCAATAGACACACTGGGAATAATGTATCAAAGTCTTTACATCAGAGAGCTCGCATATAAAAGGTACACACTTTTGCACAAAATTAGCGACTTTTGCCCATTTTTTATTTGCTTTGACCAATTTACCTAAAACGTTGACTGTGCTTAGCAGGAGAGGATATAATTTTCTACTGCCTAACAGATTTACTATAATTTACACCAGTAACCAGCCTAACTTCTAGTGTAAATCTGTGTACATTTGACTTTCTAGCACACAGACAGGCAAAAGATATTATAAAGAAGATTTATGAAGCAGCCTGTGCCTCTTAATAAATGTGTCATTTGTTACCTCAGCACGGTGTGGACTAAGATTGATGTATGAAACATCTGTCGCTCCCCTATGGCTAATGTGAGTTATTACAATCTGTGTACAGTTATGGAATCTAAGAAGCAGAATGATCACAAACCATTAGTTCTGTGTGTGGATCAGAATCTTAGAAGTCTGCGGCAGATTGTATGTATTGGAGTTATTGCTTATAGCCCTGTAGGTTTAGGCAGAAGAAACAACATATTTTTCATTCAGTTAGTCGCTAGTTTTATGCCTAAAATGTCATATTCTAAATAGTTCTGGTTGAGGTCATTCCGTGCAACACGTACAGCTAAGGTAAGAAACCTGCGGCTCGGCAGCTGTTACAAAACTATAGAACAGCTGGGAAGTCAGAGGTTGTCCATAGCTCATGTGGAAAAGACTCCAAGGATGATGATTCTTTTATAACTGTTTCGCTTTACACATTTCCAACCATTTACAAGGAAACACCTAAAAGCAATGACTATAAAGTTTGATATATTATTCTGCTGTCTATTCTCTCCCCTGATAAATAGGTTTGGTTAGGGCAAGGAGGCATGCTATTTTTTTATGGAGTGGGTTGAAGGGGGTCGTCCAGTTTCAGCAATGATGTTATTGTTTGGATAATAAAAAGTTTTCTAATTTTCCAATATACTTTCTGTACCAATTCCTGTTTTTTTAGCTCTCCCCTTACTGTGAATTATTGTTTAATTCCATAAAAATCAGTCCATGGTCATGTAATGGACGGCTTGTTACAGTCACAGCACAGGAGTCAAAGCTCTGACTTGTAACGAGCTGTGCACCTGTGTGACCATCACATGACCATGGACTGATTTTTATCCACTGGAAGTAATCCAGGAATGACAGCAAGTAGAGATCTAGAGCGTGAGGAACTGCTAAAGAAAGTAGATTAGAAAATTGTAGAACTTTTCTTTATGCAAACAATAGGACTGATTTGCTGAAACTGGACAATCCCTTTAATTATTAGGTTTATTGTAAACATTATGTATTATTGTATTGAGATCTTAAATTCTTCGCCCCCTTTCTTTTTCTTCTCCCATCTTTTTTTCTTGTTTTATTCCTTTTTCTCTTTACTATTGTATGCCTTATGTTCTAGATTTTTTTTATCTCCTTTATATGTGTTTCTATTAAGATATGGCTATGGTATGTTCTTGATCCAATTTGATGACAATGGTTGTAAACCTAAACTGCGGACTTTTTTGGACTTCCACTGTAGTACTATACCATTTTGACCACAGCCACACTGTTTTGTTTGTTAAACATGTCCTTTTATTTTGTCATTCAATAAATACCTTTGAAACTAGATATGAGAGTGCTAGTTATTGTGGATGGACAAAGAACAACAGTTTGGTAAAAGCAAGACTAATTCCATAGAAAATTCGGTGTAAGATCCATTATGACAGTCCTACTTTGTTCTGGGACACCTACTGCTGGGGAAAACTATTCCTATACTCATTACATTTTTTGGTGTTCATGTATAAATGGCTAGATTTAGCTAACATTTAACTAACGTATATGGCCAGTTTAGACCTTGAACATCATTCATTTTATAGCCTGTAGTTATCAATAGTGTCAGCTTAGGCACTTACTGCATTACTTCAATGAATAAGTAGTATGCAGTAAAGCTAGGTTCACATCTGCGTTCGATTACCATTCGGGGATTCCGTCCCCCATTCTGCTTGAAAAATACGGATCCGCATTTTTTTGGCGAAAACCCAGCGGGCACGTAACCGCTTTTTAAACGGACCCAAAGAATGGAAACCCCAACGCAGGTGTTAATGTAGCATAAGCGCCTTCTAGTGTGACATACACAGTCAGAATGTTATCATTTAAAGGGGTTCTCTGGACAAATGATATTAATGAACTACCTTTAGGAGAGGTCATCAACATCTGATCAGCAGGGCTCTGACACCCAGGACCTCATCAATCAGCTGTTCTCAGTAGCTGCTATACAGAGACCAGAGCTGGAAGCAGATAGCACTGTTCTCTGTGTAGTGGCTGTGCTGAGTTACTACAGCTCAGCTTCTGGTCATTTGTATAGAAACTGATCTGTAACTCAGCAAAGCTGTTACACATAGGACAAAGCTATTTGCTTTTGACTCTGTTCTTCATATAACAACTTGCTGAGAACAGCTGATCCGCAGACGTCCCAGGTGTCAGACCCCCGCTACTCCAAAATTCATGACCTATCCTAAGTCCTGAGTAAGAAGAACAACCCCCAACTGCTATAAAGATGGTGTAAAATTACAGATTTTTAGACAAAGTTTAAGAAAACTTTTATTTATTTGTTAATAACAATGATGAAGGGAGCAAACATTAAAATATACTTTAAGAAAAGTGTGTGTGTCTAACTATTACTCCTGTCTTTACTTCTTATCTGAGTGCTTTTGTCCCATACTCCATATGCAAGCAGTGTCAGTTTACAATGAGCTCTATGGAGAGGGGAGGGGAAGAGAGGAGAAGAGGAGAGACAGAGATATCAGGCCATCTACAGAATTAAATGGGTAATTTCTGCCAGAAGAAGAGTGGATAGTAATTCCTGATAACCCAGCTATCTTGTGCAAAAGGATTGTCTCGCTGTTTAAACAGTTCCGTTTAGCCCATACGCATCCATACATCCCTGCAGTATTAGGGTGGGTTCACACTTGCGCCGGAGTCTGTCCGCCGCGGATCCGACTGAAAATCTCGGGAAACTGTATAGGGACTGGATAGGGAAAGGTTTGCGACACATTGCTTAAAAACCCATTCATTTGAATGGGTTTTTAAAGCAATGCGCGGGTGTGCGCTTACACCCTCTGCGCCGCGAATCCAGTTTTTTTCGTCGGAAACAAAGTCCTGCATGTCGGACTTTGTTTCCAGCGAATAGGGCGCAAGTGTGAACCCACCCTTAAGCAGCTGCACAAAATTGTGCTGCTGCAGAACTGTGGAGACAGCTGGAACTACAGCCTGAGCTTCTCTACAAAAGGCAGGGATGGTTTATTAGCGTCACTGCCTTCCTAATGCGGCTCCCCTCTGAACCGGTGGTCACGTGATCAACATGGGACCAAAGACTGTTAGAACCGCTGGGTCCTAGAGGACCTGGATCAGCTCAGCAGTAATAGACAGGAGGCTACATTCCACCTGTAACTGGGGATAAATGTATTAGCCCCAGTTACAGGGGAAATCAGTCCCTCCACCAAAAAAATACTATTCAGATGCCCCCAAAGGTCTTATGACCTTATGGGACACAACGTAAGAAAAATAAATAAAAAATAAAAAATTAAAGTTAAATAATTAAAAAAATAAAATAAAACACATCAATAGCACGCTCACAAGAAAGGTTCTAGCCCCACCCTGATGACACACTATCAAACAAAAAATACATTTTCCTGGATATAAAAAAAAAAAAAAAAAAAAAAGAAAACAAACACACACACACACACACGCTATAATTAGTTGCATAACCCAAATGAAAAAAAATTTCATAGCCCTCAAAACCATATGTATGAAAAAAAAAAACAATAAATGTGTTTGGTCCTGAATCAGGGAAATTGGCCCGCTATGGAAGTGGTTGTTAAGGAGCTCTTCCTTCCTCCTCTAGTGAAATAAGAAGGCAAATAAAAAAAAAAATAAAAAAATTTAAAAAAACAGGTACTTTTCTTATATAAAGTATATTACAAGTTTGTCTTCACCTGAACTATGGGTTTATGGTAAAAAAAAAAAAAAAAGTTTAGTTATGCTTTAAATGAATGTCCACCTGTAAACATGTTATGTCTTTGCATAATAATAACTTGCATTCACTTATGTACCATGAAACATCAATAAATTGTAGAGAGAAGAGATTTATGCATCTTGGAAAAACATGAAAGTGATAAGGGGTCAGGGATTGATCTTCTCAATGGAAAAGATGGATTCTTATTTCAAGCGCTTGAAGATATGACTGATGTAGTTGGTTAGGTTAAGGTTTTTGTTAAGTACCTGTGTAATGATGCCTTCATTTTCTATAATATAGTTGTTACTGCTGTATATTTAGTAGCTACATGGTCCCTGCAGGTCAGTGACTGACAGTAATTCACGCCTGTATAAGATTTATGAAATAGCTGTTTACCATTGTTATTATCATATAACAACCAGCAATGTTATAATTCTCTGCCCAGCAGCTAATCCTCCGTACCACAGACACGTTCACCATTTTCCAAAAGGGTAAGAAATAATTAAAAAGAATTGTAAACCTTTTTTCTTAACTTTATAAATATGTCTCCTATAATAGAGCCCATATTTATGTATCTAAATAAATCTAATACATTTTGCTCATGCCGAAATTTGACATTTTGCACTATGTATATAAAGGTTGTTAAATGAACTTCTGATAAATCACAGCACCAGTAGCTAAGGTCCCTTGGACCAATGATCAAGACACTATCTAAATATGGGTGTTATATTTATAACAATCATTTTAAGTGCTACTAAACTTTCCAACAACTTTTGATGTTCTGACAGTTTTTGCGCCATTAATAAATTTGTAATATAATTTATTAACAAATGTTGGCTCCTTTATGTGAAATCCTGTGATTCTTTACTCTTTCTCCTGCTTCTCTGTTGAGAGCTGTCCCCTGTTTTCATTGGGTATGGTGTACAGTCATGGCCAAAAGTTTTGAGAATGATACAAATATTAATTTTTACAAAGTCTACTGCTTCAGTTTTTCTAATGGCATTTGCTATACTCCAGAATGTTATAAAGAGTGATCAGCTTAACAGCAATTACTTGCAAAGTCAATATTTGCCTAGAAAATGAACTTTATCCCCCAAAACACATTTCAACATTATTGCAGCCCTGCCTTAAAGGACCACCTAACATCGTTTCAGTGATTGCTCCATTAACAAGGTGTGGGTGTTGATGAGGGGGTGGAGATCATCTGTCATGATTAGTAAGAATGACACCACTGGACACTTTAAAGGAGGTGGTGTTGCCATCATTGTTTCTCTTCTGTTAACCATGGTTATCTCTAAAGAAACACGTGCAGTCATCATTGCACTGCACAAAATGGCCTAACTGGGAAGAGTATTGCAGCTAGGATTGACCTCAGTCAACAATCTATCGATCATAGAACTTCAGGAGAGAGGTTCCATTGGTGCAAGGCTCCAGGGCGCCCAGAAAGACCAGCAGCGGCAGGACCGTCTCTTAAAGTGTTTCAGCTGCGGATCGGGCTCCAGCAGTGCAGAGCTTGCTGAGGAATGGAGAGGCAGGTGTGAGTGCATCTGCACGCACTGTGGGCGGAGACTCTTGGGAAGGCCTGGTCTCAAGGAGGGCAGCAAGAAGCCCTTCTCTCCAGAAAAAACATCAGGGACAGACTGATATTCTGCAAGGTACAGGGAGTGGACTGCTGAGGACTGGGGGAAAGTCATTTTCTCTGATGAATCCCCTTTTCGATTGTTTGGAACATCTGGAAAACAGCTTATTCGGAGAAGAAGAGGTGAGCGCTACCACCAGTCTTGTCTCATGCCAACTGTAAAGCATCCTGAAACCATTCTGTGTGGGGTTGCTTCTCAGCCAAGGGAATCGGCTCTCTCACAGTCTTGCCATGAATAAAGAATGGTACCAGAATGTCCTCCAAGAGCAACTTCTCCCAACCGTCCAAGAGCAGTTTGGCGCTCAACAATGCCTTTTCCAGCTGATGGAGCACCTTGCCATAAAGCAAAGGTGATAACTAAATGGCTCAGGGAACAAAACATAGAGATTTTGGGTCCATGGCCTGGAAACTCCCCAGATCTTAATCCCATTGAGAACTTGTGGTCAATCATCAAGAGCGGGTGGACAAACAAAAACCAACAAATTCAGACAAAATGAAAGCATTGATTCTGCAAGAATGGACTGCTATCAGTCAGGATTTGGTCCAGAGTTGATTGAGAGCATGCCAGGGAGAATTGCGGGTCCTGAAGAAGAAGGGTCCCTGCAAATATTGACTTGCTGCATTAACTCATTCTGTCAATATAAGCTTCTGTTACTCATAATATGAATGCATTCTATTTCTGTATGTGATAAAAACATCTGACAAACACACAGAAAAACCAGAGGGCAGCAGATCTGTGAAAATACAATATTTGTGTCTTCTCAACTTTTGGCCTGCTGTGGGGCAGTGTGAAGTGAAGAGAAAATGAGGTGTGGAGGATCACTTCAAACAGTTATGTCATGGTCATTATAAAACTTAGAAACTTTCTCTGGTGATGTATGAAAGAGGAGATTCTCATCTTTCATATCATTGAGGTTGCAGTGCTACCTCTATTATTTTAAGAGATATCACTGGTTGAAAATAGCACTGGTTGGAATATTTATCTATAGCTGCGCTTAATTCCAGCTTTAGTGTCATATGGAAGATGAGAATCTCCTCCTTCATAAGACACCAGAAGCAAGTTCTATGTTTTATAACACCTGAGACTATCTGAAGGCAACCTCCCCTCCCCTTATTTTCTCTGCATTATATACACCATACACAGTGAGAAGCAGGGTTCTGCTTGCAGAGAGAATAAAGAAATGCAGGATTTCACAGAAAGGAGTCAAAATGTGCTAATAAAGTATATTACAAAATGTATTAATGACACAAATACTGCCAGAAAATCTAAAAGTTGTTTGAATGTTTAGTTACGCTTTAAGTAAAACATTATATATTATCCACGGTAATGTATGATGTGCTGGTAAAATCTAACATTTTATAGGGTTGCATCTGGCTTGACATTTGATTCACAGCATAAATGTATCACTAGAGAATTATCTGTCACTATTTGTATGACTTCACCAACAGAAAGCAGAAGGTGAGGTCTTGAGGGGCTTTGAAGAGACCACTGCTTATTGAAGAAATTCTCAAATCTCAGCTAGCTCCATGCACTGCAACAAACTGAAGAAATGAGCCAACAATAATTCTCCTTATTTTAAAGGTGTATGGTTGATTCATAGCATACTGCAAAAAGTTTTAGCAGAAACTGTCAGAGCAAGACATAATCTATTTAATATAACACTGATACATTTCTGCACTGGCAGAAATCATTTTACGACTCCCATCATTTTTGCAAAGTGTTTGCAGTTTTCATCTCTCATCCACAGGACTAGCATACAACTTAATGTTCTCCTCTAGTCTGAAGCTGCAGCTCAATAGTTAACATTGGAAAACCTTGCTATAGTGTAACAATTCTGAGCAATGATTCTGAGAATGAGAAACAAAATCTTTACATGTGTAGTAATAAAAAAGACTGAAAACACTGATTTTATGTATGTATGTGTTTAATAAAAAGAGGAGCTGGTTAGATATAAATAGCAGTTAGAATTACTGGCCATATATAGAACAATTTTACACCGAATTATAAGAAGACTGGATACTGTAAGCAGGTTTGATAAGTAGAACTGGGTCTGACATAACATGGTGAACATTTTGTATTGAAAATTGAATATTTCATGAAATCTACAGGTTGTAAGACCCTTTCACCAGATATTTGCCTACTGAAACCACTTTTTTGTAAAATTTTAGTTATACAATTATTGCATTTTTTCAAGCTTATCACTGTTCTGTATATGGCCAAAATATATATATATTTTTTTTTATAAACGGGCAGCTAAAGCGATGAATATCTTAATCCCATCAAATGCTGTCATACTACAGAGAACAATATGGCAAAACACAAAGTCATCCCTGATATTTACCAACAAGGTTATTCTTAAAGATGAAGTTGGACAGAAGAGGACCACATTGTCTAGAGGTATGCCTTCCCTTTTGCTGAATGATAGTACTCACCATGTTTGACATATAATCAATTGGAGTATTGATCTAATGAATTATTACTAGGAACCATCTACGATAAGAAGTCTGCTTATAAAGCTGATGAGCTAAAGACTGCAATGATTGGTTAGAGAAAATTAGTTTTACATGTCTAATAATGTTTTGTAGTATATTGACTGTCTTCATCGGTCACTGTATGTGGATGACATTCTAGTGGTCCTGCAGAGGTAAATGGGGTGATGGTCTCCAATGATATTTCTGCCTCACATTCAAACTGAGCACTGACAGGTAATAGCAAGTTCTTATGACCCCTGGTTCCATGAGAATTGGATATCACAGATACTTTATCAAAACAATGTCCTTCCAAATCCTCTTGGTCTTGAGTCACAACATTTGGGAGCTGGGAGCTATTAAAAGTGACTGGGATATCTTTCTGAAAAGTGGTGTCGTGATGGTAGGACACTAACTCATTGCTGAAGTTGACAGCTTCAACGTTGCTGCTGGAACAGAATCGGTTACATCCCAGTATGGTTGTGAAAGCTTTTCGGAAATCTGCGTTAAATGCATATATTACAGGGTTAAGGGATGAGTTAGCCCACCCAAACCACACAAATATGCTGAATGTGGTCTCACTGACACATGGGGGTTCTGGATCACTATGTCCTGGAAGACCAATGTGGCAGAAAGGTACCATGCAGTTTAGAACAAAGAATGGTAGCCAGCAGAACACAAATACCCCCATAATAATGGACAAGGTCTTCAGCACCTTGGTCTCCTTCCTAAAGGAAGTCTTTAGTGAGTTTTCATGGGGGCAATCAGGGTGACAGCTCTGAGCATGTTCTACAGCTCTTTCAAGAGAGGAAATTCTCCTGATCTGAGTCTGAGCTATCCTATAGATTCTTGTATATGTCCCAATCATGATACCCACAGGTATGTAGAAACTAATGAGAGAAGAAGATATGGCATAAGTCCTATTAAGGCTGGAGTCACAGTTCTCTGTCTGGTTTGTTGTATTAAGCTCTCCAACAGTCGCTTGAGATTTATGCCAGCTAAGCTGCACTGGAATGAAAGATATTAAGATAGATAAAGTCCAGGCTACACCGATCATGATGAAAGCCACTCTCTGCGTCATCTTCCTCTCATATCTGAAAGGACTTGCAATTGCCCAATATCGGTCCAAGCTGATGATGCAAAGGTTCAGGATGGAAGCTGTGGAGCACATTATGTCAAAGGCAACCCAGGTGTCACAAAAGTTTCCAAAGAGCCAGTAACCTGCTACTTCAGTCACTGCCTTCCATGGCATCACCAGAAGAGCAACAAACAAATCTGACACAGCCAAGGAGATGACAAAGAAGTTGGTCACCTTGGACCTTAGATGTCTGAATTTGATAACAGCCAAGCACACCAATGTGTTTCCCAAGAGAGTTGAAAGTATGAGCAGAGACAATAACAAGCCTGTAAGTGCCCTGAGGCTCAAGTCCTTGCTGGCAACATCTAGTTCTCCATTTAACACGTTGATTGTGAAATTGTAAATTGAGAGGTTTTCCATGGGGTGGCCCCCAGGTGATGTCCACTTCCTTTTTATTTACAGGACTCCTGGAGCAGCCTCCTCGCTAGGAAAACTTTTCTCTTATCTCTAAAATGTCCAGGCATTTAGAAGTCAGCAGAACTAAAATATGCAGAGCTCATATATAGAACTGCAAGAAAATCAACTATAAAGAGTCTTTTGCTGCCTCCGGTTTGCGTAGTTCCCACATGACTACAATCTACAAAAAAAATAATAAAGAAACTACCTTCTCATATATTAATACGTGCTTGTATCGATGAGAAGAAATCCAGCCAAGAGCAATGTCTTATCAGTTCCATGAGAGGAGACAGGACAATCGACCATTCTTCTTGTCTTGAAGGAAACCCAAGTGTCTGATGTATCAGTCCAGGAGCCCATGTAGATCTACTAGAATCCTGTGTGTAGTTACCTCCCAGCCATGAGCTAGCAGATGAGATTTGTGTGTGCTGGGAGGGATAGCTGCATCACTGCTCAATGTGATTATCCAGCACAAATACTCATTGCTGCTGAAATCCTCACGATTGGTTTGGGTTAAAAATAGATTCACAGTCGTCTTCAATAGGGCAGGTATTCTTCTGCTCAATCTACAGTTACTTTGGTTAACCTCATCATAGCCAGTGGATGCTTTGACACTAGTTTATGCTTATAGTGTCTTCTTTGGGCTCTTGTATAAGCTCCTTGTCTGTGCTGTGCAGATCTTTCTTTCCAACTAACACTGTGGGGCAGATTCATCCAGATAGGTGCACTATACAATCGTTTTGATGATGCCTTGATGGCACAGAATCACCAGATGCATGACGAGGTGCAGGCTTCATCATGAGTCATGCTCTGCCAGGTCGCCCGTCTCAACAGCTCATAGCTGGCGTAGCCCAGGAACTATTATAGTCACAAGTGGCATTAAAAAGTTGCAAACCACTGGTTGGTGAGATTTTTTCACAAAAATAGAAGCGCAGGTTCATAGTGAATCTGCCACAGAGATATCTAACTATAAAGTCCTGTTTATACGGGGTTGATTCACCATTGTCTGAGGCTATTGGGAGTCAAACATACCTCTACAGTTTTCACCTACACTATGGTATTAACCCCTTATTTTTCACAAGAATATATACTATATACCTAGGTATTAATATTTCACATAAAAGTCAACCAAAAATAATGGTCATTTTAAAAAAAATCACAATATGCAAATTGACAAAATTATAATTTCCAGGCAAAATATGATCAAATATACCATCATTTTCCAAATCGAGTTCAATAAAATATTGTTGTATGTGACATGTTGCTGATGCAAGTCGTGATTTTTATGCAGACACAATCCATCAATGCTAAACAATTGTATCATTTATTGCAGATTTTTCGTTCATTTACCATTCATTGTTACGATGGCCCAGAAAAACAAATCATACAGATAAGTGCCCCGTATAAACAGGACTTTATCATTACAATCATATTCTGTTTAGTCTGAGGAAATCTCCATTAGGAGGAATTAATAGGCTTATATTTCCTACAATAATTATTGCCATTATGGCTAAACAGCCTGCTGAGATGTTGTAGAACAGTAGGAGCTGGGCTATGGTTTTTTTTGTGGAAAAACATTTAGTATATCTGATATTTTATGCATTTAGACTTCTGTTTTTTATGCTTATGAGTCCATTTGGTGCTTCTGCTATCTGACTGACAGCTATCTCTATATGCATTGTCATACAGTGACAACCTCCTGGACCCCAATGCATATAACATCCATATGTTTAAATATAATATTTTCTCATACGACTATATGTCAATTTACTCAGCTGCTTCTGCTCTATAACATGCTGCCTGCAGATCAGATACCATGTTCAATGTGACAGGTTCTCTCTACATTATCTGGATTAGGGGAAAAATCATATGTAAACCCATATAAAGGGATGAGATTGCTGTGAGAGAACTAATCTTATCATACGCTGCCAGAAGCTCCTGTCACGTTTACGCCACAAAAATTCTATATTCTGTGCCTCCCTACAGTGCATTAGTAGGAAGACTGTAATCCCCCTCTACCACCATCTTTATGTCAATCCTATAATGATAGATATTGTATACTGTCTATCAAAGCCATGTTGTTTACCAATATCTTCCCCACTGCTAGAATACTTCATTGTTCATGTAGTTTTGCTCTCAAGTTCAATCTACCTCCAGCTGTCTCTATCAAGCCTGACAATACTTTCTTGTACTTCCCGATAATATCAAATTTTAGATGTCCTCTTGGGATCTTGAGGATAGATTCAGGCTAGTTCAGATGGCTTAGAAATGTTTGAAAATTAAAATTACAAGTAAATTTTGGGATGTGTATAGAGAAGAGAGATAGACTCACTGACATTGTTCTATCTACATGCAGACAATTATATACTATAATTCAGTGGTTCCCAAACTTTCTGAAATACTACCGTATTTTGTCCATTTGAAAACAGTTATATTTGCAAACTATTATGCTTTTCAGTTATATACTCCTCTGTTCTGCTTATTCTTCCTTCACACACCTCTATTACACACATACAGATCTGCTACCTCCCTGTTCTCCCTTAAACATGTTAGGGGGCGTGGCTACAGACGGTTTTTGTCTTTTTTTTTCTCTCTATTTAGTTTTGATCCATTAACCAAGCCCCCAGACGTGAGTGGGTGTGGCTACCACCCGCTTTTGTCCCATTTTTTTATTTTTGTAAAGTATATATATGCTATGCTACCCATGCTATGTTTTTATGCACACTTGAAAAAGGGCTTGTCCCGAAACGCGTCGTGTGTTTTATTCAATTGGATTAAAGACTACATTTATTCTGGACCAGCGCTCATCTGCCTCCTCTTTTCTACCTGCATCTGGATCCCTTAAACACAGGTCTGCTACCTCTACATTCCCTACACACACAGCTCTGCTGTCTCTGTGTTCTTCACACCCACAGCTAGTACTACACAACACTGTTGCCCATATAATTTCCTTCCTGCACACACAGCTCTGCTATCTCCATGCCCCACCACACACAATTCTACTACTTTCATGTTTCCTCCCTGCATACAGCCTGCTCTGTCCATACACTCAGCTCTGCTGCCTTCATGTCCCTCCACAAACTCATCTCTTCTGCCTATACCTTCTCCCATACACTCAGCTATGCTACATACAAATTGCCCCTCATACTCAGCACTACTACATCCACTTCCCCACACTAAGCTCTGCTACATCTACTTTTCTTCCCCCACAAACTCAGCTCTGCTACATTAACTTTTCCCTTAACACACTCCTCCATGTTCTTTCCCTACACACAGCCCTGGACAACTTCCATACACAGAGCTATTGTACAAGCTCCATCCCTGCCTGTGACTGGTGACATGACTATGACGCCATCAAAGTTCCTTTTACAGGTTAGTATTGCCAGAAGTTTGCAGACCTGCAGTGTGTAAGAAACTTCTCAACTTTGCTCCCCCAGGTGGTGGTGACCCACATTTTGGGATATAATATTGTGCAAACAGTATAAAAACGAAGCCAGCAGACTCCATTATAGTTTAACTTCTTAAGTAGACAGGGTCTCTGTCTTTCGGGTCCCCATGTGGACCCGAAGAACAGAAACCCAAACGCTGGTGTGAACCTAGCATGAGTCTGTCTGGGAATACATGAAGAGACAGAAGGAATTGAGCAAACCTACATCCACAGAAGATCTGTGCTTAGTTCTCCAAGATGCTTGTAACAACCTCCCTACCGAGTTCCTTCAAACACTGTCTGCAAGTGTATCTAGAAAAATTGATGGAAGGCAAAGGGCATCCAAGCAAAATATTGATGGGATTTAGATTTCTCTTTTCTTCATTCACTTCATTTTGTTAATTGACAAAATTAACTATTAACACTTCTATTTCTGAAAGCATTCTTTGCAGCAATTTCTCCATACTTGCCTAAAGTTTTTGCACAGAACTGTAGTAGTAAAGCATAGCGGCTCTCTTCCAACACCACATCTGTCTACGCGGGTTGTATGTGGTGTTGCAGCTTAGCATCATTAACTTCAATGGAGCTGAACACAACTCATGTATAGTTGTGGCTCTGTTTCTGGAAGAAAGCAGCAAATGTTTTTCAAAAATTCTGGACAACTTCCTTAAAGTTTTCTCTGCTCCTAATTATTTACTTTTTTTTTACTTCTTCATCTAGCCCAGAACATCATGAAGATGACTTTGAGCTACATAGTATGCCACACGGACATCTATACTTCATGGGGTCTGTTTGGTTTCCGCACGAAACAAGCAAGCAGCGGAATCCACACGGAACCCATTATAGTCTATGGGGTCCGCGGGTTTCCTTAGGTAACCGCTTTTCTATGCGTATAGGTTTTCATTCGGGGGGGGGGGGGGGGGGCCCAAGCGGACTCACCGAATGGAAACCCGAACGGAGATATGAACCGGCCCTAAGTTTATACCATTTGTTAGTTGGCTTATTTTGTAGTAGAATTTGGTGTTGAAATTTTGGAGCATAATTTAGTTTTAAGCCACACCTCCTTCTGGTAAGCCATGGCAAAAAAGGTGTCTAAAATACCTAAAGGGAACCTGTAACCAGGATTTTATAACCCAAGCACTGTCAGGTACGGCATTAAATATCCTTTTTAACTTTCCCTTAGAAATTTGTGTGGAAATTAGCTGAGGCGCTAAAAGGGATATTTCATACCCTAGTGATGGAAATCCCGGTAACAGGTTCCCTTTAAAGGGTGCATGAGTTTGTGTGAAAAGTTAAAATATCAGCAGGACATTTTACATTGATCTCTGAGGCTGTGAGAGTGTACACTAATGAGCAGTTGCACCCTCGCCTATCCTTTACTACTATAACTGGTTTCTTCATATGTAATTCTGCCAGGAGTAACTATACAATTTCAAACAAATAGCTGAGAAAAGTGAGCATAATATAGGAGATTCAGGAACAATGGACAGAAAATACACGCAGGCATGATGCCGACTACAAGATCCCTGACACAAGAAAAGAGCAATCTATGAGCACAGCCAGGAAAGCTGCTTGCTGTCTGTGAATAATATCCTATCTGTAATCACACTGGCAGACAGAAGATAGATATAGATACAAGTACATAAAGAGACTTTTCTTACATTGTAAGCTGTGAAATGCTGCAGAATGTTGTTTCAGCAGTTTACGGGGAGTCTGAGAGGAGAATCAGCCCCTCCCATCTGTATTCATTATGTGAAGAGACCAGACCCTCCCCCTCCACTCACTGTGAAGACGTCTTGCTTATCTAATGTATCTATGGACAGGACTTCTCTAGAAATAAGGAGTGAACTGCAAATTATCTAAAAGGGAGAATTTCAGAGAGGTTTCTCGGGCAGAAGGAAGCAACATTTTTAATTAAAGTGCATTACATTTTTGTCCAGAATCACATGCTCTATTAAATTAGTCTAAATTAGTGACCATTTAAATAAATGTGGTGTAAAGCATGTATGCCTAATTTTTTGTTATAAATAAAGCCAGAACATGGCAAATTTTGCTTAAAGTTTCTCCTATGTGTCCAAAAATAAGCACTGAGTCCTCTATCCATCGCAGCTACTCTGTTTCCTTACTGCAAGGTGGTCCCCCTTCAACAATGTTTGTTAAATACCTCCATAACAGAGCCAGTTGGGTACCTCATACATTGCACCTGTCAGAGAGCGACTGCAAAAGAGTTCCTATACCCAATTTCAGTCATGGTGTCCCTATATATGATGTCCCCACCAGGGAGTGCTCCCTTTTATAATGGAAAACAAAGATATTCCCAATACACAGTTTTTGCTCCATCTGAGATGAGATTATGAATGAGAAGCAGGAAGCCACTGCTCCTATGTTCCAGCCTTCTGCTGTCGAAACCCATGGCTGATCAATCTGTGATCTCTGTAGTTGCAAGTAGTACTCAATCATATCTACACCCCACCAACTGAGATACAATGGAGAGAGTTGGCAAATGGTGACCTGGAGCACTAAGTGTTTGGTGACATTGCTGTTCAATATATTAACATTGATGTTTATTCTTTCTATCTCCATACACTCATATACAGAAACCACCTATATATCGACCATCATAAAATTAAGCATGGTGCCCTTCCCCTGAAAGTTACTCCACTGAGTAATGAAATACAGATACTGGAGAGAAGCGGCACTTGTAAGAGGATTATTAATGATTAGCCATTGAGGTCCTCAGAGCATTATAAAATAATTAACATGGCTACTCACCTCCACCAATCCCCTGCTGCTCTGTCCAGACACCGACTGCTCTGATTCCTGTGTGCAGTCCAGGCACTGTTGGGATGGAGCTGCAGAGAATCGGTGGAGTTGAGGAGCCATGTTAAAGGGATTTTCCCACAATCAATCAGATTTTGTAATTTTGTATGCAAGTAAAACTTAAAGAGGTTGTCCAAGCTAAACAATATTTTCTAATTAGGCTGGGGGAAGTCAAAAAAAAAAAAAAAAAAAAAAAACACAAAACAAACACTCACCTGTTGCCGATGCTCCAATGTCCTCCCAGGGCAGTCCAGTTCTGCAGCTAAGCTGCCTTCTTATTGTTGAATTTCTTGCCAGCTGTGCCATCCTGGCTCCCATCTGCTGTGGCCGCTGATTTGCCGCAACATTCACATGACTGATTGAGATTCCCTTCTTGAGGCTGCTGATTGGCCTCATCTGTCACATGCGGCGTGTACTTCCGCCAGAAGAAAACGGAGCTGCAGGACCAGATTGTTCCGGGAGGCACCAGAGGCACTTCCCCTAGCCTAATTAATAAATAAAATTTTAGCCTGGACAGCCCCTTTAAATCATGGATGTTTTATAAAAAATTGCCAGACCATAGGAGTTTCCTGTTTTCATGGTCATATGCATTGGCAACCAATCAAGACCACAGACTGTCAACAGTAAAATTACTAGCGAAAACCTTTAAACACATGCTACATTTTTAATCATATTTGCAAAAATGTCTAACTTTTGATTGTCGTCAGATTTAAATAAGGTTATGTTAATGGAAATACCCCTTTATTTATCATTCTCTGCTCAGGTAAGTAGTGGCTAGGGTCTGCAAGGCAGCAGATTTATTGCTATAGATGCTGTGGGATGGCACAGTTATTATAATCCTTGTAAACTGGCTAGAGAAATATGGAAACCCATTGCACCTATTAGAGAAAATATGTATAATGCACATCTGTAATATATGCACAGTGTTCTCTTTAAGTGATTTTACAAGAGAATACATCTTAACAATGACTACTCATTTGTCAGAAGGCTGATAAAATGCAGTGTTAAACATCTTAAAAAATAAGAGAAATTATACCCATCTGTATGTTAATAACATTTATGAGTTCTTGTCCTGAATAGGAATTGCTTATTAAGGATGAAACGGCCTATATGAGTACAAAAACCTTTTCTGAATAAATCCTAATCCAGACAGTTCTCTTTACAATGCTGGAAAACAGTGAAGACTACGAATTATTGGTTTAGAATACATAGGTTAATGGTAAATCAGGCTTGACAAATGTAATCAATGTCTCACTAGTATAAGCAGTAAAAGTTAATTGCCATTTTTTTACATAAACATAAAATACAAGAAAATAATACAATTGGTGGAAATGTGCAGCCAAGAACCTGTGTCCAGGAGGGACATAACCCCTTCCTAAAACAGCCATTTTATTTTTTTTAATCTCCGCACTTTATAAAAGCCATAGCTGTTTGACGTTTGTTTTTTGTGGGACAAGTTACATTTCAACTGGTACCTTTTAAAGAGGACCTTTCACCACTTTTTGCCAATTCCAGCTATTTGCATCATGTAATAAGCACATCACCACAGATGAAATTATTCCTCCTGACCCCACTGTTCCTGAGCAATAGGTACAGTTAGTTTTGGTGCCTGATATTCTATTTAAGTTCTGTATTGTCAGATGGGCAATGCCAGACAGGAGCAGGCAAGGGGCGTGATTCTGAGCTCTGACACTGTCCACCTGTGAATGGAGGTCTGTGCCACCCCATCTTGCTTGCTCCTGCCTGACTCCGCCCTCCTGACACTACAAAGCCTAAACAACATGTCAGGAAGCAAAAGTACCTGCATTAATTGCTTAGGAACGGTGGGGGCTAGAGAAAAAAAAACAACTGTACATCCTTTGATAGCAGCAGCTATTAAAGGATGCACAAAAGTGGACTTGGTGGAGGTGGGCTCTATTTAGGTTACTGTTGATAGGGAGGCTGCTTAGGCAGTTTTTGTCGTGGTGGGATTTATGTCATCTTGGCCCATTTTTCATTGATATTTATGTATTGGGATTGAAGTTTTTGATAAATACTTATAAACTTTATGTTTGAGCCTCTTTTTGTTCAGTGTTTTATGTCATTTTGAGATGGCCATGTGATTTTTCAGGTTTTTCGAGTATAAGCCCTTATTCACATGAATGTCAAAAACAACCGTGTGACTCCATGTTTTAGCAGCCGTCACAAGGCCATTTTTAGAAAATGAATCCCTCCATAAACTCAAGTCTATGGAAATCTATGCGGGATTTGCTGTACAGAGACTACCAGGTCACTACCTCTTGAAGTCGTCCCGTTGTTGGTGACAGCTGGACTAAGGCCAAGAGAGGTTCGTGACACCAGGGGTCTGGCGAGCAAGTAATCCAGAAACAAAGCAGAGTTCAGCTGCATGCAGAATCCATGCATGGTCAGGTAAGCAGATGGTCAGGGCAGGAGGTTCAGGTGCAAACCAAAGTCACACACAGATACCAGGCAAAGCCGAGATCAGCAGACAAGGAGCTACTCAGAAAACAGGCCAAGTGTCAGTACACAGGTATCAGACATACAACAGCAGAGAAGGCACCTTCTCTGGATCTAGCAAGCTAAGCATCCATTGATCAGATATCTCCCTGTGGTAGAAACTTGCCCACTGCTGGAGATGATTGGCTGGGAAAAGATTGCAAGTATTACAGTTTATTAAAGGGGTAGCGCACCCTGTTGGCAAGTACTGAAGAACAGTGTTCATGGCATGGGAGAACATGAAAGTTTACAGGGAGGTCAGAAAAAAGGTCATAATAGGAAGAAGATGCAAGCGTGGGCTGCTAAGACCCCTAACTAAACCTGAGAACAGGGGGGTGCTTTAACCGCACTGTGAATGCAGCTGCACTGAAGAAAGTGGACTCACCCTGCACTCATTATCGAGTTTCACCTGTGAATCTTGGCCCATGTGTTGGCCAGATTGGCATCCTGTACAGGGAGTCCCTGCCTCCCGGCGACATACTGTTCAATACTATACAGGACAATATGTCACTGGGAAGTAGGGACTCCTAGCATCATACATAACTATCATCTGGTCAGCACAAGGACCAAGTTTCAGCCATGAAACTCGGTTGAGGAAATGCAGGTTCAGAATTTCCCCCTCTCCCATTCTCTTCAATGGGAGAGCACAAAGTAACCGAGTGCTGTAATTTGGCTGTCTCCAGCACTCCCATTGAAATGAATGGGAGTAGGGTGCATCTGACTTTACATGGGAGGTAAAAAGCCCCCTGTTCTCAGGATCAGTTGGTGGCTCAGTGGTTAGCAATTTCTCTATCCTATAAAGACGTCAGCCTGTGATTCGCTAATGTACGATCCCGGCAACAGTGGGAGGGGCCTTTTCAAAAAGCATGGGCTTTATAAAAAGTGAACAACTACATTTATTCAGACCTCATATAATAATACACCCCAGATTGTTATAAGTTAAATAAACTAAACAATTGCGCCATTTTTAATTTACTATTTAGCGATCATGTTAAATATTGTGTGGTTTGTTATTTACGGCGATACCAAAAACATCTGTTACTATGCCTTGTGACCATCATTTAATAAAGTGCATTACTAAAATAGGTTTATTGTAATATACTTTACTGTTAAAGCTTTAGTAACTTCCAATATGTATGCAAATAGATAGTATACATATATATCATTAGAAAAACATTACAAAATGATCCCTCCATCTATTTCAAACTTTATTTTTTCATTGGGTATGGGGTGAGATTTTAACCCAGAAGATGATATATACAAAGCTGCCATCCTACTGATTGATCCAGATTTTTTTTCACCTCTTACCTCTACCTCATCAGGCTCTCTTTGCTCCCCGCTACTTTTAGGCTAAGGTCCCACAATGCATTTTTCTCTGTTTTTTTCCCTTCCCCTATTAAATCTAATTCGCATCAAAAATTAACATACTGCATCTCTCAAAACTGCACAAGTTTTTTTTTTTTTTTTTTTTTTTTTAAAAGTTACTTTTCTGCAGCTCTTTTTTTACGCAATGTGTGGATGACATTAACCAAAATCTCATTTACTTTGCTAGTACTGTAAAATGCGTTTTTTTCCACAGCAGCCAAAAACACTGCATTTCTGCATTGGGGGACATAGCCTTACTGCGAAAATCATTGCTCTATCCATCTCAATGCAGATTGCAGGTCACATGACTTGTCTCTATAGAAGTCTATGGAGAGGGGGAGATGTGAGCAGGAAAAATCAGGGGAAAACAGAAGAGACCAAAGCTTAAGCCAGGGGCGTAACTACCGGGGTAGCAGCTGTCAGAGGTCCCCTGATTTTTTATTTTTATTTTTTTAATAGGCCGTTACCTGCTGGAGTAACCCCAGCAGGTAACAGGCCCTATTTACTTACCAAGCCCCGCTCATGGCTGCCTGTGCTTCCCATTCGGCGGGGGGTGGCTGTGAGCAGGAGTGGGGATCGGTAAGTGAGGCCGTGAACTCCACAAACACTGCTATCATTATACTCCGGGGTCTTTTCAAATGTTCGCCTTGGGGCCCAGCCATTCCTAGGTACGCCACTGGCTTAAGCTGTTGCTTGAGATTAATAAAAGGCTTTGAACTCAGTAAAAGCACTTTACTCACATCAGAGTAGATCAGTACTTCTCTATAGAATCATCATCATCTCCAGCATAAGATGGTTGACACATCAAGAATTTTAGTCCTACTCAGGCACTTCATTTTATTACTCCATCCACTGCATATAGATATACAACACAAGTTGCATAAAACAGTTCCATCAATACTGTAAAACATGTCTTCTGACCACTAACTGCACAGAATAGCATCCCTCAAATAGGCCTACTGCTTAGTCCCTCAAAACAAAAACCAGAACTTACCTTTCAATAAACAGTCTGTCTGAGAACTATAGAAAACACCCTGTTTTCAGACAGCTACACTGCCACAATATGTAATTCATGGTCCTGGGGTTGCAGACGGGGGAAACTGCTTAAAGGGTATTTCCATCTCAAGGATCATATTCAGCTTAAGCTAACTGATGTGTTTTACCCAATACATTGCTTTATATATCTTGCTCCGTTTGGTGTTTACAGCTGGTTGCCTAGGTTACAGACCTGTTCACAAGTCGGAATGATTACTCAGTCCCTACTCCCGGGCACACATTCTCTTCTCTCCCTCTTTATGCATGCTGCTTTCAGTTTCAGTTTTTCATACTGCTTGCAGTTTACATACACAGAGAAGCATTGCTTCTCTGTGTATGTAAATCTAGAGGTAACTGTGCCTTTTACAAGCAGGAGCTCCAGGCTGTAATAAGATGAAAACCAGGAAGTGCAGGGGAGAGGAGACAGGAGGACAACTGAAATCCTGAGATGAGAAAACCACATTAACTATGCAAAATATAGATGACAAAATTACCAGAAACTATTATTACTCCTCATGTACATACATGGCACTATATCCTGAAAAGTCAAAATGAAGTGACAGATATACTGTAAAATATTAAAAATTGTGAATAATCACATGATGGGGCCATCACAGCACCATGTCTTCCATTATATACTGAACCATGAAGGGGCACACAAAGAAATCTTGGCTAAAGGAGGACAGTGGTTGTAAAAATAATGTATTTTCTTTTGATATTTTAATTAAATGTATTTGGAGAATAAAAAAAGGAAAAAATTAAAAAACCTTCAACAGTTACAACTATGGCGTTCTTACCCTTGACTAAAGAATTAATTAATTCAATTGACATACTGAATACTGTAAACCCTTTTAGTTACTAAAGGAAATGGGGGGCGGTAAAAAGGCTAAAGTCAGATAGAATATAAAATAGAAGCAGAAAGAGGGCATCAAACCTGTGTGTAAAATTCACGGTGCATACATATTGAAGAAAAACTGATCACAGGTCCTCGGGGTTGCAATCCTTTAAAGTATGTGAGTGAGTCAGAAACATCAGAGAAAAACAGAATGTATTGCAGTTCTGATGTGCTTGCTGAATATAAATGAAAGAGCTAAACAAGGCGCGGAGTAAGACAGTCCGCACTGCTTCTTTTAGTTAAATTGGAGTAAAGTATTTTCTAGATTCTTTTAAAAGTCTTTTTTTTTTTACATTAAAATCCAATAATGTTCAGCATGTACTGCATTTATATTTTAATTCAGTAAATTTATTTTACCGTATATAGTTAAGTAACCACATAATTGTCCAAGGGTTGTTTATGTCCGACAGTGATTAATTTAATCATATTTATTGTCATTTTGTCACGCAGTTGGTTTTACAGACAGTCGCTTATAGTCTATAAAAATTGCAGACCTTTGGCCGGTGTCTGTTAAAAAAAAAAAAAAAATAATAGATGTGTCTGATTTTATTGAAGCTCGAAGAGCTGGTAATTATCATCATAGCTCACAGTAAATGCTGCTAATGTCTCCATATTAGGTTCTGACCAATTATACACCATATACAATCTTTATCAATCATTTTGGGTTTTTCAGTTTCTGCAAAAATTTTGTATAACAGACTGTGGGTTTTGAACCCACTGTGGCACCAAAATGGTTTGGCTTTGGACCACTCCTATGGGTGTTGTCAAAGTGATGACCTCCCCGGTCTTCTCCCTTTAGCCCCGGTATGAGGATCTGGACATTGCTGCAGGAAGATTGTAAACACACTAAGCCAAAATGGATGTTGGGCCCCTCGGACCCCCTTAACTCAATCCCTGTAAAGTAGGATTGTGGCTTGTGTAATGTATGATGTAGTCTGGCAATACATCAGCCTGCAAAACATACTCTGACATGTTGAAATTGGAACCAGTAAGTTCAGATGCACATCAGCATAGGAGCAGTATAAATCAGTATTGTGGACTCTCATGTTCAGAAAGTCTCCGTGCGCACATGGACACTTAGTGTTACTTATAAATACATGGAACCCTATTGTCCAAACCTCCTTCGACAAGTAACTCTGCAGAACATCTGTTGCAATCTGTTAGTGTTGTGTGGGCCAGTTTAATTTTTTAGTTTCAAAATGGGGTAAAGTGGATCGACAGACAAGGAGAGACTCATGGAAGACACACGCACTGCAGTAGATCAACAAAACAATTTACTGAAATACATAGAGAACATTAGTTTGTTCATGATGCACTGGAGGGTGGCTTAGAGGCATTGACCCTTAACACCTCCAGCCCTGAACAGAAGCACCCCTATATAGAGAATTTCCATGGAGGTGGCAACCAAAGCAGGGTCATACTGTGGCGAGCTTCACTAAACTCCATCAGCAGTACAACGCCCAATTTGTACAAAGGTTCAGTTTGCCCATATTTCCCTAAGGATAGACGAGATATCGACACTGATATATACAAAGACAGGTATTAATGGCAAGTAAACACAGTCCTATAAAATGCAATAAGTCAGCACATATTAATACACAAGTAGGAAGTGGCATACAGTACATAGTATAATACAACACAATTATACTATAGTGTCATTGGGGTAAAGACCTTTTCCAGTTGCCCAGATAAATATCTGGAACACAGCGTTTAAGTTGCTACCTCTGGTGGTCCCAATGTTGGTGACAACTGATCAGACTGGTCAGGGAGGGTGCAGAGCACCAAAGGGTTTGGCAAAAATGATGTCTAAATAATGACCGAGGTCAGGGCTGGCAGTTCACATGCAAGAGAGTAAACAGGCAGGTTCAGTGGTCAGGAACAAGCCGAAGTTGGAAACAAGTATTCATAAGATAGTGGCAGATAGGGATAGTCAGGGAACAAGCCTAGGTCAGGCACAGTAAATTAGGCAGGCCCCAGAAACACTTAGCAACCTAATTATTTAGGCAGGGTTTTACAGGTAAGATAGACTTTTATATCTGCAGACTGACAGATAGGTTTACCGGTATCACTGAAAAAGAGGTCACCTGATGTCAGATGAAGCAATAACCCTGCAGGATACAGACTGGCACAAATGATATAAGATTAGGATTGCACAGGTGTACAATACTGATAATGCAACCAGTCGCATGCCTACAATCCATGAAAGGGATGAATTACAAATATACACCAACAAGGCAAATATAAGGTGCCTGTCACATCGTAATGTTACTGGCACACACGCTGGCCTGTAAAGTGGTAGTAAGGAAATGGCCACGAGCCCCCAACCCTCTTCCCACGTCAAGACCCAACAGCAGTAGGAGCTTCAGAAGGTGCACAGCAATTTGGCTGTGATATTTTCATTTTTTTTTTTCTCCAACAAATGAGGCTGTCAACCTTTTAATCACTGAAGGAAGAATAGTAAAATAGTGCGAATAAAAGTGAAGAGGTCCATCGATATTATATTGGTGAGGAACAACTCTTGACGCCCCCTTTGAGCTGCTGTAAGGGACCACGCTTCTTACATTTAATAGTGGTTTTTCACTTGGCATGCCAGAAAGTCCATTGTACTGTAGGCTGAAAATATTGGAATCTGAGGAACCATTGAATTCAGAAAGATTTTTTTTTTTTTTTGCTTTTGAAAAAGTATTCCCAATTCCCAAAGCACTGTGTCATTCATAGCATTAGATGAAGTTTCCATGGGGAGTGCTCTGAAAGCATTTGCTCAATAAGAAAAATCCCTGCACCATATTATTCATCTTCTTTATAATAAATCCCCATTGACTAACCACAAATATCCTTGTTCATTTCTTAAAACTACACATGAATCTGCTAACTTTTCTCATTTGCAAAGCATTAAAATGATAATGCACCATGTAATTTATGCCACACAACAATTTCTCTGTACTTTCTACATTGAAGATTATTATTTAACATGGAGTGCGTTATTTTATTATATTTTAATGGATGTTGAGTTTGACAATACTGACTGCCCAGGGGCGTAACTACCGGGGTAGCAGTGGTAGCAGCTGCCACAGGGCCCGGGACATTACGGGGCCCGGCGGGTCCCCGATGTGTTTTTTTTTTTTTTTTTTTTATAGTCCGTTATCTGCTGGAGTAACCCCAGCAGGTAACGGGCCCTATATACTTACCGTTCCCCGAGGTCCCGCTCACGGCCGCCTGCGCTTCCGATTCTGCGGAGATGGCTGTGAGCAGGAGCGGGGATCGGTATGTGAGGCCGCGGGCCGAACACCTGCTATCATTATACTAAGGGGTCTTTTCAGACCCCGGAGTATAATAATCGGAGGCCCAGAGTTGGTGAGGGAACATAAAAAACAATATACACTTACCACTCCTGTGCCTCGGGCCTGTTTGCTGACGTCCCAGACGTCAGCCGACGTCATTTTGCATCGCGACGCCGGTCCCGCATCACGTGACGCCGGCCTGGTCCGCACAAGAAGGCCGGAGTAGCGCATGGGCATGCACTGGAGCGAGGAACAGGTAAGCAACGTTGTTTTTTTATGTTTCTATCCTCCCCTAGGTCTCCGATTATTATACTCTGGGGTCTGAAAAGACCCCAGAGTATAATAATTGTTCATGGGTGGTCCACAATGGGACATATGATACTGTGTGCAGGGGCCCCTATGGGACATGATACTGTGTGCAGGGGCCCCTATGGGACATGATACTGTGTGCAGGGGCCCCTATGGGACATGATACTGTGTGCAGGGGCCCCTATGGGACATGATACTGTGTGCAGGGGCCCCTATGGGACATGATACTGTGTGCAGGGGCCCCTATGGGACATGATACTGTGTGCAGGGGCCCCTATGGGACATGATACTGTGTGCAGGGGCCCCTATGGGACATGATACTGTGTGCAGGGGCCCCTATGGGACATGATACTGTGTGCAGGGGCCCCTATGGGACATGATACTGTGTGCAGGGGCCCCTATGGGACATGATACTGTGTGCAGGGGCCCCTATGGGACATGATACTGTGTGCAGGGGCCCCTATGGGACATGATACTGTGTGCAGGGGCCCCTATGGGACATGATACTGTGTGCAGGGGCCCCTATGGGACATGATACTGTGTGCAGGGGCCCCTATGGGACATGATACTGTGTGCAGGGGCCACTATGGGACATGATACTGTGTGCAGGAATGCGTTTGTGTTTTTTTTTTTTTTTTTTGGGGGGGGGGGGTTGGAGGGGGGCGGTCCGGGGGGGGGGGGGGACCCCATGTCAAATGTTCGCCTTGGGGCCCAGCCATTCCTAGTTACGCCACTGTGACTGCCTCATTCTATGACTGTGCATGAACAGTGGTCAAGGCTAGACTGGCATTAATTATTGTAATATTTCTGCGGATTACGTAGATAATGCAGAAAATACTGGTATTTTCTGCAATAGCTATATATAAATCCATAAAAAAAGAGTTTAATCGGCTCACATCACTTAACAGAATAGAGGGGAATCTGTAAGGTACCAGGACCTACCCCAAGTACACCCCTGGTAATGTGGGTATCTGAGGAAGAGGCTTACATGCTGCAAGCATTATAGTGGAAAAACACTGGACTAGCAGCAAGAGTTAAAGGGGCTACTGGTAGGGAAGGCCCACATTTCCTCAACAGTACGTAATAAATGCAGTCTCTTTGTACACACTGTATATACAATGGTTAG
Organism: Leptodactylus fallax; assembly: GCA_947044405.1. NCBI lineage: Eukaryota > Metazoa > Chordata > Amphibia > Anura > Leptodactylidae > Leptodactylus > Leptodactylus fallax. Next base: position 4,177,469 of record CAMRHE010000005.1, on the reverse strand, counting down.
CTGTGTTGGCTTCCCCTCTAAATGGCCTTCTTTACACCTGCCCTGGTGGCTAATTCTTTCTTTCACTTACCCCTCAGTTTCTAAATATCTCCATGACATGGGGAGAATCTTTTCCCCACTTGATCTTGCGCACTTAAAATGTCTTTTTGCCCATCAGGTCCACTAACTGACAGAGCCGATTCTGCCTTTCTTTTCAGGCTGTATCTTAAGGCTCTAAGCAATGTACTTGAAACCTAACCTGCTGTACAACAAAGGATTCTGAGTCTCTATCAGCTTGTCTCAGTGGCCCCACTGCCATCTAAGCAATCTTTATAGTAGCTGCCTCCACTGTCTAGGTAGCGGTCGCTACATTGTTAGTGAGAAGATGCCTTTGTTTCCATTGGGTGCATTCTCTCTATGCATTGGCATCTTATTTATAGGCAGTCTCATATTTGGTTCTTCATATATTTCAAATTACTAACGCTGACATACAAAGCCATCCACAACCTGTCCCCTCCATATACAGTATCTCAGACCTAATCTCCCGCTACCTGCCCACACGTAACCTCCAATCCTCCAAAGACCTCCTACTCCGCTCTTATCCACTCTTCACACAACCGTCTCCAAGACTTCTCCCGTGCATCCCCCATACTCTGGAACTCCTTACCAAGACACATAAGACTGACCCCCACAATCACAAGCTTCAAGAAGGCCCTGAAGACTCACCTATTCAGGAAGGCCTACAACCTCCAATAACACCACTGTCTCCACACCACCATCTGTACAGCTTCTCCTCTCACCTTTTGTCTCTATCCCTCTTCCCTTATAGATTGTAAGCCCTTGCGGGCAGGGCCCTCTATCCCACTGTGCCAGTTGGTCAGTATTATACTTGTCTTGTATGTTTTGTGTACCGTATGTAAACCCTCAAATGTAAAGTACCATGGAATTAATATAATAATGTAAAGCACCATGGAATTAATGGTGCTATATAAATAAACAATAATAATAATAATAATAATAATAATAATAATAATAAAAATGCCCTTCACATCACAGCTTCCTCTCAAACCTACCTCAAACTGTGCCTGGGCAGCCACCACAACCAGGAGTCTTTCACGTCAATCCTTGTTGGTTCCTCCCCCTAAAATATCCCCCCATACCTTAGCACTCTCCATGTGTCCTACACAGCTCTCCTAGAGCATGCCTAATGTACATAGCTGTCAAATATGGCACCCTTGGCAGCACTTACATGGCAATATTAAAATCAGAAATGGATTATATTCTGTTTGCCATGGAAGCATACTAATAATCAGCCTGACAGTAGAATATAGATATATATTAATATCCATACCTGACTTATTGATTTTAGGTTCTTCCCAGAATGGTCATGTGACCACAGATCCTTCTGCTGTTACAGATCCTGCAAGGCAATACATTTAAAATTCCTTAACTAAAATAAAGAAAATGGTAAAAGATGCACAAAAAGGTAGAATACAATAAGGACATGGAGCGAATATGCCTACTTACCCCAGGAATCTTTATATTAATTGTCAAATCTATGGTTATTTTAGAATTAAGATTAAACAGTACATTTTAAATCGGTTGGGTATTTTACAGTTATTTATGAGTAGTTACTTTGCAATGCTTTGGGTAATAGGGAGTTTGTGCTGCTAGAGGGGGTTCAGATAAGCATCTGATGCAATAGGCTGTGTATAGTCTTGGGTTCACATCTGCGCCAGAGTCTCCAGAAACCGCCAAAAATCTGCAGAAAGAGAGAAGTCCTGCATGGAGGACTTTATCTCCGCTGCTTTTAGTTTTGAAACACCATTATATTCAATGTACATGTGTAACCAGACCCGAACAACGAAGACCATGGCGCTAGTGTGAACCTGGTGTAAGCTAATGATGACCTCTCCTAAAGATATTGAATAGGATCCAAAACCTGGCAAACCTGCAAATCAACTGTTTGAAGTGATCATGGTGCTTGGGTGGGCACGGCTTCCAATTCTCAGGTCTGTGACATCAGCTCATCTGTCACGTGGCCTCTTTCTAGCTCAATCTCATTTAAATAAATGGGACTAAGATGCAAAATCAAGCACAGTCTATGTATGTATGTATGTATGTATGTATGTATGTATGTATGGCACCTGCTTGATAAGCAGTGAAGAGGACACAGCACTTATCTGAATGCTGTGGCATCTTCAAAAAACATATCTGGGGTGCTAGGTTTTTAACACCCTCAAAAATTAAAAGGAAAGAGGTCTTTTTTGTCACTGATGCATCATGGATACATCCCATCAATGAAAATTTATGAGCCTGTGGAAAGAAAAAAAAAAACACAAACAAAAAAAAAAAAAAAAACACACAGATGACATCAATGCGTCATCCATTTTTCATGGACCCAGAGAAATACAAAAAAGAAAATTAAATAAAAAAGGGGATCTGCTTTTCACAGACATGAAAACAAATAAAACCATGAACATCACACCACCCGCAAATGAAAGTGGGGCACTGTCTGTGAATAGCAGTGATCTCGCACATCCACAGATGTGTGAATGAGGCCTTAGGCTGCAGACAGAATGGTTCCATAAAGAAATCTAGGCACTCCATGTGTCACTGAACAGGTCTCTTAAGCAGGCTTAACACTTTAGATCAGCGGTCCCCAACCTTTTTTTTTTTTTGCCACAGCCCGGCAGGGGGCGGGGTTATACAGCAAACAGCGCTGTACATCGGGGCGTGCTGGCGGGACCTCGGTGTACAGCGCTGTAGACCAGGTCCCCGCCATTAGCTACATAGCCAATGGCGGGGACCTGGTCTACAGCGCTGTACACAGAGGTCCCGTCAGCACGCCCTGGTGTACAGAGCTGTTTGGTGTACTATAGAGAGAATAGAGGGGGCAGATGGATCATGTTTAGTATAGAGCTAGAAGCCACAAGACTGTGGCCCGATCGCCGACCAGTGGACCGGTGGTTGGGGACCCCTGCTTTAGATAGCTTGTTTAGCTGACACCTGTTTCACCTTGCATCACCAAACACATGCATGATTCACCAAGCAGTTCAACAGGGAGGCCCCACGTAGCGAGCCGCAGCCAAAAAGCTCTGCAAAGTGCTGCAGGAAAAACCGCGGTGGAACCGCATTGTGATTTTTCGCACAGCGCTTTTCACAGAAAGTCTGCAGAGTTTTCCTCTGCAGACTTTCTGCTTCAATTATACCTATATGGAAAACACCAGCATTTCTGTAGGTATAATTGACATGCTGCGATTTACAAAAACGGACTGTTTTTGAAATTGCAGCATGTCCGCTGCCGATATTTTCCTGCAATATGTGGGTGGGATTAGCCAGAATACCATCCACTTTGCAGGTACTGTAAAACGACATGGTAAAAATCGCTGCATTTACGCTACGTGGAACCCCAGTGTGATGTTGGCAGCCCCTCAGTGGTGTATCTTTCTTTGGAATATATTGTTCCTGACTCATATTAGTCTTACATACTTTTAGGAATGTTGGGTTTAAGCTGTGTTTACGTTGGTGGTCAATTCACTTCAGTGGTTTTATGTGTATACCATGGGAGAGGGCCTTTCTGGACAGCGAGATTATGACCCCTGTACAACAAATGTCAAAGGGGGGAGAATGGGCTAATAACCCTGAGTTCAACCCCAGACACACATCTTTCCCGCAACTAGGAAAACATTCATCTTTCCTCAGGTGCTGCAGTGGATTGAGAGGAGGGGGGCTACCTGGAGGGGAGGTGTCTGGACACTAGCCTTATACTACGAGGAAGGGCTAGATTCTGTGTCACTCAGCAATGAGGCAGCTAGGATATAGCTAGGATATAGCTGGGGCGTCTCTTCTGCACAAGAAGGTATTGTTTCTGTCTTTTATTCCCATTTTATTTTCTGTACTGTATTGTGCTTTTACCTGTATTTGCTTGACTGTTCATTGATATGTATTTCTAGATATGTTAGTGGCTAGTACCGACCCAGTCGAGTTAATAAATATATAAAATTTATAAAGCTCGTTTCATATTATCCTATGAACTCTGTCCACTCACGGACGTGAGTGGAAGGTTAAGAAGGGTGATCGCAGGTTTGTCAAGCGGCTTGGCAAAGTGTTACCCTTTACACCCAGCCTAAGAATAAATAAAACCCCAGACAACTGGCATCAGGAGATTTTTTAGAGGCCCCCATACATATTACATGGTTCTTCACTTAAGTGCCAAGCATGCTGACAGTGTACCACAAATTTTTTTTTAAATTCCATAGTTGGCAAGTGCCACATCGGTGACATAATAAACAGAAAATAAAACAACCCCACATTGCTTCTTCCAATACCGATGCAATTTTGGTGCGACATTCTGCTCTCACTCGTAAAATCATTATTTTCGGTGGCTTTTTTTTTTTTTTTTTTTTTTTAGCCAATCATTTTCATCGCTTTTCAGCTTGGCTCACACACTCACTTTGTCTCCCAAATAACAAGCCTATGGCACTTAAAAGTCATCAAAATGGACTAATTTTTCAATTATTTTTTGAAATATAGCCATCATGTATGTCTACAAAACTACAGGCAAGCACCTAAAAAGCACCACTGAAAAAAAGGGTAATTTTTAGAGCTTTTTAAATGTTAAAGTGCGTAAAAGCGAATGTCATCGCAGTGTATGGTTAACGTCGACGTTTGTATCCTCTGTTTACCATCCGTTTTTCCATAGACATACAACGTCACATTCACTTTGACATAACTTTGGCTGTGTTTGCCTTAGAGAGCTAAAAATTATATAGATAGGGTCCTAGGAACCCAGAGCGTATAATAAACTATGTTTTAAGCCATTTTAAGGTGTGGCTCATACCAAACTTGTTCGACCCGAGCTACCCGAACCCAAAACAAAACGAATCTTCAGGGGCTTCACCCATCTCTAATGGTTACCTAAAACCGCCAAAATTCTTGTATTCAGCAAAGTAGGGTTTTTTGTTTTTATAGTTTTATAAAAAAAAAAAAATAAAAAATATTATATATATATATATATATATATATATATATATATATATATATATATATATATAACTTTCTAGTCTACTTTGGTTTGAAATCTAATAATATTACAAGCTGGATAGAATGTCCTTACAACACGCAAGTTTAGATTACAAATTTTCTAAATTACTTGTGTTATTACTTAATTAAAATGAATTAATTAATGAACAAGCTGAGATAAAAGAATTTCAGTGAAATTTTTTTCTTATTTCCAGTAACAATTCCAAATGTTTTGGTCTATAGGGGTCTGTGGAAAGTGACTTTGAATTCCTATAATTAGCTGGTAAATCCCAAATGAAATCATTTTCTAGTCCTAATCCTACGGTAATATAATATAATCATTTTATTATAGTAATAATTGGCTCCAGAATTACTCGAAGTAGATTAAATGCCACTTCTACAGTCATGGCCAAAAGTTTTGAGAATGATACAAATATTAATTTTTACAAAGTCTACTGCTTCAGTTTTTCTAATGGCAATTTGCATATACTCCAGAATGTTATAAAGAGTGATCAGCTTAACAGCAATTACTTGCAAAGTCAATATTTGCCTAGAAAATGAACTTTATCCCCCAAAACACATTTCAAAATCATTGCAGCCCTGCCTTAAAAGGACCACCTAACATCGTTTCAGTGATTGCTCCATTAACACAGGTGTGGGTGTTGATGAGGACAGGGCTGGAGATCAATCTGTCATGATTAAGTAAGAATGACACCACTGGACACTTTAAAAGGAGGCTGGTGCTTGCCATCATTGTTTCTCTTCTGTTAACCATGGTTATCTCTAAAGAAACACGTGCAGTCATCATTGCATTGCACAAAAATGGCCTAACTGGGAAGAGTATTGCAGCTAGAAAGATTGCACCTCAGTCAACAATCTATCGCATCATCAAGAACTTCAAGGGGAGAGGTTCCATTGGTGCCAAAAAGGCTCCAGGGCGCCCAAGAAAGACCAGCAAGCGGCAGGACCGTCTCTTAAAAGTGTTTCAGCTGCGGGATCGGGCTACCAGCAGTGCAGAGCTTGCTGAGGAATGGCAGCAGGCAGGTGTGAGTGCATCTGCACGCACTGTGAGGCGGAGACTCTTGGAGCAAGGCCTGGTCTCAAGGAGGGCAGCAAAGAAGCCACTTCTCTCCAGAAAAAACATCAGGGACAGACTGATATTCTGCAAAAGGTACAGGGAGTGGACTGCTGAGGACTGGGGGAAAGTCATTTTCTCTGATGAATCCCCTTTTCGATTGTTTGGAACATCTGGAAAACAGCTTATTCGGAGAAGAAGAGGTGAGCGCTACCACCAGTCTTGTCTCATGCCAACTGTAAAGCATCCTGAAACCATTCATGTGTGGGGTTGCTTCTCAGCCAAGGGAATCGGCTCTCTCACAGTCTTGCCTAAAAACACAGCCATGAATAAAGAATGGTACCAGAATGTCCTCCAAGAGCAACTTCTCCCAACCGTCCAAGAGCAGTTTGGCGCTCAACAATGCCTTTTCCAGCATGATGGAGCACCTTGCCATAAAGCAAAGGTGATAACTAAATGGCTCAGGGAACAAAACATGGAGATTTTGGGTCCATGGCCTGGAAACTCCCCAGATCTTAAACCCATTGAGAACTTGTGGTCAATCATCAAGAGACGGGTGGACAAACAAAAACCAACAAATTCAGACAAAATTAAAGCATTGATTCTGCAAGAATGGACTGCTATCAGTCAGGATTTGGTCCAGAAGTTGATTGAGAGCATGCCAGGGAGAATTGCAGAGGTCCTGAAGAAGAAGGGTCAACACTGCAAATATTGACTTGCTGCATTAACTCATTCTAACTGTCAATATAAGCTTCTGTTACTCATAATATGAATGCAATTATATTTCTGTATGTGATAAAAACATCTGACAAACACACATAAAAACCAGAGGGCAGCAGATCATGTGAAAATAGAATATTTGGGTCATTCTCAAAACTTTTGGCCATGACTGTAGACTATACAGAATTTACTTTTTTTTTTTTTTTTTTTTAAACTCATTTCATTGAACAGTGTACAAAGATACACTACAGTGATACATACAGAGCAATATGGGCTGGCTAAGCTACATCTCAGATCAGTGATTTTTATTGTTCTAAAACTTTTCAACTTTTCAGTAGATCGATTCCAGACAGAGAAGCATAGACTGCCTTGAGTGTATACTACAGAGAACATTAAAGAAGTATTCTTATCTTATGAAGTGCATATATCATCACTTTATGGCTGTGAGGGTCCAACCTCTGGGATCGCCACTGGTCCTGAAAAAGAAGAGGCATCGGCGCTGATTTAGCTTTTAGTCCTCTTCTAAAAGCAACAAAGGACCAACAAAAGATGAGAAATTGCCTTTAATGAAGCGTATGGTATCCCGTGCTTTCCTGTTACATATGATTTTAATACATAATTTGAGTTCTCCTTGAGTGTCCTTCAAATGATCTCTACTCAGTACATGCCCCTCATCACATAATGATTCTCATTACATACTATTCTGAAAAAACAACTGTAATAATGTATGCTCACTATGTATATTTGATGCTGTTGGTTATTGCAGAGAGTTAACAGACATTATAATGAACACTTAGGGGAATACACAAGACTGACATTTAATAATTGCTGTAGAATTATCTTTCTCATGCGGCACCCATAGATGTCCTACTGTAATGGAACAGCGCCAATTATTAATCCACTCGCCTGTTTCATATACAAGGTTTTTGGGGGGTTTTGAACAATGGTGCAAGACTAGGAAAATCCAGAAACTCCTCAGAGAGGATTTGCTTTTGTTGAACTCTTCAGATGCCTCTGGGAAATAGATTGTATGCTATATAGATGTATATAACATCAGTCTGTCTATCTTTCTCTGTATCTAAATGATCTACCTATTTATATATCTATCTTTCTATGTATTTAATAATCTATGTACCTTTCTTTCTATTTATGTATCTGTCTAACAACCTATTTATATATCTATCTTTCTATGTATCTGTCTTTCTATCTTTTTATGTATCTAACAATCTTTCTATGTACCTATTTATATATCTATCTTTCAATGTATCTATCTATCTATCTATCTACGTATCTATCAATCTTTCCATCTATCCCTGACCTTAGGGTCCATTACTTTTTGGAAGTGGACAGTAATGAAGGAAGGTGACGTATAAGTCCTTCCTTTATATTTCTCATTCCATTTTATTCGACTCCTGTTCTTGCTCGTTAAAACTGCATAAAAACTGCTTAAAAACTTCCACAAATACTAAGGCTGGATTCAGACACACAGTTATAACGCAATTTAACATGCATGACAAATCTAAGTCCTTTCTATAGTATGGCTTCAAATACAGCTTTATCTGAAAAAGAACCACCACTAGAGAACCAGAAATTCTTGGAAATATAAAAGGACGGACGACTTCTTTCAGGATCCATCTCTGGCTGCCACTCAAAATACAGCATCAAAAACTGCAAAACCAGCCTTAAAATTTTCTTTGTGATCTGTTCTTGACTTTGGCTCAAAAACTGCATGTGTGAACTGAGTTTTTAACATCACAGCTAATTCTTAGTCTTTATTCTCTGTCTTTTGTAACCAGATGATATTTAGAAACGTTGTCAAAAGTTTTCACTGGTTTTAACAGGATATTTATGTATGATTAATGTATTAGACTTCATCTTTGTGAAGATGGACTTAAGAAGGCTCCATGTCCTTTTCTTCATTACAGTTAATGCTTGACAACAGATGTGTTGCAAGAACAGATGAAATAGTCTGAACATGATGAAAGGATAACACTAGTTATAGAACTGATAACAGGTGATAGATTTCCAGCCCAATGCACTCTGACATTATATATATATATATATATATATATTTTTTTTTTTTTTTTTTGGGTTTTTTTTTTTTTTTTATATATAACATCCCACACACACACATATATACACATATATACATACATATCATGGCTTATTTCTTAGAATGAGGGCAAGGAATTTGGGATTACTGATGCTTTTCTGTTCTTTCATCAAATCATCCAAACAGAGCCTTCTTTAAAGAGGACCTTTCACCACCAAGTCCGACTCTTTGCATTACTTAATAGGCGCCGCTCCACTGATTCCAGTACAGTTGGAATTCTTCCTCTAGTCCCCATCATTCCCAGACAATAAATGCATTTAGAGAGAAAATTCCAACTGTGCTGGAAACAGTGGAGCGGTGCCTATTAACAGATTTTAAGAACTGGAGTTGGTGGAGGTGATGATAAGTCCTATTTAACACCCTGATATACCTTATGCAAAGAGGATATCATGGGAGCCCCCCATAAAAATTTAAAGATCATGGTAGACATAAAGAAGCCTAGCATAGGTCATCAATATCTGATCACTGGGGTCAGAGACTGGGGACCCCCACAGATCAGCTGCTCACAGTGGTTCTTGGGTGAGTGCAACTTCCACTTTACATTTGTCACATGGCCTTTTTGCAGCTCAGTCCCATGCAAGTCCCATTGGCTAAATGCTATTTTATGATAAATGGATGAGAACATGGTCAAGGTTTCTTTCTCCATTGACTCTAACATGGCAACAAACAAGTAATGAATTGTGCCAAAGTTACCAGGCAGGTGTGAGTAGACACAAACAAGCAGTGAGACCTACTCTCCAAGGTGAGGAGGAATACAGTGGCATAAATCCTAAACACTTGAAGAGAAGATTTAATTTTCACTAAATGGCCTCCTCACTGCTCTGTAGACATATTAGACCACCCTAGCTCAATTCAAAACATTTTGTAAATCTGAAGTTGCTGGTATTTGTGGGTAAAAAATATATACAATTTTACTTTAAGGGTTGTCCGGAGAGTTTAAATTAACTTACCTGGTCTGGCAGATGAACATGATTGACTCGGGGATACCAGCCATGTTACAACTCCCAGGTCATGTGATCATAAGCAGAGCTCCTATCCCCGGGTAGCTCCATCCCTGGGTCATTCTGCCCCCCAGTCTCACAGGTACTGAGTTTTTCCTAGCGGATTTTCTTCCCTTATTAAATCTATAGGGAAGACGCCAGCATTTCCGATGGTATAATTGAGATGCTGTGATTTTCAAAAAATGCGGGTGTTTTTGAAAACGCAGCTTTTCTGCTGCGGATTTTTTTCTGCAATGTGGATGGGAATAGCCAAAATTTCATTCTCTTTCCAGGTACTGTAAAAGGCAGTGTTTTTTGCCACAGTATTTCCAAAGTGGCAAAAACTCTGTATCTTTGCAACATGAGGCTTTCACAACAAAGGTTGCTTTCACACAAACTATCCATTTTTTATCCGTTAAAAAAATGGACATTGTACATCCTAGTGTATTTCCACGTTTGATCTGTGTGTCATCGGAAAAAAAAAAAAAAATGGGACTGACTATTTTTCAGCATCACCTAGCAAAAATCTGTGAAAAATGCATGAAACATGGATGATGTCCATGCGTCATCCATTTTTTCACTTACACATAGACTTGCACGTGTTGAGAAAAGAAAAAAAAAAATAGTGCATGCCATGGGTGGGGTATCAGATCTCTTTTTGATGACCTGTTCTGAGAACTAGACAGCCCCTTTAGGCTAAGGCCCCATGTAGCATGATGCAGCAAAAAAACGCAGCGGAAACTCATCGCACTTTTTTTTTTCCCGCAGAGTTTTCTTCTGTGGACTTTCTGCCCCTATTATACCTATATGGTATAATTCCCCAGGTATAATTGTCATGCTGTGATTTTCGAAAATTCTTGGGTTTTTGAAAATGCAGCTTTTCCACTGCGGATTTTTTTTCTGCAATGTGTGGATGGGATTAACCAGAAACCCATTCACTTTGCAGATACTATAAAACACAGCATTTTTTGCCGCAGCTATAAAGTATTGTTTTCACAACGTGGGGCCCCGGCCTTAAGGAGTTAAAGTAAAACTCCTTCCAGATCAACATGAAGCTTTCCATAGCTTCACTGCTTGTTTTTAGCCAATGGAGAGCCTGGCTTATATTTAGCCCAGAGAATGACAGAATTCTTTCATAGGATGAATACATATGATTTATTATGGAACAACTTTCTGTAACATTTTATAATGAGACTTCAGAGTCTGTTTCATGTTCCTTGTATTTGGTAGAAATCCATACATTGTGCCTTGTCATCCTGAGTGATAATAATGCTTTCATCCCTTTGTACTGTCTCTAGGGCAGTCAGCTTGCCTCACACATGTTGGCATGCCTCAAATACTTACTTTGTGCGTTCCAGCATCATTTTTAAGTGTCAAAGGCTTTTACATTAGACTTTGTCAGCGGATGGCATTTGGATGGCCCTGTGTTACCTAAATCTGCCTAATATGCTTAAATCTGGACTGGCAGGTAGAGATGTGTGTTTTGCTTCCTTATTCTGACGCCATTAGTTTTTTAATGAACTCAGGCCCTCTAGTTGACATTTATGTGGCGAGTTTTTAGGATGGGGGCATGTGAGTATATTCACAATTCACATCTCTACACAGGAATCTCAAGGTTATTGGTAGGGAAGAAGGAAATAAAGTGTTCCTCTGGTTTCTCAAAAGTTGCATTGAAATTCACTTGCATTAGTCCACAATATAGATGAACAACTTTACTATATCTGTGATCTTTAACAACATAGATGTGTCTGAGGAATTTAATGTGCCATGACCTAATGTACAATGTTATTGAATGGAAACTTACAAATAAAGATACAGCATTTTTAATGGCATTCCATGATTTTTTTTTTTTTATTTATGGCCTGTGATGGATGAGAGCAATAGACATTAAACAACGGCAGTGTGACCCACACCCCCCTCAACTAAATGCTTTGTCAAATGCAGTAATGCGCATCACATTTTACTAGGGATTTCAGCTGTAAATTAAGAGCCATCAAATTGAAAACCTCTGATATACTGGCATAGTATAAGGCCTCATGTACACAACTGTGCATTTTATCCGCAACTGAGGATATAAGTATGGATCCATACATTTCAATGGGCCCATACACACAGCCATAGTTTTTGCGGCTATGTGCTCGCGCCAAATTGAAGAGCAGGTCCTCTACATATGTATGGGTCAGTAAAAAGAAAAGATGACACGGATACCAATCCATGTCATCCGTGCCGTTTTTACTGACCCACAGACTGAACATGGCTAAGGCCCCACATTACACTAAAGCTGCTTTTTTTGCTGCAGATTTTGCTGCGGTTTTTCGAGTCAAAGCCAAAAATGGCTATAAAAGGAATCTGAAATATACAGGAAGCTCTTAAACTGCAACGAAAAAAAAAAAAGCGCTTTTCCGCAACGTGGGGCCTCAGCCTAAATGTGCTACTACATAATTATGCTAGGTTCACACCTGCACTCAGGTTGCTTGGGGACCCGAAAAACAGAAACTCAGTTTGCTTAAAAAGTGGTTACCTGCTTGCAGGACTTATCTCTCTGCATTTTTAAGAGTAATAGGGGACGGAATCCCCCAACAGAAAGCGATCACTGGTGTGAATCCAGCCTTAGGCCCGTTGCAGACGACCATGGCAGTGGTCAGCGTGCTATCCGTGTATTTAACGGATGGTACAGACCCATTCTTTTTTATGAGCCCGTATACACGACCGTGAATTTCACAGTTCCACATGCGGGCCGACAGTCCGGGCCACAAAATATAGAACAGGTCCTATTCCTGTCCTATTTTGTGGCCCTTGCTTCCGTGGCTCCTATTCACTTAATTCACGGCCAGCCGGTTGCAGCACGGTCTTAATAATTTCAGCTTAATAGCCATTGGCCTACAGGTGAAATAGCCTGAACCTAAAAACTGAAACTGACCCTAAAATGTGCTTCTCATTACTATAATTAAAAAATCATGTGAACCCAGTCTTAGCAGTGCTGCAGAACAGCACTAGGTTCTAGGGACCTTAACAGAAACAATTGCTCCTCAAGACTATGCTTATTTTCGCTCAATAGAGCCAGATCATTATCTACTTTCAGCCTCAGCTGTAACTTGTCAAACACTTGAAGCATGGCGCTTTCTTCAGTTATATGACATATCTTAGTGTATAAGACAGTACATTGAACATGCTAGGCAGAAGTTATTTACTGCTGAGATAAGCAGTATGTGCACTGTATGTCATATAGGTTTGGGCAGCTAGTGAATGTTTAGCGGCCATGACTTTTAGATGCAAGATTTGACAACTTCACAGCCCTGTTACTCTTCATGGACACAGAAGTAAAATTAAACTTGTGACTGTACTTGTTATTCTCCCTGCAGAAAAGTCTCTAGTTTTCTGCGGTTTATTTTTGGAGCTTTCTGCTAGGAGCCTTAGTTGACTAATAATTTTCTGTCACCGCTACATGTTGCTACTCGCTTTAAGGCTTGGTGCGCCACATGAATCCAGTGTCTAAAATTACTCTGTTTAGTGTCTGCATAGGGTCATATGGGACGAATCAAAATGTACTTTTCCTGTTTTGATTTCCTGCCTAGGCAATTTTATCAATATTTGTTTTGTAAGTGTCTGAGATAAATAAATAAGAACTTTGTGTAGATTCTTTGTATACTTTTGTTTGTAAGGGGTAATAGAAATGCAGTCACATGATAGCATCCAATATAAGCAAAGCTTGTCTATAGCAAAGCTATGCACACAAAGCCTGTATGGAGGCAAAACCAGTGTTCATTATTACATGCTACAAGCCCACGTGCACATGTATGGTGTATTACAGAAAAGGACTATAAAACAGAAATTCATGGGACAATTCATATGGAATATGGCAGAAGAGAGATCTGTATGTCCATATTCTTCTGTATGAATAGGTCACCATGTTTTCCAGAGGTACACTTCCCAAAAGTAGCCTCTGAGAACTTTTTTGTAAGGTAACAGGTGCGCACTTTTACGCCCTCCTGTGGCAAGACCCGGTGTCTAATCAGACCACACCTGTAATCATTTACATATCTGCCTGAAGCATAATTGTATACCAAGTTTCATAGCAATCTGACATTTCTACCTGGGCACGTCATTTTTTGTCAATGAGATCTTCAACCAATTTTGAACAAATCGGCAGGTTCGGCCGACTTTCATGCAATGGGTATGGACATCTCAATAAATTTGTTAGACATGATGGCTATCCACAATGTATGGATGGTGCTACAGTGGGGAAAAAAAAAAAAAAAAAGTATTTAGTCAGCCACCAATTGTGCAAGTTCTCCCACTTAAAAAGATGAGGCCGGCCTGTAATTGTCATCATAGGTAGACCTCAACTATGGGAGACAAAATGAGAAAACACATCTAGAAAATCACATTGTCTGATTTTTAAAGAATTTATTTGCAAATTATGGTGGAAAATAAGTATTTGGTCAATAACAAAAGTTCATCTCAATACTTTTATATATCCTTTGTTGGCAATGACAGAGGTCAAACGTTTTCTGTAAGTCTTCACAAGGTTGGCACACACTGTTGCTGGTATGTTGGCCCATTCCTCCATGCAGATCTCCTCTAGAGCAGTGATGTTTTGGGGCTGTCGCTGGGCAACACGGACTTTCAACTCCCTCCAAAGGTTTTCTATGGGATTGAGATCTGGAGACTGGCTAGGTCACTCCAGGACCTTGAAATGCTTCTTACGAAGCCACTACTTCGTTGCCCTGGCGGTGTGCTTGGGATCATTGTCATGCTGAAAGACCCAGCCACGTTTCATCTTCAATGCCCTTGCTGATGGAAGGAGGTTTGCACTCAAAATCTCACGATACATGGCCCCATTCATTATTTCATGTACACGGATCAGTCGTCCTGGTCCCTTTGCAGAGAAACAGCCCCAAAGCATGATGTTGCCACCCCCATGCTTCACAGTAGGTATGGTGTTCTTTGGATGCAACTCAGCATTTACTCTCCTCCAAACACGACGAGATGTGTTTCTACCAAATAGTTCTACTTTGGTTCCATCTGACCATATGACATTCTCTCAATACTCTTCTGGAACATCCAAATGCTCTCTACAAACTTCAGACGGGCCCGGATATGTACTGGCTTAAGCAGGGGAACACGTCTGGCACTGCAGGATCTGAGTCCCTGGCGGCGTAGTGTTTACTGACGGTAGCCTTTGTTACGTTAGTCCCAGCTTTCTGCAGGAACTGATCGAGGGAGATTATCAGTGGTCTTGTATGTCTTCCATTTTCTAATTATTGCTCCCACAGTTGATTTCTTCACACCAAGCTGCTTGCCTATTGCAGATTCAGTCTTCCCAGCCTGGTGCAGGTCTACAATTTTGTTTCTGGTGTCCTTCCACAGCTCTTTGGTCTTCACCATAGTGGAGTTTGGAGTGTGACTGTTTGAGGTTGTGGACAGGTGTCTTTTATACTGATAATGTCAAACAGGAGCCATTACTACAGGTAATGAGTGGAGGACAGAGAAGAAGTTACAGGTCTGTGAGCCAGAAATCTTGCTTGTTTGTAGGTGACCAAATACTTTTTTTCCACCATAATTTGCAAATAAATTCTTAAAAAAACAGACAATGTGATTTTCTGGATTTGTTTTCTCATTTTGTCTCTCATAGTTGAGGTCTACCTATGATGACAATTACAGGCCAGCCTCATCTTTTTAAGTGGGAGAACTTGCACAATTGGTGGCTGACTAAATACTTTATTCCCCATGGTATATGTAAAACTTTAGACTGGGATTTTCCAATTTGAACTACCAGGGTACAACTGCAGTCCAGAGAAATATGTTGAGCGGCCTGCAACTGTGAGCTTCAGATGTTGCTTGGAGAAAAAAAAAAAAAAAAAAAAAAAAATGGAAGATCTCTCTATAACTGGCCCCATGCAGAGGGACAGAGGTTGTCCAGGCTCTGTCACTGATCAGCTCCAAACTGCAGAATGAGCCGTCTGCAGCATAGTAATACTTGAATAGAAACAGAGTTATAGTACTCCGGAGATGCTACTATACAACAAATGGCACCACCTGCTTCCAGATTCTTCCGCTATATATTGTCTGGTGCCAGATGCTGGCTAGTACAGATGATTAGTTTGGGGTCTGGGTATTTAATCCCCACCAATCTGATACTGATGACCTATCCTAGCCTTGAAAACACCTTGAGGCTAAGGCCCCATGTTGCGAGCCACAACCAAAAATCGCTGCAGGAAAAACTGAGGCAGAAATGCATCACAGGTTCTCTCAGCGCTTTTCACAGAAAGTTCGCAGAGTTTTCCTCTGCGGACTTTCTGCCCCTATTATACCTATATGGATAGCACCAGCTTTTCCGTAGGTATAACCGACATGATGCAATTTACAAAAATGCAACGGTTTTTGAAATTCCAGCATTTCCGCTGTGGATATTTTTCTGCAATGTGTGGATTGGATTAGCTAGAATCCTATCCACTTTGCAGGTACTGTAAAATCGCAGCATTTATGCTACGTGGGGTCCCAGCCTCAAGGTTCTGTTTTGTACTGAGTTTTAATAGGACATAAAAGTGCTTGGCGCCTTTACTGAATCTCCATGTGCCTCTTATTTCATAAAAAAATGGTGACCTTATTCAGTGGATGTTATATATACACATAAAGAATTGTACAATGTCATACTGAGTCCTGTTCTGTGCGCATGGAGCCTTAGGCTTCAGGAATAAGGTGATTCTGGAGGCATAAAGACTGCAATACAACCACACTGATCTATATAGTATCTCTGCATGCCACAGCACTGATTCCAGGGCAGAATTCTTTCCATAACATGGCATATATGAAAAAAAAAAAAATTAATATCTGTGTGCCTCTACAAAGATGGAACATGAATATTCTGGATAAATTCAACATTGATACCAAATCTGCTGATATGCTTGAGGTCTAAAGATGTACAATGTTTTCAGCTGCACACACCCTGGAGTTGGGGTCAGGCACATATCGACATCTGTATATTTCATATTTCTCTGAAATCTGCTAATGCTGTGTTCACATCTCTGTTGCAATTTCCATTTTTTTGTTCAGTTAGGAACAGAAGAGTGGAAATCCCAACTGGTAAAGACCCATGAGATGACTGGCGTAAGCAGATCCTGATGGATCCTAATGACTATAATAAGGTCTGTTGGGTATCTGTTATAAAATATATAGTAATAATACCTCTCTAATGCAGATGTGAAAATAGCCCATGTGTATATAGGCATTATCTCCAAACTTCAGCTTTTCATTTTTTTTATTTTTTTCCACACAAGTCTTTATCTTCTCGTAGACTTGGAACCGGGTGTCAAATTTTTATCTCATGTAGATGTAGCCTGGACTCCTGTCAAAATAAAAAAAAAAAAAAAAAAAGTTTATAAAACTGTTAAAAAGAAAAAAAATTTTTTTATAAAAATAAATAAAATCAGAGCTACTCGAGTTATTCTGGTTGAAAATTTCCATAGGCATTTACAGCATGTGAACATGGCCTAATGGTCGCTATAAAGGTATTTTGTTTGCCGTGGAATAGGCCGACTAAAGCAAAACTCCGGTGAATTCAAAAGCTGTAATCTTAAGAAATTCTAAAGAGGAACAAAAGATAAGTAGATAAAGGCTTGAAATAAATGAGAGAAATAAATGATTAAGCGTATTTAGATCAAAATGAATAGAAACATGAGATAAAAGCAGAAATGTGAACTCTCTCAGCTTGTAAGTGATGGATAATTCATGGTTAGAATCCTGTATCTGTATGGCTACAATTCAGCTAAAGTCCCTAGGGTATAAATACAGAAAATGTAAAAAACAGTGGTACAGCTTTTAAGGAAGACTACTGGATTTGCTAAGGAATTACATTATTTCACAATCCCATCCCTTTATAATGATAGCTTGAAAATCAGTGGTTTATCTATAGGAGGTGCAGAGGTAGTGATAGTTACAGGGGCAGGTCCCTTCATACCCCAGAGTATAATTATTGGAGGGCCAGGGGAGGTGATCAAACATAAAAAATAGTGTTACCTCTACTGGGCTCCGGTGCGACTCCCTGGTGTCTTTGGGTCTTCTTACTGACGTCAGGGATCGCTGAGGCCTCCAATAATTATACTCGGGGGTGTGAAGAGACCCCAGAGAATAAAAATAGCAATTTTGATTCGGATATAACCAAAATAACTATTGTGGACAAAATCATGTCAGTTATCCTGGTTGATCTTCGGTTTCGGTTATTTTTTGATTAAATCGCCCAGCCCTACCTCAGACCCCAGAGTATAATAAGCTGAGGCCCAGGGGAGGGGAGTAGAAATAATAAAAACAGTTACATTCATGTAATGCTAGATGTCCAGCAGTCACCCGGTGTCCTCTTCAGACCTCTGGCTAAAGTCATATGCCCAAGGGTCAACACTGAAGCCTGTGATTGGGCCTCAGCAGTCATGTGGGACACTACGACATAAGGACACTTTGACCCAACATCATGATGTCAATGCACCCCACATGACTGCTGAGGCCCATTCACAGGCTTTAGCAGTGATGTCAACCAGAGGCCGGAAGAGGTCTGAGGAGGATATCTGGAGACCACAAGACACCCAGGAGAGGAAGGGCAAGGTGAGAATAAATGTTTTTTTTATTTTTAAACACCTCCCCTGGACCTCCACTTATAATACTCTTGGGTCTAAGAAGACCCCAGGTAATAGTGTTTTGTGGGTGGCTCACAATCTAATTTCATCAGTATGTCTTTGAAGTGTGGAGGAAACCCATGCAAACACTAGGAGAAAATACAAGCTCCTTGAATATGTTGTCCTTGGACAGATTTGAACTTAATATTCCAGGACTGCAAGGCAACAGTGCGAACCACTGAGTCACCATGCTCAGTTGTCAGACTTGTCACCAGAACAGTCCCTACTAAACTAGTTTCACAGTCAGATAGCCAGAGCTCACATGATAAAAAATGCTTTTTTCTACTTCCTAATCGGTGCTTCCCTTGCTGAGATATTAGCTTTTTTCATGCTAATGAACTGTTTGGTGCAACGAGAGCATCACCATTGCTCTCATTGCACATAAGAGCTATAGTTTCCAGCACCTAGTGCCTCTATCTCTGCTATGACTGACATGTGCAGTACCGGTCCCTGTCAATCATAGCAGAGAGGCAGCTATTTAATGCAGTGAGAGCAATGGTGATGCCCTTGGTGTACTAAACAGCTCATTTCATATCAGGAACCAAGCTAATATCTGAGCAACATAGTCCCCGATCAGGAAGAAGAGGAAAGCGTTTGAGTCAAGTGAAACCCGGCTATCTTACTTAAAGTTAGTGCTTATAGTTCAATAGGGACTATTCTGGTGACAGAATCTCTTTAAAGAGGACCTTTCACCACATTCATGAACTCCAACTCTTTGCATCCTTCCATAGGCACTGCTTCACTGATTCTGGCACAATTGGGATTTTTTTCTCTAGCCCCCACCATTCCTGAGCAAACATATCAGTTTGAGTACAATTCTGTTCTCTACTGTCAGGTGGGCAGTCCGTCTTTCTGCTTCAGCCAAGGACCACCCACCTGACAGTAGAGAGCATCACTGTGCTGAAACTAACAAACAGGAATGGTTGGGGCTAGAGAAAAAATTCCAAATGCCCTGGAATCAGTGGAGCTGCACCTATTGAGGGATGCAAAGAGTTGGAGTTGGTGAAGGTGGGGAAATGTTATTTTTAAGGAAGATTCTATGACTGCAGTTCTCACATATGTTAAAAGTAATATTCTATAACAAATGTTGCCTAGTTTGGGGTCTAAAAGGGTAGACCATGACTTTTATCAGGGATGGTAATCTCAGACATCCTCTCAGGCCCTGCACAATACATAACACAATGTTAACTTTTTTCCTGGACTGTTCCTTTAATAAGTTGTTGTCCAAAATGAAAACATGGCTTCATTTTCTAGTGCGTCGTGTTAATGTTCATTGTCTTATTAAAAAACATCACTGCCGAAATGTTTTAGCTAATTGGTAAATGTCACCATGTGCTGATGAATGATGTTAAATGCAACATTTTATATAGTCCATATAGTTAATGAACCGCACTCAATCAAGACTCATTGTTACTTTGCATTGAAATTGGTGAGCAGATATGTATAATTCATTGTCTGCCGCCTACTCCAATCAAAATAATGTCCGGCGCAGGGCTAGAGATGATTTCACTTCATCTTCTTTTCAGCATTCACTGAATCTAGATAAGCTTTAAGGACCCAAGGGTTGTTACATCTTTTGCATAATATCTACAACATGCGTAGACAGCATACAGGGCTTTGTCCGATACTGGAGTTTTAGTCGGTCAGTTACAAGACCATACTGCTAATAAACTACATTGCAAAGTTTCAGGACTCGCTGCTGTTGGTTTTCATTAGCTGTCTTGCAGGTGCATGACTTCTGCAGTCAATCATGGAGACAGTGGTGATGGTAGAAGGATTGGCATGTGACCCCTGAGGTCAGTGACTGTATGTAATGGTCACATGTCAGGATGCCAATTAACAATGGCCGGCAGGGGTACTGGTGTGGCACCCAGGGATGGAGCTAGACTTTCTTGGACCTAGGGCAAAGATTACTTTTGCTACCCTAGCAAAATGAATGAGCTATCCTTAGGATGCCGCTTCTGCTTCACAGGCCATGTGACGTCATGTACATTGGTCACATAGCACAGCCCCATTCAAGTGAATGGGCTGAGCTGGAATGCCAAGCACAGTCAGTGTACAAAATGTACGATGGTCTGCTTGTGAGCTTTTCAAACAGCTGATCAAATGGGGGCCCAGATATTGGACCCCTGCTAGTCTTTAATTGATGGCCTATCCTAAGGATAGGTAATACATTAATAAGCCCTGGAAAAACCCTTTGCGTGCCCTGACCAAGGAAAAGTAGAGCGCTTGCACCCCCTTTGACAATCAGCACCTGAGGAACATGCCCCTGTCGTCCCCCAGCTAAACTCTTGGCAAAGCCAATGGGTTGGGCATAGACATGCAATGAAGTCACTTACACATGGGTCTGGCATAGATGTACAATGAAGTCACCTACAGATGGCACTAGAGATATAGATTTCTTTCTGGAGGAAAGCTATTTTTTTCCCTAAAGACTTCCTACGAATTGGATCTCCATAGATGTTTCAGTACCTTTGGAAGACAAATAAGCACATACAGCACCTCCTTACTGTGTGAATCGTGTTGACAGTCCCCAGCACTCAGTCACACCATTACATTGTCTCCATAAACTGAGCTTAATGTTTGCCTCCCACTGCTCCACTGGTCTAGCTAACGCTAGGTTCACACTAGCATTCTGAGACTTTTCTCTCCGACCATTTCAGTATAAAATCTGTGGGTCTCCGTGGGTAACCACTTTTTAAGCTGATAGGGTTTCCGTTCTTTGGGTCTCCAAGTGTACCCGAAGAACAGAAAGCCAAATGCTAGTGTGAACCTAGCATTACCCACTTTCCATAGCTTTTCCTTGCTTTTCAACTCAGAGGAAGGAATCCTGCAATCGGTTGATATCTTTTAGGCCATAGGACACCCTGATACCTATTTTTCCCCTAGGAGATTGTTTCCTATTGTTCATATTACAGTTTATTTTTTTTTCTTAGTTTAGTTTTTTTCTTCTTTTATTTTCCCTCTCTTTGTTCTTTTCTTTGTACATTATGCATTTCAGAAACTCTTGCTGTATGATGCCCTGCAACCTCCCGCATGGGGATCAGTATATTTTACTTTTGTCTGAACTACCAGTTAGGTATCATCTTTAATAAAATCTAATGAAATTAATATTTCATTAAATAACAGCACATGCACAATTTTTTAGTTTTAATAAAATTTCATCTATAATTGAGAAACAGAAATTCTGCTTGGCTTTATGTCAGATTCTGTCAGAAGTGGTACTAATGTCTCTAAGACGGTGCCTTTATTGGGCCACCTTGCGGTGTACAAGGACTTACTAGACGTGCATGCCTTGTTTAGAATTCTGGGAAAATAATAAGTCCTATTAGGTGGAAAAAGGGGAAATTGCTCTATCTCCACCGTTTGTAAGGTAGCTCCCTATAGATCAATGCGTGGTTTTCCTGAAACCTAGTGGTATAATAAGGCTAAGTTATGGTGTACAGGCACTTATTAAATCATATATATTCTTCTAAGAATTTAGGTAAAGAATATGCAAAAAAATTCCTCCTTGGTGGAAAAAGAGGAACTTGCTCTAGTGCTAACTTTTGGAAGGTAGCTCCCTATACATCAATGCCTGGTTTTCCTGAAATCCAGTGGTGTCATCTGGGAATAAAGCAAAGCCAGAATATTTCCTCTAAAAGGAAGAGAGAGCCATCAGATGCTGCAAAAGTAATGGTAGTATAGACAATTTACCGGTAAACCAAGCTAAATTTTTTTGTTAAGTAGAATTTTAAAGGTTTTTATTGTTTTTCATTGTAGAGCTGAGGAGCCTAGGACGCTTTGTCTAAAAAAAATCTACTCTACATTTTACACCCGTGAGCAAAAGGGCCCACTGATCATTCTACATGAAAGAACTAGGCCAATGGCAATTGCTCCCTTGCCATTTCTGTGTATTGTAGTGGAACAGGCAGCCCATAGTACTGTGCAGTATGGCAGCATCTGAGATAAAGTCACCGGGAACTTCCATTGGAAAGGCAATGAAAGAGAGGGGGGCACAAAAGCAAGCAAGCATTTGTTAAAGAAACAAATGTGATAAAGGGTGAACCCGTCTCATTTTTCTATAGGAGAATAATACTAAGCTGTTAAGTGGTAGATTTTACATTATATTGAGCTGTGCATTATCGGATGGCTCAATTCATTTTCTAAGTATAAAAAGATACATTGAAATGTTGGGCAGTATTTTCTAACACATCACGAACTACACCTTAGATCTCACTCAGACAAGGGCATTGTGATTCTGTTTAACCCCTTCCCACTCAGCACCATATTATTACGCTGTGCTCAGTGTATAGTTACAAAGCTATGCCTGCTACATGATTTCCAGGGACCCAGCTGTATTACACTGCCAGGAAGCGGAACTAGCTGTCGGAAAATACTCCAATTCCAGAGACGTAACCCCTCAGATGTCACCATCAATAACGATCACGGCATCTGGGATGAGGGGATGACTTTGTCCACCCTTTCAACCTCTTGGACTCCCTGCAATTAGATTGCAGGGTCCAAGGGGTTCCTAGGGTAGCCAGGAGGGCAATTAGCTTCCTGGCTGCCTTTCTACATTACACAGAGGGAGCCTGTGTAATGAAGTATTGCAGTACATTGTACATGGAATCAAGGAATCCAAGGTTCAAGTCCCTTTGTGGGACAATAAAGAAATTAAAAACTTTTAATTTTATAAAAAAGTATTAAAAATAACTTTTTTAAACACACTATATACTTTATAAAATATTATAACACATAAAATGAACATACATATTAGGTATCCTCATGTACATATAAGTCTGCAATATCCAAAAATAACAAATTTATAACAAAATATTTATCCCGAACAGGTAAATGCGGTAAAACAAAAAATTTCCGATGGTCCGCATTCAAATGAGTGGAGCAGCACGCCATGTATGACTAGTCACTGTGGCCGGAAATGAGGTGCAAAACCCCCTAGTTCTCGAGATTGGTGGGGGTCTCACGAAACAGCAAGTTACCACTGTAACTTGTTCTACCTGGGCTCTGATAATCATACTGTAACTGTAAGTAACCATGCACCTGTGTGTCCTTCTGAATGCCAGCAAGCAGAACTCTTGACAATGTGACCAACTAATACAGAAAGTATATTAGATAATTATAAATCATAAAACGTATCATACAGTGGGGGAAAAAAAAGTATTTAGTCAGCCACCAATTGAGCAAGTTCTTCCACTTAAAAAAGATGAGGCCGGCCTGTAATTGTCATCATAGGTAGACCTCAACTATGAGAGACAAAATGAGAAAACATATCTAGAAAATCACATTGTCTGATTTTTGAAGAATTTATTTGCAAATTATGGTGGAAAATAAGTATTTGGTCTTGTTTGTAGTACTTTGTAGTGTTGTTGTTGTACTTTGTATTTTGTAGTGTTGTTTGTAGTACTTGTTTGTAGGTACAAACAAGCAAGCTTTCTGGCTCTCACTGACCTGTAACTTCTTCTTTAAGAGGCTCCTCTGCCCTCCACTCATTACCTGTAGCAATGGCTCCTGTTTGACATTGTTATCAGTATAAAAGACACCTGTCCACAGCCTCAAACAGTCACACTCCACACTCCACTATGGTGAAGACCAAAGAGCTGAGGAAGGACACCAGAAACAAAATTGTAGCCCTGCACCAGGCTGGGAAGACTGAATCTGCAATAGGCAAGCAGCTTGGTGTGAAGAAATCAACTGTGGGAGCAATAATTAGAAAATGGAAGACATACAAGACCACTGATAATCTCCCTCCATCAGGGACTCCACGCAAGATCTCACCGAGGGTTAAAATGATCACAAGAACGGTGAGCAAAATCCCAGAACCACATGGGGTGACCTAGTGAATGACCTGCAAAAAGCTGGGACTATCGTAACAAAGGCTACCGTCAGTAACACACTACTCCGCCAGGGACTCAGATCCTGCAGTGCCAGACGTGTCCCCCTGATTAAGCCAGTACATATCCGGGCCCGTCTGAAGTTTGCTAGAGAGCATTTGGATGTTCCAGAAGAGTATTGGGAGAATGTCATATGGTCAGATGTAACCAAAGTAGAACTGTTTGGTAGAAACAACTCGTCGTGTTTGGAGGAGAGTGAATGCTGAGTTGCATCCAAAGAACACCATACCTACTGTGAAGCATGGGGGTGGCAAAGGGACCAGGACGACTGATTCGTGAACATGAAAGAATGAATAGGGCCATGTACCGTGAGATTTTGAGTGCAAACCTCCTTCCATCAGCAAGGGCATTGAAGATGAAACGTGACTGGGTCTTTCAGCATGACAATGATCCCAAGCACACCATGAGGGCAACGAAGGAGTGGTTTTGTAAGAAGCATTTCAAGGTCCTGGAGTGGCCTAGCCAGTCGCCAGATCTCAACCCCATAGAAAACCTTTGGAGGGAGTTGAAAGTCCGTGTTGCCCAGCGACAGCCCCAAAACATCACTGCTCTAGAGGAGATCTGCATGGAGGAATGGGCCAACATACCAGCAACAGTGTGTGCCAACCTTGTGAAGACTTACAGAAAATGTTTTACCTCTGTTATTGCCAACAAAGGATATATAACAAAGTATTGAGATGAACTTTTGTTATTGACCAAATACTTATTTTCCACCAAAATTTGCAAATAAATTCTTTAAAAATCAGACAATGTGATTTTCTAGATAAGTTTTCTCATTTTGTCTTTCATAGTTGAGGTCTACCTATGATGACAATTACAGGCCGGCCTCATCTTTTTAAGTGGGAGAACTTGCACAATTGGTGGCTGACAATACTTTTTTTCCCTCACTGTATTACAAAGAATTCATTAACTTATTTTTTTTATTAGTCTGGAATGTTCCTTTTAAGTGTAAGTCTCATTACAATGTTTTTTTGTTATTGTGTGGGGGAAGGGTTTGCTGAATATTTTTTATAATATACTTCATTAACCTATTGCACTTTCATTTAGAAGTAAACTGTTTTTATGTTTTCACTAACAAAGCTTTAACTAAGCATTGTTAGCAAGATCTGCCTGGTATTCACCCTGTATTGCAAGTATATACAGATAAATTTGTATATTTTTTAATGTGAGATACAGTACAGACCAAAAGTTTGGACACACCTTCTCATTCCAAGAGTTTTCTGTATTTTCATGACTATAAAAATTGTAGATTCACACTGAAGACATCAAAACTATGAATTAACACATGTGGAATTATATACTTAACAAAAAAATGTGAAACAACTGAAAATATGTCTTATATTCTAGGTTCTTCAAAGTAGCCACCTTTTGCTTTGATTACTGCTTTGCACACTCTTGGCATTCTCTTGATGAGCTTCAAGAGGTAGTCACCTGAAATGGTTTTCACTTCACAGATGTGCCCTGTCAGGTTTAATAAGTGGGATTTCTTGCCTTATAAATGGGGTTGGGACCATCAGTTGTGTTGTTCAGAAGTCAGGTGGATACACAGCTGATAGTCCTACTGAATGGAGTGTTAGAATTTGTATTATGGCAAGAAAAAAGCAGCTAAGTAAAGAAATGAAGGTCAGTCAGTCTGAAAAATTGGGAAAACTTTGAAAGTGTCCCCAAGTGCAGTGGCCAAAACCATCAAGCGCTACAAAGAAACTGGCTCACATGAGGACCGCCCCAGGAAAGGAAGACCAAGAATCACCTCTGCTGCGGAGGATAAGTTCATCCGAGTCACCAGCCTCAGAAATCGCAGGTTAACAGCAGCTCAGATTAGAGACCAGGTCAATGCCACACAGAGTTCTAGCAGCAGACACATCTCTACAACAACTGTTAAGAGGAGACTGTGTGCAGCAGGCCTTCATGGTAAAATAGCTGCTAGGAAACCACTGCTAAGGACAGGCAACAAGCAGAAGAGACTTGTTTGGGCTAAAGAACACAAGGAATGGACATTAGACCTGTGGAAATCTGTGCTTTGGTCTGATGAGTCCAAATTTGAGATCTTTGGTTCCAACCACCGTGTCTTTGTGCGACGCAGAAAAGGTGAACGAATGGACTCTACATGCCTGGTTCCCACCGTGAAGCATGGAGGAGGAGGTATGATGGTGTGGGGGTGCTTTGCTGGTGACACTGTTGGGAATTTATTCAAAATTGAAGGAATACTGAACCAGCATGGTTACCACAGCATCTTGCATCGGCATGCTATTCCATCCGGTTTGCGTTTAGTTGGACCATCATTTATTTTTCAACAGGACAATGACCCCAAACACACCTCAAAACTGTGTAAGGGCTATTTGACCAAGAAGGAGAGTGATGGGGTGCTACGCCAGACGACTTGGCCTCCAGTCACCAGACCTGAATCCAGTCGAGATGGTTTGGGGTGAGCTGGACCGCAGAGTGAAGGCAAAAGGGCCAACAAGTGCTAAGCATCTCTGGGGACTCCTTCAAGACTGTTGGAAGACCATTTCAGGTGACTACCTCTTGAAGCTCATCAAGAGAATGCCAAGAGTGTGCAAAGCAGTAATCAAAGCAAAAGGTGGCTACTTTGAAGAACCTAGAATATAAGACATATTTTCAGTTGTTTCACATTTTTTTGTTAAGTATATAATTCCACATGTGTTAATTCATAGTTTTGATGTCTTCAGTGTGAATCTACAATTTTTATAGTCATGAAAATACAGAAAACTCTTGGAATGAGAAGGTGTGTCCAAACTTTTGGTCTGTACTGTATATACATAGTGGGGGAAAAAATCTGCCTATTGCAGATTCAGTCTTCCCAGCCTGGTGCAGGTCTACAATTTTGTTTCTGGTGTCCTTCCACAGCTCTTTGGTCTTCACCATAGTGGAGTTTGGAGTGTGACTGTTTGAGGTTGTGGACAGGTGTCTTTTATACTGATAACAATGTCAAACAGGAGCCATTACTACAGGTAGTGAGTGGAGGACAGAGGAGCCTCTTGAATAAGTTACAGGTCTGTGAGAGACAGAAATCTTGCTTGTTTGTACCTACAAACAAGTACTACAAACAACACTACAAAATACAAAGTACAACAACAACACTACAAAGTACTACAAAAGACCAAATACTTATTTTCCACCATAATTTGCAAATAAATTCTTCAAAAATCAGACAATGTGATTTTCTAGATATGTTTTCTCATTTTGTCTCTCATAGTTGAGGTCTACCTATGATGACAATTACAGGCCGGCCTCATCTTTTTAAGTGGGAGAACTTGCACAATTGGTGGCTGACTAAATACTTTTTTCCCCCACTCAACTGTGTTTTTAATTAGTGATTTCTCCATTTGTCACAGTTTTCACATGACACCAAACAATTTTCTAGGTGGTATAAAACCGGATGACACCCCCTTTAGCAATTGTTATATTTGTATATACTGGCAAGACTAGGTGTATACCATAGTAATCTCACTTTTTTTTCCCTAGCGCTTTTCATAGTTTTCCTCTGCAGACTTTCTGCCCCCATTATACCTATACGGAAAACATCAGCGTTTCTGTAGGTATAATTGACATGCTGTGAATTACAAAAACACAACGGTTTTTGAAATCGCAGCATGTCCGCTCCAGATATTTTTCTGCAGTGTGTGGGTGGGATTAACCAGAATCCCATCCAATTTAAAGGAACTTTTAAACGCCACGATTTTTGCCACAGCATTTACGCTACGTGGGGCCCCGGCCTTACAACACTTAGTTAGAGCACTGCTAGGGAGAACTTTGGAACCGGTTTACTGATTAAACAAAGTACAATTGGTTAATAAAAATATTACAAAAATGTTTAGCAAATCTCTCCACACCCAATGGCAAAAAAAAAAGAAAAGAAACAGCAGTTAACTTTAACCCCTTCCTGCCTCAGGCATTTTCAATTTTTGTTTTTGACTCTCCCCCTTCCAAACCCCATAACTTAGTTTTTTTTATTTTTCCCATTCACAGAGGAATATGAGGGCTTAATGCTTGCGGGACAAATTGTACCTCGTAATGGTCCCATTTAATATTCTGTACGATGTCCTGGGAACCTGGAAAAAAAAAAAATTCAGAATGGGGTGGAACTGGAGAAAAACTGAGTTTGTGCAACTTCATTTTGGGCTTTTTTTTTTTTTTTTTATGGCATTCACTGTGCAGCCAAAATGACATGTCTCCTGTATTCTATGGGTCAGTATGAATCCAGGGGTACCAAATTTAGGTCAGGGGCCCCATGTTGCAGAAAAATATCCGCAGTGGAAAAGCTGCAATTTCAAAAAAACTTTAGAGATTTTGTAAATCGCAGGATGTCAATTATGCCTACGCAAAGGTTGATGTTTTCCATATAGGCATAATTGAGACAAGTCTTTTCGCAGTGTTTTTTTTTGTTTTTTGTTTTTTTTTAGCTGCGGCTCACTACATGGGGTTTTAGCCTTATATAGTTTTTTTTCTTTTTATGTTTTAACCCCTTAAAAAAAATTCCAAACTTTGCAAAAAAAAAAAAAATTCTTTGAGTTGTCATATTCTGACACTCGTAACTTTTTTATATTTCATAGTGTATATTTTTTTTGCAGGGCCAGATGTACTTTTTAGATGTATCATTTTGGGAAATGTCTATCGCCTTGATTACTTTCACATTTTTTTTATGGTAATTGAAATGGTGAAAAAATGGCAATTTGCCCATTTTGATTTTTTTTTTTTCCATACTATAGTATTCGCCGTATGGGAAAAATATTTTGATATGTTTGTAGACTGGGCATTTTTGGACGTGGGGATGCATAATTTATTTGTTTATTTATCTTTATTTGAGATCTAAGAAATGGGGGGGGGGGGATGATTTGAATTTTATATATATATATATATATATATATATATATATATATATATATATTTTTTTTTTTTTTTTCCCAAGAACTTTTTTTACACCCCTCTAGGGGCTTAAACCCGTGATCTATTACTATATTGCAGTCTATGAGCGAATTGCTATAGGCAATCCTCAATAGGCCTGACAGGCATGGGTGTCTTCAGCCGTAATAGTACTATGGATGTCGGGAAAGGGTTAAATAAACCTATTGGAAGTTGAACTGGACTCACTGCAGTAGACGTAAAATACAATGTTATTATTAGTTCACTCAGAAAAAATTGCAATGCCACTCTACTAGTGCAAAGAGCATTACTGCTATGCCTACTGTATCTAAAATTACATGAAAATGAGGTTCTTCACTTACATTTTGATCAAATTGACAAAGCAACCTCTTTAGTTGGGACCCTACACTACAAAGACTCACCTCTCTCTGGGCCTTGGCCTCAAAATGAATTCAGGGGAAGTGTAATTCTGCCATATTATGCTTACCATATACTACAAATACTTTCCTCTCTCTGTACCTGTGCCACCAAATGGATTCAGGCGAAGTATATTTCAACAATATTATGCTCTAGTTTGATCAAAATGAGCGAGAAGAGCATTATTTTCATGTATTTTTTTTATAAGCAACAGGAATATCAGTAATGTTCTTGGTTATAGCAGAGTGTTGTTGCAATTTTGTGTTTGCATTAGTATTGCAGCCATGGTAACCTGTATATGTATTTCATTCTGGTTGGCCGTGCTGACTATTTTTGTTTTATGATGATCAGTTTACTATTGTGTTTGTCTTTCACATTTTGAAGTGATAAGAGAAAATAAAGAATTCATTCCCATAGAATCTTAACTGATGATAAAATATGTTTTGGCAACTGTTTCAGTCTAAATATTTTTCTATGTGTGTTTTTGTATTCATCATTCATGGATGTTCTGTATGCTGTTCTATTAAGGGGGTGATCACTTTTTCTACTCTTCTCAAACCTGTATATAACGGTTACTATACCTATTATGGTTAAATGAATTGACAAATATCATGAAAAAAAAAAAACAAGAAACTTCAGAAATTCCAATAAAATGATGAGTGATGTGTGCATTTAGTAGTTGTCCTTGAAATACAATATGCAGGGGCAAATTAAGGGACCCCCCTCCTTCACACCAAAATTTTCCTGTGACAGAATAACGTCGCATTGTGGCCCCTACACACAGTGTAATATTCCCTATTGGCCCCCATGAAATATTATATCCCATAGTGTCCCCCACACAGTATAATGTTCCATAGAGGTCCCTCCACACAGTATAATGTGCCATAGTGACTCCTCCACACAGTATAATGTGCCATAGGGACTCCTCCACATAGTATAATGTGACATAGTGACTCTTCCACATAATATAATGTGACATAGTGGCACATATAAAGGTTTGACGAGTTCTCTATACAAGTTTTCCAAAAATTTCGGAAACAGTATAACAAGCGGAGTCCCAGGGGAGGTGAGCAAACAGTGTTACTCACCTCCTCTAGGGTTTGGCATTTTCTCTTAGATCTTCTTCTGGCCTCCTGAATGACTTCAGGGACCTCTGAGGCCCGTAATTGTCAGGCTGGAATAACAACGCTTGCCTGTGTGTGTCATTACGCCGAAGTGACCACTAAGGCCCAATCACAGGCCTCAGTGATCCCTGACGTCATGCAGGAGGCCTGAAGAGGACATGCCGTCACCCACAAGATGTGAGTAAAGTTTCCCAAGAGTATAATAATGGCAGTTGTTGTTTGGATGTGTTTAGTCAAACAACACTGGCGGGCGAACCTCGAGAATAGTCAAGAGAGGAATCTCGCGAGTGTCACTGTGCTGTGTCTATTGGACTCATTTTTACTGATCATAGTACTAGAAAGGAGAGTGAAAGAGGAGATTATCTTCCTCATATGACACTAAGGTTGCAGTGCTAGCTAAATTATTTCCAGAGATATCACTGGTTGAAAACACAGTCTGGATTGGGATTTTTATATCATATATACTATACAGCTGCATATAAATATCCTATGAAAGAAGAGAATCTCCTCTTTCATATGACACCAAAAGCAAGTTTGTACGTTTTATAATGTCCAAGATATAACTGTTTGAATTGACCGTACACAGTAACATTCAGTGAGAGGCAGAAACAGCTCTCAATACAGAAACAAGGGAAAGAGTGAAAAAATACAGGATTTCACAGAAAGGAGAGAAAAGTTGTTAAAGTATATTACAAATTTATTAATGACCCACATACTGCCAGAAAATGAAAAGTTGTCTGAAAGTTTAGTTACGCTTTAAAGAAGCACTTCAGTAAAAAGAAAATTGTTCCTTTATTTAAAAATGAGCCTGTGAGTTATAGAATGTTACTGAACAACTTACTGGCAGTTTTAATGTGAAGTTATGTGTTCCTCTCTGGAGCACTGACCTCCTCTTTGTTCATCTGATAAACAGAGTGTTTCCTGTATAAAAAGGTCAGTAAACTCGCAATACAGCTCTATAGGAGTCAGATCGATAATCTAATGAACTTGTATTGGGAATTTATTAAACCAGTATAAACAGAGCAAGCAAACACCTGGTCTCAGAGGGCGGCTGCAAATAAGCTCATGCTGAAATGGCTTCACATGTTATGTAAATTAAGCCCAATAAGAAAATCGATGCAATAATTAAAGATAAGAAACTCAACATAAAACAGACAAGGACATCAACTGAGGAGAAAGACAAGTCAGTGTTTGCAATAGCAACTAGTATAGAATATTAACTATTTAAGAAATAGTGCTGCAATGAGATCCAATACACACCTCCCAACCGACCTGGATTCAGTGTGGGAGTCCCAGATTGCAGGTGCTGCTTTTTAGGGTGGGTGTCATGTTCCAACTTCAGCTCTACCTGGATCCTAAGAAAGAGTAGAACACAATGGTGAAGCCATCAGCTCCCTGCTCCACCATTCACCCCCATGTTGCTGCTGGTGATGGCTTGGACGCAGTCAGGTGATGTCACTACATTGTGCCTGCTACTCCAAGAGAGCACACACTATAAGGACCTATGGACATCTCTGGGGAAGGGACTTTTTTTTTGCATGTTACTGTTTAGGACATAATACCGTTATGAGGGGGCATTATATTGTGTTGGGCACAAAGAGGGCATGTATGGGACTGGGAGAGATTGAAGGGTTGGCTTATTATACATTTGCCACAGCACACTGCACCAGCCACAGAATTTGTCCCTCTTTAGGTCCTCTAAAAGTTAGGAGGCATGTCAACATAGTCACAAGAAACTGGTCATTGAAGCTTCTCCCTTCATTTTAATTTTTCTGTCCCCCGACTAGAAGATGTTTGACAAGAACGACAGTAAAGTGGCAGATGTGAGAGATCATGTATACAGTATATGAAATATTGCTGAATAAAGGGATTAGAGTCAATTTATTAAACCCTAAAACCTATTTAGAAAAGAGGGTTTTTTCAGACCATAATTAAAAGAGGATATTTGAAATTAATCTGATTCTCTGACATAGCACATTCTAGAGAACTGGCGCAGGTTCACATCATAGATTACTTTACTCTTTGATACACATCCCTAAAGCTCATCTATAGGCCATGTAGATCCACCCAGCATAAACCTCAAGCCAGCCCTCTGTCTGGGCTTCAGAACGTGTGCATTGTGCTTGACGTCACAGTACACCCAGAAGAGCCATGCCCAGGACTTCGCCGCTGGTCTCCCTGCTGCCTTCTCCAAGCATACCTCCAGCAGCGAGCAGACCTCCTGCTCCTACAAGGCATTTCTTCATCTTGCCTTCTACGAAGGGAAGAAATGGCTCAGAAATAGCCCTCTCCTGCCTTGTAGGGGTAACAACTGACATCAGTGGGTTGCACCACCAGAGAGCAACAATAATTTCTTTCATGGTGCAACTCTCAGGCACAACTTAGTTCTGTCTCTAAGGAATTACCATGTGATGATCTCTACCAATTACAGAGACATAAACAGTTATATAAGACTTTATACAAGACAGGGCATGTACATTGTAACACATGCTATACAATAAACCTTGCTATTCTAAGTTATTGCACAATAACTAGCTAGCATCCTCTCTCTACTCACATGTGCAGTCTAGACAGGGGTTTAGCCATTCCCTGTGCAACAGACTGTTCATGGTGTGCATCCGCACCACCTCACACATCACTGTGGAAAGCTTTGTGGTTGAATGTAATGCTGCAGCCCAGATGGAAGGAACCGGAGGATAGGAGTAGTAGTGGCAGATGACGTGCCACCAGCTAGGCCGAGCACACTCAACCACGCTTCCCAGCTCTGTTCTTAGGCCGGACACTGCTGAGGGAATGGGGGGGTCCTGCAGCACTACCTGATGGTGGTGGTGGTAGTAGTTTTCTCCGTGGCACTTCCAGTTGGAGAGGGAACCTCTCTACTCTGAGCCGACGTGATGCAAGTTGGAAGGGCTGTGATGATAAGGCAGGAACGAGTAAGGCAGACAGATGTGCATTTGAAACGGGGTGTCACTTTACTCAGCAAGTGAACAGGTAATACAACAAGCAGCTGCCAAATGGGGGTTGTAGCTCTCCAGTGTTCAACTCCCCAGCCTTGGTCTTAGAAGGGTGCCCAGGAATGTTTAAGGCTCTAAGGATAAACTCCACTCCAACTCTAACTCCTCTCCTTCACCTCTTCCAGCAGCAGATACTGGGGGCTGTAGTGCAGGGTAGTCCTGACAGGGACCTGGTTACCTTATATAAGGTGCCAGGCCAATTCCTCCTGTCATGGAACTCCACTGCTCCTCCTGGCACAAAGTCCAATCTTTAGACTCCCTTGCTCAGGGCTGTCTCTTGAAGAGCCTTGGGCTGAATCTTCCACCTCGGGACTGTATAGGAAACTCTAACAGTACCCTCAGGAGACCTAAGACTCCCAGACCGCACCCAGTGACCTGGGATAGGCCAGGGCTGTACCAAGTGTGGGATTTGAAACATGGGAGGGGGGGGGGGAACTACAGGGAACAACAATGGAATAAGCTGCAAAGCACAGTATATACAGGTACACAGAACATAGACAGGACATACAAACACAACCCAGAGGCACAAGAGACAAACAATAAAAGCAGAAGCACCCTGAGAAGCTGCAGTAATAAGCTGAAACTGAATTCTCGTGAATGGGCAGCCAGGGCAGCTATTGGCACAGGGCAGAAACATTGATGTAGCAGCTGGATAGAAAGATGAGCTTGGCTGCTGATTTCCGAATAGAATGGGAGGAAGACTGTTTCCATAAGATCCATGACAGATAAGATGGATGCTAATGTCGAGTGCCCTTTTCTTTTTTTGCACGCAGAATAATGCAGCTTAATACACTGAACTTTAAACTCTAAACTTTATGGTCAACAGATAAAAGAAATGTAAAGAATGAAGCATCCTCTCAAGTTCAATGCTGGGTTCTTAAAGCCTATATTTATATTTTTATTCCATGTGGATCTGAGGAACAATCCATATGGAATGGTTTCCTTGAGGTGTGAGAAAAAGCTGTTCATATGCAGTATAGAGCCTTTCTTCTTTAAACACATTTCAAAGATACAATGATACATTTCATTTATAATGCATAAACATATACTGTATTTGATGGGAATCGAGACATTTGTGACTCCATGAATAGTCAATCAACAGAATAAAGTCTGCTGTAATGTGGCCTCTGGGAAGTGTAGTCTTTACACTAAGCACTGTCCCAATGCATGATAGGAATCCAGCTAAACCTAGGCATAGAGGGGGGTTTTCTTCCAATAATGGCCAGCAGAACTGGGAATGTAGCTCTGTGCTATACTGAAGGTCGCAGCTGAGGATCACTATAAATAATAAAGCAACATATCTACAATAATGTTGTATGTAATTCTATCTATAAGTAAACTTTAAAAGTGATCGCCCAATTGTTCAAAAACAAATGGTTGTGTTCAGTGCTGCTTCATGAGCATCTTCTGCCTTCTTCAGGCCTCCTGGGTGACGTCACCAGCCCTGGGGGCCCTCTGAGGCTTCAGTGGTCACGTGGAGCACGTCAATGTCCTGACGTTTGCTTTAGCGCTGCTGATGGGGCCACTGATGTCACCCAGGAGGGTGAAAGAGGCCATCAATCCTAATCACAATTTACCCTAAACGTGTCCACTGGTAAATTCAGAGCAGGTAAAACTAGGGATTCCGAAAAAAAAAATATAGGGAGAATTTATTTAAGTAGTCGTGACAGTTTTCTAGCAGTAAAAAGGTCGCAATTTTTGTGCATGGATGATTTTGCACCAAAAATCAGGAGTAGCGCTTGGGGAGAGGGGAAGCGGCCTTCCACTGCCCTGCAGATTTATTATAATTTTTTCCAGAAACTGGAGTAAACTATAGCTCCAAGCTGGAATAGATTTGAGATTCTGGCATATGGAGGGGGAGGGTTATGCCTAATTTCCACAAAGTTCTCAAAAAGAAAACATTGGGTAGCCACCCATGGATATATAAGATAAACTTCTTGTGACAGAATATCACAAAACAATGTTGTGTTGCAAAGCTTGTCATCTTATGTCAAGCATATTTGGACATGTCCAGCCAAGAAGAAACGTTATTCAAGAGAGATTGTAGTTGAGATCATATCATATACATGTTCTGCATTTATTTACATTCATACATCCATGAAGCAAACACTATTGAAGATCTTATATTGATCTGTATACTAAGGAATAGCTTGCAGCTCATGCTTTCCAATGCAAAATCTGTACCAGGGCCCACTCTTACAATATTCTATCTATAACACTGGTGTTGTAGAGAGGTCTTGGACCCCCTGGACTCCAGGGTCTGTAGCGACTGCTACCTCTGCACCGACTATAACTACGCCCTGTTTCTACAGGAAGGGTAGATCTATAGAATATACTGTTGGGGACTTTTATTTGCCATCTATATAATACATAAAAAGCACATCGGTAACATCTCCTGAAAGTAATAAACTCAGTGACTTAAGTTATTCAGCCTATATAAATAGAATACTTTTCTATATACGGTGCACTGACTGCTCCAAACGGTAATGATCTTCAATTATGAATGAATTCCAGGATTGAGTCTCTTAACATCTCCAATGCTTTGGACAGCTGTCAGAAATATATTTAACTTCGCACCTGTACTACCTTGGACAGCTGCCTTATTTATTGGCAAAGTAAGAAAGCAGAATTGGCTTCCTATTGCTATATAATATTAAGTCTTTTATGGCTTTTATGGGATTTTATTACATTTATAAAACCATAGTAGAATAGAAATAGAATGTTCCATTTTCTAGGGACATAATCACAGGTATATACGGTTAGCAGTTACATGTCATTTTATATTTTCTACATTCCATTATTAATACTTCAGCATGAAATATTTTTGCATTTCAGATAAAAAGTACTGCTGACAGTACAGATAACAGCTGAAATGTAGCAAGACTCTCCTCACAAGTACAGATGACAGCAATCTAAACACTCAACATCTCTTATTGACACACAGTCGTGACTTGAAAGGGATTTCTATCACATCTATGTTCCACCATATGGTTTACATTTGTTGAGGTCATTTGTTTGATACAGATGTTCTTTGAAGATAACCCATATTATAAGTGCGTACAAACATCAAAAATAGGGAAATGACAAAACTGAATGGCTCCAATATTTTTACAGTCAGAGTTTACCTGCTAGTCCAAAAATTCCTCCAGATTTGTTGTTTAGGGGTAGATACTGCCCATGTATATTAGATGAAAGTCAGCCAAACCCAACTATCTAATGTGCATTTATCCCCTGAAGGTAGAGGAAAGAAGGATTAAAACGCGGCAGCTTATTCTACTCTTCTCAAGCTATATGGGCTCCTTAATTGGGTTTGCCCGTTAAGAAAACCCATTGAACTTATCTCCTAGGAAATTCTGGATCAATAGAGGAGATCATCTTTCCAGGATCCTCATCTCTTTTGTCAAACTGAGAAGAAGTTACAAAGAGCATCTCACCCTGGAGGACTTATCTAGTCCTGCCTCACACTGACAGCCCATTTATTTATTTTAAAAGGGCACTGTATAATCCATCATGTAGTGCAGGAGGCCGGTGGGCACCATCACCACTACTCAACACTCCCCACCAGTATCTCCGCTCTTCACATTGTGCTGCTCCCACTCACAGCAGGCCCTGGTTCCTGCCTCCATTCTCTGGATCCTCTTACTGCGGGTTTCCCAGGTAAAATGCTTTTTTATGCTTATAGGGTTCCGTTCAGGGTGTACACAAGCGGACTCCCCGAACGGAAACCGGAATGCAGAGTGAACTGGGCCTAACAGCTAAACCTGTCCCACCTACCTCTATACTTGCATCTGAACCTGTTCCGCCTGTCCTAATCTCTGCCTGTTAACCATATCTGCCCCTATTCCACCTGCCCTCTGCCAGTTGTACCATTATGAAAGAAGTGACCTAAGCTTATCCACCGATCACATAACTATCCCTAGCTATCCCTTCGTATCTGGGTCAGCTGTCACGGAACTGGGACTACTCCTGAAATAGTAAATTTGTGGTCTCCTGCAGTGAAGACCAGATGACCACTGAAGTAAATTTAGTGGCACAGTGGGTACATACCCCCTGCAGTACACTGAATTTCCTCTTGTAGAAACTTTACAGGGGAATTAACAACTGCCATGTGATCACTGGGGACCCCAGTAGGGGCCACTATATAGATAATTAGATAAAACTATTTATTTATAGGAAATTATTGTGTTACAGCTGCTCACAAATAAAAAAGGACAACATAAATAATATACACAAATAATAAAACCATTACAAATAAATACAGCGCATATACATTACCACCCAAAACTACCTAAAGTGGAAAACTCCTTTAAATTCTTAAGCAGTGTTCCAGGTATTGGCTCCAAAGATAGCACTCAGTTTTGTATTAGGCTACTTTCCAACGAACAGTCTGTCTTGGGGCTGGTTCACATCTGCGTTCGGGTTTCCATTCAGGGGAGTCCACTTGGGGACCCCCCAAACGGAAACCTATACGCATAAAAAGCAGTTTACCTGGGAAACCACGTGGACCCCATAGTGCTGCTTGCAGCACTTTTCTCTCCGCTTGCTTCGCGCGGAAACCGATCGGAAACCACATGGACCCCATTATAGTTTATGGGGTCCGTGCAGATTCTCAGGTAAACCACTTTTTATGCGTATAGGTTTCCGGTCGGGAGGGTCCCCAAGCGGTTTCCCCGAATGGAAACCCGAACGCAGATGTGAACCGGCCCTTAAGTGCTATGAAAAAAAATTTAACATTGTACATCTTATGAGGTTGTCTACTATAATTTTCAGCTTTATCTAAAAAATAGGGCAGAATTATTAAGACTGGCGTCTCAAATGTCAGTTTTAATAAAAGCCCCAACTGGAGCAAGGCATGGCTGATTTACCAAAGCGCCCCCCAGCTCTCCCTGCCCCACTGTGACAAGAGAGGCGCAGAATGGGGGTTGTGGCGCATATTTGGAGCAAGAAAGGGCCTTGCGCCAAATGTGCCCCACAATGTCATCTCTGTACACTAGAAAACTGGTGCAGAGGGATTGATAAATTTCCCCTAATTAATTTGTTTTACAATGGATGAAACATGGATGTCCACGTGTATTCCATTTTTTTTTTGACGGCCCCATAGAGTTCAATGATCGAGAGGAGTAGAGAACGCAATGAATTTGTGAAAAATGGATGAAACATGGATGACGTCCATGTGCAGTCTATTTTTTGACAGCCCCATATAGTTCATTGATCAAGATTAGAGAAAAAAAAAAAAAAAAAAAAAGAATGAAATGAATTTTTTGAAGAAAAAAAAAATATATATAATAAAAAATAATATAGCCATTCACTATAATTGCTCAGTTTTCTGTGTGCTGTCCATTTATTTATTTATTTATTTTTTCATATAGACAAACACTCAGATAAAAAAAATCATTCATGTGAAAGAGTCCTTACAATAAGCTGTAGTCTCAGTAGACTAGATGGAAAAGACTAAGCACAAAACACCCAAGCAGGATGTTCCTATGATTAAAAGATAAGGCACACAATCAATGCGGCAGATTTTATATCCATTTTTTGGGGGGCTTCTAGTTTTTCTATGAACGTCCAATAATCTGGAATACTCCATAATAAGGTGCTCATCAGGACCCATTTATTCATGATAACTAGCCAGAACAAAGAAGCCATAGCTAGAGAAGCTCCAGACCCAGTAGTCATGTAGTACATACATTAGTTGTCCATTCATGATTATAGCGGGGAAAATGTGTGGCTGCCTAGCTTTACCCGGTCACATCAGCAGATAGCCCAGGTGGCTTTGAGTATTGATCTAGACAAGCATTCAGCCTTATGATCCCTTCCAAACCTATAGTGTCAGCTTTAGCCGTGTGTGATTCTCCTCTCACATATTTGGATATATAAGGTTTGAAGCATTTGCAGAATTACAGGAATGTTTATTTGGGATGATCAAGGTTACAACTATGTCATTAGAGATGCAGTCATTCATCCAAAACTGTGGAAGGGATCAATACTAGCCCCGCACTTTCATTAACATTGGAATCAATGGCCATCAAACCTTTCTTTCATCAGTCAAAGTAGGAAATCGGATTCTGATATGTATGGCGCCTGGGGGGCTGCAACTATTTGTGCTTTTGTTATTAATTCACAATATATTATTGAAGGAGAAATAAGTCTAATAAGTATTCAGCTCTCTCAGTTTGGCTTGGTAAACCTTATTGAATGAAACTCTAGTGCCCTCTACTGGTACAAGCAGTATGCATTTCTACTAAACATGGTACATGCAAGTTTGTGTGCATGTTAGGATAAATAAAGAGAGAAGTATAAAGGAAATATTTGTGTCTCTTTTCTGGACACATCACGTTGTTTGGTGCACCCAAAGATAAGCTAACTGGTCTTCCCAGGAAACATCTGGGCACATACAATTCTTATTTGGTAAGTAGATAAAGATACAAATTTGATCCAGATTTTTTTTTTCTTGCCTTTGCCCATTCATTATAATGTGGCATACAGGAGACTAGAGATATGTCAAATTGGTAAATAGGTGATAAGACTTGATATCTGGCATTGACAAGTGTCCCAGTTTTTTTTAGTTTGTTCCATGTTAGGCCCGATTCACATCTGAATTCGGGTTTCTGTTTGGGGAGTCCGCTTGGGGAACCCCCCGAACTGAAATCTATACGCAAAAAAAAGCGGTTTACCTGGGAAACCCGCGGACCCCATAGACTATAATGGGGTCCAAAACCAAGCGGAAACCACACAGACCCCATAATAGTCTATGGGGTCCGCGGGTTTCCCAGCTAAACCGCTTTTTTATGTGTATAGGTTTCCGTTCGGGGGTCCCCATGCGGACTCCCCAAACGCAGATGTGAACCGAGCCTTGTGTCTATTCAAGTTAGGGTTAGGGAAGGTACATTTAATTCTCATGGGAGTGTTTAAAGAGCAATAATCCTAAAGGGGTTCTCTATTTTAGGCAATCTCTACTTGTTTCAAGTGTCCCAGATGTCACGTATATCAAGCTGCATTCTCCTGGGTCACATCCAGTGGGTGCACATTCCCAGAGGGGACTGACCACACTCCCTGTAGTGTCCAGTTAAAGAAAGAATGGGACAGCACGCCAAGAATTTCTCTGCTGAGTGTGTTTTTTGTTTTATTAGATCACATATATAGGTGAATATTTATCCAGAGCTATCGCCACTATTCAAGTAGATCCAAGTACAGAATGCAACATTTCGGGTTACAGCCCCTTCATTAGGCATGAAGTTGGGTGCAATGCCAAACCATAATGGCATCTCAGTTGACGAAGGCACAGTATGGAAGACTGCTCAGGCCATGGGATCAGGAGGCAAGGAGCAGAGCAACCAGTGAAGTATCAGCAATGATGTTATTGCTACCCAACATGTGACATCTAGAGCCAGTCAAATGAGTTCTTGTACTTCCGACCCAAGCAGTCTGAGGACCAGAGGGAACAGGGGATTCATTGTCCAAACCAAGGACCGTGGGTAGGTGAGTATGGACACACCTTTTCATTCTATCACTTTGCAAACTCTTGACATTTTCTCAGTCAGCTTCATGAGGTGATCACGTGTTATCGTTTTGCAATAGTCTTGATGGAGTTCGAAGAGGTGCTGAGCTATAGACAGTGGTCGCAGTTGTGACCAGACTCCAAAGTCAGAGGATTTCCAGGCCACCATGTCCCATCTTACTGGCATGTGCTGATGGCTATCTTGCTAAATAAGCAGAATGCAAATGGCCTTAAAGGGAATCTGTCAGGTCAATCTGGGACACTAAACCACCCACAGGTCCTTATAGACCTGGGGTTTAGTGTCCCAGATCGCCCTGTTGTTATGCAATCCACAGGCGCATTAAAAATAAAAAATCTTTATACTTACCTAGAGAAGAGTCCGATCAACACTGTTCGGCGAGAATAGTCCGGCTTATTCATGAGCTTCTTCATTGGCACGCCTCCCGGCTTCACTGCGTAATTGCGGGACATGCGCACTGAAGCCGAGGTGTACTCCTCTGGCTTTATTGAAGAACTGCACAGGCGCGGGAAGTACAGCGGCCGGGTGAATATAAAGCTTTTTTATTTTTAATGCGGCCATGGATTGCGTTATAACAGGGTGATTTGGGACACTAAACCCCAGGTCCATATGGACGTGTGGGTGGTGTAGTGTCCCAAATTGCCCTGACAGATTCCCTTTAAGATGATAATACTTCCATCAGACTCAGGGGGCTCTGCACGATTTCACTTTTCTTCTCAAACAGAAGAAAGCCTAGGTGCACCAGTGGTACATGGTAACAGAATACATAGCATGCTAAAGTGTTTTCTTGTATTTTTATCTATGATTTGGTCACGTTATGGTAAAATCGTGTGACCTCAATACTTCCCATGGCGCCTCCGCCTTACAAAGAAACTATTAATTTATGTGACCTGTCCCATTACACCTTATAATGTAATTTCCCTACGGCACATAAGGTCTAATTTCATGGAAACCAACTACAGAGTGAATATGTACTCCAATCTACAAGCATGACCACTAATGCTCCAAGGAAAGCAAACAGTCCCTTACTGGAAATAATATCCACATAGCAAAATGTTCATTATAACCTACCATCTGTTCAGCAGTTTCTTGCCTTCTAGTCTTGTTCTTAT
This sequence comes from Leptodactylus fallax, assembly GCA_947044405.1. Lineage (NCBI taxonomy): Eukaryota > Metazoa > Chordata > Amphibia > Anura > Leptodactylidae > Leptodactylus > Leptodactylus fallax. The sequence continues at coordinate 4,134,946 of CAMRHE010000005.1, read as the reverse complement.
ATAATTCAACATTTCATTGACTAACCAAAAAACAAAAACAAACCAGACTATTGAGCCAGTTCCAGGTTTACATGGGCCTTTGCGTAACAGTCACCACATGCCATCTTACACCTCAACTTCATTTACCAAGTATACTCAGTCTAAACTTGAAGCTTTTGGACCCCAATACAAAATCTGTAATGGGGCCCCTACCTTGTGCTATTTAGAACAGTGGTAGATTGATCTTTAGGGCCCCCTCAAGGTCCATGGCCCAATAGTGAGTGCTAACCCTGCACCCCCCTATAGACATGCCCCTGTTGCTGTGTAACAGTACTGTTTATAATGACAATTTTTGCTGCTTTTTTTTTTTTTTTGCTATTGTTTTTCAGTAAAAAGTCATGAATATATTTTCCTGTCTATTAAAAAAAAACATGTGAACATACACCAAGAAGAAGAGAGACAGCTGTTTGCTGTAAAATTTGTAATTGAACTCTTTTACTGCTGTAAAGTGTGTTCAGACAGCCAGAAGAATATTTTAGTTTTTGCAAAAAAAAAATAAAAATTTCTTGGAGTCGCCATATTCTGACACCCATAACTTTTTTATATTTCCATGTACGGGGATGCATAGGGTGTCTTTTTTGCAATTGCTTTTTATTAAAATTTTTATGGTAGAACAAAATGAAAAAAAAAACAGTAGTTTAGCTTTTTTGATCGTTTTTCCCGCTACAGCATTCACCATATAGGAAAAATATTTTTATAGGTTTGCGGACCAGGCGATTTCGGAAACAGGAATACCTAATGTGTGTATGAGACGCACTTTTTTTTCCCCAAATTTGGGAGGAAAATGGGGGGGTGCGTCTTAGAGTCTGAATGTGGGTGTTTTAGCGGGGGGGGCGGGGCGAAGGAGAGGGGTCGCAGCATCGCCCCACTCCTGTTGCCGCCAGCTTCCTGCAGCGAGGAGTGGGGCGATGCTGCAAGCCTGGGGCTTGGAGCAGCGGGTGTCCCGGCAGTGCGAACCCATCCTGGCATCCACCGTGCTGTTACGGCAGATGCTGGGTCTGTAATGATAATGGCGGCCACTCTACTGCAGAGCGGTCGCCACAGATTTTGAGTCTCCGCTGTAACGTACAGCGGAGGCCTGGAGCTAATATCCGCGATCAGAGTCCTCTCTGATAGAAAATGCCCCTGGGCCCGGTGGTACCTTTTTCATTGCAGGCCTGCTCCAGCGCGGCGAGATCGCAGGAGCCGACCTGTTCTTGTGATAGCCGGGAGCCTACTGAAGGCTCCCAGGCTTGTCATAGTAATATTTTGACCAGCCGCAATAATAATGTATAGAATCTCCCATAGACTGCAATACAGTTGTATTTCAGTCTATGGGTCTTGCAATGAAATCAATCAAAACTTTGTTTCCAGCGGGGAAAAAAACTAGATTCGCGGTGCAGAGGGTGTAAGCCCACACCCGCACATTTCTTTAAAAACCAATTCAAGTGAATGGGGTTTTAAGCAATGCGTCGCAAACCTTCCCCTATCCAGTGCCTATCCAGTTTTCCGAAAATTAGGTCGGGTTCGCGGCGGACGGAGTGCTGCCGCAAGTGTGAACCCACCCTAAGCATAATAAATAAAACTGCAAAACTACAACTCCCATATATTAAATATTTTACCACTTTTTTTGCTTCAAATTTTTTTCCCCTATTTTCCCTCCTCTAAAACCTAGCTGCGTCTTATGGTCCGAAAAATATGGTATTTTTATATGTGTTGTACTGAAAATTTTTTTTTTTAACTATTTTTAGACCCCCTAATTCAGCCTTTCATAGAATTCCTACAATGCCAAACCTGGGAGCCTTCAATAGGCTCCCAGCTGTCATTGTAACAGATCTCACTCCTGGGGCCAGTAGTCCATCTCAAAATGGTGGCACCCATGCTCCATTTTCCCGGCGATGCTTCAGTCAGATTAACGATGGCATCAGAGGAATTAACGCCCACGATCAGTACAGGCACTGATTGCAAGCATTGTCGCTGGGTCTCTGCTGGACGCCATATTTAAATATCCAACATTTGCCGTAATAGTACAGGTTCAACATAGAAAGGGTTAAACATACATGTACTGGCATATATAGCTCTATTTGTACTGCATATACCGGTAAATTATGTATGTTAAAACCAATATTACTGGGACTTTTAGCCTGAAAAAAATCTTTCTACCACTGGCAGCTTTTCGCTCAGCCATACAGCAGGTCCTGGGTTTAAAGGGGTATTCCCACAAACATAACCATTTTTAAATTTGTAGATAATTAAAAGTTAAACATTTTTGCAATTATAAGTAAGTTAACATTTTGCAGAGTTATATAGATTTTCTCTAAATATTTTGTGGTCACAGTCTGTTGTCTTGATCGGTTGCCAGTGGATACGACCATGAATGCAGGAACTTTCTAAGGTCAGAAAATCAGCCATGATTTCCTTTTTGTGGCCGGGAAATCTTCTAATACATGTAGTGTCCCTGCCTGATAACCCAGCTACAATAAGAAAATCATGGCTGGGTTCCTGACAAGTCCCAGACCATAGAAAGTTTCTGCATTCATGGTCGTATCCATTGGCAACCGATCAAGACAACAGATAGTGTCACCACTAAGATAGTTAGAGAAAATCTTTAAAACGCTGCAGAATCTTTAACTACTTATATTTGCAAAAATGTTAAACTTTTAATTATCTACAAATATAGATATGGTTATGTTCATGGGAATACCCCTTTAATTAAGACTGGGTAGAAACCTACTGAAAGAAGGTAGAATAAGTGAAGTATATAGGGGTATTCCAGGAGATCCCCCCTGCACTGTCGGCTGTTTTCATTCTTTATCCCTGGCATCCTCATACACTGAGTGTTTGCCCGAATGGAACAGCAGTGGTTCCTTCTACTTAAGTGGATTCTGGGTGCCCACTTAATGGGTGCTGACAAGGACCCCGCTTCCAGCATTCTATGGTGGAAAACCCTGTACAGGAATATTAGAGAGTTCACTAGCTAGTTCATGGCTCAGTGTCCCAATGCATTAATCCCAGCCTACACCTAATGTACAGTAAGCGCTCAGCTGAGGCTATATGAGGTACACCTGGGCCTGGGTCACAGTTATATAGGTTCCTATAGGTTCCCATTGATTAGCAATATCTCTGTCCATGTCATGTGATGGAAACAAAGGTGCTCGGATTGTTATAGACACAGTTGTGATAAAGTGTACTGTACAGAGCTGTGCACCTGTGTGTCCAGGAAGTTATCTACCACAACCTAATGGAGGGAACTGAAGGATGGGAGTAGTAGTTGTACATGTGCTGTCAGTGGCAGGCCAAAGACATCCAACTGAACTCCCCCAGCCCACCTCCTAGGTGGGGATAGAACTGAGGGGTCTGTGTTATACCTGATTGTGGCTTCCCCTGGGGCACTTGCAGTTAGAGAGGGGTTCTCACTTACCCTGAGTCGTGTGGTGTTGGTTAGAAAGGTCCTGACTAGGCTCAGCTTATGGTCTTACTTACACCACGACTAACACACAACTCATGCAAGGGTTTGTGGAAACTTCCGGTCTCCATATCTTAGCCTAGGCCACTGATTGGCCAGGGATGAACCAAGTCCTCTAAAGCAGAGGGGTGCACTAGGCCCACAGTGTAAGAGTCCAACAAGGGGGGGACATAATATAATAGAGTAGCTGCAAAACAGTATAGTACAGAAGAAAATACACATAAAACAAAACACACACATATATATATATATATATATATATATATATATATATATATATATACTACTCCCATATAGATATAAAACTATATACAGACATTGCACACAAAATAACCTAAAAACAAGCAAAAACAGTTTAGCAGCATCCACTGGGATTCTGTATAACCATGAAAGTTCCTATAGAATACATGCAATCAGAGATCTTGGAAACCATGAATAATTGATACAGAAAGTACTGTATATTAGAAAATAACATACCTTTTCATTACACAATGACTAACCTTTATTTGCTGAAACCATATTTGCATACCTCCCAACTTTGTGCTACGTGCGGCGCCACAAATTTAGCTCCGCCCACTTCTAAAATGACTCCACCCATTACCATCCATTTTTTTTTGTTTGTGCTCCCACACAGTATAATGCTCTTACAGTCACCCAGTGATTAGGCTTCAGAGGTCACATGGGGCGCGCCGGCGTCATCACGCCCCATGTGACTGCTGAGGTCCAATCACAGGCCCCAGCGGTGATGTCTGGGGCACAGGACATGGGGACCAAGGAAGATGGGAAAGACAGCAGGACAGAGCGAGGATGCCCTTGAGAGGTAAGACAAGGTTAAGTGTTTGTTATTTTTAATCACTTCTCCTGGGCCTCTACTTATTATTTTCTTATTATATTATTAGACCCCAGAATATAATAATAGCACCGGCTCTGGGGGGGGGGGGCACCGTGGAGCACCTAATAGTGTGTGGGGGTCGCTGTGGGCATATAATACTGTGTGGGGGCCACTGTGGGCATATAATACTGTGTGCGGGCCGCTGTGAGCATATAATACTGTGTGGGCGCCACTATGGAACTTATAAAACTGTGTGGGGGCCGCTGTGAGCATATAATACTGTGTGGGGGCCACTGTGGGCATATAATACTGTGTGGAGGCCACTGCGGAGCATATAATGCTGTGTGGGGGAAACTGTGGAGCATATTATACTGTGTAGGGGCCATTGTGGAGCATATTATACTGTCCCAGTATTGTTTACATGCTGGAGCTGCGCTGCTCACTCACCGTATTCTAGATAACTGCAGTTATGGGTACTAAAGCTGTATTTCTGTCAATTATCTGAGATATCGCTGCAGCACCCGAAACCACCACTATCAATAATTCGCTCTAGGGAGGGGGTAGGGGGCCCCGGACAAAAGTTTGCACCAGGGCCCCAGAAGACCTTAGTTACGCCACTGGACATACCTCCCACCGATCGGGACCGTGGGACATGACACACAATCTGGGACTGTTGCGCAGAATTCGGGACAGTTGGGAGGTATGCTATGAGCATGTTCACACAATGTTTTTATGCAGATTTCCAGGGAATCTTTCATGACAGCACCACAGAAGGTTGCACTCTTGACCTCTGTAGGGACAGGAAAACAAAGTTTAAAAGACCCCTCTCACTCAGGGTTCTTCCTGTCCCTACAAATGACAGGTTCTCTCTTTCTATTTGAGCAGGTCAAGGGTTCTTGCCTCTATTTACACCTCAATAGAATTTCCAGTTCTGTATGTTTAATCTCCTTAAGGCTAAGTTCATGTGGAAGAATTTTCCACAAATTTAGGGGCAGATTCCACCCCCGAATCCACGGCATATTCCACACAGATTCTGCTTCCCATTGTTTTCCATGGGCGGAAAATGGCGGTTGAAAATTAAGTGGAATTCCTCCTCATCTTCCGCCGTGTGTACTTGCCCTTAATGTCTTGAAAAAGCAGATTCTGTTGTGCTGGCGGTGCTTCCCTACTTCTGGTTCTCGACACCCACAGAGATGCCGCCTCTGACTTCTGGTGTGGGTGTTTGTTAGCTGGAGAAGGCAGGTAATCAGTCCTTCACTTCCGCCGCAACCCAGCGTGCAACACCACCATGATCCTCCTTCTGATGTTGACACCATTTGGAGTAACAGAAGGCCTCTTACGGTGGATCCCTCTAGTGATGCAGCAGAGGATGGGGTGTCACTGGGTTATGATTTTCCAGGCGCCAAAGAGTTCTATAGTCTTACCACTGTTACTGTAAAGAAGCCTCCCCTATGGTAACACCTTTTTTCCTCTACACCTAGAGGATGTCCCCTTGACTAAGTTACAGGTCTAGGTGTAAAGAGGTAATTGGCAAACTCTCTGTATGGTCCATTCATATATTTGTACATTAAGATTTGGTCACCCCCTAAGCTGTCTGTTTTTTCCAAACTGAATAACCCCAAGTTTGATGACCTGTCTTTATACTCCAATCCATCCATCTCCTTAATTACTTTGGTCGCCCTCTTCTGCATCCGCTCTATCATTCCTATATACTGCTACCCAAAATTTAGCACAATATTCTATGTGTGGCCTGACCAGTGTTATTTTGTATAGAGGCAAACTGATACCCCTTTTCATGAGCATCTATACCTCTCTTAATGCAGCACATGATTTAATTGGCACTGGTTGCTAAAATTAAAGGGGTTGTCCAGTTTTAGCAAATAAATGTTATTGTTTGTGTAATGAAAAGTTGTACAATTTTCCAATATACTTTCTTTATTAATTCCTTACAGTTTTCTAGATCTCTACTTGCTGCCATTCATTCTGCTTACTTACGGTCTGATCTGTTGGAGTGGAAGCTATGTCAGATGGCAGTAGCCGATTCTTTAGTTAATTGAATAAGTGACTACCCCACATAGCAACCACAGCAGGTCATGTTAGGATTGACCTTCTCGAGCAGACTCGTCAGTGGAACTGGAGAGAACCTCTGAAGATTCATTTTGCCCATGGTTTGCACAAAGCGATCCTCCAGTTCAGTCCGAATTTGTTTGGATAGAACTGGAAGTGAAATTATTATACTCTGGAGTCTCTTCAGACCTCAGAGTATAATAGGTGGAGGCCCAGGGGAGATGACAAAAATAAAAAAACATTCATATACACCTTCCGTTACCTCTTCTGGGCCTCTTTGTGGCATCTAGTGCTCTGTCTCTGCCTCCTCAGTGACGTCTGGTGCTCTCTTGTGATATCATGCACATGGGGTGAAGAGACCCTAAGAGTATAAAAATTTACCACAACACATGTCATGGCGGACATTTTTGTTTGTCCCAGACAAATACCAAATTTTTGGCTTTATTAAAAAACGAACCATTTGGGACATTCGAATCAAACTTGGCTCATGCCAAAGCAGTTCGCCAATCTCTAGGAGCAACGCAGGGCACAGTGCTGGCACCATTCTTTTTCAGTATCTACACTTTGTGACTTCCAGTATGGCTCTGGTTCGTGCTTTTTGTAGTTCTTAGATGACTCAATGGAAGTGGGGGGGTGCAATGTTAGAGTTGTAGGATCCTTCTCAACATGGAGTGGCAAGAATGGCCTCATTTTGGACATGACTAAAACCAGGGAAATGATACTTAATTTTGGGAAGACGAGGTTGGATGTTACCCCGATCTGCATTGAGGACTAGGAGGTGAAACAGACTAGGTCCTACGAATACTTGGGGATCTATCTGGACGAAAAACTGAACTGGAGACTGAGATGTACAAGAGGGAAGCAAGGAGGTTGTTCTTCCTTAGCCAACTATTGTTCTTGATGTATGCTGTGAACTACACAGGATCTTCTATCAATCGGTGGTAGCTGGGGTGTTATTCTACATGGCCCCAGCAGGTGGCAGGGGGTCTAATACCAGGACAGGGGATATTGAAAAGATTGATAAGCTGATTAAGCTTATCCTGGAGAAACTGACTTTTATCAATGAGAGAAAACCCTTCTCACTCTCTACATAGGATTCTCATAAGTCAACAAAGCTCCTTCAGTGGAAGATTCATACAACTTTGCTGTAAGAGTGAGAGGTTCAAGAGTTCATTCATCTCCAAGGCTAGCTCACTATACAGCACTGGACTCTCTTCTCCTCCCCAGCAGCACCTTTGTCTCCCCCACTGACTGCAAAACCTCAGGCTGAGGCCCCCACTGCACAGAAACATGGCCCAGCAGCATCTACACAGGGAGCTCATGCTGTCTTAAAGGAGAAGCTACCCCTGACTTCTCACCAGGCCAGTGACTTACTGGTATTGGACCCCATGATTCCTGACCCTCCTATGGCCCATCCTTCAATCTACACAATCCTCATCCCTTCAAGATATGCAACATCATGTTGAAGAATTGGATAACAGGGGTCGGGGCGAATTAACATATGGGATCAGAGTCTTCCAGAAGCTACAAGGGATGAGGATCTTCCTCATACCTTATAAGCTATATTCAACCTTATCATTGGCCCCCTTGAAACCAAGTGCATTCAGTTGGACCGAGCACATGGAACTTTATGACTGAAGGGTAGCATTCCTGACCAAAGAGATGATTATGCTGAAGCTCAAGAACTTTGAGTTTGATGGTGCCCACATTCAGCTGTACCCTGGCCTATCCTGGATTACCCTGCAGAAAAGACAAAACATACATTCTCTGCTTGCTACATTTTGTGACAAGAGATTTGTTTAGTTTTAGAACCAAGATTACTTTTGGGCCAAACAAGTTCAGTACGGACCACATCATAAATTGGCTTTTCTCTCTGGGAGCCTGGTTGATAGCAGGAGACTTTAATATCCCTTTTTCAAGGACATGGATAAGGTATCCGTGTCCTATCGCCCCCTTGCACCGCCCCTATGCCACCTTTCCACCCTTTTTAGACAACTTATCAGAGAATTTGCCCTCTTCCCACCCAGGTGATCACTCGTGTACTATCATACACATAAGCATTTAGACTATGTTTTTCGTAATATTTCTGCACTACGCCTACTCCACTTGATGGATAGAGATCTTAGTTCCAGGTTATGCACCTGTCGTGGTTGACCTGGCATCCCAGATAGTCCTCACCAGGTCCTGCCTTTGGCACCTGAATGAATCTCTGGTTAAAAACCCTTTCTCTTGGGAGTTGCTCAGGGAACTATATACAGCTGCGTATAAATATCCCACTCTCGACTGTGTTTTCAACCAGTGTAAATCATACAAGTAGAACTGCATCCTTAGTATCATATGAAAGATGACATTTTCCTCTTTCATGTGACACCAAAAGCAAGTTTTATAATTGCTGAGATATAGCTGTTTGTAGTGACCCTCCCCACCCTCATTTTCTGTTCATTTTACGTAGCCTGTACACCGTACATAATGAGAAACAGGGAACAGCTCTCAATAGAGAAGCAAGGGAAAGAGTGAAAAAATGCTGGATTTCAAAGTTTGTTAATAAAGTATATTACAAAATGTAATAGTGACACAAATACTGCCAAAAAATCTAAAGTTGTCTAAAAGTTTAGTTATGCTTTAAATCTTACCTTGCTGAATCCTTCTCTTACATTAGGTGGCGCTCAAGTACTGTTCTAAAAAAATATGTGCATTGTATGGGTGAAGTAATATTTATACAGTGTATGTGTTTAATGTAACAGAATTTTCCAATGCTGTAGATATAAGGCATTTAGTCTAGAAGATTTGGGGGACCAACAAAACACTTAGTAAATATTTAGTAAATTGCATCTTCACCTGGCTTAGATTGGGAATTTACATTAAACAAAAATGATTTAATAAATATATTTTACCTACTCCCATAATAAATGGACTTTGTAATAATGCACGGGGGGCTGATTATTTGGGCATTAGGACAATGCAGTTTATTAACTGAAAGAGAGTCTATCATCTTCCAAATTGCATTGCAGCTAATTACAGTGGTGAGGGCACTTTAAGGGGAGTCTACCACCACCAAAATCTCTTGTAAACAACTTATGCTTCAAAACCAACCAAGACGTGTTTATACTGATGTGAAAGTGCCATACATGTAATGTGATTACATACACAGTGGTTAGTAAAACTGATGAATCTTAAAGGGGTTATGCCACAAAAACTATGTATCCTCTTTCCATAGGACACAGGATAAATACCTGATCATGGGAGTCTGACTGATGAGACCCCCACCGACCCTGAGAACGGATGTTTTGTTTGTTTTTTGACCCCCCATTGCGCATTCAGTCTGTCCTCAGCCAGGCTGAATGTAGGTGTTTCACTTGGTAGACAGATGAATCCACATTCCCATTCACTTCAATGAGATCATCTAAGATGTCCACCGTGCAACACTCAAAAATCTCTGAAGTGACCTGCCTAAATTCAACCTGACTGCAGAAAGGCTGAAGGCGAAAATGGTGAAATCATCCCCAATCAGTGGGGATCTCAGTGATCAGATCAGGTATTTTTCCTGTATCCTATGGATAGAGAATAAATACTTTTGGTGACATAACCCCTTTAATGGAGTATTCCCATCTCATCCACATTACAAAAATAGCCAAACAAAATATTTATCAACTTGCTCTTTATAAATACATATAACATACATTATAAACCATTCTCGTGTAACTACAAGTAGTGATACATGAGTCACCTGGTGTCTTCTAGACTTCATACATAGTCCCACAATGTCCATTAAAATAATTCACAGACCAGTACAGCAGGAATGCTGAACAGATGCTGCATACGGCAGGAGGTCTGTGTGAACAAACATGCCCAGCAACGTTTTGAGTTGGCCCCCTTTTCCCAAGCACACAGCAGTGGCTTATGGAATGTGCAGAGCATATTTTTGGTCATTCTTTTGCATTGTATACCCAGCTCAGCCAGTCTTGGATATCTTGCATATCCGGCCACCTGAAGTGGTCGAGACTTATAGAGGACCTTTCACGTTATCTGGCACTGGCGATTATTATATACTGCTAGAAAGTTGACAGTGCATCGATATCTCTGGCACCGGGGCATATACCGGGAAAGCTGACAGTGCCCTGAATCAGCTGTATATAATACTGCCAGGGCCAGAGGACATGTCATCTTTAAGGAAAAAGGGCAGAACAGACATGTCTGGCTGTTTTTGTAAGCCTCATAGAATTAAACATGAGATCACCCTGGTTTCATAATTCAAGAGGCTTTATGTAGTGTAATGTTACTTAATATCTTACTGGCAGCTTTTCTGTAAAGTTATGTGCTCCCCTCTTGAGCACTGCTCTTCTCTCTGCTCCCCTGATACACCGTGTTTCCTATATGAACAGGAGGTCAAAGTCATAGTGCAAGCCTAACTCCCATAAACCTACATCAATAGTTTGAACTTCTGTTCATAAAAAAAGGGGGTAAAAAAGGAACACAGAGGAATTCGGTGCTCCGGATGGGACCACATAACTTTATAGTCACTGTCTGCAACTTATTGCAATACATTTCACTACACACAGGTTCTTTCTCAAATGAAGGAAGCAAAAACAAAATCCTAGGGTTTATTTCAATTGCCATAATAGCTAGCTTTCCTCTTGAGAAATATAGTATGTGGTGCATAAGGCTCATACAAGCCATTTGTTACCCTATTCAGTTTCACTAGAATACCTAATTTAGCCAATAGAGGAGTGTACATACTGAAAAGGGCATCCTAATGCCAGGACTGGAACTTTTTCCCTGGTTTCAATTATGTGTAATGTTAGAAAAATGTATTTGCAATTTTTCAAAGCATCACTTCATATAGCAAGTTTACACTTGTCTGATAAAGGGGCTTCTATGTTCCAAAAGTCTGCAAATTCATCACTGCCATAAGTCTGTTGTCACACAAAAGTATTTGTACCATGTGGCACCATGCTATTTTTGCTGTACATCAATATCTCTAATATAAATCATCAGTTGCTTATCTACACTGCCCAATCTCAAGATACAGTGCTTAAACAGAAACACTCCCTTGCATTTTTATGTAAAAACAATAATAAAATAAAGGGAATAATGTAGAGAAAACATTTAGTGCTAACCAAGGTTGGACACATTGAGGGGAATTTACTATTCCCAATATGCTAGAAAACAGGCGTAGAAGGTGTAGTTGTGGCATCTTTAACACATGGCCTTTTTTGTACCAAAGATGTGCCATTTTGATCTTGCAGAGAGTGCAGCGAGCAAGGCGGGCAGGTGCAGGGACGTCTTGGCCCAAACAATTTATTATAACTCATGCCAGAATACCGATATACAGCCTCTTAATCCAGGCACATCTCGCACCACTGCTGGAATTGATTAAGACTGGTTTACAAAATGAAGGGACTTAAAGGGAGTCTGTCAGCAGAACCCAGCACATCAACCCAGCCACACAGATACACAGGTTAGGGTCGCCTGAATCAAATGGTGACCCTGTGATTCAGTGCTTCCGTTGCTGACATATTGCCATTTTTGTCAAGCTTCAAGTGTGCACTTTGGAGGGTGTTGCGACTTACCTCTTTGGTGCAATAGCAACAACCTTGCTGTTTATTTGCATATTGACAAAAACAGTGATGTCTCAGAAATGGAGGTCCTGAGTTACAAGACAAAAACACTGTTTGATTTGGGTGCCCCTAACTTATCTGCGAATGTGTATTTATATGCTGGGTTCTGCTGACAGACTCCCTTTTATACATTCCCTCTATTATGTACAGCCTATGCAGCTGCACGGGCATTATGAGCAAAGGGGCTACCAGCATTCATTTCCTCCTATTGTCTTTTTGGATTCTGTGTAAGGGTTGTTTATTCGTTATTGATATACAGCCAAATAAATTTGCACATTGGTGAACTACCGTTTTTTGAGAGAAAACAAGGGAAGCTCTTTATGGTGTTTACCTCACTTTTGTCTTCTTCTGCCTATGCTCCACACTATTCCATGACAAAAAATATGAATGATATAAGACTAAGTTCACATCTCTGTCAGGAAGGCCAGCTTTCTATTCCATCATAGGATCTATTACATAATGGACACCCATTGACTATAATGGCGGTCCATGTTTTTCATTATGGTGTCCATCAATTTTCTAGACAACATAACAAAGCATGCTGCACGATTTTATTTGCAATTTTTTGCGTCATCTTCAGTGGAGCCTCCAACGCAGATGCGAATGTAGCCTTATTGTGTCAACATCACAATAGAACATAGGCTAGGTTCACACTAGTATGGGGTTTCTGTCCTTAGGGTCCACATGGGGACCCGAAAGATGGAAACCCTGTTTGCCTTAGAAAGCACTGACCCGCGGACTCCATAGAATATAATGGCTGCTTGCAGGACTTTTCTTTCCGCCAATTTAAGCGGAATCCTGGACGGAGACGAGCAAACGCTAGCGTGAACCTAACAATAGTCTAGGAAAACAGCAAACAATATTGTAAGATTATTTATTTATTTATTGAACTTGTATAGCAACACCCAGGGGTGCAACTATAGGTGGTGCAATGGTACCAGTCGCTCCACAGTCCTGGACCCCCAAAGGTTCACTGCCACATAAAGTATACCACTACTTTAAATGGCATCAGGTAGGCAGGGGCCACATTCTGTGGTGCTTTACAGACATCATCAGCCACAGAGCTCACGATCTACATTTCTTATCATTATGTCTTCTGGAAGGAAATCAGATTACCCAGAGGAAATCCACTCAAACTACTTGTAGATGTCTTTGGTCAGATTTGAACTTAGGACTCCAGTGCTGCCATGCCATCCTAGTAATATACACAAGCATTGTGATGATATCATTAAAACAGAATACAGTCTAAGAGAAAAAGGTAACCATTGTGACATCATCACAATACAACACAGCCTATGAATAAAGAGGTGAGTCATGGTGATGTCCTCACAATAGAACAATGCTAATACTGCAAATCAAGACACAGACTATTATGACCTCATCCCAATAAAACATGTGACATCATCAGAATAAAATACATGACATGTCATCATAAATAATAGAACACAGCATATAAATTAGGACACAGGCTGCTGTGACATCATCAGAATACAACACGTGACACATCATCAAAATAGAACACAGCATATAAATTAGGACCCAGGCTGTCGTGACATCATCAGAATAAAGCAGCATGGGAAATAAGGTGAACACTCATGTCGTCCTCATAATAGAAGTCAAACATGATGATAGCCCATAGAAAGGGAGGACTTACCATATCTTCAGTCACACAAAGGTCCTATACACATAATACAGTAGTGTGCATAAGTCATTGTATTATACGTAAAACTGTACTTATAAACTACTTATAAACTATAATATAAATATTCCATGTTGTAAAGATTGTTACATGTATATACCCAATTCCAGGGTGGCGGCCTATCCGTAGCTTATAAATAATTCAGAGACAGGGGGATCACAAACCAAGAACACATGTTTGTACTGTATGTCTCATCCCCCAGCACAATTATTCTTAGCAGGTGCTGTACTGTTCATGGGTGACTCAGAGTTACCAGAAAATCCCTTGGTTGTTGTAATTATACAGCAGATGTAGAATATAACAAGTGTGATCCAAATGGGATGTGAATACAGATAAAGCATCCGCCAACCCCTGGTGTAAGAAACAAGCATGGAGTATCACAGAAAAGCTGGTAATGGTGCCACATTTGGCCCTGATCACCAGCACGGGAACTTTCAGGAGTGAATCTATAAAGGGAAAAAATCATCAAGGCAATTTTTGCACAAGACAACTTTTTACCCATACTTGCCACTTTTGTTAAGTGTTAGAAATGTGGGTGAAGAGGGAGTTGGCCTTTAAAGACCAACAGATTTACCATTATTTACACCAGAAGACTGGCATAAATAACATCTAAAATCTACGCCCGCTCTTTTCTCCACCTTCAGCCGCTCCATGACAAGGTTGAGGGGGTGCTGATAAATTGTCATGGCAGCCAGGGGACTTGTATTCATCTGGCTATACACATTAGTATTTTGTCGTTGTCATTTCGGACAGCAGACCTTTGCAAAAAATACCGCAAATGTCTGTTTGTGACAGCTGATGGCAGACTTCTCTCTGGCAAAAGAAGATCTGCCACATTAGATATTTCCGATTGCCGGTTAGATGAAAATATCAGCGTTTAGCCAAAAGCGACCAATCATCAGTCCATTTACATGGACTTTCTAAGGTCTGGCATTGTCTGACCACTGTATAAGCAATACTACCTCTGATGTCGCCCCTGCTACATCTTGTGTCACCCCCTCTACCTCATAGATTGTAAGCTCTTGTGAGCAGGGCCCTCAGTCCCATTGTGTGAATTGACTATCTTTTTTGTCTGTACTTGAACCCTACAAATTGTACACTGCTGCGGAATATATTGGCGCTATATAAATAAAATGTATTATTATTATTATATTCTCAGCACCAGAATTTTATTTTAGTTACCAAACTGCCCACCTCCCCACTTCAAAAAAATGGGATTAAAAAGCCATGTGGTGCAGACAACTTAACTTCTTACACTTTGGTCTCTTCTCCAGAGGTATGTCTCTTATCAGGTCTTGGCTATTGGTCCGCGCCCCGTTGTTGCCACTTAGAAGATGTTAGTACTTTCTCCACCAGTGAGTAATTTGGTGCTTCCTGGGTTTCCCCACCCTTTCCCTCTCCCCCTTGTTCCTTATATTGTATAGGGTGGTTTATGTCCTTGTTGGGAAGCTGCGCTTTCCTGTGTTTTTTTTTGTTTTGTCCTGTTTATATTTGGAAAATCAATAAAGTGAATTTGAATAAAAGAAAGCCACCAAAAATGATCCCTTTAGGAGAGCAAAGGTGAAAAAGTGATTAAAAAGTTGTGTGTATCCCAAAATTAAAATCAAAACAAAAACGAACAAAAAATAAGCCCTTGCACAGCCCCATTAATGAGAATAAAGTTCTGGGTCACTTTTTTTTAAGCAAAACATAACAAAATCTATACAAGGCTAAGGCCACATGTAGTGTACTCGCAGCAGGATGTGCGCAGTGGACATCCCGCACGGTCTGGAGCAATGAGGGAGTTGCTGATGCTCCAAAGAGGTAAGTGACAATCCCCTCATGGCTCTAAAGACTGTATTGATAAAAAGCACAGGCCATAAAAAAAAAAAAAAAAAAAAGAAACACTAAAAATGCTGTTTTTTCACATTCCACCCCACAAAATTATTTTTGCAGCTTTTCAACAAGTTGTATGAACTATTAAAGAGTGGCATAAGCGTAGCTATAGAGTGTACAGAGGTAGCAGTTGCTACCGGGCCCTGGAGCCTGAGGGGGGCCCAAAGGCCTTACTACAGCATTAGAAGACAGCAGTATTATACATAGAACATGGTAAGTGGTGGCCCTATTACAGATTTGCAGATCGGGCCCAGGAGCTTCTAGTTACCCATGTGGCATTAAAAAATACAACTCATCCTGCAAATAACAAGCCCTTTCAATATGTCGAGAGAAAAATAGAAAACCGAAGGTAGGGAAGAAAAAACAAAAAAACAGGATGGAGTTAAAACCATTACTTTCTAAAAAAAATGTCTAAACTGCGACTGATCTTGAAGGAACAAAACACTCTGGACCGAACTTGGGAATAATATCTGTATTTGTGAAAATTTTTCGATGGGAATAGGTGTGTCCATTTTTAGTGACGCTCTACTGGTTCTGCAACACAGTGCTTGCAGCAACCAATCAGACTTCAGCTTTCATTCTGTTATCTCAGGTTTGAAAATGAAAGGTGTGACATGATTGGTTGATATAATAAATGAGCGCCTTAGGGAAATGTTTTTTTCTGCTTTATTTTTCTTAAGTTTTTATTGAATAGAGACTTTTTATACAATTTTATTTCTTCTATGTTCTTCACAGACCACAACACAATGGGGCAGATTTATTAAAATAGTCTAAAAGTATAATTGTCATAGTTTCCCATAGCGACCAATCACAATGCAGCTTTCATTTTTCAAGCGCAGAATACAAAATAAAAGCTACATGGTGATTGGTTGCTATGACTATGGTCGTTTTGCTTTTATACTATTTTTTTGTTTTTTTGAACAAATCTTCCCCAATGAACACAATTGAGACGCCGGGACAGGGGACAACACAGGACACTCCAGTCCTGTCTACAGACATTGCTGACCATAACAAACTACAACTCCCAGAATGCTCCGGAGCCGGGGAATCCAAGGACTTCCGTGTTTACGTATCACGTGACGACATTGCGCAGCAGGGCCGTTCCTCTCAGACCCCCGGGCTGGGGATGTACTCGTGAAGCAGTCGGTAGTCGCCCACCACCACGGAGCACTACACCGGGACCAGGCGGCGGCCCCTGCAGCGCTCTCGGGGGCCGGCCAGTCAGCAGCAGCAGCTCCTCTAGGCCGCGGGGGGGCGCAGCAAATGGTAGGGCCGGAGGATGCCGGCGGCCGCTGCGGGGAGAACGTGACCGAGGAGGGGGAAGAAGCTGAGGAGGAGGAGAGCGGGCCGTACATCAGCGCTCCAGGCATGAGACTAACCAACGGAGACCTGGGCTACCTTCCCCAGCCCGGCGGCGGACGGGATGTCAAGCTGCCCAATGGTGGAGTGAGCCCGGGCTGTGCCTGTCACCGGCAGTGCTGCTCCGCACCGGCTCCCCCCGGCACCCCGCCTGTCAGCTCCTCCAGCTCCGACTCCTCCCCGCTCAGCGCTCACACCGTGGCCGGTTACTTCGTCTCCGCCGACGCTGATCGTTTCCGTTTCCTGGATGTCACTCTCAGCTCCCGGAATACGTACGAGGTGAGCCGGCGGCAGAGCGCCCCCCGACCATCTAGCGGACGGACTGAGCCTCGCCGAGGGGGGGGAAGCCCGGTGCCCGAGGAGCAGGATGGGGACCGACCCTGGAGGATGGGCATCACCGACTTCTTCACCAGGTGAGGTGCCGGCCGTGTCTCCATGGTAACAGGAGAAGGCGTCAGTCTGGGTGACAGCTGCAGGGCCAGCTCAGGTGTGTGGTCACCTGTCAGTCTGGGTGACAGCTGCAGGGCCAGCTCAGGTGTGTGGTCACCTGTCAGTCTGGGTGACAGCTGCAGGGCCAGCTCAGGTGTGTGGTCACCTGTCAGTCTGGGTGACAGCTGCAGAGCCAGCTCAGGTGTGTGGTCAGTCTGGGTGACAGCTGCTGGGGCCAGCCCAGGTGTGTGGTCACCTGTCAGTCTGGGTGACAGCTGCAGAGCCAGCTCAGGTGTGTGGTCAGTCTGGGTGACAGCTGCTGGGGCCAGCCCAGGTGTGTGGTCACCTGTCAGTCTGGGTGACAGCTGCAGAGCCAGCTCAGGTGTGTGGTCACCTGTCAGTCTGGGTGATAGCTGCAGGGCCAGCCCAGGTGTGTGGTCACCTGTCAGTCTGGGTGATAGCTGCAGAGCCAGCTCAGGTGTGTGGTCAGTCTGGGTGACAGCTGCTGGGGCCAGCCCAGGTGTGTGGTCACCTGTCAGTCTGGGTGACAGCTGCAGAGCCAGCTCAGGTGTGTGGTCACCTGTCAGTCTGGGTGATAGCTGCAGAGCCAGCTCAGGTGTGTGGTCACCTGTCAGTCTGGGTGATAGCTGCAGGGCCAGCTCAGGTGTGTGGTCAGCTGTCAGTCTGGTCACCTTCAAGGCAGGGCTCTAGGAAAGCTGGGTGAGCCCTGACTGTGGATGAGTTGTCACCCTGCTAAGTGGGACTGATTCATGTAGAAGAGATTTAGGCAGATATTCAGGGCTCTAGGAAAGCTGGGTGCCGCCAGTGTGAGCCCTGACTGTAGAGGAGTTGTCCCGCCCTGCTAGATGGGAGTGGTTCATGTAGAAGAGATTTAGGCAGACACTTCTCCCCTCTCCACAATAGGCAACTTTTCCACCAATGTAAGTGAATGGAGTCACTTTGCGACCTCCAGACTACTAAGACTTCTAGTCGCAAAAAGAACAAGCACAGCTGGACTAGTAGTCGCACTGGCAGCGCCCTCAGCGTCACAATGTGACTTACACTGGTGATCTTGTGTCATGTGATGGGAGTTGTAGCCAACGTCACAGTGTAGCCCTAGCCTTATACAGCGTGGAGGGGATTCATCAGCCCATCTATGCCAGTTTTCTGGCGCATCTTTGGCACGAGGACCTTTTGTTGTGTCAGAGATGCAACACATCCCCCATACTGCGTCTTGAAAGACGCTTGCCACTAATGTGGGAGGAGTGGGGACATCTCAGGATAACATGCTTGTATAGCTATACAGGAAAGCTGGCGTAGATTTCCATTTTTGTGCACAGGCGCACGCAGGATTTATTAAAAGGGCGGAGCCTCTTGATAAATCAGGTGTGCCTTGCGCCTGTTGGGTCCTTTATTAAGACTCACGTACAAATCTCCAGTGTTAATAAATCTGCCCCTATGAGTGTTTGATCTCTGGGTTCCTAGTGGTGGGAGCGAGAGGGGCTGACGTTGATGTACAGCGCTCCATCCATCCTATAGATATGAATGGAGCGGTGGTTGTGCATGCACACTTACTCACACAGGCGCACTACGTCTCCATTCACATAGTGGACTCAGGGACCCCCGTTCATGTGATTTCTGTGATTTCTCCCAGCAGTCAGATCCCAGCGATTAGATATTTACCCTTTAATCCCCAGTGTCACCCAACTTTCCCAGAAACAGAAGTAGAAACTGTGCTTTTCAGTAGTGTGATTTTGAGAAGGACCTTTCATATATTGTAAAGAGATCACTTCTGTATCCATGTGGGGAGTTCTCAGCAATTTCTCAAATTGACACTGTGGATGTGAGGATTTCGGCCATCTTCGGACTTTCCTGCCTGGACGTAGAGTGACTGTACTGTATTCAGTGTGTCCTGGGCCCAGCAGGTGTGCGATCTATTCGCGTGAGTGGGCTGTATTGTCCTCTGTTGCTTTCCCGTATATTGATCAGGGTGTTGCGGGTGTTCCTGGTAATTGCAGTTCTCCAGCGCTGAGGATGGGTAATGAGGTTACTCATCTCTGTTGGCAGCGTGCCCTTGTGCCCTATTAGAGCATTGTGAGTTCATAAGCTTCCTATTCTGAGTGTCCTTAGCTAACTTTTACTAGTGTTGGGATCTGTTCCCATGTAATATTATAAATGTTAGGAAGCTTATGTATACAACAGAGCTGTATTTATGGACCCTGTATACCTGCACAAGGAGTGTCTTTATGGTTGCTCCCCTTAACAGCATGCAATACAAAAAGTCTTATATCTGTGTACAGTATGGCCCCAACACATTGGACACCACGCTGCAGATCTGTACCATACTGATCCATAATACAGTCCTTGGGCTCTGTTCATATTAGTGCTGTGTCTTCTCTTGATAACAGAAAGGATAGCACTGTGCTTGTGCTGTGTCTTTTATACAATGGATCGCAAAAATGCTTGACAGACCCCTTTAATTTGTGGTGTGACCTGTCAGGGATTGGTCGTAGTTCCCATAATTTTGATGGCAAGAATATTATAACATACTGTGCTCTTCTTACAGGCAAATCTGTCAGGATTTTCAAGGGAGGCTCCAAATGGTAATGTGAACATATTATTCACAGAAGCCTGGTAGTGCAGCGTAGTCACATGAAACTTACTCCGCACTCATAATAATCAATGGGAAAAGGATATCGGAGGGGCGTCAGGATCTGAGACAATTCATCAAGGCTGGTGTTACCTCACCGAGCCTTATTCACTTGCCCCAGAGTGAGATGCATTATTAAGAGGCTCTGGCCTTTGAAAGTGAGTCTGTCAGCAGAACCCAGCATATCAACCCAGCCCTGCAGATAGACAGCTTAGGGTCACCTGCATCAAATGGTGTTAATATGCCGGGCTCTGCTGACAGACTCCCCCTAGTATTTCTGGTCTGCCATGGGATGTCCCATGTCAGGGATTGGTGTAGATTTCAGGTAGACCTTATGCACATGACAGCCATATCTGTTTATAACGGCTGTTTTGCATCTGGCTAGGTTCACACTTTTGCTCCGTCTCCGTTCGGGGATTCCGTTCCCCATCGCACTTGTAAAATGCAGAGAGAAAAGTCCTGCAAGCAGGATTTTTCTCTCCACATTTTTCGGTCGGAAATCCGTGGACCTCATTGCGTGGCTAATCGCTTTTTAAGTGGATTGGGCTTCCCTAAGCAGACCCCAAGAAGGGAAACCCAAAGCTAGTGTGAACCTAGCGTCATCTGTTTTGCATCAATTTTTAACTGTTAGTGAAAAGAATAGATGAATTTCGTTGGTCTTTGCTTTGTGACCCAACCCACTGATGCGTTTCTAATGCACATAACCCAGACATCAGTCTGTTTTACATCATTTAAAAGCGGATCTGTTAATTTTTCTTGGGTCCATTTGTCTGTGTAAAGTTCACGTCAGTTTTGACTTGTCCTATTGTTGTTCGTTTACACCGATCCCTCCATACACCGTAATGTATGCAGATCCGTGAAAACGGGTGCAAGACGGGCGTGAAAAATGGACGTTTTTCATGGCAGTTTGGCTTGGTTAAAATCCCTTTTGCTGTCTCAAGACTCGGTGAGTCAAAAGCAAATTGAGGATCTGTTACATCCAACAGAGGGCGCATGAGCTCCCAGCTCCTTTCCCATAATGCCTTGTGATATGTAGATGCTTAGTAGAGGACGAAAGGCAATTTAAAACTCTACACACCTTCACTGGTGCTCTCCTCAAGGAGAGATGTCTCTGTCCATTTGTACCTTGGCTGTCTGAATGTAGCCTTTCTCTCTCCACTTTTCTGGCATAACTTCAAGTAAATTTGACAGGCCAAGTTATTAATGCTAAGAAAGTGGCAAGCGGTGTACAGAAAGAGCAAAGTGGTGCATTTTAGGGTCAAAAAAGGCAGTGTGCCAAAGGTGCCCCGGAAAACTGCTGTAGATAAATAGTAAATTCCCCGCAATCTCTGCAAATAATATATTCTAAATCTTAAAAGGAGCCTGTCATATTGTACATGGAGGATCAGGCTGCTATATAGTATTACGGGAAACTATTAAGTATAACGTGTCTTATTTATTTCTATCTCTGCTCTTTTTATGTTTAGGAGTCCAGTGGGCGGTCCTACTCCTTGTAGGATTGTGCATACACAGATGGCTGTCAATAAATAGCAAATAGATTTTTTAATCTATACAACAATTCCACTGCCTGTAAATTTATATTTTCCACCCCATGCACTCGAGGAAATGTGGGCTGGAAAATTCATTATGCACGTCCGTCAGATTTCCTGGCCCAACCCCAACGGGGGAACTGGGACTCCTTGTATCATAGTGATCTATGATGGTAGGTGTCGCTGCCTGCCCTTAGCTTCACTGTCCCATACCTTTTAAAAGACATATTTGATATATCTGGTGTACGTTCATTTAGGGCGACCGCGCACAGTTCTCCATCTACTTTTGAAAAGGGCAGTGAGTGGTGCAAAATACTTCACAAAATATCTGAACATGTAGGCTGAGAGATGCAAAACTTTACTACACAGTCCAGGACCTGATAAATTCCCTGTACAGTTCACTGCAGCTTTGTAGTATTTTTATTGGGTATGGTATATAATGTTTCTAGGGAACGTCTCCCTATTATGGCACATGGTGGAGCAGATTTTTAGGTTTTGGAGTGGCACAGGATTGTGTGTTGGTGTCTGAGGATTGTGCTGATGTATGCAGATCACATCCTACATGCCGGGATAGGTAACAGAAGTGTGACTATTGACGTAGGGGACATACCAGTATATCAATCATTGTCAGGTTTTTGTTCCCCTGGCTTTTATCGTGGTCGAGGCGCATTTCCAGTTAAAACTTAGTAGCTGACCGAATTCATAGCTTAGTAGAGATATACATTAAGAAGTATAGCTACTAACAGTGCAAGGATTTTCATATAAAATCCCTTAGATCCTGATGCCCGACTTAGGACAGATGCCACCTAGTATCTCAGACTTTTTTTTTATTATCATTGGGTTGGGTTGTGGGCTCAGAAGGTGTCGGTCTGTAGAAACCTGTAATATTTTGTGAATGGCTGGTCTTGATCATAGCCTTCTGGGAAAGCAGGAGTGAAAGCGGCAGCAGCTGTGATCGGGACGCCTGACAAGTAGTGCGGAGCGCCCCTTAATTCCTGTTTATTATTTTTACAATCAAGTTGCCCATAACAGATGGAGAATATCTCAAGCATTAGGTGAGCAGATAGTTTTTCCATATACATATAGCTGTATGATCTTATGGCAGCTACCTTGCCCAGTTGTTCTATGTTTCCTTGCAGGCTTTGTGACAAGCATCTGTTAGGAATCTTTGGCGAACCCTATAATGATAAATAATAGGATCAGACGATTTGAAATCCAACCATTCTGATACCTGTTGGGGAGCATTCACATCTGCGTTGTATGATCCATTCTTCTGATCCATCGTGGAACAGAAGAACGGATTAAAGGGGACCTTTCACCACTTCTACCTACACCTTTGCATCCTACAATAGGTGTTGCTCCACTGATTCTGATGCAGTTGGAATTTTTTCTTTAGCCCCCACCATACCTGAGCAATCAGTGTTGTTAGTTTCAGCACCCAATTTGCTAACTCAGTTGTCTACAGTCAGGTGGGCAGGTTTTGGCTGGAGCAGACAGCCTGAGACCTCCCACCTGACAGTAGAAAGAGTAATTGTGCTGAAGCTAACTGAAATTATTGCTCAGGAATGGTGGGGGCTTGAGAAAATAATCCAACTGTGCAAGAAACATTGGAGCAGCAGTTATTAAAGGATATGAAGAACTGGAGTTGGTGAAAGATTCTTTTTAAACTGTAAAGATGGTTCATCTGATGATGACCAACAACGGCCCTGACGGTCTCCATTGACTATAACTGGGTCCGTCAGGCATCTGTTATATTCTCCCGCTTACAGGACCTTTTTGTCCGCGATTTCAGCTAGACTCTGTGCTGGACGGACACTGGCGCAGATGTAAATGTAGGCTTTATCTGACAGCAGACATCTGAGGTCATTGTCTGTCCACGTATAAGTATTTCCCATTGTTTTCTTTAGAATTAAAATTTCCAGTCTTTTATGGAGGAAAAAGCCCCGAAGAACTGCCAGCAGCACATTTTTGTGTAGTTTGATGACCTGACTCCTGGGATTTCTCCAGCCATGTCTATGGACTTATGGAATACTCTGTATGTCTGTGCCAATATGTTGCCTAAATGGTATTGTTTCTAAAGTAGAAGCTTTATATCTTGAAGAGGGGATAGACTGGCAGTCTTTACCAACCTGCCAATGGTATTTCCTATGAACACTACATCAAGGCGTCGAGCTTCTGCTGTCTGTGCCATGCGCTGTCATGCAGGCATCAGTTTTGTTAGTTCGCACAGGTAGAAGTAAGGAAATCTCGCTGTACGGATGTCTTGCTGTTTGTGTTTGACTAACACTCTCTATCAGCGTGTAACATTCAGCGCTTTTGTTTTTCATGCTATGCCAGGAAAAGCTATTCATTGCCCTGTTGTTTCTTTCTTCTTCTACTGCCAACCAAGTAGTGGCTGTGATAAGAGTCCCGGTGACCGTGGCGCTGATCAGTTCTCCTGACTTATCTCTCTTCCCCCGGTTGGAGTTGTTAACTCCTTTGGAGTACAGCGTTTCTGATCTGCTGACTGAAAATGACAATAAAAGTAGGCTCTTGAGGAGAGAGAATAATTTCTTTATAGGGTTTTTCTGGGACTTACTGATCAGCTGAATACAGGAGTCATGTCAGGTGAATGGGACTGAGCTACAGTACCAGGCACAGCCAAAACCGTATTTGTGGGCTCCGTACTTAAACAATAAAGGGCAAGCGACCCTTAGTGGGATGCCACACTCCATTCAGCTGGTCAGTTCAGGAGTTGGACCCATACTGATAAGACCATCGCTTTTAGTTGGATGCTGTAGCCATATTATTCTTCACATCGATCCATCTTCCTGCATTCCATCTGCTTGGTAGATGTGGCTTTGTCCCAGTCAAATGAAAAATGTAATACCCTCCTCCACTGTTACTAATAAGGTGACTTGCAGGTAGATGAACTAATGGAAACAGTTGCAGTCTTGTCGGAGGTACTGAGAGTCAGACCTACACCTATATGGTATTGTTGGCCTATCCTAATAGCAGCAGCCTGGTCTGGCCACTACACTGAGAACAGTGCTTTCTGCTCCATTCTCTGTATAGCAGCTTGTGAGAACAGCTGATCAGTAAGAGTACCAGGATGTCCGTCTCCACTGATCTGATATTGATGTCCTATCCTTTAATAGGCAGTGTCATGCAGGGGGCCGTGATTCAGAGATCCATGCAGCCCCCAGCCAGTGTCAGAGCTCAGAATCGCACCCGTTGTCTGCTATACTGCCCTCCTGACAGTACAGAGACTAAATAGTATATCAGGCACCAAAACCAACAGTGGGAAAGATGGCGGCTAGAGAAAAGATTGCATCTGTGCCAGAATCCGTGGAGCAGCTACTAAGTCATGTAAAGATCTGGACTTGTTGGAGGTGGTGAAAGGTCCTCTTTAAGCTGGATGTCTGCTATTTCACATCGGCTGTAATGCGGGTGACCACTCTGGTCTTCATTATATTATAAAAGTCCCGTGTATTCATGTCTGGTGGCATGTCCCCATTGGTCATTCATCAGAGAATCTGAAAGAGTTGCAGTATGGATGGAGGCTTTATACAGAGCTGTGTGATCTGATCTTGTTTTATGTACGGCCATTATATATGTCTGCACTTGTGTAGTTGGAGGACGCTTTGGACACTGCTGTAATGTGATGCCATACTTGACTGTCGCCTCCATCACGGTTGCCACAATTACTTATATACTCCCCTGTTCCACTGGGCATGTTATGGACCTGGCAGAGAAAACAGGACAGCAGAGGCTGAAGACCTGGCCTTGTCTGATCCACGTGTCACAGGTGCCAGGAGTCGGACATGAAAGTCCTCTGTCTGTGAGAATGTGTCAGTAGAGCAAGACCCGGACAGGTCTGAAACAGAAATATATTGGACATATGACATTGAACATGTCTTTAGTACATTAAGCTGGAAAAATCCTTTTGAAGTAGGTGTTTGGAGTGCACTTAAAAAAGAAAAAAACAACACACTTCCATTCCACTGTAGTCCATAGGCCACATGTGGTAATGTATTGCAACTACTTCCCATTCAGGTAAATGGTATTGAGGTGCAATGCTAGACATAGCATTATTGTAGTGACTTTATGGCTTTTCGGGGAGTGGCGGTAAACCATTTTTTTCTTTTTCGGAGAACAGACTTTTCAGCATGTAGTGTATTACAAAGTATGAGAGTTTACCCTAATACAGCAAAACACAATGTAAACCAATTTCTATTGCCTGTTTGTTGCATTACATGTTTGTAACGGTTTTGTTGTTTCTAGTTTGTTTACATTGCTGCATTATATTGTAAACTGTTATATTTGGAGGTTGTTATATTACATTGTAAACTGTTATATTTGGCGTTTTTTACATTGTTGCAATATATTGTAAACTGTTTTATAGCTGGAGGTTGTGACATTGTTACATTACATTGTAAGCTGTTTTATATTTGGAGGTCGTCGCGTTGTTGTATTTTATTATATACTGTTTTATATCTGGTGGTTGTTACATTGTTGTATTATATTATAAACTGTTTTATAGCTGGTGGTTGTTACATTGTTACACTGCAGTTTGACACTAAAAAAAATCCTGTTTTGCAGAAGACCGAGGCTTTGTAGTTGGCAGACACTGGAGAACAGATCATCCACAATGTCCTTTGCATTTATCATGGCTGGAAAATAACCCTGAGGTTTACCAGACCAGAGAAAGCTGTGTGTCCTGCTTCTATCATCGCTCTTTGTGCAGATGGAAATTTCCAGGGTTGACTTTTCAGGCAATTTGTGGAAATTTGCGGTTATGTTTGTGTCACAGAAAGTTAGATTATTCTGTGCCCGATCTCTCTGTTAGCTTTTTTTTTACCTGGTATAGAAGCTACGTATGGATGAGCATTTTCTATGCACATGTAGTTGAAAAATTCTACACGGAAATACAAGCTAGTTGTGGGTTTTCAGATACACAGCATTTTCATTTGCTGCACATTTTCACCATGGATTTATTATTTAGATGTATTGGAGTAAAATTCACAATGAATCCCTAGCACAATGTGTGGCAAAATCTGCATGTGATCCATACAGACTTTACTACAGGTTCTTGGCAGAATTCTCCCACCATGTGTGGATATAGACTTGCCCAAGTGGTTACCCCACTGTAAGAAATGATGATAGATCACTAGGAATCATCATCACTTCCTCCACAGTGGGGGGTCTGTCTGCTGGGTGGGGACTCCAAAGTTAAAGGGCTTGTCCACGAGTCTGTATTGATGACATATCCTTCTTAGAGATTGGTGAGACTCAGCTCAGTGGCTGGTGAGGCTCAGGGTATTATGTGCACTGCCCAGTGGCATTTGTTTGCTCCATGGTAGTATTTCTCTGCTGGCGATGCTCTGGCATAACAACAAATTGACTGGTGAAGCAGAGTGGAAAAAGTTTGAGAAGCCTTGGGATAGGTCATCAGTGCCACATTGACTTGGATGCGTTTAAGCTTCTAGTGCCTTTGCTGGCTACTACACAGCATACGGCACTGTAGCACTGGCAAACAGCTGATCAGCAGGGGTGCTTGGAGTTGGACCCCCAGAGATTTTAGATTGATAACCTATTTCAAGAATGAGCCATCAATCGTAAAACAGTAGACATCTTTACACAAGTGGCTTTAAGTCACAAACCGCAGGTTTTCAACTATTTTATGCCAAAAAGTGGTATAAAATAATAATGAATCCCCTCTACTGTATCAGAATTTAAAGTATACCTTCAGTTATAGTATACGTTTTCATAAGTGAATATTAGAATCTTTGTAATATATCTTATTAAAGAAATCTGTTTTGAGCTCCATTTATTCGGGTGCTCCCCTCTCCACCTTACACCCTTACTTCTGAGTGCAGGAGGTGAGTGCATGCGCAGATACGCAGAAGAAAGCGGAGGAGTTCGGGCAGACACTGCTGTAACTGCGCCTGCGCCAGATTTCAGATACAGTTAGGGAAACTGCTGACATGGGGGAAACGTGCCGGTCATGTCTTATGGGTGTGTTATAGCTCCGAGATAACCGACCAGGCTGCGTGACTAGCATGTTGAAGTAGCCACCTTGACTAGTTCAGGTAAATTTGCAAACAGAACTGACTTGGGGACATTACAGAGCTTGATGCAGCAGCTGCTGCGATCGATTTAGGGTCGAGACAGGAGCAGGCAGGTTCCCTTTAAAATTCATTTTGGCACTTTGTTTTATTCTGTCATTCTTCCATTCACTGTTAGTTACTGCTTTCTCCATGTTGTGCATTTCTATAATGGGTTGTTCGCCGCTTATGATTTGCAAATTACGAGAGATAAAACCAAATGGATTGCAAATTGTCCTATTCAGAAGCTGACAGTATAGCTCTAATTGATAGAATACAGTCTAGCCATCTGAATGGCTCAAGATTGGCCGCACACCCGTATGGCTGGATTGTTACATCAGCCTAACAAGCACAGCCATTACATTATCTGGAGAAAGCGGCTACATTTCTGTTTGGCAAGGAACGAAATTCATCTACGTTTTCTTTTCTTTGGTCTTAGTCCGTTGAGTTTACACATGGAGTCAGCGTGTTCCAAATTGGCAATGGACATGATAGACTATTGTTCTCTCTAACACTATACGTATCCTAATAAAATGATGCAGAATAATATCATATCTCTTGGGTTATGATCAGGCCACTATCTAACCACACAAGTATTCTCACGAAGCAGGATTTGATCATGTTTAGATCAAAAGCCAGAAATATGGGGCTCATTTAAAGGGGTTTTGATCTTTGGGATAGATCATCAATATGTGATCGTGGGGAGGGGGGTCAACACCTGAGACCCCTGCTGATCAATTGTTCCAGACACTGCAAGCAATTCCCTGTGCCAATGACATCACATTCATCATACAGCAGCAGCTCAGTCCCATTCAAATGAATGGAGCTGAGGTGCAAAACCAAGCACGTCTTGTACAATATATACGGTCCTCTGCTAGTTATTCAGTGGACAGGCCACAGCACTCGCCCAAATGCTGCAGCCTCTTCAACAATCTGATCTGTGGGAGTCCTAAGCGTTGGACCTCCATCCATCATGTAAGGATGGGTCATCGATATGTGTGTCTTGGGAAAACCCCTTTAAGGCTGAGGCCCCACGTTGCAGAAAGAATGGCCACAATAGAAATGGGGAAATATATACTTCTTATACTTCTCCCTTCTGCTCAATCCCCTCCTGGCTTTGGCTCAAAAAACAACAGCAAAATCTGCCAAAGAAAAAGCTGCGTTTCCGCAACGTGGGGCCTCAGCCTAAAGTAGTTTTTCTATAACGTACACCTATGCCCTTTCCATCTTATATGAGATACGTGTCTGATCCCTTGAGATCTGACTGCTGGGAACCCGAGCAGTCAACCAGGGCCTACAAGTTTCCCTGAGTGCCCACTTGAATGTCAGTCAGTGCCAGAGGTAGGTACAATATACAAGTGCACAATGTGATAGTCACGGGGAGGGTGCAGGGATGGAAAGTTGTTTTCCCACTGGAGTTTGTCTTTCATCGGATTTCCTCTGCACCTATCACTACCCTAGTGGTAAGGTTTGGTAACCATTTGTTACTAGAGAATATCTAAATATTCTTAGACGTTTCATGGAGTATCCACTCAGTCTGTACAAATGGATGGAGTCACCAGACAGGCCCATGAACATGTAACTACCATGTCACAAGTTAAAACGAGAAGACCTAGGGTGGAGTATATAGTCATGCAGACAAGCAGTGATATTGTGCCCTCTTCAGCATGAGGGATGCGTGTCTTAGAAGGGATTGTTTAGCAGAGAAGGAATATTAGGTTCAGCGCTCGAGGACATTTCTGGAATAATATTTAGAATTCATCTGTGTCTTGGAATGATATTGTCGGGGTGTGTTACTGTGTATAATTCTGTCCATTGTTTGTAGCAGGAAAGGGATCTACATGGAGGCAGTCAGTGACATAGCGCCCCTCATTCACAGATCCCGCCGATAAAGAAATTCATTTCCCAGAGAAATAAGCCCTGTCTGGCCATGCAGATACATTGTTCATCTATTCACATTGGAAAGTTTCTTGTATATGAAGATTTCCTTGTCTGTAAATCCGCTTTGTGCTGGATTGCTGGTTTACATCTAGTATTATACCTAAAGCTTATTTTTACATAGAAACAACTTGCAGCACAGTACCAGATGATAATCTTATTTTGCTCAGTACTGGCTTGAAAATGCGAGGGCCATAGGAATACTCAGATACTCTTTTGGCATATGCCTTATATATGTATTTTATTCCTGAGATGTCATCTGTAAGCCGCTACTAATAAACTTTAAGGCTAGGGCTACACGGCGACTTTGGCCACAACTTCCATTACGCAACAAAAATAAAAATCACCTTTGACTCTTTCACTACTTTAAGTGAATGGCGTTGCTCTACAGTCTACTCAATGTAGCAATCGATTGTTGTAGTTGCAAAAAAATCAAGCAATGGCTGACCTAGAAGTCGCAGTCACAACATGGACTAGGTCGCAGTGCGACTTGCATTGGTGAAGGAGTCAAAACGGCGAACTTTGGTCGCACGGCCAGAGTTGATGTGTAGCCCTAGACTAATAGTGTCTCTAAATCTGTATGCTTTTGTAGAGCTAAGTTTTACTATCGCTCTCCTGCATCTAAAATAGAACTTTACAAGTAGTTTTACTAAAAATCATCCTACTGTTTTGTGTATACAGCTCCTATGCTGACCTATGTGTCTCAGTGCTGCGGGCCTATTCATATGTTCAGGGTTCTTATATCCCTATTCACATGCTCTGGATCATTCCAGGCAGATTTTTGTCCTAGCTGTGGGGAAAAAAATGTGCACTAGAAGAATTAGCATGTTCATTGTTTTCCAGGACTACATGGAAACGCATTAGTTTGGAATAATGTTGGTGCTGGTCTGCAGCATATCCGGGGCAGAAATCTAAGTTTTGGCCATGAAGGTCTACTGTAGGTTCTCTTGTAAATACATTCCAAGGGCAGATCTGTGATGTGATAACTTAATCTTAGACTAATACACAAGGTCCAGGTCACATTGCTGTGTAGAGCACATATGCACATAACCGCTGTGTAAGTGTGTCCGCTGGAGCTTTGGACCCTCATCCTATAGTGGTCCTACATGGTGGATCAAAGTGGTGCCCACCCCCAAGTCACTTCTTTCCATATGTCCCATCTTCTATTTTCAGGTTAGAAAGAACCAGGGGTCAGAGGGGAGTATGACCGCAAGATCAGACTACATAATAGTCTTGTAACCATTGTATGTACTGATGCAAAGCAAAAGAAATTGCTAAAGTGTACAAGTTCATTAATGAGATCTCTCTGAATATATATCTATATGTATTATATGTAAGGGTATTGATAGTTAAAGTAAAACTACACCAATTTATTTTGCCATCAGTCACACTTTTGCTCATAGCTTTTACTTTTGATGCCCAAGTACTCTGTGACCCGTATGAGAAAGCGAAGTGAGGGTACCACGTTTTAGAAGTCACCGTAGGGAAGCGCTGTGTCACTATATGGGAGCGAATTCTTCATAAAGGTAATTCTGGAAAGTAAAAGCAAAGAATGTGAATCTCCGGTGTGGGCGACTGTAAATCTACTTTAATTCCAATAAACACAAGAGTAAGCAGTTCAGGAGACGGATTGTCTGCACAGTCAGATAAACCTTGTGAAAAGAAAAGGTTTGGCAGAAAACACAGATGAATAGTCTTACAATTGATTTGAATATTGGGAAATATTTTTTTTTTTTTGCTACCTTGCTCAATAAAGGGGCTCTGTCACTTTATACATGGCGCCTGATCTGCAGGCTTCATGTTATATAGAACAGCAGTCCAATTCACAGGATTTGTTACCAGCATCAGATCGGCCCAGGGTCCCACACCCAGACCCCGCTTTATCAGATTTTTTGGGCTGCCAGAAACTGTATACAGGGTATATACATCAGGTAGCGGCTCTGCTCCTATTTACGTAAATGGAAATCAAGCTGCAGGTCCCCGCCACTACAGAGCCAAAAGTTGTATACAGTGTACGGAGACGTACACTTAGGCAGTGGTGCAGGGAACTGCATCTCTCCTTCTGTTCACTTTAGTAGGAGCTGCTACCTTGTATACAGCTACTGATGGCCAAAGAGCTGGTCAGTGTGTGGTCCAGGTGTTGGACCTCACCGATCTGATACTGATGAACTATCCCTTTTGCCTGGCTCTCGGACAACCCCTTTAAAGGGATTATGCAGGGAACTCGAAAGCTTAACCAGTGAATTCCCTGCAATAGATCATATAGATCAGTTTACTATATATTATTCAATATATAATGTATATTCAAACCCACATCTCAGCCATTGTCGGCTTTGTAGAGCACAGTGTTTGGAAGTCTCAATCCTCTGTCTATCTTGCTGATGCTACGACTCTTGGTCACATGATCGACCCCACTGTACTATATATACAAGCAGGTGAAGTACAGAGGAGATAGCAAAGTGACCGCAGAAGAGGCTGAGCATGGAGACTTCCAGCACCCTGCTACAAACTAAGAATGGGGGGACCATATATATATATATATATATATATATATATATATATATATATATTAGTATGTAAGCTTTATCGCTCCCTGCACAATCCCTTTAATAGTTTATCAAGTTCACATAACCTGTGGTTTCTGCTGTGCCCCAACAACTCACCATGATCTAAAGTTATTGTTACCTCAAGAGCCGACATTTTGAGTTGTTTAATCACTCTCATAGACTTTAGATGGGGGCACAACTTTTTTTTGGCCCGAATGCCTTATTGTAATATTGAACCATTCCCAAGGACTACAAAAAAGATTCAAAGGTTATTACCATTTAAAACATTTATGGTGTTTTTTTGTTTTTGTGTTTTTTTTATAACTAGTTTTTATTAGATTTTGAAAGTTTTCATAAACCGTACAATGACATATAAAAAGAAATCTGAAAAACAATATCCGAACACAACAGTAAAACCATCCTTAATGCAAAGCCTAAACATAGACAGGGCGACAGACAACCAGGACATAGAAAACGACAGAAAAGGGTGTGGAGGGGGGGGATGAGGAAGAAGGAAAGATCAGAGGCCATGGAGGACACAGTACACATCCCACGGGGACCATATTACACATCCCACAGGGACCCTATGTATTGGAAGGCCTCCACTGTGCTGTTAAGTGTAGCATTGAGGTATTCCAGACCCCTGACATCTTTAATACGGGCCCCCAGGGCAGGGCCTGTGGCAGGCTGGGTACTCCGGCAGTGTAGGGCCACAAGATACATAAAAACAGTTTATATGTTCTCTTACCCAGATGTCTGGGTGGCAGGTTGAGGAGGTAAACTAGGGGGACTAGCGGGGGATGCCTTGGAGAAATAGCGCATCAGTCATGGCCCTTACTTCCAACCAATAGGGGCGAATAAAAGAGCAGCTCCAAAACATATGGAGTAATGTTCCCACCTCCGAGAGACATCTGTAGCAAGAGGAGGGGACACTGGGGTTGAGGGTATGGAGGAGAACCGGGGTATGGTACCAGTGCATAAAAATCTTGTATTGAGTCTCATGAAGGCTTATGCAGGTAGAGGATTTAGCTGCACAGACCATATAATCTGCCATTGAGCGGGTGAGATCTGCTTACCCAAGGCTCCAGCCCAACAAGTCATGTAAAACATTCATGGTGGTCTAAGTGCATGTGGTAAATTTACCTATAAAAAGAATGGGGATCCCCTAGCCCCCAAACAGCACCTTAGAGAGGCAAAGACCATACATGTGGCTGTATTCATTGTAGATTGTGGGTGTTGCGGTAACAGCCTGGCATGTGACAACTTCCCTGAACTACAATGGAGAGAGCCGCCTGGATAGACCGACTATCACTAGTACAAGCCATCGCTGCTCCTGAGCTGTGTAACACTGGAGCTGACACACATACAAGCATTTCTGTGTCTGGATGGTCACAGGACACACAAACTATGCCCTGCAGGTCAGTGCTAGAGTTATAGATGTATAAGGCCAGGCTATGGGTGCAGAATCTATTAAGTTATGTCCCTTCACACTCTTCACCATGGTACACTGTCTGTGTTTGTCCTCTAAATTCAGATGACTAAATGGAGTAAAATTCAGCAGCTTTCATGGGATTTTCTGTGGTGTTTTTCACTGGTTGAATGAGAGCCCACACTGTACAGACCTAGCGGTGGGTGCGATGTGTGCCTCATTCATAGACACTAGCAGCTGAGTGGACCAATGAATGAGATACTTGGCTAAATAGTGGATGTGACACTACGGGACATTGCATGTCTAACTAATGGTACCTTAGGCAGGACAAGAGAAGAAAAGACTGCCCCACTACTATGGCGCTATCATATATTGCCTATACAATGACACCATGTCATGGATATCAGATTATTGAGGAATGTAGTGGTCCAGAACATGCGGCATCCCCTTCAGTGTTTACTAGGCACAGTGCTATACATTTTATAGTGGCTGTGCCTGCTATTGCGGTGCAGTCCCATTCACATCATAGGGACTAAGCTGCAACTGCGGTATCAGACAGGCCATACAAAACCTTGCAGTCAGCTAATGGGTGGGGGTGCCAATAGTCAGTCCCCCAAGATCTGATAGTTATGGACTAATCTAAGACTAGATTATCCGTGTTAAAGTCTTTGAATCCAGGTGACTTGCTACTGGCATTACTTTTCCTAGCCCCAGTCTCTCTGGGTTCATTCTTATTGGTTAAAGAGATGAGGCATTCTTTACCATGTCCTTTATATTTGGGCATACTTGTACATTGTAATTGTCTTTCCCCATTTCAGAAAGGATGAATAGAAGAGTCTACAATGTACACAGTTGAGACTAGAATGGAGTGGTTTAAATCAGGTGTGTCATGGATCCAGTAGGTGGCGCTGCCTTGGCTCTGGGATTGTTGGCCGTGTAGTCTCTGCATGCCAGCCAGCCACAGCTAATACACCCGGTGTCTTTGCATTTTTGGGTGTTGCATTGTTAAAGTAGAGGCTAACTATTCCTCTCCTGTATGCAGCCCTAACCCACCTGGTTTGATGTGGGTAAAGCAAGTGGTGCCTCGTACTAACAGTCACAGGAGGCAGCGCCACCTACTGGATCCACAGCATACAAGGCAGCACCTGAT
The DNA here is from genome assembly GCA_947044405.1 of Leptodactylus fallax. Classification (NCBI taxonomy): domain Eukaryota; kingdom Metazoa; phylum Chordata; class Amphibia; order Anura; family Leptodactylidae; genus Leptodactylus; species Leptodactylus fallax. Next base: position 4,100,255 of record CAMRHE010000005.1, on the reverse strand, counting down.
TTTACCCACTACATTCTAGCATCTACTCAATGCACACACAGCAGGCTGCATATTGTTGGTCTACCCTAGGGCTGATCAATTAATGAAATTAATTATATTAATTAACTGTTTCAGAGAACAGTTCTGATCTTTATCACAATCGTGAAATCAATGTAGTCCTGCCCCAGAGACTGATCTTTTCCATACAGTCCTTCTCCGCCCTCCATAGGGTAGTATTAGCAGTTATCTCGCTGTAGTCAGTAGTTGGGTGGTAGTGAGTGGATTGAGCAGAAGGTAGAAGTATAAGAGCTTATTTTATATTTACCGATCCCTTTGTAGTCAAATCAAAATTATAATGGAGATTTTATTTTTAGGCAAAATCACCCTTCCCTAGTCTACCCTGTCCAGTGATATAGGAAGTTGTGTAAAAAGGGGCCAAAGCTATCTAAACTCCAGGACAAGCAATCCAACCCTGTATCCTTGCTGTCATAGTTCACCTTTCATGGGGTCCCAGTGAAGAAAGAATTGCTTCCCTTTTGTGTCTTCTAGGACTTTTTAAGAGAAATGTATTTTGCAGGTTTCCAGAAATGTGCAGCACAACCTGTGTATAAGTTGTACATTTTTATTATTCCGTGTCATATCCTCTTGACTGGCCTCATTCATTACAAGATTATACAGGACATCTCTTTTTTCCTATTTGAACAGATGTCTATCCTGGCAGGACATCTCGTGCAATGTCAGAATACGATCCGGCCAGAGTCATTCATTTTGCATGTAGATTTCCTAACCTGAACACAGTTAGGTTTTTACTAGAGATGCTCTAATATGGATATACAGCTTTATAAAGCTACCCTGTCATGTTGTACATGCCATCTAATCTCCAAATGGTATGTTATAAAGCAGTTTGATATATAGTTTTGTGGGAAAGATTTAGTATAAATTCTCGTTCGTTCATTTACATTCCTGTCCCCTCTTAGTTTAGGAGTCCAGATGGCAGTCTTGCTTCCGTATGCATACAGAGATAGGTGTCAGTCACGGGAGAATAGTAATAGTACCTCCCCTGAATAAGCAGAGATATCAATGAGTAAATGGTAAGTACACATCAGCGTTATGTTAGTCCTTTATTCTGGAACATACTGAACAGTAAAGACGGATCCTTGTAAGGGTGGACACCAACTGAAAGACCCCTTAGATTATACTGAGGTCTGTTCAGTGTGCACTGTTATCTCCGTTACATCTCCTATGATTTCAGGCAGACTTTGCACCTATTGGAGCCTCTGACACAGATATGAACCTAGCCTTATACTGGAAATGTTCCCGCAAAACTTGATGGCATCTGCTCAGCTCTTCCTGATTTATAGCACCCTGCCTGCAGACCAATGGGCATGTTAAAGAGGTTTTACAACCATATTGGATGCAGTGATAGAAAGCTGTGCCTACACTGGAGTTCTGCTTTAGGGTGGCTAGTGGCCATATACATTAGAAGTTGTCACATGGTAGTTTAACCAACGACTACTCTTCCCGACTTCCTCAAACAGATGACCAGTGTGCACCAATGGGCGGCGGGGGAGACGGGTGGTAGCAGCTTATCCCACTTATGAACACAAGGAATGGACATGTTCAAACCAATATGCCAAAACCTCTTCTTCCCCCCCCCCCCAGACATTTGCCAGGATCATCGCAAAATCCTCATACACATGATGATTGATGATGGTTTATGGATTTGGTCGGCGCTGGTGGAAAGTGTGTCTGGTCCATTGGACTTGGACACATCTGACATGCACTTTCTGCATCTGGCTGGTGTCCATAGCAAGACAGAGAAAGTTACATGCTGTGTTTATCTGTCCGACACTAACTAGGAAACATTAGATATTAGTTCTGTCATCAGATTTGCCCCAATGGTGTTGTACTATTCCAGAGGGAATAGTGGCTGGGGGGTCAGACATGTGTGAATGAGCTCTGAAATTCACATAATTGATTTGACAAGATAAAGGGGAGATAATAATGAAAAAACAGTGTGGATGAGTTTTGGGCTTGCCTGGGGCGCTGCATAGTTTCTGCAGAACTTTATGGGATGGTGATGTTTTGACACATGGTTTCACTCAGACTTCATAGAGGAAATAGCTGTGGTAGATCACAAGGATTTGGGAAGAAAACACATACCACTCTCCAGCAAGGAGGAAAAGTAAATTCATCATTTTGATGACCTATTTCTTGGAAGAACTGCAGCTCCAAAGTGTGACCCAGAACTTGTTAATGAAGCATTTGTTATCTTGAATTTCCAGTGAGACATCCTAAAATGTTAGTCCAGTAATTACAGCGACCAGATCTTATCTAAGATGGGATGGTACATACTGAATATTTATGGCCGCATCTTTCAACTAGTCCATGGAGATCTTCCTTGATTAAAATAACCTTTAGCACTAAAACGTCTGGACCACTGTATAAGCGATGAAACCTCCTGTACCGCCCCTGCTACCTCCTGTGCCGCCTTCCCCCTTGCTGCCTCCTGTGCCGCCCTTGCTGCCTCCTGTGCCGCCCCTGCTAGCTCCTGTGCCGCCCCTGCTAGCTCCTGTGCCGCCCCTGCTAGCTCCTGTGCCGCCCCTGCGGCCTCCTGTGCCGCCCCTGCGGCCTCTTGTGTCACCCCCTCTACCTCGTAGATTGTAAGCTCTTGCGCAGGACCCTCACTCCCATTGTGTGAATTGACTATTACTCTGTAATGTCTTATTTAACCCTACGATTTGAAAAGTGCTGCGGACTATATAAATAAAATGCAGTTTTTGGTACTAAAATGTCATTTGGGCGGTTACGTGTATATTTTCAGGAAGGAGAAATGTCGTAATTTTCATGCATAAGAAATAATCCTAACACCTGGCCTTTCCAGGAAGATGAAGATGCTCCTACATGCTGAAAGATAGCAGCTGTCTCGTAATTGTCCAGATACACTTCATGTAAATGGTAATGAATAAACCATTAATGTGCAGCTCAATTGAAAAAAGGAGAAAAAAAAAATCTCCTGAAAGGCTGTGAATATTAGATGGAGGGCAGGGTCACACTCTTGGCAGGGAATCAAAACAATGGGTATTAAAGGAGTTTTCTGGACGCCAGGTGGTTTTTCATATTGATGATATGGATAGGTCATCAGTATCTGATTGGTGGGGGTCCCGCATACAGACCTCACACCGATCAGCTGAACTGGCTGCATCTCGACACCAGACCAGAGGATACTGTATAGGACTGGAATGGAAGCAACTCAAGGAGTAGATGCCGATCTGCAGTACTCTTATATACCCCTGCTATACAGTGCTGCTCTGCTTACGGCCCCATCCTGTACATTAGCCTGGATGCTAGCTGATCAGTACAGGTCTGTGTGTCGGGCCTCCGCTGATCAGATACCGACGAGCTATCTTGTGATGCCGGTCTATATTTTGATGTGATCTTCCTTATTATTTTTTGTTTGGTTACCCTTTACAGCATTGTATTATGTGACGTATCCTACTCCTACTTTAGGAACTGGTCAAATCTGTGTTTACTCCTTTCATTGATGTCTTATGTAGGTGGATGACTAAAGCAGGCCTTTAAAATACTTGTTTCTTTCCTCTCCTTACAGGAACTTCTTTTCTAAAAGATCAAAGGACCTCAAATCACCAGCGGCGAGCGCTCCCGGCTGGAAGCTGTTTGGTAAAGTTCCTCCTAGAGAGAATGCTCAGAAAGACTGTAAAATCATTCAGCAGGTGAGCGGCCTCCTCTCTAGTAAATATCAGAAGTGCAGACGCTATCCATGTCTCCTCTTTATTATCTCAATGTATCTAGAAGATGGAATCAGCAGCATAAATGCATTACAAATATAGAAATGCAAGCCTTATTGGTAAATGATACATTTTTTTCACAAACACCTTTTTTTTGTACTAGTAATTTCATGTTTTTGTTTTTTTTTTTCATTTTGTTTTCTAGATTTGGTTTTTAGGGTAAATTCAGATATATTGGATAATATCAATGAAAAGGTGAAATCTGCAGAACACTTCTCAGCATTCCCTTGCCTCCTGCTTGTAAGAGCTAAACCACAAACAGGAGGCTTAGGAGACAGGCTGAAGCGGTATCACCTGCATATGTTAATACCCCACATAGGATAAAAATCGACCATGATGTGACTGATCAGTTCATTGTGGGATCATTTGTATGAACCATCAACAACTAAGCTGGCTGATCCAGGGAGGGGACAAGCAGTTTAGAAAGAAAAAAAATTGGCTATTCATTTTCCCTGAGTTTGCACAAATTTGCAAATGAAAACATCGCTTTTATTTTTGACTGATGGACAGCCAAAAATTTCCAACACGGTAGATATTTTTACGGCAGACAAAAGTCAGCCATCACAAATATTCATTTGCAGCAATTTTTTTTTGTTTAAACCAAAATCTGCCAGTCCAGCCAATGCAATTCTAATGTGTATGGCAACCTTTAGATAGAACTTAGATGTCACTTAATACTGCACTTGGTCTGCTCTCTCTGCAAAGCTAGAAGCTTAGGTGGAAATGCAGGCTGCAAATGGGGAGGGCTGTATCAGAGAGAAGGCATTAAAATGGTTATCCAGGGCTATGATATTGGTAGCCGTGGCCGCTTCATTACGTACCAGGCGCAGCACTGTACATGGTATTGTGGCTGTGATTGGTTCTGTAGCTTATCCCTGTTCATTTCAATAGGACTGAGCAGCAGCATGGCCTTGTGATCAATGGACATGATGTCATTGGCCTGAGATGAGGAAGTGGAGCTCAGCATCATAGTCCTGAACAACCCCTTTAAATGGCTCCTCAGCTGAAACAAGTATACACAAGAACCTCTACATTATTCTTCGATAATGGCTTATAATGTTATGTAAAGGCAATAAACAAGCAATGGTGTCCTTCGTAATCCTAACATGTCCTTTACCTTCTATGATCTCTGTTCTGGACATTGCATACTGACTGACCATATGGTATGTTACTTATCGGACACCATCATCAAGCAGTACTGGCATGTTTAGTACATACTGGCACAGCCATATGACCTAGAACAGCTGATCCTTCCATTCACTTGAGCATCAAAGTGCTCTGACCAACATGTGGTGCTGGTTAGTGAGCAGAACTGTCGTCAATTAAGGAATACCTCCAGCCAAAAAGAAAAACCCCACTGCCACAATATCCACATGTGCAGTCAGTACATGAAGTCTTAATTTTTTTTTTTCTCTAGACTTATCAATTGTCTGTTCATTCAACACTAGAAAGAGGCTGCAGCCTGGACTCTCATGGGGTCGACCTGCTCCTTCTATCCTCTTGTCAGCCAAGATCTGTGATCTCCTTCTTTCATGCCGCTTCCAAATTGGATTCAGCAAGACTATAAGACTCCATTCAGACGTTGGAAAAAGAAGAGGAATTTGAGGCAGTCTTCCAATATAAATTCCTCTCCACTTTCCAGTCTTGAGCTTTCCATCATAGCTTTTACTTTTTGACTAGCCTTTGATGGATGGGGCTCTTCAGCAGAGTGTCTCTCCCCGCAGGTTATGTGGCTGGATGGGCCACGGAATCCACCGCAAGATCAGACAGGACACTTATTATTTTCAGCCTCCTGCTTTGGTCTCTACCAATGGAAGGCAGATTCAGAGCAGAGTTTGTTCGGGATGTTTCAGCAGAATGCAGTCTGAGTGTTACCTGAGTTCCTTCTGTGATACACTCACTTCTATGGGGCCGTCTGATCTGTTCTGTTCCAATGTCACAGAGCAGGATAGGACCTGATCTATCAGACACCCCCTCGGGAGAGCCTCGGCCTGCACACTTGGTTGTGGGAGTTAGGACTTAAGCCTTTAGCCTTTGTGAGAGAGCGAAGTATTACAGAGGAAAGCATAGACTTGGAAATCATTCAGTTAATTGTACATATTATCCTTTATTAATAAGAAGCGGTAACCATTTCTGATAGCCCGCTGTCCATGAGCTGTGCACTAAGTAGCTGGCAACTGTGCCCGCTCGCTTGTAGTAATGTGCTTTAATAATCCCAGTTAGATGTGAATTAATGTAGATACCAGCAGTCATTTTGTATGATGGGGCTTCCTATAATTTTACATTATTATCCAGCTCTATTGGATGCCGTCGGTGCTATTTCTAGCAGTACACATTGATTCAGGGGTTCTCCCCCCTGCTGTGACAGAAAATATTTACCAGCGGCTCGAAACTCAGACTGACGCGTAAATGTGACAGGTTTTAGCTTTTTCCAGCTTCACGCAGAGCTTGGAAGGGGAATGATTGTGAATTTTGGAATGTGTCCGAAGAGTGGGAGAGGCATCTCAAGTGTCCCAGGGCTGGTCCCTATAAAGGTCTTCAAAGGGACAGTTGCTTATAACACAGTCCTTCTATAAAAGTAGCAGGGGTCCTTTTTCTCCTTTTTTTTTTTTTTCCTCAATTTTGCTAATAACTTTTTTAATGCATTACAGAAAATATTCCCTACCCATCCCTTCTCTTAGTCACCATGCTGTATTAATACCCCCCACCATGTACAATATGTCCAATATCTAGGCTAAAATGGCAGTAAAACAACAACATTATCATAATTTTACATCAGATTATATGCCAAATTTTATGATCACTGAGAACCCCTATCTATTACTTCAACAGGGTCCTGAGGTCACTCTGCTGCCTCGTCTTATGACCATGCGGAGGAGTTTAAATGGAGCCAGTGGTCGAGCATGTGCAGACTGCTCTGTGCATAGTCTGTGGGGCTGGGAAAAGCAGCCAAATACTGTACTCAGCTTTCTCTAGAAGTTTCCTAGATTTTTAATGGAGTGTTCGCTCCTGTGGCTTGCAGGAATAGGTGAAACCCCTTTAAGGCCAGGGCCCCACGTTGCCTACACGCAGAGTTTTGGCAGAAAACACTGCGTATTTCATTACCTGCAAAGTGTGGATTCTGGCTAATCCCATCCACACATTGCAGAAAAAAATTTGCAATGGAAATGCTTGCATTTTTATAAATCGTAGCATATCAGTTATACCTACGGAAACGCTGGCGGTTTTCTTATAGGTATAATAGAAGCAGAAGGTCCGCAGAGGAAACCTCTACGGACTTTCTGTGAAAAACGCTGTGGAAAAAAAATCTAATGCGTTTCCGCCACGTTTTTCTTTCTCCAGTGCTTCTTGGCTGCGATTCACTATGTGGGTCCTTACATGGAAGTTAGCATTGTCCTTGGGTCATGATAAAGTAGTGCCATAAATTTTGTTTTCTTGTTGCCAAAAATTCCCCAATGGAAACAAGTTGACACTGCTTATTTTGTCAAGCATAAAAAGTAGTTCTTTTTTTAAATCATTTTTTAAAATTCAGTGCATTTTTGAAAAGTTTGAGGAATTTTTTAAGTTGTCGCTTTGATTTAAATGGGATTTGGAGTGTGTTTTTCTACCTCCAAAATAGGACCGTGTGTTTGTTTTTGCTCTCTGAAAGTTAGAGCTGTCTTTACCCTATTGAAATCAATGGGAGGGTTTTCAGGCATTTTTCAAGCTGCTTTTGGAGCTGTTTTTGAGGCAGCTCCAAAAGAAATATTATGAACCCACCCTCAAGGGGCCGTAAGTCTACGATTTTATTATCACTTATTATCCGGGGTCTGTAGCCCTAGTCCAAACAAATATATGGCGGTACAATTTGTGACCTTCTCATAAAGGGAACACGTCCGGAGGATGTATGCCCCACACTGCCATTAATGTGTTCTCCAAGATGGTAACAGGTTGACAATTCTGGCTGACACAGCATAACACATACAGTATCTATCTCTATCTTAAGGTGACCTGTAAGGAGTCATGGGGGTGGATCATCTTCTCAGAAGAAGTGATGCTGGCTGGTCCCCCCTCCTGGCTTGGTATGTCCTTATAGGTGAAGTGAGATGTACTGACCATCTCCACATGATATACCTGGCCTGTGGGACATCAATAAATCCAGAAGGGGAACTAGCCAGTGTACGAGCCAGTGTGACTATTCCAAGGAGCCGACTCCTTACTCCTACAGCTCACTAAAATATAGTGCATGTAGTTCTCACAATTGTTTTTACATTGGCCAGAATTTAGGACGTCTTTGTCAACCTGTGACCATCCTGGATAACTATATTTGTATAGTCTTATGTTGGTAATGTTATAGCTTTTGTTATGAGGTCAGTTTACAGCAGCAGTGCTCTGTAGGGGTGTATTGGGGTCCTTAGGTAATATGGCATCCATATCATTCATTGGCGGGTCATTGGATGATTATATGGAAGTGCCGAGCACCAGAAGGACTCTATCTAGTCACCTACAACTATGAGCACAGCTCCCGACCACCTGACAGTTTCAGCGTAAGTCTGGAAACCAATTAAGCAATATACTTACTATACATAACTTTGCTGTATCAGCAAAATTGGGTCAAAAACAGGAAGCTGCCATGTAATACCATGAAAATGTTATACACTGTTATTGTGGTAAAATATAGATATATCAAACTATCCTAGACTGACTTGTGCCTAAAGGACTGCCTTTCGCCTCCGCCATCGGGTGGATAGAGCCCTATGGAGCAAATATTGGACTTGTTATTTCTTGTCTACAGCAGGTGTAGAGAATATCGGTGAGACAAGATCTGAATGTAATATTACCGGTTCTTAAAGAAGGTCTGTCAGCTCTCCTGACGTGTCTTTAGGTGAATACTTGTATTTCCCATGAAATAACATTTCTGGAGCATCTTCTCTCATAAATCTGTGTTGCGCTGTTCCTGTGAGAAGTTTACATACAAATTGACACCTGGGGTTTACTATTCTTCTTGCCACAGGGGTGTATCCCTGCATGGTGGGACTCCTTCAACTCTGATTGGACAGTCTATGGGGACACCCAGATTATTCATACATTTCTCGGAGGAGCAATAGAGGAACAGCACATTACAGTTATGAAGAAAGATGGAGAGTACAAGTGTTATCTGACAGCAGACATTTCAGAAGTGCTGACAGGTCTAAGCTAACACGTAGCAAATCATAAGCCTATGGGAAAAAAATCAAGCTTTTTCAATGGTAAAATTAAATCCAAAGCGCATTTTCAGCAGCGCTTTTTTGCACAAAGAATGGATGAGAATAAAGTAAGTCTCATCAGCTTTGCTGGGACTATAAAACCTGCCATATTTTTTTTTTTTTTTTGCTGCGTTTACACAAAGGCCAAGAACTTTGTGGCCCAGCGTAAAGGTGCATTTCTTTCTGGGCGTCTGTGGCTACAGGATAAGCCGTAAAGACCCGAGAATGGTGATCCTCTGACAAACCACCCCCAACCACACGTACACAGGCCTCTCTATTCAATGGTATGGGAGTTCTGAAAATAGTCAAGCAGATAGACCCATGGCATGCGTGCCCATCTTTCCCTTCACTGGAGCTGTAAGATGAGGGCCAGGGGACCACCATTCTCACAAGAGATGCAGGTGCCAGAGCTGGGACCTACATCTATGGTGCGTATCCGGTGGATATAGGCATCAATGCCCAGATGGTAATGCCCCTTTAAATTTAGCATGATGAATGTCTTTCCACACAGGTTCTCAATCTGTGGTACATGTAAAGCCTAAATTAAGTCTAAGGGTTAGTGGATGACATCCGGAAGGAAGAATAGCCCTTGATGCCATCTCAGGATTTGGGGAGGGGGGTACTGAAGCCGCCATATTATTGGTTGTAATATGTATTCAGTATTTTAGAGATGTGAGCAATGATTTCTGATATCCTGATTGTACAAATTTGTTTCTTTTCCTCTTCTATGTTTGGTGTCACTAAGGCTTGAATTCTGTTTTTCTCATTAGGATGACAGTTCTGGCAGTCTCTCTTCAGTCTCCACGCCAAATCTATTAAACACAGGGGTATGGAATTTAATATATTCATTTCCTAGTCACTGTTTGCTCCATGCATGGGCTGTCTGACAGTCGGGTCTTGCTTGTGCATAGTCTGTTCACTTAAGCATGTTTACTACGCTTCCAATCCATCAAAGCCGTGCTAACAAACATACATCGTACCTTTCCGAATGACATACCTAGCATATATAGACTTCACTACAATAAAGCAGAGACACATTACATGTTTGACGCATTGACTCATGTCTGAGAATGAATGTTGCTAGCAGCTGTACAGGATATTCGTGTGGTTAGTATGTTATGTCCCCCATCAGGCTCTTCATATACTACAGGTAACTATTAAATATCAGTTTTTGGTATTTATAGGTTTACTGGATTGCAATAATTTAATATTATATAAACCTATTGTCGTATTTTATATACATCCTGTAAAACCTTATTGTATATTGCATAAAGGAAGAATACCAGAAGTGTAAAGGGCACATTGGTGTACAGGGCCTAAATGTGAAGACTATACTATACAGTTCCCCTGCTCCTATGACAACACTTCCAGCCAGTACATTAAGACACAGTGTATATCCAGATCATTATTCCCATCAGTGTTAGCACAATGTTACTCTCATAGCAGTTTGGGTCATCCTGGGAAAATCGTAGTGTTATCATATGCACATGTATTAAAGAAAAGGGAAGGCCATATGCATATAAGTGTGGATCAAAAGCTTCACAACTTTCACCACTCCTGGGGGATCTGTTTTAGTAAAGATCAGCTTTACTTATAGCTCTGCATTGTGCTGTTCCTCTGTTATTCCTCCTAGAAACTGATGAATAAATTGACAGCAGAGTGTTACCATTCCTTGTTCCTACACAGCCTGGCAACTGGCAATTCTTATCGGAGTGTCAGTGACTGCGGCTGGTAACACCCGGGTGTCAGTTTAGTCATAAATTTCTAGGGGGATTAACAGAGGAGTAGCACAGTGCAGAACTATAAGAATGGATCCTCAGGAATTGTTATATTATGGTGAATACAAGTATTTAATAAAGTAGACATGTCGTGAGCTGCCAGGTCGTCTTTAAAGGGAACCAGTCAGGTCAATTTGGGACCCTAAAAGAGCCACAGGTCCCCATAGATTGGTAGTTTAATGTCCCATAGCCCTGTTGTAACTATGCCTGTACTGCAGTGGAAAAAAACCTTTATATTTACCTAGAGATGAGTAAGATGAGTCTTCCTTCTGACATCTGCCCAGTTGTTCCTTGAAGCCGGGGAAGTACACCATAGCTTTATTGCACATGTTCCCGAGGTCTGGTGCATGCACACTGAATCTGAGGTGTACTGCTCCTACATAAATACCAGGCTTGTATATTTGGTTAGTGCTCCCCACTGAGGCGCTGACCTGCTCTCTGCTCCTCTGATGCACACAGTGGCCCAGATTTACTAATAGATAGGGGAACTTAAAGATTCAGCCTAAAAATATGCCAGATGTATCACAGGAATTGATACTGGATGATAAATCTTTTGACTGTCTAGTCTATGTATACACCATCTTTTAGTTGGCTTACTGTGAGCCAGAATTTTATGATACAATTTTGGAGCACGTAAGCCATTCCCCCTTTTTCAGAGAATCCACCCACATGTATAGCAAGTCAAAAAATTTCAGTCCAATCTAGATGCTCTACATTGTGCCAAAGATCCACCACGTTTCCACCAGTGTCTAGTCCCAACCACAATAGTCAGTCCGGGCCAGTGTTTCCTAGATGAGCAAAATGCCAGACTCACAATGTACTGGAAGTGTATTAGAGTCTCAATGTAACTCCCATAGACTTGTATTCTATATTAGAGAGCACTTGTCAGCATTTAACATGCCCATTATAGTAAATACTTGTGTTTCCCATACAATGCCAATGCCAGATCACTTTTTTAGAGCTCTTCTCTGGACTGTTCCTCTGTTATCCCTCCTGGATGTCTATGAATGTGTTGACATTACCATTCCCCTTGTCGTAGGACATGTCTCTTCACACACTAAGGCATTCTTCTTTCGTAATGGAAGTCGTAACACTGTGTCTGATCCATCATATCTTAATGTCCCATGAGCACTGACCCTATCAGACTGGTTAGGGGCGCACCATATTGACAGGGAAAATGGTAACACCCAGTTGCTTGTTTAATCAGGAATAACCGAGAAATAGCACAATGTAGAGCTATGGGAAAAGATGCTCCAGAATTATTTCATTGGAAAAACTAGTATTTGCTAACCTAGAACTGACAGATCTTCCTCACATACACAACTGAGTGTGTGGACATTACTATGGTCCATTGTTTTTATGTAATATGTTGCATTAACAGCACATTTATTAATTTGCTGCCCTCATGACAGCATGATGAATGACTTTAGAAGAAGTATACAGATGTATAAGAGCTGTCGCACAGTGTAGTACAGAATAATACTAGATCAGCAAACAAACATAATGCCTATACAGAACAACCTACAAAAGACAGTAGTATACAGCAAACCTTCATCCTGGTATTAACCTCATATTCCAGTCTGGAGATGGTTGGATGAGAACATTTTATAGTCCAGAATCCGTAGTATAGGCTACTTTATATATCCTGTATTTTCCATTAGAAGCTACTGTATATGACATTTTCTTCTTTATTTATGTGTAAAGCTTTTTGTTGGTTGAGGACCTGTTGTCACCAGGTCTAAAAAGCCCAATGACATGCATCATCTGATCGGCGCGGTCACCCTGAGCATTTTGGTCTTTTGTTTATCCAAACTGTTGAGCCGTTCCAAAGATATAAGTCCTTTTAGTCAGTTAGGGTATAATAGCCAAGTGGACGGTAATACAGAAACCACAATGTTTCTGCCCACTTGGCTGCTAATCCTTAATGTGCATCAACAATTAAAGGGCTTATATCTTTGGAATGACTGAATGGGTTTGAATATACAAAACGCCAAATGTCATTGGGCTTTTTAGACCTGGCGACAGGCTAAGGACACCCTCAGAGTCAACTGAATTGTACCATAGCCACCATTCATTGTTCAGTCTTTTTTCTAAAAATGGTACTAGCGTTTTATTCTGAGGGTTTTTTTTTGTTTTTTTACAACCCTAAAACGCGTTAATATTCACTTTTGCATAAAATGAAAAAAAAAAAATCCTGCATTCAGGTACAGCATTCACAGTAAATGATCAGAGATCCAACTTTAGTTCAGTACAGCAATATCCCCTTCATAGAATTGGGTAAGTCTTAGGCCCTGAAATATATGCTGGACATATCCAAAGGGCTGCAGTCACACAACAGAGGCAAAAAGAGGATACTGACTGCCACGCAGTGTGCACAGAGCCTTATTCACATTGTTGTCTGCCCCAGTCTTCATAGGAGGCTACGAATACTGAAAACCTCTTGCAAATATCCACCTGTCTGGTTATGCATTGTAGCCGAGCTAAGCCCTGTAGATAACCATCATGTGTGGTGTGGACATAGCTATAGTCTTGTCTTTTTCTTCATTTTTTCTTCACCTGTCATAGGCATGACTTTTGAGGAGTTACTGAATCCCGCACACTAGGAATCTTTTTGGCTGATCCTTAGTGATGGGTCTAGCTTCCTGTACAAGTTGAGCTGCAGCTGGGACTTGACTCACCCCTCCGAGCCTGGAAAGCTCGAATCCTATTGTGGTACGCCGGGAATGACCTCATCCCAGCCTGAATCTATCATAGGGAGGGACCGCTTGACCTTATGAACCTCTGGCTGCCTCCCTAATGGCCTCATGCTAATAAACCAGGGACATCATATTTGTGTTGCCAGGAGCAAGAAGGGGAAGGGGACTATACAAGATTAAACAAACTGCATTCAAGGACATTGCAGAATGAAGTAGTCTGCCTGTCTGAATGTTAATGTTGTTATCCCTGAGGCCGTAATACCTGGCAGTCCAGATCTGTACTCCACATTCACTTGTATAGTCGTCACATGGTTTAATAAAGACTTGTATTCCTCGTGAAATAGCAATGTTGGAGCATCTTTGGTTAGAATTTAGCACCATGCTGTTCCTCAGTTATCCCCCCTGGTAATGCAATTCTAGATCGCCAACTGTGTTTACCATTTCTCTTGTCAATACGACCTGTTCATGCCTAAATGAACATTGTCAGATTGTGTAGAGCCATGTCCCAGAGGATATGATACCGGTATATACATTTATATATAAATTTCAATACATATACATATAATATATAAATTTCCAGGAGGCATTACAGAGCAATGGCAGCATAGTGTATGAAGAAAATATGTCCTGGCTTTGCTATGTTATGGGGAATGCAAATGTATACTAAAGCAGACATGACGGGAGGAATGACAGAGTATGCCCCCTTTAGAAAAACCAAATAGAGTTTTATGTTGCCCAAATCAAATCTTATAAGGTCATGTATGGTATGGCTTGTAGGCACAGCGGGGAGGCTGCAGTCAGTTGTCTTATAGCCAGCGTGGAGGAGGAAGGAAACGGCTCATCTCATGGGACACAGAGTAGACTTCTTTCTTTATTTCTTGGTTTTAATGAGACTAAATAGGATCAAAGAAAAGGAAGAACTGAAAGGGAAGCCTTTTTTGCTGAAATATTGTGTTTTTTATTTATCTCTATGTGTGTGTGTATGTATGTATGTATATAATATATATATATTTTTTATTATTATTGTTGTGTGTTTTTTTTGTTTTTGTTTTTTTTTATATATTTGTCTCCATTTTCTCTGTTTATTGCTCCTTTACCTATTCAGTGTTGGTTGTGATTAGGGAAAGTCTCAGCCTCTCTCATTCACATGATCCTTCCTAATGTGTGTTTGAGGATTATAATGCTAAAAGTACAGGACTGAAAAGCGGCCACAGCCCAGGTCTCACCTGACTATTTGAGGGACCATGTAGTAGGTGCAAACTGGTTGTCATAGATGTGAACAGTTTATGTCTCAGAAAAGAGAAATCTATATATATGTTCTCTACGTTCTGGACAATGTTGCCTAAATATTAGAAAATATTTAACCGTACATTTGGCAGAAATCCCAGAATGTTACTATGGAAATAGTGCTTGGAGTCTTTGTGTGAATGGGATCTGTTACAGAGCTAGTTTGTAACACTGTATAAACATATTTTCTTGCAAATAATAGTTTTTGTTGAAAATAAGACTGAGCATGAAGAAGTATTTATTCACAGAGAAATGACCCTGCAGAAACTGGTTGGAAGTATGCCTGGGGATGGGGGAGTCGAGGGGAGCTGGTAGAAGCAGGGGAATGGGGACTGTGTGGCTGCAAGTGATAGGGTTGTACGGTGGTGCAGTAAAGCAGGGGTTAAAGATGGCTGCAGTTGGTTTGTGACATTGAGAGACACATTTTCATCACTTCTATGGTAATAAACATGCATTGTGATGCAAACCATAGACTTAGTAACTTGAGGCTCCCGGACCACAATCCAGAATCTTTAATGGCACTCCTACCTACCTTACACTAGTTAGGATAGTGGTATGTTTTATGTGGCAGAGAGACCTGTGGAGCCCTCTCATGGTCCAGGGCACGGTAGCGACTGCTACCTCTGCACCCCGTATAGATATGCCCCAGGATGGAGGTATATGTGGGATATTGTATGGTACACTTTTCTGCAGTGTCCCAAAGCACAGTTAGAAAAAAAAAAAGGCATGCCGGCACATACAACCCAAATGGCCTCCATTGGGCGCTATGACAATGCTTGACACGTGCGCCAGTCTGTTTCACACAGATGTAGGCAGATGTCAGACAGCCTAGGGGAAAAATGGCTCTAAAAATATGCTAAACCATGATATACCATTCTATACATTGTGCACTAGCCCCTGTTAGACTATAGCTACAGTGCAGTCAGCCTTAGTGCTTATACTAAACATCTATAAGAACAGCAGTAACCTATTGCAGTTGTTTTTTTGCAGTCCTTTAGGCTCCATAATTATACCAGTAATTCGCACACACAGCGCATGCCGAAAAAGTGGGAACATTTTGTATCTTTGAAGGAGAATACATTCAGCTTTTCATCGGCATAGTAGATTAAAATCGCTTTGATGTGAGTCACTGAAAATTGTCCTTCCTTGTGGAAAGCGCTTGCTCATTTCAATTAAACAAGTGTGAAATTAAGTTGTTGAAGTGTGATGTCATCAGAGATTTGCGTGCTTTCCAATAGCTGTAAGGTTTCTGTGGAAAAATAAGCAGCTTTTAAAGGGACCCCTTGGGTGGGGACTCTGACCCTTCTTTGACCATAAGGACATTTGGACATTGGAGTTTGCTCAATGACACGGGTGTATATGGGACAATGAGTGCCGACTGATTGTTTTAGCCCGAATAGTATTGTTTGTTACAGTGTCCCTTTTCTCCCTTCACTATCTGCTCGTGTTTTCTACTTTTATCTAACTGTACAATTTTTATTTCTTTTTTTTTAGGAATATGAAGCACGCACAGGGAGGACTTGCAAAGTCCCTACCCAATCCGCAAGGCGTAAAAAATTTGAGATTGAACCACTCTCTACAACAGCTCTTATATTAGAAGATCGACCTGCGTGAGTATAAGATTTTTTTTTTTGCTGTAATAACTAATTGTGGCAGATTTATTAAACTGTCTACGTCTATGTTCACATCTGCTCTGAGTCTCTGTTTGAAGTCTTCATTGCAGTGACTGTCAAAAATCGCTGGACGAAAAAGTGCTGCAAGGCCAACTTTTTTGTCCGGCAGTTTGTTTAAAAGAACAGACCCCCAAAGGATCCCATTGTAGTCAATGGGGTCCGTTAAGCACCATTAACGTATGCTATTTTAGTTCTCTGTGTGCCCATTGTGTTCGGCCCCCATGGACCAGAACAGTGAACACAGGCGCAGATGTGAACGTAAAATTCGTATATAACCGCCAATAACATTGCAGCTCTCATTTTTCTGGAGCAGAAAACAAAATGAAAGCTGCTCTGTGATTGGTTGCTGTGGGTAATTAAGACTGTATTGCTTTTACGCAGTTTTGCTAAATCTGCCCCATTGTTTTTTGTTTTTTTAAAGAACCTTCATGTTTTTCTTGTTTTTGCTTATTTTGTTAAAGGTATGGAAGATGGCACCTAAATTATAAAGTCTACTTTAAGGGAACCTATTACATTGAAAATGCTGGCAACATGTTATATAGCCTGAGGAGTGGAGCAGATTGATCTGTTGCTTTGTATAACCTGTCTTCTAGGCTGAGCCCCCACATTGCAGAAACGCAAGAATGGCTACAAAAGAAATAGGAAATATATAGGAAGCTTCTTATACTTCTACCCTCTGCTCAATCCACTCCTGGCTTTGTCTCAAAAAAACACAGCAAAATCTGCAATAATAAAAGCTATATTTCCTAACGTCGTGCCTCAGCCTTAAAAGGAGTCTGTCACCAGACCCCCAGCATATCGACCCAACCCCTCAGACAGATAGGTTAGGCTCACCTGAATCACCTTTGTGAATCGGTGCCTCTGTTGCTGAGAGATTGCGTTTTTTGTCATATGTAAATGAGCTCTTTGGAGCAACTGCAAAGCTCTTATTGCTCAAAAGAGCTCATTTGCTCTTTTGACAAAAAAGGTAATGTCTTGCCAAAAAAAGGTAATGTCTTGCCAACAGAGACACTGATACACAAGAGGAAACTGTTTCAGGTGAGTAACCTATATATCTGCAGGCTGGGTTGATATCAGCTGGTGACACTCCCTTTAAACCTCTGCTCTTTCATTCAAGTGTCTACCAATCGGTGTGCCATCTATTCCATTCTCACTGACCATTCTGCACATTGGAAACAATTTTAAAGGAAACAGGTTCCCTTTAAAAAAAAAAAATAAAAAATAGTGTAAAACTGAGCTCTGTTCTCCCCATCATCACTTCTGCTCTTAACAGAACCATGACCAATATTATAGATCCCTCCTCAGACTGTTCTCACTGTATTCAGATGGATGCCAGGCTTATGTTAATGTTAAGGTTTTTGATACCAAGGTTATTGCTGCATATTGTTCTCAGACACTGGCAGAGCAGAAAGCATTGATGTGAACAGGGCCTGAATTAACAGTGGGGAGAAAATGTCATTCTACAATATTATTCTACAATATCATTCTAAAAGTAGTTTAAGATGTATTCACAGCAGAACTTTTTTTTTTTTAAATTGCTATTATAGAAATCTTCCAGCAAAATCCGTCCATGAAACCATGCGCCACCGACAGGAGTATGACGAGATGGTAGCAGAAGCAAAGAAAAGAGGTGGGAAGTTTTTTGGGTTTTTTGTCTTTATTTTTTTTTTTCATTTGTGACTCAAAATTAATGTAATGTCTTTGCCCTGTATAACTCTGTATTACTGCTTATATTAGCTAATATATCTGTAGGATAGACCATAAATATCTGATCGGTGTGGGGCCGACAGCCAGCCCCCACACGAATCAGCTGTTTGGAACTGCATCCAGTGTCTACACTATAGTGCAAAGAATGGGAAGCAGTTGGCACTGTACACTGTATAGAGGCCAGGCGTCATTACTGCATAGACTCATGTGTGCATCCGACCAGATCATCTTAGCAATATAAAGGGAATTGCAGTCTTTTTGCCTTTTTAAAGGGAATTTTCCACAATGGACAATTATCACCAGTTCACCGGAGATCGCTGGGTCCACTACCAATCACTAGTACCAGGAAGAGGGTCCTCATCTCACCGGTTCCTTCTCAGAGTGAATGTAGTAGTGGAGCCTGTGTAGTGCTGCTCTATTCAACGTCTGTGGGCCTCACAAAGATGCAGCCAAGTACAGCGCTTGGTAGCTTTCAACAGCCCCATAGACATTGAATGGAGCAGCAGGGTGCATACTCGGTCACAGCTTCATTTAAACTCCTCTTCATTGCCGACATTCAGTAAGAAGGAATAGGTGGGCTCGAGACCCCATCTCTAGTGATCGGAGGGACACCCAGCAATGAGACATTTATCACATATCCTGTAAAACTGTATTATATGCCACCACAAAGCTGGAGGCGGTAGAGAATAATAGACAAACTAGCTGTATACTGCACCGGAGAGACTACGAGTTATAAAATGTCATTTTCAATACACATGTTTTATTGCTGGCGCCATTTAATACCCCAATATCCTCCTAACTATTCAGCTTTATGCAAGGTTATAAGAGATGTATAAAATAAAATTGCTTTGCCATAGTTCTCTGTACACCCTTCCTTTATGGCCTCTTATTCGTTACATGAAGGTGATATCGCTGTAATTCTGGATTGTACAATATGCAGTCATATAGATAGCTTTATTGTCATCCATTTTGGATTTCACCATTTCAACCGCCTGCTCTCATACATCTCTGCTATCTCGCATCACCCGGATCGATAGAGAAACATTGCTAACAACCCTGACAGGGTGACCAGGTCTCTGGCTGTAATAAATGCCTTGTGTACTGATGGGCGCAGAGTATTTAATGAAATGAAGGCTGTGGGCTCCAGCCCCTCTGACACGACCCACCGCAGCTGCATTTCACTGAAACTAATGTAGCAGACTTTCCAAGAGCAAAGGCCAGCTACAAGATATCTGCTTTAACCCCTGACTGCAGGCTGGATAATTGTTCTCATTTCACGCTGAGCTTGTTCCAGCTCTATTATCTGCCGCATTGCTTGTGGACACATACGTTTGTCTAGAACGTTGAAATTTGTGAGGTACGGGATAAGTTATTTACTGGTTGGGTAGACCATTTTATGGAGACCGCTTCTATGTGCTATAGAATCCCTATTGAAAGAGTTTTCTATGTCTTTGTTTTTTTACAAATTGCTTAGAATGGGTTAAACAGTAAGAAAACCCAAGATCAGTAATTCCCTGTTGTTCCTGTTACAACTCTTATCAAGTTCCCAATGGTTTCTTCTTTCTGATCCCTCTTGACTCACAGGGACCCGTGTGGTAACTCGCCTCAGTCAGTGATTGGCTGAGCAGTATTTCCTACCACTCAGACCCCCCCACCAATTCCAAGAATGGGGTTCCTTATCCTCATGGAGCGACAGGCCAAGTCTTTTCTATGGGAGTTGCAGAGGTAGCTGAGTACAGCACTCCTCTACTTTTGGGGCTCATGTAGAGAATGAATGGAGCAGCAGGGCGCATTCTTGCCCTGCCACTCCATCAGGACGGTGAAACCAGACCCCTGTTCTCTGAATCAGTTTTGGGGTCTGCTACAGCCAGCGATTGGCTACAGTTTTCTTGTCAGTGCGGCAGGTCATCGATAATGCCTGGTAAACAAGGAGTGGCAGAGGACCGGTAAGGTAAATATTACTCCATCTTATTGTATAGCATTTTAATCTGTAAAGACTTTGTAGGGCTTTGCTGTCTAGTGGTGAAAACGTTTTGACAAAGGACACAGATTAAGCAAAAATCAAACAAAAGAAGCAGTACTGCCATTTCCTTTGGCAGTCTCTACCAGGTAGTAGAGACCAGTAGGGACCCTGGAAGTTTTGGGGTAGGAGTGATGGGGAGATCAGTAAGTATGGCTGCGTTTATTTGTTTCAATGTCCCACTTTACATGGTTTTTCCCACCAAGCAATAGTGATCGGTCCCACACCGATCATGAAATTGTGGGTGTTTTGCTCCCTAATGTAAATGGAGCAGTGGTCAGCAAGGGTTGCCCCTGTGTCATGGACTTATATGGGACTGCTGGAGATATTTGAAGTCCATCACTCTGGTGACCCCCACCAATCATTTGGATAGAGGATTAGTTGCTTTGTCCAGGACCCAGACATTTTCTGTGTACTGCACCAGTTAAATATTCATGCCATCTGAAGCAACTTTGTAATATATTGCTATTACCAGATTGACCCCCTATCTCCTGTTCCTGGCGCGGTCACATGATCACCAGCAGTGGTTCCTGTGACGTCACAAATATCCTCACATCCGGCACCTCACACTTGTAGAATAAAAGTGTGGTGGCAGGTTTAGGTACTGCAGCTTTCCTATTGAAGTCTATGGGACAGCGCTGCATTGCCCAAATCCACCACTATGCTTTGTACGGTGAGTGAGCAGCCCGGCTCCTGGCATGTAAACATTACCGGGAGCAGCAGATCTGCAGGGGTCCAGGGTGTCCCTTACATCTAATCTAAGGATGGGCCATCAGTATTACAAAGGTGGATAACCCCTTTAAATAAATTGAGATGTCTTTTAGTGTTTCCCATCTCCTTTTCTACTCTGCACTTGACTACATTTAGCACTGCTTGACTGTATCTATTTTGCTCCATCATTTTACTTTCCACTTTGCTATCAAGACATTGCATTTTTATTGAGATAAATTTGAAGGATGCTTTACAAACACCGTGCATGGCGCCAGAATAATGTGAGACATTAAAAGGAAGAAATATAGCTGGAATTAAAGACTGTGATCAGTAAAGCGCTATTGGGTAGAGACTGTTTACACCACACAGATGAAGATTCAATTGGCACTAATATAAATCCTCTACACCCCATGTGGATTTCATAGAGAAGCTCTGCTGGGAGCCATGTCTTGCTCGATATAGTTCATCATCCTCACCCAGCGGTAGAGCGTCTTGCAGGCAGAGTTCATAAAAACGTAATGATGGGGAACAGGGAAAAGAGGAGAATAAATCATAATGGGTAAATATTCACTGACCTTTCCATTTTCTGGATCACTCCGAGGGGCTATTACTTAACAGAGAAATTTATTTTGATTAAAAGTCTCTTTCTAAGTGTGGCGGTGAGCGTGATCTGCCCACACAGAATGTGAAGCCTTTCTTCATGGAGCTGTCACGGGGCTGCCTGGTGATGGCAAATAATGTCATTTACAGAAGGCTCACGTATCTGCTTTATGTATTCCCAGCCTGTTAGAGCAGCACTGCTTTATGAGTCAGCGCGGGAGGAAATGACAGGGTTTCTTCAGCTGCCTTTATAAGGAATAGATTTTAGCTGAATCTACAGATAATTGTATGGTTTTCAGATCAGGTTACCAGCGAACTTGCTGAAGGTTTGAGATGAAAGAAAGTTAAAGGGATTAGAAAAACATGGCTGTGTTTTTCTAAAAACAATGCCACACCTGTCCAAAGGTTGTGTGCGGTATTGCAGCTTGGCTCCACTTACTTCTATGGGCTCAGATGCAAAACTGTGCATAATTCATAGACAGGTGCAGCACTGCTTTTAGAAGAAAACAGCTGTGTTTTTCTAGACCTGGATTGCCTCTTTAAGAAGGCTGCACCCAAAATGTGAAAAAAAAAAAAAAAAAAAGGGTCAGGGGTTTCAAAAACATTTTCCTATTTAGAGAATGGAATGTTAACAGAACCATAACCATTATATAAATATATATTTTAGAGGTAATCTAGATATATATATATATATATATATATATATATATATATATATATATTATTAACTGGTGTGCTGGCTTTCTTCAAATCCATTCTTCTTCCATTTTTCCATGCCTAAAAATGACCCTATCTGCACGGTCTAGCCAACTAGCGGATCTTGTCAATCATAGGAGCAAGTATTAAATGGGTTATCCAGATTTAAAAAAAAAAAAAAATGTGTAATGTCCCACCAGTCCTGTAGAGCTGACGGCACCTGCATTATTCCCGTGACCTGCAGTCAATCACTGGTGTCAGAGCTGAGTCTTGCATGTGCAATACGTGAATGCCGAGGCCATTATTTGGCTTCAGCGGTCACATAAATGATGTATGTCACTCACTTGTCATCTGCATGGTAACAATACATACATTGCTTTCCACTAGCCCCTTTCTATGATAATGAAGGCATTCCAATTCTATGAGGAAGAGACTTACTTTAACTTCAGGTTTGCTTAACCTGGCAACCAGTGCCTTGTAACTCCCTGAGCAGAATGCAGACTAATATTTACTTTAGTCCATATCCTGTCTATGGAGCCAATAATACAGACTGTTTGTTTATTTCTCCTTTGGTTTGCACGTATGTTATATTCCCGTGACATTCTTGATTTTCAAGATGCTGCTTCTAAAAATACTGAGCATAAAAATGCTAGGGAACCACTATTTATGCAGCTCCCTATTGAAAGTATACCTAAGCCTAACATCACTTCAGACATTGCGTTAAAAAGGTTTTCCTCTTATGTAATATTGATGACCTATCCTCAGGTTAGGCCATCAATATTAGATCTGCAGGGATCCGGCAGCCAGGAATCCCGTAGATCAGCTCTTCCGGGACAACATGACTCCCAGTAATGTTTGTATGCTAGTAGCCACGCTGCTTCCTTGCTCATTGAAGTCTACGGGACACCACTGCAGTATCTAAACTCAGTGGTACACGTACGGCAAATGAGGAGCCCTGTTAATGGCATGTAAACATTGCTTCCCAATATATCAATTGTATTATTCATTTTTAATGTGTTTTCCCTCTGCATGCTTCATCTCTAATTACCAGTTCTCCCTTACCCGGTGAGTTGAGACTAGCTGTTAGGAAGTCTGCCAATGACAGCCCACAAAGTAGATGAGAAGCTGCTAATCTGTGTCTTACTCAGAAGTTGCAACAGGATCATAGAACGCTAGGTTCACACTAGCGTTCGGGTTTCCGTCCTTTCAGGCCCGCATGGGGACCCGAAAGACGGAAACACCCTGTCTGCTTAAAAAGAGGTTACACGTGGAAACCCGTGGACACCATAGACTATAATGGGGTCTGCTGGGTTTCTGCCTGGTTTCCGCCAAATTTCTAAGGAAACTGGCGCAGAGAAAAGTTCTCCTTGCAGGACTTTTCTCTCCACCGATTTTATAAATATTCAGCGGCGGAGTGCTCAAATGCTAATGTGAACCTAGCATAAGACAGTATAACAAAGTACTGACCTGTATTGATGTGAATGAAGCTTACTCGCTCAGCCCCAGTTCCCTCTTCCTCCTTACGCTTCCCTAGACTTCTGTTGTGAGCTGTAATATGACATTTCTGTGACGTTCTGTCCATCTTGTTCTAGCAAGATTAAATTCAGCAGAGATTTCAGAGTGAAAGTCATTTGGCTGGGGGAGCATAAGAGAAAGAACCAAATAAGTGGAGAAAGGGGCATTTTTACCTGATAAAGTATATTATATATATTCACCGGAACTAATGATTTTTACAAAGTTTGCTTAAAAATTATTGACCATTTAAGTTCTGTTTCATAGTTCACTGGCATCCCTGTACTTGTTGCAAGCAGTTGTCAAATGCTGAAAGGAGTATCAGTACTGCCTCCCTGCTGATGGTCAACAATATCGCCTATATCATTTGGTATCATGTGCCCTGTGATACTGATAACGTTACTCTATTGTGTTCTCTCTGCAGAGGTTAAAGAGGCACAAAGAAGAAAGAAACTCATGAAGGAAAGATTCAAGCAAGAGGAAAATATTGCAAGTGCCATGGTTGTCTGGAACACTGAAATCTTGCCAAATTGGGATGCTATGTAAGTTTTTCCATTATATCCACACTGAGCAGAGCGTCTGACCTTGTGTAAAGGATGTAAATCGTCATGGTTGGTTAGCATCTTGGCAGGCTGTGAAAGTGGCCCCCTAAATGGACACCTCGCATTCTCTACTCACAAGCTATTTGTCACCATTTTCTATCATTTGCTGGCTGGTGTTAGATGACGCTTATATTGTAGTTTCCTCCTTCAGTCAGTGATTTTTAATGAATGAGGAAGCCTACTGGAACAGTAACTGGTTATTTAAGTAAGCTCGCCGGCCTCGCTACTGTCACTGCAGCAAACATTGATTTTCTTGTCTTATCCACTAGTGAGCAGTTATACCAAATGCAATGTAAGGAAAGTGTGTCAGAAGTATACACCAGGATTATTCCCCAACATGTATCTGTTGAATGCCACTGTATAGCCATGCATTGGTGTACATCGACCAATGACCACTTTGCAGAACATTTATGAGCTTGAACTGTGGCCCAAAACGATCAATTCTAGCATGAAATTGTAACCTTAAAGGGGTATTCCCATGATCATAACCATTTTTAAATTTGTAGATAATTAAAAGTTAAACATTTTTGCAAATATAAGTAAGTAATTTAACATTTTGCAAAGTTTTATAGATTTTCTCTAAATATCTTGTGGTCACAAGATCGGTTGTCTTGATCGGTTGCCAATGGATACGACCATCAATGCCGGACCTTTCTAAGGTCAGAAAATAAGCCATGATTTCCTTATTGTGGCCGGGAAATCTTCTGATACATGTCCCTGACTGATAACCCAGCTACAATAAGAGAATCATAGTTGGATTTCTGTCAAGTCCCAGACCATAGAAAGTTTCTGCGTTCGTGGTCGTATCCATTGGCAACGGATCAAGAAAAGACAATCACCACTGAGACGGTTAGAGAACTCTACAGAATTTTTAACTACTTATATTTGCAAAAATGTTTAGCGTGTAATTATCTACAAATATAGATATGATTATGTTCATGGGAATACCCCTTTAAGATGCAAAACTTGTTTCAGATCTTGAGAAACGACAGACAGTTTTTAAGAGTTCTGCATATATGTTGTGTTCATTTTAATACAGACACTGGTTAGATGGTTATGGCACTGAAATAATTTCAGAATACTGTCACATCTTTGTACCAATATCCATAGGTATGTAGTCATGCGTGAGAAAAGTTTCCCAGCCCTCCCTACCTAAAGCCCCATGCACACGACCATAGTTTGTAGCCATTTATTATCCGCAATTGAAGGTCCATTCGTTTCTGTGGCCTCATATACACATCCAACATATTTACAGTTGTGTGTCCAGGCCGTAGAAAAGAGAGACAAAATATGGAGCGGATCCTATACCTGTCCATTTTTGTGGTTCAGGCCATTCGTTCAAGTGTATGGGTCAGTGATGTGGAACATGGAACCCCATCTCCTTGACTAAGCCTTTGCCCTTAGCCCGTCTTCAGCCCAAAATGGAGCAGATCAGCAGGAGATTTCTAATACTGTGTCAGGATGTTGCACAGAATGTTGTAGACTGACAAACAGCAAGGAAATCTATATGATTATAAATATATAGCTATAATTCTAGTCTATCATTCCTTTCTAGGTTCAGTGGTCTTTTATGTAATATTATTAAGTATTTATAGCTCCTTCCAAAATAAACCACCACCCATACTCTCTATAATGTTATTTAATGATGGCTTTGTAGATGTTTTATTGTATGGATTATCAATATGTGAAGATCGGTAAATATTTCATTTTACAAATTTAAATTAAAAAAAAAAAAAAAATTGTGCTTAAAAAATTGGGGCTGAGTTCCTGCGTTTCTCCAAGACAGCAAACTTGTGCTTGTTCAGATTCTGTGAAACCACATCTGTGATAGAAATGTTCCTCAGCATTGAATTCAGCTTTCTTCAGCATTAAATGGAACATCTGGTTTAATGACTGTATCTTTCATTTCCTCTTTTCTTCCAGGAGAAATACAAGGAAAGTTCGAGACCTTTGGTGGCAAGGCTTACCACCCAGTGTACGTGGCAAAGTGTGGAGCCTGGCTATAGGGAATGAGCTGAATATCACACCTGGTGAGCATATCCAGTTGTATCGAACACTTATGCGGCATCTTTGCTGTATGTTGTTTCTCATGAATGCAGGCGGCGTTCTCCTTTATACTAACTCTTATTTCTGATTTCCAGAACTTTATGAAATCTTTCTCTCTAGAGCTAAGGAGCGCTGGAAAAGCTTCAGTGAGACAACCTCTGAAAATGAATCTGAAGGTGAATTTACTGTTATGTAATCAAGTATGTATTATCTAAAGACATTAAAGGGGACCTTTCACCAGCTCCACCAACTTGATCTCTCTTCATCCTCTAATAGGCTTCTCTTCCCTGATACTGGCACAGTCAGCATTTAGCACAGTTGGTGTCGGTGCCTGATAAGCTAACTAGATTCTCAATGTCAAGTGGGTGGTGTCCAGCAGGACTGACAAGTGGGTGTGACTCAGAGCTCTTATACTTTCTGCCTATGATTGGACCTCTGAGTCACACCCCCTTGTCTGCTCCTGTCGGACACCACCCACTTGACTTTAGTCAAGTTGGTGTGTTAGGCATCAAAGATAACTACACGGCTTGCTGGGGAAGGGTGGGGGCTAGAGAAAAAAATCAGTGGTGGGGTATCTATTATCTATGCAAAGTTCTGGAGTTGGTGAAATCTCCTCTATAAATGAGCAGGGCTTATTGAAGAGTTTTCCTTTTAAAGGAAGCGTTTATCCACCACTGAAAAGGCATTACATTAGAAATGGTATCAGATAATTTGGATTTCCACCCAGGGTATCTATCACATGTAATGCTTTTGTGTATAAGAGGCTTGGAAGCTGAGCGTTCTCCTTTTAGTATAGTGCTTAGTGCATTGTATTTATTAAGGTGCCAATGAAATGCCACTTGCAAGTGAAAAAATTAGAAATACTGTTGGCATGTGTTTCCACTTGCTTTAATCCTGACTATAGAGAGTGATCAATCTCTGCTCCAACTGCACAGTGTGAGTCTTTTACCCTTGGAATGAATTAGTTGTGTCTTTGGAGCTATTGATTTATCCGACATTAAGGCAGATAAATCCAGCGATCTTGCCACTGATGTATGGGACGTTGGAGCTATTGATTTATTTAGCATTTAATAATGTGCACTAATATGCTTATTTAACTTACTGAACTGTCCTATGTGTATCCAGTGACACGTCTTCCTGTGTTTCATTTAGATGCCGGGGTGTCAGTCGCTGACAGAGAAGCCAGCCTAGAGCTAATTAAACTAGACATATCCCGAACATTCCCGTCATTGTATATTTTCCAGAAGGTAACAGTTTCAAGTTTTCTCGTCATTTCCTTTTTTTTTTTTTTTTTTTTCTTCTTAATTGTAGCCTGGTTGTTAATAGGTTACAGTTTTATAAGATGCCAATTTCAAGTTAATGTGTGTGTATATTTTTAGATAGGCTTTATTTTTTAAATGAACGTGGAAGCCGTATTCAGAGAGTACCACCGCTTCTTCAAACAGGTGATCCACAGGGCTCCAGGGTGTTGGATCCTCACTGATCTTCAATTAATGATCGCCAATGGTCATCATTGTAAATGTTCTGGAAAATCCCTTTAGGCTAAGGCCTCACGTAGCGGGCTGCAGACGAAAAGCACTGCGGGAGAAACTGCAGCAGAAATGCATCACGGTTTTACCCGCAGCGCTTTTCACAGAAAGTCCGCAGGTTTCCGTTGGTATAATTGACATGCTGCGATTTCCAAAAACGCGATGGTTTCGGAAATCGCAGCATTTTGGCTAATCTCATCCACACATTGCTGAAAAGCTGCATTTTCAAAATCAAATTTTAGATAGTTAATCGCAAGTGTTTTCTCTATAGATTTAATATGGGAAGGAAAAAAAAAAGAGAAAAAGAAAGCAAAAACTCTATGAAAACACTGGGGGGAAAGGCAATGTGTTCCACTGTTTTTTTTTTAGCTTTTTTGCTATATGGGGACTTAGCTTTAAGGTTGGATTCACACAGCCGTGCTTGAGCCAGGAAACGCTGAGCTGTGGTTAGGTCCGTTTATGTGTCCGATACACAGCCTTTTACTGTATTAACTATTGCACAACTTAGAACTCGATCAGATGTGCCAAATGTCTCATGCTGTGTGATTTCATATAACTTTGACACCTCTTGCTTTACTTTAGACCGTTTATTGTGGTACATTTTTAAGATACACCCTTTCTGATAAAACATGCCCTCTTTGCCTCTAAGCCGCACGCCTTTACTAGCCAGGCACAAAGGGGCAGATTTACGAATCTAAAAGTAAAATTGTCTTTTTTTTCTTCCTAGCTACCAAGCACAGTACAGCTATGTCCCAGTGCCTTTGTCTCTTGCCCTAAGGAACAGCAAAATGGTGCTGTTACCACCCAGTTGTCAATTTATTTCTAAAGTTGTAGTAGGAATAACAGAGGAATGGTAGGGTTATAGGATAAGATGCTCCATATTAAAGCGTACCTCCAGTTATAAACAACTTCTTATAAATGAATAGTGCAGATCAACATAAGAAACTTGGTAATATTTCTTATTAAAGAGATCTGTTTCCTTCACCACTTATTAGGCTGTTCTCCTGATCCAGATCTTCAATCTGAATGCTTGTTTACACTATATTTGTATCCGTAAAGAGCTCTATGGAGAAGGGTGTGGGGGAAGTAGGAGGCTGCTGGTTAATTGATTTTATTGCCTCATTCTGATCACAAGTAGCCTCTTATTTACAACCTAGTAGTGTTAAAAGGACTCAGAATAGCAGAGTGTAGCACCAGCAATTTGTTTTATTTTTTTTTTTTTACCCCCCTCCCCTTTTCAAAGACTAATATGTAGATTGTAACGCAACCTGAAAAGTGGAGAAGAAAACATATTTCCTTAATAAGATATATTACATAGTTTCTTATATTCATCTGTACTATTCATTTATGAAAAGCTGTTTATAAATGGAGGTATGCTTTAAATTAATGGATATTACAAGTATATACCACATTGGCCCTGGCAGGAGAGGTGACAGGCCTCAGTAGTTTGAGCAACACACAATGTAATCTTAAGGTCTTTTTTTTTTTTTTTTCTTTTTTTGTCTCCCTTGCCTGTAATATTGGATAAATTCACAGTATAAGGTTATCGCAGGCGTACAGGCTCATGCAGCTACAAGGATGAGTGACCTTTTGTCGGTGTGTAAACCCAAGTCCCGTCTTGCCAAATTCTTTGTATTCAGACACAGAGAACTGAATTATTTCTGCTCACAATACACACCCATCCTGTAAGGATGTGTCAGTCTGTTTTTGTGCTGTCTGAATAGGCTTTGATTTACATGGTTTTGTTTGTGTTTCTTTTTGTTCTGGTTTTGATAAGGAACGTAACCTTTCAGTACTAAATACGTCTATAAAAAAAATGAAAAAAAAGGATGTTGACCAAATTTTCTTTCTGGTTGCAGGGGGGACCGTATCATGACTTGCTGCACAGTGTGCTGGGAGCCTACACGTGTTACAGACCAGATGTCGGCTATGTATGTTGATCTTTTCTACTATTGTGCTGTGTCTCATATTTTGGCAGCAGCTAGTCTTCCCTGATATGTTTGAGCTGTAGAAGTTAACCCTTAATGCTGAATTTTCCAGCTGTTTTATTTGCAGTCACTTCTTCTTATGCTTGTGTTTTTTTTGTGAATAAAGCTGGACATACACATTAAAGGGGTTGTACAACTCCTATTTTTATTACTTACTAGTGCCTGGCCCACATACCCAGCGGCGGCAGCTCTGTTCATCTGTATACAGGTCTCCAGGCTATTTGTGCCAGTGGTCACCTCTTTACAAACAACACATTGCAGTAGTCATGTGCCATTTGTAAAGAGGCTGGCACTGAGGCCTGTGATTGGCTGCAGCATTCCCCCTCACACAAATGTGACATCATTGGTGGGGCCAGGGATGTGTATACAGACGAATTGCTGCTGCTGGAAAAGGAGGCCCAGAGAGAAATGAGTAGTGGTTTGTAATTTTCATGGCCCCACTAGCAGCACTATTAAATAATAAAAATGTGTGGAGGATGCCAGCTTTGTGCCTGTTCGCCATCTTACATACTTTTCTCGGACACTGTCCAGAGCTCATTCTCTGCCTTTGTAGAAAACTGTTAACTATAATGTGCCTTATCCAATAGTTATGTGCCAGAACTATGTTACAACTTTATACCCAAATATGTTATGTTAATTATACTTATCGCACCTTCTCTTTGTCTATACAGCGTGTAACCACACCTACAATGTATTTAAACCTCACCCATTTGCCATTAAATACTAGAATCCATATTTGTTATATAATTAGATGTGACACTGATTCTCTGAGCCGGATCATATACCAATTGTACTAAATTACTTCAGTATGGTGATACTTAGAGCGGATTGCTCTCACCAATGTGAATTGGACAATCCCTTTAAGTTTTTGGTGCTGACTTTGCTATGTTTTTTTTTGTTTTGTGTTTTTTAAGCCAAAATCAGGCGTAGATTCAGTGGTTTTAGCCCACTCCTCGCACTAATGGACAGTTCATAGGCGCACATTTACTATCATGTACACTTTGCAGTGATCATTCGTTCCCCTCCTCTCATACAGATTACATTATTGTCGGAAGCATATCCGCTTATGTAAACAATGATCCTTATACCAAAATAATGGTACAGACACACATTACAGCAACTATACACAGTCAAAAACCTTGCACACCAATGGTAGCCAACCATTGTTTGCAGCTGCTGTGTGTGTCCGTGTCATACAATCAGTGACAAACATATACTCATTGTCTGATGCTGGGCAATGAACAGGGGCCGATATTCATATGTAATGATCATCTAGAGAATCATCAGTTTCCACTCAGTAGTAACAGGGTGTTTGTCACCAGAACTCACCATATCAACCCAGCCCCCAGATAGATGTTAGGGTCACCTGCATCAGACTCAGGGCTGCCACTGCTGAGATATTAATATTGTTGTTTATATCAATATGCAAATGAGCTCTTTGGAGTAATGAGGACATTGCTGTTCATCTGTTTGGAGCAATGGAAAATACCCTTGTTTTTCCAAAGAGCTTATTTCTGGGTTCTAGTATCTGACTCCTTTGATCGTGGTTATCAGAAATATAACCCCTTGCAGACATCCGCCATACTCTCCTTTCCAATGTCAGCACTTTAAGTATGATGCCTGCTCAGAAACAGATCGGACAACATAACCTGCAGGTCTCCTTTTTTTATACAGTGGAGAATCGGCTGAAATGCCTGTGATCAGAGTCTGCTTGGATTGTGAGCATCAGTCCTTTCAGGTAGCATCGGTCACCCCCCAAAAGTTCTCCTAACGCGGCCTCCTGTAGTCCAGACACTACCCATTGACAGCATGGCCAAAGTGTGCATGAACTGTGTAGTATAAAACGTAATTCCTGTTAGAACTGCTTTTTAAAGGATCATCAAGTCTTAATAGAAAGAAAGTTGTCACCATGAAAGTCTCTGTAGATTAGGACATATATATAATGCCCTATAATTGCTAGAGTAGTAGTGCGCCAATCTGGGGCACATCACAGCTGTAGGTAAAGAGAAGAGTGTGCTGAACAGTGCATGGATGACAGACAGGATTCTTTTACTGAGCCTTTTCAACCACTCCCTGGCCTGGAATGGCTGAGAACAGAAGTAGATTACTTCCCCCTTGGTATTGTGCGATACCTCACTATGGTAATTCACCACATGTGAGAGTACTGTGTATGCGCAACGCCAGGATTGTGCATCATGTGCTTGAGATTCCAGTGCCAAAAAGGGTCACATTGGACAATAACAGAGCCACAAGTCAGCACCAAGTGGGAGACATGGGGCAATTTTAACTAAGGAGAACTTGAGCTCTTGTAGTATTTAAGACCATTGACTGGGCACTTGTGAACGTATTTGCATATAAAGTATTTGATATAAGAGAAGTTCCCACATCTACCCCTACCTGGTGGTGATATTGGTTTAGTGGGTAGAAAGCCACTGACAGATTACAATAGATAATCTGCTTACGTGGGCTATTGAGCTATCCCCTTTGTTTTAGGAGCGATTTATTCTTAGTTTTCATCCTCTTTTTTTATAAATCTGTTTGATGTTGGCTGCAGAAACTGATTTCTTATGAAATAAACTCATCCCCAAACCCACCCCCACCCTGTTGTCAAGTGGAGTCCTTGGAGAAAAAAGCTTGGCCGTCATCTGACTGTACATAGCTTAGAGGATAGAACGCATAAAGATTGTACACTGGGTAATAAGATGTAACGTTTTACTTAGTAAATCAATCCAGACCTTTCTCAAGTTCTGCCAAACACAGTCCACAAAAAATTATAGATAAAAATATAATCCATTCCAAGTATACAGTATGTGCTGCAAATGTTTCGGCAGGCTCTCAGAACTGAAGACATTTGGCTATAAGAACAGGGTTTTTGGACTGCCCATACATATATACATACAAGATGTCATGGACACGCCATGACACACATCTCATCCAGTACTCTTGTTCATACGCACATGCAGGCTTTGGCGCTATGTCTGCCTGGAGTGTGCCTGGAAGCCATTGAGGTGGACGGGGGGGTTCTTCTAGAGCAGAAAAATCACGTAAGTGGCAGGAAAAAAAAAAAAACAAGGCCTGATGCTGCAATGGTGGCGCAGACAGAGCAGTCAGCAACACCAGGAGCCATGGCCAAGAAAACCAACCAGAACTAGGGAAAGACATGAGCAATCTTGCAGAGATTGGCATCTGACTTTGGGCAGTCATGCCATGTACAGTGGGTACGGAAAGTATTCAGACCCCTTTAAAATTTTCACTCTTTGTTTCAATGCAGCCATTTGCTGAAAGCAAAAAAGTTCATTTTATTTCTCATTAATGTACATTCAGCACCTCATCTTGACAGAAAAAAACAGAAATGTAGATATTTTTGCAAATTTATTAAAAAAGAAAAATGGAAATATCACATGGTCATAAGTGTTCAGACCCTTTGCTGTGACACTCATATGTAACTCACATGCTGTCCATTTCCTTCTGATCCTCCTTGAGATGGTTCTACTCCTTCATTGGAGTTCAGCTGTGTTTAACTAAACTGATTGGACTTGATTAGGAAAGGCACACACCTGTCTATATAAGAGCTCACAGTGCATGTCAGAGCAAATGAGAATCATGAGGTCAAAAGGAACTGCCCAAGGAGCTCAGAGACAGAATCGTGGCAAGGCACAGATCTGGCCAAGGTTACAAAAGAATTTCTGCAGCACTCAAGGTTCCTAAGAGCACAGTGGCCTCCATAATCCTTAAATGGGAGAAGTTTGGGGTGACCAGAACTCTTCCTAGACCTGGCCGTCCAGCCAAACTGAGCAATCGTGGGAGAAGAGCCCTGGTGAGAGAGGTAAAGAAGAACCCAAAGATCACTGTGGCTGAGCTCCAGAGATGCAGTAGGGAGATGGGAGAAAGTTCCACAAAGTCAATTATCACTGCAGCCCTCCACCAATCGGGGCTTTGTGGCAGAGTGGCCTGAAGGAAGCCTCTCCTCAGTGCAAGACATATGAAAGCCCACATAGAGTTTGCCAAAAAACACATGAAGGATTCCCAGACTATGAGAAATAAGATTCTCTGGTCTGATGAG
The DNA here is from genome assembly GCA_947044405.1 of Leptodactylus fallax. Classification (NCBI taxonomy): domain Eukaryota; kingdom Metazoa; phylum Chordata; class Amphibia; order Anura; family Leptodactylidae; genus Leptodactylus; species Leptodactylus fallax. The sequence continues at coordinate 4,066,334 of CAMRHE010000005.1, read as the reverse complement.
ACGAAGATTGAACTTTTTGGCGTTAATTCTAAGCGGTATGTGTGGAGAAAACCAGGCCCTGCTCATCACCTGCCCAATACAGAAAAAAAAAAATTCCAACTGTGCTGGAATCAGTGGAGCAGCAACTATTACAGATACTAAGAACTAGAATTGGAGGAGGTGGTGAAAGGTCATAAGCATCGTAAGCATAATAATAATCTGCATATGCAAAATAAAAGATTTACATGAAAATGGGGCTCCAAAACTGAATAGCTGAGGCATATTTGGAAACTGTAGAATCACCTCTACAAAGTACAGGGATTAAGTTTGTAACAAATTATTGCTGACATACTCCCTTGGATATGAAACCGCATAGGAGATGGGGTTCAGCTCCCATCCTAACGCTCCTGTGGGCTGTGTGGATTGACACAGTACACAGATGATGCTCCCTCTAGTGGTCAAGGGCGGGGAATTTAAAGAAAATATTTTTATATTTCTTGAAATAATATTAATAAATATATTTTTTTTGATGACACATTGCTTTTAAGTTCAGTTACTGATAACAGATCACTTGTGTTGTTAACAGCAATGTTGGCTCGACAGACTTTAGAAGACCCCAGGCTTGCTTTCTGCAGCACTTTGGATCCCCTGTGGGTTTATTCTGCAATTAGCTGGTTCCTAATCCTAGTCTTCAGCTAGTCGGTGAAGAGCTGATCCCTGGGCCAGCATACATTTCCCTGCAATCTGCCCCAGATGTTAAATGTTATGGAGAAGATAATTGCTTCTGTAATTTCATCCCTGTAGGCTGCAGCTATGTGCGATGACTACGCAGCACCCCTTGGCCCATTACATTTTATTGCTCTCTTGCAGATAACCAGCAGTGTATTTGCTGCCAGGGTATTATGGGGCTGAATGTTTGTTACCAGTTAGATATTATGTGTGTAGTTGTGACACGTGCATCCTGTTTACAGTATACAGCCATCATTCCTATCTATTGGAGTGGTTACATAATCTGTACAGCTGCACGCCTGGGTTACTATGACGTAGTTTGTTATTAATGAAGCACTTCTGTTCCTTTCTTCTTCCCTGTGCAGGTCCAGGGCATGTCCTTCATCGCAGCAGTGCTCATTCTTAACTTGGAAGAAGCTGATGCATTCATCGCCTTTGCAAATCTCCTCAATAAGCCATGCCAGCTGGCCTTCTTCCGGGTAGATCACAGCATGGTACGCCATACCAATATCTCAGTCATGTGATACACGCTCACAGAGCCATTCTTCATAGCGGACTTTTTGGCTTCCTGAGTTGGCAGTGTTGATAAAGGAGTCTTTTACTAAGACACAATGTCTTCTGTGATTCAGAGGAAAATATTTTCTCTGATTGCTAATACATTTGTTATCTGAACGGTGGTGATGATACATTTATCAATAATGTAACCCATATAGATATCGAAATGGCATTATGCCCTTTACATTTTTTTCTGTTTTCGGTAATTGAGTAATGGAGATGTGTTAAAGGCGGTGTCCATCAAAAAGGGCTCAGAGTGGATTAAAAAAATAAACAGATTCCCTGCTGCTTCCTTCCTAAGCTACCCCATGACTTCCTGGATGTTTTTGACACACAATAATTGCTGCTCAGCCAATCACTGGTTAAAATGGGTCAACACTTTATGGAATTCTGCTTTGCTGACATTACTAAAAATATTAAAGGGAGTCTGTCATGAGACCTCAGCATATCAGCAGAGTCCTGCAGATAGATAGGTTAGGCTCACCTGCATCAGATAGTGTTTTCCCTTTGTTACTCGGGGCCTCCATTGCCAAGATACCTCTGTCAATATGCAGGTGAGCTTTTTAGAGCAAAAAGGGTGTTTCTGTTGCTCCAAAGAGGTAAGTGACTAAAGAGCTCATTTCCATATTGATAAAAACGGCAATATCTCAACAATGGAGATACCGATTTAATAAGGAAAAATCACTGTTTGATGCAGGGCTGGATTGATATGGTGGGCTCTGGTGTCAGACTCTCTTTAACCCTCCATCCACAAAAATGATTACTTGGGTTGACAGGCTCTGAACTGATGATAGGAATGTAAACCTGTGTGAGAATAATAGACAGATATATACAGCGGGGGGAAGATTCATCAAGACCAGAGTTTAGTATGCTGATCTTGACATTTCCTGCATTTAATATATGACTAGGCGCAGTCCTAAATCAGGCACATCCTCTGCTGTATCATGCACCTATATTGAAGTCTACGGTTCATAGCTGGCATAGATTTCAGAGAGCATTTATGCCAGAAAACTGGCATAAGTGATGATGAATTTGGCGGGCTCATGGCCCCGTCCACAGCATGCCCTCATCACACCCCCTTTTGCTGGAAGTGGTATTTAAAAAGTCACAAACTTGTGGTTTGTGACTTTTTTGCACCACATAAGTGGAATAGTAGAATGACTGACTGGCCCCCAGTATATGCTAGCACTATGATCACATGCCTTAATAAGTCTCAATAATAGTGCTACAGCCAGCTCCTGACTATAACACTTCTCTTCCATTTTTCCTTTTCTTTTTTCTAGATGCTGAAATACTTTGCAGCTTTTGAGGTATTCTTTGAAGAGAATCTCCCCAAACTTTTCCTGCACTTCAATTCCTATAGTCTTACTCCAGACCTCTACCTGATAGACTGGTATGTTATATGGAGACCTGAGAGTCCTTTTACATCCTCTTTCACTTATTCTATAAATTAGAAATGTACTTATGAATGAGAAGCAGACGTAGAAGAACTTCTCCATCTTTTAGATAAATAACTGCTTTGTAGGTGCCAGTAATATATATGTGACTTTACTGTCATCTTTTCTCCTGTGAGGCCTCCAGTCAGCCATATACATACGAGGGAGCTGTGTACTTGTCAGATCTGTGTGTAACCTCCCGGCATCCTCCGCTATGGGGTTAGAATACAACCAGTGCAGTTGACAGTGTCCTAGCTCTTCATTGCACTAGTTTTGTTCATACATTGCTGTCTCTGTATACAGTGGTGTGAATGAATGTGCTTGACTTCTTTTTGTCCGCAGGATTTTCACTCTGTACAGTAAGTCGTTGCCACTTGATCTTGCCTGTCGAGTGTGGGATGTGTTCTGCAGGGATGGCGAGGAGTTCTTGTTTAGGACAGCTCTGGGAATCCTGAGGCTGTATGAAGATATCCTTTTACAGATGGACTTTATTCATATAGCACAGTTCCTCACAAAACTGCCGGACGACATTACATCCGAGAAGCTCTTCAGCTGCATAGCGGCCATCCAAATGCAAAACAGTAATAAAAAGTGGACCCAGGTCAGTGGAAGAGCTGGGGAAGGGGGAAAGAATGATGGGTTTACTGTACATAATCTATTGTGCTTTCAGTAAATGTATCCCTCATTAAATAATTCATTCATACATTTCTAGGAGTAATCATAGAGGAACAGAATTTTAAGAAAAGATGCTCCAAAGGTGTTATTTCAGGGGGAATAAAATGATTTACTAAAACAGACTTGTCAAGAGTGACCCATCTTCTTTTAAGATGTTAAAATAAGTTAAATGAAATTGTACATTACACTACCATAAAGTACTGAATATAAGTGTGTCCTTATGTGAACACAATAGATCTGTACTTGCTACCACATGGTTATATGTATACCCGCCCCGCTGTATCTACACCCGCACTATGCACACAGTATTGTTAAAAGGAATGTGTCATCAGAAATGATCTACTGATGCATCACTTTTTATGTTTAACATATTAAGGTATTTTGTTTTTATTTTCCATGTCACTGTCTAGATTTTACAAAATTCTGAAATCTTTTCTGTCGAGAAACAGCATGTCAAGTAACAGCATGTATTGGAAAATTTTTATAGATCCAGCACCATTGGGGTTACAATTCAGGATCTTTATTTCACACATTTATAGATTTGTCAGTACATGATGGCCTGCAAAGTGTCCAATTTGCCCTTACACTGACCGATTTACAATATATTACAGATCACATATCAGTCAGTTGATATCGGTTCTATGGCATCATCCTCCCACTGTTAACGCTATATGTGCTGTTCTGAATCAAAGGTGAAATGAAAAACCTTTAAACGGGTATTCCCATCTCAACCTTTCATGGCTGAGATGGGAATAGCCCTGTCACTGCCACCCTGCGGTGGTCAGGCATTAAGAGGACAGCTGAACACATCTGTTTTTATGTTTCCAGAAATCCTATAGAGGTAAACAAGTAGTTTGGGCTCGTTCACACATTGGAAAATCAAGAGAATTTGAGGCGGTACACTTATGTTTAAGTGTCCTGCTTTAATCTCTCCCTCCAATTAGTGGCAGATTTGGGGTGGAATTTGGCGCTGATTTTTGAGGCAGAATCCAAATGCCGACATGTGCACATACTCCTACAGAAACCGTGTAGCATAACAAGCTCCAGCACACTGTTCCTGTAGCTCCTGAAGTTTTGGAAACTACATAGCACTCTGTGCTATATTGTTTCCATAACTCCTGTGTAGCTCTATGGGAGTTATGGAAATTGCATAAAAAAAGCACATTCAGCTGGGTCCATAACTCTCAACCTGGTGGTCAGGCGTATGGGCTTTGTATTCCCTTCTTGGTCATGTTTGGTCAAGATAGGTACATCTTTCTAATAACTACAAAGTAGCAAGAGCAAACATCCCATGCATATACAGCCTGATATTGGAAAAATACAGGTTAGTTTCTATCTGAATACTTACTCAAAGGATGATCACAAGTATGAGTATTCCGAAAGCTGCCTTACCCAACTGCACCATATGAATAGATCACAAGATCATATGCTCATTTTTGTGTTGCAGGTATTCACATCACTAATGAAGGATTACAAAGAAGGTGACAAAAATAGTCCTGCATCCAAAACTTAACCTATGAGACCTTCCTGACTACATGAAACCACTCTACCAAGCAGAGCGACACTCTGTGTCCTAGGATCGAGAACCACTACAGACAAGTATGATCTGAGGATCCTTCCCAGGGAATTGCACATTGACCTTAACGCCGGGGAATAAATGCAGACCGGTCCTTCTCTCGTCAGTATTAAGAATTAAACCCAGATCTGTGCATTCGTTTTCCGGAGGACACTGAGGATTTTTTTTGTTTTTGTTTTTTTTTTGCAAGACATGGGTAATATTTAATATACAAACAAAATATTTAATGCAATAAACCTTTGTAATGGACCTTTTACTCGGTACACTAAGTTTTCAAGAATACATAGAAAAAAAAAAACATGCACTTTTTATTTTCAATTTTGGTAACCATGTAAATGTTTTTACCAGACCCAGACATCAAACTGCAGCCGGACCCAACTTATTGGTACCGATAGACCATAGACACTTGTGCGTTCAGGTCTGCAGAGACCAAATGCATGTCTTTGTGGGAATAAAGGCAGGCTCTGTAACATCTGCCAGCTATAGGAGGAATGATGCCCAGATGCCGTTTTTCCCCCTTTTTTGGTGGGGGGTTATGCACTACTTTTACCAACCGTCACTCCTAGCACACTTGTCCTCACTCCTCCGACATTTGACAATAATGTGACTCAATAATGGTGTTATTTATGTTTAATTCTGTTCTTCTTCCATCATTTTAGTCTAATTTCCAAAATATTTGTAAATGGGAAAGAAAGCACATCATCTAACCTTAAAGGAACACCCCGGGTAAATCTGGTACTCTGAGTTATGCTTGTTGCAGGGTTGTTCTTGGAATCCCCCCACTCAGGCCGTGCACCAGGCATAACACAGTGTATCAGTCGTACCAGAAGTGTTCATTTAGGCTAAGGCTACACGGTGAAGTTAAGACATGGATGTCTCGCTGTCAGTCACAAGTGATAAATGTGAATGTGATTGCAGTCCTTACGGTTGGATTTCTCACGATTTTGGGGTCGGAACTATGTTCTCTTTCATTAGGTGCAATGTTGTAATGTGACATTTTGACCTCATGTCACATTACTACATGTTTCAATGTAGTCCTCACCTTATGTATCTCAACAGAGCCACATCACATCACTTGCTGTATTTTCATTCTCTTTATACTTATGCTTAGTACCGGACGTATTATTTTCACCTTATTTTTAGTTTTACCTTACCAGCGGAATTGATACACACAGTGATGTCTTTTATACAAGAAGCATGATGGTTATTTTCTCTATATCGAGCCTTATTCACAAATCTAGTGACCCAAGCCTAGTCATAAATTCTGTTTCCACATAGCACTGAAACTTCACTATTAAAAGGATTCAGTCATAAAGATAAAAATCTCACTAGTGTACACAGTGTTCTAGATGTGCACCGTTCCTTCTCACTGGCGCCTGTTCAGACGATAAGCAGTGATTTTATCTGGTATCCAAGTAGCGCATCTGTGGACATCCTGACCAGAGAGGGCACATTGCTCCATCCTAGATCTGGAGATATATGCAGCATTGTAAAACATTGCTGATACACGTGGACATATATGTATTTATACAAGTTTATCAGTGATAGAGACCGCAGTGCAGTTATCTCCAAGAATAGGAGCACAACACATGGAAACCAGAAAATCCATCCAATTCCCAGGAATCTATAAAGCTTATTTATGTAGATTTGTGATGTACAATGTGCCTTAATGTGGTCCAGTGGGATGGTGGAATGTGCATGCGCTCCTTATCCTGCCGACTCTACCGGTGCAGTCCCAGAAAGTTTAGAAGCCAATTGAAAAGAGTATTCAATAAACCGTCTAATGTGTATGGAGTCATTCTGAAAACTAGAGGCTTGGACATGTTAGATTTGGCAGACATGATCCTTTGCTCTGCCAGGTGATAAGCTGCTGTGTGTAGTCTCTGTCCGCAGTTTGTTTCCATATACATGTATATTGGGAGGTTGGGGTTTATAGTCCTATGTGTATGGCTAACCTAAGGCTAGTCAAACACTTTAGATAGCTGTTTGCTGAACGACACAGCTATTCCTTTTAACCCTGGCCATCCCTTTACATCTTTTTTTTTTTTGCATCAGTTATATGGATCTGCTAAACAGATGTAAAAATAAAAAGGTGATGTGAATGTACCCCAACAGTAGCGGTAGTGGTATACCACAGTTATGATCTGGGAGGGGGATTATGAGTTTTAGGATTTTAGGTCAAGTTCTATAAACTGCACAATTAGTCAAAAAAAAAAAACCCTCCCATTCCCTTACATGTCAGTTTTGGGCACTATGCTGTATGGACCAGTACTATAATTGCTGTAATAAGGATTAATCTGTATATTAAAGTGGGAAAATGTGTCATCCACAGATAAATGCTGCTAAAAGTGAGGGTTCAACATCCATACTGGCAGGGGGCCATGCAAAGCCAAAATGTACCATGCATTTTATGGCATCAGTGAATGGTAAATGTGAATCCCAACAATCCGTTATATTCGGGGCAGATGATGTGACCCTGTATAACTGCTCAATAACACTAAGCAAATCTGCTTTCATAGCTATGCTACATTCTGTAGTTTATCCTAATATATTGCTAATATGACTTCTATATAACAGTCTCTCATTGCTACTTGTGGGCTGATCTGAAGGAGCTAAATCTGAATAGTGGTCTTAAGACGTGCAATACTGAATGTCCTGCCCCTTCTTTTAGTATCTCTAAGGCCCTTCCATGACTTGTCTGCAATCTTACCTGCTGTAAAGGAGCAGAGGGCGAGACCATTGGGGGAGCATTTTGTAAGGGATTCATTTTTTTTATAGCAATTTTGTGAAGTATAAATGGCTGTAAACTTTTTGTGCTGAACTGGTGCTGGCCTTACTGTCACTTTTATAGGAATATTTTTGTCAGTGCTGTTGGAATTCAAGTAAAGCTTTGTTCACATTTCTTTTTTACTTTTCATCTGGCATATGCTCCGGGAAAGGCTCCAGCAAATACCCCAAAATGCATCTACAGTCTCCTATCAGAGGCCAAAAGAGTTTATGCTGTAAAGAGTTTTTCTATACTGTGTACTAAAGCATAATCTGTTGACCTTCCTATACAATGGGGCATCACCTTGAGGTATATATATGTTGAGCCTTTATATTTGGTGCATATATGTGGAGATTTCAACTATGTATATACACTAAACATAAAGGAAACCCATAATGTGAACAGAACCTTAAAGAATATCTAAACTTTTCAAAAATTTTTGATTTCCTACCAACATTTGTCATTAATATGTCATAAATGTTGCAATATGCTTTGATAACCAATTTTGGTTCCTTTAAGTGAAATCTACTTTGTGTCCATTCTGTAGTGTGTGTGTGTGTGTGTGTGTGTGTGTATATATATATATATATATATATATATATATAAATATATACACACCAGAGAGATAACTCTGTGAAAGGGACTCTCCAGCCTTAGCTTCTCTGTATTACAAGGGAGCCCCCCCACCCAGACACAGTGAGAAGCAGTAAAAGGATTTCTGCTAGAAATGGAGAAACTGGAGAGAATAAAGATGGCAGAGTGGATTTCAGTGCAGCTCTTCACAGAAAGGAACCAAAATCCATTAATAACATATATTAATTTTAATGTCACAAATGCTGCAAGAAAATTAAAACGTTTTTCAAAAGTTCAGGTATGTTTTACATGCCCAGTCTACACAATGGTTAAAGAGAATCTCCATCAGCAATGAGGGAGTCTACTGACCACCCTCCTGCCTATCAATAACATATGAACCATGGTTGACTCAATAGGATGACCTAGATAACTTTGGCAATAGCCATGTATCCTATGCAGGAGATGGGGTGGTCTGGACAAGGTTATGCCCATGTAGATGTTCTAGGGAAGGGCCAACAACACTCTTCTGACACCCCTATAAATGTGCAGCCTCAGCAAGTGTGTTTGTGTATTGCAATGGAACTTACAAGTGTCAGTAATTTTCTAATATTGTTTATCAGCACTTGTTAAGGACAGAAATGATGCCCTTGTTAAAGAACCCTTAGCTCATTGGAGGTAAATTGCATTGAAATTGATGGATTGAGCCCTGCTCCACTGTTCCTGGTGCAGTTGGAATTTTTACTCTAGCCCCCTCATTGTCCTTGAGCAATCTGTTCTGTTTGTTACAACAGCTAATATGCTAATTAGGGTTCCTACTAAAAGGTGGGCAGGTCCCAGATTGTTGGCTCCATCCCCGGACTGCCCACCTGACGGTTGAAAGCCTAAGTAGTATATTGGGTGCTGACATTAACAGCACTATAATTGCTCAGGAATGGGGGGAAAGGGGGGCTAGAGAAAAAATTCCAACTGTGCTGGAATCAATGGATTGGTGCCTATTCAAGGTTGCAAAGATCTGGGTTTGGTGAAAAGTCCTCTTTTAGGAGGCTTACAATTCACTTCCTTAAAGGGGTTGTCCCACAAAGTAAAGTGATAAAGACCTTTCTCTTGCTTCACATTCAACTTGACTGTAGCCAGGCTAGATGTGGGCAGGACTGGTGACAAGCCACTTCAAGAGGAGTGCTGGAGATAGCCGAGTGCTATACTTCAGCTATCTCTGGCGCTCCCATTGAAATGAATGGGAGTGCCGACCACCAGCAGTTGGTTGGTTTGGTTGAATGTTGAGCGTGAGAAAGGTCCTTCTCACTTTACTTTGTGGGACAACCCCTTTATAACTGCAAGGTAACAATTCACATGGCTGCCACCTTTTAATACACCTTTACAGTACATGTAAATGATCAGTTAAGTAATTTTGCAAATACTTTGCTTTACTGGTTTTTATATCCGTTTTAAGCTTTTCTGTCTCATCAGCAAATAAAGCATCATGTAACAAAATAGGTCAAAAAGAAGCAAAGCAAACAGTGGACGGCTAAGTAACTTTTTATGTGGACGGAAATTGTTGAAAATTGAAAAAATGTCATCCAAGAACAGAGTTTTCCTTTTAAAATATCAGATCAGTTTTGGGCTGATTTATTAATAAATGGACATTTTATACCAGATTTTTAGATATTAAAGGGAAATTCATTCATTGTTAAAAGATGGTATTGGTTGGGGACTAGGATTTCAGACCCAACCAGTTTCTAAGACTAAGATGGAGCCGTGCACTATTGGGCACTGGAAATTTTCCGGACTGTACTGTACAGCACTGAAATCGGTTTTTCTATACTATTCCGCTCATTGCCTTCTAGGGGCGCACTTGTCCAGTTCTACAGAAGCTGCAATAGTCTTGTTATAGGCTACTGACCAAAAATGTTTGAAGAATTCGTTGGAACCGATTGCTTTGGCACCACAGACATAGATTGATACCAGGGTAAAGTCTGCGACCAACTTTTCTTAAGTTTTCCACTAGATAGAGGACTTCCCCATTATATTTGGTAATGTATTACAATTCTCAATATATTTAATATTCTTATTGTATCGGAAATTTTACGTTTTCCGTTTCTTGAAGATGTGGCGGTCACCTCTTAACTGCAGTTTTCCATAAACCCTCACACTTTGCAGGTCTCCTGAGGCAACTACCAGATAAAGGTATTGTGTGTCTGTTGCTTATCTGTGATTTAGTAGTTCCCCCTTTTGTACAGATAACTTTTTGTGTGTATGTGTGACAAAAAAATAAAGATACAGATGTAACACGTTCAATGTATTACCAGGCCTGGGCAGCAGTGAGGGCGCGGAGGACCGACACTAGACCGGCTCACATTTCCCCTGGTTTGTGTTGCTGCTCTATGGTTCTTCTGAAGTCCACATGTGTAAACTCGAATGTTACATATAATTTATGTATTTCTTTTATGTCAAAGTATTTCTAATTTTTTGGTGGCTATTGTACAGTTTTCTTACTTTTCAAGTATAAACCTGTATATAGAACATGTACATAGAAGGGACTTAGCCTTCATTTGAGACCACTAGATGAACAATTCCTATGTAAATAAAACTTGGAAGCTAAAGCTTTTACTCTGTGTTGTCTGGATTTATTGTCACTTAGACTACTTTATATCCCCCGTTTCTGCCTTCTAAATGGCATGACGGCAGAAAAGGGCACATGTAAGAATAGTTTCCTTTCAGCTGCCCATCCCCACACTGTATCGGGTAAGCTTCTGGTCACCACCTGCTCTCTCGTGAATACTTTGTACGTTGGAAGTTGAAGTAAGCTGCCCATGTTGGGCCATAAATGGACAGTCCTAATACAGTTCCACGTTGGATCCATATACCAAGTGTCAAGAAAAGGATCAGCAACTCCCACAGCAAAGCAATGGATCATCTTGGCACTATCGTCTTGGCACTATATACAAGGCTTTCATAACAAGCTGTCTAAATACAAGGTAAGGCCACATTAACATGACAGTGAAAACTGGACGTGTGAACCCTGGACAGTGGCATATATCAGGCAATACTACCGATCTTCAGCATATACATTTGATGAAAGGTTAGGGTCACCTGAATCAAATGGTGTTTTCCCATTGTGAGTCAGTCAGTATGGAAATGAGCTCTTTGGAGCAAGGAAGGTGTTCCAAGGAGCACATTTTGCATATTGACAAAAATGGTAATATCTCTGCAAGGGGAAAACACTGTCTGATTCAGGTGACCATAACCAATCTGCAGACTTGATATGCTGGAGTCTGGCAAAATACTAACTTTAAAGGGAGTCTATCATTAAAAAAAAAAAAACACCTTTTAAACTAATGTCACGTTGCAATGGCTATTCTACTCCTACCTTCCATACTTTTCTTCTCCCAGCCGTTTCTGATGATAATTTGTTTCTTCAGTTATGCTAATTACCATCACGGAGCACCTTCGGCGTTCCTCCTGACGCACCCCCTGCGTCATAGCTTTCCACCACCCCTCAGTCTGTTGTGTTCACTCCCCTTTTCCTGTTCTCTGTATCTTCTGCCTTTCGCAGGCATCGGACGCAGCGCTATAACAGACCACCGGAAAATGGCAGCCCGGGCAGAGCTGACTGAGCATGCGCATGTCCGTGCCGCCATTTTCCAGTGGTTTGTTACCCCTGTGCTCTTACACGAGACCACCACAAAATGGCCGATGGACATACACAGTCAGCTGTTCAGTCGGCCATTTTGTGGTGGTCTCCTGTAAGAAGAGGAGGAGAATGGCGGAGCAGAAGAAAGGTGGCACTGGACTGGATGACAACGCTCTGCTCAGGGGGAACGTCCCCTGTGCTTTCTCAGCACAATGAAGAATGAATAAGAATTCAAAAACGGCAATGCGGACCTTCAAGATAAAGAGATGAATAATAGCCTTTATAAAGGCTATTCCTATCTGCTCTTATTTTAAAACGTGTTTTTTTAATGATAGAATGCCTTTAAGTGTGTTAGGGATCATACACATAAGATGTATAAGCAGTTGTTGGCCGAACTATCATCTGGTCTCCCCATACTGTACACATGTACGCTCTGCACAGCTCCAGCAGTGCATGTATGCTGAATGGGACAGAACAGAAAACTGCTGCCAGACTCCTATGTACAGCATATCGACCCAAAAAAGATTAAATGCTATAGATAACTTTCTAAGCACCTTCTGCAGCCGGTCCTATTCACTAATTAGAATTAGCCGCAGGAAGCTCCTAATGATCTTTCCTCAATGTACAAAACCACTTGTGTGTTACAAATGCAGATTTCATTGTGACTGCTCCATGTTCTGTTCTTTTGGATCAACGCATTTCTAAATCTGTAACTTTTTCTCCCCCATTTTAAGTTGTATGAGCAGTTTGAGTGAACATTGAAGCTTTATAATTTATGTAGCATATAACAATGGCAGACTAGGTGGCTAAAATCATTATTGCCTGTGTCAGCTAAGGAGACATTTTTTGGATCTCAGTTATCCTAGGTTGTGGACGGAGTGGGGCTGTGTATAACAGCTGTTCTCCCATCAAACTCTCATGGGTTAACAGGGCAGTACCAACTGTAGCTATGCCTAAAGCTTGGGTTTCTATTACTGTATCTTACCCGCCTGTCTATTATTCTGCAGGTTCTCCTTATGCTGACAAAACAACTATGGTCTGTTGAGATTTCACAAGACCTCTGTAAGTGTCCTGTAATGTCTAGCCTCAAGACACTAGCAGCAGATCCTTTAAGGCCCAATTCAGGCCGAGAAACTCAATCTAGTGTATAGACTGGATTTAACCCAGCAGATACTTGTACCAAGTTTCTTGACCATGTGAAACCATTCTTAGTCCTGTAAGTTGCGGCCTACATTCATTGTACTTGTTCATTCAGTACATCCCGCAGGTGCTCGAACTCTGTCATGTTGCTCAAGTCATTCCTAGGAAGCATCATATTAAGACTAGGCTCACACTAGCGTTCGGTCTCCGTTCAGGGTTTCCGTCCCCCATTCCGCTTGGAAAATGCAGAGAGAAAAGTCCAGCAAGCATGACTTTTCTCTCCGGATTTTTCGGGCGGAAACCCGGTGGACCCCATTATAGTCTATGGGGTCTGCATGTTTTCTCAGTTAACCACTTTTTAAGCGAATTGGGTTTCCGTTTTTTGAGTTCCCAAGCAGACCAGAAGAACAGAAACCCGAACACTAGAGAGAACCTAGCGTAACGTGCACATAAATGCCAGGCCCCAAGATTTCCCAGCAGAACATTGCTCCATGGTCTAATTCCAATGCTCGTGTGCCCACTATAGGCTCTTTTAGTGGTTGACAGGAGTCAGCATGAGTACTGTAAGTAGTCTGCAGCTACTTGGCTCCATACACTGCAATGCATTGCACCTTTCTATCACAGCTAGCTTTAACTGTAAGCAATTTGTGATACAATAGCTCTTCTGTGAGATTGAAACCAGAGGGGCTTTTAGGTCTCCATGCACCTAGGCGCAGGAGTCTTAGGGACCCATAATGTGCCTCTGCCTAATATGAGACCAGTACTATAAATCCTACATTACAGTTGGATGGGGGATCCTGGTAGAGATTTTACATAGGGGCTTCATGTTATGCCCCTCTGGTTATGGCTGATCAGTAAGTAGACAATACATTATACACATCCATTTTTTATTGGACTGAAAAGCTCAATGTGCGGCATGTTATGTGCTGGTTGAAAAATAGAAAAGTAAATGCAAACTAATAGCCTAGGATGTATTGGAGTACTGCCAGCTTTACAGTATTACTCTTTTATTCCAGCACATAGGATTGCGCTAACTCTCTGCCCTGCACTATCGCCCCCTGTACACAAGATGGCGCTCTTACGAATCCGCAGTGCTGGGACTTCTCTAGCCGGCTCCTGGTGTCTATGTGTGGCGGCACTTCCTGTAGTCGCACGTGTGTATAGGAGCTGAGGACTCGTACGCCGGACTGCAGGCACCATGAAGCCGGTGAGTGGCAACTCTGTGTCCCCAACATGGGCCGGTGCTGCTGACATGGCGTTTGTCACCAGCCCTGTCATGTAAAGCGTCTTCAGCGCCAAAGTCACATATTTGCCTTGGCAATGTAGTTACATACAGGCTATTGCTCCCTGTTGTCAGCCATTCCAGACCGGAAACAGTGTGTTTTACTGGTGATAAATCCGCATATGACACCTGCATGGTCTGAAAGCCTGCAGGGAATATGTTTGTATATGTTCTGCAGCCTGTGACTTTCTAGCCAGTGTAAAACTACAAATCCCAGCATGTCTGATGGTGGTAAGCTTTCAAGGCATGCTGGGAGTTGTAGTTTTGTATCAGCTTTAAACATCAGGTGTGGAGGTGTATATATGTATATTACTTATTGCAGCTGTACAGTACTGACATTGTAAAGTGACAGGTTATTATAGCGCCCCCCATATGCCCCCCAGCGCCTACCAGCCTGCAGCATTGGTTGGAAGGGCAGATGCTGATGAGTGCCCGCCTGTGATGGCGTGTCCTCATGAAGCCTCCAACACAGATGTGAACGCAGCCAAAGGCTAAATGGCGACTTTGGCGGTGCCTCCTGTCTCGCAACCAAAAAATGGCTGCGTCGCCCCCACTACTGTAAGTGAATGTAATTGCTTTGTGACCACAAAAGTGCTGCAAGTGTGACTTCTGTTCGCTTCGTATTTTTGCAACTAGAAGTCGCAGCACCCTTGGGGTCACAATGGCACTCTGTTCGATTACATTGATGACGGAGTTGCGGGAGTTGTGGGCGAAAGACTCAATGCAGCCCTAGCCTAAATGCAATTACAGTAACCAGCATCTCAGACACTTCACTTATACTTCATTTATAGGAAAGAAACTTTATTCAGAACTTTATTCATCTTGGCAGCATCATTTGATATGACAAGCATCTGAATTGCTCTGGTGCATTTTAGACCTTAGCGGGATCCTAATGTGATTGTACATAATTATTTCGCCCCGACATATCCAAAGAGACTGTCCTACTGAACATCATCGTTAAGAGGATGCCGTCCTCTTATCACCATGCTGTTTTTAAGTCTAGTGTTTGGCACAGGTTGTCATGACGCCCCCCCGCCCCCAAATCTTACAATAATGGGGAAAACTAAGCATTTACCACAGCTGCGGATGGGTCATCAGTGTGAAAAACCCCTTTAAATTAAGACCCCATGTAGCAAGCCGTCGCGGAAAAGACTGCAGCAGAAATGCATTGTGGTTTTTTTTCTGCAGCATTTTTCACAAAAAGTCTACAGAGTTTTCCTCTATGGACTTTCTTGTCCTATTATACCTACATGAAAAACGCCAGCGTCTCCGCAGGTATAAGTGATATTCTGCAATTTTCAAAAACGTTATTGAAAATGCAGCTTTTCCGCTGCAGATTTTTTCTGCAATGTTTGGATGGGATTAGCCATGTTTTCCTTTTTCGCAATATGGGGCCCCGGCCTTAATGCATGTCAAATTTGCGAAAGACATGTAAAAATGCACCTCTTCCATGTTTTGCCTTGCAAGTCCTGACCAAAATTTTGCAAGTGTCAATGCAGCCTCAGTCTAGTCGATTGCCTAGTCAACTGCTTCAGGTTGCAGAGAAACCAGATGCCTCATTTCAGTGATCTGTTGTTCAAGGATTTAGAACTTTTTTTTTAGTCAAGTCATTTCCTATAATTAGGTCGAGGCCCCACGTAGCATAAATACTGCAGAAAGAAACCTCAGTGTTTTAGTCACTGCAAGGTGACTGATTCTAGCTAATCCCATCCACACCTTGCCGAAAAATACGTACAGCCGACACAGTGTGATTTCCAAAGCCGTAGTGGTTTTGGAAATCTCAGTATGTCAATTATATCTACGAAAACGCCAGTGGTTTCCTTATATGTATAATGGAAGCAGAAAGTCCGTAGAGGAAACCTCTGCAGACTTTCTGTGAAAAGCGCTGCGGGAAATGACAATTTCGGACTATTCAGTCCAATAAAAATTGTGACATCATTCAAAAAGAGATCCCAGGATTTATTAGCCCATCCCCAAAGTGTAAAGTTTTGTCTCACGCAGGAGTGCTTGTCTTGTTGTCATCTTGAAGTCTAGCACAATCCTAAGATTCTCTTGTAAGCTGTGTTGTGTTGTCTTTTCTAGAGAAGAAATCGGAAGCAAGCTCCCAGCTTTCGCAAGCTTTTGAAGACCAGCAAGATAAAACTTGACAACAAGTTAAAGAACAAGCAGTTTAAGCAGGAGAGTTCTGTGAAGAAACGGAGGAAAGAGCAGAAGAAGCTCAGAGAAGCTGTGCGAGATGTCAGCTCCAAAGCACCTGTACCCCTGGATAGAGTTGGACCAAAGAAGCAACAAGGTACTACCGGGTGGTGGGCAGAGGTCGCACTACATTTTTTTCCCAGAGAAATAAAAATACGTTTCCATTTATATTATTTTGGGTAGCGTCTGATGTCTTGATCACTTTTTGTTTAATTTTTTTGGGGGAGGCAAAACAGCGATTTGGCTATTTTGATCTCTGTAAGGCTGTGTTCACACTATTTTTTGTTACAGTCCATTGCAGTCAGCAACGGACATTAACGGTAGTACAGTAACGGACGCAGATGGAGCCTCCTCTGTCTGTGTCCGTTCCCATTGGCTGTAATGGAAGAAAGTGTCCTTCATGTTTTCTACATAATGTTTGTTTACTTTTGTAATGGAAGAAAAAGTCCTACATGCAGAAAAGTAAAAAACATGACGGAAGAAATTGTTGTGTTTTTTTTTTTTTTTTTTTTTTTTTTTAATTGGGTGAATGTAGACGGACACATGATAAAGGGGGCATCTGTCTTCTAATGTCCATTGCTCTCATCCTGTGACAGATGACAGCAACAGACTGTAATAATGGCAGTGTGAATTCATCCTTCTATGATGTTCACCACATGAGATAAATATTTTTTAGCTTGGGCATTTTTGGACATAGGGATGACTAATTTTTTTTTTTTTTTTGTTTTGTTTTAATTTGTGATTTAGGGATGGGGGTGTGATTTAAATTTTTATAGATATATATATATTTATTTTTTTATAAAATATCCTCCATAGTTATTTTCCTATTACAGGCCTGGGAGCCTTCAGAAAGCTCTTGGCTCTCATAGACACCGAAGGGCTCCCGCTTCTAAATGTAAGAGGCAGGGTATCAGTCTGAAGAGGGTATCGGGCGGCCTCACATGTACTAAATGCCCAAAAACAGAGAAGACTGATCAAGGGCATTAATGCTGGGTCTCCATTGTGCAAACCAGCGGTCACTCGGTGTTTATGGCACCCGCTCTGTTTCTGAGTGGCACTAAAAGTGCCCAGAGGTGTTCAAATGACCTGGAAAGTCACATGTGTATTAATAATTAAGGTGTAATATATTGTTATAGGCGTTATTGTAACTTCTAGCGGTGGCCATTCATTTATCAATTCGCTGTTGTTTTGTATCTTTTGTGCGTTCCTACTAATATTGTTCATTTTGGAGCATTGTTTTGACTGTCTGCTTGCACGTGCAGTTAATGAAGACCATGAACTGGATGAGGAATCCCTGCCCTTGGACATGATTGATGAAGATGACCTACAACTGATGCGAGAAATGGCTCAAAGGGCTTCCTTTGTAACCAGGGACCTCTCATCCAGGTAAGACACTGATGCTGTAGTGGTCAGCCAGAGTTGCCATAGGCTGGTGAATGTCTTCATTGTGAATCTGTATGTCATTCACAGATGACACAGATTCTGGAGTAGATCCGGAGCATTTGCACATACAGGGTTATTTGTATAGCCATAAAAAGAGGATTAGGCTGAGGCCCCTCGTTGCGGAAATGCAGCTTTTTTTGTTGCGGTTTTTTGAGCCAAAGCCAGGTGTGGATTGAGTAGAATATAGAAGTGTAAGAGCTTCCTATGTATTTCCCATTCCTTTTGTAGCCATTCTTGGGTTTAGCTAAAAAAAACGCAACAAAAAAAGCTGCGTTTCAGTAACATGGGGCCTTAGCCTAAAGTGGTTTTCTGGTACTAAAATATTGGTGATCTATCTTTAAGATAGTTCTTCACTATAAGATTGGCAGATGTATTACACTGGGACCCCACAATGAACAGCTGATTGAAGCAGCTCCATCACATTTATCAGTCACATGGCCTTTTTCAGCTCAGTCCCATCCAAGTGAATGCGCTGAGCTGCAATACCAAGCACCGCAACTGTATAATCTATGTAATGTGCTTGGCAAGTAGTGAGAAGGCCATAGTACTTGTCTGAATGCTGCAGTCTCTTCAAACAGCTGACTTGACCCCTCTCCATTCACTTTCGGCAACAGACTCGGCTCTGTTCTCGAGATTAAAAGTTTGACCCACATCTATCAGATATTTATGACATATTCTATGGATAGTCATAAATAATGAAATGTGAATATCCATTTAATACATTTTCACAAAATAATCTTATATGGACACTTTCTTTTCATTTATAAGTGAACCAGTCCATGCCACAAAAAGAAAACAGGACAGTGTGATTGAGAAGTATGAGAAGATGCCCAGACGTATGAAGACGGAAGCTGAGAAAGAAGTTATTCACCTTCTGCCTATCAAAGACAAGCGTGGAATTATTCCCCAGAGTATTGAGAAGCCAGGTAAGTGACCACCGCCCTCGGTTGTATTCCTTTATCCGCTGCTGTGGCCACAATACCTGTTACGTTAGGCTAGGTCACACAAATTGAAGGAAAATTGTGAGACCACAGAGACTGTATGGGCACTTCATTCTTAACCCTATAGGCAAAAAAAAAAAGTTGTTTGGTACCTAATATTTAGTGATGTTATATGGTGGCGTGTGACTTTGAGGTTGTATTAACCCTGCAATTTTACCGTGAACCACCATGAGATTTGGTGTTTTACAGTCTTAACTCATATAACAGCTTGTCTGTCTTCTGCAGTTGTCCATACTGAGGACCAGGATGAGGAAGAGGAAATGGAAACAGAAGAGACTGAAGGTAAGTAACTATTCTGCCTCTTTAGCTGTGTATTGTACTCTTGTGTCATGTTTATTTAGCGGTGACCTAGATGAGCCCGAGAGTATACTATTGTTGACCTATTTTGGGAGGATCCAACTCTAAGGATAGCTCATCAGTAGTATAATCTGGGGCCACCCATTTATAATATGATACAGATGTATTCTGTAGGAGTTGTAATAAAAGTGCTTTCAAAGTAGGGCTGGGCAATTAATCGAAACCGACCGTTAATCCAGATAACCAATGTGATTTTGTACATGTCTGTTATTTCGGTTCGGTTATTACATTATTTGTAAACCTTGCCTGCAGTTATGTTCGGACCGAACACGTCCAGACTGGAAATGCTATTATACTGTGGGGTCTCTTCAGATCCCAGAGTTTAATCAGTGGAGACCCAAGGAAGGTGATCAAACATAAAAAAAAAATTCCCTTCCCCTGTGCTCCAGCGCTGGTCTTCATCATCTTCCGGGCTACTGAATAACATTAGGGACCGCTGAGGCTTCAGGCCTTTGACTCCTGGGCTCTTGCGCTGCTGTTGCTTTTCTTCAGGCCTGTTGAATGACATCGGGGACATCGGTCATGATTGCGTTTTTGCGTCACGACACCATGTACCACTGAGGCCCAGTCACAAGCTTCAGCAGTCCCAGACGTCTTTCATCAGGCCTGAAGACGACCAGGAGCAGGAGGTCCCTAATGTTAGCCCAGGAGAGGTGAGTAACACTGTTTAGTATGTTTGATCACCTCCCCTTGGCCTCCGCTTATTATACCCTTTGGTCTGAAGAGATGTTCGGTCTGAACGAATCCGCTGGTCCTGGTCCTGCTGGGGAATCTCAAGAGGTTCATCCAAAACATACTCTGACATGAAAAGGAGCGTGTTTAAGAGGCATGGCCTAAATAATCAGCATTAATCGAACTTGAGGTAAAATGTCCGATTAATCGTGATTTTGATATAGGTCATAACACAGCCCAATTTCAAAGGTAAAGCCACCTAGAAAACTTCTTCTTATTGATTCTTATATTACATTAAGAAATATTTTAAATTTAGGTTTGTAAGATCTACAGCGTGTATGCTGGGTCATCTCAGCTGTTATCTATGGCAGATATTTCATAGATCTGATCAGTATGTATGGACATGGTACACACACAAAGATTTACATGGCTTTGGTTCACAGTGTACACCCGATACCCACATTTTCTGTTATGGGGGACATTTCAGTATTCTATGTCTTACAAACATATTGCTTAGTTAATTGAGGCCTGTGTATAAAAGACTATTTAACCCTTTGGTTGTCTGGTAAAATATACAGTACAGTATGTCATTTACGTATTTAGTTTGACAATGAAGACATCTCTCTTTCCAGCTGTGTCTGCAGAGCCTGTTCGAGTGCTTAGCACAGAGGAACTGATCGAGCATAGGAGAGACACGCTGGAACAGAAGAAAGTTCACATCGCAAACTTGGCCTCGGCTATACTGGCAAATCCAGAGAACAGTGTGTGTGGTTTGTATTTTTTTTAACAAAAGAACTGTTTGAACTCAGATTTTTCTCATTTTTGGCTAAGTCATGACCATAAAGGGTTCGACTTATTGGGTATTCATTCTTTTTGCGCAGTCTACCTCTTTTTATACCTTAAAGGGATTTTCCCACAAAACACACAAATGATTGATAGATGCGTGTTGCACCTCTGGGACCTGCACCTATCTCTAAAATGAGCCCCCCCCTAGCCTCCATGTCCTGCTACTTTACCTGACTGTGAAGACTTTCAGCTATGGTCGGGTTTCACAGAAACAGCTTAGCTCTGAGCTACGCCGTAACTACCCATAGAAGTGAATGCAAGTTATGGAAACAATGTAGCTCACTTTTCTACACTGTTTCCTTAACTCATATTCACTTCTGTGGTAGTAACAGAAACAGGGTGGCACCCTGCGTAATAAATGTCATAAATAAATGTCTTTCGTGGAAAAACCTCTTTAAATGACTAAAACACCTTTATATAACTCTTGCTTTTTTAATAGTGGTTCAAAAATATATAAAAACAAAATATATGCTCTGATCCATATTTCAGGACACAGTAGACCCCTACCAATCTGATGTTGATACTCTATCCTAAGGATAGGTCAATGATAAGGCCCTTTAAAGCAATTCTGACAGCCAATAGAGTTAATGCTGCAAGGCACCAATGGCTGACCACCTCTTGCTCTGATCATGCACCGATGAGGAGGGCATCTATTCCCTCATTGGTGTCACTTTTGTCTTGGTTGACCTAAGGGAAGTAGAGAAAGGAGACAAAAAGAAATGTGTGCAAAAATAATTTATGTATATTTATGAATAATTCGCATAGTACAATATGGATGTTCTCAAGAGCTAAATACTCTGTACTGAATGTTATATGCCTTTACCTCAATAGATTAAAAAACTGAAGGAGCTGCGTGCCATGTTGATGGAGCAGGACTCGACAGTGGCAGTGACTGTCCGGAAGCTTGTGCTGATTTCATTAATGGAAATATTTAAGGATATCACCCCTTCTTACAAAATTCGCCCTCTGACGGAGGAAGAAAAGTCTGCTAGGGTGAGACATAACACATGTATCGTTTGGCATTCTAGAAGTGGAGAAGGACTGCTTACTATTCTCTGCAGCCTGTTGTATACTCTCTTCTTGTTCCAGACTGCTCTATGATGGATTTGTCATCAGTAGTTTTATGAAAAATGTCAGACAATGCGCAGATCAATGTCTCTCTTGTTCTAAATCCTAGGCAATGAATTGTTTGTCATGTTCAACTTTCCAGTTATACCAATGACAACAGCTAAAAAACCCAGCAAGTCAGTACAACCATTCCACAGATAATTGCCTTTAGTAATTGTCTAATCCACCCTTTACAGCGACATAAAAATCCAGGGCTCAGGCTATTGCACGGTACAGGCGATTATATATGATCTCTATAATATTTCCCCAGTGATAGGAAATTACATTGGAATACGTCTATTCAGTATATGTTCTTTGCATGCAGGTGTGAATTTTTGTATTATAATATACATTATTTTTTGTGCTTTATGATTTTATAGATAGATTTAAGAAAGCAGAAAAGATAGATATGAGATTGCTCGGAGTCTGGAGCAGTGGACTTGTGTTCTGTAGAGTGACAATTCACGCTCCTTTATCTGGCAGTCTGATCTTGGTGAATGCCAAGAGAAAGTTACCTGCCTGACTGCGCCAACGGAATTTTAGAGGAGGGTGGCATACTGTAAGGTTGTTCTTCAGAGGTTGGTCTTGGCCTCTTCGTTCCAGTGAAGATAAATCTTAATTCTTCAGCATACCAAGACATATTGGACAATTGTGTGCTTCCAACTTTATGGTGCTTTGTGCACTGGGGCACAGTCATGCTGGAACATAAAAGGGACTTCCACAAACTGCTCCCACAAAGACCCGGTGGGGTGGGCTTGGTGAGGACCATGACTGCTCTGCATAAGTACTCCCCTCAACCAATTCCGACACCCTTAGAACAGAGATTGCGAGCCAGGCTCTCTTGTCCATGTCATTGTCTGACCTCACATGTTATTCTGCATGAGTGGGCAAAAACTACGCTCTAGAGACGCTCTAAAATCTTGTAGAAAGCCTTCTCAAAAGTGAGGATGCTATTTTAGCTGCAAAGTGAGGACCAAGTTCTTATTTATGCTTATGGATTTAGAATAGAAATGTCCTAAAAGCTCCTGTACGTGTAATATGTATGTGTCCCGCTATCTTTGTTCATGTAGTGAATGAGAGAGTGTTAGCTATGCATAGAGAGAGAACTGAATATAGATTTTAGGAGCTTGATGTTTACTGGACATTGTGCAACCGTATCCTCATCAGACATGTTTATCCTATTGAATCACATCCGAGTACTAGTCGTCGTAATAGACGTATGCCTGTGAAGTCCATCATTGAATGGTATTTCAGTTATGATACCTTGGTGAATTTGTTTCATAAAACTGAACACTGGTGAGGTATGATTTATCATGTGACCATATTCTGTATTTGATGATAGCATTGTGTTACCCTGGCATTGAATACAACATTTTTCACCAAAATGTAACCTGTTGACTGCTGTTGGGAGAGAAAACAACCAGAGGTCCCTGACTTCTACCTGATTTCCGCAGGATCCATTGCCTGAGCAGCTTTACAGCAGCTTTCCCTTATTCTTATAACAGCTTATTTTTGTACCTGCATTTACTATGTGAACACCAATTGCTTTTTATTTATTTTTACATTTTTATTTTTTCTTAATTTGTTCAACAGGTCAAAAAAGAAACTCAGAGGCTCCGAGAATTTGAGGAAGGTCTGGTCAGTCAGTATAAGTTTTACCTGGAAAACCTGGAGCAAACAATAAAAGGTAACTTGGTCACATTCCGTGTGGGAAAATCTCTCATTCTATTCTGCATATGTAATAGGAGATTTTCTCGCACCGTATGCTGTACAATGACTGCCCATTTGTAAAATTAAAAAAACATACTTGCTGGCAACTATCTCCGCTTGTGACATCCATATACCTATAGTCATAGTGACAGGAGCTCTCCTGATGGGTTAGCCCCTGTCACATTGACCAGGATAAAGTGAAGTATATGGGTGCTGTTAGATCTGCTATGATATGCTCTCAGCATAGGATAGAGAGAGATGATGATCCCTGGAATATATAGTTTTTCATGATTCGATCCCGTATTTTCAAGGAACAAGATGGTTTCTAGGAATTGTAGACCATTCTCACAGTGATTGACAACTCTCCCATATGTACACCAGCAGAGCTGTCAGTCACTCTGTGTAAATGTGTATCTGTGCCATCATTACAGTGTCTACAGACTTGTTTAGTATAGAATTGGCCCTTGTGAGCCCCTTGTTATAACAGTGCTTATATAATTTTTAAGTCCTAGTCTGAGATCTGATCTTACGGTGTGTTATCTCTCACAGATTGGAAGCAGATGAAAACCAAGAAGAGTGAAGTGCTGTCACTGAAAGCGTACAAGGGCCTGGCAGAGGTGGCGGTGATGTGCCTGTGTGAGCTCATGCTCTCTCTTTCCCACTTCAACTTCCACAACAATATCATCGTCCTCGTTGTACCACTCATTGACGATCAGTGCAGAAAGGTCAGCCATCTTCACAATTTTCACATTGGTGGATTTTTCTTTACTGGTATTTTTGTTATAAATTTAGTCTTTATGAAAAGTTGAGTTCTGAAAAAGGTAGGTTTCGCCTGACTGTGCTGAGACTTTTTTTTCCCTGATCATCTATTGGTGAGGGTAGTTTAGTCAAAACGTAGTCAGAAATCCGCCTTAATTCTGACTGACGTTAATTTTCAAGGGGAGGCAGAGATCAAATCAGGACGCTAAAAAAATAAGCGCCCTGTTTAATTTTGCCATGGATTCGTTAGCTGTCTCAGCCGCAAAATCTGCAGTGCGAGTGCAAAGCCGTGGTAGAAATGGAAGAGGAATTTGAAGCAGAAGTCTGCAGCCACTTCCTCTGTGTGTCACTTGAAGGGAGCTGTACTGCCTTATGAGGACACCATGGTAAACAAGAACCGATTCATTCTCTGGATCGGTGGAGGTCCAATAGGTTGAACCACCCAGACTATAAAGTGTTGGCATTTCCTAGCAATATCCATCATTTCATTAGATGGATGAAGTATATTGATTTGCGTGTCAGTTTTAACTGATCGACGTACTATTGGTGCGCTGCTATTCCTGGGAAATCGCTGGCTTGTTTACTACTGCACGTAGTGCATGCTCTCAGACATGACACTCTGCAGAGGAGCTGTCAGACATTTACTAGTAGGCGGGAGAAAGGCCCAGACTCGTGAGTCAGACACCCAGCTTTATTTTAACATAAATCATCTTCATTTCCTTTGTTCCTTGAATTTTCTTCTCTTCACTACTAGGGGGCAGCAGAGTGACAGCCCTAGGTATTTGATAGGGATAGGCAGGATTAGCTTTTGAGAAGAAACATGTGTAACATGGCTCAGGAATGTGGACTTTAAGGCAGATCTCTCACCACTTTCCAGAAGTTGAGGGCTATACATTGTTTCTTAAGACACAGCTCCGTTTTGTCAAATTAACTCCGTTTATGCTGCCAGGGGTTTGATTCCTGCATTACAGAATATGCATGTTCTCATGTTTGTGTAGGCCAAGAGGATGGGTCAGTGCTATATAAGATAACAGATAATAAATCATAAATTCACCTGCGCATTCTGGCCTGAAGTTACTATTTATCACCCATTAGCTACTGAACATTTGCTTTGCATTTCCCCCATTCTTCGTTGTGTCCCTACATGTCCTGTTAGATCATAAGTTTGAGACCAAGACAGTTCACTGGATTAGACTTCGTTCACAACTCTGTTGGAAATACAGTTGCAGATTTCATTGTATGTGCTGCAAGCCATGCCATAATTTTTGTGTTTGATCGCCTCCCCTTGGCCTCCGATTATTATACTCTGGGTCTGAAGAGGCTCCACAGAACAATAGCAGTTTCTGTTCGGACATGTTTGGTATGAACGAATCCACAGGACAAACCTTGCAAGAGAAATCCCCTGAAGTTTGCCCAACACTCATGCTTTAAAAGAGGTGTGACCTAAATAATCACCATTTATCGTAACCGAGGTAAAATGCCTGCTTAATTGAAATTTTGATTTAGGTCATAATCGCCCAGCCCTACCTTGTACTGCAGGAGCGCCACCCCCAGAGGATACACCGGATGTATGATAAGGTGTTCGTCTTGTCATAAATGAGATGCAATCTCCAGTGGTGCAGGGATTATCAAGACTAGCGTAGTAAACACCGGTCTTGATAAATATCCCCTCTGTTTTGCTGTACTTTTTTCAATTTGGTGTTAGCATTCCTCTTATCATTGATAGTGCATGTCCCTACGCAACTTTACCCTATGTATGGCTATTCCCTGTGGACAAGATGAATGGCAGCAGCCAATATATGTCCCAGAAGAATAACAGAGAAATAACACAGTGCAGGGTTTAAAGAAAAGATGCTATTGAATAGTGTCACATGGAATATATGGGTTTAATTTTATATATTAAACAGACATGTCTGGACAGAAAATGGGTCCTCTCTAAGATACAAGTCTTGCACCTGTTATATGATGATATGTCATTGAGCAGTGTCTATACATTATGGTAACTATTGTCTGTCCTTTCTACAGATTGCTGATATGAGTGGAGAAGCTGTCAAGAAACTTTTCAGGCAGGATAAATTGGGCCACGCATCTTTGGCGGCTGTAAAGATAATCTCTGGACTTGTGAAGAGCAGAAATTACTGTGTCCGCCCAGAGGTAAATGACAGCAAAAATGAATTTCTCCTCTCTACACTCCTGTCATCATACTTTCATGTACATGATATATCTTCAGTATCTCTACAAGTTGTGTTTTACGTTTTCTGCCAAATAATCTCCAGTAAAATATATTGCACATCCTTTCCCCAGCTGTTTCTTAGTTATATCGGCCTATGGGAAAGCTGTGGCTACTATTACAGCACCCGCAGGGATTGCTAGCCAGCTTACCTAGATACAGTGGAGAAAAAAGTATTTAGTCTGCCACCAATTGTGCACGTTCTCCCACTTAAAAAGATGAGGCCTGTAATTGTCATCATAGGTAGACCTCAACTATGAGAGACAAAATGAGAAAACAAATCCAGAAAATCACATTGTCTGATTTTTAAAGAATTTATTTGCAAATTATGGTGGAAAATAAGTATTTGGTCAATAACAAAAATTCATCTCAATACTTTGTTATATATCCTTTGTTGGCAATGACAGAGGTCAAACGTTTTCTGTAAGTCTTCACAAGGTTGGCACACACTGTTGCTGGTATGTTGGCCCATTCCTCCATTCAGATCTCCTCTAGAGCAGGGATGTTTTGGGGCTGTCGCTGGGCAACACGGACTTTCAACTCCCTCCAAAAGTTTTCTATGGGGTTGAGATCTGGAGAATGGCTAGGCCACTCCAGGACCTTGAAATGCTTCTTATGAAGCCGCTCCTTCATTGCTTGGGATCATTGTCATGCTGAAAGATCCAGCCACGTTTCATCTTCAATGCCCTTGCTGATGGAAGGAGGTTTGCACTCAAAATCTCACGATACATGGCCCCATTCATTCTTTCATGTACATGGATCAGTCGTCCTGGTCCCTTTGCAGAGAAACAGCCCCCAAAGCATGATGTTGCCACCCCCATGCTTCACAGTAGGTATGGTGTTCTTTGAATGCAACTCAGCATTCACTCTCCTCCAAACACGACACGTTGTGTTTCTACCAAACAGTTCTACTTTGGTTTCATCTGACCATATGACATTCTCCCAATACTCTTCTGGAACATCCAAATGCTCTCTAGCAAACTTCAGACGGGCCCGGATATGTACTGGCTTAAGCAGAGGGACACGTCTGGCACTGCAGGATCTGAGTCCCTGGCGGCGTAGTGTGTTACTGACGGTAGCCTTTGTTACGTTAGTCCCAGCTTTCTGCAGGTCATTCACTAGGTCCCCCTGTGTCTTTCTGGGATTTTTGCTCACCGTTCTTGTGATCATTTTGACCCCACAGGGTGAGATCTTGCGTGGAGCCCCTGATCGAGGGAGATTATCAGTGGTCTTGTATGTCTTCCATTTTCTAATTGCTCCCACAGTTGATTTCTTCACACCGAGCTGCTTGCCTATTGCAGATTCAGTCTTCCCAGCCTGGTGCAGGGCTACAATTTTGTTTCTGGTGTCCTTCCACAGCTCTTTGGTCTTCACCATAGTGGAATTTTCAGTGTGACTGTTTGAGGTTGTGGATGCTGGAGATATGCAACAGCCAGCTTCGTCTCTATATTTGCTGGATTGACTGCAGTTCACATTTATGACACTAGATGTAGCTGTAACTAAATGTTTATCTGTAGACACTCTGTACTTTGTTGTTTTGATGCTATTGATATACACTTCCTGTATTTTAGTGTGTTTGTTGTACTAGATCTGTTATTCACCATGTGAGGTGAACCTTCTCTTACTGCATTCATGTTTCACTAAAGTCTGTTCCTGTTATATACAAATGTTTATCTGGTTTTGACTCTGCCACATCCAGCAATCGCACTCTGCAACAGTGGACAGGTGTCTTTTATACTGATAACAATGTCAAACAGGAGCCATTACTACAGGTAATGAGTGGAGGACAGAGGAGCCTCTTAAAGAAGAAGTTGCAGGTCTGTGAGAGCCAGAAATCTTGCTTGTTTGTAGGTGACCAAATACTTATTTTCCACCATAATTTGCAAATAAAGTCTTTAAAAATCAGACAATGTGATTTTCTGGATATGTTTTCTCATTTTGTCTCTCATAGTTGAGGTCTACCTATGATGACAATTACAGGCCGGCCTCATCTTTTTAAGTGGGAGAACTTGCACAATTGGTGGCTGACTAAATACTTTTTTCCCCACTGTATGTGAATGACAAATTACATGATAGTGGATATTTCATTGCTGAGATGGATAAGCGCTGTTCTTGATGTATCTTTGGCAGTCCCATAGAGTTGAATAGAGCAGCACAAGGGATTCATATGATTGGTGGGGTTCCCAGTGGTTAGTCCCCCAACAGTCCAATACATATTGCCTATCCTGAGGATTGGTTTTCAAACATAGGGTTGATCAGTTCAGGAAAAAGCTGTTTTAGGAAGACCAAATTGCGGTGTACAAATATATGAATGGACAATACAGAGATCTTTCCAACGATTTCTTTACACCTAGGCCTGTAAGCATGACATGGTGAGATCCTCGACATCTTGTCAACTTGGCACAATTTTTTTTCAACAGTGAGATATCCAACATAGGCATCCAAAAAAATGTACACGTATTAGATATCCACACTACTATAGCAGCCTGAAGAATTTATTTAACAGGTTGTTCAGTAGTTACGTCTTGTTGAGACTATGTGCCAGACAAGTATGCCTGACATGAGCTTCTTATGACGCAGGGTCATAAGGATCCTGTCTGTGCAGTTTATTTTGTGCTTTATATTGCCAGATATAAGATGAGATGTGATTCACTGTCTTTGTCTCCCTGACTCCAGGTGCTCAACATCTTGCTTCATCTAAGAATTAAAGAAGTTGAAGTTAAAAAAGATGTAGATGACATTGCCCCCAAGCAAAAGATGATGACTTATAAAGACAAGAGGAAAAATCTGTCAAGGATGCAAAGAAAGGTACAAATGTAGAGCCTGTTGTATGAAAACCAAGCTAATGTCCCCAAAAATAAGCAGGTATAAGCCTAAATTCGCATGCGGCAGCTTTTTTCCTGAGCAGAAAGTAAACTTTCTATTTGCATGGTTTAAACCCTCATCCGGCTGAGTAAGTACAATTGTACCTATTCCTATGGAGCCTGTAATGTTGTAAAATTATGCAGCCTGACGAGGGTTAAGAAATTACTGCCATTTATGAACATAGCTCTTTTTTTTTAATCACAGACCTTATAGGAGAGAAAAAAAACTATATATAACTTCTATATGTTTCCAGTAAGGATAACTGTTCTGCAGCAATAAGCTCAGGAAAGGGGGTGGAGCTTATGTAGCTTTATAGCGGTTTTTGCTGTAAGGACTAGCAAATAAAGCCACACCCCTTTACTTAATGTCCCACCCATTTTCTTAATGTTCCATCACTTGAAGGGATTTTTTTGAGCTGTTCTCTGCAGGTCATACACAGAGATTGGAGAAGGAAGCAGACAGCTCCAATCTCTGTATAATGGCTGAACTGAGTTACTGCAGCCTCACTTGAATGGAAGCTGATCTGCAGTAACCTGGTCTGACCACTACACAGAATGGAGCTGTCTGCTTACTGCTCCATTACAGAAAAGAACCACTTTATGGTGTATATACAGGATATATATCACGCTGTACAGTTTGTCTTGAAGCTGCTCCCTATATTCATCCTCTGTTCATCATTCTGCTTCTAGTGGAAGAAAGCGGAGGAAAAGCTGGAGAGAGAACTGCTAGAGGCTGAAGCATCAGAAAGCAAAGAGAAGAAGTTAAAGCTGGTGAGATGATGTCACTTGTATCTGGATATGGCCGAATGGTAGAGCCCCATGTTGTTAACGCAAATCACACTTTCACACTAGTGTCCTATTGCCATATGTATAAGGAAGGCTTTTGGCACTTACATCAAAAATGTCCATTGGTCCTCATTCACTCAAGAGTGTTCTTGTGGCCTCTGTCAGGTCAGGATACATTAGTATTGAAGAAATCTTACATACATACCTTAACTTAGTTGTACATTGGGTTAAGGACTCCCGTTTATCATGAAACAATGTCTGTAAAAGCGCTGTGGAATATGATGGCGCTATACAAATAAGCTAAATAAATAATAAACTAGTTCAATACAATATAACCACGTTAACAAAATCCTTGACAGGCTGCAGTTAGTAGAATAAACACTAGGTGGATTGACCTTACTCTCCCACAGTCCTTTACACCACCACCTCTTCCAGCTCATAAACCCCTTAGGCCTCGCACAAGAACACATACACCCATCCTCTAACCATGAGAACAACCTTCCTATTTTTTTTTTCTTTACCTATTCTTTCCTCCTTTATCCTTCTTTAGTGTCGTCACGTTTGCCTCTGGTGATCTTTACATCTATTGTCACTTTCTCTTTGTTTGTTATCCTTTCCAAAATGTTAATATTCCCAATAAAAATAGATTTGGAAAAAAAAAAAATGGTGGCGACACATAAATACATACAGCATATCGCATTGTGATGCAATTTTTCGAAACAGTATTACTTGGGTAAGCTAACACATACAAACGTAGCAGAATTGGCCTAAACTTCTGCAACTAGTTAAATGGCGTGAAAAATGTTTTTCCAATGACTTTTCATTGGTTTTAGTTATCTTCTGTGATAAGATATCATGCTGCAGCAGTTTAACCAATTGCAGAAGTTCAGGTTAAGCCTGCTACATCTGTATCTGGACTTGTCAAGCCAAATTTTAAGGTAATTGTGGACACGTGTATAGGTAGCTTCTGGCTATGATGGAGTTAACTTAAGGGCTGCAGAAGATTGTTGCTCCTTAAAATAATTGTCTGCTTTCCTTTCTTTTCCCACAGCATACAGAAACACTGAACATTGTTTTCTTAACCTACTTCAGAATACTGAAAAGAGCTCAGAAATCTGTCCTCCTTCCTGCCGTCTTGGAAGGCCTGGCAAAGTGAGTGGTTTTTATTCTGAGGATTGGTCAGCGGGATGTGCGCAGATATAGATGTAGAAGGGTTAACTCGACTTTCTATAGTGGGGTAAATTGCTGCAATGTGATATCTTATAGAATACAACAAAAGCCAATGAAGTCATTGAAAAAATATTTTTCAAGACTTTTTTTTTATTGGCTTTTTTTGATCTCCTGTAACAAGATTTCACACTTCAGCAATGTATCTCATTACACAAAGTCAGGTTAACTCTGCTACATCTGTATATTGTACTCTTTCAGTGGACCAGCTCTGTCAATCGGATGGAATTACATGGTAAATGCTAGTACCTTGGTGTTGCAGAGACCTCTTCATAGACTAGCCTGTGTTATAAATGCATCAGTGACTTGCTGTGAGGTTATATTCACACTGTGTTTGCATTTAGTCATGTTGTGGGAGTACGGTCTATGGGTAGTATGACACTGACACACTTCATGGTTCTTTTAGATTTGCTCATCTAATAAACCTGGAATTTTTTGATGACCTTCTTGTGGTGCTAAATAAGCTCATTGAATCTGGGGTAAGTAAGTCTCGTTTCTCAGTGCCTGTTCATACATAACTGCTTGATGGTGTTCATTTTGGCAATATGTGTCATGCATTGTAGATCCAGAGGAAAGCAAAACCAGCCTTAGGCTGGGATTTTCATCAGAATTGTGAATTTGATGTCTGCCCTACCCAGGGTCTAATATATTCCCTGCAGCCTTTCTCCTCTTGCCACAAGTTACCATTTCTTCACCTTAGTCAATACGGTAGTTAGGTGTGCCCCCTGGGCAGTGGAAGATGATACTCCCACTGCTCCAACATTACCAAATCATCTGAAAAATCCCGCACATGTGCAATATACTACTGTAGTTCTCTGTGTGTATGACTGTACTGTGCATGTGCGGGATTTCGCAAATGATTTGTTAACGTCGGAGCAGTGAGAGGTTTAACTCGCACTAATAGTATCAGAGATCAAAGGTAACTCCTCCAGTGCATATTGAATCATTCATTTTCATGTTACATCTATAGTACTATGGTGGCTGGGGAGGACTGCCTTTAACCCTTACATGACGCAGACGTTTCTCATTTTCGTTTTTTACTCCCTGCATTATAAAAGCCATAACTTTCTGATTTTCCCGTTTACGTAGTCATATGAGAGTTTGATTTTTGTGTGACAAGTTATACTTCAAAATGGTACCATTTATTATTCTGTACCATGTACTGGAAAGCGGGAAAAAAATTCAGAAGAGGTGGAATTGAGAAAAAAACGCCATTTTCTTACGGGTTTTGTTTTTACGGCTTCCACTGTGCCGTAAAAATGTTATGTTAGCTTTATTCTGCAGGTCAGTACGATCACAGTGATACCAAATTTATATAATTTTTTTTCATGTTTTAATAACTTTACAAAAATTCTTAATTTTGAAGGAAAAAAAAAATTTATTTGAATCACCTTATTCCATTTTTTTAGGGATGCAGTTTGTTGAAAAAAAACGCCAAATCATCCATTTTGATTTTTTTTTTTCTTGTTACAGTATTTACCGAATGGGACAAATGTTTTTATGTGTTTAATAGTTTGGGTATTTTCGGACTTAGGGATGCCTAATGTGTTTATGTTTGCTTTTATTTACTTATATTTGATTTAGGGAAAGGGGGGTGATTTAAACATTGTTGTTGTTTTGTTTATTTTTATTTTTTTTTTATATATTTTTTTTTTTAACTTTTTTTTTTTTTTTTTTTTTAGCCCCTTAGTGGGCTTGAAGATGTGATCTTCAGATCACCTGTGCCATAGACTGCAATACTACTGTATTGCAGTCTATGGTAGATTTGCTATGTAACGTTGAAGCCTGCTGCGGGCAGACTTTAGTAGTTACATTACTATGGCAGGGCTGGGAGCCTTCAGAAGTTCGGCTCTGTTACCGAACATTAAATGGAAAGTGAAAGTAACCACTCAGGTGCCATGGTCGCATTTGACCACATCATCTGAGTGGTTAAATGCCCGTGATCAGAGTCACCTTTGATCACAGGCAATGCTGCCGGGTCCCTGCTATATGAAACAGCCAGACCTGGCAGCTAGTGCAGCCGCTCTGTTTCAGAGCGGCCGCCATATTTAGTCACGTGCACCAGGACGTAACTGTATGTCCTGGTGCGCCTAAGAGTTAAAATCCAGGAGTGTTGTGTCTCACTGGTTTACACTACATTCTCCTCACAGGTGCCCTTTAAAGGGTTTGTCTAGGATTATAAAAATAAGGATCTGCTTTTTTTTTTTTTTCCTCTAGACACTGCTGCGTCTCTCCATGGGCTGTGTCTGGTATTGTAGCTTATCCCCCATTTGAGGAAATAGGGCTGATCTGCAGTACCAGACACAAGCCATTATAACTTCATTGCCCAATTCCGGTATATTTGATTTTAGAGTACAGATGGGAAATCCGTCTTGTGTAATCCCCCCTCAGTAATGTGGTTAGCTGGGGAGTGAAGCAGACAATTGCTGGGAGTAGCCGTGTCCTTTCCCTGAATGTCAGGCTGATGGTGCGCTCATTGCGCCTGTCATGGCCAGTTATAACTCACCATGTAGAGCTCGGCTAACTTGTATGGAGTTCATTTTCCCAGTTTAGATTTACTGCTCCTCTTTAGTAATTGAGTTTCATTGTATTGTGTTTTTTATTGCAGAATTGAGGTTATTTATTATCCATGATATTAATAGGGAGGAGACATTTTTGATGCTTTATGGATACTTGTTGGATTCCTGGTCCTAGCAGAGATGGTGACTGCTGATAGAATGAATCACCCATGGGAACGACCAGAGCCAGACCATGTCTGCATCTCCTTTATAGTCTTTCCTAAATGAGGTTTCTGCTGTTAATGTCATTTATTTTTATTAGTTGCAATAATATGTGAGTTACATTGATGTCTATATTAAAATTTAGGGCTCCTCCTAGAGTACGGAGCATATTCCCCAGGGTAGGATAATGCAGCCATATAGAATATGGTAGGAGCTTTACACTCTCTTCCCATTTGGCTGGTTCTCTTGTGGGTAGGTATTGTTAATAACCTGTTATGATGTTGTTGTCCATGAATACAATGTGATATCTGTCCCTTGGTAACATGGAAGATAAATATATTATATAAATCAGAATAAATAGAAAATTAGCATTTATGAAAGAGAGACTACACTTCCAATAAGTATGGGGCCAGGTCACCCCTCCAGTGGCAGATGTTGGGTGTGACAGGGTGAGAGATATTGGATAACTGACCGATTTCTAACATGTATAGGTTTAGAAAAACATGGCTGCTTTTTGTCTAGAAACAGCACCACACCTGATCACAGGTCATGTTTGGTATTGCATCTTATCTGCATTGAAATTAAGTTGGTTAAGCTGCAGTACCACACACAAGCTGTGGTGATGTTTCTGGATGAGAGCCGCCATGTTTTTCTAATCCCTGAACACCAGTTTAAATTCTTGGAGGGACCAGGAAAAGAGAGCCCAGTTCTTCTTGGTAGAATGGACGATGGCAAGATAAAGCTCTGCCCTACATCATCTTCAGACAGTGTCCTATAACTTGCTATAATGAATTTGTTGTGGTCTTTCTCCAGGATCTCAGCTATAGAGAGAGTCTTCACTGTGTGCAGACTGCATTCAATATACTTTCCGGCCAAGGTAAGATGACCTATATCCCTTTATCATCTATACAGTGGCAGGCATGTGACTGGGTTAGAACCTCCCAGAATTAATACATATAGCTCTAATCCAGAAGATAAGGTGTTGTATGTAGACGCAGCCCTATACTGTGCACAGGGAATGATGTCAATCCAGGAGCCAAAGCTGTCTGTTGTATAAAGTATGTGAGCTGTTGGGGATATTTAGTTGGACTTCTATGGAAATATATGGTCCTCTGTTTTGGAAACTGAGAGATAGAGATCTCAAGTGTAACAGGGCCCCAAGATAAACTAAAACATGCGGCTTTCCTGGTGGTGCTGAACTACAAAGCCCAGTGTGTTGGGAGTTGTAGTTTCTCACCAGAGGAAAAGCCAAGGTTTGGACACCTTTACTATTGTGTCATTTATATAAAGCTTAAAGGGGTTTTCCTTATAATGACATTAATACCCCCTGTTACACAGGATAGGGCATACATGTCTTATCACTGAGGGACTGACTGCTTGGACCCCCAGCACTCACAAAAATGAGGATCCGTGTTTGCCTTCAAGTACCACAAAATTAGAGTAGTGGTAGGCATGCGCGGCCAATCCTCTGTTCACTTCTATGGGAACTCCTAGAAGTGAATGGACTGCTGGCTAAACATGCACAGCACCACTCTGATCACAGGCGGCACCCAGGGACACTTTCTGTCCCCAATTTTTGTTTTCACTAGTAGTCTGACTTCTGGAGCTTAATCCTTGTCACATTTGTAATTAGTGGGTAACCTCCGTTAATAATTTTCTGATAATATTCACTTGTTGGTCAGTGCTCTTTCCGTTCTTCAGGTCCGCTTGGGAAACAAACCTAATCCGCTTAAAAAGCGGCTACCCGCGGACCCCATAGACTATAATGGGGTCCACCAGGTTTCTGCCTGAAAAATGCAGAGTACGAACGCTGGTGTGAATCCAGCCTTAGGCTACATCCACATTATACTATCAGAGCAACATAATGAACCTAAGCTCATGATCTGGTAATTGATACCAACACCGACTGAGAGATTTCACTGACTATAAAGGGATTCTGTCAGGTGTCTGTCTGGGAGACCAACATTTTAGCCTACCAACTAGCGCAGCATGTTGTAGTATTTTGTCCAGCATTCTTGGTGGATTCTATGACAGAGCCTCCGATGCAGGTATGAGCATAGTCATTTGGCTTGGGTTTATACCTTATATTTACGGAGTATTACACTAGTTGGATGTCTGTCATCTTTGTTCTTTACTTAGGTACATCC
Organism: Leptodactylus fallax; assembly: GCA_947044405.1. Taxonomy (NCBI): domain Eukaryota; kingdom Metazoa; phylum Chordata; class Amphibia; order Anura; family Leptodactylidae; genus Leptodactylus; species Leptodactylus fallax. The sequence continues at coordinate 4,029,926 of CAMRHE010000005.1, read as the reverse complement.
TACTATTCTGATATTTTTTTTTTTATTATATAAACAGGCGACGTCCTCAATATTGACCCCTTGAATTTCTACAATCACCTTTACAAGACACTATATGGCCTAAGCGCAGGTAATCCAGGTTTTATTAATATTGTGGTGTAATATATAAGCATATATACTCTCTGCCCTCCAGCAGTCTGGTTTTCAGACCATCTCTATTAATGTGATCATAAATAGTGAACACGTCAGTCTGTGCTTTGCTTTTGGCTTCAGGCTTTACCTTTATTGCTGCATAGAAGATTAGTATTATTACTGGGCCTGGTTAAGCCATTTATTGTGAATCTCTATATAGCTTGTCAGAATATGAGGTCATCAGAAGTGGCTCTGATAAGCTGTCCAGACAGGGCAGTAACACATGGGATAAGGAGGTGTGCATATATGACATGTAGCCCCAGAAGAATGACTCTTGGCAGAAGCTGGAGAAGAAATCTAGAAAATATACAAGTGCGTCTGACGTCTTCAGCCAGACCTGGTTTATCAGAAATATGTAGAATATATAAGTAGAGCTGTATTATAAGTCTCTACTCGTCCTTTTTCCTGCCTTCATCTTGCCTGTCTATTCAGCTGAGCTTTCCTGTTCTATTCTAAGGCGTTGTATGGGCGGTGGCAGGGAGCCTGGCAGTACTAAAGAGTTAAGGCTGGCCATACAATTTACATAGCTGTTGACCAAATGCCCATTCAGCTAACTGTTGTCTCTCCAGACCCTCTTAAAACAATAGTACCTGCCCCTCAGCCAGGTCTGTTCTGAATGGGGAGAAGGAAATAAGCTACTACCAGAAATCTCTCAGGCAGTGCCTGATCTCCCCTTTAAAGCAAAAGGAACGTCATGTTATCTTGATCTTCCTCGATATTTGCCGTCAGGTAGGATTGGGACTCCTCCCTACAAAATCAGCAGGTTCACCTGGCATTATCTAATGTATATGGTCAGCTTAAGGGAACACAGAAGGGGCTTTACAGTACGTCCTCTTGGATCTAATAGCATTTAGTATCTTGTCCATAATACTACATTATACCAGCTTTACGTTTTTGATGATGGTATGGCATGTTATTGTCCATCACACTGTCATACAACTATATTAATAACACGCTCTTAAAGGAGTTATGTCACAAAAAAGTATGTATCTTCTATCCATAGAGGATAAATACCTGATCGTGGGGGTTGACAACTGAGTCCCATACCGATTCTCAGAATAAGGTTATCCCCCCCATTGCAAATTCAGCTTGATGGTAGCCGCACTTGAATGTAGGAATGTTGCATGGCAGATGGACGAATTTGCCATTGATGTGAATGGGAGCGCCGGAGGGAGCATTGAAGTGTAGCATTCGGCTATCTTCAGTGCTCCCATTGAAGTGAATAGGAGCACCATCCACCTAGTGACACTCCTACATTCAGCCTGGCTGTTGGTTTTGGATTGCAATCACTAATGCAAAATATTAGTGTGTGAATAAGGTCTTGTAGTTAAACTATCCAACATTCAAGGTCCATTGTAGAGAGCTGGAGAAATGGTGCAAAATAGTTATGGGGGTCTGACCTGAATGGTCAGTCTGTATCTGATCACTATGCTTTCAGGTTTACTACCCTACATGACTCTTCCAAGAGTTCTGTCCTAGAAGGCTATGCTTTCTCCTCCTCTGTACAGTTTCTTGGCATATCTGTCTGGGATTTCCCATTTGCTCAGCCTGGTTACTTCAGCTCAAGATCCCTTGGATGCCAAAGAACTATAGCGAGCCATTTCTCATGACCTTTCCCTGAGTAAGATCCCACAGATCATGGTTATATCCTCTCCATACCCTCACTTTTGCCTGCGGGCCGTACATCTAATGCTGTGGATTACATTCAGGGTACTACAGAAGTCTCTGCACAGCGATAACAGAAATGACCAGAGACTTGTACTGTCCTTCACCCGTCCGAGGAGGCCGCACCATTACAACACTGCTCGTCTTGTTCCCGCAGAACAGAATGTACTGTGTTTATATTCATGAGGGAGACGCTGGAGAAGTAACATTATGAAACTAGTCTGAGACTTCCCTGCTTAATGTTTCATTTATTCTCTGTGTGATCTAACCAGAATACTTTGTAGCTAGGTTTTTGCGTCTTCCAAGATACAGGTTGTGTTTTGTTTTTTTTGTTTTTTTTATTTTATTGTTGTCTTATTACAAGCCAGTTCTATAAATTTCCTACCCAGATGGACATACTGTATATTTTCCATTGTGCCCCATCTGGCCACTACGTCTGTAGATTTTTGGGTATCTTTCTTATAGGCCATGTTACTCTGTTTTCCACATTAACAATATATTGCAGTGTAATGTGGTTTTCTTAATCTACTGTACATATATTGTCGTGAGTTCCTGAGTGGACCTATATGGGAGGTTATATCATAGGCAGATTCTGGAAATGACTACAGAAGATTAAGATGTACATCTGGAATCTCCAAGTCTGAGAGGAACGGTTATATTGTGAGGTTTACATGAAGGGCACTGTGCTGTTTTGCTGTGTATAAGATGTCGGCACCGCTCTCTACATCTTTTATTTTTATTTACCCAGTTTCCATGGTAACTAAACAATTTCGGCTTCTATGGGTTGGCCACCATGCCTTTAGAGTGGGTGATTTTCCAAGTAGAATCAGACTGTCACTACCCACATTAGGCACCACTGTGTTCACCATAGATCACACTATTACAGCTTTGTGGCCTAAACACTATGACCGACTTGTGTTAAGTCCATACATAGCCAGATTATCATATGGATACCGTCATAGGGAAGTATATATTGTACCCAGGACAGCAGCCTGTGTTGAATTGTTGTCTCAGAGTCCTTTTATTTTTTGACATTAGTTTTAAAGGGATTGACCAAGCGTTTAAGAGATGAAAGTAACTGCAGGAATGTCCTACTATAGCTGCAGGATGACCTGCTATACGTGGATGTGACTGGTGCTCGGTGGTCATGTGATCAGTAGCATGACCTATCTTAAGGACAGGCACTAATATCCAGCCGTGTGCAACACTATAAAGGGGCTATCCAGTTTCTGCTATTGATGGCCACAAATGTTAGATCTGCAGGCGTCTGACACCCAGGATCCCTGCAGATCAGCTGTATCAAAATAGTGCGGTTCCCAGCATTGTTTGCATGCAGGGAGCCACACTGCTTACTTGCTGTAGAAACTTTAATGGCAAGTGGTACGGCAGCGCTACCTCATACACTTCAGCCCACTACTGCTACAGTTTGTACAGGGAGTGAGCAGCGCGGCTCCCGGCATGTAAACAATACCAGGAGCCACGCTGTCTCGGTGCAGCTGATCTGCAGGGTCCTGGGTGTCAGATCCCTGCACATCTAATAGTACATCAATAGTAAAAACTGCATAACCCCTTTTAAAGGAATTTCCGTGTGTTTGCTTTGGGGCTATAGTTAGAAGGAAACATTCTGTCTCTTCAGTAATGCGCATGATGTGTAGGGTTACGTGAGAGGACACTGGATAGGTCTGTGATTTAGTAAAATGTAGTTATTTCGTGGTACTGTAGGCACGCTGTGATATGTGTATTCCTGTATGAGTAACTGGCTTCTCTGCTTCCAGGGTCTACAAATGACGATACAGTGATAGCTCTTCAGTGTCTGGAGATGATGCTTACCAAGCGTAGGAAGCAAGTATCCCCGCAGAGGGCTCTGGCATTTATAAAGAGGCTTTCTACTTTAGCGCTACACGTTCTACCCAACGCATGCATTGGCATCCTGTCCACCAACCGAGGACTCCTGCAGGTAAGTCAATCTGAAGAGAGAACACACATTGTACACTTCTAGACTGCGCGGGAGCATGCTGCATCAGCCAGGCTGGCGACGGACTTCAGCCTGCTATTGTCTTTTTGTGAGAGCTGATTTTTTTTTTTTTTTTTGCATCCTTAAGTATTTTCTCTTTTTCAAAAATGATTTCAAGGGAAGCAGTGATGCATAAGGGAGCCGTAGGCTTAACATTACAAATTTCTGACATGGATGTTGCTTTAAGACTTTTAAGGGGTTCCTGTCTGCAATGCTTTTTACTAATTTCTGGGTCAGGTGGGCTTTGAAGGTGGCAGTTTAGTAGAAGAACTCCCCCCGCAGGCCAGAACAATTAAAATGAGGGCACACATCTTTATGTTTATCTCCTGTGACAACAATACACCTCCATGCACATTATACGGTCAGCCAGTCCGGCCTAATTCAGTGCGATCGTTCAACCTTTATCGGCTGTGTAGGACCAGTGTAAATATGCCCCTGTAGGTTTAGTTTTTATATAAGGTATCACTTCAGTTTAAAGGATTTTTACATGACATTTCTATGCATTTCTTGCTTCCCGATACATTGCAGCTCTTTTAATAAGCTGATTTTTTTTTTTTTTTTTTTTTTTTGGCGGGGGGGACCTAAGCAGACCCCAATTGATCTGACATTGATGACCTATCCTGAGTACCATGTCCAGTACAAAGCTTATCTGGAAATCTAATTTACACTAGTGAAAGAAATGTTGCTTTCTAGAAAGTTAGAGAAAACATTACAAGTAGGGCATAATGTGCAGCGGCAGTGGAAATGAGCTGTTTTGTAAGTAGTATCTCTAGGGAAGATGCTAAACAGGGGATAAAAATGCTAAATTTGCTTTAATGTGCGCGTTGTCTCTGAAGTCATAACAGGGACTCATAAATATTCCCATCAGTTGGGGGGGGAGGATACAAACAAGTGATCCATCCTAATGCATTATGCAGATGAATGTGCACCACAAATGCTAATTCTGATACTTTTCCCATAGTCTTCAGGGAGGTGACCGCTGGACGTCCCTCGTGTGTTACTGTAAACAGCCCTCTGCTTCCTGGTTTCCATTATACTTCATAGAAAGATGGAAATACAACACACAAGTATAATATCCCATAGGACGCCATCACAACCCATTAAAAGCCGACTGCAGAACATGGTCTAACGTCATAATCCAATTGACCTTCTGTTGGGAAGACTGTGACCAAACTGCCCTGGTGGGAGATGTATCAAAACTGGCCTAGTTGTCCATAGCAACCAATGGGTGCTCAGTTTTCATGTATTAAAATGCTCTAAAAAAAAAATAGAAGTTGTGCTATGATCCGTTGCCATACACAACACAGCCTAGATTTGTGATATACTATGTGTGCAGCGGTACTGCAGCAGGTCGATCCCAGGGGACTTGGAAAGCTGATACTTGTAGTTACAGCTGTGGGGAAACTAGCGAGGTCTGACTGTAAATCCCCTGCTTGTTCCATTATGTCTTCTGTGTGCATCCAGAACATGGTTTAGGCCCCATGCACACGAGACTGAGTCTGCTGTCCAAGGTGGGGCTGATTTTGTAGCGGTATACACTTGGAGTGACGTCCCACTGCTTTCCATAATGTACTCATCTCTATGGGGCTTCCAATCCGTTCTGTTCAGATGACACGGAGCAGGATAGGACCTGCTCTATATTTATCACAACTGAGTCTCGGACGCCCCTTCAAGAGTGCCTCGGCCTGCACACTTGGTCATATGTATTATGTCTTACTCTAGTGTCCATGCCAACTACCCCGAAAGTACCCCAAATCTTGTACTCAGTTGCTATGTGAGGGTTACTATTGCTGTACTACTTGTATAGGTAACCTGTACTACTGCCTTGATACAGGGATGACTGGTAAATGCTTTCCTCATTCACATGGCTTGCCACATCAAGTGCAGCTGTATGAAGTGGTGAGTGCATGTCTATTAAGGTGGCAGAGAGAAAGCTAAAAATATGGAGCACACAAAGTTCTTGGTGCCCTAGGGATTCCACCTCTGTGACCTACAGTGATCCTTTATAGCAGTGCAGATAAGCATGTACCCCATTGCTGAACCAACCCGCAGCAGCCAGAAACTAGATTCTTATGTGTCTGTGCTGAACAAGATATTACACATAACTATAAAGAATGGATCATTTATGTCTCCTGAGTCATTATTTCACTTGGCTTCTATTTTATTTCAGACTTTCCCAAAGACTGACATTCTGCTTGACAATGAATCCCAAGGCAGCGGACTCTATCTACCCGAGCTTGATGAGCCAGAATACTGCAATGCCCAGAATACCGCCATGTGGGAGCTGCACATCTTACAGGTAATTTATCAGTAAAACACGTGACTAAGGGTCTTTTCACTCTGTCTGCAGTATTCATTTTCTGTATGTGTCGGGAAAGCTTATGATGCAGTAAGTCTTCATTATAGCGACAGATATCAAAAGAGGGTTCTTTTCCCTTCATTTGGCGGTATGTATTGGGGTTTCCATTTTTAGTGTATGGAGCAATGCATCAGACTGCGCCATTCTGTACAGTGTGTCTAGAAATTTTTTTTATTTTTTTAAATTATTATTTCCAATATGGGTGGTGAATGCCACTCGGCGCCATCTATTAAATGCATGTACCAGAGGTTTCCATTATCAGAAAACTTTAGGCTGAGAACAAAAAGACCCACAAATCTGTTAGAATGCTGAAGGTTGAGATTTTAGTATTTTTACAGTTAAAGCCTTTCCTTCCAGAGATGACATTAGTAGTTGCAGGGGCTTCAGAGTTAGGAAAGTGGCGCATTTATTGAAGATTTACTCCTCTCTTAGCTAGAAAATTGATATAAAACACCACCAGACCTGGGCACCACAACAGAGCATACTATGTGCCAGCATTAATAAATCTCCCCCGATATCTGTGACAGCTTCTCCTCACCAGCGGGCCGACATCCATACTGAAGCTTCTACTGTGAGATTCTCTGGAGTAACTTGTGAAGACCTGATTTATTAAGACTTGTGAACTGATGCATGAGAATGATATGTGGAGCTGGTAGTGTTGTGTGAAACCTGTGACCCTGTGAGGAATCAGTGTGAAGATATCCAAAATCATCACACAGAAGTCAGTTTTATCTCGTCTCCCCAGTTTTATATGGAAAAGCAAATATGTTTTGATAAAACTTGGAGATAAGAGATTTTAATATGTGAGAATGAGATGTGTAGTAATCCTGGTCCAGGGACAGTCTAGATGCCTAGGCAGTCAGCCGTATACTCAGCGCTTATATGTATACTGTGGCTTCTGGGCAACATGAGCATTTAGGAAGTTTTCATCACAAATAATGAAAGGTGTTTTAGTCTCATAATATTGATGGTTTATACTTCAGATAGACTATTAATATCAGATCACGCGCCTCGCTCCACTGCTAAGTGGATGTGATGTAGGTAAATGGATCCTTGTAAACAAGAGACTGAAATGCTTGGCATGGCTCCCCCCCCCCTCAAGCAGCTGATCAGCAGGGGTCCTGGAAGTAGAACCCTCACTGACCTATGGTAGACCCATCAGTATTGTGAAACATGCAAGTAAAGGGCTATGGAAGCAGTAGGCCAAGCCACCAACTCTGACTCCACTGCCCGATTCAGGCTCAAGCTCTGACTCAGAGGATCTTTACAGCTTATAACTTATTCAATTGACTTCCTATGAAAGTAAATATGTAACAAACTGTGTGTCTAATTAATTATACAATATTAAAAATATATTCAACACTTTATTTTGAAGTCAAAGTCAATAACTTTTTTTCAGACTTATAGTCCACCCAAAATTGGTCTCCAGTCCGACTCCACAGCCCTGGGGCGCACTGATATCACCTGGGTATTAGTGAATTTGTCATTAATATATTGATACAATAATATCCATGTTGTGAATGTTGTTTAAGTCTTGTTATGTATCTGATCCTCTTTTCAGAGACATTATCACCCTGTAGTCCGGGTTTTTGCTGCTCACCTCTGTGCCGGGGCACCCTCTGAAGGCTCATCCGCGGTTGGAGCTTCATTAAGTCGAAGGTAAGACCATTGTTTTGATGTCCTGGTTTAAATTGTTTGCTGTGAAAACCCAGCCAAAGTGTTGGTAAGAGCAGAAATTCAGAACCTAAAGCACAGGAAGGTACACAGGAGAGGCTGCGGATTCTGCCCTCTGTGGCAGTATGCTAGCTCCAGTTCATGGTAGGAAGGCAGGCACAGAGATGTTTGGTTGGCAGTAGCCTTCCCTTTATCATCAGTGGACGCCATGATGCTGTGATGGATCTGCTGTCCCACAGATCCACCAACAGAGACCTCATTGGTTAGTGGGAGTGTTAGATGCTTTGCTGTTCTTGCTGTCAAAAATTACAGGAGCCCTGATTGAATTCAGCACACTGCCAGAGATATCAGTGCTGTTAGTTTTGGCACCGATATACCTCCATTGTCAGAGGGGCGGGCCTTACAGCCTAGCATCATCACTGGGCTGTAAGACCCGTCCTTTTGACAGTGGAGGGAAATCTCTGACACCGAGCGGTAAAGCTGATGTCAGAGGATATGAAAGGTCCTCTTTAAGAAACACTTCCTGTATGTGTAACCGTTGACATGTAAGGATATTTGTAACCAAACGGGTACATTTTTGTTACATAGTAAAAAAAAATCTTCTGAAATCTACTCATTTTAGAGTATATTTCTAGTATTTAGGGAGACGGGAATGTTCTGTAGATTTGTTTTTCTTTTCGGTTTCCAGGGTTGTGCTTGTGACATAACAAGAATCCACAGCCTATATCTTAAGTTATCTTCCTTTGGGACCCCTGATGGGACTAAACTTATGAAATGAAACGGAAATGGTCCTCAGTCTCGTGGGAGCTTCTGTGTTGTAGGTCTTCAGCTAATGTGCTGGATTTCTGAATGTAATGGAAATGTTATAATGACCGGCTACGATTTTTTCCTCCATTTGGAAGAATAATCAGAAAATTGCACATCCAGTTTGTAGCATAGGGATCATAGGACCGTCTATGTATTTACAGCTTAGAGTTTTGGATAAAAAGGTAATATCTACTCATATTAGTCCAGCCACTGGTAGTATTCATTTCCTTGTTTTCAGGTCAGTTCCCTAGGAAAGCATTTAAAGGAATTTTAACTTTAAGTACCCCCACCGATCAGCCGATGTAGCACTGCCCCTTTCAAATGAATGTGACTGAGCTGCAATACTAGGCACAGTCACTATAGAATGGACGTCACTGTGCCTGGTATACAATATAAAGTGCTACGGGCCCTATTAGTAGCTGATCATTGCGGGTGCTGGGAGTTAGACCCCCACAATCTTATGTGAATGACCTATACTAAGGATACTATAGGTCATCAATACAAAAACCTTGTAAAACCTTTTTGACTAGTGCGTCTTTGGAGCGTGAGAGGAAACTGAGGATCTTTATGGAGAGCAGCCACATACAGTAAACGGAGATGATGTCCCATTATTTATAATCTCATGGCTCCCTATTTTCGATTATATTTTCCAGGACTGCAGTGGAATTATTTGGCGATTATAATATGAAAGAAATGAACTTCAATCCACCAATTCCTGAAACTGTTCCAAAGATTAAGGTATTTACTGACACATTCCATAGTCACCGAACCTCAAATGGGCAAAGTGGACGTATTGTTCATACAAACCAGCTGAGACATTGCATTAATGCTGAAGTTTGTGGGTCACACAGGTCTTGTCTGCATTTGTTTTTAAAGCCGTAGGTCTAATTCACTTGGCAGTGATTTGCATTAGTGATTGTGAGGTAAAATCAGGAGTGGAGACTACACAGAGGAAAGGTATAATGGAGAGATTTCTGTCAGCTCTGAATTTTCCACCTATTCCTGGTTTTGTCTTACTATCACTAATGCAAAATACTGGCATGTGAATAAGTGTTCCAGAGTATGGTGGACAGCGAGCCGCAGGACACTTCAAACTAGGTCATGTCAAAGCAGCCTATGACCAAAGACTAAGTCCCATCCAGAAAAAACGGTCCTTGTACTGAACTGACATAAGGCTGTATAGTACAGTAATGCAGCGCTTCAGCCATTCGGGGCTCACTGCATCGTGACTCACTATGATGCACAGAGTTCAATTTACAGAGTGGTGTTCAGTGCAGGAAATACGGCCTTGACGGGACTCTCACGTGAAAACGACCTTAAAGTGAGTCATTTCATTGAGCCTTGCTAAGGTATATCCACATTTACCTTACTTCAGTCAGAAGATGTAGGCCGAGAAGCCTACCTCTTATGTGTACTGTATACCTATTCAGTCTCACACCTACAATAGTGTAGGGCAATTAAACTATTTCCAAACACTGAGGGGCCATGCTCCCCTACTCAGTCAGTGAGGGCACAGTGAATTATAGTAAAAATACACATGGTGGTAGTGGGCCAGAGATTAGAGGCAGACTGAGATGCCTGCCCTACCACTACAGATGATGTATCAGTATTCAGCACCAAGTATATGGTGAATAGTATATACCTTAGCAATGCTCATTTAGTTTAGTAGAAGTGTGGTGACCGATGATGTTCCTGGGATGTGGCTATAGCCACATCCCATCCCTGGTCACCGGTGTTTCACTTCTGTGTAATTTTGATGTTGTCACACATGGTGAAATGATTCTGTATTTGACATACACAGAGGTGAAACACTAGAAGATAGAATGCAGCTCTATAGCGGCCTACCAGGTACATAGTATGTCACCACCTCTAGGGACACTTCAGACACTGTTTGTATTAAATTCCTTAATACAGTATATTACAAAAGTGATTAAGATACCTTTCCCTACACACTGGGAAATAAACATTAGAAATTTGGAGGATATCTGACAAAATATACAGTATTATGGTGCAGTTTGTTGATGTATGTCAATATCTGACAGGCGTAAAGACGTTTAAGACCTCTTGAGCCTTGTTGATGGGCATAAAGGCATTGAAATAGTGGCTGTACAGCGTGTATAGTTCTGTAGGGAATGTGGAGTTGGTCAGATTTAGCACCATACACCACTATATGTGCCCACTTCCACATGCACTCATCCATCCAGTATTCCAATTCCTGTATGCCTTCCGCACTGCTTCTTTTGTGACCTTCTAAACCTTGGTAATTTCAATGCAAATTTGGTTACAAATATTTCTAATAATTACATTAAGTGCAGCTATTGTGTGAACCATCCTTGTGGTTTACTTTTGTACCACATTGATTTTCATACACAGGTGTAAATGCTACAGTCATTTAAGGGATTTGTTCACACAATGATATTTCAGTCTGGTTAACACACACATCCCCTATTCTGTGTGGTGGAAATTTCACCCCAAGATGATTTGTTGTTGTTTTTAAGCTTGAATCAGGGTGAAAGGGGGTCTATGGATACATTTACCGTATGCGTCATTCAGATTTTGCTAAAATGGATCCCAGATCAGGGAGAACATTCTCCTTGTAAGGAAAAACTGATCACAAAGTACAAGGTATACATATCCTTGCATGTTATTTTCCATAGCCATTAAAAAAGTGTTTATCTGTCGTACTGTACTTCACAGAGGTACTTAGAGGTTGCCATCTAGAACCGTGCGAGAAGTAAATCCACCGCATATAGTTAGTAGATGACCTTAATGGAACTCACCTCAGCGTGTTTAATGAGCCTGGAGCAATGGAAACTTGTGTGCATTAGCTGTGAGCTAACCACCAAGAAATGCTTAGACTTTTTTTCCTGTTAATACAGCAAGAAAAGGAAATATCTAATTTTCTGTGGTTTTATGTTACAGAGCAAAGGTAGAACATATGAGCTCAGTGAAGACTTGCAGAAGATGGTTGAGGCACAGCTTCACAAGGTACCATCGGCCGAGCTGGACTTTGCATCGCATTTGGAAGCTTTGAAGTCATAGTGATGTGAATGTATTAAGGACCTGTTCATAGTGAACATCTTAAAGGGTTATTCTTAGCTTGGCAAATTATGGCTGAGACAAATAGCTGGACGCAAAGTCCCAACCACCAGGGCGAGACTAACAGAAATAGCAGAGTGAATGAGTAGAAATGCTCTAATGCCGTTTCGGTAAGTTCCGTCCTAGTAGTCAGAACTTAAGGAAATAACCCTTTAAAAGGGGTTTTCTGGACCCAAGTAGATTTTTCATACAGGCTAAGTCATCAGTATGTGATCTGTTTGGGTATGACAACCCAGACCTCGCGCAGATCAGCTGTTCTAGCAGCGCCGCTTCTATTACTTGAATGGGAGTGGTGCTGCACGCGCCACCCAGTGGCTGCTAGAACAGCTGATCTGTGTGGGGTCCAGTCCATTTGGGGTTGGAAAACCCCTTTAAGAAACTGCAGCTATTTATTGCGTACTGTATTTTTCTGTGCCTTTTGTATATACAGAGCTTCAAGTGTGACAAATAAAAGGTGTTTTTTAATCATCTTTTTCTTATCACAGTCGTAGTGACCTTAAAGAAACCTTACCAACATGAGTCACGAAGCAAACCATCTTTATTCTCAACATATACAAATACAACAGTGTTTCAAGTCTGTATATACTAAGTAGTCCAAATGAAAAAAAAAAAAAAGTAATTTTACAAAACTGGCACAAAAAGTCACGGTACGGTCACACACTTCATACCATGCATATATCCGGCACAATCAAAGACAAAATATCAGAAATCACAATTACACACATTAAAATACTTCAGTGCCCTTTACATAGGAAAAGTTACATTAAAAAATGAAATTTCTGCTTTAGTACGGTAAATGTCCAGGGGCTTGTAGAGCACTACAGCCAGTGACCCCTTCAATACCAGTGTAAATGTCTGATAATTTACATCCATTTCATGACGCTCAGCTTTACAGTCTAACTCCATGTACATAGTTTAATGAGTCTTACATACCCTATGCAGAATCCAGGTGTATTCTATAGGTTATGGCATTTCATGTTGCCTAGCAACCATTGATACTCTTTCTAGGTGACCACTATTTATGCACATGTCAATATGTGCAAAAGTGGCCCTAAAGAAGCATAATTTGCTGTACAATAAACTGCATCTCCATGCCACCAGGCTTGTATTAGGCCCTTACTAGCCAAGAATCAAATTTTAGTAGGAATTATACAAATTATGGGTGCTAGTGAGCAATGCAAGGGAGAAAAGTGCAGAGAAGACAAGTTTTTAATTTGTGTGGTGTACTACAAGGGTTCATTTGCAGAGCGGCCACTCTAATAATAAGTGGTGCACTACATTAACATGGAACGCCACAGCCATTTTTTTGATGTCTGCTCCATCTATAGGTATCATGATATAAGAGAGCCCATAATATTGATTTACCACTATGTATATCCACATAGAAAATCTCTGTAAAAGGTGGAAACAGCAGTGGAATAAAATGTAATTTCTTAACCCAGTTTAAAATCCTAAACGCTCCAGAAGAGGTTCAACAACGTGCACACAAGTGAAGAGCACAAACCCACAACTATGCAGGCATTCTGCTCTGCCTTTCCAGGCCCCATGAACTTGTCTGGCTTCTAGCGTGTCACATATAACCAAATTTAGTCCTATGATATCAGTTCTAAAGAAAATAAATAATACAGAAAGTTTTCTAAAAATGTATTACAAGGTTTCTGATGTGCTTTTCAAGACAAGACACAAACTACAGAAACCACCTGGTACAACAGTACTCAGAAAAGTCTGCCAAGTAAGATAGCATTGGCATAAAACTACACTCCGACCTAGTGTAAATACATCTACAAGCAACGTTTGAATATGCAGAATAGGATAATAACACGTTCATTCATGACCTGGCCAAACAATGATTGTCCGTGATGAAATCCAGGTTACCAACTAATGCGACTACTCTGGCCAATGTCCTGGCTCATGTCCTTAGATTCTGTACAATGGAAGGCAATGCGCCAGTGGGGCTCCATGTAATGTATAAATACTAAGATAAATTACACAGACGGTACCAGAGCTAGAATTATACCCAACACAACCATGTGGCACTGCCCATGCACCATGAAAGTAAATACAATATAACCTCCACTTGTAGGCACACTGGCCATATCTGGAGGATCTGTATAAAAAAATAAATAGTAATAAAATTTGCTGATAACTAAATAAAAGTAGCAGAGAAGTAACTCAAAAGTAACAACTGCCTCGAAACTAAAAAAAAAAAATAAAAAATATCCTTCACTCGGTCAGGTTTTAGTTTTCTCTTTATAGATAAGCACAGGATATACCTCTATGAAGTATCATCCTGGCTGGGGTCAGTGTGGACAATAAAGTGTACAGTACCTTCATTGGACTGTAATGTAAAACAAACAAAAAAAAGATTCTAGCTCAATAGGCTATATCCATAGAAATGTAATTTCCCTTTACCAAGAACAAAAACACCAAATATACACACAACACTTTACCTTACTTGAGCTCTACTAAAGGGTATAGCTTCAATAAAAGTGTACAGCAGAAAGGGATTATGGGAAAAGATGTGCTGAAGATGAATACCATCTACAATGTCCTACGTGCTGACCTCTAGTAGTGTTTAAGTGAATATCTTACAGGTAACTACAGAGATAGAGGCACTACGTAACATAAATGTGGTAAGTGACAGCTGCCCCATCCATAAAAAAAAAAACACAAACTAGCCCTAGTCCATGCTGGGTACAGTTGTCCGTGAGTACGACATTCTTGAAAGAACAGGGTTCAGTTGTATGTAAACAAATAAAACATACATCTTAAATAAAAGTAGTGTCTGACACTAATACTACCGTCATAAGGTGCTACAGGTTCATAGAAAATGCTGAATAAAAGATGAACACAACTATTAAATAAAAAAATGTAACACTGCGGGAACCCCGGACACGTAACCATACGGTGAAGAGCACATGAAATTACTAGATCGGGACTGTGTGCTCCTCTCCTACAGTGCTCCCCATTTAAGACTATTGTGGATCACCACATCTGTGCTGGCACCACTGGGGGTTATATGCACAGTAATATACCTGCCCCAAAATATTTCTCAGCAATGCCCTCAAGTGACATATCAATACACTTCACCTCTTTTTATAAAGTCAGAGTCCCTGTGTGTCCTTTCCTTCCGCCATACTTCACCTGAGGTCAGAAGGACTGAGCCCTGCAGACTATTCTTCAGCCTTTACTCCACTTTGCCAAAAAGCGTCACAGGAAATCCGCTGTGATAACCAATATCGGTAACATCTTCATGTGAATTCCACGACGATTGTATCACTTGGGTCATTTTGGCAGTTTCCAATTTTTGAGTAACTGAAAGTACCAAGGTGCAGTTATTCTCCTATAGCAGTGTACATGGCCGCCCGCCTGTCTGTCCTCTGTTGAAGTAATTTCTTCCACTTTTCTTCTCAACATTTCAGAGCATATACAGCAACCTGCAAAATAAGCATTCAGATAAAGTGGATTTGTACCATGTCTGACTTTCCTGCACTTGAGGAGGTAGAAAATACTGAGAAACAACAGCCTCTAATGTTAATGGGCAAACTGCTTAAATTGGCTTTAACACCACTTTTAAGATATGTATCTGATAGCAAGGTATGTGTACCAACAACATAAAGAAAATCCCCAATAAGGAAATAAGTACACTTAAAAACTAACTTTTATTAATATCCACTAAAAGTATATAAATCTATATATAAAAGAAAGCACCTAATAAGATGATGCCATACTATAATGGGGTCATATAAAGGGTAAATGTAGCCTACCTCAAAATAGGAGGATAGTGTGGTGATACCTGTACCACTTCACAAACACCCCTCAGTTATAAATTGCAATTCCCAATATTTAGGTATCAATTCACTGAAGGGGAAAAGTGAAGGATAAATCAACTGAAGGTATAACATACACACCTCCCCCCAGCTGGCTAGAGGTCAGTAAAAGACTGACCAAATTATCTAACTAGCCACTACCTAGGGAGCTTACATTACACTCCCACAATTGACTGCCTAATACCACAAACAGACACTGACGATCAGGCTTTAGAGATATTCCGCGACGTTAGGGTCCGGGTGTTACCATGGATGCGTATTTGCATCTTTTTAGATCTTAAGGAGCGCCCTGTATGGGCGTTCCTTACTTATGTCACTGTCCGGAGCTTCTGGGTGTTGGCGCTCTGTGATTGGGCGCACCTCTGATGACACAGACCGTAGGGGGTGTGGCTTAGCAGATATTAAGCTAGGCTGTGTGAGCCTACACCTGCGGTCATTCAGTCATTCATCACGGCCGGCCGGGCGGTTATATTAGGCGCTGTAAATTATACAGGCAGTTTGCACACACTTATGGTGTATTCTGCTCTGCCCTTATGCATGTGCCTCTGATGAGCTGGTGTAGTTCAGCAGAAACGCGCGTCAGGCAGGCTGGGAGTTAGGGCAAATACTCCTGTTGTATCATTTATGGTGTCTGTTTGTGGTATTAGGCAGTCAATTGTGGGAGTGTAATGTAAGCTCCCTAGGTAGTGGCTAGTCAGAATTTGGTCGGTCTTTTACTGACCTCTAGCCAGCTGGTGTGTATGTTATACCTTCAGTTGATTTATCCTTCACTTTTCCCCTTCAGTGAATTGATACCTAAATATTGGGAATTGCAATTTATAACTGAGGGGTGTTTGTGAAGTGGTACAGGTATCACCACACTATCCTCCTATTTTGAGGTAGGCTACATTTACCCTTTATATGACCCCATTATAGTATGGCATCTTCTTATTAGGTGCTTTCTTTTATATATAGATTTATATACTTTTAGTGGATATTAATAAAAGTTAGTTTTTAAGTGTACTTATTTCCTTATTGGGGATTTTCTTAACACCACTTTTCCTCTATCCTGTGTAGAAGGGATAAGTGCTTGATCATTGGGACTTGTGAGAGCACAAAATGGGGAACCTTATGGAAAGAGAGCAGTGGTGACCATGCAGGACCCCCACTTGATTCACTTCTGTGGACTGCCTACGCATGTGCTCTGTCACTCCATTCACATAGTCCTTGTGTGTCTGTAGCTGGACTAGTCAAAGGCATTTTAACTGCCCTCTCTTGGGTAGTAGGACTAGATAATAGTTGTGCTATTGTGGGATAACCTCAGAATATCATATTGGTTGCCAGGTCTTGAGGTGTGGAGTTTAGCAGATAGAAGCCGGTAGATAAAATGTACTCTCTAACAACTATGGATAACCAGGTTCCCATATGGACATTATGTGGTACCAGGACTATGTCATATGGTTCCTGGTAACCAAAACCTATCCAAGTTTCCAGAAATCTGTAAGATTGTCCTGCTATGTTAACACAACACTTCATTCATGCATTAAATACTGCGCTACTTTTTTCCCACCACTCATTTATGGTTCTAAGCGATACATTACACAGACATTGATGGTATCTTTAAAAAGGTTCTCCAGCAGGGACGGCAGATCCCATACCAACACTTACCCAGCCCCTGCTGGTCTCTACTTCCTGGTCCCATCTCAACAGACAGAAAATGCCCATCCAGCTAGTGATTGCCTGAGCAGACATATTGTGTGGGTGAAGACTGGGCCAGAAAGTAGACACCAGTGAAGGACATGGTAAATCCCCAGCTGGTAAGGCCCTTTAAAGCTATTTTAGTGTATGGGAGTGTCAACCTAATGTGCCAGTCTTGCGGTGAGAAAAAAAAAAATAGTACAAAATAAAAACATGCCATGCAAAAAATAAAAAAAAAAAAAAAAAAAAACGTTAAAGACTACAGACCTCCATGTACAACTGTTTTTAGGCTGAAAATAGGGCAATTAAAGTTTTTTTTTTCACCCAGGGAGTCGGTGTATAGTTTCTTCCTCCAGGGTTATTAGGCACTGTATCTAGAGGTTCTGGGTTAGTTCTGACCCAGCACTTGGCTCCCCTGAGTCACTCTGCCTCCTACCTTCCCTCACATGTACATACCCATACTATGGGAGCTGGTTTTACGTTTACAATTATCTAGTCTGCCTGCCCCATAGTACAAGGAACTACTTGTGAACACAGGAGAGGGAGGAGGAAGTGGGGCGACTTGGACACCACGTGCTCGTTCTAGTCATGTGATCCTGAATCGCCCCTAGGTACAGTGCCTAACAATCCCAGAGGAAGCAACTGTATGCAGACTCCCTAGAGAACCCCTTTAACACCACCATGAAGGGAGGGAGGATTTGAATGGATCACTTATGTAGCTAAAGCTGCCCATACACAAGATATTTAGCTAAATCTGCCAAAATTCTGCAGATAAATTTGGTGAAACCTGAAGTCTGTGGTGGTCATACAGAAAAGATAGACATCAGATGCTACGAGAATAAGCTGGATTGCAGAGAAGCCTCTATACACACAGTTTGCAATGCACATTTACCTTGCTTTCTGGGAAAATCTAAATGTCACACTTCTTGCCCAAATATATACCAGCCAGTTCAGTTGTATATGTCACCTATAAGCTTCTACTGTGTTTATATAAAATAAGGTATACCACAGAGTATACAGTCTTTGTGATCCCTTGTATTGACCTTTCCATGTAATGACTAGACATATGCCAAAAGGATACGCTTTCTGTATACCGTGCATCCATAGACATTTATGAACACCTTTGTAAGAAATTCCCGTAGCATTTACCGCTGTACCGGATGAACATGCACTGCAAATAAAGTGTGAATAGAGCCTAACCTCACCATCAATATCGCCATTTTAAGGACTTGTATGTATTCCACGGCTTCACCTTTGGGGCACCAATGTTGTTGGGAACTGCCCCATCTCAGAGCGAGTCTGCCGCAGCTATCTTTCTGATGGGGCAGAGCGCTCCTGAATTGTGGGAAGAGACCACATAGAGCCTTCTGTGTTAATAGAGGGAATGTCTGTCAGTTCTAGTCTCACCCTTCCTGCTATATGAGAGACAAGAGCCTGGAGGGTAACCAAGAGACACCAGATATGCAACCCTTAATCACCTTCTGCCCTAGACCACCAGGGTTACCTACAGTAGTTAGTACAGAAGAAAAAGGTACATATCCATCATTTTCAACCTAGGGACAGGAGAAGGACACGGCTGAAAGGTAATAGTGACAGAAACAAGCATTCTATTCTATATGGGTTGTAGAGATGAATTCCCTCCCTGTGCTAGACCAAGCTTAAATAAAAAAACAAGAAAACATTGCTACTTCCTGTACACTTGACAAAGGGGAGATATCCCCGAAACGCGTAGTGTTTGGATTTAAATAGAGAGTTTTTGGATATTACATATCTGGGTGAAGCGCGGTTCCTTCCCACTTGACCTAGCCTTCTGGCTTGGAATTTGGTTCTCTTGTCTGTGCTAGACCAAGGGATGTTGTCAAGAATCCATTAACTACCCTAGCTATTCATGCCACATTACGTGACACTATATAGCATCTATTAGGCGCCATTTTGGACCTTTTTTTTTTTTTTATCCTTCCATGTTTGGACCATGTTTTTATCTTTCCCACATAATGTCTACAGAAGCCGGGAGAACATTGTAAATGCATATGGGACAAAATTTCTAATATTCATCTGGTTTCGCACACATTTTTGCCTGTGAAACTTGGTCCATGTGTGAGCCGGATTTACCGTCCTGAACACAATGCGGGGAGATTGTCTCCTCACAGTATAGTTATCTGTGATACTAGGAGTCTCTACCTCCCAGTGACATACATTGACAGTATGTCGCTCAGGGACTCATAGTATGATGGACGCCTAGCAGTATAGTTATCTATCTGCTCATAAAGTATTCAGGACGGTAAATCCGGCACACAGACTAACTTTCATGGATGAAACTGTCTTGTAAAACAAGCCTATGGTCAGTGCTAGCATACAGACATTCAGTCTTAAAGGGAACATGTCTGCTCTATTTTACCTACCGAACCACAATCCGTTCTTGGGCATCTCATGTTTTCTCCCCTGCTGTGTTCATAACACCGGTCCAGTGCCGCCATCCACAGAAAAATCACTATATTTCAAGATGTAAATTACTTGTTTGGACTCAAGGGGTGAGAGCAGACATCAGAGGTCAAGCTCTTCACGCCTCTATCCCGCCCCTACACTCTGACTAATTTCTCCCTGCCGTTATCACGGAGCAGGGGGTCGTCACAGTGGGGGAGGACACATGAAACACCTTTTGGAGGTCCTGGTTGAGTTTCCTTTATATCTGAGTTATACCACTAATGTTAATAATATATGGTATGGGGTTAAATATTGTTGTTACGTACACCATGAAGTGGTATGGGAAACGTTAGTAGGAGTCAAAGCCAATCCGGCAGTATTACAAATCACATTACAGGGCCTTTGCAACCTTTAACATTGACATGGTTAGTATATCATCTTCACAGATTCAGTTAGTTCAATGGCGTAAAGGAGGAACAGGTAAATCACCCATACCTGCACGGAATAGGACGCACACAAATATAGCTGCTATTCACTGATGTCATTGAAGGACAAACTGCATGCAGGTTTTTCATCTCTATTCTGGGTACCTTCTGGTGACATGATCTGAGGTGACAGTGTGAAGTTCCGAGACTGCCGACTTGATTTTGCAAGTTTCTTCAGTTCACTGGCAATAGAAATGCCTTTTCTCTTATCATCTCTGGCTGCCTGCAGAGAAACATCTGTATATGAGACGTACATTCACCTTATCAGTTCCCTTTCTGCCAGGAAAACTGGCAATCTACATTCTTTACTCTGCTGGATTTGATATTCCTTGAGGTGCAGCACTTCATGTGAGACGTCGTAGGTAGTGCTGAATATATGATTGCTACATTGTGTATCTGCATGGATCTGTAGCTTTATAACCACATAGAACCCAAGCTGTATCTGATTAGGAAAAGTTTACAGAAGTTTTCTTTGTTATCTTTTGTAACTTTTTATGTTTTGTTAGTCATTGCAGTAATATACAGGAAGAACATAGCAGATGAGCGTATACACTTGTAACTAAGTTATTTTGGGCACCCAGTGACGCTCACATTTCAACCTTCACAAAGTTATATTTGACAGAGTAATACTATCTTCAAAGGAGAGACACACGAGAGTGATAAGGCAGAGCAGGTGCCTGGCAGGTTGTGCAGAAAATGTACCAGTCTGCAAAGCAGACATTTAATCCCGCAAGAGACAACCTACCGGAAATGATACAGACATCCTCTGTGAAATGTAAGAAGGTGTTAAAATTTCGGCAAACATCACCGAGTGCCTACAGGAAGATATTGCAAACTCACACTTCCACACGCTTCCTGAAGGTTACTGTACCTGGACCTGCTCCTTTAATTTCAGGATGAATTTCCCAGCTCCTTTCCATTTGCTCTGTGCCTGGAAAACACACTCATGGTCAGAAAGGACCCTCTGAGTGGATTTTGTAGCGAAGGACTTCTTGTTTGATGAGTCTTTTGTCACCTCCTCCAAAAGTACGTAGTCACTTGGGTTAGGATTGTTCAGAATGGTGTAGGAATATTTGGCTTTGCTAAGAGCCTGTGATCGGAATAGAAATGAATATCAAATGTACTGGAACTTGGTATCAAATCTTAGCAGCTTACTTATAATATTAGACAATGAGTAGTGTATAATCCAAGTAACCCCTGATACAACAAAATAGTTCTTCAAAGGGTTGTCTGATTAAAAGGGATCACTGCTGCATCCAGTGACCGTCTGAGTGGGCATTTTCTGTGTCAGTCTGACCAAGAAGCAGAGACCAGCAGGGGACCTGAGTGTGTTGGAACAGGAGCAGTGGGGGAAACGTTTTATTTATTTTCCTCCACCACACTGTTTTGGTTGCGCTTTATTCCACCTCCCATTAACTTCTATGGGCCTTGCAAGGTGGAATCTGCCTGAAGATGGATCATAACGCTTCTTTTTTGCCGTAGCCGAAAAAAACAGCTAGAGGAAAAAATCTGCTAATGACTCCCATAGAAATGAGTGGGAGACATATTTTGAGGTGGATTCTGCCTCAAAATCCACCTGCAAAAAACTGTGTGAACTTACCCTAAGACTTTTGGGACTTTCATCAGTCACCTGCAGCAGAGAGCAGCTATAAAGTGCAGCAAATAAAACGTTGTGGAAAAAAACGTGAAACACACCAAGTTTTTTCTGCAGCGTATTTCATTGCAATTTTGCAGAGTTTTCCTCTGCGGACTATATGCCCCTATTATACGTATACGGAAAACACCAGCGTTTCCGTTTTCGCAATGTGGGGCCCCAGCCTTCAGTAAAAAAAAAAAAACTTGCCAAAAACTGTGTGAAAATAAGTTGCAGTTTGTGCTGCATTGGGCTGTGTTCACATCTGCGTTAAAGGTTTCATTGCAGATTCAGTCAAAAATCACAGGCAAAAAAATTCCTGTATACAGGACTTTTTCATAAGGCAAAATAAGACACACATCAAAAGACAACCAACAGTTATCAGTGGAGTTTATGAGGATCTGTTGATCATATGACAGATCCATCCCTGTTGGGACTTTCATCTTTCCAGAAAAAGGAGTTTGAATGTTCTCCCCATGTTTGCGGGGGTTTCCTCCGGGTTCTCCGGTTTCCTCCCACAATGATAGGGAATGTACATTGTGAGCCCTACTGGGGACTGTGGACAATATTGGTAAAGTTCTGTGGAATATGCTGGTGGTATATAAGTAAGCAACATAAATAAATAATCCCAATGGAGATGTGAACACAGCCCTCTCAGTACAGAGAGTTGAGTATTTTTGAGGCTTCCCCCTAAACCTTGATAGCAGTCAGCGAAGGAGACCTTACCATTACCTGCTGAATAACGTCCTGTGCTGTACTGAATCGTAGAGCTCGTATAACAGTGCGGGGCTGTTCGGGAGAAACATCATGCACCTGGACAAAGAAGCTCTCATCATCCGGAGTGACGGGAAGCTCCTTCTCTTCCTTCTCCTCCACAGATACATTTTTGTCATTTAGATTCTAAAGAAACATGAAAATACCAACTGTGTTACAAAGGTATAAAATCATTATCTAATAGTTATCACAGCCGATCAAACATATAATATAATAAACTGTCTTTGCTTTTATTTGATGCACAGGTCTTATAAGGACAATAGAGGGGTTATCCAGCTTCCAAAAATTATCTGCAAATACATCCACAGCAGTGCTAAATCCTCAACCTTCCCTTGTGCAGCCTTTTCTTAGCTTTATTTTACTTGCTGCTCCTTTTATCACTGTTATTTACATGCAGTGAATCTGTGGACAAACTACATTTCCCATGATGCATCTGCCTTTAAAGGGGTTGCCCAGGAAAAAAGTTTGCTTTTCTAAGATGACTGATATTGTAATTCAGCAGCATTTACTTAATGATACATCAGACAACCATTTGAAAGGGATTCTCCACCATGACGACCCCTATCTATATACCCTATTAGGATATATGAGCAGTATAGATGGGGCTCTCTATCCATCAGGATGCCACTGGTAACCCCTAAAAACAGCAGCATTCGCTCTGGAACCATATGTATTTTTTCTTGGTCACCAAACATCAATTGGACACCATGAAAAACTACATTAAAATACTCATTCAACTTCTGCTACATAGATACAAGAATTTCACCTTCTCTTCATGAATTTCATAGCGATAATGAGAACAGTGTTGGAACAATTACCTAAAGACCTTAAAAATAATTATTTCATCCTTTTACAATCATACACAAGTTACTTAATTCAGATTTCTTTTTTATGCCATAGTTTTAAGACAAAATTTCCTCCATTTTCTGGCTTCCTGCTTAGTAGCTTAATAACTAATATTTGGAAACCATGCACTCACCTTAGCCCACTTTTCTAAATTTTTAACAATTCTGAAAATTTTTGAACTTTTATACTTTACTACTTTTTTAGTACAGTTTATGCTAACACTGGCACATAGTATTTAATAAATGCGGGCCATTGTGTTATACCTAGTGAAAGGTCTGAGCAGGCAACGCATGGGGCACAGGGTTTTAAAGATAACAAAGGAGAGGATGGCTGTGTCTAGCATCGGGGCCCTATAGTAAGCATCTTATAGGACATCAGTTTCTAAGTGTTCCTAAAGGGTAATCTGATGTCTGCTTATCAATAGAGTGGCAGATGATGCATGTATGTCGCTGCTCCATTCTATTCTATAGAACTGCTAGAGATAGCTATCAATATGCTGTAGAGAAGCTTATTACTATAGGGCCCAAATCAGTTACCCCTATCCTAATGAGAGGGGATAACTTTCGATGACTGGTATACCACTTTAACACCATTTCTTTTTAGGACTCTCCCCATTTAGCACTTTATTTTCCCTTTATACTTTCTTCACCTCTCTGATCCAAGCTCTTATCTCTTACATCCCACACATGCTATTTTAAAATTGCTTTTATCCATTTTTTTTTCTACATCAAGCATCTCAACAGTTAATTTTCTTACGAAAACATACTTCTTCTTGAGTTTTAAGAATAATCCTTCCCACATAGCCTTCTTCTGGAAACCAGCTATTCAGAATCTGCAGGATGTCTTCGTCTGCGCCCAGAACCCTTTGAAATGGCAGCTTCTTGCATTCATTCTTGTCCTTAGATATAAAACACTTTTCTTCCAATAAGAAATAGTCCTTGCTGGTTCTGTTTTTAGTTGCCAGAATCTGTGCAAAAACCATAAAACATTGTATTGTTAATTCGCGTTGGACCTGTTCATGTAGTTTTTCATGTGGTTTTTCTTAAAGGGGTTTTCCAGGACTCTGATATTGATAAATTGTCCTTGGCATAGGGAACCAATATCAGATCATGGTAGATCAAACACCCCATCAAACACCTGTTTGAACAGTTGTGGTTTCCACTTCACAGGCCATATGATGTCAAGTTCATCGGTCACATGGCCTGTTTGTGGCTCTGTCTCATTTAAGTGAATGGGGCTGAAGTGTAATACCAAGCACAGTTGCTATACAATGTATGGCGCTGTGCTGGGTAAATATTGAAGAGGCCACATCATTCATCCTGCAACCTTTTGTAACAGCTGATCTAAGGACTGACTAAACAACAGAGTCTTGGAAACCCCCCTTTAACCACTAGGTAAGGGGTGTCAAAGTTTCTGCACCCAGATGATTACTACCCATCCACATAGACTAAGCACATGACTGACACAGAGAGGGAAGTAGTCACCATCTTCTGTGTCAAAGCAGAGTTGTGGCACCTGGGGCCAGCATTGACATCTCGACATCGGGGCACCTTTCTTGTCGTAGACATTACCACTAATGGCTTATTATTAGAATATAATATTGGTAGGTATTGAACAGCCGGCACCCTTGTGAAACAGATTGAGGGGCCCACAGCAGACAATCTTTACCAAACACGGCTGTGCCTGCTACTGTGTATAGCTCATTCTCATTCACTTAGATGGGACTGAGCTGCAATACCAGGTACAGCCTCTATAAAGTAGATGGCGCCATGCCTAGGACATAAAGCTCCTCTAATCGGCAGCGGTGTCATAAGTAATCCGTTCCAAAGTCTGAGAAAACCCCTTTAATAAAAGTCTATCAGTTAGTCGTATGTATTTTTATTTGAAGCATTTTTTTTCTAGCTGGACAACCTTAAATTGATATCTGATCAAACTTTAAAAGGAGTAAGAAAGCTTTAAGTGTCCCTCAAACAAAAGAAAAAAATAACCTGAAAATGCAAAAAAAAAAATTTTGCTCTCAGGCCCAAGGTTAAGGCGAACAAATTCCTTTAAAGGCTTTTATTTTATTTCTTACTTATTTTAGAGCCCCAAAGTGCGCTAGTACACTGTGCTGTAAGTACAATAGACTACTACATAGAGGCATTAACCGGCGCTCACATTAGTAGCCAGTGTGCGATTGGTAGGTTCTGTATTTCAGCAGTAAATGACACAGTGCCACCCTCATCCATGTGGCTGGGCCTGATACCGCAGCTTAGCTTCTTTCACTTGAATGGTGCTGACTTGCCGAACTAAACACAGTCGTAAATATATAAATGTTGCGGTTTTGGGTCCTGCAGGGTTTTTGAATCAGTGGGACCCTCTCGCGTGGCCCGGTGGAGGATGAGTCTCATCTTTGAGGAAGCGTGCGCTTTGTCATAAATAAGGCGCACCCTCCGCCGGCTCTGGGGTTTCATCGCCAGTCTCCATAAATCTCCTCATATGCGTTTACACAAATATTACCTATTACCTGCCAGGTCCTGGATTATGGATTGAAACACTTTCTTCTGAATTTAGGTGTAAAGGTATTATACAGAAAATATTAGGGAAATATCCAAACTAAATATCACATAGTTACATAGTTAATATGGCAAATATTCTGTATTTTTTTGCAGGGAAGAAGTGGCGGCGTAAACAGATGCAGGATACAATGAATGTTACTGACTGTATGGAGAGGAGCTGGTTAATAATACCGATATATCCTCTCTATATACTTATTATTCCATTCTAATCACAGATATCACTAGTAACTATGTAAATCTATCATGAGGTTTTCATGATCTCGCTCCTCCTCACCAGAGTGTAACATGATAAAGAGTAGGGCAGAAGTTCACATACTGCACACTATGTGATGTTTGACTATATAAGGCAAAAAGAGACATAAAAACAATAGGACAAATTGACTGATCGGAGCGCACAATATGAGCCTCACGAGTGATCTTACTGCATTGTAATTATTGTAACTATTTCAAGACGGAAACTAAATCCTGGTGAATCTCACATACAGCAAAGGCACTCATAGACATTATTTAGTCTGTATGAATTAAAATATAGGAAATGAAAATGACAAATACTCAAGAAAACGAGAAAGAAGAAAATTTCTCCTATGAATCCAATGAGTTGTGTGACAGCTCGAGACCTTCTCACTGCTTAGACTTCATGTTACTGTTGCCAGGATGAAGCCACAAGCATGAAGTCCTTGGCAGGAGCATCGGGAATGCTAGAGGCATTAGTGTTCTAAGAGACGCCGGACATCCTTTTATCCAAAAACAAATGAAAACTCTGCCTATCTGACATAGCAAAGATTGTGCGCAATATACTGGAAGTTTATGGGGGGGGGGGGGGAGATCCAGTTGTAGTTTTGGTTCTAGCTAGCAGTTCACCTGTTTACTCTGATGCGCACCGTGCACGGTTATCATTCTGCCTGCAGCAAGCATTTCACACCTGGTGCCAATGTGCCTTGGAAATGTAGCCAACAAAGGAGAGAATTTCATGTTCTGCTTCAAAATGACTTTGCAAGGGGACAAAGCATTAAAGAAGCAAAGCCTAAAAATACTCCAAAATGTTGACATTAGCAACCACTAAAAAGCCATCCGAAGGATATAGTAATATCGGAATATTCATCTCATGACTGTGCTGCAGCTACTAAGCACAGAAAGGGGTGACATATATAAGGCCGCAATATGCAACAGACTGCATCTGTCTCCTGCAGCAATGAAGCTGCCAATCTCTTAGGGAATATTCACATGGAGGAATATGCAACTGATGTCGAGGCGGATTTTACTTCCCATGGTTTTCAATAGGGAGGGGGGGAACACAGGACATAGACACCTCTTTTTTCAGGATGCTGAAAAAAGACACATACTGCACAATCTTGCTGTAGGTTTTCTGTGGCTGATTCATCCACAGAACCAAAAGGCACGATACTACTGCAGATGAGCCAAAGTTCTGGTTTACCGTTCCACCATGGAATACGCAGGGCCAGAATTTGGAGAGGAATACGAGGCAGAAGAATGGCTCTCCAAATTCATAAATGAATAGTGAGTATAAGAAACATTGTACTGTATTTTAAATAATAATGCTTCTTTCTCCATCTATCAGGTGGCTTCCCCCCTTCTCTTTTCACTCAGTCCTTCTCTATGGTTATAGGTTCTATTAGTGATAATAGACTGAGTGAAGAAAAGGAAAGAAAGCAGCCTGATAAATGGAGAAAGAAGCATTTTTCTTTAATAAGATATATTACAACATTTTAGATATACAATTGTATTACTAATTTATGACATTTTATTCATCCACACTAGCAGAAATTATATCAACCATAGTTTAAGAGAACCCTCAGATCTGAACGACAATTACTTGCCATTTATGTTCCAAAACATGTAACATTTTCCTCTGTGATGTCCTCCTCTGCCATAAATAATCTCCACCAGTCCAAATCTAACAATCAGATGACATCACTTCTGGTCTCAGTGATGTATTTTTGGAGGAAGTTTTTGGCCTGCATTTTTTTTTTCAGAGATTTTACCCTTTAAGGGTCATGCTGCACTGTATTTTACACATTTTCAAAAGTCTTAGACCATCTTTTTAGGAACAAGTGCATGTCAGTAACCTTCTCTATGACTACATTATTCATGGTTTGCCATCATATGAATCAACAATCTATGGGCGTATGATAATGGGATGATAGTCTTCACCAGCCACGTACTGACTGCAACAAATGTGAACTTACTTGATCTAGCAGTTGTTTTGCTGTTGTCCCGCTATTTATATTAAATACGCAGAATGGTTCAGGACCAGGAATTCCGTGTACCGTGACTTTAAATGCTGATGCTGCCCTTCTTTCTTCTGAACTAAAAACCTTTAGAAGAGAAGATACAATTTAATAAACATTGTTTTCCAATAGTAAAATACTGACAAAATAATATGCACAAAATCATTGCTAATATATATTAAATGGGTTGTAGGATGGAGCCAAACTCTTTCTAAATGCCCTAATGGGGCAAATGGGTGGCACAGAGGAGGGTCCCCCACTTGGGCCTCCACGAGCAATCAGACACTTACAACAAGATAGTCCTTGCACTAGATGGTTGGTTAGCATCCCTAGTTTACAATATACCTATATAATGAATCATCTTTGCCATAATTATTTTCGGGTCATTGTTGCAGCCCCTTTACTGAATACCAAACAAGCACAGTGCTGTACATATAGTGGCTGTGCTTGGTATTGCAGCTCAGCCCCATTCATTTGAATACAACTGAGCTGCTGTATGACCGATGAACGTGACATCATTGCCGCAAGGAAGAAGCTGCAGTGCCTGTGAGCACCGTGACCTCTTCAAACTCTGAGTGGCGGGGGTCCCAGGTGTCAGACCCCCCACTGATCACATATTGATGACCTATCCTAACAATAGGTCACAATATTTTTTGCACGTAAAACCCTTTCAATAGTTAAAATTCGCACATATATTCACCTACCAAGGATGCTGGCAGACTGCCACTTGGGATTTCTTCCATCCTTCTGCTATTAATAAACAGAGTGGAGATCTCCAAAGACTCATTATGTAAGTTGCGAAGTTGTAAATGTCTGTAGCCTGCAGATAAATGTAAAAGTGACATAAAATGTATGTAGAAGAAAGAAAACATTGTAGTTACTTGTAGAGACATTAGCTGAGAAATAAGAAGCCATAATCCCTGAGCCACTTGACGGACGCCAATACTACAATGTGTTTGTGAGTTACAGGTAATACTAGCAGCTTTAGGTTGGGTTCACATCTGTAATGTCATTTCTGATTTTTTATTCCATCACAGGTGCAGAAAATGAAAAACATCCAGAGCCATCATATAATGGTCACCAACATCATCTGATCGACCCTATTGACTTTTAATGGGGTCTATTCTTCGACTGTGCTTTTTTTTTTTTTAATTGAATAATACAACAGAATCTTCAACAGAGCCCTTGATGCAGATGTTACTTTAGCCATAAAGGAGCCGTTCCAACATATTATCACCTATCCACTGAATACATGCTTGCCGGAGGTCTCAGCGATCACAAGAACTAGGATCTTGTTAGGGACAGTCATGCTAGTGTACTACTGCTCCACTCATAGTCTATAGGACTGAAGAAGATGGCCGCGTGCTATCCTTTACCATCTTGTTAAGTCCACATGCAGCACACCTGATGATCGTTGCTCCATACTAGCGGTCAGTGGGGGTCCCAGCAACTTAAACACAGGATGGGTGATAAGTGACACATTGTTATGGGGAGACAACCCCTTTAAAGAGGCTCTTTTACTACCTCCAACAATTCCAACTCTTTGCATTCTCCAATAGGCTTCACTGTACTGATTCTGCCACAGTTGTAACTTTTTCTCTAACCTCACCATTCCCGAGCAATCGGTGTTGTTAATTTCAGCAATCCATATGTTAATTAGGTTCTCTACAGTCAGGTGGGTGGTCCTTGGCTGGAACAGAAAGCCTGGGACTGCCCATCTGAAAGTAGAGAGCTTGATTAGCATATTGGGTACTGAAACTACCAGCACCGATTGCTCAGAAACAGTGGGGACTAAAAGAAATTCCAACTGCTCTGGAATCAATGGGACGGCACCTATCCAAAGATGCAAATAGTTGGGAGGTGGTGAAGGTGATGAATGGTCCCCAAATCACAATGATGTTATATTTCTATATAATAATACCAACAAGACAAGTTTTCATTTTTCATGCTTATTTATAGGACAAGTCTTCCAAGCCAAGCCTCGTAATGGGAGCATGGAGGTTCAGCGGTAGCATCACTACCCTCTCCTGGATACAAATCTAGCTATGGCTATTCTGATCCCAGTGAAATTGGTCATTGTATGTGAAATATTGGGTATTAGATTGCAGGCCCATTGGGGAGAGACTACAGTCAGTGTACACAGCTGTGGAATAGGTTAGCACTATATAAGCAACAGGAAATAATTAACAAGCTGTTTGTCCCAGGACACATGAAGTAAGTAGTGCTGCTTTACGTCAGAAGACATGTAGTACAGTACAAGCTGAAGGAGACCCATTCACAGCACAAGAATGTCACATCTGTCACACAAAGCTTACCAGTCATATAGTATAGTAAACACTGTGCTAATGTACCGGCCAGAGTTTACCCTACAATGCCTCATATCCAGCTCTCGACATACTACTGGGATTGTTGCAGAAGACTACATAAAGATACCACTTTGTGTATATATACAGTGTACAACTTAATAAACTGTCTGGAAGAACAGCAACGGCATAATTATACTAATAGTCCAATAAATTGTAATAATTTCTAAAATAAAGTTTGAGCTAGGTGCAACACTAAGTTTTTCATGTATTTCAAGATAAAGGATTTTTACACCAGTTACAACTAAACTATGTGAAATTCATCTGTTTGGCATCTTTATAGTAACAGACAAACAAAATGTGTAGTCTGACCCTACAGTCATGTGTAATTTCCTCCCATCGGCCCCCTCTCTTACTGTATTACATTTAGCAAAAATAATGGAGTAATCTAGGACTACGGGATCAGACTTCACACAACGTTTGTAGCCATGGAGGTCTGTCTAGGAGTTGTAAAAGCAAAATAGTTGGAGTTGAAAAAGAACTTTTAGATTTGCTTCCTTTGCTGGATCTGTTGTTGCAATATAATCTGATACATAAAATTCACATACTCTTTTTTTGTTCATTCAAAACTTTGCAAAACCTAGTCAAGAGATATACTGTCAAAAACAAGCTTCAAGAGAAATTTACTAAATGGTATCTAAAATGTGTCATAAATGCTCATGTTCAGAAGCCGTACCTTTGTAGCTTGTATGTTAAGCCTGTACAGCTATATACAAGTGTATACAGTGGGTACAGAAAGTATTCAGACCCCTTTGAATTTTACACTCTGTTTCATTGCAGTCATTTGCGAAAAGCAAAAAAGTTCATTTTATTTTTCATTAATGTACACTCAGCACCCCATCTTGACAGAAAAAAACACAGAAATGTAGATATTTTTGCAAATGTATTAAAAAAGAAAAAATGAAATATCACATGGTCATAAGTATTCAGAGCCTTTGCTCAGTATTGAGTAGAAGCCGCTTCCTTTTGAGCTAGTACAGCCATGAGTCTTCTTAGGAATGATGCAACAACTTTTTCACATCTGGATTTGGGGATCCTCTGCCATTCTTCCTTGCAGATCCTCTTCAGTTCCGTCAGGTTGGATGGTGAACGTTGGTGGACAGCCATTTTCAGGTCTCTCCAGAGATGCTCAATTGGGTTGAGGTCAGGTCTCTGGGTGGGCCAGTCAAGAATGGTCACAGAGTTGTTCCGAAGCCGCTCCTTTGTTATTTTAGCTGTGTGCTTAGGGTCATTGTCTTGTTGGAAGGTGAACCTTCAGCCCAGTCTGAGGTCCAGAGCACTCTGGAAGGTTTTCTTCCAGGATACCTCTGTACTTGGCCGCATTCATCTTTCCTTCAATTGCAACCAGTCGTCCTGTCCCATGTTTCACATGTTTCACTGTTGGGATTGTATTGGGCAGGTGATGAGCAGTGCCTGGTTTTCTCCACACATACCGCTTAGAATTAACGCCAAAAAGTTCAATCTTATTTCTCATAGTCTGGGAGTCCTTCATGTGTTTTTTTTAGCAAACTCTATGCGGACTTTCATATGTCTTGCACTGAGGAGAGGCTTCCTTCGGGCCACTCTGCCATAAAGCCCCGACTGCTGGAGGGCTGTACTGATAATTGACTTTGTGGAACTTTCTCCCATCTCCCTACTGCATCTCTGGAGCTCAGCCACAGTGATCTTTGGGTTCTTCTTTACCTCTCTCACCAAGGATCTTCTCCCACGATTGCTCAGTTTGGCTGGACAGCCAGGTCTAGGAAGAGTTCTGGTCGTCCAAAACTTCTTCCATTTAAGGATTATGGAGGCCACTGTGCTCTTAGGAACCTTGAGTGCTGCAGAAATTCTTTTGTAACCTTGGCCAGATCTGTGCCTTGCCACAATTCTGTCTCTGAGCTCCTTGGGCAGTTCCTTTGACCTCATGATTCTCATTTGCTCTGACATGCACTGTGTCCTGTGAGGTCTTATATAGACAGGTGTGTGCCTTTCCTAATCAAGTCCAATCAGTTTAATTAAACACAACTGGACTCCAATGAAGGAGTAGAACCATCTCAAGGAGGATCAGAAGGAAATGGACAGCATGTGAGTTAAATATGAGTGTCACAGCAAAGGGTCTGAATACTTATGACCATGTGATATTTCAGGGTTTTTTTTTAAATAAATTTGCAAAAAGATCTACATTTCTATTTTTTTCTGTTAAGATGGGGTGCTGAGTGTACATTAATGAGAAATAAAATTAACTTTTTTGCTTTTAGCAAATGGCTGCAATGAAACAAAGAGAGAGTGATAAAGCCCTGCGCCAGCTCAATTTTACATGTATGGCAATGAGGAGTTCTAAAATCCCATAAAACGATAATGTTTTGTTGTATTTTCATTCTCTCAATGACTACACAATAGAATAGGTGAAGTGTTAATGTTTTAACCCAGCCTATATCTACTCTTCACATTACAGGTACCACTATACAATACACCTGTCCAAGCATGGACCCCATGGGACCTTTGAGGCCATCAGCACACAGGATTGTTCGGTCTAGAAAATGCATATTTCCCAGAATTCACCTTGTCCAGAGACCCAGACTCACAGCATTATAGTTTTCTCTGTTACTGTGAGTTGGGGGTCACTGTACAAAAAGCAGCCCAGTAAATACAGCAGATATATGGACCATATTTTCTGTACCAAAGAGTCCTGCATGCAGGTGATCTGGAGATGTCCTGTGGTATCTAGCAGATCTTTGAAGTCCTTTAAATTGGGGCCTACAAGGATTGGACTAGTTTTCCAGCACACACCACAGATGCTCAGTCAGATTGATATCTGGGGAATCCAGAGGTCAAGCCAACAACATGAACTCCCAAGTTTCTCAAACAATTCCTGAACAATTTAAGAATACTGTCAAAAATAGAGACTGCACTAGACTATGTACAATACTGTGTAAAGTTTTAGGCAGGCGTGGAAGAAATACTGCAAAGTAAGAATGTTTTCAGAAATAGGAGAAGTGTTAATAGTTTATTTTTCTCAATTAACAAAGTGGAGTGAATGAAAAAAAGAGAAATCTAAATCTCATCAATATTTGGTGTGAGCGCCTTTTGGAGGAGGAGTCCTGGAAGTGATGATATGACCCATGGTCTCATCATCATTCAGTCTGTCTAAGAATACATGTAGAGACAGATGGATTGGAGCAAGCCTACATCCACAGATGATCTGTGCTTAGTTCTCCAAGATGGAGGGAACAACTTCCCTGCCGAGTTCCTTCAAAAACTAAAGTGTGCCAAGAAGAACTGATAGAAGACAAAGGGTAGTCACACCTAGAGATGGATGAACTTCTCAAGCATTGTTTTGTTTCAGGCTTCGGGTGGTTCAAGACTAGGATTTGTTTAGTTTGTGCCTCTTCAGACCTCAGAGTATAATAGGTGGAGGCCCAAGGAATTAATAAATAAATAAATAAATATTATACTTGCCTTCCGTTACCACTTTTGGGCCTCCTTGCTCCATCCGACACTCTCTCTTCACCTCATCAGTGACATCTGGTGCTCTCTTGTGTGGTCATGCGCCTGGGCCTCAGCAGTGACATGGGCACATCGAGTGTCTTGACGTCATAATGCTCAGCG
Organism: Leptodactylus fallax; assembly: GCA_947044405.1. Classification (NCBI taxonomy): domain Eukaryota; kingdom Metazoa; phylum Chordata; class Amphibia; order Anura; family Leptodactylidae; genus Leptodactylus; species Leptodactylus fallax. The sequence continues at coordinate 3,995,710 of CAMRHE010000005.1, read as the reverse complement.
TGTCCATGTGCAAAATTGTTGCCCAATCACAGGCCTCAGCAGTGACCCCAGGCGCATGACATCACAGGTTAGCGCCAGATGCTGTGAGGAGGCCCAAAAGAGGTAACAGAAGGAGAGTATGAATTTTTCTTTTATCTTTGTCACCTCCCCATGGTCTCCACCTATTATATTCTAAGATCTGATCTGAGATCTGAAGAGACCCCAGAGTATAACACGGCAGACATTTTTGTTCGTCCGAAGCAAACTGCCTTTTTGTTCAGTTTGGTTAAAAAACCCGAACAATTTGGAATATTCGGGTGAAATCCAGTTTGTGACACAGCCCATCTCTAGTCATACCAAATACTGATGGGATTTAGATTTCTCTTTATTTCATTCACTGCATTTTCTTAATTGACAAAAATAACCTATTTCTGAAAGCATTTACTTTGTAGCTTTATTCCACAAGTGCCTACAACTTTTGCACAGTACTGTGTATCACCCCTAGACAGGAATTATTATCACAAGAGAATTAATGTATTGTCTTTACCTGGTTTTAATTTTATGGCTGATCGGTGTATAGACACCATGGTCACAGTTATAGTGCACAAGGCACACTGGATTATAAATCTGCAATGTTATGGCGGATAGTACTGCTTCATGCTCCACTCCCCATATCCTGTATTTTGTTTTATGGATTTGAGGCATCTACCATGCTACATATTCCTATACGGCCACCATGTATCATATACCAAGAAATCACATCCGACCTATCTTACTTAATGTAATAGTGTGTCTGCATACACACGGATGAGATTACGCAAGGTAATGTTGCACATCACATAAAATATGACCCTATAATGACAGATTACCTCTCTTCAGGACTTTAAGGGGAATAATTCTTTGGGCTGTGACAGCAGAACTGTTGTTTTCCACTACAGCAAATCGGAGAAATACGAGGTCCTCGAAGTAGACGCGAAACATAAACTGCTCATTCCACATTGGGTTGAGAGTATTGCGGTGGATTGGTTTAGTTCTGAAGTGACAGCTGTCCACTGGCATCCCGAGCACATCAATTTCAATGCAAGGACTTCCTGTACTGTTACTTGGACAGACATTCTGTCCTGAGACAATCTGGAAGACAAGCAGAGTTTCAGATTTACAGCGTGGTGAAGGTGTAGACTACCTAATATAGATAAAGCACAGAGATGCTGTCCTGTAAAGGATCTCCTCATGAAGACCAGTCCCCATTAACTAGCTTAGACAAAGAAGACTCATAAAAGCAATTTAATATATTGCACTCATAGTCATATGCACTTTTATGTATATTATATTAGTAAAGTAGTAAATCTTATTCTATGACTGGCATTAGTAGGCCTTAAAGGAGTATTCCAGGTCCCTTACATGTATGGTATGGTAGGCTGAGCATAGCAGCTGCCGCTCCATTCATTTCTATGGGACTGCTGAAGATAGCAAAGTGCTGTAAATGAATGAAGCAGCAATGCACATGCTCAGTCTGCTGCTCCATACATATGGGGAGCAAGAGGCCCTAGTTCTGGCAGTCAGTGAGGTTACCGCGGTTGGACCCCAACCAGTTTCACAGGTATTGTGAGCCCTATATATGACTGAATGTCTGTAAAGCGCTGTGGAATATGGTGCACTATACAAGTAAGAGGAATAAATAAATCTTTCCATTTAATCATCACATAAATTTCACTCTAGGCTCACACTAGTGTCACCTCTCCATTGAGGTGGACCGCTAAAATAGCAGTAACCCACGGAGTCTGTTCCTACCCCATTGACTATAATGGGGGTCCGTCATTTTAAAACTGGAACAGGCAGAGGAAAAAAAATCCTGCACGAATGACTTTTTCCTCCACCAATTTTCAGGCGGACTCTGCAACAGAACTGGCGCAGATGTGAACTTGGCCTTACAGTAGTTATGCACCTTTTTTAAAGGGGATTTCCAGCCAAGATGGATTTTCTATACGGATGATCTATCCTGTATAGGTCACCAGTATGTGATCTGTAGAGATCCATCACCTGGACCCCACGCATATTAGCTATTCTGGCATTATTGCAAGCCCGAAAGCTGGAGCAGTGGATGGGGAGGACATGCGGGGCTTCTCCTATTAAAGCAGAACTAAACTTTCAGACAACTTTAGATTTTCTGGCAATATTTGAGTCATTACTAAATTTTGTAATATACTTTATTAACAAATTTTGGATCTTTTCTGTGAAAGCCTGCATTTTTTCACTCTTTCCCTGGTTTCTGTATTGAGAGCCATTTCTGCCTCTCACTGAATGTTACTGTGTATGGGGCTGGGTAACTTTATTTTGGTTTCATATGTAAGAGGAGATTCTCTTCTTTCTTATGACACTAAGTACAGTGCTATCTGAATTATTTCCATTGGGATTTTTATATTGTATATATTATGAAGCTGCATATAAATATCCTTATCCCAACTCTGTTTTCAAACAGTGATATCTATGGAAAGAATATAGATAGCACTGCGACCTAAATGTCATGTGTTAGTGAAAGAAGAGAATCTCCTGTTTCATATGACAGTAAAAGCAAGTTTCTAACGCCTGAGATATGACTGAAGTGACCCTCCTCTATCCTCATTTATTCTGCATTTTACACAGCCCCTTACTCCAAGCCTGTACTCTATGGTTACTCAGTGAGAGGTATGAACAGCTCTCACCACAGAAGCAAAGGAAAGAATAAAGATGCAGAATGTCACAGAAAGGAGCCAAAATTTGTTAATAAAGTACAAAATTATAAGAAATGACACATACTGTCAGAAAATCAAAAGTTGTCCAAAAGTTTACTTATGCTTTAAAAGTATTAGATGTGGCTCTGCAGCCCTATCCAGTGTATAGGAAGGGTTCTGGGAAACTGCAGTGCCAATCCTATTGCTTAAATAGAAGTAGCCTGCATGTGCTCCCATCCCTGCACCACCTAAATAGGTGATTTGTGTGCGTCTGGGTGTTGGACACCCAAAAATCATATATTGATGACCTACCCTGTGGATAAGTCACCAGAATAGAAAATCCAGTGCTAAGAGCTTGTCATTTGATAAAGAGCTCCAAATTTGAAGCCACTGCCAGGGGACGTTTAAAGGGTAACCCTCACTTAAATTTTTTTTTTTTTTTTTTAGCCATGCACTAGAAATGAAATCTGTATCAGTCAGAAACTAGCATATATTTCTGGTATAACTGGGGTGAGTTATAGTAAAATCAGACAGACTGAGGAGTTGTGCTTCAGAGAAGAGCCTGCAGTGCAGTGTGGCCTATTGCTGAGGGTCCTGGGTATTGTACGCCCACCCATCTCTTATTGATGGCCTATCAATATTTAACACCTAGTAAACCCCTTTACCTCTTCCCGCTTATGCTAGGTTCGCACTAGCGTTTGGGCAGCGTTTCAGCACTTTGTCCCAGATTTCACTTAAAATCAGCAGAGAAAAAGTCCTGCAAGAAGGAGTTTTCTCTTCGCCGATTACAGTATAAAATTGGCAGAAACCTGGCAGACCCCATTATAGTCTACAACTATAACCGCTTTTTAATCAGATAGGGTTTCCATCCTTTGGGTCCCCAAGCAGACCCGAATAACAGAAACCTGAAAGCTAGTGTGAACCTAGTGTTACAATGCCTAGGCTATGCACTCACACGCATATACATGAGTTGTGATCACTTGTGGGTGCCAGCAATACAGCTGCAGGGAAATGTATGGCTGGCTACGACTTTACTGCAGGTCTGTGTTCAGAAACTCCCAGCGATCAACAGATAAACAGCAGCAATATAAAAATATATTGTGTGAATGTATCATTACAAGACATGGTCTAGAATAGCATTCATATGTAATACAATACAATATGTAATTTATATTCATATGTAATACAATACAATATATGTAATTTACATTCATATGTAAATGAGCTTACACGTATAACAATTACAAACAATGAACATATAATAAAAGATCTACTAAACATGCTACAGATGTCATTCTAGAGCATGTGGTTTAGTGCAGGTTTCCAAAAACAGGTGAAAATATAGACGTACATAAAATCATAAAGAGTTGTCAGAATCCGCCCTGCATGTATGCAAGATATATGTATTAACTACAAGACCATAATATATGGTTATGGATACAAGACCGCAATGTGGGAAAGGGGTAAGATTTCATGAGCCACAATTCTGTCCATAAATACAATATGTAACCAATGTGCTACATAGAGCTGTATATTGCCTTTGGTTTATTGATGGAGTGAATGTGCACAGATCTGCAGTTTTTATTCGTGTTAGGTATTTAACACATCGCCGTCTGTGCGGAGCGTCGGGTGTGTGCTACATCTCTTCCTGACAGTAATATTAACAGTGAGTGAAAGTTACTACAGGAAAATACTTACGAGAACAAAATAATTACAGAGAAGTCTTGTATTAAAAACATCATTCCCTCCGAGCACAATGTATAGATTAAAATCTAGAAATTTATGGTAGCTATTTATGTAGAATAAGCAGTGTGCAAAGTGTTTAGAACAGAGAAGGTGGAGTCACAGACGTGTTTTGTTACAGTATCATATTATTCCATATCTGAAGATGCAGGACTCTTATCTAGTACATATCTATTAGAAATCTATAACCCTATAAGTCCTTAATGCCCCAGTGGGGGGGTTTGTTTTGTTGCGGCAGCAAAGATAAGATAAGATAAATCTTACCGTTAATGAGTATATTGCTGGTTCCATGCTCTCTAAGTCACGATCCAATGGTGAGAATGACTGGTACATTGGGCAGTTCTTATCCCATAATACTGGCGGCTTTAAAACATAACCACATCCGCCATTCGCTTCAAACATGGCAGCATTCAATTGTAGGGGGAGGTCTGAAAGAGAAAGCCATAGGAGTTTCTATGGGAATCTGTATTCATCAAAACATCAGTCATGTATAATAATATTAACATACTATTTTGTACGATCTTTCATCCCAATATGTTGCGCTATGTAGGTTTACAGGCCTTACATCCCTGGACGTCTATAGTGGCTGTGCAAACATGTATTATATGGATCTCCAATTTATCCATATCACAGATCAGTAACGCTGATGATGGACTGAAGTTGAAATACATGAGACCCCAGAGCTACTGATACAATGCAGGTGACATATGTTTCTTAGTATTTATTAGTTAATGTATTTTGAACATTATCCATTGACTATAAAGGGGCTCTCCATGGAGTCTATCACGTACTTTCTCTGGGGTTTTGTATGTAACAAACCCTGGGCTTCCGGCTTAATTCCAACCCTAAGTCACAAGATTGAACCAGCATGCAGCTCCCCCGAGTCGCTCCACACTGGTTCTGATTACATGACCCAGGTTTGGAACCAGTCTGGAACCCCTGGATTCGTAGTATACAAAACCCTTAAGGAATTACATGATGATAGACTCCCTGGAGAACCCCTTTAATGTGATTCCTCCCCCCCCCACACACACACACAACCCCATCTCCAAAATAGATGAAAGCTGCTGCATAGTAACAACACATTAGTGTATTTTATACCTCCATGTGAATTTCTCCAGACATTAACTTTATCTCTATGTAGACATAGTTGGGGAAAATATAGCTGTGTGAAACAAAGGGCTTTCCAGTTAAACATGTCACAGGAGCTGTATTCACAATGGAAACATAATGAAACATTCCCCATTCTCAGGACGTGGGGTCTCAGCAATCAGACCCATTACAATCAGCAATGTATCCTCTATCCTATCTATAGAGGATAAATATTTTATAAGTACATTATGCATAGAGGTTTTTCCAGGAATAAAATATGAATGATTTAGTAAACCCCCCTCCGCAGATCAGTTTTTTGAAGACTGAGGTGCAATTCCAAGTACAGCCACTATAGAATAAATGGCACACTGAATTGTGTCAGCGTCTTCAAGCAGCTGATCATGGGGATGCCAAGTGTCGTACCCCTACAAATCTGATATTGATGACTTATCCTTAAGATACTGTAGGTTATTAATATCAGAGACCCAGAAACCCCTTTAAACTACCCCATGTCCTGCTTTTTAAATCTTTCTAGTGCAGTACTTCAACTCCAAGTTCCCTCTTCATTTCCGTAAGACAGCTGCCATCTTGTCAGACTACCCTATGCCTACTGTGCTTTTGTAGTCTGGAAGTCTCTCCCCTGCTCTATACATTACCAGGCGGAGTGTCACAATGTGCATGCAGTAGTCAGAGAAGCTGGTGGTCATTTTACAGAAATTAAGCATCTGCTGGAAATTGGAGGAACCGCACCAGAAATAATAAAAACTAGGGCGTTAGGTGTTTTCACTACATCTTATACATATACTGTGATTATTTTATTGTAAACCAGAGGGTCCCTTTTTAAAAAACCTCAAGAACATGTCAGACACAAACCAGCCATTAGAGTGTTAAACAGCACAGCAACACATGGAGATATTCCCATAGTCTGGTGGTTGTAAGCTAAATTGGGCCATTTTCTGCATGTGTGCCATTTACTACCGCTGGTCTAAGCGTGACTGAACAATTCAACAATGACTGCAACCTGCCAAGTGTATGTGGTCACTGGATAACCAGAGTATTCAGTTCCCATAAGAACACGTTTTATAACCCAAATGCCTGATCTGTGCAGTTCAGATCTACAAGGAGAGGCCAGAAGTAGGTCATGGCCAGCATATAAGGCTCTTGGATGAAGATGCTATTCTGCAGATATATACGAGGTTAATGTTTTGCATAATGATCATGGTTATGTAATCTATTTTTGTCTCCATCAGATAACACTGTCTGTGGCCTCTGTGCTAATGAGAAGCATTAAAATATGGTCATACTAGAATATATTACCATTTATACAAAGACACAAGCTGCTCCTCAGGCTGTTTGTTAAGCCCTGGTTCACACAATGTGGATTTGGTGCAGACGCTACATCAAATATCTGTTCCAAGAATACATTACATACAGGCATACATACACTTTTCTAAATACTATTCACACTGTACACAAAAAAACCCCAAAACACACAACATTACTCACCTGTGTTCCCTGCCAGTCTTTGTATACTTTGCTGTATTAGTCACATGCTGTACATTCATGTGACCACGGCAGCCAATCGCTGGCTTCTTGTACCGTACAAGCAGGCATCAGAGGCTGCAGGGATCTCATAGATGTAAGACATATACAGCATAGATCCAGGAGGACGACGATCTTCAGAGTTGAAGTGGCAGGAGAGACTTATCGTGTGATTGTTTCTTTACCTTTTTTGCTACTGTGTAGGGAGGGGTTTGCTGAACAATTATTGCAATATACTTTATTACCTGTTGTACTTTCTTTTACCAGAAAACAGGTTCTAAGGTTCTCCCTCTAAGCATTGTTAGGGAGATCCGTCCCATAGATAGATCGATAGATAGATAGATAGATAGATAGATAGATAGATAGAGGCACTTGCCAAAGGGAAGGGGGGAGCACTTCAAATAGCTGTATCTCTGGTTTTACACCACCTAGAAAAAAAGTTTCTGAAAGCTGAGAGTCTAGCTATATCAGAAACAGAGAAGTCACTAGTTAAATACACAGTCGGGAATGTGATTTTTATATTCTGTATATTCCTGCCTGTGAATAATAGTTATAGTAAATAGGGATTTTTCTATTTCTGTTATAGACAGAGCTGCAATATTGGTAGCAACAGAAGCAGCTTTGTAGGTGGTATAAAACCAGAGATACAGCTATTTGAAGCGACAACCCCTTTAAACAAAAGTGTAAAAGCCAATGGAGGTGACTTTAAGAACATGCAGTTTTAATGTAGTTTTCAGTTAATAAATGGCTGGACATTCAAGGTTCATCTCCAATGGCTAACAATAAGCCATAAATTTTCTGATAGGTGCGGGTTCCCACAGATGTGTACACAAGGAGATTTTTTTTTTTTTTTTTTTACAAAGTCCTTGCAAAACAGGAAAGTGGCAGTGCTAATAGGAGATGCGTTTGATGATAATTCTTCATGATCATTAGCATCATGATCATCATCATCATCATCCACAACAGGAAAGTGGTGGCGTGCCAGTGCTTGCAGGGGATCAGGAATGGCCGCCGCTTTCCTTTTGTGCTGGGACTTTGATGTTGATGACAGTCCGGCACAGCAGGAGAGTGCCAGTGCTTGCTTGAGACCAGAAAGGGGAGGGTTAGCAGGAGCGCCAGAAGAAAATCCTGAAAACACCACTGCAGGCCCCACCTCACAGAGGTACAGGTACTCTTACTTGCAGGTTTCCACAATACCTAGCCTTAGTATTTAGAGAGAAGGTGGCAGATGTGTACTTAAAGGGAATCTGTCAGGGCAATTTTGGACACTAAAACCACCCACACGTCCATATGGACCTGGGGTTTAGTGTCCCAAATCACCCCGTTATAATGCAATCCATGGCCGCATTAAAAATAAAAAAAAAGCTTTACACTCTCCGTGCCTGCACAGTTCTTCAATGAAGAACTTCCTCGGCTTCAGTACGCATGCCCCGCAATTACGCAGTGAAGCCGGGGTGTCCATCTTTGGCTTCACTGAAGAACAGCGCAGGCGCCGGGAGGCGTGCCTCATGAATAAGCCGGACTGTTCTCACAAAACAGTGTCGATCGGACCCTTATCTAGGTAAGTTTAAAGGTTTTTTATTTTTAATGCGCCTGCGGATTGCATTACAACAGGGCGATCTGGGATACTAAACCCCAGGTCTATAAGGATCTGTGGGTGGTTTAGTGTCCCAGATTGACCTGACAGATTCCCTTTAAGGCTAAGACTGCACATCTTCAAGCTTAACGTACAGTAGATTTCCCATAAAACTCTACAATTTCACAAAAACACCTTTGAATCATTAATGTGATGGTGTTTATAGATCAGGCCATAGGATTATAATAACACACAAAATGAGACGGGCACCTGTTGGGTTCAAGAATAGTGAAGTTTATGTAAAAAGGAAAAGAGATGAGAAACCCTGTCTGACTATTAAAACAAGCAGTGAGAACAGTTCTAGTTCACAGAGAATTCCAAGAATGAGGATCAAAGCTCAACTGCGCCATTCACACAGATGACGATCCAGATGTGAACATATACAGAGGTTAGCCATACTAGAGGCGCAGATCACGTGCCACGACTGCATAAATAATAGGGGAAAGAAGCATGGGAAAAAGAGTCATTCTACCTCAGATTGAAATGCTGACATCACTAGGCCAGTTGGACTCGGGCCACAAAAAACAAACATGAGAACTTCTCATTTATAAGGTTTAACAAGGCCGGTTCATATAAATGCACCTTGTAAAGTACACCTTCCATATTGTCATATCACAGTCATGTACTTTCCAGTAAGAGAGTGGAGATGAAATATTTGGTAGGTTATTTATGTATATATTATTAGTGGCAGCAATATAAGCCATGCAGCCTGAGGAGCCTTGACACTGAAGGGCCCTCTCTGGGTACACAGTGGTTTCTCCATCCATTCTCTAATATACTTCTAGTCTAGCATCTTCTTCATGCTCATACTCCAAGGGTGTCTTCTAGATAATACAGACAACCTTTCAGCTGTTAGTACTAGTAGGAGTTAACTCCTTCGCCTGCCTAGACCATTAGGGATTTTATTAACTTCTTCACTACCCTCATCCACAGCAATGTTAACATTAACGGCTACTGACACCTCTGACAAGGAAAAAAACAATTTCTACATATTTTAGTGGTGACCCTAAGTTTACAAAGTTGCACTCGTTTTCATGTTACAATCTCCATTTCCTTATGTATTTCCACACCCTCTGATATGCAGTTTGCAGTCTGCTCCTAATTTTAGACTATTTCTCATGCTGGATGTGAGGTCTGCTGCAGTCTTAGGCTAGTTTTACACTCTGTCGTTTGGGACCACCGGGGGACCTGAACGATGGAGAGACTGTACACTAAAACAGTGGTTACCTGCAGACACCCCAGGACCCCATAGACTACAGGGTGTGGACCCCATGCATCTAGCCACGACTTGCATCACATTATATTAAAATCAAAATTGTAAAAATTAATTGTTGCTATGTGTTAGATAAGAACAATGATAAAATGAGCTTAAAATGGTTTTCTAGGTTAAAAATGAGGAATGACCTGAGGATAGGTCGTCATTATATTATTATTAACAGTGCAGGTCAGCTCCTATTCATGTGAACTAATTCATGTGTACCTGGTCTAGCCACTACTCAGATAAGAGCTGTCAGCTTTCCGCTCCAGCTGATTATAGGGGTTCTGGCTTGGTTTCAGTATAAAAATGGAGGAGAAAAAATTCCGCCATGCAGGACTTTTGTCTCCGCAAATTTTCGGCTGAATCTGCGGCGAAGTCTCCTATGGAGACTCCAAGGGCGATGTGAACCTACCCTTATCTAGCTCTCTTGTATCAGCTTCAGTTTCCTACAACCCCAAAGGAATCTCTTCTCCCCTGTTCCCAGACACTGATGCCTTGGAATGTGCGATTTCTCAACTCTTCCTCCTTTCCCTAGCTTTTCCAGGCTAAAACCATTAATGATCTGTCCTATGGATAGGTCATAATTATCAGATTGGTGGTGGTCCGACACCCAGCACCACCATGATCAGCTGTTTTCAGCAGCTAATACACAGAGAATGGAGCAGGAAGCAGACAGCTTTGTTCTCTGAGTAGTGGCCAGACCAGGTACAGCAAATCAGCTCCCATTAACATGAATGACCTATCCCCTCAGGTCATTCCTCATTTTTAACCAAGAAAACCCTTTAAAACTTATTTTATCATTGTTCTTATCTGACACATAGCAACAATTATATTTACAATTTTGATTTTAATAGAAGATGATGCAAGCTGGGTGTATACTAGTTGCATGGGGTCCGTACCCTGTTTATTTAAGGTTCCTCCGTTATCTTCTGCTGTATAATATCATATAATGTATAAAAGCTGTAGACTGACACAACCTTACAGTAATTTACTGGGTCTTATTTGTAGATACAGAGAAGTGTTGGAACAATGTTTGACAACGTTTGAGAGGGTTTTGTAGTTCCTGGATGTTTCCCAACTAACAAAATCTTCTTAAATCTAATGCCAAAAAGTGAGCCAATATCATATATGAAGGTGGAGATGACCTAATGCTGTACAGTGTGCAAACCCACTAGCAAGACAATCATATAGAGCAGATGGTGTATTATATTTACTAAGCAAGAAGCATAAAATACTGTAAGTGCAGAGTAATGAAGCAGAGCTGCACAGATGCCGATAAAAGGGGAATATAATCTTAGAGGGTGGTATAAAGTAGAGCATGCTGCCCTCCCTTTGTTATGTTAGGCTGCAAATGCACACCCATGTGTGTATGTGCAGGGTCCCTGGTAAAACAGCACAGATGCCACATGGATGATATGTGTGCCGCCTGTTCCTCCACGGACTCATTGATTTTCTTCAGTAAGCCTGGACTGCAAAACAGACAGGAATAGAACCGGTCTTAAGATTTATCCCTAGCTCATGGCCCCATACATGGACCCCTGATAATACACAGCGTGTGGATGGAACCATAGAAAATAATGGGTCAGTATGCTAGTTGTGAAAAATACAGCCACATGCTGACAATGCACGCATTCATGTATTAGTCATCTGCACTATACTGCCATCAGAGGTCAGTGACTATCAAAGTCATCTACAGGATGACAAGGAAATAGTCCTGATGTCCATATACTACACCCACACCTACATCCACTATTCACATAGCAGTCATCCTCAATGTACTTTACTTATTATTATGCCATTTGTACATATAGATATACATACATAGACTGACTGTTTACTCACCATCTGTCTGATAGTTAAGTGCAACCAACTGTATTCCATGGAGCCAGAAAATAAGCGGATGGGGATTGGAAGAGTCAATGCGTGTAGCAGCCGGATACGTTCTTAGTAACTGATAGGAAGTATGCTGAATCAGCTTCTGAGAATACCGCCGGCACAGACGCTTGGCAGCATTTTCATTCAGTGACGAGATGTGATAGCACCTGGGTGTCCGAATGATGGCGCTCAATGAAGTGCTTGGGTTAAATGGAGGTGAACATGGCTCCTCCCAGCTCTGCCGCGTTTCACTGGTGCCTGCAGACAACATATGGAGTCATAAAAACGTTCATCTCATAGATACAAAAATAAAATAATAACCCTATATATTAAAATCATATAACTTCCATACTATGTATCATGGGACACAGCATAAGTCCAATTAATAAGTCAGAATAGAATATACATACATTACCTTTTCCAGATGTTTTGGCCAGTGTCGTTGGTTCCCCGGGGCTTGTTCTACCAGGATTGTTGCCAAAAATGGACTTCCTGCCTCTTCTATCCTTTCCTCTGCCAGATCCACATGGGTTTAATGTTGAAAGGCCTGTTCCCATAAAATTAAGACTAATGAACCAAACAAGCAGACCAAGAGGACACGACATTTTCCGTGGCCTTTGTAGAGTACATTTTATGGCACTGAACCAGCTTGTCATGCTCTACACTACATCACTAATCTCCCATCCATATCTTCTACATGTAGTTTATGTCTTCAGCAGGCCAAGACAAATAGACACTTTTCAGTAGACTACAGTGAATAAAAGGGTGATGTTAAAATGACGATTAATGAATCTTTTATTTCTCAATTTACTTTTTTCTTTACCAACTCCATGAGTAATCGTCCTGTCATAAATAATGTCAGATGCGGCAAAAAATATATGGCCACAGACCATAATGAATGAGGCCATTTAATCAGCTTCAATAGTTTCATACAGCCTTAGAAAATTACCATATTAAAAGCAGATTTTTATCCTGAACATATTAATATGTGATTTTTTTCTGTTTTATGTGACAATGTAAAAAAAAAAAACCTTGAATTATTAGTTTTCACACTATAGGGTGTCACACACATAAGCTATTTTCTGCAGATCACTTGTCAGATTAGCTGTGTAGAATGGGACAGGAGCAGCAGGGTTGGGCTAAATGATAGATGACATCCTTTGTGTACAGTTCAAGTCCTATGTAAGGCAGTGTAGTAACACTATACACATAGTATATGCAACTTCCCTGTCACTTCTTGGTCTCTAAGGAGGGGCATTTCTCTATCACATCCTGAAGACTGTATTAGTTGAAGTTTTTCTGACAATTAAAATAGATTGTCCATAGAATAAATTTTTTTTTTGGAAATATAAATTACTAGAACTTACTAATATAGCTTAATTGTAAAATGTGCGCCAATACCCTGATTTCTGTGCTGGTCTGAGGCCCCATAAGCACCAGTTTCGTTCCAACACAGGCAAAGAGCTTCCCGCTCCTCTGTGTGTCGGGGACATGTATGAAGGGGACTGTGTGTGTCTCAGTTCCTTAGCTAAGCCAGCCTTCTTCTCTGTCTATGCATCAGATAATAAGCTGGTTTTAGCCAATGAACTGAACCAGACGGGAAATGAATGAACTAGACAGAGAGCAGGTAGAAGCTTAATTCCTGTGTCATATAAAAAGTGGAGCTTTCTGGACCCAGGGGCCAGAGCTGAAGTTGAAGCTTTAGTGATGACTTTACAATGAAACTATCTTAGTAAGCCTTATACATTTATATTTCCATAACAACCAAATAACTTTTCACGTCTCTGGACATCTCCAATTTAATATAGCTGCCATAAAGCACACACACACACTGCTGTACTAGCTATACAGAGAAGACAGAAGGAGTATGCATCCAATATGGTTGCCAACAGGAAGGTTGAAAAAAAATAATAAAACGAATAATATATTTGTATGGACATTCTATATTTCCATTTAATTAAAGAAAGTAAAATGAAATACACAATGCAATCCTATTGAAAGCAGGAAAGTAATTCAGAATGAAAGCATAAGCTTTTTCATGCTATCCAGCAGTACTCCTGGCAGGATCCTAAGCACATATTTACGGGTTGTACCGATTTGCACATAAACCTATCACCCTGATGAATAATAATGGACCAGATGGAGGTCTACAGCAAGTCCTGCAGACTCTGTAGAGACTCCTGATGCAGCGCTATATTTCATGACCTCTTGGCATGATAAAATATGTAGTCACGGTTCCAGCACAGCCTTGTGTGCAAATGCCTATATTTGCTTCTCTTATGCTTCTCCCAGACAGACCCACTCACACTTTAAGGAACAGCCCATCTGGAATGTTAAAAACGCCACAGACTGCCAATCTCGGGCATGCCAAGATTTAATTTTAGACGATTAAACGCAGAGATCCCTCCACTACCTCTCTGATGTAGTGGAAGACCACATTCTGTAAATGGCCACTTTAGATAGTGTAATGTGAACTAATTTATAGGGACAGATTTGCTGTTCAGGATCCTAGAAAAGCTGGGTAAGCAGTAATTGGGTACACACTCTCAGCTGTGATCAAGCTTTTCCCAAAATACATGTAACGTTTGTAAAGCGCTGTGGACTATGTCAGCACTATACAGGTAAGAGAAAAATAATAGAAAACATTTCATTTGTTTAGATACAGGAAAAAAAAATTCTTTACTTTAAAGGAGACTGAAGGGTAATGGATACTGATGATCTACAGGTAAGGTACGTCTTAGATCTTGGTAATATACCTATATAACAACCTTGAATGGGAGTGCAGAGCTGCAGTTCCCAGCACCACCACTACAGTATACATCTACGTACACAGCTTTTGGCTCCATATACTGTAGCAGTGGTGCAGGAGGACTGTATCTCTGCTCCCCAGTCACTTGAGTAGCAGCAGACTTGCTCCGAGTCATACACCTTGTTTATGGCTTCTGGCAGCCGAATAAGCGGATTGGTGCAGGGTCCAGGTGTCGGACCTCCACCGATCTAATATAGGTGATCTATCCTGTGGATAGGTCATCAGTATCCATTACCTTTTCGTCTCAGACAACCCATTTAAAGAAAACCAATTCTAGAGCATTGTTACTCATAATGCTGTATTAATGTTGTTAAAATTCTAGAATTGTCCAGAATTATTTCATGAGAAATAAGTATTACCTAAAACAGACATGTCAGGAGAAGTGACATTTCACCATTATAGGTACTAATTCTCAAAAAAAAAAAAAAAATCCTAATATGTAACAAAAAAAAAAATACACAAACATCACTTCACAAGCCCATGATATAAAATACTTACATCCACTACCATGTGCTTGTATATAGTGTCTGGTGCTAAAAGGACAACTAGGTCATGAAACAGTTATTCGCCTCTTACTGTATACACCAACACAAGGGTCATGCTTCTATACAAGCAGTACTCTGTATGCTGTTTTCTTCTTCTTCTGTACTAGTACAGTCTTCTATCAGTTTATTTACCTAGAGCTAATAAAACCTGCTCATACCTAAATGTGAATCTAATCTAAACTAATGGGCCAGCCTTAAAAACACTTCAAAGGGAGATGTTCAAAGCAAATATTTATTGATCTGGCCTAGAGCCGGACAAACTATACTCTGCAGTCAGCATCGAAACCACTGCCAAGGAATGACAAGACAGATTATTGAACTTACCAGGAAATTTCACAGCTTGGCAATAGATGATAAGGTCTGATAGTTCTGGGGCAATTTGTCTACTTTCTTTTTTGTTTTGAGGGAGATAAAACTCTTCATCCAGTTCCATGTCATAGACCTGGGCAAAAGGATAAATGCCTCGAGTCAAATGTTAACATATATTGGACTCCTCCAGAGAAGTCTGGCGACCAATAGTCTATACTAATGTAAGGATATGCAGAATACTACAATATATGGAGGTACCACAGTATACTATAAATGAAAGCGTGAAAAGTAAAAATACTTTCAAATATACAAGAGTTAATAGTTTATTTTTGTCAGTTAACAAAATCAAATGAATGAAAAAAAGAGAAACCTGAATCCCATCAATATTTGGTGTGACCTTTGCCCTTTGCCTTCCATCACTTCTTCTTGGTACGCTTGCAGACAGTTTGGAAGGAACTCGGCAGAGAGGTTGTTCCAAACATCTTGAAGAACTAAGCACAGATCTTCTGTGGATGTAGGCTTGTTAAAATCAGTCTCTTCATCCAGTGTGTCTGGGATTACATGATGTTGAGATGAGGGCTCTGTGCGGGCGATATCATCACTTCAAGGACTCCTCCTCCAAAGGGAGGTCACACCAAATATTGATGGGATTTAGATTACTCTTTTATTCATTCATTCACTTCATTTTGTTTATTTGTGTCAATTAACTTTCAGAAAGCATACTTACTTTGCAGAATTTTTTTCCACATCTGCCTAAAACCTTTATACAGTATTGTACTCCTTCAACTGCTCCGATTTATCTTTCCTCCTTTCCGAAGTGTCTCCATAACCTGCTACTGTTGTCTGTCTCTCCTCCATCCTCCAGTCTTTCCATCATGATCTGCTCAGATCTCTCTCTCCTCCTCTTTCCCCATAGTCTCTCACCATTACCCCTACCATAGTTTGTCTCTCCTTCTCTCTGCACTGTCTCCATCAGTCTGCTCCCATGGTCACAGCTCCGACTCTCTCACGAAACCCTTGTGCAAAGGTTGACAGTGTGGAGACCCTCTCTGGGAGGATGGACCCAATCACCACCATTATAAATATTAAATCATAACAGATGGAAAGCCCCAGCAGTGAAACCAACTGATCATGGTAGACCTCACACCATAGCAGCATCCAATATGCCATGTTCTAATGTTGGTAATTTACCTCTTTGACCCCATTTCTCTTTATTTACTCATGAAAAAACAACTACCTTTCCTTTGTTGCCAACAATGGTGCCATCAGTTTTCTTGATTCTCTTTGGCGCTTCCTCATTGTATTCAAATTGCAGTTTATCACTACATGGCTTCATTTCAGGACGATCATCGAGTATGTTATCTGCAATGACAGCAATACCCAGATGAGAAGGCCAATGCCAAATCCATATAGTCATCATTACACTGCAGCCAGAAGGATAACTTGAAGCTCCTGGGCCCAAATGCCAATTCTGTAATGGTGCCCCTACTTACCTTGTGCCATCTAGAATAGCGGTATATTATCGGGCAGAGGGACTTTTGGGAAACCTTCAGGGTTCATGGCCCGGGGGAAACTGCTACTATTGCACCACCTATAGCTACACCCCTGACAGCAACTATAATTGGCTGCCTAGTTTGTATACTCAATTATACAGGAGTCACATCTGGGAACATGCATAAAAAACAAGCACTGGCAGAAAAGCTTAATGACCCCAATCTTTTTAAATATCATTGAAGGGTTAATTGACATAAAAGTACTAGTTTAATGTTTTTACAATGTTAACTTTCAATAGTTTGATTGATCTGTTGTCTATCACAATGTACATAAGGTATAATATAACAAAATGCAGAATTCAGCAATGATGCGGGGATGTGAAAAATGTTGATTTTTGCAGGATATCCATTTAATTGCCCATAATACATCCTTTACTGCCTGCCAAAGGACTTACACATATTTTGTCCGATATTTAAAGCATCCTCTTAACAGTCTATTAGGATATGCACCTCAGTGTGCAAAGTCAAGTATATGAGCTCTCATTAACAAAACGGTCTTTCATGCTGTTTATTAGTATCATTCACTTGCAGACTGAACACTACATTCAATTTAGTAAGGAGTAGAAATAAACTTGAATTACTAGATTTACAGCTATTTACTTCCTTTTTGCTGGTGGCAGCTGCAGGAGCTGATAGATGATGAGAAAAAGAGCTAAAATAACTTTTATATCTTATCCAGACATTAAATTACAAGCTTTTAGTCTGTATATAGAGCTTGCAAGTTCATAAAACCCTGTGATTACAGCAGCCTCTGCACAAAATCAGGCATTGCATAGGTGCGTACCAACAGGGAAGAGGAGGGACAGGTGTAATGTGAGCTAGCAGGCTTGCAGAAACAGTGGCCATGACATGGCAGACAATTATAACACCTTCACGCTAATGAATTAAGAAGAAGGTCCTGTTAGGATTTAAGAATACTGTAAAGTTTTTATTTCACACTGAATGTTTGCTGGTATGGTTATGACTGCAAATTACTATACAAAGTCAGCCGGGTCAAATAGTCTCTACATCCTATACACAGCCACATCTCCTACAGCCCAGGTGCCGATCAATGAGAACTATGTTGATCAGCACTCGTTTGCATTGACCTGATTACAAACTGAACGAGATAGACAATCTCTGCTGTGATGGTTTCTCTCCCATTCAGCTGCATGGAGTATCAGCAGCCATGATTATGAGTATGGGTGATATACGGCAGATATTGTGCACCTTTTATTCTGCATAAAAGATGCGATCATATAAACAGGCTAATGTATTACTATTAGTATATCTAATAGGGCCTTAATAAATATAAGGTATTATTGGGAAAAAGGGCAAAACCTGTCCATAAACTACCAGCAATAATTATACAGAATAATCAAGATGATGTATGCATAACAGGACAAAAAAAATAAAAAATGTAACTTGAAAAATCCATTGTATGAAGTACTAGAGTACATAGTATACATTATATTGTAAATCATAGACAGGTTAAGCATGCATTAAGCAAATGAAACAGTGAGCCATATCCAATAGATATTCTAAAAGCCAAACTGTGTAGCAAATCATACACTGCAAAAGGCATTATGTGTACAAGGAAGCTTAATGCTCACACCGTGAACAGAGATACACAGCTTTCTGTAAAGCGAGCACTTGGTTAAGTAACACACGAGGAGCTCTAGAAATCCATGCAGCTACAAGATCCATTCACATGGCTTTTTACCTTCCTGGCTGTTAGGCGCAGGGGAAGCATTAAGGCCATCAGCTACAGGAAGAGAGTCAAACAGGCAGTCAGAAAAGGAAACGAATTAATATCATTGAATAATTCACAGAAAAACATGAGAAATAAAGATGTTACTGGCTAAATATGTAAAATGGAAGGAATCGCTGAAAGAGAAAGTGATCCATGCGGGCCATTGGTGTATTAGTAATAAAAAGCATGAATCAATGCAAACAGTCGCCTATTACTCAGGCTTATAAACATGATATTTAATATTCAGTAGCACTTACACACATATACTACAGATTTAGATTGTGCGACAGCATGCAGGTATAGGCCGGTGTTTGAGGACTACATTGGCGGTGTGCTTTTAAGTGGAAGCGTGTTCTGCACCACAGGTTCTTCAGGGTCAGTAATAAAGAAGATGGATGAATTGTTCTACAGTCAAATATTAAGCAGCTTAGCAATGCAATAAACTTCTAGTAAATATAGCCTGGATATTAGAAGCATTAATATGACTTTGTATTAGTCAGACCACTGGTCATTTTGTTCAGACAGCGCCCCTTTTGTCGAGTGAGTGTAAAATATTTTCACAGAATGTGTAGAAAAACTGCATATGCCAAATTTACAGCCATGATGTTAGAAGCTGGCTATACATTACAGGGCAGACCATGTCGATTATATAGAAATGCAAGTATATTAGGGCACATATATCAATAGAAGTCCATTTGCACCAAAATTTATGACGCACAGCATTTATAACATACTTATGAACAGCATGCGCCAGAAAGAACTGAAAAACACAACTGGCTTTTGTAAAATGTGCACCAAAATGGGCGTGGATTAGAAATGTCTCACTTTACGACACATTTATGAAACAGAAAAGAATGAATATGGCGCAGATTTTCTTGTGCAAAGTAAACCAAGCTTAAAATGGTGTAAACTTAGTTGAATATTTAATAGAGCTTTGGTGCACAAGGAATGGAGACAGATGCTTTTGGCCCAATGGAGACAAATTTTTTTGGCTCATCAGAAAAAGGAGTCAGAATTTTGGTGCATGGAAAAGAGCCAGAATTCTGGTGTAACGGAAAGTGAGACAGATTTATGAAGGTCCATATGACAGATTCATAAATATGTCTAAAACTATGAACAGGATTCATAGATTTAGACAGTGCAAAGTTCAACAGTATTGATAAATGTGCCCCAATATGGATATTTGTGTGTCATTTGGGTTATAATGGACAAAACCCCTGAAAAGCAATGAATGAAAATAGAGCAAGATTGTAAATATCCTGCCGGACCAATGTAAACAGTGAAAGACAAATACCTGAGAATATAAGGTATGTATATAAGTAATAAATAGTACAGTAATTGGATATTGTGAATTGGCATACTTACCATCCGAAAGAGACTCATAGTCATAATCGTAGTCATCTTCATCCTCATCTTCCTCTTCATTGTTGGTACTGGTATTCATCATTTGGTTACCATTACTGGCTTGTGCCTGCATGCTGGCAAGCTGATGTGCCTGTCAAAAAGAAAGCGTAACAAGGACTGTGCACGTCTGCAGGATGTTAATATACCAAGTCCAATACAGTTTTTGTGCCTTTACATTTAAAGTGAACCTGAAAAATGCAGTGTAGTCTGCAGGAAGAGCGGAGAAGATTGATATATAGGTCTGTAGGGAAAGATTCAATATAATTTATA
Source organism: Leptodactylus fallax (assembly GCA_947044405.1). NCBI lineage: Eukaryota > Metazoa > Chordata > Amphibia > Anura > Leptodactylidae > Leptodactylus > Leptodactylus fallax. Next base: position 3,975,252 of record CAMRHE010000005.1, on the reverse strand, counting down.
TTTTATTCATTGAAATCTCTGCTCTTTCTATGCTAAGAAGTCCAGGAGGCGGTCCTATCAGTGATTGACAACTATCTCTGTATGCTTAGTCATACAAGGGAGGCTGTCAATCACTGATGGGACCGCCCACTTGACTTCATAGCAAAGAAAGAGCAGAAATTTTAATTAATAAAGTTATACTGACTCTTTTCCCACAAAACTATATATCCGTCTGCTCAGCTCCTCCTGCTCTATAACATGGTGCAGATTACACTACATTTTACCGGTGACAGGTTTCTTTAATAACTATAAAATATTTTCATGTGGATAATTGGTATCCTTACCTATGTCCTTGCAGTGTACGCACCATAAATAGTGCTGTAACCACATGAAATATCTATTTGATATCATCATGTATATATTCCATATACAGGGGTGTAGCTATAGAGGGTGCAGAGGTAGCAATCGATACTTGGCCCTGGAGCCTGAAGGAGCCCAAAGGCCACTTTACAACTTAAGATAACACAGTATTATAGATGGCACATGGAAGTGGGGGCCCCGATTACAGTTTTTGCACTGGGGTCCAGAAACCAGTTACACCCCTGTCCATATAGTTAGAAAGTGTAGTATATTGTTGGTTTTATGGGAACACGTCATACGTTTTTGGTTAAGAGAAAGCGGTCTAAATACAACATGGGGTGGGAAGAAGAGTCTGCCATGTGGCTTCTCCCTGCCCTGCTCTGCTTCATTGACACGTCTTTTCTATAGGAATCAAGCAAAGCAATGAATGATCACTATAACATATATACAAGTACCTGGCAAAGTAAGACACTGTATGTAAGAGTTAAAACAAATATTAATGTGTGAACACGTTCCATCAGCTCCTTATCAGTGTGACAAGGCTAGATCTCCAGAACGGAATGGAAATCTGGCACTGATACCAACAGCATAAGCCTTTTCAGGTTACTCCTATGGAACCGGGCCAGATAAAAAAAAATATCTTACAGAAACTAAGGTAGTACTAGAGATATGGAATAAAGCTGGTGGAAAAAGAAAAACTTAAACACTAAGGCCTAATTCATAAGCTGCATTTATGATGTGTATACGACTGCTCTCTGATCTATATTAGGGCATGGTGCAATTCACCATTTTCACAAACAGGCCCACAGTCCATATAGAAAAATAGCAAATTCAGTGAGGCAGATTTATTAAAAGAAAATCTGCCTTTGTTGCCCATAGCAACCAATCACAGTTCAGTCTTCATTTTGTATTCTGCTCCTGAAAATGAAAGCTGCGCTGTGATTGGTAGCTACACTGTGTCTCAACCACTGAAAAAAATAAATTCATCTGGTTGGGGGATCTTCTCGTCTTCCCCCACCTCATTTTCTGACTTGCAAAAGGGTTGCATAAAATTTTTCGCAAGGAGGCCAGGGAAGGTGAAAAAACCCAAAAACCATACTCGCCTGTCCCGGGGCTTCAGTGTCTCTCACCTGCTGCTCCCGGAGTCATGTGAGACAAAGACTTCTGTTGGAAGAAGCAATGGGGCGCCGCTGGACCAGACAGCGATGGGTGACACTGGAGCACCAGGGACAGGTGTGTATGGTTTTATTGCGTTTAGTTATACCTTCCCCGGCATCCTTGTTGGAACCAACCCCAAGGTGGGGCAACCCCTTGGCCACCCCTTACAATATGTTTGATGTAGGCAAAGTTAACTTATATCAGAAAAATACAACATAAAATGTTCAAATGTAGCCTAGGTTCTTCTTTTGCAGCTTGCCATAAAGCAAATACTAACCTTCTGTTTTAAAATATCCACAGGCGTCTGATGGGCTTTAAGTTTCTTGTTTTTTAATAGTACTTTCTTCCTTAGTTGCCACGGAGAGGGTAACATTGGATCATCTGAAAAGTCACTCTCAAATAGGAACTTTGTTACCAGCTTTTCTCCAAATACAGTCTGAAATAGATTTTGTGTTTCAGTGAAAAATGTATACGATATACACAAAAGTAAAAAGGGCAAACTGCGTGTATCATCACCTTGAATATGTCAGCCATCTTGCGTTGCTGCGGTAAAGAACAGTGATTCTCTATAGACAGTACAATTGGCATTTCAGACTTGATGAATGCGTTGCGATCTATAGCCTCAATAACATCCTATGAAAGAAAATTGTCAGAAAAAAAAGGTTGAAGTCACATTTTATTCCATGAGAGTTTCAGAAAAACACTGACCAGTAAAATAAACCAAGTCTGTCAGTGCTTTCTGACTATTAAACTGGCAAGCAGTGGTCAGAAACACTGGACTTGGAAAGATATGTAATAATAAATTCATACTATAATAATAATAATATTAAACTATTAAAATTATCTTGATTTGATAAGCAAATTACTTAGCAAGTGCTCAGTGGATACTCCCAACTACAGAAAACACTCAGGATATCCCCCATAAACCTGCCCTCCCCTTTTTGTCTTGAGTGGCGTCTACAGCACCGTCCAATGTCATTCTCCTCTGTACTGAAATCTCGCACTTGCGCTCTCCAGTCTCAAGACAGTGCATGCACAGTACTCTCCTCATACTGCACTGCATACAAAGGGAGAAGTGTAGGGTAGTATTTATGGAGAATAATCTAAGCACTTGCTGTGATCAGGCCCACCCACTGAGCACTTGCAAACTCATTTTCATATCAAAACTACGTTTTCTTGGTAATTACACCTTGCTCCACGTCCAAGTCGGGGTGCCAGACCACTGAAATTTGTAATGTCATGGTAAGAGAAAAGAGCTCACAGATGCCCTTAAAATCTTGGCAATGTGACACACAATCAGGACATTGAGCCAACTAATGTTACTTGACGTCATTGTCTGTGTCTGGCACCCAGTATATATTCAAAAGCTTTTCCTATTTGACATTAGCGGAAGTCATGACACTAGTGTAAACAGAGTCTTACACTACGCAAGTCCTCTGGAAGTAACATGCAAAATTATCAATTGTTTCACAGATTTTTCCACTGGGCACCCCAGTACCAAGACCAGTCTGGACTATCGACCAATGCATAATTACCATGGTTTCCATCAGATTCAGCAATGTCCTACATCATCATTGGCCGAGGTACTGCATATTACCATATTACAGGTGTAATCTTTACACACACAATAATTATTTCAAAATACCTAATTATTTTATATAAAAACATCAATGAAACAAAAATATACATTAATATACCTTTTTCCAGGATGTTAATAAACAGGAAATTAAATGAAGAATTCCGACCCAATATAAGCTGTAATGTATACCATCATACCACCTTACCTTAAAGGGGATTTTAGTAGTAAGAGTGTGACCATGATAAATAATAGGCATGCCATCATCTCCATCCCAGCAATCTAATTCAACACTTCTGCAGCCTTGTAAAAGGACCTAAAATAGCCATTTTAACCTTGTCAAACACGTCATAGTCACTTACATTACTTATTACCAGAACATCTTTCATTATGCATTCTATCAATTCAGAGCCTCAGAATTGTCCTAAAATTAACAATTTTTGCAGGCATGTAAAAGCTACCTATGTTTCCTAAGGGAAATTTATCAATTTATATTAATAGGTCATGTAACACACCATGAATCAGCAATTTTCTGCCTTACACAAGACTGGAAAGTAAAAACGAAATGGATGCCAATTATTTCCTATTCTCCAATGATTTCATTACATTTTCATGTAAAAAGAAGATCCTGTATCTAAAAAGACTTTGGATAAATGAATATTTGCATATGTTAGAAGAAATGGTGTGACCGCTGCCGTAGATGGGGTAGGAAGCCTCATGATAATTAAAGCTTATTTCCAGCTCCTTAGCATTTATAAAGGAATTTTCTCCGCGCCCTTGTATAATATCAAATATAAAAAATTAAATCTCTAAATGTTATTTTAGTGATTACATTCTGCAAAGCAGGAAGCAATTCCAAGGACGTTCTACTTTGTGGTAAATTGCATCTTAGAGTCTAGACAGATTTGGCTCTCACAGATCTCTACTCTTCTGTTCCTCTGGGAAGGCAGCGTTCAAACCATCGGAGGTAACTATTTGGAATGTTTTCCCAACATGTTCCTCCAGTGGAAGCTTCCAGCATATGTCACTCCATGGGCCTACGTTAGAAATGTCACCCATGTGTCAACTCCCCATAGTAAAAAAAAATAAAAATAAATAATAATTAATTATTATTATTATTATTTATTCAGAAAGGTATAGTTTTTTTTTTCCTGAGTCATAAGTCATCTAGAAAACCACTGTAGACTATGTTTTTAGGTAATTTAAATAAAAAGGTATACCAATGTGTCCAACAGATACTAAAAGGATATACTGTTGTAAGTGGCATATGCTGAATGTAGGGGACATTACTAGACATAAACCCCTTCTGAGCATGAAAAGGTTGAGATTGCCATTTCCTTACAAGTAACAGTCTACCTTCGATTAGGCCGTGTCTACACAGGGATTTTGGCAACACCACTAGTTGTGTGACCAAAAATAATGTGAGTGAATGACCCCGAAGTAGTTATAGCCGTAATTCTCAATCCCAAAACATCAACCAGCCCTAAAACATCACAACTACTGTAAGAGAAACTTGTCATATGGTGACCCAAAGATTCAGTGCCCAATGTCTTTCAGTAGTGACAGCCTTAAGGTTGCAATGTGACTCACTTAGATTAGCTGCAATGCACAGGAGGACACAGTGATCTTTGGTCATGCAACACTTGTCAAAATTGGCACATGGCATCGGTTTTGGACTATGATGATTTTTGTAAAAAATATGTAGATTTTTTTTTTTTTCTTTAAAGCAGCTTTCACTTACACTCAGCATTTCCCGTTATCACTTTCTGGATCCTTGCTGAGCAGATAGTTCATATTATGGCTTTATATGTATTATTTTTATGGTTTATACGAATAACCATCCGGTCTCTTCTAATGCATAAAGATCTGATGCTCACTTACAAATTAACATCCAGACAAACTAACAACATCTAAACCTAATCTTCAATGTATTAATAAGTTTATCAGAGTCACAGCAAGATTTTGCTATGCATAAGTACAAAATAATACATAATACTTTCTTCAACATAAGCTTGCTGATGGTTTCCATTCACCAACAAGAACCTGAGGAACTGCATTTTATTTTCAGGTTTTCTATACTGAAATGATCCAGGAAAAATACATAAATATAGAGAGACCAGTCGAATGGATTATATAATCTTAGTTGTGATTTGAAGACCTAAGAGGCACACAAGACCACCAAATGAACATAAAAATATACAATAAGTAACTCATAACTTATCATATACTAATCACAACAAATAGCCTCAGTCTCTTACATACAACTACACTTCTGAGCAAGAGATCTATCTATATAGGCAATATATTTAGTGGAGCATGATGGAGAATAGACATGAAGATGATCCAGGTCTCATACCTGACTGTAGAGCTCCACCGAGGATTCGCCTTTCAGCTGATGACTAGTAAGATACGTATTGTGAGAAGACTCAATGAAGTAATATGACAGAGGGAAGTGCAGGTCATCTACATTGATCTGAGACTCATCGTTCCTGGATGCAAAGTTGTCTTTATCCATCAGATACCTAAAATATGGAAGTATATCAGCTTACAACCACTGAGTGTGACTGAGGCTGAAAATAGTCTCCAGCTAGGTAATGAACTAATGTTTCACGTGTTACTAGTATATACTACATAAGTACTATCATGCATCATATTTTACATTAAAAGGGAATCAATTGCAAAAAAAAAAAAAATAAATAGTGATACATGCTGCCCTTTATGACAGAGGCTCCAAACTCAGATGTAGATGTGAACAGAGCCTAACATATATTCAAACTAGAAAAGAAAAATTGAGAAAAATAAATCATAATGGATACCTTGCAAACCCTTCAAATGACATGAGTCCTTGCTGCCGCATGCTAATGCTTGGCTCAAATTTCTTAAGGGAAAAAAAAAAGAAGAGATAATGAATGTATAAGACATATGCTATATGTTGTGCATATGCTATAAAGTAGCAAAAAAGTATGAATATGATAATCTATATAAAAATGGCCCCATGCTGAAAGCAGAAAATTGCAGCATAGTTCTTGTATGAATGTGAGTGATATTTGACAGCAGGAGTGACCAGAAAGTCTATAAGGGTAATAGGTTTTACAGAAAGAAATCTGGTAGAAATGTGAATAAGTGAACGCATAAAGTATTCAATTCCAGTCATCTCTTCCAAAAATATAATCCATTCATTTATATTGTAAAAGAGTCTAACCTGGATAATGCTGAGGACTTCATCATAACTGTAATGTTCGCCTTGACAATTGACCAAGAAGTCATTAAACTGTAATATTCCCATCCCAAATATTCCAAGGGAAGTGCTTTCCACTCCAGTGCCATTGGTTACTATGCTGGCGGCAGCTATAGCATCGGAAATTTGCCTCTGATTTTCAGACAACTGTTGCCTACTCCGAATGAATAAACCTAAGTCTGACACATTTCTGGTCAATAAATCTACAATATGAAGAAAAAAAAAAAAACATACAAAAATGACCATATCTGAAAACTCCAATGCATACAAAATAAACTGGGTGGGAAAATACCTGAATATTGTGTTAGATGGTAGGCCTGTACTATTACATACACACTTTATATGGCTCCATTTCTAATTCATTTACAAACACAAAATGTTAAAGATACTTTAATGCATCTCATAGAAAGTTAATAGATGTAATGCCACAGCCGGTGAGCTGAATCATGCTCGGGTCAAGGGAAAACATACAAAGACACATAGTAGCTGCTATGGAGAATGGCTCAGCCCTGGTTCATCCCAACCCCTACTACTGTGCAGCGCTCCTCTATCCAGATAAACTGCATTCTTAATAAACAAGGGGGTGAGAGAACCAACTAAAACTTTTACTGAACAGGTACCACACACTGGGTATGCTTAACAAACTTACCTACCCTAACACCTGTTGGCACTGTAAGCTGCTCGGGAGGTTCCCTTTTTCCTATGTACTGTCAATGCCCTCTGAATAAACCTTTCTGAGCACTATACCATGGCTTTTCTGACTTACTATCCCAATGGACCCTACAGTTTACCTTTAAATGTTCCCACCCCGTCAAGTCAGTCAGCAAACATGGTGCCAGGCTGTTTCTCTGTGAAGTGAAACCCTTCTGGAGCACCAACTACTCATCCATTAGGGAGTGCCATGATTATACATTTTTTCTATAGGCTGTTTCTCAAAACCCGGCTGTATAATAGGGGTTTAATTTGAACAATATTATTAGGTTTGAGTAAACAGATACCTGTAAAATTTAGCTTTTAACAAAACATTTCCTATCATTTTAATAAAACTTATAGTGACACGTCAGAGGTTTTGGTTGGTGGGGTGTCAAGTGCATATGAATGTCATAAAAAGTTGCCCCTCTTTCTGATTTCTAAAACAAAAGGCAGAAGTACTCATTTGAGAGCACTGTGGCTCCTCTTTATAGATCAGATCTGCTTCGCTGCCCTAAGACAGTGGACTGAGCAGTGTTCAGACCCACAGACTACTGATCCAGGACACTACGCACTTCACTCCACAAAACCAATCAAAAACTAAATTAAACAGTGGTCATCTGAACACTTCTGTCCCTTTATCGAAGAACTCAGCACCTGGACCAGAAACTCCAAATATCCAGTAAATATAACATAGTCTATCACATACAAACCTAAATCTGGCTGAACACCGGAGACATTTTCATCAATCGTCAAATTAGTGTAAAGAGGGATGGACTCCGAACCCAAACGGCTGCAAGCAACGGCATAGATGTCAAAAATGTCTTTGAGGTCTTTGCGGCTTCGTACACTGAAAACACAGAAAACTTTAAATGACAATGCCAGCTCCTTATCATTCTCTGTGCAGTTCTCAAGGACCATGTACATCCTTACCTGAAAGATTTAAAAAGTTCTACAAACTCAACAAAGTTCATGTTGCTGTCAGAAACCATAAATGACTGAAAGCCTCTCATCCCACCCTTCACTCGGCCATGCCAACTTGAGCTGCTCCATGTGCTGGAAAATAATTAAGATCATTTTAGAGGGGAGAAATGGGCGCCAGTCTATGCATTTCAACAATTTTCCAGAAAATGAAAACACTTTAATGAAGTTTAATTCCGTGATTTATGATATAAAGTATACAACTCAATGTGACTTTTGGCAGAACCATTAAACAGAGGCAAGGTAAAACAACCGACTGCCAAGAAGGGGCTTAAACAAAAAATCCTGTGATGATTTTACAACTATTGAAGAAATCTTAAAGATTTACAACCAACGAGCTAGGAAAGTCCATTTCGCATTATAAATATGAACACAGTATAAAACATAATGCAGATATTTTCCACCATTCTGCTGTAAAAGGTTGAATTAAGGTAATAAAACCTACGCAGAAGGGGGTTTGTTGGAGCTGGACAAGATGGGCGAGGATGCAGGTCTGATTGGTGTCGTTGATCCAGGGGCTAAATTTGGAGATCCAGAAGTAGACACTGAATGGGCTCTTCTTGACGGAAGGGTGTGAGATGAGGAAAAAGCAGCTACAGTATTTTGATCTGTAGGTAAGAAGAAATTAAAGAGAATATGAAATCAATCCAATGTTTAAAGTGTAAGTAAACTTTTATTTATTGTTTTCATAAATCAATAGTATGGGTGAAGGGCACAAACTTTGATATATACTTTGCTAAACAAAAGTGCCTGTGTCTTTAAGTACTCCTGTCTTTACATCTTATCTGAGTAATTTCAGTACTTCCTCCATACACAAGCTGATAAGATTACAATAAAGTCTATGGAGAGACAGAGATAAGGAGCCGTCTACAGAATGCAATAAGTCATTTCTGTCATTTCCTAATAATCCAGTTGGGTTGTGAAGGAAAACTCTCTCAATAGAGGAGAAGTTTATGCTTTAAAGAGCTCACCTCTTCCTCCCACCTCCCCTCTCCATAGACTTCTATTGTTAAGATTTGATCAGTGGCAGAAGGAGGCATACACAAAGAATCAGCCACTTTTCCTTAATAAAGCATATTACAAAGTTTGTTCTCTTCACCTGCACTATTGATTTATGAAAAAATAAAAGTATACTTACACTTTAACCAAATCTAAAATGCTATACTTAGCTATGTTAAAATTATATATATCTGTTTGAAGTGACTCCACCCCACTCATTTTCTCTACATTTTACAGCCCCATACACAATAACATTCAGTGAGAGGCAGAAACAGTTCTCAATACAGAAACAAGGGAAAGAGGGAAGAAATGCAAGATTTCACAGAAAGGAGCCAAAATTTGTTAATAAAGTATATTACAAAATTGTAATTGTTTTTAATGTTTTTCCTTTCCCTCTAAAGTCTCCTATAATAAAAGAATTTTTGAAAAACTATATTTATACTATTTAAAGTAAACCATTTTAATACAATATTATTCATTATAATAATGCTTCCAGGTATAAATTCTGCTTTCCACTATATTCAGTCTACAACTAGGTAATAAAAAGTTATTTCAGACCTTGCTCTTCCTGTTCATCAATTTCTGGAGGATCTGAACCACTCCTGCTCCGACTTTCTTTGCAGCTTTTATTTTTCCTTGTTGCCATCTCATCGTCGGCAGCGTCCCCACTTTCACCCTGGTAAAGTATTTCACAAATTACTACTCTTAAATTAGCCCACAAAGTATGTTAGTATTACTCTAAGAGGTTAATAAAAGCCTGAATGTTTGCCCAGCCCTTACCAAGACTATGGTAGATAAGACACTGGCCGGGTCAACATTGAAGAAAGGAAAAGCCATGTTCTGTCAGGGTCTTGGCCCTCATTCTACAACTAAATCCTGCCAAAATCCACCAGCGTTCTGCCAGCAAATGCTGTATGGTAATTTATACCCTATTCATTTTCTCAGGGAAATATCTGCGCAAATACGTGCCATATAAACATGGCCTATCCAGATCTATCAGAAAATCAACACAGATCAAGCATATTTGTGGAGACATCAGCGTGGAAAACCATCCTGAAAAATCGATGTATTAGGACAGCACAAGTAGTGCCAATCTAAATGTCGTCTTAGATATATTTCTACACCCAGCAGATAATAAGCAGATAATAAATCTAGTAACTGAATATTCGTCATTTCGATATATCCGGTCTCTGAAACACTATCCTCTGTGGACTTTGGCTGCAGCGCTTGAAAAGTGTATGTTGTGTTACGTTGTGAGTGGGATGAAAATAGAACCTCAGTAAATGTATGAGACGTACAATTTACCCGTAAGTCAATGGCATTGGTACTGTAATAGAGAACTGCCTATGACCATCTGTACACAAATCTATCATCATCATATTGAGCTTTATCAGGATACAACAAGGATCTGGTCTGGTCAACCAAGGTGACTAGGATATAGCCCCAATGAACTTAATGTTCAAAAAGATTTGGCTTTGACTCATGAGTTCATTTGCATATTTTTCCCCCATGGACATTTACTGTAAATAAGTCTCTATACACTGCTCAGTCTCCTTAATAAGAACCAGGATCCAATGCACCAGATGCATTGAAGGTATCTCATTCAGCTAGCCAGCACCCTGCTCTTTACCGATGAGGTGCAAAAACCCTGAAACAGTTCTGTCTATAGATGGGTATATAGTTTGGCTCAGTCAATTTGTGTATATGGCTACACTGCAATTCAAGATCCCCATAAGAAACTTCACAGTCAGACCCAGAAATGAGTTATATGGTACTTTAGAAGTGTAATCCTCTGGGGAGAATACTATATATATTCTTTGAAGGAACTTCCTGAGAACAATGAATAGTGCAGTGAAGTTGTTAGTACATGCCATCTCCACTGTAGACCACTTAAAGGGAATGTTTCACCAGAAATTATGGTGTAAATAATTTATAATTTATACTCATAACATTTTTTTAAGAATGTTTGAGGATTAAAAAAAAAATCCATGCCAATACCTATATTTAGAAAAAGTAGTAAATCCTGCAATTTTCAGTTTGGCCGCAAAAACTAACAATATACTGCCATTTGCTAATTCTATAGGGATTTTGTGCAGTAGTTACATAATTAATATCAGACAGGTTTAGAATAAAAGATAACATCATCTATAGATAAACCCATAGTGGCCCATCATTACATCTACTACTGACTGTAGATGATGTCACAGCTTATCTCCTCCTCCTCCCTGCACAAAGCAAGCCTAGAAAATTTTCACATAGGCCTCGGTGACTTGGCTTTTGTAGCTTATAGCCATGAGACTGCTGTAAAGCATATCCCTAAATGCTGTTAACAGAGTAGACAAGATGGCAGAAGATGGAAAACAGAATAAAAAAAAAACACTATCAGAAAATAAAACGGTGCCATATGTCAACATGTAGTTTCAATAAATAGAAAAAAAAAATGGTGATCCATTCCCTTTAAAGGCAAAAAGAAAAGAATCAATGCTGTGGTTCTATAGTAAGTAAAGTTATTACCAGTCATACTCTGGAAAACCACTTTGTGTTTAATGTACAAGTATGAAACAAAAACTTCAGCCTCGAAAAAAAAAAAGAATCTGCTGCCATGTTGGAAACAGAAATCGAAGCTTAGAAGAAAACCAGAGCACAGCATTACAGGAATGCTAATAGGATGCAACAGCATAAAGTTCTACCCTCATAAGTACTTTCTTCTTTTTCTTGGCTGCATTGATCCCCAGAGTGTTGTTGCGCTGCATGTTGGGTTTCTCAGAGCTTTTAGTTAGTGTTCCTGTGCTTGTATTTCTTGCGCTCCAGCGTCTGCCTCCAAATAGCTCAATAGCTTGTGCCAAGGTTGGTCCTTCAAATCGGTTATCCTCCTGGATTTATGACATTGAAATAAGAATGTGCACATGTATTAGAGAAGAACGCTCATGTCTGAGATAACCAGGATTTATTCTCCTACATTCCACTGTCTTCAGTATGTGAGAAAGGCAGCAAGGTTTTAATTCTCAGAGTATTGTGTTTCATGGCTGTATTTGGTATACTTAGTCATGTTGTCATCCCCTATATGTTCCCTGATGGAACGGGCAATTAACAAACCATACTTCATTAAGCGGTAATAAATATTATGGTGGCCTCCATTACTACAGGGCACTCGAGTGCATTTCCTGTTTTGTGGTCACTTACATGAAATAATAGGGACTTCGAAGAACAATAATTAGAACTTCTAAACATCTATTTTCTCAGATATTGTTTACAGAATTATAGGAAAAGATTTTCTCCCGTTGGTAACAGGTTAGACCAGGAAACACAAAAAGGGGGCAACAGAAAAATTAAAATACCTGCAGCGTGCCATCATAGAACCCATCCTGACAGACCTCACAATGATCAGAATACTCACCAGAGAGTGATACCTGCTATATTTTGGAGTGGCAACGAATATATGGAAAAGAAAGTCTCTTTGTAGCCCCATGTTACAACAGAGCTCCATAGGGACTCAATTTGGATAAGCAAAACACTAAAATGCTCAAGGATAGAAAAGTGCTTATCCAATGATTTACGGCATTGGGCTTTTATGGTAGACAGCTCTTGGCAGTAGGCAGCTAAATATACCAAACAAAGGCTTCACACGTCTTAAGATATCTACAGTAGACAAGAGTAACATGGCTTGTCTGTTGGGTTTTAGTAGGCCTTAACAGCCCATTATGGGCACCTCTCCCACAGTGACTGATAGGCTGTTTGGATGAGGTCATCCCGGGTATATTATGTAGCCATACTAAAGGCAAGTGTGAAATCACTTTGGCTTGAATTGTACTTGAGTTTTAAAAAAATACACACAAAAAATAATTCATAGTTTTGCATGATATAAACTTAAAAAATCTACCTCAAATACTAAATAGTTATAGATTGTCTATTTTGGTTAACAACCACCAAAAAAAACAAACCTGATACTATGTTATTTCCCAAGTTATAGCCCTCATTGATCTTATAGGAAAATAACCAACTGCATTGAACTAAGGAAGAAATATTTTAAAAGCATTATAAAAAAAGCTAAAATTTCAATATTCACGAAACGTCCCAGACATAAGAACCATATATGGGAAAGCTGCACAACCAAATTACATAAAATTAAGCTCAAAATGAGGCTGGAAAAAAATAAAAAAAAGTTACTGTATTTGGTAGACAATCCTGTCTACCTTTCACCACTGAATGTTTTTACATTCCTAGGGTTCGGTTTACATTTTTGTGTAACATGCGAGTATAAAAATTCAAACTTTAGGGCATTGTTATGAAATACCCTTTTTTGTCTATGCAGGAATTTTGCCAAGTTATCTTTATGGAGTCGAGAACATCTACAGCCTAAATTGAGAAGATAGCTACAACTTGCTAGTGACATTTCTATACTGTAAAGTTCCAGCTGTAACATACATATGTACATGGATTTTTCTGTAAAAGACCCATACACTATCATTGGGTAGCCCAAACAATAAAACTATAAACATATTTGTTACTATTAGGCTAGGTTCACACTTGTTCCAGGCACTCCATTGTTTGGGTCTGCCGAGGGACCCGAACGACAGACAGCCCTTCCACTAAAACAGCAGTTACGCGCGGACTCCATAGACTAAGTGTCTATCGGATTTCTGACGATTTTATACTGAAACCGGCAGAGAGAAGAGTCCTCTGTGTAGGACTTTTCTATCCACCGATTTTTGGTAGGACATGAGGCAAAGTCTCTAGTGGAGACTCCGACGCAGATGTGAACCTAGCCTTAGCTCAAAATCAGCTTCAAATTATGGCCTAAATCTGCCTCCCATTGTTTTCAAAGGGAGTCAGTGGTGGCCACTTCTTTTTTCAGGACTCTTTCAGCTGCAGAATCTGCAGCGTTAGACTACGTCTGATTAGCCATGCGGTACACAGGGCCAGAAAGTGGAGAGGAACGTAAGGTAGAAGATCACCCCAAATTACTCTTCAGTTTTTGCCATGTGAACTACTCCTTTAGTTGGATTATTTTGAGAATTTTACAGCACAACTATGGCACATTTTTAGCACATTTAAGCTAAGCCCCCAATGCTGAGAAGTCATGTCCACATATCCAATAAGTCAAATTTTAGCTCAAACTAGATGCACCTTTTTTTCACAGGATTGTACAGTATTAGTCAACAATATCACTCAGACAGTGTGAAATCCCTGTTTAGCCTGCTTCACACAAGGGGGTTTGGTTTGTGAGATATGGGCTGAATGCCAACTCTACTTCATGGATTGAACACGGAGACTGGATCTGTATTCCCAGTCAACTATGATGCAAGGAGTGCCTGCCTCCCCATTGTTCTATTGTTATGTACTGTAATAGGTTATTCAGTTCAGTATGGGACAGTAGTCCCACAAGAAGGCATGGACTCCTACCATCATAGAAGACTATGATGCTCGGAGTCCGGGTTCCAGCTCGGTGTTTGGTCTAGGAAATAAGACCAACATCCGGTCAGTTTATCATGGAGTAAACCCACCCATGTACAGCAGGCCTTTGGGTAAGAAATTAAAGTTATTGAAGACGTCGGTGGTTCACACTGGAGGAGAAATGGGCAAAACTCAAAGACCACTGTATCATTATACACAATCTCTTCACTTCTCTTACGATTAAAAAGCAGTAAAGCTACAAGACCATAAAGCAAACTTACAAACTGTTCTGCTGTCAATCTCCTGAACAAGAAGTCAGACATCGCCATGCTTGCTACTTAGCAAAAATACATAATATTAAAAAAAGAACTATAATAAAATCACACTATTACCACTTATGAAAAAAGTTATATTTAGGAGTTTACCTGGTACAGACCAACATATTGCTTCCTCAGCCACTGCAACCTCTGATCAGGAAATTTTTTGATCTTCCTTACAGCTTTGGTTAGCTCTAGCAATCCATCATATATTGTCTTAGCTGTGTATTTCGGTGCTACAAAATGCAACAGCTTGTTGTCAGTAGTGTGAAGTCCAAAAAGCAGCGTGACACCATTTTCTTCCAGGTTCATGTTACACAGTTTGTTTTGAACACACACAGTGTGCATATCAATGGCTGGATGCCCCATGTAAACAGCTTTCACTGAGAACAAGTCCAGGATGCCTTCTGCAAGTCCATTCACTGCGGCACTACCAAGAAACTGAAATTTCATCTCTGCAGCACTGCCCGGGACACCCAATTTATTTTTTGCACTTGCAAGACAAGTGGTGGAAGGCTTTGTCCATGTCAAAGTGCTGTTATCTGGCTGAAGCTGGAGAAAACACCGAACAGAAATGTGCGTCTCCTGGTCGTATCGGATGACGGTTACTCCTTGCAGAAGACATTGGTAGACATCGGCTCTAATCGATAACACATACCAGGGAATAAGTTCTGTACCATGGCTGAATGCTTTCTGCTGCTCCTCAGAACCATGCAAGTCGTATTCCTTGGATTGATCAAAAATATCACTTTCAGAATCTGATAAGTCCCCCATTATAAATCTACGGAGCAAGAGAATTCCAATGAGTTCCACCATAATAAACCATACCATTAACTTCTCAAGTGTTTTGCACATTTATTATTTTACATACCTGTACCTGTAATAGTAAAAGATACAAGTCATACAGATATAATGCAGTCAGTCTGAGAGTCTATTGTGTACCCAGGTCTCTTCTGTAACATGGGAGCTAAGCACACACAATTGTCTTACAACTTTTTACATTTTATTTTGTCTTTTTCTTGATTTCATATTTATTGTATGAAAATCCATGAACATGCTACTGTTGTGTCTTCTCAAGACCTGCAAATGTCACTTCAGAAAGGATTTTAGCTTGTTACGCCATACTTGTTGGCAAGGACAAAAGTGAGAACACATTTTAACTATTTTAACTTTAACTGGTATGTTTTTTTTTGTTTGTTTTTTTTTAGCTGGTCCATCTCCTGCCCAAACAGTATGGCACCGCGTTTTACAGTTTACCTAAACATCAACTTTTGATATTTTGACAGCATTTGTGACAAACACATTTTGTAATATACTTTATTAAACAATTTTGGCCCCTTTTTGTGAAATACTGCACTCATACATACTTTTTTTGTTCCCCGTTTCTCTCTTGGTATTAGAAATCCTCTCTGCATCTGACTATTGGTGTAATAAAGAGAAGCTGAGGCTACGGGGGAAGGGGGGGATTCACTTCAAACATTTATATCTCAGGCATTATATAACATAGAACCATACTGCTGGTGTCATATGAACAACGAGATTCCCAGATTTCATACGATATATATATATAAATTTTCTTTATTTAAACAATAGCATCACACACCACGTATCGGCCCACGCAGGGGTCTTTATCAGTCACTTGATAAACTGAACCTCCAACTCAGAACATATCCTAACAATTATCACCTATTCACTGGGTGATAAATGTTAGATGAGGTCTTACCCCAGTGACAGCTATAGCCTTGGCACGGCAAGGATGAGCTTAGATAAACGGTCATTACAGCATGAATGCTACTGCTGTATTTAGAACTATGCAGCGTTCTAGAGTCAGCCATTACAATAGTATCCCCTGTTCTAGTGACTCGTGAGGGTCCCCAAGGTTAGATTATAAATCTCTGGCATACAGAATAAATGAAGGTCCATCATAAACACAATCATTTGTTCTGGTTTTCAATAATGTAGAAAGTCTGGTCCAGCTCTTGTTTATATCACAGAACAGCAATACAATGTGGAATTTCACAAGGACTGAAGCAGAAGACTGAGCGGAGACAACAAGTTGGAAAATTCCTCTAATTAAAAAGCAACATCGACAAGTAACATTCGGTACAAGAGAAGACTTTGTGTTACTAGTTTATTGCAGCATTTCTTTCGGAAGGTTCTCTACACTCAAGGGGTTGCCCCATGATAGGGCACTGTTACTCTGCTTATCTCCAAACCCTTGTTCAGGAGAACAATATTTAATTAACTTTTAATCTCTATGCAAATTAGCTGTTTTGTGGACCCTGAATGTGGCCACATCCGCTAGTGCCCCCTATGAAAGAATCACAGGGCCAGATGTGCACCAAACACAGGCAAAAAAAATAGGGGTGCTCTGGGAGAGGAGGTCAGGCTCAGGGGTATTTTTACAGCTCATTTGCATACAGATTAAAAGTTTTTTGGGCAGCCAGATTAAATTTTGTGACTAACAGCTCTTATAACAGCATATTTGTGATTGGAAGCGGTAGACTATTTCTATATAGTAATTAGAACATTTATAGCACCAGACAGACCACAGCGCATTTACAGGACACCATTATACGTTCTAAATACTAAATAGACACATTTAAGGGTTTGTCTAATACTTAAAAAAAATAAATAAAAAAATACATACACATGGGTGGATTTAGGGGGAAATCATCCCCTTAACAGCTCTGCATCCCTCAAAATCATCCCAGGTTCAACAGGACAGTCCCCACAGGTATACCTAGGATTCAACTCTATCTGCACCCGTAGAATAATGGTGAAGCAGGGAGTCATCCACTTCCCGCTTCACCATTCAGTCCCTGCCTCTGCTGGTGGCAGCTTGGATACAGGCAGTGGCAATATAATGACATCACTATATCACACCTGCTACTCCCAAACTGGCAGTGACACATCCACATTTTACTGTGCGGGCCCCAAAGAGAGGGCATTACTTACACTGTGTGGAAGACACAATGAGCGGGCAATATTTATACTGTGCAGTGGCCACAAAGAGAGGACATTGTTTGGAATATGTCAGGGACACAATGAGGGAGCATTATACTGTGTGGGGTCCCAAGAGGGACATTATACTGTGTGGGGGCCACAAGGGGGACATTATACTGTGAGGGGGCCACAAGGGGGACATTATACTGTAAGGGGGCCACAAGGGGGATATTATACTGTGTGGGTGCCACTGGGGGTATATTATACTGTGTGGGGTTGCTAATGGGCTGTTATACAGTGTTGTGGGCATTATGCTCTGTGTGAGCACAAAGGGGCTGGGTGGAATTGGGCAAAGCCAAAGGGACTGGGCAGGGCAAGAGGCATGGCTTACGATATGTAAACTTGATTTTGTCCATCTTTCGGTCCATGAGGTACAGAGGGACAGAGGTCCCAGGCAGGTCTTTCTAGCAGAGGTTGCAGCTCTGGGCTCCCAACTTGTGCATGGCTGCAGGTAAATTGTAGCCCAGCAAACTCTCCTCTGGCCCCTTACTGTGGTTGCTGTCAGTACCAATCATGCTGCAACCAGTGACAATCACACTGTCAATAACTGACTCTTAGAGATGGAGGAGACATTGTTAAAAATTATTTCTGACCCTTCAAAAATAAAATGCAGGCTCCACCCCTGAAAAAACATCACTCTAAATAGTAAGTAGTTTATGACACTACATTACATATCCTTATGACATAAGACACAACGTTTAGTAAGCAGCTATTGCATGAGCGACTAGATAATCACCAGACGTAAACCAAGATGCTAGACATACTGATCAGACACGCACATATACATGCATGCATTGATTTGAAATTTCACAAAAAAATTTCTTAGTATGCTCAGATCAAGGTAAAAACAGCCAAATGCAAAAGGTTAACTTACAGGACTCTGTTTGACTCATGACTTTTCTTTGAGCTATGAATAAAAAAACCAAATGAGGACACACTTGTTAGAGGTTACATACTTCACTAAAGGAAAAATACCAATTTACTGCTTACAAAAATGTTCTATTGCTTTAATATACAGCCAGTTGTCAGTGGAAAAGCACCCTGCCAAGTAAGTGCTGTTATTGAACATCAAGCCCGAGACCAAATTATAGTAGATAATGTCGATGGGAAATTAGTTGTGGAGGTAACCGAGGATACAATTATGAAACACAACAACTACTACACAACCTACACCCAAAAATAGTGTAAATAAGGTGTTTATGGAGTGCCACAAAAAAGATACTATTATAGATATTCTGAATACATTATGGATATGCTTGGAGATCCAAAGAGAAGATTCATCTTCTTCACAAACATCTGTTCAAAAGATACAGCCCTTGGAAGATTATAGCTCTGATTTTCCAAGTGGGCGGTAACCCTAGGTTTTCTCTGTGAAAATAAAAGGTTCTCGCCTACCTGGAAAATCAGAGCTAGCTTACATATAATCTTCTGGGGCCATATCTTTTGAATGGGTGCACGGATTTTAAAAAGAAAAACACCAAATTGATCAGGGGAATAGCGAGAATCAAATATATAGATGTAGGTTATTACGCTTTCTTAAAAACAAAGATATGTTATTTAGAATTTTCCACTTAGTGACAGGTCTTCCCACTGATGACCTATTTTAAGGGTATAGGTTATCAATTGAAGATTTTTGGGGGTTCAACAATCAGGACTTCTGTGGATCAACTGGTTGAAGCTGCAGTGGCATTCCTTGAGCAGGCAATGTGACGTCTCATTTATCAGTCACATGGCCTGATCACATCTCAGTCCCATTCTATAGTGTACAGTTCTGTACTTGGTAGGTATTGAAGAGGCTGCAATGCTCAAATGAATGCTGCAGCCTGTGGGTCAGCCAGGGTCCTCCTTGCAGGACTTTTCTCTGCAGAACCTAGGAGGAATCTGGGGCAGAGTCTCCAACATACAGTGAAGATGAGAACCTAGCCTTAGACTGTGTAAATTTAGACTAGACTGTCCTAAACTAAAGTGTCTGATGCGGTTTGATAACTTTGGCGTATTATTAAACTGTCTAGTCTAACATTGCACCACACATTAGTCACGTCCCTTTTCGTACAAGTCTTAAAACACTTGATAAATGTGGAGCACAGCATGTTAGACAGTTTCTTGGTGCAAATCACACCAGATTTCTGGCATAATTTTCTTGATAAATCTCCCCCACTGACTCCTAAAGGGTTGCATATAGAGGTACTGGATTTTATTATAGCACTTGAAGTGGAATAAAGATCAGAATCAAGCTACATACATATAAAGTATATTCAACCTTCATGGGAAAACAAATGTCAGTCCTGTATTTTCATCCATAAATATGCTAAAGTACATGACCCAAGAAATATTCTATATATTAGCAACAGAAAATGCATATAGCATACACTACTGCCACATACACAAGGCAAAACTCCGGACCACACAACTGGCATTGGCACCATTTCACAACACCTCATCCAGACGCTTTTAATAATATTAAGAAAATTATTCAGCAAAACAAATTATTCCACTAAAATGAGATTTACCACTGCAGGTAAATGAAATAAGCGGACTGGCACAGGAAACAGCCAGATTATTTCAGAAATTAAAATAAATGACTTCCCAATATTCTCAGTAACAAAGGTCTTATGCCGTCCTTAAAAATGTCATTATTCATTAGCATGACATACACAACGAATCGGCCGAGGCAGACTGCGCTCTCCATACTGAGCAGGGATAGACGGTAATTCAGTGACTGCGCTCCTCTAGAAAACATTATCATGTAGCCGTACTGAAATGAACTCTGCATATTTTATAGTGAAGATAAGCCGCACTGTATTCTGGTGTGTGGCATGTATAATGCTCGGGATAGCAAGATAAAGTAACCTAGGAATACATTAACAAACAGGGCATTTCCTCTGCTTTTGTCAAGAAAATGTGTCCTTACAGCAGGGAGTCAATTGCCAGCTGTTAATTTATTCATAGATTTCCAGGAACAACAACAGAGGAATGGCACAATGCAAAGTTTTAATTGATTCATAGATTTCCAGGAACAACAACAGAGGAACTGCACAATGGAAAGTTCTAAGAAAAGATGCTTTGGCATTGCTAAGATATGGGTGATAGAAGAACTTGCTTAATACTATGTGTCAGGAAAGTTGACAGATTGTCTTTAATGAGAATTGAGGTATGATATCGGCAGCAGGTCTTACTTTCCAGAGATTCACAAGGCACAGATCAGCAGGGGTCTCTTCTCCTTAGACCTGCTTATTATTATGGGTAGAGCTTTACTTTAAAATTGAAAAATCCAAAGTTAAAAACATAAAAAACAATAAAAGACATCAGAAATAACTTGCAAGCTTTCCACAGCGAACACTCATGTGCATTGTATTAGCTCAACTATTTTTTATTTTTTTTTGCATTGTTCTGAGCTCTAGAAATTTGAGCAGAATTCTTGACGTTCTTCTATCGAGCCGGATGGTTTTACAGGGATTGTCAGATCTGAATTAGTCAGGAATAATACATAGCAATAAGAATAAAGCGGTCACACTCACTGAAATCGGTTTCTGTCCATGACAGAGTTTTTCCTCACGGCATTGTTTTCACTAGCGTTGTCTTCACCTTCCTCCAGGCTGCGGTTACAGCTACGAATGGTCTGCATGATATTGTTGACTGTTGACTCTTTCTCGGTATTGTTTAACCCATCTTTCCCTATTCGCTGGATATAGTTGTCTTGTCCGTTGTAGTCAGACACAAACTGTAAAATATGTCAGATTTCATATCATTTTACGCATAGTTCCGTCTCAATATGTTGAAAAAATATCAATTGTATACAATGGGTTTATAAGACTCTTAATAAGTATCCTATTAGTACATACTGAGCTAATATATGCCGATCCTTTACAGGTTACCCCATTCACTAGCTATCAGCAAGGCCTCTGCCCAGCACTGCCCTCATCTCTGGATATAAGCAGCCACTGAACCCAGGAAGGCTTCTTTTTATCCCACAGTAAAACGACTGGTCCACTGATACCCCAACTCTTTGTAGGGTCACCCCACTTGACGGTTCCAGAGGGACATCCAAATTAAGGTGGAGAAGTCCAACCCAAGCCTGTCCTTTAATGGGATTTACTGGGTCTATGATATTGACCATGTGTCCTTAGGATCAATAAAATATTGGTTAGTGTCAGAGAATCGAAACTCCTCACAGGAGCAGGAACTGTCACATGATGGACAACACAGTGTCCGTTTGGGGCACTTGGTTGGAACTTTTTTCACGAGGCAGTACTTGCCTTTATGTCATAGAATATACTTTCAACGGAATACCAAACTCCAATGGGGTTAGCCACTTCATACCAGGGCTGGGTAACTTTGCCAATTGGAGAAGCTGGGGTGAAAACAGCTACATCTGTATATACTATTGTAGTCTTTATTGATATAGTGTCCTGTTCTACTTTTTTTTTTTTTTTTTATTGAAGCCATGTTCCCTTATTTGGCTATTCTGCCAGAACTCCCATCCATAATATGGCAGGTGGCGCGGCATATGGCTATAAGTATCACTCAGCCTCCTTCACTGTGCCTGCACTTGTTTTCTATGCTCTGTGAGACATAATAAGGAGTCTGAGTGGTGTGTATGGTCACATG
This sequence comes from Leptodactylus fallax, assembly GCA_947044405.1. Lineage (NCBI taxonomy): Eukaryota > Metazoa > Chordata > Amphibia > Anura > Leptodactylidae > Leptodactylus > Leptodactylus fallax. The sequence goes on along the minus strand of CAMRHE010000005.1, from coordinate 3,952,946 downwards.
AACTTCCATCTACAGCCACCTTATGGAAGGGATCGCTGATGGTTGTCCATTGTTGTCCCATGGTCTGTAGTGAGCAGTTCCCACTCTTGGGGACTTATTGTGGCTATGTATTGTCACCCATTTGATGCCCTCAATAACATAGTATTTATCGGAATATCTCCCTTAGTGTGGCATATCTAAGCAAATTCATTTAACATTTTTCACTAACAAATTTGTTCAGCTTGTCTATAGATCTGGCCACCACTACCGCTGGCCAAAGATACCAGATGGGAGCAAAAATTGAGTTTCCTACTCACCCACAGAGACTATAGGTTGTTACAGTTTCTACATATACAGAGATTGTATATTGTTCTATTTACCTACAGTCCAACCCATATCTGACTCTGAACAAAAAGGGGTCACCAATCCATATATATAAGATGGGAAGGAAATAAAATACATAACAATGTGTGACTGCCATTGTTACCTCCAGTGTTTCATTCTGAGAATTGTAGCGAGGACACAGTTTTAGGAGACTTGAGGCTCCATCGAGAACTTCACACAGCTCCTTCAAAAAGACTCCGCAGAAAGGAACAACCTTACAGCCTGGAATATTTAAGGCTCTATTCACTACTTTTCTGTACTCCGAGGAAGATTCGTGCTGAGCCATCGCGTCTTTCAAGCTTCTCATCGTTTCGATGTCACTTTGATCCATAAATTGCCACATTTTCAACACTTTTCTTGACCTAAGACGAAGAATTAAATTACATTTCATGTTATGACGTTAGTCAGTAAACACCTCGAGACCATTTCTTACTACGGTATAATCTCTAATGTTATTGAAGACAAATAGTCAGATGACTGTAGAGAACAATTTAGATTGAAGATATCAAGATTCATCTTAACACTTTGTGGAGTATGTTTTATGCCCATATACAAAGAAAAATGATATGTCGTGCAGAAGAGTGCTGTGTAGACCTGCAATCCCTAAACGCCACCCTCGGTGTTTTCCATTCTTTCAGCTACTTCACAGGCCTTAGGATTTACTTTAACTATACTTAATATTTTAACAGATTATACAGGACTGCTTTAAGCATGTAAACATTATGACCTCTTCAGGTTAGTTCCAAACAGTCCGCAAAAGTTTGTAATGGTAGCGCTATTTAAAACCCAATCTGACATGGTGCCAATTGATGTTTATAGCAGCTGCTTTCACCTCTCTTCAGATAAGTAGTACCTGAGTCCTGCCAGGAATTCCATCACAGCGTTGTAATTGCCCATATTCCAACAGCACTTTGCAATATGCACCAAATGGGAGAACACTTCCCGTTTCTCCTCCATAGAACCCGCAGCAAGGATTAGCCAGGTCACCCATGAACTAACCTGAAAAAATAAAAATCAGTTACAAAAAAACGTACCAACGCATATAAACAAGACTGAAAATAAACACAAACTTTTACCCTTTTAGGAATACAGAAAGAGGAGGATAAAGGGCTTGTCTGGGATGTAGGGCAAACGCAAGGGCGGCCAGGGTGGGTGTAAAAAAAAGAAAAAAAAAAACCAAAGACATACCATTACTCACCTATCGACGTCACTACATTGCCCAGTCCTGGTCCTCTGTCACTACGGTGTCAAAACTTGCCATGACAGAAGCAGAGAGGTTCGCATGACTTCTTCAGTGGACTCAGAAGATGCAAGTAAGGAACGGGTAACATACATGAGCAACGTCACCAATCCCCCTCTAGCAACCTCAGATGCCAGTGACGAGTCTCAGCGATCATGTGAGAGTCTCCATTTCTGGTGCAGAGAGTCCTGGTACTGGAGGGACAGGGGATTAAGACTGGACAATGGAGACCCGAGTATAGCGGAGTATATCTATTTTTATGTTTTATACCCACCTCGGCAGTCCGTGAGTTTGCCATCAATCCTGTATAACCCCTTCAACACAAATCAGAAGTACAGCAGGTCTCCTATTCTACCATGTCTGAGGGCAGCGTAGCACAGAAGGAGAAATGATGATGTGTTCAGAGACAATTTTGTTCAGTACTTTCTTGTAAAGGCATGAGAAAATTTTGCAGTTAAGGAATGTGCCACCCAAAAGTGACCTATTATTTAAACCAAGCTATATGTTAAACATATATATATATATTTTTTTAACCCTTTTTTTTTTTTTTAAAGCAAAGTACCAAATCCTGCAATTTTCTCTCTGGCTGATAAGCCCAATAATAGCTTGTCACTTGCCAATTCTGTAGGCGATTTCTTTGCAGCAACCACCTCATTTATTTTATCATAGAAGATAACACCTGTACAGAGAACACCAATCACTGCATCCACTACTGGCAATAGATGATGTCATGGCTTATTTACTCCCCTTTGCTGCTCAGAGCAAGTTTAGAAAACTCTCCCATAGATCTCAATAAATCTGCTCTAATCTATTGCTGCCTCAGACCATAACACTGCTGTAAAGCATATCACTAAATGCTGTTAACAGAGCAGAAGAGAAACTCAGGCAAGATGGCAGCCCCCATAATCATGTACAGAAAATAGAAGTTAAAAAAAATCTAGAAACACAAAACAGATTAGATAAAACATACTTCATCAACAAATTCCTGTAAAAAAAAAAAAAAAAACCACCCCTAAAAAGGACCACAGGATTATTTTCTGATTTTCTGATTTTCGCCTCGTAGTATTTAGCCTTAAAGGGTCATTAACTTTTTAGACAGCTTAGTCTGATTTAATTCTCTTTGAGGGATGGGATGTGGTTTTTTTTTTTTTTTTTTATTCTTTTGGGGTAGATATAAGTTAAGGTTGAGGCTCCACGTTGCGGAAATGCAGCTTTTTTTGTTGAAGATTTTGCTGCAGTTTTTTGAGCCAAAGACAAGAATGGCTACAAAAGGAATGGGAAATATATAGGAAGTTCTTATACTGCTGCCTACTGTTCAATCCACTTCTGGCTTTGGCTCAAAAAACCACAGCAAAATCTTCAACAAAAGAAGCTACGTTTCCGCAACGTGGGGCCTCAGCCTAAAAGTGTTTACCCAAAAGTAGATATTGATGGATTATCCTGGAGGATAAGTCATCAATATCAGATTAGTGGGGGTCTAATAACCAGCACCCCCTTGATCAGTGGGGGCTGCTGAATCTGCACAGTAACCAGAGCCAGAAGAAGGCAGCTCCATACACTGTGTAGTGGCCACATTGTGCAAGTGCAGCTTAGCTTTCTTTCATTTAAATGGGAGCTGAGCACCAAAACCCTGAATTCAATGTTTTACCCTCCATCCTACTTTGTGCTCTGATGGACAACAAATAAGACCTGACAGATCTGCTATAACTGCAATGTGTGTCTAGCCAGACATTCATATATTACTGCTGCACCGCGGTTAGTCCTTGAATTGCTTGGCACTACTTGTGATTCATTATTACTTGAAAATAACACATAGAAATAAGAAAACGTGTTAATATCTTACAGAACAAGTCAGGTATCACCAGGATAATAGGAAACCCCCAATTCACAGGCACTATTTTCTTTTTTAGTTGAGGGTAGTTCCAAGACTTGATTTGTTTTTGGTTTGTTTTTGTTTTTTTTCCGAATAACCATTTTACCCTTTTAAGGAAAGCCAATCTCTCCGTTCACTTTCTAAGGCAGGCGTAACACATTCATGCCCATCTTTACGATTTTGGAAAGGAAATAAAAATATAATGATGTTCATCATGAAATAGAGGATTTTTTTTTTTTGTGAACCAGAGTACCACCTTCTGATCCCCTCTTTGTTCCCCTCCAACAGCTCAGGAAAGCATGCTGTTTATATTACATGTGTGTATATTATGTTAAGATGTATTATTTGCTGTGATTTTTCACACACTAAAGTATTGTTTCCCATAGATGCATTAACACATTTCCATGCACTTCTAAGTAACACCTATATATTCCTCCAGTTGCTCTGCGGTCCTTGAGCTTACATCCTTTGTTCTCCCCCCCCAGACTCCTCTCCTATGTCTTAAGCATATTATAGTTAATTTTATTACATACAAAAGATGACGATTAAGACAGTCCACAACCGTACAACAAATAAAGTCTCCATACACCTTCAAATACTGTTACATGTTCGCTCAGGCCACTAATATTCCATCCAATTCCCCCATATACATGCATGCACCTGGGGTCCCAGAGGTTGGAGTTTCACCAATCATAAAGCGATGACATATCCACGCGATATGCCTTCACTTTATAGGATAGGATTGGATGTCACCCGTCCACTAGCAGCCATGGCACATCGAGGATGCTAGAACAGATAATCTGTGCGGGGTTCGGGTGTTGGACTCCAACAGATCACATACTAATGACATATCCACAGAATAGGTCATCAGTATGAAAATTTGATTTAAGGTCTGAAAACCCCTTTAAGTGTTCTTTATCATATGACAGTCCTTAAAAGGAGTCATTCACCACCTGTAATGGGACTGCTACCTACCTTGTGCCATATAGAATAGTGGTATATTTTATGTGGCAGAGTGACCTTTGGGGCCCCCTCAGGGTTCAGGGCACTGCTGCTATCCTGCTGCACCCTCCATCGCCGCACCCCTGCCTACTGAACTACAAGCACAGTCAGATAGCCAGGTTCTTCTCCTTCCCGATCGTGGCCTCTGTTGCTGAGATATTAGCTTTGCTCCTGATGTGCTAATGATCTGTTTGGTGCAAAAGGACATCACCATTGTCCATCACACCCAATGACTGACAGGGCTAGGCAGTCTAAATGTGAATTTTAGCTGAAACAGAGGGACTGGGTACTGGAAAGCATAGCTTTATTGGTGTGATGAGAGCAATTGTTGCACCAAAGAGCTCATTAACATATAAGGAAAAAAGCGAATATCAATGGAGTCAATCAGGAAACAGAAAGATGTGTTTTATTCAGGTGAACCCCTGTTATCTGACTGCTTATAGTTCAATAGGCACGGTTCTGGTGACAGATCCCCTTTAAGTGTTGAGTCAGACTGCGAGGGTGCACTGTACTGCTTGCATTGCACAATTGGAGAGTGATCGTGAACAGTTTACACGTTCTTAACACTCCATAATTCCTTGGCTCCCAAGATTCATTATTATATAGTGCAATCTCCTATTTGTGATGATTGATCACAGGAAGGGTCTTGTGGAAGGAAATAAAGTTGTGTGTATGCTCGGGGAGATCCATAGTATTTACAAATTTATGTCTGTGGACAAGACTGCATTACTAGGCAACTGGATATTTCCATGATTCCACTCCGAGATAGAATGAAATAGATCATCCCATGGACTCTACATAGAAGAAAGGCAAGATGAAACACTTTCAGTGCTCATTGAATCCACAGTAATCCCCTAACACAGCCAATGTAACTCAATTACCCATAGAATACTCAGATACTGTAATCTGTGTCACATTCGTTTAGGACTATAATCCCAATTAGAAAACAGATGGATAATTTATGGAGAAAGATAATAAGATTAATGAAAGGACAGTGTAAATATGCGTAACCACTATAGTAATCTCATTTACCTCCAGGATCCTCTCTGCAGAGGCGAAATCTAATTTCTCTTATTTAATGCATTACGTAATTTCATTTCTGGAATTGAAGCAATTGTGGAAATGTTACCACACAGAGATTTCTATGGATAATTTATAGGAAATCGAACATCTTCTATATTTTCATGGTTTGCTGTCTCCAGTTAAAGGGTTGTGCGGGGAGTTTATTGGGGGGTTCCAGACTGGTTTTGAGTCCAGGTCATGTGATCAGCACCAGCCCCTGTCCTCAGGGACGCTTCCCCTCCTCTCCTGCTTTCACCTGTGTTATGGGGCTGACATTACTATAGCTCTCCCCTTGGCTTCCAGCATGAGTATCGCTCCTGACAGATGCAGTATTGAGTGTATGGAGTTTACTGATGCTGTAAGGAGCAATGTTGATGCTGGAAGTCAGAGGGAAGACCTAAGTCCCAGGTAAAGCACTTTTTTCTTCATTTACATGTTCATAGAAGAGAGATTGACATAAAAATAGCATTCAAGGCTGAACACCAGAGGCACATTGGGAAACTGTATGTCTACAAGGTACTGAGTATGATTAGGTGTAAAACAAATTTACTGCTGACAGACTCCCTTTTAAAGGAGCAAGACATTCCCATTTAGGGAGCAAATTACTTTTGGGCTACTGTGTGCACATTCTGGGTCCATGGTTAAACAGCACATGGATGATGTAAGACCAGGGCCTCCACGGCTCGCTTTCTTCACTGAGCCTGAGCCACAAAACAGACATGTATAGCGATCTGTCCCGAATTTTGCCCAAAACTCATGGGCCCAAGATAATACACAGGTGTGTGTAGGGGCAATAGCCATTACAAAAATACTCAAATATACACAAGAGCAAAAAAAAAAAAAACCAACAAGCAAACATGAAACAGTTGCACTTTAAAGGAAGCCTGTCAACTGGGTAAAGCATATTAAGCCAGCAACACAGACAGGTTCACATGAAATTAACACATTTTTCCTCATATAAATTCATGCCTCCATTGCCGAGATATTCATTTATGTCACAATTTGCAAAGCGGTCTGGAGCAACGAAGGCAGACCTGTTTCTTGAAACTGCTATACCCCACACTGCTAATACACCGGCACAAATGGAAGAACACCAGGACCAGGTGAGATTTTGGCATAGCTCCCTGGCTCTGTCACTCAAAGAAGCCAGAGAAGATGGAGGACGCGTTTGGGCACAGTGGAGCGTAGCAGTTTGGAGCACCAGATTACTCACTTACGTATTGTGAAATAAATGAATATCTCGGCAACAGAGGCACAAATTTTCATGGGGAAAAGGTTGTTACATTCAAGAGAGAGTGACCTATCTGTGTTGCTAGTTTAATATGCTTCACCCTGGTGACAGACTCCCCTTTAAGAACTTGCATTCAGGTGCATGAGTTGGGTGGCACCGGATGGCCAGCTGTCACCTGGCAAGCCCAAAAACAAATTTAAACTAGAATACAAAAAACATAAAAAAAATTCTTAACTTTACATGAGAAGACTACTCAAGGCTGTATATGAGCTGGTGAGAAGGAAATGTATTTCTGTACAGTATGGTCTGAACATTGCATTTGTACAAGTGTTAAATCTGAGTAATAAGATAGATCCCCATCCTAAGTGGAAGCGTTGCTTGCCATCTAACAGCCAGGACTGTTTATATATACCGTGTAACTGAGAATAGTCTTCTGCTGCTTGACAAGCACAATCTGAAGACGCTTATTGATTTCTTTGCATATCTTAAGAAGCCTGTAATGGAATCCCTCAGAGAAGTGGCATCACACGGCACATTAACAGTAACAGACAGGCTCTGGAAAGCTTTCCCTGTGTTATAGTATAAGTAGAAGAAGAAGAAAAAAAAAATATAAAAAAACGGAAACCTGTTCGTGTTTGCCATGCTGTGCGCTGACAGAGGTTATACATATGCAGTGCTGGGCTAAACATAAGCAAGAACCTGCACCGTTTCCGTATTAAGTCAAATAGTATCTATCTCACTATATATTAAGCGTAAACCTGGTTATGTGTTTTTTGTAAACTTTTTTTTTCCCCTGAAACAAAAAATGAAAAATTTTAAGCATGGTTCACACTACCATTGGCCTCCGTTATGAAGGTGTCCGTTAACAAAAAAAAAAAAAAAAACGGACACCTATCATAACGGACATTAACAGACACTAACTGATGTTAATGTGTCCTTTTTTTAACTGATCCAATTAATGGACACATTATAATCAGTTAGCATCAGTTGGTGTCTGTTTTTTTAACACTGTCCGTTTTTTTTTGTTTCTGCTTTCTGAGCATGCGCAGAAAAAGAACAGACATAAAATAACGGACAGTAACTGATGGCTATCAGTTACTGTCCGTTACTCATAGACTTCAATGTTAAAAAAATAACGGACACTTCGGACTTTTGACGGATTGGGTGTAAACGGACACTAACGGACACAATATAAAAACCCATTGAAATGAATGGAAATTTTAACGGATTCCTGAAGGTTCAGCTAGTGTCCGATGCTAAAATCTTGTAACTGACAATAGCAATGGACACTACTGACGGTCAGTAACGGTAGTGTGAACGCCCCCCTTAACAGAAAAAAATCCTATCTAGTACGCCAAGTGATAGCATATTGTTAGGTTTTTCCATCAATTTATGATCTGTGGGTGTCCTAATTCTGGGATTCTGTGAATTTAGGGGATACAGTGCTCATGTGGTAACTGCATCACCTTCACTGGTTTTCCCCTGCATATCTGCACCCTGTCCCCTTGCTATGCAGAGAACTGCAGCAGGGTAGCATGGCCCCATTCAAATGAAAGAGACCAACTGCAGTACTCTGCCTAGCCAGGTGGCTAAGAGCGCTGTAGAGAAGGGAAAAAAAAATTAAAGATTGGTGAGGTCTCAGAGGCCAGACCCTCAGATAAAGCATATGCCATCAGTTTATAAGATGGGAAACCCACTTTAGGCTAGTTTCACACAAGCATTATTTTTAACAGTTTTTATTTTAAATGCAAAAAATACTTTTGAAAAACACAGCCGCCAGTTTTTACGGGTTAATAAAATTCTAAAACAGGCAACAAAAAAAACCCACATGTAAGGTTTTTTTTTTATTTTTTATTTTTACCATTTCATGGTGTTTTATTGCCCCTGCCAATAAAAACACCAAGAGTAAAAAATGGCAAAGAGCACAAACCAGACGTTATCAAGACAAAAAACACCCTATAAAACCGTGCAAGAAGGAAGCTTTTAAGAGGACCTTTCACCACCACCACCAACTCAAACTCTTTGAATTCTTTAATAGATGCCGCTCCACTGATTCTGGCACAGTTGGATTTTTTTTAGCCTCCACTGTTCCTGAGCAATGGGTGCAGTTAGTCTTGGTGCCTGATATGTTACTTAGGCTCTGTACAGTCAGGTAGGCAGTGTTAGGCAGGAGCAGAAAAGGGGGTGTGATTGAGACTTCCAATTAGAGGCAGCCAGTGTCACAGCTCAGAATCACACCCCCTTGTCTGCTCCTATCTGACACCGCCCTCCTGACAGTACAGAAAATAAATAGTATATGAGGCACCAAAACTAACAGCACTGATTGCTCAGGAACAGTGGGGGCTAGAGAAAAAAATCCAACTGTGCCGGAATCAGTGTCTACTAAAGAATGTAAAAAGTTGGATTTGGAGGAGATGGTGAAAGGTCCCCTTTAAGGATTATAAATGGCAAAAAGCTAAATTAATCAGTTCCTAAGTCCTTTTTTTCTATCATGTGGAAGTAAACTGTTATGGTAATATTTTTGGCACCCTTTAACTGTACCCATTCAGTCTCTGTGACTAATACTGAACCACCAGTCAATGTGATACTATAGCCCCTGCTCACTTGCGTCCCTTGTGGGGGCAGATGATAGTTTCACTTACTAAATGAATAACATGCAATGAATTTCACAGACCTCAAATCTTTAAATCTCTCTTAAAACTGTATTAGTAATTGTAATATCTATACCTTATAGTTTAGGATGTCCCCGTTTGTCCACCAAAAATAATGGGCTTCAATTTGGTTATATAATTAGAAGCAGTGAAATGCGTTGGGTACAGCTTGTACTGAGACGTTGCAGACAGAGTCACAGTAACTCCAATTATAATGAAGAACTATTCCTTCCCTTTTCAGAAATAACCAACAATATTAAAAACTATTAACTCATACAGTTTTCAAGAATGTGATGGCCTTATGTAAGAAGGACTTGGTTATATTTAGACGTTTTGCAATGGTTTTTAAACCCAATCTTTATATGGTTTCTGTAATTTTAATCTAGATGAATTATTTCTTGCCTCCTGTTTATAAAGGAGTTAGCAGAGCTGCGATCTGTTACCGAATACAAAAATGGGTGACTCAGAAATTTGGCAAACATCAGTGGGCACTGCTCCCATGTCACTGGGTACTGGATACTCTAACACCTGGGTTCCCAAACTGTGGGTCATGACCCCCTGGGGGTTGTGTAAAGACCTCTGAGGTGTTGAAAGGCTTCAGTAATATTTGCGCTATGGTCCTGACATGGCTGCTGATAAACAGTTCGGGTCCCTCCAGCAGCAGCCATATCTGTAGCAAAGCATGGCACAGCTTTGCACGAGGGAGGGGAGTAGGTAGGCTGCGTAGATAAGAAAATCTCATAACATTAAATGGTCACAACATCTCCCTCCTTTGGGCCCTCTGGGAACTGTAGCCCAGGTGGTGTTCCTTAATAATGGAGTCTGAAGATCTTCCAGAGTACCAATGCAGTGTCTGAGCAGGACGACTTAGCTCTGATATATGTGCAGGCAGCAGTATACAACTCTGAGAGGCAGGATACATTAGTGAAAAGTGGAATAACGGGAGGATACCATGGACATTGCAACTTATTTATTGCCATTTTTGATGATATTGCGGCTTATTTTTTCAGAAGGGGTTTAATACAGTAGTGGAGGTTCCCAGACAAGCCCCCATTTTGCACCTTCATCTAGTAACCAAAATGGCTGCAAAGAGTGCCTCTCAATATAGAGGACCTGACATATTGGTGCTTTCCTTAATTGAACGCTTCCCGTTTCCCTTACAGATTACATAGGTTTCTGGGGGCACCAGCAGTAAAATACCCTGTGATAGGTTTTTGTTTGTGTACAGGTATAAGGTGGGCAGGACAGGTAGGGAGTTGCCCAACGGTCACGTTACCAGATTGTCTGAAACACCCCAGCACCTCATGGTGAAACCAAGTTGTTTGTAATGTGGGAGCAAACCTATGTTTCATGCTGCCTATGGTTAGGGTGGTAAGGGATGGATAACACTTTTGCTTTAAGATAAACTTACTGATGTCTAAAGGCAGCCAAAATGTAGTCCAGTAGTTTAGACTGCAGTTAGACTGCTATAAAAAGATATTCAGAAACTAAAGGGAGTCTGTCATCAGAACCCAGCCCTGCAGATAGCTAGGTTAGGGTCACCCCATTCATACAGTGTACCTACCCCTCTTGTGAATCGCTGCCTCTGTTGCCAAATTATCGCCTTATTTGATAATATGCAAAATTAGCTCCTTAGAGCAATGGGGCTGTAACCAATGCTTCAAAGATGTAAAATGGCAATTTCCTCATTGCTCCAAATAGCTAAGGGCAATATCTCGATAATGGAGGCATCTGACCCTAAACTGTTTATCTGTGAGGCTGGGTTGATATAGCATCCTGTATAAAAGGGGAATTCATCACTCCCCTGTCATGGAAAAGTGGAAATAAGGCGGCTCATATTTAGGAACAACTTTGGGTCTTTTATCAATAATAGTAAGTGACTTTTTGCCTTCTTACATTTCTCTCAGCACTTTTTTGTAAAGTGGGTGAGGCTCAGCAGCCCCCCTCAAAAAATCATCATTTACACCAGAGTTTATGAATGAAACCTGCGCCAGCTGCTAGTTGTCATACATTCGATTTTCTGGCTGGATTTTATACCTGTTAATGAATTTGGTGCAAATTATTTGAGTGCCCATGGGGTCAAGACAGGCACATGCAACACCGTCTTGATGAATTCCCTTTATAACACTGAACCTAAAAACAACAGTGTTAAAAGGCGGAATTTTGGAAACCACAATGGGGCAGATTTACTAATGTAGTCCATTATTTTGGTGCATTTTGTGAGACATTAGACGCTTTTTCTTTTACATCATCACTTAGGTGGCTTACATTAGACCTTTAAAAGGGTTTTCTGGGACTTGCAAATTCTCTCTTTAGAATAGGTCATCAATATATGATCGTGGTGGTCTGACAACCAGGACCACTACATATCAGTTGGTTAAAGAGAATGCTCGGGTGAGGGCTGTGGTCTCTTCACTGAATATCAAGCACAGTGCTATACATTGCATAGGGGCTGTGCTTGGTATTGCTGCTCAGCCTCATTTACTTGAGCCTGAGCTGCTGCTGTGTATGTGACCAATGTACATGATGTCATCGACACAGGGAAGAGACCATAGCACTCGTGATCATTGCTGCTTGATCTGTAGGATTCCTGGGTGTCAGAACCCCCATCAGTCACATAGAAGGATTGGTCATCAATATTTAAGTCCTGAAAAACCCCTTTTAAATTTGAGCAAAAAATTGACACATACTAATCATAAATTTGGACTTTACGTAGCCACACCCACTTTCAAGATAAAAAGTTGAGTGCGCAACACAGAGTCTTCCTTTTATGAACAAAAAAAATAAATAAGAAATACGCCTCGGAATAAATGTGTCCGAATTTTGGAACAAGACAGAAACCATGTGCACCATATTAATAAATCTACTCCAATATGCAACATATCATCAAAATTTATAGTCTCTAAGTTTTTAAGAATCCAAAATAGAGTTATAAAATACGTTTTTTTGAATATATAATAATATATGGTTCTAAAGCTAACAGTTCCAGTTTCAGTCCAATGCACAAGTATGATGAATTAAATGGAAAAAGTAATGAAATGTAATTTTTCCTATAGGAAACTCTGCAATGTTACTAGATGGCAAGTTTCCGACTCTGCAGAATTAAAATGTCACCATTCTGGTCGACTCCTGGACATCCATTACCTACAATGATATACATCTGTATGTATGAGAGAGAAAGTAACAGGCACCATCTTGTCCTTTCATAGTAACTTTCTTCTGAAACTCTACATCGATGACATTCCCCATGGAGAATGAGGCTGAAGGTTTCTTCTGTTTTTTTTTTTTTTTTTTTGTTTGGTTCTTATTACTTAAAATAATTACAGTCAACACACAAAAAAGAACCAAGTTTAAGATCTCTACCTCCGACTATGTATCTGAGTCCTGTCATCCCAAACTTCACCCTGGCTCCTTCAATGTAAATACAGTTCAGACTTTTTTTTTACGTAGAATAGCCAGAAAATCATCAAGCACTCACTCGCGGAGGCCAACAAAAGCATGACTCTATGTTTAAGAATTCTCCAGCAAGTTTATAAACAGGGACATTAAGGAACACCACTCATTTCAGGAGGAAGCGTACGCTGATATGCACTTAATTCTTTAGATAGGGAAAAATGCAACACGCAGGTCTACTCTTCACCTTAATGGTTTTCATATGGGCAAGAGTAAAAACATTCAGTAAATATCATGATCTAAGGAAATACCTCTCATAGTGCAAATACTACCTTCAGATAGCACCCTGACATTGGATGGATTGTCAAGGGACCTCACATTTACATAATGGAGCCCTCAAGGAAGTCAGCTACGATATGCATTAAAAAGGAATCTTTTAAAATATACTGTAGACTAAGTCTGCCAGAATAAGGGTCACGGGAAATGGGTCGTTCCACAATTATGGCCTCTCTATTCTGTGGATAGGAGATAATAAGTATCTGATCATACCACAGATCATAAGAATGGGGGGGTCTCCTGTTTAAATGGAGTGTAATTCACACGTGTGCTGAACCTTCATTTAAAGTCATAGATCGCTCTTTGGAAAGAGGAGAAGCTCAGGCAAGATGGCTGCCCTCATAATCAGTATATCACAAGGCTGGGAAGCTCAAGCGCCCTCTGTTGGATGTAACAAATCTTCAATTTGCATTTGACCCACTGAGTCTGGGTATAATCAGTAAAAAGTATAAAGACCCCTTTACTGACCCCAACACATGGTATATTCCCCACTTTATTGGCTCCCACACAGTATTCAGCCCTCTTTATTGAAGCCCACACACAATATTGATTGACTATGGTGGCCCCCGTAAATTACACTGCCCCTTTCAATGCCCCCCTCACAGTAATTTCCCCTTTATGGTTCCTGCCTCTTGTGCCATATAATGTCCCAATTCTGAATAGCATTGGGATGTAATGTGTGGGGCCTGAAGACAAAGAAAAGGAGGTTGAGGGCAGGAGCAGAGATGGCCACAATATTCAGCCCTGACACTCAGAGTAGAGAACAATAACAGGGATGCTACATCTTTTGAGATAGAGAGGGTCTCTGACTGTCTATAGGCTGTGATTTAGTGTTGCCACTGTTGTCATGTAGAGGATCAATGTATAGGGTATTTCACAATGGGTACCTTGCTCTAAGTCATATGCTAGAGACTAAGATGTTTGGACCCATTTTTTATGGTATAGGAGTCCTCTGTTATCTGTGTCTGCTTCTAGTTACAAGAGCATCAGCAAGATAAAGAGCACAGGCATAGCCATATTTATTTGAGAACATAGAAGGATAATGGAGTAATCACATTTTTCGCCAACAAATCCCACATACTATGGAATGCATTGACTTAAGCCTATACAGGGCAGATGTGTTATATATAATGAAGTCATCAATTTAGGCTTACTTGCCCATATTCACAGGTGGCAAGCGTCTGCGTTCTACTTACATTCACAATAGCTAGAATGTAGCCAAACTAATTATGCACAGTTAAGATTGGAGGGCGTTTGGTGAAGACCACACACAAAAACAATCAGCAAGTCTGCCCCCGAAAACTGGCAACCATCACCTGCTGCCGCCTTTACAAATAACAGCATTGTCTAAAAAGAAGAAATCTCCTACAGTGCAGAAAACACGATCTAGCCCTGGGATCAAAACAAGAATCCTCTGCACACCAAGACGTGTCAAAGGGGAAGTACCAAGGCAAGACAAACCATTTAATATTATTTGACCATCTACATTTAGATATATTCGTAACCTAGCATACATTATATTTTATCTAAGCTCATGATGAGAAGCTTTGCAACCTACTACAATATGAAAAAAATGCATAATGCAATATAAAAAAATACAAATCTCTCTGAAACAGCTACAATGCTGAACATGAATATGCACAGGGTTTTCCAGCTAATGAAAGGGGTTATCTGAGATGTATATATTAATGGCATATCCTTAGGTTGGGTCATCAATGTATGATTGGTGGGGTTCTGACACTCAGGACCCCACAGATCAGGTGTTTTAAGAGACTGCAGGCTGCATGTGCCATCACGTGGTGATCAGGTTTACTGGTCATATGATATGACAGCAACTTAGTCTCATTCAAGCAAATGGGGCTGAGCTGCAACATGTAGCATAGCCCCTGCACAATGTACGATGCTGTTCTTGGTATTGAGTGAAGAGACCACTAGCCCACTGTGGTGACTTAGTCTGCTTCCCGCTCCACTGTTTGTATATCTAGTGCTGAGAACAGAAGATTGGTTTCAGACCCCACAATCTGATATCTTTAAAATAGGAAACCCCCTTTAAAGACAATGGGCTCCTTTGTATGATATAATCTTCATGAGTTCGACTATAAACAGTCTTAATGTGTCCATATACCTGATATACCAATTTTTTGACCAACAGCTACTCTTCCTGACCCTCCAGGCATGGCAGAGCATGAATGTGCTCTTGGTGGAGGAAAGGGGAAAAGGCAGTGGCCCGATAACTCTGACAGAAGCTCATCATCTGTGAGAACAAAGGATTGGGTATGCTTAAGTCCAACATGCCTGATCCTCCTTTTCACCAGCATTTACTGCATACTCATACACACAGAGATGGTCCAGCAGAAATTGGTACGTTTGTCTTACGTTCATTTAATGTGCATCTTTATCCACAGCTACCTTCCCCACTGTGCAAGTTTTTAAAGCTCAGATTTCACACAAAATCCTAGCGGACACATGTAATCATGACGATGAATGCTGAAAAATCACACAAAGAAGAATTACCGAGGATATAAAAAGCAGATAAAGACTGACCTCATTAAATCTCGCCACCAGCCCTTCTACAGTGTTATGTTCTCCATTCTTCATCTCCAACAGAGTTGTCGACAAAGAGGTTCTAATGTCTGGAAAGTTGGCCGTGCATTCTGTATTTCCAAGATCTTTCGTCAGGAAGCAGAGGTAATCGATGGGCAACACCTTCCGATAAATTTCCTGCTCTTGATCCGTGAGAATGCTTGCGATCTCTTCCGGGAACTGAATGAGATGTTGAAGATCCACCAACTCTTTGCTCAGCCCAACTGCACTAGCTGTCTGGGAATTGGATGCTGCCATTGTGGAACCCGGATGGCGTTCTAAAATAAAGCAATAAAATGTAGAGTTATGAAGAGATTGTTCCGTGCAACAATATACAAATATACATCAATAGTGCAAATAGTGGAACAAAATAAACAAGTAAGGTCTCAAATCTCAATTACAAAACAGAAAAATGAAGTGGGGGTGGAAGATGCAGTGCACTGAGAAGGCTTATAGGTGCTTTTGCACATGGCAATAGCTCCAAGTAGCAGAGGCAAAGCTCCTGGGGCCCATTCCAAAATCTGAAATAGGGACCCCGCTTACCACATGCCATCTATAATGCTTGTGTCTTATGTTGTAGAGAGATCTTTAGGCTCCCTCAGGCTCTGGGTCCTAGTAGTGATTTTTACCTCTGCACCCCTTATACCTACACGGAGTACAAGTAGATTCTACTATAACTACAGTTTCCAATTTTTCCAAATCTGATACAACACTTCAGTGGCTCAGATTTCCTAAAGTGCCTTCACCAGGAAAGTGGCTAAAACTGCCTCAACTTGTCAAATTTTAGGTGCACCAGGGCACCAGTCACGTCCTGCACCCCAGTTTAAGTTAGTGGCCAAGGCAGGAATATAGTTAGGGCAGGGCAGCGATGCCTCAGTCTGGCAGATTTACCACAACTCAAACTAGAAAACTGGTGAGAATTATACTAGAAATCGGAACCAGTCCCTGACTGGTGTAGATTTGAGTTCAGGTACATAATTCTGCGTGTCTAGCTCCTATAGGAAATGGATTAAGACTGGCATAGGAAACTCTAGTCTTAATAAATTCTCCCCCAGTGTTTTTCTATAGACTATACCTGCTTTGCTACAAAAAAAAAAAAAATCTCAGGACTGATGGGCAGAACTGACAGATTTACTATAACTTGCACCAGAACACTGACATGTGATAGCATAGCTGAAATTTACACCAGCCCCTGAGTGGGGTAGGTTTAAATTTCTGGCACATGTGACCTCCTAAGATGCAACCAAAATTAGTAAAACACTAGAGCCTGTTAATTTTGGCGCACCTCACACCAGTGCACAGATGGACTAAATATGGATGCACAAAGTACCAATCTTAAAGGGTAACTGAGTGTTCATGTAAAGTTGAAATATCCGCAGGGTCTTGCAAGGACTGTCTGTTCTCTGGCCGTTTTAGCCTTTTATACATGGTTTCCTATCAGTTTTTCTGCTGGTAATAGCCTCACCATGGCTGCAGAACATTTTGCATTTCATCCCGAGACAGGGAGCATGTACAATAAGGAGCAGTCACCTGAACCCTCCCCTATCCATTACTACTAATACTGGTTTATGTACATATAATTCTGCAAGGTGTAAACTGTAAAAATGCAAATAGCTGAGTAAAGAGACACTGGGGTGCAAATACAAGACATGATGCAGCTAAACATATCACTGACACTGGAAAAGAGAAATCTCAGCACAAGGCAGTGACGAATATCCCATTAGCAATAACACAAGCAGCTAGTAGTTAAAAGTGCATAGTAGACTTCTTACATTGTATGCTGGGAGATATTGCAGAATGCGCTCAGTCCAGTGTGCAGAGAAAGCAGTCTGCAGACTTGTGAAGGTTGTGAGGAAAACTGCCCCTCCTCTCTTCAATCACGGTGTGAAAAAATCACTCACTGTGAATCTGTCTCAGTCTGCAGTGACTAATTACAGGACTTCCCTAGTAACAGGTAATGAACAGCAAATTCGCTATAAGGTAGACGTCTAGTGGCAGGAACTTTAGAGAATTTTTTTCAGGCAGATAACAGCGATATTTTTAAAGTACATTACATCTTGGTACAAGATTACACACTCTATTAAATGAGAATAATTTGTATTAAAAAGTTAGTGACCATTTAATAAATCCGCCCATGTGTGGTACACAGGTAAACTCAGTGAGGGTAATTTCATCAACTGCATCTAAAATTCACTTATATTATCACTTCATTAAATATCAATTACATGGCGGAAATTGTGACAATGGTCATTTATTAAATGGTCTCAAATTCTTGATGAATTTGGCACCAAAAAAAAAAAAAAAAAGTGGTATTTTTTAAACTGATGTAATTTATCCAGTCAATCTCTAGAGCTGTAATGGGATTAGTGGGATTAGAAAACCTCTCTCCACTCTTTAGCTCTATCATTTATCATTTGGTGAAAAACCAGTGGAACTGCAACTTTTTTTATTTATTTATTTTAAGGTGCATTTGAAATGAGCACAACTGGTGAATTTGAGTCATATCTATACACCATGCAGGCCACAGCCCTTTTTAAGAGAAGTCAAAAATGTTACTAGACAAGCATAAGTCTGGACAATAGTAAATATGAATCAAATTAGATGCACATTACCTTTTTTTTTTTATGGAAACCATTTGATGAATTCCAGCCCATATCTAAAGATCACTGTATACAACACGTAGCCAAACCAATCATATTTTTCTTGACAATGATTCTCAATGAGAGATCCAGGGGCTTTATGGTGACACTTACAGGCAATGCTTCTCTCCTCTACAAGGGACACCCACCTGTAGACTGCTGTTTTCGAGCTCTTGACCTACAGTATGGCGGTATAGAGCTTATAATCTAGCAGGAGGGTTTTTCTTTTTATGCCACCCACAACTATTATTGCTTCCCACCACTTGGGCATAATGTTAAGGGGTTCATAGTACATATCCTGTCCATAAGACAATTTTATCAATAAAGGCTGGGTCCCGATTTTACAACTATTTGCATCATTATTTATACATGGGCAAAAAGTCGTAACACAGTCTACAAAGCACAACCACAATCCTCAAATGAATGACCTCCAAAGGGTTAATGGCTCAGAGAAAACTGCTCATTAACAAGACTGCAGATGTTAATTAAACAAAACAGGAGATCTGTTAAATAATACATCGAAATCCATATAAGCCAAAGCTTACCAGCAAAGCAGCTTTTGTGTCGCTATGGTATGAAATCAACAAATCCCATAACAACCCAACCAATAGGCTTAAATCAATTTCCTGTAACCTCTGAATTATCGTTTTAATGAATAGAAAAATAAGAAACTTCAGGACTGGTTTTTGTATCTCTTAAATTCGGAATATCTATAGTTTAAAAACAAAGAGTCACCTGAAATGACTGGTACGATTTAACTCTGTCTCTAGAGTTATGTCAGAAAAACATGGCTCTGAAGGCTATAAAAAATATTATACCTAATAAATAGCATTTTCCCCATGTGTCTCAATGCCTCCATCGCTGAGATATTGCAACTGTTTTCGTCAATATGCAAATTAAGTCTTCGGAGCAACAAGGGCGCTGCTATTTACCTTTTCGGATCACTGGCAACGCCTTTATAACTCCGAGCTCATTTGCATATTGAGAAATAGGACAAAGGAGGCACAAAGTCACAAGGGGAAAACCCTTTGATTCAAGGGACCCTAATCTATCCATCTGCAGGGCTGGGTTGATATGCTGGGATCTGCTAACAGACTCCCTTTAAGCCCATGTTCACACATATTTTATATATAAAAAAAAAAAAAAAAAAAATTTAAGTTATCAGATGGTGTCAAAAAACAATGCAAAAAGAATCATTTTAGGGCATAATTTGAATTGCGCTTTATTCTGGGGAACATTTCCTATAGATTTCACACATTGAAGTGCAATGGCTAAAATCTGTGTCAAAATTTTCATGGCTTTCTAGCCGATTTTTATGCGGATTTAGGGTAGATTTATTCTGCCTCACATGACTTATACTGGTCTATGGGCCATAATATTATACAGCACTTTTGCCATTTTACGTTCTGGCCATTATTATAGCTTGCATAGCTTTTGATCTATAAAATATTTAAGCTAAAACATTAAATTAATGGCATTTCCTAAATTAACGTTGGACGATTTTTTGGCCGGGTGTATAGTAGAAGAAGGCTTGCCAGCAGAAAAGTTTCCTTTATTCGTTAAATTAAACAAATGATGCCTGCGGTTCACTATGTCTGGTGGAACAAAAGCAGCTGGGAGGTGAGAAATGCAGAGAACGTTTACATTTTACACTGCCTTCAAAACATACCCACTTCTTAAAAGGAAGCCATGAAGGGGAAAAAAAGTTGTGTAATGTGAAGTACAGCACAAATGTCTTACTACTGTCATTCCATCTTTATTACATGGACCATTAGAATAAAATCCTGAAAATAAAGTGGAAGGGGCCAAAGATAATGACCTCGATAATTAGCGTACAGAAAGGGATTAATGGCCGTCCCCTTGACAACTTGCCACAGGAGATGTTGACCATGAACAGTACTTCGATATTAAATTCCAAAAAAGGCATCCAGCCGTGGCCTCACACACAGCACGCTGACTTACAGCCAATACCACCATGATGACTAGAATTCCTCCCTGCTCACTGGACAAAGCAGCGCAAATACATTTTCATTCAGTTTCTTGAAGTGAAAGTTAAATATAGCCATCTGTGCTCAACGCGACAGGAATATTTCGTCTTATCGCCCTGTACGTCTGTGTGCCAGTGCAACCTGCTCACATATCACATAGCTGAAAGGGGATTTTGCAATGCAGCTATGAGGACCTACAACAATGGCTAACAAAAAAAACAAAAAACAGTATGTGTGAATACAATTAAGCTGGGTGCAATTTTTGGGGTGGATTTTGAGCAAAAAAAATCTGCTAAAAAATGCCCTAAAATTTAGAAGCAGTGATTGAGATAAGCGCTCTGCCCCATCTAGCCTTGGTTACAGAGTCGCCAATGAAGGTGCAGCACATGCACACACACACACCATATAAAAAGGCTGATCAGCGCATGGAAACCTGAGAGACATTAACTCAGCCTAACAGTATGTTTAAACTGCTTCAAAAACCACTCCAAAAGCAGCTTCAGAACACTTGAAAATTCGCCCTTTGATTTCAATAGGGGGTCAGTAATTTTTCAGCGCTTTATTTTTATTTATTTTTTTTACAGATAACTGAAAAAAAATGAGGTGTCCTGCCCTATTTGACATAAAAAAATTAGAAAAACAGAAAACAAACAAAAAAAAAAAAAAAAACAACAACTGAAACTGGATCTGATATTGTGGCTTTTTTTTTTCTTCTTCAGAACTGACCCTAAGGCCTTATTAGAAATTTCTGTTCATGTGCAGTGTTTTCCCATGGACAGCTCACTGATCCATTAAATTCAATGGGCAGATTTATTAAGATTGGCCATTCTAAATAAAGGCCCCGACAGTAGCAGGGCATGGCTGATTTATGAAGAGGTGAGCTGTGTATATCTCTAATGGTGACTATCAGCTGTCACTACTGGGGTCGTCCTGGATCACACTGAGGATCTGATGGATGGTGACTATGTGGTTAACTTGTATAGAGTGGAATCTGAATGCCATGCACTGACAGGATAGAAGATTAAACCTGGAAACATTCTCTTGTACAGTGCAACCTCCTAGATAACCTTGCTTGGCGATTTTTACAGGTCAACTGGTGTCCTATGTGTAGCTTTGTTTGGCCACCCAGCGGCTGTGTTGTGAATTGCAGCTTGTTGCAATATTATATTGGATTAGTTTCATGAGAAATTTGGAGTTCTTAAAAGGGGTTTTCCAGGCAAAAATTTTTTTTTTTTAAATGTTTGTGCTATTAATGGGTTAATAAATGTTTTGAGTGATTTCTGAGTGTCTCTGGGAGCTCCTGGTATCTTCTGCATTTGTTTACATTGTTAGGCTTCCTGCTATGGAACTTCCACACTAACCCCTCTCACCTTACTTCCCCCTCCTCCTTCCTCTCTCCCTCCCCCCATACAATCCCTCCCTGTCTCTCTAGCTATCCCGCCCACTAGTAGCCCTTCCCTACCTACTAAGCCCAACTCCAGACCCCATTATATACTTACCTCTCTTCCTTACATGACTTCTTCCTACGGGTCGGCCCCTCCTTCTTTACTGACACTGAAGGCGCGCACTCTTCTCCCAGCGCTGCTCTGTAGCGACGATCCACCTCTACTGCGCATGTGTGGGAGCTGTGCAGTAGAGGTGGATTATCGGCAGCAGTGCTCAGAGCAGCGCTGGGAGAAGCAGCAGCAGTCAGAAAAGAAGGAGGCGCTGTCTCGCAGGAAGAAGCCATGGAAGGTAAGTATGATGGAGTGGATGGGGGAGGGATGGAGTGGATGGGGGAGGGATGGAGTGGATGGGGGAGGGATGGAGTGGATGGGGGAGGGATGGAGTGGATGGGGGAGGGATGGAGTGGATGGGGGAGGGATGGAGTGGATGGGGGAGGGAGGGGGGGCTGGAGCAGTAGTGCCGAATCGTTTCCGGAAATGGGGAAACGGATCATCACCAGATAATCATAATATGTCCCTGGGGCGGTCATGTGATGGGTAAATATACATTTTTGATTATGTTATTTGGAAAGTAGGAGGGGGAGGGTGTTTAAATTAGTGTAGGGATTTCAATTTATCCCGGACAGCCCCTTTACATCAGAGCCAAGTTAAAGAGAACATTTCACCACCTCTGCCAACTCCAAGTTTTTGCATCCTTTAATAGGTGCCACTTCACCAATTCTGGCACAGCTAAAAAAATAATTCTCTAGCCCTCGCTGTTCCCGAGCAATCAGTGCAGTTAGTTTCATCACCTATTATGCTAGTAAGGCTCTGTACTGTCAGGTGGGGTGTTCTGGTCTGGAGTAAAACGCCCCACTGCCCACCTGACAGTAAAGAGCCTGACTAGCTAGCATAGTGGGTTCTGAAACAAACAGCAGCGCTTTCTTGGGAATTCCAACTGCTGAAATAAGTGGAAAGTCACCTATCAAAGGGTGCAAAGAACTGAAGTGGAGGTGGTGAAAGGTCTTTCAGAACGGGCACCTCTCCATAGCACACTGCAAAACTCATGCATCAGTATGTTCACATCTGCGTTGGAGTCTCCGTTTGGATATGGTCGGAGTGTGAATTGCAAATCGCCAGACAAAAGAGTGCTGCAAGTCAGACTTTATCATCTGGTGGTTTCAGTTTAAAAGATCGTACACCCAATGGATCCCATTATAGATAATGGGGTCTGTCGGGCTCTGTGTGTGTCCGTGTTGTAGCGGTCCGACTAGGCCAATGCTAGTGTAAACCTAGCATAACGTCTACATGAAAAATTATCCACCAATCTGATGTTAAAAAAGCACATTTAGAAAGTAAAACCTGAGTTCTGATGGTTACTCTGGACATCAAAATCACTTCCTCTTGCATCCAGACCTTAGGTACTACTATTATTGTTTCCGTACAGACTCAGGGGTGGGAGCATTCAGCTGCTTGGATTATAGTTGGATATGAAATTGTTGCATGACGACAGCTAAAGCTTAGGCTGTGTTCACACTAGCGATTTTCTGCATATTTGTTTATCTATTTCTACTAACGTCTTTATAGATTTCAGCGAGGGCATCAACTACATTATCATACTAGAGTGTCTTCTACCAGGGAAGAAATAAAAAATGCACAATGTTCCATTATTATAATTATTACTACAGTCAAATAAAACCATCCACATGCAGAATATCAGAGGCCTATACACTTTATTATATTATGGGAGTATACAACTAAACTAAATATAGTGGCATTTTAGGGTCTTGTGTTTTATAGGAAATGTAATGGTGTGTAAATAAGGGGGGATTCCTATATGGGAATATGGGATGGAGCTTGTGCACATGCTCACTGAGAGGTCCGACCAAACACGTTAACCATTGCTTAGCAGTAAATGTGAGGACATGTAAATGGACATTCAATGCTGAGTTTTACAGCACCAGCAAAGTGAATGTGATTCTTCTGGCTAAACCTATCCACAAACTGCAGAAAAAACAGCGCTGTTTTTTAAAAATTTTACCTGCAGAATGGCTTGCGTTTTCCCTAGAGATTTAAATAAGGGATGAAAAACCACTGAGAAAAACGCAATGAGAAATGCTGCGGAAAAAAGCGCAAATGCGTTTTTTTTTTTACCTGCATTCTGTAATATGGGGTCTTAGCCTTAAAGTGATTTTTAGTAAAACATGGATGTTTTATTTCAAAACTAGCACAACTATCCACAGGTTGTCTCTGGTACTGCACTTCTTGAAGTGAATTATGGCACGTGCAAGACCACATACATCATGTTGACAAGGGTTTCTTCAATTCAAAACAACCCCTTCAATCCTTTAAGGATGTAGGGTAGTTTGGGGCATTAAATCTCAGCGACTTTTTCATATTTTCCATCTCCTCTTTCCAAAATTCATAGGGCTTATTCTTTGAGTGACAAGTTGTATTTTTAGTTGCCATCATTTTGGGGTATGTTATGATGAATTTTTAGAGGGATCTGCAAAAAAAAAAACCCCAAACACACAGTTCGGTCATTTTATGATTTTATGAGTTTTGTTCTTATGGAATTCACTCTGTGTTAAAAATGGCATGGCAACTTTTTCCGGCAGGATATTATGATTACAGAGATATTGGATTTACAATTCGTTTTATGCTTTACCACTATAACTGAATAAACGCCATTTGCAAAAATAAACGTTTTTCTAGGGATCCAGTGAGGTCTTTTTTTTTGCAAGGCAGGTTGTAGTTTTTATTGTTAAAATTTTCTGGCTTATACATAATAAATCACTTTTTACTGCTTTTTTTTGGTGAGGTAAGGTGATTTGTGCACTGGGTATTTATATATTTTTCCAGTGCTCACAATTTTGGATTGTTCAGACTGGTACACATACAGTGATACCTAATGTGTTCATTTATTTATTTAGTTTATATTTTTTTTTTTTAATGGGAAAGGGTTTTTTTTAATTTTGTTTTTTTTAAACTGTCCCTGAGACTGCTTTACATCCTGTACAACATAGTGCTCTACTTCTCTAATGCAGTATATTGTATGTTAATGCCTATATGGATTTGATTGGCCTCCATGGCAACCTGGGATCTCACAACAGGGGTGCCAAAGGAGATGAAAGAAGGGGCTCCCACCCCCCAATCACCCAGATACCACGATGGATATTGATCACATCATCTGATAATCTACCAGAGCTGGAGTATTTTATGATTTCAGCAGTTAGTCCTAGGGTCTGTCTGTATTATACAGTTGCATAAAAACAGAACAAAGGCACCGAGCAGTACCTAGTGCGTTATCACTTAGAGGCACGGAAAACAGGCAAAAAGCAAAAGGGCTTCTCACCTTAAAATGTTGTGTGAGACACAACAGCTTTTTAGCAATATTACTTCAGCAGATGAAATTGAGGAACGCGTCTGTCACACTGTATCACCATGGGAAGGTGTAGAGGGTATACGAAAACAAGGACCAAATTACAGGGACTGTGCAGATCCAGGAGTGACTTACAACAGATTCTTTTATTCCAGGGAACACAAATACAACACACGACGCATTTCGGGGTGTTAAGTACCCCTTTATCAAGTACGTATAACACTTTGTTTTAAAAATTGTCCAGGTGAATACCTGCTCCAAGACCGGACAACTTTTAAAACAAAATGTTATACACACTTGATAAAGGGGTACCTAACACCTTGAAATGCGTCGTGTGTTGTATTTGTGTTTTCTGGAATAAAATAATCCGTTCTAAGTCACTCCTGGATCTACACAGTCCCTGTAATTTGGTCCTTGTATTCGTGTATTATATAGTTGGAACTCAGAAGTGATATAGTAGGTACAGCTTCTTGTGCCTTCCGCGTCAATCATTTGCTGCACTATTATGGTTAACTAAAGGGTTAATTAACATTCATGAGCAGCCATAAAGATATTCAAAGTATATTCACACTCACTTTAGGTTGAAAAAAAAACAAAACACATCCGTTGTGTTCACTTTTTCCCCCACACCATTCAGTGCTGACTCTTGGAGTAAGACATTGCACATCTTGACTACTTGTACTGTAAAGATCCCTTTCCTATATTGGCAGGTGTTCTGTAAATAGCCTATACTTATAGGAACAAGATGTAATTTTATTGATTCTATGCAATTGAACCTGCTTTATGCATACATGCATAAATATTATTCAATCCAACAGATCAGTCATACTATAAATGAATAAATTGCCATTTAAACACCATAGTATCATCTTAGGCTATGTTCACACTACATTAAATGCAAAACTGTATGTTTGGTGTCTATGCATAAAATAACTCCTGATGTAAATGCCAAACCTATCCAAGGCTTCACTTACCAGATACTATTTAGTATGATAATGTCGCAAATTTACGTCTGTAGGATAACCATATTCATCTACTGAACAATGAGAGTCTCTCTGGAGTAGATTAAATTCTGCCCGACTCCGTGGGGACACCTGGATTAAGTTAATAAGCAAATGTGCAAAACATTGTTCATGTAATTCAAGAATATCTTTCCTGTATTCCAAATATATTACAAAAGCACGCAAGCCGCCAACACTGATGGAACGCTTGGAAAATGTTGGCACTTCATAAACAATAATAGTAATAACAAGCATTGTCTCTATAGACAGTGTGCAGACAGGCTGTACCAAAGACTGAATGATGGAGCGAGCCACTTATGTAAAGTATCACCTTGAATCATAGACAATAACAGAAGCATGGGGGGGAATACACATAAATCGCTGAAATGGATATTACACGAAAGTTCAGTAAATGGCAAAAAACTATGGATTTTATAATGATTAACATAAGAAAAGTGGGGTTTTTTTAATGCCACTTTAGTATAGCAGTCTGTTAAGTGATGTCATTTGTATCACAGTAATGTGATAAAAATACATATACATAGGAAACAATGAATAGAAATGCAACACATCTCCTGCTGATGCTTCAAGCCCTCTTTTTATCCTGAAGAAGCCCCTAAGGCTTGGTTCACGTTGCCATTGTTTTTCCGGCTGTTTTCTGTCCAATTAAAGAAACAGAAAAACAAAACAATCAAAAAAAAAAAACAAAAAAAAACAAAAACACAGACCGTGTCGTCATAAGATGGGCACCAGCAACGCTGACTGACCCTAACTGGGTCAGTTGGGGAGTTGGTCAGACTAAATAGCGCGGCGTGCTGTGATATTCTGCTGTGCTTTTGACAGAATCTGCGAAACACATGTGAGTCAAGTAAAACATGCATAAAATGTAGAAATAGGTCACACAAAAAGACTTTCAGCACGTGTCATTTTTAATCTGTTTAGATTAAAAATAAGAACGTCTCAAAAATTCTTTCTATAGAAGCCGAATCATACATAATAAATAGTAAATCCTAATAAAACTGGAACTTTGTAACAACATTAAAATGGCACGACATCTGAGGGTTACTTGCTTTATTACTTTTATACGAAAAAAGAAAAACTTGGCTAAAAGCATGCTTTCCTTGGCATTAACTTCAGTAACATGCCAGTCCGTGCTGGGTATTGAGAACGCTTCCTCTACAAACATGGACTTTTATGATCTAACAAATGAGATGTAGACTGAATCCCACTATATGGAGTAGGCATTCATGTAGGAACAGGCGTGTATATTATAGATACATAGTCTACTTATAGTGGCTGTCGGAGGTCTCTACGTAAAGAAAACATCAAATACACAATAGACATCAGGAGACTACAAAGTACAATAAAATACAGCAAAGTGCTTAGACTTGTAAAAGAATCAAGACTGTTCAACGTAAGGAAATCCTTAACCAGTTATAAAGTAGATTGTATGCGATTGAGTCTTACCTGTCAGTGCACCTTCCACTGAAGAGTCATATCTTCCTACAGTCCAGGATGAGCAGGTCTTGGAGTGTGAGCACTCCTGAATGACAGCATGCTGCACTTGTCCACACGAACTGTCAGGGAGCAGCTGCTCAGATTAAGGCTGCAAACTATGGCCAAATGCATAACTAGCATGCTTTGTGTAAGCCAGAAGAAGAAATGCATTTGGCTCGCTAGTAACAAGGTCGAATTACCCACCTCCCCCCAATAAAAGTCTGTTCTATGACTCAGAAGAGGAAGTGCAGCATCAAGACACTTACAAAACCCTCCAGACAGAGAAAAGGACATATGGTTTTATCGAAAGTAAACCTACAGTATGTACTCAGCATGTTTTATAAACCGGCTTAGGTTTACAGGCTAGAGATGACAATATAAAAACATAAAACTATATTATATATGTGCACCTATGCAAAAACAGCAAACAAATTAAATATATATATATATATACACACAAACACACACACATATATACACACACACACATAATTTATAGATCATTTTTAAATTATTTAAATTAATTTTAAATTATTTAGATTATTATTTTTAAATTAAAAACAGTTAACTCACCTTAGGCACGTCCTCTGGTCCCAGCCCGTCTCCTACTGATGCTGGTCCCTAGTGACATTCTAGTCACTGACTATACAGCAATGACACCTGACTACTGAAGTCTGTCGTCAGTAATGGTCTCTTGTGTACAGATCGATGCTGCGGCCAGGGATTGACTGCAATGGTCATCTGACCACAAAAGGAACATCAGCAGGTGATGGCATCAGGGACCACCAATAGCAGGGGATGGGCTGCCATGGCTGTAACTGGATGACTTGTAAATTGTCTTCACTATTATCAGCTTAGGTTTTCCATTTTATTTGAGTTGGACAATCCCTCTAAAGACAAAGACCACCTTAGGTAACACTTCAGCCAACATACGAAAAAGTAGTTTAAAAATGTAGCAGAAAAACTACCATAGGGCTCAATTCTGGGCTGCTTGGTGAAATACGTCATGCTTTATATTTTCAGGGATCAGATTCTTAGATCTGTTTTCCTTGACCCAATATACTCTGAGATCAAGCTGTCCATGACAAAAACAAAAAACCAATTGCACGGATCTGTGAAAGACACGACCAAGAATTGGCTGTCGTAAGAATATAGCCTAACAGAAGCCTGGAGACAAAAAGTTCCTAGTCAGTGTCCCTTGTAACCTTGTCTGCTGCTGAGGGGGAGATAGAAGGAAGAGACCTACATTACCCCACCCCCACACACAGTGACTTTTACCAGTGTTTGTGTGTGTACAGGGAAGTCTGTCAATCATTTAGTGTGTGGGCAGAATAATCAGGACTCTTTCTGTCTCTAGGAGTCCTACCAAGATTTACTCTGCTCCAAATCATATAAATCTATATATGGTCTTATAACTCTCTCCGCAAGCTGAATTTCAATGCCCAATACTTCTGTTCTTATGGGAGGTATCTGGCAGTAGTTTATTCCTTTCTCCTCATTAACAATACACGCATGCTTGACCAAACCAAGTGTGCATGGGAAGGGGCTGTGGTTCCCGACATTGTGTTACTTCGATGCTCACTTGCCATCTCTCTCATAGAGGCAATTATGAGGTGGTGCAGACTGCAGTACTGTCCTGTACACTTGCTAAGAAAGAGACAGTGAGTGAGCTCTGAGTAGCTAAACAATGCTGAGAGAGAAACAGCTGATCTGTGGGGTACCAGCGGTCTGACCTCCAATGATCTAAAATTAATAGCTTCTATTAAGGATAGCCCGTTAACTTTACGACCCCTTTAAGCGATGCAGGAAATCTCATATAGTCTTTTTCCTTTTTTTTTTTTTTTTTTTTTTTTTTTTTTATAGTCTACTTTTTGTTTACTCATTTTTTATTTTATTCCCTTGTGTAAAGAAGAAGGATGTTTTATTTTATGGAACTTTATGTACTGTTCTTACTTTTTCTTTTTTTAAGCCCTGGATTTATAGTTAAAATCAAATTTAATTTTCAGGTCCAGTGGACGCTGTAGAAAATAGAATACTTGGGCATAAAGTAGACTGAATCTGACTGATAACTGCATGGTTATGGGAGAACATACAGTACTAGAAAACAAAGTATCTCACACACAGGCAAAATAAACTGACATAATTAACCTTTTAACGGTAAATTAGCACAGAAAGGGGTTTTCATGTAGCTTAATTGTTAATAGTTAATTGAGTGCGCAATTCTGCCAGTAATACTGCAGGGTTTCCCAACCACTGTAGCACTGTTCAACCTTATAGGAAGTTCTTATACTTCTACCTTATGCTCAATCCACTCCTGGCTTTGGCTCAAAAAACCACAACAAAATCTGCAACAAAAAATGCTGCGTTTTCGCAATGTGGGGCTATAGCCTTAAAGGTTTTTTTTTTTTCCATATCAGGGTTTCTCTTACTGTCATGTCTCCTCTCCCCTCCACTTCCTAAAATGCAGCTCACTCCAGCAGCATGCTCTCAAGATGAACAGAGCGCTTGTTGTAAATTGCATTTACATACAGAGATAACAAAGGTGCTGCTCAAGGAATGCTTACAGTTCTTATCAGGACTTAGCAGCTGAGATCACTTTGCAGAGAGCAGGAGAAAAGATAATGAAGGTGGCCAGCACCAGAGTCATTAGTCCAACCACTAGACCCAGACAAAGAGAGAAGGTCTGAAACCTAGGCAACAAGCTGTAAATACTGGAGTCATTTTCAGCTGTATCTGATAAACAGAGCAAGATAGATAAAACAATGTACTGGGTAAACACTTCCATCAGCTTAAGCTACATGTTTAAATATGAACCTGGAGATTGGAATACCTCTTTAAACTAACAAATGTATCCCCAAATTCTCTATTTATTAATGCCAGATAGCGAAGTATATGACTTTTTTCTGATCTGTTTTTATCTTCAGTTTGTAGATTTTTTTACTCTAATTTTCCGTACATGATTATGGGGCTTACCATCTTGCCTGAGCTTCTCCTCTGCTCTTGGTCATAGGTAGCAATAGCCTGGGGCTGACTCATTGAGGTCTATAGGAGATTTTTCTAGACATGCCATGTGCAGGGAGGGGGAAGTAGATAAGCTGTGACATCATCTTTTGTTAGAAGTGGCTCTAATGATAGGTCACTATTGGGGTTTATCTGCAGAGTTGTGAACTTCTTTTGTGATGCCGTCTGTCTTGTCTGTGATACAAATGAGGTGACTGCTGCAAAAGTCCTACAGAATTTGCAAGTGCCAGTCCATTAATCAGTTTGGTGACCAAAGACAAAATTCCAGGATCCTGACAATTCCAGGATACTTTAAAATATTATGACCTGGAAAAATTAGCAAAAATTCTTAAAAAAATATGTTTAACATAAAAACTTCAAAAATGGTGACACATTCCCTTTAATCCTGGTTAAAGACTAGCTTTTTTTTGTTTGCATTGTTGGTATTAGGGGATTAATGCTATTATCTGCAGTGGTTTAGGGCAGTAAATACATTTAAATTTTATTTATACTAAATAGGTCCAATATTATGTGCTGATTCATTTCATCATATACATTTACATTATAAAAATCTGATAAAATTCTGCCAGCAGCTACCACTAGGGGGAGCTCATAGTATACAGATTTTTTTTTTTTTTAAGTTGTCAATCACAATAATACTTACTGTATGGACCTTTATGTAAGGGACGCCCCCTAGTGGCTGCTGCAAGCAAAAAGTATCTTTGTGTGTCTGCATCTCTAGAGCAGTGCTTTATTGCTTTCAGAGACAGCTGGATCACAAAAGGGAAGTGACATCCCTTCCGGACTAATTTTTAGGACAACAGCAATTTTATATTGGCTGCAGCTCAGTATGTGTATTATCAGAATCACTGTGACCGAACAATTAGACTATATTAAGGGAATGCAATTTATGCAATTCCCAAAGACATGCTGCTCAGTTCAACAAGTTACCACCACCAAGACACTTTTTCAAGGGTACACAGTAAATAGATTTCTGGTCTCATCGGTAGAAGCCTACATCTCTGTCTGGGCTGTGTGAATTCTAGCGATGCACAGATATCTGCTGAGCAGTCAGCATGGGGTTAAATGCTGCGTTATAACAAGCATTCCCTATACAGTCATAAACAAAAACGTATTATATAAAGATACTGAAGCATTACTGTACTTAATGAAAAGGCAATATGTCAACACTTCCCTTTCCATCCAGCAGTATGGCTTTAGCACCAAAAGTAGCAGTACAATCTGCCGACCTTTTTATTATTCTAGATCAGCCTTAAGAGATTACATTTTTGCCTTCTAGCACAGAAAACAATTTGCTATAACTCAGCCATGTCATATGCAAGGGGTGGTTGTAGAACACAATAGTTTCCAAGCAATTAAAATATTTCTCCTGCCAACAACTATTCAGCATCGACCACCTGCAAGGACATTAAAATGTCCAACCGGCAGTAATTCTACAGGACTCAAGTTTACAAGACACAGCAATGATCAGAAACTTCAGCTTAGCTTTACTATATACACAAAAAGCCAAAGGAAGTCTGAAGTCCACCTTCTGCATAAGGCTAGGGCTACATAGCTACCATCGTGTGACCAAAGATTGCCAGGTTGCCTTGCGACTCCTCCTCTAATTTTAATGAGTGGAGTGGCTTTGCGAACCCAAGGGTGCCAGGACTGTGACTTCTAGTCTCAAAAAAGATCAAATAAAACACTGCTCAAACTGGAAGGGGTCAGGGTCACAATGCAACTCCATTCACTTACATTTGTGAAGGAGTCACATAGTGACCTAGTGAGCCTTGGTCGCTCAAAGGGGGTCACAGCAAAAGTCGCTGTATAGTTCTAGCCTAAGTGTCTCAGGAAGATGCCCCGTCTCCCTGCCATGCATTATGTCGCAGCTCTGTGATATGAACTACAAGAAACTAAACCAGCACATAAAGAAAGAAGAGAAACAAGTTATTTCCACACATATAAAAGTGAGGAACTCGGACGTATATTTTAATGGAGTTTATTTTTATTTTCAGATACCCTTATGTCACACCTAACCTATTGGAGGACTTTTCAAAGTAAACAATCGTGTGTATACACAATAAGCTTATAGCCTGCCCTTCTGGCCACCTTTGTTAGGGGGCGCCAATGAGAAGAGGCTATGCCTGTCAGTGCCAATCAAGCTATATCCAGTCCAGCTGCCCAGCAGACAGACAAGTAACGTTGGCTCTCAATATTCACATGATGACCTCCTCACTCCCTCGCTGCTTCCTGCGCAGAGAAGCCACTATAATAATGGTACTGCAAGGAACAGGCGCATTGTCAATACTTACTGCTATGTCCTAGTCTGGAACCAAAGAATAAAGGGACTGGAGAATAAAGCCAGAATACAAGAGAATAAGAGGAGGAGATAGAGCCAGAATACAAGAGAATAATAGAGGAGGAGATAGAGCCAGAATACAAGAGAATAATAGAGGAGGAGATAGAGCCAGAACACAAGAGAATAGTAAAGAGGAGATACAGTAGAGGCAGTATACAGGAGATGGATAAGAATACAGCATAAGAGACAGGAGGTAGAGCCAGAATACAGGAGAATAAAAGACTAGAAAAGAGAGGCAGAATACAGGATGATAGGAGAGAAGTGTTAGAGGCAGATTACAGGAGAATAGGGCACAGGAGATAGAGCAAGAATGCAGAATTGGGGACAGAGGCTCAATACAGGTAAAAAACAGAATAAGAGACTGAATATAGCTGAAAGTGGAACAGAGGCAGAAAACATATTGTAGGGACTAAGTGCGGTATATGGGGGATCCCAAACCAAAGTCTCAACCTCAAAGTTTTGGAACCACTTTTCTGAACCGTGTTCTTGCTAACATTTTCTGGTAGATGTTCAGAAGAAAGGCGCACTTTCAGCAGCGTAAAAATGTTCACGGATGGCCATGCCCCTTTAGGAGATACTACACCCATTTTGGGGAAATGACACTCCCACTTGTTAGGAGTCAAAAAAGATGCATGACATGCAACATGTAATAGGCCGGTCATACCCCTTTTTTATTACGTGATCTGCACGTAACAAGCAATAAAATGACAGAGATCCCGGGGATGTAGGATCATTCCAATCGGCCTGGAAAATTTGCTCCCTCTTACAGGATTCTGGAAGGTTCTCTTGTACATGCCAGAAGAGTTGGCAAGCATGCTCTGAACCCATTGGCTATGGATGCTTACGTACGATTAACATGCTGGACAACATGATACTGCATCTACTGTGTATGGTGTGCCACATTTACATTGGTTTGGCTACACTATTGTCTATTTTCAAGTAGAAAAAATATTTATCATGCCAGATAACCTGACTGGTAGTTGAGGAGGCAGTAACGTGACCTATGTGTTGGAAAACCAAAATACACATCGTGTTGAAAAGCCCATCATTTGTTCATGTATTCTTATATAAAACTATTAATCTACCAAAATAAAACAATGTGCCTAAGAAACAATTCAATGGCATATCTACACTTACACATACATATGTAGCAGACCTAGACATATTCTATAACATATATATATATATATATATATATTCTATAACATAGTGAGAGAAGGAGGGAAAACTATTCCATTACAGAGTGGGAGAATACATTCCACTACAATGAAATGCACTCATTTATATTAATGGTGTTCTGGCCCTGGTTATAGGACAAAACCATAAGTTTTATTTAAGTGCTAGGTTTCAGGAAGCAAAATCCAGCTTCACTTCCAGTACATTACCCGGCAGACATATCTCACTGACTAACCACCTGCATATGCTTGGTATGTCTGAAAAAAGTTCCACCGTCAGAGAAGTAGGCATCTGTTGTATACTGCCGGTCATGGTAAACTGACCACCCTGTGTCATACAGCGTCGGAAATAGAAAGCAATACAACAAATTCACAAACATTGATAGCAATATAAAACATAACCATTTTAGCCAATAACCCACAAGACACAATATACTGCCACATACGCTAACAACTACCTTAGAAAACAAGCAGTGATGTGTAAAGACGAATGCAAAGGATAAGTGGAGCAAATGACACCTTTCACTTTTACAAGACAGACTGGGAAATGAAAGCAATCATGGGTAATCCTTGCTATTGGCAATACTTTCTTTCTTTCCACTAGTTTATATATAATCTTTATACTGATACACCTCCATCCTTTAAGACTTTAATCTACAAATGTCTTTTTTTCTTCCTCAAGTCTTTCCTTCTTTAGGTCTTAAAGGGGCTTTCCAGAGTTTTGATATTGTAGACCTATGCTTAATATAGGTGATAAATATCAGATCACTGGGGTGCAGAACCTGGCACCCCATAATTGGCTGATGTCAGAAGCTACAGCCACCAAAACTAATACAGTGTACAGAAGCAGACATCAAAAAGCACTGTGAAGTGGCTATTCCAGGTTACTGCAGCTTAGTTCCCATTCAAGTGGGAGCTAAGTTGTAGTAGCAAAGCTTGGCCACTACACAGTGCACAGAGCAACTTGCTTCTAGCTCCATACACTGTGTTAGTTCTACTGGCCACAAGTCCGGATTTCAGGTGATAGATGTTGGGTGCTGGCTGTTGGACATGAGGATAATTTATCAATAACTAAATTCCAGAAAACACCCATAAAAAGAGGACCTTTCCCCTTCACCAACTTTTCATCTTTTCAGCCTTTAACAGGCGCCACTCCACTGATTTCAGTACAGTTGGTCCTATTTCTCTAGCCACCTCCGTTCCTAAGCAATAAGAGCAGTTAGTTTTGGTGCCTGATATGCTAACTAGACTCTCTAAAGTCAAGTTGGTGGGGTCATGAGAAACAGCAAGAAGTAGCATTCTGAGCTGTGACTAACTGGTGTATGAATCATGCCCCCTTGCCTGCTCCTGCCCGACATCACCCATTTGACAGAGAGTCTAGTTAGTGTTTCAGACACCGAAACTAGCTGCACTGATTGCTCAGGAATGGTGTGGGCTAGAGGAAAAATTCCAACTGCAGCAGAATCAGTCAAGAGGAGCCTATTAAAGAATGAAAAGTGCTTGAGTTGGTGTGTAAGATGGTGAAACAGCCCTCATGTTGTGATTGTACCTGTTTCTGTAAATAGGTTTATTATTTTATAAACTGACATTTTGTTGTTTGGCCACAAGAGGCCACTGTTTCCTAAGAAAAGGGAAAAGACTGTACTTCCAAGGAGTAGTGACATGGAGACCCTGTTCTGCAGAGGTGGAGCTACAAGGAGGAGGAGCAGAGTGTGTGTGGCAGTCATCTTGTGAGGGTGCTCTGAGCTATGAGGAGGAGGACGACTGGAGTGTGATACACATGTAGAAGCATCCCTAAGGGACCAGCTACAGCAAAGTGGAGCTGAATCAAAGACTGTTCCAGAGTTGGTCAAGACAGCATCCTGAAGGAGAAGATTGCCATCAAGGTCTCGGCTGAGAAGTGACATGGTTTTCTGGATGAGTCCCTCTTCCAGTTGTTCCAAACAAAGGCTAAAAGGTACCCAACAGACCCGGGTCGGTAAGAGAAGTACCACATTACATTTTTGGCGCCAAATTGCTTGGGACTAAGTAAGGTCCTGTAGTTAGACTAGTTAGGCATACTCATCGTCACAGGCCACACTACTGGTGAATTATCTACATATTCGGTATTAAGGACTAGGACTCAGAGAATTCTATTGAGTTTTAACTCTCAGAGAGGAGCTTCTAAGGAAGTCTAGAAGTGACATTTTATGTATCTTCACATTTCTTTGGCTTGCAAGCTGACCTACTGTTATATTTACTTGGTTGTACTTTGTTTTGGGGGAATAGAAGTATTTTGATAAGTTTGTAAGCTCTTGTGTTATACCGCCGGTGCCCCTATCACACTCACTGAATTGTTCCTGTGACTAGAGTGATAAAAGGTAGCAAGCGGATGGTTAGTTGCAGCCTGCAGATAGGTAAAAGCTTGGAGTATATTGGAGGCGCACATTAGAGGGCACCGTGCTGTACAACACCAGGGCCTCAGCTTCATGGCTGAGTATATGTAAATATCTGGAAGTGTTCTTTTTGGTAAAGGGGTGTTACTAAATTAAGTAAAATCTTGTTTTTACTAAAGTGAATTTGAGTCGCTTCCTTTGTTCGTGACTTCGCTGTATCCTGGGGAGCCCACAGCTTACAGGTGAAGATGGTGAAAGGTGGAGGGTATGATCCTATCAACTTTCCTTTGCGTTTCTAAATCAAAATAATGAATTACAGAAAGCTTTCTCAAAGTGTAACTAAAGAATATACATCAGAACATACTGTATATCTGCAGGTCACAAGACAGCTATAATAAAAATATGACATAACATTCTCATCTACAACAACTAGAAATAGCTGGATATTGCCCCTAATGCGTTTTGCAAATTATGGGTTCTGAATAACCATTTCCAATATGTCTAGAGATATGTGTTCTAGTTACTGCTGGACACAGCCACCTAGCCCTGCAAGGTCACATTCTGGGCAGACTAGTAACATGGCCATTGGAAAAATATAGAACAGAGAGGCACGCAGTTAGGATGCAGGGGGCTGATAAAATCTTTGTAGTTTGTAACCGCCATTACGATCAGCTGAGTATCATAACTGCAGGTCCAAGAAAAATCTGTCAAACAAGGAAGGGGAAGCCACCTGTTCAGGTTTTCTTTGCAGCAGTAACCTCATTCACATCACAGACAGAATTACAATAGAAGATAACACCAAATAAAACATATGAACAAAACCATAAATAAAAACAAATTAGAAAAAAAGTGATACATTTGCTATCTGGTTTTAATAAATTAAAAAAATGGAGGCATTCCCTAAGTAGACCATAGATGTTCAACCGCTCTCCAAACTTGCTCCTGAGTTGTGACCCTTCCCAGACAATTGTAAATTAGGTGTGAGGTACATGAAGACACTTTGTGCAATACACGTATTTATGAAAACAGACATGTCAGGACAGGTGACAGCTCCTTTATAAATCCAATGACTCACTAGTGACATTTTCTCTGACTGCAGTCACTCTCTTCTCTATTTCATCCAGCCCAAACAGCCATGATGACTTCACCTGGATACTGCAGAATTTGCTGCATCTTTGGCCCCTTGATTCTGAAGTCAACCCCCAACCTCTATAGCAACACAAAAAAAATTCAGACCCCAGTAAATTCTGACAAGTGACAGTCCATGCTCTGAAGGTAAATGTTAGTTTAGAGCTGTTTTTTCCAGTGTGCTTGACTATCAATAAAACATAGTTGCTTAAAAAAAAAAAAAAAATAAAAAGAAGATTATGTAAACCTCTTGAGATAAGTGAAAAATGCTAAATATTTGTATCTTATCTTAAGTGGAATCTTCTAAGACCTCAGTTCTGCTGTGAATTTTT
This sequence comes from Leptodactylus fallax, assembly GCA_947044405.1. Classification (NCBI taxonomy): domain Eukaryota; kingdom Metazoa; phylum Chordata; class Amphibia; order Anura; family Leptodactylidae; genus Leptodactylus; species Leptodactylus fallax. Next base: position 3,914,909 of record CAMRHE010000005.1, on the reverse strand, counting down.
ACTTTCATCAGGCAAAATATGATGGGTTTCTGCCACAAAAAGTTCTCATCTATCGTAAGCAGAATATGTGGATAGTTTGTATGACGTAATTCTTAATAGTACTAAATCATATGGACTACCACTAGAATTGTACTTTCAATGGGTTTTACTGTCGGGGGAGCAGAAAAAAAAGGGTTATATACTGTATAGCGGGTTTGAAAAAGGGGGATCATATATTGAGTGGGGGCCAGAAAAAAAGAAGAGGTCATGTATTGGTGTTGGGAAGCCAAGCAAAGGGTGTCATATACCATGTGGGGGGGGGGGGTGTCATACAATTTCATTCAGGGGGCCCCCCATTACACACCCAAAGATAGCTGTGCTGGGTATATTTTTTTTTTTTGCATCCCTTTTTATATCAGCCCAATGGAGGATGCTCTCTTTACTTCTGTTGGGCAACAGAAGTCTATGGACAGTGTTCTCAATGTACATGCTGAACACAAAAGGCAAAAAACAGAATGTAAAGAGGTCCTTTTGAAAACAAACACAGTAAAACTCTTCTTGGATCTCTTCTCCTTATTGTACGTTTTTATCTACAACACAAAGGCAACAGCTGTCAAAAGATGAGATTTGCTACTTTTTGTCTTTTTTCAAACTGATTCTGTTTTGCAGCAGCACATGATAAAAGCCCTGATAAAATGAGACAACCATAATACAGAATACAAGCTACTGAGTACACGTGTGGATTCAAGGAAAAACAAAACAATTAAAAAGAAAAATAATAAGTTATATCGTGCAGCTGCTGAAACAGGGAGCCGGCTGTAACTTCAGTCGGAGCTCCCAGAGAGAGTAACGGGCAGGAGGCTGTATTCCCCCTGCAACTGGGGCTAAATGTACCAGCCCCAGTTACAGGGAAAATCAGCCTCCCACACAAAAAAAAACAAAAACTGTTATCAGATGTCCCCAAAGGTCTATTATGACATAATGTAAAAAAAAAAAAAATTATATATAAATTGAAAAAAAAAATGACAATAACACGCCCTTATTACAGGTTATAGCCCCACCCCCGACACCATACAAAATAAAAATTACCATAACGGAGAGGAAAAACTATTTTATAGAGTTTTTTAGTAGCACTTTGTGCCATTAAAAAATAAAAAAAAAGAAAAGAAAAAGTGAAAAACAAACGTTTTCCCTCTTTTGTTTATATTTTACCAGATATAAAAAAATAAAAAAATAAAAAAACATGCAAAAATAAAAACATAAAAATAAAGCCCTATGTGTCACTGAAAAAAGATACAGAAATTAGTTGAATAACCCAAATGATAAAAATGTTATAGCCTCCAAAACCACACATACAAAATACCCAAAATTGTGTCTGGTCCTGAATCACAAATTGGCCCAGTACAGAAGTGGTTAAAAACAAATAATATTAAGAATTACATTGTGTGTGAATGATAGAAGACATGGCACCAGGTCTGAAAATCTCAATGACATATATCATCTTTTGTGTTTCATTTGTCCAAATCCATTCATCCATTCCAAAGCTATAAGCCCTTTTACTTTTGATGGTAATTAGGGCCACTAGCCAAGTGGGTGGTAACACTGCATGATATACAGCACACAGAGACCCCTAATCTGTATCAACACTAAAAGAGCTTATATCTATGGAATAGCTGATTGGATTTGGATAAACAAAACAAAATCCTCAGAGTGCGACTATCAGATAATATATGTTATTGGGCTTTTGAGACCTGGTGAAAGATCCTCTTTAAAGTAACATTAAACATAGCAAATGCACAAAATAAAATATCCAGCTTCTTTCCCTACAGTATTCTCTTCGTGATCACTCTTAAAACAGAAATAAAGGACATATTTTCTCTGTGTTCCAGGGTCTCAACCATGACACCTCTTTTTCGTCACTGATCTGTAATAGGCAGGAAGACAACTGGCTGGAGCAGGAGCCTCCCTGCTGTGTCCTGTCTGCAGTAGGTCAAAAGATTAAGTTTTTCCCCTTTGCTATGTCTACCCCTCTAGCCCAGTCACCAGTCAAAGATCAGCAAGAGATAAACTGTGTGGTCTCTGCAAGATTTCTACAAGACTGTTTATATCAGGCTCATGCACAAAATCCAGGAGAATGACAAATAGTGATGGCAACTATAAGACAATGTTATATTCACAGCACAGTAATCAGACATCTGTATGGTAATGAGCTGTGCACCTGTGTGCTCATCACATGACCAAGGACCGTATATCATATGACTAAGGACCGTATATCACATGACCAAGGACCGATTGTTATCCCCTGGGACTAAGCAGAATGAATGAAAGCAAGCAGAAATCTAGAAAACCTTGAGGAATTGATAAAGAAAGTGTAGTGGAAAATTGTACAACTTTTTATTATACAAGAACATTGTTCTTTCCTAAGGTCTTTCCTAAGCATTCTTAGAACTGAAGGTTGTCTGACAATATATTGAAACCAGGTGATTGTGAAATCTCTCTTTCAATCAGATGAGCATAAGACATTCTTGGCAGATACACTGCCAAATACAGCAGAACTGATGTTTTCTGTGCCCTTCAGAAATGATCCTGTAGCGTTAGAGTAACATTTACTGTAAATCTGCAACTGCAGCATTAATGCTGAGACTCATCCTCCTACAGCTAAAAAGCCAAGGACACACCGCTTATCCTGCTGTAGGTCTCCCTCCATGTATAATCACAATGTGTGGCTTACTTTGGTAAGTACTTTGACAACTTTAAAAAACCTTTACACAAATCCGTAAAATGTGACCTAAAGAAAAGGATTACCAAAGATTATCTTGGAAAGTATGCTAATACAATATTTGGAACACATAACAAAACATCCTTGTACATAACTCAAGATAAAACCAAGAAATTACACCATACAAAACATCTTTGTGAATTGGTCCAGGCAGAAGAAATAAGCAACTCCCTACAAATCCTCGATATACACAGCAAGGCACCTTATGGCAACCTGATTATTTTATTTTTATTTATTTTATACTTACTTGTATAGCGCCATCATATTCCGCAGCACTTTACAGACATTGACAGTCACTGTCCCATATAGGGCTCACAATCTACATTCCCGATCAGTAGGTCTTTGGAGTGTGGGAGGAAACCTTTAGTAGTCTGTACTACTGTACTATATTTTTTTACTCAATGCTGCCATAGTCCATAGACTTTTAGGAACGCAGGACACTACAGTAGATGTTCTATAGCACATTCAGTTAGCTCCTTCTGATGTCACCACTACAGAACTTCCCAGCATGCTATCAATGCCAGTCTACTATTACTCAATGCGTTCTTTCAATGCTCACAAGCATTTGTATGTTCTTTTGATGTGCTTAGTGCTTTATGGATTAAGCAGTGATTTGTCAAAATGCTACGACAGTCTATACCTTTTATGCCGAACTAGAATGTACAGATTTACAACAGCTGGAAAGCAACAGACTGCAAACTAAATATGATATATAGGCTGGCCATATACATTATATCGCTGTCAGCAAATGGTTGTTCGGCTTACAGCTATCACTTCTGACAAAATGATCCATGTTCTTCTGTGTTCTGAATAAGGAGAGGGGAGAAGCCTGTTCCTTATCTCCATAGACCTCTATCAATTTGGAGGCCAAACACATTCAACAGTTTGTCAGTCCGTCCACCATTCCATTGAGGCTGGATTCACATTTGCGTTGGAATCTCTGTAGGAGTTTCTGCCACAGATTCCACTTAAAATTGGCGGAGAAAAGAGTCCTTCAAGGAGGACTTTTCTCCCCGCCACTTTCAGTTTGAAACCAGTGGACACCCGACAGACCCCATTATAGTTAATGAGGTCCACGGTAACCCCTGTTTTAGTGGTTCGGCTCTCCATCATTTGGGTCCCGACCTGAACGATGGAGAGGCCAGCACAGATGTGAACCTAGCTTAAAATATTCTCTCCTCTAGATGTTGAGGATGTCCCCTTGTTATGCTTACAGGTGCAAAGTGATTGTTGGAAAGATATCTGTACTGTTACATTTGTACATTGTAATTTGGTCTCCCTAAGCCATCTTTTTTTTTCCCAAACTGAACAATCCTATGTTTGAAAACCAACCCTCAGGATAGGCAATATGTATTGGACTGGTAGAGGAACAACCACTGGGAACCCCACCAATCACGAGAATCTGGATCTCTTGTGCTGCTCTATTCAACTCTATGGGAATGCCAAAGATACATCAAGAACAGCGCTTATCCATCTCAGCAATTAAATATCCACTGCGATGTAATTTGTCATTCACATAGCTAGGTAAGCTGGCTAGCAATCCCTGTGGGTGCTGTAATAGTAGCCACAGCTTTCCCATAGGCTGATATAATCAAGAAACAGTTGGGGAAAGGATGGCAATATATTTTACTGGTGATTATTTGGTATCAGCAGGAAAAGTAAAATACAATTTGTAGAACTACTGAAGATATAAGAGTATTATCACATACCCGGCGGCTCCCATTATAGTCTATGGTTTCCGCGGGTAACCGCTTTTAAGCTAACAGGGTCTCTGTCTTTTGGCTTTGGAGTAGGGGCTCAAGTCCCATTTGATCCTAGTGGTTAAACCCCCCTCCAGTCATACATTTAACACCTATATTGTGGACAGGTGTTAAACATACTGTATGTCCTGGGATAACCTCTATAGCGCCTTCAATATTTATTCCATCTCATCTACACATTTACATATCCAATAGTTACATTTATCTAGATTAATATAATTAGATGCAAAAGTATTGTCAGTTTTTGTTATTTCTAAACTGCTTGGTTGTGTTAACAGAGCAAAAAAATAACAGTAAAATTAATGCATAAAGTAAAAGGCGTAATACATTGTTACCTATTCGTTACTGCAAATGTGTATTGTAGAAATTACCAGTATATATGAATTCTTTTCTGCTAAATTTTTATATGGTTGTGATGAATGCCCTATAACATGGTTTAAGAGTAAATTGCCAAATTTCATTCTAAATCTAAAGCTTTGTAGATACATATAAGGAATTATGGAAAAGGAAAGACTCGAGAGCATTCTTGTATTAATGGGATGCCAGGAAATTATTTGGAATGTTGGAAAGGAGAAAATGAGCTCACTGTAAACAAACACTACAGCGATGATCATGGAGCTCTTCCCCATATGAAAGATGTAATTGAATTTCCTTTATAATGCTTTTGTTAACATTGCTCTCTAGTTACTAAGGGGATGAAAACTGACATCATAAAATTTTGCAAATGAATACTGGAAAGTTACCATTTTAAATGATACAACACGAATTCTAATTCAGCTGCAATGTTGTGTTACATCGCACAAAGTGTTCCTAAATATGTTAAACAATACAAAGTAATAAAATATAAACTAAAAGTGGTTATATGATATACAGCATAGAACATTTTCTGAGTCTATGAGAAGAGCAGCTGACATGATAATAGAACCCTACAATATTTCCCGTCTCACTAGATAAATTGTTACTGTGTATTGCTAGGTTACTGGACTCATTTTCATTCATATTGTGTCCGGGGACAGAGTTACCCACCAAGCAACCCAAACTATTGCATGTGGCTCCACACTGATCATGTACCGACCAGTTAGTCATTCTAAGGGGGTCACATACTGTGTGGGGACAATAGGAAAGCAGAATACTGTGTGTGGGGGCACTAAGGAGGCAGTATTAAGGAGGCCCCATAAATGCCAAGTCTGTCCGATCGTGACTTCTGAAGGAGACACTCCAGTGATTTTTCTTCTTTCATTATGTAACTATTCCCCAAATACATATAAATTTTATGGATATTCCATCACATAGTTATTTCTATTTGATAATTCATGGGATCCTTATATTCAGTTGGGCCATCATGACTCCATGAGTCACAATGTCTCTTGGTTCTCTTCAGGGTTCAGAGTATGGCACCTGAACCTCCTGTATGAGAATATTGTATAAGCTGCTCCACACAAGTTCCTACCACAGCTTATGCCCATGATTAGGCAACTTCTGACACACAGTTATAATCACCAAAGATGACAGTTCAGTCTCTCTGAACTGTATACTTATGGTCTCTTACCTTATGTAGGAGAATTTAGATAGAGGGATAATTAAAGTGCCCTCCCAGAAGAAAGAAATGGTAATGGCTCTAGGACATGATTCTGTGCTTGAGGCATCATGAGACTGACCATAAAGCACAAATCAAGATGGTGTTGGATCTAAAGCAGAAAGTTGAAGTGCAGGAAAATGAGTGCGCTCTCTCTCTCTCATATATATATATATATATATATATATATATATATATAATAAGTTTAGACTGTGAAAGACAATCATGTGAGGGGTGCAGTGATGAATAAAGTTTTCGGTGGACATGTCTATACATAGTCATTAGCTGTCTGCCTGACTGCTATTCTTCCTGAACCTCCCATATGCACTCAGCAGAACTGAGTGTGTATGTCTTGGTAACAGAAAGAGGGGAGACACACACTGACCCACCTCTGACTGTGGCTTATCTGCCGGGAGAACAAAAGGATCGGGTTTTAATATTCAAAATACTTGACTGTTTTTCCCCTCAGCTGTTTGGGGAAAAATTGCGAGGTCCTCATTCCCATTAGATAGTTAGTATGTACGAGTTGTGGTAACTTTAATGTGCATGGGGGCTTTTAAGCTAACTGGCCATGTATAATAAAGTCCTTAGACACGCATATGCAAAATGGAAAGGGAGTTTACTGTATAACAGCAATGTAGTTCACATGTTTTTTTATTCTTTGTCTTTCATTTCTTACTGTGGCATTGTTTATTCCTCACAAAATTAGCCAAGCACCCACTACTTCTGACAAGGCTTTTGATGGCACTCGCTGTATAAATATATTTACATATAAAACAAGGCATTAAAATGTAAAAAAGTCAGATACAGAAGATACTTAGTGTATCCAAGAGACATTATTGTGACTTTACTAACACAAATAAGTCATTAAAAGTATAACTGGCTGCAACAAACTTACCTTTTAGCATTGTCCTTCCATTCGACCCACTGAACAAAGGTCCACTTCTTGCACCGACCAGTGCTGTAGCCTCTAGCAAAGCACCACTTATGTACTGAGAAATGGTAGTCCTTTGCAAAGTTGCATAAAATCCACCACTGTGTTTTTCATGTAGATCAATGATCTTGCTACTGAGAGGGATTAATGGTTTTTCAAGCAGGCATACACACAAATCCAAAATGTCTTCTTCCCCATGATCTTCACGGCAACCCTGAAATAAAAAAAAAAAAAAAAAAAAAAAAGTAATTTGTTACTGTTATCTTTTAGCCAGAAAATACAAGTATCTTTTTGGTCAATCAGAAGTTGATTTATGTCATTATCACAGCCTGGTAACATCATATTTAACTGAATGCATAGATAAAGCAGAAATGAAGTCCTGACATGCGGTAGTGGAAGAGGAGTACTTGTGGCTTGGTTCTAAGGACTGATGCAGTTACCATTTGGACACACTTTGACTGTAGACTGTGGACACTTCTCTTTAGTCTAACGTCTTTATCTTAAAATGGATTTGTGACTTGATGCAAGTAAGTCCAATAGAGTATGGAGTCCCTCTCAAAGCTTGCAGTCAGACTGCTGTGGGACAATACAGATATAGCCAAGTTTAACGTCTTAAAGGGGTATTCCCATAAACATAATCATATCTATATTTGTAGATCGTTAAAAGTTAAACATTTTTGCAAATATAAGTAGTTAAAAATTCTGCAGAGTTTTAAAGATTTTCTCAAACTATCTTACTGGCGACAGTCTGTTGTCCTGATTGGTTGCCAATGGAAACGACCACAAACGCATGGTCTGTGGTCTGGGACTTGTCAGGAACCCAGCCATGATTTTCTTATTGTAGCTAGTTTATCAGGCAGGGACACTACATGTATCAGAAGATATCCCGACCACAATAAGGAAATCATGGCTGATTTTCTGACCTTAGAAAGGTCCTGCATTCATGGTCGTATCCACTGGCAACCGATCAAGCCAACAACTTGTGACCACAAGATATTTAGAGAAAATCTATAAAACTCTGCAAAATGTTGAATTATTTATATTTGCAAAAATGTTTAGCTTTTAATTATCTAGAAATTTAAAAATGGTTATGATCTGGGAATATCCTTTTACGTAAACAGTTGCTAATCACTACATACTAAATAAAGTAATGTTATATAATGTGTGTTATAGATTATATATACATAGATAGATAGATAGATAGATAATAGAGGAAGGAATGATGGAAAAATAAGGAACGAGGAGCAGCTAAAAGGGGGGATGGCAAAGGAGAGGGCAAGAAAGCAAATAATAATATGTCACGATTTTTCTAACAGACTTCTATTGTGACAATTGCTGAATTTACCGTAGGTTTCATATCCCTGCTTCACCATTATCAAATGCTGAGTTTCATTTATTGACCCTTTCATTATATGATGTCCTACAATTTTATCACAAACCTTAACTTCAGACTCATTTACAATGTAGATAACATTTATTGCTTAAATGAGTTATGGAAAAGTAAACTTCTCAAAGGAATCCTGAAGTTGGGTCAGTCTGACCAGGGTAAGAACAGAAAATGCAGTTACCAGTACAGTTAAGGTAAATTTGGCTACACTGACCAATTTAGGAATGAAAGTTTGTTTTATTTCTTAGAACAATCAGACAAGATCACTTACAGGTACTATTACAAGAGCCTTAGCCGGCGCCACTCGCGACTTACCATTAAATTGGTGAACAGTACCTGGATTGGTCACGGTTTGAAGATGCAAGTCCAGTTGCAACCTGGCAATTCACAATTAGTCATAAGTGCTAGCTAATACTTTATTAACACCCTGAGGCTGGTGCCCCACATTGAGGAAACTCTGCTTTTTTTGTTGCAGATTTTTCAGTGATTTATTGAGACAAAGCCAGGAGTGGATTAAGCAGAAGAGAAAAGCATAAGAGCTTCCTAGATATTTCCCATTCCTTCTGTAGTCACTACTGGGTTTGGATTTAAAAAAAATAATAAAAAAGTCTGCAAAGTGGAGCCTTAGCTTAAGGGTGCACACACACACACTCACACACACGCACACACACACACACACACACACACACACACACACTAATGTGTTGCTGGCTGCAACTGTGCCACAACCAAAGCACTGCCATCTACGATGCCCAATGGCTACGTTCTGTTGCCTTCAACAGTGTGGGGTCATTGGCCATGGCATGAATGCAGTTGCATCATGTATCCTCACCTTAAAGATTTTTATGAAATATTTGCTGAAACCTAGGATGGGTTCACAAATGACTATGTGGCACACAGCATGGCACTACACTACTCTTTTATTGCTCTAGTCCTTAACCCTACCTTCAGCAATTTTGATCTAGTCTATCATTTCCTGCATTTCTTATTAAAAAAAAATATTTCATAAACAGCACCGTACCTGTCCACAGGTGGTGTGTGGTATTACAGCTCAGCTCCATTCACTGTAATATGGCTCATTTCCAATGCCAACCACAATCTATGGGACAAGTGTGGCTCTGTTGCTGCAAGAAAACAGCAATATATCTCCTATCCTGAGCAGTCCCTTTAATTACACTGAATTTCCTTTTGTAAACCTGGTCGTGGTGGACTAGGACGGCTTCCCACTGCTTAAATTCAGCATATTGTGGTAATCTTTAATACTTAAGATGTAAACCAAGTAGGAAAAGGCTATGGGCTTTTGAGCCTTAGATATCCTCATATATTAACAGATCTGAGCCTTGAGTAACACTCCGGGACGTAGAGGAATTAAGAGCTCAATAGACCCGTGAAACTGCTCAGTAATAAAATTATGCTTCGAGATATTATTGCTCCTGCTAAGCATTCATTCATCAGTTTGACATCATATAGACAAAATTAATCTTCAGTGCAGTTACTTATTTAAAAATCCTAAAATTTAGCTGTATAAACAAGTACAAATTAGATTTTAATATTATATTATAATATACTAATAAATATTAGCATTTTTACTTAGTGAACCCCAAAAAGAATAATAAAGGGTAGATTTACTAATCCTCTCTAATATTAAAGACACTGTAAAGCAACACCTTATTTATTGCAATGGTTCATGCAGGATGATAAATTTGGCGCAGCTTTAGTCACTTCTGTCTAACTTTATACCGCCTATTGGTTGAGTTATTTTGTATCTTAAAAAACAAGTCCATTTCTCATTTATCTACACTTTTTACCCACTAGGTCATTCCCCTTGGTTGAGTTAGGTGAAAAATGGTGGTAATCTACTTCTAATGGCAATGTCTTTCTGGAATTTTACATTACAAAAATAGGAAATATAGTTTAAAAAAAAAAAAATTCACAATTCAGAAGCCAGGTCTGAGAAGACCAATGAAAAATGGAAAATAAATTTAAGGGTGTTTTTGTAGGTGTTGCTATTAGAGATGAGAAGATCCAAGCTGCAGAAATGGAATTCGATCCGAGTTTCAGAAAATATTCAATTCACATCAAATCCGAAATTCCTCACACTTTGTGGTAACGATTCATAATTTAGTTCAAAATGGCTACTGTACATATTAGGACATGGAGCAAGGAACTCTGGGAACGCAGGATCACCCACAGCAGCCAGCCCTCTGATGGCACATCCCTTTAACCCCTTCGTGAGCGCACACAGCATGTTTGACTGCTGCATTCAAGGTGTTAAATCCCCCGATCAGTTATGGAGCAGGCTGTTAGCTATAACTGACAGCTAACACCCTGCTCCACCATTTTGACACCCACCCGCCCACCCCGGCTCTCTACAGCCAATAAATAGCTGTTTTTGTTATGTGATTCGTCACGATTTAATTCGGATTGAACAGAATTGTATGGCAAAATTTGGCAAAGTTGCCGAATTGAATTTTTGAATTCTTCGCTCATCTCTAGTTGCTATATGAAAGGTCCCAACATATACTGCTGCACAGGTATGTGGTACAAGACTGCAGGACTAAAGCAACCTGTAGCAGATTGCATATATTATATAGATATGTCTTACCCTTATAGAGGACCGTTCACCATTTTTTTTTTCTCCAGCCCCTGAGCAATAATTTCTGTTAGTCTCTGCTCCCAATATGTTAATTTAGCTCTGTACTGTCAGATGGGTGGTTCCAGGTGGTCTGCTCCATCAAAGGACCACCCTCCTGACAGTAAAGAGCCTAATTTACATATTGGATGCTGAGACTAATGGTGTTAAAATTAAAATTTCAACTGCCCTGGAATCAGTGGAGCGGCATATTCTGAAAAATGAAATGAGTTGCAAGTTGGAGGAGGTTGGGGAACGTCCTCTTTAACTTAGCTTGGTTTTGGTTAAGTAGTCCAAATCCTCATATAATCTGCTCATTACAATACAGCAACATGCTAACAAAACTTGGTTGTGTTGTTCATTCAAGCCTATGGGTGGACAAACTGGACATAGACACCTTTAGCACATCACTTTGTGACACAATATCTCAAAATTATACCAACTTGAAAAGCTGCTCATTAGATATTCGACACACATATCTGTACATGTTCAGCCAAGAGAAAAGGTGAAGCAGCACACATCTGTACCTTTAATCTTGCATGAATGTATAATTTGTATAATTATTTTTCTATAAAATCAATATCAACTAGAAAAGGTATTCAATATTGTAATTTCCTGAAATGCCCTTTGTCAGCCAGTGGCTCTATAAAAATATCATCACTATATATGACCTGGTGACCTTCTCTTCACCTTTATAAATGATGCCAGAAATATACATTAAAGAGGTAAAAATTATTACAGATATAAAAAGAACAAGATATACTATCCAAATACATTTATCCATGAGTGTATTTAAAACAGTCTATGACCGATAAATTTTATGTCTTAATATAGAAGCAAGCTAGGAGATAAAGTATTCAAAAAATGTGAGATGTGCAATACAAAGCAAGCCGTAATGTCTACACTAAATTACGGTTTCTTCTGGCAGCAACAGGAAAAAATGCCTTGTTGACAAAAAAAGGAGACAGTGTTTCCTCGGACGGATTATATATGAAATAATGGTGTTAATCCAACATGTGTAAAGTAGTCTCTGAGCCTGTCGCCAGAAAATCTGTTCATTGTAGAACATTTTCCAATTCTGTTCCTTTTCATAGAAGGCTGCGGTCTTGTATTAGATTATTTACTTTTTTGGCTTTGGAACGTACCATTACTTCAATAAACATAAACTAACTTTTTAGATATTCATTGCAAAATATTTACTTCACAGCAAAATATTTACCAAACATTGGAGACGGCGTCCCATTACTCAAGTTCTGCTTTTTTAAAGAAGAATTATTTAGTTATAGTCATTGGCTTAGGTGTAGAATTTCTATGTATATTATTATATGGGGAGGAATATGGTGAGAACGGTATATTATAGAATCCAAGTGACATGGTGACAAAACAGCTGTCTCTTGTAGGTGTCATGGTTGAAATTGATGAGCTAGGATGGGAATTTGCATCACTGTTTTGGGTGATAAGAGAAGTCGAGACATGCTTGGGATTCTTTCAAACCCTTAGAGGCTACGTACATCTTTGCAATAAAATATATTTTATTTCCAATTCTTTTTAGATGGCGAAAATCATGCGATTCTGAAAATGGTTTCATAAATATGCAGGATATTTTTAATTGAAGACTGACTAACCATGGCTACAGACTACAAACAACCTTGTACAGTTACACGCGCTTCAGTCTTTCCCCTATTTCTACCTATGATTATTGGACCCTCCTACACAAGTCAGCGGGTTATCAAGAAGTAGGGGACATATGTAGCCTATGGTAATTTTCCTGTATTTTACCATTTATAAAGGGGTGCCCTATTATTATGCAGCATTAAATATGTTGTCAGAGATACTATGTAGAAACTGAGTGGTTAGAGCCCTCACCGAAGCTCCTGACTTTAGACTCATTTAGACACAAGCAGACTCATTGAGGCAGATTTATAAAAACTGTCTTAGTTGCCCATGGCAACCAATCATAGTGCAGTTTTGATTTTGTATTCTACCTCTGAAAAATGAAAGCTGCATTACAATTGCTGATGTGGGCAACTAAGACAGTTTTTCTTATAGACCATTCAATAAATCTGCCCCATTCACTCAAAAGTAAAAGTTACTGAAAAAATGACAAAGAGACATTAAAGTGTCAAGCAAGATTAGAATAGCTGTGCAGGTGGTGGTCTGAGGTGACAAGGAATACAGAAACAGCTGAGTGGTCAGTCTTATGCTGTAGGATGAGCACAGCTCAGTCATATGATATACACAAACACATCACGCAGATCCTGAGTGACTCCACTGACTATAATAGGGTCCGCCAGGTATCGTAATGTCCATCATTTTGATGGACGAAAAGTACTGCACGTAGGACTTTTTGAGGGACTTTGCGATAGACTCCTAACACAAACTCAGTCAAAGATGTGGACATAGCCTTAAAGGCGTTTCCTATGAACATTACCACATTTAAATTTGCAAACAAGTTAAATATTTTTCCCAACTATAAATAATTGAAAAATTTGCAAAGTTCTAAAGATTTTCTATAACCAAATGTTTAATTTTTCATTGTCGACACATTTAAATATGGTTACGTTCCTGAGAAAACTCCTTTAAACACTTATTTGTAAAATTCTGAGACACTTTGGCACCATTAGAGGGGTATTCACACATTGGATTTTGATGCCGAATTTGTCAAGCAGAACATTTCTGCTTCAGGAATTTGAAGCAGATTTTTTCTGCTTGCCAAAAACCTATGTGGATTTTGACATGGAATTTGGAGGAGAGTGCTACTGTATTTTGCCTTTATTGGACAATGCCCAATTACAAATTACAAATTACAAGAGCGGATTTTGTGGTGGAATTTGACAAATTCCGAGTCAATTTCTGCACGACGGAAAAAGTGTATTTTCCGCCTTCTATTCACTTCAATGAAAGTTCTCAGGCAGGATCCAACTGAAGAAAGAGCAGGACAGTTATGTTTTTTTCCCACAAGCTGAAAAATAAGTTACTGCCTACCACTGAAATGAATAGGAGGATGATTTTAGGCGGATTCAGCCTCAAATTCCTACGTGTGAACACCCCCTTACTGTACAATTTGTGATGTAACAAATAATCTGCATCAGAAACTATAGAATGAAATGTAAACTGTCTATTGTTTTCCCAGCTACACACACAACAATATTTTACGTACATGTGCAAGTTCACCGTGTCCTGAACAAAAATTCCAGCACTGATTCGCTCATGACAGAGAGAATGCTTGGGATGCCCAGAATGACCAAGATGAAGGATTATTTTTAAATGGCGTATTCCGCTAGATTAAGGAAGGTGTTTATGGTTGTACTTTACAAGTGGAGGCTTCAGACTCGTCTCTCTGGAAAGGTTTTGAAAACAGATATGGTGAACACTTCCAACCACAAAATAATCAGCTGTCGAGACCAGTAAACTGCAACATGGGATCAGTAGAAGTGACATGTGCTACAAAGGCTCAAGCCTGGGACTTAAAATACTCGGAAGTCAGTACATGAAGAGTAGTGAGAGATAAAAACCTCAAAAATGTATACATATTGGGGCAATTACTATGCATACAATAATGCACTTGCAAGAAGTTTCATATACATAATTATTAAAAATAAATTAAATACTGTAACTAACAAAATAAGGATGTAGCGCATTGTTGGAAAGAAACACTGTACAACCATTGTCCAGGCAGACAGGCCAAGGTGTTCGCTACTCTCCCTTCAACTAAGTACTTAGTTCATTATATTTAAGGCTACGGTCACACCTGCGTTGGGTGACCATTTGGGAATTCAGTCCCCCGCTTTGAAAAAGCGGACCCAAAGAACAAAAACGCCAATGCTAGTGCGAATCTAGCGTAATTTAGGAGCAGTGAAGGCACGGGGACAATGTTTTCAGTATATACTCATCTCTCTATGTGATTTTCTCATATTTAATAAGATGTTCTTTAAACGGGGATTTTCTAGGAGCTGAATATTGATGATCTATCCTCTAAAAAAAAAAAAATGACTCCTCCAGTCACCTCTATAAATACATATGGGGGGGGGGGGGGGGAAGAATTTATTAAGATTGGCATTTTCTACGCCAGCCTTAATAAAAGGTCCTGACTGGCATGAGGCGCACCTGATTTATTAAGAGGTTCATGTGCCAGAATGGAACTGCTCAGGAACTGGTAAAGACCAGTTTTCTAGCGAGAGTTATAATAAACATGTCTGGCCAAAGTTGATAAATTCCCCCCATTGTGTTTATATTAGTAACAGTTTTTCTCATTGATAATTCAGGTAATCTGTCATAGGCTAGGTTCACACTTACGCCGTGCTCTGTCGTTCATATCCATTGTGGGACCCGAATGACGGAGAGAGCCCACCCGCTAAAACAGAAGTTACCTGTGGTACCCATAGACTCTTACGGAGACTCCGATGCAGATGTGAACGAAGCCTGAGCATGTCATCAATCAATCTCACCAGGTAGAGCTGAAGTGTAATGTTTGGGTGGGAGGACAGGGACATTTCAGCAACCTCATGTTTTTTTTTTTTTAATATGAAGTATATTTCAGAATCCTGTTAAACTGCAGCTAGCTTGTAACGAGAGATGAAAGAATCGAAGCTGCAGAAGTGGAATTCAATCTGAATTTCAGGAAATCTTCAATTCGCATGGAATCCGGATGCTTTCCGGATGCTTCGCAGTAACAAATATTTAGTAAGGACCTTTGTGACATCAGACAGTCACAAGATATTCTCTAGTGATGTCATTGGGTAGATGTGTCTTTGTTTGTTAGCAGATACTTCCACCGGGGGGGGAGCATGAGATAGAGAGAGTGAGAGAGAGAGAGAGAGAGAGAGAGAGAGAGAGAGAGAGAGAGAGCCCCCCACACACACACACACATGACCGCAGCATCCAAGAGCTTCCGCCATTTTGCCGCCCAGCCCGGCTCTCTGCAGACAGGAAATAGCTGTTTATTCGCTGTAAATTAATTCGGATTGAAGAGAATAGTATCGGAAAATTTGGCGAAGTTGCGGAATCGAATTTTTTAACACATCGCTTATCTCTACTTGTAACCACAAAAAACAACACTGCCCTAGAGGAGTAGAGTTAAATGCATATACGCACAAACACAGATAACATATAGGAGGTCTAGGGGCCACAGTCTTAAAATTAATTTATATTACAGACCTAGAGAGTCTATTTTGTACATTTTGTGTTCCTGTAGGAACTTTCAAATAAACCCATTCAAAAATGATATAATAATGTTATGACCGCCTGTAAACATATTTATATAACACATCTATTACACAAGTAGGTTCACAGTCTGCAGGTCTGAACAAACGTTATTGTGGCGTTCTTACACCTGTATGAAAATAAAAGACGGAACTATACTCAGCAGGTTATATTTTTTAATGAAGAAAGTTGATTTTTCTATCATCCAGCCTTATAATAAGTAAAGCAATAATCCATTCATTCCCCCCATGTGTCCAAGCCCTGGAAACGTCAATCAATTGGTTTTCTGACACACCTTCCAGACATCAATTTGCACTCTCACACGTCTAAGCGCACGTCCAATACTTTATATATGCACCTTATTACTTAAGACACAGCTTGACTACAATATCATTTAAGAACAGATGTGCTTTGTAGGAAGACTCATTTCAGTTCTTTGTTATCAGACTTACTAGAGATGAGCGAACGGGTTTGTAACAAGTTTCATTACTAATTTTCCAAAAATCTGGGTTCTGAAGAGATTTGTGAGTGCATATAATAAGTGGAGGCCGGGGGGGGGGGATGTGAGAAAAACTTTACCATCATGTCCGGTCCTCTCTCGTTTAGTCTTCCAGCCTCCTGACCCACCTCTGAGTCCTGTTATTGGGCTTCAGCAGTAACATAGGGTGCGCCAACATCATTTCATCAACGCACCCCACCTCACCAATGAGGTCCAGGAGACCTGAAGAGGCAGGAAGTCCATGCAAGAGCGGAGCAGACTGTGTGGTAGAACCGCAGAGAAGTGAGGACAGGTGAGTATCAGTGTCTGATTTTTTTTTTTTGAACCGCCCCTGGGAACACCTTGTGAATACGTGGGACACAAATCTTGCAAGGTTCAGCCAGACACATTTCCATACAAATTATGTATATTTTTTTTTGTTTCTTTTTATTATGAAAAATATCCTAAACTATAAAACGAACATTATTTATCCCTTTTGGTGAACACCATAAAAAAGAAGTTTTCTCGTTTCTTTCCTTCCAAAAATTAGAATAAAAGTGATCAAAACGTTATATGTTACACAGAACCAGCAAAAAGTACAGTTTATCCTTAAAAAAAAAAAAAAAAAAAAAAAAAAAAAGTCAACTGTCTCCACTGGTGGAAAAAGAAAAAATGGAAATGGAAAAATAGATTTTGATTAATAATAATAGAGCAGGTTAAACATATCTGAATACTGTGCATCTGAGGAATTTCTTAGCATACAATACTACGCATCAGTCATTCATGTAAAAGTAAGTAGAATTCTTATCTAATCTAATCTAGAAATGAACTGTGGTCAAAACATTTTAACTGTGAACAATTCTATGTTCACTGTTTGGGTGGTCTAAAATGGCGATGCTCTGTAAAATCTACAGCCCTCATTCACAATGAAGAAAACTGGCACTCACTTCATCTTGGCAGGTGATTTGAGGCAACCATCCAAGGCATTAATAGACCACCCTAAGTGTGTTTAACAATTGAATAACACAAAATTGAGGTCACAATAAAATACAGCAATTATATGCAGTGACAAAATAAAAAAACAAACAAAAAAAAACACAA
This sequence comes from Leptodactylus fallax, assembly GCA_947044405.1. Taxonomy (NCBI): domain Eukaryota; kingdom Metazoa; phylum Chordata; class Amphibia; order Anura; family Leptodactylidae; genus Leptodactylus; species Leptodactylus fallax. Next base: position 3,897,081 of record CAMRHE010000005.1, on the reverse strand, counting down.
CAACAACCTTTAACAGATTTAAAAATAAAAAGGAAATGTTACAAATGAATACAACTAACTAGAATATGTATTATAGCTAAACCCCAAGTAAACAAGTGCATCTGGTAACATCAGACTGCAGCATGATGTCATGGCATCAGGACGGAAAAGGGAAAGTTACATTCGGCAGGTAGCATATAAAAAAAAAAAAAAAAAAAATAATACATTGTTGTCAACTTATCTAAGATGAGGTTTCATATGAATCTATCTATCTATCTATCTATGAATTGCACAGAGCTAAATGTAAAACCAGGCAGCGTTATTAAAGAATGTATGGCACTGAACCTTGCATAGTAGAGGTTGCCAGTCTCGCCGCAGTCCATTTAGACAGAAGATTTTGGGGGTGCTGGGAGTCTGACCCCATCTGTTTTGAAATAGATCCCCTATTCTAAGATAGAGCTTAAAGGGGTTTCCCAGGAAAAACCTATTTGTGTAACTGTGGTCTGGTCTTCTACACTACTGTTGTCTGGGAACAGGCGAGTCTCTGAAGTCAATTAAAGGGGTATTTCCATTATATTCTCATAACAGCTTTAGATCATTACTTTATAAGAGGCCATAGCATTGATTTAGCTCTACAGTATTTCCCTCCACAGTGGCACCCCAGTATCAGAAACAGCAAGACATCTGTACATTGCTGTAGATCATCAGTAGATGGGCTGGGCTGCAGTACAAGACGCAAGACTATACATATGTGCTGGTTGCTATCTCTGGAGAAACTCTGTTCTGTTGATCATGAATTGGACTTCCCCCTTCAGAAATTGATGAATACAACATATTTTCAATTAGTTTATTCCACGGGACTAGGATAAAAACATTCACAAATCCGACCCTATAAATTCCCCATCTGTGGCCACCCACGAGCAACAGCTACAATAATTGATTTCCTAAATATTAATACGGTCATAATATGCTATATGTAACACATTATATATGAATCAACCTCTTATATTGAAGAAAGTCATCTAAAGATCCATATAGTATTTGCAGCCTTATCTTTTCCCACTACACTAGGACACAGTTTATTTGTTTCTTTCTAATTTAGACCATCTGGCATAGGCCCAGAAGAACAAAAAACTTGAAATGAACTTGCTTCAGCCCCTAGGGAGAAATAAAAAGTCATTCTTCCATGAGATCTGTTTTTCCCTGAGAGTTTTCCTACATTGTACTCATCATATACACTAGACATTCAGATCACATAGTCCACAGAACAATTTAAAGTCATTAGAAGAGAAAACAATTAGAAAAGTCAAAGTTACACACTCTTTAATGTATTTCCGGATATGCAAAATGCTGAAGACAGACATGGCTCTTAGTCACAAAATTCTGACATGAGACAAGCTGGAATTTAATGGATAGTATTGATGTCATATGTACAAACAGAATATTAGGCTACAGCACATCAGCTTAATACTTCTGAATATATTCATGATAGAAATCACTGAGTACAAAGAAAATAAGAAACCTGTAGACATTAATAGTTTATTTTTGCCTTTCATCAATTCTTCTCATTACACTTGCAGACAGTTTTTGAAGGAACTCGGCAGAGAGGTTGTTTCGCCATCTTGGAGAACTAAGCCTAGATCTTCTGTAGATGTAGGCTTGCTCAAATCCTTCATGTAATCCAAGACAGACAGACAGACAGGAGATCCGGGCTCTATGGGGGCCATACCCATTTACAGGATTCCTTGTTCGTCTTCACGAAGATAGTTCTTAGTGACATTAGCTGTATATTTGAGTCATTGTCCTGCTGCAGAATAAATTTGGAGCCAGACGCCTCCCTGATAGTACTGCATAATGGATAAGTATCTGACTTTATTTCTCAGCATTCTGGACAATAATCCTGACCAAATCCCCATCTCCATTTGTTGAAATGAAGATCCAAGCCTGCAAGGAACCTCAACCATACTTGACTGTTCTTGCAGACACTCCTTATTGTGAATTCAAATAGATAAGGAAAAAAGCAGGAAGCACTCACCAGAGTATATCTTAAAAGGCAGTCTTTATTCAAAAACGTCCATAAAAACATCCACAGTGGTATGGGAGAGAGTAAGATGCCTACAAGGTTTAGGCAACGAGTCGTTTCACACTACATGTGCTTTTTCAAGCCTTACAATGCCATTGGCATTGGGCGGGCGTTTTTGGAATAAAGACTGCCTTTTAAGATATATTATGGTGAGTGCCCCCTACTTTTTTTCCATATCTATTTGAATTCACTATGCTGTATACTTGGACGTGAGCACCACCTTAGAGTTTTTTGCTATTTCTGTCCTCCTAGTGCCATCCTTTATTGATGAATACACGTCTTATAGGTCAGGTCTTTGAAGCAGTGCCACCCATTATTATTTTCTGTGTTGTACACTCCTTATTGTACCACTCTCCAGGCCTTCAGCGAACAAACTGTCTTCTGTTATAGCCAAATATTTTTTGGACTCACCAGTCCAGGACACCTGCTGCCATTTTTTTGCACCCCAGTTTTTGCGCATTGTTGAGTCACTTGGCCTTGTTTCCACATCGAAGACATGTTTTTTTTTGGCAACAATTCTTACATGAATACCACATCTGGACGGACCTCTCCAAACAGAAGATGGGTGTACCAAGGTTCCCCTGGTTTGTGCCAGTTTTGAGCCTACGGCACTGATGGAAATCATGTGATTTTGAAGAGAACTAAGCACGATGTTGCACTTGGCCAACCCCTATGTTTACTGTGCTCAGATTTGCCTCTTTCTTGCTCCCTCTTCAAAAGAGCTTGAATAGCACATCTTGAAGCCCCAGTCTGCTTTGAAATCTTTGCATGGGAAATACCTTTCTGATGCAGATAATGACCTTTCTGATGCAGATAATGACCCAGAGCATACAGACAACGTCATTAAGAGCTATCTTCAGCCTAAAGAAGGCGTTCTGGAAGTGAGGATATGGTCCCCACAGAGCCCTAATCTCAACATCATCCAGTCTGTCTGGGATTATATGAAGAGACAGAAGGATTGGTGCAAGCCTACATCCATGTAAGATCTGCACTTAGTTCTCCAACCTCCCTGCCGAGTTCATTCAAAAAGTCTAAATATTGATGGAAGGCAAAGGGTGGTCACACCAAATATCGATGGGATTTAGATTTCTCTTTTCTTCATTCACTTCTATTTTTTAGAGCATTCTAACTTTGCTTATGCATAAACGTTATATTTTAGGTGTGTGTATGGGTAGCACCAAACTGAATCTTTGCCCTGAGTGAAGAAATGTCTAGTGTCATAAGTTGCAAGCGGACATAGTGATACTGACGTGCTTCTAAATATGAAGTGGGGTTCACTATGAAGAAAGGTGATGCTTCCTGCTGCACCGCCGCTCTGTCATGCCCTGTTTGTACACTGCACAGAAAGGGTTTCCCTGCTGCAGCCATGTCAGATACTGACAGATAAGGGAATGGTGAAAGCAGTTACTAGTACAGAGGGACATATAAACCTGTCAAGAACTGATAAAATAACCTCCAAGAAAATGTCACGGCCATCAAATTCAACCAAAAAAAAAAAAAAAAAAGTGGAAAGTAAAAATATTAAAAGATAAAATATCTATCCATGGATCTGTTTGTTCTCCCCTACATGCAGTGTATATAATGTGTATAGCGCTATCCAGTTTTAAGACTTTTTTTTTTTTTAAGATTTTTTTGGGATCCTCAAAATTTTGCAGTTCACATTCTTAGCCATGTATGACAGGGTGCCCAACTATAAGGGGGGCCCCTTTCTTTGAGCTTGTTGGGGTTGTCTAGGAATTTGATGTTTATGATGACTTATCCTTAGGATAGGTTGTAAATATCGGTAGGGGTGGAGGGTACAACAGGCGGCCCCTGCACTGATCAACCGTATGGGACTATACACAGCACAGGGCTGGAAGCAGTTGGCTCTGGTCCCTGTATAGTGGCCGGGCACTGGTACTATAGTTCAGCTCTCATTAACCTTAAAGTTGCGGACCCACACCTAGCTCAAGAATGGCTGTCACTGAACCCTGTTCCACAGCCACACAGAACGGAGAGAAGGCCACCTGCTTGGCTACTTTCGGAACGCTCATACAAGTGAATGGAGACGGCAGTGCATATGTGGCCTTTCCATTTTGTGTTGATATACCCTAACAGTGAAGAGCACCATATTAATAGAATAAGATAGACATTTTAACCACAATAAAAAAATAACTGAATATAAAAGCTATGTTAGAAAGTTGTCTACCACCAGTATTGTTTTATATCAGATAAATATGGCAAAATAAAGAAACTTTAATTAAAATATACATAATTATCACACACACACCATGCATTGTCGCTACATTATCTACAGATTGTTCACCATCTGCTAAATGAAGCGCTTCTATTATAGAGAAAAAAATTGGGCTATTCGAGAACTGCGCTTACAGTCTGGAGAATATTTTATGAAAAAGAATGAATCTGTACAGAAATTCATCCAGTATTAATGTGGTCCGCAACCCGTGGCTCCCCAGCTAGGTGTACAACTCCCAGCATGCAAGTGTCACAATAACTAGATAGACACAGGTGTCACGTCCTACCAAAACTACTAATACAGACACCAATACATCATATAAAATATTATATCCACCCATGTCACAGCTTGCATGGAAATTAATCTATCATTACTTTTATTTATGATCCCTAACATACCCTCAAAAGATGTATTCCATAGAACAGCATTATTATTCCTGGGCCTTTGCATTATATTAGTCACAGATACAAGCCATTAACAGTGTGTACGATGACTTAGTAAAAGTAATATCTCTGCCTGACTGAACTACTATGAGATGGGGTTACTATTACACCAAGCCGCTTTGGCACAGTAACTGCACGCTGTCAATTGCTATGGTTTTACTGGAAGGACAAGTTAAGCATGTGCTTTTCATATACTTCACCTGTACTTGCTGCAAAAGTATGGCAATTCTTGAATTTCGACCACATGGTTTACCACTATGTGCAATAGCCCCCAAACACATTCCCCTATAGCTTCCTTGGGTAAGGCTGTGTTCACAGATATGCTGGAGGCTCTCTAAGGCTTTGTTCACATCAGTGTTCCATTTGGAGGCTCTGTTCAGATGTTCCATGCAGAACTTTTTCATCTGGCAAAATGACAGAATTAATAACGGGTACTTGATGGACAATGACAGTCAATGAGGTCCTTCAGAATCCATTGTTGTCCATCATTAGATGGATCCTAAAGTTACTCTTTTGCTAAAAGAACAGTTTAAACAATTCTGATGACAACCCAGCCTTAGGAATTTCTGTTGAAGATTTCATTAGAAGGTCTTTCTGGGCTAAAATTATTCATGGCCTATCCTAAATATGACTTCTATCAGATCAATGGTGGTCAGAAAATCAGCTCAACCACTGATTCGCTGTTCTCCACAGCTGATACATTGAGAATGGAGCAGGAAGCAGACAACTCTGTTCTCTGTGTAGTGGCTGAACAGAGTCACTGCAGCTTAGTTCCCATTCAAGTGAATGAGAGCATATCTGCAATACCCTGATCTGGCCACTACACAGAGAACGGAGCTGTCTGCTTCCTGTTTCATTCTCTGCGTATCAGCTGCTGAAAACAGGCTATGGGGGGGGGGGGGGTGCTGGATAGCGCAATAATTTTAGCTTTGGAAAAACCCTTTGAAAATTTAAGTCAACATAGCACAGCATTTATCTTCTCCGGTAAAAGATGCAGTTGGTCTCCGTCATGTGAGTGCCATCCTTTTTGTTGTCCTGTTCTTCTGACCAAGTAGAACAGCAGAAATGAACACAGCAAACGTGAGGAGAGTGTTAGTGTTCTCTGAGAAGCTAGCCCTTTGTAAATTAGACATCTAGAACATGCAGTCACATGCAGTCAGAGCTCCGTCCACCTATGATGGCCAATGACCACATGAATTTGAATTTATCTCGGGATTTATTTACAAAACCACACTACATTTGGTCATCGCAGGTAGCAGACAGCGTGTCATCGCACCCTCAATATTTCTGCACATCGAAGCTGACCATACACATTAGATTTTAGACCGCTATGATTTATCTGGGATGAACGCTTGTCAATCGTTCATACAAATGACTGTTCCAAACACCTTATCTAACAAACGTTCATTTACTGGCGGACGGTGCGCTTCATATACGAGGAGGCACGCCACCTCATAAATGACCACAGACTGTACGCTTGGAAGGGAAATAAATGTATGACTGCTCATAGCCAGTGAACACTTCCCACATCTTTTACACCAGATTTCTGGCGTAAATCATGATAATCTGGCGGCCACCCCCTGCCCGCTCTCGCCATGCTCCCTTTCACAGAAGTGGATAAGGCGGCACAGAAGCACAAAAGTCACAATTTTTTTTGCAACTTTTTGTGCCTTGTTTACCAGGAAAATATACAATCATACAAAATTAATGTGTCATTACGCAAACGTTAACCCCAACCCACAAGATTTCTGACCAGCCCATATCCTGAAAATTACATGTCCATATTACAGAAATCACTCACAGGTCTTTCAGTCTAGCAGATACACAAACGATTACAGCCAACAGATGGATGAAAAAACGCAACCGATTTTGGCTCTGACCAACTTTGCTTGATGGTTGAACTTTTTTAGATTTTTCGCCGAAGTGAATGGGGCTAAGGCAATACCAGACACAGACTAAGCACAAGAACAAGAATCTAAACACACAAAAGGTTTGATAAGAAATCTTACATAAATATTCTTATAATATACCAATGCATATATTACATAGAAAGAAACATACACCATGGTCACCATAATATTTAGCGCAGAAAGGATCCTAAAAGTCTAGACTCGCAGCTGGAAAACCACAGTTTGCAGACCACTGGTCTAAACCAACAAAGCACAAAAAAAAAGTTATTATGACTATTGCGACACACCAGTAACATCCTCTGTCCTATCACTAACCTTAATCTTACATTATACAGCACGTTACTGTTCAGTACTTCTGAAGGGTCCGCAAATCCATCCAATGTAAAAGGAATAAATGGAAAGAAAAAGTCCCAAGTGAACAAGAAGCCTGCTCTTCCAGAAACGCAATCTAGACAAAAAAAGAAACAATATTTCCAGCCAAGTCTGAATCTCTCTGCTGAATTTCACATCGTGCTGCTTCACCTCTTAAGTTTATGTGAAACTTCTTCCCTTCAGCAAGCCAAAGAGAAAGCGTCTTTATGGGGAGGGAAAGAAACTTCGATATCTGGCATTTGTCATATTCAGTGAGCACGAGCTAATGCAGCAAGTTAAGCTGCCGCACTGGTAATTACTATGAGGTCACACGTCAGGAACATTCTACAATATTAGCTTAGACGTCTACAGATGTGTACAAGACGGAGTGTGACTTACAAGTGTTATTAATGCAGCCATGTCATTCACAGCAAAGTCATCTAAAAAGTGATGACATTATTAGTAAACGTCAGTTTTCTAAGGGTATTTTCACAAAATATATTATGTACCGAAATCCAAAAAAGAAATCTGTGAAAAGTCACATCTCTAGAATCACATTGAGAGTTGTCACTTAAAGCAGACCTTTCACCACCTCCACCCTCTTTGCATTCTCTAAAAGGTGCCACTTTAGTTGGAATTTCTTCTGTAGCATCTACCGTTCCTGAGCAATTGGTGCTTTCAGATTCAGCACCCAATATGCTAAATAGGCTTCCTACTGTCAAGTGGGAGGTCCCAAACTATCTACTACAGCTCAAGACCACCTGACAACACTCTTTCACTGTGATCGATGGCTGATGGAGCCCTCTGTCAACTTTGCAAAAAGCATTTGGCTGCTGAGCCTTGATAATGGCTAAAATGGTGCACCTAAATTAAAGGGGAAAAAAAAAAAAAAAAAAAAAAAAGCACCCTGCCCAATCTTTAGGTGGATTCCACCTGAACCTTCCATTGAACTAAAAGAAAATCTTCCTGACAGCAGGTAAATTTCTACAGTGGATTTTGTATAGCAGATCCCACAGCAACAACTATTGCGTGAACGTACTCCAAAATGGAAAACCCCTTGGAGGCTAAAGCCCCATGTGCCATAAACGCCACGATTCGGAGGAAGCACCGCGGAAAAAAATCGCGGCATTTTACAGTCAGAGCAAAGTGGATGGGATTCTAGTGAATCCCATGCCCACTTTGCGGAAAAAACCACGTGGCAATTTCCAAAACCGATTTTGGAAATCGCAGCATGTCAATTATACTTACGGAAACGCCGGCGGTTTCCCCATAGGTATAATTGAAACAGAAAGGCCGCAGAGGAAAACTCTGCAAACTTTCTGTTTAAAGAGCTGCGGGAAGAACCGCGATGCGATCCCGCCGCGGTTTCTCCCGCAGCGGGACGCCATGTGGGGCCTTAGCCTAAATGTGGTTCATTAATAGACAGGTCACTTATTGAAGTCGATTCTGCATAGAAACTCGAGGGGGTTGCCATATGCATATGAGAACCATTGACTCTGGCTCATCTCTGTGCACATTAGTGGCTTATATAACTACAAATTTGCAGCAGAAAAACAAGGGTCAGCCTCAGATTTCTGCTGCAGACTGTGATATACATTTTTACACGACTATTAACTGTAAGCAGTGTGAATACGTTTGAATGCTATTAATAGATAGATAGGCAATGATAAGAAAACCACTACCTGAATCATTACTATTTAGGAATGGAACAGGGTTCTATATGGTGAATAGCTAATACATCCATCCAAAATAAAAATGGATCCTTTAAAACAAAAAAACACCAGAATGAATATTAATGAATAATGGTCAGCTCAGACGACATACATGGAACAAAAATGTAACAAATGACAAAACAAAACTAAGCAGCCTGTATTTTTATAAAGAAGTGTGAATGAGCCCTAAGAGTTTTAAATATTTCCATAGATTGAAGGGCCCAGATTCTAGATTATTCGTCCCGCAGAGTGACTTCATACATCTGAGGCCCCTTTCCAGATTATTTTATTGCAGATCACTGGTCCTGTGTCTCCCTCTACTGTTCAGATCAAACTTCTCTAACTCACATTTCACAAGATCACTATCTACACAACTTTCTGGGGCTGGGTAGAGAATGAACAGATATATGATACTGTATCACATAATACAGCCTGCATTTTATTATAATACTTTCCTGGATATTTGGAGTGTTTAGAGGTTTATTATAGTAAGACAAGTGGGTATAGAAGAGTCCTACTAGATGAACCAGGATGTCCCTGCCTTTGGTTGACCATTAGGGGTCACATACAGGGGCATCTCAATAAATTAGAATATCTTTGAAACATTTATTTCTTTCAGTAATTGAATTAAACAAGTGACCTCCTATATTTTCTAGATTCTTTACACACAGAGTGTTCCATTTCAAGTGTTTTATTTCTGTAAATGTTGATTATGGATTACAGCTAATGAAAACCAAAATCTACAAAAAATTTAATATTGTAAGAAAGTTCAGTATTGTAAATTCAGTGTGTCACCTGCCAAGGTTTCCTAAGCCTTTAAAGAGGACCTTTCATGTCCTCAGGAACATGCGGTTTTACATACCGCTGGAAAGCCGACAGCGCGCTGAATTCAGCGCACTGCCGGCTTTCCCAGTATGTGCCCCGGGGCTGGAGATATCGGCGGTGTAAGTTACACGGTTTACTGTCAGAAAGGCGTTCCTGACAGTCTAGCTGTGCTGTGAGGAACGCCCTCCCCGACAGTTCTCGTTCATAGACTTGTACTGGGGGGGCGTTCCTCGCAGCTCAGCGTCATCACCGGGCAGTAAGGAACGCCCCCTACCTCTGTACTCGTCTATAGCGCGGTACTATCAGAGGGGGCGTTCCTCACAGCACAGCTAGACTGTCAGGAACGCCTTTCTGACAGTAAACCGTGAAACTTACACCGCCGATATCTCCAGCCCCACAACACATAACCGGAAAGCGGTATGTAAAACAGCATATACATAAGGACGTGAAAGGTCCTCTTTAAATGGTCCCTCAGTCTGGATCAGTAGGACACGCAATCATGGAAGACGCTGATTATGAATTCTATTACTGAAATGAATAAACGTTTCAAAAATATTCTAATTTATTGAGATGCACCTGTATCATTATTGTAGTTTTTACTATCTGTTTCTATGGGGATAGCTGTGATATCAGGTCATGGACATAGAGATGGGCCACAAATTTCAGAAACCTGAACTAGTGGAGAGTCTGTATGAAAGCCCTAGCAGCATACTGTACATTCATTTACAGATCTTTTTTTTTTTTTTTTGTGATGTCTCCTGTTTGATAGCTGGGGAGGTAATAAAATGGGTGGAACATATACATGTTAGTAAGTGTGATGTACTTTGATCACATACAATTGCTGCAAAGCTTCAAAGATATTTTCTGTTAAAGAGATTATTCAAGGCTAGAACAGCCACTATATAGTGTACAGAGCAGTCTACTTTTGGCTCCGCACACCATGCAGTTCCAGCAGCTGGTCAGTAGAGGTGCTGGGTGTCAGTTGGTCTGATATTAATGACCTATCCTGAGGATAAAATAGAAATATTTAGTGTTAGACAGCCCCTTTAATATTCCTGAGTTGTAGATCTATAAATAGGGAATGGTAACACCCAGTTGTAAATGTATTCATTTATAAAATGAATAAAGAGGAATGACACAATAATAAGAAGATGCTCCAGAATTGTTATTTTATGGGGAATGCATGTATATACTACAACGCACGTCAGGAATGTTGAGAGGCCCTCTTTACACTAGGGTGAATACTTGCGGATATAAGTACTGTATTTACTATGCATATGTTAATCTTTTAATTTTAGACTGCGACTGCTACCACTTATGGCAATCATCATGTATTAAAGATTTATTGTCACTGAACTCCTATTCATTTCATCAACCATAAAAAAAAAAAAAAAAAAAAAAAAAAAAAAATCACAGCCTGCTGGGCTGTCTATACAGATTATACAAGGAGGGGATGGCTGACCCAGAGCCATTTTTATTAAAAAAAAATACCTATATAAATTACTACAACATTTACTTAACATCAACTACATTAATATTGAAAAGATGTGAGCGTCCCTTTAAATCATCAGATCACAGTGTTCTGAAGGCAGCTTGAGCTGTGCACATGTGTACAATCCTCAAGAAGTCTTATAGAATGTCTGAGACTTACTACGGTGCTTACAATTAGACAATGGTCTAAAGATGGCGCATCTTTGGCTCAATGTAGGGCATCTAGTTTGGGCTAAAACTTTTTTTTAATGCTGATTCTCAAAAAAAAAGCGGCATAGTTTAAATGTGCCAAAATGGTGTCCAAAAATTCTGTCTCAAAGTAAACCAAGTGAAAGGTGGTATAAGCGTAGACGGCCTTAAAATATGCCAGATTTATCTTCCAGCATCAGTCACTGTGATAAATCTGGTGTAGACTGGTTAGTGCTGTCTAATTATTCATAAATCTGGGCCAAAATAACACACGCTTTTTAACATAGATTTTATATGTGCCAAGATTGGGATTAAGAAAAAAAAAAAAAAAAGTGAAAAGAAAAGAGTATTTTTGTGCATCAACCACTAGGTGTCTCTGGTGGTCCAAAATGTTCGGCAGTATAAGAAGAAATAACACAAAATGTTTGTTTAAGAGCATGACCACCTTGTATAAAATTTTAAGACGCCTTCAATGGATGAAGCTAGTGGATGGATTTCTGGAAAATCAGGGGAGCTGGGCTTCCTTAGCTTGGGATTTACATTTTGTAAACTTATAGCTCGGTGAGCTACCAAATAAACCATCTCTATATAATGGTAAACTACATCACACAGAGTCTAGACTCCATGTTACTGCAACTAATGGTCTGCTCGCTGGACTAGCAAGAAATAGAATTGAGCAGTTTAGGTCCATAGAGGCTAAACAGGAGCGAGCCCAACAGAGCAGAGGTGCAAATCTTTTTATTATAAATTCTCTGTGCTCCATTCCTGGTATTGACTTACAAATGTTGATGCAAAACACTAATAAAAAATATACAATAATAATAATAGTCCTTTAATAGTCCCACAATGGGGAAATTCAGTGTGTTACAGCAGCAAAGATAAGCAGATACAAATACAAATACAACATGTACAGGAATGTTCCAAGGTGAGAGGCATTACATTAATAGCAGACAGACAGATAGGAAGTAGCAGAGGGGGGGGGGGGGATTTAGTAGGCAGAGAGATATTTCAGTTCTCTGTATGTAATGATCTCCGCTTAGGTCGGTGTTGGTTGTACAGCCTAACCGCGGTGGGGAGGAAAGACTTCCGATAGCGCTCCTTCTCACACCTAGGGTGGAGCAGTCGGTCACTGACAGTACTGCTCAGCGCGATCACAGTCTCATGCATGGGATGGGACTTCTTCTTCTGCATGGAGCTCACCACGGACAGTATCCTTCTGTCACCCACCACCTGCACTGGGTCCAGTGGGCTCCCCAGGACAGAGCTGGCCCTTCTAATCAGCTTGTCAAGTTTATTTCTGTCCCTGGTTGATATACTGCTCCCCCAGCAGGCCACTCCAAAGAAGATGGCTGATGCCACTACCGAGTTGAAGAAAGTTCTAAGAAGTGCCCCCCGGATTCCAAAGGCTCTCAGCTTCCTAAGCAGGTAGAGCCTGCTGTGGCCCTTCCTGTACAGGGCCTCCATATGATCTGCCCAGTCCAGCTTATTATTAAGGAGCAAACCCAGGTACTTATACGTGTTCACAATCTCGATGCCCGTCCCCAGGATGTCCACTGGTTTTGGAGGGCATCTGCCTTTACGGAAGTCCACCACCATCTCCTTGGTCTTCCCCGCGTTAATCTTCAGGTGGTTCCGGTGGCACCAGTCCACAAAATCCTGGTTCAGTTCTCTGTACTCCCTGTCATCATCATCTGTGATGAGACCCACTATTGCAGAGTCGTCAGAATACTTCTGTAGGTAGCAGCTGGATGAGTTGCGCCTAAAATCTGCAGTGTACAGTGTGAAGAGGAAAGGGGCGAGAACCGTACCCTGAGGTGCCCCCCGTATTACAGATCACGGTACCTGACACACAGTCTCGGGCTCTCACGTATTGAGGTCGATTTGTGAGGTAGTCTAGGATCCAGTTGGAGAGGTGGTGGTCCACTCCAGCAAGGCCCAGCTTGTCCCTCAATAACCTGGGCTGTATGGTGCTAAAAGCACTGGAGAAGTCAAAGAACATTATTCTCACTGTGTTCCCTGGTTTCTCCAGGTGAGACAGAGCCCTGTGCAGAAGGTGGATGATGGCATCATCTACCCCAATGCCCGGCCGATAAGCAAACTGGAGAGGGTCCATAGCGGGGCTCACTAGAGGGCGGAGATGTGTGAGAATCAATCTCTCCAAGATCTACAAGTGTAATAGGGTGGTTTTTTTTTTTATTTTGGGGTAATTTTTTTCTGTATTTGTTTATCTTTCTTTCTTTACTTTATTTGGACTGCATTCTAAGGCTAAGTTTAAATCAGCTTAATTTCAGTCTATTGTTCTGGTCCATCATAGGATCAGAACACTGGACTGAAATACTAATATAATAATGGATGCCAATGGAGCATGTTCTACCTTTATCTCTCATTCACTGTAACAGAAAAACAAGACAGAAGCTTTCTTCAATCTCATTGTTTTTAAACAGAAGATAAAAAAGCATCACAGTGAATGCTGAAGGATGCCACCGCAAATACCACCAAAAGGTGGGTGGTTTGTGCTGAAGAACACCTTTAGTGTGTCTTTACATTGCAAAGGTTGAAGGATGCAACTAAAATCTACAAACATTATTGATATGCTGCAGGTTTAGTACATGGAGTGCAGGTCCGTTTGCTCTATAGGTTTTAGTCTCATGTGGATAACATTTGTGTAAATCTCATCCACCATGCTGGTACTGTAGACCACATCCACTCGCAATGTATCCCCAGCCAAAGTCTTGTCACCAGACTGGATAGGTTTGTCTGGCCACCATGATATGAAATGGATCACTGAAAGGTGCTCGCACTTGACCATTGCCAACATGCCCATTCACTTATACATTGCGCATATTCTGTTATTGCCGCAAATAACCATTATTTTAATGTATTCACAGTATGTTACTAATATACTTAATAGGTATTTTCCTAATACTGGTGTAATAAGTTTAGAAATTCTGAAGATTTAGCTCTATGTATCTTGTACAGCCTGTATTATGACCCAGAGCTACATCCACAATGCTGTGGGCTTTACAGCTGAGAACCTCCAGTACTTCTGCCTTAAAGGGCTATTCCAGTTCCTTTTTATTGATGACCTATGCCCAGGTGTCCGACCTCCGCTGTTCTTTTATTGATCACCTATCCAGAGGATAGGTGATCAATAAAAAGGAACTGGAATAACCCTTTATGGCAGAAATACAGGAGGTTCTCAGCCCTAAAGCCCACAGAATTGTCAGTGCAGCTCTGGTTCATAATACAGGCTGTAACTCAAGATCAACACCAGGTAAATAAAGTAATAAATCTTCAGAATTTCTAGACTTATTAGAATTCAGTATTAGCAAAAGATGTAAAAATGAATATATTTGTAGCATACTGAAAGTGCATTAGAAATAATGATTATTTGTTGTTTATTTGTCAGTTGTAGCGCCCTCTAGTTTTTCTAATGTATTCAGAATCCAGTGTCCACTGTCACCAGAATAGGACACACGCCGTGCATCTTCATTTCTCTTCTCTGCTGTAAAGCTACATATGAATACCTACTTGTAATGTACAGGATTCAATTCAAGAAACCTGAGTGTATTTTCAGTAGGCTGCATTACATGGAGGTATGTGTACAAAAAAAAAAAAAAAAAAATCAATGTAGAACAGGGAAATGGAGTTATCTTGGCAAACAAGCATTGTTTTCATTGTATATATTTTGTAAAGATACTTTATTTCACATGCTTTAAAAATAAAATATATTCTGTGCCATGTTACAGATAATGGAGCTGAAATCAAGTCACCAGTTACTGTTTCGATAAACCTGTTTAGCTCACAATACCCTAGATATTTCTCTGTTCTCCTTTCCCATCACTCTCACACAGTGCAGGCTGCATGTTTGATCTGTTGTAGTAACAGACCATTGTTTCTTTGTACAGATACACAGACTCAAATAATTTTAGCTGTATCACTATCAGCAGGGAGGAAGTAAAGTGCTGCAGTAATTCAATTCTAGTTCCACTAATCATGACACAGCACTCAATTTTTTTTAAAATTTGAGATTAGAAATGACAATGTATACACTAAGGTGCATATTCTAATAGGGTTTATAAGTGGATAACTGGAGGTACATTTAAAAGTGTAAAATTATATTATATATCACCTAGAAGCTGCCTGGCCTGCAGTAAAGGCATTTTGCTTTCAGACTAGGAGACTTATCTAGTATAGTTACAAAGTACATACAGAAATCACGATTGAAAAACCCCGTTGAAAAGCTTTTGGCTGTGAAAGGATTAAGGTCAGGTATAATCCTATTACAACTTTCATGGTAAATTATTCATGTTCTCCGCTGCTAATCAGAGTGTGAATTGCTTAATACAAAAGGCATTTTAATAATTTAGTGTCACTAAACACAACCGCCATGTGAAACTACCGGTGTGAGACATTTTGGTTTTTTTTCTGTGATCTCTGCAACATCCTTTTAAAAAAGAAAAAGGATGAAAATCACAAATTATATGGCGGAAAAAAATAAAATTACAACAATATGATTCAGGACATATGACTTCTAACCATTAAGTACATAATAGCGAAATAGGAGGTTGTGTAAAGAAAAGGTTATCTGTATACAAAATGTGATGTGTATGGTCTAAGAAAGTGGTGCAATTGTATACAGCGGAGTGACATCAAAATGACATATATAAAACATAAAACCAATGATGCCATTTACTGGCAGTCATTTCCTCGAATTTCGCGAACCTCACTATCACCCCTAAAGCTACAGTATACAATTATGGATATTATAGAAATTGATGTAGCATAAAGAGGGGACATACTTTCAGTTGACATCTCACAGTAGTGGTAACATTGTATACAGCACATAGAATATCCTACAGACACCTCTTAGAGCCAGGGATATCGCTGGGTCATGTTTTTGTAGAAATCTTGAGATGTCAGCTGGATCACTAATAAATGGTAGGTGCTCCAATATTGATCCTTGCCACAAACTCTCCGAAACACCATTGGTCTACATAGGAACATAGTTTCTGGTCCCCTGCACTAAAGTTTTTTTTTTTCCCTCTTCATATAGTTTTTGATACCTGCCAGTCTAATATATAATAATAAAATCTAACTATTAGCTTGATCTTCACTTCATACATGACAATGCTAATGGGGTTTTCTTTGACTTTGAACTATTTTTTATATGCAGGCAATGTCAAAACAAAACAGTAACCAGTCCTCACCTGTTTTGTTCCCTGGTCACTCCAATGGCGATAAGGCAATGATGGGATTTACAAGTGAATATTTTGTGTAAAGCTATAACCGTAAAGCTGGCAATATGTTTTAGATAAAAACGTTTGTTGGGCTGACAGGTACTTCTTCAGAGCTACGACACATATGCTCAAACTTGGTGGAACATGCATGTGTTCTAGAGGGGGAGATGAGAGTAAACCAATACTAGACCCCTCTTATCTTATCAAGAACAAAATTCAAGAGTCTGATCCTTTTAACCCCTATCGGGTTAGATGTCCAACCAGTCCTACTAAAATCAGCAAGTAGTCAATCGAAGATTGCCTATAACCTAGCAAATTGTATTGCTGCCACAGCTTGTGTACCTAGGTTATAATTTACCAAGGATTGCTTTAAAAAAAAACAAAAAAAACCCCAAAAACAAACTAAAGCATCATGTCTTATTAAGCTATGTTCATGCATGGCAGAAATCTCTGCTACTGTTCCATATACCTTGATATATAGAACTGATTTTATCACTGAAAATTCTGCAACAAATCTGCTGCATGTGAACATACGCTTACAGATAGTGAAATCACTCATTATTGTCAGCAATCACTGATCTAGGGAGCATAGGACACACTCATGTCTCTACAGTAGTCACTGATGCCTTGTATGCAATCTTTACAGTTCTAAAACAAAGAACACAGTACTAAAAGAGGAAAAGGCATGGTGTGGCATGACTCTTAAGGAAGGGGGAATAGTAACAGTACTTTAGGTAATGAAAAACATTTTTATTCTTGATGTTAACATTAGTACTGTTGCTGTAAATCCAGCACTGGAGTGAGATAAAACACTCACTAGAAGCAGCACCAGCTTCTCTGTATGACTAGCCTCTCTCTCTCTCACTTTCTGCAGCTGCTCCCTCCTCCTTATATTCCTCCCCTCTCCATAGATATCTATGGACAGCAGCTAAAACTCTTCAGAAAGCTGACAATCCGTCTCCATCTCTGCCTCTCTGTAGACAGATTTTACCCGTGAATTGAGAGTGAGTGATCAGTTCAGGAGGGGGTAAAGAAGTGGCTGAGAAGTGGAGAGAGAGGCAATTTTTTATAATAAAATACAAATTTTCTTACCTACACTTGTACTAGTGACTGCAAATAATTAACCCTTCACAGGGCTAATAAGAGACGTCTTTTACTCTTCTAAAGAATATTTAGTAGTATGATGTGGTACCGTGTTAGCCATAGAAAGTAGTGGAAGAGTGAAGAAATCAGGCAACACCAGTTAGCCTCTAAAATGCATCGCCCTATTTCTTCACTCTTCCACTAAAGAATATTTAGTGCAGCCTCTGCCAGGAATAAAATTAAACAATATGCAAGATGTTGAAGCAAATAGCAATATGAAATTATCTTACCTCACATGTGATCATTCTCAACAAGTAGCACAGCAGATAACTTCTTCTCGGTGAAGCTTGCCCAGATGTCAGCTGTCGAGCAGCTATCCAGTGGCTCTTAAATTCATTTGTCCTTTCTGGTTTTCTCTCGATAAGAAAGCAAGCTCTAGTCCCAATGTGACCAGATGGCAATGACTTCACAATTGCACTTGTCCCCGTATAAACAGACTTTTTCACCTCTTTATAATTTTTACAAAACCTCCTGATCAGCAGAGTCGAGCGATCTTTTCTGCTTCTCGACAAATCATTATCTATTTCATCCATGAAGTTTTCACAGGTCTCTTGACTCTGTAATGGATTTGAGGACATAACACAAGGTAAATCCTGTCCATGAGCGCCGTCACCAGGAAATAGTGGGGCTTTTTCTGAGCACAACCTTGATGGATTATTCACATGATGACCTTCTTCGCTACAGAACCTTATGCGGCCATTGTTACTGTCACAGCTTTCAGAATGGCCGTTTAAATGACGGGAGCCGGAGACAGAACTGCCAGAGCAATTTCTTTTCATTGTCTGTAAATGGCTGCCAAAAATACATTGGTTATTTGTGGAACATAAAGCGCTTTTCGGAGTGTTATAAGTTAGATGTAATGTAGGAATGCAGCTGACTGTATCTGTGCAGCCATCACTTACTATTAACTGACCCTCTGATGCCCTCCTGTCCACCAGGGATCTATCCACTTTCAAATTCACTTCTGTCAGCACTGCAGGAATCGGAGGCTCCGGACATGCATTTTTACCTTTTAGAGGGTTGTATGATTTGCAAAACTGATTGAAACCTAGGTTGGCTTTGCATGCCTTCTCGAATGCTTTACTGTTTATGCTGAAGCTGTCAACAGCATTTGATATGCAAGGTTTCCCTTGTAGATCTTCTCCGTCATTCACATTCTCTCGGGTTTCTTCTTTCCTGGCTACTAAAAATGACTTTGCTGCAGAATTCTTGACATTCTGTCCTTTTAACCTAGTTATGGATGCCGCAGTCTTTGCATTCTCTTGGTCTTGGACTGATCTGGATCTTTTTATAACGCTACTATCCAAAGTATTCTTAGAATTTTCATCTCCAGTTGACTGAGAAGATATCACTTTTCTATCCACTGACGGTAACACAGAAGCAGCCACATCCTCCGAGGTCATCTTGAGATAAAGGATTTCTCTTTCTTCAATGAAATGTACTATACCTTATAACAAGTTTGCATTGTTGAGATCTACATATATTAGCAGCATGGAAAATATTTAGTCCTGTAGCAGATGTTCAATGTTTTTTTTGTTTTTTTTTTATACCTCCCCAATTCTTGAATCCGACGCTGTATTGTCACCAGTCAGGCATTTGTAAGGTTAGTTTTATCCAGCTGTTTACTCCAGAGGAACAATAGTATGACTTAGCAGCATTTCTTTCTGATAACAGTTGAATGGTTTCCAGTTTCATTCCAGGAGACTTTAGTCGAGCAAAATGGTCCATAAAATATCATCTCTAAAAAACAAGAAGAGAAAAACAAGAATAATAAGCACTGCTCATGTATAAAGATTAACCTAAAGCATCATAAACCTTTTTCTAGATCCCCCAATTCAACTCTTTGCATCCTTCAATGGGTGCTACTCCACTGATTTTGGCGCATGATGGAATTTTTTGTCTAACCCCCATGGTTCCCGAGCAATCATTTCAGTTATTTTCAGCACCCAGTATCCTAATTGTGCTCTCTACTGGCAGGTGGGTGGTCCCTGTCTGTCCGCTCTCATTCAGGACCACCCATCTGACATTAGAAAGCATAATTAGGATATTGGGTGCTGAAAATAACAGAAGTGATTGCTCAGGAACCATGGGGGTTAGAGAAAAATTCCAATTGGGCTGGGGTACAAAGAAATGAGTTGGTGGAGGTGGTGAAACGTCTGCATTTAGGGGTCCAGTAGGTGGTCCTGGTAACCAATTGACAGCCATTTCTGTATGCACACATACCAATGCACACCCATTGGACTCAAACCTAGAATGAAGTCAGATGGCAGATCAGACAGAAAATTCAATGTGACAGGTTCCCTATAAAAGATGTTATTTGATATCAAACCATCTTAATATAGGTGAAAAACCATAGAGGCAGACCATGTCATTGCCATCACAAGGAAGACCTCACTGAAGAGGGATTTTTACAGTTTCCATTGATGCATCCTGTTTTTCACATTCTCCATGGTAATATAATAAAGGCAAATCCCTTGCTCTAGTGCACTGCCCCATATAGAGATGCGTTACTAGGGTCCTTAGGTTCACACTAATGTTTTGCTATAGGGCCCTATGCTTATTGGTTACACATACTGATACCCATCTATAATACTAGTGTCTTATGTGTTTTGTTTTTATTGACTACTGCAATATACACATAAGGTCAGGGTACGGGACAGTAGAAATACAGCTGGGTTTTACGGTATAAAAGAAACAACAAAACCTTTGTCCGCTATTAGGTAAAGCAGTCCATAAGTCCTATGTCCAAAATGGCGAGTAAACAAAAGCTGGAGGAAGGGGGGGGCGACGACATGACAATAAGAACAATATTTGGCTTCTCACTATTGTAGGATAAATGTCTCAGGATTCCAACCACAAGTAAAGGAAAAGTTGCCATCAGCGCCACCCCAGTGTCCCCTCATGTCAAGAAGGGTCTTCTTATGTTATGGAGACGTCTTTGGGCTACCTGAGGCGCCAGAGTCCAATAGCGATTGCTACCTCTACACAGAGCATCTACTTGACAATCCTGCTCTGACCTTTTTGCGCCTCTATACTTGTAAATACTTTAAACAACATGACACAATCATATATTTTGCATCTTTTTATTCTTTTTGCTGCTATCGTTAAAGTGGACCTTTCACCACCTCCACCAACTCTTTGCATCCTTGAGTAAGTATTGCTCAATTGATACTGACACAGTAATTTTTCTCTAGTCCACACCCTTCCTGAGTAATAATTTCTGGTTGTTTCATGCCCTGCCTGTCTGCTCCAGACCAGGATCAGAAACTGAAATGACTGTTTAGGAATAGTGAGGGCTAAAGAAAAAAAAATTACAGCTGTGCTGGAATCAATGGAACACTGCCTATAGAGAGATCCAAAGAGTTTTAGTTGGTGGAGGTGGTGAAAGGTCTTCTTTAAAGGATTAACTCAACTAAGCTTTCAATCCACAGGCATCAAAGGAGAGCCAACTTAGTGGTCCCAAGATCGCACATTTATTACATCACCCACCTAAAATATAGAAATGAATATAAATATGTCTTATATAGAGACATAAGTATTGTCTCCCAATGGCGATCACCTTGAAGAGACCATAGCAATCAACTGACCACTGCGTGTTTGGCTTCTCCAAGTTGCAGCTAGACATAGAAGTTCCTGCATCGGCCAATTGAATGGCCGACAAAGTAAAACATGGGTCAGCGATGCTCTTGTTTAGAGAGTCTCCTCTCTAATAGTGGGGGATATTGATCACATTTTTACAGATTTGGCAGGAGGTGAGTGTACACTGGTGGGAGGGTGGATGGAGTCTAATCTGATCATTTTGAGCATTCATGTTCCAACAGTTCATGCTGTACAGATCTCTGGCTGCAACAATATATATATTTTTTTTTTTGGCATCAGTTTTGAACATCTCACACCTGGACCTCACCATGTTCTCACTAGGAAGGTCTCAGTAGAAGAAAAAAAAAAAAAAAAGCTTGTTGAGCCCTGACATACACAAGCGGATGCTGTGTGATGAGGTCTGCCAAACATGAATTAGAGAATTTCATGAACTGTCATTGTAAATCTGATGTCTTCCAGGCAGGAAATATTTGTTTCCTGTACATCCACTATTCACAACAGGTATTTTCTAAATCATCTTATTCTTGTAGTATTGCAATCACAAAACCATATCATCTCATAGTAAGTAAGCAGAATTACAGTATAACAAATACATAAGTGCCACATGTGAGAACGAAATAACAGGACTGACAACAGTGCCTAGCAGCTGCAAGCATAAAAAATAGTGAGGGAGGAACAATCTTTTATGCTTATACATACATCAGTGGCATAATTGCAGGGTTTCTTTTTTCCCCAAACTCGCTTTATTATTTCAATAAAACAACAAAACATAAAAATGTCCCACAGTCTGGAGACTGACGCTACAGAGAGCACATCCATAAAAATATGGATTTGGGGAAGATAGGGTAGAGGGGAAAGGTGATTAAGAAGAGATTAAGAAGGCCGATAGGTAGAGGTTTTAGTTTTTTTGAATATGCCCAGGACTGAAAAAACCCTAAATGGGTTGTGCCATTATAGACACTTATTCTCTATCCTATGGATAGGAGAGAAGTGTCAGAACAATGCGGGACTGACTGCTGGAAGTCAAAAGTCCCCCAGAATTCTCCGTGTGAATAATGCCCCAGTGCACTTGTATGACCGGCACTCATTTCACTTCAGGATACAGCAAAGTCACGGAAAAAGGAAGTGACTCCAAATCAATTTAGTAAAAACAAGATTTTACTTAGTGTAGTAACACCCCTTTACCAAAAAGAACACTCCCAGATATTTACATACACTCAGCCAGTAAGCTGAGACCCTGGTGTTGTACAGCGCGGTGCCCTCCAATGTGTGCCTCCAATATACTCCAAGCTTTTACCTATCTGCAGGCTGCAACTAACCAGCCGCTTGTTACCTTTTTATCACACTAGTCACAGGAACAATTCAGTGAGTGTGATAGGGGCTCCGGCGGTATAACACAAGAGCTTATAAATTTATCAAAATACCCTTATTCCCCCCAAACAAAGTACAACCAAGTAAATATAATAGTAGGTCAGCTTGCAAGCCAAAGAAATGTGACAATATATAAAATGTTGCTTCTAGACTTTCTCAGAAGCTCCTCTCTGGGAGTTACAACTCAATAGAATTCTGTGAGTCCTTACTACCGAATAGGTAGCCAATTCACCAGTAGTGTGGCCTGTGAAGATGAGTATGCCTAACTAGTCTAACTATAGGCCCTTACTCAGTCCCAAGCAATTTGGTGCCAAAAACATAATGCAGTGCGTGCACGATTACTCCTCTTACTGACCCGGGTCTGTTGGGTACCTTTAGCCTTTGTCTGGAACAGCTGGAAGCGGGGCTCATCCAGAAAACCTGCGGTCTCACTGACAGGGCCACTTCTCAGCTGGGTCCTTGATAGCAATCTACTCTTTAGGATGCTGTCTGAAGAAATCCTGGAACAGTTTCTGCTTCAGCTCCACCTTGCTATATTTCTGATCCCTTAGGAATCCTCCTTCTACATGTGTATCCTTCTCCTTATAGCTCAGAGCACTCTCTCAAGATGGCTGCCACACACACTCTGCTCCTCCTTGTAGCTCCACCTCTGCAGAACAGGGTCTCCACGTCACTACTCCAGGGAATTACAGTCCTTCCCATTTTTGAGGTAACAGTGGTGTCTTATGGTCAAACAACCAAATGTCAGTTTATAAAAAAAATAAATGAGGGCCGTTTTCCCATCTTACAGTGACAGAACCCCTTCAATGACCAAACACAACTTAGTGGTTTTGATTAAGTGTTATTTTAATGGCAATAATTTTTTCACTTATTGGGCTATCAAAATAATTTTTCCATTTTTTTTTTCATTTTTATTGGAGGGTAAACTATACCAAAATTAAAATAAAATTAGATTTTTTTTAAAATATAATTTGCAAATTGACACTAAAATAGTTCCCCATTATAATCTGGACATTTTGATACACTTTATGCATAGTTGTTTTTTTTTTTTTTTTTTTTAAATAACAGGAGCCCCAGTGTCAGGTCAAAACAGCTCCTAATAGTCACTGTCAGAGCCAATCTGGGACTGCTAACCCCACATTCATATGACCAAGTTTCCCCTGTGAAATTTGATTTACCAGCCCGAACAGTATGCCAGGAAAGAGATACTCCTAGCATTATAATCAACTATGAATTTAGGAGCCCCTGCCTCCAAGTGACATACTGTTCCACACTATAATCGGTACAGGACAGTATATCCCTGGGAGGCAGGGACTCCTAGCATCATAGATAACTATACTGCTAGGAGTCCATCTCCCAACACATTGTTCAGGCTGATAAATACGCCGTACACACAGACTAAGTTTCATGGGTGAAATACTGCTCTATTAATGTGGGGTAAGACCCAGCAGCTACCCTATGATCACATGAACAACAGGAGACTCGATCTGCTCCTTCTAGACTACAGAAGCAGGAGAGTAATCTGCAGTAACACCTAAAGACATCACTGCAGATTTAGGACCTTCACATCCTGACATCCAAGTGAGCAGTCCTACACAGGTAAAGGGGTTATGTGGGGGAAGTAG
The DNA here is from genome assembly GCA_947044405.1 of Leptodactylus fallax. Lineage (NCBI taxonomy): Eukaryota > Metazoa > Chordata > Amphibia > Anura > Leptodactylidae > Leptodactylus > Leptodactylus fallax. The sequence continues at coordinate 3,872,883 of CAMRHE010000005.1, read as the reverse complement.
AAAAGTTTCATAGTGCATTTTCTGTATTTAATAAGCCTACTTAATATTTTACAGTAAGAAAGTCTTGTTCCTCAGCTTCTACTTCAGCAGCTTCAGCTCTCGGTCATGTGAACTAGTCCATTGTACCCCTGTTTATTGTATGTGGGGGTCACATTGCTGGAGTCAGAGCAACAGTAGGGGAGGCAGAAGAGCGAGACTTCTGCCCCCCACCCACTTTGCTCTGTAACGTGGGACCGATATATATTATTAAGTAAGCTTATCCAGGGCAGAGGATACACCGAAAAACTTTTTATTCATCCACATAACCCCTTTAAGGCAAATATGAGCATATTGCAACACTTTCTTATGGAGAAAGAACTTTCCATAAATGTAGGTGTCAGTCAGTGGTAAAGGCAAATAATTAATTTCTCAGTAGAATAAGCTCCAGGAGAAACTGTAACGGAACAGTGAAGTTGCGTCTTGCATAGTCACATTCGACTGGGAGGTAAAATCACAGGTTGCAATACCTAGCGTATAATGTTAGACATCAAATGTGCTCATTCTCTATGTAAGCACAACCCCCCCGCCCAAAAAACAATTAATATCCCATTAGCTCACAAAGCCGTACAAGAAAAATGTGTTTCTTGTCAGTTCTTTTGCAAAAATCAGCATCAAAAATAAAGCATAAATAGTATGTTATCTTCTGAACCCCTGCCAAAAAAATATTGGCAACATTCAGAAAGACATAGGAGCCCTTCACCTATGATTAATATTGGTTAGGTTCAGAACATTCGTCTAAATTTTAAGGTCGTGATAAATGTACTGTAGGGATATATGTATATTTTTCCACTGAAGAAAAAGTCATATTAGTGATATTTTTTTTGTATAATAAATTACTGCAAAGTCAAGGAGAAGTCCACAGATCCAATGATATAAAATGCTACTATAGTCAAGGAAAATGTAAGAAATTTGATTTGTTCATCAGAAGGCCACAAGCCCACTGACATACTAGTCCGACAGTCCCTAAATATCAGGCAAGGAGGGAGAAAATTCTATGATTAAGTCTATAGGCTGGAAGAAATAGGAAACTAGGACTATAATATTGAGGACCTGTCCTTAGCTTAAGTTAGCAATATCAGATTGGTGGGGTCCATCACCAGCCTCAGTGATGTTGACTAGTCACATGACCACAATCCCATTCGAAGAAATGAGCTGCAATACCAAGCACGCACGCCTGCCACAGATTCAGATGTGGAATCCACTCCCAAATCCGTGGCAGATTCCTTCGTGTGAACGTACACTTAGGCTCCATGCACACAAACTGACCCATTTTTTATGGTCCCATATACACACCCATATATTAGCATGGGTTCATGTAGGGGGATCTCCAGCCTAGGGCAAAACTCAGGACAGGTCCTATTCTTGTCAGTTTTGTAGACCAGGCTAACTGCAGGAAATTAATAGGTTCATGAGGGCAGGGGTGACACACAGATATCATTCATGTGTCATTGTCCCATTGACCTGCTGCTGCGTACATTTGTGTGCATTTAGCCATCTGGAGTCAACATTTGGTGTATGGTCTTAGGCTCGTGGGCAGCCAGTGCACCATTCTTACGCTGATGTCACTTCCAGAGGCAGTTTGGAAACTTTGTAGCAAGTGATGCAAAGGAACATTGAGATTTTTAGACATCACACACTTCAATACTTAGCATCCCTACTTCTCCTTACTCCTAGGTGTTACTATTTTATAAGAATAGATCTTACAGAAAAGGAATAAAAAACACTATACTTAGGGACAAATCATTGGCAACTGGATCCAACTATATAGACATCCCATAGCATCCTTTTCTAGAAATACACAGTATTAGGTTTGCAACTTTATTGCAAAATCATGGTATAAACCCAGCCATCTACGTAGCTGATCGGTTGGAAGTCAAATTGTTTATATGAAAAGAAAAACCGACAGACCAATGATATGTTCTGAAATAAAGTATAGAGGACAGAGTTAAAAGTGTTAAAAATAATGCGCTTGTGTGATGTGGTGGTCAATCTGATGTAAGTGGTGTACACACACACACACACACACACACACACACACACACTTCATCCCACATTTTTTCATTTTAATTCTCCCAACATCACAAGAATTGAAACACAATAAATGTCCAAAATAATCTAAAATCACCCATTTGGGCTGACTCAGCGAATGTACATGGCCAGCTTAAAGCAAAGAATGAATGGGAATGAAAACAAAAAAACAGCTACCATGTTAATCTTAACAACACAAAAAGATAGAAAAAAAAAATGCACTGTGTGAGTTCCTGGTCCACCATCTGTTACACCAAAATGAATGCAAGAGCCCTCAATCAGCCATAGACATAACGCTTTGTGAAGAGCAATGCATCCAGTGACTCACGCCTGAATCATTCCCTGCTCAATTCAGACCTGTCTACGGTAAAATGCAGAATTGTAAGTGGAAGAATGTGAAAGGGAAAGGAACCACAAAGGGCTAAAAATGTAAGTCTCCTGAACAGTTTAATAATACACTAAATGATCTGCACATAATACGGTAAATCCTTACAATTTAGCGTCAATTCCAAAGTATACAAGTCACAGAAACAGATAAAACATCTCTAATATAACACACGTAATTTACAGAGAAAATATTCACAGTAATAAGAGCACAAAGAGCTCCAGGTTACACTCTGCAATAGTAGCTTATGTGTAACAGTATGAATTACAGCTATCTTATATTACCAGAACTATTACGCCAAAATATAAAAAGGTCCAAACATTAGGCAGCTGTAACAAATCCAGACCCAGACACTGAACATCCTGCAAAAGGAAAGAGGAAGGGACTTCTCTGACCACCACGCTGAGTGCCAAAATCAACACGAGGATGAAGAGAGGATCGGCCTCATGCTCTAGTAAGATCATTCAGGCAGCTATTTCCTTTTTGGACTAGAAAACGTTCATTTCCATCACTAAAGAAATGACTATATAATCCCAACAAGTTTTATTATACCACTATCTTCCCACCCCGCAACATCAATCGCAGCTGGACATTGTGATAAAAATTTTGAACTCATGGTAAAATTCCAGGGCTCTACAAAATGGCGCCAATGTGGTGAATGCTGTGCAGTGGGCCAGTACTAAGGAATAACCCCGATACTGCAAAACAGTAAGACTTTATATATTTTATGTGAAATCTCTATAAAGGGTAAGTTCACATGCTGGCTATTGTGGTGGGACCCACCATGCAAAATCAGCCACAGAAATCTTAATCAAATTCCGTTGCAAAAATTGCACCGTGTGAACTTACCCTAAAAATATAACAGCAGCAACAAAAACAAGAAGAACCACCACCCACTTTATAAACCTCAGCAGAATCAAAATAAAAGGCAGAATCAAAATATGTAATTTAACATTTTATTACTTTTTATTCCTCTTCATAGAGCGCCAGAGGCATAACTTGAAGATCCTAGGGCAAAATCTGTAACAGGGCTCCTGTCTACCTTGTGCCTTGGGGGGGGGGGGGGGTAAATTTAGGACTATTTTGAACAGGGCCACTAATCTGATAAAAGAGCCCTTGCTATATTGTGGAATTATTCTCTCTTAGAAGTAATGCTTACAGGAGAGAAAAAAGCTCTGTACTACTATATCCAATAAAGCGTGCCAATAAAGATCCTCTGTAGGTATAGAACAACCATATAGAACTCCACAAGGGCCTATTTACAACTCAGAGGTGATAGGACTCAATGATCATAATCCTAAAGCATGCCTAAACTGTCTTATGAATTTTAAGGAATCTTACATAAGGAATAACACGATTTCTGTCCATTGTGTGACAGCACAGGGTCTCAGTAGTTAATACTGTTTGTTGCCTTGGGTTTGAATCCGACCAAGTACAACATCTGCAAGGAGTTTGTAGGTTCTCCCCGTATTTGAGTGGTTTCCCGCTTTTCCCACACACTCCAAAGACATGCTCATAGGGTATGTAGATTGTGAGCCTTATATCAGGCAGTGACTGGCAATGTCTATAAAAGTGCTGCGGAATATGATGGAGCTTTACAAGTAAGCAACATAAAATAAAAAATATATGACTTTTTATGGAATTTATAAGCAGTTTTCCTCTCTCCTGGCTCGCTCTTTAATTCACAGTTTTCCCTGAGCTAGTAGATGAAAACTAGCTGCTATGATGTCTCCGACAGAGAGCACATAAAGAAAACAGAAGAGTCTGTCCCCCAAGGAAATACTCTCTTTTTCAGAAGTTTCAGCACCATGTAAGACATTACAGTGAGAGGTTCAGAACAGTAGTCCTGACTAAGCAAGATATTTAACATACTATTAGCCGTATCAGCCTATTTCTACATGAATTTCTGATTCTTGCTATCCCTGTCTCTCCTCCCTCCTTTCCCTCATCACTATAAAGAGTTCCACAACCAAATGTAACCTGCTAATTCAGTGAGCTGGCAGTCTGTCTTTGGAGATCAAGATGGATTCAGCAGAGATTATAAATTAAATATCAGTTTAGGTGTGAGAGAGAAGGAAGAGCCTGATAAATGGAGAAAGCAGAATTGTAATTTATAAGAAACTTTGTAAAATGTATTATCAATCACTTGTATTGATCTAACCAAAGTTTGTTGAAAAGTTAGTGGCAATTTATCTAGAGAGGGCATTGGCTAAAATATTCTAATGCACTTGTTTCTATACATAAGACTGTCATTATAGCTGTTAAAGGGAGTTTGTAAGCAGGAAAATCTGGCCTCAAACTAACGACAGCACCTTGTAGGTCAGCTTCTACACTTTCCAAAGATGCATTTTATTATTCTGCATTCCAGCTCCATTCCAGTGGTTTATTTTTATGTAAATTAGCTCAAAAGAGTGTTAGTGGCATTTCTTCTCCTGGGAAGGGGGCACTGATTTTCATGAATATGCAAAATAAAGGCATCTTTGGAAAGTGTTGAAGCAGCCATACAAGATATTGCCATTAGCTTGATACCGATTTTCCACGCCCTTTAACTAGTCTTCATGTTTGATAAATGTGGTAAACTGAATCACCATTTCCCAGAAAATATTGTAAATGACTAAGCATTCTTGTCTTAAAATAATGTTCCTCGCCACAACATGCAGTTTTAGTTTTTTTTTGTTTTTTTAACATGGAGCGCCGAGAGATTTTGCAACAAAGTAAGACATTAGCAGAAAGCCTTCCTCCACCTGGAGGACATATGGCAATAAATTAAAGCATAAAATCACATTAAGTGTAGCAAAAGAGATTGTAATAGATCTTACTTTAGAAAATAATGAGAAAAAGTGTAGCTTTATTTGCTGGTACTATTGACTTATGCAAAGTTTGTTGAACAGTTAGGAACTGTTTAAAGGAAATGGATTAAATCGGCACCAAAGATTGCCATGTATATGTCCATTTTTACAAGGATTTCTACTCATCACTTTAGTACCACTTCAGGACTGAGGATAACACAGATTCTGCAACACTCCAAGTCCATAGTAAATGATGGCCTGTGAGCAGATCTGCCGGACAGCAAAGAATCTGGTGAATGTTATTATTGCAACACTCCTGTTAATGATGACAAAATAGATTTCTGAAAAAAATGAATTCACAGTTTTCTACATGAGATGTTCTGTCTGCAGTAAGTAATGAGGAGACAAGTAAGGAGTTCTTTGGCCTTTCATACGATTGCTAGAACTCAATTTATTGTAAGGAGAAGGTTTTTTATTAAATACACAGCTTAGCTGATGTAGCATTTACTTATCAAGCAGGGGAGGGAAATGTAAGTCAGGACTAGAGTCTGTAACCAGTGAGGTCTATGTTACAAGGTTCTAAGGCAGAACTTATAAGTTATTCCCCGACTGGCATAATGCTATACCTTGAGCTTTAAGAAGGGGTTGTGTAGCATCTGCGATTAACAGGCAACCCCAAAACATGTCATCCCCAGTGCCCCAAAAACAATGTTATCCAAAGTGCCCCCAAAAAACTGTGTCATCCACAGTGCTCTGCCAAAACTGTCATTTACAGTGCTCCCCCAAAGCAGTGCCAACCAGGACAGTGTCATTTGGTCCTCTACCAGGTAGTGCCATCCAGAGTACTCCACAAAGAATGCCACTTACAGAGCCCCCCCACCCCCAAACCAGTGCCAATCACAGTAGAAAAGACTCCTTTCTGTTATCGCGTGGCTGTCTAAAAGTTACATATGAGTGTCTGTTATACGACATTTTGGAATAAAATTATCTAAGGTACTTCAATTTTTTTGTTGTTTACACAAGGGATGAACTTGGGATGTTTATACGGTATGCCATCATAGGGGATACAGATGTCATAGATGGGAGTTCCCCCTTCTGAGGACCCCTTAGTGCTAAAAAACAAAAGGTTTTGTGGGGTATTTGAATAGCAGCCATGTAATGCCACATTATCACTGCAGTGGATGATCCAGGTGAAATATACAGTCATATGAAAAAGTTTGGGCACCCCTATTAATCTTAATCATTTTTAGTTCTAGATATTTGGGTGTTTGCAACAGCCATTTCAATTTGATATATCTAATAACTGATGGACACAGTAATATTTCAGGATTGAAATGAGGTTTATTGTACTAACAGAAAATGTGCAATATGCATTAAACCAAAATTTGACCGGTACAAAAATTTGGGTACCCTTATCATTTTATTGATTTGAATACTCCTAACTACTTTTTACTGACTTACTGAAGCACAAAATTGGTTTTGTAACCTCACTGAGCTTTGAACTTCATAGCCAGGTGTATCCAATCATGAGAAAAGGTATTTAAGGTGGCCAATTGCAAGTTGTTCTCCTATTTGAATCTCCTCTAAAGAGTGGCATCATGGGCTCCTCAAAACAACTCTCAAATGATCTGAAAACAGATTGTTCAACATAGTTGTTCAGGGGAAGGATACAAAAAGTTGTCTCAGAGATTTAACCTGTCAGTTTCCACTGTGAGGAACATAGTAAGGAAGTGGAAGACCACAGGGACAGTTCTTGTTAAGCCCAGAAGTGGCAGGCCAAGAAAAATATCAGAAAGGCAGAGAAGAAGAATGGTGAGAACAGTCAAGAACAATCCACAGACCACCTCCAAAGAGCTGCAGCATCATCTTGCTGCAGATGGTGTCACTGTGCATCGGTCAACAATACAGCACACTTTGCACAAGGAGAAGCTGTATGGGAGAGTGATGCGAAAGAAGCCGTTTCTGAAAGCACGCCACAAACAGAGTCACCTGAGGTATGCAAAAGCACATTTGGACAAGCCAGCTTCATTTTGGAAGAAGGTCCTGTGGACTGATGAAACAAAGATTGAGTTGTTTGGTCATACAAAAAGGCGTTATGCATGGCGTCAAAAAAACACAGCATTCCAAGAAAAACACTTGCTACCCACTGTAAAATTTGGTGGAGGTTCCATCATGCTTTGGGGCTGTGTGGCCAATGCCGGCACCGGGAATCTTGTTAAAGTTGAGGGTCGCATGGATTCAACTCAGTATCAGCAGATTCTTGAGAATAATGTACAAGAATCAGTGACGAATTTGAAGTTACGCCGGGGATGGATATTTCAGCAAGACAATGATCCAAAACACAGCTCCAAATCTACTCAGGCATTCATGCAGAGGAACAATTACAATGTTCTGGAATGGCCATCCCAGTCCCCAGACCTGAATATCATTGAACATCTGTGGGATAATTTGAAGCGGGCTGTCCATGCTCGGCGACCATCAAACTTAACTGAACTGGAATTGTTTTGTAAAGAGGAATGGTCAAAAATACCTTCATCCAGGATCCAGGAACTGATTAAAAGCTACAGGAAGCGACTAGAGGCTGTTATTTTTGCAAAAGGAGGATCTACTAAATATTAATGTCACTTTTCTGTTGAGGTGCCCATACTTTTGCACCGGTCAAATTTTGGTTTAATGCATATTGCACATTTTCTGTTAGTACAATAAACCTCAATTCAATCCTGAAATATTACTGTGTCCATCAGTTATTAGATATATCAAACTGAAATGGCTGTTGCAAACACCCAAATATTTAGAACTAAAAATGATTAAGATTAATAGGGGTGCCCAAACTTTTTCATATGACTGTATACCTTGACATGGCTTCCCTGGGCAAAACAGCATAGGTATGCCCAACAGCCCATGTCAGCACTATGTGCAAATAAGGTGATTCTTAAGCAGATTGATAATTGGCACCAAGGTTTTACAGAAACTGCGCGTTCACTGACGATCAACAACTGGTTTATTTACCAATGTGCCAACTTGAGGCCACTAAATGGGCAAAGCTGTTAAAGGCAATAAACATAAGTCATAGACATGCGAGAAGATCCAAGCCCACCAGAAATTAATAGATCAAGAGAGGTCCATAAAGTTCTTTATCTGCTTTGGAACTAATCCTAGATTTCCATTTCTGATATCCAGACACAACAGACTAAAATACTAATAATTGAAAGAGGACCTTTCACCACCTCCAACAACTCCAATTCTTTGCATACACCCACTATTTGAGCAATAAGTGAAGTTATCTTCAGCACCCAATATTTAGCTCTCGACTGACAGATGGGCGGTCCTGGGATGGAGGAGACAGACCCTCCCACCTGACTGTAGAGACTCCAATTAGCATATTGGATGCAGAAACTAAGAGCATCAGTTGCTCAGGAATGGTGGGGGCTAGAAGAAAAATGACAACTGCATTGGAATCAGTGGAGCAGCGCCTATTGAGTTGGTGGAGGTGGTGAAAGGTCCTCTTTAATGGCCCTTTCCTTGGAATACATTTTCATATTTGTACTAATAGATATATCTGGGCACTTTACAGAGCATTTTACACAATTACACAATCTTCTCATTTCAGATATTGTTTTGACTACATTTCCTTTTCCAAATTTCAGGCTTCTGTCTCCATGCTAGCGTTTGAAAGGCTGTATTCCTCTAAAGGTGTTTTTTTCTTTTTTTTCTACAAACACATGCATATTTTGTGAATATTAATATGAATATTAACTTGTATGCAGTTTTTAAAACACCAAGCCTAATAGCAATAGTTGGCTTCTGCTCTATGAGCATGTATAGAGTGGAAGCTGTCACTCGCTGTGTAAAAGAGGAGAGCGCCCTCTAGACTTTCTAGTAGTTAATGCTTCTACTGTACTACTTGTAGTAAATTACAGCAATTTTCTGAAGCTATGTGAATACTGTGTTACATGTGTGAATTCAGTGTGTGTGCTGAGAAATTCTCCCACTGCATATGCTCATGTATCCACCAACACTTATGCGCCAGTGTCCTGTTGGCATGTATATTAATACTTTGCAGTACTTTTATTGGCCTATAGGCAACGTACAGTATGCAACTGTATGGCATATAGTTACTTATATTGGAGGTATCCAACTAAATTATACATCAAAACATGAGCCTTCATATAACTGCCTCATGGCTGCCAAGATTTGCTTTAGTAAAATCAGGGCATTTAAGCCCCATCTTTGCGTGTCCATATGCCATAAATAAGTTTCACCTATGGGACCCAAGGCTGCCTACTTGGCTATTTTTGGAACTGTTGAAATGGAAAGAGACATGTATGTGTGGCACCCTCTCCATTTCATGTGGCCATGAGACAAAGTTTAGTGGACCCCCATTCTCAAGATCAGTGGGCACCCAATGTGTAGGACCTGCATCTTTTGGACATTTATGTCATACCCTGTGGATATGACAGATACCCAAGATGGGAATACTTCTTTAAAGGGAGTCTATCATTAGATTTAGGCATGACATGTTGGAATAACCCTTAGAAAGGCTATTCTACCCTACCATTCTTTTCTCCGACGCCGTTTTTGAAATAAATACTTTGTTCTTATATGCTAATTCTGTGCACGGAGCGTTCCCCCTGTGCTCTGAGCACAGCACCGTCATATCCATATCCTAACTCTAATGATAGACTCCCTATAAAGGGTTTCCCCCACAAACAACCATATATAATATGGCAGACAGGCAATTAAAAGTTAAACATTTTTGCAAACATAATTAAAAATTTTGCAGAGTTTTAAAAATTTCTCCCTAAACCTCTGCATTTTTGACAGTCTAATGTTGATAGATACAACCACAAATACAGGAGCTTTTTATAATCTGAAACCCAGCCATGATTTCCTTACTGTAGTCGGGTTATTTTCTTGTCCACACCATGTTAACTATCAAGTAAAAGTTTGCTAAATCTGTACATTATGATGTAGCTTTGGATTTGTCTGGCATGGGGCCTTACCTTCTCATACTATGCAGTGTTGTGCAAAAGTTTTAGGCAGGTGTGTGTGTGTGTGTGTGTGGGGGGGGGGGGGTGCTGTAAATTGAGAATGCTTTCAGAAGTGTTAAATTTCTTTATATCAATTATCAAAATGAACTGAATGAAGGGAAATCAAAATCCCATCAATATTTGATGTGAGTGCCCTTTCTCATCATCAGTCTGTCTGGGATTACAAGAAGAGACAGAAGGATTGGAGCAAGCCTACATCCACAGAAGATCTGTGCTTAGTTCTCCAAGATGTTCTCCCTGCCAAGTTCTTGCAAATGTACCTAGAAGAACTGATGAAATATTGATGGGATTAACATTTCTCTTTTGTTCATTCACTTCATTTTATTAACGGAAGAAAATAAACTATTAAGACTTCTATTTCTGAAAACATTCTTACTTTGCAGCATTTTTCCCCACTCTTGCCTAAAACTTTTGCACAGTACTGTATGTCACATACACATATATAGACACAAGATACATAGAATTTAATTTACATCTAACTGCTATTACACAAGAACCCCTCGCCTTCAGACACCCCAATTCTTTGTCCCCCTCTATACAGTTCAGCCTCAGGTTGAATAAGTGCGGCGTAGCAGTACAAGTGATGTTTCTGGCACCTCCTGCCTCCCTCCGCTCAGTGCCAACTCCGTAAGGTACTGTAGGAAACTTTCCTCCTACACACAGCAGCTGCACAGACACATTAACTTACAGGGATCATGTCCCCTGCTGAACGCTCCACACAACCTTCCTACCTTTCAGCTCTGGGTGATGTGTGACTGAGGGGCCAACACTTGGCGCTGTTCTCCCCCTCACCTCCCCCATCTACAGTCTCAGAGACGCCCTTATATTACTCACTGACTGTAATAAGAAGCTGCGCTCATCAGCAGACTACTGTACTGCCTATTACTGCACTAATACACCTCTCTACCCCTCACCCTAAAATCACAAATACATGTTCCATAGAAGCCTATCTACAAGCTTGTAGAAATCATCACGCGGATACATATCTCATGCTCACGACCAGCTTTATATGCTAGGAATATATAAAGTAGTAGATCGGTCCAAGAGAAAACAGGTTGGTATTGTGGTCACATTAGCAAGTACAAGAGGAACCGGGAATGTCTTCTGTTTATTTGTACTGAGAGTTTTCCAGAACTGGGAAGAAACTATCTTCAGCATCTTATATACGGAAAACGTATTTTCTGCATAATCCAGGCTGCCTTCAGTAAAGAATATCTATTGTAACTGCTGAAATGGTTGTTTTCCTATACTTACATTGTAATATATTTGTAGTTTGTGCCATAAATAACTTCTATGCAGTTTTAAGAATTACATAGAAGACATGGGTATATCATAAAGGCAGACTAAGATCTCAAGGACAAGGCATCAGAACCCCCATCATTGCAAAGTGTAAGAACCTCAGACATGACTTTGTAAGTTGTATATTAAATTGGAAATCAAAAGTGTGACCTTTGTTCTTTTGCAGATTTATACATACCTTGAAACCTATGTATAGATTTAGGGGAGGTGTATCACAGTATCTCAACTGGTTACATGTTGCTAGGAATTTATTTTTTATGTGATTTTTCAGGTTTGGATTACAGTAATACCTTGTACACTCGCGTTTCCGAATTTGCGAATTCACAGATTCGCGATATTTTTTTGGCAACTAACATATATAGATTTTGCTCTTTTTTCTCAGATCTGTGAAATTTAATTAAAAAAACACCTTCGCTATTGGGTAGTAGCGTCCTGTTCGTTACGTACCCGGTAATTAGTTTCATTTTACTGTGAGTGTATAAGAAAAATGAATGAATGTATTAATATACAGTACTGTACAGTATACTTTAGTATACTGTACAGTACTGTAGGGTAAAGTTTATTGATATTTAGGGGTTAAACATTAGAAACCGGCATTGTAAGCGCTTCTAAGCGCTTGTACCAAACATTCGCGATTCCTCGCGACCGGTTCTGGACCCTAACCTCGCAAATGTACGAGATATTACTGTATTACAACTGAGACATTAGCACCCTTGGACTTAAATGATAGAAATAACCTCTTTGTTTTTGTAATTAGAGTTTATAAGAATAAAACTGTATTTTATAAATTGTATTATATAAAGTATTTACACAATCCCAATTATAAAATATTGTGCAAAGAAAACAAGAATGCAAAGATTTGGACATCGTATCTAACTATGTTTTACAGTCTGTGTATGCCTGGGAAGTGAGGAGACCAATTGCTGGAGATTTGGGAGAGGATTGTTGTCCCATTATTTTCTGATGAAAGATTCTAGCCGCTCAATAGTCCTGGATTTTCTTTGCACGATTTTTTGTTTCATAATACGCCAAATGTTTTCTATTGGTGAAAGGTCTGGACTGCAGGCGGCCAGTTCAGCACTCTGTTTCTTCTTCTGTGGAGCCATGCTGTTGTGATGGATGCGGTATGTGGTTTAGCATTGTCTTGCTGAAATATGCAAGGCCTTTCCTGAAAGAAGTTGTCTGGATGGAAGCATATGTTGTTCTAAAAACTTGACGTACTGCTCAACATTGATAGCGCCTTTCATGATGTGTAAGCTGCCCATGCTGTAGACACTAATGCAGCCCCATAACATCAGAGATTCAGGCTTGTGAACTGTGTGCTGATAACAAGCTGGATTGTTCCTTTTCTCTTGAGTCTGCAGAACACAACATTTGTGGTTTCCATAAAGAATCTCAAAGTTTATTTGACTCTCAAAGATTTAGTTAAACACACAGAGCAGTTTTCCCTTTTTGACTCCATTTTAATTGAGCTTTAGCCCTGAGTAAATGGTGGATTGTGTTCATGAATGGCTTCTTCTTTGTACGACACAGCTTTAACTTGCATTTGTGGGTTACACAGTGAACAGACAGTGATTTCTGGAAGTATTCCTGAGCTCTTGTGGTGCTACCTGAGGACCCATAGACCACAAGCATCCAATACTGACTGCCAGCCTTGTGCACATGGATTTCTCCAGATTCTCATAATCTTTTGATGACCTTATATAGATGGTGAGAATTTTTTTTTTTTAAATTTGTTCCACAATTTTTAGACTGGTGAATCATTTACCATCTTTGCTTTTGAGAGACTCTCTAACATGCTCTTTTTATACACAGTCATGGGACTAAGGCTGGATTCACATGACTGAATTTCACCTGTGATAGTTATCCATCATGATAGGAGTCCCTGCATCCCAGCAACATACTGTCTGGTACCAGTTACAGTATAGGACAGTTTGTTACTGGAAGGCAGGGTCTCCTAGCGTGATAGATAACTATGATGTAGGATTCCTGCTCCCAGTATGAAGTTCAAGCCATGTAAATCCGGTTAACACATGGACCAAGTTTCACGAATGAAACTTGGTTGTGTGAATCCAGCCTTAGTTGAAAATTCAACTTTTTCCAGCCTTTTTCTAACCCTGTCACAACTTTTTTTGAGATACGTTACTGCATAAATCAATTTTTTTTTTAATGAAATCATACTTTTAACTTCAGATATGGGTTCTATGTTCTATTGCGAATAAAATAGGAGGATTTACAAATCATTTCATTCTTGTCTTATTTACATTTTAAACTTCACACTGCATGGACTGGAAGCTCTATAGAGTGCACGGAGCTCCATACGCTGTAGCAGTGGCGCCTGGAACTGCAGGGCTGCTCCTGGCCATATACTTAGTATATATCTTTCGGCAGCTGCATCAGCTGATAAGTTTGGGGTTTGGGTGATGGACCCCAACCAATCTGAAACTGATGAGCTATCCTGTTTATAGGTCATCTGTATGAAAAGTCTTCAAGTCCTGGACAATCCCTTTAAAGAATACAACTTGACCAGCCTACTTACAATGAAGCCCAAGAATAAGCAGCTGGATCAATGGAATACATCCATATAAGCACATAAGATAGAGGAGCTGTGCATGGAATAACTCACTAGGTAACAACAAATAAATAGTCACCTGAAAAACCAGCAACATATAGTACAACTATGGGAAAACAGCAGTGCCTACAGCTCTAAGACAGCAAACTACAAACTCTATACAGTATGTACTATAATAGTCATAATAGTCACATAACAGCTCATAGCTCTACCATACAGCTGTAAAAATGCTTCTCGCAGCTGCTTAAATGGAATGTGTCACCAGAATTTTTTTTTTTTTTTTTTAAATCAAGATTTCATGTTGAACACATCTTTTAAGAATTTTTGATATTTGAAAAGATTTGGCCACAAAGCCTAACATTTGCAAGTTATGTAGTTTTGGTTTTCTTTTCAGATGTCACTTCTTTTACACCACAAGTAGTATTACAATAGAAGATAACACCACTAAACCCCCGTCATTGCACCCAATACTGACAATAGATGATATCACAACTTATCTACCCCCGTCCCTGCTGAAAACATATCTAGAAAACTCTGTAGACCTCACTTAGTCAGCATCAATCTATGGCTGCCTATGGCCAAATGGAAAGCTCAGGCAAGATGACAGCCCCTATAATCATGTACAAAAATAATAATTAAAAAAAAAAAAAAATGATTAGAAAAAAAAAAAAAAAAAAAGCGATGTATTTTTCACAATCTAGTTTTAATAAGCTAAAAAAAAAAAAAAAAAAAAAATTAATTAGCATTACATTCCCTTTAAACCCACTACAACATTGTAATATATGGAATCAATAATTACCTTTTGGAAAGAAAGAGAACGCATCAAGATGTTACACCAGATAAAAATAATAACAGCCATAGTAAACCTAGCAGAGATATCAATGTAAATATATTAAAATAGCAAGTTTCCCCTACTAGGATAAGAAAGCATGCATTTGGCCATAGTTTTCTGAGGAACTGTAAGCATGTACATGCGGGTCTGCCAGAGCAAAATCTGCAGTTGTAGAGCTGTTCTTTGACTCCTATATGGGGCGGTTCAGAGTTTATGTCTCGCTTTCATGGTTTCTATATACCCCAATAGGAAATACTAGCACTGTCAATAGCCTAACCAGTTCAGGCTAGGTTCACACCTGCGCCTGGTCTCCGTTCAGGGATTATGTCCCAGAATCCACTTGAAAAATGCGGCCTTTCTGCATTTTTCGGGCGGAGACCCGACAGACCACATTATAGTCTATGGGGTCCACCGTGGGTAACTGCTTTTTGAGCGGATTGAGTTTCCATTTTTCGGGTCCCCAAGCGGACCTGAAGAACGGAAACACGAATGAAGGTGAGAACCTAGCGTCAGCAATCACCAGTTAGTGTGCTGAAGTGTGTGCAATGTCCATGGTGACTTCCAGGGTCAGGGAGAGGCATGGGCAAAATTAGACAACCACCTAAAGTGCCATCTCAGCAAAGGCCGGCACAAAGGGTGAAGCGGGTGGGAATCTAGGTAGGACAGGGCAAGGTTGCTCTGGTCCACCAGATTTACTAAAACAATCTTTCTGACTGGTGTAGATTTGAGAAAAGGTGCAAGAATTACTATAAGACCGGAACCTCTTATTAATTTTGGCGTGTACTGTGCCTGTCGGGAAATGAATTAAGACTGGTGTAACAATCGCCAGTGTTAATAAATTCCCCCCTGTGTATCAACATATTTTAATAATTTCTTCTATGACTTTAAGTAACATGCTGTTGCATTTTTTGGGGGAATTTACTTTCCTCCGACAGTTAATTCTTCCCAAAAGCCGTTTTCTGGCATGAGTTATAGTGAATTTGTGGGGCTAAGGTGTCCTCATCCTGGCCCAACTTGGTTTCTGCCCACTTTCGTAAAAAGCAGTGAATAGGATGCAGCATAATGGGCCACATTTACGCTAGAAAACTAGCATAGATGAGTTACTAAATTCCCCCACAGTGTAAAATGCTACACTTATTAAGCTACTGGTGCCTTTTTTTTGCGTAAATTGCGCCTTTTTGAGGTCTTTTTCTAGGCTACGCTTCCTTTCTGAAGCATTTGTGCCTTTCTTTCACGCTATAATGCTGCTCTCGACACTTTTGCTTTGTGGTGAGAAAAAGGGCATGGCCTAAATGAATATCCTTTTCATGCTGTATTTATGACTTGTGCCTTTTTTAAAGAGGTGCAAATGCCCTCCAGTCCACGGGCAGTGTAAAAGAGACCATCAGGTTAGAATTCATCAGAAACTGGCAATTGCGATAGCCAAAAAACTAACACATGCACAACATGTAACAAGGAGGTGCACAGAAATCATAAATAAGCACCACAGTAAGACTAGTCTAAAAAATGGTGCACCTGTGAAAAGTATGGCCAGCAGAGGGGCAGATAATAAATAACCCCAATCAATCTACCCTATGGCTGACACTAGCTTCACATATGCGCCTGGACCCGAAGAACGGAAACTTAATCTGCTTAAAAAGCAGTTACCAGCGTAAGCTATTGACTATAATAGCTCACTAGACTATAATGGGGTCTGACAGGTTTACACCCAAAAAATGTGGAGAGAAAAAAGTCCTTTTCTCTCTGCATTTTTTAAGCAGATTCGGGGATGGAAACCCCGAACTTAGAACAGCCGCAAGTGTGAACCTAGCCTGAGGCTACACATTCCTGAAAAGTGTGTTTTATTGCTGCAGATTTTGCTGCTTTTTTTATTTTTTATTTTTTTATTAAAGCCTTCTTTTGGCTTTGGCTTAATAAAGCACAGCAAAATCTGCTATAAAAAAAACACAACCTTTCTGTACTGTGTGGCCTCAGCCTAAAGGGGTATTTTGGTTTCTGCAACTAAATGTTTTCTTGGTGTCTGAAAATAGGAAACTACAATAAAATGTTCAGTCTAAGAGTGCACTGGCAGTCCTCACATGTAAAACATTCCCGCCGTTCTCTCACCGCTCCATATGAATACTGACCAACAGGTCAGAGTAGCTTTATGTTCTGTGTATGCCATCTCAGGAGTAGCAGGAAAAATCCAGCAATATTTCTTGACTTATCACACAATCCAGCTCTCAGGGTCCATGTTCAGACAGACTTTACTTGCCATTGCAACTCTGAGGAGATCTGCACCTAGCAGACATCTGAAGTCCCATCACCTGTGCTTCTCAGCTGCAGCTCTGCATTACCACTGTGCAGATAGGAATCACAGAGAAAACTGACACACTGGCCACATTTACTAATAGACAGGCAGTCTGACAATGCACCAGATTTATCCCAGTGGCTGATGCTGGATAATAAATCTTATGTATCTTTAGACTGTCTAGTCTAAGCTTACACCACCTATTAGTTTGCTTACTTTAGACCAGATTTTTATGCCACAAATATGGTACAATTTAGGAGCCTTTTGCCCAGCCCACATGTCTAGAATGTGAGAAAAAAAAAATTAGCTCAAACAAGATGCATCAAGATGCACCACATTGACAACATTAAATCACACGATCAGTATTTTACATCAGTATTTGTAAGCAAAAACCAGAAGTGGAACCTACACAGAGAAATGTAATAATGTGCTAATAATTACTGCAATTAGAAATAGCATGCAGTTCTTAGGCTAAGGCCCCACATTGCGGAAACACAGCTTTTTTTGTTGCGTTTTTTTGAACCAAAGACAGGATTGGATTGAGCAGAAGGGAGAAGTATAAGAGCGTCCTATATATTCCTTTTATAGCCATTGTTGGCTTTGGCTCAAAAAGCCACAACAAAATCTGCAACAAAAAAACCTGCGTTTCCGCAACGTGGGGCCTCAGCCTCAGGAGGTTTTGCCGTAAATGACACATCCCCTTTCCATAGGCTACAGCCTCATAGGAGTGAATGGAGTTCCTGGCCACACAAATGCACTTGAGGCTTTAGGCCGGGGCCCCACATTGCAGAAATGCTGTGGTAAAAACCGCTGCGTTTTACAGTACCTGCAAAGTGGATGGGGTTGGCTAATCCATCGTGTTTTTGTAAATTGCAGCATGTCAATTATACCTATGGAAACACTGGCATTTTCAGTATAGATATAATAGGGACAGAGTTTTCCTCTGTGGACTTTGTGAAAAGTGCTGCAGAAAAAAACACAATGCCACAATGCATTTATGCTGGGGTTTTTTCTGCAGCGCTTTTTGGCTATGGCTCACTACGTGGGGCCTTAGCCTCAGGGGACATTCATTCTCCCGGTCTTCTGATCGCTGAGGACCCAGAATTATCCTTAATTTCACAACTCCTTTATCATGCAGCAAAAATGCACCGTGTGAACCTAGCCTAAAAAAGTGCAACTCAACTGAAATGCATAGTTTGTACCATTGCTTTTGCTCACACTAAAGAAAAAACTTCAGTCCTTTTTTATTCTTTTCATCTTATTTTACTGCATCTGTCACAAGGCAATCCATCATATTTTCTATCATATATACCTCTTTTTGGTGCCACAGTGAGATATTTTCTAATAGCACATCACTTTTTGAAAAGTACCAATGTTTACTCAAGTTATGTTTTACTTTACTCCCATCTCTAAAAAAGTCAGAGATAAAAAGGCAGATCCATCATATCATGTTCCATTTTTTTATATTTCTTAGTAATATTTCATGACTGTTTTCCTACTTGGAATACCCTTTTCACTTTTTCCATTGGGTAATTTCTTTCCTAAATGTCTTTTGGATGAAATGCATACGTTTCTTCCTTACCCCTTTTTTTTTTTTTTTTTTTTTTTTTTTTAATTTAATGTTTCCATTCCAAAAATGACAGCTCTGTCTGTTTGGTACATATATGCTAAATCTTTTTGAAAATGGTGACATCCAAAAAAATTTCATGCAGATCAATCTCCCATGTGAATCTTACGTTCCAAACATTTTCATTGCTGGTCTGCAAAAAAATCCTCCAATGTATTTCAACTGTGTTTCCAGTTTTTGTTTCTCTCAGCATTTTTTTTCTTCCCCTATTAAATCTATAGGGAAAGTGCTCGCGATTTCCCAAATAAATTTATTAAATTTCTGCTGCATGTATTTTTCTGCCATGTGTGGATCGGATTCGCTAAACTCCAATCCACCTTGCAGGTACTGTAAAACTGCTGCGTTTACGCCACGTGGGTCCCAGGCCTAAAATGCACAATTTTTCCCACTACCTTTCCACAGCTGAGTTTCCACAACGTGGGGCCTTAGTCTTAATGAAAAGATCACTACTCATTTCTGGAATTGTGCCTATCCCTTTAAGGCAGGGTATAAATGTACATAGTGAGGACACATCTGCCATACTGTACATAACATGTTTTTAGACTAATCCCCAACCTTGTAATTACCTCAAAAGAGTCTTTAATGCATGAAGACATATTTTTGGAGAAATGTGAGCTCTTGGATCCTAGGACATTTGTCTTACAGAGATAGCATGTTAGCATACCCAGAGATCTACCCGTCTGGAGCACCTTGAGGTGTAATCTGTGTAAGGCTATGGTAACACATCGAGGTTTTTTCACAGAATGTCCCAGAGGTTTCCTCTGTGGACTTTCTGCTTCCATTATACCTAAAGGGAAACTGTCGGCGTTTCTCTAGGTATAATTAACATGCTGTGATTGCCAAAACTGCAATGGTTTTGGAAATCGTAGCAAGTCCGCTGCGTGTATTTTTGCGGGGACTGTACAAAGCTGCCATTTTTACCTCAGGCTAAGGCCCCACGTAGTGAGGCACAGCAAAAACAAGCGCTGCGGAAAAAAAACGCAGCAGAAGCGCATTGTGTTTTTTTTTTCTCGCAGTGTTTTTTCATTGTGATTGCGCAGAGTTTTCCACTACGGACTTTGTGCCCATGTTATACCTATACGGGAAACGCCAGTGTTTTTGCAGCTTTTGGAATCTGTGGATGGTATTAGCCAGAACCCCATCCACTTCTAGGTACTATAAAAGACAGCGTTTTCGCAACCTGAGACTTCAGCCTAAAAGAAAATTCTTCTGAAAGCAGAATAGGAGATACAAATTTCCCTGATTTTAGACAAATTTCTATAGTAAATTCTTTTCAAAACATAGTAGTTATTAGGGAAAGTTCAGAGGGCGGAAAATGAAGAGGAATTCCTCTTCATTTTCCACCGCCATTTTTCACTCACTCACGCCAAATCTGCAGCACATTCTGTGTGAACTTACCCTTAGGCTGAAAGCCCACACTGCGAAACGCAGAAAAAAAAAAAAAAAAAAAAAAAACAAAACAACACACACACACCACAGCAGAAATGCAGCATTTTTCATTTTCATAGAGTTTTCTTCTGCTGACTGTCTGCCCTTATTATATTATTATACCCAGGGCCGGCATTTAGAGAGGGGGGAGCAAACCAAGCAATATCCCAAGGGGCCCCCTGACTTCAGCACCTTTCCCCTCTTACCAAGTGTCCGCGCAGGCTGACCGCTCCTCCTCACACAGTCTTGCACTGCAGGGGATGATCCATTACATTAGGCTGCTGCAGACCAGTGTAATCAATCCCTGACACGGCTCCAGGCATGTGCTGTGTCTTGTGTGTATGTGATTATGTATATGTGTACACATATTGCTTTGCTGTGCTGTCAGTATTTACTGCAGTTTTGCATTACATTTATCAGGATGATCATTATATTTTCTAAGATTCATGCTATACAGTATATGTGAATGATAGCCAGATAAAAACTGTAATTTTAAAATGAATTGAAAACTCTAAGGCTGGGTTCACATCAGCTCTGGCCTCTCTGTCGTTCGGGTCCGCAGGTAGAGCTGGACACTGTTTTAGAGGTTACACACAGACACTGGTGGACCCCATTGACCAGAATGGCATCTGCCGTTTCAAAACTGAAAGAGGAGTTGTCACACCCTCTGGCACCCGTAGTATTATATACTGCTAGAAAGCTGACAGAGCATTGAATTCAGTGCACTGTCAGCTTTCCCAATCTGCACCTGGGTGCTGGAGATATCGATGCTGTTAGTTTCGGTACAGATATCTCTCCACTGTCAGAAAGGCAGACCTTACTGCTCAGCGTCATTGCTGGGTGGTAATGAATGCCACCCCGACAGTACTCTACCATAGCATTGTACTGTCAGAGGGGGCGTTCCTTACCGCCCAGAGATGACTGAGCAGTAAAGCCCACTCCTTTGACGGTGAAGGGATAGTGGTGCTGAAACTAACAGCACCAATATCTCTAGCACCTGGACACGTACGATCAAAGCGGACAGTACACTGAATTCAACGCACTGTCTGGCATCTGTAGTTTTATATACCGCTGGAAAGCTAAGGACGTGAAAAGTTCTCTTGAAATTGGCAGAGAAAAAAATTTCTCCATGCAGGACTTTTGTCTCCGCTGATTTTCAGCGGTTTCTGGAGACTCTGGCTCAGATGTGAAATTAGCCTTAGTTATACATGGCTGCAACATATATGGGATTAAATGTACTGATTCTGCTTTGGTTGGACAGGCTGGCCATCTTCTAACCAATCATATCCTTTACTCAAATGTCTCATCTACATACCCACTGATGTATATAATGTCCCATAGTGGATCATTCACAAGGTATTATGTCCCATGGCAGCCTCTTCACACAGTATAATGTCCCATAATGGCCCCTTGACGTAGTATAATGTCCCATAGTGGATCCTTCACAAGGTATTATGTCCCATGGCAGCCCCTTCACACAGTATAATGTCCCATCATGGCCCCTTGACACAGTATAATGTCCCATACTTACCCCTCCACACAGTATAATGCCCCCTATGGTGTTTGGTGCAAATATTACAAAAAATTTGGGTTCGGCAGAACCCCCAAAGTTTTTGGGGATCACGACCCATGAACTATTATTATACTCTGGGCTCTCTTCAGAACCCAGAGTGTCATGTTCGGAGGCCCAGGGGAGGTGAAAAAAACAAAAAAAATAAATAAATGGTCTTACTTACCTCCCCTGTGCTACTTCCAGTTGTCTTCAATGACATCACAGACAATGATGCCAGCCGGACCTACATGCCCTCTGTGACATCATTGAAGAGGGCTGAAGACAGCAAGTATTTGCACTGGAGAGCGCAACAGAAAAGACCCCAGAGTATAATAATAGCAGTTTGTTAGAGCAAAACTGCCAGGCAAACCTTACGAGATGGACCTTGCGAGGTTCGCCCAACAAATACCAAGTACCGCAGCCGTACTTACCGATCCCTGTGCATATCACGTCAGCGATGTCCTGATGCTGTTTAGTGTCAGCGACTTGATATGGGACGCATGGAGCCTAAAGGGGAAGCCAGACGGCCAAGGGCAGGAGTGGGGACCAGTAAGTAAATAAGGCCCATTACCTGCTGGAGTAACTCCAGCAGTTAATGGCCTATATAAAAAAAACAAAGGCAGCTGGGACCTACCCCCACTATGGTCCCGGGCCCCAAAGCAGCTGCCATGGCACTAGTTCTGCCACTGGGTATGTCTTAGAAATAAGGGCCCCACTTTGTCTAAAACCGACCCTGATTATACCTATACGGAAAACACCTGCGTTTGGCTTCTCTTCAGTAATCTAACAAACTTCACAGACCTTGTATGATCTTGCCATGTCAAAGAGGTGAATAGGACCAGACAATGATTAATTATCGTATTATGGACATCAGATACCCCATATAGGAGTAGTCAACATTTGGCAACAAGTTATACTAGTTATCTCGCTCTGTTATTTTAGAGCCCATGCCTGTGCCAAAGAATTCAGGAAGGGTAGGGCGTGATTTCCATGCCACATAGCGAGGTCTGTAAGAGATACACCTGCATGTTACACTACCACTGCTAGAAATGCCTTGGAGGCAAGTTAGAGAAAGGCATTAGGTGTCTTGGTGGTTACACACGTTACTGAGACCACATAGAAGTCAGGCTTTGTTCACATCACACTTGTGACATGCATCTATAAACGTTTTCTTTACAATGCAGACTTATATGTCAAACACCTGATGTAACATTGCCATATGTTCTCTTGGCATACTGTATGTTTAAGAGCTTTACCTGCTATACTATACAGCAATATAAAAAGAAAACAACTAGAAGTTAAGATGCTTTGTTTCTTTTTTACAATAGAATGCAATGGGCAGACACAGCCAAACAGATCTGAATTTCGAGATCTGATTCTATTCGATCTGAATTAAATCATGGCAAATCGCATACCAAAAACAGCTATTTATTGGCTGCAGAGAGCCGGGGTGGGCGGCAAAATGGCAGAAACCCTTGGATACCGCGGTCATGTTTGACTGCTGCGTCCAAGTTGTTAAAACCCTGGATCGGTTATGGAGCACGGTGTTAGGTGTCAGTTACAACTAACACCCTGCTCCATAACCGATTGGGGGGATTTAGCACCTTGGATGCAGCGGTCAAACATGCCGTGTGCGCTCGCGAAGGGGTTAAAGGGATGTGACACCACAGGGCTGGCTGCTGATTGGCTGCATGCATGGCATTGTGGGTGATCCCGCGTTCCCAGAGTTCCTTGCCCCATGTAGAGCAGCCATTTTTAACTAAATGCGAATCTTTACCACGAAGCATGAGGAAATTCAGATTCGATGCAAATCGAATATTTCCTGAAATTCGGATCGAATTCCACTTCTGTAGCTTCGATTCGCTCATCTCTAGAGGTAAACAATAGACATGTATCCCTATTTTTGCAGCATATGTATACCCAATTGAGTGAGCCAAGCATGATTTGAACAAAGTCTTAAAAATCATACAGGATATAAAATACCATTGAAAATCTTTATCCTCAAAATATATAGAATAGATGCATCTTGTATAATGGCACATAACTGTAGCGATCACACTCCTCAAAATTCCATAAAGAATTACAGAGGTCCCAGAGCTTCTAGTGAGGTATATATATATATATATATATATATATATATATATATATATAAAATTTTTAATTTTTTTTTTTTTGTTGTCTTTTGGCAGAAAATGGGCTCCAGGAGGAGAAAAAAGAAGAATGATTCAACAAGAAACAAAAAGAAAGGAGAATGTTCTCACAGAGGAATGCTGCCGGTGCTAGGTGGAGAAGACCTAGCAGATAAAGAGAAGGATCTTCCACTAGAGAGTTGGAAGAAATTGCCTTGAACTGATAAATCTCCCAGAAAACTAAGGTTATGGGGAGTATTCTAAACTGTGCAAAACAGATGTGGCAGACTTGTCAGATATATTAAATATCAAAGCGATAGCATTCTTAACAGAATATATATAAGAAAAAGGCACAGAGCTAGTGTGGGTCAACGTAGTATCCATATACTGTAGTAGATGGCAAAGCAAAAGTAGAGGAGGAAGGAAATTGGGGGGAATAAAAAAAAAGGAAGTAGCCAGAAGATCCAGCGCCCATTCAAGGTGGCATCTCAGATATTTGTGGTGACCCCAGTAGAAAACAAAGGAAAACCACTTTCCCTCTTACCATGGATAAATGTATCCTCCATAGTGTCCTTGCACAAGGAATTTACACCAAAGTAATATTGGCCACTGTTGCCATTTGTAATGAAAATTGTGAAAAAGAAAAACTTAATAGCCAGTCAGTGCCCAAGTAGAAAATCCAGTGTTGAAGGCTGTCCACAAAAACAACTTTTTAATTCATGGTTATCCTGCATTCTACACTAAAAATGATTTATATTATGTCACTAAGCTGGCTCGTGGAGGAGTTTTGCTCAATTACGTAATGGAGAAGCAGCTCAACGTGCGAACTATACAATTTATAGCAGCAGAAATCATTTGTGTCTTGCAATTCCTGCACAGAAATGGAATTGTGCACTAGGATCTACAACTGGATAATGTTCTGCTGACTGGAGCCTGCTATATAAAAAAGAGCTGATTTTGGACTCTCTTCACAAGGACTACTTCCATGCTACAGAATACCGTAATACACTTGGCTACAATACTTGCAAATTTATAGACATTTCTATAATGCAGGTGTAGACTGGTACACCTTCAGAGTGATGTTATATAAGGTGATACCACCAAAGAAATGAAGAAAAAATATTATTTAACATGAACCATCATATGAAACTCTACTGACTATGCAGTTGCTGCAGCAGATATTCTATCAAAACTTCTCAAAGACCAGTATGTTCTGCTGTGCATCAATGGTAACATCAAATCTCACCCTTTCTTTTCTGATCTGAACTGGTCTGACAAAGAAACAGAAAACACACCATCTCCAGTTGTAATAAGATAAAATATGGACGTATGCATGAGCCAGCAGGTACTCATTCCATGCAGTGAAGACATAAAACAGCAAATTCCTGCTAAAGATCTGAGCATTTTTACTTCTTTCCAGCATGGAGTACAAGTTATCATTACTAAGCACCTGAATAACAAGACAGCTAGCTTCATCCATGTGCAGTACCAAAAACCCAGAAGCAGATGTCTTTTCCTTATGGAGAAGATTCTGGTTAGGCTTATATCTTAAGTCACGTTACAAGGCCTGTTACAGGGTCAGATGTGGACTTAGGCCTCATGCACATGCCCGCTTCCCATTGACAGTGTGGTAGCCGTATTTTTTATACATTTTTATGACCCCATACACTCTGTGTAGACTGTTTATTTTCACACTTTCTTCCTCCTTCCTACTGGCTCCAAAAGGAGAAAAAAATGCTTCCTACATGAAACAGCCTCTCACTTAGCCAAGCAATACCCTGCTCTATAATGATAAGGGGAAAACCCCCAAAACAGGTGTCTGCACATGGTTGTCTTTTCTTAATGGAGAACATTCTGGTTTGATTTATAGGCCAAGTTATGTTGCAAGGCCTGTTAAAAAGATTACTGATGTTTACTTCTAATGTTCACCAATATTAGTAGCTGTGACATTTTCAATCTTTGCTGAAAAGTCATTTTTCACCTTTAGGCTAAGGCCCCACGTAGTGGGCTGCAGGAAAAAAGCACTAAAGGAAAAACAGTGGCGGAAACACATTGTGGTTTTTCCCGCAGCGCTTTTCACAGAAAGTCCACAGAGTTTTCCTCTGCGGACTTTCTGCTTCAATTATACCTATAGGGAAACCACCAGCATTTCCGTAGGTATAATTGACATGCTGTGATTTCCAAAAATGCAACGGTAAAACACTGCCGTTTTTGCCGAGGCGTTTAGGCCACGTGGGGCCCCGGGTCTCAAAGAGAATCTTTCACTATCTCCACCAACTCTTTGCAATAGGTAGCGCTCCACTGATTCTGGCACAGTTGTGAATTTTTCTCAAAAATCTAAACTTTTCTTACTTTCAGCACAACTATGCTCTCTACTGTCAGGTGGGCGGTCCCAGACTGTTTCATAAAGCCTAGGACTGCCCACCTGAGAGCAGAGAGCATAATTATGCTGAAACTAACAGAACTGGGAATCTTGGGAATGGTAGGGGCTGCACAGAAATCAGTGGAGTGGTGCCTATTGAAGGACGGAATGAGTTGGAGTTGGTGGGGATGGTGAAAGGTCCTGTTTAACCCCAGTCACATTAAAATTGCAAAAATAACCTCCAGAAATTGTCAAAGGTTTTATTTATTTCTGACTCAAATAAATATTACTAGCATATAACTTTGATGCCTTATCTGCATTTAACCCTTTAGAAATCTAACACATTATACAGTAGGTTCACACCTGCGTTCGGGTTTCCATACTCAATCCGCTTAAAAAGTGGTTATCTGCGGAAACCTACGGACCCCATACACTATAATGGGGTCTGCCGGGTTTCTACCCGAAAAATGCAGGGAGAAATGTCCTGTAAGCAGGTTTCAAGCGGATTCAGGGATGGAATCCCCGAACGGAGACCAGGCGTCGGTGTGAACCTATCCTTAGGCTTAAACCAGTAACATTTTATCCCTCTCTGCATTCCCACGTTCATAACGTTTTCCATTTTATTTCAATGTAGCCTTACGAGACCTTGTAATTTTTGGGTACATAAGACTTTTTTGATCAGTTTTTATTACTTTTTGTTTTTGAGAGGTGAAATGATCAGAAAACAATTTCTGGCTTCGGAATTTTAAGGTTTATGGCGTTTATCATGTAGAATAAATAACATACTAATTTTATTTTAGGGGCTGTTATGGATGTGATTATAATTGTGTTTTTTATTTTTATTTTTTTCATTAACAAGGGGGATAAAATCTATTTTTACTTTTTGATGTAAAATGACTGGTGGGTTAAATGGCAAGTATGCTTCTGATTGATAATGGGGGGGGTGGATGATATCATGAACAAAAGTCTATGGTACCCTCTCACTTGGGGTTATCTAAAGTGACAGGAGCAGCTGCATGTGTTCTCCTGCACACCAGTTAAAGTGAAACTGCATGTATATTCACCTCTGCTTTAACCAATGATCTCTCTAAAGGTATGTGGGCTACAGACATGATCTTGGTCTTATTTTCTGGATTTAGACATTTAAAGCGACAGTGTCCCTGGATGTGTCCTACTCTGGGTGAACTGTAATGCATTTTGCTTAAGCTCAGAGCACAGCTCATCCAGAACTGTAGGAGGGTTAATGTAGACTTAAACATATTCAACTGAAGAGACTTCTTATCTACCAATATGAAGAATGTACCTTCACATCTCCCTGATGTATGCATTCTTGTTATGTGAAAATCATCAGCTTCTTCAACGCAGAGATGAAATATAACAGATCAGACAGCTGCTATACTGCTCAGCATCCATAGAAGTCAAGTGGGAGCTCCTAATACTCTGTACATTTCATTGTAGCATTAGTGGCTGGAAATTTGGATCCCAGAGACTTCAATGTATTCAGCATATGCCAAATAACGCCCCATCTGTGCTGATTTGCGGCAAAGCAAAGGGGCATGATTTATCAGTCTTGCTCACAGCCTTTGAGCAGCTAGTGCTACATTGCCAATGGGTGACCACTGGCATTCCTGCTGGAGCCAAATGAGGTGGAACATGATCAAGAAGAGTACACACCAATAATCCTCCTGTGCACACCTAACAATGTCTAATCTGGTCCCTGCTTGTAGTACATCAGGATATATGGACTATGTCCAGAATAAGTAACCCCACATCTTCTGAGATGTCCCACCAACTACATGCTCTTTGGTGTCTTGTGATAAATATGTTACACACTCTAGATAGGTGACATTACTTTAGCATAGCTTCTCCTGTTTGCTGTAATCGTGTGCACACTTGGTTTACCCCTTATAGTGTGTAGATTAACTATCACTTTCCCTCATGCCTTGTTGGATATACATTGTCTGGAGGATTATATAACCCAATGGACTTTCCCTTATTAAGGACAGACTGATAACAGAGGATTTGGCTATACAAGTAGATGACAACAATGATGTTTTTCCGTAACTTTAGTTGCGAGCCTGGTTTGACACTTTGGATGTTAGCCAGGGTTCACACTACCGATGATGTCCGTTATGATAGTGTCCATTTAAAAAAAAACCCAAAAAAAACGGACACCTATCATAACAGACAATAACGGACACTAACTGATGTTAATGTGTCCGTTTTTTTAAATGATCCATTTAATGGATCAGTTAACACATTAGTGTCCGTAATTTTGTTTTTGTTTCTGCTTTCTGAGCATGCGCAGAAAAAAAAATGGACAGTAATAACGGACAGTATAATGGACACCCGTCCATTACCCATTGTCTTTAATGTTAAAAAATAACGGATGCTTGTCGTCCATCATGAAACAGTTTTTTTAACGGACTCAAAAGTCCTGCATGTAGGATTTTTTTTGTCCACGAAAAAAAAAAAAACGGACGTGACGGATTGGGTGTAAACGGACTCTAATGGACACAAGATGAAATACCATTTGAAATTAATGGAAATTTTAACGGATTTCTGAAGGTACAGCTAGTGTCCATTGCTAAAATCTTTTAACGAACAATAGCAACGGACACTACTGACAGTCACCAATGGTAGTGTGAACACCCCCTTGAGATACTTTGTATGTTTGGCCAAAAGCTAAGTTAGTAAAGAAAGAAGTTATAGAGACAAGACCATCCAAAGGAGGTAAAAGCTGAGAGAAGCTGAGAAAACAGTAGAAGGTAAAGCTGAGAAACAGTAGAAGGTAAGTAACAGTGCGACAGTTCACCATGTGAAGAACAGTAAGCAGAATGACAGCAATAATAGTGCCAGGGTCTTGAAAACCAATCTGTTTGCAGGATAATGACCCATGTACAGGCAGCATATTACAGATAAAAAGTGAATGTTTACTATACACAATAAGGATACAAGAATAAAATATCATTTTAACATACACTGTGAATTATCTGTAGTCACAAAAGCGAGAGAAAAAGTGACTCAAACAAATGGCAACATGAGAAATATCAAATGTGACAACCATGTGCAAAAACCTTTAAATAAGAATAACCCAAGAAGTGATAAGTAGCAAGGGGGTACAATGACCCGGCAGCTGGGAAAAGAAAGAATCCTATGCATATTGATGCCTCCAAATGCAGCTTTGTCAGGGGTGGAATTGACATAGCAGAATAGTCATAAATCACAATGGAATCATGCCACATGACAACACTCGTTTTCACAAATTTCTCTTCCTCTACACTTGGGGATAGGACCATTGCTGTGTAAAGTGATCACAATACATAAAATATCTGATTTACTGACAGTAACTTCTATTTATTTTGTTCAGCGGATAGAAATATTATAAAGCTAAATGCAGATGTTTTTTCAGGACTAGGAAGAACCTGAATCTTCAGACCATCGTCATCACTATGTATAATCTTATTTATGAAAAATGTACTGAAAACTAGGCTGCTTTCAGTAAAAAAAATATCCATTGTTATGCTAAGTTAGTTATCTCTCAATATATTTACAGATAGTGGATTAAAATAATGTATTTCGCCATGCTCAGACTTCCACATGGGTGAATAGATGAATTCCCAGGTGGACTACCAGCACACCCTGACATGGCACAGTACACTCATTGTACTTCATACAGATACTTATTGTACAGTATAGGCTATATGTTAGTATAATGTACTGGGTAGATAATTTAAGAAACTACAAATTTTTTTTTTTTTAATATACTGTAGATAGAGGTCATCTCAGCCTCCCAGTGTAAGTGCAGAGGAAGGACAACCAGTATCCTTCCTCCTTAGGTCCCATCTTCTCAATTACATTGTAGGGGCTCCAGTAGTCAAACATCTTGCAGTGTCTTACTGTTGCCTGAGGGCACATAGCAATTGGCTTTACTGGAGAACATGGCATCTTGACTGTGTAATACGTACACATGCTGGATCCACCTGCTCTTACAAAGCAATTCTTTCATCTGGCTCATAGAGCGGAGTTCCAAGCAGGTGACTCCCTTTTATGGCATCCATATACCCCAATAGGCATTACTAGCATTATCAATGGTTTAACCAGCTCATTCCATCTTGTGTCAGTATATATGTATGACAGTGGCTGCATATCATCGTGAAAAATCTTCAATATCCCTTCCATTTCTTATTAGTTTTTATAAGATTTGATACCACAAGGTAAAACTGTCCCACTGATGGAGCAGCAATGCGGAAGAATAGGGGACCCCGGTTCTAGTGATCTGGGGATTGGAATCCCAGCAGTGTAAATCTTTTAATATCCCTTTTAATACTGAGGAGCAGATTCAACTAATCTGTGGCATCATAAAAATAAAAGCTACTGACCAAATGACATGTAGTACATTCACATCTATAGGACACTGCTGCAGTACTAAAAAGTGCAGTGAGTGGGCAGCACGGTGCTCAACATAAAAACAGCGCCCAACACGAAGACAATTTCCAAAAGTCAGACCACACCAATACAAAATTTACAGTCATCTTCTTTTTAAAATCTGGATAACCCCTTTAAGTCCAGCGACCCACATTTACTATTGCAACTGCATCTGATTTCCGGTTTATGGTGCGCCAAAACCTGATGAATTTTTTAGATAAAATATTGCATCTCATTTTAAACTTTTATTACATTAATGCAGTGAAAAACAATAGAGGTTTCTGACACACTTGACACATTTCAGAAGTTTCTACACAGTTGGGCATGCAGGTGGACCCCCCAGGGGTCCACGGGAGACTCGACGGGGGTCTACGTTAGATCTAATCTTCACATTTTTTGACGAGTTTTGGGAATATGGTAGAAATGTAGCAGCAGGGGGTCCACCGAAACCAGTAAAATTTTGAAAGTGGTCTACGAGAAAAAAAAGTTTGGGAACCTCTGGTTTAGTGGGAAAGAGGTCGTGGCTTAAAGTGCTACAGTTTACACTACATTTTGCTAAAATTTTTGGTGTCAAAATGAAGCATACACTAAGCCAAGTAGGACAAAAGTGTCTAAAGATTAGAGTTATCGTACCGCTTGAGACACTGCGATAAGTTTATGAATTTCCAAACGGTCATGTCTAAGTCTACGCATTCTAAAACTTGGACAGGATTACAGTCTGCATAATGTCCTAATGTCTATATAACATGGTCATCCACATTGCGGGCTGTCCAAATAGAGCTCCAAGGTGATCTGTAGGTTCGTGACAGGCTCAGCCAAGGTACCATAGGAGTTCACAGCATCACTGACAGCTGGAGCAGCTCACAGATTTGCTGGCATACAGGCTGCCTACATGACCCTTCTCCTTGTCTTCAAAAGTTACATGATGAAGTGCTCAAAGTACTTGTAGTCACAGCAGGGTCAATAAACTTCCAGCATATGGGATGTGCTTCTGGTTGTTTGCATAACCCTGACCTTCTGCTGAGTAATTGAATGTTTGTCGTCTTTATCGCCTATTATGAAACCAACAAAACTAGTCTATGGTGCACTTTCCCTTAGTGGGCTGTAAACGGCAGACAATAGGCAGATATACATGTTCTACCACAAAGAGGAATATGTATTGAAATCAGTTTCCACAGTGCTCAGCAACACTTGATGCAATGTGCGGTATTCTGTAGGTGTTACAGATCAGGGCTAGATATACAGAAGTATTTGTTATGGTATAATATCAACTGCAGGAACTACTTAAGGCTGGGGGTCCCACCTTCCTAGAACACAGCGTTTTGGCCGCGGTGGAAATACTGCAGCAAAAAACGTTGCATTTTACCTTACCTGCAAAGTGGATGGGCTCCTGGCTAATCCCATCCACACACTGCAGATAAAAAATCTTTATGGTCTTTGTGAAAAACGCTGCTAAAAAAAAACCCAAAACAAAACAGACAAAGACATTTCCACCATGTTTTTTTCTGCAGCGTTTTTCTTTTTTGCCTTTGCCTTATGGGGTTTTCCTGTATTTCTATATTGATGAGTCATCAATATGTGATCAATGAGGGTCTAACACCCAGGACCACTACCGAACAGCTGGTTGGAGAGAGGACAGATTTCGGGTGAAAGTTGAGGCTTCTATTGAATACCAGTCACAGTGCTGTACGCATTATAGGGGCTGTACTTGGTATTGTAGCCCAGCCTCATTCACTTGAATGTGACTGAGCTACGGTTGTAAAGTGTGACCCATGAAGAGGACGTCATCAACACAAGGAAGAGTCATGAGTGCCACAGCCACTTCAAACAGCTGATCAGCAAGGGTCCCGAGTGTCGGACCCCATTGACTACTCATTGATAATGTATCATAAGGATACCTCATCAATATAGCCCTGGAAATCCACTTTATATGCTGAGGTCATGCGTTACTGAAAAGCTGCTTGCGTTGCAGATTTTGTCGTGTTTTGAGCCAGTGTCTAGAGTGGATTTAGCCAATCTTCGTATCACAGCTCAGCCCCATTCACCTGAATGGAACTGAGCTGTAAATAGGACATGTCGCCGATGAATGTGGCTTAGGGAGTGTTTGCTAACATTGTAAACAAAACTAATCTGCGGGGATCCCAGTTGTGGGACACTTGCTGATCAAAGATAGAGTATCAATTGATAAAGCCCAGAAAAACGCCTGTTTTCAGCTAATCTCCAGCCTCTTGTTGAACAAGGCACATTAGGGGAGATTTAACCTACGTTCTCACATGACAGTGAATTATGGCCATGTGATGTACGTTTCTTTTTTTTTAACAGACGTCACACGGCAGCATTCACATGTCTTATTTTGATAAATATAGGTCATGTTCTAATTTTGGCCTTATACACAAGATCCCTCCATACACTGTATGGAACACAGGTTCAGCTAGGGTGCAAGATGGACTTGAAAAATGGACATTTTTCATGCCCATATTGCACCTCGGTCGTCTGAATGTACCTAACTAATACAGTCTGAAAGTCAGACAATGTAAACTTAGACTAGGCAGCTTTAAACTGCACCAGATTTATAAAGTGTCTGATGCTGTTTGATAAATCTAATGCATTATTAGACTGTCTAGTCCAACTTTTCAGCTGCTGTTAGTTGGCTTAGTTCACACTAGACAAATGCACCAAAAATTTGGTGCTCAACTTTGCAATTTAGTCAAAGCCTTTTATTGTGAGACCTACTATTTTGCACCACAGCAATAATAAATCTGGCACAATTTTTACTTGATGCACTCACACCCCTTTTTAAAGACACTTTTCAGCCGGGAACCCACGTTGCAAAAATACAGTGTTTTGGCTGCGGTGGAAGCAACGCAGCAAAAAAACGCTTAATTTTACATTACCTGCAAAGTGGATGAGATTCTGGCTAATCCCATCCACACATTGCAGAAAAAAGTCAATTATACCTATGGAAACACGGGGTTTGTTTTGTTTATGGGTATAATAGGGGCAGAAAATCCGCAAAGGAAAACTTTTTTTTTTGTTTTTTTGTGGGGCTTTATCCATCAAAAGTGTTTAGGAAGACACAAACGTCAGTTTTTTTGTTGGAAATCATTAATATATTTGTGTAAATTGATATGCAGCAAAAAAGAAGGTGCAACTAGTTCCAGGATTTTGGTACATCATCAATAGTGCAAGCACACAGTTAAAGCTCCATCAAACTACATGCAGTTTCTTAATCTTGCAGGTGAAACATGTTAAAAAAAAATTATTCACCTGTAGAATAAAGAAAGTGCACCAAGAACATTTTTTGCAGTCTTTACATTATTTTGCAGATTTCTGTATTTTTCTTTGTAGATTTTCAGATTTGGTTTTGCAGATTTCCATTATTTTTGGATTTTTAAATTTTAATTATTTTTGTATTTCATTTTGCAGATTTCCATTATTTTTGTAGATTTCTTGTTTTTGTCTTTTCTCTACATCGATTTCCATAATTGCATCAAAACAGCAGCATTTCCAAGTGCGACAAAGAAAACATTTCACATAAATATACATAGAAATAAATACCAAATAAAACCCATGACATTGCTTTATAAATCCCCCCCCGGCTCAGATTTAATATGTGCTTCAAGACACCTGTTTTGCATTAAAAATATCATAAGCTTCCTTCTAATTTTGGCAGAGGATCTTGACAGAGAAAGAGCAAGGAAGAGAAATCTTTTGATATCCAGTGAGTTTGCACTGTGTCAGAGTCTCACAAAGTCTTTTACATAAGTTGCCGAAAATTACTATCACGACCTATAAATCCAGATTAATATAGAGGTGTGAAAATAAACTTGCGCTGTATATAGCACACTAGAACAACATGAAAGCAAAATAGATGGCTAGCAGTACTAACTATCCTAATGATCTATAACCTGAAAGTTACAATGTAGTAAGCAGAATTCTGCAGGATAGTCAGATTTGGAAGGTTAACATGGTCAGTGCTACCATTGATAAGGCAGTGTCTCTTACCCGGGGGCTACACAGAGTGCATGGTCTGCAGGCATGTGTGATCTTGGGGTGAAAGCGGCCTCACATTTCTGCTCTGCTGGCTGCTGGTCACAAGCCATAGTATCCCTGGTGTTGTGAATGAGAGTTGAGCGTTGGTGTGTTGCTGCCTCAGTAATTGCTGGGCTGGGTGACCAACCCTCACACTGCTGCCTCACAGCATTGGAATGTCTGAGCTAACACTGCAGCTACCAGAGAGCTCACCAGTAGTGAGCAGCCCGCCAAGCCATGTGGACACTGGGGCTGATAATTGCATCTTATGGGACCAGGCTAAACGCTGGAGAAATGAGGAAGGAGGGGGGTGTCATTATGTGTGCGCCACTCCATAGGCCATCTGTATGGAAAGTCAAATGAGTGATGTGTAAGAAGTGCTCACTAGCTGGATGGAGGTGACTGTGCACCATAAACCTTTAACCCTAAGTCACAGAAGACTTGCAACTTCTATCCCTATCAGAAGAAAACTTACATGTACTTGTGTCGGATTTTGTGCGATAGTCACACTTTGCATCATTTCTATCTGTATTCATTATTTTACTGGATATCATAAATCTTATGTGAACCATAGTAATAACTTTTTTATTATATTTATTTTTTTTAGATTTCTTTTACACAGTCTTTTTGTGGCTTTTAAAAATGCCAGAAAATTTAGGCTTTTTTGTAAGCATCTGTAAGGTCTTTTTTTTTTTTTTTGGTCACACATTTTTTGACATACTCATAGTATGCTTCTATTTGCAAACACAATTTAGGGCCAAAAGAAAAAAAACAGCGCAAACCTGTAACATCTGGGCAAAATAAAGTAATGTTTTTTGGGGGTTTTTTTTGTGCTGAAAACTACCCACAAATACATCACTGAAATCGCT
Organism: Leptodactylus fallax; assembly: GCA_947044405.1. Taxonomy (NCBI): domain Eukaryota; kingdom Metazoa; phylum Chordata; class Amphibia; order Anura; family Leptodactylidae; genus Leptodactylus; species Leptodactylus fallax. The sequence goes on along the minus strand of CAMRHE010000005.1, from coordinate 3,837,171 downwards.
GCATTACATTTTTGCCAGAAGGCTATGTGGGGAATTTATAAAGTGTTATTCACACTGATCCAGACATGGTTTTGACTTCAAAAACTGCATCTGAAAATTGTGTGTGAACCCACCCTAAGGCCGGGTCCCCACGTTGCAAAGAGTGCTGTGTTTTACAGCACCTGCAAAGTGGATGGGATTCTGGTTAATCCCATCCACACATTGCAGAAAAAAAAAATCCATAGCAGAAAAGCTGCGTTTTCAAAAATGCTTGCATATTTGAAAATCACAGCTTGTCAATTATATCTATGGAAACGCTGTCATATGGATCTCCGTATAGATATAAAAGGGGCAGTTTTCCTCTGCGGACTTTCTGTAAAAAAAACACTGTGGAAAAAAAAATGCGATGTGTTTCCACCATGGTTTTTTACGCAGCATTTTTTCTGCTCCGGTTTGCTACGTGGGGCCTTAGCTTTAAAAGGAGTATGTCACCAGAACCCAGTTCTGCAAATAGGGTTAGGGTCACCTGAATCAAATGGTCATTTTTGTCAATATGCAAATGAACTCTAAAGAGCAATGAGGACATTGCCACTTACCTCTTTAGAGCAACAGCAACACTCTCCTTGCTCCAAAGAGCTCATTTGCAAAAACAGCAATATTTCAGCAATGGAGGCACAGAGGGTAAGACACTGTTTGATTCAGGTGACTCTAACCTGTCTATCTGCAGGGGTTAGCATGCTGGGTTCTGCTGACAGACTCCCTATGAGTACTATTTACACTAACACCCTTTTTTTTAGAACACATTGATATTCACATGTCCATTTTATTGAATGTCCATTTTAATGGACTGTCAAACAATAGAATATATCTGTTTTTATGGATTTGTCAATAAATCGGTCTATGAGGATGCTGTAAAAATAGCTGCCCCACGTATCTATGTCTCACTGCCATTTTAATCCACAGTTGTGCATTCACATGGCGCAGTTAAAAATGCAAGTAGTTTTTAGTGTAGTTTCTTAATTTCACAGGAGCAACATGTTAAAAAATGTAAAATTAAGGAACTGCACTAAAAATTAAATCAAAACTGCATGCAATTTTTTCTGATGCAGTTTTAACTGCACACAACTGCACCGTGTGCATGCACCATAAATGTATATCACTGTTTGTAGATTTACATAATTTTTTTCTGTATTTTTGTTTGTAAACTTTAATTATTTTTGCACTTTGTATTTTGTGTACTGTGTATTTTGTTTTGCAGATTTTTATTTTTGTAGATTTCTGTATTTTTGTTTGTAGCTTTCTCGGTTTTTTTTCTTCTTTTCTCCAGATTCATTAAAATGGTGTAAAAGCAGAACTGTCTTAGTTGCGAATAGCAACCAATCACAGCACAGCTTTCATTTTGTATTCTGCTCCTGAAAGATGAAAGCTTCATTGTGATTGGTTGCTATGGATAACTAACAGTTCTGCTTTTAGACCATTTTAATAAATCTTTTTAATAGGCTCCCAAACGGCTGAATAGCTTACTGTACTGAACTGACGTAAAGCTGTCAGGAATACGGCTGTTTGGTCCACGGAAAATAGACATGTTATATTTCGGTCCATTCTTGCCCTTTAAACTCCTTTAAACCCTGGAAATTAATCCTCAAAAATCAGTGACGGTGTAAGGATGCAATCCATGTGCTGTCCGTTTTTTGGGGATCCTGGATATTCCAAAGTATAGCAAATTTATTGTGGTTAGTTGTCAATCGCTGACAAGAAAAACGAATCAACCACAGATACAACATGTCTAAAAAAAAAAAAATCAATAGGAATGTGTGCTGTCCATGGAAAACGTATGTGTGAATAAGGTTATAGTTTCGTAGCAAAATGCTGACTCTCCACCTTTTTGCAGGGCAAGTAACCAACTGTCCAAATGTCTAACGCTAGGTTCACACTAGTGTTTGCAGGACTTTTCTCTCCAGCGATTTCAGTATAAAATGGGCGGAAACCCAGTGGACCCCATTATAGTCTGGTAGGTCTGTGGGTTTCCGTGGGTCACCACTTTTTAAAGCGGGCAGGGTTTCCGTCTTTCTTGTCCCCATGTGGACCCGAAGGACAGAAACCCGATGCTAATATGAACCTAGCCTAACTTGGTCTAACCTGGCACAAATTACGCTAGGTTCACACCTGTGCGCGGGTTTCTGTTCACTTGGGGACCCGAAAAACAGAAACCCAATCCGCTTAAAAAGCAGTTACCTGTGGACCTTATAGACTAGAATCGATCCCCCAGGTTTCCACCTGAAAAATGTGGAGAGAAAAGTCCTGCTTGCTAACGGAAGCCGAGAGCAGGTGTGAATCCATCCCTATACCCAAAGTCTATCCCAGCTCCTAGCTGACCCAGGTGTCAGTATTTGGTACATGGGACTGCATGAGATATGCCACAGTCGTTAAAGGACATGTACAGTATCTCTTAATAATTGTGGCACATCTGACACCAGTGGGAAATGGTTTAAGTCTGGCCTATAAAAGCACCAATCTTCATAAATAATCTGTATGCAACTTTACAGCCTTCTGCACACAGCTCTGCTAGGAATATGTTCACACTAGGCACTTTTGCAATGCAGATTTTAGACTTTTTTTGTCTTTTGTTAACTATTACTAATAGATATGATATTAAACATAGAAGTTGTACTGGAGGCTTCAGTTAAATTTTTTGTTTAGCTGAAAAATATATAACTATATATCATTTTAAATTTTTGTGTAGTATTATTTTTACAGCATGTGTATGTAAAGTCTGTCTCTCAGCCTACCTACCCACCCAAGGTTTCAGAGTGATCACAATTGAGATTAGTTTGTGAAGTGAGGATCAGTCTGTAATATTTGCTCCTCTTTCACATTTTGCTTGCTTCAGCATCAACTTAATATTGTACTTACTGAAGGCGGCCCCATCAGAAATCCTATATCACTTGCTGAAGGGATTCATCATCAGCATTCTCCTATAAGCCCTGGATCAAGGGGATGAACAGAGGCTAACAGCAGTGTAAAAAAACAATCTGTATATTATAAATGCCTTTCATTTTTCAGTCCTGGGAGAGAGTTAAAGTGGTTTTACCACTACTATCTATATTATAGGATGAAAATGTGATTGCTGGGGATCCTATAAAATCAAACAGATCTGTGGTCTCATGAGCAACACTGCTTATTTTACATGGGGTACTCTTGGATCCCTGTTCTCATGATCAGTAAGGGTCCCAGAGATCAGACTTCCATGGATCAGATGCTTATCCGTATTCTATGGTTAATGGATAAGGGTTATTAGTGGGAAGACACTTGTAGACTGGGCACAACCAGTGGGTTAGCCATGGCAGAATCGCTGATGGTTAACCCACTTCCATGTAAAGTAGCAGTGTAGCAATTGGGATTTAAACAAATTGCAGAAAGCCCACAGCATGTCAATTATTGCTGCAGGTTTGGCTGTGGTTTTCAACCTTTGCAATGCCCACCTTTGGCACCTGCACCTGAATGCAAGGGCTTGAAGTTATGAAAGAAGATGAGCAGTTTGTACTACGCCATCTCCATAACTTCCATATAAGTGTAAAGAGCTGAGTTTCCTGTGCTACACTGTTTCTGTAGCTCACATTAACTTCGATGGGAACTACAGAAACAGTGTACTACAGCCCACTCAGATGTTTCCATGGCCTGGTGATCGGGACACTGAGCGCATATTCCCATCTCAGCCATGACCAATTGACATAAGAATACCTCTTCCAATTTCTGAGCAGTTTTACTGTAGATATTGGGCGAAACTTATTAAGAAAGGGATTTCCTATGCCAGTGTTAATAAAGTCCCCAACTGACACGAGGCATGTCTGAATCCTGGAAGACCCCTATACTATTTTTACCTTCTAAAATATTGCAAAAACTCAGAATAAACCTTTTAACAAGGATAAATAATAAGAGACAATAAGCCATACTGGAATGAAATATCATGTATGGAGATAAAAACATTTTAATAACCTTGCATTTGTGGGGATAACATTTTCCTTCTTATATGACTAAGACAAAACAGTCCAGTAGAGGAGAAAGACACTCATGTTCTCCACAAGCCAGTTTTTGGCCAACCAAATTTCCTTGGCTTTCTCACTCAATAGCTGATAATAGTGTTGTCTGTAACCAGGTAACCCTAATCCGTACATGACTAAAAGGCACTTGTCATATCATTAAGGGAACGCTCGCTGTTCTTTTAAGTGGACTTGCTCATTCACAAATTCCAGGTTAATAAAATATTCCATCTTTATATTAGTTTCCGATTATAATCCTTTGGTAGGAGTCCATCCTCCCACCATCATCTGGCTTTTATTAGCAACAACTAGATCCATTGGAGCTGCATGTAAGTAATGTAGATTCAGAATTTTTTACATTTTGTCATGGTAAGTGACCTTGTATTATGTTAGTGGTTAGCTAACATTAGGTTGGTTTGTAGTCTTGAAACCAGGGGAACACATAGGTCTGCATGGGAACTGCATGCACAAAACAGTAAATTAAAGGCACATTTGTGCTTTTTTTATGCATTGCACCCTGCACCAATAAAAAATGTCTGCTGCAAAAGTGCACCTAGCATTTACAGGACTATTAATAGGGTGATCCAGGATTAAAAATAATGGCTGGGACTAAATAAATGGACAAGGACCATCAGATGTGATGTCACTACCTGGCGAAGTAAAGATCTTTCTGAAAGAAAGCAGCCATGTTTTCTGATCCCACTTACACCTAGACTGTAGGTGTATAAAACACACACACACACACAAAATAAATTCTATAGGTACACCATCCCATTCACCGAACCCAGAATTCGCACACAAAACCATAAGGATTTTTTTTTTTTTTTGAAAATTTTCAAACACATTTATGAAAATCAAGTACAGATTTTTGGGTTATTATTCACATTACATTATTCGATATCTGTTGCTGTGATCCCTCATAGGATGAGAGTAATGGATATTAAATGACAGATGCATTCACCCACGTGTGAAAAACATGATGGAAGTTTTTGTCATGTTTTTTACTTTTCTGACAGAAGAAAAAGTAGTACATGCAGAACTTTTTCTTTCCTTACAAAAGTAAACAAACATGACAGAAGAAAGCGTCCGTTGTGTTTATATTAGAGTCAATGAGAACAAACACAGATGGAGGGTGCGCTGCCTGTGTCCATTACTCTGCTACAATTAATGTCCGTTGCTGTCACTCTATGACAGTTGACAGCAACAGACATTATTAATGGTAGTGTGAACGTAGCCTAAAGACACATCAGTTGTATAACCAGAAATGCTCCTGATGGGCAAGTCTACCTTACATGCTCTGTCTCAGAATACCAGAACATAAAAGACGCCCAGCTATGACTTGATTCACTGATAATAGCACAAATAGAAGATAAAAAAAATTAGCTTTGCAAAAAAAACAAAACCTTTCATAACAATCTCTTCATAAAATACCCATGAAATCATATCAAAAAGGAGCAGGGGCAGTACAACTTGTATCCAGGACAACATAGAAATAGATTGAAAGATAAATCCACCAGCCACAAGGGAAGGGGGGGTGAGAATAGCCATTGGCTAAAGCTTCCCAGGACAAACCAAATTACCCCAGTTATGGAACAGTACGTTCTACAGGGGTGAAGGGAGAACAAGTGAGTTGGAACTGTATATACAAATGCCCACATGAATAGATTTTACCAAAAACGTGCCTTCGTCTCTCAGTCTGCATCCTCCCTAGATGGTTGGGTGCACTTCACAAACGAATGATAAGAAATATAGATTGCCTCACTGTTTATCAGTGTACAATATTTTCTGCATGATCAGAGGTGGTAAGGCTTTGCAGTGGGCAAGTTTTAAAGTGAACCTGTCAGGCTACCACTGTATCCTACCACCTACCAGTATCCTTAACAGTCAAAGATGGAAGATGACAGTGTCTGAAGAGATGAATCTGCTGAGGGACACCTGAACATATGCATTGTATGCAGTGAAGGTCAGTACACCTTACTTCACTGCTCACCCGAAGTATAGAGCATTGCATAGTGAAATGGGATGTACTGATCTCAGCTTCAGTGCACTCAATGCACATGCATCAGATTCCCTTAGCGGACTCATCTCATTGGACATAAGGGATCTTCAACCTTTGCCTGCTAAGGATTCCAGCGAGCGATGGTAGGATACAGACATTTGGAACCCTAAACTTCAGTTGCTTATTAGTATACTGGCTGTTAAGGGGTTCCAAACAGCCTAACAGGTTTCCTTTTACAATCTTTAATCCTACTTCAGATAGGTCAGTGGTGGGGAGGCCCCTGCTCCAGCCAGTTGTCATACAACTAGATGCAGGACTGCAGGACATGGTTGAGCTACTGGAAAACAGATAAAAGATTTTAACTGAAGGGAGAGAGTGAAGGATACAGTTTTATTTTTGGTGCATTTTCTGTGTTTAGCATTTCTTTTATATATAGCTCTGTACACATTTTATGATATAGTCGCTAATGACGACTAGAGAATATGAAATGAGGCATCATTGCTGTTTGTACAATTGAAACACTTGTCTAATCAGGTTTTGCTATAATAAAAAGCAAAGCTCTACCATAGCATTTAGTTAAAGACAAGAGGAATTTCTGCCATTCTGCATGTCTAGGGAATTGGGTAATTTTTTGCCTATTCATCCCCTTAATTACTGTCAGCCTGGCTTTATATTTAAGAGAGCTGTATGGAATAGTAATAGGCTGAACACATTCTAGATGGCTTAAAATGTTAATAATATTCCTTTCTGACCCTAAATTTAACTGCATAAACCATAGCCGCGCCAAGACATATTCATTTCACACTTGCATGACGTATCCTACTGAATTAAAATAATAAAAACAATTTAAGAAATATTATTAAAGTGTAATTAGGATGAGGTAAGTCTATAAAGCTGCGTGCCGTCTCCCAGCGACTCCGCTGCAGATAGGCCTTACCGATGGCTCTTATTTTTATTAGAATGTTATTCTTTCCCTCTCACTTGAAGCTGGAGTAGGAGAACATACAAGGTGCCTGTTTTACACCCTGATTCATGCTCTCCAGGAAAAATGCAAGCAATCCTGACAAACAATGACTCAATTCATAAGTACGGCACATAACCTCTCCTCTGTGTACTACTGCCAGCCATTATCTGCTGGAAGAAAGGCTGCTCGCGACACAATCCCAGCAATGAAAGGCTGCACACTTTCCAGCTTTTCCATGGAAAATCCTCTACTGAAGTTTCAGTTCTGCAGCACTGCTTGCAAAAAAAAAAAAAAAACGGGAAATGAGGAAACCAGACAAATAAAATACAATTTCTAGCACGATATATTAAAGCAAATATTTAGCAAATCTCTTAAGTATGAGAAATGACCTGACACAGATGTCATCGCTGTAATATTCGAAAATCACACAGAATGTAGATGGTTTGTTTATTTTCTAGATTTTATATGGACTGTTTTCCTTTTTTTATGACAAGGAAAAAGTAGCAAGATCCAGGGTGTGGGTGGCAATTTCAAAACTAAGCCTTTAGGCTTCCAAATACATCAGACTTCTAAACACACTGACCCTATTATATGTACAAAATTTAAAATGTATAAAATGCATACACAACGCCCTATTGGCAATAGCTGCCACTGGTGTGGATAAGCGTAGGGTATGTCATACCTCCCAACTTTCAAAGGCTAGAAAGAGGGATAGAAAGTGTGGCGTATGTAGTGCACCATGGCTAATTTACCTCCACCCACTTCTATATTGACTTCACCCATTCCCTTCCATTACTTTGTGCCCCCATACAGTATAATGCCCCTACAGTCATCCTAACATTATATGTCCCGACATTATAATGTTCCCCTTCAATTGCCCCCACAGTATAAAGTCCCTCTCCTGGTTCCCCAGCTTAAACTGGGGGTAACTAGAGTTTAACATACTCAGTTTAATGTCCTCCTCCAGCTGGCCCCAGTTTAATATACCCCTCCAGCAACCCCCACGGTTTAATGTCACCCATCCATCTGCCCCCCCAGTTTAATGCCCCCCTCCATCTGCCCCCTAAGTTTAACATAAAAAAAAACAAAAAAAAAAAAAAAAAAACACACACACACACACACACACACATACTCACCTCTCCTCTTGCTCTGTAGAAGTCTCTGCTCCCAGAAGCTTCAGGGATCTGCAGGTGCGAGGTGAGTGACGTCATCACATCGCGCCTACAGCTCCCTGGGCCAGAGCACACAGGAGCTGAATGGTGAAGCAGAGGGCCAACACATCTGAAATCCACAGCCAGTGCATTTCAGATGTGTTGTGGATGGAGAGAGAGAGACTTAGACACTTAAGACAATACTGTCCCTACATCTAATCTTGGCCTCAGCCAAAGTAGATATTCTTGAGAATTGTGCCTTCATTATATGGATGAAGAATGCTGTAGTGTTCAATGTCACCATCCTAATCATGTAGGAAGCTTGATCCTGAACTCACCATAAAAGGGACTCCAACCACCATCCTACTCAGGGAGGCTCACCACTTGGACATGCGCCAGGGTATACTACAACCACCATCATACACCCTGCAGAGATCCTTGCAACTGTGACTACAGCTACTGCCTGCAACTGGGCTGCTGCAGTTTCACTGCAGATTTTACATATCATCAAATCAAGCAAGATTTACTGCATATGCCTGGGAACTGGTGTAGATTTGTTCTATATATTACTCCAGTTTTTGTCATAAATTATAGTAAATATACCAGGCTACAAGAAGCCACAACCCCTCCTGCTAAGCCCAGATCTGACACCCCCTTTTTGAAAAAGTGGCATGAAGAATGCATATGCAGCAAATTGTGACTCATATCAGACATTTTATACCAGAAGCTGGCATAAAATGTATAATAAATTTTCCCCAGTATCTTTTCATTTCTGTTCTCCTTTCTGTACCTAATAAACACTTCCAGGAATCTTTAAGTAAAGAGGTTTCTTCAATTAACACGTGCATTTGAAAGTCACACATGGCATAGGGTTTCTGTAGATTAGGTGGAACATCCTGCTGGTGTGAGATTTCTCACCTTTTAATGGCTTTCCTTTATGTGCTGGCTAGTTGATTTCTGGAAAGGTCCCCCCATTTTCCCAGTCCTCAGCTTTCCTAAATATTTTTATAGACCTACCGCCCACTTTGTGTCTATTATAGAATAGCTATAAAAAAGGTAATGGTATGAACAAGTTATTGTATAAGATTTCACTTAACACTTAAAGATAGTTTTGGTTAAGTTTAAGGGGTTCTCCCAAAATTGACATCACCTATATTTTAGAAAAAAAAACAAAAAAAACAAACAAACCCCACCACCACACACACACACACACACACACACACACACACACACACACCACACATTGACTCACATTCCAGTATACATTCATCTATGTTAATCTACAAAAATGAACATGAAGTTCTTAGTATACATTTGATCAAGGTATACAGTGGGTACGGAAAGTATTCAGACCCCTTTAAATTTTTCACTCTTTGTTTCATTGCAGCCATTTGCTAAAAGCAAAAAAGTTCATTTTATTTCTCATTGATGTACACTCGGGACCCCATCTTGACAGAAAAAAAACAGAAACGTAGATATTTTAGCAAAATTTATTAAAAAAGAAAAACAAATAAGTATTCAGAGCCTTTGCTCAGTATTGAGTAGAAGCCCCTTCCTTTTAAGCTAGTACAGCCATGAGTCTTCTTGGGAATGATGCAACAACTTTTTCACATCTGGATTTGGGGATCCTCTGCCATTCTTCCTTGCAGATCCTCTCCAGTTCAGTCAGGTTGGATGGTGAACAGCCATTTTCAGGTCTCTCCAGAGATGCTCAATTGGGTTGGGGTCAGGGCTCTGGCTGGGCCAGTCAAGAATGGTCACAGAGTTGTTCCGAAGCCACTCCTTTGTTATTTTAGCTGTGTGCTTAGGGTCATTGTCTTGTTGGAAGGTGACCTTTCGACCCAGTCTGAGGTCCAGAGCACTCTGGAAGAGGTTTTCTTCCAGGATATCTCTGTATTTGGCCGCATTCATCCTTCCTTCAATTGCAAATAGTTGTCCTGTCCCTGCAGCTGAAAAACACCCCCATAGCATGATGCTTCCACCACCATGTTTCACTGTTGGGATTGTATTGGGCAGGTGATGAGCAGTGCCTGGTTTTCTCCACACATACCGCTTAGAATTAAGGCCAAAAAGTTCAATCTTCGTCTCATCAGACCAGAGAATCTTATTTCTCATAGTCTGGGAGTCCTTCATGTGTTTTTTGGCAAACTCTATGTGAACTTTCCTATGTCTTGCACTGAGGAAAGGTTCCCTTCGGGCCACTCTGCCATAAAGCCCCAACTGGTGGAGGGCTGCAGTGATAATTGACTTTGTGGAACTTTCTCCAATCTCCCTACTGCATCTCTGGAGCTCAGCCACAGTGATCTTTGGGTTCTTCTTTACCTCTCTCACCAAGGCTCTTCTCCCACGATTGCTCAGTTTGACAAGACGGACAGGTCTAGCAAGAGTTCTGGTCGTCCCAAACTTCTTCCATTTAAGGATTATGGAAGCCACTGTGCTCTTAGGAACCTTAAGGGTGCAGAAATGCTTTTGTAACCTTGGCCAGAACTGTGCCTTGCCACAATTCTGTCTAGGAGCTCCTTGGGTAGTTCCTTTGACCTCATGATTCTCATTTGCTCTGACATGCACTGTGAGCTGTGAGGTCTTATATAGACAGCTGTGTGCCTTTCCTAATCAAGTCCAATCAGTTTAATTAAACACAGCTGGACTCCAATGAAGGAGTAGAACCATCTCAAGGAGGATCAGATGGAAATGGACAGCATGTGAGTTAAATATGAGTGTTACAGCGAAGGATCTGAATACTTATGACCATGTAATATTTCAGTTTTTCTTTTTTAATAAATTTGCAAAAATATCTACATTTCTGGTTTTTTTTTTCTGTCGAGATGGGCTGCTGAGTGTACATTAATGAGAAATAAAATGAACTTTTTTGCTTTTAGCAAATGGCTGCAATGAAACAGAGTGAAAAATTTAAAGGGGTTTGAATACTTTCCGTACCCACCACCACCATTGAAAGCATCCACCAGGGTAACAATTCAGAACCAAAACAACATCTATGCTGCCAAGCTAAGCTCTTAGGCTTTTGGCCACACCACCCCACAGGCACAGCATCACAGCAATGGCAGCCAGTGCACCATGTGAACAGATCCTAAAAAGTTTACCTTACCATGTGGCCTCAGTCAATGGTCTGAGAGTTTATAGGTAGATCCCTAAGGCTAGGGCTACACAGCGATTATAGCTGTGACTCCAGTCACATGACCAATGGTCCTTGGGTCGCCTTGAGACTCCTTCACTCATTTTAGTGAATGGAGTTGTATTGCGCCTCCAAGAATGCTACGACCATGACTTCAATGTGAAAATCGCAATGTGATTCCATTCACTAACATGAGTGAAGGACTTGCAAGGTGACCAAGCGATCTTTGGTTGCGTGACAACCTTAGCCTTATGCAGTCTCCTGCTGATTAAAAACATTCGGCCCAAATGGGAGGCGTACTAGTACCAAGGCAAAACAAAACAACAAGGGGAGGATAATGCAACCACACCAACAGTTTAGAGAAAAAGATATAAACTGCACATCCCAGGGAAATCTACAAAAATGAACATTTCCACTACTTTTCAATATATTTGCTGTCCCTTAATGAGAACACTATTTCTTTTATTCTGAGGCTGGAAAGCGGTACAAGTGAATACAATTGTATCCAGTGTAGACAATGGTCATTGAGTGAAATACATTAGCAGCAGCTGAACAAATCTCCTTGATAGTTTGTTACATTGAATCAGTCAGTCAGTTTTAGCAGGACAAATTGTACTTCATAATGGCATCATTTAATATTGTAAATTGAAATGTACTGGGAATCTGGAAAAAATTCAGAATGTAGTGGAACTGAGAAAAAACATGTTTGCCTGGAGGTTTTACAGCCTTTAAATGGTGAAAAAAACATTGTACTATACTATATGTAACGAACAGCAGATATAGACCTGCTGTGCCACCTAATTGATTTAGGTCACTTTCCAAGAGGATCAACTAAGAAGCCTCCCTGTTCTTCAACCTTGAACCCCGTATGGAGATCTGGTCTTCACTGCGGGGAAGACTACCCGGTCATTACCTATTGGAGTGGTCCCGATGCGTGAGGCTGTTGACCAAATGCCAAAGAGAAGCTGGTGCAGAGGACTAGAGGGATAAGAAAAAATATATCAAGAAGGGGTCGAAGGTCTGCGGAAAGATGAAGGTTGTAAACTAGCCAAAGGGTCAGGCAGCTCAGATTCACAAGTCAAGTTTAGACAGAGGTCATACATGGGTAGGCAGCAGAACAGAGTCCCAGGGTGATGGGAATCCAACAGTAACAAAGTGATATAAACCCTCGTCGAAATCTGGAACACAAGATCCAATATTGTTCAAGAACTGTAGTAATGGCTAAGTAGATCTAAGTAGGCCAGGCTATACTGGGATTGGCTGGAAAGGCCACAGGTATGCACATTAGGCCTCTAAGTTGCAGGGAGGAAGAGCCCTACAGGCTGGACCAGGAGCAGCAACAGGAGGAAAAAGTACACAGCAGTATGGAGATTCACAGAACCAGTCAGTGTGAAATAGAGGTAAGTTGGTGATTGAGTATGCCGGGAGAGAGATGGTAAGCTGGTGAGTGCAGAGTCACACTATATATCAGAAAAAATGCTTCTTCCTCCACTTTACTCACATACTTTTTCATATTGCCTTCTCCTTCCTAAACTGAGTGTCATCCTGAAATTTCTACTGAATCAGTCTGGTCCTCCGAACACAAACTGAAACTTATTTATGGATGGGGAAGGAGATGCTGAATGAAAAAGAGAGAGAATTACAGGCACTGACAGAATGCTGGATAAAATAGTAAGCTTTCTCTCTCACTCCAAGTGATTCATTTACACCAGTATTGGTCAGTACTTTTATCTAATATCATCCATGTTATTTATGAGTAAGGGAGACTCCCATGTGTTATCTATAGGAGGCATTATGGCAGCTATTATGGTAGGGGAAACCACTAAAAAAAATCATGATACAAGTCATATAATGGTCAGAAATCGTGTTATTCTTCATATATACATACAGTGTACATGTGCTATGTAGTCACGTCACTGTACTCAATCATGATTTCACTTGATTTTATTATCCTGGTACTGTGACATCACCATGTGCATTATTTCTGTATTGTGACATTAATGTGCATTACCCTGGTACTGTGATATCACTGTGTGCATTATCTGTACTGTAAAATCGCTGTGTGTTATCACAGTGTATAAAGAACTTGCTGCTTAAAATGGTCATGGCAAAGTGGGGCCTCAATAAAAGTTTTGCTATAGGGCCTCATGGATAATTGTTACACCCCTGCTAATGCCCCCTGCATGCTGCAACCCTAGGCACTGGACCCCTTCCTAGTGTTACACATGGCTCTGCCTGTGCCGACATACAGTTGTGTTCCTTGTGAGGCTCTTGAGTGCAGAGTAAATTCTCAAGGCAGACTCCATTTAAAGGAGTTGTCTTATGAAAGGCATATAGATGTGATAAAGTAAAGTCCCTGCTAAGGAGTCTCCACTATTCACCAGAATGAAAACAACTGCATCCAGCATCTCTCTCTTTCTGGCATATTCACCCAGAACATGTATCCCATGAACAATATATTACGATGCTTTCATGGTATCAGGTGTTGCAGCAGAAAAACCTTTATCATATGTCTTGCGCCTCCCTATGACGATAACATTAACAAATCTTCATGTCTTTAGTGAAAACGTTCTGACCTTTTCGCTGGAGTTGCTACAAGCCACATACATTTCTTTGCTGTGAAGTCAGCTCAATCCAGATTATTGGAAATGTTGTTATTCGATTCAAGTCTCGTCTCCTCTGTGAAACACATTATCTCCTTTACTGTACATAGTTTTGAAAGCCTCCCAGAAGCTACTGGGATAATACCTGCAGGCCGATTTCCAAGTCATATTGTTTTTACTGTGCCCTGAATAGCTGATTAGGTGCTATTGAATATGGGAACGTGTTGCCTCGCAGTTATATTCCGAGTTTTCCACATCTCAAGCCAGTTAATTAAACGGCAAGTCATTTTTTTTGTGCAAAATCTGCAGCGGAAATCAGAATTCATAACAGAATTCATTTTCGTTTGTGATGCATCAATGTGACTGCTTTATATGGCGGAAATTTCACAATACTTGTAATTCAGTTAAACAAATAGGTGTCCCCAGTGCTCGGGAACAACTCTGCTGCAGGAGGTTATATGTGAAGTATCTGCAATTTCTAGATCTGTCAAATAAAAGGGGTCTTGAAACTACACAATAAAACAAATCCTGATACCTTTGTCACTGGTACTAAAGTAACTGATAAAAATACACACTCCTCAACATTGAAATTGCAACACCAAGAAGGATGCGATGTAAGGCTATGGAAATCGAGGAAGTAACGGGTGTCACGTTTTTAAGCACTTAGCTCCAGTCTATGGCACGTGTGAGGGGTGTAAAAGCCTGAAAGCAAAGTTTTTTAGCCACATGTAACCTGAAAAATTGGGTCAAGTGGTGTGGGATTATGCGATGCCTCATGTTCATCGACGTGTCAGTCAAAGCCACTTGTTGCAAACTGAGAGGGACAGAATCCTTTAACTGAGAGCGTCTGGTTTATCACTCTGGCAGATCGCTAGGTGCCAAGACTGAGATGTCAACACTGTTCAACATTGCATGTTCTGGTGGTAGGGAGAACAATGATGAACTGAAAGGCTAGTAAGAGGTGCGCAGAGGCAAAACTCTGCACGTAGTGATTGTTTGGAAAGATGGCATGTAGTGATCTATTCTATACTGCAAGTGAAATGGCAAATAGTGTTGACACACAAAGCATCAGAAGGCAGTTGTACAACATTGGGCTCCAAGCCAGATGTCCAGCTACAGGTATTCAAATGACCCCATTCCACTTGTCTTGAAGGCTATCATGGTGCACAGCAAGAGGGCAATGGCGGCTGGTTTGGCGGCCTATCCTCTTCGGTGAGGAGTCCTCATTTTGTCTTGGATGCAATGATAACTGAAAACTGGTCTGGAGACCATGTGGACAATGCCGTAAAGAGGTCTTTAGAAGGGAACATCATACCGGCCCTACTCCCGGGATTATGGTGTGGAGTGGCTTAATGTATTGTAGCTGAACCCCTTTAGTCTTCATTTCAGCTACACTTACAGATTGGTATAACATTGATTTAGTTGTGGTACCAGTGGTATGGCCATTTTTCCAAAGTTTCCCAGGAATCATTTTCCAACAGGACAACACCAGGCCACATGTTCCTCGTTCTACTGTGAGCAACCTGCATGGCCTAAATTTTCTACCATGGCTTGCATCATCTCCGAACTTGTCTCCCATTGAGCACATTGGTTATTAGTCAGCAATTGCAAAGGGAGCTGCCAGCAGCCAATCTTGATGTTTTGTGTCCCCGAGTGCATTCACCATGGCATAACATTCCTCAGATTAGCCCTGATTTATAGCATGCCAAGCCACATAAGTGCGTGCATTTCTACGTGTAGTGCTCATACTTGATACTGAATAAACTGAGAGGTTTTGAATATTTTGTTTCCCTTTTTTTTATCCTTTGCATAACATTAACATGTCATCATATCAATTCTGTGCTTTCCATAATTCCAAACGAAATCTCCACATCCCCTCCTTCTTTATACTAACCTGTGTGTGGGTATAGGACAGCTGGCTGCAGAAGGAAACCCCCCACCATGAAGTGAACACAGTATTTTAAAAAAACAAAAAACCTTTAAGGCTGGGGCCCCACGTTACGAAAACACTGTGTTCTACAGTACCTGCAAAGTGGATGGGATTCTGGCTAACGCGAGCATTTTTGATAATTGCACCATGACAATTATACCTATGGAAATGGTAGCGTTTTCCATATAGGTATAATAGGGGAAGAAAGTCCACAGAGGAAAACTCTGCAGACTTTCTGTGAAAAATGTTGTGGAAGAAACTGCAATGCGTTTCCATGTTTTTTGGCTGCAGCTCTCTACGTGGGGCCCTAGCCTTAAAAACGTTTAAAAGTTATAAAAAAAAACTAAAATATTTAAAAATATTAAAAAAAAAAAAAGTTTACAATTAAAAATAATTATGAATGTTACTTAACCCCATTAACTCCATGATTAAATCAAGTTATGTTGAAGTGTTTTAAAAAGTGTTTATCATTTTTTTCTGTGGTATTGTATATTTCATTGTACTGTACTTTATACTGCACAGTGAGTGGTGTAAGAACAAAACCCAAGAAACAATCAAGAAGTTATAATGCACAAAACTGCATCATTAAAAATACAATACAACTTCCCACAAAAAACAAGCCCTCATTATGGCTAGACAGAAAAATGAAAAAAGATATGGTACTTGGAAGGCAGGAATGAAAAAAACAAATAAAGAAAGTTGCATCCTGAAGGAGAAAATAGGCTGACCCTTAAAGCAACACTCCGGAGTTTTTATAAATTTATGCTTTTACTGTGAACCAGCAGGTCAGCCTGTCAATCACATGACCGAGCAGGGACACGTTTCGAGGCTGTAACAGAAGCAGGAAAGTGAACTGACCAAGCTTCATGTTACACTATGCCCTGTACTACTGGCCAATAGAAGAAAAAAGAACTCCAGTATTGATTTAAGGAGATAAAGTTTCTATCTTGCTGTTCTTATAAACCATGCATGAGTGAGTTGCTGCCACATACAGCCTCAGTCCCATCCAGAAGCTGATGCCACTGAAGATAGAAAGAACTATTTATTAAAAGCTTAGACAAGCAAACTTTCTTTAGTTTATTTTGCTATTGTGCCATACAGTATATTGAAGACCATCAGTCTCTGGACTTTGAGCTGCTTAAACAAAAACAACTGTGACATGCTTGAATTTGTAACTTGAAAATACAGTAACTTTACACTGTAAGCTAATGTAAGCACCTAAAATGTCTCCCAAAATAAAAAAAAAAAAAAAAAAAGAAAGTAAAGAAATAGGAGCAGATAAAGTAAGTCCTTGGATATAGTCACAAAAATGCTGGAAACTGGTGAGTCACTTTATATGCTGAAGACTAGAGCTTCTTCAATGTCCTAATAATAATAATACATTTTATTTATATAGCGCCAACATCAGGGGCGTAACTATCGGGGTAGCAGCGGTAGCAGCTGCCACAGGGCCCGGGACATTACGGGGCCCCGCGGGCCCCCGATGCTTTTTTTTTTTTTTTTTTTAATAGTCCGTTACCTGCTGGAGTAACCCCAGCAGGTAACGAGCCCTATATACTTATCGTTCCCAGGGGTCCCGTTCCCAGGGGCGGCTGTGAGCAGGAGCGGGGATCGGTATGTGAGGCTGCGGGCCGAACACCACAATCTCTGCTATCATTGTACTCCGGGGTCTTTTCACACCCCGGAGTATAATAATCGGAGGCCCAGGAGAGGTGAGGAAACATAAACAATGTACTTACCTCTCCTGCGATTCTCCAGGCTTCGGGCCTGTTTGGTGATGTCGCAAACGTCATTTTGCGTCGCGACGCCGGCCCGCATCACGTGACGCCGGCCTGGTCCAACATTGAAGGCGGCTGAAGCAGCAGGGAGTGGACCAGAGCGAGGAACAGGTAAGCAACGTTTTTTTTATGTTTCTATCCTCCCCTGAGTCTCCGATCATTATACTCTGGGGACTGAAAAGACCCCAGAGTATAATAATTGTTCATGGGTGGTCCACAATGGGACATATAATACTGTGTGCAGGGGCCACTATGGGGCAAAATACTCAGTGCAGGGGCCACTATGGGATATAATACTGTGTGCAGGGGCCACTATGGGATATAATACTGTGTACAGGGGCCACTATGGGGAATGATACTTTGTGCAGGGGCCACTATGAGGCATGATACTGTGTGCAGGGGCCACTATGGGACATGATACTGTGTGCAGGGGCCCCTATGGGGCATGATACTGTGTGCAGGGGCCACTATGGGGCATGATACTGTGTGCAGGGGCCACTATGGGGCATGATACTGTGTGCAGGGGCCACTATGGGGCATGATACTGTGTGCAGGGGCCACTATGGGGCATGATACTGTGTGCAGGGGCCACTATGGGGCATGATACTGTGTGCAGGGGCCACTATGGGGCATGATACTGTGTGCAGGGGCCACTATGGGGCATGATACTGTGTGCAGGGGCCACTATGGGGCATGATACTGTGTGCAGGGGCCACTATGGGGCATGATACTGTGTGCAGGGGCCACTATGGGGCATGATACTGTGTGCAGGGGCCACTATGGGGCATGATACTGTGTGCAGGGGCCACTATGGGGCATGATACTGTGTGCAGGGGCCACTATGGGGCATGATACTGTGTGCAGGGGCCACTATGGGGCATGATACTGTGTGCAGGGGCCACTATGGGGCATGATACTGTGTGCAGGGGCCACTATGGGGCATGATACTGTGTGCAGGGGCCACTATGGGGCATGATAGTGTGTGCAGGGGCCACTATGGGGCATGATACTGTGTGCAGGTGGGGGGTTGGAGGGGGGCGGGTTTTTTTTTGGGGGGGGTTGGAGGGGGCGCTCTGGAGGGGCGATTGGGGGCAGCGGTTCGGGGGGGGGGCCCCATGTCAAATGTTCGCCTTGGGGCCCAGCCATTCCTAGTTACGCCACTGGCCAACATATTCCACAGCACTCTACAATTTGTAGGGTTCAAGTACAGACAAAAACTTTATTTATATAGTGCCAACATATTCCACAGCACTGTACAATTTGTACACACCATGTACAGTAATGGAGCAGAGTAGCTTGTCTAGGCATTGCTAGAGTGCAGTACAGTACTTGTACAAGTACTAGAGAGCTGTGCATATAAATACATATACAGTATGGGTAGTACAAGTAGAGAGCAGTATAGTACATGTACTACAGACAGATAGTAGCACAGGTAGAGAGCAGTATAGTACATGTAGTACAGACAGATAGCAGTACAGTAGTACTGGTAAAGAGCAATACAGTACATGTAGTACAGGTAGAGAGCAGTATAGTACATGTAGTACAGATAGCAGTAGAGGAGTAGAAGAGCAATACAGTACAGATAGAATAGAATACAGTACATGTAGTATAGTATAGATGGCAGTACAGTGCATGTAATACAGACAGATAGCAGTACAAGTAGTACAGGTAGAGAGCAGTATAGTATATGTAGTACAAATAGAACACAGTACAGTACATGCAGTATAGTATAGATGGCAGTACAGTACAGATTAGTAGGCAGTACATGTAGTACAGGTAAAGACAGATAACCATGCAGAACATGTAGTACAGATAGAGAGCAGTATAACACATGTAGTACTGTACATGTAGAGATCGTATAGTACATATAGTACAGGTAGATACAGTATGCATCACAAAGAGCAGTGCAGCACAGACAGTACAGGCAGATATAAATACAGTACATGTAGCACACTAGAGAGCAATATAGTACTTGTAATATAGATATATACCAGTACAGTACATGTAGGAAAGACAGATAACCATGCAGAACATGTAGTACAGATAGAGAGCAGTATAACACATGTAGTACTGTACATGTAGAGATTGTATAGTACATGTGGTACAGGTAGATACAGTATTGTGTAGATATAATTACAGTACATGTAGCACACTAGACAGTAGTATAGTACTTGTACTATACGTATATACCAGTACAGTACATGTAGAATAGGTATGTACTGTATATAGCAATACAGCACTTATATTAGCTGATACCAATAGCCCTCAGGCTACCTTCACATCTGTGAATTCATTTCAGTACAAAAAAAAACAAAAAACACAGACATCCAACAGACACCATTATAGTCAATTTCTGAGATCCATTGCTGTTCTCCGTTTTTGCTTTTTCTGGTCTTCTGATGGACCAGAAGAATGTACAGGACATCACAAATGTGAATGCAGTGTTGGAGAGGCGCTACTAGACAACCAGTGCATATATAGCAGTAATACACCGCCAGCTGTTTGGCTCTACTTGTTCCCAAGTGAAATGTCTGTAATGATTCTCTGAATTCCAACCAATTTTACTTTATGTATGAATTTTGGTATGTAGCATAACTTGTAGTATAACAGAATATTTCTAACAATGGCACACGCTGCCATACAAAGTCCATGAACACAGGCGCAAGCCCTAAGGGCTCTTATGACTTGCTATTAATAACGGACATTGGTTTATGCAAAGAAGCATTTCCCATCCTGCCAGGCTGAAGCCAACCATGTCTTATGTGATTGGCCATTTAATTGAAAGCCCACCATGTAATACTACAGTAATACCTGACTGGTTGTGGCATTTCATAGCAAAATCAGCTGTTTGCTATTTATCAGATTGATATGGAGTCCGACAGAAAAACCTCTGAACAGAGGCATAGCTAGGGGTTCAGGACAGGGGCAATGAACATGTCCAAGTGGACCCCCAACTTAGGTATACCGATATTATCACTATATGATGACCACACAGGGCTCTGCAGATGATTTAGGTGAATACAGGGCAGCAACAGTTAGTGCCTTACCGGTGACGCCTCTTCCACCTGGACGGCCATGACCACTTCTTTCAATCTCTGTAATGTTTGCAGCACAGACATCTTTGGCTCCTTACTTTTTGAGGCACCTGACCCACATTATCTTCACCTGCACATCCATCCTGCTACCCCCAATTATAAAATATATAATATAACCTCTGTGAAAAAGTAACAGGTAAGATTCTGGAAGGCTGCTATATCTCACCCAGACATGTGGTAAGTGGGATTACAATTCAGGTAACTAACAAAACCTCAGCTGTGAGAAGGCTTTTTCTGTTAACCTCTTCTTGTTCTACTTCAAGCACAGGTGGGAGCTAGCCCTCATTAAAGGCCTATAAAAGGTTGGCAAGTTCTCACCCACTAAGCAGTTCCTGGGGAGAAAAGAAGAGCTGGGTTATGGCCTAATTCTGCCAAAACTGGTGAGACTCCAGTGTGAGTGGCTGTCTTTATTTTGTTCTGTGTTGACCGTGTGGCTGAAGCAAGCCACATGTACAGCTTAGGACATTCCTGTGTTAGTGGCTCAGACTAGCAGGATTTATGTTATTGTTTTGCCTGACTCTTAAGAGTTATTTATTTTTGACAAATAAACATACAGGAAAAAAAAACCTCTTTGAACCTGACTTATGTCCCTCTGACTGCCTGTCTGGGTCCACTGCTGCTGCCACTGAGCCTATCCTCCCACACCCCCCATAATGAATAATACCCCCAAGTGTATCTTTAAATTTAATAACTTCCCTGTGTGTCCCCTTTAAATAGTGTCCCTTATTAATAATGCCCCTGGTGTTTTTCCTAAGTAAAAGTGGGGTTCCAATACCCGGGACCCCCAGTACCAGCTGTTTGAATGAGCCGTGGTACCTGTGTAAGCGCCGTGACCCCTTATCTGTTTACATAGTGTCATTCATTTTATAACGGCCATGTCATATAACTACAGCCTTTTCCTATACACGTCTGTGACAAGGCTGTAGCTACATCACACAGTCACTATAAACAGACTGTGTGTTATAAACAGGTGCCATGGCCCCTTCATACAGCTGGTCAGCGGGGATTCACTTATCTCTTATTGATGATTTATTCTGAGGATAGATCAATAAAAATGAGCTGGAAAACTCCTTAAGGCTAAGGCCCCATGTGGAATTGAGGAAAAATATGTGCAGTAAACACACTGCGATTTCCTTTGCGGTTTTGGAAATTGCAGCATTTCAGTTATACCTATGGAAACACTGGCGGTTCCCTTTAGGTATAATGGAAGCAGAAAGTCCTGTGAAAAGCGCTGTGGAAAAAAACGCAATGAATTACTGCAGCTTTTTTTCCTGCAGTGCTTTTTTTTTTTTTTTTTTTTTTTGGCTGTGTGGGATGCTACGTGGAGCCTTCTCCTTAACCCCTTCACGCATTCTCATGTACGTGGGAGAATGTGGTTAGTTACAGGTACGTGATGGTGATCGAGCGGGCTCAGAAGCAGAGCCCGTGCGATCACCACGGGAGCCTGGCTGTATTTGACAGCCAGGCTCCCACTGAAACAGCGGGGACCAGTGATAACACTGATCCCCGCTGTTTAACCCTTAAGATGCCGCGGTCAATAGCGACCGCGGCATTTTAAGTGTTTGCTAGCGGCACTGACTGCTGCGGACGGCATCGGGAGAGGGTGTTAGCTGTAACTAACAGCTAATACCCTGCTCCTTAACCTGAGATCGGGGGGTGAGCATCCAAGGGGTTCTGCCATGTTGCTGGGGGGTGCCGATATCTATAATATGCAGCCCGGGGTCTGGCCAGTGACCCCAGGCTGCCTGAAGCCCCCACTACCTGGTTGATCCTGCCAGGACTTCTGGAAATCAGCCTATGTCTACATAGGCTGAATTCCTGTATAGACTGCAATACACGTACGTGTATTGCAGTCTATAGTGCTGAATCAGCGATTCAGGTGTCCTAGTGGGACATATAAAAAAAAAAAAAAAAAAAAAAGAGAATTTATTAACTTATCTGGGTGGTATGACTATCTGTTTGAAAAGCAGACCATTTCACATTTTGAAAATTGCGAATTTTTTTTTTTTTCCTACATTTCCATCAAATTTCCTATTTTTAAAAATAAATACAAAAATATTGATCAGTGTTTACCACTAACATGAAGTACAATGTCTCACGAAAAAACAGTCTCAAAATGACTTGTGCAAGTTAAAGCATCTTAAAGTTATTGCCATATAAAGTGACATATGTCAGTTTTGAAAAATGAGGCCTGGTCCTTAACGCACTTTTGGGCTCAGACCTGAAGGGGTTAATAAAGCCCAAGTTCCGCTTTAATTAAACTAATTGCCCTCTCATATTACGCCCCTGATCTAAATACTGCACCTCTAATGACCACTTATATAAATGACCACCCCCTTATGTTCATAATGCCTCCTTACATATATGATGACCCCTTATATACAGTAAATAACCTCCCCCTTGTATTCATAATGCCCCCTCCCTTATAGTTATAATTCTCCCTCCTAACCATCCCCTTATACTATTAAAATACCCACAACTGTGCTAAAAAAAAAAGTTCTACTCACCTACCTGTGATCCTCTGAATGGAGCCATCGCCTCCTCCCTGTCCAAGCATGGGACGTCTGCGTCTCAGCACAGGAGGCGCAATGTTGTGACGTCATCGCGCCGCCTGTGCTGAGAAGCAAAAGTCCGCGTCTGTGGTCTTGACGTCTTATAAATCACAGGCCAGAAGTGGCTTGCGGTTTACAAGACAGTTATTTGCAGGATACATTTTAACTAGATTGGTATCTGCAGACACCAATCTAGTAAACAGTAAAGCATGTATTAACGGCGGCCCCAGAGTGGGTCCCACAGAGTCAGTGGGCCCGGGGCAGCCGCCCCCTCTGCCCCCCCCCATAGCTACGCCACTGCCTCTGAACAAGCAATAGAAATAATGGTTTGCTCTATTCTTGCACTTACATTATACCTTCTAGGTTATGGAAACAGTACAACCACTTTAAAGTGCATTTTATAAGAGTAACCCCAGGAAGAAGTCCTTAATATAAACCCCATTCTCACTATATAGAATAACCATCTATGACAGCCTAGCGATGACTATACTCCAAAGCATTTTATACAATGCATTGTCTAATAAAGCTCAAAAAGTGCTCTAGGCAACTATACGCAAAACAAGAGGCAGATAAATTACTTTTCTCTCTGATAATACAAGCTGGCCTCATTCAAGGTTAATATATGTATCATTTTGCTGAATTTTCTCAGTTTGTATCTAACTTTCCAAATCAAAACTGTTTACTGATGTCTTTTCGGGTACTTTTTGTTCTCTGTAGACTGATTCCATGTTCTCTGATTCTGTCTTTCATTGTAATATCCCTAAAGCTCCAAGGTTATTGCACTGTGAAATAACATTATGTATAACAACTGCTATCTGGAGGTTTCCACCCCTGAATTCTCATATTCATATTTGCTTCTAGCTATATTATTTTGCAAAGTCCTATAATGTTAGCAATACCTTTTATCCCATGTAAACTTTTCTAAAGTTGGTCATCCCCATGACAGAATATTGTCAGGAAGATTTCCCCAGTCGGTAACATTATCATGTTTGCAATAACACTGTACACTTAGTGTCATGTAATGGATCTCTAAGCTAATATGGTAAGAATTCAAGTGCAAGTTACTTGCTAAAGCGCAGAAAACAACCAAGATTCCTATTAATCTTCCCATTTTGTATGAAAAGACCTTGGACAAACCTTTTTCTTTGCATGGGTCCCCAACAATAAGATGATCAACAGGTGTGTTGCTGCTGGGATCTCCAGTGGTGGAGCTGTAATATTTAGGGAAATTGGTAGTACTTATTTGATTCCTCTACAGCGCCACACAGTTCCCAATAAAACCAATGGCTGTCCATGTAATGAAGAGAGGTCCAAGGCTTCCAGAGAGAGATAAACTCTTGGTCCATTTTTTGGCCAAAAATAGGACGTCATGTTTTTAGGTTTAATATACTTCACCCTGCAGTGAATAATGTCTGTGTGACAGCATTAAATTCAAGTGAATGGAAGTTATTTTGGTTGTCTGTTGTAATGGACCATAAAAATATAGGTCATGTCCAATTTTTGTCTGTTTTGACGGACCCTTCCATACACTCAAATGTATGGGGATCCATGAAAACGGGTGCCACTTGGGTGCCTAACAGCTGTGAAAAATGGATGTTTTTCACTGCCATTTTGCACTCCAGTCGTGTGAATGTAGCCTCAGTCTGATATCACACATGCAATTTTTAAAACCGTCTTTTGTGACAAGCAGGAGTGGATTTTAAAGAAATGGAAGATATACAGGAAGAACGTATACTTCTCCTTCCTGGAAGAATCATTTCTAGCTAAGAAAAAAAAAAAAAAATATTGCTTCAATATGTACATCGGCAAACGTGCGTGTGTGTTTCTAGCTAAGGCAGAGCCAACAGTCATGAGAGAGCTGCATTTTTTTTTTTTTTTTTTTTTTTTTTGAGCCAATGCTAGGCGTGGATATAACAGAAGGAAGAAGTATACGTGCTGTAGGTGTCTGATTTCATATAGCAGTATACTTTTTTTGGGGGGGGATTTTATATGAACAGAGTAATAATGGTGGCATGTTCTATTAGCAACCAAGTGAACGTGTTAGTGGTTTTAGGTGTCGGACCCCTGCCAGTCTAGGTATAGGTCCTCAATTATTTAGCCAGGAAAACCCCTTGAAGGGAGCATGTATACAATGCAGCCATGGGGCCTTTGTGCACCACATGATTAAGAACCGCACAGAAAAAACATACTGTTTTACCATGAATCTCTGTGATTTTGCCATTCAGTTTCCCCAGTGCAACTTGTACATGTGACACCCATATATTCAATGATTCCCATTACTCATAGTATATAATGACCATAAGGTGCATATTGACTCTTATTCAAGCAAAGGTGTTTCTTTTCTATATATATATATATATATATATATATATATATATATATATATATATAGACTTCTATACTTTCCATTTGTCAAAGACTATTTGATTTAGTTAAAAAAAAAGTCATTAGATCATTGCCTGAGCTGTACATGAAATAACAAAACTATTATGAAAATGGGAATATTTCCCCCCGCAGTAACATTCTTTGTCTGTTGGCCAAGAACATACATGGTTAACATGCTGCCATCTTGTGTCTGTCTGGGATAAAGCATTTATGATTTTGCATTATAACAGGATTTGGCTATGAATTGTACAGGTCATCTGTAGTTGGGTGGATTCATTCTTAATAATTTTTTATATGAATATTCTATATTTTACACAAAGCACAATACACATGTGTATTGAATTTCTGTTATACTTTTTCTTTTATTTTTAGGACTAGGGGGGGTTAATGGTCAGGTTAGCAGTGAGATATAACCATGTAACAGCACGTGTGTGTGAACCGTTGTGGCTGGTGAGGGAAAAGGTACCAGCAGCGGCTATAGTAATATTGGGGTATTTACTACATAAAAGTAATAAAAAAGGAAATTCTTCCTACACTGATCTGCACTTTCAGATTACAATGCCACTTGCCACATAGAACACCCTTCCCGAAAAATACTACCTGTAGACCAAGGACTGGCCAAGACATAGAAAGTTCAGGTGGCTGCAGCAAGATCTTCACCTAGATATCAGTGACGTCTGATTATAGTTTCTCCTTTGAACCAGTGTACAGTATAGGTTTCAGCTTTTACATGTCGCCAAGGCTACTTAGTCGGAGATATTACTCCATTATACAATATGCAGAGCTAATTTTTACACATTGGAGAGCCAAATGCGAAAGCTTCATAAGTGTCCCCCCCCATCCAAATACACCCCCAAAATGTCTGATAGTTGGGGGTGCGAACAGTTGGATTCATACCGATCTAATATTGATGACCCATCATGAAATCCCTGGCTGAAACCCCATAAAAATGTGTACCTTCTGGGATATGGACTTTTTAATTGGATACAATTGCATGGAGCAGTATAGTCTATACATGCGGTGAAGCGGTGTAATAATGCAGACTTTGCTGGATACCACCTTAATGGGGACTCTTTTGGTCTCCAGCAGGTGATTGGGAGCTTATGGATCCATAATCTTATATCGGGGAGTTCCGTGGATGCAGCTAAACACTTTATCTTAAATAAACCTCCCTTGCCTTTTTAATATGTTATTCCATTTGTCTTGTTCTGCAGATGTATTATACCTAAGTATCTGACTTTGGATTCTGTGCATTGCATCAGTGTCAGCACGTTCCTTGTGTTTTGTATAGGCATCTTTATCACTACATCTGACATCTTATTTAAGCCTTAATGAACACGTTGGTAAGTCTTACAAGGATGAATACTCTCCCTTCACTTATGATGTTGCACTACAGAAAAAGAAAATACTCATCTGATGCCCAGTGGGTTACATGTGCCGGTAGGTGGTGTACGTTATTTTGTAATGTCTTTTTGCAACAGTTGATATTCCATAACTTAATAAGGGTATAGTCACACATAGAAATTTTCTCAAAATCCATGCATGAAGATTTTGCTGCAGGTTTTACTGCAGATTTATGTCCCCTAATAACACTGGTTAAATGATGAAATTCTTGATAAAAATTCAAAACAATCTGCGGCGTGTTCATTTGTCTGTGTAGGAAATGTCCACAGAATCTGGATACGATTTGGAAAATCTCTTCTACTTGACTTAAACTATAATCACACCTGTGCAAACCAGCACGTCAAATCTATAGCAAATTCAACCAGTGCTTAAAGGGATTGTGCACAATATTTTAGTATTGAGGCAGGAGGCTGGGGAAAGTGGGGGAAAAAAAAACATACCCACCTGTCCCTGGTGCTCCAATGTCCCAGTCTGCAACTTACAGTTCTCCCTGAGCTGATGGGTGGAGACTAGCTGGCATACCCTGCTCACTCACTTAAAAAAGTCTCAGGATCAGGCAGGACATAAAGCACTTGGGCTGTAGTACAAACTTCTCATTTAGCTGCAGCATTAGCCTAAGTCTAAAGGCAAACATGTGCAGCAATGGGTCTGTGAGAAAACAGCACAAACGGAACCTGGATGATATGCGTGTGCCACGGTGCCTCCATAGAACCATTGTTTTCCTTCAATGAGCCTGGGTCACAAAATGAATAGGAATAGCACTTGTCCTGAGTTTTGCCCCTGGGCTCAATGTCTCCGAAATGGACGTGTCTATGGGGCCATAGAAAATAGTGGGTCAGTGTGATAACCATTAAAAACATGGCTAGCGCACTAACAAAGTAAGCCTCTGTCTCTGCTTTTGTCTTCCTCAGTGCAACCTCCATAGACTTCTATATACAAGTGTAGTCTGTGACCTGCAGTCCATATGGAGAAGGATATAGCAAAGATTTTTAGAGTGAAAGTTAGTTTAGCAGAAGGGGTGAAGTATTTATAAAGCCTGATAAGAGAAGAAAGAAGCATTTTTCTCTGGTATGATATAAACGTCCTTATCTATGCCTATCCTATTGATGTATACAATGTTTGTTGAAGTAACAGCGACTACTTCAAGAGATTGTCCACTTCCCTGGATGATGAGTTAATCACAGGAGGTCTGGCTATTCGTAACTATTCATTTACATGGCAGGGAGAAGGGAAAATAAGGCATTACGCCGTATCCATTAAAGATCCATTAAAGATCATGCACTTAAGCAATTGACAAAAAAGGAAGGAGATGTCAGATGACAGCTGCTTTTTTTCATGTCAGGTAAAGGAGCAGCTGTCAGATGAAAGGCACTCATTTCTTCCAAATCCCACAGACCGCTTTTCTGTCTGCTGAAATGGAGCAAATAGGTAGCTGGGGTAGGAACATCAGGCCAGAGAGAACTAAAGCACTGAATATTTGGTACTAGGACACAAAACCACTGGACACTGGATAGGCAAATGGCCATACAAAGTGGAGATTCTCTTTACCATTTTTGCCTTGGACGCTAAAGGAGCTTGTACTGTCACTTGCCACTGACCATAATACAGTTTACAATAACTTAAATGATGTTCACTACAGAATGCTCTTTTAACCCCTTAATGATGAAAGCTATTTTGGCCTCTAGGGCGAGCTATACCTTTTGCTTTTTTTCATTGACGTACTCATATGATGGCTTGATTTTACTGAGAAAAGTAGTGGGGTTTTTTTTTTTTTTATGGAACCATTTTCCAGTACATATAATGCATTTAAAAAACTTCAATTTTATGTTTTATTTTTGTCGGTCACTATATGATATACACGACATGATAACTTTATTCTGTGGGTCAGTACAATTACAGCGATGCCTAATTTATAAAATGTTTGCACAATAAAATGAATATTTTGTTTTACCATCACTATTCTATTTCATCTTCATTTAAAATGCCCCATGTTCATGACGAATATATTCATCATAGAGAGGGAAGGGGTTAATGTTTCGTCTTTATTTCTGTTCAGTTTATATTGAGTAACATTGTAAATACTTTACTTAGTATACAGTACTTAATATTATAGCCCAGAGCTGAATTCACAATTCTGCTGGTTGTTTTTGGAAGTGACAGGCTTTTAGACATGCACATCAATTCTAAGAGTTCAAAATATGAGTTAACCCTTGAAAGAATATACAAAACAGGCAGTAAACCAGAGACTGCACGTTAGCATTTACTTGCTAACCTGTAGAATCTAACCAGCCCACACTTCCAATAATCCATCTTAACTTCTCTACTGCTAGACTGACTGGACCTAGTCACAGGCAGTGGACAGCAAATTCAGCAGCAGCGAGACCCCTAGTGACCAGAACTTATCACATATCTTTTTAGATGTAAGACTACAATTTTTTTAAGTGACTTGCAGTTTTAGTAGTAATGACTTCTACTAGCAGATGAGCACAAGTTGTCAGAAATTTAGTGACCAGCTAAACTTTGGGTTATAGACCCCACCTTGAAGCTTGAAATCAAGTTCTATGTACTTAACCAACCTGTCTTTTGTTTGGGGTCAGTATTTTCTGCTCATGCATTTTTTGCATGCAGTTCTGTAGAAGCAACTGATAAAGGCCACATATATACCCTGCAATGGATAGGCCTTCCTTTGAGAGATGAGATATACATACGATGAATGTAATGTATTGCATGTATACATTTCTGTAAGTTAAATTGTGAATGATTTATAACGCTCCAAAAATATATATATTTGCTATCCTATCAATAGTAATAGCAATATCTTAAGTGCAATAAACAAAGCCAGCCTGTAGGTGTCATCAGAGCATAAAACGTGCTTTGTAATATGATGTGACCCTTTCTTGCAAAACTGAGGAAATAAAAATCCAGATGTTTAAAAAATTTTTATTTTTTACAAAAAATGCAACTTATGAAGTAGATGTATTAAAGAATGGGGGACACACATTCAATGTTTTTTTTTTTTTTTTTGTTTGTTTTTTATAAAGTTGGTCTGTTTTCTAACTTTTAAGGTATTATTACAAATGTGGGTTGTATGGATGTGTAAGACACCGGTGAGCAGCAGAGGTTACTGTCTGGGTGTCAGCTTGAGAGGAGAAGGTCAGGTACAGCAGGTGCAATGGCCATGGAGGACTGTGGTGCTGGCCGCAGCAGCTGGAGCAGCCATATTGCCACAATTCAGGAGCAGGCGAGGAGACGCCAGTTCCTATTACAATATCATATTGCGATATCTAATCTTAGCCTCTGGTGGTTAGAGTCTTATTTGGCATTGTGAGAACAACCTACAGTCGCAACAGACATCTAGCCAATCTGCTGCTCTCGCACAGTTTTTCTCAGACCCCTGCGGATCCTGGAATGTGACAGTACGAAGGGCAGCAGCAGAATGAAAGCATGCTGATGCTCCATATAGCCTGGTCATAAACCGGACCCTAACATGCAACTTGCATCCTTCACAAAATGCAGTTGGGACAGAGAGGAAGCGAAGGAGACAGGCAGTGGAGATACTAGTATGTAGGCAAATCATTCTTGTCATGCCTGGGCAGATTTATTAAGACTGACATATTGTACACCAACTTTAATAAAGGCCTCAACTGGCACAGGTAATGAGTGATTTATGAAGAGGTTTCAGCACACGAATGGAAATCTGTCACTTAGGAACTTGCGTAGATTTCCATTATAATTCACCCCGGAAAACTGGAGTTATAATGAATATGTCCCCCCCCCCCCCCCCAGCCAACTCTGCCCATATCTGCACAGTGTGGTGAGCATGGCGTGGAAACGGGGGATGTGGCGTATATTTTGTGCAAGAAAGGGGCTTATCCCTCTACGCCACTAATATCATAAAAATTTGGAGGGAGTAATAAATCTCCACCGCATGGATTATCTGTCTGTTTTGTTGGTATCTTCTCCCATTTCAGAAATATTGCTGCTTTTAGTTTTGGCTACTGATATCACTGTACTGTCATGGGGGCTGGTATTAAAGAATAGCATAATCACAAATCTGTTGCTCTATTGATATTAACAGTTTTCTGCCTTGGATAATCCCTATTTGTTAGAAGATTTCCCTGGCATGAAGCAAATCAAAAAGTGTCATCCTGCTGGGACCTCCAGTGATCAGTTATTATTTGTGGTGGGAAACCTACCTAGTATTCGGTTTCTCTGCAGCCCCCAGAGGAGAAATTAATCACTACATAGTGGCCATTAGAATTCCCTAATAGGGTGTATAAGGTTTTATAAACTGAAGCTGGCCATATACATTTAGCTATTCCTCCATAGACAGTATGTTACAGAACCTATTTAGTATATTATGTCATCAAGGCATGTTTAACTAGTTATTCCAACTTATAAAGTGGTTATATACAGTATATACTATACATAAATATACTACAGATGTTGCTCTTGATTGGATTTGAACCCAGGTCTCCAGACCTGCAAGTCAACAGTGCGAACACTGAGCTACTGTGCTAATTACTAAGCCACCAGTGTTCTAAGATATGCCATCACTTATGACAAGTGGGAGTGCAACCTCTAGGAGCCTCACCAATCTGAGAATGAATGGGTTGTGTCCCCATTTTATTTATCCCCACACTGCTGTGCTTGGGACCACCATCTGTGCAGGGAACTATAGCCCCTATTCAAGTGATATGCCATGACGAAAATAACCCTTTACATGGCATCAAAGCAGTGCACAATTCCTTCATTTATAGGGTCAATCGGGGTCTTCAGAGGTCAGACTACCACCAATCATATGTGATGTTCCATAATTTTTTACTAAGATGGGTATAACCCTTTAAAGGGATTCCATCATTGGGAAACCCTATTTTTACTAACACAACGTCAGAATATCCTTTAGAAAGACTATTCTTCTCCACCTTTATTTTTCTGATCCACGCCGCCGTTTCTGAGAATTTTCGTTTTTCTTCTTTATGCAAATGAGTCTTCAGAAAGCACAGGGGGCATTTGCCCTGTGCTCAAAGAAGACGCTCTTCTGAAGATCCGGCGCCGAGTCTCTGTTCACGAAATGGCAGAGATGACTGAACATGCTCGGGATTTGAATCCCGAACAGAGACTCGGAGGCTGATGACGCGGCAGAGGGGCGTCAGCAGAAGAGGCGGAGCTGGATCTTTGGAAGAGCGTCTTCTTTGAGCACAGGGGATGCCCCCTGTGCTTTCTGAAGACTCATTTGCATAAAGAAAAATTAAAATTCTCAAAATTGGCGATGTGTAGCAGAATAGATAATTTATAATAAATAAAGGTAGGAGAAGAATAGTCTTTCTAAAGGCTATTCCGACGTGGTGTTAGTGAAAAATGGGTTTCCCAATGATAGAATCCCTTTAAGGTCTTATGTACATAACCTTTTCAGGTTTGGATCTGATCCACGTATGTTTTTTACATCTTTCCAATATGTGTGTCTGTATGTCTTGCATCTATTTTTCATTGATCACATTTATTAAAATCTGTCTCTTGACATACAAGCGCTATTTTTTTCACTTATCCAAAGACTTCAATGGTCTGCTCAGATCAGTGAAAACAGACCTGAATAGGATATAGTCTAAAAAAACAGAATGGGTATAGTGTATTGAGCAGTATAAAAAAAAAGTACATGAGCCCATAGAAAAGGAATAATTGTAATGCTCTCAAAGTACCATCCATTAAAAACCATAAAGCATTCGGATGACAAAAATGGTTGTGTGCACAGACCCTAACTCAAGGTGTCCCCTGCTCAGATTCCCACTGGTTTAGCTACAGCTGACATCCATGTCCAATGTGGCAGATAACCAACATTAAATGATGCCTGTTAATTTCACTCAGTGCCTTGTAATTTCCTTTGACCAGAGTCCGATTTCGCCTCTATTTTTTTCCAACTCTTATTATTTCAAGTGTATTCCATAGAGTGTAAGGATGAAAGACTCTTTTATCTGTTACAATGTCCTTTTTGTCCCTTGTGTAAGTCAATGCTCAGTTTTATTTTTAATTTATATGTCAGCGACTGCTATTTTACAATAAATTTGATTTGAAAAGCAAAAGTTCACCGTTTTAATAACACCTCTGTCTGTATCCATGTGCCGCCTCAGAACGAATGGTTAATTAAAAAAGCACAGCAACTGCAAAAATTAAACATCGCCCCCAAATAGAAATGTTATGTGGTTACCATGGAAACAAGCCCGGAGTGGCAAGGAGAAAAAGGCTACATGTGCACGTCAAAACTTTCAAAACAGATTAAAACCAATTGCCAGGCAGATTGACTTTAGTCTGGATTATAATGAGGAGCTCTGGAGGGAACTATAAACAAAGCAAAACAGATGATTATACAAGACGTATAGCAACTGTTAGCAAACATATGTTATCTCATGTGACGCAAAAGCAAGCAATGGAAATTAGGCAACAAAATGGCTTATTTACCTCCAACACATTAGAAGTTTTATATTGGCCAAAAGGCAATACTGGTGCAAATTTCTACTTTATCACGTATAAGACAATAATGGTAGTTGTTGGGCTTTAGGAAAGACGATGATTTTTTTTTTTTTTTTTTTTTTTTTTTTTTTATATTTCTCATGTGAGCATTTTGGAATTAATAACTTTTTATTTTTGCATCCGGTCAATATTCAGGGGTCAGGAAAAGTAGTTATATTTTCTACCGACCAATTTTGGGGTACGGAGTACTGCCAAAAAGTAACACACCCAGATAGAAATAAGATTGCTAAAAACTTGGCATGCAGATAGGTTAGAGAGGACCTTTCCCGTCCTCATTCATGTGTGGTATTATAGGCGGCTAGAAAGTCAACAGTGCGCTGAATTCAGTATGAGTCCTGGTGCTGGAGATATCGGTGACATTAATTTCAGCACCGATATCTCCCCACTGTCAGAAGGAACGCCCCACTGACAGTACTCATCCATTGACCTGGACTACTGAGAGAGTGCGCTGGCTTTCTAGAGGTATATAAACCACACATTGATGAGGACATGAAAGGTTCTCTTTAATGATTATAGGTCTGGTCAGATTAGACACTGGCTGAGTCTTGCCACAAGAGGGTGTAAAAATGCTTCCCTTGATGTCCTATAAAATAGCTCAGTGGCTATTTTGGGTAGTGTACCCCTTGGTAAGAGATTGTTGACTGTCAGACATGCTTCTCCAATATACACAAAGACATTTTGTCCAGTTGAGTTTGAGAGGGCGCATCATTGAACTGAGAGAAGCATGATGGTCACTTTGATGAATTACCCACCATCTAGACCATTCTGACCTGTTAGGTGTTGAAAGTAGTAGTTACGTATGGCACACACACACAGCGAACAGGCTCCAGACGGCCCAGACTGAGGACCAGTAGAGAGGATTGTTTGATCTGCTGAGATGACCGAGGAGATCCTACAGTTTCCTGGTCCACCATCCAGAAACAGGTGACTCCTTCACTACATACCTCTGCCAAGATCATTTACAGGCACTTAGCAAAAGGGAATTTGGTGTCACACTGCCCATTGTGTTGTGCCATTGATGGCTATCCACCATTGCCTTTGATGCAGTGGTGCTGTGAAGGAGAAACCTGGACGGTGATGGACTGAAACTGTTTTGTCTTTAGCAACAAATCCAGGTTCTGTTTGGGATCCAACAAACAGAATGGAGTATGGAGGTCCATTGGTGAGTACATTAATCCTGCTGAGGAGCGACATACTGGCCCATCTTCTGGTTCGATGATCTGGGGAACCATCACATATGACAGTCAGTCACCCCTAGTAGTGATACAATGGACACTAATAGCTCAGTGATATGTGCAGGACTTCCTATGGCCACATGTGTAGCCTCTCATGGTAGGGCTTCCAGCTGGAATTTTCCAGCAGGATAATGCTCACCTACTCACAGCAGAGTTTGCAAGGAATGTTTCGACCAGATCACAACACTTTCTTGGTCTGCCTGGTCACCAGATTTATTGCTAATTGAACATTTATGGGATCATAAATGCTTGATTGTTCATTGCTGAGATTAAATAAGCGTATACTGTATATTTATAGTACATTTTGAGATAGTTAAAGGGATAGGTGGGGGTTTAATTTACAAACACAATATTAAATAACATGTATTTGTGTTTTGTGCCATATTTTCATAACATTTTAGAATGTATATATCAGGCTAGGTTCACACCTGCGCCCGATCTCAGGACTTTTCGCTCTGCATTTTTGGGCGGAAACCCAACAGACCCCATTATAGTCTATGGGGTCCACGGGTTTCCGCAGCTAACTGCTTTTTAAGCAGATTGGGTTTCCGTTTTTAGAACGGAAACCTGAATGCAGGTGTTAACCTAGTGTCAAAGTGTTTGTGTAATCTGACATCAAAAAGAGTTTTTTTTTTTTTTTTTTTCCCACCACAGTGAAGAAGGATATATTGCTGGGATACTCCATGGAGTGATCACAGTGCTAGCAAAGTGTTTTGGCTCCTTCATAGTGTTGCCCCTGGCAGGAAACTGCTTCACAGCCCATTCACTTGGGAGGAATTGTGTCTTAGCGGGCTTCTTGGAATGCTGCTGTGCACTAGAAAAATCTAAGGAATCTTAGTTCCTTAATTTTTTTTTTTAGATTAGCAGAATCTTACTGATGACACTTCCAGATGGGAATGACTAAAGGGGTTTGACCAACTTATTTATTGTTTCCCCTGTTTTATACCACTAAGGAATCACTTTTATAATTACATACTGTTTTCATGTGGCCATGTTCAGAAACCATCTGAATAAAGGATAAAACATATCCAGGACCAGAAAAAAAAAACATAAGGATACTGCACTGTGCCCGTAAAAAGTCCTCAGTAAGAATGAGTGCCACACTCACATAGGCAGAGAGGGACCTGTCAATAATACAGTCCAGGGTGTGCCTTAGCACCAGGATGGCATGACCATAGGTTACTGCTCCCCACTCTCTGTGACAAGGTAAAGTTGCTGCCCCGCACACCATGACTACATAGACCTAAGGGTTTTAAAAGTTTTAGAATTTCAGTTTTAAGTAACAGAACACTTAGTGAGCGATAGCATAGGAAAGCTTGTGGCTATATCCTGCCAATCTGGGACCAGTTTATGATTGAAAACCCCCTGAAACTTAGCTGATGTAGGGTATGGATGAGAAAAGCACTGGAATGTAACAGAGGAAGAACAGATTAAGTAGACCATCTCTCCCAGCATACTCAGCTGCTGGCTTACCTCTAGTTCACACTGTGTAGTTCCTTACTCTTCAGGCTGCTGTGTATTTACTCCTGTTGGTGCTCCAGGTGCTGCACATAGAGTGGGCACACCTTCTCTCTCAGTAAAACTGTGAGCCCTAATCAAACCTATTTAAACCTGTTCCGTCCCATGCACTGTGCCTGAGCAATATAGGTTCTTGGCTTGCCAGTTCCTGCAATGGTTTGCTGGTTCTGTTCCTTCTGTTTCTCATTGATTGTCCATGTATTGACCTTGGCCTGTTTCTTGACTTTGCTACTGATTCTGTTCCTGACCTGCAGTTCTCTGTGTATAACCTTTTGGCTTCCTACAATACTGCATCTCTGCTGCCTGCCCCAAGGCATCGCAGGTGAGTATAACTTTTTTTTTTTTTTTTTTTTTTTTTTTATATACCTACAAAGGGACTACTCTTAGAGGTAGCGACCTGGTCCCCTGCAGTGAAGACCAGATCCCTGTATAGGGATTAAAGGGTGAAAACCAGGGGATCATTTAGACAACTCTCTCACATGTTGCTTAAGTCAAGCTGGTTAAGCGGCACAGTAGGTCCACGATCCACTGTTAGTTATACTGACTTAGTCCAGAATGCAGATGTGACACTAAGCAATCATACTCAACATCAGTGTGTAATTTCACACATGCTCAGTAACCTCCAGAGTTCCTTCTTATTGCTCTAGAATGAGACGCAGGATGCCAGTAGTCCCGCTATGGCCACTTATTAGCTGCAGAGGTTACAAGCTGGCTGCTTCTGAACAAACACTGGACCAGCATGAGACAAATGAGGTGAGTGTTTCATCTTCTGTTCTTTTAATGTAATTGCTGTGCTTTTTACCCTTTGAAGAGGTTATGCAGAAATTATCCTGCACTGCACTGGATAAGCCTACCTACTAATATATATGCAGGTTGTCACCATTGTTATGGTTGCAGAGCACATGGGGGGATAATCTCATTCTTCTGCCTCCCCAGCTGATCCTGACTTTCATTCACATGACTGACTCCACACTATGTACAAGCAGCAGAAGTAAAGCAGAGTCAGTAAAGTAAGTGGGGGCAAAAGAGTCTGAGCACAGGGACTTCAAGCACCCTACTGCACTCTCCAAACTAAGAATGGGGCAATGAGAGATCTGCATAAACATTACAGTAATAAATAAGCTTATCCAGTGCGGGGAATGTACTGGTAAGCTTTCTAGATCCCACACAACCCCTTTAAGCTGTCCATACACAATAGGTAAATGTCAGCTGACCATAATGCATAGACAAGTGTCAGTCTAGCTATGCACATTAGCTAAATATCAGGAAGTAATAAAGTATCAGATGTTGCTTCCGTTCCCTGTTTGTGAATAGCTGGAGCGCCTGGGACCAAACTGCTATCAGAAGAGGAGTTTTCTACAATACCAAGAAGATTCCCTTTGTTGAATTTACTGTGCCCTGCAGATTCTAACAGGGCAGGTGTGAAATGATTTTAATACAGTAATGATTTCCTCAAATAAGAGGTCACTTAGTTTACCAGAGGATACTGGGGAGTGGATGTTATCAAAAGCTTTAGAACCTATGAGAGCACAGCACGCCTCTGAACAGTATAAGATACTTTATTAGCTTTCAAGAAAATCATGAGTCTTTCTGTATATGATTCCCAGGAGGATGGATTGGCAATATCAAACACCTCTATGTTCCTCAGATTAGCTATGTTGGAAGGTGCAGTGTGCAGAAATAAAAGATTTTTTTTTCTCATTTCATTTACTGAACCCAGTCCGACTGGCTGCAATTCTATATTGTTGCGTATGACAAATATCACAGTCCGCAGACGCTTATAACAGAAGAAAACATTCATATGGAGGCAAATGGAACATGTTACTGTAAATATACCTTAGGAAATACACAGAAGAACATTAGTAAGTGCTACTGTCATCTCCCTGCAACCCTTCATCAGTCGCTCACTACCAAATACAATCCTTCTAGTGAAAATATACTTAGGAAAATTGATATATTTAGAAAAAGATAATAAGATCCATTATGTGCCTGCAGAGAAAGACATGAGAAATAATGCTTTGCATTTGCTGATAATTATAAAGTATAATTAGCAATGGTTTTAAAAGATCATTTCCACCCTCGAGTGGTATTCACATTGCATGGTCTGGATTTACTTTCTCAGTAGATAAAAATGGCTCATCCTATCCGGTTCCCAAGTGATGCACTTCTCTACTAGTCTGGAAGTTTGCATTTAAACCTTTACCAAATACCTACATGATCCCGGATTATAGCCTGAAATTTGGGATTCTTGATTTCCCTAATACTGTATTTCTACAGGAAGGCTTAGTGTATCTAGGCATTAATAGATTTCAGTCCACTTGCTGTTATCCATGTTTTAAGATGAAGGACTAGGAATCACATTATACATTGTGAACATTGGAGGTACAGTGGAAACAGGAATAAGAGAAATGTTAAGAGTATTAAATCTGCCACCCAGAACTTAAGTTATTTCATAACAGCTGCTTGAAGTCTGATATCCAGAAACCTGCAATGTTCAACCTTTCCTTGTAAAATGATCTTAAACGTGGAAGTTTATGCACTTGGACAGCTCATGGGCAAACAGAGGAACGGAATAGAAATCTTTAAAGAAGATTCAAGTGCTTTTTATAACCAAGTTATAACTTTCCATATAAGAGGTCTTCCTTTATACCCTTTCTCTCTGCCCCCACAATACAATTCGGTGCCCTCTTAGTCTTTCTTTTTTCCATATTAGTCAAAATATCAACTAAGCAACCTATCTGTATTTCTAGTTGGATTAATTGGATTCTTCATTATTACAATGCAGATCGTATGGATGATTTTATTAGGTTACCTGTATACACAGTATACAGAATCATTCATAAACATAAATAAATACATGCATGTATAAATAGAATACATGTCAATGAATACATATATGTACCAAATATACTCAAATACTGCTAGAGAACAGTTTGGGGATAACTTGTGCTTTACAGTACTCACAATGCCATACAGTATCTATTTAGTGCACAATATCCTGTTATTGCCAACATTTCTTAAATATGTTATGCACACTACATTTCTCAGAGTGTCATGCATATTACCATGCTGTTGCAAATATAGCGCCAAACAGTGTTTAAGAAGTGCCATACTTTGTATATACACAGCCAAGGGTGAACCTAGCCTCTCTGCTACCTGAGACGAACTATAGAAAGGGCCCCCCCCCCCAAAAAAAAAAAAAGATATCCACCCAGCTATCTATCATAGCGTTATAGGTCACCCCAAATTAGGACACCCCCACTTTGGTATTTGGCCTCCACATAGTAAATATGACCCCTTTTTTGCCCCCACACAGTATCTGACCCCTTTTTTGTGACCTCCACACAGTATATGACCCCCTTTTTTTTAACCCTCCACACACAGCATATGACCCCCCTCTTTATTGCCCCCCCCCACAGTATATTAACTCCTTTTTTATACATCCCCACCATTAAGTTTAGGACCCCCTTTTTTCCCCCCCAATAACACAAAACGTATCTGTCAATTAAAAAAAACAATGCCGCCCCCAGTTTATTCCATGAGGCAAGGCCTAAGGCCATCACCTCATGGAAGGTGCGCCGTGTACACAGCTATACAGTGCCCAACATAGAGCCAACGTGGGTTATAGTGTCTATATGCAAGTGTCAACAGTCTAACGCCTCCCCCGCCCAATACAGAGCAACTACTCCTCTCTTGTTCTGATGCTGAACATGTAAAGTCTTTAGTCTTTATACCCAGGAATATCTTATTGATAGCACTAACAGTGTTACCCCTAAGGGCTCCTTTCCATATGTCCAGTCAATCATTGCTTTTTTGTTTCAGCATAGTAGTGAAGCACTGGAGGGAAACTGCTGTCAGAACTGATCCCATTATTTTCTATTGGTTTGTTTCTGGCATCCAGCTCATTGGTTTTGATGGTTGACGTCTCCCTGTGCCAGACAGAAAAGTTGCATTTACACCGATGGGAGAGTCCAGGGACAGGTGAGTGTGTTTTTGTTTTTTTAACACCTTCCCCAGGCTCCTTGAGCAAAACTGCTTATCCTGGACAACCCTCTTTAACATACTATTCTAGATATATATGCAAACTTACAGGCTATGTCACTGATTCTTTTTTTCCATGCTGATTTGACATCAAAAATACATTCAGCAATAATAATGAAATCAGGCCATATGTCATTGCAGATGTCAACGGCCGGATCACTTGTTGGGAACACTGGTCTACATGGTTAGTTGGCTGCCCCCACCCTAACTGAGTTATTTGCTGGTTGCACACAGCAGAAATACTTTACATTTACGCATTCATACAATTGGGTTTTGCATATACTATATAATTCCATTACAATTAAATATCCCCCATTATTAAGGTCCTGTCACGTTTTCGCAACATTTTTCTCCAGAAATAACTGAAGTTCTTTGGTTATAATACTATATTGATTGCATCTCGAGCTAGTTTTCTATTAGGTTAAATTTTCTTCGCTCCCCTTCTTATTATTTATATTTCTTTTCTTCCATTCCGGCCAGTTATTCATATTTATTCTTCGCTCTTATATTTCATGCCTGGATTCCCAGCACACCGGCTTCCAACACCAATCATATTTGCTGCAGTGATGACATTTACAGATTGAGTCCAGTTATTCCAGCCACATTACATTTGCTACATTATGGCACTATTCCTTCGAGGTAGATCACGTTTAATATTGCCTCTTTAAACTAGTTTTAATAGGAACTATCATGTTGCTTTGCTAATCGATACTGATTTTCCACTCTTGGCACGTTTCAGTAGACATAAATCTCAGTCAGGCTTCTTAACTCTTCTTTGCTGCCGGGACAGGTATTCAGGATGACATGCACAGAATGCTTAGTCATCTGTAGTCCTGTGGGCTGCAAGACAGGATAGGCAATGGGTGAAAAAATATTCTATGCTTTATGATCATCCATAGACCTTTTTTTTTCCTTAGAGATAAGAAATGTCATCTCTTCTTGTAGTTTTTGTGTCTTATGGTATTGGCTCGCATGGCTTGCTTGGGCTTGTAGTTTTACAACAGTCTTACAGATGTAGGTTTCCTGTATCTTGAGAAGACTAATAGCTGTGAAATTACTCTGTATTCACATTGGACTTTTAGTAGCTATGTAACATATTTTTATTTGGTATCTAACTGGCAAATACAGTTAAGGGTATCATCACTCTTAGAATTCTAATACATGAAAAATAAAGCTATTTTGCACATAATCATACAGTTCCCATGCAGTGGCTGATGTAGGAGAAATCCACCCACTGCTTCATACGCACAGTGATCAACTCATTGCCAGCATATACCCATTTAGAGGAGGGGTAGTTCAAATGAGACAACACCTATACCCTTACTAAAGTGGAAATTGTATTCACATGTAATATAATCAGAGGATCCCCTGCTCCCTTGTGAACCTGAAATATGCCTGTTTGGGAATCTTAGATGAAGAATATTGACCTCATCACAGCAGATCTTTCTCAAAGAGACTCTATTCATTGCTAGGAAAAACGATTGCTAGGAAATGGATGGATGTGAGCCCCTATGACTTTTTTTTCTTGGACGCGTATGTTGAATACAGAAATTCTGTATGAGAAGATAATCCTCATACACAGGAAATGCCCAAGGAAAATCGAGATGGTTTGGGGTCAATGTCAGTGTCCATTAACAGTCTACCCATTGAGAAATCTCATTTCCACAATTTACAATCTTCTGACTCGAAGACACTGTTCTGACTCTTACTTTTCATACCCAGCATCCCCTAGACCTTTCTCCACTAGCTGATGTTTACTATGTGAGCAATATATCTTGATTTTGCTGCTTTACGTCATTGATGGCTAGATGATGTATCCACAGTCCCTTTGCTACCTTCTTACATTGGCCACTATGTTATGTGGTGCCTGACGTAGCTTTTATATTGTAATATTTTCCTAATTTTATATGGTTCCTTTTCAATAAAACAAGTTCAATAAAATAGATGATCCTATGACTTCTTGCCATTTGGTTCCACCTAGGCCAAAATGGTCATCTAAAACATTCTCATGAATACAACAGAGCAGCATCCTGAACCAATTATAAGACAGCAGGGGTGTCCCAGACTACCCCAGACCCTCTATAGGTAGTAAACAGCACAGTATTTCTTTCTTTCTTTAGGAAAGTGGATCTGCCCATCTATTTATTTTTTTTATTTTTATTTTTTTTTTTAACACCCATGAAAGTCTATGGGTGCACTCATATGGATATGTCTATTTTTGTGTCCATCAAAATAGCCAAAGAAATATAATATTTGTTTTTTGGAAAGTCATGTAAAATGGGCCGTCACAAAAACAGACGTGAATAGACCCTTTCACTCTCCCTGTTTTTAAACTGGCCATTTGTGAATAAAAACAACCTGCAGGTTTCAAAAAATGCATAAGTCAATGTGAGTAAAATGCAGATGTGTGATATCACCCTTATTGTAGCGACAACCTGTAATTTATACTCATTTATAATAATAAAAAAACTAAATTATACCACATTATCAGATGTTTATTAGTCCAAAACCACAGGATTACTAACCCCTATTTGTTTATTCACCATCTAAGCTGCAGAGGCCCTGCCATTGGCGCTTGCAAAGTCTCACGAGAGGTCACATGTGATGTTACCAGAAATCCAGATAAAATGTTAAGACGTTCTCATGGACTTTGGCTTTAGAAACCCTATAGCATTCTATTCCTAGCATTTCTTTTTATCTTGAACAGATTACCTGCTACTGAGCTGTATCCTGTTATTTTCCTAGAAAGTCTGCAAGTTCTGCTCCTGTTCATCAGCCTTTGTTGTTTGCTATACTCTGCTGTAGCTGTATCTATGTTCCTTATAATACAATACAATAGTCACAGCTGGTGCTGGCCACCATACTCTTCTTCAGCCTGCTAATGTTTTGTTGACTCCTGGTATATTTCCCTATACACTCCGTTCTTGTGTCTATTCCTGGGAAACACTGTTAAGGGGAGATTTACTAATCTGTTCATTTCAGTTTTCTGATGCAACAGTAGTGCAATTTTTTGCGTAGCCATTTGCCCCAATAATGCTCCACTTTGTCCACTTTCTGACCTGCTTCTGTTGAGAAAAGTGGGTGGGGCAGGGCATGGATCAAAGTGGGTCAGGATGGGGATGCCCTACAGGTTTACTATACAAGGATAGATCGTGATCTGACACCCGGATCCTGATCAGCTGTTTGGCCCATCAGAAGCTGTATAACAGGTATACGTTGAGTTGGAGCAGAGCTGAAGTTCCTAGTACCACTGCAGATCTGCAGTATATCCTATAGCTCTGAGTTCTGAGAAGGTGTTATGGAATGTATCATGTGAGTTGTGAACTAACTGAACTGAATGAACTATTAAACTAATATCCTAGGTGATCAAATCATGACAGTTTAATTCAGTCAGATTCATATGGCTGACACCACCAGTGACAAATTTAGTACTTTGACAGTACAGACTCATGGAGGATGTGTGTGAAAGCTGAAAACAATTCAGTAGCACCTAATATTTAGCCAGAGTTTGGGTCAGAAAGACTGGACCAACAAGACTTTAGCAGTGATTTTATCACAAAACAGGTGAGTTGCATGAAGCTACCAACACACACATAGACTCTATCTCAACCACATATGGGCTGTGTCC
Source organism: Leptodactylus fallax (assembly GCA_947044405.1). Classification (NCBI taxonomy): domain Eukaryota; kingdom Metazoa; phylum Chordata; class Amphibia; order Anura; family Leptodactylidae; genus Leptodactylus; species Leptodactylus fallax. The sequence continues at coordinate 3,793,208 of CAMRHE010000005.1, read as the reverse complement.
AGTCATGCAATGTCGAAGGTTTTAGCTTTGTATTTGCTGAGCTGCATTGTACTTCTCCACTTAGATTTTCCAATATTAGGAGCTAGAAATCAAGTGATAGTCAGCAAGTGGAGTCGCTGGGCTGTTTAACCCACTCCCACTTGCTTTAGTTCCTGATGAAGTAATCTTTGCCAGGAATGTGAAGTGAATGAGTTAGTTCCCTCTTAAGATCAGTTCATTTTTAACTAATCATTCATGAACTATTCATCACTAATCACTGGGGGGTCCAACACCTGGGACCCACCCTGATCAGCTGTGTAAAGGGACTGTGGTGCTTATGCAAGCACCCTGACCTCTTCATTGCATGCCATATGTTTCACCGTAGCTGTGCCATGTAATTACAGTTTTGTACCATTCACTTCTATGGGATGAAGCTGTAATTATATTTCATTGCCCCTATGAAACAGACGGGGTGTGATGTATACAGAGAAGAGCTCATGCGAGTGCTGTGGCCCCTTCACACAGCTGATCATTAGGGGTCCTGGGTGTTGGACATCTACCAATCGATGACTGAGAGAATAGGTCATCAATAATAAAGAACTGGACAACCCCTTTACGGTTATTACTCTGGATGCTAACGCACAGTAACAGAATTTTTCTCAGGACGCTCACATTTAGAGAAAGCTTAGCTGAAGAAAATACACTAGCTATTGGAAATGTTAAAGCAAACATTACTCACCTGTTAAATCTCATGCCCTCCAGCGCCAATGCTCTGGTGATCTCCTCCAGTCTGTATTCATTACCTGGAGTGATTTCACAGGTAAGCAATGCTTATTTTTTTTTTTCTTTTTATTATATAACATTCTCTGCGGCTAGATTAGTTTCTTCATTTCTTAGACAAACCCTTTAAAGTGACCTTGTCACTCTTCATGTCAAGGATAAGGTGTGATGTGTTCATCACATTCATGAATGAGAAGTACCTAGAGTAAATGTATACCTCTATAGGTGGTTACGATTTTCCATCAAGGAGACAAAGCATGAGGGATGTTGTGCTCATCTCCAATGCTGCACATGTGCGACTGCAGTTACACATTCACCTCATCAGCAGCTTGTGCTTGACGTCTGGGATGATGACAACTGACGATGCATTTCCGTCAATCAGAACAGCAAGAATCGCACACCTCCCTCTTCAAGGGCTTTTGGTATCAACTCGATGGAATCAATAAAATATCTAAAAATTCGACAATATTTTAACTATCGCTATTCACAAATGGCTTTAATTGCTTAACATAAGAATGTCTAGACCAGGCATATGTGAAAAATTATAACATACGGAATGATGTTTATGGAGGTTGTGCATTGGGAAAGCATGGACATACCAAACTGGAGATTGCCAGCCTTGGTTGTGTAGCATGGCTTCCATGCATCTACTGTACTGTCCAGTGTCTTGGCACATTAGCTAGCAGACAATAATCTGCTGTATATTGTCTACAAAGAAGATGTAAAATTTGCACGCAAAAGACTGACAAATACATATATAGGGACAGCCAGAAACCTGAAAACCCAAAACAGAAGAGCGGCATTCAAGTCATAAATAAAGGTTAAAGGGGTTTCCAGGATTTTCATCAAGTATAACAGGCCATCGATTTCAGATTGGTGGAGATCCCATACATGGCACCTCCACTGATCTGCTGATAGAGGGAGCCACATGCCCCAGGACTATACAGTGGATGGAGCCAGAAACTGTGTAGTGACTGTTCCTGATGACTACAGCTCAACACTCATTCAAAGTAATGGGAGCTGAGCTGCAGTCACCCAGCACTGCCACTACACAGTTGATGGAGCAGTCTGCTTCTGGCTCTGTCCACTGTTTTGAGACCTCTATCAGTATATTGTTTAGAGTGCTGGGTGTTGGATCCCATCGACCTGATATTGACAATCTATTGTAAGATTAATAAAAAGCCTAGAAAACCCATTTAAATAGATTTTGTCACCAGACCCCAGCATATCTACCCAGCCCTGCAGATAGATAGGTTAGGGCCACCCCAAGCCGTCTTTTCCCCTTGGGAATCGCTGCCTCCATTGTTGACATATCGCTATTTTTGTTTTTGCTTTGGAGCAATGAGGGTTTTGCTGCTTTCCTCTTTGAAGCAACAGAAATTCCCCCATTGTGCCAAAGAGCTCATTTGGATATCTTGGCAACGGAGGCACCGATTCACAAGGGGAAAACACCATTTGATTCAGGTGACCCTAACCTATCTATCTACGTGGCTGGGTCGATATGCTGGGGTCTGGTGACAGGCTCCCTTTAAGCATATTCTTCATAATGTAATGTTACACAATTTATAACTGTAAGTTGTACAAAATTGCTCTTTTCAGTCTTGTCCTGAAGTAAGATGCAGCAAATTTATTTCGAGGAGCGCACCTCTTAAAAAACTTGAAACATCTTTTGGCAAGCTGTGCACTTGAAAAGCAAATCTATGCCAGCTATTAGCTGACATAGATTTGTGCTAAAATGTATGCCAGTCTCTAGCAGAGGTCCCACCACTTTCACTAAGCCCTGACCACTTTTTGAAAAGTTGATTTTTTTTTTCACCAAAATTGTGGGCATAAAAACTCTTACGTTTTTCTTTTTTTAAGTCAAAACCGGGACTCAGGTCTTGGTATATTACCCCCAATATGATTTATGCCTTATGTATCAAACCTGTGTTCACGGAGCTGTCACTACGGTACACCAGGTGATATGGTGCTTCTATATGGCACTCTCTTCTCCCCTTTAAGTAATATTTCTGAGGGTGAATTCCTGCACAATATGGCATAAAATACTATAGAATCTGAGAAGCTTTTTCTCATGCACTGTGTATGCCAGTGAGAAAACACTCTGTATGCCTTTGTATTAAATTGTAATTCGATTTACATAATTCATTGTATCTTTATTGTACCAAAATGTGAGAAAGCGGCTCAGAGGAAGTGTCTTCCCAATAAGAAATCCCAATCTCTGTATCTATAGGATAAGGGTCTGTGATGATGAGACTGCAGGTAAACATTCCCTGAGTAGCTTCGCAGATTTTGACATGAACAGTTTTTTTTTACAGTCTTGGGAATATGCGGCAGGTGTGATAATGACTCAGACTTAAGTGGTGCTTTAAGCAGCAGGATTTGGAAAGAAGACAGCTTATTTTAATAGCAACTTGGAAAACTGCTGTCACTGTGGAGGCTGGTGTTTTCTGTAAACCCCATGGATATAATTGTATATAAAGAGGCAAGAGTCTTCTGGCAAAGCAGGACACTTGGATCATTGTACTTACATTGGTGTGAGTGTGTATGTTGTATATTGTATTATTAGGATTAAGAGGTTAGTCCTGCAGATTAAGTTGTAAGCACTTATAAATGCATCCACCATCAGTCTTACCATTGGACGCCCCCGAAAGTTATCTGTACATGTTAGATTAATGGCAGCCAAAACTGCTAATTCATGGGAGAGAAGGCATTAACTTATCCTTTTCATTCTCAGAGATAAGAAACATCTCCAGAGGTGCCCGTCAGCAGCTTTCTACACTTTCTCCAATGAGAACACATGCACAATTGGCTGAGCATGCATGTGTATATGGGAAGGGGGTCAGAAGAGAGAGCTGTTACCAACAGGTCAAATAATGTACAGGACAAACCTGAGGCACTACCTCTCTTTATTGCTCATACTATACAGCAGTGTCATACATGATCCACAGCCTGACTCTGACTCAGACACCTTCATAAATGGCTGATAGCCATGGTCAGTCAGAAGCAGTGAAGACCCTCTAATTCATTAATAAGCTACTGATTGACTTCCTATGGCTTCAGCCCTACGTTGCGAAAATGGCGCCTCAGCAAAAATGCTCCATTTTACAGTAACTGCACAATCCACACATTGCAGAAAAAATCCACAGCGGAAAAGATGCGTTTTCAAAAACGCCCGCATTTTTGAAAATCGCAGAATGTTAATTATACTTGCGGAAAAGCTGGCGTTTTCCATCTAGGTATAATAGAAGCAGAAATTCCGCAGAGGAAAACTCTGCGAAAATGCAATATAAAACGCTGCGAAAAAAACCACGTTGCATTTCCGCCACGTTTTTTTCCAGAGCATTTTTTTTTTTTGCTGCATTTCGCTACGTGGGGCCTTAGCCTATATAAGTAACTATGTCATAACCTATGCAAGTAATTAATTATACAATATTCAAAATTGTATATTTTAATTAAAATAATAATTTTATTTTGAAGTTGGAGTCAGTGACTTTATTTTATTCGACTCCGCAGCCCTTCCCATTTGGGTACACCCCTTTTGTGATGCAAGCACAAAAATGTGGTGTCCATTTAGTGATGTGACTGACACATATGACAGCCTGGTGGATGTGGCAGCACACTGCTGGGGCCTCGAGGATTTGCCAGCATTCCAGGTGTACAGGAGGTCATCCTTTAACCCCGTTCCCGCCAGAGGAATTTTTAGATTTTTGCTTTTCCTTTTGACTCCCCCCCCCCCCCCCCCCCCTCCAAACCCTACAACTTTTTTATTTTTCTGTTCTCAGAGCCATATGAGGTCTTCATGTTTTCAGGACAAATTTTTCTTCATGATACTTCCATTTATTATTCTGTCCAATGTACTGGGAAGCTGGAAAAAAAAATTCAGAATAGGGCGGATTTGAAGAAAAAGTGCATTTGTGTGACTTTCTTAGGGGCTTCGTTTTTACAGTGTTGACTGTGCAGCCAAAATGACAAGGCACCTGTATTCTATGCTTTGGTATGATTCCAGGGATACCAAATGTACATGGTTTTATTTACATTTTAACCCCTTAACAAAAAACCAAATCTGTGCAAAAAACATGGCAGGTAATAGGGGGCAGATATTACATCAGTGACCCTCTCCTCAGCCAGTTATGGCTTTCCAGGCGTCACAGCCGCCCTTACGTATGTATTCAGTGACTAGATGACGATAACCGGCCACAGGTATTTATAGACACTGATGTGACACACCCCTATTAACTCAGCCTATCAGATACCAGGCACTGAGTGCGAAGCTGTGACGTATTCTACTATAGCCGTCTATGTAAACACTCCATGTAATGAAAGCGAGGTTTGAGCCGCACGGCAGCTTTCCGGTTAGGGTGCAAATATTGCGAAGTAGCCACGTCACCCCATAACACGGTGACGTCAGAGAGCCCGCTGCCTACAGTCATGTTGCTGGGGCGTCATTCTGTTACATGACGGCAGATGGACGTAGATGAGGCTTTGCTGTTAGTCGGCGAGTTCGGCCGGTGCCAGAAGCGGCTGACAGGGTTCCTAGTACTACTGCAGGTCGGTCCTGTTATTGACGGTGTGTGTGGGATACGCTGCGACATATGGCATGCGATTTATGTCAAGTGACGCTAACCCGCTGTGCAAAGTGAATGAGCTATGATATAACAAGCCTTGTCTATTTGCTGTATAAAACCCTGCAGCACAAATTGACCTGTGGTTCAGGTTTTCCAGCTGTAGCATGTCTGTTTTGGCTAGGGTTACACAGTGACTTTGGTCGAGACCTCGGATCGCCATTTGTCGCCCTGCGACTCCTGCAGGCCACCTTCACATCAGCGTTGGAGTCTCTGTCGCAGCATGCATCGAAAATCGGCAGATGTAAAAGACTTGCAAGACTTTTTCATCCGGTGGTTTCAGTTCAAAAGAACAAACACCCGACGGATCCCATTATAGTTAATGGGCTCTGTACGCTGTTGTAGCGGTCCGCCTAAGTGGTGTTTAAAGGAATGGAGTCACATTGCGACTCCTAGGGTGCTGTAACACTGACTTCCAGTTGCAAAAAATCCAGCAGTGCTCCAATTATTTTTTTTGTGGCAGTCGCAGCACCCTTGGGGGGTTTCCTTGCTACGCCATTGCTTACATTAGTGAAAGAGTCGCAGGGTGACATTGTAGTCTTTGGTGACACAACAGACGTCGTGGCTAAAGTCGCGGTGTAGCTCTAGCCTTATGCCTCAGGTTTTTCAACATGGCTTTCACACCTTGGTATGCGTATAAAGTCTTAGTGATGTTTAACTGCAATGGGAAGACAGCAGTGGACTAGTCTTGTGTGAACGCAGGCTAATTTGGATTATATTGTGTGATGATCACAGGTGATAAGCAGGAGAGCCCAAATCTACAGGTGGTTAATACAGAGTTTCTATCAACAGCAAGAACTGTGCCTAGATTAGATCCAAAAGACTCCCTGACCCTCACCACCTAAAGACACCAACTCTTGGTTCTATAGTGCATTTAAGCCCACTTACCTTGGGCACCAACTATCAAAGGGCCAGCCATGCCTACCTGCTGTGGTGCCCCCTCACCCGTCAGCCTCTGTCTTCCAATCAACTTTAATGTCTAACTGAGCCAAAACTGGTGGTCTGTATAACCCAGTCGCAAGCTCGGTCACCAGTCGTGTTACTATAGATACACCATACAGTACAACCAGCACTTGTGAGTGCAGTGCCACAAACCAAGGCTGAGGCTATGTTCACACTGCCATCTTTGAAGTCCTTTTTCTGACCTGTCAGAGCAACAGACTGAAACTCTGACAGAATGACTGATGCAGACAAAGCACCTTTTTGTGTGGAATAGAAAATTGTACCTGCAGGACTTCTCTTAGGCCACACTAATTTTTCATGGCCGTCAGGCACACATTTTGATGGATTCACCATACATTTGAGTGTATGAAGGGGTTTGTGTAAATGGACAGAAATAGAACATGACCTATATTTTGACAGTCCATTATAACGGGTCATCAAAATAATGGTCATGTTAATAGCCCCCATTCACTTAAATTGAATTTAATGCTGGCGTGTGGCATTGATATTTTTTAACGGATGTCACATGCCAGCCTTAAATTCATAGTGTTAGGCTATGATCACACCTGTGTCGGAGTCGTCGTTTGGAGACTCTGATGCAGTCTCCGCCTAAATCGTGAACAAAAATCCTGCATGCACGACTTTTTCGTCTGCTTCCTGTTAAAAAAAACAAACAAACAAACAAAAAAAAACAACAATGGACACCTGACTGACCCCTTAATAGTCAATGGGGTCTATCCGTCTCTGTGTCCGCTACTTTAGTAGTCCATGAGTCCGTTGCTCTGGTCCTCCAATGCACTATAACTGACACCCTGGTGCAGATGTGAGCATAGCCTTACAAAAGTAAAAGCTTTCATTCATTCTAAAATGGGTCAATGTGAACTTAGCCTAACAAGTTCCCTGCATCAAACATTATCCAAGAGTAGGGTCTTGGGCTTCAGAAATTTTCTTACATAATGTCCAGTTTTCTCCTAGCCCAGTCTTTTATTTTCCAGCTGATGCCCCCCCTCCCTCTAATCCAACATTACTTTTGTACTGATTTCTTTGTGCACTGTACTGTACTAGGGAACCTATAGAACAGTGTGGAGCCTTAAAGGGGATTTCTGGTCACAACAAGTTACCCCCTGTGTACAGGATAGGGAACTCTTACCTGTTACGAGAACTGGGGTGTTTTGTGGTGGTCTGATGTGTATATGCCCCTATTTCATCCATTTCAATGGGACTGCCAGAGATTGCAAAATTACAGCTCTCGGCTATCTCTGGCAGTTCCATTGAAATGGATGGAGAAGGGATGTGCATTTTCGAGCACCACTCCATTGAAACTGAGGTGCAAAACACTCCTGTTTTTGAGGGTCCCAGTGGTAGAACCCCCACCGATCAGGAGGTCCCATGTACCTCTGCACACAATGCCTCCTATTTCATGCAGAGGTGCGAAAAATTGTTGCAGAGACCTTGTATGGTGGCACATAAAGTCCTCACTGTGTTAACAGCCATAAGAAATCTTGTGACCTTGTACTGTGTCTCCATGAGGCACTGTATTCTTCCCTAGAAGTAATGCAGCTAGAGGAAAATATTTTCCTAACCATGTGTAACTGCAGCAAAAAAGGGGCATACGGAACAGAGCTACATTGTCTGTAGGTTTTTAAGGGCACCGTATTACTGATCTATACCACATGGATCTGGCAATTGCCTCCCTGACACGCCAGCCGGTCACTGGTTGCATGGATCAAATAAGGGGACCATCACACGACCACTATTAATGTCCACTGCTCTGATCCATCACAGAACTAGAGCAATGGATGTTAACAGTAGTAGAATGGAAGACTCAATGTAAAACAACGCTAATGTAGAAAATATGATGGAAGCTTTCTTGTTTATTTTTGTAACGGATGGAAACGTCCTGCATGCTGTACTTTTTTATTCCATCAGAAAAGTAAAAAACAGGACGAAAATAAAGGCAGAACTTTTTTTCATCCAATGATTTTCGTTGGTCACTGTGACGGAGTCTCCGGACAAATGTGAACTCAGCCTTAGTTAAGCAGAACAGCAGTACCGGGCACAACTCCTGGACAGGTGTGGCACTGTCTTCCTAGTGCTATACACCCTCTTTAATACATGCTAAACATGACGATACGAGGGAGTGATCGTCTTCGGCGGTGTCAGTCGGACATAAATTAAAGCCTGACCCATCTCATCAGTGATTCACGGAGCTGCTAAATTAAAGTTTCTGGCATGTGAATCATTCATGGCCTCTTCTCTCCTCTATTTATAGACTTGGCTGATAACTCATTATCCCACTCAGCTTTATGACAAGCTGTGAACCACTGGTGCTGCTGCTGCAGAACCTCTTGGGACCCATCACATCCCTCATATTTTCCCACTGGGGAAAAAAATGAGATAAACTAAAAGTGATCCCAGCTGTTTTAGTGCTGGAGAAAACAAAGTCCTCTGCGGAGACATGAGAAATATCTAGATGTGTTAAAAATGCCGGAGGCGTCGAGGACTACGACGCCAATCCGAAAATGAAAGGATCAAAACAATTTATGCAAAAAGTGTGTATGGTGTCAACAAAATAAAAAGCGCAATGTGAATCGACTGATGTGGAAAACTGTTTTGTAACTCACAAAGAAAAACCTTAACATTATACGTATAAAAAAAAAAACAACAAAAAAAAAAAACCTTTGCCATCTCACGCTGCTGGGAATGTTAATGCAAGTATTTTGATGTTTTTTTATTTTTATTTCCGCGGGTATCGGCTGTTAGTTTAATATATACGTTTTGTATCAGAGACCCCTCTAATGTAAGTTATTTCGCATCACCTTTGTTAAACATATAATTTTCTAAAGTAAATTTTCCGATAAACTAAATATAGAGGAGCTTATAGGTATCCTAAACAATCCCAGCTTACCTCTTTACTTTTCTCTTTTAAATTTTTTATAGGGGGAGGTCAAACCCCCATATGTTTCCTGCTGCCAATACACATTGTGCTTGCAGGAACCCCACTGCTCTTAATAAGGCAGTGATACAGTTGAGCAATTTTAGTACATGTGGGAGGCCTGCTGCGTTGATGGACTGCTGTGACCGTAGGGGGAAGGAGAGAAGACTTGCTGTGAATACCGGTGGAAAAAAAGGCGCAGCTATGTTGAAACTGCAGAGAGGAAGAAGGGAGCCCTGCTGTTATTCCTGGTAGATAGGCTGGCATTGCTGTGGCTGCTTATGGAAAGGAGGGGAATGCTATGACTGCTGGGGGGGAAAAAGGGACTTGATGTATCTGTTTTATGTGGTAAGTTATATTGGAGTGTTTTATGTAATAGGTTATATTGGGGTATCACGGTTATACAGTATCTATTTTAGTAGGGAGGGTTAGAGGGCAGTTAGGGCGGCACTGCTTTGACTGCTGAGACCTATTGGAGAACATTCTGTTTTTACTGCTAGCGAAAGTAGTATTGAGTATTCAGTTTTTCTTTTGAAATGGGCCTGGGTATCTTTTTTTTTTTTTTTTTTTTTTTTTTTTTTTTTTTAGCATTACTATTTTTCCTGGGGTATATAGTAACTCAGCAGATAAGGTTGGCTAGAGACACAAATCCATCAAGTCTAACCTATAAACTTATTAAGTTGATCCAGAGTAAGGCAAAAAAGAAACCTCACGAGACTGACGCCAGTTGCCCCATCAGAGAAAAAAATACCTTCCCAACTCTGAATATGGCAGTTGGACTAAGTCCCTGGATCAACATCCTATCCCAAAAATATCTAGCTCCCATAACCTGTGATATTCTTAATTTCAAGAAAGGCGCCAAGGAACCTCTTGAACTTGTACAAGTTATTAGTCATGGCCACATCTTGTGGCAATGAGTACCGTAGTCTTACCACTCTTACTGTAAAGAAGTCGGGCCTATGCCTATAGTAAAAGCTTTTTTTTTTTCTCCAGACGTAGAGGATGCCCTCCTTTCATGGTTACAGGCCTTGGTATAAAGAGATCATTGGAAAGATCTCTCTACTGTTAGAACAACCCCTGTCCATATGGCCTTTTAGGGCACGTGGACATCATAGAGAGTATCCCAATGGGGATCTTCTCTGTGAGCCAGAACAGAGAGTCGCTCTGTACAAGCAAATCTCATTCTAGTGGACTCAAGTCTCCCATTTATTAGGCTCTGTTTCCAACTTTGGGGGTGCAGAGGGTGCAGTTGCCCCTTAATTTATGTCTTCCCACAAAAAAGAAGCTAGGACTATAAATGATTATGGTTGGTGGGCTTGGTATTGATTTCGCATTGTGGCCAAGGAGCTTCATGTTACGCGGCTGCTCTGACTCTGAAGGTTATGTCCATTGTAGTTTTTCATCACAATTAATGGAAGAAATAGCACAGTATACAGCATTATAAGTCCTTCTGCTACTGTTGGTGTCACAGCTTAAGTGAGTCCTGTTTTCTCAGCCTTGTATGGATGGCCATTCATTTGGCCTGTATTGTTGCAGCTTCCTGTCGCAAAATCAGTTCTTGATCAGGTGATCGCCCCACCAGCCCCATTTTGAAAGGGATGAGACAACTCCTGTAACTTAATCCTGCTTATACAGCTGAACAGTCTCACCTGTGAGCACAACATGTACTACTGATATTTGTGTATTCTCGGAGAACCTCTTAATTCAATTCTCCTTCAATTCCCGACTCACATTAGTGTATATTGCAAGAATTCTCAAACATCCATAGACTTTACTGAAAATTGATTTTTTTTTTTTTTTTTATGAATGGTCTCAGAATTGAATAGACTTTTTTTTTTAAATTTCTTCCAAAAAGACACCTTATCTAACAGACTCTTCCACCATAAATTGGACGTACACTCTGCTCTGAAAGGCAGGGTGAGAACAAAGGATGCTGCTGTGACGGCACAGGGCCCCTTCATAAAGTGTAATTTAAATCCATTCACAAGCCGGCTATGGCTTCAGATGTGTTGCATTATGTTAAATGACGAATTGGCATTTTACAAGCATATTTTGGGTTCCTGGTGGGAAAATGAAATGCATAATGGTATACATATAATAACTCTATGATGGATGTTCTCACAGGACGAGGGGAAGGAATGCTGTTATAATGTATTAAAAGAATGCACTTCTTAAAAACAGATTTACTGTAATTTATGGAGACTCTGAGTATCGCAGCTTGGGTTTTGTAAACTTTTATGTGTTTGCTGGCAGAATAAGCATATTACGCCTATGCAGCTTCGGCTATGGGAGTAATGGGTTATGGTCTTTCCATCTTCCTGTATACACAATTGACCTTTTATTTCTTCTCTTTCTGATATTCCTTGGGAATAAGTCTGAGATGGTTGTACTTGACTCTGCCGAAAAATGAAAGCGTGTAACAAGTGTGAATTATCCTCTTAGTTAAAATTGTCTGCGTTATAGACAGCCTTTTGTAAAATGCCATCTTTGAACTTATGTTACTAGTGGGTCTTCCATCCTTGTCAGACCAGTGTCAAGTGCGACTCTGTGATGTGGCTGCTCATCATCGTCCCCTAAAATCAGTGATGTCTCTTGTTTTAAAGGGGTTTTCTGGCCCCAAGTGGTTATTTATGTCTACTGATGACCTGTCCACAGGACCCCAGTATGTGATCCATAGGGGTCCGACACCAGGACCCTGCACAGATCAGCTATTCCAGCAATCTCTAGATGCCCCAAGCTGCTGTAGTGGACAGGGAGTGCATGCAGGCTGCTCCTATTACAGTAATAGTAGCCGAGATGCAGCCCTGTCCGCTGTATAGCGGTAGTGTCGGGGAGTTGTAACACTACTTCTATTAGTTCAATAGGAGCTAACTGGGGTCCAGGTGTCTGACCCGAAAAATCACATACTATGATTTGTATGCAAATTCCATTTGGTGCCAGAAAACCTCTTAAAGGCTAAGGCCCCATGTAGCGAGCCACAGCCAAAAAGCGGAAAACGCAGGTATAATTGACATGCTGCGATTTCCAAAAACGCAATGGTTTTGGAAAACAAAGCTTATCTGCTGTGGATATTTTTCTGCAATGTGTGGATGGGATTAGCCAGTGACTGTACAATATTGTGGCGTTTATGCTACATGGAGCTCCCCAGCCTAAGTGAATGAAGTCTAAAGGTATATTCACGCAGAGGAATTTGAGGCAGATTTTGGAAGTGGATTTTAAGGTTACGTTCACATAGTGGAAATGAAACATGATTTTGAGGTAGACTTCCACTACAGATTACTCCTCAATTTTTGCTCTTGGATTTTGCTACTGGTTTTGAAGTGGAATCCGCCTCAGAATCAGCATGAATTTCTGCCATGTGATCATAAACATTTAAAAAAAAAAAAAAAAAAAAAAAACGTCAAAAAAAACACTCTAGAGTGCCTCCGACTGACGTCAAAGGGAGTCTCCGGCAGAATCCACCTGAAGAATGGCAGTGGATTCAGCCTCAAAATCCACTAGAAATTCTCACATCTTAATTCTTAAATAGGCTGATTTAAAGAATGTTTAAAACAGGCTTATAGTGGGTTAAAAAAAACAAACAAACCTAGTTTCTCCTTCCTGTTGCTTCTTGACAGGAAGTGCCTGGAAACATCTGCTCAGCCAATCATTGGCCGCAGTAGTGACCTGCTTCAGATGGTGATTGGCTGAGCTGGAGTTTTTTCTGTACGTCAGGACAGGATCAGGGATGACCCGGTAAACCTCGGTAGTAGAGCAGTAGGGGGATCAGTAAGGTGAGTACTGCTTCCTATTAACCCTTGCTGAGCATATTTAATTTTTTTTTTTTTTTTACCCTCTGGAAACACTCATATAGCTCCCTGCAGGACATGAACACTTGAAGAGAAGCCTCTTTGGTAATAACTGATATGGGGGGTTCTCCAATGCTGCGGAGGGCGCAAATTTTGATAGTGATAATGGGGCATTTGTACTGGTAGTGGTGCAGTATGTTGTCTGGATGCAACATCGTAGCTCACATGGAAAATTGGCCTCTTTAATAGACTGAACTGCCCGGCAGACATGAAGCTTTGGCTCTTCAGCTTGTATTTGCTGAATGCACTTGGAGTTCTCCCTTCGCGTGTGTCAGTTGTATCCATAGGCCCCTGACAGAGATTAAGAGGGCGTCATTTTCACTTCCATATTTCTGTTCGCTGTGTATGCCTGTCATCATGGCACCTTTGCTCCCAACAGCTAGGTCAAGGCAGCCAAGATGGTGGTCAGTTCATCGAAACAGCCATCTTGCTTCTCTCAGTCCATTAATGGGCTATAGAAGCCCCTTTATCTCCATACAGTGGCATCCATTGGAGATGGGGTAGATTTATTAAGACTAGCGTTTCGTACCCCAGGCTTAATAAAGGCTCTGGCAGGTGCAGGGTACAGCTTATTTATGAAAAGGATCCGTCCTCTATAAATCACGCGCACTCCCTTGCGCCAGAATGGAGATCTACGCCAGCTAGGGACTGGCGTAGATTTCCATTATGCTTTACACCAGAAAAGTCGCATAAATAATATTGAATATTTCAGGCTGAAGGATCCCCACCTCGCCCGGTCTCGCTCCTCCCACATTTCCACAAAGTGGAGCAGAATCGGGGTTTTGGCGCAAGAAAGGGCCTTGCACCAAATCTATGCCACTATATTATCTGAGGGATTGGTAAACTTCCCCCCAGTGTGAAATGGATCGAAGTCCATTTCTTCCAGTACTTTACAAGTGTGAGAGAACACCGCAGTTGTCTATTCACAGGCATTCGTAAGTATGACCCTGTGTAAAGACAATTGCTTATGAGACAAAAAAAAAAAGTTTAAAAAAATTCAAAGAAAAAAAAATGACCCCCTTTCACTGGAACATAAAAAATAGGCACATTTTAATTTTATTTTTTTAATTAAAGCAAAACTACATACAGCCAGGGAGAAAAAAAAAAAATTGCGTCTCACGATAGAATTAGACGGGATAAATATGTGGGGTACGAAATATGCCAGGGGTAAAATCCTATACAGTTTAGGAGCTGTGAGACCAATCTAAGGGACATTTACATGACGACAAGATCTTTTATAGATGCAGTAAAAAAAAATATCGAAAGCGGTGGGAAATTTCTACAAAGAATTTGTCCAAATATGTGTCGAATATGGTGACGTGTGGAGTTTTTGAATAAATGAATGATTTATTTAATTTCTGCCTTTAGAAGCAGAAAGCTTAGATGGCGCCTCCTGTTGGCTGTGTAATACCAGCACAGACAGATATCCATTCGTTCTTATATTGTTACATAATGTGAATACAATCTATTCCTCCTCCTTTTCCATAACCATAATAGTGTTACATTTCCATTTCTCACATCTCTTCTTCTCGTGCTTCTAGCCTGCTGTCTGACAACCTGGATGGGTTTGCTGGTGTATCGTACAATACTTGTGTGGATTACATAGGTTATTACATCAGGATGCATTTATCCAGTCCAGACTATGGAATAATGGAAAAGAGAGATCTGAAGATAACAGCTAGTTGATATGTGCTCACAACCTCATATTTTTTTTTCTTTTTTTTTCTGCCCAGTGGAAATTTCCGGCCGTGAATACTGGCAGTTTTATATCTTATGGGACGTACTGCTGAAAGCTCAAGGGAGTGCTATAGCTGAACATGAAGGTCTGCTCTATAATCTAGACAAAATGGGAAAAAAAAATAAAATCCTGCAGAGGAACAGTTAGCTGAAAGCGAGGATCAAAACGCGTGTTGTGTCTGACAATACGGCGCTGGTAGTGGAACCGTTTATGGGAAATTTTATTTCTGAGTTGCAAAAACAGAGAGTAAAATAAAGCTTTATGGCTGGGATCTGTGCTGCTCAATTCGCTGCCCATTAAATACCGTACCTGGTTTTATGACTAGCCCTGCTGTACCCAGTATATGCCATTATGGCATATTCCTTAGGGTATGTCCACTGGGCATGTTAATTGCAACAGAAAATAGCCAGAAAGTAAAATTGGTGGTAAATCTGCAACAAAATCTGCAGGCGACACATGTAGATTTTGCCATCAATTTTACAAAGAACTTTCTGGATATTTTCTGTTGCAATTTACATCCCATATGGACAGGGAGCGGATGGCCCCCTGCTTCTCCATTGTTTCAACTCATCGGCATCCAGGGGACGTCGATGAGTTGAAGTTGGGGCAGCCCGGACCCGCTGCCCGAAACAGCGAAAATGTCCCAAGGGGGCTCGGGCCGGTTCAAATGCACCATTGGCCCTGTGGTTAAAGCGGCCCTGCACTGTGCCCTCCAATGAAATTACAGGTAATAAATCCTTCCCATATCTGAGGTCACATGCTGCTCTGATGTTTCGTTTGCAAGCTCACTAGCCTTTCCCCTGTGAGCAGCAAAGACATAGAGTGAAAGCAGGCAGATGAATCATGGGAAATGTAGTTTGTCCACAGATTTGCTGCATGTAAAGAACAGTGATATAAGGAGCAGCAAGTAAAATAAAGTCAAGAAAAGGGTGCACAAGGAAACAGTGAGTATTTAGCAATGCTGTGGATGTATTTACAGATCATTTTTAGAAGCTGGATAACCCCTTTAACCATACCCACTTTTCTCGCCACTTTTCAAAAGTGACAGCAGAAACATAAAATAGGAAAAAATAGCAAATTATTCCTGCATAAATTATTGCTCCATAACTTGAGACTTTTTTTTTAATACCATAAAAGTACAAATATTTTTAAGAGGTTGTTTTATGGTGGGTTGTGGGAACAAGAATGCCATACACCACAGATTTAAGTGATTTTACAGAAAGTAAAGATAATAAGCGAATAAACAAGAATATAAACAATCACTTGGGGTATGTTTATATTTCTGAACCTGCCATTGATTTTAAGGTGGATTCCACCCAAAAATCCACCGCAGATTCTACCCTGGTTCTGCTTCCCCCTAAACCCCCCAAAAAACGTCCTGCTCGATCTTGCCGTGGATTCTGTGACTTATTCAGCAGTCCATAGCTTGAGACAGCCCATCCCTCTGGAAGGTAGGGGGGGATCCTAAAATAAAGTGGAAGTTTCCAGGAGCTGTGTTGTGCATGAGTTTATGGTCATTGGTTTGGAACGTGACCTTGTAGCTTTGTATCAAACTTACTCAAACAAAGCTAGAATTGAAGTATAGGAAGCACAACGGCTAACAGAATTAACCCTTTACAATACAAGGGTGTTCTAGTTCCTATTTTTTTAACTCCTGTAGACACTGTAATACTTACCTCTCAATTTGGTTGGTGACCCAAACGGAGTCTTTCTGATTGATCCCTTGACTGTCTAATTAGCATATTGGGTGCCAAAACCACTTGCTTGGGAAGGGGGTTGGGGGGGCGGTCGTTGGTTCAAGGTAGTGAAAAAATTCCACCTGTTTTATAATCCGTGGAAAAGCACCTATTGAAGGATGCAAAGATTTGGAGGGGGTGAAGTGTCCTCTTTAAGGCTAAGGCCCATGTTGCGGAACGCAGCTAAAAAATACTATGGTATAAATGCCATGGAAACATTTTTTTTTTCTCAGAGTTTTTCTCCACCGTTTTTCTTCCCTTATCGAATCTGTAGGGAAAATGCAAGCATTTCCGCAGTTAAAATTAACATGGTGCGTTTTTTAATAGCTTTAATGCTACGTTTTTTCCCCTGCAGTGTGTGGATGGGATTAGCCAGAATCTCACTCACTTTGCTGGTACTGTAAAACGTGGCATTTTTTTTTTGGTCTGTTGTGTTTCTGCAACAAAAAAAACCAAAACTGTGTTATTGCAATGTGGGGCCTTAGCCTAAAGGGGTTTTCTGTTACCAAATTAATTTTTAATATTGACACCCAGACCCCACGCAGCAGCCTCCAGGAGTGTGTGCAGTAGCCACGTCCACTGTATAGAGCGTCTCTCAGGAATTGCAGCATCGCTCCTATTTACTTAAATAGCAGGGGTGCTGCATGCGCTCCCCGACCACTAGCAGCTTTCAGCATCCGGAGGCTGGTAGAACAGCTGATCTGTGCCGGATCCGGGTGTCAGACCCCAACAGATCACATACTGATGACCTTTCCTGTGGATAGGTCATCAAATGAAAAACCCCTTTAAGCCTCTGCAGGGGTTTAAAAATAAGAAGTGGAAAACCCCTTTAAAACATTTTTACCTGTGTCTCTGAATATAAATGTCTGCAGTAGCCATAACATATATATGACAGATGAGGGTTTTACCTTGTGCCCAGTGGTCTATAGGTGCACCCCTAAAGCTTTTGCGATGACCTGAGTCTGAGCAAGACTTGTGTGAGCGGAGTCGCTCTTTAAATAGTCTTGTAGTTTTTCCAGCATCTATTTGCTGGTGTGACCTCTGACATGGTATAGTAGAATGGTAGCTTCTAATGTAATTCTTTGTTCCCGTGGAAGCTCATTATGCAAATAAGTTCATTGGTAATTGATTATCCGGAGATCAGAGGTGACACTCTCATTTGTGCTGTTTATTTCCTAAGTCTCGTAAATGTCATGTATTAAATTGTGCTGAAAGGGTTATTAATGACCCCGGTAATGGAGATCAACCCTCTCTATGTAGGTTGAGGTACGTATTGTAACGTTCAATATCTGTGGGCAGATTAATATTTATAGGAAGCAAGGTATATACTTGCTGCATTGTGTCACGCTTCGTACAGTTTTCTTTCTACGGGAGTTCTCCATTTGTTTACTTTTATGACATCGATGACCTTTCGGAAAATTGGGGATTTTGATGCTTGGCTGCTTACCTGCTTCTATTTCATTAGGGGCCTATAGGATTTTATGAGCCACATGGATGACAAGAATATGATCCTACATACATGTATATTTTACTGACTAACCTCTGGATACTGTTTCTTGATGTTATTGAAATGTGGACCACATGGTGGGGCAGATTTACTCATCCAAATGTGCCAAAATTCTGCCTCGAATTTAGATGGAGGTCTGCTACACATGTAATGCGCCTCATTGGTGGGGGGCATGGTAGACATGGCTTAAAGGGAGTCCATCAGTAGAAAAATCGGTATCAAATTAGTCACGGTAACTTGTAGAGCGGCTTCTACACTTTCCAAAGATGCCTTTCTTATTTTGCATTGCAGCCCTTTTTTCAATAAAATCAGGTTTTATTCTTATGCAAATTAGCTGAAAAGTGCATAAGGGGCTTTTCCTCTCCTGCCAGGGCTTTACTTTCCACTTTAGATAACCACCCAGCTCCGCCCGTCCATTGAGTTACAGCTCCCTCCCTGCGCTCATTGTCTGGATCGGCTGTGGCGTTCGTAGAACTGACATCAGGTTGCACCCGGAAGAGCAGGAGGTCGACTTTAGACAGAAGCAGCTGCAGACAATGGGTGAAAAGGTGAGAGATGCCACCAATGGGACTGGACCTGGGTTGCAGTTAGGGACAGTCATCTACAGCGAAGATCGAATACCCGGCAGGGTCTTTGTATAAGAATAAAACTGATAGGTGTTCCAAAGTTAGACAAAAGTGTCTAAAGGTGCACCAGATTTATCATCCTGCATTAGGCACCGCGATACATTTGCCACATCTTTAGACTGAAAGTATTGTGGTGTGAATAAATTTTGATGGCAACTCAGCAGAGTGTAAATAGTTCACAAACTACATAAAAAAAAGACTAAAACTGACATTCGGCTATGTCCGCCATGTTTTTGTGCTTGTTCACGGTTTCTTCTGGTTGATGCCGCTTGAACATATGCTGAACTAGACCCAAACATATGCCAAAAGTGGCCTTTTTGCATCCGCAGGGCAGGTATGTGATGGTACACTGTTTTCAAATTAGTATTTTTTTTAATGTATAGGAAAGGGGAGCTACAAAAAAAAAAAAAAAAGTCTATCATACGGTATTGTTTTGCATGTGGATGATGTAGTCCACCAATTGTTTACAGTCTGATAAATTGGCTCTTTAGACCCATAATGTGATGTGAACAGATACATGCTTTATCCTACCCTCTTCTATGCTGCGGACCAGCTGCCATATTTTATTATGTTGTTCTAAGCACAGAACTAAGACAGAAACCCAGAACAAGATTGAACTGTAAGGCTGGGTTCACACTACCGTTATAAATGTCTGTTGCTGTCTTCCGTCATAAGATGACAGCAACGGACGTTAAACTATTTCACAGAACGGGGACAGACTGATTGTGCCGCTCCCATTGACCCTAATGTAAACAACATGACAGACACTGTCTTCTGTCATGTTTCTTTACCTTTGTAATGGAAGATAAAGTTGTGCATGCAGGGATGGGAAAGGGCATGACTGAAGGGACGGGTGAAGGAAATAAGTATTCTATACGTTTCCATAACCATCAATGCTATTTTGCTGTAAAAAGGCATCTAATCCTTTATTGAAGCTGGCAGTTGCTGCTGGGGTAGGCTATTCCACAGATTCGCAGTCCTTACAGTGAAGAAGCCTTGTTGTCTCTGGAGATTAATCCTTTTTTTTTTTTTTTTTCTCCAGACGGAGGGTGTGCCCCTTTTTCTTTTGAGGGGTTTTTACGTGGAACAGCTTTTCCCCATGTTTCTTGTATGGGCCATATATTTATAAAGGATTATCATGTCTCCCCTTAAACATCTCTTCTCCAGACTAAACAAATTTAATTAATTTTATCTCCCCTGATAACTGAGGTCCTCCATGCCCCTTATCAGTTTTGTGGCCCTCTATTGAACTTTTTCCATCCATAGGACATCCTTTCTATGAACTGGTGCCCAGAACTGAACTGCATATTCCAGATGGGGCTGCATCAATAACTTTTAAAGTGGTAATATTACATCCCTGTCCCACAAATCCATACACCTTTTAGTACATGATACTAGCACTTTATTAAGAAGGAGTCTTTCCACTCTTACTTCCTCCAAGGAATTTTTATGCACCATACCTAGGTTCCAGGCTGGTTCTGACCCAGGGTCATGTGATCAAAAACATCACCAGTAGACTATAGTTACGTCAGCCACTATAGCACAGGTAACTACCTATGAACATGGGAGAGAGGAGGGAAGAGGAAGAATGACTTAGCTGGGCGCTGGTTCTGAAAGTATGACCTAGGGTTGGACCCAGTTCAATCCCTAGATACAGCGCATAAACCCCCTGGAGGAAGTATGTGTTAAAAAGATTTCCCGGACTTTCCCTTTAACATAGGTTGGTCCCAACAACATCATGGAAATTGTGACTGCCTGAATTAATTTGCCTGTGGTTTCACCCATGATCAAATGAAAATGGGAAAAAGGCAGAGATAGAAGTGAAGATTCTTTTTTATTTTCTACTATGTTAACTCCCACCATTGTGGTGCTCCATGCTAGTTTGTGTTGTATACCAGGATGATGTCATGTTGACCACACGTGACCTTTGCAACCAATCACTGTATTCAGTAGTGTACCTTAGTGGTGATGGGGAAGGGAAGCAGCAGGGATTCAGTAGGTAAGCAATGCATCTTATGTTATTTTCTACCATCCACTGCTTGGACAAATTCTTAAGGGGCCCCTCTATTTTGGACAATCCTTACTTGTTAGAATGGACCTTCAAAAATAAGCTGGTCACTCCGTTTTCCCTTGCTGCGGGTCCCCAGCACTCAACTGTTATCTCTAGAGAAGCCTAATGGTGTGTTCACATGGAGGAATTTGCCACAGATTTGGGGGCGGATTTCGCCCCTGAATCCGGAGCAGATTCCTCCTGGAATCTGCCTCCCGTTGTTTTCAATGGGAGGCAGAGATCGCAGCAGGATGTAGAAAAAAGAAGCGTCCTGCTCGATCTTGCCGTGGATTCTGCGACTGATTCAGCCGCGGCAAAAGACTCCCTCCTGATTAGGCCCATTCATCCGGGCCTATTCAGCAGCGGGATACCCCGACAGAATGCTGATGCACTGCAGACCGCGGTGAAAATAAAGAGGATATTCCTCTTCATTTTCCGCCGTGCAATCATACCCTAACAGTAAGTGTTCAATCTCCCTGCAGCACCTCCACAGGGGAAATGAAGTATTGCACAATGTCCATTCAAATCAATGAGTCATTTATATTATATAGGACTAGAGCGGACCTCCAGAGTAAGGCACAGTCTACATAACTGAGAGATGAAGGTTCTGTATAGAGGACTCTGAACTATTAACTCTGAATTCTCCAGTATGGTATAAGACCATGGGTTTTCTACACTTTAACGCTCATATACTTCTAAAAGAATAAATCTTCTTTTTCTACCAAGTCCCCTGTAATTCTCCCGAAACTAGTTCGCAGACTCAGAGCAGTAAAGCACAGTACTTCCCCGTCTTCTGTCTAGTCCACGGATGTCTCGGTTATCCTACTGCTGGGTGCCTGAACTCATAAGTGTGATTATTAGTATGCTATATGAAGAGACGGCTTATGGTCTGATGGGATAATGGCAACGTGACATGAGTTTCTGGAACCGACAGGCTGGTAGAGCTGACATGTTTAAGAGATGAACACTTATTACGGAATATTCCTCCAGAACATGTTCTGCGCCATAATATGAATGCCAATCAACTTTTATGAGACGATGATCGGAGGAATTAATTTACTTTCTGCAAAGAAGTAGGATGAAAATTAGACCGGCTGAACTAAATGGGATATTCTAAGCTTTTGGAAAGGCATCTGCTACGGTAGAAATACCTACCATTACAGGAGCTCTAATCCTAAAATGCTAATTACTTTTATCAAACAGTTGCTCGCTGCATTCCCATGGGCCATATTTTATACGCAACTGATTTGTTGTATGAAAGGATGTGGAATACAGAGAATGCCAGGATTATAATGTAAAGTGCGCTTAATCCAGCGTTTGCCGGAGCTGGCTGCTATCTGATTATTAACCTGGTTTCTTATTATTTCCCTCTGAACAAATAAGAAATGCAATTGCCCTTGAGGAGGACATATACACACACAGGCACACAAATATTTATATGTATATACATCTATCTAGTACTGTGCATGTTTTAGGCAGGTGTGGAAAATATGCTGCAAAGTAAGGAATGCTTCCAAAAATAGAAGTGTTGATAGTTTATTTTTGTCAGTTAACAAAATTAAAGGGGTTGTCCAGGATATATTGAAATCCCTACACTAATCTAAACATTCTCCCCCCTCCTACTTTCTAAATAACATAATTTATCAGAAATTTATATTTACCCATATCCTTGTGGCGATCATGTGACCGCCCCAGGGACATTTGCTGGTTATCTGGTGACTGTTTCCCCGTTTCCGGAAATGGAACGTCACTACTACTCCCCCACCCCCCCATCCACTCCATCATACTTAACTATCTTCTTCCTTCCAGGCTTCTTCCCGTGGGACGGCTCCTCCCTGTTTTCTGACTGCCATGCATGATATAGACCCAGCGCTGCTCTGTGCAGCCGATAATCCACCTCTACTGCGCAGGTGTGGGAGCAGTATCACAGACCTGCGCAGTAGAGGTGGATCATCAGCTACAGAGCAGCGCTGTCTCGATAGCACGCATGGCAGTCAGAAAAGGAGGATGGACGTTCCAAAGGAGGAAGATGGGTAAGTATATAATGGGGTCGTGGGTTGAGCTGAGTAGGTATTGAAGGGCTAGTAGTTGTGAGCAGGATAGCTCGAGACAGGGAGGGGGTGTATGGGAGGGGAGTGAGGTGAGAGGTAGCTAGCATGGAAACTACATAGTAGGAAGCTGACCCATGTAAACAAATGCAGAAGATACCAGGAGCTCCCAGAGACACCTAGAAATCACTCAAAACACTGCTAAAGGTTCATTAATCCATTAATAGCACTAACAGACTTTTTTTAAAAAGACATTTTTTGCCCGGAAAACCATCTAAATGTAAATCCCATCAATATTTGGTGTGACTACCATTGCCTTTCTTCAATTCTTCTAGGTACACTTGCACACAGTGTTTGAAGGAACCCGGCAGGGAGGTTGTTCATCTAAGCACAGATCTTCTGTAGATGTAGGCTTGTTCAAATCCTTCTGTTTCTTCATGTAGTCCCAGACAGATTGGATGATGTTGAGATCAGGGCTCTGTGGGGGTCTTGTCATCACTTCCAGGACTCCTTCTTTACACTGAAGATATACAGCTAATGTCATTGAGATCTGTTTGGGCTCATTGTCCCCCTGCAGGATAAATTGGGATCTAATCAGATGCCTTGTAACCTTTTTTACTCTTGTGGGTGTGGAAAATTATAGTACAGTCATGACCAAAAGTTTTGAGAATGATACAAATATTAATTTTTACAAAGTCTACTGCTTCAGTTTTTCTAATGGCAATTTGCATATACTCCAGAATGTTATAAAGAGTGATCAGCTTAACAGCAATTACTTGCAAAGTCAATATTTGCCTAGAAAATGAACTTTATCCCCCAAAACACATTTCAACATCATTGCAGCCCTGCCTTAAAAGGACCACCTAACATCGTTTCAGTGATTGCTCCATTAACACAGGTGTGGGTGTTGATGAGGACAGGGCTGGAGATCAATCTGTCATGATTAAGTAAGAATGACACCACTGGACACTTTAAAAGGAGGCTGGTGCTTGCCATCATTGTTTCTCTTCTGTTAACCATGGTTATCTCTAAAGAAACACGTGCAGTCATGATTGCACTGCACAAAAATGGCCTAACTGGGAAGAGTATTGCAGCTAGAAAGATTGCACCTCAGTCAACAATCTATCGCATCATCAAGAACTTCAAGGAGAGAGGTTCCATTGGTGCCAAAAAGGCTCCAGGGCGCCCAAGAAAGACCAGCAAGCGGCAGGACCGTCTCTTAAAAGTGTTTCAGCTGTGGGATCGGGCTACCAGCAGTGCAGAGCTTGCTGAGGAATGGCAGCAGGCAGGTGTGAGTGCATCTGCACGCACTGTGAGGCGAAGACTCTTGGAGCAAGGCCTGGTCTCAAGGAGGGCAGCAAAGAAGCCACTTCTCTCCAGAAAAAACATCAGGGACAGACTGATATTCTGCAAAAGGTACAGGGAGTGGACTGCTGAGGACTGGGGTAAAGTCATTTTCTCTGATGAATCCCCTTTTCGATTGTTTGGAACATCTGGAAAACAGCTTATTCGGAGAAGAAGAGGTGAGCGCTACCACCAGTCTTGTCTCATGCCAACTGTAAAGCATCCTGAAACCATTCATGTGTGGGGTTGCTTCTCAGCCAAGGGAATCGGCTCTCTCACAGTCTTGCCTAAAAACACAGCCATGAATAAAGAATGGTACCAGAATGTTCTCCAAGAGCAACTTCTCCCAACCGTCCAAGAGCAGTTTGGCGCTCAACAATGCCTTTTCCAGCATGATGGAGCACCTTGCCATAAAGCAAAGGTGATAACTAAATGGCTCAGGGAACAAAACATAGAGATTTTGGGTCCATGGCCTGGAAACTCCCCAGATCTTAATCCCATTGAGAACTTGTGGTCAATCATCAAGAGACGGGTGGACAAACAAAAACCAACAAATTCAGACAAAATTAAAGCATTGATTCTGCAAGAATGGACTGCTATCAGTCAGGATTTGGTCCAGAAGTTGATTGAGAGCATGCCAGGGAGAATTGCAGAGGTCCTGAAGAAGAAGGGTCAACACTGCAAATATTGACTTGCTGCATTAACTCATTCTAACTGTCAATATAAGCTTCTGTTACTCATAATATGAATGCAATTATATTTCTGTATGTGATAAAAACATCTGACAAACACACATAAAAACCAGAGGGCAGCAGATCATGTGAAAATATAATATTTGTGTCATTCTCAAAACTTTTGGCCATGACTGTAGTCTGAGTAGGTGGGTTTGACTTTGTTGGAGGTGTGTGCCTGTATAGTCTGACATTATAAAATCAGTACTGACACTGCCAGACTGTCCAGGGACCCCCAGTGGTAACGCCCAGTTGACTATCTACTCATAAATTTCTGGGAGGGATAACTGAGTAACAGCATAAGGGTGGGTTCACACCTGCGCTTGCTGTCCGTCCGTTGCCAATCCAGTGAAAATCTCGGCGAACTGGATTGGTATCGGATACAGACCGGGCAGCGACGCATTGGTTAAAAACCCATTCATTTGAATGGGGTTTTAAAGCAATGCGCGGGTGTGCACTTACACCCTCTGCGCTGCGAATCCTTTTTTTTTCGTCGGACACGAAGTCCTGCGTGTCCGACTTTGTTTCCGACGAAAAAAAAGGATTTGCAGCGCAGAGAGTGTAAGCGCACACCCGCGCATTGCTTTAAAAACCCATTCAAATGAATGGGTTTTTAACCAATGCGTTGCTGCCCGGTCTGTATCCGATACCAATCCAGTTAGCCGAGATTTTCACTGGATTGGCAACGGACGGACTGGAACGCAGGTGTGAACCCACCCTTACCTAGCATTATAAGAAAAAATGCTCCAGAATTGTTTCATGGGCAACGTGATTATTTAATGCAGCAGACACGTTAAAGTGGTGACTTCAAAGCAGGAACAAATTGAGGGAGGTCAGTTTAATAGAATTGGGAATATTTTTAGATACCGACACTACTAAGTCGTGTAGTTTGAGTATAAGAGCTAGCTCATTGTATAGTTTTGTTCTCATAGTCCGGGTAAGGGTTTATTTTAATGTGAGCGTCTTCTTATAAATTGTTTGCCTCTTGTCTTGACTTTTACATTGTGAGCCACATTGAGTAGTGAGTGCCGGTTAACCACAAGTTGTAGGCCAGCTAATGAGGCGCACGGCTTCCAGCTGTGAGCTAATCTTTACAACAAGCTGCCCTAATTGTTAGCAGAATAATTGGGACTCCTAGCTGGACTTCTTCACGTCTTCCCAAGGTCTTCCTCTTAAGCGTACACTTTCCTATGTCATGCAGAGCAGGGTATTTTGCTAAACTATATAATTTTACAATTTAGTTATTTTATCCTTATTTTTCGTGATGCACATGAAATACGGAGGGGATTCATTACATTATTTGAATAAGTGACTAAGTGGGCATTGTCATTTCGACAAATGTTATATAAGTCATTGGTACAAGCAAATATTAGAAACTTTATGATTTATCTTAATATAGAAAAATGCCTCTTCCATCACTTGTGAACTACTTCTCCACTGATCATTCACTCTCGGTTCACTGTTAAAATCCGTCTTGACTGAGGCAGATACCAGACGGATTTTCAGGGATTAGGTTACAGCTGCTGTCCTTAGAAAAACTATGGAGAGGTGATAGGGAGGAGGGAACAGCTAATAAGTATATGTAAATGCATAGAAAAATATTGGCCATACCCCGTATCTATGCAAACTTTTATGACACTTTTTATGTTATGTGCTCCTTAAGAAATGCATAACTAATGGGTTCTATATCTTAGAGGTTGTCCAGGAAGACTTCTTTTCCTTAATTGCACCAGGTTTTTTTTTTTCTGCTGTCCCTGGGGGTTACCTGTGCTATGGTCTACCAGCCCCCATAGTACAGGCAACTATCTGTGAAAACAGGAGAGTACGGAGGAAGTGGAGTGACCTGGAGACCAGAATGATCACCTTATCTAAGGTTGGAACTAGAGATGGGGAAACTCCTCAAGATTCATTTCGTTTTTGGTTTGGGATCAAGATTCATTTCAAGTTTGGTACAAACCACATCATACATAGATAGATAGATTCCTAGGAGCCTTAAGTCCCAAGTTATGTCAAAGTGACATGCATGTCTGTAGAAAAAAGAATGATAAGCAGAGGATACAAACTCTGACTTTAACCATACACTGCACTGACACTCTCTCTCATGCATTTTAAAATTTAAAATGCTCCAAAATTACCCTTTTTTGTGGGGAAAGGTGCTTGCCTATTGATTTTTACATATACGGCGGTTATATTGCAAAAATCAGTGGGTTTTATAGAAAAATGAGTCCATTTTGATGACTCCTAAGTGCTACATGCTTGGTGTTATTTGGGAGACAAGTTTGTGGCTATGAGCCTAGTTGAAAAATAAGTTGAAAAAAAACCCAAAAATTATCCCTTGAGCAGATATGAAATGTTTTTTTTTTTATGCCAACAGTGTGGTATAGTGGAATGTGATGGACCAGGCCACAGGACGTGTCTGGCTGAGTGGTGGTAGCTGTGTTAGTATGCCCTCCCCTCAAAGAACTGAGATTTTTTTTTTTTTTTTCAGATTAGCGCAGGCTGCAAGACTGTTTATTGGGTGAGCAACAAAAAAAGCTTAAGAAACAGATGTTTTCAGATTTTACATTATTAGGTGAGCAAAAAAAACAAAAAAGAACCCTTTAAATAACATAATTTTTTTTTTTTTTTTAGATTAGTGCAAGTGGAATCAGCATTTTACTGTTATGACTGCTTAGCATCTTGTATCACAAGGCATTATGGGAAAGGAGCTGGGAGCTCATACGCCCTCTGTTGGATGTAACAGATCCTCAATTTGCTTTTGACTCACCGAGTCTTGAGACAGCAAATGGGATTTTAGCCAAGCTAATTTCACTTAAATTAGCTTGGCTAAAATCCCATTTGCTGTCTCAAGACTCGGTGAGTCAAAAGCAAATTGAGGATCTGTTACATCCAACAGAGGGCGTATGAGCTCCCAGCTACTTTCCCATAATGCCTTGTGATATTTAGATGCTAAGTAGAGGGCAAAAGGCAATTCAAACTCTACACACCTTCACTGGTGCTCTCCTCAATGTGAGAGATTCTTTTCCCTTAGCATCTTTTATGTATTTCACGAAAAAAAATGTAACTCTTGCCCAAAAAACCCCTTAAACTATTTTTTCCTAACAGGATTGACTTTGTTTAACATAGTTTTTACTGATAATCTGCGGACTGATCAAACTGCTCTACTGCAACCGACAGACAAAATTATATTATTGGTAATGAAAGGGTTAACTGTCCTGTCTGTCTATTACTGCAGCAGTCTGGCTCACACCACAGATATTTTCTGTCACTGCTATCTGATTGCTATCACTATTCTGCCTGTAATTTATTAAATCTGACTAAATTCTGTTGTAATTCTCCTACTCCTAGCTGTATTGCAAGCTTTGCAGCACTCACTGCTCTGTATCATGCAGTAATGAATAACGCATCCACCTCCTACGTTCCACCATCACTGAAATGCCTCGTGTTGCAGCCCACAGCACTTAATATATCAGCACTGTGTAAGGTGTCCACCTACCACTGACTATTGGCTGAAGGACTGTCAGGAGGCACCAGAACGTCACAGTGACTCACAAGACATGTGTTTCTTCTGTATTTATACTGTGCAACACGTGGTAGTGGCGTTAGTTAAAAACCAAACCATTTGGGTCGAACCCAGTTTGTGAATAATCGGCTTGCCCATCTCTAGTTGAAACCATCCCTGAACCCCTGGTGGAAGTACCGTAAGCAATATAAGACTTCTTGGAGAACCCCTTTAGACAGGTTGACCTAGCAATTTTCATAGTGATGACCTATCCTCGGGATAGTCCATCAGTATCTGATTGGTAGGGATCCGACACCCGGACCCTGCACCGATCAACTGTCCTGGGTGCCGTAAGCTACACATGGAATTGTGCCAGGAGCAGAAGGCACTATGTGCTGATCATAGTGGCTGTGCTGAGAGTCTACATCTCTGCTCCTGTTCACTTCAATAGGAGCAGGGGTGCAGTACTGGATAGGTCATGAACTAATGAATGCAGAGATGGCTGCATGATCAGAGTCATACTGGCAGGCTGCTCGCATGTTACACCAGGATTAATAATTACTTCCTATATGCGAAATCTGGAGCCCTAAGATCTGTTACAAAATGACATACATTATATGTATCTGTCGGAGCTGTGGTACGAGTTCCTATAATTGTGTATACCCCCCTGCTGATGAAATTCTTTAAATGCATGTAAAACGCAGGGAATATAGATGAAGTTAACTTGCTGGTTTTAACTTTCGCTGTGTTCCAGGTCAGCAGTCACATTCACAAAAGTTTTAATTGCTGCTAAATTTTACTGGATTTTTTATGCTTAATTAGTTCATTTCAATCCAGATGAAACATGTGACGTTTCTAGCAAATATAACACTATTACGGGAAGTTCTTTTCTCCTCTGTATTCTGTGCTGGCGATCTCAGCGCACCGTAGCTCTTCGGTCCTGCTCTCCACAAGCTCATGTATGGTTATAATGTACAGCAGTCCAAGCACATGTTCACATGTGGTTTGCGGGAGGATTTCTTAGTGAATAAGTACTGAAATTCTGACATGAAATTCATCCACAGACCAAGTCCTAATTGATTTAAATGGGAAACCCATACAGTAGCTCACGCTATCGGTAATTTTTCCACCATGGACTTGAAATTTGACATACTGGTATATGTTCTTGAAGCAGATTTCGGATGGAAACTGCAGTGGGTGGTCGATGGTCACATATGGGTTTTGGCCAGTTTCTAGGTCCTCAGCAGAAATCCTCAAATCAGACGGAGCCTACTGAGTGTTCATACAAACATGATCTAAAGCGGGGTAGGCAACCTTTTTTGTTCAGTGTGCCGATTTTAATTAAAAAATCAAAGATGAGGAACTCGGAGTGCCGGTCAATAATTGGAAGTCTGACGACCCCTAAACTAAAGTCATATACCACAAACCTTAACACAGAAGTGCTGCCACCAGATGCTTTAGGACGCATGCGTTTACTGCTGTTTCCTGGGACGTGCCTGTACTTTTCGATTTTGAAACAATGAAAGTCCATGTACAGCCCCCAATTAGTGGTAAATGTAAGTGTCCAAGAGCACCGTATAGCAGCACCCTTATGGTGAATACACATTATGTATCTGGATTCAGCTATATTCTTAGGCCACTGGAACTTTTACTTCGATGTAAAACTGCGTTCACATGGTGCATTTTTGCACGAAAAAAAAAAATGCCTGTGTTTTCTGTGCAAAAAAACACATCCTTAATGCAGAAAACACACCGTTATACAGAATAATGTCCCATAGCGGTCCCTGCACACGGTATTATGTCCCATAGCGGTCCCTGCACACGGTATTATGTCCCATAGCGGCCCCTGCACACGGTATTATGTCCTAACTTTTATAATGTTCCAATTGGCGCCACTTACTAGCTATTATTATACTGTGGGGTCTCTTCAGACCCCAGAGTATAATAGGCGGAGGGCCAAGAGAGGTGAAAAACATAAAAAAAACAACGTACTCACCATTCCTACGCTCCGCAGCCGCTGTGTTCTCTTCGGGCGCTTCTGCCTGTAGTCAGCGACCGCTGATTGGGTCACGTCGCCAGACCCCAGCATACGAATGGTGAGTACATTGTTATTTTTATGTTTCATCACTTCTCCTGAGGCTCCGCTTATTATACTCGGGGGTCCGAAGAGACCCCCGAGTATAATAGCAGTTTCTTTCGGCCGTGCTCAGCCGAGCGAACTGCTGGTTGAGGACTCGGGCTGCAGTGCCAGGGAAATATGCCTCGCCTGCCGGGGTTGCCGACCCCCGATCTAAAGGGTACATACAGAAAATCCACACTGAAATCCACATGTATATGTGAATCGCGATGTGAATTTTGACATGCAGATTTTGAAGCTATTTTTTTCAAATCTGTGCCGAAAAAAAATTAAATAAATTGAAGTGTGTAGATTGTCCACCCCCCCTAAATTTTTTTTTCCCCCAAAAAAAAACCCCCTCATATAAAATAATAAAAAAAAAATTTCCCCCCCCCCTTTTTTTTTTTTTTTTTTTTTTTTTTATTTTTTTTTTTGTACCCCCACCTTTTTTTTATTTTTTTTTTTATAAAAACACACCACAATATTTTTTTTGTAATATAATGTTTTTTTTTTTACCAAAAAAAAAAAAACAAAAATCATACAAAAAAAAACACCCCCCCAACAAAGCGGCCCCCCCCCCCCACAAAAACATTTTTTTTTTTTTTTTCCCCCCCTCCTTCCCAAAAACAACCCCCCCCCGCCCCCCCCCCTTTTTTTTTTTCCCCCCCCCCCCCCCTGGGGTGTTTTTTTCCCCCCCCCCTTTTAAAACACCCTCCCCTTTTTTTTTTTTTTGGTGGCCCCCCCGCCACCCCCCCCCCCCCCAAATCCCCCCCCCGATTTTCCATGTTTTCCGGGCTGGGGCCGGGGGGGGCCACTCCAGACATTGTAATTGTACCTCCGCATGAGCCGGGGGGGGGGCCTCCCGGCTCGCGTTCTGCTTTTCCGTCTGTGTCTGGTTGTCCGCGCCCCTTTTTCCGTGCGGTGCCGCCCCGTGTGGCCCCCTTTCGTGGGGCGTGTTTGTGTTTTTTGTTGGGTTCCTTTTTTTCCTGTGTTTTGGGGTGGTCTGTGGTTGTCCTTGCTGTTCTCCCTTTCCTTCTCTGCCTTCTGTTTTTTGGTGCTCGGGTCGTGTCCGGTCTCCTTCCTCTGTTCCCACAGTGGCTGACAGGTTAAATCTCTGGCGTTCCCCCCTGATGTGACTCTTGTTCGTCATTTGGAGTTGTTGAGGCCCTGATGCCACTCCGAGGAGTTCAAAGGGACCTTGCATTGGCCACCAACCTTTCCGGCCCTGGGGCCGGGGTTTGTGCTGGTCAGGGGGGCGGTGCACCGGCGGTTGCTGCCCTGTGACACTCTTCACCGAATCAGCTCTGCCCCGAGTTAATTTCCACACTGAAATGGTGCCCCCAAATTTTGAAAAGTTGTTATGGGGTGCCCAGAACTCTGCATCATATGCTGTACAAATAGAATTTCTCATATAATGCTAATGGATTACGGTACAGATTTTCCACATTGAAATCCATATGTGATCCTGATCATGTGCAAAATGTAACTATTTTTCCAAAAGTCCAGAACCCTAATAACATATGTAACCAAATATACTTTCAAATCCTTACCTGCTCATAGCCAGTGTGTTTTTTTTTTACCCTCTTACCTCTTTAGACATTACGAAAACTGTGTTGAACAACCACATTTGGTGCTTTTTGCAACTCCCAACTCTTGAAGGTTGTTGGAGACGCAGGTATTCTCATGTCAGACATGAAAGGCTGCAACAAAAATATCCCTTTAATAGTCTGTTCTACAGTTGTCTTTGGATCTTTGCAGTCAAACAGTTGATCAGTGGGGCTGCTGGGGGTGTTGGACCCACACTGAGTTGATATTAAAGGGGTTGTCTAGGCAAAATTGGACAATCCCTTTTAACTTTTAAATCGGGGGTAGTGAAAAAAAGCCGGGGGTAGTGAAAAAAAATAGCATACTTTCCTGTCCCTGATGCTCCGGTGTCCTCCCGGCGCGTCTGGGTTCTTCTGCTTTGGTGGCTTCTCTCGGGTCTCTTCCGGAGTTCCACTGATTGGTCTCAGTGGTCACGTGACAGCTGAAGCCAGTCAGCGGCCTCAGCAAGCCTAAGAAAGAGGACCCGTGATGTCGCAGGTAGTGACATTGCATGTCATTCACTGATTGGCCTCAGCGGTACTCCAGAAGAGACCCGTTCAGCAGAAGGACCAGAACGCACTGGGATGAGATCGGGGACAGGTAAGTGTGAAAGTCTTCTTCCTTTTTTTTTTTTTTTTTTTTTTATTATGCCCCCGGTTGATTTAAATGGGTTGTCCATTTTTGCCTGGACAACCCCTTTAAGCACCTACCCCAAGAAGAAAACTCTTTAAAGTGGTTTTCCATCTATCTAGATAGGTCATCAGTATGTAATCCTTGCGGGATCCAACACGCAGACCCCACACAGATCAGCTGTTCTAGCAGTCTCCAGGTTTCCAGAAGCTTCTAGTTGATGATGGCTTGCACGTGCAGCAACGCTGTTACTATTCAAGTAATAACAGCGACACAGCAGCCCGGTCCACAGCATAGCGATGGTTCTGGTGAACTACAGAGCCGCTCCAATTACTTGAATAGGAGCAGTGCTCCATGCACTCCCTGTTCACTAGCATCTTCCGGCAATCAGCTGATCTGTGCGGGGTCTGGGTGTCAGACTCTGACAGATCACATACTGCTGACCTATTTTGTAGGTATGAAAATTCAATTTTGGGCCAGAAAACCCCATTAAAATTTACTTTGCCTGTATATGTATAAGTTCTGGCAGTGTACTGTATGATGTTCCTCTAGTATTGTGCTCACTCTTGTTGTTGCTTCTAGGTTTACGTGGCATGCCAGTCCATGCTGATTGTCATTGTGGGAGCCATACCTGAATATCATATTGATGTCGTAGATACATCTGCTGACACAGACATTGTAAAGCACGTTCGCTTTACCGACAATTTCACTTCTATAGTATCAGAGGCAAGTATTACACTATATTTAGTATTATATATTTTTGTATTTTAATGAATTTTGTTACAATTCACAAGTTTCCTGTATTTTTAGAAATGTTTTAGTTGGTTTAGATAAGATTACGGTTGAGATTTTCACTGGGTTCACACATTCAGGGGAAACAAAACCGCGTCATTACCTCCCTTTCGTACCCCCCAAAAAAATTATTTAAAAAAGGCTATGAAAAATGTTATAATTATTATTAAGCCACACCCATTTTGCTAAGCTATGCACTCTTGTTGAGCAAGGTACAGAATGTGTCTGAAATATTTAATGAACATAGTGCGAGGCATGCATGTTTTTGGTGCAAATTGAGCCAGATTTGGATTACTTAATCTCAGCAAAGGTCTAATTTTGATGCCTTGATAGATAATGGCCCTCTTAAAATCAAGGTGCAAAGCATATTAACCCCTAACTGTATGCCATTACATTGGCACTAAAATTTGCCTGTTTAGAGTTCTATAAAGAGAAGTCCGTGCCCTCCTTAGCCAGATGTTTTTTGAGTAGCAGAGATGGTGGTGAGAGTCCGATAGTATAAGGCACAAGGTCCTTTATTAGCACAGAGTACATTAAATTCATGCTTGGGATTTATCCAAATTGTTTATATTTCCTTTTTATAGTGGCACTTAATACAGCATGAAGCATACAAGGTCAGTCTGGCATCCTCATTATTATTTGCCGGCCTCCTCATTGGGAACATTTTGTTTGGACCTTTGTCGGATAAACTAGGAAGGAGACCAGTATATTTAACCGGTAGGTGAAAATGTATATGATGTGGAGAAGTATATTTTGTTTTATTTTTTTCCTTAATGATACAATTAAGCGCCTGTATTGCTACCCTTATGATAATAGTATTGGATACTGGTATTTATACAATAAAAGCAAGCTCTTGTTGAATTCCTCGGAGTTCTGTCCAACTTTTTTGTACGTCCAGTTTTGTGAGTCATGAGAAAGCTAGCTTTTCAAGACAATGTTGTTTCATGATATTGTGTCACAAAGTGATTTCCTGTGATATCCAGATTTTAATAAGATTTTTAATGTAGGCGCTGTGTATAGTATTAGTATCTTGGTAGAGGTGGTGAAAGGTCCACTAATGCTAACATTCATTTCCTCTGACATCAGCAGTATTATATACCTCTAGAAGGCTGACAGTTCTCTGAATTCTGTGCCCTGTCAGTTTTGCCAGTATGCACCCCAGGGCCAGAGATAATGGTGCCGATAGATTTGGCACCAATATTCCTCCACTGTCAGAAGGGCTGGCATTACAGCTCAGAGTCATCACTATGGAAGAGTACTGTCACGGGCTAGGATGTAAGGTCCACCCTTTTGACAGTGAAGGGATGTCCATGCTGAAACTAACGGCATTGATATTTCCTGCACCGTGGCACGTACATGGAAATTGCGTTGAATGCAGTGCGCTGTCAGCTCTCCCTCAGCATATAATACTGCTGGTGTCAGAGGACATAAAAAGACATCTGTTAATAGGCAGTGCTCCACTGATTCTGACACTTGTTGGAATTTTTTTCTCTAGCTCTATATCCTGATAAGCTATTTAGGCTCTATTCTGTCAGGAGGGCGGTGTCAGGCAGGATCAGACAAGTGGGATTCTGAGCCCTGACACTTGGCTGCCTCTGATTAGAGCTCTGAGTCACACCCCCTGCCTGACACCGCCCTTCTGACATTACCGAGCTTAAATAGCATAACAGGCACCAAAACTGACTGTACTTGCTGCTCAGGAACAGTGGGGGCTAGAGAGAAAATTCCAACTGTGCTGGAATCGGTTGAGCAGAGCCTATTAGCGGATACGAAGAACATGAATTGGTGGAGGTGGTGAAAGGTCCTCTTTAAAAGATTCACCTGTTTCCATGAGCCACTGCATTATACTTTATGGGTTTATGCTAATAATGCCTAATACTGCTCGCTAATAATCCCGTATGCTGTACTAAGTGGAACTAAGTGGTTTTAACATCCAATCCAATTTTATTCAACAAATTTCCAATTCCACATTTCATGCAGCAAATCTTCTTGTGTAGTTATAATGGTTCAGAAGTTGCAGACTGTGTTATTAATGTTTTTAATAGTTCTGCTTTTTTTTCCCCAGGACTGTTTTTTGATGTCGTTTTTGGGTACCTAACAGCCCTGGCTCCAAGCTATGAGGTTTTTGCTTTTTCACGATTATTTGTTGGTATAATGAATGGCGGTATGGCGCTTGTATCTTTTGTATTAACACAGGAATATGTTGGAAAATCCTATTGGGCATTGACAGGTAAAGTGACACATTTATTATAAACTTGCTATTAACACTTTGTGTAATTTGTAAATGTAATTCATTTTTATGTCAGCCAACCACATAGATTTGTTGCTCATAATCCATATACTGTATTAGGCTTGTGCAATCAATTAAATTAATTTGATTAATTCACCATTTTAAATAATCGTGAATCTGATTTTTTCACTAGAATCATGAAATCGATGTTGGCTTTGCCCCTGAGTCTTAACTAGTCCTTGCTTTGTCCTCCTGCTGTAAGCTATGATCATTAGTTTCTTCTCTATAGTGAGTAGTTGGGTGGTAGGATGAGGAACAGTTTAAAACCTAAAAATCAAGATTAAAATTAAAAATTGCCCTTAAAGGGGTTGTCCAGGAATTACAAATCTGTGGCAGGAGGCCGGGGAAAGGTGAAAAAAAAAAACAAAAAAAAAAAAAAACATACTTGTCTGTACCCTGGTGCTCCACTGTCTCCTGCTGCTGTCTGGTCCACCACTGCCCCGGAGCTTGTTCCGGCCGAAGTCCTTACCGTATGTGACCCCTCAGACCAATCAGTGACCTCAGCGGTCACAGGGACATCACTCACATACATCACTGGTGAAGTCCCGTGTCCTTTCCTGTGACCACTGAGGCCACTGATTAGGCTCAGTGGTCACATAAGGTGAAGACTTCTGCCGGAACAACCCCCTGTGTGCTACTGAACTGGACATCGGAACCCCGGGGACAGGTGAGTGTGTTTTTGTTTTTGTTTTAAAATTTTCTCCTTTTCCAGGCCTCCGGCCAGAGATCTGTAATTCCTGGACAACCCCTTTAAACTTGAAAACAAATTGAGATTTTATTTTTAGGCAAAAAACGCACAGCCCTATACAGTGTAAAGCTGTCATATTCTCCAGAGCTGCATGCACAATTCTGCTGGCTGTTATTGGAAACTGTAAACAGTTCATCCTGGATCCTCCTAGCTGTGCTTCTCTAATGTAGACCGGATTACTGCATAATTCTTTTAGTAAAGGTGACTCTTCCCATGGTCATTTAGCATTGATTTGTGGATGTCCTATTATTATAATGGCTTTATTGCTATGCATATTTACATGCACCAGTAGATAATTTTTTTTGTTTTTGTTGCCTCTCATTTTTAGGTTCATTAACTAACCTAACCTTTGCTATTGGAATAGGACTTTATGCTTTGCTGGGCTATTACATCAGGAACTGGAGGATACTTGCCTTTGTAGCCAACTCTCCGGGAGTTCTGTTTTTTCTGCTTTCATTGTAAGTTTTTCGTGTGGGCAGCGTTTACTAGTTAACCCTTTTTGTCTCTGTATGTGAATTCTGTGTGGCTACCCAGCATCTACAAAGATCATTCAAGTTGCCTAAAGACCAGGTTACTGGTAGTGCATAGACCATAAGTAAAGCTGGCCAAACATCAGAGATTCTGAAATCTGTTTATGGAAGCCACCAAATCAACATCCGTACCTCATGATGCATCGCATAGTGCCCTTATAACATGCGAGCGTTGCCTCCATCCTCTAAAAACTAAAGGGTTTTTCCTACGAACATAACCATATTTAAATTTATAGACAGTCTATATAGACTTTCTATGGTCTGGAACTTGTCAGTAACCCAGCCATGATTTCCATGTTATGACCGGGTTATCTTCTCATACATGTAGTGTCCCTGCCTGATAACCTGGTCACAATAAGGAAATCATGGCTGGGTTTCTGACAATTTTTAGACCATAGAAAGTCCCTGTATTCATGGTCATATCCATTGGCAACCGATCAAGACAATAGACTGTCACCACTATGATGGTTTGAGAAAATCTACAAAACTGCAAAATTTTTTATTTGCAAAAATGTTAACTTTTAACTGTCTACAATTGTAAATATGGTCATGTGCATAGGAAAACCCCCTTTTAACTTTTATTTCATATTCAGATTAGGTGTTTCAAGTCAAGAGGGTGGAGAGCTAAAGGGGGATAACTTTCAGATCGTTGGGGTCCGACAGTTCAGACCTCACCACCACTCCATTTGTTTACAGAGTACAAATCACCCCCATTCTTGGACCCCCGCTGATCTGCAAGTAGTCCCCTATCAATAACTTGTTAATGTGGGAACACATCTTTAATTGAGTGGTGCACATGTTTAACCCCTTGATCTCAAGCGTCTCAGTGTTCTTCTCAGTTTTGATCAGCAGGGAGCTGACACCTGGGATCCCATTGATCAGAGATTGCGACAGTTGCAGTTCAGGTGCATTGACTTGAATGGGACAAAGCTGCAAACAACTCACGTGACAAATGGATGTACAGTGGGGGAACAAAGTATTTAGTCTGCCACCAATTGTGCAAGTTCTCCCACTTAAAAAGATGAGAGGCCTGTAATTGTCATCATAGGTAGACCTCAACTATGAGAGACAAAATGAGAAAACATATCTAGAAAATCACAGCCCAGCAACAGCCCCAAAACATCCCTGCTCTAGAGGAGATCTGCATGGAGGAATGGGCCAACATACCAGCAACAGTGTGTGCCAACCTTGTGAAGACTTACAGAAAACGTCTGACCTCTGTCATTGCCAACAAAGGATATATAACAAAGTATTGAGATGAACTTTTGTTATTGACCAAATACTTATTTTCCACCATAATTTGCAAATAAATTCTTAAAAAAGTCAGACAATGTGATTTTCTAGATATGTTTTCATTTTGTCTCTCATAGTTGAGGTCTACCTATGATGACAATTACAGGCCGGCCTCATCTTTTTAAGTGGGAGAACTTGCACAATTGGTGGCTGACTAAATACTTTTTTTCCCCACTGTAACGTCACTGACCAGTAAAGTAAAGAGGAAGTGGCATTCACCTGAGAGCAGCTAATCTGTAGGGGTCCAGGGTGTCAGAAGTGCCATCGATTTAAGGGCCGGTTCACATCTGCATTCGGGTCTATGGGTCCACGGGTTTCCCTGATGAAAACCACTTTTTATGTGTATAGGTTTCCGTTTTGGGGGGGGCCCCCAAGCGGATCCCCAAACGCAGATGTGAACCGACCCTAATGCTGATGAGGTATCCTAAAGTTTGGTTATCAATATTTTAATCCCAGAAGATCCCTTTACTACTACTGATCACAGACATAATTTGAAACTCCTAGGCCCCAATGCGGAATCTGTTATGGGGTCCCTAACTACCTTGGGCCACTGAGTATAGTGGTATATTTTATGTGGCAGAGGGACCATTGGGCCCCCTCAGGGTTCAGGGCCCAGTAGTGACTGCCACCTCTGCAACCTCTGTAGCTATGCCCCTGCTACTGATATATCTATATGTGTTTTTATATGTAATTTTTTTTTTTTTTTTTTTTAAGCACATTTGTGAATTTGCGTGGGAGTTCCATATAGTCCAATTTCCTTCTTGGTTTCTGCAGAAATAAAACCATGTTTGCATTGTTCGTATTATATCTCATCTGCAGAAGGCTGTGGTGACAGTTCATGAATAGTCACTTCTGCATTTCTATTGTAATTATGTTGTTATGTGAACCCTGGGTGGTCACGCAGTACAGCGAAACGCTTGCTTTGGCGAATTTTCCACATACCTGGACTACATGCCTGCCACTGAATAGGACGTTGATGCAGAGAAGATATACACAGTTCAGATTTTATTCCCATTGCCCTCCCTTTCCAGGGCTCATTTAAATATCATAACGATCCAAAAATGGCAAATTCTAAAAGCAGTCTTGTAGAAAATTAAACATTTGTATCTATAATTGTTCATTGAAAACAATATTAACTGCCAAATAACCATATGATCTGACAGCTGTTTCCTGCTTTCTCCGCGCTTAATTGGGGCAATTGGACTGCAACTTTATTGTGCTGTATTTTTTTTGATGGAAAATGTGCTAAACATATGTAAAGTAAGAAAAATACTTGCAGACAAGCTAGCCTTACATAATCGCTATTTATGTGTGTGTTCAGACTATACAAATACATACAGTATACAATATACTTAAGGGTATACATGTAATAGGTCATTTGTATCCTCTAAAGCAGGGGAAATTCTTGGTGTTTTTTTTTTTTTTTTTTTTAAATAAAGTTAAAGATCTAAAAAATTAAATTAAAAATTTTAAATTCTTGTTCTGCACTGCGAGAGTCCTGTGTGATCCTGGACTGTGAGTGTAATGGACCTCTGGTCATCCTATACAGGAATTTCTGTAGTTCATTACATAGACCTGGTCCAGCCTATGCTTGTACCTAGAGCAGGGTAGGATCCATAGCAGATGTAAAAACACAGCAACTCTCTCCCTGGGGTTTTCTGGCCCGAAATGGATTTTTCACACTGATGACCTATTCCCCTGGAACGTCAGTATCTGATCTGTAGGAGTACTATGCAGGGTACGGGTATCGATCAGCTGTTTTGGCAGCTTTTGGTCAGGAACTGCAGCTCCACTTCCATTACTTGAATAGGAGCCGACTGCAAGCACACTCACCACGGCAGCATCTTCCGGTGCCTGAGGCTGAGGCTCAGAGTTTGGAAGAGCTGATCTGTGAGGGGTCTGAGTATCCCGTTTTCCCGTTTTCATGTAAATAGCTGTTTCATTCGTATGCAGATTACATGCTTTTGGGAGTGCCTTAGCTTGTTTGGACTTTGGTCTGAACTCTAGATTCCTGGGCAAAGCACTGTATGGTCTGACTGATGTATGCCCTGCTCCACTCATTTCAATGGGAGTGTTGCAAATAGTCGGAATACAGCGCTTAGCTATCTATGGAGTTCCCTTTGAAATGAACGGCCCATTCAGAACGGGGGACAAAACTCCCCTGTGCTCCTGATTAGTAAGGGTCTGAGCAGCACCGATCTGCAGATTGTCCCCTATCCTTTGGTTAGGATAGGAATAGCCCTTCATGTTTTTGTACATTTTAATAAAGGGGTTTTCCTCTGGACAGTCCATCAATATATGATTGATTGATGGGGGTCGACAGCTGGCCCCCTTCTGATCATCTGTTTGGGCCTGCTGGCAGACCTGGTACTATGCAGTGTACAGAGCTGGAAACAGATGTCTCTCCTTAATGTGAATCTGAAGAAGTAACTAAATTTGCACAGTCAGTTCACCAACCAAGCCCATGTGCAAGGAGGTTCAGGTCCGCATCAAATGAGCATGACAAGGTCCAGCAATAAAGTTGGAGATTTATGAGCAGACTCTATATAGCATGTTCAGAAGAATAGATTTCATTTTAGTTTGGAGACAGGTATTCGATTTATGATATTAGACGACTTTTTCTTTGCCCCTCTATGGATGGTATGGCACAAAACATATAATCGCTCACATGACTACTTGCTGCTGGTGTGACATAGTGGAAATTATACCAAATTGTTTTCTTTAGCAATTCCCCTTTAAAGCTGGCTATAGTAGTGTCGACGATTCTTTTTTCCAGATTTATGGAGAACATTAAGCCGTGCACATGGAGAGAGAGTTCTGATCCTAGCGAACAATTTTGGCTAGTATTAAATTGATATAATGGCATTGCTTGGATTTTTATGTATAAAAATGCTCGGCAATTATTCATTTACATGCCATGATTCAGTGATTATGACCATCTGCAGGGAAAACATTTCCAACATGGCTGCTATTTCTAGCAATGCTATCATTCAGATAGCAGGATGGTTTTGTAGCTACATGCTAAGATTATCACTCAGAATAGTCCCTTTGCCAGTTCTTTGCATTTTTTATGTATCTCTGAACAATTTGCCTTTTAGTCCACACTGGTCTGCTCATTGCCAACGCTCAAGCTCTCATTATTTCCCTTCTGTTAAATCCAGTCCTGACTTTGGCTAAAAAAAAAAAAACGCAGCAAAATTTGCAACAAAAAATGCTGAATTTCCTCAACGTGGGGCCTAACCCTACCTTTTCCAGCAAGCTTTAGCCTGTATTACTGAATTATTTGACTTGCCACGTCCCGTACACTAAAGAAAAAAAAGTTCACTAGCAATTTATATATATACTGTATGGATATATATATATATATATATATATATATATATATAATTATTTATTTATTTTTAATGGATTTATTTTTGTTTATTTGCCCTTTCAAAAAGTGTGGCAAATGTTTCAGTGTAGCTATTAATTTAGAAATCCTACTGCTTCTGGGATTTGGAGTCCAGTGGGCAGCTTTACCCAGTGACTGACAGCTATCTGTATATACATATTCACACAGGCGTAGCTGTCAGTCACTGATTTGCATTACCTTCTGGACCCCTAAACCCTGTGTAAGCAAGAGTTTATGTTTGCAAATTACAAGCTATACTAAATTTTGGCATATAAAGTTATATATCAACCTGCTCAGATTCTGTTAATCTATAATATGCTTGCTAGAGATTGGGACCATAAGTTCATTCTTTCAGGTTCCCTGAAAATTATCGTGTGTGCACCTCTATGCATATCTATATATCTCCATGGTAACCGACTACAGACGAACTGTGAGGAGTGTGATCACATAGTCATATTTCTACCCATCTGTAATTACTCTTTACTAACCTTTTAAATGAACAGTATGTAGGTAAGATGTAGGGGTCGAATACAGGATCAGACAACACAGTTTGTTTGTAGTCTGTTACCAAGGAATCCCTGATCTCTACAGGTTACTGCTTCTCCCTGTATTGCTATTGGAGGGATAGCATTTGCCTGAAGGGTTACATCCATATTGGTGCCTTTGTTGCTGAGAGAGTGCTTTTTTTTTTTTTTTTTTTTGCCAATATTCAGATGAACTCTTTGGAGCAATGAGGGCATTGTCATTGCTCCAGAGAGATAAGCAGCGACCCCTTCATTGTTCCAAAAGCCTCATTTATATATTGCCAAAAAAATGTGATATCTTGGCATCAGAGGCACAGATTCACAAGGGGAGAACATTGTTTGTTTGATTCACTTGACCTGATCCTATGTGTGATTTAATGTACAGTCATGGCCAAAAGTTTTGAGAATGACACAAATATTATATTTTCACATGATCTGCTGCCCTCTGGTTTTTATGTGTGTTTGTCAGATGTTTTTATCACATACAGAAATATAATTGCATTCATATTATGAGTAACAGAAGCTTATATTGACAGTTAGAATGAGTTAATGCAGCAAGTCAATATTTGCAGTGTTGACTCTTCTTCTTCAGGACCTCTGCAATTCTCCCTGGCATGCTCTCAATCAACTTCTGGACCAAATCCTGACTGATAGCAGTCCATTCTTGCAGAATCAATGCTTTAATTTTGTCTGAATTTGTTGGGTTTTTTTTTGTCCATCCGTCTCTTGATGATTGACCACAAGTTCTCAATGGGATTAAGATCTGGGGAGTTTCCAGGCCATGGACCCAAAATCTCTATGTTTTGTTCCCTGAGCCATTTAGTTATCACCTTTGCTTTATGGCAAGGTGCTCCATCATGCTGGAAAAGGCATTGTTGAGCGCCAAACTGCTCTTGGACGGTTGGGAGAAGTTGCTCTTGGAGGACATTCTGGTACCATTCTTTATTCATGGCTGTGTTTTTAGGCAAGACTGTGAGAGAGCCGATTCCCTTGGCTGAGAAGCAACCCCACACATGAATGGTTTCAGGATGCTTTACAGTTGGCATAAGACAAGACTGGTGGTAGCGCTCACCTCTTCTTCTCCGAATAAGCTGTTTTCCAGATGTTCCAAACAATCGAAAAGGGGATTCATCAGAGAAAATGACTTTACCCCAGTCCTCAGCAGTCCACTCCCTGTACCTTTTGCAGAATATCAGTCTGTCCCTGATGTTTTTTCTGGAGAGAAGTGGCTTCTTTGCTGCCCTCCTTGAGACCAGGCCTTGCTCCAAGAGTCTCCGCCTCACAGTGCGTGCAGATGCACTCACACCTGCCTGCTGCCATTCCTCAGCAAGCTCTGCACTGCTGGTAGCCCGATCCCGCAGCTGA
Source organism: Leptodactylus fallax (assembly GCA_947044405.1). Lineage (NCBI taxonomy): Eukaryota > Metazoa > Chordata > Amphibia > Anura > Leptodactylidae > Leptodactylus > Leptodactylus fallax. The sequence continues at coordinate 3,749,557 of CAMRHE010000005.1, read as the reverse complement.
AACACTATTAAGAGACGGTCCTGCCGCTTGCTGGTCTTTCTTGGGCGCCCTGGAGCCTTTTTGGCACCAATGGAATCTCTCTCCTTGAAGTTCTTGATGATGCGATAGATTGTTGACTGAGGTGCAATCTTTCTAGCTGCAATACTCTTCCCAGTTAGGCCATTTTTGTGCAGCGCAATGATGACTGCACGTGTTTCTTTAGAGATAACCATGGTTAACAGAAGAGAAACAATGATGGCAAGCACCAGCCTCCTTTTAAAGTGTCCAGTGGTGTCATTCTTACTTAATCATGACAGATTGATCTCCAGCCCTGTCCTCATCAACACCCACACCTGTGTTAATGGAGCAATCACTGAAACGATGTTAGGTGGTCCTTTTAAGGCAGGGCTGCAATGATGTTGAAATGTGTTTTGGGGGATAAAGTTCATTTTCTAGGCAAATATTGACTTTGCAAGTAATTGCTGTTAAGCTGATCACTCTTTATAACATTCTGGAGTATATGCAAATTGCTATTAGAAAAACTGAAGCAGTACACTTTGTAAAAATTAATATTTGTATCCTTCTCAAAACTTTTGGCCATGACTGTATGTGCACTTTCTTCTGATATGTATATTTGCAATATTTTAGATCTTTTATTTGTATGTTTTTGCAATTCATTTCTGGGTGAACATAAGCACCTTTTAAAGTGATTTCCCCCCCCCCCCCCTTTTTGGAATTTTGTTTTCTGCTGAGATTGCAGTATTATATGCATGTTTTATTTTTACCTACCTGTTTTATCTTGCATTGTATACTTTTATGACAGAAGGTGACACATTTGTTTTACTTTATTGCTGTTAGTTTGCTCCCTGAATCCCCGAGATGGTTGTACTCACGTGGTTACACAAGTGAAGCTGAGGCAGTGTTACACCGTATAGCTTGTGGCAATGGCAGGGAAATTCCTTCACTGAAACTAAAACAATGCAATGCAACGCCAGGAACTGGTGACTCAGCACACAGCGTCTTCGATTTGGCGAGATATGGAGTACTTCTCTGGAGGACAGTCATCTTGATGTACATCTGGTATGTCTCTCGAAAAAAAGTTGACATTTTATGCTTTATTTTGAGCTTAAAGAGATTTTTTTTTACTAGAACTTGCAGTTGCAGCATCCTCAGGTTTGCATGGCAACTCCAGTGACTTACATTGGTGACATGTGACGATGACATGGAGATCTTTGGTAATGCTACGGGAGTTGAAGCCAAAGTCGCCATATAGCCGTAGACTCGTGCTGGTGTGCAGTTTATGCTGATAGCATACCTGGAGTCATTGGAACAGTGTAGCAGGCTTGCACAGTAATGGAGTCCTCTTCTATAAGAATGCCTATTCCTGGTTGCATGGCGTCTGATAGTGGGATTACACTACCACTAGTGCAAATATCAGAGGCAAGGGGGGTGTTAGTCGACCAGTCTTCACACTGACTCTGTGACTCAGCATTACCAGGTGGTGAAACAGAATAGCTGAGTCACTGCAGAGAAGCACGTCTATTCCTGAATGATTGACATCCCCCTTACTTGTGATGTTAGCCCCAGCGGCTGTGTAATCCCACTAGCATGATGTCAGTCAACCAATAATATGCATTCTTGTTGCAGATGACCCTTTGACTCTGCTATCCTGTTACACCACCCTGATGATCCTAGGAATACTATTGGAGTACACGAGTATTAAAGGGAATCTGTCAGGGCAATTTGGGACACTAAACCACCCACACGGCCATATGGACCTGGGGTTTAGTGTCCCAAATCACCCTGTTATAACGCAATCCATGGCCGCATTAAAAATAAAAAAGCTTTATACTCACCCTGCCGCTGTACTCCCCGCGCCTGCGCAGTTCTTCAATGAAGCCAGAGGAGTACACCTCGGCTTCAGTGCGCATGTCCCGTACCTCTGGCAATTACGCAGTGAAGCCGGGGTGTCCATCTTTGGCTTCACTGAAGAACATCGCAGGCGCCGGGAGGCGTGCCAACGAAGAAGCTCATGAATAAGTCGGACTGTTCTCACCGAACAGTGTTGATCGGTCCCTTCTCTAGGTAAGTATAAAGGTTTTTTATTTTTAATGCGCCTGCAGATTGCATTACAACAGGGAGATTTGGGACACTAAACCCCAGGTCTATAAGGACCTGTGGGTGGTTTAGTGTCCCAGAATGACCTGACAGGTTCCCTTTAAGCTTCTGTAAATCGGGCCACTGGAGGATAGCTACACGGTCCTGTTTGGCATACTCTTCAAAACTCCCACAGTGCCCTGGTGGCTCTTTCATGGCCCAAAAACCTAATGACAGGTTCCCTTTTAAACAAGTTTTGCAGGTGAAGCCTTGGTTGTGTTTAATGCATGTCAATAACATTTTGTCTCATTTTGCAGGATTTACAGTAGGTTAACTTTTTAGCTGGCATGTCTAATGGGCATAAAAGCTTTACGTCAAATAAAAGTATCAGTCCTCGCCTGCACCAAGTCTTGTCCGCCTCTTTAGCTCTGCAGTTTTTCGGAATTTTCTGCCTCCTGACTTAGTTCACAAATTACTTTTTTTTTTTTTTTTTTTTTTTTCCCCCCACTAAAAGCGTTTAATTGTTCTGGCAAGAAAAATGAACTGATTTACTATTACAGGAGTCTGAGGCGTACGTCCTCAATGATGCAGATCATCTTACTTCACTAAAGCCATTTACCGGTACACGCTATCAATATAATTGTTTCTTTTTCTTGTTTAATTTCAAGCCAAAAAGAAAAGTAATTTCTTAATTTGAGATTTTTTCTTTTTTTTTTTTCTTTTCGTAGTTGGAAAAAAAAAAAAAGCAGATATTTTTCATTCGTGTCCCACGATCTCAGTAAACTGGGCTATTGGCAGCGATTTGTCTCTCCATGAGTTATAGACACAAAGCCAATGATGTACTGAGGCTATTTTACATCTTGCGTTCATTGTGGTTAATTATTACTATGACAATACCAGATAATTCTGTGTAATAGGGGCAGGTTAATTGGATTTTTAACCCCTTAAGCGCTGCAGCAGCAGTAGCTGCCACAGAAGACGCGTGCCTGCAGGGCGATGGCGGTACTTAAGGGTCAATAAAATGAAAGGCATGTATTTAATTTTGCAGTGGCTATTATCTTTGTACTTGTTTTTCTCTGCTTGCATTAAGTAGGGCTTTTTATTAATGGCTCTTATCGCTAGTTGTTGACAATATGTAATGAGAGCGCTAGATACTCCCTTTCCTCTCTTTTATATCCTCGCCTAGATTAAAGACGTGAATTATGTTGCATTGTTTAACGGATACCTAAGCCTTTTGAGATGTTAGCTATGAGATCATGTTAAGAGCAGGCCCATAAACCTTAAATGATTACAACTCAGGGAAGATATAATACAGTATATAACCCAGTAACAAACTTGTATCTAAGCAATTCTATTCATGAGGACGCAATGACCGGCTAGGTTGTATAACTATATCAGAATGAACATGGGAGGTTTATGTGACTGGGATACTAAATACTCTGTCTGCGCACCAGAAGAGAAAATTAAATGGTCATTTAAAATAATACACTATTATATGGAGACGATGAAAGCGGAATCTAAACTATATGGAAAAATAATTGACAGAAGGGTTTAATGGGGGTTCTTATGCCTGGCCCTGCCAGCTCCTTATAAATTAAAAAATCTATTACACAAAGCCCTATAGATTGAGGGCACAGAGAGAGAGCATTAGGGATGATCATCAAGTCCTATTAAAAAAGAAAAAAAAAAACAATTTGCCATTTTAGGATGCTTTTTTGGTTTATTGGGGCATATTTATCTGTTTGATCATGCCAGTTGCTTTTTAAGAAGATTTGTTGGCTTTCCTGACGTGTCTGTTTTAGTACTTGCATTCCTAATGCATAGTAGCAGCAATGCTGGTGCAAATCTTGGACTGTGAACAAGCTGTGCACATAGCTGTCCGTGAAATGACCATGTGGGGTTTTTTTTTTTTTTTTTTTTTTTTCCTGTGGAATTAAACAATGATCGTTGCTATTCAGTCCTGTCACCTCTCCTGACTTGTTTTAGTAAATTATTTGGCTTACTTATATAGCGCCATCATATTCCGCAGCGCTTTACAGACATTGTCAGTCACTGTTCCATATATAGAGGTCACAAGCTAAATTCCCTATCGGTATGTCTTTGGAGTGTCAGAGGTAACCGCAGGAAACCCACGCAAACACAGGGAGAACATACAAACTCCTTGTAGATGTTGTCCTTGCCTGGATTCGAGCCCAGGACTCCAGAGCTGCAAGGCTACAGTGCTGCCCATAAATGATCGCATTCCCAATGAAATAACAATTAACCATCAAATAACAAATATCCATCAGCTCCGACTCCTTCTTAGATGCAGCTAGAGCTCCTCTAATTCATTAAGAGATAGTGGTTTGAATTCCTATGAAAGTAAATATGTAACAAACTATAAATCTAAGTAATTATACAATATTAATAACTATATAATAAAGTTAAAAATAGTTCATCATTTTACTTTAAAGCCAGAATTGGTAACATTTTTCTGACTCTAACTCCACCCAAAATGGATCTTAACTCTGACTCCACAGCCCTGTCTACCAGAAGATAAATCTCTCTATTTAGAAAGGGAAAGTCCCAACCAGCACAGCAAAATAACATAACCTGGCTGCAACTCCTAGGAAGATGGCCCTTCCAATATTCATAACAGAAGCAAAAAATGGCAGCACTCCACGGGTTCTAAAAAACAAAGCAAGTGTTTTTACTCCAAAAAAAAAATTCCAGATGGGACCGAAACCTCGCTACTTGGAATAAAGACACTTGCTTTGTTTTTTAGAACCCGTGGAGTGCTGCCATTTTTTGCTTCTTGTATCTATCCTATCCTATCTATATCATCTTTCTCTTCATCCATCAATCTACCTCTCTATCCTTCGCTAGTTTAGTTTTATTATGCACAATACTTTCACTCTGTTAGGGTATGTTCACACTGAGTTTTTTTTTTTTTTTGTGTTTTTGACACATTTTTGTGGTTTTTGTTGCAGATTTGACTGCGGGTTGTGTGGTTTTTTTTTTTTTTTTTGTGCCAAAGCCAGTAGTGGATTTAACAGAAAGGAGTATAAGAAGCTTTCTTTATATATCCCTTTCTGTTTTAAGCCACTCTTGACTTTGGCTAAAAAAAAATGCAGCAAAATCTGCAACAAAAAAGCCGCTTTTCCCCAATGTGGGGCCTCAGCCTAAAGCTGGTTGCAGACAACCGTGTACTGCCGGCCAGCTGTGAATTAAAGGCACGGACAGTACAAGGACATGCGGATGTCACCTGTGTGCCGCCTGTGCACGAGCCGTGCTTCCGTGGCCGCTTGCAAGGGCCGCAAAATAGGACAGGAATAGGACCTGTTATATATTTTGCGGCCCAGACTGTCAGCCCACACATGTGACCGTGTCCTTCACGGTCATGTGTACGGGCCCATAGAAATGAATGGGTCAGTGTGCTATCTGTGAAATACACGGATAGCACACTGATCACGGCCAACGTCATGTGCAAGGGGCCTGAGGATGTCCTCACCTCCTGTGACTAGAAATGGTTGTGGAAGTTGAAAAATCTGCAACATGTGAAAAAATTCTCTGACTTTTGCTGATGATTTGACTATGAATTTCACCCTATGCATTGTGAAAGGTGAACTCCTCAGTGAATATACTCAACATAAATTGGATAAATGTGGATATAAAATCCACACTACAAGTGAATTTGACAAGATAGGTTCTTGTTGTTTTGCTGGACGAAAAAGTCCTGCATGCAGACGTCTCCTAAACAGGTGTGAATATAGCCTTACAGTACTTTTGTTTTTTTTTACAAAGATGGCTCTTGCACCACATTTTGGAAGGTAGCTCCCTATGTTGAGCCTAGTGACATTGAGTGGGATTAAATCAGGACATCTCTTCCAAAAAGGGGAGAGACCCATCTACAGACATCTGTTTTAGGGTTATTGCCCCTCATCAGTGTGAAGCAGGGTACTGGCTGGCTTGGTGAGAGGTCATAGATGTGGGTCAGAAGGGGTACTACCTTTGCAATATGTAGAGTCTCACAGACCATGCATGCTCTACTAGGAATTCTGAAAAAGTGATATGCAAATAATTTCTTGATGGAAAAAGGAAAATTTGCTCTAGTGCCACCATTTGGAAGATAGCTCTCTATAGATCAATGCTTAGTTCTCTATGAAACCTAGTGACATTGATTGAAATTATAGGCAAACCAGAACATCTCTTCAAAAAAGGAAGAGAGGCCCATCTGCAGATAGCTATTTTGGGGTTATTGCCCTTCATTAGTGCAAAGTAAGGTACTGGTTTGGCTAGGTAAGAGATCATAGACTTGGATCACAAGGGGAACAGTGTATGTTGGGGAGAAGTCACCTTTTCAGTATGTAGACTTCCTAGTACAGCATGCATGTCTGTGAGACGCTGTCACTAGATTTTTCAGAAAATCAGGCATTGATCTGTAGAGAGCTACCTGCCAAAAGGAGGCGCTAGAGCAAGTTTTCTATTTTCCATCAAGGAGGACTTTTCAAAATATTCCTTTCCCAGTACTTTGTTTTTTAGTAAATGTGTTATACTTCTGATCAGTATTAACCCATAGCCTCACAAATGTTTCACATTTACCATATAGCAAGCGGATCTGTTTGCTTTAAAAACGCCAGGGCTGCGTTTCAGTCCCAGTTCAGCCCTGTTAAAAACTGCCCTCTGAGATATTGGTCTAAGGATCCATTAGTTAAATGTTTCATGGTAGTGAAGATTCTTTTAACTAAGCAGTCCCTTGACTACCATTTCCACGGTGCAGTTGTCAGCACACCCTCTCGCCCTTCCTTACGATTTTGTGATGTGCTGTCTCAGCTGACTCTCCGCAAGCACTAAAAAAAGGTTAAAATAATCGAATGCAGCAGCGTAGACACAACATGGCCAGAATGCAGATGTCGTATGGGAGGGTGAAGATGAGCCAAGAATCTTTTAACAGCACTGGACTTCTTAGCAGACTTATTGAAGTCCCTGTAGCCTCCAACTTCAACTGGCAAGTAAATAATAGAAGAGAATACTTAACAATTTAAAAAGGGCTTTTGAGTTACAGCAGACCTTTCCGGAGAAGGCCAGAAATTTGCTGTGTTTTACGATATATGTTGTTTAAAGAGTATCTACCATGGGGCGATAGGAATGCAGGATAAACCTGGTTTAAGTTTCCATTCGAAGATCAAGAGGGGCAGATCAGCATGTTGGCATATTAGGGCGGCGGGGACAATGACATAGAGTGCGGCAGAATGGAGGCCTCCATCTAAGCTGTCACCGACAGTTTCCCTCAAATGGCTCTTCATCAAAGCGCTCATTAAGATGCCAATTACATAGCAAAAGGAAAGTACACCGAGTATGTGCAATGTCTTGTGAATCGCCAAGTCGTATAATTTATAACGACAAGATTTATCTCTGAAGAGTTGTCTTTCTACTTGAGATGCGTCTTCCGTCTTCGCATTTAGCCTGGAGATTGTAATCCTTTAATCATAATAACTTGCTTGGGATATAATGGGAGCTCTGGAGGAGTGCGTTCACATAACAAAACCTATTTGGATGCTTTTTAATAATTTTGTCAGTGCACAATGTTGCCATACAGGCTTAGTTATAAGGCAGTGCGTTACGTGGTGCTAAATGAGAAACTTTCTCCAGCCACAGAGACCAATACAAAATAAAAAGCTACATACCCATATCAGCGATTAAATGTGATAAAAAGCCTTGGTGATACCATTATTATGACAAGCTCTCAATCCTGACACTTGCATCTGTCAATTGGGACTAAGACGAGGCAGGAGAGGCAGCGAATAAAATGTTCTGTTGCCTATTTTAGTAGCTACTTATACTTTGGGCGTATTGTCTGTTAGATTTTGTGCTGAGTCAGCTATAATGTGTGAAATCCTCAGATAATCAGTCAGAGATCTTTTCTTTGTGCACAATGCTAAAGCTGAGGCACCGCAGCCCTGATACATGGGGCACAAGTTTTTATAATCTAATAGAGAATATTTAGTTCAGCCTAATTTAGTAAAGATTAGGTAATTACCGTTTTAAAGGGGCAATTCCATAAAAGGAATATATCACTAGAATATATTTTTAAATCACGTTTTATGCTGAGCATTCTTAAGAATTTTTGAGTTTTTTTAAAAATTTATCTAGATTAAAAAAAAAAAATCCTAAAAATCTGCAAAAGTATTCATACTCCTTGAACTTCTTCACATTTTGTCACCTTACAACCATAAACTTAAATGTATTTTATTGAGATTTTAAGTGAAAGACCAACACAAAGTAACAGATAATTGTGAAGTGTAAGGAAAATGATACATGGTTTTCAAAATTTGAATCAAATGAAAATCTGAAAAGTGTGACGTGCAAAAGTATTCAGCCCCCTGTACTCTGATACCCCTAAATAAAATCCAGTGCACACAATTTCCTTCAGAAGTCCTTTAATTAGTTAATAGAGTCCAGCTGTGTGTAATTTAATCTCAGTATAAATACACCTGTTCTGTTCAGTGGTTTGTTAGAGAACACTAGTGAACAAACAGCATCATGAAGACCAAGGAACTCACCAGACAGATCAGACATAAAGTTGTGGAGAAGTTTAAAGCAGGGTTAAGTTATAAAAACATATCCCAAGGCAATGTCCAATTCATCATCCAAAAATGGAAAAAGTATTCTACAATTGCAAACCTACTAAGACATGGCTGTCCACCTAAACTGACCGAGCAAGGAGAGCACTGGTCAGAGAAGCAGCCAAGAGGCCCATGGTCAGTCTTGGAGGAGCTGCAGAAATCCACAGCTCAGGTGGAAGAATCTGTCCACAGGACAACTATAAGTCGTGCACTCCACAAATCTGACCTTTATGGATGAGTGGCAAGAAGAAAACCATTGTTGAAAGAAAGACATAAGAAGTGCTGTTTGCAGTTTGCAACAAGCCTTATAGGGGACACAGCAAACGTGGAAGAAGGTGCTCTGGTCAGATGAGACCAAAGTTGAACTTTTTGGCCTAAATGCAAAGCGCTATGTGTGACGTAAAAGAAACCCTGCTCATCACCCTGAACACACCATCCCCGCTGTGACACATAGTGGTGGCAGCATCATGCTGGGGGGAGGCTTTTCTTCAGCAGGGACAGGGAAGCTGGTCAGAGGAGATGGGAAGATGGATGGAGCTAAATACAGGGCAATCCTGGAAGAAAACCTTTTGGAGGCTGTAAAAGACCTGAGACTGGGAAGGAGATTCTCCTTCCAGCAAGACAATGACCCTAAACATACAGCCACAGCTACAGTGGAATGGTTTAGATCAAAGAATATTCTTGTGTTAGAATGGCCCAGTCAAAGTCCAGACCTAAATCCCATTGAGCATCTGTGACAAGACATGAAAATTGCTGTTCACAGACGCTCTCCATCCAATCTGGCTGAGCTTGAGCTATTTTGCAAAGAGGAATGGGCAAAAATCTCAGTCTCTAGATGCGCAAAGTTGGTAGAAACATACCCCAAAAGACTTGCAGCTTGCACCTCTGCGCCCAGCGATCAAGTGAGTGGTCATTTCCTATGTGTCCAGAGGCACCAGAAAGTAGAGAATGGGGAACTCTGGAAGCTTCTGTATGAAGGGGGATAGATGTCATCACTCAGAACACTGTACTTTTCATACTACAATGTTACCATATTCACTTTAAACAGGACAAAGCGGCTGGAAAAAGTTTGGTGCTTTGAGTACTCGCAGAGAGAGGCCATCAATTTTAATGAGTTAGATAACCCCTTTAATGTTGTGGCATATCACCTCTGTAACACCCACCGTTCTAGGGAATAAAGGGACACAAGTCTTACTGGCATTTCCCCTGCAGAGCATTGCACCCGGCCACCTGCTGTTTTAGTGAATTGCAGCTCGGCTCTGTTCAACTAACTGGTGCTGTGTTGTAGTTCCCTGCAGAGCATTGCTGTGCAGTGAAGGAACCGTGGTGCCCTAATTGACATTGCCTGGGTGTGATGTAGAAAGCACCTGATGTGTCAGTCAAGACAAGCTCGGCAAGATTAGCTTTGACACCGGACGCTTTTTAGTTCACGATTTCCCGCTGATACTTCTCTGTTTAATTTGCAAATGGCACTGGAAAAATGTTTAACCTTTTTTTCCTGAACATTTGCTATATGAGGCACATGAGGATTTCACTAGCACCTACAATATTGTGCAAAAATTTTAGGCAGGTGTGGAAAAAAAAAAAAAAAGGAACAAGAATGACGAAAAATGAAATCTAAATCCCATCGATATTTGGTATGAGCTCCCTTTACTCCAATCCTTCTATCTCTTCAAGTTAACCCAGACAGACTGTATGATGCTGTTGTTAATTGATCAAAATTAACGATTAGGATTTCTATTTTTGCATGCAGCTTTTTTTTCCCCCCACGCCTGCCTAAAACTTTTGCGCACTACTGTATATCTTAGAGTGCTTTAAAAGGCTTAAACGTGGTGACCAGATCACCATAAGCAGGACGCAAGTACATTCTAAAAGATCACGTGCCAATAATTGTTCTGTTCTTTAAAAGCATCCCCGTATCCAAGCCTACAGAACAGCCTTGATCTGCAGGAATGACACTCGATGTACATGACTGCAGCCAGATAATATAAAAATCTAGGAAATCTACGCCCAGCTTTGTAGCTGATACCAGAAGCAAACAGGGTGAGCTACTTGCACGAGTCTGCTGTATAAGTCCTGTTAATGAGAGGATGTCTTATTTATTTATAAGTGTTTCTTTACCCTGTATTATTAACCTTGACTGCTGGTGACATTGAGGTCTTGCGGAGCTGACCCTAACATTACATCTAGCAGTTGTCCTAATGTGACTGAGCTGCTCATTTGCCACATCCTCTTCGCTAGTTATTTTCATTCATTCAGTAACTATTTAATGTTCTGTTGGTTTGATTTCTTTTATGTTGTTTTTTTTGCTATATTTCACAATTCACCAAAGCATTTCTAGAACATTTTTACAATCTCAAGGAGGTTGAGCAGCATTGGCTGCTTCCAACATTTGTAGGTGGCAGGTGCATATCAAGTGTCTTGTGCCATCTGTATACCATCTGTTTATAATCCAGCATTTTGATCAATATGGTTCAGTACACCTGTTTCTTATAGCGCCGTCTCATGTGGTTCTCAGCTGATTGCTCAGCATGGTCTTGAAGAACTTGAGATTCCATAGTCGGCATGTCCTTAGTAAGGTGTGGACTATCTGCATGGTTATTGGGAGCCACCCAAAATTGACTCTTGAAGAAACTTTCTCTGGTATTTTGCGACTTTATGATCGATTATTATTGTAATTATGTTGGGTCTTCTGGTTCATCAATGGCCTACCCATAGTTTTGCAAAAAGCAACTTTTTATATCATTGCTGTTTTGTGTAAGTGGACTAAGTCTAATCATAAGTGTATGAAGTAGAATCGCCTTTCGTTGGCTAAGAGTTTCCTTTTTTCGTGCAGTATAACAATTTTGCTTTCTGTTCTGAATTTTAATGCTTATTATGCTAGGTAGACTACAGTATATAGCCTTATTTTCTTTGGTTTATTTGGTAGATTTATCTACACCCTTCTTTTTGCTTTAAAAGATAGTCCAGCTAAACCCATGAAAACTATCGTGTTGGCAGACTCACGTTCTTGAATTTCTTTACCTGGCTTACCTAGCTACACAAACTTCTTAGGTTCAGAGTACCCAGGATCACTTTAGGAAATGTGTTTCCAAGACTTTTTAGCTTGTAGTACTTTGACATACTGCTTTGGTCCCTTCTGATACCTGCATATCGCATGGCAGGGCTGGAGAGTCAGATTTGGAGTTGGAGTCAGGGCCGTTTTTGGCGTTGTTGCCAACTCCGACTTCAAAATAAAATTAATTTTAGTTATACCAGTTTTGGCATTGTATAATTTAGATGCTTGGCTTGTTGCATATTTACTTTCATAGGAATTCAGGTGATGGTGGTGGTGGGATGTGTGTGTGGGTTGTTTTTTTTTTTTTTTTTTTTTTTTTTTTTGTGATTTGCAGGAGCTTTTCAGCTGCTGCCTGACCATGGTTATCAGCTATTTAGGAAGGTGTCCGATTTGCGGTTAGATAAAATAGCGGAGACAGAGTTGGTGCTCTGGCCTCCCGACTCCACAGCCCTGCCAAGCAGAACCCAGTGATTCCATGGGCATTCTCCTCTCTGTGCATGTTGGGAAAGATTTGCTTTCCAATTTCCATTAGCCTCCTGATTCTGGGAACTCCAGCACAATCCTGTCCAGAAAAGTTCTGGTGGCTACAGTAAAGACCACAAGTTGGGGCAGAAAGTTATCAATGGCTCAGTTGTATAAACACCTTTTTGGTAGACTGGCATTCCAGGTGTAAGGCCCTTATCCTGGGATTCTTGAGGGTGGCTATACACATTCATTTTGTCCAATACCTGCTTAAATCAATGTAATATAATTGGGTGCAGAAGGATTGGCCATGTGGAATTACAACTCTGTTGCACACAGAAAAAAGTCAGTTCTCCCCATTGATAAGAACATGCGTGATTGCCTAAATCTGGAGGTTGATGGGGAAGTTGTTAGATATTGTTAGAAAGGGGTTGTCCAGGATAACTGTTTTCGGTAAGTAGGCTGGGGAAGGTAAAAAAAACAAACAAAAAAAACCCACAACTCCGGTGTCTCCCACTGCGGTTCAGTCCTGCTGCTCCGGTCCCTGCCGCCCAAGACCACTGAGACCATTCAGCGGCCTGAGGAAATGAAATGGGATGTCACAGGTGGCGCATGCGATTGACGTCCCGGTTCCTTAACTTACGCTCAGATTGGCTGCAGCGATCCCTTAGCACAAGCCGGACATCACTGTTAGTGTGTTAGCTGGGGGACCAAGTCCTGGGGAGAGGTGAGTGCCGGTTTATGTTTAAGGGCCTCTCAGCAGCATTATAATAACTTAATACAATTAGGAGTTGGAACACCCCTTTAAAGTATGCTTCTGTATTGTCATGTGTTGCTCCTGGCACGTAGAATGCCAGCAGGAGGTCAAGATGGACCTATGAAAGGAAATGAATGCCTTTAGTTGTCCAGACCCTATAAAATAGCTGTCACACTGTAAGAGAACTGACTGTAGAAATAGATTTCTCGTTTATGTGTGTAATTGATGTCTTGATCGCTCTGCTCCTCTATATATATGTGTGTGTGAATTTATCAAGTAATTCACCGTAAATGCATCTGACTTGCAGGTTTATTTCCCAGTGCAGTGTTTGGGGAAAGTATTACTAATAGATTGGGGAGTTTCTGGCCGGCACTGGTGAAAGGAGTATTATTTTCATCCAGACCATTCTTCTATGTCGGAGAGCATTCTTGATAAATTGACTTTCAAAAAACCAGCTCTGGAAATCTGTAAACCTTTCAGTAGCAATGATGTTCTGTTTCTTGCAGGTATGTCTGCAGTCTGGTTTACTACGGCCTGACCTTAAATGCGGGGGGAGCTGAAAGGCAATCTCTACGTGAATGTGGCATTGTACGGTCTTGTGGAGGTCCCCGCTTTCCCTCTCTGCTTGTTTTTCATTGAGAAGTCATGGTGAGTACGATGGGATTATATTTTGTGTAATTGTCCTTAATACGCCTATTACCCTCCACAAAGCTATAAATCTGAAGTGCAAGCAAAGCCTGAGAAAATATATATATATTTAGGGCAAGTCTAGATGGAAGCTTTTACTTATTTTATTTTATAGCTAGCCTAACTGATGTCTTGTGATTTAGTGCAGTATTTAAGTTTCCCTTAAAGTGTTGCTATATGAGATTGTCTAGACACATATATTTTACATAGTCTGCCCATGATGCCTTCACTATTGGTAAAGTGCTTTCGAAGAGACTGCAATAAAATATGGCTGTCACTGGGATTATTGTTCTCTCTGGCTGCAGATTTGGCTTGTTGGGCCTTACAGCAATTGTAGATCAGCAGAAGAATAGAAAGCACTGTCTGCACAGCTCACCTGTACGTGCGGCCTCTCTGCCTGCACCCCAGGTCTAGAGGAGGGAGTCCAGCATTCCAGCCCCAGGACTAGTAGTCCCTATTCATATCATACGCGCAGAAAAAAGCAGCCGGATGGCACTCAATATGTGTAATAAGCTTTATTTACACACACCTAAGCCAGTACCACAAGGCGTCAGACCGGTTCGCAGACAAGCGCCTCCTCAGGTCTATGTCATGTGACGGCACAGGAGCAGAAGTTAAAGTTGCCCCTGAGCCATCACCAGGACTGCCATAAACAACATAATAGATCAGGTAAAAACAATGCACAAAAAAATTTAAATATTACAAAAAGCCATGCAATTCATTTCTAAGAGGGTCTAAGACATTGGTTCTAATAACCCAACTGACCTCACATTGCAGGAGAATCTTGTGGCGTTCGCCGCCTCCTCTAGAGGTGCATTAAGTCTTTATATACCTGCTATTCATAGCACCCTACTATGTCCACTATGTACTTCAGGGACATGTGCTATTATTCTGGGGACCCCATTGTCAGATCTAATTTATTTACAATACTCACATAAACTTATATACAATTGCCTAATAGTTTCGCCTACACAAAATCTGCCACAATGGCAGAATATCACATGGGCAAGACAGGACATATGACAAACTGATTCCCCACATGGTCGATACTACCCATATACAAGTTCCTGAGCATTAGAACTACAAAAATCACGCTGCCCACATCTAGATTTACCCTTGGGAACCAATCTGTCCAACCATGTAGAACAGTCAGATTGTAAATTGCTACTGACTAGACAATTCATGATTTTACGGCTACGTCTACAGATGATCATCGGCCTATGAGACTACAACTCTCTCAAATCCAATTCCTTCTGTATCATGTGCCAATTATTCTGCTTGGGACCAATGGCTAGAATCCTTACTGCTAATTCTTATCATCCTTATAAATTGTCCATAAGAAACTTCTTGCTTCACATATGGAGGGTGGAAATTCTTTCTTGGCAGTCTCCATTCTATATACTTTAGTAGTGATACTACTAGCCTCCACTTTAGCGAACACATCCAGAAACTCCCAAACTATCCCCAAATTTGGATGTAAAGCACACATTCGTGTCATTAGTCATTAAAAAGGTTATGCCCTGAAAAGTATGCATCTTCTATCCATAGGACAGTAGACACATACCTGTTTGGTGGGAGTAGAACTGCCAATCCTGAGAATAGGGGCTCCATTGCCCCCATTGGATGTTCAGCTTGACTGCAGCCAGGCCTGAATGTGGGCATGACTGGTTGTGGATGGTGCTCCCTTTCGCTTCAGTGGGAGCATGGTAGATGGCTCAATACTTCCGCCTTTTTTTTTTTTTTTTTTTTTTATATATACTTTTTCATGGCATAACCTCTTTAAGTTACATGATAAAGTCCTCGAAATCAGTCCAGGAATCGGACCAAATAGTCTGTGAGTATGATTTACAGCAATGCCTAATTTGCCATCTTTCCTTAGAATCTGTGAGATGAGGGCTTATTTTTTGCTAGACAGGATGTGCTTTTGAATGCTACGACCTTGGAGTAGCAATAGCTATGACTCTAACACCGTGATGTGCTTGTAGTCAATGCATACTGTCTACCCATTAAACTCAATAGTTAAACCGCATACCTTTAATATATAGTTTAAGATCTGGTTTTCTAAATGTAAATAATATTTAAAAAAATCTTTCAGTAACTGGCAGGAAACTGAGATCTTGAAAGTGAGGAATTAAGATCCATATTTTATTAAATACTGAAGGGGTGCGAGACTGATGCTTTGATTCTATGACACTCCAGTGTATTTGCCAATCTGATTCATTTAGAGAGGGTAAGTGTGCGGTGTAAGATTTGTATATAGATCATGTACTGCAGCTGGTCTTTCCCCGTCTGCTGTAGGAGAGGTTTTTATAAATGTCCCTCACTGTTAATAACTCTTGTGCAGCATGAGAGCACTATCGGCGGGCGCTGGAGGAGATTCGGAGGCTGTCAGTCAAGGTGTGATTACAAAGTGGAGTGCTTTGCTGCTTCGTTCACAGGTTATTAACAAACACAGCACAGCACTAGATTCAATTGCTTGGTTGCTCCACTGCATCTTCCCTTTTCTGAGAGTCTTTAAATGATGCACAGTAGAGCGGAGGTTAAAAAAAACAAACCCCTGAATGTGTCACAATAAGTGTAAAGACTCATGGCGTGAGGGACATATTGTTTGACATTGTAGACTGCATGTTTTCACCGCTTGCTTGATGTTTTTCTTGACATAGCTAAAAGATTGGGGTTTTCAGAAGTCCTTGAGACTCCCCGGTGAATGTTTTGTGTATTGTTTTGTTTTTTGCCCTCACTTCAACATATTTGGGCTGTTGCCTAGTAACAAACACAACAGGAAATGAGAGGCAATTTACGAGACTTCTTACTCTTTGTGAGACTGGTATTGTCACCAGCCAGCCTATAGAAGTGCGGTTTGTGATCCGCTGCCAGCACCTCAACCTTTGGGAAATGAGAAAGGAAGATGGCTGCCACCAGGAGCTAAGATAGAAGCCTTTTTTTGTTTTCCCAAAAAGATCTTTTGAACGTGTAGTTGAAATGTGAGGGAGACTTTTTGTTGCCCTGGTGGATTATTTTCTTAAAAGAGCATGAGGAACTTTGAGAACAATGAAATGCCAAAGCCCAGGAGACGTCTGAAGGAGTACAGAATATTTGGATAAGTGGGGGTGATATTATTGTAGCAACATGTCAGTAAATATTAGGCCGTTTTGTTTGGTTAAATTCATTTCTATAAGAATAGCAAATAAGGGCTATCTGTTTCTATATGAGACAGACTGTCCAATGTGATGGACAAGACAGAATTGGAAGTGACCTACAAACAATGAGGTTCGTGTGTAAATGCTAGTATGGAGAAAATGTTGGCGTTACTCGTAGCTACCATTGTATCTGGGTAAGATAGGAGATGAAAATGAACAGCACTTTTTTTGTCACCTTAACCCATTAAGGACACAGCCTGTTTTGGTCTTCAAGATCTCTGAATCTTCAATTTTGAAAAGTCATACCTTTTTTATTTATCTGACATAGCTATGTGGGGGCTTGTGTTTTGCATGTCAAGTTACATTTTTAGATGCAAACATTTTTTATGGCTTTTATTAATATAAAATATAATATTAATATACTATAATATAATATAGAATTGATATAAAAAAAAACTGCAATTCAGTTGTGGTGTGTGGGTTTTTTTTTTTTTTTTTTGGGTTTCAATTATGCGACTCACTGTACTGTAAAATGGGATTGTAACTATTCTCTGCGGTCCCGTTCTAGACATCTGCTACAGATGCCTATTAGACCCAGAGACAGGACCTAATACACACCTATTAGACAACTATTAGCAGATGTCTATTAGGTCCTGTTTCTGCTTGGGTCTAATAGGCATCTGTACATGGCAGCCTGGAGGCCATTGTTGAGGGGAAGGGCGAGTTGAGTTGGTTAGAGAAGGAGGGCCTCCCTCCAACTACTTAAATTTCATGTCGGGGGTTATTTTGGAATTGGAGTTCTCGCTGACTCCAGCAGTGAGAGCTCGGTGTAAAGCTTCCTATGCCAGCGCAATCACTTCGCTGTAATAATGTGGTAACATCCTGTTATGGAGCTGAGCAGGAAGCAGGAAGTAATCATCCCTAACTGCAGACTAAGTATAAGAAGTTACTCAAGCAATGGGGGTGGAGTTATGGGCGGATATCTAGAGCAGAGAGCGAAGGTCCAGCAGGGGAAAAAATGACCCTCAGGCCGATTGCAGATGACCGTTCTGAAACCGGCCTGCCATGATTTAAAAGCACAGGCTGCACACGGGGGACACAGGGATGTCTCCTTTCATTAAATGAATAGGCGCCACGGAAGCAGGGGCCACAAAATAGGACAAGAATAGGACATGTCCTATCTGACGCAGACCGGACTGTCGGCCTGCACACAGAACTGTGAAAATCATGGTCGTGTGTAGGGGCCCATAGAAAAGAATGGGTCAGTGTGCTCTCCGTGAAATACACAGATAGCACACTGACCCACAGCACGGTCGTCTGCAACGGGACTAAAGCCCTTTTCTGGTAATCTGTATAAGAATAAAATTCTGGTTTTCATGAAAATGGAGCTGCAATGCAGAATAAGAAAGACATCTTTGGAAAGTGTA
Organism: Leptodactylus fallax; assembly: GCA_947044405.1. Lineage (NCBI taxonomy): Eukaryota > Metazoa > Chordata > Amphibia > Anura > Leptodactylidae > Leptodactylus > Leptodactylus fallax. The sequence continues at coordinate 3,731,345 of CAMRHE010000005.1, read as the reverse complement.
TAAGCCATCCTACCAGGTACTGTCATTAGTTTGATATTCGTTTTCCTGCAGACAGACTCCTTTTAAAAGACAATTTTATGCAAGATTTCAGCTTTGCTTTGTCGTGGACTGTTTTAAAGGGAGTCTAGCTAGCACCTCTCCAAAGAATATACAACTGCCACCACCATGTTACAAAGCACACTATAGTGATCAACAATCTACCTTAAGTATGACACTTTTGTAGACTTGGAGAAAACAACTTTGACTTATTAACTTATGCAAATGAGGCAGTTGGTGCACTGGGGGTGGGTCTCTAGCCCTGGGTGCACTGCTCTGGCTTCTCAAGGCGAATAGGTGATGTCATAGCAGTGGCAGTGATATCAAATCAACATTTACTGAATGGAGTGCCAAAAGCAGATGATATTAGAGGGTCTGCGCAACAAGAGCAGTGCTCTCAGGGTTGACGGCCCGTCCCCAGTGCACCAGATGCCTCATTTGCATTAGACTTCAAAGTTGTTTTCCTCCATAAGTGACATTTATAAGAGGTATGATGTATATCATTGTAACGTGCTTTATAACACGGTGGTGACAGTTGAATATGCTTGGGGGTAGGTGGTAGAATCGCTTTAAATCGAGCCATACAAGTTACTCTCCTTTTTCTTCCCCAGTACATCTTACATCCTTCAGACTAGATTTGTATATACATGATTGCTTATTACTGCTCCATATAGACAAACTGCTTAGCTAATGAAAAACCTCAACTTATAGATCCGCGTGGGTTAGAAGTGCTATTAACGATAATGTTCCAATCATACATCAGAGGGATATCATAGCCCTTCTAATGCAGCGTTACGTCCTGAGATGTTCTCTCGTTGTGCTCTGTTCAGTAACATCATTAGTACCAGGCTGGGCTGGCAGGGCAGCTTTGGTGCACTTACTGCATCTGTGCTCTGCTTTTCATTTTGGATCAAATTTTTTTTTTCTTGAAAGTTTTATACATTTTACAACAAAACAAACAATAAAACAAACTTTAACTACTCCCTGACCCCCTCCCACTGAACCTTCACTACCCGTCAGGAATGAGATCAGTTACAGATATGGATCAAAGTAAAAAGCATAAGAAAGGGCAAAAGAAACATTAAAAATATCATAAACTTGCAAAGGGAACAAACTGTGTCCTCTCGTCTATGTGATGTGCAGAGCTCATAGAGACGTGCGAAAAGGGGTCTAGTGTGTCTGCACAATCTTCGAAAGACTCGAAGCCGTCCTTTGAAGATGGCAAGAAGGCAGACCCGGGTATCTAACCATGTTCCCTTTACGGTCTCAAAATCTAGCTTCTGACTCTCTCTCTTCTTCTTTTTTATAAATATAACCCCCTTTCTGGTCTAAAACTATTCATTTTTGCTATAAATTCTGCGACTGTCCACTTCATGGCAAGCCTGATAGAGCATACGTTGTATGGCCATCTTCGCCGAAGTCAAGTCATCTCCCAGTATATTCAGGGGACAGGCCTTGTGTTCGGTCAGGACTATCATATCAATGGCAGGGCAAAATGATTTTTTTTTTTTTTTTTTTGGTCGCGCAATGGACATGACGACCAAAGTTGGCGTGTAGCCCTAGCCTAACTGGTTTCTCGCTTAGTGTTTTTAGAGAAGGAATGTTGTTTCTTGAGACTGTTAGAAGTGGATCCAGCTCTGTGTTTTTTTTTTTGGTTTTTTTTTGGTTTGTGTTTTATGCACTGTGTGAACCCAGCCTTTGCCACTTTTGATCGTATGCTTCAAAAGTTGTGGGTGTATGTGAGAAGCATGAATAATAATTTTTTTTTTTTTATTTTCATTTAGGTCTGGAAGAGGGAAATCTACAGCTGGTTTTCTCATATTTGCTGGACTGGCTTGTATACTCACAATGTTTTTACCAGACAACAATAGTAAGTAACTGTAAGAGTGAAACTACTACCTCTTAATAGTTAAAATGTACTTTGTGACCATGTTAAGGAGGGATTTTCTTGCCTACCCTCACCACCGTAGAGTTGAATGGAGCAGTAACACTCATGCTTGACCACCACTCCATTCTATCCTCATTGAACTGTATGGCCTGAGATGACCAGGGTTCCTTATTTTAGTGGTTGGTATGGGTCCTAGCAGGTGACACCCATAGATCTGATATTTATCACCTATGTGATGAATAGCTATTAGGTTTTCTATTATACTATAAAGGATAAGTTGAGATATATATATATATATATATATATATATATATATATATATTATTTTTTTTTTTTTTTTTTTTTTATGATTTAAGGGTTGGTTCACACTAGCATTCAGGAACTCTGTCCCCTATTCCGCTTAAAGTATGAGGAGAGAAAAGTTCTGCAATTATAATATTATATAATTATAGGTTTTCTGCGAGTAACCGCTTTTTAAGCGGATAGGATTTCCGTTTATCTGGTCCCCAAGCAGACCCGAAGATCAGAAACCTGAACGCCAGTATGAACCTACCATTAATTTCTTCTTTTCTCGAAATGTGAAATGAAACAAATGTGTGAAACAAAACATTTCCTCCACAAAAGTGCAGTTTGTTACATAGTGTAGATCCACGTGGTGTATTATTGCTGCAGATTGCATACGGAAAAGTTGCAGTTTTGCCCCATTAAATGATAATGGGGCTAATCCACTATCACATCCACAGCGTCAGAGCTTTAGCCTGGGATTTCTGTTGAGGATCCTGAATGTAAGAACATACTTGTTGCCAGTTTTACTTTAAATGTGTTTTCTAAAATGGGAACAGACAGTGCAAAATGCTTTTTAGAAAAAAGTTTGTTCGCTTCCCTGACATGTCACCATAGCCATAATGTTTTGTACATAGAGTCTATGGATGATTACTTGTACTTACCTGATTTTTTTCCGAATGGCTTCACTAATGTATATAAAATCCAGGTCACTGAAGAGGGAAATGCTTCAATTGACTGTCCCATTTCCTTCCAAAGAAACGTCCCTGTGTGATCTCAGGTCATTCTAGGACTCAGAACTTAGTTCTCATGATGGAGGAGATTGCTGGAAGTACACATATAACACACACATGCACACAGTCAATAAATCCTACTTTTAGCAAAGTTACAAGAGTACAACCTACATATCGCACCTCCAAGTTCACCTTTTTATATACATGTAAAAGTGTCCTGTGGATATACAGTAATGTGCAAATGACTTAGGCAGGTGTGAAAAAATGCCACAAAGAAAGCTTTCACAAATAGAAGAGTTTAGTTTTTGTTAATAAACTAAAGTGAATGAACAAAAGAGATACCTAAATCCCATCAATATTTGGTGTGATCGCCCTTTGGAGGAGGAGTCCTGGGAGTGATGATACGGCCCCCACAGAGCCCTGATCTCAACATCATCCAGTCTGTCTGGGATTACATGAAGAGACAGAAGGATTGGAACAAGCCTACATCCATAGAAGATCTGTGCTTAGTTATCCAAGATGAACAACCTCCCTGTCAAGTTTTTCCAAAAACTGTCTGCAAGTGTACCGAGAAGAACTGATGGAAGGCAAAAGGCACTCACACAAAATATTGATGGGATTTACATTTCTCTTTCTTCATTTACTTCATTTTGTTAATTGATAAAAATATACTATTAACACTTCTATTTGTGAAAGCATTCTTCCACACATTTATTCACATGTGCCTGAAACCTGTGCACCGTACTGTACAGTTCGTGGTGATCTGGTCTAGGATCGTCATTTCACCGTTCAGCTTAATGCCAAGGCCACACACAGCAGGTCCTCTGCGGGTATCATCCCACAGTGTAGCTACCCACGGCAGAAAGTACTTGAAATCAGTTGGTTTTCGCCATGGGTTTTACCCCTGCAGGTGCACCAATTTTCAAACGTTGCAATGCAAAGATAGAAAGCCGCACCGAGTCCTGCAGCAAGAAATACATTTGCTTCAGGTTCTCAATCTGTAGTGCAAGACCTTTTTGTTCTGCTTTTTTTTTTTTTTTTTTTTTTTTTTTTAAGCAGTGTATGGATGGAAATTGCTTTAAACCCATCCACTACACTGGTACTGTAAATTGCAGCAATTACACCACATATAGTCCCCAGCTTAGAGTGTTTTTACATTTCACAATTTTGATCGGTTACCTTTAGATCTGACTCTCGGCACCCCTGCTGATCAGTGTTTGAGTCATGGTGCTTAGGCGAGAGCTGCTGCTGCTTCGTTGTTTACAAGGGCCCATCTACTTGTATGCCCTTGACTTAACAGTGAGGATGCAGAGCATTACAGCTTTGTCCTATTCAATTAAATGAGACAAGGCTGCAATACCCTGCACTGCCACTACTAAGTAGAGAGTGTACAAGTAGACAGACCCATGTAAATAATACAGAGGATGTACTGTCCATGTGACTGCTATAACCCCTTCAAGAAGTTGCTGGTTGGTGTAGCAAGAGCCAGACCTCACAGATCTGATATTGAAAGCCTTCAATATTTGGAAACCCCTTTATTTCTCATTATAGACATTTATGACAAATCGGTCCCATACTTATATCCAGAATAACGTCCTCCGTTCCAGTTCCAACTGGTGCTGCAGCTGCTGTGAATGGAAAAGGTTGCTGTGAATATTCTACTCTGTCCATTTACACTCATAAGACTAGGTTCACACTACTGCTACCTAATGTCTGTTGCTTTCATTTGTCACTGGATGATATCATTGGACATTAAATGACAACAGATGCAGACTGAGCCTCCTCCGTCAAATGTCTATCTGCATTCATCCCAATATAAAAAACAGGGCAGGAGCTTTCTTTCATCATGGGTTTTATTTTTCTGACGAAAGAAAAAGTCCTGCATGCAGGACCTTTTCTTCTGCAATAAATGTAAATAAACATGACGAAAGAAAGTGTCCGTCATGTTGTTTACATTAGAATCAATGGGAATGGATGCAGATGGATTGGGTTCTGTCTGTGTCTGCTGCTCTGCTATAGTTAATGTAACATTAATAACAGTAGTGTGAATGTAACCTAAGAGTTCTGGAAGTGCATGCATAGATATGCCATAAACATGGGTGATAATACCCCAGCGTAGCATAGAGGTTGTCCATCAGACCTTCTTAGAACTCATGTCGCATTCTCACTTTGGAAGCTTTTTTTTTTTAGGTCGGTTATATTTTGTAGCCTAGACCTTCCTTAATATTCATGGGATGACTGATGGTAGCGCTGTGATATTGAGATGGATAACCCTGAGCAGTTCTTCACATCGCTCTTAATTTCATTTAGAGTAAATTAAAGAGGAATTTTCGGTAAAGATAAAGTGTGTTCTTGAAAGAGGATCAGACTTCCTTCATATGCATAACCACAACCTGGAACAGTCCTCCGATATTATTTACTTCACAGAATTCATCTCATATTCTATTACCGAAATAAAAGGCTGCCCTCATTAAAGATGGATGTTTTTCTCAAAAGTCGGAGAATCAGTTTTTTTTTTCTCTTTTGTAATAAAATTTGCAATGACAATCATTTCCATTTTGATGTAGCTACTTACAAGGTTATGTTACTTTTTATTACTTAAGGTTATGCTACATTTATGAATTTTTATCATTACTGGCGAAATCTATTAAAATTGATGACATGTTAAAGATGCATGTGAGGCTGGATTCACTTATATATAAGTTGTGTCTGGCCAGTTTTTCTTTGCCGAACATGGCCAATGACTTTCTGTGCCTTGGTCCTGTGCATGCTACTTATTTCTGTCCTCCGGTGTCGCAACTGATGAACCAGATGCAGTGTCAGTCTGAGGATCTTACAGATCACCAGTTAAATTGATTCTGGGAGCCCACCCTCCAATAACCCCTAGGAATTAGACCATAGTATCATTCAAATTTGGGAGGCTTCATCTGGCTCATTATTGTGTTACAGCCCGGACCCACTGGAGGATCCTCTGGTATAGGGCTGGGCAATTAATCAAAAAATAACCGAAACTGAATGTCAACCTGGATTTTTGTGAATGTCTGTTATTTCAGTTTGGTTATTACAATATTCACGAGGTTTCACCTGCCGTTTCGTTTGGACTCAACACTGTCGAATCGAAACTGCTATTTATATTCTGGGATCTCTTCAGGTCCCAGAGTATAAAAAGTGGAGACATAAACAAAAGACTGTTACTCACCTTTCTTGGGCTCCGGCGCAACTTCCTGTTCTTTTCAGGTCTTCTGACTGATGTCACGGACCTCTGAGGCCTGTAATTGGGCCTCTGCGGTCATTGGAGTTGCTAACCTTTGCGTCTGTGCATCACAACGTGACAGGTCTGCGATTGGCCTCAGTTCAGTATAATAGCCGTTTCGGTTTAAACATGTTCAGTCCACACAAACGCGCTAGGCGAGCCTCGTAAGACTATTTTCACTCAGCACATACTTGGGCGGGGTTTAAAAGGGACGTGACCTAAGTAATCCTCAAGTAAAATGCCCAAAAAGCACAATTCTGATTTAGGTCATAATGACCCAACCCTACTCTGGTGGACCAATCATCAATGACCAATGCTGGCCTGATGTCAGAAATGATCCCATCCAAGACAGTGAGATCAGTTCTTGACTTAGTTTCCCTACAGTGTTTGACTACCATGTGACCTGATATATGTGAATGAATCATGAAAAGACTGTGATCTTGGACTGTTACACTTTAAGTTCCTAATACCGCTTTCAGTAACACTTGAAGACCTTGCAGTGGGTTTTCTGCTAAGTTGTCTGAAGTGACTGTTTATTTGCGTTGGTTGTAAGTGGCCGTTTTGCTAGACATTATTATATTATATGCCCCCTGGCTCACTACATCCACATGCAAACATTTGGGGGGGTTTATCAAACTCTGTACTCTGTACTACTAGCCTGTCTCACTGTCTGTTCTCCAGATTTATCAACTGAAACGTTTAAAAAGGTACAAAATAGTCGCAATCTCACTCCAGTGAGTGGATGGTATAGAGAGTGGAGTAACCTCTCGGGACAGAAGTACTAGACCTATAGATGCACCAAATTTATTAAACATTGTACGATGTGATAGATTTGGCGCAATTATACCAACGTAGACCTCAGGGTGAGTTAGTTAGAAAGGGCTAATAGAGAGCAGGCTAGCTAGGGAAACAGGGAGGAGGGAGGGAGTCATCTCTGAGTGAAGCACAAGGCATCATGGTAGTTGTAGGAAAACAGAACAGGAAGTGAAATGCAGAAGATGCCAGGAGCTCCCAGAAATCATTCAAAACACTGCTAAAGGTATTTGGTTGAACTTATTAACCTATTATTAGCACTAACAGACCTTTATTAAAAAATATTTTTTTGCCTGGAAAACCCCTTTAATATCCTGTACTTCTCCGCCCTCCCTCCATGGAGTTTTGTGTGTGAGATGAATAAGGATAAGGACTCTATGTAAACAAACATATTGAGTGAAGATAGAGTAGATGGGCAATCTAACTTTATTTAGGGTGAAATCATGTGTTAATACCGAATCTGTTATGCTCATTTTTTTTTTCTTTTGATATACATCTTCACTTCTGACAGTATGCTGTATTGGGAATTGTAGTTTCTATGCAGAGTCATTCTCCGATTGGTGAAATATAGAAGAAATCTCGAAATGCACCCTTTGTTATAGGTTTAAAGGGAATCTGTCAGGGTGTTTTGGGACACTAAACCACCCACAGACCCTTATGGACCAGGGGTTTATTGACCCAAATTACTCTAATAAAGCCATCAGTGCCTGAAATAAAAATAAAAAAAAGCTTAATACTCCTCCTACCGCTGTACTCCTCGTGCCGGTGCAGTTCTACCCTGAAGCCAGAGGACTACACTTCGGCTTCAGTGTACATGCCCTCTACCAGGGTGTATGTCCTTGGCTTCGCTAAAGAGCTGCACAGGCATCGGATGGATGTTAACGTCTAAAAAATAATGCTTAAAGCCCTAAACCTACTGGTTTAGGATAGTAAAATATCCATGATGTGACCACCTGTGGCCGTATCACCACATTGATCCCAGAATCCCAATGAATCATAACTTTTCATGCGGAACACTCTCAGGTTATATATCATATGTGGCACATCTAAATTACCTACAGTGTCTTTCACCAAACAAGTGAGTATCTGGACCACAGTAACATGAGCCCCTACGTTGGTTACCCAAATACTCTCCATTATGCCAAAAGGCTAGCTAGATCCTAGTGGTATATATGTGTCCCAACCTATCAGAACTCATAGGATCGGATCGTTGTGCAGTAGGGGAGTTAGTGGCTTCCCTACAGGCGCGTCAACCACAACACCCGAAAGGGTCCGTTGATTTACAGGAAGCCAATTTACCTACTGGAATATTTTTGGCATGTTGGAGGAAAATTGAGTACCCAGAGGAAACCCATGCAAACACGGGGAGAACATACAAACTCCTTGTAGATGTTGTCCTTGGTTAGATTCGAACTCAAGGTAGCAGCGCGAAGCACTGAGCCATCATGCTGCCCATATACTGTAGTACAGGGTCATTGCCTTATGAGGAAGTCCTAATGCTATAAAACACACAGGGATCTACTTTACTTATCGACAATCGTTTTTTTTTAAACTAAGCAGTTACAATAAAGGGTGGGATCATCCATAAAAATAAAGAGTCTTTGTCTTGATCATTCACCCATAAACCGCCCATCTTTGATCATTGACCTGTTGAGGCTTATGAATGGGTAACCTTGCAGTGTCATTTAGAAGCCCCCTCTCTCTTCAGCGTGCAGAGTAGTCCACACTTAACATGTCTCCTGGAGAACGCCTGAATGAGTACCTGCACAGATGATGAAATGACATGGTGAACATAAAGTAATTGCTTTTCTCTCAGCAGAAAAAAAAAACCATTATAAAAGTTGGCGGCTAGTGAAGCATCGTACGGTGAACCCATCTTAATTTCATCAGAATATGTGTGCTGTCAATGCTGGCGCTCTTTACTCTGGAACATATACAGTATAATGTACGATCTAGGAGGTAAAGACTGCGATCAAGAGAAGCCAGTCATTCATCTTGCCATATTTCACACAGTGCTGTACACAAAATGCGGTTATTTCTGTACAATCGACCATTTTGTTGCTTCATAACATGTTATAAAGGAAAACGCCAATATGGAAAATGTGCAGGAAATGCTTATATACAAAGAGGTTCAAGAAGATCAGAGAAAATAATTCTATACCTATAGTATTGGTATCTATCTGACTATGACACAAGGTTTTGCTTTTTTTTTGATGCGGCAAGAGACCCTTGCTCATATTCCTGCCTATATTGTTTGTCTTGGGTAGTATGATGTGATCAAAAATGTATAGATACCTAAGTAGATGCGCTTACTCTTAAAGAGGACCTTACCACTCTACTGATACTAAATACTTCCAGTTCTGGAGCAGCTCTTCTTAGAACTTTGAGTTGTGCCGTTCCTCTGTTATTGCCCCTGGAAACGTAAGAACAAGTTGACACCGTCTAATACCATCAGTCTTGATTAGACAGTGTTGCTTTGGCAAGGCATAATAACATTTCCTGAAGAAAAAAAAAAAAAAAAATGCACAGCACAATGCAGAGCTTTGAGAAAAGATACCGCCATTGTTCTTTACATGTCCCACCGCCTTCCTCCACCCCATAGACTGCTCTGATGTTCTGTACATCCTCATGCTCGCACACCCTCTACATCTACTTGTGTTCTCCTCCAGCCTCTTTCTGCTTGACCTATAGGTTATGCACACTGGCTCTTGCAATCCCTTAAAGCTCCAGCATGTGCACCTGTCTGTATGTCCCCTTCTACAACCTAAGCACCCCTGGTTGTTTTAAGTGTGTGCAGCCCTTATATGGGTGCCGGAGCAATATAGGTTCATAGCTTCCTGCAAAGGTCTTCTTGTGTATTATTTGGGCTTTCCATGTTTTGGCCCTTGGCTAATTTTTTGACTCTGTTTTGTTCTTTTCTGCTGACCTCTCATGTTTGACCTTGGCTTGCCTCTGACTTTTGCACCTTTGCTGTCCACCCTGACCTTCTGCCTGATTCAGCTCTGAGCAGTTATCTTCAAACTTGGTCCTTATTTGATTATCCTTTTGCCTAAGCCCTGGTGCTTTGTACTGGCATATCTCTAGCCTTCAGCCAGCTGCCACCAGTACTGGGACCACTCCAAGTAGTAGTGACCTGGTAGAGTCTCCGCAGTGAAGTCCAGATTCCCATACGTGGGTTAAAGAGGGTTAAACAACACCATTGGCCCAAAGTCAGAATGGTTAGGTGACATGACGTGTGCACAAGCTACTTTCTGTATGGTAAACACACATGTAGCAGAGCTGACTTTTCTGGAGTTTACATTTAGTTTTATGCTGAGGTTCCTAACAGAGCTCTGCTATATTCTCATTTGCTTTCACTGCATACAGTCCATGTCGGCAAACAAATCACTACAAATCTATCCTGATAACATACATTTATTTATTTTTTACCTTTTTGACTTGCCTGACATGGCTCCTGTTCTTCTCACCCGATACCCCTGCCTCTTCTCTTTGTCGCGGCTGGCTTCTGCTCAAGACCTATGAATGATAGGTGACCTGCAACACCCCTCTACTTTCCTACCCAGAAACTCTGTCGAAGTTCTCCCTCACTGTGGCATCAAGTTGCCGAAGATTGTCTGTGACGCTGTTCTAAGCTTGCTCCTGCCTGGTCGCTGCCTGATGTTACTGTTGGTTTAGGCCTACAGGTGCTATATTGCGATTTTTATTTATTTTTGACCAGTTCAGACTCTCTTCCTGTTGCTAATCACAGATTCCTGTCTGATGTTCCTCTTGTAAGTCTCCTTGCACTCCTGCCTGGTACCTGTAGTTCCACAGTTCTGACTTGGCTTGTCCTGGACTTTGATCACTGTCTACAACCCCCGGTTATCCTGCTCACAACCGCATGTTTTATGTGTGCTATCCATTATTACAGATCCGTAATAATAAATAGCATATGGGCACATTCATTTTGATGGTGTAGTGTACACCGCTGCATTTTTACGGACCCATAGGACTGAGGAGCAAAATATGTATGGCGCGGGTCCGAGTCCTATCTGTTTTTGGGGCTTGGTCTTGTCTATTCTATTGATGAGGATTATGAAAAACACAGACTGCGCATGAATACCATCCGTATACTGTCAGTACCATTTTCCACACCTAAGGCTCTATTCACATAACAGTGAAAAACTGACCTGTGACGTCCTGTGGGGTTTTTTTTTATTTTATTTTTTTTTTAATGGCCATCACATGGCTGTTTTCAAAACAATGATAGTCAGTGGGAACGGGCCGTCAAAAAAAAATAGAATCTGTTTTTCACAGGTCATTCAGACACAAGATCCGTAAAAACAGGGGCCCCACAGATGAAAAACGGCTGTGAAAAATGGACCATTTCATTCGTTTTTCAGGATCTTTTTTAATAACATTTAAGTGAATATAACCGTGTTGTTGGTGACTTCTCGCAGGTTCTTGACTACATTTCTGTCATTGCTACATCTCTGCTACCAATATGTTAACTGTAACCAGGGCTCCCTGTAGGAAAGGCCTCCTTACAGGGGTTCGGAGGTGAAGAACATATCATTACCTAGGTAAAATCACTCTATATATAAACCCTACTTGCAGGCTTTCATTTTCTGTGCTGGAATTGGTGTCCTTATTTCATGAAAATATGGTCCGCAGCTAGAACTGGCACAGAGAGATTGGTTATCATTATGTTAATATCCAAATTCCAGCTGAACCACTATTTCCCCAGCAAGGATCTCTGCCGATTATATTCTATGCAATTCCCAGTGATCCATTTCTTCTGCGCAGCTAATTTATTTGCAAATTATTACTTTGCCCACTCAATATTTTAAGAAGCCGCGGCTGATCTGTATCTGCATTACCCTTGGATTCTGACAGGTTGCGGCGCTTGTCGTGTTTGTTATTTTAGGCAGCGCTTGTACATTTAGATCACATTAATTAAACAAGACATTTGTGCAAAAATTTACAAATATCAAAGTCTTCATCTATGCAATACCCCTTGGACCGTGCTATAGCCTCTGCCTAAAACCGATTTGTGTGCGTCGTCTGAACTGAAGAGGCTCTTGTTAGAATTATTCAGTCTAAAATGTTTACAGCAAATCAAGTAAATGTAAATGACTTTATAAATAAAGATTATATGGTATTCGGAGAAATAACATCCTCAGCGGGGATTGTGGTAACCTGTTATGTAACCCGAAATGATACATGAAAATTTCCATGTAGCAGGAATATACTGTATAACCCATCAATGTAGGCAGTGGAAAATGTCAGATATCCGTTATTGCAGTAACAGTAGTTATTAAGGTGACATGGTTTTTTACCGCCGTCTTTTATTAGGTTCTTTCGCAGCGGATTCTTGCTTCGAAATGCTGATACATTAGTGGGCTGCTGGAGTCTAGCACTGTGAACCAAAGTTTGGCCGAATAAATATGGAGAACTTTTTAAAACTGGCACATTGTGTGCTAGTCTTAACATTGAGAGCACTGGTGTCCAACGTGCCACAATTTAGGGGCTTCATCCTCTCACTTATTCTGCCGTACCATGGGAAATCCCGTGTGTCCGCATTGAAATCTGCGCCGGTTACTGACTGATGTAGATTTCAGGTATACATTACTGTGCAAAAGGTTTAGGCAGGTGTGAAAACAAGCTGCACAATAAGAATGCTTTCAGAAATAGAAGAGTTAATAGTTTATTTTTGTCAAGTTAACAAAATGCAGTGAATGAAGAAAAGAGAAAAGTAAATCTCATCGATATTTGGTGTGACCAGCCTTTGCAAGTGTACCTGGAAGAAGTTATGGAAGGCAGACAGTTTTTGAAGGTACGCGGCATAGAGGTTGTTCACGTCATCTTGGAGAACTAAGCACAGATCTTCTGGCTCTGTGGGGGCCATATCACCGCTAACAGGAATCCTATTAGGTCACTTTTGGACACTAAACCACCCCAGGTCCTTATAGACCAGGGTTTTAGTGTCCCTTTTTTTTAAAACCATCTATGTCTGCAAACCCCCACTCCCTTTCAAAAGAAAAAAAAAAATACATTTTTACTTACCTAGAGACGAGTCTGATGGGTCTCATTGGACTCCTCTCTGGTGCTCCCATCACCTCCGCAGTTCTTCAGTGAGAGCTGAGGACGTACACCCCGGCTTCACTGCGCAAGTGCTGGAGGTATGGAGGTACAGCGAATGCGCAGCGGTGCAAGGAGAAAAGCAGTAGGGTGAGTATAAAACTTTTTATTTTTATTGCGGGCACGGGTGCCTTTATTACAGGGAGATTTGGGACACTAAACCCCCAGTTCATATGGGCCTGTGGGTGGTTTAGTGTCCCAAATCACCCTGACAGATTCCCTTTAACATTTGTATTTTGGGAAACATTTTTATTTTGCAGCATTTTTCCCACGTCTACCTAAAACTTTACTGTAACTCACACCAGTAAATCTGTTGTGCCAAGAAATCTCTGCCCTGCTCTAACCAGGTCTAAAAATGGACTAAGTGGAGCTTTTTTTTTTTTTCTTTGTTTTTGTGTAAAACTCCTAAAATTTCCTCCAGAACACTAGAGTGCCAATATTATTAAATCCCCCCCCCCAAGAAATATGAAATGTTTTTTTTTTTTTCCAATGACTTTTCGTTGGTTTTCATTGTCTTCTGTGACAAGATATCATTCTGAAGCAGTTTCACCTATTGCAAAAGTTTAGGTTAACCCTGCTACATCTTTATCTGGAAATATAGATGCTTTGCTTCATTCTATAGACAGATGGTCCGTCATGACATTAACACTGCACCATAGAGTGTTAACTCTTTCAATGGGTTTTCAAAGGCTGTTGGTGTCTTTTGAGATAGGATCTAACGCTGAAAGTCAAGTTAAACAGTGCTACATCTGTACATCCAGCATCCAGTAGAAGAAGCCTCGTGGACATCTCTGTTCTGGCTCTGTGTTACATTCGTCGGCCTCAGCCCTTTCCATGATTTTCTTTTTCTCTCGATAACCATCCTGATATCTTTTAAAATGCAAAGTCAACTGTTAAATAGTGTATGTGGTAGAGATAGGCAGCAGGAACATCTGAGGCCGAAGTTTTACCAGAAGGTACATTTTTAATTTTAAGTGTGATGTTTCCAGTAGCAGGAGGCAATAATAGATTGTCCAGACGGCTAGATGAGGAGGAATATGATTAAAATGTGTTAACAAGTGAAGAAAAGGCAAGAACACTTTTATTATATATTTATATGTGCTGGCAAGTGGTCTGCTACTTGGCTGTCTCATGCTGCTGGAAAACTACTACTCCCAGCATGAGCTGATAGCCGCTGATTATTAGGACTACAATTTCCTAACAGCTAGGTGGCCTCAAAGCCTGCTTTAGTGAATCTTACATGTATTCTAACCTCTCTATTGTAGTCCTACACAATAACTAAAATAGGAGGGTGACCCAGAACGGAACAGCGTGGCTGTACCTGCGGAGCCAGAATCTGGTATACTTACTTAATGTATTCACGAATATGCCTCCTGACCCTGGCTCATGGGAGGACATGTGCCTAAACTAAGGGAGGGAATACAGAAGAATATCATTTTTGTGGTAGGATTAGACTTGGAAGTAAACCTGTCACCTGTCCTGTCTGTGGTCTGTATGCTGTAAAGCAGGAGGGGGTAAGCAGAAGAATATATACTTTTATGGGAAAAATTTAAGTATAACTTTTATTTCGTTCATTTCAAGGGATTTTCCAGGCTTTATAATTGATGACCTATCCTTAGTCTCTTCAGTATTCGGCAAGCACAGAGCCGCACATTGTGTAGCAGCTATGTTTGGTAGTTCAGCTCAGCCCATTCACTTAAATGGGTCTGATCTCCAATCAGGCCATGTGACCAATGAACGTGATGTCACATGGCATGTGGAGCCCTATGTCTTCAAACAGCTGATCCCAAGTGTCAGACCCCTGCTGATCTTAAATTGATACCCGATCCTAAGGATAGGTCACCAGTTGAAAAGTCCCAGTAAAGTCCCGGCACTTTCTATGCTTCTATGAGTCCGTGGGGCGGTCCTACTTAGTGATTGACAGTTTTCTTTATATGTCACGTAATAGGACTGCCCACTGGACTTCTAAGTTTAAAAAAGGTATCTGCTACTTTATGCTCTATAACATCATGGTTACAGATCAGACACCATGTTGAACGTGGCAGGCTCTCCTTTAAAGGGTTGACTGGAAACTTAAATTTAGATTGCTTTATCTAGCAGATTCTTCATCATGAACCCCGGGGGACTGGAATCTGGTGATCGTGGACTGGTTCTGATAATGTGACCAGGGGGTCGGAACCCCTTGGTCAATGATGAAGTATCCTCTGGATAACCCCTTTAAGGTGGCTCTGAACCTTTAACCATTTTCATTTTAAGTTCCAATATTTTGTATTCTCTAATACTGAATTATCTTTACAGTGGTTGAAACTCCGTTTTTCTACTGAAGTGCTCCTAATCTCATAGAATTAAAGGGGTTTTCAGCTACATAAAAAGTTGTGTCAAAGTGTTATATGTGTAAATTACTTTAATAATGAAGCTGACTTGTCCAGATTTCAGTACTTGTCCCTTGGTCCTGGAAGCTTCACTGTTGAATATATTCTGGCATAGGCAGAGATCTTCCTCTTGCTGTCAGTCTCAATGACATGTTTAAAGGGGGCTGCATGTTCACAGTTCAAGCTAGCCCCGTTTTTTTTCAGCAACCACAACACAGACAGAGGCAGTGTCTGGTATAGCTAATGGAGCAAGCCAGACTGACAGGCCCTTCATCACGTCACTGCTCAAGAAGGGGGTAGAAGGCACTAGGCACTATATCGCTATAGAAGGCACTATGTCATAGGAAGTGGACTTTCCTGGATTGCAGGGTCAGCACTGAAATCTGGACAAAGGGGCATCTCATAGTTAAAGTATATTAGTAAGTGTAATGAATTTGGAACCCATCAAAACCTACTTTTTATATGGCTGGACTATCCCTTTAAATGATACAATTCTAGCTGCCCGCAGCCACCACTAGATGAAGTTTACTGCACAGTAATTTTATTATTGAATTCCGTGTGTAAACTGCATGCTTCAAAGCTCCCCCTAGTGACCGCTGCAAGAAACCAAAATTTTACTTTTAATATTTATTCATTTAACTGTGACTGTATAAGAAAAATTGGAGCTCTCTATCAGTAAAGCAGAGCATGGAGTTTATCAGGACCAGAATATTGAACGTATTTTGGAGATCTATGTAATAGACCTGCGGGCACAATGAGTTGCAGCGCAGTGCGAGTAAAAAATGTAAACACCTATTTTGGAAATAATTTCTATAACCATAATTTGTTATGCTGTGAAGACTCTCCA